>OX371290.1:1900918-4595918 GCA_947310995.1 Yponomeuta cagnagella
TTTGAATAGAAATAGGTACTTTATATATATATAACCCGTGTGGCGCCGGATTAAGAATAGCCGTCACTCCATTTCCTCCCGTGGATGTCGTAGAAGGCGACTAAGGAAATAAATTACCAGGAGACGGGCAGCAGCGTCTTCGCTGAGATTCCAACCGCATACTGCGATCGCCAACACGCCTGCCAAGCGTGGCGATTATGGCGAAACCCCTCATGGTTATGAAAACTATGAGGGAAGCCTATGTCCTGCAGTGGGCGTCGAATGGCTGATGAAAATATGTGACGTCACATCAGAGGAAAGGTCAGCTATCAGCTGCTCTAAAATAAAGCTACCACTTACGTCATTAAAATGTATTCTACAAAAATGTACATTAAAATGCGTCCGTAGTTTCGGACGCTATTAATGTACATTTTACAAAATACATTTAATGTCGCAAGTGGTAACTTTAGTACGGCTTCAAGCGCAAAGAATTGACAATATATTAATGCGTTATTAATGAGAAAACATCAACAAATCGAGCGGGTGGCTGAATGTGTGGGTTCGTCGACGTTGCAATGCACATCGAATTGTCATAGTATACCATGGATGGCAGTTCTATGTAATAGGCCCCAGTTTTTCATGCCCTCGTCTCATCCTATCTCCTTGGACTAGCCGTTAAGGCGCTTACTACCAAGACAGAGGTCGTGGGTTCGATTCCCACTGGCGGCCGCCGTACATTTGTACAAATGGCCTCAGTCTGGGTGTATTTCCGTGTTTGTGATGTCCTTGCCTGGTTACCATAGCACAGGGTATCCCAGTTTGGGACCAGGACAAGTGATTGTGTTTATTATTATACTTTATTGTACACAAGAAAGAAATATGTTACACATAAAACAAAGCAATAAGAACGGCGAGCACATATGCGATAAACATAGGCGAGCTTATTTCTATAGAAATTTCTTCCAGCCAACCAAGCAGTTGTGAGACGATGATTTTAAAGAGGTAGGGAAATAATGTGTGCACATTATAAACGAATTAAAAAAATGTAATAATAATAATATAAACATACACATAAAAGTTAAATACCATAATATAAAGAATAAAACAAATAATAAATCAAATAATATAACATTACATAAACTACTTCCAACTATATATAAATAAATAAGGAATAAACTACATACAATAATTTATCCTACTACTATATTATAAATAGATTATAAACGGTGCATTGCACTCCTTTGTGAGTGGCCAAAACATCTCCAAAAGAGCTACATTGGCTATCCATAATGGAGTGCTAGCCCCAACACTTATGTATGCTAGCGAGACTTGGGTATGGCAAAAGAAGCAAGAAGTAGGATTAATGCAGTAGAAATGAGGTCCTTGAGAAGTATGTCTGGCGTTACTTTGAATGACAGGATACGCAATAGTGTGATTAGAGAACGTTGTGGACTGAAAGAGGATGTAGTGACAAGAATTGAGAAAGTAATGTTGCGTTGGTTTGGACATGTGCAGAGGATGAAGGAAGAAAGATTGACAAAACAAATATATCGAGCGAATGTGAATGGAAGGGCGGTAAGGGACGACCCAGACGGACATACTTCGACCAAATAGAGGATGTATTAACAAAAGGCAAGATAAAAATTACCCGAAACCGGCGTGCGTGCATGCAACGACTAATGAATGTTGAGGAAGCGAAAGTGATCTGTCAGGATCGTAGCAAGTGGCAGTCCCTGGTCTCTGCCTACCCCTCTGGGATACAGGCGTGAGTTTATGTTATGTTAAGTTTATTATAATATTAGCAAAGAGATAGAAGGTGCTCTTTCAGCTTGAACTTAAAGAGTGCAACAGATGACAATCTCTTATGGTCTTCGGAAGAGTGTTCCACAAGCGCGCCGCACGCACAGAGAATGAGTTATAGTAAAACTCGGTGTTGCATGTTGTAGTTATTATTGTTATATTATCCCCAGGAAGCGGTTCAGGTGGCCAAGGAGCTGGACATACCCGCTCCCACCATCATCCAGGGCGAGGAACTGCGTGAGCGAGGCATGGGAGGCATCTACGGCGTTGGTGAGTTGATCTTTGATTGTATATTTTCATGCATATCATGCATTTTACTATTGTCATATACATAAGCAGCCTATATACGTCCCACTGTAGGGCACAGGCCTTCTCTCAGGGAGAGACTATGGGCTTAATCACCACGAGTGCCCACCGCGGATTGGCAACTTCAAGCGCTGAGGTATGCGAAAACCTCAGACACTTAGGTTTTCTCACGGTGTTTTCCTTCACCGTTAGCGATGGTATTGTTACTATAACGTCACAAATCTGTCGAAGTGATTTTTGTTAATTCTGTTATTCCTCCTTTATATCATATATACCCGCCTGCCAAGCGTGGCGATTATGGCAAAACCCCTCGTGGTTATGAAAACCACGAAGGAGGCCTATGTCCTGCAGTGGGCGTCAAATGGCTGATGATGATGATCATATATACCCTTAAAAATGTTTATCTTTCTGAGAGAAGGCCTGTGGCTTTGTATAATAAAAACTGACTGGCCGCTTAGATGCTTTTGTCTTTTAGTTATAGGTATACTCTGTCTCCACCTTCTGTGCAACGAAGAACTAATTGATTAATTTTGACGACCTCGTGGCGCAGCGGTAGTGCGTCTGCATACCATGCGAGAGGTCCCGGGTTCGAATCCCGGCTGGGGACAAAAAAAAACCCTAGGTCTTGGATGTTTACATGTTTGTGATGTCGCTGTTTCTGGTTCCCACGACACAGGGTATCCTAGTGTGGGGCCAGAAGCAATGTATGTGCCTGTATGTAAATGTTTATGTTTATGTTTGTTTAATTATAATAGCATGTCATGTAATTCCTGTCAAAATAAATGCTTTGATTTTTTTTAATGCATTTTGATATGAATCCACTAGCGAATTGTCATACTCGTTAGCCCTAAGTCATATTTACCATAAAATTTGTCATGGTTGCTGTTGGTGAATCAAATGATTAAAAAAAATTGTACTCATTGTCTAAATGTAAATAAAATATGCATTACATATTTAGATATATACTAACATAGTTATTAAACAACTGTTAAAGTCGTCAAAATATAAGAAGCCCGTTTGACAGCTACAAAAACCATAGAATCTAACCTAGTTTGAGATCAAAAACATTAAAAATCTAAAATATGAGTAACTTTTCGGGCTACAAAATCTGTTTTTTCTTCGACCGTTAAATAATACGCCAGAGTATGTGGCTTTTTATGTATTTGTTCGAGTAAACCCAAAGTAAAATGCATTTTTGTGTAGCTGTCAAAACGGGCTTCTTACATTTCGACAACTATACTAACACTAATTGGACCTGAGTGGCCTGAATAATATAATGTTACATTAATCATTGTAATTAATAATGTTACAATGGATAGATGGACAGATAGAACATTCTTGATTGTACGTACACTGGGAAATTACATTTACATTTAACGACTAGTGAATGTTGAGGAAGCGAAAGTGATCTGTCAGGATCGTAGCAAGTGGCAGTTCCTGGTCTCTGTCTACCCCTCTGGGATACAGGCGTGAGTTTATGTATGTAGGTATCTATGCTTCATACATTATAAGGCGTTACGTGCAAGTTGTGACGTCACAGTTTAAACCCGATTGTGTGGGGCGTTTTTGTACCGCGTTTCTATATTGACTTTTCGACAGGTCATGTTACGAAAAGTATTAGTCGTACAGAAAAAAAGGATACCACGTTTATTTATCTTTTACCATGGCCTCTCCGATTATTTTGAAACATTTTTTAGTGCAAGTTCCCCATTGCCACACAGGCAAAGCGGCGTCGGTCCCGCCGGCGTTGGTGTGTCTCAGCTACACTGTGGCCGGCGCGGCTGAGAGCGTCGCGTGGGTCGGCAAGGGGATCGTCTACGATACCGGTGGCCTCAGCATCAAGGGCAGGGTGAGTTTAACCGCCAAGCGTCAAGGGCGGGGTGAGTTTGACCCCCAAGAATCAAGGGCGGGGTGAGTTTGACCCCGCAGCATCAAAGGTGGTGTTAGTTTGAGCCCAAGAATCAAGGGCAGGCTGAGTTTGACACCTAAGCATCGAAGGCCACCGCCTTTCAAACTCACCAGTTTGACCTACAAGCATCAAAGGCGGGGTGATTTTGATCTCCGAGAATTAAAGGCAGAGTGAGTTCCCCCGACAGTTAAATAATCAGTTTGGGGTGCCTCGTTGGTCTAACCGTTAGGGGGCTTAGCTACCAAAACAGAGGTCGTGGGTTCGATTTCCACTGGGGGCCGCCGTACATTTGTACAAATGGCCTCAGTCTGGGTGTATTTTCATGTTTGTGATGTCCTTGCCTGGTTACCATAGCACAGGGTATCCTAGTTTGGGACCAGGTTAAGTGATTGTATTGTGTAGGTAGAGGTTATTATTATTATAGTTTGACCCACAAGAGTGGTATCAAGAGTGGGGTGAGTTTGACCCCCAAGCAGCGGCGGGGTAGGTGTGACCCCTAAGGCGGCTGCTGTTCTTGTGTCTGAAAAAACACTTACGGTCATATTTATAAAAACGCGATTCCTCAAAACACTCGATCAACGCCGATTAAAGTAGTCGGTGGTCTACATTTTACAAGGAAAAGACATAACCACACATTAAATAAACCGCCTCTGAGAAGTGCTTTAGAGGAATCGTTTTTATAAATAAGGCCGTTATTTTTTTCAATTTTGGTCCTTAAATAACAGAATTTCGAGTTTAAATGGGGAACTTGCGTTAAACTTAGACTGAAGTGGCATCGCTTATAGTATAGAAGACATAGAAAAACTGCAAAAAAAAAAACCATAAAAAATATTTTCCGGGCTCTCAAAAAATGCAAAAAATCAAGTTACTCCTATGATAAAAAAACATATTTGATCGGTCAGGATTGTGGCAAGTGGCAGTCCCCGGTCTCCGCTGCCTACCCCTCTGAGATACAGGCGTGAGCTTATGTATGTATGTAAAAGATAATATACTTGACAAGATCCTGTTGGCGAATGGCGAGAGACCGCGAAAGTTGACGTAATGGGGAAAAGGCGTATACCCAGCAGCGGGCAGCGTCGGTCGGACGATGATGACGATGATGATGATGATGATGAAGGTGCCGTCGGCTCGTTGCAGACGGCCATGGTGGGGATGAAGGGCGACTGCGCGGGCGCAGCGGGCGTGCTGGCAGCGTTCGCCGCGGCCGTGCGGGCGCGCCCCACCGTCAGCCTGCACGCCGTACTCTGTCTCGCCGAGAACGCCGTCGGCCCCAACGCCACCAGGTACTATTCTCACTATACAGGGTGACTTTTTAAACAAATTCAAAAGGATACACTTTTTTAAAAGAAACTAAGAAATGTCTTATCAAAAACCTGCCAATTTCGTGTCGTGTCACGCGCAGTGTAGGCTTCCGTAGAAGGAGGGGTTTTTTACCTGCCTTACAGAAATAACAACGTCATCAAAGTAATTTTCAATGGATTTTGTACGAAGTTTGCCTACCCTATAACTCGTTAACTTGTAAAGTTTTCCTTTTTAGTTCATTATATGCGCTACTGGCCTGCCAATTTTTTCACGTCTCCACAATCGACCGTTTAGCCGGGGGGGAGGGCTAAGCCGCGGACAGACAGACAGATGGACGGACATGGCGAAACTATAAGGGCTCCTTGTTGACTGCGGAACCCTAACAAGTGCTACTATAACATAGAAGAATTCCTAGAAGAGACGTAAATTCTGTTTTTTTTTATCTCGTTGCCGCTTTTTTAAATTTATTATTTATGTAAACTAAGCCACACGGGTATGTAATTGAACTATAAATGTTACTCAAAAAGTTCCTATGCCCTACAGGGTCCATAATGGTACTTATAACTATATCCGACACCTTGTAAACTTGTGGCTGCAATAATGATGATGATAAGTTCGTCTTTATCATAAAAGTTTTTGTTCGGTCGACCCTTTCCTAGGTTCCAAGGCTTCCTTTAAACATAGTATTTTAACAATACTCAATGATAATGCTTAATTCCCTGGCTACCCATAGCACAGGGAATCCTAGTTTGGGAGCCGGTAACCATTTTTTTGGTAACCTTTTCCTAAATAAAGTGTTTTCATTTTTTTTTTTTCAATTGGAGAAACTCCCCTTCCCCTATTCACATACACACGCACGCAGACGCACACGCACACACACACACACACACACACACACACACACGCACACACACACACACACACACACACACACACACACACACACACACACACACACACACACAGGTGGCAAATCTTTTAGTATTAATTTATAAGATATATTTTTGCTAAGCTTTATCGTGGTATATTTATTGGCCTTGTGAATTGTATCTTTATTATTGGTTTCAAATTATTGGTTTTCGCTGTTGATGTCCTTAATAACATAAAAATGATGATTTTTAAATTGCTACCTATATTTTGAGAGAATGTTGTTTTCATTGTAAAAAAACATTGTTATGAATGATTCGTAAGTATTTTAAATGATTTATCGGTAATGGTGTAACATATTGGTGAACATTTGTGTGATTTCCGACCTTTTGCAGCGAACGGTGAATTCAAATTCAAAGTGGTAGGAAGTACGTTGGAAATGTTTTCTAATGTTCTACATGTGTAAGAGTGTCCTCTGATACGCGTAAACAATTAAAAGAACCATTGCGTTGGCTGGCGTCGACCTGAAGACACTCGACCCATAGTTTTTTATATTTTTTATATCTTTTCGCCTTGATATTGTTTGTCAATGCTTAAATGTAGTAATTTTGGGTTTTTAGACGTCCCATTTTTGGATGATTATAACTTTTGAACAAATATAACCAGGAACAATAGATACGGAGTTATTAATAAAAACACGATTCCTTAATAAAAACACGATTCCTCTAAAACACTCCTCAGTGGCAGTTTACATAATCTGTGGTTACGTCTTTCCCTTCACCACACACCATTTAAACTGCCCCTGAGAAATGTTTTCCAGAAATCGTGTTTTTATAACTAACCTAACGGTTAATCTGTGAAAACGTAGAACAAGATCTACGTTTGCACAAGGATCCTTATTAGTTTTGTTTTTTTTTTTTTTTTTTGATGACGCACTTCCGGTTTCGTGGACTCATATTCTCGTATGCATATTGGTCCGAATGATGGTCCGAATATAATATTGTTCGTCGGACGTTAGATTTATGGTATGTCATGCGAAACACTGCGCGATGCAGGAATGACGCTACATACCTCAGCGCGTGCTATTGCCAATCCGCGGTGGGCACGCGTGGTAATTAAGCCCATACAGGGAGTATGAAAGAAGACCTGTGCCCTGTAGTGGGATATATATCGGCTGCATTATTATATTAAATACTGCGAATGTAGGACAGCTTATGCACTATTGCAACAAGGACATCACAAAAATGGTGTCATTGCAGCCAGAAACTTCATCTAAAACGTATGTTTATAATTCCAGACCTGACGACATCCACCAACTCTACTCCGGTCGTACGGTGGAAATCAACAATACTGATGCTGAAGGTATATCCATCCCATCCGATAACTTTAAGGCGCGTGATTTGTTTACTTAACACCGATCTACATTACTTTCGAAGGGTCGATCGGGAGGCGATTGAAATAAATTAAAAAAAAACACCGATATCAACAAAGGGAATGGTCTTACGCTTTCAAGCACGTGGAATCCAGTGTTAAGGAGCTACAAGGAGTAACACTAGCTCCACCCAGGAAGAACAAGAATCACATCTTTTTTACAGATCGAATTTGCAAAAAGTGTATACAATCTCTCAGTCATGTTAAATGGCTCAAAGGCCATAAAATAAAAATCTGTCATGTTAATAGTGTTTTTTTGGATCCATAGCCGTGATCCTAAGGCAAAAAACCTAGGACTAGATGGTATTTACGCCTTAAACAGCCGTTTATGGCATAAATGCTGTCTAGTCCCACATTTGTGATCCTAGTTTCTTTGTCGTGGGTCCTGTTAACTCACTGTTAACACGATTAAGAGATTGTACTGTACAGACATCTGTAAAAGAAGATATGATTGTTTTTTCATTGGTGGCGCTAGTTAGGCTACAGGATCCCGTTAACTTACTAATCTAATCACGCGCCTTGTCAACGGACCTGTCCGCGGACGTGGCGTGGGTTGTGTGTCGGTCCGCTGCGAAAAATACACGTGACTTGAGGTTAGACGTTCACTACAATACGAGTAATTGACAGTACTCGCCACTTAAGGTGGGACGATTCCCATACAAATGATTCTTTCCAAGTTTGTTAAAAGAATTACATAATTACACACTGAAATTATATCTCTCTGCGTGAATTAGGATTTTTTCTGCGCCAATTTACATAACCTTGAAAAAAAAAATTCCGTCCGTCCGTCCGTCTGTCTGTCTGTCTGTCTGTCACCAGGCTGTATCTCATGAACCGTGATAGCTAGGCAGTTGAAATTTTCATAGATGATGTATTTCTGTTGTCGCTATAACAACAAATACTAAAAACAGAAAAAAATAAATATTTAAGGGGGACTCCCATACAAGAAACGTAATTTTATTGCCGTGTTTGTTCGATATTAATAATAGCAACAGGTAGACGCTTGAAATATTTACAAAATAATTAAAATAAAATAAATATTTAAGGGAGCCCTTACAACAAACATGATTTTTCGGCGTTTTTCTCTATCTTTGTGTCTAATGTATAGATAATGGTATGGAACCTTTCGTGCGCGAGTCCGACTCGCACTTGGCCGTTTTTTTTTCTTCCAGGACGCCTTGTGCTTAGTGACGGTGTGGTGTATGCTCAACGGGACCTGAAGGCCAACACCATAGTGGATGTGGCCACGCTCACCGGCGCTCAGGTACCACTGCATTCTGTTAAGGCGGCCCCTCAAGGAGCAATTTCCTAAATTAGTAACATCGAATTTTAATCGGAATATCCACCAATATGGCAAAAAGTCGCCAGGGAGGGGCCCGCCTGGGCAATGCTATCCTCACTCTATGGACAGTCCGACCCGGATAGTTTCTATGAAAAGTCTTATGAGGCTATAATTTCTCTTTTATTCCGTTATATTCAGTTGTGAGCACGAACAAACCTAGATTTGTGTCCTCTAAACGTATTGGCAAAGTTTTATTGCGATCCGGTATATCGTTTGTAAATAAAAACCGAACTTGGTTTTATTAACAAACTAGTATGGGAATTGCTCCTTGCGGCGCCGCCCTAACACGTTCACAGGCCATATGGCATCACGTCTGACTTCGCTCACAGTGGCGCATACTAGATTCTATTTTGGACTTACCAATGATTTTAACACTAGTACGGGGACTGTGATCGCCTTAAGTCACAGTGTCTGTATTATCCTTACTAATATTATAAACGCGAAAGTTTGTATGTATGGATGGCTGTTTGTTACTCTTTCACGCAAAAACGGCTGAACGGATCCGGATGAAATTTTGCGCAGAGATGGATTATAGTCAGGATTAGCGCACAGGCTATCTTTTATCCTGGCAAAATACACATCAAAATTACCACGCGAACGAAGTCGCGGGCAACGGCTAGTTTCGAATAAAAACATTTCCGTTTTGATTGTTATTTAAATAGATCGAGAATACTTTATTGCACAACCGGGAGAAAGAATTGCAAATGGTTTGTATGTCCAATTAAGTAGTTGTATACGATTGTCGGTGTTATCGCTCTACTACTTCGCTTCGGTTTGCTTTATTTACTCGTTAATCCCCCCCTTCCCTCTCCAGGGCATAGCGACGGGCAAGTATCACGCGGCGGTGCTGTCCAACAGCGCGCGGCTCGAGCGGGCGTGCGTGCGAGCCGCGCTCGCGTCTGGTGACCTGGCGCACCCGCTGCCCTTCGCCCCGGAGCTGCACTTCCCGGAGTTCACCAGCTGCCTCGCCGACATGAAGAATAGCGTCGCGGTGAGTCCCGGCTGTCCATCGTCCGCTGCTGGACTCAGGCACTCGACCAGAAACGGAAAAAGGGCTGGATGCGGCTGGTTGAGAGTGGCAGACGCCCCAGATCGTCAGTCCGACGAGCTGTCCTCGAATAAGACAGCGGAGAGCTTGCGTCTAAGTTAGATTGGAGTGACTTTGCTTTTATACCAATAGAAATAAGGTTTCTAACCTAGAAAAAAAAAATTAAAAATAAAACAATAAACAATTTTTTTCGTGGTTTTCACGGTCACAAAATATGCCAAATTAAAGTTACTCTAATAACGTAAAACTTGTTACATTTCCTTTTGTCATTGAATTCCGAACGTTTTCTTATAAAGGTGTGCATAAAAACATTATTTTACGAGATAACTCAAATATTGATAAACGCTTCATACATTACAAGCGTTACGTTACGGAGTGACGTCATAGTCTAAGGTCGATTTGTATGGCTTTTAGTTGATATTGATTTTGCGACTGGTTATATTAAAAAGGTTATTAGCCGCAGAGAAATAAAAACTACCAAGTTTATATATCTTTTAACGTGTCCAACATTTTTTTCGTGCAAGTTCTCCATTCGACAAAGAACTGAGATGAATGAAGATGGCTGTGAATGAGTGAATGACGATTGAATGAAGAACGGCGTGGCGTTATGTCCACCCTTCGCGCCGGAGCTGAACTGCCCCGAGTTCGACTGCTGCCTGGCTGACGTGAAAAACAGCGTGGCGGTATCACCAATTCTCAAAAGACGATTCGATTGGGATAATGCTGATTACAGCATGATTACACTGATTACTTTCATATTTTAGCGATTATTAAGTGAGACTCTTCTTGTGTGCAATAAAGAATATTCTTATCTTATTCTTACAGCTTTCAGTGTCCAAAAGGAAGTAAAGTCGGGTTTTGACGGTAAGTACGCTCGGACCGCGTGCGTACCGTTTTAGTTGATAATGACGACGGTCAGTGCGCTCGGACCGAGTAAGACCGTCAAGACTCGGCTTAAGTTTACAAAACTTTACATCGCATTATTTATAACACATTTTTTATTTTAAGTTTCCATTTCATTCGCAGTTTTTATGTTTTTTTTTTTTTAAAATTGAAATCAAACGTCATCTGCATTCTTTCGGTGACTCCAGTATAAATTTTGCCACCCCTAACGTGTCCCCGACGCCGCCCCTTCGCCCCCAGGACCGCACCAACGCGGCGTCTGCGTGCGCCGGTCTGTTCGTGCTGGCGCACCTCGGCTTCGACTTCCCCGGCTCCTGGCTGCACGTCGACATGGCCTCGCCCGCCACCTGCGTGAGTGCTGCGCCTCTTCACCAACTCTACCTAATCAGCCCATAAACAGAGCCCACTCTATTCTTTCACGCCAGCCCATCCGGTGCCTTGCCAGTCTCGTCCGATCCGCTTTCCCAATGTCGTCGGCCCACACCGCGGTGGACCCGTTCTTAAGTCGCTAAGTCCAACATCTGTACAGGACTACACGACTCCGCGAACTTCGTAGCACATACATCTATCTATCTTTTTCTCACCGTTTAAACCTTCCCTGTGCTTCCAAAAATATAAGAAAAGAGGAAAAATTTGCCAAATCGGCCGCCGGCAGTTCTCGAGTTTTAGCGAGACTAATGTACGGCAATTAATTTAATAAAATATAAGAAAAAAAATATTAACTCCCACACGATACAATTACTTGACCTGATCCCAAACTAGGATACCCTGTGCTATGGTAACGAGGCAGGGTATATCTATACAGGATTAGAGACATCCCAATTAGAGTTTGTCTTTGGTAAATCCAACAAATCAAAGATCATGAAAACCGGTGCAGCCGTCCTTTACTTATGAGTGGTGTAACTAACCCGACTTTGTTTTACAAATTTTTTCGTTGGCTTGTTTTACAGACTTTATCTGTTTTGTATATACAAAACGATACGATATATATATATCGTCGCTCCGAATCATTACCGGAACATCTCCAAAATCGCGCGTTTTGAGTTAAGTATGCAGAATTATTAAGAATTTACGATTTATTCCTGATCACTTTGTAACTGTAAAACGACTTCGACCAGTAAAGAAACAATGATTTTACGATGAATTAAAAAAAATTACAGATTTTTAAACGTCAATTACTCAATACAGTATATTTTGAAATGTTCCAGTAATAAATTCGACCGACAATATAATGCACTAGCTGGCCGAGCAAAACTTTTTTCCGCCTCAGAATCAATGTTTTTTATTGACATACAGGGTGAGCGCGCGACGGGCTACGGGGTGGCGCTACTGACGGTGCTATTCGGTGCGCACACGCAGAGCAAGCTGCTGCGGGCGCTGGCGCCCGGCCCGGCGGCGCACCACCAGCTCTAGACCTCTGCAGGCCGAGTGACCAATATACACAAGGCTATATCGGACAGAAAAACCAACGGTTCCTTTTGCTTCATTCCGCATCTGTCACCCTAAATTCAAAATTCAATTTTTTTTTATTATTCAAAGTAGCACAGAAACTTCGGCGTTACAGGTTAAACTAGGTGTCCTGTCCATTTCAAAATGTAGATCGTTTTTGGTGAAAAAATGGATAAAAAAAAAAACTCCAAACTTAAGTCTTTTCGATAATTAACAGAGTTTATAGAAATATTCTAAAACCTGGAACTCATGCATTGAACTGGCTTTAATTCCAGACATCATTGTCATTTAAATAATCTTTTATGTCATGCTAGCCTTTTTGGCACAAAGTATGCTTTACACGTTTTTTTTCTGAGTGTAACGTCTAAACACAAAGTGAAAAGGCAAAATCTGACCGAAAAACTAACGGTCACTTTTCCTTCATTCAACTTTCACTCGGAATGACACGTTTTAACAGAGACAACAAAACATAAACTCACGCCTGTATCCCGGAAGGGAGGACAGCGACCGGGTCTGCCGTTTGCTATGGTCCTGACAGATCTGTTTCGCTTCATAACATTCATTAGTCGTTGCATGCACGCACCATAAACAATTATTAACACAGAGTGAAACAAAAATGCCAAATGAATTACTGAGAAAGCCGATTCACCTTATGTTTAGATGTTACATTCCTCATCCTTCCCTCAAACCTATAAACATTCTGAATTAATCCATTAGCGAATCAATCCAATAATGTTCGACCAATTCATTTCATTTTTTACGTCATTTTGTCCAAGCCTTGTGAACGTGAACAAAAAAAAAAAAACGGATGTATGCGGAGTTTGCTCACTGGTTTGCGTGTCAAAACAATCTAGCGCACAGTTAGTATAATCTCATAGAATATGTGGAAAAAATGTAAATTGAGCACAATATTCAGTGCCAGTTACGACAAAAAAAAGGAAATAATATTAATAAGTACAATTTTGTGTTTGATCGAAGCCTTTTAGTTGTATTTATAGTGAATTTCTTTACGGGGAGAGATCTCAAGTGGCATTTCCCATACAAAGGTAATTCTCAAATACCAACAAATTTGGAGGACACAAATCAAGGTTTGCTTGTGCTTGGGGCCAACTTCCGAATTGAGAATTTCACTAAGTAATAACGTTCTGTCTCGCTCTTTTCTGAGAAAATGAAAGAGACAGCACAACAGTTAACTATGTATTTACTTAGCGAAATTCTCGATTCAGAAACTGGCCCTTACAATTCTAAATAAACTAATCAAAAAGAAATTTTAGTTTGTGAAAAGTTTTTATAAATAGCTCATATTATGAGACTTGTTCGTTTATTCTCAATTCTTAACACGATCAAACCTCGATTTGTATCCTTTAACATATTGGTAAGGTTTCATTGCGATCATGTCGTTTTGTAAATTGTTTGTGTGGGGAATTGGGGATCTCCTCGTAACGCCCTCTCATAGCTAATGCTAGAAATTCCCTGCAGAACACGTTTCAAATGGAGTTTGAGTAATTTGCCTTACGAAGTAACGGAAAGCAATAATCATAGATTGAATTAAGTAAATGAATATGTTGCATAGTGGATTTATTCTTATACAAAGCATATTCTTTTCATAGATAGAAGTTCTGATGACATCTTTTGTATGTAAAATAATTGCCATCACCGTATTCAGGCTGTATTCCATAAGCTATGTACTGAAATGTCAATCGCAGCGCGCAAAAAATATTGCTGGAGTTACATACGTTAGGAGTGGGTGATTCTCATCTATTCATATATTCGTTACAACATTAGTAATATTGTACGTATTAGTAATCCGACCACCTCAAACATATAGGTATTCCCATTGGTCTGTTTACTAATTCTAAGTATATCGTCACTTGGGTCAGGGCCTAGATTCTGTTAATGCATTGTTGATTTGGCGATTTAATTTCATGGCTGCTTTAAGTCTACGCGGGCACGCGTATCAAACCTTCTAGGCGTCAATGGTATGAAAAAACACGTCACGTGACCCGACAGTGTATCTGTCATTATACTACAATACACTAACAGAATCGAGGCCCTGGTCTCCATTTTATCAATTTATACGTTTCTGAAGTGTCAAATGTGTACGCATTTGACAGTGCGGAGCAGGTCAAATCGGATGAGACCATACGGTGGAAAAGTTACGTTGTAGCGCCCCAGAATCGTCGGAACTTAACTCGTAGGTCGAGATGCAATTTTAGAATAGAGCAGAAATTGTTTACAGCTCTACACAGCCCCTCTTCTCTCGGCGCTAATTTAGCCAACTGCGTTACAATTCAGCACATTCATTTAATAGTTTGACCAAAATAATTATGCTTTCAGTTTCCGATGCGTTCTGAAGTTCCAGTAAGTTTAATGCTATTTCTTACAACTAAAACGTTTACGAAGCCGTTATTTCCCCTCCGTCTCACTTGTGCCATTGGACAGTACCATTGATGGTACAACTGGGACTGAACAATCCCATTTGTACCATTTTGTACCGTTGATGGTACAACTGGGATTGACTGGCTTTCTGACTTATTGCATTTAATTACGACGCAATTTGAACACAATGACGTCAAGAGCAGAGGGGCAGAACCCGCTCTATACTTTGCCTGTGGAGTGCAGACTACCTTCTCTGTTTTGTCACTGTTAATAAAGAGATGTCAACAGACTTATTCACTTGTTTCTAAGCGTAAGTAATAATACCACGCATGATAATAAAATAGATTAATAAACTCATGTGTTCGTCAGCCAAATCATTTGCCTAATATATTTTTAATACAATCTTTGTTTTTTGATACAACTTAAGTATTTGCTGTAAGGACATTGTATGTATTTTTTCCAAAGAGGAATAAAAACATTTTCAAACTATTTTTTGTATTATTTGAGAATGAAAATAGAGGATCTGTTTTGTTTGGTTAACTGTTTATTTTAATTCGGTATACCAATCGTTACTGCAGAATAAACACTAGTCAATGTATAATACAAAAAGCGTAAAAAATTTTAAATTTTGTATACAAATAATTAGTTTTACAGTTACGCTTTGAATCTGCTGTAGAGGGAGACAATATATTAAATGCAATCTGTTACATAATGTCCCTCAAATTGGGGCCACTTATGAAGATTTTTGGCAAAAATGTCTTAAAAATACCAGGCGACAAGATAATTGCACAAATGTCTCTTAAAATATAACCTTAAATGCAAGTATAACTTCTGAACACATCCGTAAGTTACGAACTCGAATTTGTTAATAAAAAGAGCGTTACAAAAATAAACTTCCAATTTCCGTGTTAAGAATAAATAAAATAGTAATGACCATTACAAGGACTATTCATTTGCCTATAATAAATAACAGCACGGACTCGCCGTGGCCTAGCCACGAGTTCTCGAAATTATAAGACAAGTTGGTGTTTTTTCGTGTTTAAATTAGCGTAGGTTCATTCATAAGTCCCGAATACCGGTCCCGTAGTTAGCTCCGCCTGCCCGAATGAGGGCATCTTTGAATTGATCGATGTCTATTTCGGCTTGACTCTCCAACTGCAATTCCACGGCGAAGTTCTGCAAAGAGGAGTAAGTACGTTAGCTTGCCTCTGTCTAGCTAGCCCTTTCGAGAAATGGGCGAATAAGTATTTAGTAGTAATCTACGGTAGTAATGGTAACTGGAGATCCTATAAGTAGGTTGTAGGCTTCCTGTAAGTCGGTTATAGACGTTCCATACATTTTAATGTCATAGTTGGTGTATGGAACATCTAATATTTGGGATTTCGAAGAATTCATTCAAATGCTCTGTTTTTGCCGTTTGCTTCGCTCAATAAAACCAAACCATAGATAACTATCCGACTCCCAAATTCGGCGCAGGAAAGCCGCACACATGTCAAGCGAACGAAACGTTTGGACGTTGGGGCTCGCAGTAACGAAACGCAGTTGGCGCTAAAAACGAAACTAATCTGTCAAATGTCAGAACAAACGGCAGCCAAGTAGCCAACAATAACAGGGTTTTGTTCAATCATATAACGGAAAATCATGGAAGAAGTAAGCAAAAAAGTGCTTTGCAGAGAGTCTCAAATAAATACTCTGCTAGATCTATTCGGAGACTACGACGAACCACTCCCGTGCTCTATTTTCATAAGCGGTTGCATGGCAACAGGTAAATCCCTTTGTGTGGGCACCGTTCTCCGTTATTTGGGCTACAAGCATGTTACAATCAACTGCATCGAGTGTTATTCGCCGAAAATCATGTTCGAGAGCATCCTGGCCGGACTGGACGCCTTCGAAGATGAGGAGGTTAGTACCAAATGCGATACTTTGATGGACCTAATAAACCGGTTGAACCTCTTAAAAGGCGACCACGGGCCTATTGTCATAGTGCTAGATAAGGCTGAAAGAATGAGAACGATGGACCAGAGTGTCATAAGCATGTTCTTAAGACTCCGGGAACTTTGTAATCTCAATATTTGCACTGTTTTTATAACACATCTCCTCTTCGAAAACTTCTATTTTAAAATGGGCGTTAGAGAGCCTATAAAGATGTATTTTCCTAACTACAATAAAGAAGAACTGTTTAAAATAATATTTTTACACCAAACATCCTTCGTACACCATGTTTTGAGTGACACAGACATTGACAATGACTTGAGAACAGAACTGGAGAAGCCAGAACTTTTTGCAAACTTTCTGAACGCATTTCTAAGCGTTTTTTACCGGCCGTGCAGAGATTTGATCGAACTACAACACATGGCAAGAGTTAACTTTGTCAAATACTGTGAACCGATCATCAAGAAAGAAATTCATGCTCAAGATCTAACCAAACTTTGGAGACATATATCGCCTATACTAAAAACCAGCCTGGAACTCCTCTACTTACGTATAAGCAGCATGACAAAATCTCAAACTGCATCACCCGGTAAAGAAAATAGTGACTGTGACATGGAGAAACCATACAACTTTGAAAATACACTTAAAGAAGAGTTGACATCAACAAAAACCTTTGCACAAAGCTTTGAGCTCCCTTACTATGCTAAATTCCTCCTCATAGCAGCGTACTTGGCAAGTTACAACCCTCCGAAGGAAGACAAGAGACTCTTTATGAAATACCATGGAAAACAGAGAAAACGAATGCAGCAAGTGAGAGCCAAATCAAAAATAAGTGAACAACTGAACACACAACTTGGGCCCAAAGTTTTTACTCTTGATAGACTATTAGCAATCTTCTATGCAATTTTGGAGGAGAAAATTGGTCTAACGAGTAATTTGCTGGCTCAAATTGCTACGTTGGTGGAGTTGAAATTAATCGCAGGAAGTAAAGAAATTGACTTGGATACAGCAAAGTATAAATGTATTGTCGGTTATGATTTTATTTCAGCGGTAGCTCAAACTGTTGGGTTTAATGTTAGAAAGTACTTATACGATTTCATGTGAGACTATGAATTCTTTTGTGTTTTTATAATTAGCAGTCTTATTATTTATTTAACATCTGTTGATTCACTGATGACATATTAAAATAATAAATACCAGTAGAATACATTGTCAAATAATGCTGGAATGAGAATAATCTCGGTGAAGAATGAGGTGACAAAATGTATTCATAAAATGTTCTTAAATAAGTTTTTGCTATTGGTGTCTAAAAATAAATCATGTCCAAGAAAACTGCTCTGTTTATTAAAAGAAACAGTAACTAATTACCTTTTCCCTCTAATTGAAATTGTTCTAAATAGAAATCTGGATTGGCCACTCATGTATGATTCAGTGAAAATCAGGCAGCAGTGCCAAATTACTGCATGTAGGCGTGTCATTGAGTCAACTGTACGGTTACGAGATAAATGAATGGCTTAAACAAGCCATTCAAAAAGGTGTACCAGAAATAATCACCAAATGGTTTTTACAAAAGAACTCCAATTTCTACCAAACTGGATAAATTCTCACAAACAACAAAAAAATCTTTAAAAATTACAAAACCCATAATATAACTTTCCTCTGCCTCTGATGAGTGTTTTAAGGAACCAATGTTTTTATTAATAAAACCAAAAGTCATTGGGGTTCGAACCGATCTTGAATATGAGGCGAGCGTTCTACCGACACCGCGCTGCCACTCCTTAAAGTTTGTAACGATAAAGGGTCAAAACTAACCGAGATGATGTCCTTGATGATGGCTTTGTCGGTGGACATCTTGGCGCGGTTGATGACTGACACGTTGGGCCCGACCCACGTCACGAACATGAACTTCTTGCGCTTGGACATCTCGTCGCCCATTTGCAACCTGCGAAGGTTATACTTTTGTCAAATACAGGCACCGGGGGGGGGATTCCGCCTATGGTCAAGGTTGCGATTCGTCAAAATACGTTTTTTTGTCAAAGGCTCGTTTGGTCCAACATGTGGTTTGCCAAAGACGCGATTCACCAAAATACGCTCTTTGCCAAATGCTGGACAATTTGAAGAATAAAGGATATTTTGACGAATCGCACTTTCGGCAAACTTAATTTGACCAAAGGCACCTTTGACAAAAAGGATATTTTGAAGAATCGCACTTTTGACAAACGTAATTTGACCAAAGGCACCTTTGACCAACATTGGATATTTTGGCAAATCGCACCCTTGACCATACGCGGAAATCGCCACCAGTATGTAGTTGACTAATTTAGGCTCTAAGCAGACAACCGCATTCCGACCGCAAAGTTGCAGTTCATATGTAGTTTGAGTGCAGTTGGCAGGAAATGCGCTAACATCCGAGTATGTTCTCAGCCAAAATCCATGAGGTACCTATCATTCACAGTTTTGCCACCGGTCTCATTCTTACGAGGACCGTCTCTTGTAGCAAGCACTTGATACCTTGTCTTAAAATGGTTGCTCGCAGAACCTCGACCTTGGTCTAACCAAACACATCTGAGGTAGCATTTTTTAATAATTCACGATGCTCAACGTTGGGTAACTAAGTTTACTTCGTAAATAATGGCGATTAGACCCTCGAATATATCCACCTGAGGTAGCCAAAAGCGCGGTCGTCGTCGGAGAACTGCGTCCGGAACTCTGTGAAGTCGCTACCGCGGGCCGCGCAGACGATTCGCGCCGCCTCGAACTTGAAGACAGCCCTGGAAGTTGATATTGGCAGATTGTTAGACTCGTAGGCATACGTATAGAACCACAGTTCGAGCCTCTACTAAAGTGAGACAACAGATCGGTAACTAAGTTGGCATGCTTTGTGTAGCCGGTACAAATAAAATTCGCTTAGGCACACACAGGTTACGTTAGAGTGTGCGTGCGTGTCGATTCGCGTTTGAGCGGAATTTTGTTCCGACACTGTCATTGCGTGGTATGCTATGACCTGAGACACACAGACAGAAAGGACATGGGACGAGGGCGCGGAAAAGACGCGACGCGTTGTATAGGGTTCGCGCCCTCGCCCCGTCTCTTGTGTAGACTTCGTCCCGTCCCTTCAGTGCATTTTGTATGAAAGTGAATTGGAAATATGGATGGCCCGTCCAGGATACAGGTGTGAGTGTATGTTATGTGAATTATGTTAAACAAACTAGCGTATACGATAGCTATTGTTAAGGCACGTTCGTTCATTTTGCTATGGCTTTCAAACCATCGGAAATTAATTGTGTAGGTTCGATGTAGATTTATCAGGAGAGCAATGTAGTTACTTTGCTATCCTGCAGTGCAGATATTTGCGATCGCTATCTGACTTACAGTGAAGGACATCAGCGTGATATCAGAGATAGGTATTGCATGGCGTGTTCGCTGTATATGCATAAGAGTTACCCAAGTATCTAAAGATAACATCGCAAGAGTGTTTATCAATTCTGTGAATCGAACGTAAGAGACGGCTGTTGCAAATATAATAACAAATCTATTTCGTTTCCTTCAGCTTTTGTCTAAATGTAGGCAAAGATATTTCTAACGAGAAATCTCAAGTTGTCTGCTCGCACTAGGTGATTCATTTCACTAAATCGAGAAATATCTGTGAAGGAAAACATCGTGAGCAAACTTGAGTTTCTGAGGTGTTTACATAACTCAGCGCTTCAAATTGTAGATCCGCGGTGGGCTCGCGCGGCAATTAAGCCCATACTCTCTCTCTGAGAGAAGGCCTATGCCCTGCAGTGGAACTTATATAGGCTACATTAAAAAAAAACAATTTAAAAAAAAATAATTTTGATAGTAGCTATTTGAAAAAAGGGTTGTTTACACCCAGACAAAAGCTAAATTAGATAAAGTATGTCGACAAGTAATCACAATTACGTACCTATTCATAATCACAATTACCTTCCAGTCAAAGAGGTTTGTTTTGATGCCCCTCTGAGTGCGACACATTTTTATTTATTTATGTCGTACAAAATCGTACAGCATTATAGCCCATATAATGTTCTACACCCTGTCCAGCCACCCAATCCCAATGCTGAGTGTAGGTCTCTCCCAATGCACGCCATTCACTTCGGGCTTGGTTTTTCCGCATCCAATATTTTCCCACCACTTTGACTAGGTCGTCAGTCCATCTCGTTGGTTGTCTACCCACCCACACTTCTGAGCCCTTCTCTAGGTATCCAAACTAGCACTTTTTATCAAATAACGATAGAAATAGATCCTTTATGCTCTAAGTAAATAACACATAAACTCACATCAGTATTTTGAAAAAGGGGTAAGCGGATTGACTATGACTGCCTTGTTGGTCTAGCGGTATAAGATTTCACTACCTATACTAAATATCAACACAAGACAAATTAGTAAATCTCCAATAACACAAGACAACAACTTTTCGATCCCAAACTAGATTTCTTGGTACAACTGATCTTTAGGGGATGGCAGAAATGTCTGACGCTCTTAAGATATTCAAAATCTTTTTTGTGGAGATTCCCACTTCTGATTTCCACCCAATAATCTCTCTCTCACACACAGCCTAGCTAAATTACTACCTGGTACTGGGGTCAGAATTCCCTGTATTCTCCTTCCACTTTGCCTTGTTTTGTAAACATGATAAGACGTCCAAAAATTCCGAGTCGAGTCCAAAAACTCACCATTCAGTCGGCGACGCGTCCGAGCGGACGTCCTCGTATGCGGCGCGTATCGTGTCCCGGTCCAAACCAGTCGTCATGGCCACCTGCGAGCAAAGAGGTTTGACATGTTGAGTCGCCGCTGTATATGGCGCAGTAAGTACCTTGCTCCCTTTTGGGCGAGGTCTGGGCTAGTGGGTTAAGGAGGCTGGCCATATTTAGTGTTCTGGGGGGGAATTCTGCGACGACATAGGTGTGTAATGTGGTTTCTTTACATCGACGACTCTAAAAATTATTCAAGTAATACGAATGTAACAATGTGCGGACCTCAAGCTGTACTGAAATAAAGACATTGTCAAAGACACTGGCGCGACTATCTTTATTTTTCTTAATGCAGTTACGGTGGCTTCCTAAGCTGATTGGTTTCTAGGCGTTAAGTTTTTTATTGGACATGCGAGGTATACATAGATACATCCACGATTTAATGACGGAAGCCTGAAGAAAATGGAATCATTAAACTTTTTGGCATTTAAAGTTACGCCTCGTGGTAAAGATAATATTCAAACTTTAACCTTTAAGTAATGAGAAAAAGTTGATCCTGCGGCCGAAGTTCCAACCCGAATACTCCAAAACGGAGTTACGATCGCCTCAAATTAATCACGCGGCAGACCGGATGTTTCGTAAGCAGGAAAGTTGAAACTTATTCTTTATCATAAAAAGGCATTAAAAATATTGTGTATTAGCGTTGGCGGTGTGATAAATGAAGTAATTATCGCAGACTGGAGAGAGTGTTCCCAAGACTTTTGGCCACTTAGCCAAGTAATATACGAAGTTTCTGATGTCCCATTAGTTAGATCCATAAACGCTTACTTTGTGAGACATTTAGGTACTAGAAAACACTTAGACTCATCGTCATAGCACAGTACAAATCATTTCGTACTGTGTTTTGTTTCCCAACGTAACAATAATGAGCATGGTGTAATCGAAAATGCAAGATAATTTATATTCGTTCAACCATCAACCTACAAAATTATCTTTTCTCCAATCTCATTTGGAATAGTCATTTAGCTGGTTACCTTACAAATATAGTGGACACCTAAACAAGTAACCACTATATCGCCATCAGTCCGTATCTATTAGGCCCAGGCAACAATTAGATTTTTTTACTTCTATGGCGAACCTCGATTGCTATCAATGCGTTTAAAGTCCGGTAAAACTTGGCCCACCCCGCCTCAATCGAATCATTGAACCACGTCTCTGAGGATCTGCTGTAAAAACACACAAGGAGCATACCTTGGAGGAACAAGATACACCCGAATGGCAAGACTCCACCTCTTGGACATCGCTTTGGAGCGAATCTTCGTCCTCCTTCCCCTCCTTCACAATGGCGTACAGTTCATCTATCCTTGTCTTTAATAGCTTAATTTCATGCTTTACTTTCTTCTTATCGGTCGCTAGCTCCTCTAAAGAGATGATTTTTTCAGAGAATTGGTCCATTGTCAAACGGAGCTCCTCAACGTTCCTGTTCAACGAGTCAAATTTTTCTAACATATAAACCTGATTTTCAGTCAATTTGTCAACGAGTCCCTGGAGGGGGGCCACAGGACCCTGGATTTGGAGTGGGGAGCAGGGATCTCCCTCTAGGCAAAAGTTGCCTGGCTCCACTTGGAGGGACTGTAGGTTGTCTTCCATATTTTTACTTTTTCTTTATATTTGACTAAGGTTTTGCGAATCGGGAATTATTTTTCATGTTATTGAAAAAAAGAGTCGAAATATTTTTGGTTTGCCTGCAGATTTTTGTTGGCGGAACTCATTTGTCAATTTTTGACAGTTCGGGCGATGCGAATTTGTAAATGGCCATTATTTTGCCAACGCCAATCGTGGGATTAACAAAAAAGGTTGGCCATTTATTACGCGATTCCTCCTCGCGTAGTGCAAAAAGGTTGACCACAATGAAAAAAGAAAATCTCGTGAAACAAAAAATGGCGTCGCGGTTTCGCGCCATTTTCCCAAAAATGTCTGCCGATGCTCAGCACGCGCGAGCACCAGTCCGAGACGTTTAAATACCAATTACGATTTTATCTCGCGAATTACTTTCTTTGGAGTAGTGAAAACGTATATTATCGACACAAAAAGTGACACACTTGTCCGGGGAAGCGCAAGATTTATTGCACGAATGCAACCACGTGATAGAGGCGAAGAATCGAATAATGCTTACATTACTTACTCCGTAATGAAAATAAAATGAAAGTTATGCGGTTTATCTATGTGGTGGAGTAATTTTTTGTAAATACTTTGGCGAGTTATATAAAATTAAGCTAACAACCTGACCCGATTGGTGTTAAGAGTGGCTGGACTGTCCAATATACTAGATCCAGGGATGGCTGGTATAAGTGGACAAATGACATAAACTTCAGCAGCTACTGACTTGTTTAATAACTGCGTGTGAAAACGTTTAATGAAACGACGAGTGCGAATTTGGGTTAGTTAAACAATTCACGTGTCCTGTTTTAATTAACTTCAATGCAGACATCTTTGTCATCGTCGAAGCTCATTGGATCTAGCGCATTGCTGATCTATTTCCCTAGGTATATGAAGCTGAGCTGTATACCTAAGTTGATGAAAGCGCCATGTGATAAATGACATAACAAGCCAAGCCTACACTGTTCTACACAGATTAAGGACGGAGTAAAGGTTTTCTGGTAGTAGGATATTCCACTGTCCTGTATACACTGGATATATGGAATATCCAGTGTGATCTCAGAAGTCTGTCCACAAATTCGATTTTCTTAGAAGAGGGTTTAGATTAGTCTTACAGACGGTTCTCAGTGTTGAATAACACTGAGCTCGGTTAGATAGGTTTTTTATGGAATATCCAATGTTTGTAACAGTCACAGGCGAGAGAGTGATCAAGATGACGAGACCGGTGTAATCGCTTCTTGAGATACAAATATAAAAACTTAATTTCGGAATAACTAAATATAAGTTTATTTCTCTCTCATTCTCTGTTAGGGTGGCCATATTATGTGACAAGTGAACCTATTCATTACTTACCACTTTCCGCTTGCCTTTTGGCTGTTGTAGAATATTATTTCTCTTCTCTAGATTTATTTATATTTTATGAGTAAGAATCTTAGTTGATACTGAATATAGCAACAATATGGTGTTCGTGGGTTTTTAAGAAACTCGAGTCGACATAAAAACCTAATTCAGTCGTACCTACCATCTGTCAAACTTCGACAGCACAACAGTAGTTTCTTTTAGGAACTAAACTGAGACGCGTGTGTTTGAATAAAAATAAAACGTAAACTGACCGTGTGTGGAGTAAAGCAGATCGTTCACCCTCGGTTGCCGCACGTAAAATTATCTCTTTGAGTCATTCTCAGTACTCAATACAGTGACGGTATATCCATATACATTATCTACCGATATACCTTAGGTAATAATAATAATAAACTGTCATCATTGTTTTATAGTATAAGTAAGTGATTATTGTGCCTAACTATATTGAAGACAAATAAACATTTTCTATTTCTAGGTATTTCTATTTCTAAGTATTTTATTGGCTATAAGTTACAGAGACCTATCACATTTTAAAAGTTACATATTATTAAGTTAAACACTAACGTAAGTCCCTGACTCCTAAACTAGAGCAACCTGTATCTTAGGAGTCAGTTCCTACCTTTTTAGATTAGCACTTTTTATTTTACAATGTGTCGTAAAATGTTGCTAAAGAAAACTTCTTTTCTTAGCGAAATCGTGCTGGATTGGATCAGTGCAATAGGTCCATAAAACCGAATTGAATTGAATATATTGTCGACAGAACAAACCAATTAATTTCCTGTGCAAAATACTAATAAGAGATGTCCTCTACTTCAGAAAAGTGGAGGAGTGGAAAATCATGGGACGCAAACAGGGTTACCTAAAAAAATGTCCTACCTACCTAATGTAAAATTTCAGAATAGCACGCTTTGAAAATAGAAGATTCATGCAGTATTAATTGTAGGTAAGTAGTTGATTTGATTATACACATGTCAAAGATAGAAAAATATAACGAGTGATTGAACATTCCTGTCATCGGATCATAGCCTCTTTTAAGATGCTTTTTAATTGCAGTGTAAACAAAACTGTTCAAGCTTACAATCCTCACCCTTGCTGAAAGCTATATATTAACTGTCCTTCAAATGTTTACTGAAACAAATAAGTACGCAGTTTTTGTGAGCACTTACATATTCTTCGACCTCGCTTGTTTCTGAAGTTAGCAGTCCCTACGTAGTCCTTACAAGTTACAAGGTTCTCCCAGAATAGACCATTTCATTTCCTGTATTTCTAAAGAAAATATACTGACTATGACTAAGCTTATACGACTTTGTATGACTCATGCTCCTAAAGAGACCGGGGACTTAAATGGAACGCAGACGAATCGATCTAAAAATTAGCGATTTTAACAAGATATAAGGAAGTATAACATTTCCGGACATTATTTGCCAGGGTAGTAAATTAGGCTTTAAAGCTATTAGTCTGCCAAATTTCATACTGTCAAACAAATCGCTAATTCGTCATTACATTATAAAAACTCACACCTGTATCCCAAAGGGGTTGGCCTAGGTTTGCCACTTGCCACGATTCTGAAAAACCCCAGTCACGCACGCTGGTTTCGTGTGCACCCTAAAATATGCAAAAAAGGAGGAACTTTTGGCCAAGGATAACAAAATCCTTAACAAAAAGTATTTCATCGTAATTGGATGGAACGAGGTATCTACCACACAGAGAGGAGAACATTAGGAACATAGTTGGCACTTTGCACTCTGTGACTAAAACAATCCTAATCTGTTCTTGACATCATTGTCATCACATCATCCTAACTTCCTTACTTATGGTTCAGTTGTATTGTGTACTGTACTCTGACCTCCGTGGTAATAATCATGGAGGTCTGTTGTAGTTTACCAGTCCTTCATCCCATAGTCCCTGCTTGATCTAGTTGCAAGTCACAAGTTACAAGTCTCTTTTTTCTGGGACAGATCTGCTTGAACTATATGACGTATCCTTGTTGCGACTGATCAGCGACACCAATACGCTGCGTCCACACGTCATGTTTATACTAAAGTAAGTACATTACAGACCGGACTTAAAATTCAAATCGTTTAGGCCAGGTCATCGCTCTCACTCATCGCGCCTTTAGCTGGACTGACGGGCACAACATAACCTATTGATATTGAGCTTTGTACCGAAGACTGAGATGTTCACTTGTTCAGTCTTGATTATATGCGACGTTTTATTCGCGACAACATTTTTGGATTTCCATTCGATGGATTGCAGATATTAACAACAGGTTTGGGAAGAATTCCTTGCATAAATTAATTGGTGCATCTTCAAAGTCTATTTTAAGTACACCGCGCCTTCTTTCCAGTCTAGAAAGACTCATCTTCTGTGATATGTAAAAGTGAGGGCCAACCTCTAGCTAGGAATCGCTCGTAGCCCCGGCTGCCTGAGTGATCTTAAACGATCACGAAGGTTAAGCAACACAGGGCGCGTTCAGTGCATGGATGGGTCGCCATCTATGCCTAACGCTAGTGGCATTTTTCCGAGCCGTTCCGTGCTTCGCAAGGCACGTTAAGCTGTTGGTGCCGGCTGCCGTCGATAGATGGCAGTCGTTAAGCCAAGTCAGAGGCCTTAGGGCGGCTTGACAACTTCTGTCAGTAGACGAGCCACTAGTCTACAAGCCTCCACCAATCCGGACTTGGCCCCCGTGGTGGAGTATGGCCTATACCTTCCTTAGGGAAGAGACCCGTGCCCCTCGGTGGAGACATAATGGGTTGATGATGAACCTCTAGCTAGTAGGTATACTAATTATGAAAAAGTAATGTTCTTTCTTGTACACAAATATACCAAAAGACGTAACATAAGCAGTGTTTAGTTTATAGGTACATACATACGTCCCACTCTCTCTCTTTGAGAGAAGGCCTGTGCCCTACAGTGGGACGTATATAGGCTGCTTATGTATTCATACGTCACACTGCAGGGCACAGGGTTTCTCTCAGAGAAAGACATAAAAATTAATAATAATAATAATAATAATAATTTTATTAGTACAGTTTACATTTTTTTATCTTAGGGTAGTTACACTAGTTAATTGTACACATCGTCGCTATACAATTCGAACTTCTGACCCCTAAACTAGGTAAAGACCTGTGTCTTAGGGATCGTTGGTTCTCCAACTGAGTATTGTCTACAGCTATATTTAAAAAGTTACGTAAACAGCGAATAGGTCAGAATCAAATAAATAAAATACTTGGTACAAAATTAAATTGAAAAGAGATTGGGAATTTAAACTAGGATTATACAGTAGTTATCAACAATTTTTCAGTACAATTGTAATCGAGCTCATGTAACCATTTTGTTAATTTATTTTTAACTTCATAATGAACAAGTCTGTAAATAGGTAAGACTTTATTAATCTTATTATATATAACTGAGCTAAGAGCCAGGAACTGGCGACTGGCAAACGCAGTGCGGCAGCCGGTCCCGTCACATACTGGCATGCCTGTTCGTTTTAAAAGCATTTTAGGGTCAAGAGGCATAATTGAGTGTCTTCGCAAAACAGCTTTAAGTATATAAAGCTGTCTTACGGTGAGTACACCCGACTCGGAGTAAAGCCTGGCAGTCGGGAAGTCTCTGCGCTTGAACTGCATCACTTTAAGAATAGCTCTTTGGGCTCGTTCAAGTCGGATCAGGACAGTTTTGCAGGCTCCACCCCAAGCCGGAATGCAGTAAGTTAAGATGGACTCAGACAAGCCGCGGTATACAAGGAACAAAGTTTCCCGATCCGCAGAATGTCTAAGCTCTTTAAAAATGTAGATAAGCCGCCTCAAACGACCGCACATTGTGTCGATATGTGCCTTCCAATCCAGTTTTTCGTCAATGTACACACCAAGGTATTTAACTTTGGAAGCCAAACAAAGGTCCAGGCAAGTACAGTGAGTTGAATCGGATACGCACGTATGAGCTTTAATTTGACCAGTTTCAGCCGGTGGGTATGGCGTATTAAGTAAGGTAAAGCGTATACTACTTGTTTTATCAATATTGAGAGTAAGCACATTATTTGACAGCCACTCCATCACCGAGCGGAGACACAGTTCAGCACGTTGTTTTGCCTCTTCCCAGTTTCTATCGTAAATCAGTAGTGCGGTATCATCGGCGTAAGTAAATATGTTACAATTTTCTATATGGAGACGACACAGATCGTTTATATAAACTAGGAAAAGGGTGGGCCCTAGTATGCTGCCCTGAGGAACCCCAAAGCTGATCTCCTCCTCGTCACTAGTAAGAGAGTCAATCTTAACGTATTGAGTTCGGTCAGATAGATAATCAGTGAACATTTTAAGTGCGAGACCACGAACTCCAATAAATGTAATTGATCTCCATACGTGCCCAATGCGAGTTAAGTAAACATCTCAGCAGACAGTCAAGTTTCCTCACGGAGTTTTCCTTCACTGTAGTCACCAAACTTTCCTACTTTTGAGTTTCGTTCACATGGTTGAGACACCACAAGCGCTGGAAGCAGTAATGTCCCGCAAAATGCTAATAATTTCAACTGAACGCCATACTTTTAGCTGGGAGTGACTGTACAATTTCAACGGATGATCTCAAATAAAAGCGCCATTCGGTCCGCCCAGACAAAGCTGACCATTGTCCGCCACATGTGTTGTTTAGCCGCGGCCGGACAGTGATTGGGGGAATCTCTGGAGTTGCTACTTCCGTGTTTTTTGTGTTTTGAAAGGAAAAATCTTCGATGGAGACGAATTACGGAATGCCCTATGACATAATGTATATGCCCTATAACTTCTAATAATAACTTCCACAAAATAGTCACTTGACCTGATCCCAAACTAGGATACCCTGTGCTATGGTAACCAGGCAAGGACGTCACAAACATAAAAATACACCCAGACTGAGGCCATTTGCCAATGTACGGCGGCCCCAATGGGAATCGAACCCACGATCCCAGTTTTGGTAGCTAAGCGCCTTAACGCCTAGACCAACGAGGCAGTACCTACTTAATGTACAGGTTTATTACAAACGATGATTCAAATATTGTGCGTCCCAAGGTTTACGGATATTGGTGAGTAAGGTTATTTATAATTTAATTGTAGATAAGTTTATGTCTGTGTGATATGATGTCGTTTTTATCCCGGATGAGCGATATACGTCGACCAAATAGGGCAGGGTCGCAAACTTTTTGTTTAAGAGTAAGGTCGCAGGGTTCCGCAAACTTTTTGTTTAAGAGTAAGGTCGCAGGGTTCCGCAAACTTTTTGTTTAAGAGTAACCTACGAAATCTGGAAACACCACAAATATGTTTAAATTACTGTATATTTACTGCATTTAAGGGGATTTCTGGGGCAAAAAGTCGTGTCTTCTATGATAATTGATAAAACATTTTTTCAAAAACGGGCCACCCAGAAATATTATGATTTTTAGTTAGTTATCGCAGGAACATAGCCGAGATTCTAGGTTATATACTACGCTAAATTCTAGGCTATAGATTGGTTTATTGGTCTTAGAACCTAGGACCAATTGCAGTTCCGTTAAAACGCAAACTAACGAAACAAATTATTTATTCACCGCGTCATAGCCATTAGGTTAGTAACGATTGTGTTCTATCATACACGTTCTAAGATACATCTTGGTTCTAGTTGTTCTGTTTAGTAATTTTTTTATGTACGTTTCTTTTGTATTTTATTATGTATTTATTTTGTAGGTATTCATTGTATTATTTACATCTAAACTGTTACTTATATGTAGGTATTTCATTATGTATTTATTTTGTAGGTATTCAAGTATATGTACGTAACGTAATTATAAGTACTTATATTCTTGTAATCTTTCGCTATACATATTTTATTTCACATACCATTATATTCCAGATTCTTTTATTTATGTACATCCATCCACCGACTATAATCTTCCTGCAATCCAATCCATCCAAAGGTCGTCTGGAAGAGATCGATCTAAGTTCACAACTTAGATATAAGAAACTGTGTGTAATTCTTTCACCTGGTTGTGCAATAAAGTGTTCTCTATCTATCTATCTCTTTTGCCATGAATGCTTGAAGCTCTTTATAATTTATATTTTAAATTGTGGCTAGAACCTAGCAACAACAACCAGCCAAGACATTGTAGCCATTATTAACCGGATCTCCCAAGATGTTTTAAATAAAAAAGTAATAAAAAAGCGTTTATGACAAAAAAAAACAAACAACAACAATACTCACGGCTGTATTCCGGAGAAGTAGGCAGTACCAGGGTCTGCCACTTGCCACAATCCTAACAGATCTCGTTTCATCAACATTAAATTTAAAGTCGTTGCATGGACGCACGCTGGTTTCGGGTACTCGGGTTTTCGAGTACACAAAAAAAAAACGGAAAAGTGCGAGTCGGACTCACGCACGAAAGGTTCCGCACCATTATCTATACGACAATTGAATATTTTAAGCCTATTGCCGTTATTAATATCGAGCAAAAAAATCACGTTTGGTGTATGGGAGCCGCCCTTAAATATTTATTTTATTCCGTTTTTAGTACCTATTAGTTGTTATAGTCGCAACAGAAATACCTCATCTGCATCTGTGAAACTTTAAACTGTCTTAACTATCACGGTTCATGAGATACAGCCTGGTAACAGACGGACGGACGGACAGCGGAGTCTTAGTAATAGGGTACCTCCCTTACCCTTTTGGTACTGAACCCTAAAAACATACTTGCGGCATACGATATCACTAAAAATCTTATAAAGTGTATAATGAAATAGGCTCCTTACACAAGGAGCACTGATCAAAACCGATACGTCGTCATCCGTCCTCTCAGCCTGACCTCGAACTTAACGAGTGCACTTGGCACGTGTCCAAGTCCAGAATTAAGCTTCGACTCCACTTCGCATGATTCCTGCATTTCTGACTAAGTAGGGTAAATTAATGGAAGGTAGATGTCTCGTTGGCTGTCTCGTAGTGGTCTCGTCTGCTGTCTTCTGACATCAGTCGCTTAAAAAAGTTGAATGGTTTTGGCGGTAAACAAAAAAACGTGTGGTGATAAAGTTGCCTCTAAAAAAAACTAACGGTCTAATTTGTGAAAACACGATTCCTCTAAAACACTCCTCGTAGGCAGTTTAAATAATCTGTTCTTACGTCTACCCCGTTACCACGGACTATTTAAACTGCCTCTGAGGAGTGTTTTAAGGAATCGTGTTTTTGTAAATAAGACTGTAACAGTCCTCAGAGGCAGTCGTGGTAAAGCGAAAGAAGTTTTTGTGTTTTTCTAAATAAGACCGTCTATGTATGTAATTAGTCACGAATCGACACAGGGGTAGCCTCGTGTGGAGACATCAATACTATCTAATATATAAAAATCTCGTGTCACAGTGTTTGTTATGGAACTCCTCCGAAACGGCTTCACCGATTCTTACGAATTTCTTTGTGTACCTAGTTGTATTTGGTAGGTCTGGGAATAGGTCGTAGGCTAATAAATATGGCAGAACAACGTTTGCCGGGTCAGCTAGTAATATATGAATTCGGTATGTATGATATTATTTCATCATCATCAACCCATTATGTCCCCACCGAGGGGTACGGGTCTCTTCCCTGAGGAAGGTATAGGCCATACTCCACCACGGGGGCCAAGTCCGGATTGGTGGAGGCTTGTAGACTAGTGGCTCGTCTACTGTCAGAAGTTGTCAAGCCGCCCTAAGGCCTCTGACTTGGCTTAACGACTGCCATCTATCGACGGCAGCCGGCACCAACAGCTTAACGTGCCTTGCGAAGCACGGAACCGCTCGGAAAAATGCCACTAGCGTTAGGCATAGACGGCGACCCATCCATGCACTGAACGCGCCCTGTGTTGCTTAACCTTCGTGATCGTTTAAGATCACTCAGGCAGCCGGGGCTACGAGCGACGATATTATTTAAAATATTATTTTAGTACATAATACCGATAACTGATTGATTCCTTTAAATATTTTAACGAAAAATTTAGACGGATTCTTTCAGGTTCAGAAGACAATTCCCTACTATAATATACACGTTAGTAGGGAATTGTCTTCTGAACCTGAAGGAATCCGCATAATATACGTTATTATTATACGTTAGTATAATAAATATACAGTTAACGTATATTATATTTATGTAACATAAATATAACATACGTTTACTGAAGAGTAGATAGATCGTCACGAATTGCGCATTTTGTGTCGAAACGGGAGACCGTGGGGTAACTAGCGCAACCAATGAAAAATTACAGATCGAATTTGCAAAAAGTGTCTATACAATCATGATAACAATATTTTTAGGAACCACGACAAAGAAACTAGGATCACGAACCTGAGACTAGATAGCGTTTATGTCAAAAACGGCCGTTTTTGGCGTCAATGCTATCTAGTCCCAGGTTTTTCGCCTTAGGTTCACTGTACACTTTTTGCAAATTCTATAAATAAAAAAAGGTATTAATTTGTCTCCACGGTAGCGCTAGTGTTACTCCTTGGCGCCCCTTCTCCACAAGTTAGTTTTTTTGTCTTGACCTGTAAAGTAGGTACTGGTGCCTGTTACTCCTTGGCGCCCCTTCTCCACAAGTAAATTTTTTTGTCTTGACCTGTAAAGTAGGTACTGGTGCCATGGAGGTCAGTGCATTAGACCAAGAAATTTAAATGAATAGTATTGTGTTTCGATCAAATGTTGTCAAACGCCAAGCAGCCAAACTTGGAGGTCAACGACATCCACCTACGCGTGTAGCTTGCTTGGCCATCCCGCGCCGTCACATCTTGTGAAGTAACAAAACGACCGCTTCGCCTTCTAAAGGGACGTCTATTAATTTACGCTTTGGTCTGGCAGATCCATGGAGGTGAAGGGACCTCTCCTCAACTCCGGCCGAATATCTAAGTAAATAGATTAAAAAACCGGCCAAGTGCGAGTCGGACTCGCGCACGAAGGGTTCCGTACCATTATCTATACAACATTAGACAAAGATCGAATTTGAGCGCCATGTATAGAAACCAAAGAGAAGCGTTTAACATTGACATGTAACGACATGAAATCGGCGCTGCGAAGGTTACATAGATGGCCGCTAGATGGGGAGCGCTTTCTCTAGACAACTTTTTTTTATTTGTTGTTATAGCGTCAACAGAAATACATCATCTGTGAAAATTTCAACTGCCTATTTATCACGGTTCACGAGATACTCGTACAACCTGGTGACAGACGGACAGTGAAGTCTTAGTAATAGGGTCTCGTTTAGCACCGTTCTGGTACGGAACCCTAAAAATGTCCAGTGATAAACTTCACATTCTTATTTTAGACCTCGTTTTGTCCTCATTTCTAGAAGACTTTCGGGTTTCACTCTTTCTGCAGTTTCTACGATGCAGACCTTCTGGATACGTAACGTACTCGTATCGAGCTCCTTCAATCTGTATTGAGCTAAATCTGTTTCCTTTACTGACTTAATAATAATAAGGGGAACTTTTTGTTGTCTTCGCGGCTTTAGATGATTCGGTGTGTTTGCGGTGCGAGGTGTGCTTAATGTTATTTTGGTTGACTAGGTACACAGAGATAAGACTGCACATCCCCGGTTGACTGCAGCCGGCAGTTTCTTGCAACAGTTTTGAACTAAGCCAATTTTATCAGATAATATGTTCGTCACCACAAAAAAAGGCACCTTGAACGGATGTGAGTGTGAGGGTCTTGCTTTGTTACTCTCAGAGAGGTAAAGTACGGAATGTAAGGGGCCTTCTTAAACCAACCCGCAGATACTATTTTCTAACAACCTGTTAGGTACTAACTTGATTCTACACCAGAAATTACCTACTCTCCCACTAATATAAGGTTGGAAAAATCTTTATTGCACAATATCATATTTGTACAAAGGCGAGCTTCATTGATTATGCCGCAATATTAATCGCATTAATCATTCATTTGGTTGTTTGAAAAACTTAAAATTTATAATATTTTTTTTTATAGAAAACCCACGCGAACGATATCCCAAGTATAGCAGGTAGAGGTTAAATCTTCTCGTGTCCAAATGACCATGTTGCTTATAGCAAGTTACAGCGATTCCTAATCCTAAAGGTCGGCTCCGCAGAACCCAACTGTCCGTGAATTATATTGATCACTGAATTGTTGGACTATTTTGCCTGTTAACATGGGTGCCGGCACCAGGTTGCAAGGGGATGGACTTGCACCCCTCTTAACAGGAAAAAAAAATCCTAGTCGTTATTTTTATGACATACTGTTTGAATGAAAACAGAAGGCGTCTAGGGGTTGTCCATCAATTACGTGATGTGTTTAGCAGCTTTTAAACTCCTACGGCCCCTACTGTATTTTCTTGTATTTTTTTGGTAGTGTAAAAAGAAATTCACGAGGAAATCGTTGCCCAGCAACGGCGAGTCAAGGTCACGCGCCGGCTTAGAAATCACGCGTTCATGAAATAAATACACGTGATATCTCAGAACACCATTGCCACTACACATAAAAATATATATATATATATATATATATATACTCTTAATATAAGCAAATATGTTACTTTTGAATAAAGTTCTTTTTTTTATATATATTAAGTAGTTAATACTTAGTTAGTATAATGTGTGGATGCAGATGCATCTCCCTGAAAGTAATCCTAGCGGGCGGCGACCATGCCTGTTAAATAAATAATTCTTTCGGATGAATGTAATAGGACATTAGCGGTGCCTTCAGAAACTTGAACATTACTGTGAAGTCAAACCTGGAATTTGATAGTTTGATATGGGGTTCCGTAAAATAAAAGAAAGTTGTTAGTGTTCCGCGAACTTACAAGTTTACGAACCTCTGTGTTACAGCCTCATAAAATAACGGCCAAACTTGTTCCACCGGCGAGAGGAGTGTGAACTGTGAATGTGAACATTCTACTCCACTTCTGCCGATCACCGCTAGCCATTGTTTGGTTTGACGTAATTACTTGTTGTACGATAACATGCCCACTTTAATGAAATGGTACAGAGGGCACACCGCGTGTCAAACTCAGTGAAAGTGGTGAAGAACGACTTGAGAAATTATTTCTCATCATCATCATCAGCCACTCGACGCCCACTGCAGGACACAGGCCTCCTTCATGGTTTTCCTAACCATGAATGGTCTTGTAATAATCGACACGCTTGGCAGGCGGGTTGGCGATCACAGTATGCTGTTGGAATCTCAGGCTGCTGCCCTTCTCCTGGTAATTTATTTCCTTAGTCGCCTTCTACGACATCCACGGAAGGAAATGGAGTGACGCCGAACTTAATCCGAGGCCACACGGATATGATCCAAGTCAAACTATAGCAGGTTGGTGAGTAGACTTACCATCTTAGCCTAAACGTTGGACCATTGGCTGTGAGACCTCCAGCAAACCTATCTCTTCCCAGCAATCAGTGCTTTGATGTTATAGCTTATTCACACTACGTGCTAGTGGCCTCAGTCTGGGTGTGTATTTCCATGTTTGTAATGTCCTTGTCTGGTTACCTTAGCACAGGATATCCGTTCGGGACTAGGACAAGTGATTGTGTGGCGTGGAAGTTATTATTACCTTTCACTAGAAGCCCTAGGATGCACTCTGACGCTCTGACTTTGTCTTGTATTATGGTGTACTTATGCGACTTGTTTTTCCTTTGACTTGTTTATGTTAATTTGTCCCAATAAGTCTTTCTTCTTCTTCTGGGAGAGTGCGTTAGGACAGTGCCGTGAACCGTCTTCTTACTCATTAGTTCTGCCATAATCAATGGCTCTACTAATACAAAACAGTAGTTTTTTTGTCAAATGTGAATCGGGCCTTCCTGCAGGGCCTCTGAATTCTTACTAATTATGGTGGCTTTGCTTTCTGACGTTCGCTCAAATGGAATGTTCTGGCAACGTCACGTGGGCGGGTGTTTCTTCTTCGAGGCGTCAGCAGGTATAAAACATGTATAAAAGGCTTGCTCGTTGTCATTTCCATCGTCAGAAGATACGATTTAATGAATTAAAAAGTTACCACTCAGAAAACATAGGAAGCACCATCTAGAACTTGCTGCAATATATATACCCCAGATTTAGGTCAATCTATTTGAGATAAATGAGTCCGTTAACGAAAAATGGTATCTTTAGAAGGTATTGAATGTTTTAAAAAAGGCGGCAAATTTTTCATCTTTTTTCGCCCGTTTAATCGATGAGAAAAAAAATTAAAAAGCATTAATTTAACTCCAGTAAACATGGTTACAATCTACTCGTAGAGTAGTTTCCACATATAAATTTTTGGTCTCAAGTTGTAAAAGTCTAAAGGTTGTTTCGTGAATATGCATAATTTCGATAGGTTTCTTATTTTTGCATAGTTTCGGGTTTTTCTGCATGAACCGCTTTAGTTGTCTTGCGTAGGCAACTTCATATCAGCCACAAGTTACTTTTTCCGGTGGAACGTCACAAATCGGTGATAGTAGGTCACAAATTTTGTAAAAAGTCTGATACCGTTCTTCTTTCTTTCGTTTTCTACTCTAAAAGTGCGAATTCAATCGAAGCTTCTACGTCCTTATTTTGTTACCGAGCTGTAAGCTGTAACTGTCTTGCTTTAGTCGGAAATAATGAGTCCAGCTACGTTACTAACTTGTCTGTGACAAGATAAGGATCATCCTACGCCTTTTGCAGTCGGTTTTAATTTGAATCCAGTTAGTTTGCTGTATTTTCCTCGGCTAGAGCCGTCGGGAGGAATTGGATGGGATTGGCCGACGAGGGGGTATGCGTGATGGGGAAGATATACCTTCAACTTTTTTTTTGTTTCAAGGCGGAGCGCTCTATCTCTATATATTATTTACTTATATTATTCTTATACATAAACAATGTATATTTAAATTCATTCGGCTTCGGTCCATACGCAAACAAACCGTTGACAGAAATCGAGAATATACCAACGCAACACCGTCGATGAAGTTGCTCAATTGTTTACATTGAGACAAAAGCCGAACGAAATAACATGATGCGGTTAATGTTTTGTTTTAAGTACATACTAAAGAGGCCAGTGAGAAAGAGAGCTAACCGTGAAGGAAAACATCGTGAGGAAACCCTAGTGCCAAGAACATTTCACCCAACATCCGTGCCTAGTGCCTGAGGTACTTACCTTGCTACGTACAATGGCCCAACTGCGGAAATGTCAGGTCTAACTAGAACTAGAATACGTAAGCGTAACTGAAGAAGCTCTGAGCTCTTTTTTTGGCCTGGATAGATAGATTTTCATTTGTTCTTCAGTCATTCGAAACTCCAAGCAAAACTATTGTTTTGTGAAATATCGTGTTTGGTGACATGGGACAGAAAAGGAATCAATTTCGTTAAACACGTTTTTTGTCAAAAGCGCCCATTATCATCATCAGCCCACCTCTGCCCACTGCTGGGTATAGGCCTTTTCCCCATCACACCATCTTTCGCGGTCTTGCCATTCGCATCCACAGGCCCTCTGACGACTCGGTCACATCGGCCCAATTTTAATTGATTTGAAGTACTCATATACCTATAAAAATTATGATAGTTACTCAATGTAGTTACAAACGGGTTACCGTAGGCACTGACTGAAAATCAGCGCTGACGGATCACTTCCGCAGCACAACGCTGAGTCAGCTGCCTTTTGTGGCAACGTAGATACACCACAGGCTACATCTATGATCCTGTTTTATTTATTCGTTTTGTCTGTTGTGTATTTAGTTTTCTTTCTGTTGTTGTGCATATTATGTTACTTATGTGCTTATTTTGTTTCTGTGATGTGTCTTGTTGGTATTATAATAAATGTCTTTCTTCTTCTTCTTAAATGTTAAGTTACTTCTGAGCTCGCGGCTTCATAGTTCGGGGGCCCCCCTCAGCTCGGGGGCCTGTGGCATTTTGCCAGCCCTGCCACCCTATAGTTACGCCACTGCACACACACTGTATACAAAATTCCGAAGGATTTCTGCAAATGCCATGAATCCGTCAGGATTTGGTGCGCACAATATAGGTGTTGATAGCGGCTTTTATTGTTATGGATCTTCATCAGTCCGTTTTAGAGTTCCGTAGTTGACAAGGAACCCTGGCGCGGAGCCCACCGATTTGGCGTCTGGCTCGGGTATGGCGTAGACATCATTCTGTTCTGTTTCATTGAAATACCGTACCAAACACACGGTCATAAGGTCATTATTTGAACACACTCGCCTCTAGTCGGACGTGCTATAGCACGCCATTTCGGCGTCAGTGAGCTCCGCGCCTTGGGCGCCTTAGTTTCGCCATGTCTGTCCGTCTGTCTGTCTGTCTGTCGGCAGCTCAGAGACGATTAGTACTAGAATGACATGTAAATTAATTACGCCGACAAAACAGTAGAAAAACGGAAAAAAAATATTTGCGTAGGTACTTCCGCTCCACTACACCCAAATTAGGGATGCACTTTTTTTCTCGCCTACACAATAGTGTGGGGTAAACTGGGGTATCGTTGGATTGATTGGTGGTTTAAAAATATTGCGAGTGCATGAAAACCATTTTTCGATGTAGGGATCCTTTTACGAAATATTAAGCGCCAATAGGCAACCAACTTATGAAAGGAAAACTTCGTACAAATTCCATTGAAAATTACTTTGATGATGTTGTTGAGCAGAGAAAAACCCCTCCATACGGTAGTATTTATAAAAACTCGATTCCTTAAAACACCTAAAAACGCCGATTGAAGTAGTCTGTGGTGGAGATTTTAGAAGGAAAAGATAGACGATTAAATAATTGGTTATAGAGGAATCGTGTTTTTTTTTATTTATAAATAAGGCCGTAAGGCTACAAGGAAAAGTGGCGGACAATATAGTAAGTGACGAATTTCCAAGAAATGGACTATATCTGCTATTCGTATACCTAGGTACTTATTGCAATTTAGCAATAAAAGCAGATTACACGTTTGATAACATAAAATGAGTCAATTATGATTAACTTTCGTAAAGTACAGTTAGCAACCAGATAGGGTACGAATTAAGAATTTACGACAGCAGGCCAACCTTTATTTATGTCGCAGTCTATCGTAAGGCAACAGTAGGGTTGCCAACCCGCCCCTAATATAGTATGGTATCCTACTATATTAGGGGCTCAAATACTATATTTCTAATAAAAATATATTAGCAGGCGAAACTACTATATTTTGCGTAAAGCGGAACCCAGCCTTAATCTTTTCCTAAAGCTCGCTCTTCAAGTCTTAAGTCCGTGAATCGCGCGACACGACTGCCGCTATTTTTTTTACTATTATTTTGCCATCTACTATATTTTTAGAGGTAATAGCTTCGAAGATACTATATTTGTTAGAAAAAAAGTTGGCAACCCTAGGCAACAGCTACCTAGTTCAGTCGACAGCACATCAACGTTTTTTTTTTTTTTTTTTTTTTTTTTTTTTTTTTTAATTTTGTTGCAAATGCGTCTATGGTCTAACTAACGTTACCTACTGAATAGAGTGCACTGCACGCGTGTAAAGGTTGACGTGCTGTCGACAGTGCCTTTATGAACCCAGTTAAGTCTATACGTCTTTTTGTTGAAATATACACTTTATAAATCTAAATATTTACATTTTACTTGAATTTCATGAAATTTTATATATTTTCACATTGAATTTTGTAAAGTGTAAAGATTTAGATTTATAAACTGTATATTCCAATAAAAGACGTATCAAGATTGTTTACATTTAGTTAAATACCTAAACAAATGAACTATATAGGTAGGTACATTACGGGCCTCTTTGCAAGAAAAATGTAAGGGTTGATCATTGTCGACTGTACCTTTTATAATCCTTATAATCAACGCATAATTCCGTGATAGCGCGTATGTAAGGTTCGATGTAATGTCAACTGCAACAATTGATTAAGAAAGCTGGCGCAGTACAATTCAATCAATCATCATAGCTGGCGCGGTACAATTAATCAATAACTCGCAATTAAATTATCATAAACTTTCAGTCAAATATACCTAATGTACCTACAGCACAGCTTGACGGTAACAGCAGGCGTGAAAGAGGAAATTGCATCCAAATTCGCAGACATTCAGTGCATCTCACATGCAATGCAATGCAATAGATATAGGTAGGTATCACTAGTCCAGTACCTATACGTAGCCCAGACAGACGGTTCTATCTAACTATAAATACTTATAACACAACTTTTGAATGCACCCTCTTCGACCTATAGCTAGTATTTAGGTAGCGTAAATATAGGCCGACGTACTAAGCAAGCGACAATACTTTCTTAAAACTGTGAATTCTGACTAATGTTGAGGAAAATGTAAATTAAAATCTCACCTTTTTCGGTCCATTTTGGACGATGTTGTCGTACTCCACTCCTTCTACGGACATCATTGAGAATTATTATAAATAAAACACTTCAACGAACACTGCAGTTTATTTTTTATCGCGAGTTTATTTTTTTAACACTCGACAGCGATTTTTTAATCCGGTAAAAGCGCGCGCGAGATAGGTGAAATACGTTCGAATACCACAAAATTATTTAAACACGGTGATAAATCACTGTGTCCATTGAGGAATTCGTTGGAAATTGGATGTTTTAATGGAATTTTATATTGCCGGCCGGTATGAGAGCAGCGACCGAACAATATCACACGCCCACAGCCTCCCTCCGCACTCTCTCTGGCTGGCTTGCTTGCTCGTACGTAAGTCGCTGGGTAGGTACCTATCTATAAAATACCTACCGGTTCTGAAGTGCGATCTACCAACAGCGAATCTTTCGCCGCTGTCCGAATCAGCTACATTAACGTTTCTTGTACATGATGTTTCGCGAAACGAAACGCAAACTGTCACAATCATTACTTTTTTATTTTATGGTCATTAGTGTTGCCAGATAAAGAAATTAAACACCATTTGGGCTATCTCTGAAAGTGACAAAGGGACAACAATGGTCGCAATAAACGTAATTTTGCTTGACATAGATACCAAAAATTGCAAAAATCGATAGATTGGCTATCAAAAAAATTTTTAGCAGCGGCTTCTGGGTTACTTTATGAGCTACATTTTTTTTATAATAGTGTCTTTATGCATAGATTTATAGTGTCCCTAGGGCCCTCTTTCCCACTGGGCACTCTGAGCACGTGCCCAAGGCCTCCTTAATCCTGCCAGATCACAAACGATAACCGATATTTATTGAGAAAGTACATACAAAAATTATACAAAATATTTTATACGTTATATGGCTTATCTACTTTCTTGGTCTAATCTAATAAAATAGTGCTCTGTCAAGGTTGTAGGGGCCCCATTAACGTAATGTGCCCAGGGCCTCCAATAGGTTAAAGACGGCCCTGAGTGTCCTTTAGTTAGATGTTTCGTAAGAAAGTGTTCAAAAATCGAACTCTTATAGTGCCATAATATAAGAGTTCGAATTTAAAAACCTTTTTCATCTTTATCTATATCAAACTCCCAAAGCATCGATCGATCATTATATCGAAATCTTACAGCGCCCCATGACCACGGATGTGATAATTTACGTTGTTGAAACACCCACTTCGAAAATGAGGGGTCTCATAAGTTTGTTCCTATGTCATCTGGCACTACAAATCCCAATCCTATATCTTTCCCAATTGAAATCTAGTCAAATCTGGTGGTTCTTAGCCAAATAAAAATCTACTTTGTTTTGGAGTTTGTTGTCCATTTTTTCTCCAAAGTGATCTAGATTTTGAAATGGACACCTAGTTTAACTTCTAACGTTCATTAAGTCGCAGTTTCACTGCTACTTTGAATAAAACAGGGGGACTGAATTTTAAGCTCGACTATTTTTTTCTAAATTGGCGACCAGACTCGGGCAACACATTGTTTTAGTTTGTGGAATTGTAAATTCTTTTGGGGATCGCGCGCTTCGTTTGTAAACAAATGTGAGTGAATTTGAAGACAAAACTTTCATATTCAAAGCATTTTCTTCGTCTTTGAGGCTCAACGAGGTAATTAATTGACTATCCACTAAAGTTCAGGTTAAAATAAGTCCTGAAGCCCATTAAATTCAGTTAAAAACTTGGAGGTTATGTTTATATCATTTTCTTCCAGAAGAAAATGACCGAAGATTTGAAAGTTTTCAAGCAAGGGGCTGAAGCGAAGCTCTACATCTGTACCTACCTTGGTCAGCCTACACTTATAAAAGAAAGGTTCCAGAAACACTACCGGCACGCAGACCTAGACAAGGCTATTACCAAAGAAAGGATAAGGAATGAAGCCAGAGCTATCGTGCGCTGCAAAGCAGCTTATGTCAAGACTCCAACTTTGTACTTAGTGGATTTTGAGCGCCGACGCATTTACATGCAGCATTTTGAAGGCAGCATCACTGTGAAAGATTTCATAATCAATGTAATGACCCCACTGGAACAACATCTGAATGGAACGGACACTTTGAATATTATTGCCAAAACTATTGGAGAAACTGTTCGAAAATTACATGACAACAATATAATCCACGGGGACTTGACAACATCCAATATGTTACTTGTGGAAAAGGTTAAAAGTGACAGCTCTGACAACTCAAAATGGTTACAAGTCGGAAATCTAGAGTTAGTAATGATTGATTTTGGTTTGTCTTTTGTGGACTCTAGCACAGAAGACAAGGGTGTAGACTTATATGTCCTTGAAAGGGCACTTATAAGCACGCATAATGACTATCCCGATTTGTTTGTTAAAATTCTAGAAGCTTATAAGAATTATAGCAGGAAAAATGTCAAAGAGATATTGAGTAAGTTTGAAGAAGTAAGAGCTAGAGGCAGAAAGAGGACTATGGTTGGTTGATTGATTGAAATAAATTGTATACATAACACAAATTGGCATTTTTCTTTGGGTTGTTAATCCAGAACGAATTTTTTAAACAATGATTATTGTGAAGATTTTTCACACATTGCTTTCTAATTTATAAGAAGAATATTGTTATTTCTACCGATTTTAATACATATTATGTACCAGTAGCGTCCATCTGAGGCCCGTGGCAAATTCATTGGATGGGTAGCCCCCCAGTAAAAATAAAAAAAATATTCTTTCTGGATTTAAAAAATAAGCGCTAGGTAGCGCTGCTAGCGCTGACGTCGCAAATCTGGTTCAAAAGTCAGATTGCAGAAAGTATCCAGATAGCCACAAGCGGTAGTCTAGCAAAAAAAAATTGACTACCAACGTGGTAGTGCTTCAGTTATTGGAATGTATTCTTTCTTTAGCTTAGCAGGGGTGCGACCACGTGTGGAGTTATCTGATTTAGCCTACTCCGAACTGACAAAAACGTACATATTTTGACACTTTGGATTCGTCTAAATGCTTTACCCGATTGAATGGAATGTTACGTGATAAAAGGGCTGATGCAATATTTTTATTCGTTATACGAATCCTGTTCAAAGCTAATTGCCGTAGAAACATACATTTGTAATGTACAATCAATATTGTCATAGAATGTATTAAAGCGGTAGAACGCCAGCCTCTCATTTGGGAGGTCGTGGGTTTGAAATCCAGTATGTACCAATGACTAAGTTACGTACATTATTTTGTGAAGTGCTAATAGCAATACCTACCACTCGCTAACCGCGAAGGAAAACATCGTGACGAAACGCTTGAAATCGCCAATCCGTGTTGGCCAGCTGGGTACGCGTGGTAATTAAGCCCATACTCTCTGAGGGAAGGCCTGTGCCCTGCAGTAGGACGTATATGGGCTACATTAAGGTAAATTAATGTATGTTCAGATACCTACATGTGATTACTCAAAGAGCTACGAAGATTTTTGTATGGGGCCTGGCATAGTTCATAGTGGCGCCCTCTATATTTTTTTCAATTTCGTGGAGCATGATGAAACCTAGCTAGATCAATAGAGGACAAAAAAGTAAACAAGAAATTATTAAGGTCACCATGTCCTAAAGTGGCACGTTTAGGAGTTATTGAGCTTTGAAGTTTGTATGAGATTTTTATAAAACTTAACTTTTGAATCGTTTTTCACTAAATACTGGACTATATGCTTGGCACCTGTGACTCGTTGCCGATTCTTGACTAAATTGCTAAATAAGTCGTAGAAAAAACACCCAGTTTATTATAGATACCGTATATTAAGGCACCCGAGCGTAGCGAGGATGCTTACAATGCGAGGGTATTACGGGAGCTTTTACCAGAGTTATAAATCTGCCATTTTTCAAACAATAAACCAATTATTAAGTCAACAAAATGCTTTGATTGAATTTTGGAAAATGAAAAGAAAACGAAACAAATGAGGTACTTACTTTCCAAATATAAATCAATGTTGACAACGTCACTTCAGTAGTTTACCCACTCACCAAAAAGATTAATCTCAAAGAAGTTTGTAATAGGTAGGTACCTCAGTGGGTAGGTCCGTAGGTTCTTTCTTTGCCCAATTGAAGATGAAGGTACCTACTAATAATTAGATTGGATATTGCCTACCTACTACGCTACGTCAGGAAATGGTATTTATGTTAAAAACATGGTTGAACATGGTTTTACACACAGCAGCGGTTTAATTTTCTAGCGATATGTACCTATCTACATTATTTATAGGTACCTACCTACCACCTAAACCTATAGAATCTATATTAATTAAACTGTAGGTTTTATATTGACATGTTTTGAATTTTAATCGAATTGAACGAATTGGATGCATGAATAATACTATAATTTCATGTATATATGTATATAAGTAGGTAGGTACCTACTAGACATAGCTACCCAGACTTTAAAAAACATCAAAGTAGGTTTGAATCCCCGAGAAAACTCATATCAAGTGACAAATTCAGTGATGAAACTCAGTTAGTAGAAATTCCATACAAACTTCAAAGCTCAATAACTCCTAAACGTGCCACTTTAGGACATGGTGACTTTAATAATTTCTTGTTTACTTTTTTGTCCTCTATCGATCTAGCTAGGTTTCATCGTGCTCCACGACATTGAAAAAAATATAGAGGGCGCCACTGAGACTATGCCACTAATCTTCGTGGCTCTTTCTGCATAAGAAAACTTCTTCCATTTCGTCTCTCGATTAGCATGGACACAAATAGTGTTTTTATCCAAGAAAGAAACGCGAATTGTAATTTATTAGCAGTATAACTTTACAAAAAAAATACAATTCGTGTTTCTTTTGAACAACAAATTTGTGGATTTCATGTAATCTATATGTAAACTCACCACTTGAATAGTTTTAATACTCAATTTAAAACGTGATCTTCTGTCTACCTGACAGAAGTGCATGGATATTTTTATTACTCGCCCGCTTGTTTCTATCCAGACACTTCCTTATTGTTTCATTAGTCTGTGCATTGAATTCATTCAAAGTCAGAGTATATATATTCAATTGTCTGTGAACGCGACATAACCTCAAAAAGCTGGTTGGTTATTGGTTGTGTTCTAATTTTTCAGTAAAATAAAACAAAATGAAGCGTAATTTAAGCATATTAACATGGAAAACTGTGCAAAGCAATCACTCAAAGATATCACCAGTCGTTCGTAAGTATGATTTTCCAATTTTTGCATACAAAATCTTTGAGTCTGGAATTCTCTAAGTTTCATAAGTTTCCTGATCATATTTACAGGGTTTCTCAGCACCAAAGAGGCCGTAGAGCGTCGCCACCACCTCTTTTCATTGGAGAAGAAGCGGCAACTCGAGAATGTTGGCCGAATTGAGAAGATCGAAGTAAACTTCAAGGGAGTTCCCAAAGACTGCACTTTAGTCATGAACAAGGATATTTCGACACCCTTCGATTGCGCTAGACGTAAGTTTTTTAAAGTTGTTACGCAAATACCCATTTGCATATCCAGGATTGTTTTCCAGGGAGGCCTGGCTTAAATGGTCTATACCTACATCAAATCCCAATGTATTTATACAATAAACAGGCTGAGTTAAGACTCTTTGGTGGGTTGTTTGTGGCCAGATCTATGCCCATACAATATCTACAGAGGTTGTTAGCTGTATTGGAAAATCCCACTGGCTTATAGGCCAAAAATATGCTGATTTCACTTTTCTACCAATACATAGGTGGTAGTATTGATTCCTATAGCCTTCTAAGTCCTGACCTTAAAAATAACAAATTGTTCGATTGTTATTATCAATTTCAGGGCTTAGGAGGATAGGTCTAAGTGAGCTGTGAGTGTGTTTCTAAGTTTGTGGTGTCATTGTCTAGCTAGGGCGAGATGGTCTGTCTAGGAAGTGACATGTGTGGCCTAATTATAAAAATGTCATCTAATATATAAACATCTTGTGTCACAGTGTTTCTTATCAAACTGCTCCGAAACGGCTTCACTGATTTTTATGAAATTTTCTGTGTATATTTGGTAGGTCTGACAATAGGATGTAGGCCCATGTAGGGTAATTAATATGGCAAAACAATGTTTGCCAGGTCAGGTAGAATAATATAAAAATATAAATATCAATGTAAACTCTTTCAGATTTAAGTGAATGGCATATGGACAGCAGTGCCTTGGCCCTACTAGATGGCACAGTACACTGGGACATGCATCGTCCACTCTCTGAGAACTGCACATTGGAAGTAAGTTGACCATTTAAATGTATTGGGTTCTACAATGTTACAGTACAGAAATAGGAATAAACTCCAAAACTTTTAAATTAGTTTTAACAACCTTAATGGTTTCATATCGTCGCTTAACAAACAACACTGCATAAGGCCTTTTTCCCTACTTTACAGGAGAGAAAAAATCTTTTTAATAAAAATATTTCAATGACGGCCACTGATTAGTCTGAATGCTTGAATGTTATAGATGATCGATTTGCACTTAAAATCTCCTCCTAATGAGACGCAAATGTCAAAAGTGTCAAATTTCGACTTGAGCGGTGTTGTTAGCTAAGCGACGATATGCACTATTTACAATTAAATTGCACCATCACTAGTGCATGACAATACATTTGCGGCCCAATCACATTTTCCTCATGAACCAACCACCATACACAATATGTCAATGTCTCGTGTCTTCCGTACTATATATTTAATAAAAATATTTTTCTCTTTGTATCTGCCATCAGCCCTTGTTTGGGTATAATCAGACGGTTTCTGGGTGGATCTGGCATTAAGATGATAGTCTGTAGAATCCGTAATTATACAAACAAAGTTGCAGGAATGGAGTTTGGGTCAAGGTGAGGAGGCTCGTTTTGGAAATCTATGGAGGAGGCCTATGTTCAGCAGTGGACTTCTTGTGGCTGAATGATGATGATGATGAGGAGGCTCCTACTTTTTAACTATGCAGCTACCCAATTGTGTGCCCTCCCCTCAGACTATGGAGCACCTCTCTGTGTGTCCCATGTGCCCGTCCACATGCACTGGAGAGGACTTGCTGGAGGCCACAGACGCTGGAGTTCTGGGCCATTAAAATCTAATTGGTTTTGTCGCTGACACGATAAGAAGTTTGTGCCCTAATGTCCCCCATTGACAGAGTTCTCTGACCGTTACAGCTCCAAAACTTCAACGTGCCAGACCCGCAGCAGGTGAACAAGGCGTTCTGGCGCACCTGCTCGCTGGTGCTCGGCGCGTGCGCAACCGTTGCCTTCCGAGAGAATGTTCCCGTCCAGTTACACAGCTTTCCTGGGCCCGACAGTGAGTAGAATTGTTTTTGTTTATACCTTTATTTTCTTTTTTACAATCCTGAGCTGTTCACATACCTCAGCGCTTGAAATTGCCAATCCGCGTTGGGCACGCGTGGTAATTAAGCCCATACTCTCTCTCTGAGAGAAGGCCTGTGCCCTGCAATGGGACATATATAGGCTGCATAAAACAAACATACTATTTAGCCCACGAAAAAAGTTTTTAGGTACCAATTTTTGAACCAATTCAGAGTGAGGTTACCTCACGATGTTTTCCTTCACAGTTAGCGAGTGGTATTGGTACTATAACTTCACAAATGTACGTAACTTAGAAAACAAAGACATTGGTACATGCCGGGATTCGAACCCACGGCCTCCCGAATGAGAAGCCGGCGTTCTACCACCGCTAACAAAATAATATAAAAAAAATGTGGTTAGATTTCGTTAAAATCAGAGTGCGACCGTTCGGCGTGGGGTGTCGACGATATTTTGCGCTGGGTGGTCCTATTTGGTCACATTATGTGGCTTGATGTGTTTCGGTTCTCGTCCATATTCTAGCACGCCGTCATCGTTAAAGGATTATGTAACTATATTATGAGCTTTCACCATGATATGACAACATGCTATGTTATTATTATTATTGTAATTCTTTATTGCACTAATTACATTGTAAGTGTACAAGGGCGTGCTTAATGCAAGAAGCATTCTCTTCCAGCAAACCTTTGATTTTGAAGAGACTGGCGACGGGTAGTGCAAGAAGAAGATTAAATACAATAATAAACTTACGTAAACCTAGGGAAATACATGTTACTTATCTGTTCTGCAATGCAATAAATGAAATAAAATACTGGCCCAGTGCAAGTCGGACTCGCGGACGAAGGGTTCCGTACCATTATCTATACAAAATTTGAATATTTCAAGCGTTCACTCACTCACTCACTCACTCACTCACACAAGCGTCTCCCTGTTGCCCTTATTAATATCGAGCAAAAAACGGCAAAGAAAATCACGTTTATTGTATGGGAGCCCCCTTGAATATTTATTTAGAAACAAACAACTTTGACGTTCATTAAGTAAACATTGTTTTTATAATGAATACAAATATTTGAATTGAATGGAATTGAATATTTTATTCTGTTTTTAGTATTTGTTGTTATAGCGGCAACCGAAATACATCATCTGTGAAAATTTCAACTGTCTAACTATCACGGTTCATGAGATACAGCCTGGTGACAGATGGACGGACAGCGGAGTATTAGTAATAGGGTTCCGTGCCCAAAGGGTACAAATAAAATTTCTCGACAGTACGCAGCGGCTCGTTCACGTACGACGTGTCCCTGCCCTCGCTGCCGGACTGGCGTCCAACGCAGCAGGAGGTCCGAGCCCTAAGTGCGGAGTACGTGAAGCTGGCGCGGCGGGGGACCCCCGTTGAGCGTTTGGAGGTCACCGAGGAGCTGGCGCGAGAGATGTTCGCGGACAGCGAGCACAAGTCGCAGCAGATTCCGAGCATCGCTAAGGCCAACGGTGAGCTCTCTTTCTCGCATACGCACTTCCAGGAAGCGACGTCCTTAGCTCTTCTTCTCGTCTGTAGCTTTGAGCTCTCTTTCTGGCAATCATATTTGCAGTAAGCTATTTTTTGTAGCTTTTTTCTCAGTTTTTCTAGTTTTGCCACTTAATTTTCTAGCTCTTGAACTATTATTTTGGAGCTCTTTCATTATTTTCTTGCCGCGCTGTGAGAGAAGAACGGTTCACTGTCTCTCTAGGTGCGAGAGACGGCTGATTTTGTACCTACTTCTGCCACTTTTCTGAAGTCGATGGCGAGCTTTTCCCTTTGTCTATTTTCTCTAAGAAATATGTCATCTGTTCAATACTAAAGTTACCTACAGTGGCGTTAAATGTAATGCGCACAAAATCCTGTCGAAATTCTGACGTTTGCGATGGGAATTTGTATGGAATTTGGCAGTTAGACGATTGGAATCGTTCAGAATATGTTGCCGTAATATTGGGGCAGATGGTGGTTAAGCAGACATAAAATATGAAAGTTACAATGAAGAAGTACAATGGGCGGCCTTATTGCTAACAGCAATTTCTTCCAGACAACCTTGTGACGGAAAGTTTTCCGAAGGAGAAAGGGAGACGGGTAGTTGGTGCAAATATGAATAGTACATACTTAAACTTAATAATAAACTTACATAAATGTTACTTAAATAATTGTTATAAACTACTACATAAATAAGTTACAATACCTATATGTAAGAGGAGGATATAATGAATATAATATACCTACATAGAAAGAAAAAGCAATCATGTACTGATTAAAAACTTAATTTACAGAGAAAGATACAGTTCTTTTACCCTATTTTTCATATTTTTCGTGATTTAAAGTTTTTGAGTATAAATAGTTCCTATTAACAAGTAGAACACCCCTGTCTGGTTAGCCATAATACAGAGTATTCTAATTTGGGGACCTGGCACTATCTTTGTACACTTTTATGACGGTAATGTTTTCTGTATTTTTGTTTGTAGATTTAGGGATTTTATTACGTCCCTCATAGGCAACATCGTCACCATAAACATAAATATTTAAACATTTACATACATTGCTTCTGGCCCCACACTAGGATACCCTGTGTCGTGGGAACCAGAAACAGCGACATCACAAACATGTAAACTTCCAAGACGTCGGGCTTTTTTTTGTCCACAGCCGGGATTCGAACCCGGGACCTCTCGCATGGTATGCAGATGCACTACCGCTGCGCCGCGAGGTCGTCTATTACAGAGCAAACTTTCTTTTCCAGGCAAGGTGACTTTGTATAGGATAGGCGAGCACATAGACATATCCAAGGGCCCTATGATCAGCAACACGGCGCAGATTGGCCGGGTCACCGTCGCTTCGGTCCACAAGTTGACCGGTGAGTGGGTTAGGTCGCTATGGGGCGTTGGGCACACAGAAAGGACGCGGAAAAGGCGCGTCGTCTTTCCAATTCATTTTCATACAAAATGTATTGAAGGGACACGGGACGAAGCGTCGCGTCTTTTCCGCGCCGTCGCCCCACGTCCTACCGTCTTGCGCCTATGGGAATACTACCTAAACCAACAACCAAACGACTGTCTCGTTGATCTAGCCGTTAAGACGCTTAGCTACCGAAACAGAGGTCGTGGGTTCGATTCCCACTGGGGACCGCCCTACATTTGTACAAATGACCTCAGTCTGGGTGCATTTTCGTGTTTGTGACGTCCTTGCCTGGTTACCATAGCACAGGGTATCCTAGTTTGGGACCAGGTCAAGCGATTGTGTTGTGTGGAAGTTATTATTATGACTATAAAAATGGATTCTTTATGTTTCTTGAATTATTGAGATGCATGAAACTTGTACCAATCCGGATTTGGCCCCCGTGGTGGAGTATGGCCTATACCTCAGGGAAGGGACCCGTGCCCCTCGGTGGGGACATAATGGGTTGATGATGATGATGATGAAACTTGTCGAACTCTGCCGACGAAAAATCAAGTAAGTAAGTGAATCCGGAATTAAGTTAATAATGAATGAATGAGTACCCGAAACCGGCGTGCGCGCATGCAACGACTAATGAATGTTGATAAAGCGAAAGAGACCTGCCAGGATCTTGGCAAGTGGCAGTCCCTGGTCTCTGCCTACCCCTCCGGGATACAGGCGTGAGTTTATGTATTTATGTATGTAATGAATGACCTAGGGCGGGTCCGTCGAATCTCTTTCAACGTTTCTTTTGTATCTTTCAACGTTTATATGTGTGTGCGAAATTTGAACGTTTACTTGGTTCTGTCGCATACTTACGAGGCGTAAAATGTATCACACATAGTGGATATCGTATTTCAGTGGACATCCGTGAGGTGACACTGGTATTGAAATTTTACGACGAAGTGGAGTAAACATATTGTTTTTGCACACAGTTGTAAAGATTACCACGCTGATCAGGCTGTGGGCGAACTAACGAATATTGACAGATATTATTGCTTCCCATATTTTAACAATTTCTATGAACGCTTTGTTTACATACCTACGTATGTCAAAACTGAATGAAATGACACATCGGTTAATTTAATGTCTATACAGGTTGATTTTGAAATCGTTAGCAATATTTTGTGGGAATGTTCTTTTCATCGTGGAAAACGGTATTATTTAATGATTTATCAGTAATTGTGTAACATATTTGTAAATTTTCGTGGTTTCCGACCTTTGGCTCGAAACTGTGAATCCAAATTCGAAGTGGTAGGAAGTGTACCATAACGTTGAAAAATGTTTTCTAATAAGTTAAATGCTTATGAGTCTGTCGTCCGATATGCGTAAAACATTAAAAAAAAAAAACAGTTATGTTGACAGACGCCGACCATAAGACGTTCGAACCAGTTTTTTTTTCGAATCATTACTTTTCTTCCTGATATTGTTTATTAAATGCTCAAGAAAAAGTAATTTTGGGTAAAAAAACAATTCAATTTATCTTTTAAAACTAGCACCATAATTATGTTTCTAAATCATTGTTAGAATGTCCCCTTAAAAAGTGGTGAATGAATTCCAACTCACCCTGTAGCATACGTGGCTTTCACATCGTATTCTAACACTCTGTATATTAATCTAACACATAAAAATCCTCGTGTCACAATGTTTGTTATCAAACTCCTACGAAATGGCTTCGCCGATTTTTATGTTTTTTTTTTGTGTATTTGGTAGGTCTGAAATAAGGTCTAGTAGGCTAGTTAATTTAGCAAAACAACGTTTGCCGAGCTGGCTTGTAATGTATATGCATAATGTTGTCTGTCAAGCAGGGTCATCGGAAAACGGCGAGCCGCAACAACTGTACAGGTTTCAAGGCGTGGCGCTCCCCACCGGCGTCCTTCTGAACCACTTCGCGTACAGCATTCTCGAGAACCGGGCGAAGAAATTGGTTAGTTTATACCTCTCTCTCTGCGACTAGTTCTTGCTCTAGTTAGACCTGAGATTTTCGCACACACGGCTGGTTTTTGAATTGAGAAATTTACTAAGTAAATACTTGAGTAGCGTTCTGTCACGCTCTTTTCTGAGAATATCGATGAGACCACTACAAGTAACTATTTTCTTAGTGAAATTCTCAATTCAGAAACTGGCCCTTAGCCTGTGAGATTTCCACACTTAGCCTCATAGTTGTTTGTTTGTTAGATTTAATTGCACAATATACGGAATGTAGCACTTAAAAAACAAATACATATATCGAGCGAATGTGGGTGGAAGGGCCGGTAAGGGACTTCCCAGGTGGACATACTTAGGGTATGTATTAGCAATGGGCAAGATAAAAAGCACCCGAAACCGGCGTGCGTGCATGCAACGACTAATGAATGTCTAGGAAGCGAAAGTGATCTGTCGTGATCGTGGCAAGTGGCAGTCCCTGGTCTCTGTCTACCCCTCTGGGATACGGGCGTGAGTTTATGTATGTATGTAGCACTTAAAAACAGGATTGTCTTAGATTATGAGTAAGGACGGACTTGTTTCTAGAGAAATGTCTTCCAGACGGCCTTGATGCTTAGAGTATTAAACAGACAGCCGGAGAAAATTATAGCTAAATATCTGGCCGGCCGCAGAAAAAAAAATACGCGGGAAAGTGGTAATCCGAATCTAAAGTTAAATTCACTCATTTTCAGGGTTCCGTACCCGAAGGGACTCTATTACTAAGACTTTACTGTCTATCTGTCTGTCACTAGGCTGTATCTCATGAACCGTGATAGCTAGGCAGTTGAAATTTTTACAGATAAGGTATTTCTGTTGTCGCTATAATAACAAATAAGTAAACTAAAAACAGAATAAAATAAATATTTAAGGGGGGCTCCCATACAATAAACGTATTTTTTTTTTGCCGTTTTTTGCTCGATATTAATAACGGAAACAGGTAGACGCTTGAAATATTCACAAAATATTTAGTTATTCGCTTCAAAAATAAATAATGAAATTAAAATAAAATAAGTCAGGCGTGAAATATTTAAGGGGGCTCCCATACAACAAAGGTGATTGTTTGCCGTTTTTTTCTCGATCTTTGTGTGTATTGTTGTATAGATAATGGTACGGAACCCTTCGTACGCGAGTCCGGCTCGCACTTGGCCGGCTTTTTCTTTAGCTAATACATGTTTTTATTTTGACATTCCTTGTATTCGTAATGAAAAGCACAGTGTTTACCTCGGGTTAAAGACTTCGTCAATCCCCGTCTCGGGACTAAATAGGTTACTTTCACCGAGGGCAACAATGTACTATTATCTACACTAATGTTGTAACATTCTACTTATGTTTTCAATACTTGACTTATAATTACTACTGTTATAGCGCAGACAACAAAACACTCAATTTAACCTCCTCAGTCCTGACCTTGAAAATAACAATGGTTTTCAATTGTTATTTTCAAGGTCAGGACTGAGGAGGATAAGCAATTTCACATGATGGTATAATATTCACATCGATATCGTAAAATCTCATTATAACATCAATAAAACGCGACCAACTAGATTGCAGGGCCAATCAGGTTGGTCGCGTTTTATTGAAGCGCGCAGCTGCGCTCTCATTGGTTAAATTTTAATGGCGGCAAAATCACTGTGATTATACACGTACGATAAAGTAGTGTATGCAACTGCATATAACACGGGTATTAAAACACTCGTTACTATTATCTATTGTAATCACTCACTCAACTCACACTCGTGTTTTAATACCCTTCATTATATGACAGTTGCATAAACTACTATTTTATTCATAAACGTGCAAGAGTCAGCAAGAATGTTATTTTCAGGCACGCAATATGCCACCCGTACGACGGTGAATCCTAGTTTGGGAGCCAATGACCTTTTTTATAACCCTGTTAATGAAAACAGTAAAGTGTGTTTTTATTTAAATTGTACATTTGTGAAGTTACAATAGCAATACTACTCGCCAACGTTGAAGGAAACTATCGCGAGGAAACCTGAGTGTCTGAGCTATTCACATCCTCAGCGCTTGAAATTGCCAGTCCGCGGTGGGCACGCGTGGTGATTAAGCCCATACTCTCTCTCTGAGAGAAGGCCTGTGTCCTACAGTGGTATATTGGCTGCTTATGTATGTTATATTTTTATTTAATTTTCATTCCAAGGTCTATGGCTCCCTACACTAAACTGCGAATCGGCGCGATGCGAATTCGCAACGCAGAAAACTGCGACACGAATTGCTGCGATGCTATTTCGTGCGGCAAGGCATCTCCCTTCCACGATTCCGGTGACCAATCCTTCGACGACCGTCAACCGTACTGAACGTATTTTGTAAACTGCTTACGTCCAGACATGGATCGTAAAAAGAAGTGCTCACTTCTGCTATTGCTAAAAAGATACAGGAAAAAGAAACAACGATTTTGGGTTCGTCCTATTAATACTATTATGAACGCCGATGCGAATCAATTCGCAAGTTCTTGCGATGCGTCGTCGGTTCAGTTATGTGTACGGGCCCTAAATTGCGTTAACATTTGTTTCAGAACCCGATAAAGTCCCCGTTCAAGCGACAACAGACAGAGGAGTCAACAGAGGAGCCACGGAGAGTCGCTAAAGTGTAACTTGTTGTAAGATCTGACTGGGCCGCGTTTCTGCAATCCTACAAACTACAATTCATAGTTTATTATAGCAATGGGCTTTGTCCTAAATATTGACAATAGTCACAAATGATATGTACTTCATTTTTAAGTCAGTATTTTCAAGGTCAGTAAATATAATGCTACAATTGTAAATTAATAATATTGGCTGATTTCTTCTATTTTTTGTTTCAAACGTGAATAAAAGTAGGTTTAGGTATTAGTCCAGTAACTTTGTACATTATAGTATGCGTCAAATCTGGTAGTTATGATTTTTTGCAGACTTGTTTATGATGTTGGCCCAATGAATAATCCAAGTTTGTGACCTCGAGCGCCGAACGCAACTTTGTCAAAAATCGTAAAAACTGCGAAATAATCGTTTTTTTTTTTAATTTTGACGATTATAACCCTAAAGGACTAGTTTTTGAAAAAACTTTCTTAAGTCGTTTTTAAAGTAGACTAAATTTGCTACAATATGATACTAGAACTACCTCTGTAAACCCAATAGTTTCTGAGATTAAGCCTTCCAAAGTTTATAATTTTTTTCGAATTTCGCAATTTTTTGCGATTCTGTCGTTTTGAATGAATTTTGACCCTGATTATACTATCGAAGCCCTGTACAGATGTTAAAAAAGAAAATGAGAAGTGTGAACGATGATGTTTAAGCTAAGCTACGAATAATGAAGTAAAAAAGATAGGTACTACAAAAGTTAATAAATTTATTTGTTAGGAAATTGAGTAATATTCAAAATCAAAAAATTAAATTAATTTAGCCCTCTTGGAAGGTCCCGGTTGAGGTTCGTCCGTATCTGGATCGACGTATTGGGATGGCATATCCCCATCAGGGGATGGTGATGAATTGTCGACGTCTTGTGCCCACAAGTCATCCTCCATTTCGACATCGGACAGATCGTCGCCTTCTGGGATATCTACTACATCAGGTATATTGTCACAAGAGGCCCCGCTGCAGTGCCTGCAGACTAATGAGCATTTTAATTCTGCCTTCCTGCAGCTGCACGCGTTCCCACAACCCTTCGTGCAGCCGCAAGAAATCATCCGCAAGAGGTGTTGTGGGGCTGCATCTCTGGTCATCATTTTTGGGTTGAGGCCTTGTGACGTAGATATCCACCCCCAGGAGAGACTTCACACGAGCAATACTAGCACATTCCGTCGGAGGTAATTGGAACTTCATCCCGCTAGAGTTGTTCGAGTGACGTCTAAAATATTGCAAAAATTGCGAAATTCGAAAAATTTAAAAACTTTGAAAGGCTTAATCTCGAAAACTATTGGGTCTACAGAGACAATTCTAGTATCATATTGTAGCAAATTTAGTCTTCTTTAAAAACATCCTAAAAAAGTTTTCCAAAAACTAATCCTTTAGGGTTATAATCGCCAAAATTTGAAAAAGAACCGATTATTTCGCAGTTTTTACGATTTTTGACAAAGTTGCGTTCGGCGCTCGAGGTCACAAACTTGGATTATTCATTAGGCCAACATCATAAACAAGTCTGCAAAAAATCATAACTACCGGATTTGACGCATACTACTCCATACTTTCAGGCGACAAAGTTACTGGACTATATTGTGTTTAAATAAAAAAAAACACCAACATATTTACATTTCGGTATTCCGTAAAAAAAAAAACACGTATAACCCGTGGGTTATTTGTTTTTTTTTTTAATATAACGAGTGGGTTACTCGGGGCTGCAAGTGATGTAAATTACTTCGGCCAGATGTCGCTGCCTGTACGTAATACAGAGAAGTTTGTAAAGAGGCTCGAAATTTCACCGATGCCTGCACTTTCCCATTAGCTGAGAGCTAACTCAGTTGGGAGAGCGCTGCTGCGGTTAGCCAAAGGTCGCGGGTTCAAGTCCCGGCATGGGTGGAATTTTTAGCCTCTAAATAGGTTTTTACAAATATAACTTTTACGTTTGTACAGATTACACATATTTTTGTTTCATGGTATCACCAGAAACTGACAGCTCAGAGATCTCAGTGATGACGTAGAGTGCGACAAACTTATCTGACCCGGTGAAGGCGTCACTTTTCTCATAGTAAACTTGACGTTTCCATACTATATTTGACACCTCTACCGGGTCAGATAACTTTGTGGCACTATACTTCTCTTTTCGTAGAGCCTGGTTTTTTTTTCGCTTTAAAAATGCCTTAAATAAATTGAAATATTCAATACCCGAATCGGCGGTAGCCTAGTGGGTAGAACATTGGACATTGGCACGTACCTATGACTTTGTTTTCTAAGTTATGTACATTTGTGAAGATATAGTAGCAATACCACTCGCTAACGGTGAAGGAAAACATCGTGAGGAAACCCGAGTGTCTGGACTATTCACATACCTCAGGGCTTGAGATCGCCAATCCGCGGTGGGCACGCGTGGTGATTAAGCCCATACTCTTTCTCTGAGAGAAGGCCTGTGCCCTACAGTGGGACGTGTATAGGCTGCTTATGAATACCCGAATCGAAACATTCAGCCCAGGCTAAAAAAATATATAAAGAAAACTTATTTTTTTTAGCACAATGCCTAGTTATATGAAATAAGGCCCAGATCGTCCCGTTCACACTACCCCCATTTTGGATTGTATGTGGGGCTTTTGTTACAACCTCATCATCAACCCATTATGTCCCCACCGAGGGGCACGGGTCTCTTCCCTGAGGAAGGTATAGGCCATACTCCACCACGGGGGCCAAGTCCGGATTGGTGGAGGCTTGTAGACTAGTGGCTCGTCTACTGTCAGAAGTTGTCAAGCCGCCCTAAGGCCTCTGACTTGGCTTAACGACTGCCATCTATCGACGGCAGCCGGCACCAACAGCTTAACGTGCCTTGCGAAGCACGGAACCGCTCGGAAAAATGCCACTAGCGTTAGGCATAGACGGCGACCCATCCATGCACTGAACGCGCCCTGTGTTGCTTAACCTTCGTGATCGTTGAAGATCACTCAGAGGCAGCCGGGGCTACGAGCGATTGTTACAACCTGTTAGTATAATATCGTCGGCTATCAGGCTTGATATATCGGGCGTGCTACAGGGTCTGTAGTGGCATTTTGTAAAGACTCCGGCTGTTCCAAAAAGAAACACAGTAAGGGACATTTTTTTTTCAAAACTGATAAATACCCCTATTGGTTACTAGTTGGTTCCAGTAACCAATAGTGTAAATATAGATAGATAGATAGATAGAGAACACTTTATTGCACAACCAGGTGAAATAATTGCAAATAATTTCTAAATATCTCGGTATTGAACTAAATGTCCCTTACCGTGTTCCTTTTTGGGACACTCGGAGTCTTTTGTCTAAATTAAAATTACTCGTCTGTAAACTTATGTTAAGTTGTTAATAAAGCCTAGATTACAATGTTACCTTGTTGTTTTAACACTTTAAAAAAATTGCGCACTGAACAGGGCCGCATTTCGTAAAACTGCAAAAATTAGTTAATTGTTACAATTTAATAAGATTGTAACGGTCATATTTATAAAAACACGTTGCACTAAACGGCTCCGCAATGTACACCGAATTATTAAAGCACGAATAATTGTAGTTTTACGTAAAGCGGCCCGGCCCTTCTATCACGAGAGAGAGAGAGAGAGGGGGGGGGGGGGGAGAGAGAGGGAGAGAGATCCTTAGATAGTGTTTTTATAAATAAGGCCGTTAGTCTATATCGTGAAAAATTATTATTTATATTTATTGTCAACAAAACAAGAGAAACCACAATTTCATTCGTTTGCCAAACTACGCGAAAATACGCGCTAGTAGATATTAGATACAATATAGTATATGTTTTCTGTCTACCTGTCTACACTAGTTAGCCTAATTAGGTCCAATAATCACGCTACACATATTATTTATCAGTAATAACTAAATAAATCTAACATCATTAAAAAAATGCTTTTGCGGGCCACCGATACTGATTAGAAAACACTCATAAGTTACATTTACACATTTTATTCAACAACATTTATTCTTACATATTTTACAAAACAACCTACGACGTTTTCGGCTTCTTAGCATCCGACGGACCTTCGTCGGCTTCGTTTTGCTGGAAAATCGGCGTGGGCTGAGTCTTTTTATACGCCGGGGCCACCCAGAAGGGGTTTTCCGCCGCGTCCTTGGCGTATTTCAATATGGCTTCTCTGGGATCTTGTTCGTCGTCCACTCGCTTGCTAAGACCAAGGTTTCTTATCACAAAAGAGCTCAGAGTAGATCCGGAAGCAGCAACTCTTCCGCCCTGACCCGAAGTGATAGGCAAATCTGGCCTCCTAGACTTGACGGGATCCATACGGTCTTTTTCCATCTTCTTCTTGTTCGTTCTGAGCTTCTCTTGTCTGAAGAGCGGCAGCGCGTGGGGAGTGATGATCTGCTGAGAGCTGACCACTTCTAAAGAGTCCTTTTTCCTGTGGGTCTTGACTATGCAGAGTTTTGCACCCCGTAAGCTTCGCTTCTGGTCGTAGTAGCATTTCACGATGCCGTTACCGCAACCCACGAAGATCTGGTTCAGCTTCGCGTGCCATAAAGCCTTAATGACGTGCGTTTGGCTCACATTAATGTGAGTCACTGTCTCGAAGGTTTTCGTGTTGTAAAACAGCAGCCTTCCCATATCTGCGCCTTTCTCTAGTGACTCTCCTGTGAAGACCATGGAGTCGTCAGGACTGAACCCGCAGTCCGTCTGTTCGTACCGCGAGAATAGGCCACCGAAAACGTGCAGAGGCTTTTTGAACGCGCGCAAATCCCACAGTTTCATTGTGTCATCGTTACCCCGACTGACTAGATGAGATCCCATGTAAGAATAACTTATGCTCGAGATTTCCGTCTGCTTCTGGTGGGCGTCCCTCAGCACCATACTCGTGTTGACGAAGTTCTTCCTGTGATCCCACATCTGTATCGAACCGTCGTAGTTGCCGGAGGCTACCGTGTTGCCGTCCCGTGAGAACGTGCAAGAAGTTGGGTTGGTCTTGAGGCCACCTTGTTGGCGAGGTTTGATGACGTTTTTGTGGTTTTTCGGGTTGCTGGTGAGCCAGAGACGGAGGGTGCCGTCTTGGGCGCAGGTCATGAACTCCTCGCGTATGTGCGGGTGCCAGCAGCCGCTGTTTAGCGAAGCCGTGTGCCCTTTCGTCCTGCAAAGAGATGGTGGTTATTGATCGTTACGAATTAGTGGCGGCTAAGGGTGGACGATCGGTAGGCAGACCCGACCGAATGGGACGAGGTTGGCGGTAACGGGAAGTGGCTTATCTATGCCCAGAATTTGTGACTTTACAGTAGCAGTACCACTCGCTAACGGTGACCGAGAGTGATCGAGTGAGCGAAGTTTTCACAGGCATTCTATGATTCTAAAGTGTGATCCAGACGCCGGTCGCTGAATAATGAACAGCGCGTCTTAGATTATCGACCTAACAAGGCCAGTCTAGTCTAGCAACCTACCTATTCAGGCTAGCTCAGTCTAATGGACCACATATGTCGTACTAAGTATCGGGAATTTTAAGCACTTCTTGGTTGATGAAGTTTATGGGTTGATGGGTGGTTAGGGGAATTGCACCATTACCAACCCAATCTTAAAAATCCACAATCACGATTGGGTTAATTTGAAGCACGCGCTCTTGTCCACATTCTGCACGTCGCTGGAAAACCTGAATTTGCAACACACTCACTTAGAGCCGGTGACGTGTGATCAGAAAGAAGATTTATTTCAAAGTGGACAATTTACATTTTGTTAAATGTCAATGTACAATGTGATGTCGATTACAATTTATTGGAAAAAGAATCACAGATTAAAAATCGAAATATTAAAATTAAATACATTCACAAAAAGCTTCGTCCATAATGAAATAAGTAACTTAATACAAATTACACTCAAAAGAAAACATGCAACATTATAACCTGAGATGTGTTCCGGGGCGGCTTATTTTCTTAGTGTATAACTAAGAAAATAAGTCGCCCCGGGACACATGCGACGCAAAGGTACCCACTACGCTGGCAGCGTTACCTCGCTGCACTGCAAGGGAGGTTCACCGAGGTTCAGTCATAGCCTCAAGCGGCGACCTATCTCTCTAATAAAGGCCTTTCCCTCAAATAATGTCGATTTGCGATGGAGAGAAAAGATCTACACACTTGGCCATGTCGTTGATGTACTGGTCCCCTTTGACGCACTCGAGGGACTCGAAGCCGTCCCGGTCGAGGACCTTGGCTTGCGCCGAGCCGCTGACCACCAGGATCGAGTCGCCGGTCGCCGAGTACTGCAGCGCGCGGATCGGGTGGTTCTCGCAAGGCTGCAGCTTGCGGAAGGCGCGGAAGGACGAGTCCATGCCTGTGGTCAGAAATCAGGAATTTAACATAACATAAACTCACGCCTGTATCCCTGAGGGGTAGGCAGAGACTGCCACTTGCTACGATCCTGACAGATCACTTTCGCTTCCTCAACATTCATTAGTCGTTGCATGCACGCACGCCGGTTTCGGGTACTTTTTATCTTGCCCTTTGTTAATAAATCCCCTATTTGGTCGAAGTATGTCCGATACGCTCGATATATTTGTTTTGTCAATCTTTCTTCCTTCATCCTCTCCACATGTCCAAACCAACGCAACATTCCTTTCTCAATTCTTGTCACTACATCCTCTTTCAGTCCACAACGTTCTCTAATCACACTATTGCGTATCCTGTCGTTCAAAGTAACGCCAGACATACTTCTTAAGGAAATCAGGAATTTATTGAAACATAAAGAATTTACATCCCATGTTAGGCTATGGGCCCATGTTAGGATTTGCTTCGCGTTTGTTGAATGTCAATGTTTTGTCAAAAAAATCATTAAATTAGGTCATTAAGCAAAGAAAGAAATTCCGAGTATTTCCCTAAGAAATTAAACAGTTGTCTTACCAGCGAAATCCCAGAAGGCCACGTCATAGTCAATGGAGCCTGTTGCAAGACGGGCGCCGGACGGGTCCACAGCCAGAGCGACCACTGCTTTGCTGCCGTGTTGCATATAAACCTGTGACAAGACAATGTGAAAGTATGTTTCAGATTTTCATCATAATAGTAGCATCTACAACTTGTCAGTGAAATTAAGCAAAACCTGGAAACCATATCTTCAGTATCCATAAATAAATAATTTCTAATAAGAAAAAGTCGAAAAATAAAAAAAAGCCTCATATATTTTTTTTTTCTATCCATGAAATAACTTGTCTCAGCCAATTATTACAAATAATAAAATTGAGAATTGCAAACATTATATGCAGATTATTAGCCATACCTGGCGACTGCTAGGAATTCGTCTGTGTAACGGCAGGTCAGCATCATCGTCGGATCCACTCAGCTCATCATAGCTGTCATCACCGCGTTGAGTCTGATCACTGTTGCCCTCTCTGTTTAGCAAACCTGGAGGTACTGGAGGGCCGACGGTATCCTCTTCTGCCTGCGGCAAGTCTGGAGGTAACGGTGGACCTGTGGTAATGTAGTGTTTAGGGTGCTGTCTGATTTTAACAATGTGTAAACAGTACAGTTTTTTGGTCATCAATACTATTTTGAGCTGTAAGGGCACTTATACATGGATGGACATGACACTCGTCAATGTGTCCTGTCGATGCGCCAACATGTCAGCATCGAGTGTTGATAGCCGCAGTTGGCAACAGGTGCTGCCCGTGTACAAGCGCCCTAACTTCGCAGAATTGAGCAGAAAATTCCAAATTGATAAACAGAAAATTACAAATCTATCAGCTTCCAAATTCTTGTACTAAAAACTTAAAACTAATTTGTTGACCATGTTTGGTTTATTTGATAACCATGTGTTAAGTTAAACCCCCAAATAAGGGTTTTCTTGTTGTAGGATTCGCCAGTTGCCACAATCCTGACCTATTTCGCTTCATCAACATTCATTAGTACCTGCATGCATATCTGCTTTTGGTACTTTTTATCCTGCCCTTCGCATATTTTGTATAAATATGTGTTTAGTAATCTAGGCACAATTTTTTTAATCATAAGACTGATCACAGAATGCAATGAACAAAAATACCAAAAATCCCTATTACCTTTCATAAAGTCCACTTTCGAGCGCACATCCTTTTCAGTACCTACCTATGAGGTCCTCATCTTCCTCATTGACTTGAGACGATGATTCAGCAGGCACAAGGTCCGGGGCGGTCTCAATTTTGTGCTTGGCAGCTTCTCTAGCAGCAGTTTTGGCTTGCTGGACCAACTGTTCTATATCGAAGTTTTTCGCCTTTTTTCCGAAGTTCCTGATGCCCATGACTTGGTGCACGTGTTGGCTTTCTAAGTCATCCGCTATCTCTTCTATTTCTTTGCTCTGTTCTTTGATTGGAGTGCGACCGAAGGTGCCAAAACCTGCGACGCATTCCGAAGGTGGTGTTTCTTCATTTTTCTCGGATTCAGTAGGCCTTTTTATGTTGAAGTTTATTTTGCCGAATGCTATTGGTTTTTTACTCATTGTGCTGTAGTTTTTCTATCGATTTTAGGGTGATTTTACGATAAATAGCAAATAAAAACAACAAGAACAACTAACAAACATACAGCTCTGATATCTGTCACGATGGTACTCTTTTTAGTTCTGTGAACTCAATTTGACATTTATGCGTTTTGTTCTTTGACTTGTAGAGAGAAACTGAGGAGACAGAGTAAAAAAGTAAAAAAGATCCATTTGAATAAGGCCCATATTTTTGCACTGCTAGATAAATGCTTCCCTTGGGACATACCACTCCTAAGTTTTCTTTTTTCTTCTCTTTTATTTCTTCTTTTAGTAAACTGATTGCAATAACAAAACGTTTCAGGAGACGTTACGTTCCTATACCATAAACGACATTTGAATAAAGTTAAAATGTTTATAATAAAAAAGAAAATATAAATAAAAAAAAATACCCTTATCAAAGTTTAAATATCAATAACAGTTTTCATTTAAAAAGAGAGAAATTGAATTAAAATAAAATGAAAGCTCGGACAGTAACCTAAAAATCCTAATCCGTGACTGTAACATCTTCCGAGTGTGTCATACAACGTCAAACAAAATCATGTCTCTAGTTAGTCTGTGGTCAAAATAAATCTGAAGGTTTCGGCATTTATTTTGTCGAGCACTGCGTTAATAATTTATTCAAAATAGCCTAACTTTGCCCACATATCCAAAATATAGCAAACAAGGTTTGAAAAACTTCATACCAGTTTCACTCTATAAAATACCTACGTATACGTATACTTGCCGGCAATTATCCCCACAAACTCTTTAAAGCAATAAGTTTATTATATTACTGTTTAAAACGTACCAATAAATTTCTTACTTATGTACAAGTAACCTATCCTTATCTCCGGCCAATAATTGGCCGTTAACCTATTGCAGTGGTCTATCTGTATAGGTATGGTTATAATATATATCAAATTGCCAGTTGTCATTCTGTACAGGGTTACCGCTCGAAGCGGTCGTGTACAATGGTGTCTGCAGCCATCCTGTGTCTTTGCTTTGGACTTTCGTGGGGTTTTACTGTGATTAAGGGTAAGATAAAAATATTGTATTCCAGTTCTTTAGGATGGTTCATGTGATTAAAACTCATTAGCATAGATCTAGTAAATAGTGTAACTGTGAAACATAAAGATTATATTTGTTACTACCTGCGCACATCTTTTCAGATGATGCAATCTTAAGTATTTTACTGATCTGATAGTAAGACTAGTTTTTAAAATACCCACATCTGCAAAATTGAATTAATGACTCGAGCAACACCCAGTTCTTTGCTATTTCAACTGCACTGCTTTCCTATTACTAAAAGGGCATTAAGTGTATGGCCAACTTATACATATGGAACAGGCTGTTTCCAGCATTGAAGTAGACATTTTAGAACAGTTTTTTGCTAAAGCATTGTAAACGCATTAAAGTAGCTGGTAAAGAACATGCATGCTGTACCAGTTAAGGTGTTGACATATTAAAAGAGAATAAACTAAATAATAAACTTACAATCCTAGAAATATTCAACGCAAACTATCAATATGCAACACGTTGGACACTCTAGTTTTATCACAATGTTTCACAATGATCCTTTCACAGTTACATTGCCGCTACAATGAACTTGGAAAGTTCTTGAGGTAGAATTAATAGAAATGGATGTGACTTCAATTCTTTGAACCGTTTTATTTCGATGATAAACAGAAAACAGAATAAATGCAAATAAATGTTGTCAGTAATAATGTGTCATCAAAAGGTTAAATAGTAATGAAAATCCAAAAGAAATCTAGAGTGAGAGATGTAATTTTAAATTTTGATTTAAAAATGATAGGCAGAATGAAAGAAATATAAAAAATATGAAGAAGAAGAAAGTAATTTATTATACCAACAAGATACATCACAGAAACAAAATAAGCAGATAAGTAACATAATATGCACAACAAAAGAAAGAAAACTAAATACACTACAGACAAAACGAATAAATAAAACAGGACCATAGATGTAGCCTGTGGTGTATCTACGTTGCCACTAGGGTTCAGAACCGGGAAATCCCGGTCTCGAAAGTACCGGGAATTCCCGGTTCTTTTGTCAGTAAAATGGAACCGGGAAACCAAATTTGATTCCCGGTTCTTTCGGTACTTTCGGGAATTTTATTTTTATTAAGCGATTCACACTACTATTTACTTATTTACTCTTACTTTAATTTTCCACACTTTCTACTATTCAAACATTCAAAACTAACGTGAATAATTCAGCGTTAAAATAAATAACGCGCGAAATTAATGGTGCGCTCGATATTACCAATAACTACCTACACTCGCTCGCTGTTGCTAGGAAGGAAAGTAAGTATATAGTAAGTCAAGCTTCCCCGCGCCTGCCCCGCTCGCGCGCCGCGATCTTTCGTTCACTCACTCAGTTTTCGGATTGCATTGCGCGCGTGTATGATTTTGATGATAACCTCAAAGGCTTTTAGTAGATTTTGTTGTTAATTTCTGACAAAACGAGGTGAAATATTTATGAGGTATTACATGTATTTTTGTATGTATTATTACGTAAACATCATAATTTTAGTTAACCTGTCAGGCACCTACAAAATAACGCGGAAACTCCTTTGCGGACCGCCCGGGTTCTTAAAATCTCGGCGGTCCGCAAAGCGTTTCCGCAAAAAAAATCATATCTTATGAACCAGACAATGTATTTAGATAAAGTTTGAAGTATTTACTTATTTGGTTCACAATCTATGATATAATCTAAAACCATTAATGCTAAAAGATAAATTACTTACCTAAAAGAATGTGTCAATTCGCCAAACACAAAAAAAAATCCACTTTTTCTACAAAATTTGTCAAAATTACAATGTTCATCAATATTTCTTGGATTTTTTAACAAATTAGCATGAATCTATAGAAAACACGATCAATCTTTGCTTTCAACTGAACACTTAACTTACTACTAGGTATGAGAATAGAAAATAGTTTAATTTTGTTGCTTTTGAAAAATGTTTAAGATAATTCTAAATGTTTAAGGAATTAAAATGACTACCTAATTTTGACCATTTTATTGACAGTAAATACTTAAGATCCTAAGAATAACACTGTGATTGACAATAGTCTGATTTATATATAATTACTTACTTTACTACTAGGTATGAGAATAGAAAATTGTTTAATTTTGTTTTCTTTAAAAATGTTTAAGATAATTCTAAATGTTAAGGAATCTAAGATGACTGCCTTATTTTTACCCTTTAATTGACAGTAAATACTTACTTTAGTACCTAACAATAACATAACACTATGATTAATTATAGTCTGATTTATATATAATTACCTACTACTAGGTATGAGAACAGAAAATAGAAGAAAAAATTTCGAATTAAAGTTACTTGAATACAGAATTTTAGTTAATAACCCTTGTTTACTTGTAAAACTAGCAAGAACCGAAAATACCGAAAGAACCGGGAAATCCCGGTTCCGTAATACAAAAGTACCGAAATTCCCGGTTCTCAAAAAGAATACCGGTTCCGAAAACACTAGTTGCCACAAAAGGCAGCTGACTCAGCGTTGTGCTGAGGAAGTGATCCCTCAGCACTGATTTTCAGTCAGTGCCTACGGTTACCCATAATTGTACTACGGAGTGCGTGCCGTGGTGCAGTTAAGTCAAATTCAATAACATACATACAATATAGTAAAAAAATAAATAAAATATCATCATAAAATACTTACATAATTAGTTTTAAATAAATATGTGTGAAATATAGAGGAACACCATAATAAACTAAATTTAATAAGTAAATATAAGTGAAGGAGAATAGAGGAGAGGAGAGGAGAGATAGGAGGATACACACCAAAGTAAATAAATAAAAATTAAATACATGCCCGACATTACGCAAAGGTGGCCTATGATTTAATTGATGCGATTTACATAGCAAATATACCTTGAGCTTGCACCCAAAGGCATACCTACTGGATGATGGACCCAATATGGTGTAAAGAGGTTTACACTGTTACAAATTTACAAAGCAGGACTTTACGATGTGAACTGTTGCTCTACATATTCAAATTGCTTACAGATAGTCCACCCCAATGGAGCCCCACATACACTGTCAAAGGACTCCTCAACATCCCTTATGCTGAGCTTCATGAGCCTTTCTATGCTTGGTAAGCGAAAAATTACTCCCCAGTTGTTGACAAAAACTCCGTTGATAAGAAAAGATTTATTTATGTAAAAGTAATTTATTGAAAAGTCATAAAAAAAACCCACAAGCAAATTAGAACACTCTTTGCTGTGGTAACCAGGCAAGGAAATTAAAACTAAAACATTGGCCTTTGCATCTACATAATGACATGATTTATACAGCGTCCAGTGGCACCTTCACTCACACTAGATGGGTGAAGAGATCACTGGGACACTGCAGTGCCTGGGACATTGTTTTTATAGATGAAGTAGGCTTGCCCAGCACCTATACCATCCTGACAGCTTAGTCAGCCTAGCCCACAAGAAACACAACTCAATAAGTGCAGAGCCAACCAAGCTGCGGGTTTCCTCACGATGTTTTCCTTCACAGTTAGCGTGTGGTATTGCTACTACGAATTCACAGATGTACCAGGACATTACAGACATGGAAACACACCTAGACTGAGCCCATTTGTTCAAAGTATGGTAGCATCTGAACCTACAACCTCTGTTTTTTTTTAAAGTAAAAGTAAAAAGTTCTTTATTAATAAAAAAGGTTACAGATACAAACAGTTTACTGTGGTCGCCACGCTAGGTCTAGCCTGTGTTGTGGAAACCTTCGTATATGTTAACATAAAGAAGATTGGTAGTAAAGTGTGTTAACCACTAAACCAATGGCTGGGTAGGCATATTCTTTGTATGGAATAAAGTTCTTAGTTTTATTTTAACTGTTTGTAACTTAATGAGATTCTATTTAATAAAGTGGGTAAACTTTTGTTTCCTTATATTAGTACATATAGGAATCTAAAACTATTTTGTGAAAGTCAACAAAGAAACACTCATTACTAATCGATTGACTGACGTAATCATGAAAGTGTCAATATTTGTCTATGAGACAATCTAGTTAGTCCTGATATTTCCTCACTTGGCATCATAGTTGGGCCATTGTATGAAGCAAGCGCTAAGGTACTTACGTAAATACCTCAGATACTAGGGTTTCCTTACGATGTTTTCCTTTACCGTTAGCGAGTGGTATTGCTACTGTAACTTCACAAATGTACGTAACTTAGGTAACAAAGTCATTGGTACATGCCGGGATTGGAACCCACGACCTCCCAATTGAGAAGCCGGCGTTCCACGTCGCTCGGTGCTCCGCTCCCACCGCTTGAGACGATTGTGTCTAGTGTTAACACATTCATGAGTAATAACATTGAGTTGAAAACCCGCTTATTTAAAAAAAAAACAAAAAAAAAACGGCCAAGTGCGAGTCGGACTCGCGCACGAAGGGTTTCGTACCATTATCTATACCACATTAGACAAAGATCGAATTTGAGAACAACGCCATCTATAGAAACCAACAAGAAGCGTTTAACATTGACATTTAACGACATGACATCGGCGCCGTGAAGGTTACATAGATGGCCGCTAGATGACGAGCGCTGTCTTTAGACAATGTTTGTGGTATGGGAGCCCCCTTTAATTATTTATTTTATTCGGTTTTTAGTATTTATTGTTATAGCGGCAACAGAGACACATCAATGCATCGGTTCATTAGATACAGCCTGGTGACAGACAGACGGACAGACAGACCGACAGGCGGACAGTGAAGTCTTAGTAATAGGGTCACGTTTGGCACCCTTCGGGTACGGAACCCTAAAAATAAGTTTTGAAAAGAATAAATGTGGACTTTTGTTAGCTTCTTCTCCACATGATCGATCAGTTGTGAAAGTAACAACTTCGACGTTCATTAAGTAAAGATCTTCGGCCTTATTTATAAAAACCCGATTCCACTAAAACCAATCTAAAACTCTGTTTATTTAATCTGTGGCTACATCTTTTCCTTGTAAAATCTCCACCGCAGACTATTTTAATCGGCGTCTTTGTAATGTTTTAAGGAATCGAGTTTTTATAAATAAGACCGCTTGTCTTTGCAACTAATTCAATTACACCTATCCAAATAGGATACAGGCATGAGTATATAAGTGATTTCGAAAAAAAGGCAGAAAGAGTTCTGCATTCAAAGTCAAAGTCAAAAATTTTTATTCACTATAAAAACAAAATGTTTACTTAATGAACGTCACAGCTGTTAGTTTTCTCAATTAATAGATTATGCGGAGAAGAAGCTAACAAATAAACTCCACATTTATTGTTTTCAAAACAGGTTTTCTTAATTAACAGAGTTTTCAACTTAAAGTTACACTATACTAGATACAATCGTTCCTGTTAACATTATTTAAATACCAGACATCCTTGTCTTCCAATAATCCTTAATGTTATAATTGTTATAATAGGCTTTTTTGCACAGAGCATGCTTAATGCATTCTTTAATTCCATTGCACTTTAGTTGAGCTATTCTGCCAAAAAAAGATTCTTCCAATGTCTGTTTTGAGCTATACAGTCTCCAATGTATTATATGTTACAATATATTAGATTAAAACAAATAATAACGCGCAAATATAGCGCAGTTTATAACAAAACTGAGTTTATCTAAGGTCACGTACATACAAGTCATTTGTAGTTAACGCCCTTCTCAGATTGGGTGGGTATTTGTTTACTTATGCTATTTGACTGCCTCGTTGGTCTAGCGGTGTCACGTCTGATTACCTCTGTCTGATGCCGGAGGTCGTGGGTTCGATTCCTACTGGGGGTCGCCGTACATTTGTACAAATGGCCTCAGTCTGGATGTATTTCCGTGTTTGTGATGTCCTTGCCTGGTTACCATAGCACAGGGTATTCTAGTTTGGTTTGAGAGCAGGACAATGATTGTGTTGTGTGAAAGTTATTTATTTAAGTTATTCTTATTTATATATTTATGTGGTTACAACTTTTTCTATCGTGAAATCTTCGAAATCTCGAGGGTGGATCCTGCCTTTTCGGGAAAATGAGGTGGTTTTAAAAAACCCATTTATAAGTAACAGAGAAAAGTCTTCGTAAACTTTCACATTTATATTAGTAGTTTACAAATAGCTGTTCCCTATACGCTGCCAGAAAAATTACTTTGACTTCGCATGGATTTATTTCCGGTTTCATTGGCGGTGACGCGGAATGTGACTTAGAGTCCTTCGGACTTTAGTTTAGTCAAGTTAACAAATACAAACAGCAACGTAAACTCACGCCTGTAATCCCGGAGGGGTAGGCAGAGACCAGGGTCTGCCACTTGCCACGATCCTGACAGATCTCTTTCGCTCAAACAACATTCATTAGTCGTTGCATGGTTTTGGGTACTTTTTATCGTATGTAAAAGTGTACTCATTTTATTACAATAATTCAAAATTGTGTGAGCGAGACAGCATGCTCCACGTAAGAACAGCCTTAAGATATCCCAATGGAAGAAAGGTACTAGAGTTATCACTCAGCGACTGATATGTATGTGACATGCAAAGTAAACTTGAGATAAAATTGCGTTGAACTTTTGTGTTAATGGTTTACTTCTTTAATTACCATTTACGTAAAGTGTAATCGCTCGTAGCGCCGGCTGCCTGAGTGATCTTAAACGATCACGAAGGTTAAGCAACACAGGGCGCGTTCAGTGCATGGATGGGTCGCCGTCTATGCCTAACGCTAGTGGCATTTTTCCGAGCGGTTCCGTGCTTCGCAAGGCACGTTAAGCTGTTGGTGCCGGCTGCCGTCGATGGTCGACGAGGCCTTAGGGCGGCCTGACAACTTCTGACAGTAGACGAGCCACTAGTCTACAAGCCTCCACCAATCCGGACTTGGCCCCCGTGGTGGAGTATGGCCTATACCTTCCTCAGGGAAGAGACCCGTGCCCTTCGGTGGGGACATAATGGGTTGATGATGATGATAGTTGACATTGTTCCGATTAATCTGTACAATTCTAAATGATCCGATCGGACCACCATAACAATGGTTTTTAATTGTCCTTTTCAAGGTCATAATCTAACAGGTATAATTAATTAATTATCAGGCTGGTAAAATCTTACCAGCCTGTTAATACAGGGCCCTTAACCGTGTGGCGCCGGATTAACCGTGTGGCGCCGGATTAAGAATAGCGTCACTCCATTTCCTTCCATGGATGTCGTAGAAGGCGACTAAGGAAATAAATTACCAGGAGACGGGCAGCAGCGTCTTCCTGAGATTCCAACGCCAACCCGCCTGCCAAGCGTGGCGATTATGGCAAGACCCCTCATGGTTATAAAAACCATGAGGGAGGCCTATGAACTGCAGTGGGCGTCAAGTGGCTGATGAATGATGATGATGATGATATTATGAAGCAGCGACATGTTCGGAAGGGTCGTCCACGTCGCGCTTGAGCCCGACAATTCACTCGAATATAGCGACAAATACGGTTCTTTTTCTGAATAGTTTCGGAATTTCCAAATAACAGTGGGATAACTGCAAGAAATTTCGAAACTATTAAAAAAAAGAACCATATTTGTTGCTAGATTCGAGTGAATTGACGGGCCCAAGCGCGACATTGTCGACCTTTCCGAGTATATCGCTGCTTCAGAATACGGGAGACTTCTTCTTGTGGAAAACTGACTAAATACTACTTCCTCCCGTCAGACCGGCATCTTGCGATGTACCGTATTTCGACAGGGTTATTATACATCATAAAGTCAATGGTTTGACGTTTTCGTATTAAACCAATTATAAATTACGCTGTCGTTTACTATCTCCCAGCCAACGTTACTTTCCTGCACCTCTTCCCCCTCCCGCTGCAATTTCTTTCCCTTTCTTTGAAGATTTTTGCACAGGACGTTTGCCGGATCTGTATATACCGAAATTCTTACCTAGAATCTGCTGAAGCTACTGGTGTATCGAAAAAAACCGTGAAACACAAAAAACTTTGCATCTACGTAGTGAGATGATTTATACAGCACCCACACTACATGGGTGAAATGTGCCTGGGACATTGTTTTAGATGGAGTAGGGACATGGAAACACAAGGCTATCGGTAAAAAAATCTACCTAAGATTCCAATTATACAAAATATACGGTTTTCGAAGCCCCCAAAAAAGCTTAGAACTCCAGAACTCTTTAGCAAAGACGTCAAGTCTTTAGAATCTTCGGACCAAAATCTTCGTTTAGTTCACACTCGGGCATTGAACCCCGCACCATACGAACCGAATCGCAATTGTTCTAGATACAATTCCAGACGCAGAACATTCTGCGATAGTGACATTTATAACAAAAATATCGGACGGGAACATTTGTGCAAACACTGAGTCATTGGCACACTGATTGCAATGTTATTTGGCAAGCTTCAGTGAATTTGTAATTTACATTACATAAACTCACGCCTGTATACCGGAGGGGTCTACAGGCGCTAATACACACATAAGCCTACCTCTGCCCACTGCTGGGTATGGGCCTTTTCCCCATCACGCCATCCTTCGCGGTCTCTCGCCATTCTCATCCACGGGCCCTCTGCCGACCTGACCGCATCGTCCGACCATCGGGCTGTTGGTCTACCGACCGACCGCCGCCCGGCTCTCGGGCGCCACTCCGTTACTGCCCTGCTCCACCACCACATCGCCATCGCCTTCAGACTCACCAATTGTCGACCTTCGTCCGACGTCGGATGACGACATTGGGTACTCTATCTACTAGTCTGGTGCCTAGCATGGTTTGCTCCATAGTTTTTCAATATAATGATATTAGCTAGTGTTTGGGAGGCCTGGCATCCTAAGACATAGATCTCTGATCTGTTTAGCACCCAGTCTATCCACAAATTACTTCTATTGTGCCATATTGTACCACTTAAATAAAGAGAAATAAAGTTTATTTGTATTTGTATTTGCCTTTGTTTGTTAGTCTACTAAGCAATAGCCGTAATATGTCATGCCAATGGTATTATAGCTAGGGTTGCCAACTTTTTTTCTAACAAATATAGTATTTTCGAAGCTATTACCTCTAAAAATATAGTAGATGGCAAAATAATGGTAAAAAATAGTAAAAAATAGCGGCAGTCGTGCCGCGCGGACTTAGACTTGAAGATCGAGCTTTAGAAAGAGATTAAAAGATTAATTAAAAGATCAAGGCTTTTCAAAGCGTCATTAAAAAAAATACAGTACCGCAAGTTACCGATAGATGGTGCTGACGTCACATGATATGTCAATATTGACATGACATCACTGTACCTTTTCTGTGGTTTCTGTCACGTTGCTCGCTTGTTTCGTTGACGAGAGCAGATATGTTGAGATTATCATAGATTGATAACGATTTACCACGTTTAAAACGTATAATGACATTTGTTCTCCTTGCAGGGCCATCTAGTTTTTTGTTAACGAAACTCAACTGACAGCTGTCATTGAAAAGCCCTCATTATATCCCGCCCAAATTAAATAGGCGTCTCTTGGGAAGAAGACCGAATCGCGCGAGGCGCCCAGTTAAGTTGCACGGGCCATACGATTGCGTTTGGTTACTTGACTGTCAATAGTGTCAATGACACAACCATTACCATAATAATATTACTCTATGGAACAACTATGCATTTTAGAGACTACCACAAACGAATGTCCATTCATTGGAAGCTTAGTGAGGATTTGTGGGATAATGTCTCCACCACAGATATTCTCCGCCGAATTCCTAGTGGGAATTTGTGGACGAAGATTCCACAAATCACCGTGGGTGGAGATTTCTAGTAGGAACTAGTAGTAACCTCTAACTTCGGTCCCTGCAGGTGGGAGTCATAACCGCTCGTGTCCCCTTCACAGGTATGACAGCAAGAATGGGAAGTCTCGCATCGACTACTACGGAGGTATGGTCAAGACCTACCAGATGACTTCCTCTGTCTACCCGCAGTATGGCACTAGCATCAAGGTGAGGAAAAACAACCTTCGTGTGTTTGGTATAGAGTTGAAAACGAATAAAAAAAGAATGGAGTAGGTATGTAAACGGGACCCTGTCACTCTGCCTCCGCTGTCCGACTGTCTGTCCGTGTGTCTGTCCGTCCGTCCGTCCGAACCCGCCCGTCCGCCCGCCCGTCCGTCCGTCCGTCCGAACCCGCCCGTCCGCCCGCCCGTCCGTCCGCCCGTCCGTCCGAACCCGCCCGTCCGTCCGCCCGTCCGCCCGTCCGTCCGCCCGTCCGACCGACCTTTAAAAGGCTTTACCTTTGGAACCGTAATAGGCAGCCAGTTGAAATTTTCACAGAATATGTTTTATTGCGGCGGATTACCTAACAAATAATAAAATAAATAATAATGAAAAAAGAACGCGGGTCTCCATAAAACAAACGTGTTTTTTCGCCCTTTTTAGGGTTCCGTACCTCAGAAGGAAAAACGGAACCTTAGGCTTGCTCAGCACCTATACCATATATTCCGTCCACTTGTCGCAATACCAACCGCTAACGGTGAAGGACACTATCTTGAGGAAACCCGCGGCTAGGTTGGCCCCGCACCATTTTCCTGTGGGCTATAGGCGGACTAAGCTGTCAGGATGTTTTTATAACCTAACACAGTGATTGTGTTATCTCCGTAGGTCGCTCCAGTGACCACGGAGTCGGTGACCAACAAGATGTCCTGTCTGCAAGTGAACGGGTCCTCTGACATGAGCATCGAGACACAGTCGGTGCTACCTGACATGACCGACTTCAAGTTTATTGGTCAGTCTTGTCCTTATATGATAACAATCTTATTTGTAATAACAAGATATTTTAATAAATACAATTTAGACATAATTTATTATAACAAACAGTGTTTTTTAACTGGACTGGAATAACGTCAAAATAAATCACACGCACGCACGCACGCACGCACGCACGCACGCACGCACGCACAATACAAACAATATAAAATCAGTCCATCAAACCGCCCCGAGACATAGCCGATCCAAAGGTTCTAATACCGCTGGCAGCATTACCGCGCTGGACAGCAAGGGAGATCCTTTGCATCAAATATGCCCCAGAGCGGTAGTCCAAGCCACGGTTCCTCAGACGCAATAACGAGATTGCCTCAAACACAAATGCATTTGCATTTTGCGTTTGCCACATCGACGTTGTCACGTTTTATTCATTCTTATTTTACCAACAAGTACTTAGGGAACTTATACCCATACTACGTGACTCATTTTTTACAATTTTTTACCCCCGTCTACCCCATTGGTGACCACCCGTAGTATATGCCACCCTCCTCTAGGTTTCACGTAGTAATTAATAAAATAATAGTTTTAAATATATTTTCGTTTGAAAGTTAAAAAAAAATAGTGTTGTAACAATACTATTCGCTAACTGTGAAGGAAAGTATCGCGAGTAAACCTGAGTGCCTGAGGTGTTCACGTGCCTCACATCTTGAAATTGCGAATGCGCGGCGGGCACGTGTAGTGATAAAAACTCAAACTCTCTCTCTGAGAGAAGGCACAGGGCCCTACAGTGAGCACATCTCAATGTGCGTAAGCCTATATTGTTGTTATTTTAATGAAGTAATCGAATTTGAAAAGACAAAGAATCTTTAACGGTTAATTGTCCATTTTTAATCCGAAGCGAACTAGAGCTTGCTTAAAATGGTCACCTATGTTTACCTTATAATAATCATTAAGCCATCCACGGGACGCGAATGACGAGAGACCGCGAAAGATGGCGTGATAGGGAAAAAGCCTATAACCAGAAGTGGGCAGATGTGGGCTGATGATGATAATGATGAATCATAAAGCCGCAGTGTTGCTGCGCTATCATAATCGGCCTACGCTTGTCCACTGGGACATAGGCCTCTCCTATTGAACGCCACTGAGCACGGTCCTCGGCTACTCGCATCCAGCTCTTGCCAGCCGCCCTTCTGTGCTAATTTGAATAATACAATTTTAACTTGACTTTGTCTTAATCAAGTCTCAGTCTCTGCGCTCATTTGAATAATTACATTTTGACTTTCACTTTGACTTTTCCCCACAGGCACAGAGACCATGATCGGCTCGGAGGCCAACAAATGGCAGATGGTCCAGACTATCGGCGACAAGGTGAACAAGTATACGATGTGGCTTAAGTATAAGAAGACTGTGGAGGGCGACACCCTGCCTATTCCTGTCAGGTAAGTCGCCAATGGTCGTCGTGGTAAACGTAGTGTAGGACGTCCTCAGACTCGGTGGAGCGATGATCCGCACGGCGGCTGGCAAGAGCTGGATGAGAGTAGCCGAGGACCGTGCTCAGTGGCGTGCAATAGGGGAGGCCTATGTCCAGCAGTGGACAAGCATAGGCTGATGATGATGATGATGAAGTCGCTAATCAGCTCGGTCCCATAATATAGAATACAAGGGCAAGATAGAAAGTACCCGAAACCGGCGTGCGTGCACGCAACGACTAATGAATGTTGAGGAAGCGAAAGTGGTCTGTCGGGATCGTGGCAACTGGCAGTCCCTGGTCTCTGCCTACCCCTCTGGTATACAGGTGTGAGGACCGGAAGAAAAGCATAACGTAAACTAACGCCTGTATCCCAGTGGGGTAGGCGGAGACCAGGGACTGCCAGTTGCCACGATCCTGAATAATAACGACGTACCTTAATTACATTTTTGTGAATTAAACAGGAGAACATTTTGCCAATTTTTTTTACAAAAACTAGAATCAATCAATTTATGATGCATAATGCGTCATTTGACTGAAATTAATGGAAATTAAGTCTAGACGTAAGTAAAGAAAATATATAGTTGAGGAATCTTGTTTCGAGTTGAGAAATCTTGTTTAAAAAATGCGGGAACAATTAGTACCGCCTCTCCGTCTAACAGAGCAATGACCCGCGGCACTCACGCACCGCTCTGGATGGCTACTAATGGTTCTAATAGATTCGAATTTGCGTCGAGATATTTATTGAAAGTGCGCTGTAAAAAAAAAACCAACTCGCTTATTCGATAGATATTGTCAGGCACGTTCATTTTTCTATGTCTTTCAAACCACCAAAAATTGATGGTGTATACTGTATATCGATCTCGTGGCGCAGCGGTAGTGCATCTGCATACCATGCGAGAGGTCCCAGGTTCGAATCCCGGCTGGGAAAAAAAAACCCCAGGTCTTGGATGTTTACATGTTTGTGATGTCGTTGTTTCTGGTTCCCACGACACAGGGTATCCTAGTGTGGGGCCAGAAGCAATGTAGGTGCCTGTATGTAAATGTTTATGTGTTTATATTTATATTATATCGCGCTGAATGTGTAAATATTCCAGGTACGAGATGAAGGGCTACAACTCTCTCCTCGGGTCGCACTATGACCATTACTACATTGAGTATGAAGACTACAGTGTCGACGACATCGACTCTAACGTCTTCACGGTTGACAGCGGTACGTACTAGTTTGTGAAGATGTTTTGATGTTTGTTACTCAATCACGCAATAGCGGCTGACTGGATTTACATGAAATTTGACGTAAAGATAGACGAAGGCCTGAATTGAGACGGCATTCCTGCCCTGCCCTCCGTAGCAGGGCAGGAATGTTGTATGAAAATCCATTTCTGCCCTGCTAGCGACCTTTTTTTTAGCAGCGAACGTTAAACAAATACGTACGTCAAATCTCAAAAAGGTTTTATATCAAATAATTAGAAAAAAGAGGTGGGAATATTTATTTCACCTCACTAGCTCGTAAAAGCTCTGTTTATCATTCGAAATCTGCGTGGAAAATCGTACTTTATCCGCTAGCGTGGAAAGTGTTTTTAAAATTCGAATATTTTTATTCAATAAAGGTTTCGTACAATAAATTACATATATATAGAACCTCATTGGTTTCGTAATAGTTTATATTCTCTGCAGCCAGTCCATTGATGATTGAAATGCAAATACTTATTTCATGTCATGCGCCAGCCTCATTTAAAGAATCGCACTGGCCGGCAAGAAAATTTGATTTAAAAAAAAAAAAACATTAACTTTCAATATTACCAATTGTAGTAATTTTACTTTTAATTTTTGAAATAAATAAACAGTAATTTAATATTTATTAAAACTGTTTTTCTTGCACCTAACATTTTCCTCGCTTTAATGAGGTGAAAAGTTGTGTGTTGCGCTCGGCAGCAAAGTTATTTAGCGTCTCGTACCTTTGAAACCCTCGCTACGCTCAGGATTCTATATTTGAACCACTCGCTTCGCTCGTGGCTCAATCCTAGAATCCTTCGCTTGCTCAGGTTTCAATACAAGGTACTCGCGCCAAAAATTAACTTTGCAGCCTTGCATAACAAATAACTATTTCCTCGTATTCGTTCCTTTATTTCTGTTCTCGAGTTTCCCTTGAACATACTCTCAAACAGGAATAGATCGTTTTCTCCCCTAGGTGTACAATGCACTATTTGTGCATCTTGTCCACTGTTCCCTCTATTTATTCGTAATATCTGTTTCCTCCCAGGCATGCAATGTTCGAGTTTCCCGGGTCCCGGGCGAAAGCACTACGTTTCCTTCAATCCCATGAAGGAGTTTGTCCATCCAATCGTGGACTCGCACGTCCAAGAGGAGTTTGACAGGTCAGTTATTTATCGTAAAATGATTTCAGTCATGTAGACTCTTTATTTCTTTATTATTAAGGTACGAAAGTAATTAAATTAATCGTAATATTTGGCCAATGAACCTTCGTGCAGGCAATAACTTTGTAAAAATTCGAATCTCAATGGTGACGACCCATGTGACGTCATGGTGGAAGTAATCTTAGAATATCATGGCTGGCGGCGTTTTCATCTATTCATGAAAAGTTGAATAATAGTACATTACTTCAGAGGGAAGAAAGTGACAGTTCCATACCGAGATTATGGCATTTGCGCCACGAGCTTGCGAGGGGCGCAAACCATTTGAGGTATGGAACTGTACTTTATCCTGAGGTATGTATAGTGCTTTTTATTACACCTACGAGGAAAATTATTTGACATAAATGCATCGAAATGTTTACAAAAAACACAAAGATAAATGCTAAATCAATCGAAGTTTTTGCGAAAATGCGCGGGCTTTTCCTTTTTTTATTCGCCCGTTTCTGGAGTAGGCTAAGATCATAAGGTCATGCAGCCACTTCTTCCGTGATTCCGCGCGTTTTATATACAAAAATAATTTCGTTTTTAATTTTCTGTATGCACCAAGGAGGTTGGTAACTGGTAAAAAAAAAAGTGTATGTGGCCAGTAACAATTTACTTGAAATTTAATTAGTAGACAGTTAAAGTCTCTTTGCAGTATGACTGCTGACAAATAAAAAAAAAAAAACCGGGTATGTAATGGAATTTCATACATACTTCCCACCCTTGGGTCGGAAGGATTTTCATACAAACTTCCATACCTTGGGATGAAAGGATTTGAAGGGCGGGATAAAGGCGTTTCTTCCCTCTAATTGGTATAATTAGTATGTATTTTCAGAGCAGGTGTGATAAAAAGGATATACTTATCCTATGTTAGGCGTTGCGGCTTTTCATATCATTATTTAGGGCCCATAACTGCGATGCGTCGTCGTATCGTAAAAATCTGCAAGCTCGCGCGACGCATCGCAAGAACCGTGTGGCGCCGGATTAAGAATAGCATCACTCCATCTCCTTCCGTGGATGTCGTAGAAGGCGACTAAGGAAATCAATTACCAGGAGACGGGCAGCAGCGGCTTCCTGAGATTCCAACCGCATACTTCGATCGCCAACCCGCCTGCCAAGCGTGGCGATTATGGCAGAACCCCTCATGGTTATGAGAACCACGAAGGAGGCCTATGTCCTGCAGTGGGCGTCAAATGGCTGATGATGATGATGATCGCAAGAACTTGCGAGTTGTTTCGCATCGGCGTTCATAATAATAATAAATGGATGAACCCAAAATCTTCTTTGTTTCTTTTTCCTCTATCTTCTTAGCAATAACAGAAGTGAGCACTTCTTTTTACAATCCATGTCACGGCCTACCTCTTTTTCAAAATACGTTTACTGCGGTTGACGGTTGTCGAAGGATTGGTCACCCGAATCGTGAAAGGGAGATCGCACGAAATCGCATCGCAGCAATTCGTGTCGCAGAAAAATTTCGCAGTTTTGTGTACGGAGCCTAAGTGCATTGTACGCAAATCTATTAAGCTATACACCCTGGTTAACTCACCCGAGCGGTGGTAGTTATGTACATTTGTGAAGCTATAGTAGCAATACCACTCGCTAACTGTGAAGGAAAACATCGTGAGGAAACCTGAGTGTATGAGCTATACACATACCTCAGCGTTTGAAATCGCCAATCCGCGGTGGGCACGCGTGGTGATTAAGCTAAAAAACTACGGACCCAGGGCAGCGGCTAACATAGTACATTGACATTCAGCAAACGGAATGTAAATTCAGTATGTTGAAATAAAAAAGAAATAGGCGTAAAATAAAAGAACATTGAGCTGTGAAATCTTGTTTCGAAAAATTCGCGACCAATTGCAAAGCGTTGGAAAAATGTATATTGCATGTGTTAAGGTTAATTAATGTTGCAAATAAATTATTTATTATTATTACTTCTAATTAGTACCAATTAGTAACAATGACCCGCGGACCCGCGAGGCGCACGCACCGCTCTGGCTAGCTACTAATGTTTCTCGCAGACTCGAGTTTGTGTCGTGATATTTTTGCAGTTTTTTTTTTTAAAACGAAGTAGCGTGCTCGATAGCTATTGGCTAGGGCCTCCACTTTGTTATGACTTTCAAATAACCCGAAACTCATGGTGTATAGGATCACTCATAGCAAATATTATTATTATTATTATTAATAAATCCTTTATTGCATTTAAACAGACAGTTTTGCACATCATCATCATCATCATCAACCCATTATGTCCCCACCGAGGGGCACGGGTCCCTTCCCTGAGGAAGGCATAGGCCATACTCCACCACGGGGGCCAAGTCCGGATTGGTGGAGGCTTGTAGACTAGTGGCTCGTCTACTGTCAGTCTATTTGCACATAGGCGAGCTTAATGGTATTTAGCATTATCTACCAGCTAACTTAAGTTAGGAAGAAAACATTAACAGGTATTGCAACCTGCTCGTAAAATATTAAATATACTTACTAATTACTTATTTAGACCTAGATATATAAAATGTAATAAGGGGAAGTATTATACAAATACAACATAATAATAAATAAATACTTGATACAATAAATAAATACATAAACCTACAGATTTAGGAAAGATATTGTGACATACTTATAATAAATTAAGACAAATGCCGGAGATTTAGGTTTTGAACATTGAAAGAACTTTCGTTTTTGCAGATTCAAAATGAAGCACAAGAAAGAATATAACTCGGATATCGAGCACGAGACGAGATTGAACAACTTTAGACAGAATCTTAGGTAAGTAAACTAATAACCGAACCATAGTTTTAATTTTTAAATAAACGAACTCCTTCTGTCCGTTAACTCCTAGGGGAGCTTAGGGCCACCTGGTGCCTATTAGTGATGTGAACCGATTAAAATTTTTAGCACCGGTATTTTCCAAGTTGTTTTAGGCAGTTTTGGGTTTTTTGTTCCTATTAAAAAAGTCTTATGAAGTATTGAAAATGCATTGACAAAAGAAAGGAGATTATTTCTGCTTCGTGAATCATCATTTTGGTTCAAAAACAGGCCAAATACATCACCCAACAGCCTTACCGTAACCTGTACCGACGATAACCCAATTATCAAAAATCACTGTGAATTTTCTCTTGGCCACTGGTCGCATTTTACAAATTGCGCTACACAAAGTAACCCTTTTAGTTTTGAAATAAGCGGCTGTTATCGATTTTTTTAGAGCCGATTCACATCACTAGTGCCGATCGACTTGATCTCTTGGGCTATGGACTATGGGCTCCTTGGCCGCCTCCTCTTTCGATTGCCCAAGGGGGCTTACGTCAAGGCTTGTCTCTGTGACCAGAGAACACGTTGCTTAGATGTGTAATAGTTTCTTAACAAGTTATTGTGATCGGCCAGGTTCGTCCACTCCACCAACCGCGCCCACAAAACCTTCTCGGTGGGCATCAACCACTTGGCCGACCGGACCGACGACGAGATCGCCGTGCTGCGCGGGCGCACCTACTCCGGACCCCACAATCTAGGTAAGAGGGAAAGAGTGAGTCGAAAGAGTTGTAAAGTAACTGAGGGATTTTAATTTGAATTTAATTATTGCTAAGCGATTTTTAAGGTTCCGTACCCAAAGGGTAAGGGACCCTATTACTAAGGCTCCACTGTCCGTTTGTCTGTCTGTATGTCACCAGGCCGTGACAGACAGACAGACAAACGGCCAGTGGATCATGAAACGTGTTAGTTAGACAGTAGAAATTTTCACAGATGATTTATTTCTGTTAACACTATAACAACAAATACTACAAACAGAATAAAATGAATATTTAAGTGGGACTCCCATACAACAAACGTGATTTTTGCCGGTTTTGCTCGATATTAATAACGGCAACAGGGAGACGCTTGAAATATTCAAATGTTGTATAGATGGTATGGAAGCCTTGAGTGAGTGAGTGAGTGAGTGAGTGAGTGAGTGAATGAGTAAGTGAGTAAGTGAGTGAGTGCGTGAGTGCGTGAGTGAGTGAGTGAGTGAGTGAGTGAGTGAGTGAGTGAGTGAGTGAGTGAGTGAGTGATTGTGTGATTGATTGAGTGGGAGTGAGAGAGACAGGAAGACAGAGAGTTGGGATCGACTACGAGAGCTGGGATAAGCTTGCTGTGTACAGAGACGCCTGGAGAAAAGAAGTTCGGAAGGGCCGCAAGACCTGCGACGAAGTATGGTGCTCGGCACTGGCGGACAAAAGAGCCAGGAGGCACCAAATCCGTACCGACCCGACTCCGGACTCTTCATTTACGTGTCCTACATGCCGCTCTCGGATTGGGATTTTTTACTCATTCATAAAAGTGACTACATCTCATGACTCATGACTCATGAGTTAGTTACTTTTATGAATGAGTGCTATTTGCTATCTATACTAGTGCTTATGCTATTTGTATCTCATGAGTCATAAGATACAAATAGCGTTTCCACCGCTCAGGAAACAGGTGTTAGTGAAGGAGAAAGCTCTGCTGCTACATAGGGCCGCAATCACTGGATATGTAAGACGGAGCGAAAATAATTTATTGTAAAACTTGGAACGGTCGGTCTTAATATGAAGATTAAATTGCATTTTATTGGTACCCTGCCGGACCTCCTTGAGTGACGATAATGTGGTGTTGGTCGCAGGTCTCCCGTTTCCGTACAGTGACTCTCTGGTGGAAGAGTTGAGCGTCAAACTGCCGCCGGAACATGACTGGAGGCTCTTCGGCGCCGTCACACCCGTCAAAGGTGCGTAAAGTAACATGAAATTAGCTGATTGAAAATTAGCAGCAAAAAGCAAACAGTCAAAGACAAAAAAATATTATTCAAAGTAACACAGAAACTGTGACTTATTAAACGTTACAAGAAAAACTAGGTGTCCGTTTCAAAATCTAGATCGTTTGGAGAAAAAAACTCCAAACTTAGTCTGTTCAAACATATTCCTTAATTAACAGAGTTTACATGTCATATCTTCTAAAAACCTAAAAATTCCACACATCTTTGTCATCTAAATAATCCTTAATGCTATAGTAGCCTTTTTGGCATAAAGTGCGCTTTACACATTTTTCGAACCGCGCTTCAGGCAAGCTTATTTATATCTTCAGAGATCTTATTGTAAAAAAGCAATTCCTATACAAACGTAGTTTAGTTTTAATCGACAAACCCTATGCCAGATCGCAATGAGAATTTACCAATAAACAAATCGAGTTTTGATCGTGTCTAGAATTTACGAATTGTAGATGTGAGCAGGTCGGATGAAGGAAGAAACAACTTGATGCGGTAGGTATATACAGATGCGTATTTTTCTGTGTGGCGCCTGATTAAGAATAGGGTCACTCCATTTCCTTCCGTGGATTTATTAGAGGGCGACTAAGGAAATCAATTACCAGGAGACGGGCAGCAGCGTCTTCCTGAGATTCCAACCGCATACTGCGATCGCCAACCCGCCTGTCAAGCGTGGCGATTGTGACAAAACCCCTCATGGTTATGGTTAAACCACGAAGGAGGCCTATGTCCTGCAGTGGGCGTCAAATGGCTGATGATGATGATGATGATGATTTTTATTCGGACCTAATTCTACGTATTTACAATACTTACAAGGAGCACAAGAGCTGCGTAACAATATAGTCGAGGCTGTGGCGTGGATAACTGTCCGATGATGCCGCCACAGAGTAAACTAATCAAAAAGAGATTTGAACGTTGTGAGAAGCTTCTATGAAAAGGCTTATGAGTCTTCGTTTATTGTCAATTTCAAGCAGGACCAAACCTCGAATCTGTGCCCTCTTAACATATTGGTAAAGTTTCATTGCGATGTTGTTCCTGAATTAAAACCACACTAGACTTTATGGCAATCGCCGCCTGAGGCGCCCTCTTTAAGTTGCTGATGATGATGAATGATTAAATATTTTATATGCTTGTTAAATTATCTAAGGGCCAATTATTCAATAGTCAGATAAAACTTAACTTGAGAATAAATTGCATGCTATCACTGTCTAAATTCCTTGTGGCGCCGGATTAAGAATAGCGTCTCTTCATTTCCTTCCGTGGACGTCGTAGAAGGCGACTAAGGAAATCAATTACCAGGAGACGGGCAGCAGCGTCTTCCTGAGATTCCAACCGCATACTGCGATCGCCAACCCGCCTGCCAAGCGTGGCGATTATGGCAAAACCCCTCGTGGTTATGAAAACCACGAAAGAGGCCTATGTCCTGCAGTGGTTCAAATCATCAAATGGTTGATGATGAATATGAGCATTATTATCTGTGATGAATACGGGCATTAATATCTTAACTCCCTGATAGGTAGGTTGTCATTATGTATGTATTTTTAAGTATTTAAATTTACTGTAATGTTATACAATTTGATAAATAAATAAAATTAAAAAAAAGTGTAAGTATGTATGTTTTTTCTTTCATTGTTTATGTAGTTTATTCTTTTCATTCGGCATATACTCGTATGTTTTTTTTTGGGTAGGTATTTATATTATTTCGTTATTTGTTATTCGCCTATATTCATCCTGCAATTGAATCCATCCGAAGGTTGTCTGGAAGAGATCGCTCTAAGCGATAAGACCGCCAATTGTATACCGCTACTTAGATATACGAAACTATGTCTGATTCTTTCACCTGGTTGTGCAATAAAGTGTTTTCTATCTATCTATGTAATATGTAAGTGGCATATCATGTGCACGTGCGTAGACCCGTTTCACACCTCCGCTCCGACTCCCCAAGGTTTGCCGGAAGAGATCTCTTACGGAGATAAGCTCGCCATTGTACATTGTATTTTCTTTTGTTACCTTTCCTGTACTGTGGCCTCGTGTGCGCAATAAAGTATAATCATGAATTTGAATACGTGTATTGCAACAGATCAGTCGGTCTGCGGCTCCTGTTGGTCGTTCGGGACGGTGGGCGCGGTGGAAGGGGCGCTGTTTTTGCACAACGGCGGACACTTGGTGCGGCTCAGCCAGCAGGCGCTGGTTGACTGCTCTTGGGGGTGAGATTGCACTGTTGGGGAGGGGGGACGGTAGGTGAGGAGGGACGGTAGAAGAGGAGGGACGGTGGGAGAGGAGGGACGTAGGAGAGGAGAGACGGTAGGAGAGAAGGGGCGGTAGGAGAGGGAACGCATAGGGGAAGGGAGGTGAAAGAAAGATTGTTTCAGATTGAAGGGCTTAAGGAATGAAGGATAGAAAGGTCGATGGATTGAAGGATGGAGAGTTTGACGAGCTAAGTTGTTGAAGGATTGAGTGATTAAAGGAATGATATATTGAATGAGTGGAAGGACTGAGGTATTGAAGGATTGAAGGACTGGGTTATTGAGCCGTCGAAGGATTGACAGGTTGATGCATTGAAGTATTGAGAAATTGAAAGATGGAAGGATTGTGAGGTTGAAGGATTGACAGATCGAGGAATTAGAAGTAGAAGGTTCGAAAAACATTGAGGGAATGAAGAGTTAAATGAAAGTAGAGGCGAGGTTGCCAAAACCGATCAGTCGGTCTGCGGCTCCTGTTGGTCTTTAGGGATTGTGGGCGCGGTGGAGGGGCAGCTGTTTTTGTACAACGGCGGACACTTGGTGCGCTTCAGTCAGCAGGCGCTGGTTGACTGCTCTTGGGGATGAGATTGCACTGCTGTGGTAGAGGGACGGTAGGAAATGAGGGGCCGTAGGACAGGAGGGACGGTGGGAGAGGATGGATGGTAGGATAGGAGGGACGGTAGGAGAGAAGGGACGGTAGGAAAGGACGGACGGTACTAGAATGTGGACGTCATGACATGAGGGACGGTAGGAGAGAAGGGGCGGTAGGAAAGGAGGGACGATATGAAAGGAAGGACGGTAGGAGAAGGAACGCATAGGGTAAGGAGGGTGAAGAAATATTGTTTCAGGTTATACTGATTTATTGAAAGATTGAAGAATTGGAGGATTGATTTATGGAAGGATTGAGGTATTAAATGGAAGGACAGAGTTATTAAAGGATTGAGAGATTGAAGGATTTATTTACTGAAGGATCGTGGCATTGAATAATTGACAGATTGAAGGTCTGAAAGACTGAGTTAATGAATGTTTGAGGCATTGAAAGATTGAGAGATTGAGAGAGATGGACTTATTGAAGGACAGGAGAAATATTTCATCTATATTACGTTGTTTATCTTCAACTGAAATATCCCCGCGTGTACAGTTTCGGCAACAACGGATGCGACGGCGGCGAAGACTACCGCGCCTACCAGTGGATCATGAAACATGGCCTGCCCACCGAGGAAGGTTATGGCGGCTACTTGGGGCAGGTGAGGATCTGGCTATTTGGATAGCTACAGACGTGCCCTCATAACAATACTACGTCATAACTCTTGTTAAATAAACATTTTATTTTTGCCATTTTTGCCATATTCACTATTTTGAATTTGCCGCACCCATAGTACATACAGTACCTTGCATCATTGCACGTTGTATTATGTTTGATAACATAACAATATGTTTGTCTCTCTGTTGTGTTTCTTCTACCCGCTGTACGCTTTTAACGCTGTTTCGCTTTTGTTCATTTAAATGCGTGTGTGTGTGCAAGTGTAAATAAATGATTTTTTCTATTTATACTATTTATAAAACTACAGTTATGCCTTCATAACTATTTTCTTATATAAACATGTGTTTATAACTACAGTTCTGATATAACTGTTGTTAAATAAACATACTTATTTATTAACTACAGTTATGCCCTCACAACTATTTTCTTATATAAATGTGTTTATAACAATAGTTCTGATATAGCTGTTGTTAAATAAACATATTTATTTGTATAACTACAGTTATGCTTTAATAACTGTACTTATATAAACATGTATAGGCCATACTCCACCACCTATACCTATGCCTATGCCTATACCTTCCTCAGGGAAGAGACCCGTGCCCCTCGGTGGGGACATAATGGGTTGATGATGATGATGATGATATAAACATGTGTTTATTACTCCAGTTTCGTCAGAACTGTACTTACCACTGTACGTGGGACACTCAGAAATATTTAAATAAAAATATTTACAATATAAGTTCTATATATTGTAAATATTTTTTATTAAATCTTCTCAATCTTCTCACGCCTGCATCCCGGAGGGGTAGGCAGAGATCAGGGTCTACCACTTGCCACGATCCTGACAGTGCTCTTTCGTTTCCTCTAAATAAATTGTACTTATTCCTAACAGTTTCCGTTTGTTTTCAGGACGGCTACTGTCATATTGACAACGTGACCCTGGTGACATCAATGAAGGGCTTTGTCAACGTCACTACAAATAACGAGAACGCTTTGAGGGTAAGTTACAGGCTACTGCCTCGACTGCCTCGTTGGTCTAGCGGTTAACAAGATTGACTAAAAAAAAAGGTGGGTTCGACTCCCATGGGAGGCCGCCGTACTTGATCTGCACAAATAGCCTCAGTCTGGGTGTTTTTCTATGTTTGGAGGTCCTTGTCTGGTTACTATAGCACAGGGTATCCTGCTTTGGGACCGTAACGAGTGATTGTGTTATGTGGGAGTTATTTATTTGGAAGGAAGTTATCTACGCAAGAAAGAGAAGAATATTCTATCTATCTATCTACGCACATTCCCGACACGACCGTCCGGCTCCCGGTCCAATGATCGATTGACTGATATTGACCGCTCGCCAGCCTGACAGCTGACAGCCTGCCGGTATGCGCACGCGACAGTGTATAATGTCGCCGCCAACTGGTAGAATTAGGCGTCGAATTAACTGCCTAGGATGTTTAATAGGCGGTGGAATTCAATTAAAGGGCTGAAGGTTATTCAGCAATGTAATTGAACAAAACTGTAAATATCCTGGCAGAAGGTGGCTAGCCAAGTAGTCAGTACAAGCCGGCGCGTCTGTCTGGTGACCAAGATACGGTACTCGCCACTTCAGTTTGTCCGTGACCTCGGCAACTGCAACGTTGATTACTTCTGCAACTGCTCTGCATAATTTACTTCTGCAACTGCTCTGGCGCAGCGGGATGTGCAGTCCCTTGTGCGAAGCAGATCCGGAGCGCATCCGGAGCGTTAGTGATGGAATCAAAAGAGCACGTGGTGAAAAATCTTTGCACTCGAATGCAAACGTAACTTTTCATCCCACCTCAGCGAGGAAATAACTAATTGCAAAAAAAAAAAACAGAAGAGGTTCAGAGTCTGGGTTTTTGACAAATTAAAAATAGTTGCATGATAAATTCGGCACCATGGAGGTAGAAGTAAATAGGTTTAATGATGTTTTGAATTTACAAACTTAGTGCACTCGATGTTCTCAATTCAATTATTAAGTGATAAGTGATTTTATTAAGTGATACGACATGCTGTTGATATTGGCGGTTTGCTGGTGTGGGAGAAACCCACGAGCAACCGGAAGACTTAAATATTGTGTTGTGCACTCACTTCAGGACCCCACATGAACGTTCATTAAGTTTTAATTTAGTTTCTATAAGTTGTGTCACATATTATTGCTGTAAAATAATTCATGTACTCAATACACGCCCTCACCTTAAACTTACTCATAATAAAGTACTTAGTGAGATATGTTTTTGGATGCATGCATGGAGTTTAGATAGATAGATAGATAGATAAAACCATTTATTTGCATTTCATTGCAGGGATGGGGATGAAAAGAATATTCTCATCTTATCTTACAGTGGGACGTATGTAGGCTGAATTATTGTAGTTATTATTGCACAGCAAAAATACGTACCTAGATAACTTAATAAATAAAACAATAAATAACTTCCACACAATACATTCGATTGTCCTGGACCCAAACTAGTATACCCTGTGGCACAGGGCCTGTGCTATGGTAACTGTATCAAGTAGCGTAACTTAAAACGTTTGATTGTAGCTGGCCATCTTCAAGCACGGCCCGATCTCTGTGGCCATCGACGCTTCGCACAAGACCTTCAGCTTCTACTCGCACGGAGTCTACTTCGAACCTCAGTGGTAAGTTGCGTGAGGCCCTCCGAATATACACGGGTTATTTTGTTTCTAAAATGCGAGAAAAAACATTGCGACCATTTTTAGGGCTCCGTACCCGAAGGGTGCCGAACGGGACCCTATCACTGAGACTTCACTGTCTATCTGTCTGTCTGTCGGTCTCCGTCCGTCTGTCTGTCACCAGGCTGTATCTCATGAACCGTGATAGCTAGGCAGTTGAAATTTTCACAGATGATGTATTTCGGTTGCCGCTATAACAACAGATACTAAAAACAGAACAAAATAAATATTTAAGTCTACAGACAACGCTCGCCATCTAGCGGCCATGTATGTAACATTCACAGCGCCGATGTCATGTCGTTAAATGTATTGGCATTTAAATAGATGTTAAACGCTTCTTGTTGGCTTCTATATTACGAGTATTATCTTTGTTTTTTCCACACAGAAGGGACGCGGGGCGAGGACGCGGAAAAGACGCAAGGCGTTGCATAGACTTCGCACCCTCGCCCCGTCTCGTTTGTGTGGGCTGCATCCCGTCCCGTTTTGTATGAAACTCGCCCCACGTTCTTTCTTCGTGTGACAGGCCTCAGGGCTCATGTAATTTTAATGAATTCGTGCTTTACGCTTTACACGCTAATTTTACGACCGCTGGTTTATGAACAGTTGTTTTTTTTTCTTGCGATTTCGATGTTTTCCCTACAGTAAAAGAAGTTCGCCTTGACCTCCTGTTTTTAGGAAATGTACTGCTCGAGGGGATAATTAGGGGAATAACATTTCAAAGTGGAATAAAAAAGTTTTTTGTTTTTTAATTATAACTACCCACCAAATGTTGGAGTGACCATGAAAATAAAAAAAAAACAAAAGATTTTTGTTTTTATATTTCGTAAAGGACGCCACTGTAATATTTAGTGGCCAGTTATAATTAAAACCTAAGCGAAAACTCCACTTTTAAATCTTATTCCCCTAATTGATTTGAGTAACATTATGTATGGTGATTTTGTTATGCTGGCCTTTCACTTTCACGTGTTTGCCGGCGATTTTACAAAATCAGTGCTAAGCTAAAACCCGGCAATGACTGGTAAATATTTGTCAAGTGCGAGTAGCCTCAGCGCCTCAAAATGCCAATCCGCGGTGGGCACGCGTGGTGATTAAGCCCATACTCTCTCTGAGAGAAGGCCTGTGCCCTGCAGTGGGACGTATATAGGCTACATAAAAAAAAAAAACACGAGTGCCCAAGTGAGCCGCCTGCCTTACACCCTGTAGGTTTTCGCTGGAAGAAATCTCTCACAGACATAAGCTCGCCTTTGCAAATTTATTTTCTTTTATTACATACACAAACTCACGCCTGTATCCCAGAGGGGTAGGCAGAGACCAGGGACTGCCACTTACCACGATCCTGACGGATCACTTTCTCTTCCTCAACGTTCATTAGTCGTTGCATGCACGCACGCCGCTTTCAGATACTTTTTATCTTAAAGTATGTCTGGTGTTACTTTGAATGACAGGATACGCAATAGTTTGATTAGAGAACGTTGTGGACTGAAAGAGGATGTAGTGATTAGAATTGAGAAAGTAATGCTGCGTTGGTTTGGTCCTCTTCACATGGAGAGGATTTTCCTTTGTTTAATATATTATTTAATTAATATATTTATTTATTTTGTCAAACAATTGTTCACTTGTTCTCTGCAGCAAGAACAAAGTCGACGAGCTGGACCACGCCGTGCTAGCCGTGGGCTACGGTATCCTCAACGGCCAGAAGTACTGGCTGGTCAAGAACTCGTGGTCCAATCTGTGGGGCAACGACGGCTACGTCCTCATGTCCTCCCGGGAGAACAACTGTGGCGTCGAGTCCGCGCCCACATACGTCATCATCTAAGCTGGAGGCTTCGACACACTATAACCGGCCCCACGAGGTTCACTGCCACCAATGGGGGGAAAAACGTGTCAGATCGTTTTTGCAAAAAGTTCTGTCAATCATGATAACAGTGATTTTTTAGGACGTACGACAACCTAGGATCACGGACGTGGGACGAGACAGGTCGGCCGTTTTTGGTCGGACACTTTTGGCAAAAACTTCACTTTAGTGCAAAAGAAGATATGTTATTTTATCTTCGTTGGTGGCGGCACGTTGCGACGGGCCGGCGACGGGCGGCACATTTACAATCTAAAATAATCCTTAAATAATCACGAGCTTACGATATAATGCAAAAAAAGCGAGTTCCCGTGTCGTGCCCGGGGGCCATTCTAGTATTACAGGGGGCGGGTGGGTCTTAGCTCTGCTTATTTTTTGAGGACATGGGGGGTGGGGGGTGTGGATTTTTTTACTTTTTATTCTACAAAATTTAGTCGATTTTGCTTCGAGCACATACGGCAACCTTACTTGTCTGTACTTGAAAAAGGAACGCATTTTCACGGATTCCCAAAAATAATGGATACGTTTAGGTATTCGGTGTTTGGTACCGCGCGCTAATCACTTGTCTAAATCTCTTCCGCCAATGTGTTGTCTCGTGTCGGTATGACGATTTGAATACATTAAAAGAAAAAGCATAGACCATTGTTTACTTAAGCATTTGGGGTGAGAATTTTGGTTTCTTTTGCTAATGAGGGGGGGGGGGGGGGGGTGGTTGTAATAAACCTGCTTACGTAATACTTGAACGGCCACCCGTCAGCCCCTCATGGCCGGGCTACAAATACGGCCCGAAGGCAGCGGCTAACATAGTACATTGACATTCAGCAAACAGAATGTAAATTCTTTACGTTGAAATAAATTATTGATTTCTGATTTCTTTTTTTGCGCTAGTATTGTAGTCCCTAATCCTTAAAGTATATAAGGTTTATTTTAGTTTGTTACGTTGAGATCGAGCGTCGCCGGCACGTTGTAATGATGTCCCTTAAGGCTCTAGTTACGTCTAGCATCCATGTCCGTCGCACATTCTTATATTTTAAATTATTGTAAAAAAAATTAGTGAATTAACATTCCGGACTTTAGACATATGTATTTTGTTAGCTAGTGTTTGATTAAGAAAATTTGCTACTAAAATTTATAATAATAAATCATTATTTCAGGCGTTCAACACCTAAGCTTTGATATAAGAATTATCTATCAAAGCCTCAGATCAAATTTATCAAAATTATACTATTTTTGTACAATCATAGAAAACGGCCGGCGAGACGTTAGCCAGATGTCTTAAGCTAATTTCTTGTATTTTTTTGCGATCGAGAGTGTTAAAACGCCAGCAATATTAAAATTAATCTGTACATTCTCACAGATGTTTTTTTAAGTTGCATGCTTTTATAACAAAGAAAATGTGATCTGTAAGCGAATCTCAGTGTTTGTCACTAGATTTTAGTGAAAATAGTTCCGTAATTAAGCAGTTACAATTAAGTAAACATAGTTTAGTGACATTGTTTCGCTCTCTAGTTTTAATATGTTTTGTACGCAATTAATTTTTGTGGAAATATAACGTTTTAATAATTATCGAGGAGTTTTGTTACTGTTCACATATTTTAACAGACAATTATAAATACTTTGGGAGGAACTAGTAAGTAAATGAAATTATTTCTAAAGTCGAGATATTGTTCTTTGCAACTTTTATTCAACGAATTTTGAATACCTATTTATTTTTAATTTTTTTTTTAAATAAAGAACAGAATGTACAATTCTCTTAAGATAAGCTCGCCTTTGTACATGCTATTTCTTATGCAATGTCCCTGTTCAATGTTTCGTGTGCAGTAAAGTACAATTCATCATCATCATCATCAGCCATTTGACGCCCACTGCAGGACATAGGCCTCCTTCACGGGTTTCCAAGCTGTGCCATTGTAAATAAATTAATTGCCAAGTATAATTAAAATAATTACGTTAAATTATTGAAAGCAATCAAATAAATTAAATTAAAGTAAATAAATTTAGATTAAATTGAGTAATGGCTGATGATGATGATGAGTAATTAAATTTGGCGGTTTTTCTACTTTGTGGTGGCGCTGTTTTAAAGATAGGGCCAGCCAGAGGCCTATTTACGCACCAATTCAAATTGAAATTCGATACTAATTTGAAAGCTAGATGATTGGAATCGCCCAGGTTTGGTGCGCGTAATATACGGACATAGGTGTTTTGTAGAATGGAATAAATAAATAATTTTGAATGCTACCACACTTCTACCCACTAGGCTACCACAAACGGCGGTAGCCTAGTGGGTAGAACATTGGACTCGGAAGCGGGAGACCCAGGTTCGATTCCCAGTGCGGGCATGTACCTATGACTTTGTCTTCTAAGTTATGTACATTTGTGAAGTTATAGTAGCAATACCACTCGCTAACTGTGAAGGAAAACATCGTGAGGGAACCTGAGTGTCTGAACTATTTACATACCTCAGCGCTTGAAATCGCCAATCCGCGGTGGGCACGCGTGGTGATTAAGCCCATACTCTCTCTCTGAGAGAAGGCCTGTGCCCTACAGTGGGACGTATATAGCCTGCTTATAAATAATTTTGAATGTTTTTATTTTTTAATTTTAAAAATAAACACAAAAATGTACAAAACGTTTATTTGCGCCGGTGCGGCGGGGCTGCTACGCAAATATGGCCGACCTTTATTTGGTTCTCTGGACATTTGTCTTGCATTATGTCCTCGGAGTACTGGAAAAATGAAATTTTACTTCTTTAAAAACTTAAAGACACAAATGGCCCCACGTTCAATTGTGGGAAGGCGGGCGATGCTTTTTAATTGTGTTACGCACCGGAGCGAGTTCGATATTACCCGGCGAGTTCAGTATTACCACAGAGGTATTACTTAGCACAGCCGATTAACACACAGATTAATTTGTAGGAAGACTGTTACGCAATGTATATCGAATTGTCATAATAAACTATGATTTGTAGTTTTATGTGAGTGATATAGATATATTGGACAGATGGCCTCATCCAAGTGGCAGGAAGGCGCTGGATGCAGGCCGCTTCCAACCGGTCTTTTTGGAAATCCATGGAGGAGGCCTATATCCAGCAGTGGACTTCTTGTGTCTGAATGATGATGATGATGAGAAAGATAGGTATATTTGTTACAAAGAGATGGCGTCCGGTTCGGCAGTCTCCACACCAAAACCTGGTCGGGTCCACGGCCAACACAGATTGAAGAAGACCACCTGTGACCTCCAGTGAAGACCACCGCCTGGAAGGCCACCCGTAGACCTGTCCGTTGCTGCGGACAGCGGTAGATCCCTCGGGAAGAGGGCCACGCCCTGACCCCGACCCTCCACTTCCCCTTGGGGAATTGTGAGAAGACCGCCTGATGACCGGCAGTCAATTGAAAAATAGTATTCGTCGAGTAAAGTTCAAAACCCCTCATGGTTATGAAAACTATGAAGGAGGGCTATATCCTGCAGTGGGCGTCAAGTGGCTGATGATGATGATGATGAGTAAAGTTCAAAAGTTGGAAGTTAAAGTGATTTGACCAGTGATTGAAGATTAATAAACGGAAACTTTGGAAAGTTACACGCAATTTTTATATAGTCCAGTTGGAAACTTTTATTTTAAAGTGTAGGTAGGTATTTAACCCTTTCCAATCTAGTTAGGGGGTTAGATGAATTTTTACTTTTAAAGGATTCGCGAAGTCAGCGAGTTTGAAAAACACAGTATGCATACCGTCCAGAAGTTGAAAATACTGTATTCTGGTAACCAGAACGGTTTTTTGGTAGACGTTTCGTGATCTTGATGAAATTGATGTAACAAAGTGTCGTAGCTGTGTTTCCCCGGTGCATAAGGGTCATGTTCCTCTACCGAAAAGTACAGTGGGACATTATCGTTCCTTAACGACGTGCTTTCTTTCAGCCTCCTTTGTAATAGACGCACAATGTCATCAATGAGCTTGGTGTATTCTTGTGAATGAAGCCTTGGTGCGAAATGCTTAGAGTTAGACTTTTGAACCCTCACCAGCGGCTTGTACACACTTTTTAACGCGATGTCGTATTCGAATCTTGGAGACTGTGCGTTTTTTGGTACTTTTCTTTTCACCAGTATTTTGTTTAGGTTATCAGTCGTTTTCGGGAACATGCCGACGAATTCGGCCTTGTAACTGGCCAGTAAACGATCTCTAGATCTTTGAAATCTGATTTCGTTGCTGTATTTAATTTCGTCGATTTTTTCACCTAGATCCTCGATCTTTTTCTTATTTTTCTTTAGCCTTCGTCTGGCTAAAAGAAGCAAGTCGTTCTCGAATCGTTTCTCCACGTTCCAGATTAATTCCTCAGAGGTGTAGCTCTTTCTTCTAGTCTGTTCTATTTCGGCGACCATCAGGTCGATTTTCTGCTTTATCAGCCTCAGTTCTCTTTTGGCTTGTTGCAGTATGCCTGATCTCACGTAGATTTCTCTGATTTCATTCAGATATGAGTTTAGGAGGTCGTTAATCAGTCCTTTGCCAGCGTACACAGTCCTTGCATCCACGAAACATGATAAGAATATGACTGTTATCATAAAACTCACCAGTCTACTACTAAATAGACACATTTTAAGTGGAGAAAGCTGAATAGTATGATATATTTCCAGCTGCAATCTTAATTAACTTTTGCAATCATTCGGTCTGTTTGACCGTGGTATTGGCTTGCATTAATTAAGTACATATAAATTTTTTCTGCATGCCTCTGACTGACACACACTGCATAAACTTTTACGTATACTGCTGTTAGGGTGACTGATAGTCATGAATTTTGAGACGCTCTCGCAAGTTCGGAAACTGTAACACAATTTGATTGCTTCATTAGTTAACAGGCGTGGCTACAAAACAGAGTTCGTGGGTTCGATACCCAATGGAGGTGGCCGTACTTGATTTGTACAAATGGCCTCATTCTTGGTGTACTTTCATGTTTATTTCTTCCGGCTACCCTAATTTTGTGACCAGGACAAGCGATTGTGTTGTGTGGAATTTATTGTTATTGTAATTCGGAAAAGAACAAAGACAGCAAGCGAACGAAGGCATTTTCCGATCGGAATCATCACAGGCGACAAATTTTCGTTCAACGTGTTCTCTGACCTCCACAGTAACAGGATCCCGAAAAATAACTCGAACAAATGACTTTGACTTTCATGGACGCATTTTGGGTCTCATTGGTGGTAGACTTTAGTGTAATCAACAAGTAATAAAAATAAATCTTACTCCAAAAAATTTTCGTCGCAACATCTTTGTGCAAATTTTGTTCAAGTTATCTGCTCGGGCTGGCTCGGGCATTATGCTAATCGTTTGTTCCCAACGAGTCACATCATCAACCGCAGTTGTAACACTGTTGCTCTACTTATGTTGTTTTTAGCGTTCCGTATCTCAAAAGAAAAAAAAACGCAACCCTCATAGGATCACTTTGTTGTCCGTCCGTCCGTCCGTCCGTCCCTCTGACTGTCAAGATCTTTTATCTCGGGAATGCGTCGAGTTGAAATTAAAACCATATGGGTACTTAGGTTTACAGTCCCTTGAAGCTGTGAAAAAATCAAATTTCTAAGTTAACGTAAAAATGATACGTCGACACTCAAGGGAATCAACATGTATAGGGTAGGTACTTTCCGGTGACCTAGAACTATGAAACTTGGCAAGTAATATCGTCTTACAGTTTGATTTTTGCTATGAAGAATTCCGGTCCTTAGAAATAAGTAATAATTTAATAAATAAGTGTAATATTTCAAGAGCCGAGGCATGGGAAGACTACTTCGGTATTTTGACTCCAGCGTTTAATTTAAACAAATCACAATACATCTCCTCATCTCCTTCCTTACATTCTCCCTCACCCCGGGCGTCGCGTATTTTACGTCCCAAATCGGGATCTAAAGTATCCCAAAACGCGACGCTGTTATCCGCTACTCGTAAATATCCACCGTCCATAGCCTTAAAAGGCGCAGACGGAGGACGTCACTTAAAATCTTGCTTACGAGTCAAGCGTATAATTATTTGCAGTACCTACATTTATAATAATATTAGCCTTTATTAGATTCTCATAAATACTAATTAATTACATGCATCAAATGAATATAATTGAAAATTAGATTTATTATTGAATAAATTTATGTAAATTTTAAACACTTCCGTTCCTTTTTTTCAGCACAATTCTTGCACGTGTAATCAGGGTGTCCCTCTGGACATGCTTGGTCTCCCACAAACCATGTGGTTTGTGGGGTGTGTTCTAATCACCCCGGCTGACCAAGTTTCACATAACATACTTTATACCTTATACTTTATTGCACACATAAAAAGACATGAATAAAACACAACATTTACAGAAAAAATTAAAAAGTGTACATGGCGAGCTTATTTCAGCAGAAATCTCTTCCAGCCAACCCTTGAGGTGGTGATACGAACATTATAAACAAGAGTACAATAATTATTAAGTACTATATGTTAACCCAATACAATCATACATATATATATAGGCTATAAAGTTAAAAACATAAACTCACGCCTGCATCCCGGATAGACCTCTTCCGCTTCATCAATATGCATTAGTTATTGCATTGCACGCTGGTTTTGGGTACTTTACAATCTAATATATCAAAATCCCGTGTCGAACTCCTCCGAAACGGCTTCACTAATTGTTATGACTTTTTCTGTGTATATTTGATAGGTCCAAGAATAGGACGTAGGATAATTAATAAAAAAAAAACAAAAAGTTCATTTAGGCAAAAACATATTGATCCTTAACTAAAATATAGAACCAAGATTACAAGTAGATAACAATTGAATCGTGTGATTTTAAAACAACACAAGTCACATGTGTTTTTAAAATAACACTTGTCCATTTTTTTTTATTAAATTATTTACACCTACCTTTTGATTTACATTAGAAAAAAAATGTAGTTTATTCATACAGAAATCAATATAATGTGCTAAAATATTGCTGTTGTAGATATTAGTATTTGAATAAAACAGTTTTTTCTATTTCCCGCAAAGTTGTAATGAAAAGACATGTGTCGTTTTAAAATCACACGATTCAATTATTATGGCAAAACAACGTTTGCCGGGTCAGCTAGTAATTTTATATAAACACAATTCCCTCAAACATTCCTGAGGTATTGTAAATAATTTATAATTTGTGGTTACATCTGTCCCTTTACCACAGACTATTGATACTGCCTCTGAGGAGTGTTTTAAAGGAATCGTGTCTTTATAAACAAGACCATTAGCCTTTTTATAAAAACACACTTTGCAATTTGGATTTACTTATCGCTGGATTCCACGTGCTTGGAAGCCGTCCTCTCCGTTAAAATTTCTGTACTTCAGTTGCCTCCCAAAGGAACTTTTTTTTTTATGTAGCCTATATTCGTCCCACTGCAGGGCACAGGCATTCTCTCAGAGGATAGTACGGGATTAATCACCAAGCGTGCCCACCGCGGATTGGCAATTTCAAGCGCTGAGGTATGTGAACACCTCAGGCACTCAGGTTTCCTCAGTATGTTTTCCTTTACGGTCATCCGAAATATCTGTGTCTTAAAACTCTATGTCCCGTTGGATAAAGCGGGCGGTAACGATGCGGCTCGCCGTATCGCGATGTCGAGGAGTTAAGGACGCTTTCAGTTTTGTACACAAAGACTAGTTCAAATATTAAGAATCTAAATAGGGATACGCGGCAGCATTGGTAATGAATAATAACAGTCTATAAACTTTCACACAACACAATCATTTGTCCTAGTCCCAAACTACCATTCGCTGAAAATCAGAGGTGTAGGATGCCCTGCGTCCCGCAGCACAGGCTGAGCGTCTGTCCGATTGCCAAGTTTTTTCTACTCCAGGACTTGTTTAAAATAAAATATAAGCAATTAAGTTTCTAATTAGTCTGTAAGTTAAGTGTAACACGTCTGTTTTATTGGCAATAAATGGTTATTCATTCATTCATTAAAAATGCTATGGTAACAATAACAATTAACTAATATTTTTGAGTTTATATAAAATAATTGTTTTGTAGATTGAATTTTAACTTCAATAACTAATAATACTCTCTCTCTGAGAGAAGGCCTGTGCCCTACAGTGGGACGTATATAGGCTGCTCATGAACTAATAATCAGTATTTTTGTGTTTTTATAAAATTATTGTAGTGCTAATTTAAATTTAAAAATTTGCCAAAATATTTTTGGAACGTAACTTAATAATTTTTGCCGAGGGTAGTAAACTAACAGTTAATGCTTTCAAAAAGACGTCTGTCACAGTCTACCGAGACCACGGCACTTGCAAAAGTACCGAAACCTCGGAAAATTGTGAAATGGAAAAGTAAACGAGTAAATATCCGTTAAAATGAAATGAAATGAAAAGATATTTATTTGTTTCCTTTACAATTCACTTTACATAAGATGCGCCACCACCTAAATAATCAAATTAAATTAAATTAACTTAGTATTTTTAATTAACTATTAATACGCCAGGCAAAGGACAACAAAAAGGGACGGCTGTATCTCAGGCTGTACAGTACAAGCTCACAGAGCTTGTAGCTGCTGGTATTCTGAACCACCTGAGCGACGCTCAAAATTCAGTTATATTATGGCTAGTGCTCGTGTTAACCTCAGAAAATACTATGGTAACAAGATAACAGTTGGTCTGGGCGGTTTACTAACCGCCCTTTGTTATCCCGGAATGTCCCGGATAAATTCCAACGCGAACAATACATAGGTAAAATAACTCCCACGTGTACTAATCCTAATCCCATACTATTAATACTAATCCCACTAACTTTCCGTGTGGTGCCGGATTAAGAATAGCGTCACTCCATTTCCTCCCGTGGATGTCGAAGGAGGCGACTAAGGAAATCAATTACCAGGAAACGGGCTGAAAACGGGCAGAAAACGGGTGATAAACCACAGAGGAGTGATCGACTGCAGTGAACGACTACGGGCTGATCGATTGATTGATTGATTGATTGAACTTTGAACTTACAGACAAGCGGCAAAGACAGGTACAGGCCGACTTAGACCACTTGCTAAATGTCATTAACAACCTCCCGTACGCTTAGAAAATTTCAATTTCTTTTTCATTTAACTTTGGCCAATTGACGGCTATTAACAGTAGATATTAATACATTTTTAGTGTACGAGAAACCGGGGTCAAATAGCTCGGGATCAAATCTAGCACTGCTTCCGACCACTTTTGTCAAACGTGCTTTACTTTTGCAGCCTTAAGCCCTATAAGGAAAGTGGTTCAGTTTGTCTAAACGCCGGTTTCTGAACTAAGAATTTCACTAAGTATCTGTCTGTCTCGGTTTTATTAGAGAAATCTCAATATAGAGAGCTAAAATTAGGAATAAACTTAGTGAAATAAAAAATTCATGTACTGGGGGTGTCAAACTTGGGGAACGCGGAATTTATTTATTTAATATGACGAGTATTACTAGTATACACTGACACCTGGCGAGGCAGGAAGACGGCAGATGGACCAGGGCAATCACAGAATGGTGGCCAAGAAGAGGACGAAGGTCAGTGGGCAGACCAGCGGTTCGATGGTCGGACGATGTCGTTGAGTCGGTCCATGGATGAGGATGGCCAGGGACCGTGAGAGATGGCATTTAGGGGAAAAGGCCTATATCTATATCCAGCAGTGGGCAATCCAATCCAATGCCCCAATCATCATCATCATCAGCCATTTGTCGCCCACTGCAGGACATAGGCCTCCCTCATGGTCTTCCTAACCATGAGGGGTTTTGCCATAATCGCCACGCTTGGCAGGCGGGTTCGCAATGCCCCAATGAATTGATACAGTTTTACGGTGCATGATGCACGAATATTTTTAATGTGAAACCTACATTGTGTGGGGAAATAAAGGCTTAAAAAATAAAAAATATTTTTATTTAGGAATTACTTACTAAATAATTTTATTATTTAGGGATTACCTCAAAGTAAAATTTTCGTAAGCACTACACATTCACTTAGTTTACTCGAGTAAGTGATCCGGAGTTACCTAAGTTAATAAAAAATCTTATACTTAGAACAAAAGTTGATGTAACACAAACTCTAATTAGAGTGTTACAGGAATTCGACATTTGAAAGCAATGTGAGGAATTGAGGAATTGAATTCAGTAAACAGCGCAGGAATTTGAGATATGCCTGTATTTCTATCTCGTATCATAAGATTGACTTGAATTATTTTATGTGTTAAATTCAATATAATATATATAAGATAAGATAAGATTATAATTAATTAATAATGGTATGTAACTAATTATTTCAATATATAATAATCTATTGGAGAATAAAATGAAAATGGAATTCTTTGTTTTCGGCATTAAAATTTAATTGTTTATGATTAATTATATTTATGATATCGGAATTTAATACGATTTCAAGGTAACTAATTTTAACAATTTCATGTCTTCCAAGTTTTGACATATAATTGAAATCCCTATGTCAGTTTGAAATATTAATTTAACTTTCTTTCTCTGTTTAGAAAATAAACGATATATTATTTATTTATAATAATCACAACATGCATTGCGGATCCTAGCTTACACTCTAGCGAGCTCACGTCGTATCTTTGCGTAATCTCAGCCATAAACCAGGGTGTGATTTGACATTTAACGATAGCGAAAAATGAGCTGCGTCTCTGTGGTGGATTTAATAAATGGAAGTCTATGATAGTTTGTTTCAATTCAATGTGAAATGAACTTTATGTTCGACGGGCATTCGACAAATCAGGCCCTATACACCTTGAATTTTGGTTGGATTGAAAGCCATAGCAAAATTAACGTGCCTTAACAATAGCTAACGGTAGTTTGTTTTTTTTAGATAAACCGGGCAAGTGCGAGTCGGACTCCCCCACCGGGAGGGATAGGTTACATAATATCAATAGTTCAGGAATCGAGTCTCGCAGTTTTTCCGAGTTTTTGTAGAACTTTAGAGACTAATTCTTTTATGATTTCATTACTAATTCTCAGATTTTTCTCTGTATTTATAGTAGGATACTGCTTGCTCAATTTCATAGTTCAAGTATTGGAATAATCAAAAATCCCAGTCCACTCTTCCATTCATTCGTTCAGATTCATTCCTTTTACTTTCAATCATTCAATCGTTCATTCGTAAAAATGTCGGCCGCTAGTCGGTACTGTAAAAATTAATAAAACATTTTTTCCACTGTGCACACGTTTTTCTCTGCGCCCATTCCAACAGGTTATGGGCCCAGGGCACGATTTAAATAAGTTATAATTAAGTTCCTGCTATCCGTCTAAAATACGGATATGAACAACGGAGATACGAGGCAAACGAAACATCCAGCAATTTAACGGGAACGTCTTCAAGTCTTTGTTAGAAGAACTGCAAGTGGCCATCGTCGTTGAACAACCAGTGCCGGATCCAGACGCAATGTGGCTAAAGAAAAACCAAACTGCAAAAGGTACAATTATCGAATATTTAAATTTCGCGAAAGACGCTGCAACGGCCAAATCCATTTTCGATAACCTCGATAAAATCTACGAGAGACGAAGCCTGGCCACGCAATTAGCACTACGCAAGCAATTGCTGAATCTTAAACTGCAACCAAATGTTCCTTGCTTCAACTTGACCACAAAGTGAAGCTGAAAGGTGAACTTACAACAGAGCTCAAGGTTTTGCATACAGGTCCGAGGAATTTCTTATTTCCAAAATCACAAGGAAATTTTTCTAAGAAAAAAAACTACCCTCAACCGAACAAAAACTTTCATACCGGAAATTCAACTCACAAAATTTCAAAAATGTACTGCGAACACTGTGGGTGCCGAAATCATCTCAAGAATGACTGTCGCTACCTCAAGAAGATCCAGCAAGACTGGGCTGGGACCAGCGGCAGCGGCTACAAAAGGACGGCGCACAACACGTTGTGCAACAATGACGAGGGCGGTTTCGCTTTTATGGTTTCACCCGATTGTAAGTTATCTGACCCTATTAGTAATTCTACTAATATGGAAATTTCTTTCCTCTTAGATTCGGGTGCCACGGATCATATTATAAATACACTTGACGTGTTTACAACGTACACGGAACTATCGACGCCTCTCAAGATCGGAGTTGCGAAAAACGGCGAGTCCATACAAGCCTACGGTAAAGGCAGCATAAAGGTAACAACCGATTTAGGTATTGAAGGCTCGATTGATGATGTATTGTTTTCGTCCGAGGTACGTCATAATTTACTTTCTGTAAGTAAGATGCAACGTGCAGGTATGACAGTGGTTTTTGGCAACAAACGGTGTGCAAGTCCATCATAAAGACAAGAGCATCATGACCGGGGAGAATTGCAACAACCTTTTTGGCTAAATTTTAAAGAAAAATAAACTTAATATTCACTTGACTCAAAATTCCTCTGACGCTTATAGTTTGTGGCATAGCCGACTCAGACATGTAAACAAACAAAGGTTTGAAATTTTAAAGGATAAAATAGATGAAAGTGACCAGTCTTTGATAAACAATATAAACCCCAGCGATACTATTTGTGAACCTTGTATTCTTGGTAAACAATCACGTCTCCCGTTTGCAAAAACTAAAGATAACAATAGTAAACACCAGAATCGACCCCTTTATATTATTCACTCGGACGTTTGTTGTCCGATAACGCCTACCACCTTTGATGACAAAAACTACTTTGTTACTTTTATAGATGATTACACTCATTCTACTGTGACCTACTTAATGAATGCAAAATCGGAAGTGCTAAAATATTTTTAAAGAGTTTGTTGCTAGGAGTGAGAACTTATTCAATACGAAAGTCACAAATCTGTACTGCGACAATGGTAGAGAATATCTTTCAACAGAATTTAATGAGTTTTGTGTTTCCAAGGGTATCTCGTACCACCTAACGGTACTATATACGCCGCAACAAAATGGTGCGTCGGAGCGTATGAATCGCTAACCGAAATGGCTAGAACCATGGTTGAAAGTTCGAAATTAGAAAAGTCTTTTTGGTGGTAAGCCATACTAACAGCTACCTACCTAATAAATAGACTCCCTTCTAAAGCTCTGACCAGCAACAAAACACCATACAAAATGTGGCATAATAACAAACCTAAAATTTGGTGCAATGGCTTATGTCCATGACAAAACGAGAAGAACAAAGTTTGACAGTAAATCGTTTAAAGCAATACTAGTCGGATACGACAACAATGGTCATAAACTATTCAACGTTCAAAATGACCAATTTTTCATTGCCCGTGATATTATATTCGATGAGTCAAATATTGTTCAATCAAGGCCGACAAACCAAAACACACAAATTCCCGCCAAAGTTGACAAGCCTATCGGTGATAATAAGTCAGCAGGCACGAAACACAAGATTCTTCCCGATGACCAATCGGATGCTGAGAATTCGTCAAACAAAGTAAGGCGAAGTGAAAGAATAAAATTCCCGCCAAAGTTGACAAGCCTATCGGTGATAATAAGTCAGCAGGCACGAAACACAAGATTCTTCCCGATGACCAATCGGATGCTGAGAATTCGTCAAACAAAGTAAGGCGAAGTGAAAGAATAAAATTCCCGCCAAAGTTGACAAGCCTATCGGTGATAATAAGTCAGCAGGCACAAAACACAAGATTCTTCCCGATGACCAATCGGATGCTGAGAATTCGTCAAACAAAATAAGGCGAAGTGAAAGAATATACAAAAAAAAAAAAAAAAACTACCCTCAGTCGATCATAAACAGATGAGCGATACAGATTTGTGTTACTTAGCACTCACGACTGCTCAGCCGTTACCTAGTAACTATAGTGATATTTCAAACAGGGATGATAGTGACAAATGGTTAAAAGCTAAATAAAAATCAAACATGGGTTCTAGTGGAAAGACCCCAAAATGTAAATATTGTTTATGATTGTAAATGGGTATTCACGATAAAAATTAATGAGTTGGGAGAACCAACTCGTTACAAGGTGCGTTTAGTTGCTCGCGGTTTTATCTACTCAAAAGTACCTTGAAGACTTCGATGAAAGGTTTGCACCCGTGGCACGTATTTCTACTTTTAGATTTACATCAGCGTTTGCAAATCAGCATAGCTTGCAAGTACATCACTTGGACGTCCAAACTGCGTTTTTGAACGGAGTTCTCGAGAATGACATTTACAAGTACATGGAGGTGCTTGAGGGTGTTTTTGCAGAACCAAACCAAGTAGGTATGCAAGTTAAATAAATCCTTGTACGATTTAAAACAAGCTTCTCGATGCTGGTACAAGCGTTTTGATCACGCTCTTAAAGAACTTGGTTTTAAAAATTCAGAGGTAGATCCTTGTTTGTATATACTAAATTGATGATAACGTATATACAGTATTATACGTCGATGATTTGATTATATGTACAAACCGAAATATTAATTTGAAAGACTGATTTGAATGAAATAAAACTACTCTTGGGCATTAGAGTAAACATAACAGAAGCTACAATAACTTTGGACCAGTCAGTCTACTTGAACAATGTTTTAAGCAAGTTTTCCATGAGTGATTGCAATCCGACAAAGTCACCGTTGCCATCAAAATTTCAAAAAAAAAAAAAAAAACACTTGGCTCTTAATTCCGATACACACTTTGACGCTCCTTTCAGGAACGTCATAGGATGCCTTATGTACGCAATGCTTTGCACACGGCCAGATATTTGCTCAGCAATTAGTATTCTGGGCAGATATCAAAGCAAAAAAAAAAAAAAATTATAATGAACTATGGTAATGCTTAAAACATCTTTTAAGATACATTAAAGGCACTATAAATTTAAAGTTGACCTACAAAAGGTGCGACTATCATCAAATAGTTCAAGGCTATGCAGATTCCAGTGCAGGGCAGGCGACGAAATTGATCGTAAAAGCACAAAGGGATACGTATTCCAAGTGTTTGATAACTGTGTAATGTCATGGAATACTCGCAAACAAAACACAGTCGCCGCCTTCTCAACCGAAGCTGAATATATGGCTCTTTTCGAAGCTATGAGATAAGCTAAATGGATAAAATAATTGCTAAATAGTATTAAAATCCAATTACCAATGCATATCCCTTTATATGAAGATAACAACAGCTGTATAAGCATTGAAAACAATCCCACGAGCCATAAAAGGTCTAAGCACATAGATATAAAATATCATTTCAAACGTGAACAAATTACTAAGAAAGTAATAAAGCTAGAGTATGTTTCCATAGAACATCAACTAGCTGATATCTTCACGAAAATGATACCATCAGGGAAATTACTACAATTAAGTGTGAAAAGAATAGAAAAGAATAAATGTGGAGTTTCTTTGTTAGTTTCTTCTCCACATAATCCATTAATTGTGAAACTAACAACTTTGACGTTCATTAAGTAAACATTCTGTTTTTACAATGAATAAAAATATTTGAATTGAATTGAATTGAATAAGATCAAAGTTAAGCTTGATTGAATTTGATAATGTTTGTAATATACCTAATGATTAAAAGGTACTAAAATAATTAAAACAGAATATTGAGAGCAGAATGTATAATTTATTTCTAATAATATAAATACATATTGTGATAATTATTGCCTAATCGCATTATATAAGACTAGAATTTTTGAGGGGGACTATTGGAATAATCAAAAATCCCAGTCCACTCTTCCATTCATTCGTTCAGATTCATTCCTTTTACTTTCAATCATTCAATCGTTCATTCGTAAAAATGTCGGCCGCTAGTCGGTACTGTAAAAATTAATAAAACATTTTTTCCACTGTGCACACGTTTTTCTCTGCGCCCATTCCAACATCAAGGTCAATGGAAAGTACCCAATAAATTTTGATTTCCCTGAGAGTGTCGAAATATACGTTTTTTGCGGAATAAACGGCCGTAACTTTTTTTTACGTTAACCTAGTAGTTTGATTTTTACAGCTTTGAGGGAGTGCAGACTTGAGTATATGGTTTTAATGTCAACTTGATACCTCTACCCGTTCCCGAGAAAAACTGTCTTGACAGACAGAAGACGGATGAATGGACGGACGGCCGGACGGACAACAAAGTGATCCTATAAGGGTTCCGTTTTTGAGTTACGAAACCCAAAAACCGGCCAAGTGCGAGTCGGACTCGCGCACCGAGGGTTCCGTACAAACCTGCAATGTCAACAACATTTTTTCACGGGTTAAAGGCAATTAGATCTAAGTATTTGATATGAATTTCAACTTGATAGCTCTACGCGTTCATGAGGAAAAAAGTAATAAGTTTATATTTATTAAAAAATATATATTTTGTAATGTAACTAAAAATTTAAGGTTTTCGGAATTTTTCCTTTATGTGTGCTATAAAACGTTGCTTCATGCCAAATTTCAAGATTCTAGGTCGACTGGAAGTACCCTTTAGGTTTTGATTCCCTTGCGAGTACTTGCGAGTTTCAAAATATGCAGCTTAAATTGCTGTTTCTTTTGATTGCGTTGACATAGAAGTTAGATTTTGTTACAGCTTAAAGGTATTATAGACCTGAGTATTTGGTATGAATTTCAATTTAATACCTCTACGCGTTTATGAGGAAATGGGTAGTAAGTTTAAAATTATTAAAAAAAAATATATTATGTTATGTAACTAAAAATTTATGGTTTTCGTAATTTTTCCTTTATCTATGCTATAAGACGTTGCTTCGTACCAAATTTCAAGATTCTGAGTTCACGGGAAGCACCCTGTAGGTTTTGATTCCCTTGCAAGTGTCGAAAATTTGCGGCATAAACGGCTGTATCTTTTGATTGCGTTGGCTTAGAAGTTTGATTTTTTCACAGCTTCAAGGGACAGTAGACCTGAGTAATTGATATAAATTTCAGCTTCATACCTCCACGCGTTCCTGAGAAAAAGGGTCTTGACAGACGGACGGACGGACGGACAGACGGACAACAAAGTGATCCTATAAGGGTTCCGTTTTTTCCTTTTGAGGTACGGAACCCTAAAAAGGCACTTTCCAAAAATATTTCAACGGAAACTCGAATGTATTGTTTTATTCGTAGATTGGAGCCATTGATAGCCAGCCAGAGCGGTGTGTGTGTGCCGCAGGTCCATGGATCATTCTTCTGATAGACAGAGAGGCACTATTTTTTATTCACGCATTTCCCAACACATTTTTTTTAATTAGATCCATATTTAAAAGCTACAGTCTAAATAGATGCTATTTTTCTTTACTACTTAATTATATAACGGCAGCTTTCAATCCATCCAGATGATTAAGATAATAGAGAGACATCTTTTGCAAAAACTAACTGTTTTGGTACCTACTAAAGCGTGTTAACCGCTGAACTAAGGTGGCAGTCAAATGTTAGTTAAGCGATGCGGCTAAATTCTCCTCAGAGGCAAATTGAGGCGATCTGTTACAAAAGGTATCGGTAGTGGCTACTAAACAGGCGGATGTATTTTTGCGTAACATTTTCAGTCCAGCAAGAGTAGTACGATAAGGTAAAATAAGATAAAGATATTTGTTTATTGTCTCTCCACAAAATACATTCGCATATAAAAACAATGTCGAAAAAATGATACACAGCAAAAGAAAGCACTATTTGTGGAAAGACTGGAGTCTAAACTAGGTAAAAGATCTGTATCTTAGGTTTCCAGGCTTCCCGAATTACAAACACGCGTTTTGTGGCGTGGCGCTAAGATGTCGTAATATGACAGTTAATGTATAGCGGACCGCGGACCGGCCGACGCAGCCTGGGAAGGCCCCCCCACCACATGGTCTGACGACCCGGTTACGGTAGCGGGGAGTCGCTGGATGCGGGCCGCACAAGACCGGGATGCTTGGAAAACCATGAGGGAGGCCTATGACCTGCAGTGGGCGTCGAGTGGCTGATGATGATGGCAATGTTTGGGAAAGTCACGGCTTTTGACATTTAAAAAGCGCGACTAGCGTCTTCGTCCTACCCAGGCTGACCTTGAAAATAACAATAGAAAACCTTTAGAAAATATTTTTCGAAATATCGGAGCAATTTTACCTCTTAAAAATTTTAAATGAAAAATAAAAACCGACTTCGAAACACTACAGCACTAAAAAGATAGAAATAATTTAAATAATTAGAAGTATTTACACATGTATTGTAGAAGTATAATTTGAAGTCGGTGCCCAAATATATGTGCTGGTCATGCAACTGGGGAGCGGGAGAAAAATAAACAAGTCCCTTATAACCATAATTTACCGTACATGATTCGTTCCTTTAAAATTTGATGTTTTAAATCTCCGAAAGTCTTCACCAGAACATCACCAAATTAACTTGGGACTACTTTTTCGCTATTTTATGAAACATACGGATATTACTAAAGGATGGGCCCCATTAGGGCTTATTTACTGCTGTCCATTGAAGAGTTCCGTTCTCCATCTCTGAAAGTCTTCATCAGATCTTCACCAAATTAAAATGAGACCAATGGGACGTTATATCGGTTCGAACAAAAAAGAGTTATCGAATTCAGTTAAGATTTGACGGAGTTATGGAGGAACATAGCCAAATAAAAAATAATAATATACGCGTCGAAGTGATAACCTCCTCCTTTTTTGAAGTCGGTTAAAAAGAACCGAACAATCAAACAGTGCTAAAATGACTCAAACATATTCAATATAAAAAAAGTCTACCAAACGAATTTATATTCTGTTTATTGAATGTCAATGTACAGTGTTAGCAGCTGCCTTCGGGCCGAACTCGTAGTGGAGAAGAAGGCAGTGGGGGGGAAAAAAACTCCACACTGACTGGACGTCAAGTTTTGGCTTAAGAATAACTATGGACTTTATATTTTGGTTTAAAAATATATCTATTTTCCCTGGCCCCGATCACAATATCTGAATAGACAATGATGTAGGTACACTATCTGAAGACAGACGGCAGTTGTCGTCTCGAAACCTGAACCGGAACGTGGTGACCAGTGCTTCGAGACCCTTCAATGTATATCCTACACTAATACAGTGGGGCCACCAGTCAATCTAAGATTGACAAAGATTTGGTGAACTTTGATACACGGGGTGCCAAAATACTAAAGTTGAAAGGAGATACCCCATTAACGCTACTCGTGTAATGGTTTTCGGTGTAACAGAGAACATTACAATATCCGAATTGTAAAAGAACAACATAATTTTAAATAGATTTCCATAACTTATCCTTTTGGGACATCATTAGAAACTTCCGATGAAAAAAGTGGTCGATAATGGTAAATATCAGATTAACTCCTGAACTGCCCTCGCGGAACGCAACGTATAGGTGGCCCATACTAAGTTGGACACAGATCTGTGTCGCGGCAGACGAGTGGTTAAGGACACAAAAATCATCTTGGTAGTGTCTATATAGCTGCAGACAGTTGTTAAACAAAACAGCTAAATGATCACTAGCTGACTCGTAGAACTTCACTTCATCCACTGTTGTCAACAGACAGTTCAAGACATAAACATTTTGATCAAATAGATAGGTATCTAGTGTATGATCTAATGGGCATTCTCCTTCAATTTATCAAAACGTTACTCTGACTCAATAGACATGTAGCTAGAGAAGCTTAAAACTATACAAAACCCGCCCCGCAGGCCTTTTCTCAAAGAGACAGTGAGGGTTTCATTACTACCGTGCCCACCGCAGATTGACAAGATAGATAGATAGATAGAATATTCTTTATTGTACACAGAGATTACATATCTGCGGAGATTACCACAGATATAGATAGAGATTACATTAACAGAAATTCTATACATCGCAGTACAATTGGCGGCCTTATACAAGCGCAAGCGCATTTGTTTAGATTGTAAAAAATTAAAAAATCCCCGATATGCGCATACAAGTGAAAGAACTACCAAGTTGGTGAGTTGGGCGCCAACCGTATGACGCTTGGAGCATATATTTTTTTACATTTTATTAATTTTCGATACGTTTGTATCGTTTGTATTTTTTTGTGTTAATTTTGAATAACAAAAAAAAATAACGCATATTTTTTTTAATGACTAGCGCCATATCTTTCTAAAACATGGTTAGAATGTTTCCCTAAAAACGGTGAACAAATCCGAAGCTAGCCATATAATTGAATGCCACCGCCTAATAGACTGCCTAATCATTGAATTGGGCGGCAAATTTAACCATCTGCCGGCATAATTTACATTAGATTAGATTAAGACACTATTATACACACCAGAAAACAAAATATACATTAAAAGGCTTACATATCTAAGTTTTGCCGTATACAATTGGCGGTCTTATCTCTAAAAACGATCTCTTCCAGACAAACTTAATAGGATGAATAGAACTGAAAGATGAAGAGAGTAGGTAGGTAGGTGTATACATGAAATATTTTTTATTTATTTATTTATTGTTAGGAAGACTAAAAGCACAAAACAATGAATAACAGAAACTTTAGACATACAGAAGGCCAGTTATAAGTCTCCACTTATAGAAATATTTTAAGACGTCGCTGAGCTCTTTGAGCAAAAACACAAAAGACAGCATACGAAACTACCTTAATAATACAACTTATTCTAACCATTGAAGAAATCTGCACTAAGTATTTCCCTCAAGCTTTGGACTGATGAATTAAACATAATTATCAAGATCACCTATCTTCGCCAGTTTATTTAAATTGGTTACAAACCCTCCATAGATATGAGTTTTGCCTATACCTTGATGATACTTTTTCCAGATGAAATACTGGATTTACTCGCCTTGATCTATTTGGAACATACAGATTCAGTTGACTAAGCAGCTGTGGGCAGTCGATTTGACCAGACGTAATACGGTGCAGTAGGGTTATATCGGATATTTCGCGACGCTTTTGGAGGGGCAGAAGGTGGTGCCTACGACACGAGTCCAAGTAGCTAACCTTTCCATGATTTGTTTTAAAATTCAAATAATGAATAAATTTTCTTTGAAGTATTTCTAAACTTTTGACATACACACTGTACAAAGGATTCCAAACTTGAGATGCATATTCAAGGTGACTTCTCACGAACGTACAGAATAAAATCTTCAATGTTTTAATATTTTTGAAATCCTTGGAGATGCGCATAATAAAACCTAAAGCTTTGTAAGATTTCTGGACTATAGATCTAGTATGAATGTCAAAAAGTAATTTTGAATCGTGGATTACTCCCAAATCTCGGATGGACTCTTCTCTTTGCAGTTTGTGGCTCTTAAGTTGGTAATTAAAAATAATTTTATTACTTTTGCGCGTAAAGGACACTATCGCACACTTTTTCGGATTCAAGTCCAACTTGTTTATACAACAATAGGTATCAAGACGGTGAAGGTCATCCTGCAGTAGAGAACTGTCACTCAAATTAGATATGGACTTAAAAACCTTCATATCATCTGCAAATATTAAGACATCCGAGTGGTGAAAGCAACCATCAATATCAGAGAGAAAGATAATGAAAAGTAACGGCCCCAACAAAGACCTCTGCGGAACGCCGCTCGGTATGTCAACCCACCCTGAGATGAAATTACAGCCACCACTGCTTGGGTTCTATTAGTTATGTAGGACGTGAACCACCTATATAGGTCGCCATGGATTCCTGCCCTAGATAATTTTTGTAAAAGGAGGCTGTGGTCTATTCTGTCAAACGCATTACTGTAGTCAGTATAAATTACATCAGTTTGCAGACCCTCATCCATTGATCTTGTTAGAAACTCGTTTAGTAATATCAAATTCGTCGCTGTTGATCTTCCTTTGAGAAAGCCATGCTGTGCCGGACTGAAATATATTTTTAGAGCAGCATACACCTGTTCCTGGACAATTTTTTCGAAAACCTTAGCAATAATACAGAGCTTAGAGATAGGACGATAATTAGCAACATTAGTCTTTGAACCTTTCTTATGTATAGGAGTAACAAACGCGGACTTCCAGATTGAAGGAATGATACCCTCCTTCAGAGATCTTTGAAATAAAAGGCTCAATGGCAACGATAAGGACTTTGAGCATCTCGCCAACAGAATAGGTGGGATGTGATCAGGTCCAGCCGATTTGTTACTGTCGAGGCTCCTGAGTTTTTTCTCTAGATCGGAAGTACTAATTTCAATAGAAGAGATACCTGCGTCAGTGAGAGAGCAATTACTGTCTAGTATACTTACTGATGGTAAATTTGGATCAAGATCAAGAAAGGTTGAACGAAAATATTTTGAAAACAAATCACATATACCTTCACCTGTATCCGCTGAAGTGTTTTCGAATGTCATATTGCTTGGAAGACCATTACTTTTATATTTTGACTTTATGAACGACCAAAAAGTCTTTGGATTTTCTGCGATAGAGCTTTCAATGCTGGCTATGTAATTTTCGTAGCACTCAGACTCCAAGATCTTAGCTCTCCTTCTAAGCAGTATAAATGTGTCGTGGTCGTGTGTGCTCCCGTATTTTTTATACTTGCGAAGGAACTTAGCTTTTTCATTCAAAACCTTTTTTAGAGCTGCGGAGTACAACGGTGGGTGTGTAGTCTCTTTGATTACCTTAGTTGGAACAAATTGCTGACTCAATAAATCAATTTCTCGTAAAAGAATTGAACAGCTTTACAAAATGGGCTACTTGACAACTCCCAGTTAATTTTTTGTAGTGCTTTATTGAATGACTCAAAGTCAGCCTTATGGTAGCAGTATTTTGTCCTAGGAGCTGCCTTTAAAACATCGATAGCCGATGAATTCACAGTAATTACCAGTGCTTTGTGATGTAAGATGGCGCTGTGCAAGAATCGTATAAACGGATTCTGTGGCGGTACGAAGTTCGCCGGGACAGCTAGTTAATAATAATTAAAATTAAAATAGTTTTTATAGCAGATTAATGTAAATAAAAGCTTCTAATTCAAATTTCAATTTGTACGGTGAAGATGAACAGATTTACGCAGATTTATCAGATTATTTAGACTTACCGACATCTGCAGACTCGTTTGGTACTAACGAGTGTTTCATCTGGTTCTAGTTCGACTGGAGATTTCCGCATTTAGCCTCATAGTTGGGCCATTGTACGTAGCAAGTGCTGATACCCCAGACACTAGGGTTTCCTCACGATGTTTTCCTTCACGTTTGCGAGTGGTATTGCTACTATAACTTCACAAATGTACGTAACTTAGAAAACAAAGTCATAGGTACATGCCCGCACTGGGATCGAACCTGGCTCTCCTGTTTCCGAGTCCAATGTTCTACCCACTAGGCTACCACCGCGCGATTTTTATTACTTGTTGATAACACTAAAGTCTCCCACCAAGGAGACCCAAAATGCGTCCATGAAAGTCAAAGTCATTGTACATGCCAGGATTCGAACCCACGACCTCCCGAATGAGAAGCCGGCGTTCTACCGCTCCGCTACCACCGCATAACCAACACTCATGTATATGTCGTTGTGCAACGAGATAATCGCGATTAATATAGTTTTTAAAATGGATGGCGTGAAAAGAAACCGAACGCCCAAGGTTGAGCAGACTGGGTGGAGCCTCTTAATTCAAGTCCACCCTGTAGAGTCAGCAGTTGTGAGGCTTGGGGTCACCAATAGGGTGAGCTAGTTATCATTGCGGGTAAATGAACTGAGTCGGGCTTGACACTTGACACTTGTCACCGGTTTAAACATCGGGGCTTAGGTATGAATATTGATTGTGTTTGTGAGGGTTCTGTGAAGGACGGTGCGTAATTGAGGGCTCCCTGCGTATTTGTGTCAGTCACGTAATTACTGAAAACGTGTCGGTTTTAGGTCTTATAACACTTTTTAATGCATTAAATATTTTTTCCCCTTTAGCCAATAAAACTTCTATAAAAAAAATCTTAATTTAGTTGTAGTTTTTATCAAACGTAATTAAACCGCAATTCATAATATGTGCTGTTTTTTGAAGTCTTGCAACAGAAGTTTATCTGTTTTACACCTCCACTCCGATTTCCCAAGGTTTCCTGGAAGAAATCTCTCCGAAGAAAGCTCGCCTTTCTACATGTAATTTCGTATTTTCATATTTCCTTTACTGTTTTTGGTGTGCAACAAAGCATTGATATTATATTAAAAGTGGCTGTTAAATATCAAGTTTTTTCTTTTCACTTGTTTCAGATGTAAACTATTCTAAATGTATCTAAAATCTGCTACACACAAGACGACAGAACATAATTTCACTAGCATAGTGTCTCATTTTATTCGATCATTCGAAACTTTTACTGTGTATTAAACCACAAAAAGTCAGTATAAATCTACACTAACCCGGTTTATTCGGTGTGTAAACTTGATAGTAAACGTGAACAAAATGTCCGCGTGAAGGCTTAAACAACGGGCAAATGCGAGACGGACGCACGCATTGAGGGTTTCGTACCAACATCAATATACACGCTGAAATCTGGGTGATTAAAAATGCTATCTATTTAGACTATAACTTTTAAGCAAAGACCCAAAATAGTAAAAGAAACTGTCGAAAAATCTTATTTCGAAAAATTTGCTAACAATTAGTACCTACCGGCTCTTCGTCTGTAAGGCCATCCACTGCGTTGAGCGTTGTTTCATGACACGTTATCTCATAAAACGGCGCTGCGTGAGGCGGGTCTCCCGCGGTATGTGATAACATGAAACAGAACGCCGCGCTGCGCGGGCGCCCGCGCCGTGTACCCGCTCCACGCAGCGGACGACCTAAAAACAAATGAACTGCGGACCCGCGGCGCGCGCACACTACTTTGGCTGGCTACTTATCCTTGTCATAGATTCAAATTCCTGTCAAAGTATTCTTGGAAAGTGCTTTTTTTAAAAAAACAACCTAGCGTACACATTCATTTTGCTCTCAAATCACCCAAAAATCATAGTGCATATAATCCGGCCTATATACGTCCCACTGTAGGGCAGAGACATAATATGGGCTAGACTATCACACGTGCCCACCGCATACTAGCGACATGTGACCACCTCAGGCATTCAGGTTTCCTCACAATGTTTTCCTTCACATTTAGCGAGTGTTATTGCTACTACAAATTCACAATTGTACTTAACTTAGCAAACAAAGTGATTGGTACATTGGGACACGTCGGGGTTCGAACCTAAGGTCTCCTGAATGTGAGGCAAGCGTTCTACCGACCATGGTATCACCGCTTCTACCGACTGCGATACCACCATAAATAATATTTATGGTGGTATATTATACACTATCTTTTGCCCGCGACTGCGTCCGCATGGAATGAGTAATTTCCGGGATGAAAGTATCCTATGTGCTTCCCCGGGACTCAAACTATCTCCATACCAAATTTCATCTAAATCCGTTCAGCCGCTATTGCGTGATTGAGTAACAAACATCCAAACAATAGTAGAATATTTATTTACTAACAGGATCCAAGTTTAGCTGGTCCCTTAAGGGAGCCTTAAGGCTGCTCTTACGTGGGGCATGCTGCCTCGTTCGCACAGTTTAACATCGTTATAGTGATTTTAATAAAATTAGTCTACTTTTGACGAATGTGGTCAGAGGGTGATGGACTTGGGCACAGATCTGTGAAACAGCAGAAGAGCAGTTAAATGAAGGACATTGTAACTACATTATCTATTGTTTTCCTATACGCAGTGCTTAACGTAGAAAAGTTGTTCCCAAAATTATTAATCTTGTAATAAAATTGTCTCAATCAAAAACTTAGTACAGGATAAGAAAAATATGCCTTGAATATCCGCAATTTAATTAAGCATCAGACTTTCAGACCACATTTATCATAAGTATATTAATTTTAATACAATCACTAGCATAAGCAGCTTATATACGTCCCACTGTAGGGCACATGCCCTCTACCAGGGAGAGAGTATGGGCTTAATCACCACGGGTGCACACCGCGGATTGGCGATTTCAAGCGCTGAGTTACATGAATAGCTCAGACACTCAGGTTTCCTCACGATGTTTTCCTTCACCGTTAGCGAGTGGTATTGCTACTGTAACTTCACAAATGTACATAACTTAGAAAACAAAGTCATAGATACATGCCCGCACTGGGAATCGAGCCTGGGTCTCCTGCTTCCGAGTCCAATGTTCTACCCACTAGGCTACCATGCTCGACGTAATAACAGCCTTAATAATATTAAGACACCTCTAAGATAAGATAAGATAAGAATATTCTCTAATCGTCGCTCCCGTTATCGTTATTTACGCCACTACATTTACACGCTGATTTCTGGATGGTTTGAAAGCCACGGTTATGTGGCGATGACTTCCTCAGCACAACGCTGAGTCAGCTGCCTTTTGTGGCAACTTAGATACACCACAGGCTACATCTATGGTCCTGTTTTATTTATTCGTTTTGTCTGTTGTGTATTTAGTTTTCTTTCTGTTGTTGTGCATATTACGTTACTTATCTGCTTATTTTGTTTCTGTGATGTATCTTGTTGGTATAATAAATGTCTTTCTTCTTCTTCTTCTTGTGTGTAATTAGTAATTAAACACGGCCTCTATTTAGAATATTAATTTTAAGTATAGACGTAAATCTCGACGTGAATAAAAAAAAAGAGTTGAGTAATCTTGTTTCTAGTTGAGAAATTTTGTTTAAAACAAGTGCGCGGATGATTAGTACCGCCTCTCCGTCTAGCAGAACAATGAACCGCGGATCCGCGGCGCGCACGCACACGCACCGCTCTGGCTGGCTACCAATGGTTCTAATAGATTCGAATTTGTGGCGAGATATTTTTGAAAAGAGCGTTTTTAAAAAATTCAAGCAACTGTATTCGATAGCTACTGTCAGGCACGTTCAGTTTACTGTGTCTTTCAAACCACCCAAAATTAATGGTGTATACCAATAATTAACAAATACAATCTCTCAGACATAATGCTGTATCATACTGAATACGTCTACATATAAAGACCCCTCCCATCTGCAGCGAGCATCACCACGTACGAGCGATATTAGCCCCTAATAGCCCAATTAGAATTAATAGAAATTCGCCACGGTCTCCCCTGTGTAATTAAAGAACATAGTCGCATCGCGTGTCTGGAATCGGACAAAAGACCTACTTTGAAGTAGGTGTATTCATAAGTTTTGAGATAATTAAATAAAAAATAAAAAGCGACTTCAAAACACTACAGCACTAAAAACACAGAAATAATTTAGGTATTGTAGAAGTATGGTTTGGAGGCGGTGCCGAGTTACATGACGAGCACAATTCATTTTGACACCAACTCCACAATATATTTAGTTCTACAATACCTACATCGAATTTAAAGGTCATTTTCGATTAAACGATTTCTGTGTTTGAGTGCTGTTGTGCTTTAAAGTCGGTTTTTATTTTTTATTTAAAAAGATAAATTTCATGATTTTTGGTGAATATCACTACAACTTCGCCACATTGTGTTTTCAGAAAGCAAATGCATCAAAAACTTAAAAAAAACACCCAAATCGCTTCAAAATTTTAAGACTGTCCTCGATTTCTCCGGAATACCATCATCAGATCCTGACTTGATGACTATGGAAGCATCTGTGAAGTCTACCTTTTCAAACAAAAAAAAAAAATTCCAAATCAGCCCACGCGTCTCCAAGTAAAAAAAAAGATTCCGATGAATTGAAAACCTTCTCCTTCTTTGAAGTCGGTTAAAAAAAGTTTTGAAACAACTTTAAAAAAAGTTTTGTGCCTACTGGTCTCTTTAAACATGAAATAAGATTTCGATACATAATAATCCTTTTCGAATTATTTGTCGAAATGGCACGGACGACATTTTTGACATCCAACCTCTTTCAGTTCGGTAGTAGGGGGTCACTTTCAAAGACGTCATGCAACGAAAATATGTCGCCACGCCTCGATAACTCTGTAACTACGTGTCGTATACAATTCGTTTAAATATCGTTGAGTAGAACGATGTAGGCATTATTCAGATGCTTTTGACTCGTACCGCCAGATGGCGCCAGTGCCGTGTAACATATTGCTCATTTTGAGAAAAATTAACGCTTACTTATAGACTTTTCACGTTAAACCAACGGCCGTGTAATCCGACGCGGCCCCACCCGCTTTTTTAAATAAACTAACCATTGAAGAGGGGCGACTACGCTGAAATCCATGTCGAGTTCAGGATAAGATGGCTCTCCAGACCAATATACAACGAGAATTTCAGTGAACAAGACAGAACAATATATGGGAGAAGAAAGTTCACTTCTTAAAAGAAAGCCTAAGAAATATGAAGCTTATTCGATGCCGGCAGTTCTTAAAGAAACGGGATAAAAATAAATCTTGTTCAAGATTTTTTTTTTCACGACGACAGTTTTCACGTCGCTAGTGAACTCGGACCGAGTGAGCTAGAATGACTACTCGGAAGCTACTCGTATCGTGTACATCGGCGATCTTAGCTCACGCAGATGAAAACGGCCAATCTTGGTAAACTCGGTCGGTCGGTTGAGTAGAGCTCAGACCGTAAAAACAAAAAGGCGTCAGTAGGATCGTAAGCACAAAAAGGCGTTAATAGAATCGTAGATACAAAAAGGAGTCAATATAATAATAAAAACAAAAAGGCGTCCACGCGATTGTAAAAACAAAAGGCGTCAGATAATCTTAAAAACAAAATGGCGTCAATAGGATCGTAAAAACAAAAAGGCATTAATAGAAACGTAAAAACTAAAAGGCGTCAATAGAATCGCAAAAACAAAATGATGTCAATAGAAAGAATTCCCGGTCTTATAAGAAAAAAAATGAATAACAGGCAACAAAACGCGTGTAAACTGAAACTAAAATTCAAATTCACTAATATGTGTGAACGTCACAATCTGATTGGATTACAGTTTTTCCACCTTTTGCAGAGGAACAATACTAAGTATTCCGTGTGGCGCCGGATTAAGAATAGCATCACTCCATTTCCTTCCGTGGATGTCGTAGAAGGCGACTAAGGAAATCAATTACCAGGAGACGGGCAGCAGCGTCTTCCTGAGATTCCAACCGCATCCTACGATCGCCAACCCGCCTGCCAAGCGTGGCGATTATGGCAAAACCCCTCATGGTTATGAAAACCACGAGGGAGGCCTATGTCCTGCAGTGGGCGTCAAATGGTTGATGATGAATACTAAGTAACTGTACTAAGGCTGGCTTGCGCCAACACTATCTGATAGCTCTATCTGTTTATCCAGGGATAAGCTCTATCCAGTGAGTAAGTCCAAAAACTTCTAGCACCATGACATTTGCAGAGCTATCCACAGACAAATTGTATGACAGGCAACCCTGTCAATCAGATATATATTTGTTTATCCCTGGGTGCGTATTTATCTATTTACTTGCTTATGCAGTGAATTGGCGCAAAGCGCCCTAAGAATAGCCACTCGGTCCTAGCATACTAATATCTTGTAAATGGTGCTTAAGCGTGTGGAAATTCGGTTTTTCATAGACCACTAATGTCAGCAAATTGGCTGGTGGGAATCTACTTGAATTGTTGCCAATTAATTTCTTTTCTCAACAAGCTCTATAAGTACTCAGCACAACAGAAATGTACCTAAACCGGTACTCATACAGTTATTATTGTTATAATATGTAAGAGTATCAATCAAATATTACATATTATAATGACGATGACGATACACGATGAACTGTGACCATTTTGAGTAGGTTGACCCTGGTATTCCGTGTGGCGCCGGATTAAGAATAGCGTCACTCCATTTCCTCCCGTGGATGTCGTAGAAGGCGACTAAGGAAATCAATTACCAGGAGACGGGCAGCAGCGTCTTCCTGAGATTTCAAGCGCATACTGCGATCGCCAACCCGCCTGCCAAGCGTGGCGATTATGGCAAAACCCCTCATGGTTATGAAAACCAGTGGGCGTCAAATGGCTGATGATGATGATGATGACCCTGGTATTCTGTTACTTGCTATGCTGTGTCTATTGCAAATGCTATTTATATTAGACTAAACAACGTTTCATTCTGAGCTAACTTTGTTTTCGGCTTTGTTATTTAGATGTTCGAATTTCGTTTTGAATCCAATTGGGACTAATCTGCAAGTTAAGGGGGCGGAATTAAATGTGACCCCCGCGACCCCGGCGGTTTTCAGCGACAAACTTAGATTACAATCTAAGTTCAATCTAGCTTAAAACTAGAATTATTACGTAGCCAAAGGTTGCATGTTTTTTATTTGTTCTACCATTTTGTTACCGTGATTAATATTATTTATATCTATGCCAAATTTTAGCTTTCTAATGCTTGTCGGCTCTGTGCCTAGCCACGGACAGACAGACAGACTGACGAACATGGCGAAACAATAAGGGTTCCTTGCTGACTACGGAACCCCAAAAAGTGAAAAATGGTTAAAATCCGACCATTTGTTAAGGAGTTACGAGGGAACACAGAATCGGACATTACATACATACATACGAGCCCAACACATTACCCTCCTTTTGGGCTCCGCCACAGTCGGGTAAAAATTGTAATCGATTCACATCGCTAACCTGAAATCGTCCGTCATCAGACTTTACATGCCTAATGAACAAAATAAAATAATAATATAACTTCGACTCAACACAGTCACTTGTCCAGGCCCCAGGCTACCCAGTACCGGGCAATGACAAAACAAACATGGAAAAACACCCAAACTGGGGCCATTTGTAAAAATCACGTTTGGTAGCCTCCAGCGGCAAAAGAAACCAAGACTTCTGTTTTGCCAACAAATAGCTTACCTCCTACGAGTGTCTTTGCTAACTCTCAACTTACGCAGTCACAGCTAACTTAACCTTACTAATATTATAAACGCGAAAGTCTGTATGTATGGATGGATGTTTGTTACTCTTTCACGCAAAAACTGCTGAAAGGATCCGGATGAAATTTTGCACAGAGATAGATTATAGTCTGGATTATTATTCTAGGTTATTTTTTATCCCGGGAAACTAAACATCAAAATTACCACGCGAACGAAGTCGCGGGCAGCAGCTGGTATCACATAAATTGGGCTTATCTGCCTTTTTCCGTATCACTGAATCGCGTTGCGGAGGTCGGAGTTACGAGAGTGCCCTTCACATGACAAGCCATTTGTACTGCGGCTGGCTGCAGCGTACAATGAACCGGGGTGATTAGAAACAGGAGTCTGAATAGAAACGAAAACCGTCCAGGTGCGTGTCAGGCCATGCGCGCGCAGCGGTAGATTTCCATAGAAGGAGGGGCTTTTGCTGGGGGATCCTGTTTTGTAGAATTAACAACTTCATCAAAGATATTTTTCAATGGAATTTACATGTTGTTTTCCTTTTATAAGTTGGTCGCCTATTACTCGTTAACTTGTAAAGTCTACTTAGCCGTGATAGTTTTCCTTTTAAGTTCAGTATGTGTGCTGCCCTGAATTTTTCACGTTTCTACAATCAACCCTTTAGCCGGGAGTGTAGGGACACACACCCAACGCAAAAAAATCTCAATTTAAAGCTAAATATTTTGCAAACGGATCCCGGAATCGAAAAATGGCTTTCCTACACTCTGTATGCGAGAAAAAAAAATTGCATCCCCAATTGAAGAGTAGCTTATAAATTTAAGGTAAACTAAAAAAATATATATTTTATTCTACCGTTTTGTCAGCGTGACTAATATTATGTATATCTATGCCAAATTTTAGCTTTCTAATACTTGTTGTCTCTGTACTAAGCCGCGACAACAGATAGACGAACGGACTGACAGGCGGACAGGCAGACCAAGGATGTTTTAACCATTCTTGAGGCAGACGGACGCACATGGTGAAACTGCAAAGGTTACTTGTTGACTACGCCACCCGAAAAAGTGGAAAATGGTTAGAATCTGACCATTGGTTAAGGAGTTATGAGGGCACATATAATCGGACATACTTACATACATACATACGAGCCTTTTACTTTTGGGCTCCGCTGCAGTCGGGGAAAAATTGTAATCGGTTCACATCACTAACCTGAAATCGTCCATCATCAGAATGGTAGTTTCATACATTTTACTAACATTGTACGAATAATACGACGTTGTCGTACAATGTGAAACCTGCCATTAGATCACAAACAAGTCTATACGACGGGTTTTAGGGTGAAATTTGAATTTGGGTTAGTTGAATTTGGGCTATTGAATATCACTGGGCTATTTTACATTGATATACAAACAGTTTAAAGATCCGCTTATTCGCCTTAACAGTATTCGCAGTAAGGCCGCCAATTGTACTGCGATTTATTGAATTTCTGTTAATGTAATCTTTGTGTACAATAAAGAATATTCTATCTATTCTAGAATACAACAGTGTAGTTTGGCGTCAACATTACGCGACACACATGCTTATCGATTCCCTTGAGTGTCGAAATATACGTTATTTTTGCGCTCGTCTAAACGGCCGTATCTTTTTTTACGTTCCCGAGATATAGGGCCTTGACGGACAGACGGACGGAACAAAGTGATCCAATAAGAGTTCCGTTTTTCCTTTTGAGATACGGAACTCTAAAAATGACAAGCACCGTGACTGCTGAGCATTAGGTAACTACTAAGTAAGCGCAATGTCACAATTCTGTGGATCGACATATCTGGCTACCAAGCCTGCTGACACTTACTCGCGTCAGTAATACCGCCCTGACGAAAAATTTTGTTATTATTATATTTTTTGCTTCAGTTCAGCAAACTTATTCTTACATACAGTCCACTGTCTTTCATTACCCAAATAGATACCCCAATAGGGTTCCGTACCCCAAAAGGAAAAGACGGGAACCTTATAAGATTACTTTGTTGCGCGTCCGTCCGTCCGTCCGTCCGTCCGTCCGTCCGTCTGTCTAGACCTTTTATCTCGGGAACGCGTGTACTTACAAATTTGTGCGGAACCCTCGGTGGACGAGTGTGACTCCCACTTGTCCGGGTTTTTTATATCTGCGGAAGACCAGGGAGAGTTTAAACGATGAGAACAAAAAAAAACCCGGACCTTTTCTTTTGAGGTACAGAACACTAAAAACGATAAATGTGGGTGACACGGTGTCGTCTAGCAAATAATAATAAAATAGAACAAGTGCAGTTTGTTTGACGTGTTTACTAAAAAGTAAATGTTTAATTAGATGAGTTGGTCAGGAACGTGGCAAATGGCAAGCCCTGGGCTCTGCCTACCCCTCCGGGATGCAGGGGTGTGTTTATTTATGTTATGTTAAGTAGACCAGTCTGATTTTACATCGAATCCAACGCCAAAGTCACGTGAAAAGCTTGCTGGTCCTTACATAATACTGTTTTATCTAAGAACCGTTCTTAATTTACGATCTTTGAACCAGTGATAGTAAAATTCTTAGCTTTGCACTCATTTGGTCCGTTCTGACTCGATAATGCAATCAAAGGAGCCCGGCTACGTTCATCGCGCGCGTGTATGTAACATGTACCATCAAAAAAAGTTTGTGATCAATAGCATAAGCTCCTATAATTGAAGTGGAGTGCCCAGATTGGTGAGTGACATCATTAACACCCCATGACTGTAGAAGTTTTATTCCGTAAACTTTTTTTTTCCTACTCTGGAATACACCAGCGTTCCGCAAGTCACAATGAGCCGTTTTCAGTACAAATTCACAAAGCAATTCATAGATGGCGCTTACAGGCGTGGCCATCGAAGAACCGGAATACGGCTGTCAAAATTAATCTGCGCTAAGCAAAATTTGACAGACGTATCCCTGTTCTTGTATTTGCACGCCTATAAGCGCCATCTATGAAGTGCTTTGTGAATTTGTGCTGAAAACGGCTCATTGAAAAATAATTTTTTAAACATTAAAATAAAATCTGTGTCCCCGCGCACCGAACTATGGCATTCCGTGGTAGCGTGGTAGCACGTGGTAGCGTCTTTTTAAAGCATTGGCAACTTAAGCATAAGCTGAAAAATATGACTCCTCCCGACACCTATTGGCGAGTAGTAATACTAGTATTTTTATAATTTTTTAAAGCTTTGGCAAACATAAACTGAAAAATATGACTCTTCCTTTCATCTGTTGGCGAGTAGTAATAATTTTTTTAAAGCATTGGCAACTAGGGCCATCAAATTAGTTTTCTTTCTGTAAATTGTTGTCCATATTATGTTACTTATCTGCTTATTTTGTTTCTGTGATGTATCTTGTTGGTATAATAAATGTTTTTCTTCTTCTTCTTAAATTAAACATAAAGTAAAAAATATAACTCTTCCTGACATTTATTGGCGAGTAGTAATACTATAATTTTTTTAAAGCTTTGGCATACATAAACTGAAAATTATGACTCTTCCGTACATCTGTTAGCGAGTAGTAATACTATTTTTTTAAGGGTTTCGCAAACATAAACTGAGAAATATGACTCTTGCAAAAAACACGATTAACAAAAAAAAAACCGAGCAAAGCTCGGTTACCTAGGTACTTAAGCTCTAAAGCGCAAATTTTTGTCAGAGCAGGGCGTCCCCCCCTGTCCGAGCTAAAAGGTTCATTGTAGAATCGTGAAAAAGTCCAGGGCAGTAGCACATGGCGCCGGATTAAGAATAGCGTCACTCCATTTCCTTCCGTGGATGTCGTAGAAGGCGACTAAAGAAATCAATTATCAGAAGATGAGTAGCAGCGTCCTCCTAAGATTCCAACCGCATACTGTGATCGCCAACCCGCCTGCCAAGCGTGGCGATTATGGCAAAACCCCTCGTGGTTATGAAAACTACGCAGGAGGCCTATGTCCTATAGTGGGCGTCAAATGGCTGATGATGAAGTAGGCTTTACAAGTTAACGAGTAATAGGTGAGCGACTTATAAAAGGAAACTTCGTACGAAATCCGTATTGAAAATTACTTTGATGAAGTTTTTAGTTTTGTAAAGCAGACAAAGGACCCTCTTTCTACGGACCCTACACTGCGCGTGGCCCGACAAGCACTTGACCGGTTCGTTTGTGATACCACGAGTGCAAAGCACAAAAATCAAGAGGTCAACCACGATAAACTTAGTATACAGCAAAAAAAATTGGAATTCGAGCGCGGTCACACCACTGGTCGCGCTACTTTGCATGTGACATAATTTATCTGTGCTTTCACGAAACGGAGTTATAATTTTTGTACCTTTCAGTGACATTTTAACCCCCAAAATTTCATGAAAAATCCAAAAATTCCAATTGAAAACCTGTCCGTGAACGGCCTTAAGTATTGAAAGTTGCAGTATTCTTTAGCTTGTTTAACCAACTATGCTTGTCAGTTCGATCACCTCGTTGGTGGTGGTGGTGTGGACGTGGCCGGCGGCGTTTGCCGAACCGGTCACCAGTGTGCCGGCGGACCACGCGTTGGGACGTGGCGTCAGCGGCCACCCCTGCCGGACCCCGTGCATGGCCGGGAACGGCCGCTGCCTCATACAACTTGACAACCGGGAGCTGCAAGAGGAGAATTGCTGGTACCTGCAATACTACACGGCGCGATACGAGGTAAAAACTCATTCAAGCGAAAGTGGAAAGTCCTTGGATTTTGGTGTGGATTTTTACCGGGTTTGTTGTGTATGTAAGTTTGATTAGAAAAAGTCAAAGTCAACCTGTGACCGCGATTTTGGTCTCAAGGCACTAAAATATTTCTTTTTTTATGAAAAAAAACCCCAATGCAGTGGTAAATGAACTAAAAAGACAATAAAGAGATATTTTAAAATGACAGCGCCGACTCAGAAGAGATGATCCTACTTCAATCGAGTGAGCAAATAATATAAGTTTATAGTTTCTTTAGCATTAGTAACATTTAAAAATTCAAATAAAATATGGCAGTCTGAGCTATTCACATACCTCAGCGCTTGAAATCGCCAATTCGCGGTGGGCACGCGTGGTGATTAAGCCCATACTCTCCCTGAGAGAAGGCCTGTGCCCTACAGTGAGACGTATATAGGCTGATTATGCTTATTATGATTATATTCGACTTTGGTCTTTCGTCAAATGGACTTCAGTAATAATTATTGTTTAAAATATAGAATTGAAGACTGTAAAAAAATCACTTCATTGGTATACGACTTTTTGTACTACCCATAAGACTATTGGGTCGTTCCCTATTTGGTCGTTTTTGCAAACATATAATATAAGGTATTAAATTAATGGTACCAAAAAAATATTATACATCTTTGCCAGTTACTGGTGAACATAGCATTGGTGTAGTACCAATGCTATGTTCAGGTTCACGAATTATACCTAAATCTGTTTAACGAGACATTATTGTACAGTTTCGAATAAACTTAGCATATATGGAAGCACAAAAATTCCATTGAATAATATTAATAATGCAAAAAAAAATGAATTCAGTTAGAATCAAAATGAAATTAATAGATAATTGTAGATAATTGGATCGTATTTTACAGTTTTGACTAACCTTAGGCCAGAGTGATGTTTCTTACTTCATGAAATCCTTATTACCCGGCAGGCAGACAAGCAGCTTTGCATCGGCCCCTGCAGCTGGAGCTCGAGCAGTGACAAGCTGGGCCACGTGTGCGCCGTCAACGCCACCTACTGGGACTGGTGTAATCCTAACACAACCCACGAGGTGGTGATCGAAGCCCGCACGCTGGTCGGCAGCGAGCCTTGCGCGGGCGCTTGTACTCCAGACACATGCGGGGTCCACGCGTGCGTTAAGCGGTCTGGGATTTACACGGCATGCGATCCTCGCGCGGGGTACTTCTTTCGAGCGCACACCGTGTTCGGAGAGCCATGTGTGGACCGCTGCAAGCTGCGGGGCGGATGGAGGAGCCGCGCGTGTCATAGAGCGACGGATAGTGACCTGCACTATTGCGCCCCCCCCGCGCGGTTTTACATGCGTGCCCCGCACCCTTCGCCGGTATAGCGTGCCCTTTATTATTGTACTGTAATTTAATTAACCCTCGGATAAAGTCGCGGGTGATACATACTATAAGATACCAAATAAAATAAATTTAAATAACGTGAAATCAGCCATCATACGAACGAACGAACGCACACACGCACACTCACATACACGCAGGCACGCACGCACGTTTATGTATACATACAAACCGATACTACGTATTATTGCAATAACGCAAAATCTACATAATATAGACACACTCACACATATAGCGACATTACTTCGCTAATATGTGTGCGAGTGTATGTGTGCGTATGTGTGCGTGCGTGCATGCGTGTGTGTGTGTGTGTGTATATATGTGGATTTTGCGTTATTGCAATAATACGTAGTATCGGTTTATGATCACCATGCCCCAAGGATAAACTTGTATAATATTGTAGACTAGCTGTACCCACGACTTGCCCTTACCTCTCAATCTCAGACATGGTGTATTTCCGTTCTAAATTTCGCCCCTTGTCATGGGACAACGGGTTAATTTAGTATTAAATTTAATATTCTATTAGTCTACCTAATGTGTACGGACCACTATCACCACCGTTACCGCGTTGGTGTGAAATATCATTTGTTCGCACAAGGTACTATCGAGGTGATCCGACAGAGAACCAGTCACCGACATAGCCCACCGAATTAGCATGCTGAAGTGGCAGTGGGCCGGCCATATTATCCGAAGAACTGATAACCGATGGGGTAGACGAGTTCTCGAGTGGTGACCGCGGATCGGTAAACGTAGTGTGGGACGTCCTCAGACTCGGTGGAGCGATGATCTTCGCAGGGCGGCTGGCAAGAGCTGGATGAGAGTAGCCGAGGACCGTGCTCAGTGGCGTGCAATAGGAGAGGCCTATGTCTAGCAGTGGACAAGCATAGGCTGATGATGTTGAGGTACTATCTCTTTATACTGTACCACCGTGAACATACATTAGTGTAGCATAAAAGATAAAAAATGTTTCAATATTTTGTATTGATTACGTACCAAGATTATTAAGATAAGATAAGAATATTCTTTAATATACACAAGAGAACAATAATTATAGAAACAACAGTATTAGATAATAATACTATACAAATTAGTTTTTTTTTAGTTCTGGGACTATCCGGGATAACAATGACGTTTAGAAAAAAAATAATCAGAGGTGAATTCTAAATAACAAATTTTATAGTTAATTCAGGTCCTCCTTTAATAATTAACATCCAAGTGTTGCTAATACGTAAAAAACTAATAATCCCATTTTACTTCCAAATAAAAATTGTGTGAGCTACATTAGTGTTTTTTTGAATACTTCTCTTTTATGAGTTACTAAATATTAATGTCTTTGATCCAATAAGGTTTTCAGTCACACGAGTCAAATTTTTTACAGTAAAACAAAAATCTATCGAGTATATTCAGTAGTATTCATCGAGTTGTATGGTTTGATAAAAAAATGCTTATCCCTAAAATGTAATACTTTATTCAGATACTCACATTTACATGTGGCAATGTTGTGTGTGCATGCTTTAGACCACAACTTAGTACTCATGTCTTATTATTTATCGAAACTACTGACTTTTATATCGTGTAATGGCTGTGATCTGTTTTGTACACCAAATAAAATAAAATAAATAAGTACAACTTATATTTTATAATGGTAACACTTCCCCTTTTTTGCATCGAATTAAAAAACATACTTTACTTTTCTTCGTCTTCGTCTTTCGATATTTTCCATCGTGTTTTAAGTTTCTTCAATGCAACTTCGAGAAAAAAAGTCACAAAACTTCGTGAACAAAGCTTTTCTGACACAACTATAGACTACATAAGAACGAATGAAATGCGTAAAATGACATAAAAAAACCGGTCAAGCGCGTGTTGGGCCACGCAGTGTAGGGTTCCGTAGAAAGAGGATTTTTTATCTCCTCAGAACTAACAACATCATCAACGTAATTTTCAATGGATTTTGTAAGAGGTCTTTCTTTAATAAGTTGGTCGCCTATTACTCGCCAACTGTAAAGCCTACTTAGCCGTGACAGTTTTCCTTTAAAGTTCATTATAAGTGCTACTGCCCTGAATTTTTCATTCGACTTTTTAATCAATCGTTTAGCCAAGACAGGCGGGAGGACGCCCTGCAAAAGTCAAATCAAAGTCAAAATTTTCAATTCAAAGTCAAAATCAATTTTCACTTCCCAGTGCGGTCATGTACCTAAGACTTTGTTTTCTAAGTTATGTACCTACATTTGTGAAGTTATAGTAGCAATACCACTCGCTCACAGTGAAGGAAAACATCGTGAAGAAACCTGGGTGTCTGAGCTATTCACATACCTCTGCGCTTGAAATTGCCAATACGCGGTGGGCACGTGTCCCAAGCCCATACTCTCTCTCTGAGAGAAGGTCTGTACCCTATAGTGGGACATATATAGGCTGCTTGTACTTAAAAGTAATTGTTTAAATAGATGGCATTTTTAATAACTAATTACATAATCGCGGCTTCCAAACCACACAGATTTCAACGCGTATTACAATCATTTATGAACGAGTCGTCACGATCACTTATGTGGGAGTGACATGGATGTATTTTGTTTCCTGATGTGTTTAATAAAGTGTTCTAATCTAATTATAATGTCACAAGTTTTTTTTCTTTATTTTGTTCTTCACTATCAGTCCCGGCGAACTTCGTACCGCCACAGAATCCGTTTATACGATTGTTGCACAACGCCATCTATTTTAGGCTTAAAATAAATATTATCCCACGGGAACGCATTACCGGGATATCAAGTGTGCTATGTCTCAATGGCAGTCTTTGTCTAACTTGCATGTCCGTTCAGCCGTTATTGCGTGATTGAGTAACAAACATCCAAACATCTTCACAAACTTTCACATTTATAATATTAATAGGAAGCAGGAAGTAAGATAAATATGGGCACAAAGTAAACTAAAATGAGTAAACGCAAGCGCAGCCATAAGTTTATTTGTGAAATACTCGAGCGTTTTACCCGATTATGTCAACAAGCATTCGCCTTCTCCGCTCTCTCATATTATACGGGCAATAAGGCACGGTTAGGTCACGTTTACATTAGGAGCTTCTAGATCTTCCTACATTGCAGCCTATATATGTCCCAATGTACAATTGTACACAGGCCTTCTATCAGCGAGAAGGCCTGTGCCCTACATTGGGACGAGAGATAGATTGTGACCTACAAAAAAGAAAAAATAAAAAGCGACTTCAAAACAGTACAGCACTAAAAAGTTATTAATATTATTAGAAGGACAGTAAATTTGAAGTACGTATACATGTAGGTATTGTAGAAGTATAACTCGTAGTCGGTGCCCAAAATATATGTCTTGGTCATGAAACTGGGCACCTACTACAAGAAGTATAATACTTCTAAAATACCTACATGTATACGTAGTTCTAATTCAAATTAAATTATCTGTAACTTTTTAGTGCTGTAGTGTTTTGAGTATCGCATTTTGTTACATGTTTAAATCCTGCGTTTTAATATAAAAATGGTTATTTAGTACCAATAGAAGGTCCCGATATTGAGTTCTTGTCCGCTAAAATGTGTGGTATAGTTGCAAATGCAATCACGTCGTCAGTACACTTTTAAAACTAAGTAAATTATAATACATACATTCATACATACACACATAAACTCACGCCTGTGTCCGACAGGGCTAGGCAGAGACCAGGGACTAAAATTATAATATTAAAAATTAAATAACAATGTCACTCTCCAGTGACTCCCACGTGGGCTTTAATCCAGAAAAACCTTATAGTTCTACCTTCCTTAAGAAAAATGTGGTTAATCTGTCTTATTTTAAGGGCCAAGTTGTCAATGGTATCAGGATTTGTAATTATGTCCAAAGAAGACCTGGAGTCACTTAGAATATTAACCGTTTCGTCCTTTAGTTTTAGCGCCAGTTCACCGGTTTTAATCAAGGCACACATCTCGTCCTGAAATACTGTACAAAAAGGCTCTAGGCTGTATTTCCCGGTTTTTATTTCAATGTCGTTTTGTAGTCAACAGAGCGCTGCTCCAACGTTTCCCTGAATTTTGCTCCCATCGGTATAAATTTCCGCTAATATTTTATTCTTCGATGGTCTTCGGGCTCATGCTTTGCAGGCACTCGTAGCTAATCCCTACCTGGTCTGCGGGATGTGGTGGTTTAAGGAATGATACCTTAGCTTACTTTATCATAATACCTCGTAGCGCAGCGGTAGTGCATCTGCATACCATGCGAGAGGTCCCAGGTTCGAATCCCGGCTGGGGACAAAAAAAACCCCAGGTCTTGGATGTTTACATGTTTGTGATGTCGTTGTTTCTGGTTCCCACGACACAGGGTATCCTAGTGTGGGGCCAGAAGCAATTTATGTGCCTGTATGTAAATGTTTATGTTTATGTTTATAATATATAAACGTCATAAATTCTATATTTACAAATAAAACATCTGCCCCAGGTCACTGTCCCGCGGCAATGAGATATTAAATACCCAGGTATTGAAATTGTCTTGCAGAATTGCATTTCCTACTTGCCAGACACTTGACCATAGACAGCAGGTAGGACCCAAATTCAACATTGTGACATTGCGCCAGCTTAGCAGTTGCCTATGCTCAGCAGTCAGGTTGCTTCAGGTTTTTTATTTCAGTGTAGTCAGACCCTAAACCCCTTAGTCACACACCGGCGGCGCAATATTAGTAAACAGGCGCGGCTTGCAGATTAAATTTCCTCAACCGTACGTTTAGACGCTATACTCGCTAGTTTAGTCGCGCCACAGCGACATATTTATGGGTAGGAAGTTTGCCTAACGTCCAAGTGCTCCTGACCCCCCCCCCCCCCGGCTTCATATTATATGCATTATTGGCTAGCACCGTCAATGGTGCAATTGTGTGCAATGAAGAATATTCTTATCTTATCTTATGCACAATATCTTGAAAAATCATGCGTTTTATCGTAACTATGTACAGAAATTGAAAACCCGTGTATACAGCAAATAATGAATGTTGGTTAACCACTCGTCTGCCGCGACACAGATCTGTGTCCAACTTAGTTTGGGCCACCTATACGTTCCATTCCGCGAGGGCAGTTCAGAGGTTAATAAACCGAAAGAGGTTTGTCAGGATAGTGATAAGTGGCAAATCCTGATCTCGGTTTACCCCTCCGAGATACAGGCTTCAGCTTATGTAAGTGTAATTAGCATCATGGATAAAGAATAGCGTGGCTTCTCTTGCTTCCGTGGATGTCGTAGAAGGCGACTAAGGAAATCGATTATCAGGAGACGGGCAGTAGCGTCTTCCTGAGACTCCAACCGCATACTACGATCGCCAACCCGCCTGCCAAGCGTGGCGATTATGGCAAGACCCCGTCGCGATTATGAAAACCGCGGAGGAGGCCTATGTCCTGCAGTGGGCGTCGAATGGCTGATGATGATGATGATGATAGTGCACAGAGTAGTGTCATTATCACCATTGATGGTGCCAGTTAATGAAAATCTCGTCACACTGTTTGTTATCGAACTCCTCCAAAACGGCTACACCAATTTGTATGATTTTTTTTGTGTACATTTGGTTGGTCTGAGAATAGGTCTTAGGCTAATTAATATGGCAAAACAATGTTTGCCGAGTCAGATAGTGGTAATATAATTAGCATCAATGATGGTGCTAGTTAATACATTCCACTCCGGACTCGTAGTCACACCATTTTGTCATACCAGTGTAACTACGAGGAATTTTTAGCGTGACATGATCAGTAATAAGTTATTAAAGTATGATTCGTAGTTATACCACAAGTGTGGGGCATTTGTTTTCCGGGCCCATAGTCAGTCACACCATTTTGTCACACCAGTGTGACTGAGAGTACCCAAAGTTGCAGATCACCAAGCTTTGTTTTCATAATAATGAAGGAAATTAGTAAAAAGCTAAGTCTGTCCTAATTGTTAGATTGTAATTAGACAGATATATTTTGTCAGTTACAAGTGAAGCTAAAAAAAACTTGTTAAAAAGCCTCGTTATGTAACAATTGGTCACTGTTATTATTATTATTATTATACTGTTATTTCGATTCGATCAGCAGAATGTCACGTAATCGCAAATGGGAGATCTCGTTTCGAGAAAAGCCTTATTCCTAACTTTCACACAAGTCCAATCTTCTGACGCATCTTCACACAATTCCCAGAGCATTTTTTCTTTATCTGCCGATTTCCGAAGGCCCGCCGTTTTGCCAATTCTCAAGTCGTCCCTTGGGGCCTGATGTAGCTTGCTGCAGAAGGCTTTATTCATATAGCACGGTTAATTTAAGAAAGGGAATGAATACCGATTGGCCTCTCCCTCACACAATATAGACGGAATATTGTACAAGCGAGAGGCCAACAGTGGTCCGGTCCATTTCTTTAAAGTTGTAAGTGATCTCGTTTAAAGCCCTAGTATCCATAGGAACAGAAAAGACGGACAAACATACATGCAACAGCCATGAAAACATTGAACTTCCTCTTTGCTTAAAAAATCTGTAATAAAAAATACTCGAAATAAAATGTCATACCACCTCCTAAAGCATTAAACACACCAACGGAGTCGGCGGCGGTCCATACATACGTCCAGATGAATACTACTGCTGTAAATGATGTATGTATGGACCGCCACCGCGTCGTGTGTGTCATCCTTAAGTCCTGACTTTGAAAAAATAACAATCGAAAACCATTTTCAAGGTCAAGACCTAGGAGGTTAAGAATCAGACAGGATTTCGGTAAGTAGCAACCCACCCCTCCTGGAAACAGTCGTGAGGTTATCTGTAAAAATCAGTAAAACATTGCAAAACGAAAGAATGTGTTGCCCAGGCCAAGTCACCCCGAGACGGACCCTTTGTCTTTTAACCCATTGTCCAAATAGGAGGGATTTTAATTCTGCTTACTTCGCAGAGGTCCTTTGTTAGTAATATTTTATGAACCCCACCGTGAAACCTTGACAATGGGACGAGCCACGTGAGGCAAGGTACAGGCGAGAGCAAAACTACACTGCATCGTTGGTCTGGTGGTTAACACGCTCGCCAACACAGAGGTCGTGGGTTTGAATCCTTTCGGAGGCAACCGTACTTGATTTGTAGAAACGGCCTCAGTCTGAGTGTATTTCCACGTTTTCCATGTCATTGCCTGGTTACCATAGCACAGAGTATCCTAGTTTGGACCTGGACTAGTGTTGTATGGAAGTTAATATTATTATTTACCAAAACGTGAAGTTTAGTTCTTTGTAACTTTACAGTCGGTCAACCGTTTATTTAACTTTTGACAGCTCGATTTAGTCATGTTCTACGAAGATACCGATTCGATTATTTATTATAATTGATTTTAATTATGTTGAAGTTTTAATCGATTTTTATAAACATAACATAACATAAACTCACGCCTGTATCCCTGAGGGGTAGGCAGAGACCAGGGACTGCCACTTGCTACGATCCTGACAGATCACTTTCGCTTCCTCAACATTCATTAGTCGTTGCATGCACGCAGGCCGGTTTCGGGTACTTTTTATCTTGCCCTTTGTTAATACATCCTCTATTTGGTTGAAGTATGTCCGTCTGGGTCGTCTCTTACCGGCCCTTCCATCCACATTCGCTCGATATATTTGTTTTGTCAATCTTTCTTCCTTCATCCTCCACATCCAAACTAACGCAACATTCCTTTCTCAATTCTTGTCACTACATCCTCTTTCAGTCCACAACGTTCTCTAATCACACTATTGCGTATCCTGTCATTCAAAGTAACGCCAGACATACTTCTCAAGGACCTCATTTCTACTGCATTAATCTTACTTTCTTGCTTCTTTTGCCATACCCAAGTCTCGCTACCATACAAAAGTGTTGGGACTAGCACTCCATTATGGATAGCCAATCTAGCTCTTTTGGAGATGTTTTGGCCACTCACAAAGGAGTGCAATGCACCGTTTACACCATTTCCTGCTTTTACACGTCTGTTTGAGCGTGATAAACAATAAATAAAAAATAAAAACCGACTTCGAAACACTACAGCACTAAAAAGTAGAAATAATTGAAATAATTAGAAGTAGAAGTATTTATAGGTATTGTAGAAGTATAATTTGGAGCCGGTGCCCAGTTTCAAGACCAGCACATGTATAAATACTTCTACTTCTAATTATTTCAATTATTTCTAACTTTTTAGTGCTGTAGTGTTTCGAAGTCGGTTTTTATTTTTTATTTAATTTTTTTTATTTTTCAGTTTTAAGTGGGGGAGCGGGAGAAAAACAAATAAGTCCCTACTTAATTCGTTGCTTTAAAATTTGATGTTCTAAATTTCCATCTCCGAAAGTCTTCACCAGAACATCACCAAATTAACTTGGGACTACTTTTACGCTATTTTATGAAACATACGGATATTACTAAAGGATGTGCCCCAATAGGGCTTATTTACTGCTGTCCATTGAAGAGTTCCGTTCTCCATCTCTGAAAGTCTCCATCAGATCTTCACCAAATTAAAATGGGACCATTAGGACGTTATACCTGTTCGAACAAAAAAAGAATTGTCGAAATCGGTTAGGATTTGACGGAGTTATGGAGGAACATAGCCAAATATAAAAAAAAAATATATACGCGTCGAATTGATAACCTACTCCTTTTTTGAAGTCGGTTAAAAAACTACAGAACATTTCGTACTTGCATCCGTGTTACTTATAATATTTAAACCTAATTTCTTATAGTAAGTATCTATTGATCTTTGTTATATATAAGATAGGTTAATTCAGTTTATAAAAAATCAACTGGAATAGTCTTCACTACATAATCTACTCGTTATCATATTGTAGCAAAACACGTCGCATCACTATTGTGAAAAAAAAAGGTGTCCACGAAGTGTTACATTTTTCGCCTATGGTTTCCTGTCAAACAAATAAAGAACTTCACGGGTGTGCATCTGTCCAAATTTAAATAAACGGTTGAATAGATTGTAAAGAACGCCTATTTTATTCGACCGCGAAAGCGAAGGGTATTTTTATTCGCGCGTATGTATGTGGGATTAGGTGGGATTGTATAATGAATTCGGACTCCTCCGACAATAATGCAAGGAAGTGATGGAACTAAGTCTTTTGTATTATATTGTATTGTTATAATAATAAAAATAACTGTCTATAAACCGTACTCATTATGGAAAAAAGTGTAAAACGCAATGTGCTTTCGACTGTACATTGGCAATGTTACAAGAGACGACACAAGCCTTATGGGGCCCACTGTACCTTTGTATTTTGTTAATTTGGGTGTCTTTTCATATCGACGGTCCAAGAGCGTCTGACGAAAAGTATATTTATGCAAACCCTTGTCTTTTCGAATATTTCGCGACAAATTGCAAGGCCTCCTGGTTTTTCGGGGAGAAGGCTCTTGATTCGGGAATGCTTCGCAATTTGTCGTCTAAAATATATCAGCCATCTCCTTACATTTGTGTCGAAAGGCCGGGCGATATCGGACGCTAACCGTGGTTAATTTCAAGGTCGTAGGCTCAATAAGTTAACAAAAAACATTTAAGAGAAAAAACAGAATAAGTAATTTAAGTAATTTACCATGATTACCGGAGGTCGTGGGCTCGATTCCCACGGGGGGACGCCGTATATTTGTACAAATTGCCTCAGTCTGGGTGTATTTCCATGTCTGTGATGTCTTTGTCTGGTTACCATGGCACAGGGTATCCTAGTTTGGGACCAAGAAAAGTGTGTTGTGTGGAAGATTATTATATAGTAGATTATCACAAATGTACGTAAATTACAAAAAAGGCCTTTGTTCCATGCTGGGATTCGAACTCGGGACCAAGCGGGCTACAGGTTGGAAAGAGGTACAACTTTACGAAGAAGTACGAAGTCGAGTGCAATAGCTGTAGTTACCAAACGTAGCTACGTAACTAAGATTCAGTTACCGTCTGTTTAACATAAAGAGATCGATCGTTTGAAATTAAATTTCTGTCGTACTCTTCTAAATTTTCATTAAAAAGAACCTCTTCGTATATTTTCAATAAAAGAAATTTGTAAAACGAAAACCCGACCGTTAAAAGGTTTTAAAATTTTCAATCTAGAACAAGGCCGTATGCGTTTGTTGTATCTGAAACCTCAGCAGGCGGGAACAAACTAATGTAGTTACAAGTTATTGAACGGGGTAGGCAATAGGTAGGTAATTTTTACAATGAGGTTTTTGTATATGAAGTTTTTGTTAAGTTTTACTAACAATCCACTATTTGGTTTTTTAGGGTTCCGTAGTCCGACAAGGAAACCTTATACTTTCGCTATGTCCGTCTGTTTGTCTGTCTGTCTGTCCGTCTGCGGCCTAGCCTAAAATGTGCCGACCTCTATCGCAATCCATAAAAGCTGATGAGTAAAGGTTATTATAATTGCTCACATATTCTTCAGCAGAATAAAGCAGATGGAAACCGAAGTTCTACTTGACAAAGACCTTAGTAGATCTGAGATTTCCGCATTAGTCACATGGTTCAGCCATTAGGGCGGGCTTGCGCCAACGCTATCTGACAGAATATCTTTCTCATTATCCACGGGTATATAAGCTCGCTCCGTCCAGTGAATAAGTCAAAAAACGTCTTGCACCATGACATTTGTAGAGACAAATTGTATGACAACCCTGTCAATCAGATATTTATATGTTTATCCCTGCCTAGGTAGTACAAAGACGCTACACGTCATTCACTATAACTTGTCCCTTGTCACCGTCATGTTTGCACGCTATAAAAGGGGCACAGAGTACATTATTAAACTGGACAGGGGACTTCTTATGGTGAACGCACCAGTCGTGCGTTTCCTGTACATTAATTGTCAAATTTTGACATTTTAGCGCCACAAATCGCGTGACTCGTGCCATGCTGAAAAAGTATTTATCTATTTACTTACTTATACAGTGATTTGGCGAAAGTCATCCTTAGTCTCAAAACTCTCATATTATCTAATACTTTCTTAGAAAGTTAACAAAGCTAGCAGCACGCTGCTGTTGATTCTGGCTACCTGTTATTTATCTGTCTATAGAACAATAACGGAGGAATTACAGGGATTCCAATACAAATTGAGTTCGAAATTTTTTAGCAGAGCTAGCCCAAATGGATATTGCAGGCTACTGTCCCTGATAGCATGTAAGCTTTCTGCAAGTTTGTTTTAACCTGCCAAGCAGTGAACTTGCAGTGTCCTCATGAACTTGGAATAAAATATACAGTCCTATCCATCCTAAAGTCGTCTGGAAGAGGTCGCTGTTAGCGATAAGACAGCCAGTTGTAACTAAGATCTTTAAGATTTTTCATGTATCTTTTTAATGTATGGTGTGCAATAAAGAGTATTAAATACTAAATTAAAATCTAATGTAAAATAGATAGATAGACAAATAACGCTTTATTGTACATAATAACTGCGTAATAAATTAATAGTGCGAATAATATAACGGTTGGGTATTTTGGGTAACTATAGGTAATGCTGATTGTAGGCAGTGGCTAGATTTTTATTTATTATTTAATATAATGATGACGATAGGGATGGCCGAAGACAGAAAGAATTGACGCGCCTCGGGGACTCGTATGCCCAGTAGTGGACGAGTGTGAGCTGATTGATTGATAATGCAGACATCCGAGGACCTCGGTTAGCCAGAGGTCGGGGGTTCAAGTCCCAGTATGGGTGGAATTATTAGCCTCAAAATAGGTTTAAAATAAAATGTGCTGAGAGCATGGGTTAGTGCAACAAAAAGAATATAATCATGTAGGTACAGCGATATCATTCCGACGTAAAAACCTAACTGCAAAGTGGGTTACTCGGGGCTGCAAGTAATGTGAATTGCTTCGGCCAGATGTCGCTGCCTGTACGTAATACAGAGAAGTTTGTAAAGAGGCTCGAAATTTCGCCGATGCTTGCACTTGCCCTTTAGCTCAGTTGGGAGAGCGCTGGCACGGTTAGCCAGAGGTCGCGGGTTCAAGTCCCGGCATGGGTGGAATTTTTAGCCTCTATATAGGTTTTTAAAACATCCGAGCAACTGTGTAGTGTCAAAATCAAAATTTAATACCACGCCTTCCGTATTCGTTGTTATTCTGGTCCGTCCTAGCTATTGTGCCCGGAGCCTTTGACGAAATATTCCAATATGTTCCGGTTCATCAGTAAACGCACCCGAGCGGGGGGAGAAGTACGGAGTGCCGTAATGGGGAAGCTAGCTTCGCGAGAACAGCTGTAGTACTGACAGTGTACCGTTAGAAAAATCCTGCATTGCGCAAGGTAAGTTTTTTCGGAGATAGCATGTATGCAAAGACAGCTAAGTAACAGACCTCTAGATACTAGTTGGCTAACGGATAGTGACCTCCTCACACTCTGATCCTCGGCGAAATTAATGTGTTTCTAAAAATTTTAGAAATTAACCTTGACATTATTGAGTCAAAGATCATGTCACTGCATTGTAATGCTGAATGCTTCAACTTAAGCAAGTGACTGAGAAAGATGGGAATGATTCGTGACGAACTGTAGTTACCAACTTCATTTATAGTGAATGGCTTAATCAATCAAAGGTAGAATTAGGTTAGGCAGAATTCTTAGGTAGAATGATTGCTCGGTCAGCATACAATTTAACCTGGGGAATTCTGTCAATCAAATAAAATCAAATCAAAAAGTTTTTATTCAAAGCAGCACAGCGAACTGCGACTTAATGAACGTTACAAGTTAAACTAGGTGTCCATTTCAATATCTAGATCATTTTGGAGAAAAAATCGACAAAAACACTTCAAACATAGGGCCAGTTTCTGAATTGAGAATTTCGCGAAGTAAATAGTTAACTAAAGTGCTGTCTCTTCGAATTTCTCAGAAAAGAGCGTAACAGAACGTTACTTAGGTATTTACTTAGTGAAATACTCAATTCAGAAACCGGCCCTCAGTCTTTTCAAGTCCTTGATTAACAGAGTTTCTAAGACCTGGAACTCATGCATTGAACTAGCTTTAATTCCAGACATTATTTTCGTCTAAATAATCTTTAATGTAATAGTAGCTTTTTTTGCACAAAGTGTCTGCATGTGCAACAGCTGTTCTTCCAGCCCTTCAAGAGGGCAGTGAGATAGTATACGTCGTTACTGCATTGCAATTTCCTCCATTCGTCATGCAGAGCACTTTGGTAAAGGAAGCCTGGATGATTACAGCTGAGGCCGCGAACTCTTGTCTGCAAAGCGAGAACAGTAATAATAGAACCTGCTTTTTAACTGACTCGAATTAAATGCGACTGGTTCAATGATACTAATCTACGAGCGTAGGTCAAAGACGCCGGTCAAAGTACTATGGTAAATGAGCGGACGAGTACAACTTGTTTTTGAATGTTCTTCAATTTATTTTTTTCTTATTCATTGCAAGTGACCCGGTGACAATGCACAGGAAAATTCTCCGCTAGAAAATGGTAGGTATTTCTGGGAATGGTCATTCCAAGTGTAAGAATTCGAAAGAAGGTATTTATGCAAAGTTTCCGAGAAACTTATCTTGCGCAATATAGGAATGTGGAGTCTAGTATGCACGCGCAGATAGTTGCGCTTAGAGATTTGAGCAGCAATGGCAGTTAATAACTTAAGTGACTTTCTCATTCGCCTGGTTATGCTTTGTTGAGAAATTTTCACTCTTATTCCACTTGCAATAAAAGCCCGGTGGGGTAGCTAGAAGCTTGCAGTTGCCGGTTGCCTTCGTAGATCAGCCACCACGCTACGGTGCTACAGTCACCGATGTTTATGGGCCGATTGGTGTAAGATATGACACCGTGCGCGGGTAATAGACCGTTTTAGTACCACATACGTCCGTTTCCGCTCTGTGATTGCAGATTGATGAGAAGATCGTTTCTACAGCGTGATTTTAAAATGGTTAGCTATATTTTAAGGCATCTCAATTGGGGTCTCCCCAGTTTGTCTTTTTCTGTCCCATGAGCTATTAGAACTATCTTACACCAGGATACAGTCTTCAGGCTACATGTCTACAACACTCATTACCACTTGCGGAAATATAGTATACCTACCACGCAGACCCGAAAATAGTTATTTGTTATACAAGAGCTCCGTGTTCCGTGCGACGCCGGATTAAGAATAGCGTCACTCCATTACCTTCCGTGGATGTCGTAGAAGGCGACTAAGGAAATTAATTACCAGGAGACGGGCAGCAGCGTCTTCCTGAGATTCCAACTGCGTACTGCGATCGCCAATCCGCCTGCCAAGCGTGGCGATTATGGCAAAACCCCTCATGGTTATGAAAACTACGAAGTAGGCCTATGTCCTGCAGTGGGCGTCAAATACAAGAGTGCAAAGTTGCTTTTTAACCGCGTACTCAATTTTGATGACCGAGCAAGCGAAGGATTCTAAAATTGAACCACGAGCGCAGCGAGTGAGTAAAAAATTAGAATCCTGTGCGTTGGCGAGGGAATCAAAAGAGCACGAGGTGAAAAATCTATGCAATCGAGTGCAACACGTAACTTTTCATCCCACCTCAGCGAGGAAATGACTAAATGCAAAAAAAAAACACAAAGGAGGTTCCGAGTCTGAGTTTTTAACAAATTAAAAAAAGGTTGTATGATAAATTCGGCACCATGGAGAAAGAAGTAAATAGGTTCTAAATTCAATTTACCTTATCCTCTAGCGGATAAAAACGGCTTTTGCACTCAGATATTGAAGAGCAAAAATACTGTTTCCGAGATGGGGGGATGAAAACGTTGTTTTGCCGTATTAATTAGTCTACAACCTATTCGCAGACCTACAAAATATACACAAAAAATTCACAAAAATCGGTGATGCCGGTTTTTGTATATTGGAAGAAGATAATTAGTTAAGTAGTCCGTTAAAATTTTCAAGCAATTTTTCGGTATTTTTCTTTCTTTTATCGGTATCTCAAAAATGATTACACGTTCAAGTGTCAAACTCATAACAACAAATATTATTATTATTACTAGTTTTATAACTAGCCGGCATTCGAACCCACGACACCCCGAATGATAAGCCGGCCTTCTACCGCTCCGCTACCGCCATTTGTGAATAGTAGTAATACCAATCCACGTGGTGATTAAGCCCATACTCTCTCTCTGAGAGAAGGCGTGTGCCCTTAGGTGTACAGGATACATAAAAAACTAGCCAAGTGTGAGTCAGAGTCCTAAGTCCCGTTAAGAGTCCGATGGCGGAGCCACGCGTTTTGTGGCGTTAAAACGTCAGAGATTGAAAGTAAATGTACATGTTACAGCCAAAGTAATAAATCTGGATATTATATATATTGTCTAGTCATTATATATAAAGTCTACTCAGTTTAGATAAAGTGATAATTAACACAAAATTAATAACATTTACTAGCAAGTTTTCATTTCGCATTTTATTCATTTGGTCAAATTATCATTTCGCATAATTTTACTGCGTCAAGTTTTATTAAGACAAACGTTTATTATGCTAACGTTTTATTTTGGCAAGTGTTATATAGCAAATAATTGTTTGATTAAATTTATATTTCGCATTTTGTTTGTTAGGTCAGTACACATAAGCAAAAAGTTCTTTTTTTATATAAAAGCGAAAAAAATGTTTCACTAAAAAACTTTTAACTGAATAATTAATTTATTACTTTGTCTGGTGAATTTGGCTTTTATATATAATGACCAGTCATTATGTATAATAGCTATTTAATCACTATGACTGTAACATACATACTAGAAAGTCGCGACTTTTGACATTTTAAACGCGCGACTCGCGTCGTCATACTAACTTCCGTAGTATCTCGTACTAGTCATGCTAAACTGCATGAAATAAAACACAGTACGGTACCCTCGGTTTTTTTCGAATTTTTAGACCACGATTCGCCTTTTTACGTAGCCTCTTCTGTTTACCACTGCTGGGCAGCTAGTTAAAATTTTGCTAGTTCCATGTCAAATTATTTTTCATAAAAAGTACCAGAAACCGGTGTACATGCAACAACTACCTGATGAATGTTGATGAAACGAAAGAGGTCTGTCAGTTTCGTGCCATGTGGCAAACCCAGGTCTCTGGCTACCCCTCCGGGATGTAGGCGTGAGTTAATGTTATGTTACATTCTATGTCACCCTAATAGTTCTGTAAATGTTTTAACAAATGTTCATGCATGAAAAAGAAAACTTGTAATATCGGCCTCAGCACCCCAAAAACAAAAAAATACTCTCTCAAGAGAAACGGCAAAGAATAAATAACCATGAGCGTAATTTCTCCTCGGGACGCGCTCCTTTTGATATATAAAGCCAATTACATAGAGTTTTCGGTATTTATTACGCGTGTGGCGCGCAGGAACCTTGTACACTTGTACAGGTCGACTTGGCTTCAAGGTTCAATTCAATTCAATTCAATTCAAATATTTTTATTCATTGTAAAAACAGAATGTTTACTTAATGAACGTCAAAGTTGTTAGTTTCACAATTAATGGATTATGTGGAGAAGAAGCTAACAATGAAACTCCACATTTATTATTTTCAAAACACGTTTTAACTTAATTAACAGAGTTTTCAACTTAAAATATTAGTCATGAATGTGTTGAACACTAGTCACAATCGTCCTTTAAATAATATTAATCTACTGTTTAATGCCAAACATCTTTGTCTTCTAAATAATCCTTAATGTTATAGTAAGCCTTTTTGCACAGAATGTGCTTAAGGGGCTACAGTGTGCTGGAACTGGCTAGCAGACGTTTTTGAATCGCTTGTGACATCCTCTAGGAACATGGCAGACCGTTGAAATTAATATATGATATAATTTAACTCCTTGATTCCCTATTGGATGTTTGATAACTGTCATAGCCTTACGCCTTCTATGAGTAAATATATTCCGTAAGAATGCTTAAAAAAAAGCTAAGAATTTATGTACCATTTTAAATGCGCAGTGGATTACGTTTAAGCTTATACAGTCTTACGGGCAATATCAAAATCTTGTATGTTAATGTTTAAAACTAACAGGAACCATAGTTACTCATTCAGAAAAAACGTTTTCATCAATTTATCACATTACGCCTTACGAGGTAAGCCCAGTCTACTCGTTGCCTGTTGTCTGTGGCCAGGCGCTCTTCGCATCACCATTGATTTCATTGTAACTTTTCATAAGCGATTTATCAATCGTAAATCAACCTTCCAAAGTTCACCTCGAGCGCCATATAGTGAAATTAATTCAAAGTAGCAATTCTCATACAAAATTACCGATTGTAGGCCAAGGACGTGGGGCGAGGGACCGAAAAAGACGCCGCATCTTTCCAATTCACTTTCGTACAAAATGTACTGGGTCAAGTTTCATAAAACTATAATTTCGTAGTTTATTATGACAATTCGAAGTACACTGCGCAGCAGAGTGTATTTGTTAATCTGTGGGTTAATCGGCTTTGCAATGTACATCGAATTGTCATAGTCACAATGAATTGTAGTTCTATGAAACAGGCTCCTGAAGGGATGGGTCTTTTCCGCGCCCTCGCCCCACGTCCCATGTCCGAACAAAACAAAAAAATATTGTATAGCTATTAGTCCAATCGGTGGAGACATTTTCGAGTGTTTGCAAGACCAACGCACGGCAACTGATTTTTGTAGTAGTGATCGAGCTTCAAAGAAAAACATACAATATAAAATCCCAATTCTTGTATTTTTTTATTTAAGTAAATAACTAAAAAAGAAAAGTAAAAAGGAATTCGATCATTTACTAGTATTCGAACCAAGAGCTCTCTGCCGTTCAAGGGACGCCTCTTCCCATCCGAGCTATTGTAACATTACCAACCTAAGCGAAACATCGTTTTAGTATTTGTGCCTAAATCACGGTAAAAGTGAGGTTCATTAAAAATTAAACCTAACTACCTATGTATTATAATCCATTTATTGTCGCGATTAGGTCGGCCGCACGCGGCCAGACTTGTTGCTCGAGCCTTGTAGTCTCTAATTACTAACATTTAAGGTTCATTTTAGTTTGATTGAGTTTTGTTTCACTCCTTGCGCTCGCACTTCGCCTCCTCGTTAGATTGTAGGGTACATAGGCGGTAAATAATGTGTTGGTAAATAATAATTTCGATTGGGGCGTTACGAATAATACTTGATTCATAACCTTTGAGTGAACCAAACCGAATTACAGTACGCATACCGCACCGCTCACTTCCGTAGCGACAGAAGAAGATAGCGCTATCGAACTCGGCTCGGTCGTTCCATCCGGATATATAGAAAAATATTTTACATAGTTATATGAATTGTGTCAATAATGTTATGTTTAGAACCTTTTCTAAACATACAAAACGAATCTGTGTAGATTTCGTCTCTGATTTTTTTTTCTATCTGCCTGACATGTTTTTCTGTTTTAAATAAAATAAAACGCTGTATATTTTTATCACGCATTTTATTGTACATGCGGAAGTATTGTTAGAAGAATCAATGGCGTAATGCTAAAAATTTTGTAGGAATTATAATTTATATACGTGTGTAGGTAGGTACTTGTTTTTAGTTTTTTTATTTTCTCGAAATTCCGCTGTATTGGGATAAGTTATCTACACTGCAATAATTATGCTCTTTACCTTCCCTACATGTAATATAAATCACACTTCCATGACATGTATAAGTTGATCCTATTCAATTGTTTTTGCTAGGGTTGGCACAAAATCCGGGTTTTTTTTATTCAAGATTTATTCGGTGCTCATTTTTAGGTACAACGTAATTTAAATATATAATTTAACGCGCATAATATTTTTTGGGTTCCGTAATTATAATGACAACAAAAGAAAGTAGGTAAGTTTTTTGTACACGTAACAAAAAAAAAAACAACTGAAACCTTAACAAAAAGGAAAAGTGTAACAAAAAGTAACCAAATAGAAATAGAAGTACTGTATCACACAGTAGATTAAACAAAAATCTGCGTTCCTGGTTTACCGATATTACATATTTTTATTTAAGTGTCACAATGAATAGTTTAATGTATCTTGAAAATATTCGTCGGTGGGGAGTTCCAAAATTATAATAATAATAATAACGTCCATACAACGCAATCAAACTAGAATTCCCTGCACTATAGTATAGATAGTTTTTAACTATCAGCTTTAACGCCGAAAATCACTTAAATGCTGTATGTTTCCTGTGCTATTGGAATGAAATAATAGAAATGGTATGAATTACACTATTAATACGATTATCAACAGATTAATTTGTTATAACCAATATAAGTTAAGACGAGGAGGCACTGTTGATTAATAATTATATTTATCAGTCTTTGTGCTGAAACAAGGATGCAGGCCAAATAAGCACTCAAATCCATTTGTAGCTCTTTTGCCAACATCCTTAGCAACGAAGTCTTTTTCCATTTTCATAATTTTTGTTTTATTTCTTTGGTCAATATCCATTTTGAAATGGTTTTTTTTTCTTCTGTAAAAAATTAATTATTTTGCTTTTGTTGTTAAAATTTTTATAATTTTGTTTGTGTTATACCATAGAAAAAAAATTATCGAGTCAGATTTGCTCAATGGACTATTGGCCACACAGGCACGATAGCGATGACACATATTCACCCTTTTGAAACTGCTTTAGTGAATGCGCGTAGTGTAAAATAAAATAAAAAAATGCGTAAAGTCGATGATTTAAATTCAAAGATTTTGAGCCAAAATCTTAATCCAAGCTTCAAATTTATCAAAATTTCCACTATTTTAAAATATTTATAAAAACCTCTGTATTTTTACACTATATTTTAAGTTTTCAGCAGCTTTTGTAAAGAAACCTCTCGAGTCATGGAAACACAAGAAGTTCACTGCTGGATATAGGCCTCCTCCATGCATTTCCAAAAAGACCAGTTGGAAGCGGATTTCATCCAGCGTCTTCCTGGCACTTGGATGAGGTCATCTGTCGGCTGGTCGTCCTACGCAGCGCTTGCCGATATGTGGTCTCCATTCGAGAACTTTTCGGCCCCATCGGCCATTAGTTCTGCTTGCTATGTGCCCCACCCACTGTCACTTCAACTTAGTAATCCGCTGGGCTAAGGTGACTTTCGTTCCTCTACGAATCTCATCATTTCTGATTCGATATCGTAGAGAAAGCATAGGCCTTTCCATAGCTATTTGCGTGACCTTGAGCTTTCTTAGGAGGCCCACAGTGAGAGGCCACGTTTCAGTGCCTTAAGTCATCACTGGTTGTATAATTTTGTCTTGAGTGATTGAGGTATATTAGACGAAAGGACTTTTCTAAGTTTCCCGAATGCTGCCCAGCCAAGTTGGATTCGACCTCTTTCACAAAGTTGGACCGGCCTAGTTGGACTGTTTGTCCTGAGTAGACGTATTCGTCTACAACTTCGAAAGTCGAGTTCCCCAATGTTATTGGGGTGGGCACAAAACGAGCATTCGATATGACCTTCGTTTTGTCCATGTTCATTTCAAGGCCCACCCGTTGGGAAACTCGACTGAGGTCTTCGAGCATTATGCCGAGGTCTTCCATCGTTTCTGCCATGACTACTATATCGTCGGCAAATCGAAGGTGAGTGATGTACTCGCCATTGATATTGATGCCGCGTCCCTGACATTCCAGAAGCTTGAAGGTATCTTCCAGTCCGTTTGTGAACATTTTTGGAGAGATAACGTCTCCCTGTCTTACGCCCTTTTTCAATGGAATTGCCTCCGAATTCTGTTCCTGTACTCGGACCGACATAGTGGTTCTGTGGTCATAGTGGACTGTTGTACAAGCATTTCAGCACCTCGATATACCGATAGTCAATACGGCAACGCTGGAGAGACTCGAGCACTGTCCATAACTCGATCGAATCGAAGGCTTTCTCAAAGTCCACAAACGCAAAGCATAATGGCAAATTATACTCCTCAGTCTTCTGTATAATTTGCCGCAACGTGTGGATGTGGTCTAATGGTACTAAAGCCCTTTCGGAAACCGGCTTGTTCGGGAGGCTGGAAGTCATCAAACCTGCGTTCAATACATGGCGCAGAGTAGTCATCAGCGACCACAAAAACCTCCAATACTAATTTTCATAGAAAAACGGAGCCAGAGATAAAAATCAGAATTTTTAAATTTTTAGGAGCCAGCTTGAAATTTGACTTACGCCATTTTGTAAAAAGTAATTTAACGTTGTCATCCAACCCAAGGTCTTATTCAAAATTTGTTCGACAAGACTACCCCGTAATGTTACCGTTTTCTCAGGCTTTGACAAAAAAGCTGTAGATGCTGAGACCGGATTTTCCAAGTCAGATTTTTCTTATCGGTTTGAGGGATCACCCTGTAAGGATGGAAAATTCCAAGTTTACACCATATGTGGAACTTGGAAATCTTTAAGCACCTGATAAGACCGAAATTAGAACAACCAAAAATTCAAGAATTTTCACACGTCTAGTTATTTTAGCATTCAAACGCTGTGTGACTATAAAATCTTACTTTTCAATCGGCACTATTAAATTTGCCATAAAAATTAATTTACGTCACCGTCCTATCTAGGGTTTATGCAACGAGTTTATGTTGTTTTAAAAGACCACCCCTAAGTGTTACCATTATCCCAAGCCGTTGAAAAAAAAGAAACTCATGGAGACCAGCTTCTCCAAGTTTTCGATTTTCTCCGTCGGTTTTAGCAAAAAAACTAATCGTATAGAAAATTTCAAGTTAGTAACATCAAAATGGGACAACAATTTTATCTAGGTGTTTTTCGCTGATCAACTTTATGTACCTATATACATTCTTCACGTCACACCGTGTACATAAAGTTGTTATATGCGATGTATATCATGTTACTATTTTAATTAATATCAATAATAACGGCACCAGGTATTTACATATTTTTTTCAAAATCAAATCAGATCCGGATTATAAATTACTATCTGAGAGCGTGACAACCCTAACGACGTAAAATCCGGATAACAATTAAAATGGTCGTAATTTCTACTTTCCATGGAATTGGCATTAGAAATATATTTTTTATTTCATATGGGGAAGTCGCTTCCTACGTTCCAATTCTGCCACTGAGTCCCGAAATACATCCATGTGAAATCAAAGTCAAATTCACTTTATTGAAAAAAGATAAGATGATTTTTTTTCACTTTTTGACATAAAAACCTGTTGTTGTGCAAAAACATGTACTATTTCATAAGTAGGTAGGTAAATAAATACGCACTTACTAAACATGTGATTTTTGTTTGAAAGCTATTCTTTCTACAAAGCATAGATAAGTTTTGAAGAGATGTACCTACCTTTATCTTTTTTGTTTGTAATGACGCATGCTATACAAGAAGGCATTAGATTGAAGTCTATTCAATCTACGCGTACGCGGGCGGGCTGGCGAGCCGGCTAGAAAAGTAGAAACCGCTCGACGCTCGGCTCGCTCGACGCGTTCGAAATTCGGCTATATATGTGTGCGTTTGGCGGCGTGTGCTTACGCGAAGGGAATGAGACTGTGTGTGTGCGGCAGCGCGAGCGTCTTTCTATAGAGATTACTACTAGGAATTAATTCAGTCGTGTCATCTAGCGGTGATTTGTTGAAGTGCTGCACACCTGTGTCAAACGCTCAAGGTCATCGGCACAGGGAAAAATCTTAACACATTTTTTAAATCGCGTTGGAGGTAACTCTAATATATCTTGAGGAATTTTGTTGTAGAACCTTATCAGTGCCCCATAAAGGATGTGTTAACTTTTGCAAGTCTAAATAGTGGAAATGACAATTTATGTTTATTTCTAGTATTAACATTATGGTGGCCACCAACATTTTCGAAGTCTTTGATATTTTTTCTAACGTACATAATATTTTCATAAATGTATTGACATGCAACTGTTAAGATGTTGGTTTCTTTGAAGAAATCTCTTAGCGAATCCGTACTACCTAACTTGTAAATAGATCGGATGGCTCTCTTCTGCAAGATGAAGATAGGTTCCAATGTAGACTTGAGGATAATTGTGCCAATAAAGCCCGGTATAGGAACAAAGCTGACTTGTATATCCAACCTGCCTGGGTCGTACGAAGGTACGAGTCACGAGTTTTGTGGCGCTAAAGTGTCAGGATTTGACAATAAATCGACCGGAAAGTCGCGACTTTTGAAATTCAAAACGCTCGGCCAGCCATGCTGGATGCAGGAGCGATATGGCAGATTTTTTTTATCGTTGCATACACTGGTAATTTTATTTTAACAATGTGGTAGTAAATTGGTAAATATACAAATGTTAACAATGAACTGAGAATGGACATTGACAATAGTTGCATATGAGACGACCTCGTGGCGCAGCGGTAGTGCATCTGCATACCATGCGAGAGGTCCGGGTTTCGAATCCCGACTGGGGACCGAAAAAAAAACCCCAGGTTTTGGATGTTTACATGTTTGTGATGTCGTTGTTTCTGGTTACCACGACACAGGGTATCCTAGTGTGGGGCCAGAAGCAATGTATGTGCCTGTATGTAGATGTTTATGTTTATGTTTTATGTTTATTTTGAAGGTCAAAGGTCAGTCAATATAATGCTGGGAACATACATTAATAATGTTCACTGATTTCTTGTATTTTTGTAATAAGCGTATGTCTCTCATAGGACCTTCTAATGATCGTTTCACACGTGAATGGAATAAGATTTGATATTTTTAAATAAAAAATGACAAGATGTTTACATATAAGAAAAAACATATTTATTAACCTTTTCTATGATTGTACAAATTAGTATTCTTTTTAGTTTTGTTTGTTTCGATGAAGTACTTCCGTGCATGACGTACTTCCGGTTTCGTAGACAGATGTTCTGCCCAAGCACTTAAAATTCTCTATTTTCTCGAAAAAAAAAAGAACTTTTTTTTTATAAGACAATGCCCTTTTAGCAAAATCGTAACAAATGTACCATTAGGAAAATGACGTAGAATTTTTTTCTTATTTATCCGTCTCTGTGTCCCACAGGGCCTTCCTGTGATTATCCACTCTCCCCTATCTTCTCAAGAATATATTTTAGTTAATTGTTAATGAATTCTTTTGATTAACATAGATAATTCCAGAACAGTAGAATTCCAGAACATGTTTTATTCTTGTCTGATAGCTGACCCCTGCGTTATCCTCGTGAACGGGTGCTGTTCGTGTGTCTGGCCGCAGCATTAATAATTTTCCTACTTTTGTAGGAAAATTAACTAATGTTTTGGCACTTAAAGTTATTGATGGCAATGATGGAATCTTAAGCAACTGATGTATTATGACCTTGAAAAGAACAATTAAAAACCATTGTTGTGGTGGTCCGATCGGGCCATTTAGAATTCTACAGATTAGGATGATTTGTAAAAAGATCAGATTGCAGTTTTTTTTATCCACTGTCTTTTTCTCCACTATAAATAAGACCCGAATGCAGCGGCTTACATTGTAAATTGATATTCAGCAAACAAAATGTAAATTCTTTGCATTCATTTCTTGAATAATGCCTCTCTCCCAAGATATAATAAGTTTCTAGCGGGGTTCGGTATAGATGAAGGTTTCTTGATGTCAATGATAAGATAATATAAAGTACAACTTGGAAACTGTAGTTTTATTTCACTGTAGCGGAAGACTTCGATAAAATACAGAATAGGAAAATAGACAAGTATTTTTTTCAATAGTGGTGTTTCGTCAAAAGGTAAATGAGAAAATGCAAAACAAAAGTAAAAATGGGTGAAGTCATATTAAATTTTGAGTTTAAAATGATAGGACAGAATGAAGAAAATAACAGAAATGCCGTGGGAAGGTTTGCACCGTTACAATTAAGTTAATTGAAATAATAAAAAAAATTAACTACCGATATACTTATGATCAAATAACTTGCTATTTATTTACGTTATAAAAATCAGGTTCGCGCCCGCGATGGCGGTTTAAAACTAAACTTCTGTAAATGTTTTGTTTTATTTTTGTAATTTTATGTGTGCAATAAAGTATATATAAAGTATAGATAGATAGATAGAATATTATATAAATGTATTTAGGGTGTATCAAAAAGCCATCGAAAATTTCACCCAGGGTACTGTTACAACCCCATTCACACGGTGACAGGCAAAGCTGCAACAGTCAGCATGAGAACGTCTTCCAATTTCACGAGCCGTGTGACCGTTGGCCCACGTGTATGACGTCAATGCGAGCGCTGCCCAGTACTTTCAGCCGGTTGCTGGCCAGACCGGTTTTGCTAGTCCTAGAGGACGCACCACGCACATAACATAATCATCATCATCAGCCATTGGAAGCCCACTGCAGGACAAAGGCCTCCCTCATGGTTTTCCTAACCATGAAGGGTTTTGCCATAATCGCCACGCTTGGCAGGCGGGTTGGCGATCGCAGTATGCGGTTGGACTCTCAGGAAAACGCTGCTGCCCGTCTCCTGGTAATGTATTTCCTTAGTCGCCTTCTACGACATCCACGGGAGAAAATGGAGTGACGCTATTCTTAATCCGGCGCCACACGGATGGTGCTAGTGTTAATTAATATTATCGGTCAAGAAAAATTACTTCACGTAAGCATAAACAAACAATATTAGTACGAAAAGTAATAAGAATTAAGGACTTGAAAAGACTAAGTTTGGAGTTTTTTTGTCCATTTTTTCTCCAAAATGATCTAGATTTTGAAATGGACACCTAGTTTAACTTGTAACGTTCATTAAGTCGCAGTTTCAGTGCTACTTTGAATAAAAAAATTTGATTTTGATTTTGAATTCAAAACAACTACACTTTGAGCGGCTAATGGTCGGCGCCGGCCAACTCAGTTGTTTTTGTAATTATTTATGCATAGTGGACGTCAGACTTTTAATGATTTAACATATAAGCAAACATTTTTCAACGTTTCGTTATTATCACGAGTTTGGATTCACAGTTTGGAGGCATAGGTCAGAAATCACGAATATTTACAAATATGTTATACCATTACAGATAAATCATTAATAACACTGTTTTTCACTGAAATGGACATGAACAAAATACGCTGAACGATTTCAAAGTCACCCTGCAATTCTAGGCTTTTTGCCTTAAGTTCACGGCCATGGGTCCTAAAACTCACTATTAACATGATTGAGAGAATAAGATAAGATAAGAATATACTTTATTGTACACTAGAGCACATGACATAAAAATTCTAAAAATACACAGTACTGTTGGCGGCCTTATTGCTAAAAGCAATTTCTTCCAGACAACCATAGGGTTGTCGGACGGAAGGTTGCTATAGGAAAATGAGACGGGCAGTCGATGCAAATACGAATATGAATACATACTTATATAAATAACAATATACCTACATAAACCATTACATACATATAAGATAAACATACATAAATCATTTATGATAAAATCGACTCGAGAAGGAAATAAACAATATTATAGCATACCTACATAAAGGAAGAGAAAGCAGAAAAAAAATTATATACTTATACAGACATAAATCCACAGATATACTTGAAGACACAGATAAAACTCCTTTACCTTGTTTTTAAAGAGAGATTGTGCAGACACCTTTTGCAGAAGCAATCGTAAAAGAAAATATGATTTTTTCCCTTGGTAGTGCTAGTGGTACTCTATGGAGCCCCTTAAATGTTTATGAATGCAGTCACGATTGTTACTTGTTAAAGTATACACCATGAATTTTGAGTGGTTTGAAAACCATAACAAAAAGAACGTACCTTAACTATAGCAAGCGGATACGCAAGTTTTTTTTTTTAAAAAAAGCACTTTTATAATGCATATTAATCGATGGATCGTAGAAAAAGGTCATAAAAATATCATCTCCTGTTTCAGCACGGAAGGCAGTACCGATTCAAGTTTACGAGTTTTAAATCGAGCAAGTATTTAAATCGGAGGAAACCTCTTTAGCCCGGGGCTTTATCTTTGCGCAGCTTTCGGAGGTATTTATGGGCGAGAAGAAGTTTACGATGACATTGTTACTTTTTCAGGTTTCTGTTCGTTAAAAGTGAAAAAAAAAGCTTACGATAACTTTTCTCTCTTGTTTCTCCATCCGTCAAGTCCACACTTTTTCTTAAAAACAATTAAAGCTATTTGACGCTATTTGAAGAAAATTGACATTAAACAAATAAAGCTGTTTCTACGAAATATATGTCCTTTATCTAAGTTCCGTGTGGCGCCGGATTAAAAGAATAGCGTCACTCCATTTCCTTACGTGGATGTCGTAGAAGGCGACTAAGGAAATCAATTACCAGGAGACGGGCAGCAGCGTCTCCCTGAGATTCCAACCGCATACTGCGATCGCCAACCCGCATGTCAAGCGTGGCGATTGTGGCAAAGCCCCTCATGGTTATGGTTAAACCACGAAGGAGGCCTATGTTCTGCAGTGGGCGTCAAATGGCTGTTGATGATCATGATGATGATGATGCCCTTTAAGTCACATTTCTCATACAATCGAACTTATCGGGTACTTCTCGTTGACTACGGCAGAAGGATGATGATGATGATGTTATCGCTGTCTTAATGATTTATAAAACAACGTTGTACTAACGTTTAATTTAATACCCACTAGTATTCTCTACTGCGCAATTGTGACTGTTTAGGGACAGAGGATGATCATTATGACAGTTTGTTACATTTTAAAATGCAGTTTATTTTATTCAGTTCAGTTCGTTCACACAGTCCATTATCTGTGTAATGTCCTTTGTTATGATAAAGAGACTAGATAGACTATTTCACTTTTTCGTGAACTGGTATAAAAAGTAAAATAATTGTCTGGGTTTTAAAAATACAAACATAATGCAGCAGTTTTTGTCCGGCTGGCGTCTCGTAGCAACGACGTAGCACTTCGTAGCGCGTAGCAGCTGCTACGAACTTGCTACCTCTACATTTGCTACGGCGTAGAATTCTAAGGCTGCTGTTACGTCGGGCATGCTGTCACGCGCGCATAATTTAACATTTTTAATTATCGTGGTTCTAGTTTTAGTTAGACCTGAGATTTCCGCACTTAGCCTCATAGTTGGGCCATTGTACGTAGCAAGCGCTTAGGTATGTAAATCCCCCAGACACTAGGGTTTCCCTACGATGTTTTGCTTCAGTTAGCGAGTGGTATTTCGCTACTATAACTTGACAAATTTGCGTAACGAATGAGGAGCCAGCGTTCTAACGCTCCGCTACCACCACTTCTTTAATAAATTACTGTAATAAAATGAGTAAACTTTTGATAAATGTGGTCGGTGGGTTTGATGCATAATTAAATTACGGACATTTTAAACATATTTTTGTTTTCCTACACGTAGCTTTTAATAAAGAAAAGTTGTTTCCAAAAGTATTAATGCTGGAATCAAATCATCGTCTCATTGGCGGAGACGCGGGATGTCTTTAACGGGATGTATTTAAGACAATTCTTCTGACTTTAGTTAAGGCAAATTAACAAATAATATATTTTTCGTTCTCAAGTATCAATCACAAACATTGCCTACCACGAATCATTCTTAGGAGACAAAATATAAATTTGCATTGAACTTCCGATGACTTGTTACACCAGCTATAATATAAAAATAAAAAATAAAAATAAAAATAAAAATAAAAATAAAAATAAAAATAAAAATAAAAATAAAAATAAAAATAAAAATAAAAATAAAAATAAAAATAAAAATAAAAATAAAAATAAAAATAAAAATAAAAATAAAAATAAAAATAAAAATAAAAATAAAAATAAAAATAAAAATAAAAATAAAAATAAAAATAAAAATAAAAATAAAAATAAAAATAAAAATAAAAATAAAAATAAAAATAAAAATAAAAATAAAAATAAAAATAAAAATAAAAATAAAAATAAAAATAAAAATAAAAATAAAAATAAAAATAAAAATAAAAATAAAAATAAAAATAAAAATAAAAATAAAAATAAAAATAAAAATAAAAATAAAAATAAAAATTCTTTATTTCAGGCAGTACCCATATATTGTTCGTAACAATGGCGACTTAAGAACTATGTTAGTAACAGTAATAAAAATTAAAATTAAAATTTTTGCGGTGCTACTTTTTATATGTAATTTTACAGAGACTTCTGTGTCTCTCGGCCCACATTTCTGTGTATCGGCTATCCACCCTATCCGCTATGATAGTCGGGATGCTATTGGTGCTGGCGCGGAGCCTCCAGAGCGCTGCGGCAGATCGGTTTCGGAGCGTAGCATAAAAACCATCCACCTGTGCATCCGCAAACATGCCAGACGCGCTGCAAGCCCGCGGCAGCCCCAGTAGCACCCTGAAAGCGTTATTTATTATACTGGACTCTATGCATTCAGCGTCTTCTGCCAATATACGATTCCTATGATTCCTGTCATTTATTTTAAGTTTCATTTGTAATATATAGAGAGAGAGAGAAAGAGATAGATGTAGAGCTCTCTCTACTGGCTCACATCTGGGTGGTTCGAAAGCCGCGGTTCTATAATTAGTAATTAAAAATTCCATCTATTTGGACTATTTCTTTTAAGTACAGACTTAAAATAAAACAATTGAGTTGAGAAATCTTGTTTCGAGTTGAGAAATTCGTACCACCTCTCCGTCAAGCAGAACAGTGACCCGATAGCTACTAATAGATCTAATAGATTCGAGTTTTAAAAACCTTGAAAAAACAAACTAGTTTCATCATCAACCCATAGCAGTCCACTGCAGGACATGGGTCTCTCCCTGTATGGGAGGTTTTGCCGTAATCTCCACGCTTGGCAGGCGGTTTGGAGATCGCAGTGTTTGGTGGTCTGGTATCACAGGTCAACGCTGCGGCCCGTTCCCTAGTTTTTTTAGTCGCCTCTTACGACACCCACGGGAAGTAATGGGGTGGCTCATTCTAGGCCGGAGACACACGGCCAAACTAGTTTATTCAATAGCTATTGTCAGGCACTTTCGTTTTGCTATGTCTGCCAAACCATACTAAATTAATAGTGTACACACTGAAATCTGGGTGGTTTGAAAGCCGCTGTTATGTAATTACTAATTAAAAATGCTATATATTAAGGGCCGATTTCTGAATTGAGAATTTCACTAAGTTAATACTTAAAGACGTTCTGTCACGCTCTTTTCTGAGAAATTCGAAGAGACAGCACTACAGTTAACCATTTACTTAGCGAAATTCTCAATTCAGAAACTGGCCATTAGACTATTACTTTTAAGTACAATACCTAAAAAAAAATGAGTTGACAAACCTTGTTTCGGTTTGAAAAATATATATTTTTTTAAATTCGCGAACAATTGTTACTGCTTCTCCGTCTATCAGAACAATGACCGCCCTAGCTCTAACTAATAGTTCTCACAGATTCGAGTTTGTATCGAAATGTTTTTAGAAAGTGCCTTAATTAAATAAAAAAAACTATCGTATTCGATAGCTATTGTTTAGGCACGTTCAGTTGCTATGGCTTTCAAACCACCCAAAATTCATGGTGTATAGAGAAAGAGAGTACTTCTGGCAACAACGGATATCACTATATGCTCCATACAATTATAGCCAGCATTGATTTAAGGTAAACCTATACTTATGTACCGTTCTTTTGGTAGTGTCGGCAATGAAAATGTACAATTTATTTAAATACGAATCCTCGGATAAACGAATAAATAGGTTATCAGCCATACAATATATCAAATCAAATCAAAATTTTTAGTTCAACGTACCTAAAGAATTTACATTCTGTTTGCTGAATGTCAATGTACATTATAAGCCGCTGTCTTCGGCATAGCTTTGAATAGCTATGCAAACGTAAACGAAGAATAAGACGTTTTTGGTTATTCTTTGGATAGAGCTTTCACACGAATAAACATGGCCTGTCCCATAGTTTGTGTGGAAGTACCTAATTACTTTTATTATTGCTTTGAGGCATACTCAGCTTTGGTCGTGTTAGGATTGCCTCGCAGCAGATTGTGACTAGCATACATAGCAACCAAAATGTGCATTGAAAAGGCAGTTGCAGACGCTATCCGCGGGCTCCAGCATAAATCTTATAACGCTAACCCGATCGTAAACCTAAAACCATAAAATAAGCTATTAGGACTGGACTACAGACTAGAAGGATCCAGAAGGCAGAAATTTCACAAGAAGCCATTTTTGTGCAGTTGGCTTTATTTTCTTGACGTCTTGTGTTAAAATCTCAATATCTAATAACTTCACCACGACATTGGTTTAGGCTGTTCTTACGTGAAGGATGCTGTCCCGCTCGCAAAATTTAATAATTTTAGTGATTGTTATAAAGTGAGTATACTTTTGTTTGACAAATGTGGTCTGATCGTTTGATAGATAATAAAATGTTGAACATTCAAGGCATTCGTGGAAGCAACTACGACGCTGTTTTTCAACGGACAATAAAACAAATTTAGACTACAGACTGGCATCAATAAATGTTTGTGCGTATATTAATATTTTTTTTTACAGCGGTGGTAGACTAGTGGGTAGAAACAGCGGTGGTAGCCTAGTGGGTAGAACATCGGACTCGGAAGCGAGAGACCCAGGTTCGATCCCCAGTGCGGGACCTACTGAACCTATGACTTGGTTTTCTAAGTTATGTACATTTGTGAAGTTATAGTAGCAATACCACTCGCTTACGGTGAAGGAAAACATCGCGAGGAAACCTGAGTGTCTGACCCCAGTTTCTCGTACACTAACACGCTGTTAATCTACTGTTAACAGCTGTCAATTGATCAAAGTGCATACAAACAAAGCCACTGACAGCTGTTAACAGTAGATTAACGGCTTGTTAGTGTACGAGAAACCAGTGGCGAGCCACTCACATACGCAGCGCTCGAAATCGCCAATCCGCGGTAGGCACGCGTGGCGATTAAGCCCATACTCTCTCCCTGAGCGAAGACCTGTGCCCTACAGTGAGACGTATATAGCATAATCGCTAATGCCACACATCGGTAGCCCTTCTCCGTCTCCTTTTTTTGTGCCTCATTTTCCGCGAAAAACGGATGGTGTCAGTTGGAATTTTATTAGCTACACCTGCGGACTTTTAATATCGCTATGTTGACCCTTTAAAATTGCATTTTTTCCCTTAAAGTACGTCGGGGTTGGGGCTGGCCTTTTCTGCACCTTCTGACTTGAAAACAGTGCGATACTAGCAGCTAGCAGTCTTATATCTCGCTTAGATTCGCTCCCGTTTTACACGTTTTTTTTAAAAAAACAATTGATTTTTTTTCCAACATTTTATTATTTAATTTTGTCCGCGTGATAAATATGTATACATACACCAAATTACAGCTTTATAGTACCAACGGCCTTTGCGCTAGACCGCGGAAGGACAGACAGAGAGACAGACAGACATGACGAAACTATAAGGGTTCCTTGTCGGACTACGGAACCCTAAAAGTGGAAAGAAAAAAAGTAATAATCCGACGAAAGACAGGCACGAACCGAGGTCTTCTGCTTTCGGGACCGGCCGATTTCCCATTTAAGCTATAACCTTGTAGATGGTGGCGAAATTGACCTTAGTATTCTAATGATATATTAGCAGTTTCTCAGTGCCTGAAAACATGGATAAGACGACGTTTTTTAAAACTGAAAACTAGCTAGATCGATTTGTCGCCCCCGAAAACCTCTGCATACTAAATTCCATCTAATGTACCTCCGGACGATACAGTAAAGTTGGCTTTGTTCTGACCATGATCAGCACACGAGAGATAGGTACTACTCGCGGAAAGACAAGAATGTTATCGTTGTCTTTTTATTTATTTTTTAACCGACTTCAAAAAAGGAGGAGGTTATCAATTGATTTATCTGTGATGTATCTTCAATTCGACTCGTGTATATATATATATATTTTTTTGTTTGTCTATACTCCGTCAAATCTTAACCGATTTCCAAAATTCTTTTTTTGTTCGAATAGATATAACACTGGTCCCATTTTAATTTGTTGAAGATCTGATGAAGACTTTTAGAGATGGAGAACGGAACTCTTCAATGGACAGCCTAATGGAGCCCATCCTTTGGTAATATTAGTATGTTTAAGCTTGCTTATTCTAAATTTCGTTTAGCTAAGGTAAATACATCGTTCGTAGGCTATTGCGTTCGTTTTTACAACAGAATTCCAGAACATGTTCTATCCTTGTCTGAAAATAAATTTAAAACATTCATTAAAAAATCGCTATGTAAAAAAGCCTTTTATAGAATAGACGAGTATATGAACGATATAAGCCCTTGGTAGTAAGCCAATTCCATTGCGATTTCATTGTTATTTAATTATTAATATTATAATTTATTTAGTTTTAAAAACGTCTACTGACGACGTGACTGCACATTAATAACTATAGCACACATTTATAGCTGACAAGAACTCAATCTGCAGGTTAGCTAAAGGTCATTCGAACGGTGGCGTGGTGGCCGGGTCACCTATCTCCCTCTAAAATGGTTGAGACTGGTGATGGCTGACCCCTGCGTTATGCTCGTGAACGGGTGCGGTTCGTGTGTCTGGCCGCAGCATTAATGTTTTTCCTACTTTTGTAAGAAGTGTTATTTTCGCTTTTAAAGTTATTGGTGGCTATCACGGAATCATATCATATAGGCTTTGATGTATAAGTTTAAGATGATTTGAGAAAAGATGGTCGGAGTGGAGTTTTTTTTCCCGCTGCCTTTTTCTCCACTACAAAAGGCAGCGGCTAACATAGTAATATAGTACATTGACATTCAGCAAGCAGAATGTAAATTCTTTACGTTGAAATACATTACTGATTTCTGATTTAGTAAAATAGCGTAAAAGTCCCAAGGTAATTTGCTGATGTTCTGGTGAAGACTTAGAGATGGAAATTGAGAACGTCAACTTTAAAAGCAACGAATTAAGTAGGGTAAATGATTGTTATAAGGGACTCGAATATTTTTCTTCCGCTCCCCCACTAAAAATTGAAAAATAAAAAAAGTAAAAGTAAAAAGTTATAAATAACTTTTTAGTGCTGTAGTGTTTCGAAGTCGGTTTTTATTTTTTATTTAAATTTTTTTAACTTCATTCTCTACAGGTATTTGCCCTTTCACCTTTAGTGAAACAGTTTTTAACAGATGCATTTGTCCTGGCCACGTTAATGCTAAAAGCGTTAAATACTTAATAATGTTGTTTACTTAGTTTGCGCATAAAACTTCTGCCATTTGTCCGTCACATGAATTCCCCGATGATGACGACCTCGTGGCGCAGCAGTAGTGCATCTGCATACCGAGCGAGAGATCCCGGGTTCGAATCCCGGCTGGGGACAAAAAAAAAACCCCAGGTCTTGGATGTTTACATGTTTGTGATGTCGTTGTTTCTGGTTCCCACGACACAGGGTATCCTAGTGTGGGGCCAGAAGCAATGTATGTGCCTGTATGTAAATGTTTATGTTTGTTGGTCCATTTTCGACTGTCACTATTCTCACTATAACATTAAGCAAGTATATCTGTAAGTACATTGCAGTAGAAACACCGGCCTCACATTCAGGAGGTCGCGGGTTCGAGCCTACGAAGAAAATTAATTTCCTTAAACTAAAAGCTAATTAATTAACTGAACTCTGTTTGAATGGCCAATCACATTATTTATCTACTGCATAAATGGTAATTGTTTTGTTTTGTATCATGTAACCCATTAGTACCTCCTAACATCATGTCTCTCGTTCTGTATTAGTTATAAGTGGAGGCTTTACATCTGTGTCTTGTTAATGTTTTAATGATTTGGTCTATTGTATCGTTTGCTTCCCAAATAAAAAGAAACTTTCTTTTCTAAGCTACGTACATTTTTGGAGTTGTAGGAGCAATACCAATCTCGAACCGTAAAGGGAACCATCGTTAGGAAACCCGAGTACCTGAGGAGGTCACTTGTAATGGTGTAAACCTTTTCACACCAGTGTAAAACTTTTTTTTGATCTTTCTTTCATTCTGTCCTATAATTTTATATCAAAATTTATAATGACGTCATCCACTCTAGATTTCTTTTGGATTTTCATTGCTACTTCACCTTTTGAAGAAACACTAGTACAATAAGGCTGCTGTTACATGGAGTATACGGTCTCGCTCGCACAAATTGTCATTTTTTGATATTGTAATAACATGAGTAAATTTTTGATAAATGTGATTATAAATCCTCAGAGGGTTTGATGGATACTTAAATTGCGGGTAGTCAAGGCATATTTTTCTTATGCTGCACAAGTTTTTCATTGGGTGATTCCAAAATCAATAATAGCTTTGGAAACCACTTTCATTTATTAAAAACTACGTGTCGGAAAATAAATATGTATTTAAAATGTCCGTGATTTAATTATGTATTAAACCCTCAGAACACATTTATCAAAAGTGTACTTTTTAATGTATTTTATTACAATAATTAAAAATGGTAAATTGTGCCAGTGAGACAGCGTGCTCCACGTAAGAACAGTCTTAACAACTTTTACCTACTTGCAAATTATCTTTTATTTCGTCGAAGTTTTCAGCTGCAGTCAATTAACCTTCTCACTAGCAGCAGAGACAGATCTGTCTCTATATAACTAAAGGTTTTTCCAAAGTCTGCGTAATTTTGCCTCAAGTCCAACTGTAACAAAATCCAATAACGCCCGCGTTTGTAAATATCAGTGCGTCACTTTCATAATATTTCCATGGCAGCATCATCATCAACCCATTATGTCCCCACCGAGGGGCACGGGTCTCTTCCCTGAGGAAGGTATAGGCCATACTCCACCACGGGGGCCAAGTCCGGATTGGTGGAGGCTCGTCTACTGTCAGAAGTTGTCAAGCCGCCCTAAGGCCTCTGACTTGGCTTAACGACTGCCATCTATCGACGGCAGCCGGCACCAACAGCTTAACGTGCCTTGCGAAGCACGGAACCGCTCGGAAAAATGCCACTAGCGTCAGGCATAGACGGCGACCCATCCATGCACTGAACGCGCCCTGTCTTGCTTAACCTTCGTGATCGTTTAAGATCACTCAGGCAGCCGGGGCTACGAGCGATTCTTGGCAGCGCGAGACATTTACTTTTACGTCCAAAACGAACGTTTCTCCAGATCTTTCGAGGCTTCAAGGTCCCTTGTTGGTGATTTGTCGCCTGATGTGCATGCCGGTCGTTCGCCCGAGGTTGTCTAAGGATAGTGCGTAATATAATGATTTATGATATTGTATCCGCCACTGGTCAGAAAGACGGCAAAAACTCCGCTGTGAATGAACGAAAAGTGAGGCATAAATAAGGCTTGTATTTATTGTTATTGTTGCGCGCGCAATGTAAACGAGAATATTCCTGCATTGCGCCAGTAAAGTATTTTTAAGAGAGATACGATAGATAATTTATTTATTTTTAAGAAATAAGCATACATGATAAGGTACTAAATATTATTAAAATAGTGGTTCAGTTTACATGATCTTTTTGAACTTCCGATGACGACTGTACTAGTTCTTTATAAGAACTGTATTACAGCCACCAGCGCCGCTCCTCTAAATTGTGTTGTGGGTTTATTCTAGAGGTACCTAAATAAATAAAACATGACTTTTTCAAACCGACATAAATAACGATAATAATTGGTATTTATAAATTATAGCTAGATTAATATTTACAATTTGTGCTCTTTATGGGAAGCTTTACGTGATGTGATGTGTGTGAGTGAGGGTATTAGTATGTGTGTGTGTGTGTGTGAGTGTGTGTGTGTGTGTGAGTGTGTGTGTGTGAGAGAGCATAAATACAATGTGCTTCAATGAAGAAATTAAACCGTCCGCCTGCAGGTACGTCAGGTAAAATGCCCGGGGCTCTATTCGCTAAAAATATTAGCAATGGATGGAAGTGTATGGCTAAATGAGTGACTGCACAATGCGGTGCGGGTGCACTAAATTGGTTAAGACAGGATGCCAGGGTGAAAAAAATAAAAGTCATCTTGGCATTTTTTATAATGTCTTCGGAGGTGGCATACGGTGTACTTGTAATTGCAGCTCTAATGAGATACCAGATTTTGAATAGCAAGAAAAAGAATGAGTGATTAGCGCAAGTCTCGCATCGACACTTTCTCGTCTAAGTCGTCATGTGCGTCTACGTTTACTCACCTGTAGTGTAAACATTAAGAGAAGTGAGACTCTCCTCTGATACTCGCATTCGAGAATCGCTTGATTAATACGTGTTTTTGTCAAAGTGTAAACAAACGCAGGCGAGAATCGAATGGCGAGTTTTTCCATAGGATAATCGCTTACGATTATTCGCCGCTCGCGTGCGAGAAACTAACCGTGTGAAACTTCCGCTTCAGCTCGGATGATTAGTACACGGTCCAAGGACACTAAGCTTGACGGTGACATGAATAACTGGCTTTAAGCCGGGTTTTGACCAGCTAGGTATTCATCATTTTAGTGCTCTCGGACCGAGTGAGCTAAACTGGCTAGGATGCTACTCATAAGCAGCCTATATACGTCCCACTGTAGGGCACAGGCCTTCTCTCAGGGAGAGAGTATGGGCTTAATCACCACGCGTGCCCACCGCGGATTGGCGATTTCAAGCGCTGAGATTTGTGAATAGCTCAGACACTCGGGTTTCCTCGCGACGTTTTCCTTCACCGTCAGCGAGTGGTATTGCTGCTATAACTTCACAAATGTACATAACTTAGAAAACAAAGTCATAGGTACATGCCCGCACTGGGAATCGAACCTGGGTCTCCCGCTTCCGAGTCCAATGTTCTACCCACTACCCACTGTTCTACCCGGCTACCACCGCGTAAGGCTAGGATGCTACTCGCTGGCGATCTTAGTACACTCTGATGAAAAATGAAAACGGTCAATCTTAATGTACTTGGACCGTGTACTACTCTTCCGAGCTGAAGCGGAAGTCTCGCACGGAGAGTTTCTCGCACGCGAGCGGCGAATATTCGTAAGCGATTATCCCATGGCAAAACACGCCAGTCGATTCTCGCCTGTGGTTGTTTACATGATTTTTCCCTGTGCCGATGACCTTGAGCGTTTGACACAGGTGTGCAGCACTTCAACATTTCACCGCTAGATGACACGACTGAATTAATTCCTAGTAGTAATCTCCATAGAAAGACGCTCGCGCTGCCGATGCCGCACACACACAGTCTCATTCCCTTCGCGTAAGCACACGCCGCCAAACGCACACATATATAGCCGAATTTCGAACGCGTCGAGCGAGCCGAGCGGTTTCTACTTCTCTAGCCGGCTCGCCAGCCCGCCCGCGTACGCGTAGATTGAATAGACTTCAATCTAATGCCTTCTTGTATAGCATGCGTCATTATTACAAACAAAAAAGATAAAGGTAGGTACATCTCTTCAAAACTTATCTATGCTTTGTAGAAAGAATAGCTTTCAAACAAAAATCACATGTTTAGTAAGTACGTATTTATTTACCTACCTACTTATGAAATAGTACATGTTTTTTCATAACAACAGGTTTTTATGTCAAAAAGTGAAAAAAATCATCTTATTTTTTTTCAATAAAGTGAATTTGACTTTGATTTCACATGGATGTATTTCGGGACTCAGTGGCAGAATTGGAACGTAGGAAGCGACTTCCCCATATGAAATAAAAAATATATTTCTAATGCCAATTCCATGGAAAGTAGAAATTACGACCATTTTAATTGTTATCCGGATTTTACGTCGTTAGGGTTGTCACGCTCTCAGATAGTAATTTATAATCCGGATCTGATTTGATTTTGAAAAAAATATGTAACTACCTGGTGCCGTTATTATTGATATTAAAATAGTAACATGATATACATCGCATATAACAACTTTATGTAAACTTTATGTGACGTGAAGAATTTATATAGGTACATAAAGTTGATCAGCGAAAAACACCTAGATAAAATTGTTGTCCTATTTTGATGTTACTAACTTGAAATTTTCTATACGATTAGTTTTTTTGCTAAAACCGACGGAGAAAATCGAAAACTTGGAGAAGCTGGTCTCCATGAGTTTCTTTTTTTTCAACGGCTTGGGATAATGGTAACACTTAGGGGTGGTCTTTTAAAACAACATAAACTCGTTGCATAAACCCTAGGACGGTGACGTAAATTAATTTTTATGGCAAATTTAATAGTGCCGATTGAAAAGTAAAATTGCTTAAATTTTCAACCAACACCTAATGCAGGTTTTGCCACCGGGCCCCGCTGGTCTAGCGGCTGGACTAATATGGTATCAACTTTATAGTCACACAGCGTTTGAATGCTAAAATAACTAGACGTGTGAAAATTCTTGAATTTTTGATTGTTCTAATTTCGGTCTTATCAGGTGCTAAAAGATTTCCAAGTTCCACATATGGTGTAAACTTGGAATTTTCCATCCTTACAGGGTGATCCCTCAAACCGATAAGAAAAATCTGACTTGGAAAATCCGGTCTCTACAGCTTTTTTGTCAAAGCCTGAGAAAACGGTAACATTACGGGGTAGTCTTGTCGAACAAATGTTGAATAAGACCTTGGGTTGGATGACAACGTTAACTTACTTTTTACAAAATGGCGTAAGTCAAATTTCAAGCTGGCTCCTAGAAATTTAAAAATTCTGATTTTTATCTCTGGCTCCGTTTTTCTATGAAAATTAGTATTGGAGGTTTTTGTGGTCGCTGATGACTACTCTGCGCCATGTATTGAACGCAGGTTTGATGACTTCCAGCCTCCCGAACAAGCCGGTTTCCGAAAGGGCTTTAGTACCATTAGACCACATCCACACGTTGCGGCAAATTATACAGAAGACTGGGGAGTATAATTTGCCATTATGCTTTGCGTTTGTGGACTTTGAGAAAGCCTTCGATTCGATCGAGTTATGGACAGTGCTCGAGTCTCTCCAGCGTTGCCGTATTGACTATCGGTATATCGAGGTGCTGAAATGCTTGTACAACAGTCCACTATGACCACAGAACCACTATGTCGGTCCGAGTACAGGAACAGAATTCGGAGGCAATTCCATTGAAAAAGGGCGTAAGACAGGGAGACGTTATCTCTCCAAAAATGTTCACAAACGGACTGGAAGATACCTTCAAGCTTCTGGAATGTCAGGGACGCGGCATCAATATCAATGGCGAGTACATCACTCACCTTCGATTTGCCGACGATATAGTAGTCATGGCAGAAACGATGGAAGACCTCGGCATAATGCTCGAAGACCTCAGTCGAGTTTCCCAACGGGTGGGCCTTGAAATGAACATGGACAAAACGAAGGTCATATCGAATGCTCGTTTTGTGCCCACCCCAATAACATTGGGGAACTCGACTCTCGAAGTTGTAGACGAATACGTCTACTCAGGACAAACAGTCCAACTAGGCCGGGCCGGTCCAACTTTGTGAAAGAGGTCAAATCCAACTTGGCTGGGCAGCATTCGGGAAACTTAGAAAAGTCCTTTCGTCTAATATACCTCAATCGCTCAAGACAAAATTATACAACCAGTGATGACTTAAGGCACTGAAACGTGGCCTCTCACTATGGGCCTCCTAAGAAAGCTCAAGGTCACGCAAATAGCTATGGAAAGGCCTATGCTTTCTCTACGATATCGAATCAGAAATGATGAGATTCGTAGAGGAACGAAAGTCACCTTAGCCCAGCGGATTACTAAGTTGAAGTGACAGTGGGCGGGGCACATAGCAAGCAGAACTAATGGCCGATGGGGCCGAAAAGTTCTCGAATGGAGACCACATATCGGCAAGCGCTGCGTAGGACGACCAGCCGACAGATGACCTCATCCAAGTGCCAGGAAGACGCTGGATGAAATCCGCTTCCAACTGGTCTTTTTGGAAATGCATGGAGGAGGCCTATATCCAGCAGTGGACTTCTTGTGTTTCCATGACTCGAGAGGTTTCTTTACAAAAGCTGCTGAAAACTTAAAATATAGTGTAAAAATACAGAGGTTTTTATAAACATTTTAAAAGAGTGAAAATTTTGATAAATTTGAAGCTTGGATTAAGATTTTGGCTCAAAATCTTTGAATTTAAATCATCGGCTTTACGCATTTTTTTATTTTATTTTACACTACGCGCATTCACTAAAGCGGTTTCAAAAGGGTGAATATGTGTCATCGCTATCGTGCCTGTGTGGCCAATAGTCCATTGAGCAAATCTGACTGGATAATTTTTTTTCTATGGTATAACACAAACAAAATTATAAAAATGTTAAGAACAAAAGCAAAATAATTAATTTTTTACAGAAGAAAAAAAACATTTCAAAATGGATATTGACCAAAGAAATAAAACAAAAATTATGAAAATGGAAAAAGACTTCGTTGCTAAGGATGTTGGCAAAAGAGCTACAAATGGATTTGAGTGCTTGTTTGGCCTGCATCCTTGTTTCAGCACAAAGACTGATAAATATAATTATTAATCAACAGTGCCTCCTCGTCTTAACTTATATTGGTATTAATCTGTTGATAATTGTATTAATAGTGTAATTCATACCATTTCTATTATTTCATTCCAATAGCACAGGAAACATACAGCATTTAAGTGATTTTTGGCGTTAAAGCTGATAGTTAAAAACTATCTATACTATAGTGCAGGGAATTCTAGTTTGATTGCGTTGTGTGGACGTTATTATTATTATAATTTTGGAACTCCCCACCGACGAATATTTTCAAGATACATTAAACTATTCATTGTGACACTTAAATAAAAATATGTAATATCGGTAAACCAGGAACGCAGATTTTTGTTTAATCTACTGTGTGATACAGTACTTCTATTTCTATTTGGTTACTTTTTGTTACACTTTTCCTTTTTGTTAAGGTTTCAGTTTTTTTTTTTTGTTACGTGTACAAAAAACTTACCTACTTTCTTTTGTTGTCATTATAATTACGGACCCCAAAAAATATTATGCGCGTTAAATTATATATTTAAATTACGTTGTACCTAAAAATGAGCACCGTATAAATCTTGAATAAAAAAAACCCGGATTTTGTGCCAACCCTAGCAAAAACAATTGAATAGGATCAACTTATACATGTCATGGAAGTGTGATTTATATTACATGTAGGGAAGGTAAAGAGCATAATTATTGCAGTGTAGATAACTTATCCCAATACAGCGGAATTTCGAGAAAATAAAAAAACTAAAAACAAGTACCTACACACGTATATAAATTATAATTCCTACAAAATTTTTAGCATTACGCCATTGATTCTTCTAACAATACTTCCGCATGTACAATAAAATGCGTGATAAAAATATACAGCGTTTTATTTTATTTAAAACAGAAAAAAATGTCAGGCAGATAGAAAAAAAATTCAGAGACGAAATCTACACAGATTCGTTTTGTATGTTTAGAAAAGGTTCTAAACATAACATTATTGACACAATTCATATGAATATATAACTATGTAAAATATTTTTCTATATATCCGGATGGGAACGACCGAGCCGAGTTCGATAGCGCTATCTTCTTCTGTCGCTACGGAAGTGAGCGGTGCGGAAATACTAAGTACTGTAATTCGGCTTGGTTCACTCAAAGGTTATGAATCAAGTATTATTCGTAACGCCCCAATCGAAATTATTATTTACCAACACATTATTTACCGCCTATGTACCCTACAATCTAACGAGGAGGCGAAGTGCGAGCGCAAGGAGTGAAACAAAACTCAATCAAACTAAAATGAACCTTAAATGCTAGTAATTAGAGACTACAAGGCTCGAGCAACAAGTCTGGCCGCGTGCGGCCGACCTAATCGCGACAATAAATGGATTATAATACATAGGTAGTTAGGTTTAATTTTTAATGAACCTCACTTTTACCGTGATTTAGGCACAAATAGTAAAACGATGTTTCGCTTACGTTAGTAATGTTACAATAGCTCGGATGGGAAGAGGCGTCCCTTGAACGGCAGAGAGCTCTTGGTTCGAATACTAGTAAATGATCGGTTTCCTTTTTACTTTTCTTTTTTAGTTATTTACTTAAAAAAATACAAGAATTGGGATTTTATATTGTATGTTTTTCTAACGATTGAAGCTCGATCACTACTACAAAAATCAGTTGCCGTGCGTTGGTCTTGCAAACACTCGAAAATGTCTCCACCGATTGGACTAATAGCTATATAAGTAATATTTTTTTGTTTTGTTCGGACATGGGACGTGGGGCGAGGGCGCGGAAAAGACCCATCCCTTCAGGAGCATGTTTCATAGAACTACAATTCATTGTGACTATGACAATTCGATGTACATTGCAAAGCCGATTAACCCACAGATTAACAAATAGACTCTGCTGCGCAGTGTACTTCGAATTGTCATAATAAACTACGAAATTATAGTTTTATGAAACTTGACCCAGTACATTTTGTACGAAAGTGAATTGGAAAGATGCGGCGTCTTTTTCGGTCCCTCGCCCCACGTCCTTGGCCTACAATCGGTAATTTTGTATGAGAATTGCTACTTTGAATTAATTTCACTATATGGCGCTCGAGGTGAACTTTGGAAGGTTGATTTATGATTGATAAATCGCTTATGAAAAGTTACAATGAAATCAATGGTGATGCGAAGAGCGCCTGGTCACAGACAACAGGCAACGAGTAGACTGGGCTTACCTCGTAAGGCGTAATGTGATAAATTGATGAAAACGTTTTTTCTGAATGAGTAACTATGGTTCCTGTTAGTTTTAAACATTAACATACAAGATTTTGATATTGCCCGTAAGACTGTATAAGCTTAAACGTAATCCACTGCGCATTTAAAATGGTACATTAATTCTTAGCTTTTTTTAAGCATTCTTACGGAATATATTTACTCATAGAAGGCGTAAGGTTATGACAAATGTCAAACATCCAATAGGGAATCAAGGAGTTAAATTATATCATATATTAATTTCAACGGTCTGCCATGTTCCTAGAGGATGTCACAAGCGATTCAAAAACGTCTGCTAGCCAGTTCCAGCACACTGTAGCCCCTTAATCAAGCGATTCTCGAATGTGAGCATCACAGGCGAGACTCACTTCTCTTAATGTTTACACTAAGTTTAAACGAAGAGACGGGGCGAGGGCGGGCGCGAACTCTATACAACGCGTCGCGTCTTTTCCGCGACCTCGCCCCACGTCCCTTCCGTGTGGCCAGGGCCTTAGTGCTCTCCGATCCGTTACATTCGCCATTATGATCAGCCTCCGGGACTGGCTGGGAACCGATGGGGGGCTATTCGGTCTGTTCGTGGTACCCAGACTAGTAAGGACGCCTCGCAAAGTATTTTATCGTATTAAATACAGTCTTATTTATAAAATAGCCTATTTGTACAAAGGCGACCTTATCAGTAATGCGTATTTTCTTTCAGTTAACTTTGCATTTGTATTTTGCTTTCCGGTGTGTACAATAAAGTGATCTTATCTAATCTAATCTAATCTTTGGGTTATGTGAATAGTGGAAGGTAGTGCCAGGAAGGAGTTATTGCGAAAAACCGGGCAAGGGCGAGTTGAACTCGCGTGGAGAGGGTTCCGTACAATGCAAAAGTCAAATATTTTTAATCAAGACGCGAGTTAACTACTACCAGCGCTATCTAGTTAACCCTTTTCTAGATAAACTTTTTTTAATTTTTTCACATTCACAAATATACCTACATTCCTCACACACACGCTCTGCTTAGTGGCTGAAACCCGAACCAAGATTCCTGGTCGTAGGGCTGAGCAGAGACACACATACGTACACACATGCACGCACACACATGTATGTGTTATAAAGTGTTATCCGTCTATCTATACTTATGGAGCCTCTATAAAAATGCCGATGGTTAATTGCCTGAAACGGACCAGAAACATTCTGTACCTATTGTAGAAAAAGTTAGACCTTTTTTACATGTAGGTAGCGTGACTTTTTTTCTAATACCAAAAATGCCTTTCAATTTCGCACGAAGGATCCACCGTAACATTAGACGCTAATGTAAAAAGACTTGTCAAATAAAAGTGTAACTTGGATGGGGCCAAGAAAAGAAAGGTTATGAGAAAGGTAGGACCTAATTTTTTACGCCCCTGTAGATATTTCTTTATGTCCCGGGTCGGGTTAGTAAAACAAGTTAAACGATCGTTAAAAGGCTGTTAAGCTTACTGAAAAGCCCGCAAATTTCAATTTCGGCCCGCCTGCCAAGCGTGGCGATCATGGCAAAACCCCTCATGGTTGTGAAAACCACGAAGGAGGCCTATGTCCTGCAGTGGGCGTCAAATGGCTGATGATAATGACGATGGAAACAAAGTTTACCACACAGAACATAAACGTTCTTTTAATAATACTTACCTAGAGTTACACCTTTAATTGGACATTCGGAAACCTCTCATAAATTGCTGATTGAATGATATTTGGCATGCATAAACACCATAGTTTGATAGAATAATAGCCGCTCTGTCTTTAACATGTCTCTTAGAATGAAAACATAATTAAAGATTTCGATTTTCTTTTCAATATTTCCGAAAGCTGCATTTCTTCAAAAACAAATTATTATGTTACCCCTAACCCAGTCTGTTTAACGAATGTTTAATTCAACTCACGTTCAACGAATCTACGGTTAAACCCTCAATTTGAGCTCGGGCACTTTTTACCGACACCTGAGGTCCCTGGGACCCTTATCACGAGCTGCGTAGGCAGTTTAGGGTTAATTGCACACTCGCACAATGGGTGTTATCTGTGTGTTACGTAAAAGGTGCTTTAGCCCTTAGTAAGGTAAAGTCGTGGGGCGATTTTTGGCTGGTATATAGGATGAAAGAAGTAGAGTGTTTTGGGGAAGGAATATGTGCCTTCGGCACATAAGTAAAGTAAAAAAAAAAGTAAAAAGTTTATTAATAAAAAAGGTTACATATACAAACAGTTTACTGTGGTCGCCACCGCTAGGTCTAGCCTGTGTTGTGGAAACCTTCGTATATGTTAACATAAAGAAGATTGGCGCATGTGTATGAAACATAATAGGCAAAATTTGAAAGAACTTGTTTAGAACTTAAGAATGTACTTAGGTACAGGTAATAACCTAAATAAGTATGTAGTTAGTTAAATAATACAAACAGTTCTATAAATTAGACAGGAGATTAGATATTTCTATTAACAGTAAAATGCGTCCTAACTGAGAGTCGTAAGTTTATGTTTAACTTAAACATAGATGGTTAATTAAACAGGTATTAAAATTAGATTCCACGATAAAATACAGTTTTCAGCTAAGAGAAAAAAGTATGAGTTGCTCATAATTTTAGCTCTATCATTTATGAAAAAGACAGATACTGAAATTATGTCTAGAAATGTCTAGCTTAAAGAACATGAAAGTAAAAACTATGCTAACAATAACAATAAACTAGTACGCGCTGATTGATTAATACAGAGTGTAACATATAAATGCGCCAAGCTCTGGCGCAGAAGGCATGGCCAACGCGAACGTCATCATCCCATCTCCGACGAGAGCGGGTTGCGGGAGCGGGGATGGAATTTAAGCTACGACGACTAGTTCCTATATTACGCGCACCAAATCTTGAACGATTCCAATCATCTAACTGTTAAATTCCATACTAATTGCAGTTGTCAGGATTCCGAAAGGAGGGCATAATAAACTTTAGGACGGTGACGCAGAGCGCGGGTCGGGCGTTTGGGCTTGAGCTTTCTCCACGGATAGGGAAGAGGTGTTCTAATCTCATTGCGAATTTGACTTTGTAATTTTTAATTATTAAAATTATTAAATTCTGTGTAACTTCTGTGGTTTTATTTGTTAGAAATTGAGGCTTGTTTCTTAAACTACATATATATTGCTATTAGCAATAAGGCCGCCAATTGTATCTTTTCTTTTGTCATTGCTGTTTCTGTAACATTTTTTCCGCTATAAAATAAAGAATATTCTTATCTAGTCTTATCTTATATAATCGAAAACGCCCCCATTAACAAGCAAAAATCCCAGCTGTTTCACAATAAAGATAGCACCTGCCACTTTAAAATGTATAGATAACTGTTTTTGTTTGCGATTTCAAAGTTTTCTTCACAGTAAAAATTGTTTGTATTGACGAATAGCACCCCCCATTCTGGGTTCTACGCGTCAATAAATTAAGGCCCTAGAGTCTAATGCATTCATGCATTCATTCAGGCTAAGGGACCCAAAATGAATCTTAGCCTCCGCAACCAAAAGACGCCACCTTTCCCTACCCTGCGCTGCCACCCTCCATTCAGCCACCTAGAGCTCACGCAGTTCTCTTTCTACCGCGTCTTTCCAGCGGAACTTGGGGCGTCCGACCGACCGACGCCCACCGAAACACCCTTCATATGCTCCTTTTGCAGTCCGATCCTCTCCCATTCTTTCCACGTGGCGGAGCCATCGGAGTCTTGCGGATTTTGTCTCTCCTGTTATGTTGGGCTCGGCGATCAGGTTTTCGAGTTTCGCGTTCTTGCGGATCCTCCGTGAGCCATCTTCGCATCTTAAGGGGCCAAAGAGTCTAATACATATTTTATTTCAATAGAACGATATAAGCACGACAATAGCTCTTATTTGCCCGTATTTTTAGTCCCGCGGCTTGGTTAGCTCCGCACATATTGACTTTTATTTCCTGTGGGCCAGGCTGACAAGCTGTCAGGGTGGTATACGTGCTAGGCAAGCCTACTGCATTTAAAAACAATGTCCCAGGCACTGCAGCATCCGAGTGGTCTAGTGTCAGTGAAGGTGCTACTGGACGCCGCATAAATCGTCTCATTACGTAGATGTAAAGGCCACAGTTTATGCTGATGTAAAGAATTACTTACTTCCCATCTCAGGAGCACGAAAAGTTCCACCACACAGGCGATAACTTCCACACACTTAACCGACAGTTAGCTACACCTGCGCCGCTAGAAGTTAATAGAGCGCAAGTTTTAGGAACAGTAAAGTTAATTATTGACGTTTTGGGGTCCTGCAGAGTGGTTTAAGGAGGCGCTGTATTCATTCTTGTCTATACACGCTGAAATTCGGGTGGTCTGGAAGGCGCGGTTATGCGCTTTTAAGTGAAAATTAAAATTTAAAAAAGTCGAACAATAAGTACTGCTTTCTTGTCTATTAGAACAATACCCCGCAACCCGCGCACGCACCGCTCCAGCTGGCTGCTAACAGTTCTGAGAGATTAGAGTTTGTTTCGAGATTTTTTTTTTGTCAGAAAATGGGTACCTCACAGGTGGTCACATGTAAATATTTAAATATTTTTTTATTTCACGGGAAAAAAGTCCGATTTTCAAGTACTCATATCTTTTTAACTAAACTCATTCGTGTGGCGCCGGATTAAGGATAGCGTCACTCCATTTCCTCCCGTGGATGTCGTGGAAGGCGACTAAGGAAATAACTTACCAGGAGATGGGCAGCAGCGTCTTCCTGAGATTCCAACCGCATACTGCGATCGCCAACCCGCCTGCCAAGCGTGGCGATTATGGCAAAACCCCTCTTGGTTAAGAAAACCATGAGGGAGGCCTATGTCCTGCAGTGGCCGTCAAAGTGCTGTTGATGATGAAACTCATTCGGCGGTCGGGAGTTCTCGTATACTATTTGAAATGATAAAGTCTTTCGGTTTATGTGATAAAAGTGGGAACGTCCGAAAACGAGTCTCAGAACACACTGTGCGGCGGTAACATGTAACATTTATCGGAGAGCTTCTATTTAATTCAGCAGGGAGTTAGTTGGTAGCCTAGTGGGTAGAACATCGGACTCGGAAGCGAGAGACCCAGGTTCGATTCCCAGTGCGGGCATGTACCTATGACTTGGTTTTCTAAGTTATGTACATTTGTGAAGTTATAGTAGCAATACCACTCGCTAGCGGTGAAGGAAAACATCGTGAGGAAACCTGAGTGTCTGAGCTATTAACATACCTCAGCGCTTGAAATCGCCAATCCGCGGTGGGCACGCGTGGTGATTAAGCCGATACTCTCTCCCTAAGAGAAGGCCTGTGCCCTATAGTGGGACGTATAAGGCTGCTTATGTAAGGAGTTATACGTACATCGATCACTATTATTTTTGAGAAGCCTCTACCTACTTTGGTAGCTACCTAATTTATAAATTATATTTATTCAGAGTCAATTCATTTGACTCTTTTCATACTTTGTTTTAAATGGAACTAAAAAACTGGTTACTTGACCCGAACGTGAATCTGTCGTTGCACTTTAATAATAATTCACCGAGTCCCTGGCCGCAGAGTCTAATACGAGTACACACATCATCATCATCATCAGCCTATGCTTGTCCACTGCTAGACATAGGCCTCTCCTATAGCACGCCACTGAGCACGGTCCTTGGCTACTCTCATCCAGCTCTTGCCAGCCGCCCTGCGAAGATCATCGCTCCACCGAGTCTGAGGACGTCCCACACTACGTTTACCGATCCGCGGTCTCCACTCGAGAACTCGTCTACCCCATCGGTTATCAGTTCTTCGGATAATATGGCCGGCCCACTGCCACTTCAGCATGCTAATTCGGTGGGCTATCTCGGTGACTTTGGTTCTCTGACGGTACACACATAGTTTTTCATTAGACTGAAATAAGCACGACCTGGCGACCGCGGAGCGGACGACGGAGCGTGGGCAGGCCCTCCACGGGAGATGGTCTGACGACCTGGTTACGGTGGCGGGGAGTCGCTGGATGCGGGCGGCAGAAGACCGGGGAGCTCAGAAAACCATGAGGGTAGCCTATGTCCTGCAGTGTAGAGATTGATTGATTGATTGATTGTAAGAAAAGATATGGCTTTTTTCCCGGGCGGCGCTAGCGTTACTACATTGCCATTGGTTACTACACTACCAAAAGTCCCAATGAAACAATCATTACCGCACTACTATGACTCCATTGAACAACTATCCACTGTAGAGACTCGCCCCTGGTGTGGTGTTGCAGACTCTTGTCAAAGTTACGTTGGAAGGCTCCTTTGAAACCTTACCTGAGATGAAGAGCCTTTACATTCGCATTTGACTGAACATCGTGAAGAGAAACACTTCCTATGATTTTTTTCTTCTTTCTTGAAGCCAGTGATAGTTTTTTTTTTGTGTGAAATATGCAATAAATCACAAATCCTTATCTCTAAAATGCGCAATTCTTAATATTTAGAGTCTGTCAATTACAATAACTTAGGACTTTTGAAATTTTCTTGATACTCTTATGATTACAAAATTAATTCCATTTCAAATAAATTCAATTCCGCGGGCATACCTAGTCTGTCGTAAAGTCATGTGCGAATATATTTTGGGAAAAACATCTTTTAAATGTCAGAGTTCCATGGAATAAAAAAACCGGCCAAGTGCGAGTCGGAATGGCTCCGAACCATTATCTATACCATATTTGAATATTTCAGGCGTCTACCTGTTGCCGTTATTAATATCGAGCAAAAAAACGGCAAAAAAATCACGTTTGTTGTATGGGAGCCCCCCTTAAATATTGATTTTATTCTGTTTTTGTATTTGTCGTTACAGCGGCAAAAGAAATATATCATCTGTGAAACGCTGAAGAAGCACCACGCATTGGCAGTTTGAAGCGCTGAGGTACGTGAACACCTCAGACCAGCCAGTGATATTCTACAACTTCACAAATGTACGTAACTTAGTGACCAAAACAAAGTCATTGGTACATGCCGGGATCGAACCCACGACCTCCGCTTCGAGAGTCAACTGAGCCACTCGTGCTGTTTGGTGCAAGCAGGACTTCGATTGGTAAAGGCAAAGTCAGACTCGGGAAATTTATACTGAGAAATTTATAAAGAGCTATGCGGCGTGCCATGCTGCGTCTCAGGCGCGCAGATCGGGTTCCCAGTGTCGTTATCCGTAGCTGGACCAGGGTCGACGTTATTGGCGAAAGAGTCTCGAGAATGAAATGGGCTGGACGGGCACCTGGCACCTGGTGAGACGAGAAGACGGTTGGTGGAAAAGTTCAATCGCAGAATAGCGGCCGATACCTACTCTAATCCGTTTTTAGGATTCCGTACCCAAAGGGTCGTGTGGCGCCGGATTAAGAATAGCGTCACTCCATCGGCGACTAAGGAAATCAATTACCAGGAGACGGGCAGCAGCGTCTTCCTGAGATTCCAACTGCATACTGCGATCGCCAATCCGCCTGCCAAGCGGGCGATTATGGCAAAACCCCTCATGGTTATGAAAACCACGAAGGAGGCCTATGTCCGGCGTCAAATGGCTGATGATAATGATGATGATGACCCAAAGGGTAAGGGTAATTACTAAGACTCCGCTGTCCGTCCGTCCGTCCGTCCGTCTGTCAACAGGCTCATGAACCGTGATAGTTAGGCAATTGAAATTTTCACAGATGAAGTATTTCAAACAAATAAAAACAGAATAAAATAAATATTTAAGGAGGAATATTTAATTGCTGTTTTTTGCTCGATATTAATAACGGCAACAGGTAGACGCTCGAAATATTCTAATGTTGTTTAGATAATGGTACGGAACCCATCGTGCGCTAGTCCGACTCGCACTTGGCCGGTTTTTTGTGTAGCCTATGACGTCCCACTGCAGGGCACGGGCCTCCTCTCAGAGAGAGAGAATGGGCTCAATTACCACGCGTGCCCACCACGGTAAACAAACAGTATCAGGAAAGAAGTAATAAACATAAAAAAAAATATGTTTTCATCGTCTTATGGTCGGCGCCGGCCAACTAAGTTGTTTTTTTAATTGTTTACGTATATCGGACGTCGATATTTTAACGTAACCGTCCTTCCTACCACTTCGAATTTAGATTCATAATTTGAAGCCAAAGGTCGGAAATCACGAATATTTACAAATATGTTTTACCATTACTGATAAATTATTAATTATACAGTTTTTACACAATGACAAGAACATTCCCTCAAAAAGGATAAACGAATTAAAAGTCACGCTTAGTCTTGAAAATATGTATGACCAGTTTCAACCAGAGCGTACTATATTGGTATTATTTCGGCATTGTAGGTATTAAGTTAGGCAATTCCCCAGGTTTACATTAACTGAGGAATCTAACCGACAAATTCTAACATTCTGGTGAGACAAAAATCCATACAATATGTGCGACGCAATAGCCACCGAATTTTGTAGACACATCTCTAGGCCTACGGAATAACAAAACAGCCTTTAAACTTATGAAGACGTAAGGATTAAAACGCTTTAGATGCGTATTTCAGTTGTTTGAACAATGCGGAGTGTTGAGCTTTCAGCCTCTCGTGCTTTCAGTCATGAGGTCGGAGTATAAACTGGCGAGTTTTTGTATCGCGATTATCGCACTGGATGTAAGTGTGTCAGCTTAGATCTTTTTTTTGCCAACTAGCCGTGTCGACGACTTTACACGGGCACCAAAAAACAAATTTAATGTATTTATTTTGATAACAACTTAAAGTTAATTTTAGACTGTGGTCGGACTAGGCTCCGTGTCGTGGTTCCTGAAAATGACTGTTTGAGAGATTGTATAGACACTGTTTGCAAATACGATCTGTAAAGGAAGATATGTTTATTTTACCCTTAAATTGAAAAACGTTATTCAAATACCACAACACACATAAAATCTTACAAATAATAAAATGGAAAATCAAGAAACTGGTGGCGCTGGTGAGCCCACTGAATCCCCTTAACAGTAGATTTACATATTACTAGCGTATGTAAAACCGGGGATAAAGGATGTAACAATATTGTTTTGTGTTCTAAACGGCTTGACCAAAGTGTGACCATGACGACAGTATAAAAAGTGCATAAACCATGGGAGAATTCTAACTCATACTTATCTTCTCGGGATATTGAAGACTCCTTGGAATCATATTTTATGATGATGTTTTTATATTTATCCTTTATTGACTTTTCTCTCTCATGTCACTCATTTTTGTAATATTCTTGCTGTCACCATCTCATTGCACATATATTCTGCTATTTTCCTATTATACTTCGTTTTACGCGTTTTTATCAGTTTTATTTCATTATACAGTCAATTCCTCAACATTTACCCCGAAGGTTAGAATTACTCTGAATCTTTTGAAACTATTTAAAAAAAATTGTCCAAAAAAAATTATAAAAGATATTGTACTTGAAGCAGTACTTTTTTAAGATTGGGTGTGAATTAAAAAAGTTATAGGTGATGTCCTATGTATAGGACGCCAGGGCTCAACAGGACAGGGTGTATCAAAAGCCCCATATAAATCCAAAAATGGGGGGTTTGTACTCGTCAACATGAACCATACGAAAGACATTTTTTAATAACCTGATTGTGTAATAAAATATAAACATTTGAAACATACAATATTCCATAGTTATATATTAAACGGGTCTAGTCGCGATTATTTATTAGGATTTTTTTCTATTGTATATTTGATTTTATGAAAATTTTAACTTTATTTTTCACGGACGTAGTGAATGTTGTGTAGTGAATTTTTCGAACCGCTGCGAAAAACTAAGAGTCACTTGAGGGTAGACCACCTAACCTCACTACCAATAAGTGACTGTGGGCCGGTGGTTGGTGGTTGAGAAATTTAGTAGGTAAATACTTAAGTAACGTTCTGTCACGCTCTTTTCTGAGAAATTCGAACAGACAGCACTACAGTTAAGTATTTACTTAGTGAAATTCTCAATTATGAAACTGGCCCTGTACTCCCAACTTCAGTCTACCCGTGACCACGGCAACTGCAACGTCGAAAATTAATGTTCACCTCATAAATAATAGCGATTAGACTCTTTTAAAATACAATATTTCACATTACAAGGAATCATATTTTAATTTTTGAATCGCTCGTAGCCCCGGCTGCCTGAGTGATCTTAAAACGATCACAAAGGTTAAGCAACACAGGGCACGTTCAGTGCATGGATGGGTCGCCGTCTATGCCTAACGCTAGTGGCATTTTCCCGAGCGGTTCCGTGCTTCGCAAGGCACGTTAAGCTGTTGGTGCCGGCTGCCGTCGATAGATGGCAGTCGTTAAGCCAAGTCAGAGGCCTTAGGGCGGCTTGACAACTTCTGACAGTAGACGAGCCACTAGTCTACAAGCCTCCACCAATCCGGACTTGGCCCGCGTGGTGGAGTATGGCCTATACCTTCCTCAGGGAAGAGACCCGTGCCCCTCGGTGGGGACATAATGGGTTGATGATGATGAAGATATTTTAATATTTCAGTGATCCTATTCAATAGCGATTACAAGTTCTTGGTGCCTACATTTTCCGTGTAATTAAACGGATATTTTAATATCAACAAATAACTTGTGTTGGAATATTGTAACAAAAACACCATGTTTATTATCTGTGGAAGATTACTAGGGTTCCGCACCTTTGGGTAAAAACCCTTAGTAATAGGGTCCCTTACCCGACCCTATTACTAAGACTCCGCTGTCCGTCCGTCTGTCACCAGGCTATATCTCATAAACCGTGATAGTAAGACAGTTGAAATTTATTTTTGTTGCCGCTATAACAACAAATAACTACTAAAAACAGAATAAAATAATATGGGGGGCTCCCATACATTAAACGTGTTTTTTGATCGATATTAATAACGGCAACAGGTAGACACTTGAAATATTCAAATGTTGTATAGATAATGGTATGGAACACTTCGTGCGCGAGTCCGCCTCGCGCTTGGCCGGTTTTTTCTTCAATAGCGACACTGCCTTCTCGGTTGTCACTCTTAGAGAAACTTGTACCTTAAATCTTATCCAGGGATAAACAAATAAGTACGTAGCTGGTTGACAGAAAAATTAATAGTTGTCAGTGGTACCGTTTATCTATAAATAAATGCAAGACATAGTTGAACTTATTCTCTGGATACAGCTTAGCCATGGATAAATAGGTGCGTAGTGTTAGCATAATCCAGCCTCCTAGTTTAAAAATATGAAAATTTAAGACTGTACTTAGCATTTTTAATTATTTTAGTAAAATGAGTAAACTTTTGATAAATATCGTCTGAGGGTTTGATGCATAATTAAATTACGGAAATTTTAAATATATTTTTGGTTTTCTGATACGTTGTTTTTAATAAAGAAAAAAACATTAATTTTGGAATTAAGTTTTCTCAATGAAAAACATAGTACAGGTTAAGAAAAATATGCCTTGAAAATCCGAAATTCAATTATCCATCAAACCCTCACACCACATTTATCAAAAGATCACTCATGTTAAATTGTACGATAAAGATAAAGATAAAGATAAAACATTTTATTTGCATGGTAAATACATTAAAGTAGCTGGTAAAGTAAATGAAAAGAACATGCATGCTCTACCAGTTAAGGTGTGCAAATATTATACTTTGAGAATAATGTAAATAACAAATTTAGAATCTTAGAATGAATATTGAACACTAATTACTATCAGTAGGTACCTATATAACTGAAAGTTAGCATATTAATTAGTTGTATCCCGGAGGAAAAAAAATGAAGTTGTATTAATCTATTAGGAACATTGTTTTTTTTTACTCTGTTATAAAGGTATGTACCCAAGTTGTTAATTAATGAGACGGTCGTCAAGAAATTCTCTTACACTGTAATACATATTATCTAATAAGAATTTATGTAACTGTGTTTTAAATTTAGTAAGAGGCAGGATTGAGATGTTTTGAGGCAAGTGATTATAAATCTTTATAGCCATACAGTAAGAGTTGAGCGAGCCAGCATGCTCCACGTAACAGCAGCCTTAATTCAGCGTTGTCGTTTTATTCTACCCTCAGTTATATTTCAATACCTCGATTTTTTTTTGCACTAACCCTTGCTGAGGACAATTTTAATTCTATTCTCCTGTTTTATTTATTTGATTTGTCTGTTGTGTAGTTTAGTTTTCTTTCTGTTGATGTGCATATACTTATCTGGACTCAAAGTATCTCCGTACCTAATTTGTTTTTATGTCCGCGATGAAAAGTATCCTATATCCTTCCCGGGGACTCAAACGATCACCATACCGAATTTCATCTAAATGGTTTAAGCGTGAAGAGGTAACATACAAACAGACACACTTTCGCATTTATAATATTACATGGATTCTAATTGATTTGAAGTACCTACTCTTGTATGTAATAATAATAATGAAGCCATTTATTCCCAAAAAAATGTAAAGTACTTAAGTACATGCTTAATAATTAGTCATTCTGTATCATAACAATTCAATTCCTGTGTCATGAAATAATAATTTCTTAATAAAACTTACAAATTACATTATCAATTGAATTAGATTATGAATGACAATATTTTAATATATAATTTCATTATAATTAGACAATTTTATTTTATTTATTTAATAGTATTAATATGGCATGCATGCATTTACAGACTCGTAATTGATAAATACTTAAATTTTAAATACTTTCATTAATTCATTACTATAAATTACTTATTTTTGGGCACCCAAAAATACTCTTGTAGGTATATAAGTAACATAATATTTTTTATCTACACTAATGTTGTAACTAGTCTGTCCTCAGCAGCAGTTACAGGCGTGAAGGAGTGAACAGAGACAACGTATTGCTTCCAAGACCATTTATTGTAGACTGACATACGTCACTTAGGCACAGCTGAACAATGGCCTTCTTAGTCTACCCTCAATACACTACACACCTCCACCCTTATTCTAAAAATTAACTCTGGTAATTAACAACGTAGCAACAATGAATGGCTACAAACATTACACAAAATAAGACGTTGTAGTTGTATCTACCAAAAATTGCATCGCCTTATGTCGTAATAACTTCAAACTTGTTTATACAATGATGTTATTTACTACGTCCTCGATACACTTTTACCTAACCCTACGACGTTATCTTGGGATCGGACAATAGGCCATTAGGAGGTGTTATGTATGACACGTAATGTTTACATTTCTCTTTTGTATGTACTTGCACAATGTACTGCCTAACCCTACGACGTAAATCTTGGGATCAGCTATCAAGCTATTAGGTAGGTATACTTCATACATATTATAGATCTTATGACTATCATTATACACTTGAGATATTTTGTCTATGGAAATTGACAACAATAGTCGCGCCATAGCGCGGGAGCGGAGTTACATAATCAGTCTTATTTATTATTGTAACATAGCAATATACCTACACTTGTTACTTAATTACTAACTTAATCAAAATCAAACCCGTATCTTTTCACGGGATATCTGATTCGTTTAGATCTAACATTTGTGTTCGGTTGGGCGGATTGTGTGTTGGTTTCCAGACTACTCCGAGTCGGGGACACGGGCGGCACGATCGCGCCCAAGCTGGTTGCGTTACCTTGCTGCTGTGGAGGAGAGACTGACTCAGCCACGACCGGCGAGTCATTTGGAGCCTCGCCACTGCCGCCGTCTTCAACTATCCCCGTTACGTCACTCCCTTGACCACGCCGCGGCGACTGCTCAGATGTGGCCGCCGTCTCGGGGCAATCTGATGACGCATCAGGGAACACCCAGGACCCTCTCAACCTCTTCCTCATCTGATCGGCATGTCGATGAATGGGTGACCCATCCCCCGCCCTCACAGAGTAATTACATTTACCAAGTTGATCCATCACCTCGCCACTGACCCACTTAGAACCGTTTTTGCTAAAATCCCTATACCATACTAGCTCGCCTGGCGCAAGATTTCTGTTAACGGCTCGTGCACAAACCTCTTGCTTAATATTCCCGTGATCGGGCCTTAAAGCGTCCACCCTAGTCCTCAAATTACGTCCTTGTAGCAGACGCGCAGGACTTTCCCCTGTGGTGCAGTGAGGAGTGTTGTGATATACTAACAAATACCTGGCTATAGCGAGCTCCGGGTTTATATTTTCCCTGCGGGCCTTTTTTATTACGCCTTTTATTATTTTCACGGCGTTCTCCGCCGCTCCATTTGATGAGGGATGGTACGGGGCTGTGAACGTCTGCGCTATGCCATTTCTAGCTAAGAACTCCGCGAACTCCCTACTTGAAAAGGGGGGACCGTTGTCGGATGCCACAAGCCGTGGCAAGCCCCAGCGACACCACGATTCTCTTAGTTTAGAGATGGTTGCTTCTGCAGTTGTGCGGTTCATTTTAAAGACCTCTATCCATTTGGACCTAGCGTCCACAGTGATGAGGTAGGTTTGCCCGTGTATTGGGCCCAGAAAGTCCAAATGCAAGCGTTCGTATGGCTTCGCAGGCCAACGCCATGGCTGTGGGGGCGCGGCGCGCGGCGCTGGCGCCACGGCGGCGCACACTTCGCACGAGCGGCACGTCATTTCCACCGCCTCGTCTAGACCCGGCCACCACACGTAACTCCGTGCGTGAGCCTTAGTTTTTACGATGCCCATATGGGGCTCATGCAGCTCCCTCAATACCGCCTGTCTGCACTGCTCGGGGACAACTAGTCTATGCCCCCACATTACACAGCCTAATTCTGTATATAGTTCCTGCCTGCGATTAAAGAACGGCTCTAATTCTTTCATACTCACCGCTCTGGGCCAACCGGTCTCAATGTAACTAAAAACTCGCGCGAGAATAGGGTCCCGCGCTGTTTGTTTTTTTACCTCCTTATTATCTAACAACAATGCATTTGTTGCGAAATGTAAATAAGTTTGCTCCGGTGGCTCGTAGCCGTCGTCCCTTCCGACCGGCAAGCGTGATAAAATGTCAGCACCGTTGTCGTTTGTCCTGATATATTCCAGACTGAAGTCGTAGGCGGATAAAATTAGCGCCCACCTCTGCATACGACTCGCGGCCATAGTAGGTATCCCGTTATAAGGACCAAAAATGCTAACGAGCGGTTTATGGTCTGTTTTTAGGACGAATCTCCTACCATATATGTATTGGTGAAACTTTTTGATACAATAAACTATGGCGAGCGCCTCTCGATGAATTTGAGAATAGCCCTGCTCGGCACTCGTCAACTTACGAGAGACGTATGCGACCGCGCGCTCCGGCCCCCTCGCCGCGCGCTGTGACAATACCCCGCCCACGCCCTTAGCGCTTGCGTCACATGTCACTATAAGTTCCGCGCTAGGGTCATAGTGAGCCAACACCCTACCGTCCATTAGCAATTCCTTTACATTCCTAAATGAGTCGTCACAAGTCTGGTTCCAGTCCCATCTTCTATTTTTTTTTAATAACGTATACAAAGGGTCAAGTTGATCACTTAGGTACGGAACAAATCTTGCGTAGAAATTCACCATTCCCAAAAATGACTTGAGCTCGGTTACGTTAGTGGGACTTGGCATTTCTTTTATAGCGCGCAACTTATCCGGGTCCGCTCTTACTCCCTCTTTGCTAACTATAAAGCCTAGGTATTTTACCTCTCTCGCAAGAAATACACATTTGCTTCTTTTGACCTTCAACCCTAAACACTCTAATCTGCCTAACACAGCTGCCAATGTTTTTAAGTGACTTTGTCTATCCCTGCCGGTGATTATTATATCGTCACAAAATGCCTGAACATTTTCTATATCCTTGACTAAATGGGACATAATTCTCTGGAAAATTCCACTGCTCGAAGATAGGCCATATACCAAACGGTTGTATCTGAATAGTCCTCTATGTGTATTAATGACGGTGTAACGCTTCGATTCTTCGTCTAAACAAATCTGATTGTACGCCTGTGATAGATCAATCTTGGAAAATTCTTCTCCACCCGCCAGATTGGCAAGAAGATCATCCACCCTGGGCAGCGGGTACCTATCGACCATGAGTACGGGGTTGAGAGTTACCTTGTAGTCGGCACACACGCGTAACGCACCATCCGCTTTGCTGACGATCACGAGCGGTGTGGCCCAATCTGAGCAGTCAACGGGTTCAATGACACCCTCTCGCAACATGGCGTCCAACTCGGCATCGACGCGCTCGCGCATCGCGTGCGGCATAGGACGCGCGCGACAGAACACCGGTGTTGCGCCCTCGCGCACCGCCAGCCGCGCCGCGCCGCCCGTGTACCGGCCCAATCCGCCACCCAAAACTTCCTTATGTCTGTCAAGAACGTCATTCAATTCTTTACATTGGCTATCTAACTTAAAATTGTCTTGATCATTACTTTGCTTAAACGATGGAATTTTGATATTCAACTCAGCTAACCACTGCCTACCGACCAGTGAAGTTACACCCCTTTCGACAACATACAACTCTAAAACACGCTTGCTATTTTGGTATTCCACAATTGGCCTTATCACTCCTATTGGCGCTGCCTTTGACCCATCGTAAAACTTAAAAAGTAGTTCACATTTCTCTAATTTGATATTCTTAAATAAGTGTTCATATGTCTTTCTGCTTATACACGAACACGCGGTGCCCGTATCTACCTCCATTTCAAGGTTACGACCGTTAATTAACACTGTTACACTCACCGGTTTGTAATCACTTAGGCCCATTTGAAACATTGCCTCCTCATCGCTCTGTTCTTCTGTGCTAGAGCCGCCTCCGTCAACGGCCGCTTGGCTTACGAAACGAACTCCTTGACTGCTGCGTCCTCGGTTTCTTCCACGTCTAGCCACTCCCGCCGGCCCTTCTGGATCTTTGTATGGACAAGCCTTTCGCAAGTGTCCCCGGTTTCTGCATAGGTTACACACGAAGTTTTTGTATCTGCACTGCTGCGACTGGTGAGCCCCGCCGCACGCCACACAGGTCTCACCGCGCGATCGTGCTGCTGCCGTGGCGCTTGTGCCGCGGCCCGCTCCGCTACGACTCGCTGCAGCCATACCCAGCGCGTGCACTGCGCTAGTGAGCTGGCCCACTCCATTGCTCGCACCGCCGGTGCTGCTCACCGCCCGTCCGCTCGACGCGTCAACTGCTGCAGAGTCTCTCTCAGCGGCTTCCATGCTGCTCGCTAGATTCATGGCTCTTGGAAACGTAAGCTCTGACTCAGCAAATAACCGCTGCCGTATCATATCGCTATTGAGGCCACATACGAATTGATCACGAAGGTTGTCGTTGAGTGCTGCCCCAAAGTTGCAATGCTTGCACATCTTCTTCAACGCTGCTACGTATTGTGTCACACTTTCGCCGATTCCCTGGCGCCTTTGCCTGAACCGGTAGCGTTCAGCCATTACTGACGGTGTAGGTTGTAAGTGTTCACGCACGATAGCCACTATTTCACTATAGTTCATATCCTTGGGGGATTTAGGACTCACGAGGTTCACTATCAGTTCGTATGTACTGTCGCCCACGAGCGAAAGTAGGGTTGATAACCGCAATTCCGGTTTAATGGCGTTTGCTTCGAAATAAATCGCCACGCGGTCACAATACAATGTCCAGTTACCCGCGTCTAAGTCGAACTCTCTGATTTTTCCGATAGACATGGTTTCCGTGCACTTTTACGCGTTACTTTACTCGCAAATTTATCCTGCGTCGCCAGATAGTCTGTCCTCAGCAGCAGTTACAGGCGTGAAGGAGTGAACAGAGACAACGTATTGCTTCCAAGACCATTTATTGTAGACTGACATACGTCACTTAGGCACAGCTGAACAATGGCCTTCTTAGTCTACCCTCAATACACTACAGTAACATTCTACTTATGGTTTCAATACTTGACTTATAATTACTACTGTTATAGCGCAGACAACAAAAAACTCAATTTAAGCAATTTCACATGACGGTATAATATTCACATCGATATCGTAAAATCTCATTATAACATCAATAAAACGCGACCAACTTGATTGCAGGGCCAATCAGGTTGGTCGCGCTTTATTGAAGCTGCACTCTCATTGGTTAAATTTTAATGGCGGCAAAACCACTGTGATTATACACGTACGCGTGAATTTAATTTAATAAATTTGTTGTTTGATTAATTGCATTAGTGAAGATAAAGTAGTGTATGCAACTGCATATAACAGGGGTATTAAAACACTCGTTACTATTATGAAACTCGCTGCGCTCGTTTCATAAACTCACACTCGTGTTTTAATACCCTTCATTATATGACAGTTGCATAAACTACTATTACAAAATTTTGGTAAAAATGGGCTCGCGGCCTCATGGTTCGGGGGCCCCCGTCAGTTCGGGGGCCCGTGGCATTTTGCTAGCCTTGCCACCCTACAGTTACTTCACTGCCTATCAGTTTATTTTGCCTCTGTGATATGTCTTGTTGGTATAATAAATGTCTTTCTATCCTTCTTTCAGACGTGAAGAACAAAACAGTGGAAGGCAAATAATCGCGCAACAAAATGTGTCCCGTTTACGACTGCTGCGAACTAGCGGCTGTAAAATAGTTTCTGCAAATACAATAGTGGTTCAGGGTAACCCGTGTTACATACTCGGTGTTATGTTAACTCTGTGTAAACTATTGCACAAATAAACCACAGACATGTGATACGATTTGAAAGGACCCTGAATAATAATGAGACAATTACTGAACTCGCTGACCTCTACAAGGATTCGTATGGGTCAGAGGCTGGATTCAAGCTCACCTAACGTATTCATAGGTTTTTCTTCCACTCTTCCACTTCATCGTCCGAGTGCGTCGAGGTCGGTGCGTAAACCTGCACAACCTTGAGGCTATACCTCTCAGTTAATTTAATTATGAGGTACGCAACCCTGCTCGATACACTTGACACTTCTACAACGTTGTCGCAGAAAGCTCTATTGACCAGGAACCCTACGCCACCCTGAGACAACTGGTCTCCCTCTCGAAAGTATAGAAGGTGGCCTGATTCAAGGGTTACAGTGTCCTCCCCCTCTCTTCGGACTTCGGATAACCCAAGAACGTCCCACTTTACCTTCTCGAGTTCGACTTCCAGTTGTGCCAGGTGCTCGTCCAGCCGTAACGTGCGTCCATTATACGTCGCCAAGGTCAGTTGTTTATGGCGGCCTTCCGTAACCCGGGGATTCTTCGCACCCCCTGCCCTGCCGTTACCGTGACCGCCGCCTTGATCAGGAATAGCAGGGCGACCGGGAACTGGGGGCCGTGGTCCGTTCTGACTTGCCATTGGATGTTTTGCTCGTAATTGCCACGCTGAGCAGGCGGGTTGGCAATCGCAGACCGTATACGTGCCAATGTCGCTGCTGCCCGACACCGGCACGACCCGTATGTGCTGGGTAGCAATATGCACGGGTATTCTCTTAGTCGCCTTTTACGACACCCACGAGAAGATATGGGGGAGTGCTATTCTTAAGCCGGCACTCCGCGGCGGCTATTCTATTAGTTGAGAAATTTTATTATTGAAATATAAGGGTAATTAAATAAAACAATGTACTCCGTAAAAATAAAGTAATATGCATGCATTTATTTCAATCAAATGAACACAAAATAAAATAAGACGCTTCAGTCAACTAAAAAAAAAACTTCTTATTAATACTAAGAAACATTGATAGGTATGAGGAGCCCTACTACTCATCGTCACTGGTAAATAAGTGCTGGCTTGGACTTAGTGGGCCGGCCTCGTTTTCTTTTTTGTCCAATGGGTATCATTTTTGCTTCCAGTGGTGGTGTTGTTAGTTTGAGCCGAATTGCTAGCCTCAAAACGTGTTTGCATACATATCTATTGAAAAATTCGGGACAGTCGCACGATCCTTTTTGCCAGTCCAAATTTGGCAATGATTCGTCGCCCCGCCCCCATTCGAATTCGCGCGCATTTAAAAATCTGTATTTTTCATTAAAAAAGCGTATCAAAATAAAAAACATAAGCCCTCAAATAGAATATCAGTAACCAATAATCATTAATAAAGCAGCTTACAAAACTTTGCTCAAAGTGAACTTTTTAGTAGTTCGCTAAGTATAACCTCACTTAGAAAAATCGAATCTATCTTAATATTGAAGTTGCCCTCTCTGTATTTCCAGTCGCTCACTTAGTAATGAAGTCGCTCGGATAAAATTTTAATATCTGAAATGGATTTATCACAATCCACTTTTTGTAAGCTCGTTCTGGATTTTATTATAAATCAATATTCGTCGTCAGTTTAGTTAATTTTTCGCTTACTCAAATTCATACCGCTCAAGTTATTAAAACAGTATGTCATCATCAGTCGCAAAGTTTTTTTTTGTTCGCTCGTTTTATAATTCCCCTTAAAACACTCGTTACTATTATGAAACTCGCTGCGCTCGTTTCATAAACTCACACTCGTGTTTTAATACCCTTCATTATATGACAGTTGCATAAACTACTATTAACATACTGTAAAAAACTAGGTTCATATGTGTAGGTCTTTTTCTCATATCGTGAATAAAGTATGTCCCTACTTTTTCGGATGCCGGGAGTGGCCCATTCACTAAATCCTACTTTATTTCCTTTTGATGAGAACTTTTTCAATTTATAAACTTTTTCAAAACTATCTGAAACAACCTTAAAGAAATCTCCATAATGGGCTTTAGCATTGAGAGTTTTTATTTTTTTGGGTGGATAAGCTACTTTGTAAATCAGTTTTAAATATTTCTTATTTTTTTTGTGTCATGGGCCTGTAAAGTATATCTTTTTATGATTTTTTTTAAATCTGCTTCTACGTGTACAATTTGACCACTGTGGTCTGACTTTAAGCAATGTAATGTATAGAATAATGCAAAAATTCATAGTCACAGTTAGGGTTGCCAGCCCTAATATATAATATAGTATCCATCTATATAAGGGGCTCAAATACAAATACAATTCAAGTTTTTAATATGTTGTTATACGTGCCTCCAATGAAGGCTTTTTTATTTTCATAAGCAGCCTATACACGCCCCACTGTAGGGCACAGGCCTTCTCTCAGAGAGAGAGTATGGGTTTAATCACCACACGCACCGCGGATTGGCGATTTCAAGCGCTGAGATTTGTGAATAGCTCAGACACTCGGGTTTCCTCACGATGTTTTCCTTCACCGTTAGCGAGTGGTATTGCTACTATAACTTCACAAATGTACATAACTTAGAAAACAAAGTCATAGGTACATGCCCGCACTGGGAATCGAACGTGGGTCTTTTGCTTCCGAGTCCAATGTTCTACCCACTAGGTTACCACCGCTTTTTTATTATATTTTTATTTGTCACTTTATTATTAACATTTTATTTTTATTTATCAATAATATCAACGTTTGAGACAATGCCCATTAAGGTTGACGTACAATGTAAAACCATCCAATCCGGTAGGTACGACAGAACTTTCACGGACGCTGATCTCAGTTTTAAACTATTACGTACCGCCCATTTTGCTGTATAATAGGGCCTACGGAACTTGAATTTGGCTCTGTTATACAGACCTTAGGTCCTTCCTTCATTGCGTTACTCCAGAGCCTTAGAAGTATAATACACTGGCTTTTACCGATAAACCTGGTCCAAGTTCCGTATCAAACCTAGCTGGTGTTCGCCACGAATGTTGGAAATGTTTTATTTTTAGTTTACTGTACGTTGTATTTGTGAATTAGTGGAATCAATCAACCCACTTTCGTCCACTGTCCTCGGCCACCCTCATTAAGCCCACCACTAGTCATCATTCAGCCACAAGAAGTCCACTGCTGGACATAGGCCTCCTCCATGGATTTCCAAATCTCCAAAAAGACCGGTTGGAAGCAGCTTGCATCCAGCGTCTTCCTGCCACTTGGATGAGGTCATCCGTCCATCTTGTGGCTGGTCGTCCTACGCTGCGCTTGCCGATATGTGGTTTCCATTGGAGAACTTTTCGGCCCCATCAGCCATCCGTTCTGCGTGCTATGTGCCCCGCCCACTGCCATTTCAACTTACTAATCCGCTGGGCTAGTAATGTGCCTCAAATCGTCGATCCATCAGCTGGTGGGCATCCTACGGGGGGCATCCTGTAAATGGGCGTTTACTATCTACCAGTTTGCGGTCTCCACTCCAGAACCTTAGTATCCCGCTTCTCCGGCAGATGTGTTCAGCCCACTGCCACTTCAATTTGCTAATCTTATAGGCTTCTCATTCGGAGGTCGTGAGTTCGAATCTCGGCATTTATAACAATGACTTTGTTTTCTAAGCTACGTACTTTTGTGAAGAAGTTGAAATGGGTGGAATTTTTTGCCTCTAAATAGGTCTTTTAAAACTGTCCTCAGCACGGGTTAGTGCAACGAAAAGAATATAGACCTCCACAGCCTTGGCTGTCAACGGTACCCTTAATAGGAGAGGGTCTTCCAACTAGAATGTTGTCCCGAAACTTGTTAAGGAGCGATTCCCGGGATATCTCCGCTCTGAGTCGAACAATTACACTAACTGGCGGTGATTTGCATAGTTTTCATGAATTTGTAATGAATTTAATATTTAATTTCTGGCCAAAAGTTCTTGGCCTTAGTCGGTTTCTGGTGAATTTCTTAGATCTCTTCTGAGGGAGCCAGTTTTTTAACAAGCACATAACTTCCACGGAAGGTTCGCTGTATAGGGAGTAGAGATTCGCTAATAGATTTCTTTACGGAAACTAGCATCTTAACAGTTGCAAGTCAATATATTCATGAAAATATTATGTACCTACGTTAGAACAAAAAAAAATATCGACGATTCAAAAATATTGGCAGCCGTCTTAGTGATACTAGAAATAAACATTGATTACCATTTCCACGATGAAGACTTAAAAAAGTATATACATCCTTTATGAGAGTTACCATATTATAGTGACATTTTAGGGTCCATATATATATTTATCATCATCATCATCATCATCAGCCATTTGACGCCCACTGCAGGACATAGGCCTACTTCGTAGTTTTCATAACCATGAAGGGTTTTGCCATAATCGCCACGCTTGGCAGGTGGGTTGGCGATCGCAGTATGCGGTTGGAATCTCAGGAAGACGCTGCTGCCCGTCTCCTGGTAATTGATTTCCTTAGTTGCCTTCTACGACATCCACGGGAGGAAATGGAGTGACGCTATTCTTAATCCGGCGTCACACGGAGGATATATATACATACATATACGTATATAGGATTTTACACACTGCAGGTGACCCTTTTGACCCTATATGTGAAAATTTGTGAAGATGTTTGGATGTTTGTTTGGCACCCTTCGGGTACGGAACCCATAAAACCGGCCACGCTCAGTGTAGGGTTCCGTAGAAAGAGGGTTTTTTTTATCTTCTTTACAGAACTAACAACTTCGTCGAAGTAATTTTCAGTGGATTGTGTGCGAAGTTTTCCTTTTATATGTTAGTCGAGGTAGAGGTACATCAGACCGTTGTGACGGACCAAGCTCCGTACAAGTGCTCACGATCGTTAATATCATGTTGAATTGTGTTCTGCACGAGAAGATTAAGGATGGAAGCTAAAAGAAACCGAGAAATGATAATCGTATACTTATATAGGGATTGTAAAACATTTAAAGAGCGTATTATAGAATCTGATAAAGCGCCGAAACGTATTTGGTTCCCCAACATAAAATAAAGCTAGGTATATTTTGTTTGTATCATTTGTAAACATTTAAGCAGTTCTTGTGAGATATTGCGTTGTCTTTTCTAGATTAAATGTTTACGATAATTGAGATTAATTACAACGGCATCTATTTTGCGAGATGGCACAACTAATGAATTATGGATTGAAGAAAGTTTTCACCTAAAACCTGTTACAATACATGACAGTTCATCGCTTTTTTCATAGGTGACGCTACCGGTCTAAACGCGTGGGTCTGAATTCATTCTCTAAAACAAAAACAAAAAAAGTGCATCCGAAAAGCTTTTGTTTTGTAGCATTTGTAAACATTTAAACAGTTCTTGTGAAATATTGCGTTGTCTTTTGTAGATTAAATTATGCAACTTGTTTTAGGGATGGTTTACGATAATTGAGATTAATCACAATGACATCTCTCTTGCGAAATAGCATAACTAATAAATTTTGGATTGAAGAAAGTCTGTCACCTAAATCTAATACAGTACATGGCAGTTCATTATTTTGTTCATAGATGACGCTTTTTTAATTCATTCTCTAAAACAAAACAAAAAATTGCATCCGAAAAGCTCGGTCATTCAGGTACTAAATAAATAGGGAACTTAAATCATATAAAACTTTAACAAAACAACATAGACTCACGCCTGTGTCCCGGAGGGGTAGGCGAATGTCGGGGACTGCCACTTGTTGCGATCTTGACGGATCGCTGTCGCTTTCTCAACATTCATTGGTCGTTGCTTGCGCGCGCGCCGGTTTCGGGTGCTTTTGTCTTGCCCTTTGCTAATGCATCCCCTGTTTGGTCGAGGTGTGTCCGTCTGGGTCATCCCTTGCCGGCCCTTCCACCCACATTTGTTCGATGGATTTGTTTCCTCCTCTCCACATGTCCAAACGAACTCAACATTCCTTTCTCAATTTTAGTCACTGCATCCTCTTTTAGTCCACAACGTTTTCTAGTCACACGGTTATGTGTCCGGTCATTCAAAGTAACACCAGACATACTTCTCAAGGACCTCATTTCTACTTAAAAACGTAGAATTTAGTTTTTCATTGAACTTTGAACGTTTTCTTAGAAACAATATTTTACGAGATGACTCATATATATTGATAAACGCTTCATATATTGTAGGCGTTGCGTTCATACGTTGGGGAGTGACGTCATGGTCTGAGGTCGAGTTGTATGCCGCGTTGTAGTGCCACGTGATTGTATTGACTTTTTGACTGTTTGTATCGTAGGGAGTGTATGGTCGCGGAAGAAAGAGATACCACGTTTGTTTGCCTTTGGACGTGTCCTCTCATACTTTATTAAAGTTTTTCTTAGTGCAAGTCCCCATTATCGAATATCTTCGCATAAGCTCTAGAGTTAGCTCCATCTAGGAGTGAGTAGCGTATCAGTATTAGTTCTTTGTTAATACGATATTAACCGTTTGAGTGGGGGGGCGCCACTGTTATTTCCGTCCGGTTGACGCCAACCAAATAAATCATTATAACGCTTCAAATCCCAATTGTAGATAAAGTAGAGTATGTTTAGATGAATATAGACTGAATTAAAGAGATGTTGTTCTATATACGAGATACGAAACTTTGTTATTAACAGAAACTAGTTTTTCGAAAACACCACCGCGTCATTCAAATGTGCGTTGAATAAATTGATAAAAGGATTGTAGAAAAATAAATCAATCGGGAAATATCGAGATAAATAAATAGAAACTTAATTGACAATATAATTGCAGACATTAAATATTAATTTATAAAATAGCATAATATTAAAGTTCTGAAATTGATTGAGAAGATAGTGGCGCGATGTGGTACGAGTTTGACGAACAAAAATAGAATTACCAATGTTGAAGTCCTTAAATTAATAGCAGTAAGGAATAAAATTCTTTTTGGCGGGATTTCGTTATTGGTTTCGCGAGCGGGAGAAGTGGCATCATATTAGGAGGGGGCCGCGAGGTTAAAAAAGCTGGGTTCGGGAACTATTCAGAGCTTTTTCCGGAACAGAAAATTGAACAGTAAATACGTCTGCTGCGCTCGTAGGCAAATTCGCCATTTTGTGAATTTACTATTAGGGAGTTTCGTTTGTATTTAAATTCGAAAGTAGGAGAGTGGTTTTGGATTTGTAACCTAACATCACCTGTGGGCATTGCGTCCCAGACTATCAGCTCTGGTGTGAAGTTTCAGGTTCTGAATTACTTTCTTAGCTAGGGAATGAGATTTGAAAGTGAAGTGTAAGGTTAGAAGCGGCCTTCGATTCCTAAACCGTTTGTATATTTAGCTAGAAGTTTTCCGCGTAAAATAGGGTTTTCAGCCTTAGTAATTAGGGTAGCTCTCGCGAAATAAAAGTTTACTAATCCTTTTCCTCCACAGTACTACGTTTATGCGGAAGTAAATTTGTGCAAAGGAAAACTCACGGTGACAAAGGTATGCTATGGATAATCCGTGTGTCTAGCCTTTGTCAAATAACCAAGGCTCGGCGGGGGCACACGAGATGATCGATATCATTCTTGCGTCATAGCTTTCTGAGCCTTTGCAGACATTTAATTCCACTTATTACTTTAGCTTAATTCCACTAGCTAGTGGTAATTGAGTTTCAGTATACAAACGTGTGAATTTAGAGCGAATTCACTTGGGAGCCTTAAGAAGTTTAAATTAATGGACTAAGGAACCCAAAATCTAGCTCTGCTTACTATGCTACGGCTGAATCTGAGTCTGCTTGGGTTGAAAGGTTTAAAGAATCCCTTCACCGGAGGCATTCCCAATTTAATTTAATAATAAAAAAGTAATACTAACAATAATTTTGAATTGAGATAATTACATTAATTATCTTGTTTGAAGATTGGGATAAAATGCTTCTTGTGAATGCGGTGTTAGATCTTCTTCCGTTAGCATACGTGGTGTAGCAATTTTCCCCCTGCTTACCCTGAGTGACAGACGATTCTAGCCCTCTGGCACTTTGCACCCATAACATATTTATGTATTATATTCCGAATATTCTTACCTTGCGGGTGGTTACCGAACCCATAAAACCACCTGCGCATACACATCCTAGGCTACACACTCTGGCCGGCCAGAAAGTCTGAAAGCTAACTGAGTCAAGTTACCAAGTAATTTGAAACAGTCTGGTTTTCCGGAGTTAGGGAGGATAGAAGTAGGAAATAGCTGTGACTAGGGAGACACCTTAGGCACTCACGCATACACACGATTAAATGTAAATGGGGTTTGTTTTGCTGAAACAATAATAATTTTGATGGGTGGTTAAATATATTAGCTTACGGGGTTGGGAAAAATTAGGCAGGCTCCCCCTTTTCTTTCAGGGTATCCAGTTGTATGATGAGAGTAAGTATTTCCCCAAGTCCCCACCATAACAATGCGGTCATTAGATGCGTTTAAGGTTCATTTACTTAATAAAACTAAAATAAGTGAAATTGGTGCTTCCACAATGTTTTGTAGTGTAGTGATATTGTAATCAATATGTCGCAATAGGTTTAGTGTTCAATAAATCTTTTTCCAAACCCGTCTGTAAATGATAGCGTTAAGTAATTCTCTTATCACCTACTCATAAGGATGTAGATGTAACCCCGCAAAATTCCGCGCCGCGCTAATGTAAACCTGCAAAACTCTGTTGGACTAAAAGATTGTATTCGTTGTTTAATTGTGCGAGTCTTGAATTAGTAGCTACTAAACTTACTGCTTATCTATGTCTCTGGTCCTTACCTTAAAACTAGACGTAAAGGTTGGTGCGTTTCATCCACACGGTGATCATTTGAAACTAAGGAATAGGTAAAACGAAACGAAAATATTAGCTTCATAGGTACTTATCTTTTGACCTTCGGACGGGTCATTCCACTATTGCAGAGGTAGGAACAATTTATGTAGGTGCGTAGATACTTTTCCTTCCGACCGTTGTTTCTTTAGTATTATTGCATTTTAGGCGCAATATAGGGTGAATAATATATAGGGTGGTCAAAACTCGGATTATTGTTAGGAATTGAAAGACGTTATGGGACGTTAGAGAGTAGTTAAGAGCCACTATAGGCTTTGTAGTAGTAATGCTATATTCATTTTAAGTATATTGGCTTAATACTCTGCTTAATCTCATAGTTGCGTGAGCGCGGCTGGATTGTTTCAGTGTTGGTAAGCTTCGATGAAGTCTTATTTCAACGTACTTTGTGCATTTGGTTATTACCTCTCTCACACTTTCGTCTGCCAATGCATTGTACTGCTGAACATCCCTTTGCCGTTTCTTGCGTTAATTGTGTGAAGCGTCTTGAGTCTTAAGATCTCTATACTTGCTTAAAGCTTTTATTATGTTTGACTTGTCCTTGAGTGGCATCTCATAGTTGCGTGAGCTCGGCTGGATTGTTTCAGTGTTGGTAAGCTTCGATGAAGTCTTATTCCAACGTACTTTGTGCATTTGGTTATTACCTCTCTCACACTTTCGTCTGCCAATGCATAGTACTGCTGAACATCCCTTTGCCGTTTCTTGCGTTAATTGTGTGAAGTGACTTGAGTCTTAATATATCTCTGCCTGCTCAAAGCTTTTATTGCTTCTATTAAATTTATTTGTATGACTTATGTCTTTGGGTGACATTTCATGGTTGCGTGGGTTTGGCCGGACTGTTTCAGTGTTGGTAAGCTTCGATGAAGTCTTATTCCAACGTACTTTGTGCATTTGGTTTTTTACCTCTCTCACTCTCGTCTGCCAATGCATTGTACTGCTGAACGTCTCTTTGCCAATTCTTGCGTTAATCATGTATGTTTTCTTAAGGCATAGACTCGGAATAATGAATCATTGTATTCTTATTTCTAGTCAGTCATAGTTTTATTATTTATAAGTATATATTAACAGTATAACGTAGTGGTGGCCAATCCCCATCCACGGTAGATATAATTAGCACTATCGGCTAGTAGATAATTGAGTATTGCACTCTCTTCTTCTTATCCAATATTATCTACTTAGCTGGCTAATAATGTCTGCCTTAACCGGCCTTTGGTAGGGGACGTTATACTAAAACACTCACATGTGTAGTAGTATGACAAGTAGTTATTTATTTCAAATATTTTGCTACTATAATCTTATCTTATTTAGATGGAATTTATTTTATTCAACCTTTAATTTATTGTCTTCTAAACTCAACTTCTTTATTTAAATTTCCTTCTTTTATCCCAATTTTGTCTCGCTTCTGCTTATTTAATGTTGCTTTATTGCTATTTTAGTTTCTTCGAATCTTCCCAAAATTTACCTTTTCTAATAAACATTTGGTTGGTATTGAATGTTCTTAGTCCCACTTTTATTATTTTAACGGATCTTTTACATACACTCATTACTCAATCTCATATCCTAAAAGTTCTTGGGTTACTAATACGTTCTCAACGAAGGGTTCTCACTAGACTAGTCGATCACAGTTGGCCATTGGAGTGTTTTGCATCATAGTAACTTTTCTCCTTTACTATCGGGGTCAACGTTTAATATTAGGGGGTTGGGGGTCACACCGTCAGGTTTCCTAACGTGGTCTTGTATTTTCCGAGTGATATTGTTACAGAAAATTCACAAATGCACCGCGGTCCCTAGCGGGAGTCGAATCCCACACCTCCGCGTTGGTAGTCCAGAGAATTACCGTAAGACCGACGAGGCAAGATCGGTTGAGCTGTTGTTGCCAGCGGGGACATTTTAAATTCCGGAACGTAGTCACTAAGGCGGAAAGCATTCTTCATCGATGCGAATCGATATGCGCTACAGAAGGAGGGTTTGTGTACATTGATGCTTTGCGGATGGAAAGACTTGTCACAATCAGTTCAGTCCGTACTCATTCACTGCCGGATATAGGCCTCCCCAAGGCACGCCACTTCTTTCTGTCCTCGGACATCCTCATCATCATCACTCAGCCACAAGAAGTCCACTGCTGGACATAGGCCTCCTCCATGGATTTCCGAAAAGACCGGTTGGAAGCGGCTTGCATCCAGCGTCTTCCTGCCACTTGGATGAGGTCATCTGTCCATCTTGTGGCTGGTCGTCCTACGCTGCACTTGCCGATATGTGGTCTCAATTCGAGAACTTTTCGGCCCCATCGGCCATCAGTTCTGCGTGCTATGTGATGATGAATCTGCCTCAGATCGTCGGTCCAGCAGGCAGGTCTCCCCTCGAGAACCTTGTACCCCATCGGCTATCGATTCTTCCGCAGATCAACTCGCTCATCTCAAAAGCTATGTCAATCATCTTAGAGTTTCTTCATTCCTCCCATAGCCTGACTCTTCGCTCATCTCACAACCTTCTCCTCAGAACTCCTCCTCGTCCATTTATGCAATGAGCTGCCCGTGGAAGTGAGAAAATCAAAGTCCTTGTCTGTTTTAAGGCATTGGTGAAATCACACTACCTCACTGCTTAAACTGTAAAATTGTTGTTTATTAATATTCATGTATATGTAGGCTATACTGTATGTAATTATAAGTACCTACCTACTTATAATCTTGCAATCTTTCGTAACTTGTTATTCACATATCAATATATCGTATTTTCGATTTTGTTGTGACACGCTACTTTATTAATACGCAAATTACGGGCAAATATATATTTTTATTACTCTTTTTCTATCGATTCCCTAGCATAGCTGGGGATCGACTGACATCTAAAACAAAAACGAAACGATTCCCTTCACAATATTTAAAATAAGACTAGAAGGCTCTGCCAGCCAGCTACTATAAAGAAGAATCGTTACAGTACCATGTCCATGTCTGTCTGTCTGTCCGTCTGTCCGTCCGTCCGTCAGTCCGTCAGTCCGTAAGTCCGTAAGTCCGTCAGTCCGTCAGTCCGTCAGTCCGTCAGTCCGTCAGTCCGTCAGTCCGTCAGTCCGTCAGTCCGTCAGTCCGTCAGTCCGTCAGTCCATCAGTCCGTCAGTCCGTCAGTCCGTCAGTCCGTCCGTCTGTCTGTCTGTCTGCCTGTCTGTCTGTCCATCTATTGTTCTTTGATGGATTGTCTCATTTCTGACGTGAGCCATCAAAGATACTTCGATACTTCGACTTAGAATCAGTGGACCAATCCTATCGTCAGTGTCCACGTTCGTCTGTAATTAAACAGGTGGATCCTTGAAACTAATCCAATTCTAAGTTTATACAACATACAAAACACCGGTTTCTCGTACACTAATACGCTGTTAATCTACTGTTAACAGCTGTCAATTGACCAAAGTGCATACAAAAAAAAACATTGACAGCTGTTAACAGTAGATTAACAGCTTGTTAGTGTACGAGAAACCGGGGGATAGTCACATGATGTTGATGAATCGAAAGAGGTCTGTCAGGATCGTGGCAAGTGGCTAACCCTGATTTCTGCCTACCCTTCTGGGATTCAGGCGTGATCTGAAAAACGATTTCCACAGTATCGATTAAATCACTTCCAATAAGGAAAAATTCTCTTAAAAATTTACTCGACGATACATACGGAACCATTTGTTTTGCGTTATTTCAATAATACCTTGTACCTACTAAGCATGAATCCTTCAATGTACACCAAACAACTCTATAACCCCTAATCTGCCAAGGCGTCTCCCGGAGGGCGCAATCATTCAAAAGCAGGTCTTCACAACAGAGTTCCAAAGTTCAATTTAACTCTTTCAAAGACAAATAAAGTATTTATCATCACCGGAGGCGAACTGCGCGCCGAATTGAAAGTCAATGGACGTCTTTTAAACCGTTTATTTAACAGGTCTACAAGGGGATTATACGCAATTTTCTCAGCTTACTGCAAAGGAAAACGTCGTGAGTAAACCGTGAGCGGCTGACGTACTAACATGTCTTAGAAGACTTGAAGTCACACGAAATATCTGTGTAATTTAGTTTGTTTGCTCTGTTTTTTCTTTTTTTTTCTATGTCCTATAGACGTCCCACGGTCTTCTCCAAGAAAGAGAGAGCAAGGGCTTAACTACCACGCGTGCCCAACGAGGATTGGCAATTTCAGGCGCTGAGGTACGTGGACATCGCACACACTCAGGTTTCCTCACGATGTTTTCCTTCACAGTTAGCGAGTGCGCTTGCTACTACAACTTCAAAAATTTACGTAACTTACAAAATCTATCTGTCTATGAAGTAAAGAAAAAATAAGTGAAAATTTCTTCAGGCACCCTTTCTCTTAACTTTGAACGAAACCGTCACACAAATGGCCCTGTTTCATAGAACTATAATTCATATTTTACTATGGCAATTCGATGTACATTGCAAAGTCGATTAACCCACGGATTAACAAGTAGACTCGGCTATCACAAATGGGTTTGGTCCATACATGAAGCTTTTTATCAATATAACTAAATCAAAGCTAGTTATAACTTACTGATAAAAAGCGATAGTTTCTATTATTTTAAGTTAGGTATGGTAAATTAATTATGTTTTGTTTCGTCTCTTATTATATTGGTTATCTGAATAAAGATAGATAGATAGAATATTATTTATTGTGTGTACACCAGGAATTACATATGAGAATTTAACAATAATATAGTACAGTACAATTGGCGGCCTTATTACTAACAGTAATTTCATCCAGACAACCGTTGACGGAAAAAAATGAGAAGCTACATTTACCCGTCAATACGGGTAGTCGATGCAACTAAACAATACTAAGCAAGATATTAAGATATAAGTATATTTAATACACATACATAAACGGTACATAAATATGAAATAAATATAGAATAAACATACATAAATAAAAATTATCATACGAAGGGAAGAGATGAACGAAAAATATACCCACATACTACAAGAAAGTGATTTCACCAGAAAAAAAACAAACTTAAACTAATGCAAAGCAAAATATTTTTGAACTCTGCTCTTAAATACTTAAAAAAGTTAAATTATTATTACAATGTAACTCGAATTGTCAATTTGTCATAACAAACTTCGAATTGCAGTTTTCTGAACCTCGCTGAAACGGTGAATCGCTGGAGACCTTAAAAATCATAAAACGCCCGTAGATCTTCCCCCGACGGCCCTCCGGCGTATAGGCAGAGATCAGGGTTTGCCACTTGCTTTTATTAGGAATAAGCCCAGTTTAAATATGGATAAACAGCGCGTAGAAGGCCGAGTATAAAAAGCTCCTTTCGAATGTTTTTTCCTCAGGGCTTCTTAGTCAACTTCGTCGCTTTTGGACTGAAAGCGTTTTGTTATCATCGATTGCAATATCCGAATCAAGTGGCTGACGGAATTCTAAATCAAATTCTACTTAATATTATAAATTAATGTGAAAGTTTGCGAAGATGTTTGGATGTTTGTTGCTCAATCACGCAATAGCGGCTGAACGGTAAATCCGTGATATACCTACGTCCCACTGTAGGGCACAGGCCTTCTCTCAGAGAGAGAGAAGCGGTGGTAGCCTAGTGGGTAGAACATTGGACTCAGAAGCGGGAATCCCAGGTTCGATTCCCAGTGCGGGCATGTACCTATGACTTTTCTTTTTTTTCATTTGTGAAGTTATAGTAGCAATACCACTCGCTCACGGTGAAGGAAAACATCGTGAGGAAACCTGGTGTCTGAGCTATTCATATACCTCAGCGCTTGAAATCGCCAATCCGCGGTGGGCACGCGTGGTGATATTTAATATTACATTATACATTAACTCAGAATATTAATATTGTTTATGGCAACACAAGTACCTATTTCATGTTTCCTAGTTTAGCTCTTTAAGTTGGTAATACAAAAATGTCTTTCTTTCTGTGTGACCGAATCCATGGTGCGTGTGTTGTGTTAAATTAGAGGTAATAAATTCTTTGGTTCCGAGTGCCGCGTTTTGTATGTAAATTTCTACAGTCCACTTGCTTCACCCTGAGCCAGCTTCTAACAAATATTACATTACGCCTGTATGCCGGAGGGGTAGGCAGAGACCAGGGAATTCCACAAAAATATATATATATACATATATAGAGAAGGCCTCTATGCCCTGCAGTGGGAAGTATATGGGCTACATAGAAAATTGCCGAATATATAAATTGGAAACTATACAGGATTTTACAGAATCCCCATATACATACGATGAAGAAGAAGAAGAAAGACATTTATTATACCAACAAGATACATCACAGAAACAAAATAAGCACATAAGTAACATAATATGCACAACAACAAAAAGAATACTAAATACATATGTAAATACGCATGTATTTTTTTTTTCTGGTTGTGCAATGAAGTGTTGTCTATCTATCTATCCGAATATGTGGGCTTCTAATCGTCAGTAAGAAAAACTTTTACCATGTGGAAAATTTAAAATCGCGAAAAAAATATCTGTCCCATACATATCTGTTCCTACTAGCGGCATTAAAATGTTAATCGTGTTGGCGAGTGAAACCTCCCATTTTCCGATACCGTGAGTTAGTTACACCCTGTATATTATTAGCTTTGTATTTAATCCGAAATCTGTGCGCGGTTAAAGGATGAAACACACCAACGTGGTGGCGGTGCTGGTGGCGGTCCGTAAAAACTCCGTACAGCTGACAAGAACTTAACCTGCAGATTTGCTAAAGGTCATTCGAATGGTGGCGTGGTGGCCGGGTCACCTATCTCCCTCTAAAATGGTTGAGACTGGTGATGGCTGACCCCTGCGTTATGCTCGTGAACGGGTGCTGTTCGTGTGTCTGGCCGCAGCATTAATGTTTTTCCTACTTTTGTAAGAAGTATTATTTTGGCTTTTAAAGTTATTGGTGGCTATCACGGAATCATATCATATAGATTTTGATGTATAAGTTTAAGATGAATTGAGAAAAGATGGTCAGAGTGGAGTTTTTTTTTCCCGCTGCCTTTTTCTCCACTACAAATACGGCCCGAAGGCAGCGGCTAACATAGTAACATAGTACATTGACATTCAGCAAACAGAACGTAAATTCTTTACGTTGAAATAAATTATTGATTTCTGATTTCTGAAACGTCCATATAAATACTACTGCAGTAAATGTCGCATGTGGACCGCCACCGTCGCCCACGTTGGTGGGTTTCATCCTTAACTTATTTCCATAGGCGCTGCCCTTACAGAAAATAAGTTGTTTTAATTTATTTAGTTTTGAGATATTAGGTAAGTTTGGGAGCCTGGGCCGAATATTTCGGTTTGGGCTACTTTAATTAATTTTTAAAGTGAAAAAAAAAAGAATCTGAGTCTTTTAAAGTGAAAAAAAAAAGAATCTGCGTCCACGAAACCGAAGTACGTCATGAACGGAAGTACGTCAGCAAAAAGCTTATAAACTGTCGTTCCATTTTTAAATGGATAACTTTGTTTAATTACTGTGCACAGAACGTTAATTATTTCAAAGTTTCTGCGCGACATTGAATTAAAATTTTAATTAAAATTAGCGGGGACTCGCTGGATGCGGGCGGCACAAGACCGGGAAACTTGGAAAACCATGAGGTAGGCCTATGTCCTGCAGTGGGCGTCAAATGGCTGATGATGATGATAATGATTGGATTAAAATAAACTTTGAACTTTACTTCCATGTAGATAAAAAAAGTACCCGAAACCTAAAAACAAATGAATGTTGATGAAGCAAAAGAGATCTGTCAGGATCGTGGCAAGTGGCAGTCTCTGGTCTCTGCCAACCCCTCTAGGATACGGGCATGAGTTTATGTCATGTTACTCTCGACGAATCAAGAATACAATAATATCGATAATTAAGTTGATTTTTAATTTTTGATTAAACTTTAATTAGCTTCTTCATTAAAAACCTATTTAGAGGCTAAAAGTTCCACCCATACCGGGACTTGAACCCGCGACCTCTGGCTAACCGTGCCAGCGCTCTCCCAACTCGACCCATGTCAGCTTCAAGTCCCAGGTTTTTAAAATTGTCCTCACCACGGGTTTAGTGCAACAAAAAGAATATTAGCTCCTTTATTTAATTACGTACCTATTTGCGTAAGGAGAACTATTGGATCCGTTTGTAAAAGCGGATCAGGCCACAATTATGTCCGAGTGCGACCGTTCGGTGCAGGGTGTCTACGATATTTTGCGCCGGGTGGTCGTATTTGGTGATATTTGGCTTGATGTGTTTCAGTTCTCGTCCATATTCTAGCACGCTATCATCACACGTTAAAGGATGTGTAACTAGCTCATACGCTTTCACCATGATATTATAACATGCAATGTTACTTATCTGTTGTGTAATGCAATAAATAAAATTAAAGAAATAAACCTTGACAAGAGCGTAGAAAGAAAAAGACTAGAAATCCTAATGGAAATGTAATAATTTACATAGGTACTATGGGCATGAGAAGCCACAGTCCAACAAAAGTGGAACTTAGTAACGAAGTAGAATTAAGTTATTATTATAAAGTTCATAATGATTTTTCACCTAACTTTACCTCTTCGAACTCTAATAAATTTCAATATGTTGGAATACTTCGCCACAAACTAAGAACGACAGAGGTCATGGTTGATACTCAAATGACTTTGTTTTCAGCCAGTCATTTGCGGTGCGATTTCTTGAGGAGAAATTTTGGATATACGGTACTACAATAAACATAGTATTGTATACTCTGGAAAAGTCCCTCTGATTTCTTCCGAGATACCGACAATACCGAACGACCCGATCTGACATCCAATAGGGCCTGCCGCTCTCAAATCGGACTTTTTTCCTCTGTGCTTTTAGTTCGAAAACCCCTTCAGACTTACGACGAAGTAATTTCACAATAAAAGTGTTAGTAAATATTTTTAGTAAAGTATATATGATATTTATTTACGGTAAATGAAGCCGCGCGTTATAATGTTAGAAGCGCGTGCTACTTTGGTACTACACGGAAGTCATTAAGGGGATCCAGTGAGCTAACTTGCGCGACTAATGAAAAAAAAAATCATATTATCTTCTCTTACAGATCGTATTTGCAAAAAGTGTCTGTACAATCTCTCAGTAATGTTAACAGTGATTTTAAGGAACCACGACAAAGAACCTAGGATTACGAACCTGGGACCAGATAGTAATTATGCCAGAAACGGCCGTTTTTGGCGTTAATACTATCTAGTCCTAGGTTTTATTGCCTTAGGTTCGGTACGGCCATGGGTCCTAAAAATCACTACTAACATGATTGAGAAATTGTACAGACACTTTTTGCAAATTCGATCTGAGCAAAAGACAAGATTTTTTCTTCGGTGGTGCTAGAGCCCCTTAAGGGTAAAGAGATAAATGTACGGACGCTGGAAGCTTCGTTCATATCAAAACTATCTCCCTAGATATCCGAGTTCCAATGCTATCGTACAACTATGCGAACATAAGCTTCTGTGGCGTTGTTATGATCTACTGTGGCGTGTAAGTTGCCAGACTCGGGTCCCAGGTGTGGCCCACTGCTGGTGCGGGCGGAAACTTCAAAGGCAAAGTTTGAGTACCCCAGACGGTTACCTTTTAGGGGACTTGCGTTCGTGCGCCATGCCGGGCGAGTGAGAGTAAGTGGAGAGTTGACAGAACGTTGACAGAAACCAACGGCCTGGTTTAGGCTGTTGTTACGTCTGGGATTCCCTCGCTCGCACATTTAAAAGGAACATGTGGTCCAAAAACTACAAAGTTCATATTTATAAAAAAAACTATGCCACTGAAAACAGCCCTCAATTAGACTTATGGTGGTCTTAAGACAGATATGATCTTAACAAAAATACGATTTATAAAGTTAAATCTTTAGTTCCAACATCAACCCACCTCCGACCAATAGAAAAGAATACAAAATTTTTGTTTTAAAGACAAAACACAAAACAAAACAAAAATATTTTTTTAATTAGATTACACGTATAATTTCATGTACTCTGTAGATAAGTTTATAACCTTGTTTTAATATCAGAGGAACTTTCAGAATTTGTTTCCGGCAATCGGGGTTCGATTCGTAATTCATAATTCATAACTTTATTGCGACCATGTAAGTAGTTGTTCTGTGATAAAAACGAGCTACATGACAATAAATAACAAGCGTCAAAAAAAACTCAAAGACTTGACAATACACTGAACCATACAGCAAACAAAGGGGTTTTGACGTATCCACAGATAATTTTTTTTCTTTTAATTTATTAATACATCCTTTATGGGGCATTGTATACGTTTCTACAATAAGATCCCTGAGGATATAATAAGCTTGCCAGAAACGCGGTTCAAAAAATGTGTGAAGCGCACTTTGTGCCAAAAAAGCTACTATAACATTAAAGATTATTTAGATGACAATGATGTTTGGAATTAAAGCCAGTTCAATGCATGAGTTTTAGAACATTTATATAAATCCTGTAAATTAAGGACTTGAAAAGACTAAGTTTGGAGTTTTTTTGTCCATTTTTTCTCCAAATTGATCTAGATTTTGAAATGGACACCTAGTTTAACTTGTAACGTTCATTAAGTCGCAGTTTCTGTGCTACTTTGAATAAAAAAATTTGATTTGATTTATTTGGGTTATTGACACATTAGTTACACGTTTAATAAATCGTTTATCTAAGTCGGCCCCTCAAGGAGCAGTTCCCATACAAACGTAGTTTGCTTTTAATTCACAAACGACACGACAGGTACTCAATGACAGTTAACCAAAACGTTTTTGTTGGAAGAGTAAGCACTACTGCTTACGAATGTTTTAGGTCGAAAATACTCTACACACGTCCCGTTGCAGGGCACAGGCCTTCTCTCAGAGAGAGAGAGAGAGAGAGAGAGAGAGTATGGGCTTCATTATCACGAGTGCCCACTGCGGATTGACAATTTCGAACGCTGAGGTATGTGAACACCTCAGACATTTAGGTTTCCTCACAATGTTTTCCTTCACCGTCAGCGAGTGGTATTGCTACTACAAATTCACAAATGTACGTAACTTAGAAAACAAAGTCTTTGTTCAGGTAACAGGGTTCCATTCGAACTCATGACCTCCTGAACGTGAATGTGTTTTACCGACCGCGCTACCACCTCCTCCTTAAAGACAATTAATATATTTAATTCATCTGGTACTTAATTCGGATTGTCCCGACTGCAACCGGATTAAACTGGAAATTGAAACCATAAAAGTTACCTGTATCCAGTTAAAATAGACCAAGCGGATTTAATGCCCCTGTCACCGTCTTTATGGTTATAAAGAATAAAAAAAACAACCAAATGCGAGTCGGACTCACGCACGAAGGGTTCCGTACCATTATCTATACAATATTTGAATATTCTTTTATTTACATCCCGTCTCCCTGCCCGTGCACCACTCACACCCTTCAACCCTCATCATAAGACAAGATAAGATAAGAATATTCTTTATTGCACACGAGAAGCGAGACATAAAATATGAAAGTTACAATGAAAAAGTACAATGGGCGGCCTTATTGCTAACAGCAATTTCTTCCAGACAACCTTGTGACGGAAAGGTTTCCGAAGGAGAAAGAGACGGGTAATACTTCAAGTTTAGCGTCGGACGCTCGCTTGTGCTTCGAGCTTCTTGAGGCTCGCCCATACTTGCTGGTCGAGTAACAACTGAATTTACTAAACACAGCGTCCTGCACTAATCAATTGTCTGCAATCACTAATCACCTGCACTAACACTAATCAAAGTGAAGACATGCCTTAAGGCCTTCTAAAATATAGAACGCGCTTCTAATCACTTTAATACACAGGTCACTATTTACACATACTGATCAATCGCTGTCCACGGGACACGTGTTTACTCCTAATCATAAGTATCTGCACTATTCACCTGCACTAATAACTAATGCGTGACTTACCGTGTGGCGCCGCAGCGTCACTCCCTTTCCTTCCGTGGATGTCGTAGAAGACGACTAAGGATATACGTTACCAGGAGACGGGCAGCAGCGTCTTCCTGAGATTCCAACCGCATACTGCGATCGCCAACCCGCCTGCCAAGGTTGGTTAGGAAAACCATGAGGGAGGCCTATGTCCTGCAGTGGGCGTCAAATGGCGCACGATGATGATGAAGCTGTAATCAAAGATAATACAGGCCTTATGTCAGAAATTTACAGTCCCACTAACTTTACTTATTTATACCACCATATAAAACCCTGGTGGGGCTCACTCACGGTGGGGCTGGTCCACAAATTTAAAGTCGCTCAGCGTGCTATGGAAAGGGCTATGCTCGGGGTTTTTCTGAAAAATCGAATTCGAAACGAGGTGATCCGACAGAGCACCAAAGTCACCGACATAGCCCACCGAATTAGCATGCTGAAGTGGCAGTGGGCCGGCCATATCATCCGAAGAACTGATAACCGATGGGGTAAACGAGTTCTTGAGTGGAGACCGTGGATCGTTAAACGTAGTGTAGGACGTCCTTAGACTCAATCAGACGTGATACAGCTAGATCAACGAGGCAGGCTTTTATTTAACAAGAAGTGAGACAAGAACATTAAATTGGGATATAAAAACCATAAAAATTACCTGCGTCTAGTTAAATAGGCTAAGCAGATTTAATCATGAACAAATAAACCGGATTAAACTGGAAATTGAAACCATAAAAGTTACCTGTATCCAGTTAAAATAGACCAAGCGGATTTAATGCCCCTGTCACCGTCTTTATGGTTATAAAGAATAAAAAAAACAACCAAATGCGAGTCGGACTCACGCACGAAGGGTTCCGTACCATTATCTATACAATATTTGAATATTCTTTTATTTACATCCCGTCTCCCTGACCGTGCACCACTCACACCCTTCAACCCTCATCATAAGACAAGATAAGATAAGAATATTCTTTATTGCACACGAGAAGCGAGACATAAAATATGAAAGTTACAATGAAAAAGTACAATGGGCGGCCTTATTGCTAACAGCAATTTCTTCCAGACAACCTTGTGACGGAAAGGTTTCCGAAGGAGAAAGAGACGGGTAATACTTCAAGTTTAGCGTCGGACGCTCGCTTGTGCTTCGAGCTTCTTGAGGCTCGCCCATACTTGCTGGTCGAGTAACAACTGAATTTACTAAACACAGCGTCTAAACAGAATTGGACACTACACGCACTATACACCTGCACTAATCAATTGCCTGCAATCACTATTCACCTGCACTATAACACTAATCAAAGTGAATACAGGTCTTAAGGCCTTCTATTTTTTTTGAAATGTGCGATAACCAAAATAAAAGAACAGTAAGACATCAAATATTAAAATATCCAAGGACTAGTCTAGAGCTCTATAAACGTAATAGCTACTGCATGGCAATTAAAATATTTAATAAACTGCCTATTGACATTAGTTCTCTCCCAAAAAATAGATTTAACACGGCACTATATAATTGGTTGGTCCAAAAATGTATATATACTATGAATGATTACTTTGCATTGTGATTTTGTGATTGTTTTACATTGTTTGAAATTCTGTAAATAAAGGAAAATTCGAATTTTATAGTTTTAACATAAGATTTAGTTTTTTAAGTCAATATGTTTGATAATTTTATGTTTGTTATAAAATTGCAATGCCCTCACAGGGCTCATGTCATGGTCTCTATTACCTTAATCTTTAAGAACAGTTTGTACCACATGAAGCAATAAAGTGAATTGAAATTGAATTGAAATTCTAAAATATAGAACGCGCTTCTAATCACTTTAATACACAGGTCACTATTTACTCGTACTGATCAATCGCTGTCCACGGGACACGTGTTTACTCCTAATCACTAAATATCTGCACTAATCACCTGCACTAATAACTAATGCGTGACTTACCGTGTGGCGCCGCAGCGTCACTCCCTTTCCTTCCGTGGATGTCGTAGAAGACGACTAAGGAAATACGTTACCAGGAGACGGGCAGGAGCAGCGTCTTCCTGAGATTCCAACCGCATACTGCGATCGCCAACCCGCCTGCCAAGGTTGGTTAGGAAAACCATGAGGGAGGCCTATGTCCTGCAGTGGGCGTCAAATGGCGCACGATGATGATGAATCTGTAATCAAAGATAATACAGGCCTTATGTCAGAAATGTACAGTCCCACTAACTTTACTTATTTATACCACCATATAAAACCCTGGTGGGGCTCACTCACGGTGGGGCTGGTCCACAAATTTAAAGTCGCTCAGCGTGCTATGGAAAGGGCTATGCTCGGGGTTTTTCTGAAAAAATCGAATTCGAAACGAGGTGATCCGACAGAGCACCAAAGTCACCGACATAGCCCACCGAATTGGCATGCTGAAGTGGCAGTGGGCCGGCCATATCATCCGAAGAACTGATAACCGATGGGGTAAACGAGTTCTTGAGTGGAGACCGTGGATCGGTAAACGTAGTGTAGGACGTCCTTAGACTCAATCAGACGTGATACAGCTAGATCAACGAGGCAGGCTTTTATTTAACAAGAAGTGAGACAAGAACATTAAATTGGGATATAAAAACCATAAAAATTACCTGCGTCTAGTTAAATAGGCTAAGCAGATTTAATCATGAACAAATAAGTGATTCAACAGATTACCTGGAAGAAATTTCTGTTAGTAATAAGGCCGCCTGCTGCTTGTATAGTTATTGTTCTCGGTGTACAATAAAGAATATACTTATCTTATCTTCTCTTAAGTGAATGATATTTAAACAGACCTTAAATACGTAAGTAACAAAAACCCATGGCGCGAAGCTCTCTTTACTAACGAAGTTTTAATACAATTTTGTGGAACACAAACAATCTTACTGTTCATGAATATTAAATTGCGCGAACTATCTTGAGCTGACTGTTGCTTGACTGCGGAACCGGTTTCACGAAATCACTAAACAATAGTTAACTTTAACTTTATTATCGGGGCCGCTAAGTTTAGAACCACTGGCACCGTTTGTAGTTAACTTCTGGAAGCTTAATAATGTGATGTGGCTACAGATGTGCTGCAAATTACGTAGGCTGCGGCCGGAGGTTCCAAAAAAAACCGAATGCTTTTTAATTAATTTAATTAAAAATTATAATAAAGGTACTTAGGGCTAATTAACCTAGCGACCGATTCGAAGTTTGAATACAGAGTGTGTGAACTAAAACTAGGTACGCGACACCGATGTGGAAATGCAGCGTCAGCTGCCTCGTGTCGCGCCGGGCTGTATTGGGGTAAAAGCCGCGCCAGCGCTATGCCTGTTGGTTCTGTATGTAACACCTCCACCCTCAGATCAGCAACTATTTGGGCACGTTGAGTGAAAATGTTGCTGGGAACCTTCCCTTGGGTTCATCTCTTTTTTCGATGTCTTCATAGGTGTGCTTCTTAGGTGTGGGTGGTTCAGGGTCTTTACGTTTCTTGCAGCTCCAGAATCCATAGCGATGGGTTACCACTGCAGTTACAAGGGCACCGCCGATCAATATCATAGTGTAGAGAGGTATCGTCGTGTGGTACAGGACATCTGGTTGCGCTTTTTCGGTTTGGATGGGAAGCTGCATCATGATCTTGTCCTGGATGCTGTGTAATCCTTGTAGATCGATTGAGTTGAGACGTAGCATGTTCCTCGAGGTATCAGCTTGCTTGTCAGCGTCGTAAGGGATCTCCGTTAGTTTAAGGGGTTGTCCTCTGATCTGGTCGTTCTCGTTGGTTAGGGTGAACTCCGTAGTACGCAGATAACAGTTGACAGGGATAGTGATAAGATAGCTTCCTTGGATTGAGCTAAAGTCATCTCTTCCGCAGGTTAACTGTACTTTCGTAGGTTGAGGAAAACACAGTACGTAGTGCTGATCGTCGAGTTTCTCCATGGCCTCCTTTGATAGTTGAACTGATGAAAAGTGACAGGATTCCTCCAGGTTTTGATGCAGGATAAGTTCTTGAACGCAGTCAGGCTGTGTGCGAATTTGACGTCCTATCTCCTTCTCGCAGAGAAACCAGGTACTTAACTTCGGGCATTCTGCCTCCATGTACACGAATGAATCCTTGTTAGTTGCTATGAAAGGATGGGAAGGGATAAGAGCCTGGTTATTTTTATTAGGGACTATGGATAGTCTATAAAGGTCATAGGTGTTTAGGGAAACTATGGGGAACCGAAAGACTATAACTAGCTGTTTCTCGTTAAAATATGATCCAGATTTGATTACGTCATAATACTCTCTGAGCTCTAAGCTTAAAATCTGATCCTTACTATATATACCTTTTAACTTATCTATCATTGAACTTAAAACGTCTATATCTATCATAGAATGATGAGTGCTCGATGCACGAATAAATGCTAAGCTATTTTCTACCCTAATTAATTCCGACAGAAGGTCGTCTACGTTTTCTCTCATTACGTCTAACAGTTGCGCGAATCTAACGTGTTCCATCAGACTGGACTCTCTGTACGCATTATTATCTAGTAACAAATTCAGCGTAGCGTTTATTTTACTCTGGTTATCTAAGAGTTGCTCTAAAACGTTAGTGTGTCGAGACATCCATTTTTTACTAAGGCTTACGTGTTCATTAAATTGAGTGACTACCTTATCTTGGTTTTTCTGTAAAGCTTGAATTGCACTGTTAAATTTGATCGCGTCCACGTAATCCAAGTTACCAGTGATACTTTTTATTACCGAACCGAGACTGTCTACAAGACCTCTTTTAGCGCGATTGGGTTCTAAGGATCTTAACTGAGATTTTACCTTGCCAAGCTTGTTAGTAAGATAATGTATCTGAACCTCATAGAGTAAGTAGGTATTGTTCACGAGTCGCGTGCTAATGCTATCTAGCTGAGTCTGTAAAAGGTTAACTTTATCTTCGATTTCATCTAGTTGAATAAACTGAAGGAAAGTATGATGGTGGGTGGTAAGTCTGGTTGGTCCTAGCTTATAAGGCAGCAGTCCGGGTCCATCCGCTAGACTCTCAAGTCTTATCTCTTGAGGCCGCGTCACGTGGACGAAGATTAACAGCAGAGTCCTGTAACAAGGTAACTTCCTTAGGGGCTCGCTTTAGCCTTGACTTGGCTACAGGTCCGCGTTTCTTTGACGTATAAATATGTATAGGGAGGTCGGCTAAAACGGTGTCCTGCGTGTAGCGCGGGGTAGTTTTTTGACGACTAGCGAAGGGGTTCCTAATGAAAACCTGCTGTTGCGGTTCGTATTCCATCTCGGGTTCGCGATTTTTATTCCTATTATCAATTATAGCAGTACGGTTGGCTAGGGATGACTCGTTGATAATGTCGTAGACCTTTTTCATCTGTTCCTTATGATTTTGCGTATACTGCTGTAACAACTGTTCATTTAAGTCGACGTCACTGAGGTCTCTGGGATCAAAGTGACCGGTTAGTAAGTCGAAGGGTCGACATTTAGTGAAGCTGTGAATTGAGCTGTTATAGCCTATAATGGCATAGGGCATAAGGTTCACAATTGGTTCGTTTTTATGCTGTAATTTTAGAATTCTGAGATGCTCAAGTAAGGTCGAATGGAAGCGTTCAATATTGCCGTTATCGTTAGGGGAGTGAGCTAAGATCTTATGGTGGTTTATCTTATGTAGACGTGTAAACTCTGAGAACAGCTGATTGGTAAACTCTGTTCCGTTGTCTGTAACGATGGTTAGAGGCACTCCGTGATGGGTACAGAATTGTAACAGTGCCTGAAGGATGCTGACAGCTGTTCCATCTCGCAGATGGTATGCCTGTCCGTACTTGGTAAAGACATCTATCAGAGTTACATATTTCTCACTCTGGACTGTGAATAAGTCCATATGGACTATCTCAAAAGGCTTAGTTGCCGGGGGCACTATATTGAATTTGGGCCTAATGGGGTTTCTGTCATACTTTGCCTGTCCGCAGACTGTACATTCGTTAATGAATTTAGTTATTTGGTCTCTCATTTTTGGCCAATAGTACTTGCGTGATAGTGATAGGTAGCATTCGTTTATTCCACGGTGGTTTGTTTTACCGTCGTGATATAGGCGAATAATATCTTGCTGACGAAGGTACTCTTTCACGTTCTCAAGTTCTGACTTGCAGAGAGTTAAGTTCATGGAAGAGCTTTTGAATTTATCTTGTATGATGGGGATGACCTTGTACATTCCGAGGGGCGGATTTATCAAAATGGCTGTTCTGACCTTGGGATTAACGTACTCCTTCAGTGCGGTAACTAGATCACTCTCTAAGTTCGATTCCGATAACTGTACGGCTATGCGTGTGTGAGTGTCGAACGGTTTCGTCACTGTCGGCTTACGTTTGACATCGCTTACGATGGTGAAAATAATTTGCCTGTGAAATTTATTGAGGGGTTCATCTGAAACTGGGACTTCAAGTATGGGGTGTTCGTTACTCGTGTGAACGGTCTCAGTGGAGGAGTCTGCTACGGTCGGTGGACTTTCTGTGGGGTTGGGGAGTATAGAGCAAAGTTCGTCGATGACTGACTTTGATTCCTCATTATGTATCTCTACTCGCGAGAGCGCGTCAGCGTTGCTATTAGCTTTACCCTTTTTATACGTCACGGTAAAGTCGTATTCGCTGAGCCTCAGTCGCCATCTCGTGAGACGTGAATTTGGTTCTTTTAAATTCATCATCCACTGAAGAGGCTTATGGTCGGTGACTACCTTGAACTTGCGTCCGAATAGATACGGCCTAAAGTACTTGGTAGCCCAGATAATGGCTAGTAGCTCTTTTTCAATGGTGCTGTAGTTAAGCTCACTCTCGTTCAGAGTGCGAGATGCGTAGCATACGGGTTTGTCTGATCCTATTGGGCCTTGGGATAGAATTGCTCCAATAGCGACATTGGAGGCGTCCGTAGTAAGGATGAACTCTCGACTGAAGTCGGGATATTGCAGGATGGGGTCGTTAGTAAGAAGTGTTTTACATTTTTCGAAACAAGTGACATATTCAGTGTCCAAAGTGACCTTTTTACCCTTTTTTAGACACTGCGTGAGGGGCTTCGTTATACGAGCGAAATCGGGGATGAATTTTCGGTAATAACCGAGAAGACCTAGGAACTGCTTTATCTCTTTTGGGGTTTTCGGAATTGGGTACTTCGTTATCGCTGAGATTTTATCTGGGTTCGGTTTGATACCCTCTCTAGTGATGACGTGCCCAAGGTAAGCTGTCTCAAGCTTTAGGAATTCGGATTTATCCAATTGGATTTTGAAATTCGACTCTCGGAGTCGCTGAAGGACCTTTTCAAGGTTGACCATGTGTTCTTGAAGTGAAGTACTGAAGACAATAATGTCATCCAGGTAGACTAGACATATCTCGTTTTGGAGACCTCTAAGGACATTGTCCATAACTCTCTGGAAGGTGGATGGAGAGTTTTTGAGTCCCATGGGCATTCGAACATACTCGAAATGACCATGTTCTACATTGAAAGCAGTTTTGGGGACATCAGAGGGGTCCATCTCGACTTGGTAGAAGCCACTTGCCAAGTCTAGGGTCGTAAAGTACTGACATTTCCCTAATTTGTCAAGTACGTCATTGATGTTAGGTATGGGGTACTTGTCATCGACTGTCTTTTCGTTTACTTTGCGAAAGTCGACTACTAGGCGCCACTTCTGTTTGCCAGAAGCGTCGGCTTTCTTAGGAACTATCCAAATGGGTGAGCTCCATGCTGAGTCCGAAGGTCTTATTATGCCTTGGTCCAGCATCTTCGTGATTTGGTCTCTAACCTCCTGTCTATGTATGAATGGATAGCGATAGCTTTTAGTGTAGATAGGGACCTCGTCTGTCGTCCTAATTTGGTGTTTGATTTTGTTCGTAAAGGTGAGAGGTTCGCCTTCAATATAAAATACGTCGGCATATCGAGAGCAAAGGGTGATGAGATTACCCTTTTCCTCTTCGTTCAGATGGTCAGTTCTTAAGCGCGAGATGACATCTTGCGCGCGCGTGTTAAGCCGTTCCTCTATTCTACTACACTCTACATTAAAGAGCTCAGCTTGAGCTGGCTGGTCAAGTGAAAAGATAACGTCGTTCGGTGTCGGATTCTCGACTTCTAAGTAACCGCGACTATTGGTGACCGTCGTGAGGCATTGATGTATTATGCAATTACAGATCACTTGTTCTTCTATGAGCACATCGCCGTCCGGGGCGTTTATCGGAATACGCACTAATTTTGAGGTGCCGGCCGGTATCATGTCCTCATATAAGTTGACATTGTATGAGTTATACATGTGAATTGGGTTAGCAGCAGATTTCGTCAGTAATTTGGAGTCTTTAAGGTCGATATTAGCCTCCCACTTAGCTAACAGGTCTAACCCTATAAGTCCGTCAAAGTACTCGTGGAAACGATACACGAAAAGCTTAATATCGTCCGGGTCGTTGAATTCCGGGAAGCAAGGCAGTGTTATAGAATAATCACTCCTACTCTTAGCGTGCACGTTTGTGACTTCGAATGGGTCATAGTTAAGGTGGTAGTTGGGGAAGTACTGTTCTACCGCTTCGGGGCTTAAGAAGGATTGATTCGCACCTGTGTCGATTAAAAATCTAAGAGGTGGGTCTGAAATTTGGATGTAGGGTAGCTGACGTTGTGTCTGAAGATTGACCTCTATTTTGGCTTTCCTAATTTCTGAGCTGACTGAAAATCCTGATGACCATGGCTAGGCCCTGGCTGTGGTTGGCCTTCAAGACATAGCTGGTTATCGCCAGTGTCGTCATAGTACGTTACATCGGGATTATATTCAATGCCATAGGTATTGTAGTTGGAATCGTCCGTGTAATAGTACTCCGGGTCATATTCGAACTCGGCGGGAAAGTATGAGTCATCGTACGCCGATGCACACTCGTTTAAATGCATTTCACGGGACTTGAAATAATTGTTAGGTGGAGGGTTCCCTGCCTTACGCCAGTCGTGTCCTGTCATCATGCTATGAGGCAATGGTCTAGGGGTGAAATGCTGCACACCGCTCATGGGTCTTGGTGCAGAGTTTTGGGGTGCGTTATTTCGTGGTGGCATTCGAAAAACGTTACTCTGGGGGTTGTAGTTGGGGGGTGCACTACGGAACATTTGTTGTGTTCGAGTGGGCATGTTAGGCATGCGGTTTTGTGAGAAACCTTGCTGAGGCGAATTGAATTTAAAAGCCTGAGGTGGGGCTTGGAAACCTCTTTGTGTTACAGGGGCTGGCCAGTTATTAACTGGGGGTTGGTAATATTGAGGCCGTGGGGCAGTGTATGTGACGGGCAAAGAGGGGGTTGGTAATTTGAATGACTGCTGGGCTTTCGGTTGGTCATTGCGTTGCTGTAAATAGATTACGTTAAGTTCCTCTTGCACGTATTCCAATGCCTTCTCTATGGTTGGAGGGCGCATACACCTAACCCTAGATCCTATGGGATCTTTGAGTCCTCGTATGAAAGATTGCATTGCGATCTTTTTATATAGTGCTCGCTTCGCTTCCACTGTAGTTGCTACGCTTTCGTGCAGAGTGACATAAGTCATTATCGTACTGAACAAGGTTTGGCAATGGTCATAAAATTCCTGGGGTGTTTTATTACCCTGTGCAGCTAATGAGAGGTCGCTGTACAGCGCCGTTTCGTCTCGTTGGTCCGAGAAATTATTAATAAGGGCAGTTCGAACGCCCAGCCAACTATCAGGGATGCCGTTCGAGTTGATAGTTGAGGCAGCAGAGCCCGTGATTTTATTAAGTATACCATTTAATAGACACACATTTGGGAGTTCACTGCCTGGGGCTGTGCCCATATATTGACCTACTATGGTATCACATATATTTATAAAGCGAGTTAGAACGTTAGGGTTCCCGTCAAACTCGGGTACGAGCCTCAAGGCTTTAAAGATCGTATCTGGATCATGAGCCATCTCTCTATCTCTGAATAACCTATCTAAGCCTAAATCTAAGTCTAAGTCTCTATTACTATCTATTCTACTTTGGCGAGCCTGTCGAGATGCAGGTATGCCTGCCCTAGAATCTTTCGGGTGAAAAATCTTGGGAGTTGGGGTGAACTTAGGAATAAGGGAAGCAACACAAGAACAATTCAAGTGCACTTACAGTTTCATTCCGGTTCCTCTTGGTGAGTCGATGTCTGGAGTCCCCTCCTGGCTGCAGCTGGATTGTAGATTCTGGATACCCGTGGACGGAGTCTTGATAGCCTCCAGGTCAGGAACGCGATTTTATGGTCAGTTTTACCGCACGCGAGCTGACCCACGAGTATCCTACCGCCTGCGCCAATTACGTAGGCTGCGGCCGGAGGTTCCAAAAAAAACCGAATGCTTTTTAATTAATTTAATTAAAAATTATAATAAAGGTACTTAGGGCTAATTAACCTAGCGACCGATTCGAAGTTTGAATACAGAGTGTGTGAACTAAAACTAGGTACGCGACACCGATGTGGAAATGCAGCGTCAGCTGCCTCGTGTCGCGCCGGGCTGTATTGGGGTAAAAGCCGCGCCAGCGCTATGCCTGTTGGTTCTGTATGTAACATGCATGTAAACAGCACTTACTTTTTCTACCACCTATAATAAATTTACTGGGAATATAATGTTTATAAATAATAAACAAAATAAATAATAACTTCCGCACAACAGAATCACTTGACGTGGTCCCAAACTAGGATACCCTGTGCGGAAATACACTCAGACTGAGGCCATTTGTACAAATATACGGCCGCTCCCGGTGGGAAGCGAACCCACGACCTCTGTCTTGGTAGTTAAGTCCCTTAACAGCAGTCCGACGATGCAGTCCTATTTCATAGCTTTATCTTATTTACTTTAATAAACTTACAAGTGCGAAAATTTGGATAGACGGAAGTTTGTTACTCAATCACGCTAGAACGGCTGGTGATCCGTTCATCTGTAGGGATGTGGATGAAATTTGACACAGAGAAAGGTTATTGTCTAGAATTAGCACTTGTATTTTATGAGCAAGGTTACTTTCAAAATCAGTTAGATGAGGTATTCATATAAATAATCTTATCAGATACTTAAATCGACTGCCTCGTCTGATTACCATGGCAGAAATCGTGGGTGCGATTCCCACTGGGGCCGCCATACATTTGCACAAATAGCCTAAGTCTGGATGTATTTCCATGTTTGTGATGTCCTTGCCTGGTAACCATAGCACAGGATATCCTTGGTTTGGTCAATGTGGACCAGAATAAGTGATTGTTTTGTGTGGAACTTATACATTATTTTATTCCTATTTGTAATTAAAGTTTTACTTTATTTTCATGTTGCATTACTGAAGCTTCGTAATCAGAAAAAAAAAAATGTAAAACAGAGTGTTTGGGGTACTAGCACAGCGCAGCGTTTGAATGCGCTGCGAGTACACACTCTTTCTCTCTACTTCTTCTTCTTTGTCTTTGCCTCATCCCATTATTTGGGGCCGGCTCTCCTCGTTCGTTTGCTCCAGGATTTTATGTACGGGGTTGTCTGTTCGCTCAATTCGGCTCGCTCCAAGTCCTTTGCTACCGTTGACCACCAGGTAGTTTGTGGACGTTAGAGGACGTTTTGACGTCTGATGACGTTGATGTTTGACGTCTGTAGGGCCTGTTTTACAACATAATTGTCCTCTTGTCCCATCACATGTCCGTACCATGTAAGCCGTGTCTCAGTGAGCTTTCCTGTGATCGGGGCCACTTTGAAACTGCCTCTAATATGGTCGTACTCCTTCTCTCTACTTAAACTTCAGTTAATTTCTCCAACGGAAACGGTCCCAGTTGTGCGCTCGTGCGATAAATTTGAGTTTTATAATGCATGCACAAATCCGAGATGGAATCATAACACAATTTCATACTTGCCCGACGCTAATAACAAGTTGCTGAAAAGGAGATTAAACTTTTACTACCGCTCTGGCCGTTAAAAAAGTTGGGACTCCATTTCGCGCGTTTGGCTTCCCGAGTTTTCAGCCAAAGACTGAAAAGGACTTTTTTCCAATTTACTACTGCGTCTTGGGAGCTCAGCGGTGTTGAATCAAGATCCTGATGTCGAGGATCCGTGTTCGGTTCCGACATTTCATTTTATTAATTTTAAAGAATACAAATACCAGCCAAGTGCGAGTCGGACTCACGCACGAAGGGTTCCGTAGTATTATCTATACAATTAGACACACAGATCGTGAAGAAACGGAAAAAAATCACGTTTGTTATATGGGAGCCCTTAAATATTAATTTTTTGTAATTTAATTTTGAAACGAATATAGAAATAAATATTCTGTGAATATTTCAAGCGTCTGCCTGTTGCCGTTATTAATATCGATCGAAAAAGGGCAAAAAATTACGTATGTTGTATGGGAGATTCTCTTTAATATTTACTTTATTCTGTTTTTAGTATTTGTTGTTATAGCGGCAACAGAAATACATCATTTGTGAAAATTTCAACTGCCTAGCTATCACGGTTCATGATATACAGCCTGGTGACAGACAAACAGACAGACAGACGGACAGTAGAGTCTTAGTAATAGGGTCCCGTTTGGCACCCTTCGGGTACGGAACCCTCATCGTCATCATCATAAACAGCCGGTGTCAGTCCACTGCTGGACATAGGCCTCTCCCAAGACACGCCACTGAGCCCGGTTGTCGGGTAGGGAACCCTAAAAAAAGGGAATAGAAATAGTAAAAAGTAATTAGTAGTGGTTGTAGATTGTATAGTACCTATGGTTTCCAATCTAAAATCAAGCTTCAGTGCTAAATCGCGCTTTACAAATTTTAACAAGAGCAAGAGGCCTTAATGTTGTTTAAGGCCGGGTTCTCGGAGCGCACGGATTTGTAAGGGACATACTGCACTGCGTGAGTGGATAGTTGGGGGAAAACGCTATCCTACTTTACATTAACAGCAGGCATTTTTAAAATTTCAGAAATACAAATCCTATTAATAGAATTTTGACGACCGACATCACTAACACATTCAGTGATATAGTCATTTTGGTGTATTTTTATTATTCAAAGCTCAGTACAGATCAAATAAAACAATATCGAGTGATAATTAACACTCATGTTCACGTTTTATTTTTGTCGCCATAAAGTTTAATAAATAATAATTACTAGCTACCAAAGCAGAGGTCGTGGGTTCGATTCCCACTGGGGGCCGCCGTACATTTGTACAAATGGCCTCAGTCACTGAAAATAACATGAAAACACACCCAGTATTTTCATGTTTGTGACGTCCTTGCCTGGTTACCACAGCACAGGGTATCCTAGTTTGGGACCAGGTCAAGTGATTGTGTTGTGTGGAAGTTATTATTATTGTTATGTGAATTCAGCACAAAGCAAACTAAAAAAATAAAGCACAAAAAAGACAAAAATAAACAACTGAAATAAATATAACAACAATTGTATACCACTACTTAGATATAAGAAACTATTTGTAATATCTTTCACCTGGTTGTGCAATAAAGTGTTCTCTATCTATCTATCTATAACCAACAACCCTACTGCTGAGCATTACTAAGCAGGCGGGACTAAACACTTGGATATGGATTGTGTTTAGCAAATCATCCGTGTGTCAATCAGCGTGACGATAGCTCGGCCACCTGCCCCCAGATGGCGGTAGCGATGCCGTCTTTAGACGAACACTTTCGTATGAACTGACGCTTAAAAACTTTATCGGCGAACTTTGCCGGTGAACTCGGGCCCTCTGTTAAATGCGGAGCGTAATTAATAAACATAATTGCTGCAAGTAATTTAGGCAAGCGGTTTCATTAGTCCATTTATTGTCAGCCTGGAAAGGTTTATGTAGCATAGAGGAGCTTTTGGCGACTATATACCTAGAAGTTATTTCTTGTGGTTCTTGTTTTTCCTTTGTACTTGTTTATGTTACTTGTTATGCCTTTTTCTCTTGTGATGTGTTAATTTGTCCCAATAAAAGTCTTTCTCCTTCTTCTTATTCTTCTTATGGCAATATTTCATGTCTCTGGGATCGTCAAAAGTATTCCGTAAGGTTCTTTTACTGTGACAGCGGTGTGTCTGTGGAACGCGCTACCACTATACATTCGTCAGGCATCGTCAGTCAGCGTTTTTAGGGTTCCGTACCCGAAGGGTGTCAAACGGGACCCTATCACTAAGACTTCACTGTCCGTCTGTCTGTCTGTCACCAGGCTGTATCTCATGAACCGTGGCAGCTAGGCAGTTGAAAATTTCACAGATAATGTATTTCTGTTGCCGCTATAACAACGAACACTAAAAATATAACAAAATAAATATTTAAGGGGGGCTCCCATACAAAAAATGTATTTTTTTTGCCGTTTTTTGGCTCGATATTAATAACGGCAACAGGTAGACGCTTACATATTATTTAGTTCTATGTTCACTTCAAAATAAATAGTTAGATTAAAATAATAAATTAAAATAAATTGTAGAATATTTTATTAATGATTTGAGCTCTTTTTAATATAATATTTTCACAACTCTCCGAGTTATAAGGGGATCGCACTTTTTCGTGAAGTTGGATTTCTGTAGTTAATGCTCAGCACTCGGGTTGTTGGATTATTTTTATTTCAGTTGTTTATTTTTGTGTTTCGGGTTCGTTGACCCCAGTTCTCACCCACGTGATATGCGCGGGGAGGGGTATGAAGATAAGAGGGCGGTGGGTATTGTTACTCTCAGGAGTACTACTGAGACTGTCACAGTATAGTCTGCGCCAAATTAAAGTTGCGTAATGTACAGTGATCTACAGTGATACAGGCGTGAGTTTATGTATGTATGTCATGTACAGTCGACAGATGAGCGCATCAACCTTTACTTGCGTGCACTTTACTGACCTTTGCAACTAAAATGGAAAGGTTAATTAATTGCTGTCGACTGTACCTTGGTAAGAAAGTTAATACCTACATGCTGAAATCTGGGTGGTTTGAAAGCAGCGGTTATGTGATTAGTAATTGAAAGTTACATGTATTTAGGCTATTACTTTTAAATATAGACGTAAAATCCAAATAAAATTGAGTTGGGAAATCTAGTTTCAAGTTGAGGAATCTTGTTTCAAAAAATTCGCGAACTATCAGAAGAACTGTAACGAGGTAATCGCCTCGTTGCTTTTTTTTATAATTTTCGGCCATCTACTATTTCAAATTTAACTATTTTATGACATGTGCCGCAGTGTTCGGACGTATGTAGGGAGATATTCCTCAGCCTCCGAACTAAGTGGACGTAGACGAGATTCTATCTTTATAATCAATTTATTATAACACGTCTGTCACCTTATCCTGCGTATCCTGTATCCTTATCTACGAAATTAATAATATTCAAAAGGCACATTAATAAAATTAATGTGCCTTTCGATTATATTATAATTACACCGTGCCCCTGGATTAACTTCTTTTATTTTCACGGATCGCACCCAACTTAACCCTCCTGCGACAGAACGACCCGCGGACCCGCGGCACGCACGCACCGATCTGGATGGCTACAATACCTACATGTATACATACTTCTAATTTAAACGTATTCTTATATCTAACTTTTTAGTGCAGTAGTGTTAAGAAGTCGGTTTTCGTTTTTATTTAAACATTTTAATTTTTAAATTTTTAGTGGGTGAGCGGGAAAAAATAAACAAGTCCCTTTTAACGATAATTTACCCTACTTAATTCGTTGCTTTAAAATTTGAAGTTGTCAATTTCCATCTCCGAAAGTCTTCGCCAGAATTACCAAATTACGTTGGGACTGCTTTAACGCACGCAAAATACGGATATTATTAAAGGATCGGCTCCATTAGGCCTTATTTACTGCTGTTTCTTGAAGAGTTCCGTTCTCCATCTCTGAAAGTCTTCATCAGATCACCATTGGGGCGTTATATCTATTCGAATAAAAAAATAATTGTCGAAATCGGTTAAGATTTGATGGAGTTATGCGAGAAAATAGAAAAAAAAACAAACGCGTCGAATTGATAACCTCCACTTTTTTGAAGTCGGTTAAAAATATGATCTGCAGGCAATGGCTAACATTGTATCCCTATCCGTTCTTACTTGGCACAAGTAGTAAACAAACATGGCGGACGAACAAAATGTGACATTACATAGGGTTGGGTATTACTTGAATGAACTGCTACAGTTTCATAGATTTAATTGTTAAATGAATGAAATTAAGTTTATTGGAATATAAAATATTTTAAGTTATTATAATATCGTCGCAATCTATCTGCGACATAAAAAGACTAGCATAAAGATGGGTACTAAAATTTTTGACTCAATTTAATTTCACTGGCTCTCTGACAATTGATAGAATCAAACTTACTATAGCAGAAAAAAGTAACAACCATAAATTGATTACAAAAACACATGTATTTCGTCGTTTTAATAGAATAATACAGTATTACGTCAATAATGTAATATTTACCTAATACCCGCCGGGTAAATATTTTGCCATTTTTAAAGAACAAAATAATATTTTAGTACGTTGCGCAATTTCATTCATTCGTTCTTTCATTCACCTCATTCAACCGCGTCCCATCACTGCAACATAATGTCAAAGTAATCTGTGTAGTCTTGCTAACCTGTGATCAGAATTGTATGAAAATCTGAATTTCGCAAAGAAAATCTTATTCGCAACCACAATTTAGCCCAGTTTTCGGTGAAATTCAATGTCCATGTGTCTTAACTAGTGTCTACAACTAAATGTAGTAATCTACATAGAGTGATGCTCTTGGAATATCGAGTTTTGTGATAGAAGAGGTTTGTTTACTACTTGTGCCAAGTAAGAACGGATCGACTCTACATTGACATTCAGCAAACAGAGAGCAAATTCTTTGCGTTGAAATAAATTTTCAATTTCTGATTGCACGCAGCGATGCGCGGTGCTTGGACCGGACAGGAGTTATGAGGGGATGTACAATAGGATACACATACAACATACAAGCCACATACATTACCCTCCCTTTGTTGTTTTCGGGTACAAACAGACATGTAGCGTCGAGCTGTTCTTTCCAGACCTTGGTCCAACGGCGCTTTATGCCGCAAGATTTTGAGCGTGTTTTCAGTGTGAAATAGGCTGTGAGGGAGTTTCACGCTTATTTGTTATCGTTCGGAGTGGACTATGGACGAGCCAGAAAATGAGAAACAAATACATACAATTGTGGGAGAGCAATATAAGATGAGCAATATAATGTATGATCGGGCATGGGCCTCCTCTGGGGCACGTCACTTTTTACTGCCTTTGGATGGCCGAGAATGATCTTGATGTACCTGGATTCAATAGAATAGAATACATTTTTAGAATTAGTTAAAGTAAGTACAATGTAATTTTCTAACCTACATAGTAAAATCCATTATTGGCTGCATGTAAAAAAATATTAAGAACCTATTGTTTCCTGTAATTGTATTGCTGTGGATTTGTGTTAAATAAATAAAATAAATAAATAAACGATTTTTTTTACCATCGAGGGTCGGGGTCAGGGTGTGGCCCTCTTCCCGAGAGGTCTACCGCTGTCCGCAGCTACGGACAGGTCAACGAGTGGCCTTCCAGGCGGTGGTCTTCACTGGGGGTCATAGGTGGTCTTCTTCAATCTGTGTTGGCCGTGGACCAGACCAGGCTTCGGGGGACGGGCTGCTGTCGGGCGGTCGGCGCCAGTCCGCGCAGGTGCTGCAGCTGCGACTGGTCCGCAGGCGCGAATACGTCGGTCGCTAGCCGCGCCACGAAGGCGTCCAGCTCGTCCCGTTGCGGTCCCTCGCGATTGTCGCATTCCTCACATTCCTGAACGTCTTAAAGCTGACCCCATGATGGCCGCACAAGTTTTGCACTCATTGTATGGCTGGTCAATGTATCAAAACAATTACCGGATGACTGGAAAGAGGGCCTCCATGCTCCGAAGGGCCTCCTCGTCAAACTGCCTAAGAAGTGAAACGCTCACTGTAACAACTGGCGAGGAATAACCCTTCTCAGTACAAGAAGTAAAAATAAAAAAATTAAAAATTAAAATATGTTTATTTTCAATTTCAAACTTAATGTTACAATTTTTGTGGGAGTTTCCTTTTAAGTAAGAATTACCTGTGCCAGGAAAACTCCCGCTCTTCCTAATTGATTAGCATTAATTAAGTTAATTACAGTCGATAATGGACTCAAATTTAGCATGCAATAAAATAAAGTAAGATGCTATGGAAGATCGTACTCTACCGGATACTAATTAAACTTATAAATCATACTAAATTTGACATTTTTACCTACGACGTTATCTAAGTCTAGAGTTTAAACTAAACGATGATTACAATTTTTTTGAAATACGTTTACATATTATAATGGTCTCCATATACCAGCAAAGGAATTCACCCCTTTCATCATCATCATCATCATCAGCCATTTGACGCCTACTGGGGGACATAGGACATTTTCCTAACCATGAGGGGTTTTACCACAATCGCCACGCTTGGCAGACGGGTTGGCGATCGCAGTATGCTGTTGGAGTGTCAGGAAGACGCTGCTCCCCGTCTCCTGGTAATGTATTTCTTTAGTCGCCTTCTACGACATCCACGGAAGGAAATGGAGTGACGCTATTAATCCGGCGCCACTTAGGACGATGACAACATGCGCCATGGGAGCCCCACCAAGATCGCGCAAGCCCCACCGTTACATTGCTGAGTTTAAACTATTGAAGGTTTCGCTACTCAATATCTACCTTTAGAAGGTTAACTCAGTCCATCTCACTTTCATTTTATTTATTTATTTGAATCCTAGAAATTAGGATAGCTGTTAGTGTGCCGTTTCTAGGACCTATGTAATATTACATATTAGACTGCGGTACAGCCAGGATTTGCCACAAGGACATATGCGGAAACGTGTTATAGAGAAAGAAGACACTTATTAAAAATTCCACAGAAACACACAATATACACAAAAAAAAATGCAATCGTGATGAGAACATGTGAGACATATAGAAACGAAGGAAGCCGGTGTTATAAGTCATCAAACGCTTATGGCCTAATCATCGTTCAGAGTTCAACAATAGTGTTCAGAATGTCTCAGCTCAGAGCTCAAGATTGTTAATAGATTAAAAAAACAGCCAAGTGCGAGTCGGACTCACGCACGAAGGGTTACGTACCATTATCTATACAACATCTTAGACAAAGATCGAGACAAGATAGATTAGGTACATTGAGAACAGCCCCATCTACAGAAACCAACAAGAAGCGATGAACATTGACATTTAACGACTTGACATCGGTGAAGGTTACATAGATGGCCGTTAGATGGCGAGCGCTGTCTTTCGACAATGTTTGTTGCATAGGAGCCCCCCTTAAATATTTATTTTATACTGTTTTTGGTATTTGTTGTTTGAGGCAACAGAAATACATCATCTGTGAAAATTTCAACTGTTTAACTATCACGGCTCATGAGATACAGCCTAGTGACAGACAGCCAGACAGACTGACGGACAGTAATGTCTTAGTAATAGGGTCCCTTACGCCTTTGGGTACGGAACCCTAAAAGTAGCAAACGATATATAAATATAATACAACACATTACAAGAGAAATAAACTAAAAACACACAGTAATAGGTTTATTTAACCCACCAAATAACTTGAACAAAGAACTTTGACTTCTCATGGACGTATTCCGGGTAACGTTTCCGTCGTATGAACTGCAATTTATGTAGACTGTATAGTTTGTATTGACAAAAAAAACTGCATATAAGCTTGTGCCCCGCATTTAGACTTAAAAAGGCTTAAAGCATAATGTAGCCTTTATTCGTCGCGATTTAGGGCACAGGCCTTCTCACAGAGAGAGAGAGAGAGAGAGAGAGTATTGGTTCAATCACCTACTGCGTAATTTAGATCTGTAAGATTTTTCACGTACTTTTATAATGTACAGTGTGCAACAAAGAGTTTTGATCTAATCTTAATAAAACAAGTATTTCAATACGTCGTTCAAGAAGTATAAGTTTCCTCGCTGTTATTTGTATTGTCTGTTTGTGTGTTCTATGTTTAGTCGCAAAGTTTGGACGCGTGTCACGTTGCCGAAAACCTGAGAACTTATAAAGGATAACACACACCAAACGCGATGGCGGTGGCGGTCGCGGTCGCGGTCGCGGTCGCGGTGGCGGTGGCGGTGGTGGTTGCGGTGGCGGTGGCGGTGGCGGTGGCGGTGGCGGTGGCGGTGGCGGTGGCGGTGGCGGTGGCGATGGCGGTGGCGGTGGTGGTGGCGGTGGCAGTCGCGGTGACTGTCCATACATAAATCATTTACGGCAGTAGTATTTTGTATAAACTGCCACCGCCACGGCGTTGGCATGTTTTATCCTTAACGGAGAGATAGAGAAAAACTGAGTCCTATAGATAACAAAAAAATATATAAATAGCGATTGAAACTTTTCCATTTCCTTCCGTGGATGTCGTAGAAGGCGACTAAGGAAATCAATTACCAGGTGACGGGCAGCAGCGTCTTCCTGAGATTAAGACTGCATACTGCGATCGCAAACCCTCCTGCCAAGCATGGTTATGAAAACCACGAAGGAGGCCTATGTCCTGCAGTGTCTTGATGTCTATGTCTTGAAACTTTCGGCAAGTCGGGCTTTTTAAAACGGTGGAGCCATAACTATTCAACGTGTAGCACTAAATGAAAACAAGTGAAGTATGAAATACTTAAACGCTCTAATTACTAGGCAAGGTAACTGTTTTGTACCTGCCATTTATACAAGCCTCCCAGAGGAATCTTATATATATATATAAAAATCAATTGCTGTTCGTTAGTCTCACTAAAACTCGAGAACGGCTGAACGGATTTATCTTATCTTAGTCTTGAAATGTTCGTGGAGGTCTAGGGAAGGTTTAAAAGGCGAGAAAAAATCGAATAATTTCCGGGAAAACCCTAAAAACAGCGTTACGAAGTTCGCCGGGACAGCTAGTTATGTAATAAAAGTCTCAAGAATGCACAATTTAAATGAAGAAGAAGAAGAAGAAGAAGAAGAAAGACATTTATTATACCAACAAGATACATCACAGAAACAAACTAAGCACATAAGTAACATAATATGCACAACACAGAAGGAAAACTAAATACACAACAGACAAAACGAATAAATAAAACAGGACTATAGATGTAGCCTGTGGTGTGTCTACATGCTTAAGCGCTTTGTTTTAAGCATCTTATAAACCCATCCTATGCTTCAGATTTTGAAATTGTTGTCGATACTGTTTGCTGTTAAGATTGTGTAAGTACAAGAATTGTTACCAAGCGCTTGCCGATAAACTGCATTGGCAGTTTGGCAAACTAATGAAATTGTGGTTTGTCTTGTTTTATTGAGAATCAATCATCATAAGCAGCATATATACGTCCCACTGTAGGGCACAGGCCTTCTCTCAGAGAGAGAGAGTTGGGCTTAATCACCACGCGTGCCCACCGCGGATTGGCGATTTCAAGCGCTGAGGTATGTGAATAGCTCAGACACTCAGCTTTCCTCACGATGTTTTCCTTCACCGTACCAGTAACTTGATAATAATAATAATAATGTAGATAGATAGAGAACACTTTAAAGCACCCCCAGGAGAAAGAAATAACTAATTAATTAATTAATTAGTTAATTAATGGTTTCTTATATATAAGTATTGCTATACACTAGGCGGTCTTATCGCTTAGAGCGATCGCTTCCAGACAACCCTTGGACCATCTATCGACTATTCTTACTACAATCCACTCCATCCAAAGGCTGTCGGGAAATAATATAATAACAATAACTTTCACACAACACAATCACTTGTCCCAAACTAGGACACCCTGTGCTATGGTAACCAGGCGAGGACACAATAAACATGGAAACACGCCCATACGGCCCCCAGTGGGAGTCGCACCCACGACCTCGGAATGGTAATCAGACGCGATGCCGCTAGACCAACGAGGCAGTCGACTTAACGTACTCTCAACACAAGTGAGTGAATGCTGAATGAAACAAAAATGTTACAAACACAGTGTCATTTCAACTTGAAGACGGCAGATATTCAATGGGGAATTGCGTCTAACTTAAATTGGAATGACATTGCTCTAATACCATAGAAATTATATATATATATATATTTTTTTTTTTTTTGGTATGCTGACATGCAACGGTCGTCAGACCATAAGCAGTCCTTATGAATGAGGGTTTTAGCGTGTTAGGCTTGCCCTTCCAGAGCTGGGTAGCCTTTATTTATATATATAGAAATTATGTAACAAAAATTTGGAAAAAATTAAAAATTAAACAATAATATTTTTTTGTCGGGTTCAAAAAAATGTCGGAGTCAAAAAAATGGGAAAAATAAAGTTACTTTAATAGCAAAAAGATTATCACATTTAGTTTTTTCAATAAATTCTGAATGTTTTCTTATAAGGGTGTACATGCATAAAAACATTTTTTGCGAGATATAACTTCATACACTATAATGCGTTACGTGTAAGTTGTGACGCCATAGTTTGAGCCCGATTTGTATGGCGCATTTTTGTACCACGTCACTCTATTGACTTTTTGACAAGTTATATTATGAAAAGTATTTGCACGAAGGGTTCCGTACCATTATCTATACAACATTAGACACAAAGATCGAGAAATAACGGCAAAAAAATCACGTTTGTTGTATGGGAGGCCCCCTTAAATATTTATTTTATTTTGTTTTTAGTATTTGTTGTTATAGCGGCAACAGAAATACATCATCTGTGAACATTTCAACTGTCTAACTATCACGGTTCATGAGATACAGCCTGGGGACAGACGGACGGACGGACGGACGGACAGTGGAGTTTTAGTAATAGGGTCCTTTGCCCTTTGGATACGGAACTCTAAAAATTATGTTATTAACCCCACAAAAGCTTGCATAAGCAGCCTATATACGTTCCACTGTAGGGCACAGGCCTTCTCTCAGAGAGAGAGAGATGCACTTTGCACTGAGAGAATTCTGGGTCTTTCTGCTAACAGTGCTGGTATTTTTCAGAATAAAGCGAATGAAAATTCTTTGATGTGAGTAAATATTCAGATCATCATCATCATCATCAGCCATATGGCGCCCACTGCAGGACATAGGCCTTCCTCATGGTTTTCATAACCATGAGGGGTTTTGCCATAATCGCCACGCTGCGGGCGGGTTGGCGATCGCAGTTTGCGGTTGGAATCTCAGGAAGACGCTGCTGCCCGTCTCCTGGAAATTGATTTCCTTAGTCCCTTTCTACGACATCCACGGAAGGAAATGGAGTGACGCTATTCTTAATCCGGCGCCACGCGGAATGAAATATTCACAGATACCACTGAAACGTGCAATTCCTGCAACTCCCATTTTTTATACGATCGAATTTGCAAAAAGTGTCTGTACAATCTCTCAATTATTTTAATAGTGATTTTTAGCCGTTTTTAGCAAAAAACCTAAGACTAGACAGATAGCATTTAACGCCAAAACCGGCCGTTTTTGGCATCATCATCATTCAGTTACAAGAAGTCCACTGCTGAACATAGGCCTCCTCCAAAATACAAAATACAAATACAAAAATACAAAATCTTTATTTTCGTAAACTGCTTAATTTAACGGTACATAGTATCTGGAGCCACCTTTTAAGCATGTAGAATGCCTGTACTAGGTGACACCGCGCTTCCATAGCTTAAAAACTTAGTTTAATTTTATATTTTACTTATTTTAAAGATTACTGTTATGACAAAATTATTAAAAAGATAAAAGTGTAAAGCTCAGCCAGGTGAGTGTTTTATGTGTTTAGGTAGAACATCGCATGTGTGTGTGTATGTGTGTTGTGTGTGTGTGTGTGTGTGTGTGTGTGTGTGTGTCTGCTCGATGAAACATTATTTTAATTGCTCTAATAATCTTTCAGTATCATCATAATTTAGACTATGCAACCATTGTACTATAGTTTTTTTACATTCGTAATAAGTATAATCATATATTTTAATCTTTTTATTTATTTTATTATATAAGAAAGACGATTGCGCGTTATACTGCATTCTCGCAAATTTTGTTCGCGTTGAAGGTGTTTTTACTACAATATCATTTCTTCTTTTATTTTTTATGTTAGGATCATATGGCAAGGTTTTGTGTTTTCTTAATATTACATGTAATATATACAGCCTTCTAATGGAAAGGAGATTGCTTTCTTGATATAATTTTTCTGTAGAATGACGAAATTTCTTAAAATACATCACCTTGATCAATTTACGTTGCACTCGTTCTAAGTTTAGAAATTTCATCTTTGAAGCTCCTCCCCAAATTGTAATGCAATATGCTAAAACTGATTGCACTAAGGCTATATATATCTCGTTGAGCATGTTTTTGGGTGAGTCTTGTTTCCCGTTACTGTTACTATTTTTCTGAGGCACAATGAATCGCAGCATTTTAAAAATCCACATCAATTTCCTTAATCTACTTGCTACATATTCGAGATGGAGATGCCAAGATAATCTGTAGTCTATAATAACACCAAGGTATTTAGTGTGCGTTACTTTTTCAAGTTTGTTGCACAAACAGTCATCTCTAGTAGTAGGGTCACATGTATGAACCCTGATTTCAAATTCGTTACTTGGTTGAGTACGGTTATTTATACTAAAACAGATATAACTGGTTTTATCCGTATTGAGAGTGAGAAGGTTATTATCCAACCAATGTGATATTAGAGACATTCCCCTTTCTGTACTTTCTTTCAAAGCTGTCCAGGAGTCCCCGTGAAAAACGACAGCTGTATCATCTGCATACACAAAGGTATTGGCGTTGTCTATGGTAAGGTTACAAAGGTCATTAATATATATTAAGAACAGTGTCGGACCAAGAATGCTTCCCTGGGGAACGCCGTATGTCACAGATGCGTCTCCACTTGAGTGTTGATCCAGTTTGACTCTTTGTTTCCTATCAGATAGATAACTCTTAAAGAGCTCAAGTGAAATGCCTCTAATACCAATTGCTTCCAGCTTCCTTACTAGGATTGGAAGAGAGACCTCCATGGATTTCCAAAAAGACCGGTTGGAAGCGGCTTGCATCCAGCGTCTTCCTGCCACTTGGATGAGGTCATCTGTCCATCTTGTGGCTGGCCGTCCTGCGCTGCGCTTGCCGATATATTGCCGAGAACTTTTCGGCATAAATGCTATCTAAGCCCAGGTTCGTGATCCTAGGTTTTTTTGTCGTAGATCCTAAAAAATACTGTTAACATGATTGAGAGATTGTGAACACACCTTTTGCAAAATCGTTCTGTAAAAGAAGATATGATTTTTTTATTAATTGGAGGCACTAGTTAGCCCACTCCATGGGGCTCCTTAAACAACGACAGTACAAAGCAGGAAAACCGTAAAAAGCTATAAAAACTTCTTAAACAATTAATCTCGAAAAATCGGAAGATCGCTCCATTTTGATATATTTAAGTAAGTAGCTACTCTAACAGCATTTTGGCATTTAATTTCTGTAGCAACCAAACAGAACTTTGTATTGTCTGTTGTATTGTAATACAGTATTTTGCTTTTCCTGTATAAAATTTGAATAAATACAAGCCCGCTTAGCCGCCCGCATCCACAATTGCTTTTGCGTTGAATAGCCATATTCTCATTCTCTGTGAGCTTTGAAGTGAACTCCAAATGCAAACTGCATTCTAAATTTACCGTCGTGAGTACCTACGCTTATTACATTTAGCAAATTCTAATTGAAACGCCTATTACACAAATCATGCCCGAACAGGTTCAGCCAAACGGAAAGTATGGAAATGCCCGGGGTTTTAGTCTTTATTGACACTCTGGTTTTGACTGCAACGTCGTTAGTGTGAAATTTGAAAACAGTTTATTACGGGGCATCGATTAATACTAATAAATTAGTTAAAGGCTGCCTCATTGGTCAGCGGTTAACACGCTTGTAATTATTATCCTTTTAGTTAATTTTGTGTTTGCGGCTGATTCCCTCGCAAATATCTCTCTATCTATACAGCCCATGAAAGACGCCCACTGTTGGGCATAGGCATCTTCAACGTCACGACAACATCGCCGGTCCTCTGTTAATCTTGTCCATTGCCCTCCTACCGCCTTCTTAATGTCATCAACCCATCGGAGAGGGGGCTTACCCACCGAACGACGGCCAGTTCTCGGCTACCACTCTGTGACTGCTTTCGTCCACCGTCCGTCTTCTCGTCTAGCTAGATGTCCCGCCATCTCCACTTAAGCCTCGTGATTCGCGTGCACAGATCTTACACTTTGGTCATCTGCCGAATTACGACGTAACGCACACCATCGACAAGAGAGTTGCCCAGCATGGCCCGCTCCATGGCCCATTGTGCAACTTGGATTTTCTCCATAATATGTGCCTTTGTGAGTGTCCATGTTTCGGCACTACACGTGAGGATGGGCAGTATGCATTGGTTAAATGCCTTAGTCTTCAGGCATTGCGGGATTTTACCTTTGGAGACATCTTTTAGCTTTCAGCACCTCGTAAATAGATCGCTTGTAAACGTACCACGAAGCAGACAACAAACTTCAATTGCATTTTTGTTGCAATGCTGCTTTTAACGTAACTAATTAGAGTGCGCGTATGTAAATGTTGACGTGGCGTCGACTGTACTTGCGGTGGGAGTCGTGGGTGCAGTCAAATCGTAACATCCGCGTAAGTGTGTGTGTACAGAGCAATTAATGTCGCCACACTGCAATGTGCGAGTTTATTCTCCACTGAGATATCACGGAACACGTAATGCAGTATGCTAACTCTCTGGGTTCTATAATGTTTTACCCGCAATTTCATTATCAAAGTAAATTTTTGCTTCAACAATGACATCTAAATACAAAGATTCATTTGTTATGTAGTCATTCATGTTTAAAATGAAGATTTATCTTGGAATTCTTAGATTATTGAAATAATTTGAAATTTATTTATTAGAGATATTTAGGGTTACTTGCAGAAGCACACTAAACCTATTTAAGTCGAAATTTTGACAGTTGTTCCTTACATTATCTGTCAAAATGTCGACTTAATTGAACTAAATCTCGGTTTAGCGTGTTTCTGCAAGCCACCCTTAGTTTTTAACTCAATGTTAAATATTTGTGTAAAATAACAACTGCATGAATGTACCTGACTTAATGAATATCAACCTAGTAAAAGAAGAGCGGGGCTTCCTGGCACAGGAGTCTATACACTTAATAGGAAGTCCCCGCCACAGTGTAAAATTAATGATAAGTTGGTAACGAAATAAAATATTTTAATTTAAATTTTTAAAAGACGAATATAGATGTTAACATTTTACAGATAACAAATAGTGCATTTTGAAATACCAATTTAATTAGCTTTTAAAAGTAACCTATGAAAAAATAATGTTGTTTTGTCCGAAGCATTGGTGATCTACTTTTTCGATAAATATAGACTACTTTATTTACTTTCTTATAGACGAAAGGACCTAAAAATTCAATGAATCTTCGACTAAAAGAAGTATGAAAACGGCGTTCGAACTTGCAGACTTTATCATTTGTACGTTTTGCTGTTACAGAGGGGTCGAAAATCAGCTTAGAATGTTGTTTTATAATTGAATCGTGTGATTTTAAAACAACACAAGTCACATGTGTTTTTAAAATAACACTTGCCCATTTTTTTTTTATTAAATTATTTACACCTACCTATTGATTTACATTAGAAAAATTGTAGTTTATTCATACAGAAATCAATATAATATGCTAAAATATTGCTGTTGTAGATATTAGTATTTGAATAAAACAGTTTTTTCTATTTCCTGCAAAGTTGTAATAAAAGGACATGTGTCGTTTTAAAATCACACGATTCAATTATATCATGCAGAAGGAGTTGGCGCACTGTCAGGACTTCGCAGAATTTGTAAAGTTCAGTCGTGGGGAAGAAGAAGGGCTCAAGCCCATTAGTAAGTGCTACTTTAAGTGCAGACTTTAATTACGGCTCTTTGGGCGATTTCCAATTCTTTTAAGGATCTTTTGTTTGTGCCTCCCCAAGAGGTAATGCCATATGTGATCAGTGATTGGCCGAGTGATAGGTAAGTATGTTTGTTTCATGTGAATAGGATCAAGAACATGGCGAAGGTTCTTAAATACATAGGTATATTAATTTACGAATGCGTGCACTGAGCAACGTAATATGCTCTTTGATATTTAGGTTCCTATCTAATACGAAGATATTTTATGGATTTAACATTTTCGATGGCGGCTCTTCTTTCAGCCTTTGAATAAAATGCTAGTTTTCGGTCAGCCAAAAAATCAAACGTTTCAGGCTACGGCTTCATTGTAACTAAGAGGCTAGCCATGTAATTAACCGCCTCATAAGCTTCCGGCGACATATCTAAGTAGTGGCATCTTGTCGCTAAAGTAAAGTAAAAGTATTCGAGTTTTAGTCTGTCAGTAGGGTCCAAACTCAAGTTCCTGCGGGATTAAACCCCACCATAGTGCATGTTACTATCACTTGTACAGACGCGACACTCCACTAATTAGAGCTTGGGGCGCGGGACCACTCGTCTCCCAAACGAGGCTCCACGTGTCCCAACCGCGGTGTCTCAACTGATGACGTGCTGACGCGCTTGGGAATATTGCCCAAAGAAATATTAATGATAGTATTTCTAAGCAGTGGAGTTCGAGTGGCGACCATGACGCCCACCGGCAAGCTGGACCGACGATCTGAGGTGGATTGCTCGCAGCGGCTGAGCAAGGGTACCGTGATGTACAAAAATACAAAGTTATCTCAATAAAGACGGTTTATCAAATACTTCACTGGCTGTTACTGGTTCCAAAATTGTATAAAAAGCAATGAGTCACGTAACAATTTTCCGTGTTTCATTTAGAAAAACTGTTTAATTTAACATTTACATAGTTTCGTTTTCTTTCATTCTTTGCTCAAATTCGTTCATTTTAAAGAAAAAGATTTTTTAGATTTTTTCAACGGACGTTTCTGAAATAGCCTGCAGTTACATGAAAATCAATTACCGCCTTTATGAAAGATATTACGAGATAAGAACGGCTCGCTTGTTTTTTTTGGGAACACCGGGAATATTTTCAAAATTCCCGGGAATAGCACATGAGAAACGAGTTCAGTTCTAAAAACCCTGGTAACCATGTCGTTACAACCTTGTTAAGCTCTCAGTTACTGTGTCCCTTCTAATTGAAACTGTCTATCCGTTTTTCATGTACACTAGAAGACACAGTACCTCTACGTATGGGACTTTATTGCGTTGGAATTAGGGTTAAATTGCAAGTGATTTGTTTGGTTTTGTATAGGTAGATGTGGGCAGGGGCGTACTAAGGGCTCTTAGTGGAGTCGCTGAAGTGTCTATGGTTCCGCAACAGTATTTTGTTCTAAGGCCGCTGTTACGTCTAGCATGTTGTCTTGCTCGCACAATCTAACAGTTTTAGTGGTATTAATATAATTAGTAGACTTTGATATTTATGGTCTGAGGGTTTGATAAATAGTAAACTTATGGACATTTTAAATACATTTTTATATACTAACGGCCTTATGTAAAAAATAAGTATATAAAAAAAGTGTTATGCTTATGGGTATACAATACATGCTTATGGTGCACATACAATACAGAATATTCTATCCATCTATCTGTCTATCTTATTTGTAAAAACCGGTTCCTCTAAAACACTACTCAGAGGTAGTTTATTTAATCTGTGGGTACGTCTTTTTCTTGTAAAATCTCCACCACAGACTAATTTAATCGGCGTTTATCGAGTGTTTTGAGGAATCGTCTTTTTATAAATAAGATCGTTGGATTTTAATAAAGAAAAGTTGTTTCCGAAATATATTAATTTTAGCATAAAATTATCTCGATGTACAAAACTAGGCACGGCACATCTATTAATAGTCGAGTTATATATGAAACTTTTCTTATGCAGCCTCCATGTTACGGATGTCCTACAGTGTCCTACTACACCTACATACTACAGGGCAAAGACCTCTTTAAGACCAGTATTTTCAGTCATTTGCCACCTTTGACCACTCCGGCAAGAATTTGTCGAGATCATCCCGCTAGTGACTTCTCGGCCATTGCAAAAGCGGGCCTTTTGCAATGGCCGCCACGCGTTACCCAATCAGTGGCAAGCCTCTATCACCTATTTGATAGATAGATAGATGGATAAAACCATTTATTTGCATTTCCACACACACATAAATATAGAACATACAAAGAAAATCACAAAGCAAAATCATACAGCAAGTAAGCACACAAAAAGTGTAACAGAAATAAGCAAACACAAATCAACAGACAATACGAGAGAGCATTTTGTGGGTGTGGTAAAAGCAAAGGGGCTCTGACTCAGCATATGCTGGAGAGGCAGACCACTCCGGCGCTGGTCTTCCGTCAGTACCCGGTAGTGTACCGACGTGCAGCACTCGGAAAAACGAATAAATTGGCAGTAATTTGGTATTTAAATGTCAAAATAAGCATTTATTTGGGTGCATGCAGCAACCGAAATCTTTTACAGTCTTATTATTAAAAAAAAAACACTATTCCTTGAAACACTCCTCAGATACAGTTTAAATAGATGCAGTAAGCACAGAAACTGGCTCTAAGGAGTGTTTTAAACAAATCGTTTTTTATGAGTCCGTTAAAGTTTTGCTTGTCCTTTATCCCTTAACACGCCCCTGACGACTGCATTCGAAAATGCAAATTGCATTCGGTGAAATTTGTTCACACTGGCGCGCGTAATCACTACTGCAAAGAAAATAATCATGCCATTGGTGTACACACGACGACACCTCTATCATGGAGTATACCGTTGCACATCCACATCCGATAGTTGCACCGACTACCCGTAATTTATCTTCTTTATTTTTTTTCAGCATCGGTTGTCTGGAAGGAATTACTTTTAGTAATAAGGCCGCCAATTGTACTGCACTGTATTATTGTTCAAGTATCAATAGTTATTTGTTATGCAAGGCTGCAAAGTTAATTTTTGGCGCGAGTACCTTGTATTGAAACCTGAGCAAGCGAAGGATGCTAGGATGCAAATATAGAATCCTGAGCGTAGCGAGGGTTTCAAAGGTACGAGACGCTAAATAACTTTGCTGCCGAGCGCAACACACAACTTTTCACCTCACTAAAGCGAGGAAAATGTTAGGTGCAAGAAAAACAGTTTTAATAAATAAAAATTTTTTAAATCAAATTTTCTTGCCGGCCAGTGCGATTCTTTAAATGAGGCTGGCGCATGACATGAAATAAGTATTTGCATTTCAATCATCAATGGACTGGCTGCAGAGAATATAAACTATTACGAAACCAATGAGGTTCTATATATATGTAATTTATTGTACGAATAAAAATATTCGAATTTTAAAAACACTTTCCACGCTAGCGGATAAAGTGCGATTTTCCACGCAGATTTCGAATGATAAACGGAGCTTTTACGAGCTAGTGAGGTGAAAATGTAATTCCTGGTGTAAATGCAATAAAGAATATTGTATTCTATTCTATACATTTTTTTTACGTAGCTCGTTTGTGTCCCATTGCTGGGCAAAGTCCTCACCCAACTCAGACCAGATGTTTCTGTCTTGCTCCACCTCAGACCACTCCGGCATGTGTCGGTCGAGGTCGTCTTGCCAACGTCTTCTTGGCCTACCTCTCCTGCGACGACCGCCTTGTGGCACCCACTCGGTGGCAAGTCTCGCCCACCTATCCGGGTGCATTCTACTGATATGCCCTGCCCAGCTCCACTTCAACCTTGCAGTCTGGACACCCACATCAGCTATGCGTGTTTTTGAGCGTAACGTAGTGTTGCGGATATGGTCAATCCTTCTGATGCTCAACATGCTACGCTCCATAGCTCGCTGGCAAACCTTGAGCCTGGACTTCTGTTCTTCGGTCAATGACCAAGTCTGGGAGCCGTAAGTGAAGACGGGCAGGATGCACATGTCGACGAGTCTCCGTTTCAAGGAAAGCGGAAGGCTTCCTTTCAACAAATCCTTCATGGACCAGTAGCACTTCCAGGCGTTTTCGATACGGCGGTTGATTTCCTTGCCTTGCCTGTTTTCGAAGCTTACTATCTGGCCCAAGTAGATGTACTCGTCGACATAGTGTATCTCCTGCCCATCGACCTCAACTTTGCTTTTTTGACCGTTGGTCATGACTTTGGTTTTAGACCTGTTCACAGAAAGTCCAACCTCAAGGCTTGCAGCACTAACCTCTTGCAGCATGATTTCGAGCTCGGATGTATTCGAAGCGAACAGGACAATGTCGTCGGCGAAGCGAAGGTTTGTTAGTTTTCTGCCGCCAACTTCAATGCCTCTATTTGCCCACGTGTCTGGTAACGTTCTAAAAACCTCTTCTAGGGTTGAAGTGAATAGTTTTGGCGAGAGAGGGTCGCCTTGTTTGACGCCTTTTATAAAACTCACTCGAGGTAGTCGGAGATAAAAGTGCAATAACAATAACAGAGCCTGGGCTGAATATTTCGATTTGGGCAGCTTTAATTAGTTCTTAAGCGACAAAAAAGGACTAGAGTCTACGAAACCGGAAGTACGTCATTCACGGACGTACTTCATCACCTAAGATCCTACGAGCTGTCAGTTCCTAGTAGTACCTTGACTTGATACAAGAGTTCTTTAAATAAACAAAACTACAAAAGACTCCTAATCTGTGCAAAAGTAAAAGATATATTTATAGGTTTTTATTTGCAGAATACTAAGATGTCAATGTCTTAGGTTTTTTTTTTTTTCAAAAATATTAAACCTACTTTCATTATTAACTTAATACCGGATAAACTTACTTGGTTTTTGTCAGAAGAGTCCGACCAGGTTTCGCTCTGATTCGCAGAGCTTAATCATGGTGAGTAGAGACGGAGCTTGAAAACGTTCGTTTTAGTTCGAAAACCTACTTTCATTCACGTGTGAAACGAACGTTAGAAGGTCGAATTATTTACACACTTATTCACAAAAATACAAGAAATCAGTGAATATTATTAATTTATAATTGTAGGATTATGTTTATTGACCTAATTTCCACTTTAAAATTAAGTATCATATATTTGTAACTATTTTCAATATTTAGGTCAATGCCCATTGCAGCTCTATGAAATGGGCCCCAGGTTTTGCCACTTGCCATGATCCAAACAAACTTTTTTCCCCTCATCAACACTCATTAGTCGCTGCAAGCACGCACGCTAGTTTCGGCAACTAATTACATAGAATTCACAGCATATACATACGATTCTAAGCAGCCTATATACGTCCCACTGTAGGGCACAGGCCTTCTCGCAGAGAGAGAGTATGGGCGTAATCACCACGCGTGCCCACCGCGGATTGGCGATTTCAAGCGCTGAGGCACGTGAATAGCTCAGACACCCAGGTTTCCTCACGATGTTTTCCTTCACCGTTAGCGAGTGGTATTGCTACTATAACTTGACAAATGTACATAACTTAGAAAACAAAGTCATAGGTACATGCTCGCACTGGGAATCGAACCTGGGTCTCCCGCTTCCGAGTCCAATGTTCTACCCACTAGGCTACCACCGCTATACATACATACATACGATAACACAAGAATATTGTCTATATATAAAAGGTGTTGACATGTAAAGTAACGCCCGACTCAGGGTACTTTGATGAGTATCAATACGAACAACTTTTACTGTGGGAATAACTCTAAAATCTTTAAAAAAAAATCAGCCGTCCCATACATTTTGTTCAGTAGGTATAGAATTTTAGTATGCCTCAGATGTTTTTTTTTTCGTGATTTCGAGGTCGACCCGATAGTAAAAGTTGTTCGTGTTGATGAGTAGAAAGTATCCTGAGTCGGGGGTTACTTTACAAATCAACACGTTGTATATATCCCGACCGGTTTCGGCCACAGCGACTGGGATCTGAGTGACGTTCATGTGCGCTCAGGTGACTGATATAGCCAATTTTGGCTGTGAATGTGGATCGACATTAGCTGCAAGTTAACACCCCCCCCCCGACATAGTTGTAGTGTATGGCCGCAGGTGGTCGGGCCTTGGGCTCGTCTCGCTCGTAAGCGAATATTGTCTATTGTACACCAAAAAACAATTACAGAGACAGGTGTGACGAAAGAAAAAGTACAATGTAAACAATTACAAAGACAGCAGTTACAATAGAAAAGGTACAATATGATAATAAAGTAATCAAAATATAGTGGGGAACTTGCATCAAACTTAGATTGAAGTGACAAAGAAAACGTAGAGAAAGTAAAAAAATGATACCTATAAAATTTATAAGGTTTGGTTTTTTCATTAAATTCTAAAAGGTTTCTAATAACGGCGTAGACGCATAATAATAAACGCATATTGATAAACGCCTCATAAATTATGAAGCGTAACTTTCAACTTGAGACGTCACGTTACTAGAATGACTTTTCAACGGGTTATATCATGAAAAGTATTAGTCGTAGAGAAAAAAATAAGCACGGGTAATCTTTATATCTTTTTAGTTATCTTTTAACAAGGCGTCTCCAATGAGATTAAAACAATTTTATGCAAGTTCTCCATTGACGTGTTCCAGGTATTACTCATCTTTGAGGTAAAGTCTCTGTAAGTTCTACAGAGAATATACAGATCATCATCAGCCGTTTGACGTCCACTGCAGGACATAGGCCACCTTCGTTATTTTCATAACCATGAAGGGTTTTGCCATAATCGCCACGCTTGGTAGGCGGGTTGGCGATCGCAGTATGTGGTTGAAATCTCAGGAAGACTCTGCTGCCCGTCTCCTGGTAATTAATTTCCTTAGTCGCCTTCTACGACATCCACGGAAGGAAATGGAGTGACGCTATTCTTAATCCGGCGCCACACGGAGCTATTATATACAGATATTCATTTTTAATCTGAGGTTTACATCTTACGTCAATAACGTTAGTTTGGCACTGTTTGGTAAAAATTGTCACCTGCTCTATTGTTGTGTGTGCGCTCTAACTGGAAAACCGGGAAAAGGCGAGGAAAAAGTGTTGCCAGTCTGTGGGAAAAAGGGATTGGAAAATGTTGTTCTGTTTTGTCGTATTTTGGAGCAGGCGGAAATAAAAACAAGTTATTTGTTAGCTAATACCGTGCGACCGCTTTGGTGACCTGCAGCCCTTTTTAACGGCAGATGACTATGCAGTTAATAATAATGATGACTTCCACACAACACAATCAGTTGTCATGGTCCCAAACTAGGATACCATGTGCTGTGGTAACCCAGCAAGGACATCACAAACATGGAAAAACACCCAGACTGAGGGCATGTGTACAAAATGTACCGCGGCTCCCGATCTCCGGCATGGTAATCAGACGTGATGCTGCTAGACCAATGAGGCAGTCATAAATCAATGCTTTCATCATCATCATCAACAGCCATTTGACGCCTTCTGCAGGACATAGGCCTCCTTTGTGGTTTTCATAGCCATGAGGGGTTTTGCCATAATCGCCACGCTTGGCGCCCGGGTTGGCCATCGCAGTATGTGGTCGGAATCTCAGGAAGACGGGGTCCTGCTGTTTGACCAAAAGTCATTTGTCAAAATTACACTTGACAAACAATGTTTGCCAAAAAATGCTTTCGCCAATTGATCATTTTACTACTAATCATTTTACAAATGACTCACTTATCCAAATGATCAACACTTAAATTTACATTTTACAAATAATTATTTTACTTAATGAACATTTAACAACTGAGTTATCAGACAAAACTACTATTGGTCTAAAAACGTTTGATAAAATGTATTATTTGACAAATGTATCGTTTATTAAAAAATAGGTAAATTTGGTTAGGTTAGGTTAGAACAGTGACCACAAAACTACTACTGTGGATTTATGTATGGCCAATTTTTGTAGACGAATAAAGAAATTGAGGAAAATAAATTAAAAAAAGTAAAGTAGTTTAAGTATTAGTTGATATATTTTATCTAGACAGAATGGAAAAAACATAGGTACCAAAAAACTTAGACAAATTTTGGTTAGGTTAGGTTAGAACAGTGACCACAAAACGCGCGAGCCGAGCGAGCGAAACGAGCGTGCCGCGGCAGCGGCCGGCGAAGCGCCAGAAAATACTACTGTTGATTTATGTATGGCCAATATTTTTAGATTATTAATGATGAACATTCATTTAAATTCATGATGATGACGATTCAATTAAAAATTAATTGAATGCCTAAGTATCTAATCTTGTAGCTTACCTGTAAATATAAAATGATACCAAATAATGCATTTATCCTCAAATGTCAGTGCAACAAATTCATGCTCACGGCGATACGCGGGTAGCGGAATAATTTACCCAACAGACTAAATCGTAATGTTGAAAAAAGAAGTGCAATTTTATAAAATAACATTTTGTTAAATGACATTTGGACAAATGCTTCATTTGCGAAACATATTATTTGGTGAAATTAAAAAAGGTCAATTGACATTTTAATATTCAAAACATTTAACAAATACAGTGTTTGCTAATGGATCATTTGCTAAGTGAGTTTTTGTAAGATGATACTTTTGTCAAATGTCTCGTTTGCCAAATGAACATTTGGTTAAACGTTGTTTGTCGAATGACCATTTGTCAATAATTTTTTGGTCAACCATTAGTAATCCCAGGAAGACACTGCTGCCCGTCTCCTGGTAATTGACTTCCTTAGTCGCCTTCTACGACATCCACGGAACGAAATGGAGTGATGCTATTCTTAAGCCAATTTACGAAATGTCCGGCGAACTCAATTAATTTACGTTAAACACGAAAATTGGTTATTTTGCATTTCTGCAGAATATCGGGAGGTTATTTGACATTACAACAGGGAGAAGATTATATTTCCTCCTTTAGGGAAAATAAATTAATTTGGTAAACAGATAATTAATAATAATATTTTGTTTGGTTGCCAACCGTGGTATCTGCGTACCGCTCCGGGATAGATGCGTGAGTTTCTGTATGTTATGTAATGATAGTTTTCTTCACACAACATAATCATCATAGATAGATAGATAGATACAATATTCTTTATTGTATCTATCTATCTATCTATTACATCAACAGAAATTCAATAAATCGAAGTACAATTGGCGGCTTTATTACTACAAGAAATTTCTTCCAGGCAACCATAGACGGAGACAAGAAAGGAATCATTGATTGATTGCACAATAAAAACATTTGTACATGTGCGAGCTTAACACAAATAAGTATTTTCTTCCAGCTAACCTTTGGTGATGGGGATTATGTGATGCCAGAAGATATTTATTGGGAAAATTATTAAGACTAGGTAGTAATGATATAAACATGAAACACATAACTATACTAGCTGTTGCCCGCGACTTCGTTCGCGTGGTAATTTTGATGTGTATTTTCCGAGATAAAAAATAGCCTATGTGCTAATCCAGACTATAATCTATCTCTGTGCAAAATTTCATCCGGATCTGTTCAGCCGTTTTTGCTTGAAAGAGTAACAAACATCCATCCATACATACAAACTTTCGCGTTTTTAATATTACCGCTCGCTCCACCTGGTCACAGGGCATCCTACGCTACGTTTGCCGATTCGCGGTCTCCACTCTAGAACTAGTTTCACTTCAATCTCAGTCCAATCACTTGTCCTAAACTAGGATATTCTGTAACCAGACTGAGACAAATCAAGTGCGGCGGTCCCCATTGGAAACGAACCCCCGACGTTATTCGTTAGACCAGGGTGTCTCAAACTAAAAGCTTCGCGTACTCCTATTTGATTTGCCAAACGATTGCTAACTCCTTATTAAAAGGCAAACAAATATACGAAAAAAGTTGCTGCACCACAATCTGGCTTAAATCTTAAATCTTACCGCGATACCCCCACGATTAACTAACGAACACCTAGAGGTTCACGTATCCCACTTTGAGAATCCCTGAATCACGGATATATAGGGTGAGTTTGCTACAACTTTGTACCGTACCAGCTCTACCGGTGACGTCCGTACCGCCTCAGAATCAATAAATGTTCCGTTCTCGAGATATCATCGAAATAGCCGTTCCATAGAAAATGTATGAGAAAATGCAATTTCGTTTTTTTTTCGTGATTTTTTTCCACGTTTTAATAGATATTTTGTTATTCGAAGCAGAGGTCGATATAACATAAAATACAAATTCTGCGAATTCGTAGTAGCAATACCAAACGCTAACAGTGAAGGAAAACGTCGTGAGCAAACCCGCGGATTAGCGCGGAAACCTGTGGACTAGGCCAACTAAGCTTTTAGGATGATATAGGTGCTGGGCAAGCCGACTCCATCTAAAAAAGCCATGTCCCAGGCACTGCACTGTCCGAGTAGTTCCTTGACCCACCTAGTGTCAGTGAAGGTGCCACTAGACGTTCTGTATAAATCATCTCATTAAGTAGATGCAAAGGCCAAAGTTATCCGTGTGGTGCCGGATTAAGAATAGCGTCACTCCATTTCATTCCGTGGATGTCGTCTAAGGCGACTAAGGAAATAAATTACCAGGAGACGGGCATCAGCGTCTTCCTGAGATTCCAACCGTATACTGCGCCTGCCAAGCGTGGCGTTTATGGCATAACCCTTCGTGGTTAGGGAAAACCATGAGGGAGGCCTATGTCCTGCAGTGGGGGAAGAATGGCTGACGATGAAGGCCAAAGTTAATATAATATAATATAATATAATATAATATAATATAATATAATATAATATAATATAATATAATATAATATAATATAATATAATATAATATAATATAATATAATATAATATAATATAATATAATATAATATAATATAATATAATATAATATAATATAATATAATATAATATAATATAATATAATATAATATAATATAATATAATATAATATAATATAATATAATATAATATAATATAATATTATAATAATTACCTTAGACAGGTATAAGAAATCAGTTTCTCTTCACTCCACACTAACGTCGACGATAAGACCATACTGTGAAACTACCGTATTTCTGTCAGCAATACTTTGTTGGCAATCGAACTACGATTCGCGGAAAGATTTGCAACCCCTGGATGGTCGCCAAAGTTGAATTTAACACCTTTTTAGTACGCAAAGTGTTCCCTGGCCACAGCCTAAAACTCCACCTGTATAAGTTCTTCTGATATGTTAACTTTGGACTCATTTCGAAGTAGATTTTTTACGCTGTGACCGGTAAAATCCAGGAACGAAAACTGTTAATGTGAAAGAAATGTATGGTGTATCCGCTGTAATATCGTGTGACTCCGTTGGGAAATTCTTGCTTTGCTTGTTTTTGTCAAGCAGTTTGTGTCTTGTGAGAATTATGTTCAAGGTATTCTTACATAAGGGTGGTTCTTACAAAATCATAACAGGTTAACGCGTTATGAGGGAACAAAGATATTACATTTACAGTGGCACGGTTAGCCAGAGGTCGCGAGTTCAAGTCCCGGTACGGGTGGAAGTTTTAGTCAATACGCTTTTAAAATACTTACATTTATACATACAGACGAGCCAAAAACATTACCCTTCTTTTTGGCTTCGCCGCATTCGGGTAAAAACTTATAAGTTAGAGTCGCATGAGCAGTGGAGAATATCGAGATCGCTAAGGCGCGAAACTCACTGATGGGACGTGAGGCGAGGGCGCGGTAATATGTATAGAGTCACAGACCACAGAACTTGCTTTGTGGTCTCCCTTGGTCTGTGACTCTATACATGCTCGTATTACCGCGCCCTCACCTTACGTCCCATCTGTGTGTTTCGCGCCTTAACCATACAAGGGGAGGTGTTGCTCGATCCAGGGATGATCTGAAAAGATGGGGGATCCTGCCTGAAGATGCAGACATCTCGTGCCAATGTGGAGCTGCACACACTACATCGCATCTTTATATCTGCCCTGAAGCTCCACAGTGCAGCTTGCGGGGTCTCATGGAGGCTTCTCCCAGCGCAATTGCCGTGACGCAATTTGGGAGCGAGATGTCTCAGGAGGAGTCGACACTTTCGACACGAAAGAAGAAGAAGCGGCCGCAACTTACAAATCTGGTAATATCCGGCTTTTCTGAAGCTATATAGGAAAAATTTCATATTGATATACTCATCATTTGGCCCTACTCTACAAGAACATAATTGAGCGGGTCCAAGTTTTCCGTGTAACTTAACGTGTCCTGGTCCGAGACTAAGATACCCTGAGCTGTGGTAGCCAGGTAAGGCATCACAAACATGGCAATATACCCAGACTGCGGCCATTTGTAGAAATATACTGCGGCCCTCCTTGAGAATCGAACACACGACCTCCGGCACGGTATTTGGACGTGATACCGCTAGACAAACGATTTTAATTTTAACATTTAATCACAACAATTTTGTAATTTTAATTTGACATACAAATAAATAATTATTGCATGCATAATTATCGCTCGTAGCCCCGGCTGCCGAATCGCTCGCAGCCCCGGCTGCCTGAGTGATCTTAAACGATCACGAAGGTTAAGCAACACAGGGCGCGTTCAGTGCATGGATGGTCTATGCCTAACGCTAGTGGCATTTTTCCGAGCGGTTCCTTGCTTCGCAAGGCACGTTAAGCTGTTGGTGCCGGCTGCCGTCGATAGATGGCAGTTGTTAAGCCAAGTCAGAGGCCTTAGGGCGGCTTGACAACTTCTGACAGTAGACGAGCCACTAGTCTACAAGCCTCCACCAATCCAGACTTGGCCCCCGTGGTGGAGTATGGCCTCTACCTTCCTCAGGGAAGAGACCCATGCCCCTCGGTGGGGACATAATGGGTTGATGATGATAAATATTCATACGCCCAGACGGGCAGCACATGGAATGCACCGAAACTCTGTATATGAAGATCAATTTTATTTACCCACCTACATGCATAAACGATACTTTACTTTACATATTTAAAATTAAATGAACCTTAGTATAGAGTTTCTCAACCATAACTTAATATGATATTTAAAATAGCGCCAACCCGCTTTGAATATTTCGGCAAGCTTTGGTATTGCTTATTGTTCGTAGGACTTATCGGCTACTAGTTAGCCGAAATTGACAGCACCGAGATAGGTGCTGAATGATGAATTATGTTTACTTTGTATTCAGCTCTCAAGCTGATTTGGATACTAAATCCTGTCAGTAGTAAATCATAAAATACTGATCTATTGTGACTATAGTTATTAATGACTGTCGTGGAGTATATTTTGGAAGAATAAGAATAAACATAGAATAAGGAATAAGGTTATAGTAGCAATACCACTCACTAACGGCGAAGGAAAACTGTGAGGAGAGGAGACCGGAGTGTCTGAGCTGTTGACGTACCTCAGTGCTTGAACTTGAAATAAACCTATTCTCTCTCTCTGAGAGAAGGCCTGTGCCCTAGAGTGGGACGTATTATAGGCTACATAAAAAAGAGTAAACTTTATTTTACAACATTACACATAATGTCTGGTGTTACTTTGAATGACAGGAGACGCAATAGTTTGATTAGAGAACGTTGTGGACTGAAAGAGGATGTAGTGACTAGAATTGAGAAAGGAATGTTGCGTTGGTTTGGACACGTTTAGACTTTAGAGGATGAAGGAAGAAAGATTGACAAAACAAATATATCGAGCAAATATGGGTGGAGGGGCCGGTAAGGGACGTCCCAGCCGGATATACTTCGACCAAATAGGGGATGTATTAGCAAAGGGCAAGATAAAAAGTACCCGAAACCGGCGTGACGACGACTTATGAATGTTGAGGAAGCGAAAGTGATCTGTCAGGATCGTGGCTAGTGGCAGTCTCTGGTCTCTGCCTAGCCCTCTGGGATACAGGCGAGAGTTTATGTAAGTATGTACAAAGAATTACACACAGTAGGATTATAATCAAATTAATAAACCACAGAACGCATTTGGAAATGCGCGTGAAACAGTATTTTCACAGCAGTACACACTACACACGCTATCTCTCAGAAAGAGAGTAACATAATATTATAAGCTCACGCCTGTATCCTGGAGGGTTAAGCAGAGATAGAGTCTGCCACTTGCTACGATCCTGAAAGACCCCATTCACTTTATCAACATTCATTAGTCTTTGCATGCACGCACGTCGGTTTCGGGTACATTTGATCTTCCTACGTATGACGCATACAGGCCAAATATAAAAAAAAATTGAGCTCACTTCGAATGTCGTCAGGTTTATGATTTGAGGACAAGTTTAGAGCAGGACATTTGCATTTTTCGCAAACGTACTTCAAATGTTGTCAGGTTTACGATTTGAGAACATAGTTGCATAATTCTCGGAGCTTGGCTACCAGCCAGAATTTGGAGTTAGCATGACGAAACAAGTCGTATTTATTGGGGTAGTCACTGACATGGACAAGAAATTAAAGTTTTTTTCTGTAACTGTCACTATCACATGCTTGAGAGATTATACAGACACTTTTTGCAAATATGATCTGTAAAAACCGGCCAAGTGGGTGTCGGGCCGCGTGCAATGTCGGGTTCCCTGCATGGAAGAAGGGTTTATTTTACCTGCCTTACAGTACAAACAACTTCATCAAAGTAAGTTTAAATGAAAGTTGCAGGAAATTTTCCTTGTATAAGTTGGTCGGACAATGGAAAAAATTAGCAGGGGACCGGAGAGGTTGGCGTGATAATGAAGAGGCCTATGCCCAACAGTGCGCGTCTTTCATGGGCTGTATAGATAGAGAGAAGTTGGTAAACTATTACTCGTTAACTTGTAAAGGCTACTTCGCCTTGATTTTTCTAACAAGTTCATTACATTATGTGCTATTGACGTGATTTTTTTATATGTTTCTACAGTCTACCGTTTAGCCGGGAGAGGGGGGGCAATTTTTTTCTAAAGATTTTATTCTACCGTTTTGTCAGCGTGACTAATATGTAGATCTATGCCAAATTTCACCTTTCTAGTACGTGTCATCTCTGTGCCGCGGACGGACGGACATGGCAAAACTATAAGGGTTCCTTGTTGACTACGGAACCCTAAAAAAGATATAATTTCTTCCCTTGGTGGCGCTAGTATAATGTTACACTGTGAAGCCCCTTAAATGCACCAGTACGTTGATGACCGAGCTTTCCTCGGTATTTTTTTGATTAATCGTGTTTTTTGGAAATTATATTCAGATACAATGAAAAAATAGGGGAAAAAGGGACAAAAATAATCGAACTGGAGACATACGGACTTGAACGGGGTCTTCTGGCTTCGGGACAGCCGATTTCTCACCTGAGATATTACAACCTTGTATATGGTGGCGAAATTTACCTTCGTCTTTTAATGATATTGTAGCAGTTTGTCATTGCCTGACAACACGGATAAAACGACGTTCCCTCTGAAAACCCTCTGCATACTAAATTTCATGAAAATCGTTGTAGGTTTTTCTCCCATACAACAAACGTAATTTTTTGTCGTTTTTTGCTCGATATTAATAACGGCAACAGGTAGACGCTTGAAATATTGAAATGTTGTATAGGTAATGGTATGAAATGGTCGGTTTTTTAAATTCACGCTTTACGCGCTCTGCTATGTCGCAGCCTTCGGTAAGCCAATGTACTACAAAGGCGAATGTACATTGTTTGTAGCACATATAATAGTAGGTATAACTTTTTTCCTCTGTGGTACAACAGTAGCATTACGTATCTATCAAACAGATCAGAAAAACCGCGATTTTTTTTGTTTCTTGACGTCACAAGGTATTGCTCTTGAGTGATGCCTAGTGACGCCTGCTTCATGGACCTTAGTGCAACGAATCTTCGCCAAATGCGCTTTTGCGACAGGAATGCCGGAAGTAAAAACAGCTGTTGGCGAAAGCGCTTCAGGAATCCAGGGATTGCGTTGCGATAGTTCAAAGGAGATTTTCTCCGGTAACACAAGTTTATTCGTCAGCCATTGTTGCGTAAGAGAGCGATACAGGCCATAGACAACAGATTTGGTATTGAAAATAGCGCCATCTATAGCACTCAATAAGAAGCGTTTTATAATTGACATTACATGACATTGGCGCTACCATACATAGCCGCTAGATGGCGAGAGCTGTCTTTAGACAACAGCCTTCAATTATCCACCATTTGGTATTCAAAATGACCGCTTAAACTGCCGTACAATGAACGTGGACACCCTATCAAATACAACAACCGGCCCATTTTGTGCTTTAATGTGTTATGTGACGCTGTTTTCGGTCGGTTCGCGGCCACTTCGTGGCTTACTGCCTCTTGCCCGCGACTTCGCCCGCGCGAAATTAAATTCCAATGGTTCCAGACAGTGGCATTGTAACTTCAAATTCACAAACGTCAATTTGTAATGTTAGAAATTCAGCACCTAATTTTATTATTTTCATCATTTTTTTAAAGTCGAATTCGTTATGATTGTGGAACAGTAATAGTAAGCTTCTCTTTATTTTTCTTCTCTTCAGTAGTGTGTATAGTATTTTATGGTATTTCATAGTATATCATTATATTAATATGTAGGTATAAGTATATTGTAAATTGCATTTCTACTTTTTCCCCCTCTTTCTTCCACCTCCTGCGGTTGCCTGGTAGAAAATGCGTATGGCATTAAGTCCACCGTATTGCACATTAGGCTAAGTGCAATAAAAGTACTAAATAAATAAATAAACACTAAAGTGGTTAGTTTCGACGCGATTATTGACAGATGAATGATGCTATGGTTTTGTATTTTGATCGTGAATATAATCAGTATTGTGAAATAATTCCTTGGTTTGATTTGTGCTTTCAGTAGTTATATTGTCTGGATTAACAAAAAAAAATACTTCGAGACGCTATTTTAGATAAACTCACGCCTGTATTCCGGAGAAGTAAGCAGAGACCAGGGTTTGCCACTTAGCACGATCCTAAGAAATCATTTTCGCTTCTAAACATACAAACTTTCACATCTATAATATTAGTAGGATAGGATGCGTTCACACTGTGGACCGACACGCTATAGCTCAAGCTGTCAACATGGGGTCCATAGAGACGATGCATGTGCTTGCTAACATAGACCACGTTTTGACTGGTTTTGACTGAAAAAGCAAAGCGTATAATCTGACGGACGCCACAACCTTGATTCATTTTTACAATCGGATCAAAATGATGAGTACCTACATGGATCAATTACGACCCATAAATTGTATTTTAATCAACATTGGTACGCAGTATCAGTATTGGTTTTTTAAAAATGCATCAGTTATCGCTCCGTCTGACTATCCACAGTTGATCAACCTATATCTCTCGGACTGTGGATGGTTTCTATTTGAAAGGTACAGGGTCGAATTCAGATTAAGAGTGTCGATGATCTGTTGGCCATATAGTAAAAACCTGCCAAGAGCGAGTCGGACTCGCGCGAAGGCTTCCGTACCATTATCTATACAACATTAGACAAAGATCGAATTTGAGAACAGCGCCATCTATACAAACCAACAAGAAGCGTTTAACATTGACGTTTAACGACATGATATCGGCGCTGTGAAGGTTACATAGATGGCCGCTAGATGGCGAGCGCTGTCTTTAGACAACATACATGCGCAGCAAACGTACCAAAGCCTGTTGGAGTTCTGACGTTTACGACAGCAATTTGTATGGGATTTGACGGTTTTGGTGCGCGTAATATACCCCTATATTCGGCAGTTCGTTTACTTACAGACGGAACCCTAAATGTTTTGTTACACGAATTATATCAGCCGCGTTGAGTGTAATGTAAAAACTTACTTTTTAGGGTTTCGTGCCCGAAGGGTGCCAAACGAGACCCTATATCTAAGACTTCACTGTCCGTCTGTCTGTCTGTCTGTCCATCTTTCTGTTTATCAATCTGTGACCAGGCTGTATCTCATGAACCGTGATAGCTAGGCAGTTAAAATTTTCACAGATGATGTATTTCTATTGCCGCTATAATACAAATACTAAGAACACAAAATAAAATAAAAATTGAATGTGGGCTCCCACACAATAAACGTATTTTTTTTGCGGTTTTTTGCTCGATATTAATAACGGCAACAGGTAGACATTTTAATTCTAGATTCGCTTCAAAAATAAATAATTAAATTAAAGTAAATTAAATATTTAAGGGGGCTCCTCTACAACAAATTTGATTTTTTGCCGTTTTTTTCTCGATTTTTGTGTCTAATGTTGTAATGGTACGGAGCCCTTCGTGCGCGAGTCCGGCTCGCACCCGGTCGGTTTTTTTGTACGGTGTACGGAACCCTAAAAACGTCGGTTTAACGTGAAACGTCTATAAGTAACCTTTAATCTTTAGCTCAAACTGCGCAATGTGTTATTAAATGGCAACAATAAAAATATATTAGTTTTTATATCACAATAGTAGTTTATGCAACTGTCATATAATGAAGGGTATTAAAACACGAGTGTGAGTTTATGAAACGAGCGCAGCGAGTTTCATAATAGTAACGAGTGTTTTAATACCCGTGTTATATGCAGTTGCATACACTACTTTTACTTCACTAATGCAATTAATCAAACAACAAGAGTAAAAGCTGACAATAGTTTATTTAATTCACGCGTACGTGTATAATCACAGTGATTTTGCCGCCATTAAAATTTAACCAATGAGAGCGCAGCTGCGCGCTTCAATAAAACGCGACCAACTTGATTGCAGGGCCAATGTTATAGTGAGATTTTACGATATCGATGTGAATATTATACCATCATGTGAAATTGCTTAAATTGAGTGTTTTGTTGTCTGCGTTATAACAGTAGTAATTATAAGTCAAGTATTGAAAACATAAGTAGAATGTTACAACATTAGTGTAGATAAATATATTTATATAGCATCGCTTCGAATCGATGAATCATCGAATCGCTCGTAGCCCCGGCTGCCTGAGTGATCTTAAACGATCACGAAGGTTAAGCAACACAGGGCGCGTTCAGTGCATGGATGGGTCGCCGTCTATGGCTAACGCTAGTGGCATTTTTCCGAGCGGTTCCGTGCTTCGCAAGGCACGTTAAGCTGTTGGTGCCGGCTTCCGTCGATAGATGGCAGTCGTTAAGCCAAGTCAGAGGCCTTAGGGCGGCTTGACAACTTCTGACAGTAGACGAGCCACTAGTCTACAAGCCTCCACCAATCCGGATTTGGCCCCAGTAGTGGAGTATGGCCTATACCTTCCTCAGGGAAGAGACCCGTGCCCCTCGATGGGGACATAATGGGCTGATGATGACCACTCGCTAACCGTGAAGGAAAACGTCGTGATGAAACCTGGGTGTCTGAGCTATTCACATACCTCAGCCCTAGAAATTGCCAATCCGCGGTGGGTAAGCGTGGTGATTAAACCTATACTCTCTCCCTGAGAGAAGGCCTGTGCCCTACAGTGGGACGTATATAGGCTGCATATGTATGTATGTCATATCACAAATTTAATTTGTGCGTCCTGCTAGTTATCACCTTCGGAGCATGGACAAAATATGGACACTGACGGTAAGAATAATCCATCGATGCAAAGTCATTCAGAGATTCAGCGTAGTATGGAACGAGTTAGTTCGGAGTCTCTTCGATGGACCACATTACAAATGAGACAATTCGTCAAACAACGAAATTGATCGACGTAGCCTATAAGATCAGCAAGTTGAGGTGGCCGTGGGCTGGTCACATCTGCGAAAGAATCGCCAGCCGTTGGAGTATAAATAAACTTTCGATTCCATTAAAACACTGTTAAGACGGAGTTACAGCCAGGAAGTGCTCTCATAAATCGGCTTTCACTCTGTCTTAAGACTGTTTTAGTGGATTTGACTTTTTATAAAAGACTGTTCAAGTTTAATAAGAATCAAGGTATCATATTCTATGTTAATATTTATGTATAAAGTGTGTTTTTGGCAATAAATGTAGCTCACCTTCGGAGTAGTACAATGTAAAGGAAAATATGCGAAATTTACGATTACAAGCTTGCTTCCTTTAAAATCACAGTACTTCTTCATTCGTGTCGAAAGCGTTGACTCCTCAGACATAATACAGAGAAGCTTGTAAAGAGGCTCGAAATTTCGCCAATGCCTACACTTGCTCATTAGCTCAGTTGGGAGAGCGCTGGTACGGTTAGCCAGAGGTCGCGGGTTCAAGTTCCGGCATGGCTGGAATTTCTAGCCTCTAAATAGTTTTATTTTTCCTCGGACATCTCGTTTCCAACACCGCGCCACTGCGTTTGCGCTGGGTGAAGCCTCCATGAGCTGCACTGTGGGCCTTCAGGGCAGACATAAAGATGCGATGTTGTTTGTGCAGCTTTACACTGGCACGAGATTTCTGCATCTTCAGGCAGGATCCACCATCTTGTCAGGTATAGAAATTATAATTGGGTTGTATAGAAGAACAAACTGTTCACACGCAAACTTAAGTTTTCAATCGTTCGGAACCCCAGGGGCGCGAGCTCTACTCGCACTTGTCACCTTTTTATTACTTCTAAAACAATAAACAAACATACATACAGTCGTTAACATCCTCTAATAAATCTCAAACCCTTGCCAACATTATCACTTTGTTTATCGTGTGAAAACGCGATTTGCTTCCGCGATTGCAGTTTTGTTTTTGTTTTGTTTAGAAACAGGGGTTGTATAAAAGCAGGTCGTCTGGAGCAAAATAAGGGCCTTTGCAAACGACGCGAAACGTCTTTCGGTGCGGTTGTAGGGGATCACTTGCTTACACCGCATGCAATGAAAACATGTCGCCTCGGCGAGGGTGTGACTCTGTAACTACGTCACGTGGTCTTCTCACACTTCCCCAGGGGGAATTGGAGGGTCGGGGTCAGGGCGTGGCCCTCTTCCCGAGGGATTTTCAGCTGTCCGCAGCTACGGACAGGTGGGTGGCCATCCAATCATGATTACAATCGTCTAAGTGTCAAATTTCATACCAATTTGACAGACGGTTGGAATCGTTCGGGATTTGGTGCGTGTAATACTCGTATTCAAATCCTCTCGGAATCGGGATTCGTCGGGACGTTTGCGATACAAATTAGTATGTAATTTGACAGTTAGACGATTGAAATTGTACCCAATGTTGTGCGCGTAATTTAACTAATATAGCAGTAGCAGTCGGGTTGTTTGTTGTATTTATATCAGTTTTTTATTTCAGACGTATTTTGGCTTTAGTGGACAGATTTTGTTCAAGCAGTCTGGGCGGGAAATAGTTACTAACCTGTGACTGCCTCGTTGGTCTAGCGGTAAACGTCTGATTACGATGGCGGAGGTCGTGGGTTCGATTCTCACTGGGGGGTGCCGTACATTTGTAAAAATGGCCTGAGTCTGGGTGTATTTACATGTCTGTGATGTCCTTGCCTGGTTGTCATAGCACTGGGTATCCTAGTTTGGGACCAGGACAAGTGATTGTATTGTGTCACTGACCAAGATTTGGTACAGTGTATAGTTCCACGTGGCCAAATTTATTTAAAGATGTCTTCTTTCTTTCTTTTTTTCTTTCAAACCCACGGCGCAAACTCTAGTAAATTTATATTTCTCTAAAATATTAGTTCGCTCACGAAAGTCACAAAAGTAAATGTGTGTTTGGTTGCACGTCACAATGTCACATTTAAAGTTAACTACTGAACCGATTTTGCTCAATTTTTTACAACTTAAAATCTTGTTCGGTTCGGTACCCGGTATATTAGGGTTGTGGGCGTGCCCATCGTGCCCTCAACGGTGGATCCGCGCTTGGCCCGTGCGGCGTGCCTCGCGCTGCGCCCCCCGCCGGCCGTTGCAGGGCGCGGAGCCCCGCTTCTTGCCCCGCGCGTCTCTCACACGCCCGGGCCGGTTTGGTCGCCTCCATATGGATAAAATATTAAAAGAACTGGGCCTAGATTCTGTTAATGCATTGTAGTAACATGACAACTGCATGAACATGGCGATTTCATTTCATGGCTGCTTTAAGTCTACGCGGGCACACGTACCAAACCTTCTAGGCGTCAACGGTATGAAAAAACACGTCACGTGACCCGACAGTGTACCTGTCATTATACTACAATGCACTAACAGAATCGAGGCCCTGGTGAGTATATGGATAAAATAAGAATAGAACTGAACTCCGAAGCGGCGGTAGCGAAGCGCCGGCTTCTTATTCGGGAGGTGTCGGGTTCGAATCCCGGCATGTACCATTGTTTTTAAGTTACGTACATTTTTGAAGTTATAGTAGTAATACCACTCGCTAACTGTGAAGGAAAAAATCGTGAGGTAACCCTAGTGACTGAGTAACTCAGCACTTGCTACGTACAATGGCCCAACTATGAGGCTAAGTGCGGAAATCTAATATCGAACTAGAACTACACGTTTCTAGCTAAAATAGCAGGTAAAAATTTATAAAATACTGGCTGACTCGGCAAACGTTGTTTTTCCATATTAATCAGCCTATTCTCAGACCTACCAAATATACTTACACCAAAAAAATTCATAAAAACCGGCGAATCCGTTTCGGAGGAGTTCGATAACAAATACTGTAAGTAAGTAAGTAAGTAATTTATTTGTGACATAAAAGTCTTATACTAGACTAAAACTAGGTGGTGACAAATGACATGTTTGGTTTATCATTTAAGTTATTTAGCGTCCGCTGCTGTGCTAGGTTCATCACCTGTATTACAGCAGACAGCGCCTACTTCCTCCGTTTACAAAAACTACTACCAAAATTCTTACATACCTAGTTGGTTTTAACAAAAACTGTAAATTACTGTTAAAACAAAAGTATTATAAGAAAAAGAAAAAGGGTAGGTATAGCGTTAGTTGACACGAGATTATTATTATGATATAAGATATATTTTTTTATTTTTTTTATTTAGATATAGTTTGATATTTATTTTCCTTATTTTATTAATTTTGTATCTATGCAGATATTGGTTTATATTGTATGTATATTGTATGTAGATATTATAGTGTCATATTAAAAAATAATGTAGCATTTAAGTAGTTATTATTTTTTGTTTGTGCTTTACATGCCCTCTTCCCGCTGTCTGTTTAACAACCTAAACGCTGGCTGGAAGAAATTTCCCTTGAAATAAGTCCACCCTTGCTCATAGTCTAAGACATTCATGTTTTTTTAAGTGCAAAATTTTGTATTTTGTGCAATAAAGTGTAAGATTACATCAATTCTGAAGTTATTGGAAATGACTGCATCAATATTATGCTGAGTTTCATATCAGTCATAGAGACACACTCAGACAAACTTAGGTGTCAAACTTCTAGTTAAACTCAAACTTATGTCGGTCTGTCTGTCTTTCCGTTCGTCCATCCGTACCAGTAAATCTTTGGTAAGTTTTGGCACGAGCAGCGATACCTTTTGCATCAACGGCTATAAACTAAAGCAAAAATCTGAATTCACTAAGATACGTGTACACCATCCAAGTGGACTCACTCTGTCCGAGCGTATTATGATCGTGAAAACGCGGCTCAGACTTCATACATTTTAACTTTATGTTAGTCGCATTAGTTAGATTAATCTAGATGAATAATTCGGCTCGGTCAAATGATTTATTCGTGTCATTCGTAATAATAGCCCATCTTAATTTTCAGTAGAGATTCGGCGTTGCCAGGCGACGGTCGCGGCGCGTTCCCGCGCGAGTGTTCGAAATTCAAATTCGAAATATCAGACGTGTCTACGAAGGTTTTAATTGAAAAGAAAAGAAAAATACTCTTTTCTTACTTGAGTGATGTAAGTGTGCGGAATAATCAAGTATGGTGATAATAAAACAAATCTAAACCGAAGTTTAATTCTACACGTGTGAAAACTGTGTCTGCGCCTGCTGCCAAATTATTACGATGAAAATAACCTCAGAATATTTTTGTCGGGGACGCTAAACGATGCCGTTAACCTAGTTGCGTCGCGATTGAATCGGGTTCGAAATTCAAATTCGGATTTCGATTGCCGAATTTCTTTTTAACTTTTCTTGAATTCCTGCTTGGCTACCAGTTACTTAATTAATTACATGAAAGCATCCTCTGAAAAAGAGAGCCAGCGAGCAGGAATTACATTTAGGGTGAGTAAGACAAAATGCCGTCTCGCATTAATAGAAAACGGTAAATATTACCTGCATTATAATAAATTTATGAACTCCCAGGCCGATATGAAGGCAAATTTATGTAGAGAGCCGTTTGGTGCAATGTTATTTTTGGAGCGAGGAGAAAATTTACTGAGCTAATTGATTTTTCTTTCTATTCTACCTAGATCAAAACTATATTTTATTGATTGATCAACTTAAACATTTTTATTGGCGTGCAGAGCACTGTTAATATAAAAAAGGGACTGAATAACTATTCAGTTATACATTTATCTAATCTCGATTATTTACTAGGGAAACTATTAACATAACATGAACTGACGCCCTGTATCCCAGAGAGGTAGGCAGAGATCAGGGACTGCCACTTACCACGTTTGTAATAGATTATTAATTTATCATTATTCTTGATGTCATTGAATAAATGTTTGCCTCTCTCTCACACAATATGGACGACGTTATTGTAAAAGCGAGAAGCAAGTAGTTGTCCAGTCCTTTTTAGAGTTCTGTACCGGAAGGGTGCCAAATGGGGCCCTATTACTAAGACTTCACTGTCCGTCTGACTCTCTGTCTCTCTATCTGTCTGTCTGTCACCAGGCTGTATCTCACGAATCGTGATAGCTAGGCAGTTGAAATTTTCACAGATTATGGATTTCTGTTGCCGCTATAACAACAAATACTAAAAACAAGCTCCCATACAACAAACGTAATTATTTTTTTTTGCTCAATATTATTAACGGCAGCACGTAGACGCTTGAAATATTCACAGAATATGTAGTTTTATATTCGCTTCAAAAATTAATAATTAAATTAAAATAACCAAAACCGTGAGGGAGGCCTATGTCCTGCAGTGGGCGTCAAATGGCTGATGATGATGATGAAATTAAAATAAAATAAATATTTAAGGTTTTGTTTTTTTAGAATTGACAGAGGTACATATAAAAGTGTTGACTGCATTTTAGCTCTCAATTTTAAGGCACAAACCCTATCTCAAAGAAATAGAGACTGTGCAAAGAATATTTATAGACCTGACATTTTTGAGCAGGCTTACAAATTCGAACTAACAGTAGATACGTAAATAACTCTGTAAAAAACAACGTGGATCAAACCTAGTAAGCAATAGATAAAATTAATCAAATATGTTGAAACGAAACAAACCTATGAATAGTGAAATAATTTTGAAAGTGACAGCCAAATTAAAATAAAATTCACCTCACCTGACGGCTCGTGTCTCAATGGCGCATTAGCGATAATCACGAACATTACACACTTGTACCACAATGCACTATTTATAAGCTAAACACATGGACAGAAATAAAACACGCATAACAACAGAACAGTATAAACAATAATAGCATTACAGTGTTACAAACAGTACACCAGCAAGACAGTGCTCCTTTACCGTAGTCTTAAAAATGGGCAGGGCCCTAGGTGTAGTTAGTCAGACAATAGTCCTGACAGTTTTGAGCAGGCTGATAAATTCGAACTAATAGTACAAAACACAGACACGTAAATAACTCTGCAAAAAAACAACGCGGATCAAACCTAGTAAGCAATAGATAAAATTAATCAAACATGTTGAAACGAAACAAACCTATGAATAGTGAAATAATTTTGAAAGTGACAGCCAAATTAAAGTGAAATTAAACCAATCCGAGCTAAAAGTGTTTAGTGAAACAGCAAATAAACACGAAGTAGCTCTGCTAATGGTGTTAGTGCACCAATCGACATACAACTACCAAGTGGTGCAGCTTTACCAAGCGTGACCGAAACACGTTAAACAACAAAGTGTTTATTATTTTTAGTGTATTTTTTAACAGAAAACTAGCAAGTGGCTAAAGCAAAAATACCTCTGACTATTTAAATGGCACACTTACCACTCAATTCATGCTGCTACACTGCAGATTTGAGTAGCGTCTAAACCACTCAACCGACATAAAAGTAACAAGTGAAAAATAGCAACTAGTGGCTATAAAGCCAAACTACCTCTAACAAAACTACCAAATGACAAAAATCTACCAAGTGACAAACAACTAACTAGTGACAAAAATCTACCCAGTGGCAACTCCGCCGACAGTGTTGGTGCCACATGCCACATTGTGCGGCGCGGCCGGCGGCACAGCCAGGCCAATGACCTCGACCGCACTGCTGCTGCTGTCTTTGCCCCTTGGTGAGTTACTTAAAGAAATTAAGTTACGAAGCTAGTTGCATGCTTGCTGAAATTAATTTCACGAAACGTTTCAATACGGAACATCTATTTATATTTGTAACACACATTAATGATACCAAACATGAGGACCACGACCGCTCTGTCAAGGGCGTACCTACGAAGGAGAAACAGAATGTTCTTTATCTCTTAAAGACTGGAGACCCCTCTAAAGACACCCTCGCCCCCTCCTCCCTCGGTAACCACCCATAGTATATGCCAAGACCCCGCTCCCCCTCTAGTTTTCATAAAATACATGATTACAAATAAATTTTTGGAGTTACAAAAAATAATTTGCGCATAAAAAAATAGCTGACGTCCCGGCATATGTGCGGCGTGCCGCCTGCGAATAAAAAAGCACTAAACGCAACGCGCCATAATTTGAATAAAGATCGAAAAACCACGAGATTTCCCTAGACTTCCCTAGAGGATGAGAGCGAGCGGATGAGGAAGAGCTGTGGTAGCGGAGCGGTAGAACGCCGGCTCCTCATTCGGGAGGTCGTGGGTTCGAATCCCGGCGTGTACCAATGACTTTGTTTTCTAAGTTACGTACATTTGTGAAGTTGTAGTAGCAATACCACTCGCTAACGGTGAAGGAAAACATCGTGAGGAAACCCTAGTGTCTGAGGTATTTACATACCCCACCACTTGCTACGTACAATGGCCCAACTATGAGGCTAAGTGCGGAAATCTCCAGTCGAACTAGAACTAGAACTTCCCTAGAGGATATTGACTACGTGAAGAAAACCTAAGCCAATGTGTCTGAGCAAACCTACCATGTTAAACCACGCTATATTTTGCTACGAATTAGCTATATAAAATTTCCGGGTGCACTCACGCACATTGCAAATAATTAACCTGATGATTAGTATTTTGTTAATTTAATTTAAACTCGAAGAAAAAAAACCAATTCGTGTATTGTAGACCGAACACATAGCTAGAAGAAATATTAAAATACCTAATTTTAATATTTAAAATGTACATATGTTTAATATGACACGTAAATGCTAATGCTATTTAAGCTTAATGCCATTAGCATTAAGTCTATCTTTTGTACACTTTCTTTTGTGCAAATATAAAATTTACAATAGTTTCGCGTCTGTAACAGTTCCTTATAGAACGGTGACTGTGATCATCAGCGTCACTCCTCGAAAATATATAAAAATTTAAGCAAGAGTACCTAAATGAAACTTGAATTTTCGCTGTACTAACTACTGCGCTCAGTATTCATTATCAAGCATTATTTTGAGGCCATATAGTTTTTTCTCCTTTGTTCCAGCTTGGTCCATAGTCGGCACAGCGCTGGAGCCGACATTTGATTATGGATCCAGCAGCCTCATGACTTCCATACTCAATAAGCATGAAATAATACATGACAACTATCAAAACATGAAAACTGAAAGGACCAAAGATAGCTACAGACATTTTAAAACTTTACAATATGATAGAATTGTAATGAATAAAGCTACAAATAGTAAAAGGGAAGACTTTAGACAAGCTAAGCATGAAAACCCAGACACTGCCACCAAAGAACAAATATATAATTTAAAGCTACACAAGGCGCACGAGGAATCAAGAAGAAGAATACAAATAAGCAATAGTAAAAACTCAGTTAATTTGAAAACGAAAGGTAGCATGAGACAACATAATTTTTGGAAACCTAAACCCAAAGCTAGAAGGTTCAAAAGGCAAGAGGACGATAAAATGAAATGCGAATCGTTCAATGCTAAGCTTAGCAAGCAACTAAGTCATCCAGGAAATGGGTCAGGATTGTATTATAGTGATGCGAATTGTATTACTGTGATTGAAGGTAAGGAAAAACCACAACAAATCGTTTTGGAGTGAACAATATCAGGGAAAATATGGCGCCTTTTGTAGTATTCCTTCAGCATTAGATGTTCTTCACACACGCCATACGTTCAAGCCAACCCTGTAATCAAACCTGGTGTTAAACTGTTCTATAAGAAAAAAAACCTATCGCTGAGCATACATAAAAAATTCAATGAATTTAAAACCTCTCCTCTTTTTAGCATACATAGTGACCTTAAAAGGAAAAGACGGAACCCTTATAGGATCACTTTGTTGTCCGCCCGTCCGTCAGTCCGTCTATCTGTCGAGACCCTTTATCTCGGGAACGCGTGAAGGTATCGAGTTGAAATTAAAACCATATGTTAAAGCAGTGAAAAACTCAAACTTCCAAGACATCGTAAAAAAACAATATACGGCCATTTATGCCGCAAAAATCGTACTTATATAATTTCGACATTATATGTTATACGTTATGGTACACGAGAAAGAAATATGTTACACATAAAAACAAAGCAATAAGAACGGGTACATAGGCGAGCTTATTTCTATAGAAATTTATTCCAGCCAACCAGATCAGTTGTGAGACGATGACGACATTCAAGGGAATCCAAATTTATAGGGTACTTTCCGCTGATTTAAATTTCATAATTTGGCAAGTAATATCGTCTTATACAACAAGTACAGGAAAAAATCAGAAACCTGTACATTTGTAATTAAACTACAAAAACTAGCCTTTGAAGTTCGGGAAAACCTCGGAAAAAACTGTGAGACTCGATTCCTGGACTATTTATAATATGTACTTATTTATACCTACAGTTTTGTACCGAATCCTCGGTTGGCAAGTCCGCTATGCACTTGTCCGGTCTTTTTATTTGAAGTCGGTTGTAATATTTTCTTTTATTATACAGACGTAAGAATACAATAAATTTCTAACTTCGCACTGTCTCTATCTATGCGATCGCCGTAGATTCCTAAACGCTACTGCTTTATATCCAATTCCTATAATTGGCACTTCAGAAGAGTCATGTGGCCTCCATTCACTATGTATGCTACTTATTCTATGGGTGTCACACTAGATTTTCACTTTCAGCTCAGGAGGGTAAATCGATCCTGCTGACATTCGTTGACCAATTTAATATAGAAGACCATCCTGACTGCGCTTATGACTATTTGGAGGTAAGTTGCCTGAAGTACAGAGCATTTCAGATCAAGCTCTCGCTGGGCCAGAACTCCGCAATATTTACATGAATTCATCTGAGCTCTTTTCGATCACTCGTATCGGATTTTTCTTCTCTATCCTTGTAACATAATTGGCATCGGCCAATACCAGTAACAGATGATGATCTATATCTTGACCTTTGTTTATTTTATAAAATTTATCAAGTCGTAATTTCTGTGCTAATTTGAATAAAATACATTTTGACTATGACTACAGTTATGATTTTGAGTGTGATTATAAAAAAATACAAATATGCGATATTTCCCATAGATCCGGGATGGCAAATACGGCTTCTCACGCTCCCTGGGCAAGTACTGCGGTTTTTCGTTCCCAAATCAGATCCGCTCCACCGGTCCTTTCATCTGGATCAAGTTCTACTCCGATGACACCATCGAGTATGAGGGCTTCCACATCAACATCGAGTATCTCGAGAACGTGGCCAGTCGTAAGTTCAGTGCACAGATGTTTACTCGCAGATGTTATGGTCTATACTAACTCGATTCTTGAAATAAGAAATCAAAAATTTATTTCAACGTAAGAATTTACATTCTGTTTGTTAATGTACAATATTAGGCGCTGCTTTCGGATCGAGTTGTAGTTGAGAAAAAGGTAGCGAAAAACGAACTCCACTCAGACCATCTTTTCTCAAATGATCTTAATCATAATACATAAGTTGGTAGAAGTGCCGCATGAGTGCAATTAACAACATGCAGTGCTTCTTCTTCTTCGATTCTTTAACTCCTAGGGGAGCGTAAGGCCTCAACCACAGGTGTCTACTTATGACGGTCGTTCACGGCAGCATCCAATTCAGGCCAGATAGTGCCGATCGATTTTGGGCTACAGATCTTTTCCAGGTGATCCTTGGCCGGCTCCTCTTTCAGTTGCCCAGGCACATGCAGTTTAAACATTAGTATAATCGTACAAAAGTAGAAAAACACCAATGCTGCGGTATAGGATAGGCAATAAGGTGGCGTTTCAAAACGCGTTACAGCTTTTTCAAATCTTCAGCAAGTTGAGCTCTAAATCTTTAATGCCATGAAGTCTACGGCACGAATTTCACATAACAAAACATAACATAAACTCACGCCTGTATCCCAGAGGGGTAGGCAGAGACCAGGGACTGCCACTTGCTACGATCCTGACAGATCACTTTCGCTTCCTCAACATTCATTAGTCGTTGCATGCACGCACGCCGGTTTCGGGTACTTTTTATCTTGCTCTTTGCTAATACATCCCCTATTTGGTCGAAGTATGTCCGTCTGGGTCGTCCCTTACCGGCCCTTCCATCCACATTCGCTCGATATATTTGTTTTGTCAATCTTTCTTCCTTCATCCTCTCCACATGTCCAAACCAACGCAACATTCCTTTCTCAATTCCACTTTGCAACATCATCATCATCAACCCATTATGTCCCCACCGAGGGGCACGGGTCTCTTCCCTGAGGAAGGTATAGGCCATACTCCACCACGGGGGCCAAGTCCGGATTGGTGGAGGCTTGTAGACTAGTGGCTCGTCTACTGTCAGAAGTTGTCAAGCCGCCCTAAGGCCTCTGAGCAACATATTTGAGTTTTAACGTTTAATTAGTGCCATAACGTGAATTTCGCGGTGTCACCGATCTCAAGCAGCTTTAGTATTATTATTATTATTTATTCTTTATTGCACAAAGACAGTGTACAAAAGGTGAACTTAATGCTTAATGCTTAAACGTTGACCACAACCAAGGCTAAAAACTAGCCACCAAAGCCCCGCTGCTAAACTAAGCCTTGTCTCCACTTGCGATCAGACGTCATCAGGTGGTATGCCATGCCACATGACGTACAATCAGGTCAAACCTCAAATACCACAAGACGTTCCAAGACCCCAAGGACGTTTGTGTATCTACTTTCTTCTTCGCAGATAGTATACCGGACGAGTGCTACATAGAGCGGAAGGGGATGTTCGGTTACGTCAACACGAATAGCACGGAGTACGCGGACTGCAAAACGAAATCTGGAAACCTGAACCAACCTCTAGATGTACTGTGGAAGATCACTGCACCGAGCAAAGATACATATAAGGTAACAGTTTAAAAAACAAAATACCCTAATACGGGGTGATTAGAAACTGGAGAATGAATTGGAACAAAACGTGAAAAATATTTTTTGTCGCCGATTTCTTACTGAAGTTGCATCTAGAGGACGTCTGTTGATAGATATGATCAGATATAAAGAGACGTTGCTATAGTTTTAAGTTCAGTATGAAATTGCTAACAAAAAACCATTTCCCACTTTATGTTTCCATTTAAATTTCAGTTTCTAATCACTCCGTTTTAATTTTTCTTGGCCAGATCTACCTGAACTTCACGTCATATCTTTTGGGGAAGACCAACGAATGCGAAGAAAACGTGATCGAGGTCTATGGATCAGTCTTGGAATATTCAAAAAAGTTTGTATTACTTTGAACTATACTTAATGCCTGAGTGATCTTAAAACGATCACGAAGGTTAAGCAACACTGGGCGCGTTCAGTGCATGGATGGGTCGCCGTCTATGCCTAACGCTAGTGGCATTTTTCCGAGCGGTTCCGTACTTCGCAAGGCACGTTAAGCTGTTGGTGCCGGCTGCCGTCGATAGATGGCAGTCGTTAAGCCAAGTCAGAGGCCTTAGGGCGGCTTGACAACTTCTGACAGTAGACGAGCTACTAGTCTACAAGCCTCCACCAATCCGGACTTGGCCCCTGTAGTGGAGTATGGCCTATACCTTCCTCAGGGAAGAGACCCGTGCCCCTCGGTGGGGACATAATGGGTTGATGATGATGATACTTAATCCGAATAGACAAAAATACACACATTTACATAAACATACAAACACAAACACTACATACAACTTTATGAGACAAAAAGAACCCTTCTACCTTCCTTAAAGTGTCTTCTATCTATCTGTAGAATCACATCGTTGTGTCTATATGTTTGTTTGTCTATGTGTCGATACCAATTATTACGATAAAGAATATTCTTATCTTATCGTGGTAGCGGAGCGGTAGAACACCGGCTTCTCAATCGGAAGGTCGTGGGTTCAAACCCCGGCATGTACCAATGTCTTTGTTTTCTAATTTACGTACATTTGTGAAGTCTGGGGTGTTCACATACCTCAGCGCTTGAAATTGCCAATGCCACAGGCATGCGTGGTAATTAAGCCTGTGCCCTGCACACATAAAAAAATATGTTATACCTTTTTTCTCAGGAAAGCGTGCAGGTATCGTGCGTGATATCTGCACGCATTCAATAAATATAAAATACTAGTCTTCATCATCATCATCATCATCATCATCAGCCATTTGACGCCCACTGCAGGACATACGCCTCCATCATGGTTTTTAACCTTGAAGGGTTTTGCCGTAATCGCCACGCTTGGCAGGCGGGTTGGCGATCCCAGTATACGGTTGGAATCTCAGAAAGACGCTGCTGCCCGTCTCCTGGTAATAAATTTATTTCCTTAGTCGCCTTCTACGACATCCACGGAAGGAAATAGAGTGACGCTATTCTTAATCCGGCGCCACACGGCGTACCCTAAATTTGCCATTAATATCTAATAATACATTCCAAGATACTATTTTGTGAAATAACAAAAACTTGGCATACAAACTCTACATTGCTATGACGATTAATAGTAGGTACATTACTGCAGCGGCCAGCGAAAAGAGGCATTGATGGACGAACGTGGAAATGTGGGCTGCGTTTTCATAACCATGAGGGGTTTTGCCATAATGCTTAAATCTAAAATTTTTCTATGCAGACACCCGTTTTTGCGGTGACTTAATTGTTAGTTCTTCTTAACTACTAGTTTTAATATTCTGTTGCTATCAGTGGAAGCCTGTTAATGACTTTCTGTTTTCATATTTTTAAATAGTATTAAGTTATATAATGTCAATGGCTTTCCTAAAACTAAATAAATAAATAATCGCCACGCTTGGCAGGCGGGTTGGCGATCGCAGTATGCAGTTGGAATCTCAGGAAGACGCTGCTGCCTGTCTCCTGGTAGTGATTCTCCTTAGTCGCCTTTTACGACATCCACGGAAGGAAATGGAGGGTGTTTATGTTATGTTATGTGCTCCTAGGTTAGCCCGCTACTGTGGCTCGGTGGCGAACCCAGTACTGACCCACAAAAGCGAGAACGGGGAGGATAAAGGGGACATAATGTACGTGCGCTTTTACGCGTCCAGGACGGCGCTGTCATCTTCGTTCAATGCAACCTATACAGTCTTCCGGCAGCTCAACCCCATTAAAAATGGTGGTAAATAATTATCTTATTGTGTTCCAATTTTTACATACTGTTTCGAATAGTCACAACTCACCTGAACTCACTTCATCTCACCGCGTCTCACTCCATTTCACTTTGCTTCAGTTAATTTCACCTCATCTCAGCGTTGAGCTAAGGTGAGAATATCATCTCATCAGAAACCATCTCAGCAGCTCAACACCAACAATATTATCATGAGATGGTAATATCTTATTTTTTTTCAATTTTTATCTCCTATTTCAAATATTTGATACCTCATCTCGACTCATCTGACTTCACCTCGGATACGAGGTGTAATAAGAAGCCCATCTCATCCCAGCCTATCACATACCACGTTCAGATCGGCTCTATCAGCGTCGTTCAATGCCACTTATAAAAGCTTACCCCAGCAATGATCGTGATAATATTTATCTATAAAGTTTTCTGGTAGCTAAACTTCAATAACTGTAGCGCTTGGTGTCCTAAGGATGCCAACGGGTTCCTATTACTAAGCCTACGCTGTCATCAAAAACATTAAAGAAAAAATACTTTTATGTCTGAAGTGCACATTTACGTTCTGTGCATTGGTCACCAAATAAAGCAAATATAATTACTCGCATTCTTGTTCTAGACAACAATAATAATTATTATTTATTGCACACGAAACATTTAAAAGCACATTACATAAGAAATTACATCTACATCGGCGAGCTTATCTCCGTTAGAGATTTCTTTCAGCAAACCTTGGAGAGTCGGATAAGCAGTACCGGTGCTCAGAGGAAACCGAATTTGACTGCGAAGACAGCACATGCATAGCTGGAATTTATAAATGTGACGGTTACGCCCAATGTAGACTCAAGACTGATGAGGATCCGGATATCTGTAAGGTAGATATAACTATAATGTCATCAATGTTTAGCATCGTGATGAAAACCTTGTGTTTGCGGTGTTCCCATACACAAATTCCATAACTGGCGCTGCAACAACTTGCACGTAACGAAAACGAATCAATGACTTGCGTGAAGTTGTGAGATCACTGTGAAGGTTTTATAAATTATACGAAGTAGGTGGTTAACTAATCACTATTTCTACCCCCAGAAAGAAGCTCAATCGGTCTTGACGGAGCCTGAAATCCGGACAATCCTTATCATTTTCTCGCTAATCCTATCAGGAATGATCTTCGTCTTTCTCTTCAAATGTCTTCGGAAACTTTACGAGGATCAGATCGCTATTAAGGTGGGGATTGCCAGTTTTTATTTTTTTGTATGTATCACAAGCTTTTGCCTCATGTTAATGGTGACGTTCCAACACGCTTGGAGTTCTTTAGTTTTTCTAAACTTTTATTTATATTTATTTACCGGTGTTTTCCACCAGGAGCACATAAGACAGTCGTGCGAGGACCGGCTGGACAGCCTGGTGAGCAGCCAACTCATGCTTGATCCGAAGCGACTGCAGCGCAACAGCGAGCCGCGCGCCAGTCTCGAGCGGGAAAACCACACCAACGAGATGTTCAAACGGCAGAGGAACTTCTCACAGAATAGGGTAAGAGTCAGTCACAGAAGATTTATATCTGTGTGTGTGCGCCTACCAAAAAGTATACATTAATACTTCTTGCTAGTTAACATATTATTGTTTTATTACGCTATCCGTCTTTTGTTTTTCTTGCCACGAATTTTATTAGCACAAGCTTCGTATTTCTACACACCCATTTACGAAGATTTACAGGAGAGACAATTCTCTTCACTGTGGAAGCAGTATCCGATATGGTGCGATGTGGTCCCAGCCAGTATCCGATATGGTCCCAGCCAGGTGTCGCTGATACGGTCGAACCGTGTATACACCTTTATTAAAAGCTACGTGTAGGAAACCATAAATATATTTAAAATGTCCGTAATTTAATTATGCATCAAACCCTCAGACCACATTTACCAAAAGTTTACTCACATCTTTACAATAAAAAAAAAAGTTAAATTGTGCGAGCGAGACAGCATGCTTTAAGGCTGGGTTCTCCGATACTACCCCTAAATCAGGTGTTTAAATAGTGTCTATAATGGTTTATTTAAAATCTAAAAAATAAAGGTATATATTACTTTTGAATGTCCTATCAAGGGCCGTCGGTCATCAATTTGATGATTTTTTAAAACTTTATTGCATAAAAAGTCGCGAACGTACAGCTCAAATAAAACCATATGCTTATGGTTTTATTTGAGCTATACTGAGTTTTGGATAGTAAATATTATAACAAAATGACTATCAGTGTTAATGGCGTCGGTCGTCAAAATTCTATTAATAGAATGTGTATTTCTTTTATGTCAAAAAATGCTGACTCTTCCCCCAACTGTTCGCTCGCGCTGCGCAATAAGTCCCATGCAAATCCGTGCTCTCGGAGAAGCCGGCCTTAAGAACCGCCTTATGCCAATATAGAAATAGTGGAAAACTTCAGGAGAGCGTTAGAATCCTTCTTAATGGGAGAAAGGTCTGTGATTAAGAAAATTTGCTCTTATGCCGACTTGCACCATTTCTTAAATGTGAATGTCATCTTGTATGAAGAATTTTAGTTAAATACTACATAAGCTTCATTTAAGGGAGTGGTCCAAGTTTGCGCTTCAGTGTTGAATCGTTCTTCTGCCCGTGTCTTCGATTTGGGGTTATTTATTGAAAAATTATACTATGGTTAGCTTAAGGTAGAAAGCAGTGACGATTCTAGCCGCAATTTTAGTTGCTTATTCATAGAAAATATATGTAGGTTTGAATACGTAAGTTATCTAAGCAGCACAGAAACGAACATACACTCGTTTACAAACGCATTACAAATACTGCTTTGGACAAGTTACAACTACATTGAAAACTACATTGATGAAGTTAACCATGAACTCAATATATTCACAATATCAATAAAAAAATCCTTTTAAGTCCGCATATTTTGAACGATACGCCATTGGCCTGATTTTTTCATTGCTTCCGGTGCGCGTTAGATTTCGAATTACCTTGGAAAGAAGAGGCAATGAAGGTAATTCGTTTTCACAGAACTAAGAATAGTATTCGAACTCATACTTTCTTACAGCCGATAAGCATAGACTCGGACTACGTGCAGGAACCCCACCTGGACTTGGACGATGAGCTGTTGCGGAGGGACGTGGATAAAGTTTCTGTGAAGACCGAGGAGATCAATATTGAACGGAATGGAAAGCACAGCAGGAGAGAAAGCAAGAAGGAACCAAGCAGGTACGTGGTAATATATTAAACGGGTCTAACCGCGATTATTTATTAGGTAAAATGTAATTACCTTTGATTCCCGACGTTTCGGCAATTGGCGGAGAGATGTGGACAGTGTCCCAGTCAAGGCCGAGGAAATCGAGATTGAACGGAACAGCAAGCACAGCAGAGGCGAAAGCAAGAAGGAACCAATCAAGTAACTTCATAATTAAGGCACTGATTACAGCTAATTGAGCCTTACTTAAACTAATTTCAAGCATAATCTGGTTAGTACTTCGAAACAGTCCTGAAAATATATTTATAAAGAAAACCGTGAAATAACAATTTGGCAAACATATCTGTTACTTATCTGTTAATTTTATCGATAAAACTAAGGGAAATCTTAGTCAAGGTGTGAGCTTGTGCGTCGGATGCAATGCAGCGAGATCCGGTAAATTCAAAGGCTCTTTAGCTCGCACAGACACGTACTTTGAGTAAAGGCTCGGCGCGACCCGTGAGTGCATATACTAGATCTTTTTTCTCACAGAAATCAGTGACAGAAAATGGTCAGAGTGGAATTTTTTCTCTGGCTATTTCTCCGTTCCAAACTCGACCCGATAATGTTCATAATTGATTTAAAAAAACCGAATGGACATTCTCTAAGTTGAAATAGATGTCTCGATACATTAACCACTGCCTCAGCATTTCCGCATCTGTGGCTCCACATAAGTATACTAATAACTGTTAACTGTAAACTGTTAAAAAATTACATACACTTACTCATATAGGTATAGGAATCTTTAAAAGCAGGGTTCACGATCTATATCTATCACTCTAATTTATTAAATAGTTCAATTTTTATTGTTTTCCTGAATGTAGGCATGTCTCTTGTTTTGTCCTCTGGTAGAACTTTATTGTAACTTATGTATGTTTATGATTGTTATACCTATAGTATGTAAAGGTATAAGTATGTATATTATTATTATGTATAAGTATGTAAATGAATATTCATATTTGCACCTACCCGTCTCACTTTTCCTTCAAAAACTCCTCATCTCATCTCATCTCATCTCATCTCATCTCATCTCATCTCATCTCATCTAATCTCATCTCATCTTATAAGAACCATTGCTTAGGCCGCGGATGTTTTAAATAAATGTATTATCGTAATTTTTCGATTCCCACGGTGCGTTATTCTGCGCAAGCCTAGAAATTCAGCTCAAAGTTACATTTCTTTCTTTTACATTTCTTTTGCAGTAAAGAAAGCAAGAGCATTAAAGAAGTCAGTGAGGAGGACAGCAGGAGCCGGAAAGACATAAATGTGTCAGTCGCTCCGCTCGAATCCAAGGAATCGGGCTGCCAGACTAGGGAGAGCTTGTTACAAGAAGTCTCCAGTCCTGAAGGTATGTTTACTCTTGAGAGCCTTAAGGCTGTTGTTTAGTAATGATGCGAGAAACGCAGGTGAAAAAACAGTGAAATATTAGGGGTTAAAGTATGAAATTGCCGTTTTATTGCAATAGGTTCTTTGAATTGACATAGAATCTTCATGGTTTGAGGTTTTCGAATGAAACTTTTTTCAAATGGTTTCTATGATGTTCTTTTTTAAAAATTGTGAAACATTTGAATATCGACTTTCAATTGTTTTTGTTATTCAATTTAGACAAGAAAGATGGATACTGCGAAAATTCGAGTGATTATGAGGCACCCATTTTTCGTATTTTTTTATTTTATTGATTTGACGCAAGTGAGTCAATATTGTGGGTAAGGTAACGTTAAACCATGCCGCTAATTCCTGGGTAGTTTGACTAGGGTCGGCTTCCACTATCTCTCTTAATTCATCGTTATTCACCTGTGTGGGCGGTCTTCCTCGTGGCTCGTTCTTTAAGTCGAAATTTTCATCACGAAAGCGTTTAAACCAAAATCGCACGGTGCGTTCATTAGTAGACCCCTCTCCAAACGCAGCATTGATATTGCGGGCTGTTTCTGCCGCGTTAGTTCCGCGTCGGAACTCGTATTCAAAAATCACTCGAATTTTCGCAGTATCCATCTTTCTTGTCTAAATTGAATAACAAAAACAATTGAAAGTCGATATTCAAATGTTTCACAATTTTTAAAAAAGAACATCATAGAAACCATTTGAAAAAAGTTTCATGCGAAAACCTCAAACCATGAAGATTCTATGTCAATTCAAAGAACCTATTGCAATAAAACGGCAATTTCATACTTTAACCCCTATTATTTAAATTTCCAAGACATTGCACATTGTGAAATGGTTGTATAACTTTGAGCTATTCCAGACAGCATTTTACGTATTACTCGTCACAAATTAGGATAATTCAGCTAATTTGCAGATGCTGACTAATGTTGAGGTGATAGCTGGATTTTCAGCATCTCTCTTCTTATGAAGTTCTCATGATAAGTTAGCTATCTCAGTGCTGTTGTGATAGCTTGATTTTCAAACACACTAGTTCTCATAAAGCTACATCTGTGCTTTTCTTAACACACAATCACACAACTCTTCCTCACCTTATAGGTACGGAGTCAGGATCGGGCAGCCGAGGTTTCTCGGCTGCCACAATCGTACGCCCTTCGTCACCAGCGCCGCCCACGCAAACTTCCCAGCTAACCGTTGAGCTGCTGAAGACCATGCCTTCGAGGCAGGAGTCACGTAAGTTTAAGACCCTCGGCTTAAAAATCTAGTCCTGAAGTAGGAGGAGACTTCAACGAATGTTGACCATACGATTGGAGTTGAGAATATCCAAAGGTCGAATGTATAGCTTTAACACCGAAGTAATTTGAAAAATGCCAGTTCAAATTACTAGGCGAAGATAATAGTTTTTTCAAACATTGCAAGTTTTTGGACCGCAAACTACAGCCAGGACAGACTTGTTTTAAATGACAACAAGACGCATTTTAAAAAGTAACTGTACGTTACGCCAATGTTCAAACTAATAACAATAACAACTTCCTCACAACACAATCTCTTGTCCTGGTCCCAAACTAGGATACCTTGTGCTAGGGTTCATCATCAACCCATTATGTCCCCACCGAGGGGCACGGGTCTCTTCCCTGAGTAAGGTATAGGCCATACTCCACCACGGGGGCCAAGTCCGGATTGGTGGAGGCTTGTAGACTAGTGGCTCGTCTACTGTCAGAAGTTGTCAAGCCGCCCTAAGGCCTCTGACTTGGCTTAACGACTGCCATCTATCGACGGCAGCCGGCACCAACAGCTTAACGTGCCTTGCGAAGCACGGAACCGCTCGGAAAAATGCCACTAGCGTTAGGCATAGACGGTGACCCATCCATGCACTGAACGCGCCCTGTGTTGCGATCGTTTAAGATCACTCAGGCAGCCGGGGCTACGAGCGATTCGGGGTTACGTGCTAGGGTAACCACACAAAAACATCACAAACATGTAAATATACCAATATTAGCAACCAACAACCCCCTTTTCTCCACAGACACAAAGAAGATCCCGGATCGGCGCCCCATGAGCACAGAGACGACACGCTCTGCCCCTGACGTCATCATCGTCTCCAAGCCAATTCGCTGAGGGTGACCTTTGGGGCCCCTTCCGTGGGCGCCAAATATAAAATGCCAATAAGTCAGTACATTCACTTGTAATTTTCCAAACCTAGCCCGATTCTTCCGATTAAATTACAAGTAAATGTATCTGGAATTTATTTAATAATTACTCTTATTTATGTTTTTAAACTTTCAAATCATCCAACAATCTTTTAAAACATCGTGAAACATCTGTGAATTACAACATCGTGAGAAAGTGAGTATCTGAGGTGTTTACATACCTTACTTTTATAAAATTACTAATAATGTGTGTCGTAATTAACTTTTTAACTTTACTATAATGTAAAGTAAGTATTTAATAAGTATAAAATTGTACCTACCTTTACACGATTTTTATAAAGTTGTTAATATTTGTAAAAATAAATAAGTGAATTTTACAGAAAATATAATATTTTCTTTACAATGCCCCTCTTTGAGAAATACCAGATACTAGTGGGGTTCAATAAGTAATGAGAATGAATTAGATGCAATTAGCTTTTATCAAATGTTGTTTTATTTTTCAACATGTCACCTTTTAGTCATATTAGCATATCTGTTTTCTAAATTTAAAATTCCTTTTTTAAAAGAAATCTTCATCTTGATTCTCTAAAAAAGCTTGTACTGCGACGATCACTGCGTTATCATCGTCGAATTTATTGCCTCTTAGATATTCTTTCAATCTCGGAAATAGATAAAAGTTACTATGAGCAAGGTCTGGAGAAGATGCAAGGATGTTCCACCAATTCGAAGGCAGCATCGTTGATGGCAGCCATCTCAACTTTGGACTTGTGCGCTGGGGCTTTATCTTGATGTAATAAAACAAAATTAGCGAGTTTGCACGCCGTTTTTCGCGTATTTCGTCGCGCAACTTTTTGATTGGTTCCGCGCACATATTCCCCATAACAGTGGCTCCATGACTGAGGTATTCAATCATCACCACTTCTTGACTGTCCCAAAAAAGAGAACCCACGATCTTGCCGACGGATGGAAAGGCCTTGAATTTCTTAAGGGGTTAGTGATGATGGCATCTTCCAAGTCATGGATTGTTTTTCTGTTTCAGGGTCACCATTATGGTGAAGCCATGTTTTCCAAAGCCAATTTTTTTTTAATCCACCTCCTCTACAGCTAAATTAGGGATGCAAATTTTCAGCAGTGTGTGGCAAGAACATTTTTCGATTTAGGGTCCCGTTTGCGAAATATTAAGCTTTAAAGCGCAATTTCAGAATAGGGCGTGCCCCACATGCATTTGGCCGGTTTTTTTGGCAACTGACAGCAGTTGAAAATTGATTAACAGACTATTTGTGTGAGAGAAACCGGGGCTAAGTATGTCACATCAATGGCGAGTAAATGCGATGCTTTAGATATTTGGTCTTAGGTGCGACGTCACAAGAAATCACGCCACGCAATGAACATTTCACAACACTACTGACACTACCACAGTCTCATACAACTCCACAAACATCAACACTTCTCTGCCACTTTATTTGTTCCTCACGAGACGCAAGAGTTTTTACTATTAGCGTCATTTGGTTTTTACTACGAAAACTACATGTCTCAAATTATAATTAAGCTTAATCTTACCTTAATGCATGCCATATAAATTTAATCTAATTTTAAGTTTTATTTTCTCATTAGTTAAGCGAACTGTAAGTTCTTTATGAGAAATAAATATCTTTGAACCCAACTACGAACTTTCGCATTAACGTACATCGCAATTATCTACTTCGCATTTACGTAGGGAAGTCGTCCTGTCATTTTGTTTTTGCGATTGAATCTTACTGCACTCGAACGAGCACACTACAATTGGCCGTTTTCATGAGAGTGTACTAGCTGCAACGTACGTCGCTTCAGAGAACATTCGTTGTACGTTACTTGGAAAGTTCGTAGTTGCGAAGTAAGCACTTTACAACTATGAACTTTCGCGGTAACGTAAATTGCAGTTTTGTACTTCGCAGCTACGTAGTGGGGTCGTCTGGTCGATGTTGCGGACGGTCGGGTAAGAGACTGTCGCGCTTCAGTCATTCGGGACTCAGTAGGTACAGTTTACTAGTACAGTTTTCGATGTGAAAACATAAGAACATAATTACACCTACTAAGATTTTGTATTCAATATATGTACGGCCTAGAGCTGTGAGGTCGTGGGTTTGAATCCCGGCATGTACCAATGACTTTGGTTTCTAAGTTAGGAACACTTGTGAAGTTATAGTAGCAACACCACTCGCTAACGGTGAAGGAAAACATCGTAAGGAAACCCTAGTGTCCGAAGTAAATACCTCAGCACTTGCTGCGTACAATGGCCGAACTATGAGGCTAAGTGCGGAAGTCTCCAGTCGAAATAGAAACTAGAACGGCTTCATTTATAAACTAACGAGATTTCTTAAAACCATCGTCAGGTGCAGTCTGTGCTAAGGGCAGGAGACTAAATTAGTCTCCGCCAAAGGGACAAACGTGCCTAACCACATATTATTTAAAATGTCTCTGAGGAGTATTTTAGAGGATTCGTGTGTAGAAGGAGGGTGGATGCTGGATTTACTTCGATAGCTTGACTCCTTCTTGATCAGAGTGTCTAACATTCAGTTAAATAGCGTCTAACTTTCAATTCGTCTATGGAGCAAAATGCCTAAAATTAACTAAGCTGTAAATTGTCTACTGAATAAAACGACCAGCGAAACCTGGTCGGACTCTTCCAAGAAAAAATCAAGTAATAATAAATATTTTGTGGATCCGCGCACATGCGTGCAGCTCAAGTGCCTGAAAATGCGGCAGTTAGCTTTGTCTTCAATCACAATCCGAATGCTGAGAGCGCCCCCTCACTAGAGTAGTGAGTGAGTAGACGCAGTATTGAAGCAGTTCGCTTTCTAATAATAGATTCGAAATACCGGCTATTACGTTAGTAACACATATGAAGAGAAATGAGGCTTACATCAGTTGATAAAAGACCAAATTAATGAGCGGCTATCATGTCACGAAGGTGGATTGTGCATGAAACGAAAATTTTCCCATAACTACCCCCAGTTAAATTTTTACGTCTAAATCCATCACCGTAACGTGTAAGGAAGTTTACAAAATCACTCGTTAGCGAAGAAGGAAAAACGATTGATTATCCGTGAAAAGTTTGAGCCCTTTTGAAAGTTAAAGTAAATATAAGTACCTACTTTGCGATAGATTAGGGACATAGTGACGTCACTCCTAAACACGAATTGTCTACAGGATATATTAAAATCTTCCCCTTCCCCTTATAAAATGTTAATTTAAAAATTTGCTTCTAGTGTATAGAAGTTTTGGAGACTGTAAAATAAATGCATTTGTGAAACTTGTGTTTTCGGAGACATACCTAGATAGTATTCTTTAGTGAAGTAAAGACTCGGCACGTGAATAACTGGACATTTATTTGTTCCAAAAACATTTCCCTAGTTCTCATTACTCTGTGTTGTGGAAACTAGTTTCCTCCGCACAGTGTGTTCTGAGACCCAATTTTCTAACGTGCCCATTTTATTGCATAAACCGAGAGACCATTTCAAATAGTAGACGAGAAAACCCGTGTGCCAAATATGTTTAGTTAAGTTTTTTATTATTGACTAAATATTACAATGACATTCTATTTAACACAATCCTCGTGATCTACTCGATTACTTCGACATTTTAATTTATTATCGCAATTTTTTTTATTATTTTCTATTTTTTGACGTTTTTAAATTGTCGATGTAATATTAAGTATCGATAATTATTAAAATAATAAAATTCATTATTTTTAGTGATCTGTCAGGATCGTGGCAAGTGGCAGTCTCTGGTCCCTGCCTACCCCTCTGGGATACAGGAATGAGTTTATGTAGGTATGCATGTAATTATTAAAATTTGTACGCCTATTGTTAGTTCATATTTACATATTTAGTTCAGCGTGCCTAAATTAGCACGCTGAACTAAATATTTTAATTCCATCTTTCTGGGCACAAGTTTGACAAATAAATCTCTTTATCTTTCTTTATATTTAACAAGATACGGTTGCTTGAATTTTTCTACCCGTAAAACAAAAAGATTATTCCTTAGTCAAATTTGGCAGGGTAGCCAATAAAGCCTTATTTTTATGTGCACATAGAAAAATCATCTCCTGAATGCCATTGAAAATTACAGTTTTTCAATATTAATTTCATTTAACTCTAACATTAAAACAACATAGGTGTATATTGAACGGGTCTAATCGCAATTATAAATTGAATTTATATCACAATTTTGAGCCTCTTTACAAACTTTTCTGTATTACGTACAGAATACATGTATTAACCTCTAAATAGGTTTTTTAAACTTGTCCTCAGCACGGGTTAGTGCAACAAAAAGAATATAAACAAAGAAGAATTTAATAAACCTAAATTAAATCCGAGAGTAAGCTGCAAATCCTCTCCTCGCACCTGGCGGTTTTCAGTCGTGGGTCAACTCGCTGTCCTGTCGAACGAAATCGGGGCCAAGCACGAAGTAAGGGTGCAAAGGGTTCTGTTTTAGGGTGTTGTCTGACCCCTAATACCGTAATTTTAAGCACACTGTATTGTAACAGTTCGCTTTCTAATAATAGATTCGAAATACCGTTAAAGACTTATCAGCACCCTGAATGCGTTATTGTACTATTACGTTAGTTACACTTGAAAATATGAACATCAGTTGATAAAATATCAATGTAGGTACATTGCAGTTGATAAAAGACCAAATCAATGAGCAGCTATCATGTCACTGCGTACTCTTTCACGAAGGTGGTTTGTGCATGAAACAAATTTTTTCCCATAACTACCCCCATTTAAACTTCTCCGTCCAAATCCATCACGGTAACGTGAGAGGAAGTTTACAAAATCACTCTTTAGCGAAGAAGGAAAAACGATAGATTTTCCGTGAAAAGTTTGAGCCCTTTTGAAAAGAAAAGTAAAATGTAAGTACCTACTTAACTACTTTGCGATAGATTAGGTACATAGTGACGTCACTCCTTAATACGAATTGTCTACAGGATATATTAAAATCTCCTGACATTCCCTTATGGAATGATAACCTAATTTTTTTTTTTCGGTGCATAGAAGTTTACTAGATAGTGTCACTCCATTTCCTTCCGTGGATGTCGTAGAAGGCGACTAAGGAAATCAATTACCAGGAGACGGGCAGCAGCGTCTTCCTAAGATTCCAACCGCATACTGCGATCGCCAACCCGCCCGCCCGCGTGGCGATTATGGCAAACCCCCTCATGGTTATAACAACCATGAGGGAGGCCTATGTCATGCAGTGGGTGTCAAATGGCTGATGAGGATGATAAACATAAACATTTACATATAGGCACATACATTGCTTCTGGCCCCACACTAGGATACCCTGTGTCGTGAGAACCAGAAACAACGACATCACAGACATGTAAACATCCAAGACCTGGGGTATAGAAGTTTTGGTGACACGGCGACTGTAAAATAAATGCAGCCACTGTATGTACATAGTAATCTGAACTGTTCACGTTGATGACGAACCTACTCTGTCGCAATACAGTTTTGGGTAGTGGTTATCTTTGACCAGGTGCCTACTGTTGCAAATATTTGTAAATCTTAAAGTACCCCATGATTAATTGTGATGTAACACATCTGATGGCAACTAAGACCCGCATTAATTAGCTCAGACGTTGTAGTGCTTGGAGAATTCTGTCATTTATTTACTATTTATAGAAATACTCTCGGTAACAGTATGTCATGCTTTTTTTGTCAAAATAAATGATTTGATTAGATTTGATTTGCATTTGAGTTAGTGTTTTACAACAACGTGAGCCAAGTTCTCGGCCGGCCCGCGCTGTGCATATATTTACACGAAGCCATTCGAGCACTTTTCGACCCCCCTCTATCTTATGTCATGTCTATGAAGCTAGTTATGTCACATGACTAGACATGTGTGGAGGGTTTAAGGTTACGAAATTAAAAAAATATATTCTTAATTTCATGCTTCCAGCTACTGTAGTTTAGAAGATGGGGGGGTCCAAAAATTGCTATTTCCGTCATTCACTGACTCACTCACTGTTGGATCATCAAAAATCTAGGGTACTTCCAATTGAACTAGAGATTTGAAATTCTTAACATAAGCAATGTCTTTTGAGTAAGTAACGGAAAAAACGAAAATCATGAAAAATATACATGGTCGTAATTTGGGGGAACTACCTAATCCGTTGTAGATAGAGAAAAAGTTTCTCAAAAGATCTATGCTAATTAATAAAGTTATGAACGTTTGCATTTACAGATTTAGAAAAATTTGTACTGTCAGCAATAAAAATTAAATACCACGTTTTACTTTTATAGCGACAATAGATCATATTTGTAAACTTATTAGCACTTCATTAGACATGTGAAGATCAATAAAAAAATAACTAAATAGTTTAACATATACAGGGTGATCAGGTTAAACGCGGTCATCATTTGAGACGGCGTTTTAAGTATCTAATCCTTAATGATTGTAGAGAAACTTTATAAGGAACGCCCTATTTATTAAAGTTATGTATGCATTCCTGCATTTATAAATAAAACATGTAATAACAGCAACAAAATAAAATAAAAAATAATAATCAAAATTTAGTCGCAACTAACTTATGGACATATGAAGACCCTGACTGAAATCCAAAATCATAAAAAATATATCTATAGGGTGAACGTGCTATGGTCATGGTCGTAATTTGAGACGGTGTGTTAAGCGCTACCATTTAATCTGATGTAGACGGAAAATAGACAGGAGCGGTGGTAGCCTACTGGGTAGAACATTGGACTCAGAAGCGAAAGGCCCAGGTTCAATTCCCAGTGCGGGCATGTACCTATGACTTTGTTTTCTAAGTTATGTACATTTCTGAAGTTACAGTAGCAGTAACACTCGCTGACGTGAAGGAAAACATCGTGAGAAAACCTGAGTGTCTGAGCTATTCACATACCTCAGCGGTTCGCCAATCCGCGGTGGGCACCCGTGGTGATTAAGCCCATACTCTTTCTCTGAGAGAAGGCCGGTGCCCTACAGTGGGACGTATATAGGCTGCTTGAATAGACAGAAAAACCTTTGTTATGAGGTGTGATAAACAGAAAATTAAATTAAACTATTTTCTTACTATAATGGCCATTCCTGATCATTCATTACTCATTTGTAAGCTGTTGTGCACTTCGTCAGACTGACATTCTTAACAAAAAGTCATGAAATCCCACCAAAACCTAAATGTAAAAAAGGTTGGCCAACTTCTCGTTCCAAAAAAATACTTGATGTATAAGAACTCGCCAAATGTCTTATAACAAATAAGGAAAAGTTATTGAAGTTGGCCAGTTGTTTTTTTACATTTATTTTCTGGTGGTATTTGTTCTACGATATTATTCGACATATTATTGGGACTCCGACTCTCGATTAATCCAATTTTTTTTTACTTCTTCGGCGTGCATTGTTCACAAACAAGTTGACACCACACCCTTCTTCTAATTCCTGTGCCTCTCCACTAATTGGTTGTCAGCTATTTTATTCTTCCTTATTTCTTAGCAAGCGAAACAAGTCCTCGACGCCGGCTACACCTGTGCATTCCTTCATGTTTCTGAGCCACAATTCCCGTCTTCTCCCAACACACCTCCGCCCCTCAATCATGCCCATCTAACTTGAAGAAGTCGGTACCTATCGTGTCGCAACGTGTCGTGCCGTCAGTACACCCAGGGAACCCTAATACCGGCCACCAGTCATCCACGCTTTCGGTGGGCAGATACGATATGGCTGTAGGCTTTCGAGCGCTCTTTTTTCAATACGGAACCCATGAATCAAATCTCGATAACTCGCTCGCGATTTATATGCAGCGATGAATATTTTTAAAGGCCTCGGCGATGATTTTCTGCACCTTTTTTTTTTGTTGCTACGCCATTGTGTTCGGGACTAGTATTTGCATCGTAGCTCAATACAAATATACTGACCCGCGAAAGCCACACGCAGAGTAGACATTTGGAAATCAAGCAGAGTGGACATTCGGATTGAAACTTTAGAGAATTTACGATTCGATTTTCATATGAACAGAACTGGAAAAAGAAATAGGTTTAGATAGTTTACTAAACTTGTATTATTCGAAAGAAATGAGGCACTTTGTTATTTCAATAAAAAATATCACTTTGTGTACTTAATGCTGAACTTTTATTTACTCATCTTGTTGAATCATCTAGATTTGGAAACGGACACCTAGTTTTTCTTGTAACGTTCAATAAGTCACAGTTTCTGTGTTACTTTGAATATTTTTTTTTTACTTTGACTTGACTTTGAATGAGAAAAAAAAATAAAAAAAATTAAAATAGCCATACAATAAACGTGGTCTAAAGACAGCGCTCGCCATCTACCGGCTATCTATGTAACCTTCACAGCGCCAATGTCATGTCGTTAAATATCAATGTTAAACACTTTTTGTTGGTTTCTATAAATGGCGCTGTTCTCGATGTACCTAATCTATCTGGTCTCGATCTTTGTCTAATGTTGTATAGATAATGGTACGAAATCATTCGTGCGCGTGTCCGACTCGCACTTGGCCGGTTTTTATTTTCCCCACATACGCCTAACCACATATAACAAAAGTACCTATATATTTTAATTTAAACAGTAATAATAGTAATAACTTCCACACAAACAATCACTTGTCCTGGTCCCAAACTAGGATACCCTGTGCTATGGTGACCTAACAAGGACATCACAATCTTGGAAATACATCTAGACTGAGGCCATTTGTACAAAATAATATACGGCGGCTTACAGTGGCAACCGAACCCATAACGTCCGACCAGGTAATCAGACCTGATACCGCTTGACCAATGAGGCGCACAAACTATTAGAATGTTAGAATGTGCAAGCAAACAAAAGTAGCCTTAAAAATAGCTAAGCCTATTACAGGGTGAGTTTATTACTTTTATCTCAACGAACCTACCACACGAGTAACGAAGTTCGAAGACACAGCTAATTACGAGCAAAGCCGAGTAATCCTGCTAAAGTAATGGCGTGACAGGAATCCAGCGCTGGAAGTAATAACACTGCCCGTGAAGAGAATGAAGAGGGTATTCTCTAGCGAATGTGCCACGGAAAATATTCGCCAGTCCGACTATTGGCACCCTGAGGAGCGATTGAAAGAGCTATTTTAATCTCTCTCTGACCGCCCTATTGGCCTAGCGGTATCACGTCTGATTACCATGCCAGAGGTCGTGGGTTTGAGTCCGACCAGGGGCCGTCGTAAATTTGTACAAAGGGCCCAAAGTCAGTCTGGGTGTATTTCCATGTTCATGACGACCTAGCCTTGTTAACATAACACAGGGTATCCTAAATTGGGACCAGGAGAAATGTTTGTGTCATGTGGTCATGTGAAAGTTATTTTTGGTCCTAAGGGTCTTTCTAGGGTTCCGTACCCAAAGGGTAAAAACGGATCCCTATTACTAAGACTTCGCTGTCTGTCTGTCCGTCCGTCCATCCATCCGTCTGTCTGTCACCAGGCTGTATCTCAAGAACCGTGATAGCAAGAGAGTTGAAATTTTCACAGATTATGTATTTCTGTTGCCGCTATAACAACAAATACTAAAAACAAAATAAAATAATTATTTAAGGAGGGCTCGCCAATCCGCGGTGGGCACGCGTGGTGATTAAGCCCATACTCTCTCCTTGAGAGACGGCCTGTGCCCTACAGTGGGACGCATATAGGCTGATTATGCTTATAAGGGGGGCTCCCATACAACAAACGTGATTTTTATTGCTGTTTTTTTATCTTTGTGTCTAACGTTGTATAGATAATGGTACGGAACCCTTCGTGCGCGAGTCCGACTCGCACTTGGCCGGTTTTTTTTAGTGTCCAGTAAGCATATCTTTTGGGTCAGGCGTAGATTTTTCACCCTGTACAGGAGTCACGAGAAATTTACGTAATCGAGCACTATAACTCAGCTTTGCAGATTATCCCTGAATTCAGCATTAGTCGATATTCTTGACTCAGTACAATTGTGGCTGTCCCACCAAGTTTTGTATGCCTGATAAGTGAAGTTAAGTAAGTTTATTATTTAGTTAAGTTTAATTAAGTAATTTTTATGTAGTTGTGTTTATTGTATTATAGTGTGTATTTTATATGTAATTTGGTATGTTGTATCTTGTTATAATAACTATGTAATTTTATTGTAATATAGTTTATATAATTATTATTATTTATTCTTTTTTTTTATCTTTGTTCTTGCAATAAATCTTTCTTGGCACTACCCCTTGCACTATCCACATAACCCAAGGTTAGCTGGAAGAAAATACTTACTAGTATTAAGCTCGCCTTTGTACAAACACCTTTTGTGCAATAAAGTATTTTTGAATTGAATTTATTTCTTGGTTATATCTAAGACAGGTACACAAAATCATAATTCAGTCCGGTAATTTTACAGTATAAAACATAGCATAAACTCGTGTCCCGGAGTAATCCCGGGCTTGCCACGATCCTGACAAACCTCTTTCGCTCCATCAACATCCATTAGTTGTTGCAGGCACGCACGACGGTAATCCAGTAATACGTGCCAAAATGGGCATTGAACAACTCTTACTCTGCTTTGTTTTTGGTAGGTAGTTGCGTGTTCGGTTTGGACTCGGGAACTCTTGGCTCGCTAGCCCACCCGTTCGGCTTGTAAACAGCGACGGTGACGTGCGAAACAGTAACAGGCGCAGCATCGATACAAAAATCACATGTTCACGAAAAGACACTAGTTTGTCGTGTGACATAAAACTGTGAAACCGCTACATGCCACGTTACCAGCTATTGTAAATAGTTACGTGTAATTACGATCACGTATACGACCAACCTCGCCTTCAATTATTTTATTTTTTACAGTATGTGGTGCAGAAATCTACCAAGTAATTTTTTAAACCTATGTCTGGTGGGTTCCATTCTTTCACCATGTCTTAAGGTGCTGCTTAAGGGCATTCTCGGGATCGGATCAGGAGGTCAGATTCCACTTTTTTTATTCTTTTTTTTGTAGGTGAAACTGATATCGAGATCAGAACACACCCAGAATGCGATATCAGTTTCCACCCACAACGGATGGCGTGATCAAATTTTACGAACCTCTCTCGATCTATCATTTGTCGTGATTGTAAAAATATGTGTATCCTTTTGTTATTTGTGGTCTGAGAGTTTGTTAGATAATAAAATAACGGATATATTAAAATAATTTTTGTTTTCCTGTGCTTAAGTTTTAACACGTTTTAATAAAGAAAACTTATCTAACATTTTTTCCTCACGTAAAGGGTAAAACACACAAACCCGGTGGTGGTGGCGGTAGTCTTAGCGGTGGCGGTCTATACTAAATCCTACTGCCATAACCTCCTCAGTCCTGACCTTGAAAATAACATTAGGCTTCAATTGTTATTTTCAAGGCCAGGACTGAGGAGGTTAAATGATTCAAGGATAAAACACACCAACGCGGTGGCGATGGCGGTGGCGGTGGCGGTCGATATAAAATACTACTGCCACCACCACCGGCGTTGGTGTGTGCCATCCTTTGTGGCGGCCCATATACAAAATGGACGTTCGTATGGAACGCCACCGCCTCTGCCACCGCCACCGCGTTGGTGTGTTTCATACTTTAAGCTACGTTTAAGATTTCAGATAGGTGATTTTTTGTTCAATTTGTCCGTCGGGCATTATACTAATAGTTTATGATACAACAACAGTGATAGTTCAAAACATAGATGTCTAACTTGCGCAAAAAATTGCCCCACGTTCCGTTGTGAGATGGCAGGCGGGTCTTGTCAATTATTTGTCGTGTCCAATCAGGGCAGGCTTGTTCAATCGGAGCGAGTCTAGTATTATCGGGCAAAATATCTATTCGCCTGCCACCGTCAGACCGCCATCTTGCGAGGTACCTAGATATTTCGACGGGTTACACTGAGACATTGGTTTGACGTTTTTGTATAAAACCAACCATCAGTTACGCTGTCACTTACTATCGCCCAATCAACATTCACGTCACGCGTGGCGCCCAGAATGAACCAATCACAGAGTGATTTAGTCTGCAGCAAATCTTGCACTCATTTCATTGGTAAAGACTAATCGAGACGACTGTTTTAAATAATAAATAATTCTATGGTTTTTTTATTCGTCGAAAAATGGCATTGAATATATGGGTAAAAAAAACCATGTGTCAAAGGAGTAGCAGAATACCCTACATTTTTAGCGTCGATCGTAATTTACCGAGAAATCACCCCTAAGCCTTTATTGATAAGGGTCATAATTCAGGGCCAATGATGTCCCCCTTTTTGTGCAAAAGTTTACTTCGCGATGGCTCAAGGGGATTAGTTGTCTTAGACGAAATGGATTCGGTTCGATCCCTTGTTAAACTGCACGTGTTGTGGATATCGCGTAAGAAGTAAGTGATATTCTAAGCTATAGGAAAATCTTTGGCATAGGACCGTCGATTGTACCTAAACTGTTAAGAATTAGAAATGAAATACCTTATCTCTGTAAATTACTGGTGTGCAATAAATAGTTATCTATCTATCAATGCCTATCAATCATAGTCAAAAGGCAAAAACTTTTTTTTTTATTTTTTTTTTTTTATTTATTTATTTCATGAAACTCTCAACTATCATTACAGGTAACCCTATTGCGATAGTGCAGTACACATTTTACACAATAACAAAATGTACATTAAATTCTAATAAAAAAATATAAAATAAATTCCATTCAATAATTTAAAAAATATATATCAAATTTAAAAACATGTCATTAATTAAATCAGTCATAAAAATTGGATTTACGTAATTTCGGATTATAACATAGAACAAAAAGCTATAAAAACCAAATATTTACTTAATGAACGTCAAAGCTGTTAGTTTCACAATTAATAGATCTATCCATCTAAAGATAACCATCCAGCAGGTGGGTCTAGCGGTATCACGTCTGATTACCATGCCGGAGTCGTCGGTTCGATTCCCACAGGGAGCCGCCGTCATCATCATCAGCCATTTGAAGCCCACTGCAGGACATAGGCCTCCTTCGTGGTTTTCATAACCATGAGGGGTGTTGCTATAATCGCCACGCTTGGCAGGCGGGTTGGCGATCGCAGTATGCGGTGCACCTGGGTGTATTTCCATGTTGGGTCAGTTCAATTCAAATAAAATATTATTTAGCAGACGTGTTACCACTAGACAAACGAGGCACTTATTTACCATTAATGTGCTGTACTTACTTACATCTGCTTATTTAAATAAATTAATATGAAAACGTTTATTGAATGACCAAAAACTCCGTTTTTACTTAGTCTCAAGTCTCCATTAATACTTAGTCTCAAAGTTACACTTGGATAGTGGCAACAACGAAAACATTTGTAAGCATCTGTGACCTGAGCTAGGTTCTAGACCTGTATTTCAGACACAGTGCTCTTCCGTAAAACATATCAATATCAAATACCAGCTGTCCCGGCGAGCTTCGTACCGCCACAGAATCCGTTTACACGATTCTTGCACAACGCCATTTTTAAAACACAACGTTCGCTCGCACAACGCCATCTACTTTAAACTTATAATAAATATTATCCCACGGGACCGCATTACCGGGATATTAAGTATGCTATGTCTCAATTCAGTCTTGGTCTATCTGTACGGCAAGTGTCATGTAAATCCGTTGAGCCGTTATTGCGTGATTGAGTAACAAACATCGAAACATCTTAACAAACTCTCACATTTATAATATTAGGAGGATTACAAAAGGGTGTTTTGTAATATTTTGCGTCAGCAACATTATATTAAGTTTTTCCTCGAATGCATTTCTATGTGTAATTGTCATCTGCCCCTTTTGATACGTCTTTCTCTCTCTCTCTAATCAAAATTTGCCGGTTGCTTGGTTAGAATTTTCATCCCTCTTATGGCCAGTTTCTGAGTTAAAAATTTCGGTAAGTAAATAGTTAATTTCATTCCGCTGCGATTTCAACGGCGCTGACCTATACTTCTGGTAGACAATTTTTGCAAGCACATCAAGCACACGTGCACTGTAAACAGTTACTATAAGGCGAGTTTGCAGCAAACATGTAAAGGTTGAGTTGCTGTCGACTGTACACAAGAAATCTGTTATCCTACTATTTGTTAACAGCTCTCAGCCAAAGTACATACCTACAAGCATAAAAAAAAAACATCTGACACCTTTCTCGAACTAAAACTTTCGTAAGCACATTACTAGCTTAGACCGGATTTTTCAATAGTTAGATAAAACTTAACTGGAGAATAAAACGGACGTCACTGTCTTGTCGTATGATTAGACAGTGATAGTACGCAATTTATTCTCCGGTGAAGTTTTATCTGAATGAAGTTAATAATCTGACAGCTGTCAACACTGGCCGATCCTGAAGCGCGCTAACTTCGCGATCGGCCATAAAAAATAAAAAATCCTCAAAATAATATCTTTCACCTGGTTGTGCGATAAAGTGTTCTCTATCTATCTGTATAGCATAAACGCCAAAAATGGCCCTGGGTCCTTGGCCGTAGGGCCTAATAATTACTATTGATATTTGAGATCCTTCCGGGACATGGCTGTTCACGTGACGGAATGTCTAAAGGGTTCGAATGTGTAAGATGTTGTGCAGACACTTTTTGCAAAAACAATTTTTTCTGTTTGTGACGCTAGTGTCACTCTATGGAGCCCACCGTTTTCGGGAAGTTAAGTCCTTGTTGTACTAAATGCAATGGTACTAAATATATTCAGAACTTAGTAAATATAAATTAATACATTCAGTCATAAGTCCGCCATATTGCCGGATGTTGTGCGGAAGTTGCTTATTTATTTACTTACTGTCGGGAAAATGTTTGCTTATTGTAATGTTTTTTTTTATAGCAAGTATTTTTCAGTGTGGGGCATTCTAAATAAAATAAAAAAATCTGAAAAAAATCACTTTAAATTTTATTTTTACCAATTATTTAACAACTCTTTATAAATATGTAAAGCTATGTACAAGTTTCTTCTTATTTTATCATTATTTTAACGTTATAATTAAAAAGTTAGTTACTAGGTACATGTCTTATTAGTAATGTCATACTAGTAGGTAGGTAGTATCATTTTCAAAGACGTAATTTTTTTCCAATTCTTTCTTTTGTCTATTTTAAGTTTAATTTTATAGTACAAGTTCAGTAACAAATATATTTCTTAGATAATTACTTCTTCATAATAATTTAATAAATATTTATTGCTATGAAACTCATGCTATACAATACTAAAATATTTCTTAAGGCTGTTCTTACGTGGAGCATGCTGTCTCGCTCGCACAATTTCACATTTTTTATTATTGTAATAAAATGAGTACATAAACTTTTGATATATGGAGTCTGAGGGTTTGATGCATAATTAAATTAAGGACACTTTAAATATAGAATCGCTCGTAGCCCCGGCTGCCTGAGTGATCTTAAACGATCACGAAGGTTAAGCAACACAGGGCGCGTTCAGTGCATGGATGGGTCGCCGTCTATGCCTAACGCTAGTGGCATTTTTCCGAGCGGTTCCGTGCTTCGCAAGGCACGTTAAGCTGTTGGTGCCGGCTGCCGTCGATAGATGGCAGTCGTTGAGCCAAGTCAGAGGCCTTAGGGCGGCTTGACAACTTCTGACAGTAGACGAGCCACTAGTCTAGAAGCCTCCACCAATCCGGACTTGGCCCCCGTGGTGGAGTATGGCCTATACCTTCCTCAGGGAAGAGACCCGTGCCCCTCGGTGGGGACATAATGGGTTGATGATGAAAAATATAGTTATGTTTTCCAATACGCAGTTTTTAATGAACAAAAGTTGTTTCTAAAATTATCAATTTTAGTATCAATTTTTCCTAATCAAAAGTTTAGTACAGTATTAGAAAAATATGCCTTAAATCTTCGCTATTTAATTATCCATCAAATCATCGGGCCACATTCATCAAAAGTATACTCATTTTATTAAAATCACTGTTAATTTGTGCGAGCGACACAACATGCTCCACATAGGAGGAGCCTTAAGGTGTTTTTAGATTTGCGCATTACATTACGAGACCACCTGCAACTTTTTTGTCACTTTTATTCCGAAGATCTGTGAAAGTTATAATTGCACCTACATTCATCATCATCATCATCATCATCAGCCATTTGACGCGCACTGCAGGACATAGGTTTGGAAAACCATGAGGGGTTTTGCCATAATCGCCACGCTTGGCAGGCGGGTTGGCGATCGCAGTAAGCGGTTGGAATCTCAGGAAGACGCTGCTGCCCGTCTCTTGGTAACGTATTTCCTTAGTCGCCTTCTACGACATCCACGGAAGGAAATGGAGTGACGCTATTCTTACTCAGGCGCCACACGGAATTACCTACAACGCACCTACATTAGTGTAAATAAATTATGCTTCTATTCTGAACTACACTACATAATGTGTCAACTAGGCCGCGTATTAACGCGCAAATCTACAAGCACCTTAATTGGATATAACTTTTAGTTTGCGGTTGGCGCTAATGGTCCAACGGTTATTCATATGTGATATCATTTATTAATAAGGGAATAACCGCATCGAAAAACAATTATCCGTTTCATCTCAATTTATGTACCGTCTATAAATTAAAACAGAATTCCGACATTGTTTTAAGTAAGCGGTGGTAGCCCAGTGGGTAGAACAATGGACTCGGAAGCGAGAGACTCAGGTTTGATTCTCAGTGCGGGCATGTACCTATTCGCAGATGTACGTACTTGGAAAATGTACATGTGCCCACCACGTGTGCCCACCGCGGATTGGCGATTTCAAGCGCTGAGGTATATGAATAGCTCAGACACTCAGGTTTCCTCACGATGTGTTCCTTCACCGTTAGCGAGTGGTATTGCTACTATAACTTCACAAATGTACATAACTTAGAAAACAAAGTCATAGGTACATGCCCGCACTGGGAATCGAACCTGGGTCTCCCGCTTCCGAGTCTAATGTTCTACCCACTAGGCTACCGCCGCTTCTTAATAGGATTTGTATTTTTTTCATTTCGAAAATGCCTTTTTTCCCCCAACTATTTGCTCGCGCGGTGCAATAAGTTCCATACAAATCCGTGCGCTCGGAGAACCCGACCCTGACCTCTTCAGTTCTGACCTTGAAAATAACGACTGAAAACCATGAATTTTCAAATTTTCAAAATTTTGAAACTGAGGGGGTTAGCAAAAAAATACAATAATATTAACTACTAGCAGTGCCCGCGGCTTCGCTCGCGTGGAATTCAGTTTGTGTGATTAGAGTACAAGGAAATAAACTACAGGTACCTACAATGCTTGTTTTCCTTTTTTGTGTAGAATAAAGTGTCCGTATTAACAATCCTAACACTCTCCTGATCTATTTTACTGAAAATTAACATAAATTATAATTTTAATTGATCAAACAAGTAGGTAATAGCTAGTTAAATAGAGAAAATGTTATTGTATTTCAAAAAGGAACGGTTAGATGGTCAGACCCTCAGAACACAAAATTGTGTTCTGAGGTCAGACCCGTTTAATATATTACTATGTATGAGCATCGCTAGTCATTAAAAATACTAAAAAGGAAATTATCCATAATATTCTCAGTTGAGAAGATTCCATATCCGTATTCCAATTCCAGTACCATCTGCAGATCCTGGTCACCGGCTTTCACTAAAGTGCTCATCAAGCTCGAGCAAATGAGTCTACTTTCATTCGTCGAGAAGTTTTAGTGTCTACCTTCTAAGTTGTTTTACTTCTCCTTATAGTTCAACTGTCATGTCAGGCCCTGTTCAACAAGTTTCACCAAAGTCCTCATTAAGACTGATTGAAGAAGCTTAAATTCGAAGGGTCTCCTACTGTCAGTTAAAACTTAAACCTTATATATTTCATGTTCGTTTTTTTCCGGTGTATATAGTAAGGAATATTCTTGTCTTATCTTATCCACCTTCCATCATTAGACCCTCTTCGGCAAGTTTGGCAAAAGTCCTGATCAAAACAGATGTTTTTATGTTTATGTACCCAATTACGTCCCACTGCAGGGCACAGGCCTTCTCTCAGAGAGAGAAAATGGGCTTAATCACTGTGCGTGCCCACCGTGGATTGGAAATTTCAAGGGCTGAGGTATGTGAACACCTCAGTCACTCAGGTTTCCTAACCATGTTTTCCTTCACAGTTAGCGAGTGGTATTGCTACTACAACTTCACAAATGCACGTAACTTTAGAGATCTACTTATAAGGCTCACAAAATTAGCCGGAGCTCGACAGATTAGATATTTTGACCGCTAAGCAATTCCAGCTTCTTATAGTTCCGCCTTCACACCCTGACCACCATGATGTACATGCTTATTGCTATCAAATTGCTGTAAGTGCAATATTTCAAATGCTCTTAGTGTTACTTAACTGAATTAATTCATACCACCCTCACTGTTCCCGGGAGCGTTCCCAGGAATGTCACATCAGCACATACGCAACTTATCCCTCACCCCCGCAGATTCTAAACTATTCGTCCAAACAACGTTGTGTTAAGAGCAATTTTTATCTACAGTCTGTTCATCCTTACTTGTCCAATTTAGTAAACAATATTCTAACCTCAAAATTGACATTTGATGTCGAAACTAGATATTTTCTTGCAAGTTCGTGCACTTTGTTTATAAACATAGCAGCGTGTTATCCAAAATGGTGTCCCAGGTTACTTCATTTATGGGAATATGGCAGTTTTCGACTAAAAAGTCATACTTTGCGGGTAGAATCTTGTTTACTAAATTGGACAAGTAAGGATGAATAGACTATATATAGGTACATGAAATCATCTTGAAGATAAGCGAATTTATTTTGATCAGGCTTCCTTGAAATGAACAATTAAAAACCATTGTTATGGTGTTCCGATCGGGCCATTTAGAATTCTACAGATTATTTTTACATTTTTTCTCAATCCTTCGAAGCTAATTTAATGGGGTCCAGGGAGTAACACTAGAACCCTTATAGTTTCGCCATGTTCGTCTGTCTGTCTGTCTGTCTATCCGGTCTGGCGGCCTAGCGCAAAGACCGGTGGTACTAGAAACCTGTAATTTGGTGTGAGTATACATATTTATCACGCCGACAAAGTTAAACAATAAAATATTGGAAATTATTTTTTTTACTGTACCTCCCCGGTTTTTACTGTAACATGAAAAGTGGGGATGATTTATTTTTTCTCTTCTACCCTATCATGTGGGGTAGCGTTGGATTGGTCGTTGAAAAACATTTTGGGTGTAGGAAAACTATTTCTCTATTTAGTGTCCAAAGCCCAAATTTTTGTCCGAGTAGGGTGTCCCCCCTCTCTCCTGGCTAAACGGTTGATTGTAGAAACGTGAAAAAATTCAGAGTAGCAGTAGGTACATAGCTTGAAAACGAGTAATAGGCAACCAACTTATAAAAGTAAAATTTCGAAGAATTTGAAGTTGTTAGTTCTGTAAAGGAGAAAAAAAACCCTCTTTCTACGGAACCCTACATTGCGCGTGGCCCGACCCGCACTTGGCCGGTTTTACATATTAAATATGCAAAACGTGCAATCAGTTAACAGTGACTTTTAGGACCTACGACAAAGAACCCCGGATGACGAACCTGGAACTATACGAACTGGCGTTTTCTGGCCGTTGCTATCTAGTCGTAGGTTTTTCGCCTCAGGTTCAGGGCCATGAGTCCTAAAAATCACTATTTACATGATAGAGATTGTACTGACACTTGTTGCAAATTTGTTCTGTAAAAAAAAAATGTTTTTTCCTCTGTGGCGCTAATGTTACTCCCTGAATCCCCTTAAATTAGCTTCGAAAGATTGAGATAAAATTTTCTTATGTTTTTAAGCATTTTTTATCGAATTAACTTCAGTAGATTCTGTTCTGAAAACAGCGGACTGTTTTACAGGCCTTTTTAAGATCTTCATCTTTCCCATAGAAAGCGTTCAATATATCTCTTACCGCTTAGGCAGGGTACAAACACTTGCATTCTTCGCATTGCGAAATTGGTCTCTACGCAAAGGTCCTTTAATTTAATAAGATAATCTATAGCCCATGTCCATCCAGAAGAACCATTCTAAATTCTGGTGAAAGAATTTTTAAAACCGCATGAGTGGTTTCGGAGATAACCCCCTACAAACAAATTTACAAATATACAAACTTGTCCTCTTTATAATATTAGTGTAGATTGAGGGCAATAACATTTGAAACATTTTTGGAAATATTTGTGACTTACATTCATTGGGAAAATATTGTGAATCGCAGTTCAAACTGGTAGGAGCCGTCGTAGCGTTGAAAAATGATTTCTATTTACCCGACTGCGGCAGAGCTCAAAAGGACAGCAATGTGTTTGGCTCGTACCTATGTATGTATTTACGATCCTATGTCCCCTCATGACTCCTTAACCAATGGTCAGATTTTTTAATAAGTAATATTACAATTGATTCCACAAAAAGTGATATTAATTAATATGTTTGATTTTATTTTCATAAATGCATCTTATATTGACCAATGAACGATGATTCTGAAAGTAATTATTGGTTTTATTGTAAATAAATCAAGTTGAATAAGATTTTCTTTTTCTGCAATTAACTTTGCAACGTGACGTTTCCGGACATATTGAGCTTAGTATTTTTATGTTTCTAGAAGTGTCCCCAGTCGATGTACATAGACAATATTGCGCGCCGCTATTTTGAAAAAACAAAATGGAGGCTGACCAGTATACCAAAATTTTCAAACCCCTTTGGATAACGACTTCAATGTCACCGCTTAGGTCACTTTTACCATTCCTATAATATATAGTAACGTAAAGATCACACTACGACATTGTAGATAGAGAACACATTATTGTACACAATAAAGGAAATGACATTGTACATACATAAGCAGCCTATATACATCCCACTGTAGGGCAGAGGCCTTCTCTCAGGGAGAGAATACTACGACATTGCGCACATGGCATCATTACTAACGATCAGAAGCCATTATTGAATCAAGATTAAACTAATATCTTCACTCATTACGGCTACCGTCCAACATCCCAACATTATCTGGTGGCCTATAGTTCGGTCCTACTGAGCTTGTTCAAAGTGACCACAAAGCTCCGCCCTGTTGGTAATGGTCGAATTGATTTGGCGTCCAGTAAGTTGATTCAATATTCAATACGTCACGCCAATTAATCAAAAGGGGAGGTGGCAGCATTTGGTTTCATAGTAACAGGCAATACGTCACAGTTTTCGTGGAGCAACATGATATAATTAAGAGCTACAGTGCCTGAGTTCCATAAAAACTTAGTTCGATCCTGATTTTAAGACAAAATACCTAAGTGCTTTAAAATAAGTACTTTTCAAAATAAGTAGTCGTTTCAAGGACATATCATCATCAGCTATTTGAGGGGCACTGCAGGACATAGGCCTCCTTCGTGGTTTTCATAACCGTGAGGGGTTTTGCCATAATCGCCACGCTTGGCAGGCGGGTTGGCGATCGCAGTATGTGGTTGGAATCTCAGGAAGCACACAATATTATCCGTGTTGTTTTGATGCAACCTTACTTCTGACAGTTCAACCAAGATCAAATTTTTGTCATTTCTTACGTCACATAATTATGCAGTTTCACTGAAAAATAAAATAATCTTACAACTAAGACTAAAACCCATTGTCATATGTCTTGGCGTAAGATTGCTTGATGGGGAAAAGGCTTGTACGTAGCTGCTGATGACGATTCAGCTCTACCAAATTTTGGCATGTTCCAGTATTTCATTAATCATTTGCTTCGTCAAAGTTCTGATTTCAATATCGAACTTTGCATCTACCTGCACGCACAAGCTTATTCATGCTTAGGCCGAGGAACAAGTACCGCCACGATTTTTTATCTTTCGACGCATATGTCATAGAATACTTAGATAAAGCGAATATTCCCGAAGATTATAAGATAATGCGGTACACGGATAGTAGAGTTGTATCTCTATCATGCTGGGATATTGGCGAGAACCGTCTTAAAACTAAGAATATTTGGTAGTTCTGTACGCGTCTAAGGGTCGCCTAAGGGTCCACTAACATTTTACCATTTTCAGGGTCAACCGCGGGCGCGCTTGAGTAGAAATAATGATCCTGTTACAAACCGCGAACGCTGATTGGCTATTAGAAATTAATCAATCGAACGACAGCGCTGCTTGGCTCATTCTTCTTTGCGCTTTTCACCCAGTTTTAACCTATTAACACTACCTGGATAGACCGTGGGGATATTTATGACTAGGGTTAAAAGGTACATGCTTAATTAAAGCGCTGATTGAGAAACCTACGGGAGTGGATTACGGTCACAAGTCCTGCCGAACTATTTCGATTGCACGAGAGGACCGACTGGAAAAAATACTATGACGTTTTGGCACAGCTTTCCTTTTTAAGTTAGCTTAATGAAGTTACTAAACTAAAGTTGGTACTAAACTTACTTTCAGAAATAACAAAAACGTAACCTCATTTAGTATGGAAGACTTTACTTAAATTTCTTCTAAGAAAACGCGAATATGCTAACTTATATATACACTTTTTAATTACATAGAGTTAGAGCTAGATACATAAATACTTAGGATTTCTCATATACAAACAAACTTTGAGAAATAAACAATGAAAATTAAACTAAGTTCATACAAAACTTTTTCTAGTTAGCTAACCTATTAAAATTTCGCACATATCTATTTGCCAATAGCATCTTTAGGTCCAAAATTCTAAATACATTCATGAATTCTCTCAAGAAACCAACCAAAGGTGCATTTGCATCTTGAGCATTTGAGCATCACTCGTGGACGAACAGAGAAAATATCGTGGGATTAATTATCCAAAATGGAAATAATAATTTCTTGTTCTGTTCTTGCTGTATTCTGTTAACCCCCAAAGTCCTGACCTTGAAAATAAGAAAGGTTTTTATTGATATTTTAAGGTCAGGACTAAGGAGATTGAAGTTACTACAGACTTAAAGCAGCCCCTCAAGGAGCAATTCCCATACAAACACAGTTTGGTTTTTATTCACAAGCGATATGCCGGATTTCAATAGATAGATAGATAGAATATTCTTTATTGTACACAGAGATTACATTAACAGAAATCCAATAAATAACACTTAAATTCAATAACACTTTACCAATATGTTTAGAGGACCCAAATCTAGGTTTGCTCGTGTTTACGACTGAAAATAGCAGAATAAAAAAAGAAATTATAGCCTCATATCATAAGACTTCATAGAAACTATTCTCAAGGCTATAATTTCTTTTTGATAAGTTTATTTCCAATTCTAAGTACAACCAAAACTCGATTTGTGTCCTCTAAACGTATTGGCAAAGTTTGTAAATTAAAATCAAACTACGCTTGGAATTGCTCCTTGAGGGGCCGGCCGGGCCGCCTTGAACAGTGTTTGGAAACTGCGTAACGCCGGTTATTAAAGGACTCTTAGATGACTTGAAACCTTAAAAACATAAATAATGTCTATTATTAATTTAGTTTCAGAGACATTTACTTGTAATTACGTCAGAAGAATCGGACTAGGTTCCAAAAATTTCAAGTGAATGTATCCGGGGTTAAATTTATAACAATATTTTGTAACTTCAACAGGGTGAATATTATGTCAAGCCTAACTATGCGATATCAACGTATGCGACGATTTTTTGACAATTTGGAGTTGATAAAGTCAAACGAATTAGAGAATAGGATCAAAAAAATCGTTCTCCTACTAAAAACAAATTAATGTAGAGTAGCGACAGGCATTTTAAAAAACTAAGTCAAAGCGTTTTTTAATAGGGCAAACCTAATTTAAACTAATTTTCATTTCGTTCGCGACAAATGCTTGCTTCCCAGTGCAAATGCACCTCAAACAGACTGCAACTAACAATTGCACATTCGTTACCTTGGCGTCTCAACGTCAGCGTGCACGACGAATGTGTTATGCGGCCTTTGTCTATACGGAGACATGACGTCATCGATCCCGTAGAAGCACACGCTCCTCTGTGGATGCACCTTTGGACCCTTAATACCATCGACGGAAGACCCCAAATTCCTTGGCAGCGTCTTCGCCTTGTATAAACTATCAAGGTCACTCTTCAAGCAATATTCGTACTTTGGTCCTTCATTGAAGTATCTACTGTAGTAACCGTCTGAGTCATGGAAGCTCATGCTCTTGGTTAGCTCGTGATGACACTTGTGGGGCTTTTGAGACCCCTCGGGGCAAGTTCGGGGTTCTAATGGGGTCGCATAGACCCTTTGGAAGTAGTCAGGGGGTGTTGGGGCCCACGGACGGGGCCCCAAAGGTCACCCTCAGCGAATCGGCTTGGAGACGATGATGACGTCGGGGGCAGAGCGTGTCGTCTCTGTGCTCATGGGGCGCCGATCAGATATCTTCTTTGTGTCTGTGGAGAAAAGGGGGTTGTTGGTTGCTAAAATTGATATATTTACATGTTTGTGATGTCTTTGTCTGGTTACCCTAGTACAGAGTATCCTAGTGTTAGAAGAAGAAGAAGAAGAAGAAGAAGAAGAAGAAGAAGAAGAAGAAGAAGAAGAAATACATTTATTTGCAACAACAGTCACACACAAAGGCACAAATAAATAAACATAACAAAAAAAAAAGAAAAGAAATTAGGCAGACAAGAAATTACAAATACAAAGACATTAATACAAATTAATTAATTTCAAAATAAATAGAGAACAAAGTGGTCGTGGTGTGTCTGCTGCTGCAAATAGCATCTAACTCAGCGGTGTGCTAAAGGTTTAAGCCCTTAGCGCTGGTCATGTGGAAGTTATTATTTTTATTGGTTTGGAGACCATTGGTGTAATTTACAGTTATTCTGGAAACGTAGTTCGTAGAATTCTGTAAACAAAAATAACTAAAGCAACAGTTAAATCAACTTTTGTTCTGGTGAAATAGTTATTTGTTATGCAAGGCTGCAAAGTAAATTTTTGGCGCGAGTACCTTGTATTGAAACCTGAGCAAGCGAAGGATTCTAGGATTGAGCCACGAGCGAAGCGAGTGGTTCAAATATAGAATCCTGAGCGTAGCGAGGGTTTCAAAGGTACGAGACGCTAAATAACTTTGCTGCCGAGCGCAACACACAACTTTTCACCTCACTAAAGCGAGGAAAATGTTAGGTGCAAGAAAAACAGTTTTAATAAATATTAAATTACTGTTTATTTATTTTAAATTTATATCTTCGTCGCTGCTAGCTTCGCTCATATTTTATGATTTCTTTCGATTTTATCAAAAAACAAACCAAAATAATGGAAGTAAAGTGAATTCAATAAAGAGAAGAAAATTTTAAAGTTTTTTTTTAAATCAAATTTTCTTGCCGACATGAAATAAGTATTTGCATTTCAATCATCAATGGACTGGCTGCAGAGAATATAAACTATTACGAAACCAATGAGGTTCTATATATATGTAATTTATTGTACGAAACCTTTATTGAATAAAAATATTCGAATTTTAAAAACACTTTCCACGCTAGCGGATAAAGTGCGATTTTCCACGCAGATTTCGAATGATAAACAGAGCTTTTACGAGCTAGTGAGGTGAAATAGTTATTTGTTATGCAAGGCTGCAAAGTTAATTTTTGGCGCGAGTACCTTGTATTGAAACCTGAGCAAGCGAAGGATTCTAGGATTGAGCCACGAGCGAAGCGAGTGGTTCAAATATAGAATCCTGAGCGTAGCGAGGGTTTCAAAGGTACGAGACGCTAAATAACTTTGCTGCCGAGCGCAACACACAACTTTTCACCTCACTAAAGCGAGGAAAATGTTAGGTGTAAGAAAAACAGTTTTAATAAATATTAATTTTTTAAATCAAATTTTCTTGCCGGCCAATGCGATTCTTTAAATGAGGCTGGCGCATGACATGAAATAAGTATTTGCATTTCAATCATCAATGGACTGGCTGCAGAGAATATAAACTATTACGAAACCAATGAAGTTCTATAATATGTAATTTATTGTACGAAACCTTTATTGAATAAAAATATTCGAATTTTAAAAACACTTTCCACGCTAGCGGATAAAGTGCGATTTTCCACGCAGATTTCGAATGATAAACAGAGCTTTTACGAGCTAGTGAGGTGAAAAAACTATTGTTTTCGCCTCATAATTTAAACAGGTACTTTTCAAATTCCGTCAAGGTTAACACTACACATTCAAACTTCCGATAGTCTTAATATGGTCAACATTCCTTTAAGTCCCCTCCTACTTCGGGACTAGACTTTCAAGCCAACGGTCTTTAACTTACGGGACTCCTGCCTTGAAGGCATGGTCTTTAGGAGCTCAACGGTTAGCTGGGATGTTTGCTTGGGGGGCGCCGGCGGCGAATGGCGCACGATTGTGGCGCCTGAGTACCCGAAAGTGGAGAAACCTCGGCTGCCCGATCCTGACTCCGTACCTATAAGGTGATGAAGAGTTGTGTGATTGTGTATGAACAAAAGCACTGATAAAGCTTCATGAGAACTTCAGAACTGGCTGAAAGTCAAGCTATTACCCCAGTATTATCAGCATCAGCAAATGTGTTATATTCTAACTAGTTACATTGTAATAATTTACTTTTATTTATTGAAAGAAAACAAACAATTGTACAATTATAAACAGTAATAAATAACAATAAACAAAAACAATAAACAAGTCAGAAAAGCCTTACATGGATATTATATGTAATTGTACAACCACTGACATAGCTAACTCATCATGAGAACTTCATTTGAAGAGAGATGCTGAAAATTGAGCTATCTCGCATACATTAGTCATCAGCAAATCAGCTGAATGATTCTTGTTAAGTTGTGTTGTTCGGAATAGCTCAAAGTTATTATGATAGCTCATGAAAATTTAAATATTTTAATGACTTTTTCAGTTGATCTTCTTGCCTCACTACTAAACAACAGCCTTGAGAGTAAACATACCTTCAGGACTGGAGACATCTTGGAACAAGCTCTCCCTAGTCTGGCAGCCCGATTCCTTTGTATCAGGCGCACCGACTGACACGTCTCTTATCTCTTTCCGGCTCTTGCTGTCCTCTTCACTCACTTCCTTGATACTCTTGCTTTCTTTCCTGCAAAATTAATATGATGTTAAGCTGGATTGCCACGCTTGCTCGGAACCATGCACTTTGGGAATTTAGAAGTAATAATAATACATTTAGTTAAATCATCTGTGACCCAAGTGAAGAGGAAAACATACCTAATTCGCGTTTGCTACATACCATAACTCCTCTACCGGTTTTCTTATCGCTGATAAGTAGGTCACGGTCACAACGGAACACATCGTACCTAGCGTAGCATTATTTATTTATTATAGCAAGAAAAGTAATTACATTACAGTTAAATATTTTTTTAACAATTTACATTTTACGGCTTCAGTCTGCCCACAGTTGTGATTGAGACAGTGATTAAAATTTGAACAGTCCAGTTTGTCCGCGATCACGGGCCTATTTATGCCCACCAAATCTGGTGCAATAGTGATGCCTTAGCGATAGCAATTTGTATAGAATTTGACAGATTAGAATCCTTCAGGTTTTGGTGCGAGTAATACAGGGGCATACCAGGCATTTATTTTAGCTCAAAGAATGTTCACCTCTATATCCATACCACGTAAACTGCCTTCGGTTCGAGTTTGTAACGGAGAAATAGGATGTAAAAAACCTTCACACTGACCATTTATTCTCACTGATTCATCTATAAGGGTGGACGAGCATGGGCAGCTACGCATCGCATCGAGTCTACCTATAGTGCGTGTCGGTGCATTCAAAGAGCCCGCGGCGTTACTTTGAAGTTCACATCGCTGTGGATCCGACGCCCCAGGCCAATAATGTTAAATAAATAACTGATATTTTTGCAAATTTGTTATTTTAAGTTGTAGTTTTGGCATTTTTATAGAAGAGTTTCGATTACTATATGTTTTGGAGACCAAGATATTTTCAGGAATATTTCGATGACGGCTCAATTAGCTGTTATCAGTGCCTGAATTATTGGCTTGGTTTCTTCTTGCTTTCATTCCTGCTTTGCTTGCTGTTCCGTTAAATCTTAATTAGCTGTCTTTACTGTGACACTGTCCATGTCTGTCGCTAGACTAACGAGGTAGTCAAAAGCACGTACCTGCTTGGTTCCTTTTTGCTTTCTCTCCGGCTGTGCTTTCCATTCCGTTCAATCTTGATCTCCTCGGCCTTCACTGGGACACTGTCCACATCTCTCCGCCACGGCTCATCGTCCAAGTCCAAGTGGGTTTCCTGCACGTAGTCCGAGTCTATGCTTGTCGGCTGAAAGAAAATATAAGATGTATACCATTCTTAGTTCTATAGCAACTCTATAGAACGGTGTGGATGGAAGAAGAAGCAATAAAGATAATTCGAACTCTAACGCGGCGAGAAGATAATTAAAAGCGGAAGAAATCAGGCCAAGGACTTGTTGATTAAAATATGCGGTTTAGAAGGGGGGATTATTACTAGTCAACTTGTAAAGATGTGATGCTACTCATCATCATTATCATCAGCAGCTCACCGCTGCCTACTGCTGGGTACAGGCCTTGTACCCTAAATACCATCTCTCACGCTCCCTTCCCATCAGCATCCAGTGAACTTCCAACGACTCAACTATATAATTGACAATCAGGCTGCTGGTGTGCCCACTGGCCAACCAGAAGAAGGGGTAGGGGGACGCTCCTCTTTAACAAAAACCTTGTTTTATATAGACTAATATTTCGGGAACTATTTTTCGTTGAATCGAAAAATAGTTTTCGTAGACCCACAATACTTTTAACGACTTACCACTGACATACCTGTTGGGGTACTTATTTGGGTAATTAATAATAGTGATTTATTGGACTAAAGCAGAAATATTAAAATAATAAACAAAATGTGTATTTTCAGGACGATCTGACGCATGTAAGGGACTGCAGGCATGGTTGTCACTCCTGTCTTTGTCCATATACAGTGTTTTTCAAGCGTTTGTAAACGAGTGTACATTCGTTTCTTTGCTGCATAGGCAACAGGCGTATTCAAACATATATAATTATATTTTCTATGAATAGCCAACTAACATTGCAGCTCCAATCAACACTGCTCCCTACCTTAAGCTGAGCATAGCGTAGTTCTTCAAAAAATAACCCCAAATCAAAGACACTGACAGCAGGACGATTCAAAACTGAAGCGCCAACATGGACCACTCTCTTAAATGGGGTCTATGTACCATTTTAAATTTAAGTGCTTGAGTCTAAGGCACATTTTAGAAATGGTGCCAATTCGCCATATTTTTTATATTTTTTTTTACATATTTTTTTCCCATTAAGAATGGTTATAACGCTCTCCTGAAATCTTGATCCTATCTTCCACTATATTATCACCCATTCTTACCTCTCCTATGAAAGTGTATATCCCTAACCCTAAAATTATCCCTTCCCCGGTACAAGCGTCAAGTCTGTCAGGCTAGCATATCAAAACTGGCTTGGGGCTTAGTGTACACGGTTTGCCCTTGTCAGGAAAACCCGGCTTGGTGGATGTCAGAGTAAAAAAATATGTTAACTAATAAGGAGATATTATATACTTTTTGGCAGGCGCAAACATGGATATAGATCTCCTGTGACTGCTTCCTACCTTATGCTGTGAGAATTTTCTCTGCCGCTTGAACATCTCGTTGGTGTGGTTTTCGTTTTCCCGCTCAAGACTGGCGCGTGGCTCGCTGTCGCGCTGCAGTCGCTTTGGATCAAGCATGAGTTGGGTGCTCACCAGGCTGTCCAGCCGATCCTCACACGACTGTCTTATGTGTTCCTGGTGGAAAATATCGGTAAATAAATAAAACTTTAGAAAAACCCAAGAACTCTAAGCGTGTTGGAGCATTACCACAAATACGAGCCAAGAGCGTTTGATACATACAAAAATATTAACTGGCAATCCTTACCTTGATAGCAGTGTGATCCTCGTACAGTTTCCGAAGACATTTGAAGAGAAAGACGAAGATCATTCCCGAGAGGATTAGCGAGAATATGATCAAGATCGCCAGGATGTGCGGCACCGTCAAGACCGACTGAGCCTGTTCCTGGGGTCAGATAGAGTGATAAGTTAATCTGGCTGTTACGCTACTTCAAACGGGTTCTCGAATAATTTTTGGAAAAAATTCACAGTGAAATCCTGTATGAAACTTCACAACTTTACGCAAGACATGATACGTTTTTAGTGCTTTTAAATTTTGCAGCCTCATTTATATATAAATAATTTCCTATAGCCGTGTAAGTCACTGCTGGGTACATCGGTGTCTAAGAGAGAGAGAGAGAGGAGACATTTTTATTCACTATGTAAAACATTGATGATATTACGGTTATATCTACCTTGCAGACATCCGGATCCACATCAGTCTTGAGTCGACAGTGGGCGTAATCTTTGCATTTTAAAATTTTAGCTATGCATGTGCTGTCTTCGCAATCGAATTCGGTTTCCTCCGAACACTTGTCTAGAAAAAGAATGCAAGTAATTTTATTTGATTTATTTGATCACTAATGCACAGAACAAAAAAAACACACTTTACGTATGGTAGTGCTTTGCTATAATGTTTGGATTGTGATGATCACGCGTGTACAATAGATGTCGTTAGCCTTTACTAACTTTAACATTTGGCAATCGACATCACAGGATGACGGCGTACGCTTAGTAACAGGAACTTGTTGGTATTCTACGGACATCGAGTGCTAATGTTGGTAAAGTAGAGCAACCAGCCAACTTTATGAGTAAATATTGTCAAGAGTATTGTTGAGTTTGAGCCTGTGCAAATGGCACTGACCGACGCTGATAGATCCGATCTGGACGTTGTGTGTGATGGGGCTCTTGCTACACCTCGTATCTGAGGTGAGGTGAGATGAGTCGAGATGAGGTATCAAATGTCTTCTTAAATTTTAGGTGAATTTTTTTTAAAACTAAAAAATAAAAACGGACTTTTAAAAACTATAGCACTAAAAACACAGAAGTAATTTAAACGAATATGACCTTTCAATTCTATGTAGGTATCGTAGAAGTATAGTTTGGAGCCGGTGTCAAGTTACATACATTAAATTATTTCTGTATTTTTAGTACTGTAGTGTTTTGAACCCGATTTATCCATCCATCATCAGATGGAATCCTGGAGAGTTTACCTTTTCAAACAAAAAAATAATAATTTCCCAAATCGGTTCACGCGTCTTCGACTAATCGGGGAACATACATAGAAAATAAGATTCCGAGAAATTGAGAATCTTCTTTTTTGAAGTCGATTAAGAAAAATTACTTTTAAAAAAGAAAGTACAGTATGAAAGAATAATATTAACCATCTCATGATAATATTGTTGGGGAATAGCTGCCGAAAGACCGCCGATCTACGCGTAGTATCTATATTATGAGGTGGTTTCTGATGAGATGAGATTCTCACCTTAGCTCGATGCTGAGGTCAGGTGGAATAAAGTGCAGCAGAGTGAAGTGTGACGAGGCGAGGTGACATGAGGTGAGGTGAACTGAGGCCGAGTGAATTGTAACTATTCGAAACAGTAAGTAAAAATTGGAACAGACTAAGATATTACCACCATCTTTGTTGTGTTGGAGCTGCCGGAAGACTTTATAGGTGGCCCTGAATGACACTGACAGCGCGGATCTACATGTGTGCTACTTATGTGATGGGTGGGATACGTTAAGATGTGATTCTCACTTTACCTCACCTCTGAGGTGATGTGAAGGGAAATAGAAGAAGAAGAAGAAAAAACATTCATTATAAAAACAGTGCACACGCCACAGTGATGTGAGGTAAAGTGAGGTGAAGTTTTACTTTTTATTGTTCGAAACAGGATCTAAACACTGAAAATAAGTTAGGGTAGTACCATTGCTGCTGGGGTCAAGCTGCCGAAAGACTGTGTAGGAGGCATTGAACTTCGCTGACAGCGCCGTCCTGGACGCGTAAAGGCGCACGTACATTATGTTCCCTTTATCCTCCCCGTCTTCGCTTTCGTGCGTCAGTACTGGGTTCGCCACTGAGCCGCAGTAGTGGGCTAACCTAGGGATGACCAATTAAAATTTATTGACTGCCCAGCTGCGGCGGAGCCCAAAAGAAGGGTAGTGTGGTTGGCTCGTTTCAATGCATGCATATCAATCAATCAAATGTATGGTAAAACTTTACCAAATACATTCCATACATTTAAATGGTGGTAACTTTGGGATTTTTAAAAAACAGCAAACAAAGTTATTAAAGTTAATAAACATAAATGACTAATTAGCGTTAAAAGTATCCCACGTTTAATTGTGGAAAGGCCGGCGGGGCATGTCAATTGTTTACCAATCGGAGCCAGTTCAATATTATCCGGCAAAATATCTACGCACCTGCTACCGTAAGACCGCCATCTTGCAAGGTACCTACCTAGATATTTCTACGGGCTATACGTCATGTACTCAATGGTCTGACGTTTTTGTATAAGACCAATCATAAGTTACACTGTCATTTACTATCGCTCAATCAACGTTCACATCATCACGCATGGCGCACAGAATGAACCTATCACAGAGTGTTTTACTCTACAGCACATCTTGCGTTCATTTCATTGGTACAAAATAATCGAGAGGACTGGGGCCGTTTTTGAGAGTGAATTTTGTAGGAAGAAATACTTTTATGGTTTTTTTATTCGTAGCTAATTACCGATACATGTAACTAATTACTTAAAGTAACTAATTACCTATACATGTTCCAAGATATTAGTCTTGTGAAAGAACAAAAACTTGGCATACAAACTCCACCTCGCTACTGTATGATGAATAAATACTATTGTTTGTTCATACTTACAAGGACGAGGGGAGAAGTATTGTTCCAAAAGAATCTTCAAATTTTGCCAAGAACGTTTCTACGAATAATTTAAGAACTTCGTCACGATCACAATCAGGAAAACTGTGTGGATGTTGTACAAAATGGTTCTGTCGTGCCTATAGTCGATATCAACTTTCACATGCATGCACCTTACTCAACTGTGTAACTTATGGGCAACATTGGAACAAAAACTTATAAGAGTCGTGCACGGAGGGTTCCGTAAAAACTTGGAAGTATGTACGAGTAAGTAGTTCATTTACGATGGGACTCGAGTCTCGAAGTTTTTTTTACAATTTTTAGTGAAGTGGGTGACCACAAATTTACTGTTTTCGGGTTTTTATTATTTATTATTATTATTATTATTTTATTTTTACATTTGGAGATCATACAGCTTACAGTAGTAAAATACAGTAAGTAAATTAATGACACAAAAAAGCCATGGGTTAGTCTCGCAGTTAGCACTAAATTTAAAAGAGGGTTCTAATTTTGGTTAGGTTAATTGTTGCTTCTTCAATGTTTAAATTATTAATACTTTAAATTGATACAGAGCTAGACGATGTTACATGCAGATCAAGAAAAAAGTCTTGTATTTCTCACAGAGATCGCAATACAGGGTTGTTCACAGCCTCAACAAAGTTGTCCACAAAGAGTTTGATTAATTCGTTGCGTTTCGTACTAAACAAGTCTACGCTATTGCTTATTGAGTTAAATAGGTTTTCCCTTTAATTGTCATATAAGATATTGCCAAGTACGATTTCAGTGAGAAGTACCCTACAGGTTTTGACTCCGAGAAATATGCAGCAAAATTGACTATATCATCTGATTGCGCTGACTGAGATGTTTGATTTTTTCATAGCTCCAAGGGATTGCAGATCTTAGTGTATGATAATATTATTATTGAATGCATGCAGTTATAAACTGGATGCCTGCACGCGTCCCTGAGAAAGAGGATCTTGACAGATAGTCGGATAGACATATATATAGACGGACAACGAAGTGATCTCAAAGATAGATATGAAGCAATAAGGTTGATATAAGGGTTCTTTTCTTCCTTTTGTGGTATGGAAACCCTAGAAACAGTCCTGCAATACTTTGTAGTGAAAAACACTCTTAATCTGTAGAATTCTAAATAGCCCGATCGGACCACCATAACAATGGTTTTAATTGTTATTTTCAAGGTCATAATCTAACAGGTTAAGGATGAAATACACCAACGCTGTGGCGGTGGCGGTCCATATAAATATTAATGCAGTAAATGACGTGTGTATGGACCGCCACCACCACCGCGTTGGTGTGTTTCATCCTTCAAAGACGTCTGTAAGTAAGTGTGTGTATGTTTGAGTATTCGGATTAAATATAGTTCAAAGTAATACAAACTTTTTTGAATATTCCAAGACTGATCCATAGACCTCGATCACGTTTTCTTCGCATTCGTTGGTCTTCTCCAAAAGATATGACGTGAAGTTCAGGTAGATCTGGCCAAGAAAAATTATGTAAAGCTATACTCAACTCGTACACTCAACGGGCCTAATTGAGAAAGCCGCGAGTAAATTTATAACACAAAATAATTTATAAATAAAAATATTTGAAATTTAAATGTAAGTGAATGGAAACCCACAGGATATTGCGTAAAGATCTGGCGGAAGCGGGGATTATTCTGTTTTATTTTGAGACCGACCGTGAAATTGCGAAAAACATATCAGCTTTTCCAAACCTTTGCTTCGATGGGCAGGAGGAATGACTCGCCTGGACAAGATCCGAAAAGACCACATAAGAGGTGGCCCCAGTAGTAGGAAAGTCGACTACGTTCATTGGTTTGGCCACATCAGAAGGCGTGAGGATGACCACGTCGTTAAGAAAGTACCGGTTCTAAGAAAACCGGTTTTGTGACAACCGATAATAACTGGTTATTTAATAAACTAATCGATGAGTTTCTTGTAGTGTGATATATAAATTTCAGCTGGCGACCAAGAGAAAACTCACATAAATTTTTGAGACGAAACTTATTTTCAAAGCAAGAATGCATTAGAAAAAGCCAATTCAATTCAACTGATAATTTGGAATAACCTGTACCGACAATGGAGGTTTGGTTTTAGGTAGAGCAGGCTGTTGGATGTTACCTGTTTTCAACGAAATGATGACTGTAAGATTTAATTAGATAAGTAACATATAATCTACTTTATTTCATCAATGTATTTTCATTACTTATGTAATTTGACTTTTTAGATAAAAATGTACCTAAAAATACCCGTTTTTTTATAAAGTTATTGGAAAGTTCCGGATCTAAAAATTGTGATCGGTTCACATTGCTATCCCCAATATAACAGATTGACCCAGAGGAAGAGGTAGACCAGCCACTACTTGGTAGTAAAGTGCAGAAAGAGATGAAACAGGACAAGTTAGCAGACAACCCAAAATAGAGCTTCCTGGCTCAGGTACAAGGAAACCCAGTGGAACTGGGAAGAGGGTTGGACCTTTGTCCAGTTTCAGAAAAGTTTCAATAATTTGCTAGAACAGGCATCAACGTATATTTAGTACGGAACATCTTAAATTTTTCACGATTTCGGAGTCGGTCTCTGAACAAAACTTTATAGTATTGATGAATATACTAACTCCAACGCCTCATGATTTAAATTTTCTTACTCTCTGTTTTGTGACTGTTAACGTCTGTTATTGTTAACCAACGGTTAAAAATGGTGGTCAACGTCATCTCTAACAAGATAAATTGATGAAACAGCAACTAAGACGTATTGTGATTTTCAAATTATCACCGTATATGTGTCTTCGCTCGGTGCAGTGATTTTCCACAGCACGTCTAGAGGTTGGTTCAGGTATCCAGTTTTCTTCTTGCAGTCCGCGTACTCCGTGGAATTTGTGTCGACCCAACCAAACATTCCCCCCAGCTCTATATAGCACTCGTTCGGTATGCTATCTGCGAAGAAGAAAATATTAAAGAAAAGAAAGAAAGAAAGACATTTATGATAACACCGAGAAACAAAAATACACAAACTTCTTTGGGTCCTTAGAACGACCTGTGGAATCATCACGTTTTGAGGTTTGACCTGATTGTACGACGTATGACCCTATAGATAGCATGACGTATGACCTGATGACGTCTGATCGTATCTGGAGACAAGACTTAGTTTTCACGAGCTTTGGTGAGTAGTTATTAGCCGTGGTTGTGGTCAAGAGCAACCAGCGTACAAAGCTGCTTAAGCTGCCACCGCGAAATTCACGTTATGGCGCTAATTAAACGTTGAAACTCAAGTACCTACGTTGCAAAGTGAAATTTGTGCCGTGCACTTCATGGCATAACAGGTTTAGAGCCCAAAATGTTGACGATAATAAATAAACTACTACGTTTTGAAACGCTAGCTTTTGCGATGGAAATTTAGTAACTACCAATATTTTTACAATGAAATTCCAGGTGATATTCTATCCCTGACTGAAAATAAATTTTAAATATGAATTAAAAAGGCGTTATGTAAAAAGGCCTATTATAGAATAGATGACTATATAAATTATTCAGGCCTTGGTAGTAGACTAATTCCACAACGAGTTAATTCATTATTATTGCATAATTATATATTATATTTTATGTAAATTGCTCACTTTATAATAAATATATATACTGCTCAAAACAATAAGGGGAATAAGATTTCAAACTAGAGTAAAACTTTTTGCTTAGGTTTACGAAAATAAATTTAAAAACAAAAGAATATCAGCGTTTTTGTTAGCAGTTCTTAATATGGTGGTCAAGAGTCTACGTACACCTAAAAAAAAAGTGACCCCATTGACATTTTTTAAACTTTTTAACTACAGAAAACTCACTCAGAAAAATTGGAAGTGACCTTTGCAGTCATCTGAGTGCTGTTATTGCTTGAGTATTTTCTCTCAGAATAAGTTCTGAATAGAAATTCATACATATGTACAGTTCATATGATATAGTTCGACCCTCTTGAAGCAGAGTGACAGCTCAGGATACTGGGACTTCAGTCAGATTTGGCAAAATGACCTTGCAAACCAAATTAACACCCACTTCAATCTGTAACAACACTCAGAACACTTGAAAGGCCACATAAAACGAGAGAATTTGTCTGTAGGTAATGAAAAATTAGAACAATTCGAGTACGTCACTTTGTTTGTAGGTGTACACAGACTCTTGACCACCATACTAAGAACTGCTAAAAAAAACGCCGATGTGAGCTTACACAACTTTAGTAGCAGTGGGGAGGAAGTTACGGAGTTGGCTTTGAGCACCTGTAGATGAGAACATATTCTTGCTAACTATCTCCAGCTGTGACCCAAGACAGTGTAGAGTCTAATAATATACCCAGATTTTTCGCGGAAGCACTGAAAGATATCGCTACTCCATCGAACAACACTTCTGAGACAGCGTTTGCGTGTGGACCTTAAGCCCATTTGAGCAGAAAAAATCAGATCCGTAGACCATAATATCTGCGAGTAAACATCTATGTACTGGACTTACGACTGGCCACGTTGTCGAGAAACTCGATGTTGATGTGGAAGCCCTCATACTCGATGGTGTCATCGGAGAAGAACTTGATCCAGATGTAAGGGCCGGTGGAGCGGATCTGGTTTGGGAACGAAGAACCGCAGTACTTGCCCAGGGAGCGTGAGTAGCCGTATTTCCCATCCCGGATCTATGGGAAAAATATCATATCTGTAATTATAATCACACACAAATATATAATTTGGCATTTGCGTTAAAAGGCAAAATGTGTTCAATGAACATAGCAATATTTAAAGATCTGGGGCCTAATTATGCGCTCGAAATCATTAGCGAATCCAATCGTCTAAATGTTAAATTATAGCAGCAACAGAAATACATCATCGTGAAAATTTCAACTGTCTAACTATCATGGTTCATGAGATACAGCCTGGTGAAGACGGACGGACGGACGGACAGTGGAGTCTTAGTAATAGGGTCCCTTAACCAGCCAAGTATAATTCGGATATTTTTCAAGGTGCAATGTAAGACCTGAGAAGTCAGCTACTATATCATGCAAGTCAAAAGAGAGTGACACAATTTATAGAACGGAAATGGCGATAACTGGCTCGTACTCTGTACGGAACAGCACACGGAATTCCAAAACTAGCATTCAACTGGAAAACTTGCTGAGGTTCACAACACGACGACCCGGGAGGCTGGCCCAGACTTGGAGTAGGCCCGCGGGAAATAATGTGTTCTCTGTGTATCTATTTATATATTATTTTTCATGATTTAACTGGATTTGATGCACAGAAGAAGCCAGTTTGATTATTATATCTTCCAATCAGGTCCAAAAAGTGTATCAAATTTAGACCGATATTTATTTTTGGTAACCCATCTGTTTTTCAGACCTATAACGGCTTTAGATTTGATTCGAGGATAGAAAAGAGAGATTCGGTTCAAGTTGTCGAAAAGGGAGAACTTGATCTGGTGTACTCCGTATGCCTACGGCAACTCACCTCTAAATAGTCATAAGCGCAGTCAGCATGATATTCTATGTGGAACTTGTCAACGAATGTCAGAAGGATTGTTTTGCCCTCCGGAGCTGCAAGTGAAAATCTCGAGTCATATTCATATCTAATGGTTTGTAGAAAACTCATTAATAAAAAAGATTGGTAAGATATAAACATTTAGTGACCTAGAGAAGACAAAAAAAGTGCTCAGTTAGCCAACCTGATGTATTTTTGTCAGCCGAGTTTTATTACCTGACTGCGGCGAAGCCCAATAGAAGGCTTGTTTGGCCCGAATGTATGTATGTATGTCTTAGGCGTACTAAGCAGGTGGAACCAACATAGGTACACCTCGCAGTGAGTTGCATTGTTGAATTTAGGTCCCACCTGCCTAGTAGTTAATTGCTCAGCAGTGGGGTTGTTGCTTATTTTCTATTCCAGGTTTTGTTCCCTGTATTTTTATTTCCAAAAGAATTTGTTGTCATTTTTTAGTTTGTGATTACCTGCAATCGTAGTCTTACAGTTCAATGACTTGTAATATAATTCACCTCCTGGATGAGTCAATTGCTTGCTAAGCGTAGCATTAAACGACTCACATTTGTCTACCTCATGCCTTTTGTACCTTCTTAAATTGCTATCATGTCCCATGCTACCATTTTCTTTTAACTTAACTGAGTTTTTACTATTCATTTGTATCCTCCTTCTTGATTCCTCGTGCGCTTTGTGTAGCTTTAAATTATGTATTTGTTCTTTAGTGGCAGTGTACGGTTTTTCATGCTTAGCTTGTCTAGAGTCTCCCTTATTGCTATTCATAGCTTCGTTATTTACGATTCTATCATAATCTTTACTATTTATATGTCTATAGCTATCTTTGGTCCTTTGAGTGTTCATGTTTTGGTGGTTGCCATGTATTATTTCATGCTTCTTGAGTATGGAAGTCATGACGCTGCTGGATCCATGATCAAATGTTGGCTCCAGTGCTGTGCCGACGATGGACCAAGCTGGAAAAAAGCAAAAAAACATTATTAGGCCCTAAAATAATAATAATTCTTGATAATAAATACTGAGTGTAGTGGTTAGAACAGCAAAGAACATTATTTCATTTAGATACTCTATATAGAATTTATGTGCAATAAAAGTATTGTTACACAATTGTAACATTTGTACACAAGGCTGTACTTCCTAAGTCTGCGTGTATTTCCAGGTTTGTGATGTCCTTGTCTGAAAACCATATCCTAGTTTGGGACCTGGGGCCTAATTATCTATAAATCCTTAGCGATTCCAACTATTCTGATTATTGGAATCGTTCAGGATTTGGTGCGCGAAATATTGGGGGTATTGGGGGTTTTTCCAACTATTTAAATGGAAATACAAAAACACAGTTGTGTTATTTGAGAATCTGTTTAATTCTAAAGAGATATTGAGTATTTAATCAATAGAATAAAATAAACACACGACTTCTATCAATAACATTCAATTACTACTGTGTTCAAGAGGTTTTATCTAGAGAGGAAATAAATATTAAATAGTTACTATGTGCAAGTCGACTCGATTCCGATTTTTTTGCTGCCGGCGGCCGCCAGCAATGGAAATAGTAGGAGAATCTGTCCCAGTATTTCTATCAATAGAAATACCTAATAGAAATAGTGGGACACACCCTATAGGTGCAGGACAAGTGATTCTGTTGAGTGAAAGTTAATGTTATCATAATAACGAAGTGAAATTGTAAATTCAGAAATTCAGCTGTTTGAAGAACCCTTGTTTGCTCAGACTAGTCTACTTATAATCCTTGTAGGCAAATAGATCTAAATTAAACACCCTTTGATCATTCCATTTCTGCTGAGTATATTCAACAACACATTGTTTCCAACATGCGAGCACTCTGCTGAGAGCTGAGTGAGACACGTTCTACTTTTAGTTATACCTCACATAATTATAGGTAGATAGAGAATACTTTATTGTTCATAAAACAAGAATTTGCACAGATATAGACTTAGCCTCATATTGAGGCCATTGTGCGTAGCAAACACTATGGTAACTAAATAACTCAAATATAAGGGTTCCCTTACGACGTCTTCCTTCACAGTTAGCGAGTGGTGTTGCTACTACGACATTACAAATGTACGTAACTTAGGAAACAAGGTCCTTGGCACATGCTGGGATTCGAACCTACGCTGCGACCTCCCGAATGTGAGGCCGGCATACCGCTGCGCTGCCACTGTACCGCTCTGCTGATACATGCCGTTAGCGATATATATATAAAATTTTATGATGTATTATTTGACAGTAGAATGTGGGTAAAGTTCTTAATTAATACTATTGTTTTATGTCGACGCTGTTATTAGAAAACGCGTAGGATTCAATTCAATGGAAAAACTAAACTTTTGTATTTCCTAAATGATTATATATTATATATTTTTATCAAGCCTATATACGTCCGACTGCAGGGCACAGCCTCAAAGAAAGAGTATGGGCTTAAACACCTGGGTATGATATGAGGTATGTGAAGCTGAATGAAAAATCAAGCACACAGGTTTCCTCCTGATGTTTTCCTTCATAAAATATTACGTTTAATCTAATATTTTTTATAACAAGACACTTGATTTTTTCTATATATTTTGAGATCTGTATGACCATCTGGGCGTCAATGGTATGAAAAAACACGTCACGTGAACCGGCTGTGTGTCTGTCATTATACTGTGATGCACTAACAGAATCGGGGCCCAGCTCTGTAAAGACCCCTTGAATAGTAACTCTAGACGCCTTGAGCCCCGCTTGGTTCTCTGCAGGCACCTCTTAGTGTGGGACGTAATGTAAGTCCTTCATTCACCACAGGCAAAGGGATGGGGTAAGAGTCGATAAACTATCTGCATCTGTGCTTATTTAAGAAGATGCTAAAATAATTTGATATTCTATATTTGTTTAGTTATGTGTAATTATAGGTTAAAAGAAATATTATCAATATCTGAATATTATATTATAATGCTACAATCATAAATTGATAATATTCAGTTATGTGAGGCATCGTGAAGCACGCAATATCAGCCTACAATAAAGCCTCTTCATGAGGACCACGAGCGCTCTGTCACGAGCGTACCGACCAAGAAGAAGAAGCATTATATGTATACTGTTTGTGTTGTGGTTTGTATCAAATGCAGAGTTTCTTGCTGGCTGTTCTTGTACTGACATTAATATGTAAACGAATGACGTTACTATTCACTTTATGATTGACGCTTGTACTGAAAGCTAAAATATTACATGAATCATATTAATTTACTTGTGTTTATTATTGTTATTGTACAATCTAATCGCTAGATCTAAGTATTGCGCAACTCCCCCCATAACACAACAGTTTAATGAATAATAGTACATTATGGTACAAGTGTGTAATGTTGGTGATTACCGCTGAGGCTCCATTGAGACCCGAGCCGTTAGGTGAAGGTCTTAAGAGAGCCGAGGACGGTAATCATCAATACACACGTGTATCATACGACGTTTTTCAACACACTTGTGAAGAAAATAATACTAAAAATAACTATAATTTCAACAGTGAAAAAGAGTTGTGAAATTTTTTTCGCAATGGCGGGAAAAATTATTCAGTTTTCCTATGCGCCCGCATCTAACAATGGCGATCGGCCATAGACTACAAGAATGAGGTTTCTTTTTTTGTCTATTCGCGGATAGCGTTTTAGCCGCGTACAAAATGGAGAATTCAAAGTTTTCTTTATTACAGAGAAAACAAAAGTTATATTTGTGTGAAAGTTTTATTTATTAAAAACGTACAAGTTGAAATAATTATCTCTTTAAATACGAAGTTGCATGAAATGAACAAGCAACAGGTTGTATCGAAACTGTTTTAAGAACAAAGCAACTCAACCAATAAAATGTAAGAACCCTACAACTCACTTGTGAATAATAGCAATGAAAAAGTCACAGTTTGATTACAGGTGTCATTATGTGCCTAATTGCGGTGAAATTAGAGCCTTTTTATGAGCAAGTGTGTTGAAAATTATATTATTTACATTTTTGGATACTATGAAAACGGCCTAATAATTTTTATGCATTGTTAAATTCAAAATAAAAGAACTATCCGTGAAAGACGCTGTACCGAAAAGGGTCTTATTCTTAATAATTATTACAATGATGATGATGTTAGTTTCAAAAATTAAAATTGTATTTAAAATATTTTTTAGATTATTTTTAGATGGATATCGTTGTGACCGCACTAATGTAATGTGGATAGACATTCAACTTATTTCTTATCGAAGTCACTGTTTCTCCGAATGCCATAAAGCTATATTTGTTATACCTAATATTTGTTTAAGCTCAGGCTAATATTTATTAGGCTCCTAATACGATGATAGACCTAATGATAGAACCGAGAAAAAAATGTAACAAGAAATTCGGTATCACACTTTATACACTAAAGGTAGGTATATTCTACGCGCGCACTCTACTCGGTTACGCTATGGGTGATTTTACAAAGAAATGTAAATATTTGTCTGCTGTCGACTCTATAAGGAAATTACATTAATGATGGAAGCTGCGTGCTTATGCGCTAAAACCGGCCAAGTGTGAGTAGCACTTGCGCGTCGATGGTTCCGTGACACCAAAATTATAATATACGTACATTTGTGAAGTTGTAGTAGCAATTTAATACCACTCGGTAACTGTGAAGGAAAACATCGTAAGGAAACCTGAGTATCTGGGGTGTTTAAACCCCTCAGCGCTTGAAGTTGCCAATCTCCGGCAGGCACGCATGATATTAAGTTCATACTCTCTCTGATAGAAGGCCTGTGCCTGCAGTGGGACGTTTATAAGCTACATAAAAATAGCAAAAACACATTTGGCCGGTTCGGTTGTTTGTTGTTACAAAGTTACAGTAAGTGTAAAAACAATAAATAACGTTAAAAAATAACTTTTTCTGTATGGTGACTCCCCATACTGTTATATGTTTACAGGTTTTATTTATAAAAAAAAGTGCGATCCTTAAAAAATACTCCTCATGTGCGTTTTAAAATAATGGAGGAGAAATTAAGGAAAAGACGCAACCGCAAATTACTTAAGCTGCCTCTGAGGGGTGTTTAGAAGAATCGTGTTTTTAAAAATAAGACCCATACTATTTTTTATTACTTGTCGGGCAATCCACTATACATATTCTGTGAAAATGTGTACTGACTACTTACTACGGTCTAAGAGATAAATATTTGTGTTAAGAGATAAATTATGTATATTTATTACAAATATAATAATATTATATTATATTTGTAATAAATATACATAAATATGTAATGGTTTATGTACATATGGTAATTTATATATGTATGTATATTAATATGTACATTTGCACCGATTGTACGTTGCTCTTATCCTTCAGCAACTTTCGTTCATAAATTTTTATGTTATGCGCTCTGATGTACGATAAAGAATACACTTATCTTATCTCATACATGACAGACAGATAGATAGACATTGTAAGTTTATTAATAGGGTCCTGTTGGAACCTTTTGGATACCGATCCCGAAAATATCACTCTTTTTAAGACCTCTCTTCTATTGCGTCTAGTATACCTATCTTGTCCATATTTCTATTTTTAATACGATTACATTGTAATAACTCAAATTTGACGTTGCGCATAGTTTAACGTGGTTTTAGGGTTCCTTACCCAAAGGGTAAAAACGGGACCCTATTACTAAGACTTCGCTGTCTGTCTGTCCGTCCATCCGTCCGGCTGTCTGTCACCAGGCTATATCTCAAGAACTGTGATAGTTAGAGAGTTCAAATTATCACAGATTATGTATTTCGGTTGCAGCTATAACAACAAATACTAAAAACAAAATAAAATAATTATTTAAGGGGGGCTCCCATACAACACACGTGATTTTTTTTTTTGCTGTTTTTTATCTTTGTTTCTAATGGTACGGAACCCTTCGTGCGCGAGTCTGACTAGCACTTGGCTGGTTTTTTTTATAAAATTTGATGCAAGTTAACGTTAGACTCGCACTATTAACGTTATAAATATCAAATTATGTTTGCATATTTTAAAGTTTGAATGTGAACATATGAAAATACAATGATGATGAATGTTCTTTCTGATATCATGTTCAATCTTTCGGGTGCAATAAAGTTTAATAATAATACTGATCAATGCTGATCTTAAAAAGTCTAAATTTATGGTACATCACTTATTAAAATTTATGGCACATTACTAAATTCAAGAAACTAAAACAAAAAAAATTGTAAATTTATATTTATTTATATTTTATATTTCAGGTGTATACCTGAGCTACATGATGTTAAAATCTTTGATTAAAAAGTTAAATCATGCACCCTGATTCTACTGATCACCTAATGCTCAATTCGTACACAGATTATCGAAGCCATATCTTTATGCATCTTCATGTATATGCCAGTTTTAATGAACGTTTCCGAATTTTGTCGCCGTATCTTCTTATAAACTTCATACAAACTTTGAAAGAAAATGTTAGAATAGTTCCATCTTAACCTACATATAAGAAGGTATTGTGAGAAGACCCCAGCGGTAGCGATATCGTAAATTCGATGACACCACTTAAGCCACTACCTAACTAAGTTTCCGTACCCTCATCTCTTTGACGCTATACACAGGGTCCATACATGATTGATCCAGTAAACTGAACTAATAGTACGAAATTGGAGACCACCGGAACTCCTGTATCGTTCGCGAGAGTTACGTGTCATAGTGAACTGTAGAAGAACAGTTCACTATGATGGATTACAAATATTAGTTACCTTATTATTCCATTACGGTTAATTTCATTAAGCTTTCATCATCAACCCATTATGTTCCCACCGAGGGGCACGGGTCTCTTCCCTGAGGAAGGTATAGGCCATACTCCACCACGGGGGCCAAGTCCGGATTGGTGGAGGCTTGTAGACTAGTGGCTCGTCTACTGTCAGAAGTTGTCAAGCCGCCCTAAGGCCTCTGACTTGGCTTAACGACTGCCATCTATCGACGGCAGCCGGCACGAACAGCTTAACGTGCCTTGCGAAGCACGGAACCGCTCGGAAAAATGCCACTAGCGTTAGGCATAGACGGCGACCCATCCATGCACTGAACGCGCCCTGTGTTGCTTAACCTTCGTGATCGTTTTAAGATCACTCAGGCAGCTTAAGACATAAATCTCTTTTTTGATATGCTTTACCTATTAAGACATTTCTTAATAAAGCATTCCGAAATAATTAGAGTTATGTCTAAAGTTAAACCAATTTGTAAAATGTGCAGTGCTGACGAAAGTTTAAGTTGTACAAATATCTCTAAAGCGATTAATTCTTTTTGTTGCACTAACCCGTGCTGAGGACAATTATTTAGCCTCTAAATAGGTTTTTTTTTAAATTGTCCTCAGCACGGGTTAGTGCAACAAAAAGAATATAATCATGTAGGTACAACGATATCATTCCGATGAAAAACCTAACTACAAAGTGGGTTACTCGGGGCTGCAAGTGGTGTAAATCGCTTCGGCCAGATGTCGCTGCCTGTACGTAATACAGAGAAATTTGTAAAGAGGCTCGAAATTTCATCGATGCTTGCATTTGCTCATTAGCTGAGTTGGGAGAGCGCTGGCCCGGTGAGCTAGAGGTCCCGGGATCAAGTCCCGGCATGGGTGGAATTTTTAGCCTCTAAATAGGTTTTCTAAAAAATGTCTAAAGTGCCTACTATTACTTTTACTTTTGTTCTATTAAAGTACTGACTATTGACTACTGAGTGGCATTTGCCACTAGGTATAATATACAGGGCTACCTCAAGAATGCACAATACCTGAAATGGGTTTTTTTTGTTGTCGGTCACACATTAGAGTCGGTAACCAAGTTTTTTTCTAAAATTAATATTTTTTGCGCTTGGAATTGCTAATCAACGATGGCACGTGTGGTAACTAAGCCTATGCTCTCTCTCTGAGAGAAGGCCAGTATCCATAAAATTTAAACAAAACATAGACAAAATCGAAATATCAATGTTCACTTTTATTTCTAAAACGACGCCTTACCCACACTATTCATAATGTCGCAGCCTCCGGTAAATCATTTGTCCTATATAGAAAAATATCCGTTGTATTTATTACATATCGTTTTAATATTACAAAGCTGGAAAAAATATTTTTAATAATTATAGAAACTATAGTATATATATATAATAGTACTTACGTATAGTAAAATAGAAAATGTAATATTACAATTTTCAAAAGTCGTAAAACAAGAGGTGTAATTGTGAAAGTTTTAGTACAGAAAAAAGAAAAAAAAAATGCTAAAATTGACTAGTCGTGCCAGTTGACGTTGCAGTTGTTATCTAGAGCAAATAAAGTTACGGTGTTAAAAGAAGGGTTTTTTTAAATTTTTAATTCGTCAAAAATTATCCATCATCGGACCTTCTACACTTTGCTGTTCCTTCAGTTTCCGTTAAGTCGAGGTGTCGATTAAAAACCGCTCGCGGTACATCACTAGTCAGCTCACGCGGCGCGCGTCAACGTTAAGACCCACGGGGCTAGCCGCCGGCTCATCACTAATTTATTCATTGCTCATTCTGCCCTAACGGCCTCAGGTTCGCTGGTGAAAAATTGGACTTTCCTCGTCCCTTTTTGGACTTTTGGATGACGTGACCTCAGGATAGAGTACTGAGAAACTTAACGAATAGGTACCACTAAATTAGTCGCCTATCTGTCTCCAAAAAGGTTGAGACTGGTGGCGACTGACCCCTGCGTTATGCTCATGAACGGGTACCTACTGGTCGTGTGCCTGGCCGCAGCATTAATGTTTTTTCCTCCTTTTGTAAGAAAAGTATATTTTTAATTTTAACTAGTTTTATTGTTTAAAGTTATTTATCAAAAGCATGCCCTTTTCTTCGCTGCAAATCGACCCGAAGGCTTCGACTAGCTTTACAATTGGCATTTAACAAACAGAATATAAATGTTAATTCTTTACGTTGAAATGAAATAATTCATTTTCCTAATTGGATTTAAGTAGAACTTTCCGTTGACCTAGAAATATGAAATTTGGCAAGTAACATCGTCATCGTCTTATACTACAAATGCATTTGTAAATATATCATTAAAAAAATTGTCTTTGAAATTCGGGAAAAGCTCGGAAAAACTGCGTGACTTGATTCCTGAACTATTTATAATATGTAAGTACAACCTACAAATTTGTACGGAACCCGTGCACGCGTCCGACTCGCACTTGCCCGGTTCTTTCTAAACAGAGAACGAAACTGAACCGTCACACTTGTGTCTGTGACGCTGAATCTGAATTAAGCGGCTGTATAAAGAATATTCTGACCTTATCTTAGAAATTCGGTGGACATCAGTCGTCTTCTAAATTTGGAAAATCATAATTGTTAGTTTTATAAGTTTGTGAATTTATAGTAGCAATACCAATCGCTAACCAAGATAACATAAAGATAAAATTTGTTCATAAAATCGTAGGTAGGCATAAAGTGTTCACAAGAATTCTAATTGAATTCTTATGTACACTTTATACCACGAGTACAAAAGGTAAGAGTAAAAATGTAGCGTAAACTAGGAATAAACCTGTATTTTAGGCTGTGTATGTGAGAGCTTGAATTATTATAACGACATAAGTTAACAATCATTCAGAAAATAAATGGCATGGATCAATAGAATCAGTAAGGAAATAAAGTACCTTAGAATTAAACATAGGTTACTTAAAACTACTTAATTTACAACATTCAGGAGGATCTCTGTCTCATCGTACGTCAGTCCTTGCATGAAATTTTGCAACGTCATTTTGCAAAGTCGGTCGTTTAATGGGAACATATACAGTTTTGAGTTGAGCCAATTGTAGAGAAAAGGGCCGAGAGAGACAAAAAAACTTTGAGCAAACGAATGCTTCAATGCTTAAGTAAAATTTGGCACGTAAAAGGACTTTTTCTGAATTATGTAGGCGCAAAAGTACATTGTTGAACCTCACTGTGAGAGCACCTTATCTTGGCAAGTTACATCAATTTACTCGGTCAACAAGCAATAAAACCGAGCAATAAAACTTTTCTAAATTACTGAGATTGTCCGCTAGAATAAATAGTTATTCTAGTTTTATGTAGACTATGCTTTCAGACCGATTAGACCCATTGCGATTGCATCTTGTATCTTGATCCCGTCCGAAAAAAAGTCCTTCGGTATTTGTGAAGTTTTTTATAGTTTTCTCTCTCGCTATCTGTTTCTCTTTCTTCGAGATAAAAATTTAGGTAGGTACTTTTAAACATTTGTTGTAGAAAAGAAATGAAAAAGAAGATTGTGTTATGATCTCTGTTATTAAGTGAATTTTTTTTTAAAAGAATTAATGTAGAGTTTTTTTGTTAGCTTCTTCTCCACATACATCTGTAACGAACATCTTTACGTTCATTAAGTAAACTTTTCGCCTTTGTAACGAATAACATTTTTGAATTTGAATTAAAAGAATTAGGACAAAACTGAACAATGACCTAATGCAGAGCAGTATTTTCTAGTTGGTTAGCTTATAGGATCGAAATGAGAGATCAATAGTAAAGGTATGCCGATTACTCTACTTTGATTTGTGCCAGCCATTCGAGCGGTACCTACTGCCTATTTAATATCATTTGAATTGGAAGGTTTAAAAATGGTAGGAAGCTAACAATAATCTGTGGTAAGGGATGTAACCACAGATTATTTAAACTGCCTCTTTGTTTAGAGGAATCGAGTTTTTATAAAATAGGTCCGAAACATTTTACCACAGACTACTACAGTTATTATGAAAGTTTGATAAGTGACCAGCCGATAAGTGCAATTACCTAGTGTTCTTACTGGTTACTCTGTGAATTAATCGGCTGTGCTATGTTCATCGAATTGTCATGTTCAGCAACCCAGTTGCTTAGTTTTAGTTGCTGCTATAGCTTAGAGCTGATGGCCGTTGGGGTGAAAAAGTTCTGACCTGGCGACCGCGGACCGGACAATGCAGCGTGGGCAGTCCCCCCACCAGATGGTCTGACGACCTGGGTTACGGTGGCGGGGAGTAAAACGGGGTGGAAAACGATTAGGAGGGCCTATGTCCTGCAGTGGGCATCAAGTAGCTGATTATGATGATGATTTGTATGAGAATATTATTATGGAGACCGGTTGGAAGCAGCCTGCAGCCAGCGCCTTCCTGCTACTTGGATGAGGTCATCTGTCCATCTTGTGGCTGGTCGTCCTACGCTGCGTTTGCCGATTCGTGGTCTCCATTCGAGAACTTTTCGGCCCCATCGGCCACCACCAACCGGTCTTTTTGGAAATCCATGAATCGCGTTTCTCGCAAGCTAAACTCGCTATCTTCAGATATCTTATTGTAGAATCCTATACAGTGCCCCATAGAGGATGTATGCCAGCCTTAATCTGAGGATCGAAAGTTTACATTCATTTCTAGTATTTACATTGTGTTGGCTACAGTTTTAAAGTTTCTGATATATTTTCTGACCTACATAATAATAGTCATCATCATCATTATCATTCAGCCACAAGAAGTCCACTGCTGGACATAGGCCTCCTCCATGGATTTCCAAAAAGACCGGTTGGTGGTGGCCGATGGGGCCGAAAAGTTCTCGAATGGAGACCACGAATCGGCAAACGCAGCGTAGGACGACCAGCCACAAGATGGACAGATGACCTCATCCAAGTGGCAGGAAGGCGCTGGCTGCAGGCTGCTTCCAACCGGTCTCCATAATAATATTCTCATACAAATCATCATCATAATCAGCTACTTGATGCCCACTGCAGGACATAGGCCCTCCTAATCGTTTTCCACCCCGTTTTACTCCCCGCCACCGTAACTTTCGATCCCCACTTTCGATCCTCAGATTAAGGCTGGCATACATCCTCTATGGGGCACTGTATAGGATTCTACAATAAGATATCTGAAGATAGCGAGTTTAGCTTGCGAGAAACGCGATTCCTACAATGCGTAAGGCACGCGCCAAAAGGGCCGTAGTATGGCGGGCGCCACCTCCATTAAGTCTTATCATCTTTCTTGTCGTTGATATCCATAATGTCCACTCCGAATCCCCAAGATTTGCTAGAAGAATCTCTTTTTACATACATATATTTTCTTATAACATATTTCTCGTGTACATATTTGGTCGTATCATTTTGTACTGAGAACTTACAGGGAATGTGTCAGACAGAATGTCACGTATTATACAGCCTTGAGGTCCTCAAATACTCGCTTCTCAAAGGATTGCTACAGGGTGACTTTGAATTCGTTTACCCTATTTTAGGGGGATATTCTAACTGTGATTTAGAAACATATGGTGGTAGTTTTGAATAAAATTACGGTTTAATGAATTTTTTTTTGCTAAACAAAATTATTTCACTAGGAAAAAAAATCGGCTAAGTGCGAGTCGGACTCGCGCACGAAGGGTTCCGTACAAAATACAAAATTTTACACAAAGAACGAGGCAAAAATCACGTTTGTTGTATGGGAAGCCCCCTTAAACTTTAAATTATTTATTTTTGAAACGAATATTTCAAGCGTCTACCTGTTGCCGTTATTAATATCGAGCAAAAACGGCAAAAAGATTACGGTTGTCGCTGTATGGGAGTCCCCCTTAAATATTTATTTTATTCTATTTTTAGTATTTGTTGTTATAGGGGCAACAGCAATACATCATCTGTTAAAATTTCAACTGCCGGTTCATGAGATAGAGCCTGGTGACAAACAGACAGACAGACAGACGGACAGTGAAGTCTTAGTAATAGGGTCCCGATTAGGGCAAAAAGTGTTAAACGATTTCAGGACGAAAAGTGTTAAAAATACAACGAACTATGTTTTGAGCGTAGTGATTATATACTCTTTGGTCTTATGGTCAGCGCCGGCTAACTTGTGTTTTAAATTGTTTATGCATATTATCGGATGTGTTTGTGTTTGATTAGTAAACATTTTTCAACATTGCGGTATTCCCTACCACTTCCAATTTAGATTCATAGTTTGGAGACAAAGGTCGGAAGTCACGAATATTTACAAATAGGTGTTTTGTACCATTCATCATCATCATCAGCCATTTGACGCCGACTGCAGAACATAGGCCATAGTCGCCACGCTTGGCAGGCGGGTTGGCAATCGCAGTATGCGGTTGGAATCACAGGAAGATACTGCTGCCCGTCTCCTGATAATTGATTTCCTTAGTCGCCTTCTACCACATCCACGGAAGGAAATGGAAATGTTCTTGTTATCGATTATTATTGATTATCGATAAATAATTAATAATGCACAATGAAAAGAAAATTCCCTCTAAATACGGTGAACGAATTCAAGGTCACCCTGTAGTTACGTAAAGTGTTGTGCATGAATTTGTCGACACGGCGGCGTTAAGATGATATTATCACAAGACCTCAAAGGCACATTACCATAACGCGAATTCAGGCCTTGTTTCACTCGTAGCTGAACCAGTGTGATTATGTATATAACTTATTAACTTTTCCTGTTTTAGTATTTAGGTAATTTATGTGCTTAGAAGTATCGTGCATTGCCCAAGCCACGATACCCATAAACGAATGGTTGACGGAAAAAAAATGTTATTTAGCAATAAGTACACCTTTGTAAGAATTCTAGTTTTCTGTGCAATAAAGTCCATATTGCGCATGAGAGAAGCAAGTACTTATTCAATAACAACAATAATGATAATAATATTATAGTTTACTAAACGTTGTTTTGCCGTATTAATTATCCTACGACCTATTCTCAGACCTACCAAATACACAAATTGTATAGTTTACCAGCTGAATTGGCAAATGCTGTTTTGCCATATAAATAAGCCCACCTTTTCGCAGACCTACCAAATATACACAAAATAAAATCATAAAAAACGGTGTAGTGTAGATTCGGGGGAGTTCGGTAACAAAAACTGTAATATACGAGATTTTTATAATATATTAGATGATGGCATTAGACCCGTTTAATGTATTACTGAATAGTTATCCAGTAATGTATTACTGAATAGTAAAGTTATCCAGTCGCTTTCTTATACTAAGGCGCGCTTGTACAGTTCCGCTATGCACTGTCTGTTAAAATTCTATTTAACTCAAAGTTAAATGGATTTCAGTCGGCGGTGCGAGCCGGCCTAACAGTGCTGTATTCACTTCACGTGTCCACTGCGGATAGGCGTCGTGAGACATGTCAGACATTCGGGCTTTCTTACGATGTTTGCTTTCGCCTACAGACCAGTAAACTTGCTTATTACTACACTTGGTGATAGGGAGTTATCTTATCTACTTTTTTTTATGTAGCCTTTATACGTCCCACTGCAGGGCACAGGACTTCAGAGTATGGGCTTATTTACTACGCGTGCCCACCGTGGATTATTATTATTATTATTACTAAATTCTTTATTGCATAGAAAACAATTTTCATACAAAGGCGCACTTAATGCTAAATAGCATTTTCTTCCAGTCAACCTTTGGATTGGTCATTTCGTGCGCTGAGGTATATGAACACCTTAGACACTCAAGTTTTCTCACGAGGTCTTCCTTCACATTTAGCGAGCGGTATTATTGCTACTACAATCCAACAAATGTACGTGAGTTTTTGGCATAGCTCAGAGACAGTTTATGACGAAAACAAATGTAGGTAACCTACCTACTCTAATTTTGTCTAATCCTCGTTTGAATCTCATTTTACAGAGTCCGCCACTTCTAATAAGGTCTCAACCCTCCTTTGCTTGAATTGTCGCATAAAAAAGATGCATTGAAATTATTTCCTTAACACAATTCGTTTCCATCGCAGCCGGAGAATTACTCCGCCCTAAATCACAGTTAACGATGATTTTTAGCAGCACATCCAGGAAAAACAAGTCACAAATCGAATAAAATACAAAATTAACTGTTGTCTCCACCATTACCAGAAATAAAAGTTTTATACCACTGCAACTAATATTAAAAGTCCGAAGATTTGTACATGTGTTTGTAGTAAAAACTGTTTAGTAAGAACTTTTAATAAAATTTGTTTTAATTAATGTAAATTTGTATATCCGTGTGGTGCCGGATTAAGAATAACGTCACTCCATTTCATTCCGTGGATGTCGTAGAAGGCGATTAAGGAAATCAATTACCAGGAGACGGGCAGCAGCGTCTTCCTGACATTCTAACCGCATACTGCGATCACCAGCCCGCCTGCCGAGCGTGGCGATTATGGCAAAACCCTTCATGGCTAGGGAAAACCACGACGGAGGCCTATGTCCTGCAGTGGGCGTAAAAATGGCTGATGATGATTATGAAAATTCGTTTTGCATCGACACGCTATGAAGATGAAGGAAACCAACCTCATCATCCGTGCATTCCACTCAGTTACGTAACGTCCAACTTTGCGACTAAAATGTAAAGGCTGATGTGCAGTCAACTGTACTCTTAAAAGGCTGAACCTATTTGAACAAAATTTGGCCAAAAGATAAATCATATTATCCTTGATAGTCACGCAAACGAAGTCACGGGAACAACTTGTTACGTAGGTAAGTTGTTACCTGTTATTTCTACAAATGACATAACAATGACCCTTGCATTGCAGTGACAAATAAATTACTGTTCATGAACGAAACAGGTCTGTCAGGATCATGGCAAGTGGCAAAGCCTCTGTCTATCTTCCCGGGTTAGAGGCGTGAGTTTATGCAAGGTACATACACTTTTTATCTATCTATCTAATTACGTTGACTGCATTAATTTTGGGTGGTATGAAAAACATAGCAAAATGAACGTGCCTGACAATAGCTAGTTTGGTTTTTCAAAAAACGCACTTTTCAAAAGTATCTCGACACAAACTCGAATCTATTAAAACCATTAGTGACCATCCAGAGCGGTGCGTGTGTCCGTGGGTCATTGTTTTGATAGACGGAGAGGCGGTACTAATAGTTAGCACATTTTTTTTAAACTAGATTATCCACTAGGAACAAGATTTCTCAACTATTTTTATTTAGTCTATGTAGCATAATCAGCCTATATGCGTCCCACTGTAGGGCACAGGCCTTCTCTCAGGGAGAGAGTATGGGCTCAATCACCACGCGTGCCCACCGCAGATTGGCGATTTCAAGCGCTGAGGTATGTGAATCAGGTACTCAGGTTTCCCCACGATGTTTTCCTGCACCGTTAGTGAGTGGTATTGCTACTATAACTTCACAAATGTACATAACTTAGAAAACCAAGTCATAGGTACATGCCCGCACTGGGGATCGGACCTGAGTCTCTCGCTTCCGAGTCCGATGTTCTACCCACTAGGCTACCAACGCTTTTACGCAATTACGTCTATACTTCAAAGTAATAATCTAAATAGATGCTTTCTTCTATTACATAGCCGCCGCCCCTGCGGCCACGTGGTCCGACAACGTTGTCGGACGACGAGGAATTTTGTTCGTAGTTCGAGAGGCGAACCAAGTGGAATTTTAAAAATCCTCATGGTCCGATGTTCGAACTAAGTGGAATAAAAAAAATATCAGGATTGTCGGCATGTCGGACAACGTTGTCGAACCGCGTGGCCGCAGGGGCGGCGGAACCACCCACAAGTCAGCGTCTATAGTAATTACATATTTTCTCAGCGGACAAGAAATCGAATATTGCACTGTATTTGCGGCGGACTTGTACCTCTTAAATATCTTTATATGTTGCCTATGTCTATACGAAAATATAGATTTTTTCCTGCTCATTCCAAATCTCACTTTTTATTTTAATAAAAGTAACGACCTTTCGTCTTACGAGTATGATGGCAGTAAAAATACTGCAATCTTTTTCGGAACTATCAGGACGCGATTTCTATTCGCAGTCGTCCAGTTTTTGGCTTTTTTTATGTAGTCTATATATGTACGTCCACTGCAGGGCACCGGCCTTCTCTCAGAGAGAGAGAGTCATTATTGTTTTATAGCATAAGTTATTATTGTGTATTACTGTGTTGAAGACTAATAAACATTTTCTATTTCTAATTATTACGCGTGTCCACCACGGATTGGCAATTTCATGCATTCAGGTGCGTAAACACCTCAGCCACTCAGGTTCCCTCACGATGTTTTCCTTCACGGTTAGCGAGTGGTATTACTTATGTACGTGAGTTTTGGCATAATCATAAACATATAGTTTATGACCAAATATTTAAATATGCTACCTTTTATAAAAAAAACTTTATTTCAGAAAAAAAACTATCTAACTCTGGAAGCTGAATTTTCCGTTTCAGGGGTTGCTCTATATTAAAGATGAAAATACAAATTCCACTCGAGCAAAGTCGCGTGCACAGCTAGTTAGAAAGAAAGGGCATATATTTCATAACAAAGGGAAGAATAATTCCGCGGCAGTATATCTCATAGGGCTATTATATTTTTGCTTTCATATCGCCCATTTATCTTTCGGATCCCCTACTAAGGACTTGGGGCGTCGAGTGATTTCCTAGTTTCAGGGTTCCGCGTGGCATCTATGTTGAAACTGGTAACAGTTCTTCTATCCTCAGGCCAGCTTGGGCCAATGCTATCTATGCTTTCAAAAAGGCGCCTGTCACCTCAGTCTACCGAGACCACGGCACTTGCAAAAGTACCGAAACGATTTTTTTACTACCCTTAATAGGGGACCCCTTATAGTTTCGCCATGTCCGACTGTCTGTCTGTCTGTCTGTCAGAGACAATAAGTACTAAAAAGCATAGACATAGGATATTTATTGCGCCCACAAAACGGTGGAAAAAAACCTCGAAAAATTAGTTTTTTAGTGTACGTCGACAGCACATCATAGTATACATCCATGCACTCTACTCCTTTGCGTTACGGGTGACTTTGCAACTAAAATGTAGAGGTTGACGTGCTGTCGACTGTACACCAAAATTAGGAATGCATTTTTTTTCTCGTCTACACCATAGTGTGGTGTATCTTTGGAATGGTCGTTGAAAAATATTGTGGGTGAAGCATGACCATTTTTCAATTTAGGGTTCCGTTTGCGAAATATTAAGCTTTAAAGCGCAAAATTTGGCCAGAGTCCCCCTCTCTCTCCCGGCTAAACGGTTGATTGTAGAAACATGAAAAAGTTCAGGTCAGTAGAACATAATATTATAATGAACTGAAAAGGAAAAATAATCACGGCTAAGTAGGCTTTACTAATTAACGAGTAACCTATAAAACCAACGTATAAAAGGAAAACTTCGTACAAAATCCATTGAAAATTTCTTCGATGAAGTTGTTAGTTCTGTAAAGCAGAACCCTACATTACGTGTAGGCCGATATGCAGTCGGCCGGTTTTTTCGTGTATCTTATATACGTCCACTGCAGGACACGGCCCTTATCTTAGAGGGAGAGTATGGACTGAATTACCACTCGTACGCATCGCAAATTCGCAATTTTAAGTGAAGAAGAAGAAGAAAAAAAAAAACAGTGTACACGCCACAATAACAAAACAAAAAAAAACAACCAAGAAAATATTACAACAGAAATTTTATAAAAAAGAAAGGAAAACAAAAGGTCACGGCGTGTCACTGCTGCTATAAATGGCAACTGACTCAGCAGTACGCTGAGGGTCAAGACTTCAGCGCTGATTTTCAGTCGCTGTGTGGTACAACCGTGAACAATACTATATAGAGTAGAATACTATGTTATACAGAATAATAATTATTATATGAATATGATAATATAATAATTATTATTATAAAAAGTGCTAAGATATGAGAACGCCTCAAGCGCTGAGGTTTCCTCCTGATGTTTTACTTCACAGTCAGCGAGCGGTATTGCCACTGCGAGTATAACTTCACAAAGATACGTGACTTAGAAAACAAAGTCATTCGTCCATATTGGTATTCCAGCCCACGACCACCCGAATGTGAGGCGTTCTACCGCTCCGTTACCACTATAGATTATTAAAATAATACCACAACTATGATGAGCTACACAGAACCCTCCCGTGTTTTATTTTATGATCAAATAAACAATGTAACAAGCACGTCGTTAGCGAGCAGACTCGTGAAGCCAGTATAATATCACCACCAAAATGTCTTGTCATTTGTAGGGTTACACGATTGTTGGATGCAATTTGGATTCATGTTCAGGTTGTCACAAAATCACAATCATGCATTTGAAAATGGAGCGTTCTTCTCATCAACGGAAATAACGTTTAGAGCTATCGCCCACAACCACTTCAAAACGCGCTTCTAATCGCGTTTTGTGACATTTTTGAGAAGCGATCCAGACGCGCTGCAGTATTTCGTATGTTTTGCTTCCGTTTTAACGGAAGCGATAAATACGCGCCGGTGAATCGCGTTCAACGCCCTCAGACCTGACCTTGAAAGTAACAATTGATTCGAGGCCCTGTCCTTGAAAATAAGAGTGATTTCACTGTTATTTTCAAGGACAGGGGCCTCATTATGCGCACCTAACCCTGTCGGAATCCTTACGTTTGCAATAGCAATTAGTATGGAATTTTACAGTTATCTAAGTGATTGGAATCGGTCGGGATTTGGTGCGCGTGATATAGGGGCAGGTCTGAGGAGATTAAAAGTCGCTATGAGCGATGGCACTTAATGTGTGTAAAGCTTGGAATTCGCGAAAAAGAATTCCGGTGTTCCATACTTAGCACTTGTAGTATTAAAATGTACGGAATAGCTAATAGCTATCATTTCCACAATTTTAAACTTTTCCGCATAGTAAAAGTGGTTCGTTTTGATGAAAACTCCCTGTTTTAGGATTTTCACAGTGATATTGTTTCAGGGCGTGTTTGAAGAGTTTGATGACTTTTCCAAGGCTCTCATTAACATACTAAATTTGTATGGGACCACACTTGGTAACAAAAAAATATAACGATCAGCAAACATGGTACCTAGGTCTCTTACAGAGATAAGCTCGCCTTTCTACATGTACTTTCTTTTGTTACCTTTCCTGTACTCTATTCTTGTGTGTGCAATAAAGTATAATAATAGGTACCTAAAGAATTTGCAACGCCTTTAAAAAATAAAGTTCTGTTACTAATTTGTTTTTCGAGAAAATAGTAAATTTGAGAGCCTGGGGTGAATATTTCAATTTGGGCTACTTTAATAATATATTCCGTGTGGCGCCGGATTAAGAACAGCGTCACTCCATTTCCTTCGGTGGATGTCGTAGAAGGCGACTAAGGAAATAAATTACCAGGAGACGGGCGGCAGCGTCTTCCTGAGTTTCCAACCGCATACTGCGATCGCCAACCCGCCTGCCAAGCGTGGCGATTATGGCAAAACCCCTCATGGTTATGAAAACCATGAGGGAGGCTTATGTCCTGCAGTGGACGTCGAATGGGTGATGATGATGATGATGAAATAATGTTTAAAACTAACTAAGAACCAGAATCTCACGAAACCCGAAGTACATCATGCATGAATGCATCATCAACTGAGATCCTACGAGCTGTCAGTTTCTAGTGATATCATGACTCCATACAAGAACTCTATGAATAAACAAAACTAAAAAATACTTCTAATCTCTTAACGTGATGTAAAGAATATGTTTTTATGGAATAACGAGATGTCAACATCTTGGAATTTTTTTTAATCAAAATTATTAAACCTACTTTCACTAACGTAAGAAACGAACATCAGAAGGTCAAATCACAGTCTATTCGCTTATTTACAAAAATACTAGAAATCATTGACCTTATAGGTTTTAAAAACCTTTAAAATTAAGTATCATTTGTAACTATGGTCAATATATAGGATAGAATGCCCATTGTCGCTGAGTATACATATAAAAAACATACGATCAAATTGAGAACCTACTCCTTTTTTATGTCGGTTTATAAGTAAATATACAAAGTTTGGGATCATCATCATCATCACCAGCCACTGCAGGGCATATATTGGCGATCGCAGTATGCGGTTGGGATCTCAGGAAGACGCTGCTGCCCGTCTCCTGGTAATTGATTTTCTTATGGATCCCAATATTTCATTTTACTAACGACCTAAATGATTTAGGTAAATCTGTATGTCTCGTTCTGTTTTATTAAATCACGTATTTGCTGAGTGTACAATTCAGAAACTAGCCTACAGTCACTGGCAAAGGCACGTGCTATACAAACATTGAAAACAATATCCCAGCCACGATTCGAATAGAAAATCACGTCTTAGCAATCGTTCACAAGTAAAATTGTTTTGTTCAATATTCGATTTCAAGTTCCATTTCGATTTGAGTGTTGTCCGATACACGGAATAACATAGCCAGTCGAGTTCGAATCAATCGAGCTGGGTGGAATGGAATAATACTTCCTTGGATTGAATGTTTGTTGCTCGAATTACTGTTTGCCGTATCCGCAACTTACTCCGCGAGGGATTCGGATAGATTATCCTAAATTTTAATCGGCTCGTAGGATATGTTCGGTGGTTAGTTAGTTAGACCTGAGATTTCCGCACTTAGCCTCATGGTTGGGCCATTGTACGTAGCATAGCTGTGAGCTCACTCCAGCCAGCCTATCTCTTTCCAGAAGGCCAGCAGTGCTCTGATGTCACTACAAGCCTCCCGAAGGGATCCCAGCTTCCCAATGATGGCGGTCCGTTGCTCCTCCACGCCTTCACAGTGAATGGTCACGTGGGCGGGTGTTTCCTCTTCTTTGAGGCATCCCCGGCAAAGCGGGCTGTCGGTTAGTCCCATGTTGTGATATGTTCGGTGGTAGCGCAGCTGTAGAACGCCGGCCTCACATTCGGAGGTCGTGGGTTCGAATCCCGGCATGTACCAATGACTTTGTTTTTTAAGTTACGTACATTTTTGAAGTTGTAGTAGCAATACCACTCACGAAATGTGAAGGGAAACATCGTGGGGAAACCTGAGTGATGAGGTGTTCACATAGAGAAGGCCTGTACCTTACAGTGGGACATATACCAGCTAAAGACAAAAAAAGATATCTATAAATTGATACGTATAGTCATACACACAGCCGGCGATGTCACGGATTACAAGACTAATCTCGATAAAATGCGATACGAGTAAAAAATGGCGCCACCAGTCCTACCGATGAACTTGGGGTCGTATTCGCGTAGATCGGATTTTCTTCCAATATGTCATCCAAAAACACTGGACAAAAGAAAAAAAAAAAATGTACCGGTAACACCCCACAAAAACTTTCCGAAAAATTTCACTGAAAACCGCTTTACAGAAAACCGAGAACAAAGTCTGTTGTTTTCCTCAGGGGCCCTTCCCTTTATAAGCGACAATTATACAGGTTGTTCCAGAGAGGATGTGCGTAATTTTTAGCGTTTCGTACTCGAAGGACGCCTATTAATATTCCTGCGTCACTTGCCTGATTGTCTGGGTGCGAGTCTCTTAAGTGCTTAGTTGTTCAATAGAGTCATATTACAATACAATACAACACAAAAATATTTATTCAGTTCAGTAAAGTTATTCATATTAGCACGTAATGGTTGTTTCATTGAACATATTGGTAGTTTAGTAACCAATCGCATTCTAATGATATGACTCGTGCAACTTAACTGGGCGCCTCGCGCGATTCGATCTTTTTAGCGAGAGATGTTCATTTAATTTGCGCGGGTTATATAATTGAAATGAAATTGTAGGTACAGATATTTCTTAGTAGACTACCAAATAGAGACAGACAATAGCTATGGTCATGTTTATATTGATCTATTGCTTACATAATAATTTTATCGTGTTGTATGGAAGTTTTTAATATAATATAATTGAAAAATTTGTATGGTTTAGACTTTAGAGCCTGGTCGTTTGACTCATAAAGGACTTTATCTCTTGTACCGTAATCGGTAGCTTGTTGAATTTTTCACAGAATATGCTTTATTATGATGGATTGCCCGCAAAAAAATAAAATACACCCGTAGAAGCCCATACACGTGTTTAAAAGTTTTTTTTGTTTCTTCTCTAGCATAAGAATGGTAATACAGACAAGTGTCACACTTAGTGTGATTATAGTGCATTTTCTATAGGTGTATAGAACAAATGACTCGTTGGTCTAGCGATTAACATGCTTGACTAACAAAACAGAGGTCGTGGGCTCGATTCAAACCGGAGGCCGCGTTACTTGAATTGTGCAAATGGATTCAGTTTGGGTATATTTCCATGTTTGTGATGTCCTTGACCATTTCCTTCCGTGGATGTCGTAGAAAGCGACTAAGGAAATATATTACCAGGAGACGGGCAGCAGCTGTAACGTTCATTAAGTCTAGTTTACTTGTAACGTTCATTAAGTCGTCGTGTCTGTGTTATTTCGAATAAAAATACTTTGATTTGATTTGACTTGTCTTACGAATGGACGGACGGACAAACAGACAGATATAGGGATATTAATATGATCCTGTTAGCATCCTCCGCACACGGAACCCTAAAACCCGCCACACTGCTGACATTCAACATTATGAGGTTCCATGGAGTAACACTAGCGCAACCAATGTAAAAAAAATCGTAAACAACATGACAAAAACCCACGCCTGCATCCCAAAGGGGAAAAATAAAAAATAATATTTTTTATTCCCAATCTCTCAATTATGTTAATAGAGATTTTTAGACTCCATGGCCTGCAAAAAAAACCCAGGACCTAACAGAATCATTAACGCCAAAAACGGTCGTTTCTGGCATCAATGCTATCTAGTCCCAGGTTCGTGATACTGCGATCGCCAACCCGCCTGCCAAGCGTGGCGATTATGGCAAAACCCTTCATGGTTAGCAAAACCATGAGGGAGGCCTATGTCCTGCAGTGGGCGTCAAATGGCTGATGATGATGATGATGATGTCCTTGACTGGTTATTTATTTATTTTAATTCTTTATTGCACTAATTACATTGTAAGTAGGGCGTGCTTAATGCAAGAAGCATTCTCTTCCAGCAAACCTTTGGTTTTGAAGAGACTGGCGACGGGTAGTGCAAGAAGAAGATTAAATACAATAATAAACTTACGTAAACCTAGGTAAATACATTAACTTAGACTTAGTGGGTATCCTAGTCAGGGTATCCTAGTTTGGGGCCAGGACAAGTGACTGTGTTGTGTAGGAGTTATTTATTATTATGAAGTCCGACATTAACCCGGCAACACCCTGTATGCACCAGGGCCGGCTCCGAACCTGAGACCGGTTTTTATTAATATATTAGCCGGTGTCAGCTGGGACGCTTGGAGCCGTGCCAGAGCACAGATTAGGACGCGACAGATGTGACAGATGGCCTGTGAATATATTTCGGAACCATCGTCATATTTAGTTTGCGATTTAGTCTAGTACTGCAATTTAATTGGGCAATGGAAATAAGGGCTTCCATGCAGTAACACTAGCTCCAGCAATGGAACAAAATCATATCTTTTTTTTACAGAAAGTTTTTGCAGAAAGTTTCGCTTATTTTATTTTAATAGTGGTTTTCAGGACCCCCGACCCATAACGTAGAATCACGAACCTGTGACTAGATAGCATTTGTGCCAGAAACGACCGTTTTTGCCGTTAATGATATCTAGTCCTGGGTTTTTTTTTGCAGGCCATGGAGTCTAAGAATCTCTTTTAACATAATTGGGTATTTGACAAAATATCAAATGAGTTACTTTTAAAACGGAATTTTGTATGAAAATACTGGCTTATGACGTCACATTTCAGAGCACTCTTTTTATGTTTAATCTATTTAAAATTGTAATAACTAGTAATTGAGTAAAAGAGATACATTTTCCGAGATATTTTGTAATTTTTGTTTTAATCGAGCATATAAAATAATTTATTGTTGATCGTGTCAAATACCGAATTGAGAGATTGGGTATAAAAAATATGATTTTTTATTTTTTTCCCTTTGAGATACAGGCGTGGGTTTGTGTCATGTTGTTTACGATTTTTTTCCATTGGTTGCGCTAGTGGAGCTAGTTTCCATGGAGCCTCGTCATGTTGAATGTCAGCAGTGTGGCGGGTTTTAGGGTTCCGTGTGCGAAGGTATTAATATGTCTATATCTGTCTGTTTGTCCATCCGTCTATTCGTAATATAAGGCAAATCAAATAAAAGTATTTTTATTCGAAATAACACAGACACGACGACTTAATGAACGTTACAAGTTAAACTAGACGTTCATTGCAAAATTTAAATAATTTGGAGAAAAAATAGACAAAAAACAAGATGTCAGCGAACGTTCGCCATTTTCTTTTCACAGACAGACCGTCCATCTCATTTTTCTGTTTTTAAATAACATAAATAGCGGACGTTAGCGGTCATATTTTAGGTAAAAATTCACCAAAAAGTAAAAAAAACGTACCTATTTTACAAATAAGAAAAGCCGACTGCAAAAAATTTTTCCAACCGTTTTTGTCAACGTGTATTAAGCCGCGGAATTTCGTACGTTAATAATAATCTGTTACCTGACTATTCCATACTAAGTTGTTGAAATTTAAGGAACATCTTTTATTTTTTCATAACAAAAAGAAATAAGGAGAGGCCGCTCTTTCAACGAAAACGAAATGTTATCCAATAAACAATTTGTATTTTGTTACACACTGTCGTCATTACAGGGCCGGGCGGTGCGGGAGCAACAATATTAATTTAAAATAAATTTTCCCTGTTGTAAAAGTCGTTCGTAATGATGGATGGAACCCCTTATTTTGATACGTACAAGGGAATTTTGTCACACCCGGTATAGTAAAAAGAGCTATTCTTATTATTATTGTTATTTAATACTTTTATTGCACTTAACTTAATGTAGTTAGAATACGGCGGACTCAATTGAAGGCATTAAAAGACTAGTTATTAATAAAACGTAGATGCCACTAAAATACTCTTAAGCCGGAGTTAAAGTCAGTTTATACAGGAAAATCCTGCCATAAACTGGCTTTAATTCCATCTAAAGAGTATTTTAGTGAAATCGAATTTTTATAATAGGACTGATCATGTTTTGCCTTAAATGTCAAAAGTGAAAGTTAATGAAGCGAAAGATGGTGGCAAGGTACCCTGCTCTTGGCCTACCCCACCGGGATACAGGCGTGACTTTATGTTATGTTATATTGTCTCTACCTCTGCGTTGGTAGCGGAGCCGTAGAACGCCTGCCTCGCATTCGGGAGGTCGTGTGTTCGAATTCCTGCATGTACCAATGACTTTTTTTTCTAAGTTACGTGTATTTGTGAAATTCAGATTCTTTCTCTGAGAAAAGGCCTGTGTCTGGCAGTGGGACATATACGTAATTTTTATTTTGTCAAAAGTCAAATTTCTAAACTCAAATTCTATCCCAGTCCTCTACGCAGCATCCTGGCCGTTTGCCAGAACAATATGGCGGAGAAACGGCAAACACAGTGTTATTGATATTGAGTGTCCTTTAGCTTGGCCGAGAGACATTCTAGAGATAAAGCGATAATGGGGCTTAGTTCGGACGAGTGCTTTGTGAAATATTGTAGTACTTACGTCTCTAAGGCGTAGTAGTGTTTTGATATGGAAAATATTATGTAGGGTCACACCAAGCATGTATTTTCTATCCTATTTCGTTGTGTGGAATGGATACCACATATCGGCAAGCGCAGCGTAGGACGACCAGCCACAAGATAGACAGATGACCTCATCCAAGTGGCAGGAAGACGCTGGATGTAAGCCGCTTCCAACCGGTCTTTTTGGAAATCCATGGAGGAGGCCTATGTTCAGCAGTGGACTTCTTCTGGCTGAATGATGGTGATGAAACAGTATTTTATTACTGATAGCTGTTGCGCGCGACTTCGTTCGCGTGGTAATTTTGATGTGTATTTTTCCGGGATACAAAATAGACTATGTGCTAATCCAGACTATAATCCATCTCTGTGCAAAATTTCATCCGGATCCGTTCAGCCGTTTTTGCGTGAACGAGTAACAAACATCCATCCACACATACAAACTTTCGCGTTTATAATATTAGTATGGATTTTATAGTAATGGTAAAACATATTTGTAATTGTTCGTGATTTAGACCTTTGGTTCGAAACCGTAAATCTGTAGAAAGTTCCGTTGGGTCAAAAAATATTTTTTATTATGTCAAGTCGTCTATATTGTCCGATATGCATAAACAAGTGGCTTGGTCGGCGCCGACCATAAGACGCTCGAGCCATAGTTTTTTTTTTCAATATTTTTTTTGTTCTGATATTGTTGTTTATGCTTAAGTGAAGTAGTTTTGTGCAACAAAAAAAAAATGACGCTCCATTTCATGAAAACCAGCATCATGCGTTTATAAGTCGTGGTTAGAATGTCCCCTTATAAAGTGTCAAACGAAGTGAAGTCACGCTGTAGACCTGTCTGAGTGCCTGTTAGAATGACAGAGAGCACGTGTGAGTGCCCGAGTTAGTATGAGAGAGAGAATTGTATCCTGTTCTAGAGGCCATTTGTACAAATGTACAGCGGCCCTTAGTGGGAATCTAACCCGCGATCTATAGACCAACGATGCAGTCAAAACAAATTATTATCATTATATGTGAATCTAGCTTGATTAATATCTGATTACTTCATTCTCTAAATCCACAGATAAGAGCCTCAGCATTTGGGACACCTACTCTCACATAGAGCGCAAAATCCTACATGGAGATTCTGGCGATGTAGCCTGCGACTCCTACAGCCATTGCGACTACAACTTCACAAATGTAAGTAACCTAAGAAAACAAAGTAATCGGTACGTGCCAGGATCCGAACCCACGACCTCCCGAATGAGAAGCCGGCGTTCTACCGCCCCGCTACAACTCACGCATCGGCCTATTCAGAATTTGTTACCGTGTACATAGTTTACATATCGAAGATTAATATTAGTTAACTAATATTATGTCGGGTCGGTCTAATATTAGTTAACTAATATTACGAGTATGTAAGGAAATAAATTACCAGGAGACGGGTGTTAGAAGCAAACATAATGTAATTTGAACGTAGCCAATACTGTGCTGCCATCTGCAGGCTCGTAGTTTGTCACTCTCTCTCTCGCCTCTGCTGCGCCACGTTGCGTGAATCTTATAAACAGTAATTTCAGTGTTTTTCTAACTTTAGTGCATTGTGTGAGCTAAATAAAGCTGCCTGTTTCACGTCACCAGCCAGCGTATTCTTCTCCAAGAGACTCCCCCGCCAGCCCTTACAATAAGTTATACAGTCCACTTAATCACCGTTTGTGTCTACGCACAACGGGCAGCAGTGTCTTCCTGAGATTCCAAACGCATACTGCGATCGCCAACCCGCCTCGTGGTTATAAAACCACGAGGGAGGCCTATGTCCTGCAGTGGGCGTCAAATGGCTGATGATGATGATGATGATGATGTCGGGTCGTGGACGGCCGTGTACCGTTGGTTTAACGTGAAACGTCTATGACTACCTAAGCGTTAATTCCCAGCTCAAACTGCGCAGTGTCACGCGGCACTTGCGCCATCTAGCGGCACGAGTCAAGAGGATCTGAGCGATGGCTACTTTGCTCTGCTCGACGATATATAAATGAATTTATTGCACACGACGCGTAGTCACGAAGTTTTAGCCTTCGCCAAGACGAGAAGTTTTGGTTTTAGCAAGTACTAAGTTACTACCGAACTGAACGACGTTTGAAGAAGAAGAAGAAGAAGAAAGACATTTATTATACCAACAAGATACATCACAGAAACAAAATAAGCACATAAGTAACAAAAGCTTTCACGTCAAAAGCTTTTTGTACAAACTGTATGAGACAATCCGTCCTTACGTTACTCTACCTGCATTGCCAACGACCCAACTTCTACGTTGTGCAGTTTTATTTCCCATTGTCAGGCAATCTATGCCGTCGAGAACTTTTTGAAACAATGGCTTTGGCACAAACTAAGAAGTTAAAGCCGTCCAAACAATGTGAGCGCTTATGGAGCCTAACAAGGCTTTCGTTGCATTTTTCATAATGAACGGGAGAAGAGTCGATTTTTTGTTAGCTCTGTGGAGTCGAATCAATCGGGTTGTGTTGAATGGAATAATATTTAATTGGATTGAATGTTTCTTGCTTAAATTATTGCCTGAGTATCCGCAACTTATTTCGCGAGGGATTCGCATAGATTATAATAAATTTGACATTTTTGACATTTTAATTACATATTTGCAGGTTAGATATACCTAACAGAATGTGAGCTCATATTTAATAACATGTCACCATGATGTACCACGATGTAAGCAAATAAATTTATTTTATTTTATTCATAATAATACAATAGTAATACAATAAAATAATAATAAACCCGCATACAATATTCACTAAATGAAAATGAAACCTTTTTACTACAGGATGATATAAAATACGAGATTTTTAAAACAAATAAGTATAAAAGAAAAAGACAAAGCATCATTTTTTAAATATTTTTCCTCGTTTTCATGGTCCTGGCTGAAGAAGTTCCTCCTAGGAGACTCTTCGAGTCGTGAAGACTCTTTAACCGCAGGAAGCGATGCTTTGATGGTTGAAACATCATCATCACCGTCATCCTCGTTTAATAGAATGTCGACTCTGGCGACGTTACTTAAAAAATAGTTTTGTTGTATAGGGCCCCTTAAATATTTACTTTATTCTATTTTTAGTACTTGTTGTTATAGCGGCCACCAAAATACATCATCTGTGAAAATTTCAACTGCCTAACTATCACGGTTCATGAGATACATTCTGGTGATAGACAGACGGACGGACGAACGGACAGACGGACGGACGGACGGACGGACGGACGGACGGACGGACGGACGGATGGACGGACGGACGGACGGACGGACGGACGGACGGACAGCGAAGTCTAAGTAATAGGATCCCTTACCCTTTGGGTACGGAACCCTAAAAATGAGTTATGAAATCTTAAAAATTCGCGATCAATTTAGTACCGCCCTCTCCGTCTAGTTCTGTTAGAACATAACAATAACCCGCGGACCCGCAGCGCGCACGCACCGCTCTGGCTGGCTACTATGGTTTTTATATATTCGAGTTTGTGTCGAGATATTTTTTATAAGTGCCTTAAAAAAAAAAAACAAATTAGCGTAGGTATTTGATAGCTATTGTTAAGGCTCGTTAATTTGGCTATGGCTTTCAAACCACCCGAAATACCTGGTGTATTTAGTTTATTTTAATTTAATTAATTTTAATGAATTTTTTTTTATTTATTTATGTGATTAGTTATAAGTTATTTTTTTTAAGATTTCTAATACAATGTAAATTGTTTGAAGAATAAATAAATATCAAATATCAAATATACATTTAACGGGTCTAATCGCGATCATTTATTAGATAAACTATTAAATTATTGTGATCGTTATTATTAAATAACTATTTGCCTCTCTCTCACACGATACGGACGGCTTTATCCCAATCCCTCTATTTGATTGACAGTGTTCTACGGGTTAATAAATACGTGCATAATTAAACCCTAGGGCTTGTTTCTTAAAACTACAATTCAAGGTTTACTATGACAGTTCGACGTACATTGCCAAGTCGGTTAACCCGCAGATTAACAAGCAGGAAGACTCCCCTACGCAATGTACCTCGAATTGTCATAATAAGCTACCAATCGTGGTTTTGGTGGTGGTGGAAGCGAAAGAAATCAAGTGACAGACCTGGTCTCCACCTACTCCCCCTCCTACTGCGTCGTTGGAGTAGCCGTTAAGGCGTTTACTACCAAGACAGAGGTCGTGGGTTCGATTCCCTCTGGGGGCCGTCGTACATTTGTACAAATGGCCTCAGTCTGGGTGTATTTCCATGTTTGTGATGTCCTTGCCTGGTTACCATAGTACAGGGTATCCTAGTTTGGGACCAGGTCAAGTGACTGTGTTGTATGGAAGATATTTATTACATATTTATATTTATTTATACAGGCGTGAGTTTATGTTACGTTGTAGTCTTATGAAACTCGGCCCTGATGCCTCTTTTGTTCCCAACTCAAATAGAAAATTAATAATGGAATATTTTCCGGGTCCCCTTCTTGCTTCACATTTTTGGTCAGTTGTTTTGCTTTATTAGAACTCGTTATTTCTCATTTCCCACAAACTTGTAAAAATAATCCCATATTTCTTTCGTCCTCCTGTTAACATCGGTAGGTATCACGAGTTATTACATCGTACCATTATGTACTTATTTGTTTGTGTCTTTGCTTTCGGAGAAAAAAAAACCGGCCAAGTGCGAGTCGAGATTTCGAGAGTCGAGAGCAAAGATTGAGAAAAAAACGGCAAAAAATCACGTTTGTTGTATGGGAGCCCCCCTAAAATATTTATTTTATTTTAATTTAACTATTTATTTTTGAAGCGAATATAAAACTAGAATATAAAACATGCGCTTGAAATTGCCAATCCGCAGTGGCTCTCTCTCTGAGAGAAGGCCTGTGCCCTACAGGAGCACGTATATAGGGTGCATAGAATTATAAAAGGTGCTGAAAAGGCGCAAATGGAGATAGGCAGTTCGTGTGCAGAGAGAAAGAAAGATGCGGTTCGAACCCACGACCTCCTGAATGTGAGGATAGCTTTCCGACCGCGCTACCACCGCTTCCGGCGATGTGTTTCCAACTAAAATGTAAAGGCAAATGCGGTGTAGACTGTGTATCCATGCCATGTGGGAAGCTGTATAGCTGTAACACTCGCTAACAGTGAAGGAAAACCTCATGAGAAAACCCTAGTGTCTGAGGTATTTACCTAACTTACCTACGTACAATGGCCCAACTATGAGGCTAAGTGCGGAAATCTCAGGTCTATCTAGAAATAATCTGTGCTTCCCATCTCTTTACAAATCCCTAATTTAATTACCTAAATGTTTTATTGAAGACAGAAAGAACAAAGAAAGAAAGAAAGAAGAAGAAGAACATTTATTTCAACAACAGATACACACACATACATTAACAAGTTACAAGATAAAATATTTAATTACAATATAAAAGGTAGAAAAAGAAAGAAAACAATAAAACACTTTATATTAACGTAAGTTGCGGTGTGTCCCTGTTGCTGGAAAAGGCAGCTGGCTCAGCATTGTGCTGAGGGTATTCACCCAAAGCGCTGATTTTCAGCCAGTGCCTGTCCGTCTCACAAATATAATAGGTTGCGGTGCAGTACATAACAATAATAACATAGTTAAATAAATGAATGAATAGATGATTAAATAAATAAGAAAATGAATAAAATTACATAAAATACAAATAATGTTAATGACTTACAAGGTTAATGATTATGATGCGATCACATTGTCAGTCACTTGCGGCGAGAAGTTGGGACAGGATGGGAAAGTATCTGCTGCTCAAGCAAATATGCCCTGAGCTTGCGCCCAAAGGCAAATCCACTAGGCGCTTCACGGACTGGAGGAGGAATATCATTCCAATACTTGGACGCCGCATACCTAAAGCTACCACGGAATGCCATAGTTCGGTGCGCGGGGACACAGATTTTATTTTTATGCACGGATCTCTGTCGGGACGACCACTCGAGCTTTTTATAAAGATAGTCCGGTGATTTAGAACTGACTACACCAAAAAGCAGTGTGGAAGAAGACATTTATTTAAATTGTCACAGAAACACAGAGTAAACACGAAGGTACACAAACAAAATACACGAACGTCAAAAAAACAAAAATAAAAACAAAATAATCGTGAACATAATGAGATTGTAATTTATGGCACCCAGCCACCTCGGACTCCAAACGCCTCAGGTGCTTCCAGCAGACAGTTTCCGCGACTACGTTCAGGTGGTAAACGGATTAGTGTAGCCTATGTCCATCCGGAAGGTCCCTACTACCCCCTACATCATCATCATCATTATTAGCCCTTTGACGCCCACTGCAGGACATAGGCCTCCCTCGTGGTCTTCATAACCATGAGGGGTTTTTCCATAATCGCCACGCTTGGCAGGCGGGTTGGCGATCGCAGTCTGCGGTTGGAATCTCAGGAAGACCCCCTACATACCAACTTACAAACTTTTTCTCTTTAGAATATACATATTTTTTTTATTTATTGATTTCATGAAACTTACAACCCTATTGTACCCGTGTGGCGCCAGATTAAGAATAGCGTCACTCCATTTCCTTCCATGGATGTCGTAGAAGGTGACTAAGTAAATCAATTACCAGGAGACGGGCAACAGCGTCCTCCTGAGATTCCAACCGCATACTGCGATCGCCAACCCGCCTGCCAAGCGTGGCGATTATGGCAAAACCCCTCATGGTTGTGAAAACCACGAAGGAGGCCGGTGTCCTGCAGTGGGCGTCGAGTGGCTGATGATGATGAACAACCCTATTGCGATAGTGAAATTATTAAATTGGTAAATTAAATTTAATTATTAATAAAAAAAATCAAATAAATTTAAAAACATGTCATTAAATAAATACATTAAATGTATGGATAGATATCAGTCATAAAAATCTATTTACGTAAATTTGAATTATAACAAAGAACAAAAAGCGCATTCTTTGTGAATTCATTCAGAGAGCAACCAAAATATTGTAAGATACATATAGTAGCAATACCACTGTGAAGGAAAAGATCGTGAGAAAACCTGAGTGTCTGAGGTATTAACACAGTTCAGCGGTTGAAATTGCCAATCCGCGGTGGGCACGCGTGGCTCTCTCTCTCTGAGAGAAGGCCTGTGCCCTGCAGTGGGACGTATCATCATCATCAACCCATTATGTCCCCACCGAGGGGCACGGGTCTCTTCCCTGAGGAAGGTATAGGCCATACTCCACCACGGGGGCCAAGTCCGGATTGGTGGAGGCTTGTAGACTAGTGGCTCGTCTACTGTCAGAAGTTGTCAAGCCGCCCTAAGGCCTCTGACTTGGCTTAACGACTGCCATCTATCGACGGCAGCCGGCACCAACAGCTTAACGTGCATTGCGAAGCACGGAACCGCTCGGAAAAATGCCACTAGCGTTAGACATAGACGGCGACCCATCCATGCACTGAACGCGCCCAGTGTTGCTTAACCTTCGTGATCGTTTAAGATCACTCAGGCAGCCGGGGCTACTATACGCGTGGGACGTATATAACGACGTAAAAAATGTATTATATAGGTACATATAACATAAGATATAAGATTATTAGTGTAAAGGAAAAGTATCTACCCGAAACCGGCGTGCGAGCACGCAACGACTAATGAATGTTGATGAAGCGAACGTTATCCTAAAGTTTCTGTTTCTTTCGAATTATCCGTGGCAACCGCCTTTAACTTTTCCCGAGTTTGAGATATCTCCATTTGAATGTTTCTGAACGTGTAATTTGTTTTATAAGGTGGTCCTTAACTTTGTTTTCTTGGCATGGGAAGAACAGTAAGGTGACTGACTTTATCCGATCAAACAGATTACGTAACATAAATAGGAATAGTTTGTTGTCCATTAGAAGAGTTTAGGTAAGCTTAGTAGCTTAGTTAACTCAATTTGTGTGCGTGCGTGCGTGCGGGTGTGTGTGTGTGTGTGTGTGTGTGTGTGTGTGTGTGTGTGTGTGTGTGTGTGTGTGTGTGTGTGTGTGTGTGTGCGTGCGTGCGTACGTGCGTGCATGTGTGCATGTGTGTACTCTGCTTAATCGTATCTGGCATATTCTTGTAACGAAGCCAAGAATGTTCACAAAAGGTGTATATTCTTGGCTTAACTAAAGCAATGAGAGGAGTATGTGAGAGAGTACATAACTTAACCGACTTCAAAAAAGGAGGAGATTATCAGTTCGACGCGTATATTTTTTTTGGCTATGTTTACTCCGTCAAACCTTAACCGATTTCGACAATTCTTTTTTTGTACGAATAGATATAACGTCCCATTGGTCCCAATTTATGTGATTTATGTGAATGGCCCGCTATGTTCACTGTCCTTTTCCACACAATAAACTACCACGCACCAAATAAACTCCGGCATGCATCCTACTGGTCGTTCAGTATTATTGCCTCTGCATCTTGTCTTTTGCCCTTTGTCTCTTTGTAATATAATTTCCATGATCACTCGTGCGGGACTTCGGGTTTTTATTGAGTGGGGTTGACGAATGCTGTATTGGTTTTTTGGTATCTATACTCATACCAAGCGAAGATACGTGTCGAACGAAATTCTGCTCAAACGCGAGACGACACGCACATATTAACATGACATCTGTGTGCCTAGCGAATGTAGTAAGTGACATTCGTAGACACGCAAACTATAATTGTCACTATAATTTTTTTGTAAATGTATTTACTTTAAAGTATTTTTTTTTATAATGAATAAAATATTTCAATTTATAATTGTGTAGAACTTAGAGAAATCGGAGTCTGTGAGATGATGACATAATATATCTTAACGCTTCAAACTGCCATGCCGCACGCTACCCTGAGCTGAGTAGCTGACTAATCACGCTAATAAAAAAAATGTATCTTCTTTTATATTAAATTTTCAGGTACTTTTAATCTTACACTTCACTAAAATAAAAAATAAAAAAACCAGCCAGATGCGAGTCCATTATCTATACAACATTAGACACAAAGTTCGAAAAGAAACGGCAGGTTTGTTGTGTGGGAGCCCACCGTTAAATATTTATTTTATTTAAATTTTATAATTTATTTTTGAAGTGAATATAGAAATAAATATTCTATGAACATTTCAAGCATCTACCTGTTGCCTTTATTAATACCGAGCAAAAAACGGCAAAAAATTGCATTTGTTGTATGGGAGCCCCCCTTAAATATTTATTTTATTCTGTTTTTAATCTTTATAGCGGCAACAGAAATACATCATCAGTGAAAATTTCAACTGCCTAGCTATCACGGTCCATGAGATACAGCCTGGTGACAGACAGACAGACAGGCGGACAGACAGACGGACAGTGAAGTCATAGCCCGTTTGGCACCCTTCGGGTCCGGAACACTAAGAACTATACTAATTTATGGCAATTTACATTTAATTAAACGCTGTTTTACGATATTAGGCTACAAGTAATTAGGATCAATTACTAAATAATACACATTGTAACATGGGTCCGATAGTCCGCAACCTTCAATATACATGATCAGGGTCTAGAAGGATATTCGCTATATATAGCCTTATCCTGTATGTCCCAGGTATAATGCCCGACAAATAACCTGACCAAATGACTTTGACTTCGTGCATTTCGGGTCTCATAGAATTATTTGGAATTTGGGTAAAGAAATTTACATGTGGGTAAATTACCCATTAGCATTAAATGCTCTTACATAATAATATGCATAGCAGACGTATCCCGACTGTGCGAAGTTTTGGTTACGACTGCCGGGCGTTATAATTCATAATTATTAAATGTTCTTGCTGTGTTTTTTTTGCGCTCAGAATTTAATGATCACATAACAGAATATAACGTCTGCGTTACTAGTTGACCCGACAGCTGTTCCTCTTAACTATGAATCATCATAAGCAGCCTATATACGTCCCACTGTAAGGCACAGACCTTCTCTCAGAGAGAGAGTATGGGCTTAATCACCACGCGTGCCCACCGCGGATTGGTGATTTCAAGCGTTGAGGCATGTGAATAGCTCAGACACCCAGGTTTCCTCACGATGTTTTCCTTCACAGTTAGCGAGTGGTATTGCTACTATAACTTCACAAATGTACATAACTTAGAAAACAAAGTCATAGGTACATGGCCCCACTAGGAATCGAACCTGGGTCTCCCGCTTCCGAGTCCAATGTTCTACCCACTAGGCTACCAACCCCCTATTATGAATATTGAACTCGAAATGGTGCAATTAATTAAAAAAAAAATCTTCTCATTTTTTCTTTCATAAAAACCTACTGACCATAACAAGCACCATAAAAAAAGAATTGGCCATTGTTTAAGCCGTTCACGCGTGATTCTACCGTTTTGTCAACGTGATTAATATGTATGTCTATGCCAAATTTCACCTTTCTCGCGCTCGCGGATTGTTAGTTTCAATCGTCTCTGAGCTAGGCCGCGGACAGACTGATTTTTGAGAGGAATACTCGAGTAGACATTTTAACCATCCGTAGGCAAAACGAGTCGTTCTTGAATATAGGAATCGGGCATTAGTAACTTCGCTAAAGATTTAATAATTTTGACAATGAAATATTCAAGATCTTAAGGCATAAATAAGAAAGTCTTCCGAAGAAACTTTTCATAACCAACCACGTTGCGTGCCAAACAATGGTCCGCCACTCCAGTGCAAGTAAACCGGATCTGTTGTTTGTATTTTTTTATTTCCAAATTAAAAAATGTTTATTCTTGTTAGTATAATCCGAGCCCAATCGAGATAGGAAGGAATCTTGTTGACCTGGATTTCAGAAATCAAAAATTTATTTCAACGTAAAGAATTTACATTCTGTTTGTTCAATGTCAGTGTACAATGTTGACCGCAATTTCGGGAAGCAATAATGCACAGCCAGAAATCTGCATGCAAATAAAAGACATACAGTAATGTGTGGCTAATATTCGAGTACACCGTGCACATAAGACACAAATTACCTTACCAAGCTCAGTATGGGCGAAATTTTATGTACTTACTTTGGCCATGCACAAAAATTTTATTTTGGATCTAATTTTTATGAAGCGGGGGTTGTGCCTATTATATTTGTATGTTGTTTAAACTACATCAAATAATTATATTGTCAACTACTTTATTCAACATACGTATTATTTCATGCAATCTATAAATAAACCGGATTTGGGTTAGTTAATAGTTTAACAGTTCTTAATAGTTCTTAGAACGGCTTGATAGTTTTTTATGATCTTTCATTTGTTTGGTTTTATAAAATCTGCTGAAACAGCTACTGAATAATCATTGTAAGTGACTATTAAAGTTCATCTAAACAGCTGCCATCACGTACATTCTGACCGTTGCAACTGCGTTATACTACAAAGAGTATCACAATTGAAATACCTAGGGATTATAATAGATGAAAAACTGACCTTTTCGGCTCACATTGCGGAACTATCTAGTCGTATACGTAAAATAATCCACATAATGAGGCTTCTACGCAACTCAGCGCCCAAGTATTTGCTAATAAATATTTACCGTGCTCTATGTGAATCTTTGCTGACGTATTGTGTGGGCGTGTGGGGAAGTGCTGCAAAATCACACTTGATCAAATTGGAAAGAGCACAGCGATCGGTTTTAAAAGTTATGTTTAGGAAACCTTATCGATTTTCCACTGATCTATTGTACCAAGAAAGTGGCCTCCTACGTGTGCGACAGCTCTACGTCCGTAAAGCGATCATGACAGCCCATGCTACATCATCTCTAGTTGCCTCGTCCAGGCGAGTCCCAAGACTTCCCACTCCTTTCTGTAGGACATCTTTTGCCCAGCGTTTTCCTCGTTTTATGTTTCCTTTTCTATACAATAAAGTTCATCTCAAATGTAACCTAATAAACCTAAATATATTTGCTGCGAAGAATGCCGTCACTGACCACTTAACTACCCTGAATTATGCAGAGACGGAATTGTTATTCCATATCGTAGAGTAAACCCTCATTTTAAGTATTATACTTATATATTTAATATGTATATTGTATACATGTATGTATTGTGTATGAGTATATATGTAGGTATGTGTATGTATATATCATGTATATATGTATATGTTTATATATTCATACTATACAGGATGTAGGGATCTTATTTCGTATCTATTAGCTATGCTCCTTAGGTGTAAGTTAATTTGTTGGTAAGTGCTTGTTATGCATGTACATGTAACTAATATTAATCTACTATATACAAATTATGTACACGGTAAAATATTTTAAATAGGCTGTTGCGTTTAAGAATTGGTCAACGACTACTGTGCACACTAATAAAGTCCCCAAGATACAGGCCTAGCCTAGTTTGGGGACTGCCGGTAAATGCAAATACATTTTCTGTAATACCCGTCAATTAGTATATTTATAAGCGACCTTCATTTGTATATCTTTTTGGAAATAAATATTTTTTCACTTTTTCACTTTTCACATACACACTCGGCTACGTGCATAAAATCGGAGGTCTCAAGATCATAAAAGTAAAAAATATAATTGAGATTATGTTTTTCTAGTTTGTCAAGTTACAAATCCACTAAAATATTATGTTTCTTTGCTTTTATCGCGTCGACTTGCCATCCAAACCAAATTGTTAAATCATCTAGCGTGGAGACCACATAAATAATAAATCTACTTTATCTGTGTTATCTGTGCTGTAAGTACAAGATATGTAAACATAACATAACATAAACTCACGCCTGTATCCCAGAAGGGTAGGCAGAGACCAGGGACTGCCACTTGCTACGATACTGACAGATCACTTTCGCTTCCTCAACATTCATTAAGGATTGTTGTGTTGGTTTGGACATGTGGAGAGGATGAATGAAGAAAGATTGACAAAACAAATATATCAAGCGAATGTGGATGGAAGGGCCGGTAAGGGACGACCCAGACGGACATACTTCAACCAAATAGGGGATGTAGTAGCAAAGGGCAAGATAAAAAGTACCCGAAACCGGCGTGCGTGCATGCAACGACTAATGAATGTTGAGGAAGCGACTAAAGATATGTAATTTTTACTCAAAACAAAAATATGAAATTAAAGTGACCTATTTTTCTTGCACTCAGTTGTATCTTAAGGCAAATCGGCAGAAAACTCGACCTAACATGTGCCAAGATGGCAACCTCTATCGCCGAGGTCAATGACCTGTGAGCCTGACAACACGTTAAACTATAAAATTGTGCGCATCATCACTTCGTGACTCTGACTCTTTGAAAATACCTACATTTTAAACTGAACAGAACTGAACGTGGTTTTGCAAAAAACTTAGATCGACAGGTGGAGCGTCACATTTTGATGCATGTTTACTAAATATGCGTAATTCCCAATATAGGTCATTTACAGTTTGTTATTAACACCAACTTTGGTTCCACGTCTTTAGATATTTTTGTTCAATTTTCCTTGGAAGAAAAGTGGTTTTATGGTTTCCTGCTAATATCTAACATGAGCCCTGTTTGAATGCCCATGACCATCCTACCTGCTTAATATTATAAATATGAAATTTTGTGACAATGTTTGGATGTTTTTTACTCCATCACGCAATACGGCTGAACGGAGTTACACGAAACTTGGCATAAAGATAGACAAAGATCGGAATTGAGACAAAGGATACTTGAGATCCCGGTAATGCGTTCCTGTGGGTTAATATTTTACATACATAAACTACTCCCAGAGGGGTAGGCAGAGACCATGGACTCCGACTTGCCACGATCCTGACAGATCACTTTCGCTTCCCTAACATTTACTAGTAACGTTCTGTCACACTCTTTTCTGAGAAAGTCGAAGAGACAGCACTACAGTTAACTATATACTTTGCGAAATTCTCAAATTCAGAAACTGGCCCTAGGTGGAGAAGAAGCTAACAAAGAAACTCCACATTTATTCTTTTTAAAAAACCTTTTAACTTAATTAACAGTTTTCAACTTATAACAAAACTTTCAACAAAATATTAGTTATGTCACAATCGTCCTGTACTTAATATGAATCTACTAATCTACTTTAATACCAAACATATTTGTCTTCTAAATAATCCTTGATGATATAGTAAGCTTTTTGCACATAGTGTGCTTACCAAATTTTTTAAACCGTGTAGGTGGTAACTCTAATATATCTTGAGGAATTTTGTCGTAGAACCTAACACAGTGCCCCATAAAGGATGTATGACCTTTTGCAAGTCTAAATCGTGGAAATGACAATTTGTGTTTATTTCTAGTATTACCATTATGGTGGCCACCAACATTTTCGAAGTCTTTGGTATTTTTTCTAACGTACTTACATAATATTTTCATAAATGTATTGACTTGCGTCATTCACAAACGTCATTCCGATTGGATTTGGTGCGATAGTTAGACCTCTGGACCTGCATCGCAGTGGTTTAAATCTAAATCGTGAAGTCGACGGAAGGTTCGTGGATGCTGATGGCAAGGCACCATAAGAGACCGTGTGTCTTGGCTAACATAACGTGGCTTTATATTTTAATAAAACCCAGTAATTTAAACGGAAAATAATTTAATGTACGCAAGAGTACATAACAAGGTAGGGTGAAGTAAAAAAGTGAACATTATGACAGGTATAATATCTACATTAAGAAAACGCCTGCCTTAGTGACAGAGCAACCCGTGACACACGCGCCAGAAGGGCCACAACATCAACAGGCACTGTGTAGGGCCGAGACATCTTCCCGCCTCGTTGAAAGAAGCGTCTTTCAACTCTGCAACTCTTCTGCTGTTGGCAAGGGGCACAGACGAACAAAGGGCCGCCGGACACAGCCTCTCGCAGTATTTATGTCCGCTACTCGGGACACACCATCAGGTCCAGGGAAAAGCCTCGCAACTCGACCAAGGCGCCAGCACAGCGGGGGAACGTGGTCTTCTTGCAGCAGGACTAAGTCGCCGACTTGTAGTTGGGCCGTATTGCTCCTCCATTTCGATCGCTGCTGCAGTTCTGCTACATATTCCTTTTGCCAGCGCTGCCAGAAGTGCTGACGGATTTTTTCAACTCGTGCGTATCTTTGCAACGAGCTCTCATTCTGGTTTTGAAGATCAGGTGCAGGCAATGCAGTTAATGCTCTCCCAATGAGAAAATGCCCTGGGGTAAGGGAGAGGAAATCGTTGGGTGATGACGACAGAGGGTATAGGGGACGACTGTTAAGAATCGCCTCAACCTGTGCAAATAACGTTGACAATTCTTCAAATGTTAAATTGCTATTGCCAATAACACGTCTGAGGTGATGTTTCGCGGACTTAATACCGGCCTCAAATATACCACCGAAGTGAGGAGCGTAAGTTGGACTGTAAAAGAAGCGAATGCCCTCTCGGTTTGCAAAGTCAGATATAGGCTCAACATTTTCCTTTAAAAAGTTACCTAATTCCTTTGCGGCCGATACAAAATTGCGTCCATTGTCACAGAATACTTCTGCTGGCTTCCCTCTGCGTGACACAAAGCGGCGTAAACACATTATAAACGCGTCTTTGGTCAAATCACTAACACATTCTAAATGTATGCATTTATACCTTAGGCACACAAATAGACACATATAACATTTAATTAGTTTACTTCCTCGACCCTTTCTATTTAAAATATAAAAGGGTCCAGCAAAATCTAGCCCTACTGATTTAAACGGAAAATCTGGCATTATTCGTTGGGACGGTAAATTACCCATTTTTGGACATAACGTTAAGCCTCGATGTCGCCTACAGCATACACATCGATTAACAGTGCGACGTGCTAACAATCTACCATTGACTGGCCACACTGTTTCTCTGACTGACGCTAACAGTAGCTGGGGGCCAGCATGCATATTTCGCACATGCTCGCGTTCAAATATAAGTCTAGTTAAGTGATGCTTAGCATGCAGTAATATAGGATGTCTTTTATCAAACGGATAATTAGACGCCTGAATGCGACCACCAACTCTAATCAATTTACTATCGTCCAAGAAGGGCGAAAGGGACAATAATTTGCACTTTGGGCTTAAAGCTTTACCTTTCGCCAATAATTCATACTCATCGGAAAATGACTGGGCTTGAGCAAGTAAGCAAAGTGAATTGAACGACTCTGCCAGTTCATCGCAAGTAAGTATGCCAACTCTTTTATTGTTACTATTTCTTAAGTTAAATATAAATCGTTTTATAAATGCAAATGTTCTTTCCAATTTTGTGAGATTAGAGTAATTTTCAAATGTTATTATAGGTTCTTTGACTACAATAGTGTAAGTTTTTATTATTTCAGGTAACTCATCGGACGGCGTAGTCTTCAACATCGGCCAGCGCGACTTATCCTCGGACAAGAAACTAGGACCATACCACCACAACTCCAGATCCTGCAAGCGACGGGCGTCGACGCCACGTGATATTAAGTCTGCTGGGTTTTCTGCTGTGGGCACGTACCTCCAGTCGGATGACCTTGTTATTTCTAATATTTCGCTAATCCGATTTGCTACGAATGCCTTTAGCCTTTTGCCGTTGTTATTTATCCAGGCTAAGACTATACTTGAGTCGCTCCAGTGCACTATGCGATCCGGCTGGCATCTGAGGGAGTCTAAGACTGCCTTACAGAGCCTAGCGGAGAGCAGAGCGGCACAGAGCTCAAGCCTGGGAATTGTCGTAGACTTGACGGGCGTGACCTTGGACTTTGCGCACAGTAACTTGACAGTTATTTCATTGTTTATATTAACGGACCGTACATATACGCAAGTTCCAAGGGCTGCCTGCGAAGCATCGCTGAAAGTATGCAATTCAACATACTTAGGCGAGTCGCAGACCACACGCCTATCAATTTTGATATTTTGAATGAAAGGCAAATTTTCGGAAAATTCCAGCCATTCTTGTTTATTTTTAAGTGGGACGGGATCGTCCCAATCAAGTTTTTGAACCCACAATTTTTGTAATAATATTTTTGGCACTATTGTACATGGACTTAACAGTCCAAGCGGGTCAAATATTTTAAAAGCGTTGGACATAATAAATCTTTTTGTTATTTTGTCGTTTTCATTTAGTTTATATTTTACAGGAAAATCAAATAAATCGGTCGATGGACTCCACCCCAATCCGAGTGTACTCGACGACTCACTTAAAGTTAAATTTTCACGTACGTTTACGTCAGAGCCTTGAAATAAGTTAGGTAAATTACTTTTATATTTACGCAAATTAAAACACCGCGACTTTAACTCATTAGCTACCGTTTTTTGTATATAGCGTAATTCATGTTCGTCGTCTGCTCCCGTAATTAGGTCGTCTATATAAAAATCTCCTCTAATAATATTTGTTATCAGCTCATCGTGCTGCTCCTCTGCAATTTGAGACAGACAGCGCGTGCTGAGATAGCTCGCGCTGGCTGTACCATACGTTAATGTATTTAATTTATAAGTTTGTATGGGCTCTGACTCGTCTCGCCTCCAGAGAATTAATTGCAGGTTTCTGTCTCCATCGTTGACCAGAACCTGGCGATACATCTTCTCTATATCTCCGGCTAAGAGATATTTGTACTGCCTGGCCCTAATCAAGATGGAGAAGAGTGAGTCCTGGACATTTGGGCCCACCATGAGTAAATCATTTAATGACAGGCCAGAGGAGGAGCACGCCGAGCCATCGAATACGACGCGAAGCGACGTAGATTCGCTGTTTTCCTTAAAAACGGCGTGGTGACATAAAAAGTAACCGGGGCACGGTAAACGTTCGTCAGATTTTGACATATGTCCTAAACCAATATATTCATTGATAAATTTCACGTACTCAGATTTAAGAGCCGGATTACCTTTAAATTTCCTTTCCAAATTTAATAATCTCCTTTTTGCTAAATGGTAAGAATCACCAAGTTTTTCTGGAGCATTCTTTAGCGGAAGCTTCACACAATACCTACCTGAATCAAGCTGATATGTATGAGACAAAAAATGTTTCTCACATGCCTTCTCCTTTTCGGTCATGAGCAAGGTTTTATTATTTTTATTAGGTACATCCTCTAACTCCCAGAATTTTGTTAGCAATTGGTGAACATCGCTTTCATTTGCATTAACAATACTTGCGTGGTTACATTTTATTGAACCACGCAAACTAGGTTCATTTATGGGGCCTGATATCAGCCAACCCAGCACAGAGTTACGTAACCTAGGGTTATTAGGGCCAAGTGACTGTTGCTCACTGCCTATAATGTCCCAAAACAGGTCCGCTCCAATCAACATATCAATGGGGGCCGATTTATTAAAATGAGGATCCGCGAGTTTAATATTTTTAGGCAAATTTAAGCCTTCGACGTTTATTGTCGTTTTAGGGATATTGCTTGTTAGTTCTTCCAAAATTAAGCATGATAGTTCCACCTTAAACGAACTATTTAGGGAATTTATTTGGACAACACACTTTTCTACAACGTTTTTTGTAGTATTGTTGCCAATCCCTATGACCTTGAGAAGGTCTATAGGTTTTACCGGAAGTGACAATTGTTCCTGTAATGACTTTGAGATAAACGAGGCTTCACTTCCGCTATCCAACAGCGCGCGCACCGTGTGAGCCTCTTTGCTGATAGGGTTTGCTACTTCAATAAGCACCGTGGATAGGAGCACTGAGCCCGGTGAATTATTATTAACATTCGTCATAGCCGTTTGGCTGAGCACTGCCGCGGTGTTTACATCGCATGGCACAGGCTCGTGGAGCAGGCTGTTGTGCCTGCCATTACACTCCTGACAGGGACCCCCGCGACAGTCGTTGGCGCGGTGACCTTGCCTTAAACAATTTGCGCATAATTTGTACAAAGCAACGTCCGCAAGTCTCTCTTTAATAGACTTAGACTTAAACTTTGGACATTCATGCACTTTATGATTGTCGTCGCAGATTATGCAAACGTGAACAGGCGGCTTCTGTTGAGTTTTAAACGAAACCGACTTGGATTGATGAGTGGTACTTGGGAATGATTTTATAAAATTGGGTCGATCTTGTTTATGAGATTGAGGTGAAGAGTGAGACGCGCGAGCGGTCTGAGGCGCTGGTCGAGGCGGCGGAGCCATATATTTGGAGTTATCGCTATCATATTTATTTCTGTTTAACGCCTCCAGAACATCCGCGCGATCAATTAAGAATTTTTTAAATTGTTCAAAAGTTGGAATATGTTGGAGTGTATTTCTGTATTCTTCCCACTTAGTAAGGGTACGACTATCTAATTTAGGACACAAAATAAAAATGAGCAATATATCCCAATGTTTTGTGGGCTGGCCTAAACTTTCTAAAGCGCGTAAATTTTTAGTCACGTGATCGACCAAGTAACGCAACGATTTCTCAGACTCACGAGCGTGCACGTTAATATTGAGCAGAGAACTCAAGTGCTGATTAAGCAGCATCCGTTTATTGTTGTAACGTTCGCCAATCATGCGCCAAGCCTCCGCGTAGTTAGCTGAGGATACTTCTAAGTTCGAGATAATACGAGCGGCATCGCCTTCCAAATAAGAGACGAGATATTGAAACTTGTGAACCGGTTTTATACGATCGTTCTTGTGAATTAGGCTCTCGAATGTATCTCGAAACTCCAGCCAGCGAAAGTACGCCCCGTCAAATTTTGCAATTTCTATTAACGGTAATTTAAAACCTTGATCCTGGTGGCGATCGTGACAGCATTGATTTTCGGCGGCGACCGACAGACGTCGCTGTTCTAATTCGTTTTTCTTAATTTCGTAACTTTCTATTAGGCCTTTAGCCGAGGCTATGTTCATTATAAATTTATTCTCAATGCTTTCACGCTCGTCAATCTCATCTGATAAATTATCAGGAGATAACACCTCGATCTGACCTTGCAATCCGTCGAATCTAGTCGATAATGCCTCGAATCTACCTAGTTTAAGGTTTAATTCGGCTAGTTGAACCTGTGTGTGCTCTTCGCACAACTTTAAAGTGTTCAAATAGTTATTAAACTTAGTAATCTGTCCTTTAATGGAACTACGCATTGTGTATAAATCTTTAAGTTCCTTTGTAATACTAGAAGGTCCGGCAGAGGGATTACTGACAGGATTCGGCATTTTGAAAGTAAACTGAATTAAACTTTAAAGAAAACAAGTAAATAATGAAGAATAAAATACGCTCACGTTCCTCACAACGGCCTTGACCTCGACACCTAGTCGCACGCGCACAGCTGCTCGCCACCAGCTGATGCCAACTGCTCCCGCACGCCGCGAGTAGGTAATCCTGGAATGTTCGGCAAATATGCGAGAGTAACACTGTGGAGGGCTCGTATCGTAATACGGGTTTCTAAATGATAAAAATTTAATAAACGTTCAACTTTAATGTAACTATCGGGATTATGGGGAAGTTTAAGTAAGTAGGTACCTATTGCTTAACTAATTATTACGTTTAGCACAAGTTTTAGCTGTAATTAAGATCTAACTAAGCTAGTACATACCTAATCTTGATTTTAGGATAAATATTTAATCATGGGCCACCGTTAAGTAACAAAAAATACAGTTAAAATAGTACAACGTATAGCTATTTTCTATACGTGGGTAGACGGTTATTAAGTTACGTCTATAGGTTGAGTTAAGTTGGCAATTAGCTAATTTAACGTAATCTCGCTTTAATATCATCTAGGTATTCTGCACAAGTTTAGGCGATACTTTAACTATTTAAATAGAAAATAGTTTGCTATTTTGACTATTTAAACAGAACTATGTACTATGAAGTAGGAACGGAGTGGCATGGGGAGACAAAGGAAGGGCACTTATCTTTTTAATTAACTGCGCTGTCGGTGTGAGACTTTAGACATCCACTGCCCGTATCCAGACGCGAAGACCCGACGTTGCCAATGCACTTCATCCACTCTTTGATATTCTTCAAAACTGCATACGCGCCATCCTCATTGAGTGTTCTATGACGACGCTCTCCAACGTAATTTTTGGTCGCTTTTACTGGTTCTTTTTACTGTTCCCCTCATGGGCCACCAATTTATGTCTTGGCTAACATAACGTGGCTTTATATTTTAATAAAACCCAGTAATTTAAACGGAAAATAATTTAATGTACGCAAGAGTACATAACAAGGTAGGGTGAAGTAAAAAAGTGAACATTATGACAGGTATAATATCTACATTAAGAAAACGCCTGCCTTAGTGACAGAGCAACCCGTGACACACGCGCCAGAAGGGCCACAACATCAACAGGCACTGTGTAGGGCCGAGACACCGTGAGTAATATAATAATAATAATAATAATAATATAGCCTTTTATTTCACAAATTATTTTACATTTCATAAAATATCTATTAAGTATTACTATCCAATTATGTGCATGTTTGAACTCATAATAATTGTAGAAGAAATTACTTTTAAATTAATTTTCGTTTCAATAAATGTTACATTTCGTGCATTGATAATAATAATATGGTTTAAATTCGAGAAAATTCGATTAGGTTCTTATACAATCAATAAAATCTATTTAAGTTTCATGCATGTATTAATCAAACTTTATATCAATATTATCAACAAAATTCATGATTAGTAGCAATTAAAAATTAATATTCAAATTAAAATTAAAAATTAAAATGTCCATATTAAAAATTCATTCAATCGATAAAATTAACTAGGTATTTATGTTATTATATTTATAGCTTTATTTTATTTATTTAATATTTAACTAAAATTATTGTGATGTCCACTTTAGGACGAAGGCCTCCTCCATCTGGTGCCAAGCTTCTCTATCTTTGGCCTGTCTAGTCCAGGTTTTACCCGCGATAGCCTCTATGTCGTCTCTCCAACGCCGAGGCGGTCTGCCGCGGGGACGGCGCGCGTCGTGGGGGTGCCAGTGCAGCACTCTCTCACTCCAGCGACCATCTGTGGTGCGGGCGATGTGACCTGCCCATCGCCACTTCAAACGACATACTAGGCTAGCGGCGTCTATAATTTTGGTTCTTTTTCGTATGTGCTCATTTCTTACTCTGTCTTTTATTCTTATGCCCAGCATACATCTTTCCGTAGCTCTCTGGAAAACTTGTACTTTTTTCATGATTTCTTTTGTAAGAGCCCAAGTCTGGCATCCGTATATGAGAGTAGGTGTTACCACCGTATCCATCGCTTTTTTCTTGAGGCTTGTTTTCATTTTGGATTTGAAAATGTATTTCATGGACCAAAACGCGCCCCATGCCTTTTTGATCCGTCGCTCTACCTCATGTGCCGTTGTTTGTGTGAATGATATGTTTCTTCCGAGATATACATACTCTTCAGTGTAAGACATTTCTTTTTGTTGGACCTCGATCTTCACTTTTGATTTATTTGTCATAACGCACGTTTTGTCCGGATTCATCTCTAGGCCGCACTTTCTGCTCTCTATGTCTAAAGTTTGTAACATAAATTCTAAGTTTTTGGGATCTTCGCTCATAATTACGATATCGTCGGCGAAACGGAGATGGTTTATGTAGAGTCCATTTATATTTAAGCCAAGTCCAGACCATGTAAGTTTTCTAAATATCGTCTCAAGTAGGGCTGTAAATAGGTTTGGGGATATGGGATCCCCCTGTCTCACTCCACGTTTAACTTCAAACGGTTCTCCTGCGCTCTCTGTTTTGATGTAGGCTTTGCTCTTGCTATAGATATGCTTCAGTAGGGATATATAGGTTGTCTCTATTCCTTGTTCTTTCAGTGCGTTCCATAAAGCTTCGTGTGATATTGTGTCGAACGCTTTCGAATAGTCTACAAACGCTATGTAGAGACCTTTGCCGTATTCACAGTACCTTTCTATAATTTGGGTCAGAGTAAATATATGGTCTACTGTAGAAAAGTTTCTTCTAAATCCAGCTTGCTCTACCGGCTGGTTAAATTCCAGCGATTTAGATATTCGTGTTAGGATTAAATGCGTAAAGAGCTTGTATATCGTTTGTAATAAACTTATTGGTCTATAATTGCCGATGTTATTCGGACTTCCTTTTTTATACAATAATTTAATCACTGAGGTTTCCCATTGTACTGGTATGTGACCGGTCAGTAATATTTCATTAAATAGTTGTGTGACGATTGGAGTTAACGGTTCTTTTATTGCCATGAGTACGTCGTTCGTTATGCCGTCTGGTCCAGGGCTCTTATTTGTTTTCAGAGAGTTTATTCCATTTTCTACCTCTGAAGAGATCAGCAGAGGTATCGAGATTTCGTCCAATGTTCCAGCTAATAAATTATTCGTAGAGTCGGTGTCACCGAGGCTTCTTTCGTAGAGTTTTTGATAGAAAGATGTAGCGACTTTAAGAATATCTTTTCTGTTAGTACATGTAGCGCCTTCTACATTTTCCACAGATGATATCCATTGTTTATTGTTATTTATTCGTTTTTGGCCTCTTTTGACCGAGCTTCTCATTTCTAGTTCTTCTTTTATTATTGTCATTTTATTAAACTTAATATTAGCTTTGATTTTCCGCTGAATTTTCTTATAAAGGTTGCTTAGTGTTTTCTTCTCTTGCTTTGACTTATTATTTTTTGTTTTAAGTTCTTCTCTCTGCATGATTAGGTTTTCTATGTCGGGCGTTAACACGGTGGGTTTTTCAGGTGGCAATATATTAGGCAATTTACTGATACTTTTATTAATAGATATAACTAGGTTTTCATAAGTTTGTGAGACCGTGAGTAGTAGTGTTTAATAAGTTCTGTTTAGTTTGTCGGTATGTTCTTCATTTATAGTCTTCATGAAGGCGTTTTACGTCAGGTATCGTGAATGTGTGTTGCAGATGGAAAAAATCTGTTCATATTGAACCAAGTTTCGCGAAATTATTTTGTCATGCAAGAAACTTGTTTTTTTTTTAAATTTCTTTCTAATAATACATGTTTCTCGAAAACAAATCATTCGCCAAACTGCCTGGCAGTTTGGCGAACGACGAACGGTGAACTTCTTATTTTATCTCTTATTCTAAGGCTGCGCCACACTCCCAAACGTGGACATGGACATACAAGTAGTTGAGTTTTGTTCATTTCAAATGACATCTGAGAGGCAGCGCAAGTCGGATTAAATCTTAACTTCTATATTTGACTACCCTCATGCCCGCCCTGCGCCTGCGGCTTGGGATCGGAATAGTGCCACAGACAGGGGGGCTGTCTCACGAACACAAAATGTGACATGCAAAAAAAAATCGTAAAAAAAGTATCATAATGTAAGCACGCAGAACTGATGGCCGACGGGGCCGAAAAGTTCTCGAATGGAGACCACATATCGGCAAGCGCAGCGTAGGACGACCAGCCACAGGATGGACAGATGACCTCATCCAAGTGGCAGGAAGACGCTGGATGCAGGCCGCTTCCAACCGGTCTTTTTGGAAATCCATGAAGGAGGCCTATGTCCAGCAGTGGACTTCTTGTGGCTGAGTGATGATGATGATGAATGTAATTTCTACTTTAAATAAATAACTCACCAAGTGCCAAGGACAGCAGCAGCAGTGCGGTCGAGGTCATTGGCCTGGCTGTGCCGCCGGCCGCGCCGCACCATCCGCGCCACTAACACCATCGGCGGCGACCCTCGCTCGATGTGGCACTAACACTGTTAGCGGAGTTGTCACTCGGTAGTTTTTTGTCACTTGGTAGTTTTGTGTCACTGACGCAGCTAGAGGTATTTTGGGTTTATTGCCGCTAGGTGTTCCTTTGCACTTGGTACTTTTTGTCGCTTGGGTGGTTTAGACGCTATTCGCATCGGCAGCGGAGCAACATGAATTGCGCGGTATGTCTGCCACTTAAATAGCCAGAGGTATTTTGGGTTTAGCCACTTTTTAGTTTGTTTGTGTGTCACTTAGAACATTTATGCCACTAACGCTAGCAGCAGAATTACTTTCTGTGCCATTTCGTTCTTTTGAATCATTTACCACTTTGTTGTTTTGAATCACATTTAACGTGTTTTTGTAACGCTTGCTAAAGTTGTACAACTTGTTAGTTTCACATCACATTGTGTCACTAACACTATCAGCGGAGCTACTTATTTTTTGTTTGCTGTTTCACTGATCACTTTGACTTTGATTTGGTTGGATATCACTTTACTTATGCTTTCAGTTTCACTATTTTGTTTCACTGTTCATAGGTTTGTTTAATTTCAATTTATTTTGTTTATTTAATCTTCTGCTTACTTAATTTGTTCCACTTATTTTACCGAGTTATTTTTGTGTCTGTGTGTTTTTGTATTATTAGTTCGGGTTTATTTTCGATTAGGTTTCTTTTTCCGGCACTGTAACAAAATATATCATTTTACATTAGACAGGTACAATCAACAGCACATCGACCTTTACATGGGTGCACTTTATGCAGTAGCGCCAGAAGCTACTTTGTTACAAAAAAATAATTTTGGTCGATCCACTGTTTTCTAGACAAAGATAAAAATCAAAAAATCAAAATCATTTTTTTTATTCAAAGTAGCACAGAAACTGTGACTTAATGAACGTTACAAGTTAAACTAGGTGTCCATTTCAAAATCTATATCATTTTGGAGAAAAAATGGACAAAAAAACTCTAGCTAAAGGAACGTGGTTGCTGCCAACTCATTACACTTTAATAAGGAACTTGTTTATGTTATCAAATGAAAAAGAGAAAATATCGTCATGATTGTTTAATGCGTTGCCAATTCGCGGTGTGGTAATTAAGCCCATACTCTCTCTCTCTCTGAGAGAAGGTCTGTGCTCTGCAGTGGGACGTACTCGTATATAGGCTACATTGAAAAACTACGAGTACTAACTAGGAAATTAATATTATCAATAAAGTAATTTGATGTTCACTGACTTAGTTTCTTTTTTTGTGTAGGTAGGTACGTATTATTAAAAACCTATTTAGAGGCAAAAAATTCCACCCATGCCGGGACTTGAACCCGCGACCTCTGGCTCACCGTGCCAGCGCTCTCCCAACTGAGCTAAAAGCTAACTGCAAAGTGGGTTACTCGGGGCTGCAAGTGTTTAAATCGCTTCGGTCAGATGTCGCTGCCTGTACGTAATACAGAGAAAATTTCATCGATGCTTGCACTTGCCCATTAGCTCAGTTGGGAGAGCGCTGGCACGGTGAGCCAGAGGGCGCAGGTTCAAGTCCCGGCATAGGTGGAATTTTTATCCTCTAAATAGGTTTTTTTTTTAAATTGTCCTCAGCACGGGTTAGTGCAACAAAAAGAATATAATTAACGAATTTGCGTAAACAAATAATCAAAGGAAGCGAAAATTTGAAAATCATAAACTGAATTATTTTTCTGAATGAAATATGGAAAATTGCAAGATAGATTTGCGTGGCTCATTATTGTGTAGAAATGTTTGCATAGTATGACTCCTGTAACAACCATTTAGGTATTGAAAAACTCGATAAATCATCAAAATGAGGTAATTTTGTGTTTTTTTTTTTACATCGAGTTACCTTTCGGTTAATGCGTTTTTTTCTGGAATAGGTTTCTCGCCAAGATAGTCTTGTATCTATATTAAAATTATTGGTTAAGGAAATCAATGTGTATTAGTTGTTTTAAGATACGCTCAGTTTGCTACATTTTTTTTATTAGCTGATTTGGTATCCCACGTAACATTGGTCAGCGACACGACTTCATTTTATTAGAAAAACAAAACACTAGGCACTTTACGGTCGGCATTTTGCAGTTCCAAATTCAAAATTTAATTTTTGTTTTCGAATTACCTACGATCGAAATTCAAACTGAAACGACCCCTGGAGTTCTATTTTTGAATCACTCGTATCGCATCGAGCGCTCGATTTCTACTGATTTTCGTTCGACATCTGAAATTCCGTATTTTTGAATCACTCGACTGCAACGAATGGTCCTTACCACTCGTCTCGCATGGCGATCGGTAGATTAATTGCCAAAAAACGATTTCGACATTTCGTTAGAACAAACACAAACCAAAATGACAGTAGTGTTTTGTTTGTAACAAAAGACAAAGATTTTTTATTTAAACAGCCAATAAAACAAAGTATTACGTTCCGTTTCTGTTACGGTAGTTTCCGGTTTTTTTAATTTCTGCGTGGAATGGATAAAATACAATACTTCAAATTGTACTGGCAACACTTCAGGCGAACGATTAAAAAATACGGAAAAACGACATCATGCGACTTAGAAGACGAGTGTGACTTAAGTCGCATTCGACGATACAATTTCATACGAGTGATTCAAAAATAGGTCTCCTGTGCTCTTTGGTTTCGTGTCTAAAGTTTGCGCCACAATTTCTGACTGTGCATGCCCGGGGTCCGTTCGGAAAGTTGAACTGCGCTGAGTTCCGACTGGAATGGCCACTACAGGGCACTCTGGGCGGCTGATGTGATGCGCCTGGGAGGTAATGTTTGAGTTGCGTGAACGGTTATTGTGAAACTTTTGCGAATCAAACTGTTTCGTGAGGACCACAGTTTGTCAGAGGAAAATTGGTAAAAGTTTTATATAGGTACCTAATAGCATTGATATGCCTTATGAGCCTATATACGCCCCACTGTCATGTGGGGCACAGGCTTTCTCTCAGACAGATAGTATTTGCTTAATGACCACGCGTGCCCCCTGTGGATTGGCAATTTCAAGCGCTGAGGTATGTGAACACCTCAGACTTTCAGGTTTCCTCACAATGTTTTCCGGGGCCGTCGTACAGTGCTATTCCGTACAGGGAATTTTTATTTTATTTCATTTTATAAAGGAGGAAAAACAGAATTAACAAAAATTACTTAAATAGAGGAAGGAAAACATCGTGAGGAAACCTGAGTGTCTGAGCTATTTACATACCTCAGCGCTTGAAATCGCCAATCCGCGGTGGGTACGCGTGCTGATTAAGCCCATACTCTGTCTCTGAGAAAAGGCCTGTGCCCTACAGTGGGACGTATATAGGCTGCTTATGACTTAAATAGAGAAAATGAGTTAGCTTAATACATTTTGTTAACTCCTAAACATTCCTCGCCGATAGGTAAAAGCTGAATCGCTCGTAGCCCCGGCTGCCTGAGTGATCTTAAACGATCACGAAGGTTAAGCAACACAGGGCGCGTTCAGTGCATGGATGGGTCGCCGTCTATGCCTAACGCTAGTGGCATTTTTCCGAGCGGTTCCGTGCTTCGCAAGGCACGTTAAGCTGTTGGTGCCGGCTGCCGTCGATAGATGGCAGTCGTTAAGCCAAGTCAGAGGCCTTAGGGCGGCTTGACAACTTCTGACAGTAGACGAGCCACTAGTCTACAAGCCTCCACCAATCCGGACTTGGCCCCCGTGGTGGAGTATGGCCTATACCTTCCTCAGGGAAGAGACCCGTGCCCCTCGGTGGGAACATAATGGGTTGATGATGAGGTAAAAGCTTAAGCAGATTAAACTGCTAGGTGACGCAAATCTGTGATCTGCCGCTCCACGCACCGCGGCGGGACGCGTTGTTAGTGGGAGAATCGCCTAAATTTTATCACTAAATATAGCTTTATTTGAGCTGTACTGAGTTTTGAATAATAAAAAAATATACCACAGTAACTAACACTGAATGTGTTAGTGACGTCGGTCATAAAAATTCTATTAATAATATTTACATAAACATAAACATTTACATACAGGCACATACATTGCTTCTGGCCCCACACTAGGATACCCTGTGTCGTGTGAACTAGAAACAGCGACATCACAAACATGTAAACATCCAAGAACTCGGGTTTATTTTTTTTTGTTGACCCCAGCAACGGGATTCAAACTCGGGACCTTTCGCATGGAATGCATTTCTGTAATTTCAAAAATGCCTACTTTTCTCCCAACTAATCGCTCATGCAGCGCAATGAGTCACATACAAATCCGTGGCTCAGAGAACCCGGCCTAAGAGTTTATTTAAATATTTAAATATGTCGTTGTTTCTGGTTCCCACGACACAGGGTGTCCTAGTGTGGGGCCAGAAGCAATGTATGTGCCTGTATGTAAATGTTTATGTTTATGTTTATTTCCGCTTCGAATATAGCTCACACCTCTCCGTAGCTATTAGCTCCGTGTTCACACCACACACAGCCGAGTAGTCCAAGTGGCCATTAGAGTTTTAGGCACACTGTACGAGTACAAGCGCGCCATTTATCAAGCGGACGTGCGTTTCGTTCGTGCAACAAAAATTGCGATACTACGATAACAATTAAATAGGAAAGTTCTGTGACGGCGTTTTGTAAGTTTTATTTTTATTTATTGACTTATGTTTTAAGTATTAGCTAAATTGCAAGGCTTTTTGTTGGCGAACTAATCGCATTTTCCTTCTTAGAGTAGCCAACCCTGGTCTCTGCCTACCCCTCCTGGGGACAGGTAATGTAAATTCCGTCCTTTATGGGTGACAGCGGGACCGCGTCCCTTGTATTTTGAACCGTAATTTAAGTTTAATTTAATTTCAAGCTGTTAAAATTTTCAAAAAGTCTACAGGAAAAATGCCTTAGTGATACTACAGGTGATACCAACGCTAAAACTGTACTGGACAAAAAACGTAAAGAGAGGTTTTTAAAAAGAAATCCAAAAAAATCTGTTCGAAATTTGAATTTGTAAGCAGCACAATGAAATAGACTGCCGGAGGGCAGTCCTACCCTTTATTAACCTAATGGAATCGCTAATACATTTTGCCCTTTCACCCGACCGCGGCGAAGCCCAAAAGGAGGGTAATGTGTTCAGCTTGTGTGTATGAAAGTATAAATGTATGTAAGTATGTCCGATTCTATGTTGACTCGTAACTCCTTAATGAATCGTCAGATTTTGACAAATAAGATCTCAATCGATTCGTCATAGCAGATTGGAGATGCCTTGATGAAAATTAATACTGGTTAATTTTTGGTTTAATCTACGACTAAAACTTATTATAAATACAACCGGTCAAAAATTAATTCTAGTTATTTGGTGCAAAAACGCGCCGCACAAATCACAAAGTGCTCGTAATCCCTTATGAAGCTTTGGTCAATATTTAAGTTTCCTCGTAAAGTTGTGTTTTTACGAGTCAGGACCCTTGTTCGAAGATATCAAGATTTCGAGGAAAAAAAGTAAACGTAATATTTTTTTAATTCTTAGAGCAAGTTCATTTTTATTGCATTTTTTGGGATCTGTAAAACGTAGAAAATAAGTATAGTAAATAATAGTAAATTGTTCCGTGGGGCGCCGGATTAAGAATAGCGTCACTCCATTTCCTTCCGTGGATGTCGTAGAAGGCGACTAAGGAAATCAATTACCAGGAGACGGGCAGCAGCGTCTTCCTGAGATTTCAACCGCACACTGCGATCGCCAACCCGCTTGCCAAGCGTGGCGATTATGGCAAAACCCCTCATGGTTACGAAAACCATGAGGGAGGCCTATGTCCTGCAGTGGGCGTCATGCGGCTGATGATGATGATGAAGTTTTTACAGGTCTGCTGTGGCATAAAAATGTCACTCCAACCTAAGTTTCAGGCGAGTACCCCATTGCACGAGTGTCATGAAATCAACATAAATACGGCAAAAAAACAAAACCTTCATATAATTCACGATTTAAGTTCTGCGGCCACTAGATGGCCCTTTTTTTAAATCCTGCGACTGCTCAAAAAAACCTTCTAAAAAAAACGCTGAAGGAAAAAATAAAAAGTGAAATAAAAAATAAACAACTCGACTTCTGAGCCTTATCCACTAAGCGGGCGGGATCCAAATCCAACATCGTGACTCATTGTGAGGTTCCTAAGTGAATCCCACTGGCTTAATAGTTAATGTTCAGCAGTCGGGTTGTTTGTAATTTTTATTTCAGGTTGCTTTTCTTTATTCTGCGCGATGCGGATGTTAAAATCGTATGGACTTCCAGGTTGCGACGAACCCTTCGGGCTGGGCCAGGAAAGAAACAAGGAGCGAGTAGCAACCTCTGGGCCCAGGCGGTTTCTTTGCCTACCCCGTTTGTGCCTCTGTCGGGGAGCCTCCCGTCAGGACATAACTGAAAATCACTTTGCTAAATTCCGCCAAAATCCCACAAGCACCATGCGGTTAATCAATGCACCGCCCTCCCTCCCACTTTTTCAAGCAGAAGCAAGACACAGACACCACCACTGACAACAGTACTTGTGTGAAAAAATGCGTTGCGACGCGTTTCGCCTCTAAGACGAGGCATCCTCAGGCTGTGGTCGACTGACAAATCAAATTGCCCTGGGCAGAATGGAAATCCCTGAACCGAAGTAAAGATAACATGTCCAGGTGGGGATTCGTGGACCTAGACTATGACAATTTGAACTGTTTGTGCGGTACCTTAAAGACGATGGACCATCTTTCATCTACCCAATTGCTTTATACTTCCCTTGTACGAAGCAAGCTTGAGGCTAGCGCTTGCGTTTGGAATCCGCATGAAGACCAGTATAAACTAATGCTAGAAAAGGTCCAAAAAAGGTTCTTAAGGTCTCTCTACAAGGCTAAGCATGGAGTTTACCCATTCATGTACCCCACTAAATTCCTACTGGGAACACTAGGCTTTAATTCCTTGGAGACGAGACGTAGTAGAGACCAGTTACTTATAGCTATTAAAATTCTGCGGGGGAGGATTGACTGCCCAACTCTACTAGAGACACTACTTCGGCTGAACGTGCCTAGCCGCTTTCGGTATGGCTCAAGGAGGCTCAGGGCTCTTTTTAGTAATGAGCGAGTTCGTACTAGCGCTCGCCGCTGGTCCCCGCTGAACCGCACCCTTGCCCGATTGAACCGGTTCCATGCGGCGGCTCTCCACGACGATATCTTTAGCAGTCATGAGAGTCAACTTAAGAAGGAATGTCTGGCGATTTGTGAGGAAAATGAATAAGTGACATAACTCTAATTAGATTGACATTTTATTGATACCTTTGTGACAAAATTCAATTTCCGTGTGATCATTATCTTTTTAATCGAATTTATTTATTGACATGTGAACGAATAATTGTAAAAAATTAAATTTTATGAATAACTGACATTTCTCATTTCATGAATTGTACTTTAAATTTTGTTTTTTCAATTAATCTTAATTTTAAATTAAATCTAAAGTAAATTGTGCATATGTATATAATTTTAATGTTCTAATTTTTATAATTTTTAAATGTAATAATGTATAATTTAAATAATGTTTAATGCAATTAATTATGCAATAGTTTTAACTGTAATGTAAATATTTTTCTTGCAATAATAAATAAACAAGTTCTCGTGCCCCGCGTGCCATAACACCTGCACTCAGGAGAAAGTGATGAAGCAGTCAGCGTCACAAAGTTCTGGGAGGCAACTGTTTAATAAAGGCTTTGTGTAGCAAAATAACAATGTAATTTTCTAACCTGTTGAGTGGCCTTATCCCAAACTAGGATACCCTGTACTATGATAATCAGGCAAAGATCTCACAAATGCAGAAATAGACCCAGACTGAGGCCAGTAGGTATTACAAATCGAGTACGGCGGCTTCCAGTGGGAATCGAACCCACGACCTCTGTTTTGGTAGTTATACGCTTTCAAACACTCGGATTTCCTCCCAATATTTTAATTGGGCAAAAGCTTAATCCGCTCATTGTCCGGCTACAACCTCACCTATTTGAGTCCGAATAATTGAAGCTTTTAAGAAATTACTGAACAATCAGGATCTGATTGCTCGAATACCATCGCTTGCTCATTGTATTTCGAACCCTATTATTAATTTGAAATATGTTTAATTGAATCTCGTAATTGTTTTACACCTTTCAATTACATTCACGTCACGGAGCAAAAGATAGCCCTTTTGGGCCTCTTAATATATTTTTCATTAGTAAATTTTAGGTACTTTTCATTCGCATAGTATAAGGAACCTGTGACATCATCCGGAGGGCCTTTGCCACAGCCGGGGTTCCGGCCACGCTGGAACTTCCAGGCATTTTCCGCGACTATGGTTAAAGGCCCGATGGCATGACATTGATCCCCTGGAAACATGGGAGGCCGCTGGTATGGGACGCTACCTGGGTTGACACGCTGGCACCCTCTCATGTTTCCCAGAGTGGAAGAGCCGCTGATTCAGCGGCTGGCGCGGCCGAAAGCCTCAAACGGCGCAAATACGGTTCAATAGGAAACAATTACATATTTGCGGCGTTTGAGGTCGAAACCATAGGCACTTAGAGGCGCGCCTAATCGACGCATCGGGAGACCAGAGGGCTGGCGCGTACCTCGGCCAGAGGATAAGCCTGGCCATCCAAAGAGGTAACGTCGCCAGCGTCCTGGGCTCATTACCGCGGGACAGTGACCTGGGGCAGGTGTTTTATTTGTAAATATAGAATTTGTCATTTATATATTTTTATCATTTATATATTAGTTAAGTCCAGTTTTTTATTTCAATTTGTTTTCTTTTTGTTGTGTTATGAATAAAAATATACTTCTCTATTATTATATTCCATAAAAAAGAACCTGTTACATACAGGTTTCTTATGACACCTGTCACATTTGGCCTACTACGTCCCACTGTAGGGCACAGGCCTTCTCTCATAGAGAGTATACCTACGGGCTTAACTATTGGTTACTACCCTATTGGTTACTAACCAATAGTGTAAGTTACTAACCTACACTATTGGTTACTACTCAAGGCTCATCATCATCATCATCACAATCATCATCAGCTATTTGACGCCCATTGCAGGACACAGGCCTCCTTCATGGTCAAAGAGTAACAAACATCCATCCGTACATACAAACTTACGCGTTTTTAATATTAGTAAGGATTTACTAATAATTTTATTGCACTTAAACTAATTTACAATAGGGCAGACTTACATAAGCAGCCTTTATACGTCCCACTGTAAGGCACAGGCCTTCTCTCAGGCAGAGAGTATGGGCGTAATCACCACGCGTGCCCACCGTGGATTGGCGATAGCTCAGACACTCAGGTTTCCTCACGATGTTTTTCTTCACCGTAAGCGAGTGGTATTGCTCCTATAACTTCACAGATGTACATAACTTAGAAAATTAAGTTATTGGTACATGCCCGCACTGGGAAGCGAACCCAGGTCTCCCGCTTCCGAGTCCAATGTTCTACCCGCTAGGCATTAAGTCTTAAGTAGCGGTGGTACCCGCTACTTAAGACTTAATTCCATGAAATAGAGGCAAGTAACAGCTACTGTGCAAAATCCCGAAGGATTTTTAGGTTCTGCGATTGAAGAACTTAAACAAAAACCAAGAGTTTAAAATTCACCATTATTACATATTACCATTATTTTTTTATATGTAACTGTGAACTTAAAACTTAGAGGGGTCAATTTATGAAGTTACAATTTTAAAGTTATGCTGACTGGAAGTGGTCTAATGTTATCAATACTGAATAAAATGGATTCCACGTTTTGCAATGTTTTAATAGTAACCTACCCAAAATTTCCAAAAGTTCGAAATTAAGTTTAAGCTCTTTTGAAGCTGCCTTAGGTAAGCTTTACTTTTGGACCTACTCTGCAGCTTAACAACATCTGATCACGATATCTGAAACAAAGAAAAATTGCCATTTATTTTCTGATCTAGTACCATCTAGAAGTTAATGAGTAAGGCCTGGTTTCTGAATTGAGAATTTAGGTAACGTTCTGTCACGCTCTTTTCAGAGAAAATCGAAGAGGCAGAAATACAGTTAACTATTTACTTAGCGAAATTCTCAATTCAGAAACTGGCCCAATGTCGACCCGTTAAAATTAAATATAACCCCCTAAGCTCTGGCGTCCTATAAATAGGACATCACCCATAACTTTCACAATTCGCTCCCAATGTACTTAAAGTAGGAAATCTGGAAAGCCCTTTCTTCTAGGTCCAATATTTTTTTCGTAATCCTTTGGAAAATTTGTTGTTTTTTAAACACCTAATTTTAGAGAAATCGAAATGATTTTCACCTCTAGGGGTTAGGTTGAGATATAACAAAATTGTATATTTAACGTAATGAATAACCGCGATACATTAAATGTATGACTATGTATTAGCATCGCAAGTCTCTACAAAATGCCGGGTTATTTTTTCCACAAGCCACTGTTGTTCACTCACATAAAAATCATATAACCTCCTCAGTCCTGACCTTGAAAATAACAATGGTTTTCAATTGTTATTTTTAAGGTCAGGACTGAGGAGGTTAAAGAAATATTATTTATTGCAGGATTAAGCTTAATGAACGAGCCTAAATATTATATCGATTTAAATCCGTGAAACTAGAAGATGGCTGTGGTAATTAAGTTTAAGAATCTTCTTTGTAATCTCTAACTGGAAACGCCAAAAACTTAACACTATACTGCCATGATGTCACTCAATTTGTAAAAAATTAAATCACCGTGTCTGTTTACAAACAATGTCACGTCATGGCGGATGTAATCTTGGAACATCGTGGCTGACAGCGTTTTTATCTGTTCATGATAACTTGAATTTATAATTCAAGTTTCCTAAGCCTCAATTAATTAATTATTTTTACGTTCTAATGAATTACTAACAACTTAAGACCTATGCAAAAAAGAGTTAAATGGTGAATTCTTGAAATAATTTCATAAAAAGTTTAATGAAATGAAATTAATTAATTATTATAACTTTCACACAACACAATCACATGTCCAGGTCTCAAATGGTATATAGTAACCAGGCAAGCACGTAACAAACATGGAAATACACCCAGACTGGGGCCATTTGTAGAAATGTACGGCTGCCCCCAGTAGGAATCGAACTCACCACCACCGGCGTGGTAAACAGACGTGACACCGCTAGACCAACGAGGCAGTCAATAGAGGTAACAAAATAGGAAAAATTTTTTTTTTTATCATCTTCATCAGCCATTTGACGCCCACTGCAGGACATAGGCCTCCCTCGTGGTTTTCATAACCATGAGGGGTTTTGCCATAATCGCCACGCTTGGCAGGCGGGTTGGCGTTCGCAGTATGCGGTTAGGATCTCAGGAAGACGCTGCTGCCCGTCTCCTGGCAATGTATTTACTTAGTCGCCTTCTACGACATCCACGGGAGGAAATGGAGTGACGCTATTGTTAATCCGGCGCAACACGGCGGCCATAGTTCTATGAATATTACATTTAACCCTAAAAAGGCCGCGTTTCACTGAGAACACTCGAGCCCCTAAGGGCGAGTCCACACGGCGCGGCGGAATGACAATCGCCCCCAGTAAATCTGCGCCGGGAAGATATAAAGTACGTACGTGTGACGCAGCCTAATAAACCGAGTGGAGGTACTTTAGGTAGCGACGGGCTCTTACTGACACTGCCTTTACTGTCAACACTCACACACACATAAAATCACGTCTGCGTCCCTGTGGGTTAGGTAAAGACCAAGGATTGCCACCTGAGCAATTCCTTCTTCTTTATGGACGACACTAATATGAGGATAACAAAATCACCATAATATATCAATATATAGCTCAAGATGAGATCCGTAGACGAACGAAAGTCGTCGACATAGCCCAGCGGATTAGTACTCGTAAGTTGAAGTGGCAGTGGGCGGGGCACATAGCACGCAGAACTGATGGCCGATGGGGCCGAAAAGTTCTCGAATGGAGACCACATATCGGCAAGAGCAGCGTAGGACGACCAGCCACAAGATGGACAGATGACCTCATCCAAGTGGCAGGAAGACGCTGGATGCAAGCCGCTTCCAACCGGTCTTTTTGGAAATCCATGGAGGAGGCCTACTCCAGCAGTTCTTGTGGCTGAATGATGATGATGATTCGAAAATAGCGGGTTCTACTTGTCATTATCATCATCGTCAGCCCACCTCTGCCCACTGTTGGGCGGCCTTTTCTACATCACGCCATCCTTCGCGGTCTTTCGCCATTCGCATACACGACATTGTCCAACCATCGGGTTAAATTCGTAAATTCGAACAATTTTATTGTATAAAATTTTTAGGGTTCCGTAGTCAACAAGTTATTTCACCAGGGTGTGGGATATCGTTGTATTGGTTGTTTAAAAATATTGTGATTTTAGGGAGACCATTTTTAGAGTTCCATGTCTAAAGGGTAAGGGGGGTCCCTAAGACTCCGCTGTCTGTCTGTCGGTCCGTCCGTCTGTCACCAGGCTATATCTCATGAAGCGTGATAGTTAGACTGTTGAAATTTTCACACATGATGTATTACTGTTGCTGCTATAACAAAAAATTAAAACAGAATAAAATAAATATTTTAGGGAGGCTCTCATACAACAAACGTGAGTTTTTTTTGCCATTTTTTGCTCGATATTATTAACGGCAACAGGAAGACGCGTGAAATATTCAAATGTTGTATAGATAATGATACGGAACCCTTTGTGAGCGAGTCCGATTCACACTTGGCCGGTTTTTTTTTTAATTTAGGGATTGTTTTGAAAAATATGAAGCTGGTAAGCGCAAAATTTTGTTAGAGAATGGCGTCCCCTCCGTCTCCCGGCTAAACGGTTAATTGTGACAAAAATCAGGGCACTAGCACATATAATGAACTTAAAAGGAAAAATATAACGGGTAAGTAGACTTTACAAGTTAACCAGTAATAGACGACCAACTTATAAAAAGAAAACTTCGTACAAACTGCATTGAAAATTACTTCGATATAGTTTTAGTTCTGTAAAGCATTTAAAATAATCGAATAATATCCTGTCTGTGTTGTAGAGGAACCACCCTTACATCTCGCTTTATAGCTTTATAACCCACAATTGTAGCAATATTTACCCGGCAGCGAAAACAAAAGACGTTTATGTATTTCCATCATAGTATGTATGTATGGCGTCAATCAAACAACCACTATCATAATAAAATTACTTTATTGAACCATTATGCATTTTAAAGACTCATCCTCCAGCCATCCTGGTCAAGAAATTGTGCGTGGAAGTTATTATTATTTCGATTTTTTGTATGTCTTTTTAGCGGTCGGCTTTTTCGTTTAATAAATGTTTTTGTTTTGAAACAATCTTTTAGATCTCTTGACAAGGACTCCTCTTCTCGACAATTTCTCTTCTTTCGCAATTTTTTCGGAGCAACATTTCGTGCGCGAGACGCGCATTCACAAAAATAAGGTTTTTACATCGCACGGACGGCAACGAACTACCAGAAGCATTGAAATCTGCTAAAGTAACCAAACGCAGTCTAATTTTAATGGGTTATTTTTAAGCCCACTAGTTTTTAAAATAAAAGTAGCGTTGATGGGTTTGTCGTAGAAGGCGACTACGGAAATCAATTACCAGGAGACGGGCAGCGGCGTCTTCCTGAGATTTCAACCGCATACTGCGATCGCCAACCCGAGTGCCGAGCGTGGCGATTATGGCAAAACCCTTCATGGCTAGGAAAACTATGAGGAAGGCCAATGTTCTGCAGTGGGTGTCAAATGGCTGATGATAATGATGATGGGTTTTTTTTAATTTAGACAATGAACTGAGACTACAAATATTGTGTAATTTACTTCTAAGGACGTAAATGTTCTAAGAAGGAGGTCCTAAGATATTTATTTCGTAATCTCCTTAGTAAAGTGCGGCGGTAGCGCAGTCGGTAGAACACTTGCCTCACATTCAGGAGGTCGTGGGTTCGAACCCCGGGTAATATCCAACATCTTTGTTTTCTAAGTTACCGACATTATTTTGTGAATTTGTTGCAGCAATACTACACGCTAACGGTGAAACGCGTTGGGCACGCGTGGCGATTAAGCCCACTCTCTCAGAGAATGCCCTACTGCGGGACGCGTATAGTCTAAACAAAAATAAAACATATATCTTCTTAGTACTAGTACTACTAGTAACATAGTCTATACTGAAACAAAAATTATATTTTATTAATTATAATTATTTTATTGAAAGAGAAAACCCGCGGCTTGGTTGGCTCCGGACGTATTGACTTGTCTTTCCTGTAGGCTAGGCCGACTAAGCTGTCAAAGTGGTATAGGTGCTGGGCAAGCGTACTCCATCTAAAAAACAATGTCCCAGCCACTGCAGCGTCCGAGTGGTCCCTTCATCCATCTAGTGTGACTGATGGTGCCACTGGACGCTGCATAAATCATCTCATTACGCAGATGCAAAGGCCAAACTTTAGTTTATTGAAAGAAAAGAAAGCCGGCTTTCAACAATTTAAAGGATTACATTGATTTCATTGCTCAAGACTCTTCTTGTTTACGAACCGCTCCTCAAGTGAAATTTCGCTGGATAATGTTAATGAGTAGCCAAATTTGTTTTCAAAGAGTGCTTTAGAAAGTCAGCGTTCTTATTTAATGAAATCAACTTTAATAATTTCACTCAGATGTATAATAAAAATACTGTATAAATCATCAGATTTTTGTCGCTTACGAACTTGAGTACACAAGTCTAAAGGTTTAAGCTACAATTTAATATATGAAAATCCTGTGTCACAGTGATTGTTACCGAACTCCTCCGAAACGGCTTCACCGATTTTTATGATTTTTTTTGTGTATTTTTTTAGGTCTGTGAATAGGTCGTAGACTAATTAAAATATCAAAACAACATTTGCCAGGTCCGCTAAAATTTTACCCGCTATTTTAGGGTCCGTGGTTTACGCCCCCAGTGGTCGAGGCACCTGTCGTGGACGCCCCCGATTCTAATAAATTTAATATATTATTTTTTGTGGTTTTGCACTTAGTACAGTAAACGACAGAAGTGTTTCTTAACCAAATTACATATCATACGTATCATACATGCATACATGCGTAACTTCACGACTTTTATCCCAAATTGGGTAGTCAGAGATGCCCCAAACATAAGCGTGTGGATGTTCCAAACATTATATAAAAAAAAACTTAAATTACTTTGGACAACATCCACAAAGACACGTACAAAATAAAAGCAAGTTTTTTAAAACATTTTTATGCCTGCCAGTACATTTGATTAAGAATTGCTTCGAACAAAATTAAACCGACCGGGGGCCTCGGTCACGGGTGCGTCGACCACTGGAGGCGTAACCCACGGACCCCTATTTTAGCTAGAAACATGTAATGCCGGATTTAAAATTAAATATGCAGTTATTCTATAGTTCCGTGCACCACAGTTCCGTGTGGCGCCGGATTAAGAATAGCGTCACTTCATTTCCCCCCGTGGATGTCGTAGAAGGCGACTAAGGAAATAATTCACCAGGAGACGGGCAGCAGCGTCTTCCTGAGATTCCAACCGCATACTGCGATCGTCAACCCGCCTGCCAAGTGTAGCGATTATGGCAAAAACCCTCATGGTTATGAAAACCAAAAGGGAGGCCTATGTCCTGCAGTGGGCGTCAAAGGGCTGATGATGATGATGATGCAGTTTTACAATTATTTTATCCATCTAAAGACTTGGTACTCTAATAATGACCATATTAATTGATAAGGCAAAACGACGTCTGCCAGGTCCGACAATATTTTACAAAATTTTACCTGCTATTTTAGCTAGAAACGTGTAATTTAAACTTACATATTTTATCCATCTAAAGACTTGGTAGTATAATTATATTAATTATATGTCAAAACAACGTTTCCAGGGTCAGCTACTTTGATATATTTTTTGCCTGTGTAGTTTGTAAATGACAAGTCACTTATTTTTAAAATTAAGAGACAAGAAAATACTTCGACGATACAAATGATGCTCTATCACAGGTACTAAACTGGTTCAATTCTAATAACTTATTGTTAAATTAAAAAAACCGGCCAAGTGCGAGTCGGACTCGCGCACCGAGGGTTCCGTACAAACCTGCAATGTCAACAACATTTTTTCACGGGTTAAAGGCAATTAGATCTAAGTATTTGATATGAATTTCAACTTGATAGCTCTACGCGTTCATGAGGAAAAAAGTAATAAGTTTATATTTATTAAAAAATATATATTTTGTAATGTAACTAAAAATTTAAGGTTTTCGGAATTTTTCCTTTATGTGTGCTATAAAACGTTGCTTCATGCCAAATTTCAAGATTCTAGGTCGACTGGAAGTACCCTTTAGGTTTTGATTCCCTTGCGAGTACTTGCGAGTTTCAAAATATGCAGCTTAAATTGCTGTTTCTTTTGATTGCGTTGACATAGAAGTTAGATTTTGTTACAGCTTAAAGGTATTATAGACCTGAGTATTTGGTATGAATTTCAATTTAATACCTCTACGCGTTTATGAGGAAATGGGTAGTAAGTTTAAAATTATTAAAAAAAAATATATTATGTGATGTAACTAAAAATTTATGGTTTTCGTAATTTTTCCTTTATCTATGCTATAAGACGTTGCTTCGTACCAAATTTCAAGATTCTGAGTTCACGGGAAGCACCCTGTAGGTTTTGATTCCCTTGCAAGTGTCGAAAATTTGCGGCATAAACGGCTGTATCTTTTGATTGCGTTGGCTTAGAAGTTTGATTTTTTCACAGCTTCAAGGGACAGTAGACCTGAGTAATTGATATAAATTTCAGCTTCATACCTCCACGCGTTCCTGAGAAAAAGGGTCTTGACAGACGGACGGACGGACGGACAGACGGACAACAAAGTGATCCTATAAGGGTTCCGTTTTTTCCTTTTGAGGTACGGAACCCTAAAAAGACAAAATGTATAAAGTTTACTCTACCAAATGTCAAAATAGTTGACAGCAGCGTTGTATTGGGGAATGACAAACTAGAAATTGTAGAAGAAACTGTATTTCTAGGTATCACAATTGATGCAAAGCTTCAATGGGGACCTCATATAAATAAATTGGCCAATAGGCTTAGTTCTGCAGCATATGCAGTCAAAAGAATCCGGGAATTAACTGACGTCGCAACTGCTAGGCTTGTTTATTTTAGTTACTTCCGCAGTATTATGTCCTACGGCATACTACTGTGGGGTCGGGCAGCAGACATTGAGACCATCTTTGTCTTACATAAGAGAGCGATCAGATTCATTTATAACCTAGGCAGTAGAGATTTGTTAAGAGATTTCTTTAAAGAAACTAACATCCTAACAGTTGCTAGTCAGTATATCTATGAGAATATTATATACGTCAGGAAAAATATAAGTAATTTTAAAACCGTAGGTAGCCAACACGATGTAAATACTAGAAGTAAACATAAACTTTCTTTCCCAAGATTTAGGCTGGCAGAGGTTAATACATCCTTTATGGGGCATTGTATACGTTTTTACAATAAGATCCCTGAAGATATAATGAACTTGCCTGAAGTGCGGTTCAAAAAATGTGTTAAGCGCACTTTATGCCAAAAGGGCTAATATAGCATTAAGGATTATTTAGATGACAAAGATGTGTGGAATTAAAGCCAGTTCAATGCATCCTAGTACTAGCTTTTTAGAAGATATGACATGTAAACTCTGTTAATTAAGGAATATGTTTGAAAAGACTAAGTTTGGAGTTTTTTTGTCCGTTTTTTCTCCAAATGATCTAGACACCTAGTTTTTCTTGTAACGTTCAATAAGTCACAGTTTCTGTGTTACTTTGAATAAAAAAATTTTGACTTTGACTTTGACTTTGAAATATTTGTCGAAGTACACTATTTCTTTTACAAAGACGAAACATTTTAAAATGAGCGGATCCCTCCCGATGCCAAAAGTAAAAGCAGCAAAAGTTAGCTGTCACTCGAATCTCGCCGGCAACTTCGCCGAGGACCTCAAACTTGCGAGAGCTTCTTTCCCCACTTCGGTATAATTTTGATTGCAGCACTTAATTTTGTTGTGAAAAGCCTTTCATTTTTTAGAAAAAACAAGCCAAGAGTAAAATTAAGTTTGCAATAAAAAGTTCCGTGCAATTAGCAATTTTTAAAGAGCTTACATACTGAATTTGAAACTGTAATCGACGTCACAGGACTATGAAAATAAACACTAACACCATTTTAAAAAATTCAAATTCAATTTTTTTTTTATATAGCCCATATACGTCCCACTGCAGGGCACATGGCTTCTCTCAGAGAGTGTATGGGCTTAGTTACCACGTGGGCCCACCGCGGCTTGGCAATTTCAAGCGCTGAGGTATATGAACACCTCAGGCACTCAGGTTTCCTCACGATGTTTTCTTTCACCGTTAGCGAGTGGCTACTATAACTTCACAAATGTACGTAACTTTGTCTAAGTTAGATGTACTTGCCGTAATTCGAACCCACGTCCTTCCGAATGAGAAGCCGGCGTTCCGCTACTGCAGCTCTCATTTTTATTCATTATGAAAATTCATGTAATATAACTGCAATGTTCTCATTAAACTCACGACTTTCCAAAATCACGTTGCAAAATTTCTTGCAAGGACTGAGGTACGATCTCGTGAATGTTGTAAGTTAAGTAGTTTAAGTAACATATGTTTAATTATAAGGTACCAAGTTTCCTAGCTGCTTCTATTGATTTATACCATTTATTTCCGGAATCATTGTTAACTTTTATCGTAATATTCTTTTTGCTGCACTAACCCGTGCTGAGGACAATTTTAAAAACCTATTTTGAGGCTAAAAAATTCCACCCATGCCGGGACTTGAACCCGCGACCTCTGGCTAACCGTGCCAGCGCTTTCCCAACTGAGTTAATGGGCAAGTGCAAGCATCGGCGAAGTTTCGAGCCTCTTTACAAACTTCTCTGTATTACGTCCAGGCAGCGACATATGGCCGAAGCAATTTACATCACTTGTAACCCCGAGTAACCCACTTTGCAGTTAGGCGTGGGTGGAATTTTTTAACCTCTAAATAGGTGTTTAAAACTTTTATCATTATAAATAATTTATTTAAGCTCCTACATACACAGCCTAAAATACAGGTTTATTCCTAGTTTAGGCTACGTACTTACTCTTACCTATGTCAAATTTAATTCTTATGTACAGTTTATACCTACGATTTTATGAATAAATTTTATCTTATCTTATATTAATTTATCGTAAGTAGTACCAGTATGCGGTTGGAATCTCAGTAGGAAGTCGCTGCTGCCCGTCTCCTGGTAATTGATTTCCTTAGTCACCTTCTACGACATCGAGTGACGCCAACTGCATACTGCGATCGCCAACCCGCCTGCCAAGCGTGGCGATTATGGCAAAACCCCTCACGTTTATGAAAACCACGAAGGAGGCCTGTGCCCTACAGTGGATCAAATGGCTGATGATGAAGTAGAACCAAAAAACAAACAAATTCTCAAGAGTACAAAGCCTCCATAAAATCGCGCCAGTATCCCGGAGGGACCCGATCCTGACAAGCCACTTTAGCTTCATCAGCGTTGGTTAGTCGCTGCACGCAGGGCATGCCTGTTTGGGATACTTTTAGCATTCAGTATCAATTCATTGTAGGACGATGGGTTTTCCTGTAAAAGTTTGCTAAAATGTGATCATCTCGTTGTCATTCCGGACGAGCGATATATCCAAGGCATTGAATTATCGCACTCGACGGTTAATCATCGGAATGGCGGCTTCTATAAATAAACGCGCGGTTATTTCACTCCATCTGTCTAGACATCGCGGAATGTAAACTGTCAGGTCACACAAAAAATTCGACAGAAGTACGTTGATAACGAGGAAGAGTTTTAATGAAATTGTACTTTTAACCTTACCTAAAGTACAATCACATTGAAGAAGTTTCCGTGATGTTTTAGTAGCAATACCGCTCGCTAACTGTGAAGGAATACATCGTGAAGGAACCTGAGTATCAGAGATGTTCACATATCTCAGCGCTTGACATTGCCAATCTGCGATGGGAACGGGTTGTGATTAAGGCCAAACACTCTCTCTGAGAGAAGGACTGTGCCCTGCAGTGGGACGTATATAGGGAAGTGTATATTTATATGTATTTAACATCCAATCTTCATAATATACAGGGTGTATGAAAATTCCTTTCCCTTTCTAAAAAGAAGGTGTGTACTCATCTCTACAAAAGAGGGCTTTTCAAAGCGTCATTAAAAAATACAGTACCGCAAGTAACCGGAACCGAGCGGTTCCGTGCTTCGCAAGGCACGTTAAGCTGTTGGTGCCGGCTGCCTTCGATAGATGGCAGTCGTTAAGCCAAGTCAGAGGCCTTAGGGCGGCTTGACAACTTCTGACAGTAGACGAGCCACTAGTCTACAAGCCTCCACCAATCCGGACTTGGCCCCCGTGGTGGAGTATGGCCTATACCTTCCTCAGGGAAGAGACCCGTGCCCCTTGGTGGGGACATAATGGGTTGATGATGGATGGATGGATGGAAGTAACCGATAGATGGTGCTGACGTCACATAATATGTCAAAATTGACATGACATCACTGTAGCTTCTCTGTGGTTTCTGTCACGTTGCTCGCTTGTTTTGTTGACGAGAGGAGAGCTGTTTAGACTATCACAGATTAATAACGATGTAGGTACAACATTTAAAACGTATGATGACATTTGTTCTCCTTGCAGCGCCATCTAGTTTTTTTTAATGAAACTCAACTGGCAGCTGTCATTGAAAAGCCCTCATTAAAACAGACAATGTTTGAGAATTCTATATACTTACGTCTATTGGGCACCGGCCGTCTTACAGGTAAAGATTATAGGATTAATCACCATGCATGCCCACCCCAAATTTATATACAAACACTTCCGACACTCCGGTGGCTTTTCAGCCCAATGAGTTAAGGGAAATCTTTCGCGTTTCGCAGAACCCATTTTAAGAATTACTGGTCTATGCTTTACCCTGCAGTAAGGCGGATATAAATTACGTTAACAGAAATTAAAGGAATAGAAATATAGTACAATTGGCAGCCTTATTACTGAAATAAATTGCATCCGGACGACTATGCGACGGAGAAAAGAAAGAAATCAGAGTACCCGTCTCTTAACGTCCGTCTCGTAGACAACGAGTACACTTACTTGGGTCAGATAGATTTCTTCGAAAATGGGACAAGGAGATCGATCGTTATATCAAAAACATCTGCTCTCAGAAGTTCTCTGCTTCCGGTCTGATAATGAAAGGGCTGATGAAGTGCAACCTACCCTGAAGTGGTGGGGTGAAGGGTGAGCACCCTGAAGCGTAGGCTCCTCTACATGTGCATCCTTGCAATCCTAACCTACGCCGCACAGAACTGGTCTTTGACTGAAAATCAGAAGTCGAAGGTCAAGACTTGCCAGCGGGCAAAGAATGCAAAGAATGCTTCGCATCTCAAAGTGTAAAATGATTAGACAGTGTTGGGAACTCAATATCGAAAATTGCACATGTTGGGTTGGTGATCGCCAGGTTAAAGTGGAATTAGGCTGAGACGTGGCCGTCTGCCGTATAGGTGGGCCGAAATTGCGACCAACAGGGCATTGCAAAATGGTCGCCAACGTCGCGGAAGAACTGGACAATGAGAGGAGAGCAGATGCCGGGACGATCTTCATGCATTATTGCAGGAATGGTGCGAGATGGCTGAGGATAGGGAGATAGCGAAAGCAGGAGGGGAGGCTCAGCAGTGGTACTCAAGGAATCTAAGTAAAACAGTGGAACTGAAAGAGGCTGTAAACAGAAAAGTCGGTGCATCGGCGACATAGGATGCTTACACTTTTCTGAAACAGCATATGACAGTCAAGAATTTTTTTTATTCATTTCATACCGTCTTTTTGCAGCATTTCTTTTGTGCTCCGACATTTGGCAAAATGCCCGGTTACACTTTAATGCTGACTTCACGTTTGCGCCACATGCTTTGCGATTAAAAAAATACAAAATGCGTTTTCTCAGGGCCGCTTCAGGCGCTCTAAGCTTACGCCGAGAAAAAAATCAATAAAAGCTACAAGTCACAACTGTAGGAAATGAGCGTTTGACAGAGGTATTATTATTTATACTTTTATTCCACTTAAACTAGTGTATAATACGGCGGAATTAATGCCATAAGCATTTTCTACCAGTCAACCGCAGGAGGTGGAAGAAATATTGGTAGGCGTGCAAAAAAATATTATCCGTGATACAAAATATATGGACCCTGGCTGTTATGGTATAACAGCCGGAGTCCAAGGTCAAGAAAATGGAAATAAAAAATAACCAGCAACCCGACTGCTGAGCTTTAACCACTAAGCAGGCGGGACCAACATAAGGAGTTACATTGCTGAATTTGGGTCCCGTCCGCTTAGTAGTTAAAGCTCAGCAGTCGGGTTGTTGGTTATTTTATACTTCAGTTTTTTATTTCTGTCTTTTTAGTGTTTATTGCTGATTTATATATAGCCTATGACACCCGCGTACAGATGTTTTACGTACATTACGCGTGATTGGCGTAGTTAAATAAAATTAAGATCCGAGTACAATAAATAAAATATAACAGACTTTAAGATTGTTTACATACTTATAGATACTTTCATGTCTCACCTATAGTAAATAAAGATTTATTATTTATTGATTTATTTATTATTTGAGAATTTCACTATGATGATTCACCATAAACCACAAACAAGTCCTAAAGACCTGTAGCGCTTCGTTTAGGCTGCGACATCTGCCAACCACACCGCTGTATTTGTGGTGCAGAGGTGGATTCACTGGGGCGCCACGGACTCCATTGCGTTCGGAGCGCGGGTAGGATCTCACGGCATCATTCCATCAATGACATCGTCCGGAGGGCTCTTATTACTGCTGACATTCCTGCGATTCTTGAACCACCAGGGTTGTGTCGCAGTGATGGGAAACGTCCGGACGGTCTCACTATGATTCCGTGGGAGAGGGGTCGGTGCCTGCTCTGGGATGCCACATGTGTCTGTACCTTTGCTCCGTCTCACTTAGGCTCAACGGCCATTTCTCCAGGGGCTGCTGCGGAAGCGGCTGCTAGCCAAAAATGTTCCAAGTACAGCTCGTTAATGAGTAGCTACTTCTTTGTGCCTCTAGCTATTGAGACTACTGGGGTATGGGGAGTCCAGGGAAGAGCCTTTATAAAGGAGTTAGGGCGTCGCTTGAGGAACCGCGGCATGGACTACCGCTCTGGGGCATACTTGATGCAGAGGATCTCTCTCGCTGTGCAGCGGGGTAACGCTGCCGGCGTTATGGGAACCTTTGGCTCGAGTATGTCTCGGGGCGGTTTGTTTGACAGTTAATTCATTCGTCATCTTGATTTATTACTTTGGACGAAACAATTGTGGATGTATTATTATTATTATTTTTTTTACTTATTAATTTATGTTTTTAAAAAGTCCTGTTCTATGTCCAGTTTTTTATTTGAGAATTTCACTATGGTGTTGTGCTCCTATTGCGGCCTGGCATTGTATGGGTTGACACAAATGGAAGTTTCGCGACAACTCTTATACCAATGTTTGACCGCGACACGCCTTTACCTGGTAGCTAGGAGCGCGGACTCGTTTGACCTGCCTCGTTTGAATCACGCGATTCAGATATTTATAACAATACATCATAATACAACACAAACAGTCTAGATTTTTTGTAAATGCATTTAGTAACTGAATGAACACGTCGATTTCATCTCATTGCCGCTTCAAGTCTACGTGCCTACTGTTAGGCAACTGTAATTTTTATGTAATTGTGTTATTTAATTTAAAATATTACTCTAATAAGAAATGAAGACTCAACATTTTGCTAAACCTCACCATCAGGCGTTGTATAGAAGGGCGACTGTAACGGCCATCCGAGAATCGAGCGGTTAATAAAAACAAAATGTCAGAGACCGCATGATCCATTCGAGTGGCGACTACAGCTTGAGACGGTCGATGTTCTGAGTAAAGTTTGTGATTTAAATTTGTGAAAAGCGCTTAATTACTTGATTATAAATCTGAAATTCAATATAATATTTCAATTACTACTATCCCGTTTGGTAAGTCTAACAAGTCAGAGGTGCGAAGACCCACTGGTGAGTGTTAAAACCTTTCATATTTTTATTGCTTTCGCCATTATTGTGTTACCGCTTTATTACCTTACATAGCATTTTATCAATTTTAAATAAAATCTAATATAAACATAGCAGGTTTCGAAATAGAAATTAGATCATATTCATAATTTATTTTTCAACTACATACATGGTTTTAAATTATAATTACTTTCTGAGAAGGTACATGGAAATGAAATCATAAATAATCACTGTGATCGTCTTATATTTTTTAAAAATAAGTGTGTTACGAACTAGGTATAGGTTGTTTACAACCGAAATTCAAAATATTTTTGATATTTAACAAGTACATCACGATATTATAAAATTATAATTTTATTGTGATTCTATTTTATTAACTGAATCCGAAGTAATCTTGATAATGGTATTATATTTCTCAAAACTCCTCTGCATAAAGTCTAGTCTTAAGACTGGTCTAACCTAAGTAGATATTATTTCCGGTCCTGGGTATCAAAACAGTTTAGAACTTTAGTTGGTATCAAGTTGGTATTAGAACATTCTTATCTAACAATGTTTGTTATTTGAATCCAAAGATATCATGGTGATCTCAAACCCCTTTTATTAAATAGTTGTTTTGATTTCTAGATACAAGTATTTTTATAATTTTTATATTTTGATAATTACCGTGACATTCGGAAGTTCACGAATTTCTGATGAAATCCAAAATTATCTGAGAGATCCTAATATATTTCTCTAAAATAGGTCTTGTCTATTAAAGACACATGTTTTGTCTACCCGATTATAATATTATTTTCATATTTTTGTTCCGTAACTCGCATTTTATCAAGATAAGGTTCGAAATTCACCGACGAGTGTCTCTAAGTGGATCCTTATATGATCTTATATACTTATATTCTTATACGATCCTTATGTGATGATACAACATACTTTCTCCAATTTAATTTACTTTAAATATTAATACGTTGTTTTCTTCCTACCTATCCAATATCCTTCATTACTAATATCTGTCACCCATTTTATTTGTGTATACTATTTTATTTACTATTAGACGACACTATAATGACCGACCCTGGGTTGAGTCCACACACACCACTCCCGATCAACACGGAACATGATACTATAGAAACTTCTAGAACACGTAGATCGCGTAGTCGTAGACGCTCCGTACATCGTCGAAGTCGTAGTCGTAGTCGTTCTTATCACCAAAAAATTTCCCGACCTCGACGACACACTAGACGTAGAAAAAGGTACAGGACTAGAACAAGTACAAGCAATAACTCTAGTAAGACCATCTCAACGCCAGAACGCCGGCGTCATAAGCGGCGAGCTTGTAGGGCCAGTTCGAATTCCCCACTGGCCTCAGCTAGCGATTCAACGTCATCTCGAAGTTATTATGAAGCTAAACGAAGTCGATCACGATCTCGCCGTCTACCAAACTCGGAGAAATATGGCAAACGTCGTCGAAATATGACTCCCGACTACGACCGATATTCAATGAAAAAGTTTTTTGATGCTATTAGTTCACACGGATCGCATTCTTTCCACGGGGCCCAGAATGTAATACCATCATTCGACCCTAGTGAAAAGATGCAGTCTACACGGGCCTGGCTTAGAAAAGTCAATGAAACTGCCCACATATATAATTGGAGCGATAAACAAACCGTATTCTACGCCATACCCAAACTTTCAGGCCTTGCACGTAGGTGGTACGAGAGTCTTACTACGATTAACCTGAATTGGAGAGAATGGCAGAGAAAACTTCTAAAATGCTTCCCGGATGATCGCAATTATGCGGACAGGCTGCACGAAATGTTAGAGCGGAAAAGTCAGAGGAATGAATCTCTCGAAGAATTCTTTTATGACAAATCTAAACTTGTGACTCACTGTAATATCAGGGGTAAAGATGCCGTTGATTGTATTATTCACGGTATATTTGATCACAACATTAGACTTAACGCGCAGGGTTGTAACTTCCGCCGACCCAGTCAGCTTCTGAGGTACTTGCGGAATATCACAAGCAAAAATCTAAGAGAACGACCACAAAACTCTTCTTTCAAAACTGCGATCAATAATAAAAATCAAGAGCCTACACGAAATATTAAAGTTGTTCCAGGACCAAGCAGAACTATTAGATGTTATAATTGCTCTGAATTGGGCCACACTGTGCCAAAATGCCCAAAAGAGCTGCAAAAGTGCAAGCGCTGCAACCGTCTAGGGCACATCATAGATTTTTGTAAACGAGATGTTAATGCGACAATCAATAACACAACTAATAATCCTATTCCTACGACAAAGCCAGGTGAAACAAATAAAGTTTTGCAAATTACTGCGCGCAAAGACACCATGGATAGCTATAACAAGACCGTGAGCGTAAACGAAACTGATCGAACAGCATTCATCGATTTTGGCAGTGAATGCACGTTAATGAAACACTCTGTAGCTGCCAACTCCGATCTAGAGATCAACAAAGATGAACTTCCTGTTATAAAAGGCTTCGCCTTGGGTACTTTACAGCCAATAGGCAAAGTCACGTTTGATATAAAGATAGATTTTGTCGAAGCAACTATTCAAGCATTCGTTGTCCCTGACGAATTCTTAAAGACAGATCTTCTCATTGGGCATAATCTGACAGAGTTGCCAGAGGTTATTGTACATAAAACTAGTACTAATCTCATACTTTATTCAAATAAGGTTGAGTTAGATAAAATCATATTATACTGCAATGTTGATGTGACTTTTAAGGGTATTCAAAGCGTTAATATACGTTGCAATGACAATCTAACAGGCTACATATTTGTCTCTGGCAATACAACTTTTAAAACAGGGGAAGAGTTCATAGTTCTACAAGGAACTTACTTTATCGAAAAGGGGTCGGGTCAAGTACTCGTGATTAATATTTCGGGAGCTGAGATCAGATTGAAACAAGAGAAATTGCTAACACGAGCGTATATTTTACCTACATTGGAGAATTTGCGTCCCCCTCACAATCCAGCTGAGTTTCAGGTAAATAACGTTTCATCATGCAATAACGTAACTGATGCTATCAACGACAGGGAACGCATAACTTTTGAAATGCTCAATATCGGATCGCATGCAACCGAACAGCAACGCCAAAAACTACTTAGTTTGGTAAACACATATCGAGAATGTTTTGCATTAGATATGACCGAATTAGGAACGACACAAATATCAGAAATGCACATACAATTAAATGACGATTCACCGGTCACTTACAAACCCTATCGATTGCCATATAGTGAGAGACTAATTGTTAGGGATCTAGTCAACGAACTATTGGAGAATAAGATCATTCAAGAATCAAGCTCATCTTATGCGAGTCCAATAGTACTTGTTAAGAAAAAGACTAAAGATTATCGCCTATGTGTCGACTATCGGGCTTTAAATAAAAAGACAATAAAAGACTCGTACCCTATGCCGGTCATAGATGACCAATTAGACAGACTGAGCGGGATGAAGTACTTCACTAGCTTAGATCTTAAATCTGGTTACTATCAAATCCCAATGGCGGAGGACTCCAGGCACTTGACAGGATTCGTTACACCCGATGGCCACTTTGAGTATACGAGAATGCCATTCGGCCTGGTCAATGCACCTGCAGTTTTTCAACATATGATAAATAAGGCACTTGGTAAACATAGATATGAACTGGCAATGCCCTATATGGATGATCTGCTATCATCAGCCGCTAATATTGACGACAGCTTAGAAAAACTAAGCAAAATATTTGAATTATTGAAGGAAGCCCGGTTGACACTGAATATCACGAAATGCGTTTTCTTTGAAACCTCGCTGGACTATCTGGGTTATGAAATTTCAGGTACCGGAATAAAACCCGGCAATAGAAAAACGGAAGCTGTTGCTTCATTTCCCACTCCAAAAAATGTTCATCAGGTGCGACAATTTGTTGGGTTGGCAAGCTTCTTCCGTAGATTCATACCTAATTTTGCAAGCGTAGCAAAGCCACTAACAACGCTTACAAAAAACAATGTCTTATGGACCTGGGGCGAAGAACTGGAGAAAGCTTTCCAGACGATAAAAACTAAATTGATCGAACGTCCGCTTCTAGCACTTTATAATCCATCTTATATTACCGAAGTCCACTGCGATGCAAGCAAATTGGGGCTAGGTGGCATATTGCTACAGAGGCCTGATAATAAAAGTCCTCATAAACCCGTAGCATACTACAGTAAACAAACCTCAAGAGATGAAGAGTTTTGGCACTCGTTTGAGTTGGAGACTTTAGCTGTAGTGCTGACACTAAGAAAATTTAGAGTGTACCTCATCGGTGTCCCCTTTAAAGTGTTCACCGATTGTAACGCTTTAAGGACCACTCTTACAAAAAGAGACTTAGTCCCACGCATTGCAAGATGGTGGTTGACTTTGCAAGAGTACAACTTCTCCGTCGAGTATAGGCCTGGTCAAAATATGAAACATGTCGACGCATTGAGTCGAAACCCGATAAGCGGCACCGATTTCAATGACCATATGGATACAAGAGAATTTGAGGTTATGAATATTTCAACAACAGACTGGCTACAAACCGTTCAATTAACTGACCAAAAATTAAAACACATAAAGCTAATTCTTAACAGCAATGAAAAAGATATTAAAGATATAACATCGAATTACGAATTACGCGACGATAAAATTTACAGACGAGTAGGTGATCAGTTAAAGTGGGTTGTTCCCGACGGGGCTAGATGGCGTATATGTCAGATGAACCACGATGACACAGGGCATTTTTCGGTAGAAAAAACTCTCGCCAAGATAAAACAGGACTATTGGTTCCCTAAAATGAATCGTTTCATACAAAAGTATGTCAAGTCGTGTCTAAGCTGCCAATATAACAAAACATCGACTCAGAAGTCTAGTGGTTATCTACACCCTATACCAAAGGGCAATAAACCTTTCCACACCCTACATATGGACCACTTAGGTCCATTTGTTAGAAGTAAAAGAGGTCATTGTTATATATTGGGCATTATTGATGGATTTAGCAAGTTTATTTTTGTTAAACCCGTCAAAAATGTGAAAACAAAGACAACTATTAAAATATTGAGAGAGATATTTGACATAATTGGTAGTCCCAGCGTTATAATATCGGACCGTGGATCTAGCTTCACCTCGGCAGAATTCGAAAAATTTGTGAAATCGGTCGGTTCAAAGCACGTCTTAAATGCGGTGGCAACGCCACGGGCCAATGGCCAAATAGAACGATATAACCGCACGATTTTAGATTCGTTGGCAGCAACCAATCAAGGCCTAGATGAACGTGAATGGGACGTTAACGTAGGCAAGCTTCAATGGAGTCTTAACAACACAATTAATAAGACTACCAAGAAAACTCCTGCTGAAATTGTATTTGGCCACAGGACTGTAAATCCCAACAATGAAGAAGGTCACATTCTCAATGTTATAGAAGAATCTCTAGCAGATATCGGTTCAGACTCTTCTAGAGAAGATATACGGGCCACGGCCGAAGAGAATACAGAAAAGAGCCAAAGTTATATGAAACAACAATATGATAATAAAAGGGCACCAACAATCTTTTTCAATCTAGGTGATTTGGTCATGATTCCTAATTACCATAATCCTGCTAATGGAAAGAGCAAAAAGTTGTGTCCAAAGTTCAAGGGACCATTCAAAATAACGGCAGTATTTCCAAACGACCGTTATGAAATCTCTAGTATCGAGGGTCACTCCAAACGCAAATATAAAAGTATATATCCTGCAGACCATTTGAAACGTTGGATAACCTTTACCTCAATTGAGTCCAATAAAGAAGCTTCTGCTGATATATCCGACCACAACAGCGTCGGAGACAGTGATACAACCAATGAATAAAATGTACTGTCTTCTGTACGATACTACCCTGTAGATACAATAATATTATATATATATAAATATATGTATATATAGCTAATTAAATTATGTTAATCACACGCCTATAGAATCTATGTATAAAATGTGTTCTTACTGTATTATATAAGATATCATGCTAGACTCAGCGTTAAGCAGCACAATACATACTTCTAAAAATGTATTATACATACCCCTCTATCTATATTTACGTGCCTGCCCCAGTCCCTTTTCTGTTGTTTTAGATAATGCAGGCTCTGGGGCCAACGATGCTTTAAAACTTACGATCACACCATGGCTCACTTGCTGGTGAGTAGTCGTGGTATTAAACAATAATAAAGTGATGGATGCCGAAGCGCAAGCGGTACTCACTATGTGAAGGATGCCGAAGCGCAAGCGGTAGTCACTGTGTGAAGGATGCCGAAGCACAAGCGGTACTCACTGTGTGAAGGATGCCGAAGTGCAAGCGGTACTCACTGTGTGAAGGATGCCAAAGCACAAGCGGTACTCACTGTGTGAAGGATGCCGAAGTGCAAGCGGTACTCACTATGAAGGATGCTGAGGTATAAAAGATATTTCATGTGAAGGATGTCGATGCACAAGCGGTACTCACTATGTGTGTAAAGGATGCTGAAGTGCAAGCGGTACGCACTGCTTAAAGGGTGCCTAAATAATCTTTATTATTACTTTATTACTGCGATGAGTGGTATCTTAAATACTTCCTAAATTGTATTTTCATGCCACTTCCATATCATAGAATGACCCATGATTTCTCAGCCTACTTCCTTGACTTACGAGTAAGCTAGTAAGATATAACATGCACAAGTATTAAAATTATTTTTATGTTCACAGGTTCACCAGAAGAATCGATATGCGTATCTAAGAATATATTAAAATATTTTGATTGTACCTAAATTAAACAATATAAGTTATTGCTTACGATATTTTGATTGTACCTAAATTAAACATATATAAGTTATTGCTTATGGTTGCTGATTCGTAGTATGTTAATTGTTATTCGTTTTGCAAAGAAAGTTGTAAATTAAGTTATATCGATCTAGAAATATATATATATTTTTTTTCATTTTAGAGTTTAATTAGTAAATTATTTCTATTTTAGTAGGCTTAATTAAATTGTATTTGTGTGATGTACATACTGTATGAGGACATAACAGATGCTCGAATGGCCGAATCGGAATGGGGGCATTCCTATTACAGGACGGCCGTCTGTTGGGCAACTGTAATTTTTATGTAATTGTGTTATTTAATTTAAAATATTACTCTAATAAGAAATGAAGACTCAACATTTTGCTAAACCTCACCATCAGGCGTTGTATAGAAGGGCGACTGTAACGGCCATCCGAGAATCGAGCGGTTAATAAAAACAAAATGTCAGAGACCGCATGATCCATTCGAGTGGCGACTACAGCTTGAGACGGTCGATGTTCTGAGTAAAGTTTGTGATTTAAATTTGTGAAAAGCGCTTAATTACTTGATTATAAATCTGAAATTCAATATAATATTTCAATTACTACTATCCCGTTTGGTAAGTCTAACACTACACGTAACAAACGTCAATGATATGCAAAAACACGTCACGTGACCCGTCCGTGTATCTGTCATTGTACAAATATGCACTATCAGAATCGAGACACAGCCCCTATACTACGCGCACCAAATCCCGAGCAATTTCAGTGGTTTAATAACCCAGATATCGCGCCCCACGTTGGGCGCCATTCTAGGGTTCTTAATATGAGAGATAATGTGAAGATGAATGTGGTTTTATTTCTATGATAAACAGAAGAATTCGATAAAAAACCGAATAAAAGCAGGGTAAAATAGATAATTTGCAAGTAGATAGTTATCAGTCAAAAGGTAAAGTGGCAATGAAAACCTAAGGGAAAGGAAAAAATTAGTTACGTCAAAATTACGTCAATTTTAAATTTTGAGTTTGAAATGATAGGGCAGAATGAAGGAAATACAAAAATGTTGTAAAAAGGTTGACACCGTTACAGTTTGACTGTAAAATTAGTATGTAATGTGACAGTTAGATGATTGGAATCGCTCAGGATTTGGTGCGCGTAATTAGGCCCGTGGCCTCAAACTAGGACAGACTGTGATGTGGTAAACAGACAAGAAAATCACAAACATGGAAAACCACCCAGACCGAAGCCATTTACAAAAATCAAAGTAAGGCGGCCCAGTGGGAACCCAAGACCTCTGACTTGGTAATATAAAGTGATATCGCTAAAGAGAAGCCATACATTTAAAATATATGGGATATGATTAAGATATAGTATGTCCTAGAGCCGGCAGTAGGCCGGCCATATCATCCGAAGAACTGATAACCGATTGGGTAGACGAGTTCTTGAGTGGAGACCGCGGATCGGTAAACGTAGTGTGGGACGTCCTCAGACACGGTGGAGCGATGATCTTCGCAGGGCGGCTGGCAAGAGCTGGATGAGAATAGCCAAGGACCGTGCTCAGTGGCGTGCAATAGGAGAGGCCTATGTCCAGCAGTGGACAAGCATAGGCTGATGATGATGATGATGATGTCCTAGAGAGAAAAGATAGCCTTGGAGCTATTAATTTCGAAGTCTTTAGCTTATACGTGGTTACTCCAAGTATATATCCATTTACAGCTTATTTACATAGCTGCAAGTTTCCGAAATAAATAATAATAATAAGTTAATTTGAATGGATCTCAAAAAGAATTCATACAAATGAGATAAAATCTTTCTATAAGATCTGCGAGCGACAAATTCAATAAAATGATTGCATATCAAGACAGATTTGTTCAATACAGAGGTCACAGTCAGTTAGTGCGCTATTCTTTGCGGGTGGATCATAGTATAATGAAAAAGTGTATTGTAAAATCATTGTTTCCTTATTATCTGCAGTTAGAGTAAGTTTGTGTTTGATGAATCACGAAGCATGAAGGCGAGAATATGTAATTCATCATCATAATCAGCCATTTGACGCCCACTGCAGGTCATAGACCTCCTTCGTGGTTTTCATAACCATGAGGGGTTTTGCCATAATCGCCACGCTTGACAGGCGGGTTGGCGATCGCAGTATGCGGCTGGAATCTCAGGAAGACGCTGCTGCCCGTCTCCTGGTAATTGGTTTCCTTAGTCGCCGTCTACGACATCCATGGAAGGAACTGGAGTAACGCTATTCTTAATCCGGTGCCACACGGTAAATTTGTTATTAGCTCTTAGTTACTTCTTGTAAGATTAACTATAAGCTGATGATTCTCCAATCTGAATAAATAAGTAAATAAGTATTTGGCGTTTTTTCGTTTTATTTTGTAAGTATTTTTTCGGCCGTAATTAACATTCAATTTTAAGATATGATTACTGGCTTCAAACACACATTCGGCGCAAATCTATTACAGGTTAAATTTCTACTGCAAAGTGAAAGTGAAAACCATTTATTTCCATTGTAACACAAAATGAAACAAATTTGCAAAGAGACGCACCTAATACAATCATGCCGAGCACAAGTGCTAGAATAGAAAAAAGGCTGCAGCTCAGCAAAATGCTAGTCAAAGGCGACTACGGTTGTTAGGGCAGGTTAGGTTTCGTTAATAGTTCGTTTGGTAACATCAGGGCGCGAGTTCCTCGTACTTTTCTGGTGTTTCTTTCCAAAGAGTCAATTCAGTCAATCAATCAACCCGTCTTCGTCTACTACTGGACATTGGCTTCCCAAGCAAGCTACTTCTGTCTGTCCTTTGCCGTCCTCATCCAGACGCAAAGAGTCAATTGCTTGGGTCAAATGCGCCCTAAACTGTGACTGTCTAAGGGGCCTAAGGCAAAATGGGCATTTATTTTCATTTAACGGTTCCCTTTTATCTTGTTACACAGCGAGCGGGGAAGTTTGCCAAACATTTTTTGATGACTTCAAAGGCATTTTAATGTTACGTCGGGTCGTTTTATACTTTGGCAAGTGCGGTGGTGATTTATGTTTGTACTTATCCTCAAAGGCTATACTTATCAACGCAAACTTTTTCCATGGGGACAGTTGTAAATCGCAAGAAGAGAATGAACGGTTTTGTAGATATTTGTGTCGTGAAATTGTTTTTTATTCGTCATCATTCAGCCACAAGAAGTCCACTGCCGGACATAGGCCTCCTCCATGGATTTCCAAAAAGACCGGTTGGAAGCGGCTTGCATCCAGCGTCTTCATGCCACTTTCTGTCCATCTCGTGGCTGGTTGTCCTACTCTGCGCTTGCCGGTATGTGGTCTCCATTTGAGGACTTTTCGGACCCATCGGCCATCAGTTCTGCATGCTATGTGCCCCGCCCACTGCCACTTCAACTTACTAATCCGCTGGGCTATGTCGACGACTTTCGTTTGTCTACGGATCTCATCATTTCTGATTCGATCTCGTAGAGAAATTCCGAGCATAGCCCTTTCCGTAGCTCTTTGCGTGACTTTGAGCTTTCTTATGAGGCCCATAGTGAGAGACCACGTTTCAGTGCCATAAGTCATCATTGGTAACACACACTGGTTGTATAATTTTGTCTTGAGCGACTGAGGTATATCATATAAGATGAAAAAACTTTTCTAAGTTTCCCGAATGCTGCCCAGCCGAGTTGGATTCGAAGATTGACCTCTTTCACAAAGTTGGACCGGCCTAGTTGGACTGTTTGTCCTAAGTAGACGTATTTGACTACAATTTTGAGAGTCGAGTTCCCCAATTTTGTTATTAATAAAACAAGTGAACAAAAGAAGTCTGCAAGGATCGTGGCGTATGGCAACACCTAGTCTCTGCCTATCCTTTCGGAATATGGGCATGAGTTACGTATGTGTCGTGACGTAGTTGCATTAAGGGGATCCAGTTGGCTAACAGCGCCACTAATGTAAAAACGGCATAATATCTTACAGATTATAAGACAAGAATATTTTTTATTGCACACAAGAAGCGAGACATAAAATATATATTATAGATAGATAGAATATTCTTTATTGTACACAGAGATTACAATAACAGATTATATTTGCAAAAAGTGTCTGTACAATCTCTCAATTATGTTAACAGTGAGTTTCAGTACCCGCGACAAAGTCATAGGCAGTTTAAATAATAATAATAATAATAACTTCCACACAACACAATCACTTGACCTGGTCCCAAACTAGGATACCCTGTGCTATGGTAACCAGGCAAGGACGTCACAAACATTAAAATATGCCCAGACTGAGGTCATTTGTACAAAAGTATGGCGGCCCCCACGACCTCTGTTTTCGTAGCTAAGCGCCTTAACGGCCATACCACGAGGCAGTCAAATAATCTGTGGTACAGACCCTTTGCCACAGACTATATTATCTGCCTCTCTGGAGTTTTTAAGGAATCCTGTCTTTTTTATAAATAAAACCGTGGTAACATAAGCAGCCTATATACGTCCCACTGTAGGGCACAGGCCTTCCCTCAGGGAGAGAGTATGGGCTTAATCGCCACGCGTGCCCACCGCGGATTGGCGATTTCAAGCGCTGAATATCTCAGACACTCAGGTTTCCTCACGATGTTTTCCTTCACCGTTAGCGAGTGATATTGCTACTATAACTTCACAAATGTACATAACTCAGAAAACCAAGTCATAGGTACAAACCGTGGAAAGTATTTAAAAAAATGTAAATCCGAAAACACTGTGAGAAACCTGAGTGTCTGAGGTGTTCATATACCTCAGCACTTGCCAATCCTCAGTGGGCATGCGTGGTGATTAAGCCCATCCTCTCTCTCGGTGAGAAGGCCTGTGCCCTGCAGTGGGACGAATATAGACTACACATTTAAAACAACATAACATAAACTCACGCCTGTATCCCAGAGAGGTAGGCAGAGACCAGGGACTGCCAATTGCTACGATCCTGACAGATCACTTTCGCTTCCTCAACATTAATTAGTCGCACGCCGATGCACGCACGCCGATTTCGGGTACTTTTTATTTTGCCCTTTGCTAATTGCCCTATTTGGTCGAAGTATGTTCGTATGAAGGAAATGTGAAATATGAAGGAAAAAAAACAAAACAAAACTGATAAAATACTCATAGAACGAAGTTGTTAAGTACATTGCCATTTACTTGTTAATTTCATCGAATTTTATGTCTAAATGGAATGTTGTAGGTATTGGTATTGCGCATTCTATAGGTACCTTTAGAGTACCTTTTTAAGTAAATAAACGTCATAGTTATTCCGCTCTCCGATTTCCTGAAATACTAGCTGAAATAATGAGAAATGGTGGCACTTTACTAAAATACTTGAAAGCTCGGTACAGACGGTAAGTCGGAAAAGCGTATCGTAAGATTTTTCAAGACTTGACAAATTTTGTTTATGTTTCAAAATTTTATGTTTTAATTGGAAAGTAATGCAAAAGTAAAGGTTGATGCGCTGTTAACTGTGTGTGTATTAATAATATGGCTGTTTGTTTGTATTAATCGACACTAAATAATATTGTGTGGCGCCGGATTAAGAATAACGTCACTCAATTTCCTTCCGTGGATGTCGTAGAAGGCGACTAAGGAAATCAATTACCAGGAGACGGGCAGCAGCATCCTCCTGAGATTCCAACCGCATACTGCGATCGCCAACCCGCCTGCCGAGCGTGGCGATTATGGCAAAGCCCTTCATGGTTAGGAAAACCATGAGGGAGGCCTATGTCCTGCAGTGGGCGTCGGCTGTTGATAGTGAAATAATATTCCTCACTTCATTCTAAGAACCATCTGTCTATCTATTTCACTTTCCTATATTTTGCAATAGCTTAGAAAGCACCTTTCGTAAGCCCGTCTGTACCAAGCTTTACCTAGAGGGTTGGAACTTGCAACGAATAATAATCCTGGACAATGATAAATTGATACTTGAAGCTGGCAATAAAAACTGAAAACAGGAACGAATACTCTGTTTCTCCATTAATAAACTTCTCGGGAGACTAAAATTGTACATTTTAAATGCAATAAGCTGCGAGTGAAAAGATCTTTTATAAAATGGTCTTGTTTTCATGAAGAACATGTTGTGAAATGAAAAATAAGAAGGGTACAGTCAACAGCTACTTAATTTGTACAATTTAATATACAGGGTGTAAAATTCACAGATTTTTTTGAAAATACATAATAGAGATTACAAAATGGATCTAACAGAGCACACCCTGCCCGCTTCGGTCTGCCACGTCGCCGGTGGCCATCGTGCTGTATCCAATCCGTGACGATTTATCCCACTATATGCATATGGACCTTCCAGCTGCACTTATACACTGTAACGAGGTAATCGCCTCGTTGCTTCTTTTATCATTTTCGGCCATCTACTATTCCAAATTTAACTATTTTATGACATGTGCCGCAGTGTTCGGACGTATGTAGACAGATATTCCTCAGCCTCCGAACTAAGTGGACGTAAACAAGATCCTATCTTTATTACCAAATTATTACAACACGTCTGTCACCTTATCCTACGTATCCTGCATCTTTATCTACGAAATTAATAATATTTCAAAGGCACATTAATTTTATTAATGTGCCTTTCCTTTCCATTATATTGTAAATACACCGTGCCCCTGGATACCTTCTTTCATTATCTCGGATCGCACCCAACAAACCCTCCTGCGACAACACCATGAATTTTGGGTGGTTTGAAAGCGATAGAAAAAAATTTACGTGCCTTAACAATAGCTGCTATCGAATACGCTAGTTTGTTTTTTTTTTAAACAGGCAATTCCCAAAAATATATCGACTCAAACTTGAATCTATTAGAACCATTAGCAGCCAGCCAGAGCGGTGCGTGCGCGCCGCGGGTCCGCTGGTCATTGTTCTGATAGACGGAGAGGCGGTAATAGTTCGCGCATTATTTTAAATAAGATTTTACAAATATTATGATATATATTCTCGAATGGAGACCACAGGCAAGTGCAGCGTAGGACGACCAGCCACAAGATGGACAGATGACCTCATCCAAGTGGCAGGAAGACGCTGAATGCAAGCCGCTTCCAATTTCCAATTCTTTTTGGGAATCCATAGAGGAGGCCTATGTTTAGCAGTGGACTTCTTGTGGCTGAAAGGTGATATTTATTTCAGAAATCTTGTTTCAAGTTTTTTGTTAACGTTTATACTTAAAAGTAACTGTCTAAATAGATGCCATTTTTAATTGCTAATGATATAACAGGAGCCTTCAAACCACCAAGATTTTAGCGTGTCTATTACGAGTATAAAGTCAATCAGTCGGCCCAAACTCGTCCACTCCAGGAGTGGACCAGTATGGCCCGATTGCTCGATTTTATAGGCTTACCCAAAGGCACCTAGTTCCTTGTGTGCTCAGTCATCCTCATCCAGCCACTGCCTGCTATTACAGATGTTAAATAAATTTTTTTCGTTCGTAAGATTTTGCAAAAAAAAAACTATCGTAATTAGCAGTTATTAGATGATTAATGTTTTATTGTTTTGGTTATTTATTGGTATTCTTTATACAATAATTTACTAGTGTGTAATAAAAAGTTATTTCTTTGTGCTAAAAACCTAATATCACACTAGGGAGCTTGCCATAAACTAAGATTGGAAAGAATTTTTTTTATACCATAGAAACCTCAGAAAAACGTAGAAAGATGTTATTGCGTTTTTCTAAGCGACGTCATAGCTTGAGCCCGAATTAAAGGGGAAACCGGCAAACTGGAAGCTGCATCCCCCGAGTCGGTAAATTCTCGCTTTTATCTGTGCCGGGAACGGCTGACACTCTCAATTAACTTTTTAAATTAAACCAGGTGAGACACCCAATTTCCGTGCACTTTGTGTAAATACGATTTAAGTGGCTTTTAGCAAAGAGAAGGGGTGACATTTCCCTGATGGCTCTTGAATGTGGTTTATGTTCTGATTTTGAAGACCGAGTCCGATACACGCGATGTGGACGTGCCTCCAGAGAATAAAAAATAATATTTTTATTTTTTTTATTTAATGGTTTAATCCTGTTTTTTGGTAATTATAATTAGATAGGAATTACATACTGATGAAATATGAACAATATTTTTCGATCTTACCGATATAATAATAAAAAAATATAAACTGAGTTTGATATTTCATTAGGAAGAAGTATTTACTTTTCTACAGTGTTTGATACACAGTTACGTAAGTATATAAATATTTTTTATCATCACAGTTTTATTTATGAAATCGGGTCTTAGCCTAATACATACTTCCTTCCATACTATATTGCGGGTATGTCTAGGATTGTCATTTGGAAGAAGTATTTTTAACGTAAGTGGTCGCTTAACTCTAGAAAATGCTGTGCAGAACATGCCATACATGAAAAACGGACTGGACTTTAAATCTACCCCAACAGATTCGAATGGTTTTTCTCACAAAAAAACATAATAGTATTTCTACTGGCTAATAGATGTCAGGAAGTCATATTTTTCAGTTGATGGCCCTAGTTGCCAAAGATAAAAAAATAAATAAAAAGTAATAGTATTACTACTTGCAAAAGCTTTAAAAGAATAATAGTATTACTACTCGCCAACAGATGCCAGGAAGAGCCATATTTTTCAGTTTCAGTTTGCCAAAGATTAAAAAAAATAGTATTACTACTCGCCCATAGATGACAGGAAGAGCCATATTTTTCAGTTTAAGTTTGCCAAAGATTAAAAAAATAGTATTACTACTCGCCAATAGATGTCAGGAAGTCATATTTTTCAGTTTATGTTTGCCAAGCCTTTAACAAAATAAAAAAAATAATAGTATTACTACTCAGTCAGTAAGAGACACTTTTTTCAGTTTATGTTTAAGTGGATGGTCCCAGTTAAATATTTAAAAAAAATAAAAAAATAATAGTTTTACCACTCGGCAAAGCTTTAAAAAAATGATAATATTACTACTCGCCAATAGATGTCGGGAATAGTCATATTTTTAGTTTATGTGTAGGTATGTTGATGGCCCAAGTTGCCAAATCTTTGAAAAATTAAATAATAATAGTATTATTACTCGCCAATAGATGTGAAGAAGAATCATCATTTTCAGTTTATGTATGCCAAAGCTTTAAAAAAAAAATAGTATTACTATTAGGATGCGTTGATAAAGGGCTCCTAATAATAGTTTTTCTCACAAAAGAAGGAACTTCAAAAAAAAGGCAAAAATTTTATAAAAATGGAAAAATAAAGCGGACCAGCATACTCAACTTTTGAGCATACTCAAAAATGCTTAATTCTCGGAATTCGTCATCATCATCATCATAATCAGCCAGTGTCAGTCCACTGCTGGACATAGGCCTCTCCCAAGACACGCCACTGAGCCCGATCTAAGGCTCTTCATTTCCAGTCACTGCCCACCGCTTTGCGAATGTCGTCGTTCCACCTGGTCACAGGGCGTCCTACGCTACGTTTGCCGATTCGCGGTCTCCACTCTAGAACCAGTCTTCTCCAACGGTTATCGGTCCTGCGGCAGATATGACCAGCCCACTGCCACTTCAGTTTGCTAATCCGTTTAGCTATGTCGATCACTTTAGTTCTCTGGCGAATTACTTCGTTTCGGATTCGATCCCGCAGAGAAACACCCAGCATAGCTCTCTCCATAGCTCGCTGAGCGATTTTAAATTGGTGGACTAGTCGAACCGTGAGTGTCCACGTCTCGGCTCCTTTAGAGACTGCGGTATAGGCGACGAGAACAGTCGACGGAGTTTCCTGAATGCTGCCCAGCCCAGCTGAATTCTTCTCTGGATTTCCTTCTCGAAGTTATGTCTGCCTAGTTGGAACGTCTGCCGTAGGTAAACATACTGCGAAACAACTTCGAGTGGGATTCCATTTACGGTAATCGGTTCCGGAATTCGTCAGTTAGAGTTTATCATTCACAACTACTTCTGTTCTTTTTTCTGAATTTTTTCGTAATTTTTTAACTATTTATTTTTCATATTCCTGTTTTTATGATTCGTAATGTTGCTGTTTTGTAGATAATGCATGAAATGAAACAATAGGTGGTATAGATTTGATTTAAAAATTATTTGTTGCACAAGATTATAATAGTAAATTTAATGAAGTTTTTTTAAATTCTCTTATAGATATATCGTACAATACGAACGTTCACTTTCATCTAGGACATTTAGGACGCCCCGAGTGTAATCACCACTAACTCATTCACTTTCAATAGACAAATATTAGGGGTTAAAGTATGAAATTGCCGTTTTATTGCAATAGGTTCTTTGAATTGACATAGAATCTTCATGGTTTGAGGTTTTCGAATGAAACTTTTTTCAAATGGTTTCTATGATGTTCTTTTTTTAAAAAATGTAAAACATTTGAATATCAACTTTCAATTGTTTTTGTTATTCAATTTACACAAGAAAGATGGATACTGCGAAAATTCGAGTGATTATGAGGCACCCATTTTTCGTATTTTTTTATTTTATTGATTTGACGCAAGTGAGTCAATATTGTGGGTAAGGTAACGTTAAACCATGCCGCTAATTCCTGGGTAGTTTGACTAGGGTCGGCTTCCACTATCTCTCTTAATTCATCGTTATTCACCTGTGTGGGCGGTCTTCCTCGTGGCTCGTTCTTTAAGTCGAAATTTCCATCACGAAAGCGTTTAAACCAAAATCGCTCGGTGCGTTCATTAGTAGACCCCTGTCCAAACGCAGCATTGATATTGCGGGCTGTTTCTGCCGCGTTGGTTCCGCGTCGGAACTCGTATTCAAAAATCACTCGAATTTTCGCAGTATCCATCTTTCTTGTCTAAATTGAATAACAAAAACAATTGAAAGTCGATATTCAAATGTTTCACATTTTTTAAAAAAAGAACATCATAGAAACCATTTGAAAAAAGTTTCATTCGAAAACCTCAAACCATGAAGATTCTATGTCAATTCAAAGAACCTATTGCAATAAAACGGCAATTTCATACTTTAACCCCTATTATAACACACCAAAATCAGTTTTCGCTGTAACTGAACCGTTTTTGAAGGGACAGTTGCATAATAATATTGTAAGAATCAGCTTACACAGGAAATGTACCTCTAGATGCTAAAATGCTTCGTAGTACTTCTACAAACAGGGCTGCCAACGGCAGCCGCCGACGCGCTGACGCACATATTCGATGCTGAAATGTCGACGGCTGCAGTTGGCACACTTGCCGCCCGTGTGTAAGCGCCCTAATGCGAAAAGGTCTCAAGGGGGACAAAATTAAGAAAGGTAAAATACCATGGCCTTATTGATTAAGGGGTAAGGGCACTTCATATTCTAATCCAACGCGAACGAAGTCGCACGCACAGCTAGTCAATAATAATAATAACTTCCACACAACACAAACATTTTTCCTGGTCCCAAACTAGGATATCATGTGCTATGGTTTTTAAGTAAGTAAGTAAAAAATATTTATTTACAAAAAGATATACAAATTAAGGTCGCTTATAGGGCAAGGGCATCACAAACATGGAAATACACCCTGAGTGAGGCGATTTGTACAAATGTACGCGGCACCCAGTGGGATTCAAAGCCACGACCTCCCGCATCGTGATCAGCCGTGCTACCGGCTTCCAAACTACCCACAGTGCACGGTGTATATGGACGAAAACCTTCAGAAATGTCGTTTCAACTTTTTTGCAGCCATTATTCAGCGGGTGTCGCATTGCATTCGAAATTCAAACGCGGGAACGTCCGCGGCAAACGGATCGCAAATAATTTACGATATCGAGCCAAAATCAGTGGCTTGCCCGTGAGTCGTAGCTTAAACCACAAAAATGCATACAACAAAGGGAATTTCGACTGTTGGATTTACAAAAAATGTAATATAAGCCCGGCCCGATACTGTTTCTCGTGGAGTTTCACGTCTCTCCTATTTCTATGGGAATGTCTGGTGAGGATATTATGCTGCAACAAAAAAAAAAAAAATATATATATATATATATATATATATATATATATATAAAAATCTCAAATAAATGACTTTTCTGGACTGTACCGTAAAAAAACATCTCCCAAAACGCCTTTCTGGTAAATAGATACACATGCAAACATTTATATTAAAATACAAAAAATATTTAGTAAAGGAATATTGCGATGCTTTTGCGATGATTGACGAGAAAACTATATCAAAATGTAGTGGCAAACCTTGGGCCCCATTTAGATAGACAAATGAAAAGAATGGAACATTCTTGGTTTACTATGACGATTAGAAGTACTCACATCGCTTAGCCAATTAAGTTTTGTGGGTTACCTAGCAAGTAGACCAATTTGTTCTAATCCGCTTCGGAATATACATCAAATTGTCATAATAAAATATTATTTGATTGTAGTTTTATAAAACGCGGCCGTCGTCTGTGTAAATTCTCAGTTAAGATGACGAAGAAGAAGAAAGACATTTATTGGGACAAATTAACACGTCATAAAAAAGGGCATAACAAGTAACATATAAATACATAGGAAAAACAAGTCACACAAATACAACAGACCCTACAAGACCCTAATGTACTATGAAAAAATGCGACATTATCGAAAGGGTCGACAACGTCGCACTCGAGCCCGACAATTCACTTGAATCTAGCGACAAAATACGGTTATATTTTTTAATAGCTGTTACTATTCAACTAAACTATTCAACTATGGAAACTATTGAAAAAAAGAACCGTGTTAAATGAAGTCGAATGAATTGTCGGGGTCAAGAGCGACGTAGACGACTCTTCCGAACATTGGCCTAATTACGCTCACCAAATCCTGAGCGATTCCAATCGTCTAACTGTCAAATTCCATACTAATTTGACAGTTAAACGATTGGAATCGCTCTGGATTTGGTGAGCGTAATATAGGGGCAGCGCTGCTTCATAATAGGAACATATCAAGGTTATTTTGAAATCGTTAGCAATATTTTGAGGGAATGTTCTTTTCATTGCGAAATTATTTATTACTAATGGTATGACATATTTGGGAATATTCGTAATTTTCGACCTTTGGCTCTGTGGCCTAATTATGCGCACCAAATCCTGAGCGATTCCAATCGTCTAACTGTCAAATTCCATACTAATTTGACAGTTAGGCGATTGGAATCACTCAGGATTTGGTGAGCGTAATATAGGGGCTGAACTAAGAATCCAAATTCGAAGTGGTAGGAAGTACCATGATGTTAAAAAATGTTTTCTAATATGTTAAGTCCGTCGTCCAATACGCGTAAACAATTAACAAAACTCAATTGTTTTGTGTGTTGGCCGGCGCCATCAATAAGACGCTCGAACCATAGTTTTTTTTTAAATATTTTAATAACTTTTCGTCCTGATATTGTTTGTTTACGCTCAAGTGAAATAATTTAGGGTAACAAATAAAAAAAAATTGACTTGCAATTTTTTTCAAAACTAGCACCATAAATGTTTCTCATTCATGGTTAGAATATGCCCTTAAAAACGAATTCAAAGTTACCCTGTACTATACAAAAATAAAATGGCAAGATGTTTCGCACAAACGGACCAAATAGAGCTGTTGAGGGGGGAATCCAATAGTCACGTCCCTCAGCCATGAGGATACGTAGGGAGAATAATATAAATCAAGAGAAACATCCCCCGACAAATGTGACCTCTAACGAGTCATTTAACAAAGATAATAAATTTTCATGTTAGCGTCATATCTGGCATGGACTTTGCTTTTAAGTATAGACGAAAAAATAAATATTTAAGGGGCTCCCATACATTACAAACTTAAATTTTTTGTCGTTTTTTTCCCGATTTTAATAACGACAATAGGTAGACGCTTCAAACATTCACAGAATGTTTAATTCTATATTCGCTGCAAAAATAAATAATTAAATTGAAATAAAATAAATGTTTAACGTGGCTCCCATACAACAAACGTGATTTTTTGCAGTGTTTTCTTGACATTTGTGTCTAATGTTGTATAGATAATGGTACGGAAACCTGCGTGCGCGAGTCTGAATCGCACTTGGCCGGTTTTTTATTTTTGTTGGCAATAAAGACAATTTTCTTTTTGCTCTCACGCAATAAAAAATAACTATTTGAGGAGAAAAATATGTATTGAGTTGTTACCTTAAATGTACCGTTACTTTTCCCTACTTTCGAATGTTGCGAGTTTTCGTAACGTAAACTCACGCCTGTATTCCGGAAGCGTAGGCAGAGATGAAGGTTTGCCACTTGCCACGACCCTGACAAAACTCTTTCGCTTTGTTATACCCCTTGTATGTATGCCTTTGTGCTGCGAGTACTCCTAGTTTCACCGACTCAGCATCTCCCTTTAAATCCCAATAAATCTTTTTGTTTTAAACAAAACCCGAAACCCGTTAAAATAGCATTATCAACATTGCTCAGTGGTTGCGTATGCAACCCCATGCCGGTTTCGAGTACTTTTTATCTCATTATTAGCTATGTCCATAAAGACGTACCTTGTCTTTCCTGTGGGCTAGGCCGACTAAGCTGTCGGTATAGGATGGTATAGGTGCTGGGCAAGCCTACTCCATCTAAAAACAATATCCCAGGCCTTGCAGTGTCCGAGTGGTCCCTTCACCCATCTAGTGTGTGTGAAGGTGCCACTGGACGCTGCATAAATTATTTCATTACGTAGATGCAACGGCCTTTTAATAATATATATGTATAGATTTATGTACAGATAATGAAATAATATTTTGCTTACAGACCAAAATACACAAAGAGAGATGGATATTCCGTGAATGAAGCCTCCTTAACACCCATTAAATCCTGAAAATTACAACACATTAAAATTAAAGGGAGCCCCAATAAATATCTTGAAAGTCTCCAAAAAATAAAAGACAAGAAAGCCCCTATCTCATAAAATATCGCCTTAAAAAATCCTTAATCGTGAGATTCGCTAATACGGGATTATCTTGAAAAATGACTTGCTCATCGGGATTCCGATTTTATCTTCTGCCCGGGCCCTAGGACATTATCGCGACTGAGAGATCTCCCAAAATTGTAATTTGTAGCAAGCGCTGCATGTGAAAAACCTTGAATCTCCGCTTTATTTAAAACCCTGAATTTACCAACCAACTTACCAACACCCCGAAAAATCCTACAATTATTAGACAAACACCTCTTTTCGTTTTAAATCAATGTCTAGCGTAAAACATTATTGTTGTAACAGAAATAAATTAAACTGACAGGTTCGTAGGAGTGACATTGATTTTTTGCTGATAAAAGAAGCAAGAGAAACAATGAATATCATCAAACATCAGAAATTAAAAAAAACACCCACGTCAACTTCATAATTCCCAAATGATGTGATTTTTGTAGCGTTAACAATACTGCTGGGACTGGAAATTTACGAAGATATCCACGGAAGTTGTTTTTTTAGGGAACAGTTCCATGTTTTTTTTAAAGTAGGATCAATGCTGTAAAAATAAGGTCTGTAGGAAGTATGAGTGATTTTACTTTGAATGACGGGACACGCAAAAGTTTGGTTAGAGAACGTTGTGGACTGAAAGAGGATGTAGTGACCCGCAAACGCGTAACACTTAAAGTGGGAAATGTGGTAGGTGACTGCCCGAAATGAGCAGGCTATTGCCGTGGACGAGACCAAAGGTTCCAAAGGGTAACCAAATAAGACACAAGATCAAAGGGTATAAAGGTTCTAGTTTCAAGAATTAGAGGGGTACAGAAGGGTGGCAGAGGCAGGACTTTAAGGCGAGTAATGAATTCGCCATTTATTTGCGTGAGAACTAATCTTGTGCCATATTTCTTTCATTTGGTTTTTAGTGTTCCGTTCCCAAAGGGGTAAGGGACCCTATTATTAAAACTCCACTGTCTGTCTGTCTGGCTGGCTGAAATAAAATACTAAAAACAGAATAAAATAAATATTTAAGGGGTGCTCCCATACAACAAACCGTTTTTTGCTCGATATTAATAAGGGCAACAGGTAGACGCTTGAAATATTCAAATGTTGTATAGATAATGGTACGGAACCCTTCGTGCGCGAGGCCGACTCGCACTTGGCCGGTTTTTTTTAATGTGTTGTTACTGGCGAGAATCATTAGTTGTGGTGGTGGAGTAGTGTGGCGCCGGATTAAGAATAGCGTCACTCCATTTCCTTCCGTGGATGGCGTAGAAGGCAACTAAGGAAATCAATTACCAGGAGACGGGCAGCAGCGTCTTCCTGAGATTCCAACCGCATACTGCGATCGCCAACCCGCCTGCCAAGCGTGGCGATTATGGCAAAACCCTTCACGGTTAAAAACCATGATGATGATGATGATGATGATGATTATTAGTTTAAGCTGATGATTCTCCGAGGACTACAAACACTATAGCTAAAGATAACTTTACAAAAAAGGAGTGACATATTTTCAGGGTACATGTATGCATGTTTGTCCGTTTCTTTATTCCACTGTAACTTCTAAATACTCCAACCAATTTAGAAGTGTGTAACTTTGCTACAATCCTTATGTCCTCCAGCGTAAATTCTTCTACATATACAAAGCAGTATATTCTTCCATACATACATACATCATCATCATCAGCTTATGCCTGTCCACTGCTGGACATAGGCCTCTCCTATTGCACGCCACCGAGCACGGTCCTCGGCTACTCTCATCCAGCACTTGCCAGCCGCCCCGCGAAGATCATCGCTCCACGCATCGCAACATACATACATAAGCAGCCTATATACGTCGCTCTGTAGGGCACAGACCTTCTCTTAGGGAGATATTCTTCCGTGGGCAAAACTATTTCGTTGCAGGTAAAAGTAAAATAAGAACAATATTTTGCCAATTGAAACCGGATTATTTTATATTGTATCATGAAGAATACAAGCCGGAACGCAGACCTACACTGGGAATCGTGATTTTGTTTTTGTTGGGGTGTTCGATCGGGGCAGCAAAATTGCTGCCGCAGAAATGAAAACGGGCCAATTTGTGGCACAGGCTGAGCGGAAATGCCCCCTAGGGCTCAGTAAATATCTTTGTGTGAAAGCGCAGCGCTGTTCCATATCACTGGTCGAGGCGGATTTGCACAAAGTGGATTTTGCCTTTAGAAAGACGAACGGCCAATATTATGTGTAGCTAGAAAAACGCGCAAAGTCAGTTTCAAGTTTCAAGATGTAAGCGCTAACGAGGTGGTCATCATCATAATCAGCCATTTGAAGCCCGCTGCAGGACATAGGCCCCCCTCGTGGTTTTCCGAGCTTCCCGGTCTTCTGCCGCCCGCATCCGACTCCCTGCCACTGTAACCAGGTCGTCAGACCATCTGGTGGGGGGCCGGCCTACGCTGCTTCGTACGATCCGCGGTCGCCAGGTCAGAACTTATGTGCCCCGCCCACTGCCACTTCAACTGAGCAATTATTCGAGCTATATAAGTAACTCGGGTTCTTCTGCGGATCTCCTTATTCCTGATTCAATCACGCCGTATAATTGTGTTGAAAAATCGTGTTTCGTAAAATTCGCGAACAATTAGTACCGCCTCTCCGTCTATCAGAACAATGATCCGCGGACCCGCGCCGTGCGCATGTACCGCTCTAGCTGACTTCTAATGGTGGTCGTATTCGAGCGTGTTGAGATATTTTTGGAAAGAGCCGTTCTAAAAAAACTAACTAGCGTTTGGTAGCTATTGTTTAGGCACGTTCTTATTGCTATGGTTTTCAAACCACCCAAAATTCATGATGTATAAAAACTGATTAAAATGTCTTTATTTAATCAAATATGATCAATGTAACAGTTCGTTTAAGTAAATATTTACCAGTAATAGAAGGCTAAGCTCTTCTTACACTGTAGTGTATGAAGTGTGCTTATCTTTTTATTTATATGCCGTCTCCTATCGGAGGTTAGCGACTAATTCGGCTAACTTGCTTTTCGAGGCGGCAAGTGTACCGTACTGCATACGAGTAGAACGAAGAAGAAAACTGATGTCCTTGACACCACCAACAACCGGAAGTGTGCTTGATATAAGCACACTTCCTATGTAAAATCATATCAGTTTTATTTTTATTTTATTTTATAAGGACGTGTTGGAGAGGCATAATATGGAAAGCTGGGATATAGCTCAGGGGAACTGCGAGTAATTTGCTGCTGAGCGACTGGAATGTGTAGTCTTGTGTGGTATTGTATAGATGTCAGAATATATTTGAAGAAAAAAATGGTTCTCGACGCTAAGTTAGATCATGCAAAGCCCGACCACCTGCAGCGATAATGTACAATTACGATAGTGCAGTTTTATAATGTGGCATATAGGTAGGTATACCAGAATTTGGGGTGGTTTGAAAGCTACAGGAAATCGAACCAAAACAGAGCCACTGTCGACACATTAGTTTGTTTTTAGGCTTCCGAACCCAAAGGGTCCCTTATTACTAAGACACCACTGTTCGTCCGTCCGTAAGTCCATCTGTCACCAGGCTGTATCTCATGAACCGTTATAGTAAGACAGTTAGCATTTTCACAGATGATGTATTTCTGTTACCGCTATAACAACAAATACTATAAACAGAATAAAATAATTTTTTGAGGGGGGACTCCCATACAACGTGATTTTTTTGCCGTTTTTTGAACGATATTAACAACGGCAACAGGTAGACGCTTCAAATATTCAAATGTTGTATAGATAATGGTACGCAACCCTGCGTGCGCGAGTCCGACTTACACTTGGCCGGTTTTTTTTCAAAAAGGCACTTTCCAAAAATATATCCACGAATCTGTGAGAACTATAAATAGCCAGCCAGATCGCTGCGTCCGTGCCGCGGGTCCGCGGGTCATTATTTGATAGACAAAAGTCGACAGAGAGAGATGATAGATCAGGCGGCGGGATCACACTAATTTACAAGAATGAAAAGTGTTGCCTGCTGAGGTTGAAAGTCTATCGGACGCATCTAACGCCTGTTTAAGACATAAGGTTTTACTTCAAATGAATCATGGGGATTAAATCCAGAGCCCTTATTATGAAGCAGCGATATGTTCGGAAGGGTCGTGTACGTGGCGCTTGAGCCCAACAATGCAATCGAATCTAGCGACAGATACGGTTCTTTTTTTGAATAGTTTCGAAACTATTAATTCAACTAAACTATTTTAAAAAAGTACCGTATTTGTAGCCTAGATCGGTTGCATCCTCTGTCGTTTAAATTAAAGTAGTCGGTATTTTTTAGACTTAGTTGTTATTTGATAATTATGCACAGGAATGGTTAGCAGAGATTCTATGTATCGAGCAGATAGTTCTTACCACAAAGGCGAAGACGCAAATTCAGATACGCGACAAAGTTTATGGAACCATTTTATGTCGTGTGTAAGAAATGAAATAAGGCGTGTTGATACCTAAATTCCCTCCTAAATGTCCCCCAGGGTTAAGTAAATACTCGTACGGATCTTACATGTCGTATTGGCTTTTAGGCGAATGCTTGCTTTTTTGCGTATATTTTTTGTATGAATGTGTCAGTTTAGCTAGTCCATGGGGACGTTCTTTAGGTTGGCGGAACGTTATAACAATTAGACGGTGGTGTCTGTGTCTTACCTTTGATAGTTTTTATCTCTTTAACCATAAAGGTGGTGATGAACCTGAGCATTCAGGTCTAACAGAACCGCGATCATTCGCTGTTTCTAAATTGGTCGAACTGAACAACGAACAGACCCAAGCTTAGACCCAAACATTGCTACGGACATTCTAGCGGACGCTCCAGTAAATGCTCGTCATGTGTAAAGATGTCACACGGCGGAAAAATGGCAAAATTGCGAAGTTCGGCAAAATGAAGCAAACTGTCGTTTCGCTAGAATGCTGGTTAAAACGCTCCAGTTTGTTTTGTGAGCTTTTATCTGCAACGAACATTCACTAGAATGCTCATTACACGTTAATGCTCAGGTCTATCAGCACGGGGTGTCCTAGTTTGGGGCCAGGTCAAGTGATTTTATTGTGTGAAAATTATTATTATTATTAATACTATTGGCGGCCTTATTACTTAAAGTAATTTCTTCCAGACAACCCTTTTTTGTCAAATTAGGTGCCGGACATCTCCGCCTGACTTATAAAGAGGTCATATTCATTTTCCCAGAACCATCCCAAGGCGGATGGACCAAAACATAATAAAATTATTTATAAATTTACGTTTTTTCTCTATCGCTAGAATCGCTCTATATATTAATTATACAAGTGACACTAATTGTGTAGAGCCGGATTCATTAAGAATAGCGTCACTCCATTTCCTTCCATGGATATCGTAGAAGGCGACTAAGGAAATCAATTACCAAGAGACGGGCAGCAGCGTCTTCCTGAAATTCCAACCGCATACTGCGATCGCCAACCCGCCTGCCGAGCGTGGCGAACCACGAAGGAGGCCTATATCCTGCAGTGGGCGTCAAATGGCTGATGATGACACTTACTAAATTTTAGGCCACTGCATAGTTAGCTTTGGACGTCGAAAGTCTCCAAATGGGACCGAGCAGCGAGTTGGATGAGGCACAGAATTGATTTTCCGATCAAATGAGACGCCTGAAAGGACTTCAAACTTTTTAACTAGATTCCACTGGCCGTTGTCGCGCTCCAGGAGATGTGACGTCATGGGAGTTAGTCCGCAGAAATGTCTGAGTCTAAAGGTGCAGTCGACAGCAGGACAACCGTTTAAGCGTCACATAGGTATTTATAGCCTATAGATAGGTGACTCTGCAGGCCATAAATGTGCGTAACTTAGGAAACAAAGTCATTGTGGTGATGCTGAGATTCAAACCAACGGCCTCCCAAATGTAAAACCGGTGTTCTATGTATTAACATTATAATTATACGTGATTATTTACGTTGATAGCCTCATTGGTCTAGCGGTATCACGTCTGATTACCATGCTGGAGGTCGTGGGTTCGACTCCCACTGGGGGCCGCCGTACATTCGCACAAATGGCCCCAGTCTAGGTGTATTTCCATGTTTGTGATGTTTTCCTGGTATTATTATTAATATAGTATAACTATAGTAAATTGTATATTAGTGATTGTTTTACTAACCTTAAAAAACTTCTGCCGAACCGACAGAAATTGTTTTCTGCGTAGGTAACTCAATTTTGGTCAATAATTATGTTCTATTCTATATTATCTTGTCATTCCTGCGGACATCTCTATTTATTATTATAATATTATTATTTAATAATAAAAATAATAACTTGAATTTTCGCTATCGCTTAATATATCGCTTAACATTTACATAATTACTCATTATAATTTAGTTTTATTTTTATAACTGACAACTTGCGGCTTTGTGTACGTGAAGTTCAGTCTAGTTACATGTTATTCCCGTGTATACTCTAGTTACACATTACACACACTTTATATAATTATATGTTATCTCAGCTGGCTCCTCTTTTTCCTCTCTGAGTTGAGCACGCCGTCTTTTCTGAGACATCATCATCATCATCATCAGCCACTCGACGCCCACTGCAGGACATAGGCCTCCTTCGTGGTTTTCATAAGCTTGAGGGGTTTTGCCATAATCGCCACGCTTGGCAGGCGGGTTGGCGATCGCAGTATGCGGTTGGAATCTCAGGAAGACGCTGCTGCCCGTCTCCTGGTAATTGATTTCCTTAGTCGCCTTCTACGACATCCACCTTCTCTGGGTACCGGCATAATACCAGCGCTGGAGTTTATCCAAACCTCCAGCACATGCTGAGCCGGAGCCACTTTGCATTTGTCATACCCACCAATACAATATCGTAGTTATTCTATTTTTGGCACTTGCCGTAACGTTGTATGGCACAGTTGTATGTTCTTGTTGTCTGTGTCTATTTTGTTACTTTCATCCTTTTATTTTTTGGTTTTTGAGCGTGTTATGTGTGTGTGAAGATGTAAATAAATGGTTTATCTATCTATCTACTTACTAAGATTATAGTACCTACCTAAAGTTAGAAAAGACAGAGAGCTATGCACTTCAATGAATGCGTCGACCTCGCCCAGTTGGCACGTTGCGCGGGCGCCGGTCAAGGCACGCGCTTCAGCTCTGTGTCACGCGATATTTGAGCTTAATACTATGAAGAAATCTTGTTATTAAAATCTATATCAAAGTTTTTTTATTCAAAATAACACGGAAACTATAACTTATTGGACGTTAAAAGTAAAATTAGGCCTCCATTTCGAAATCTACATAATTTTGGTGAAAAAATGGACAAAAAACTTCAATGTTAAACGGGTCTAAGCTGGCCTGAATCTTTAATGATTATCTCAAAAATATAATTTTACTAACCTCGGGAACGAAGCACGAGTATAATTCATGATTAAACGAACTTGTAACAAGCGCTGAAGTATGTAGGCCACAGGTTTTCTCTCAGAGAGAGAATATGGGCTTAATCACTACGCGTGCCCACCGCGAATTGGCAATTTCAAGCACCGAGGTATGTGCACACCTCAGACACTCAGGTTTGCTCACGAGGTTTTCCGTACGTGTTTTTGAATAACCTAAAACCGGAAAACAACCATATCATACCATAAACTTACGCCTGTATCCCGGAAGGGTAGACAGAGACCAGGATCTGCCACTTGCTACGATCCTGATAGATCTCTTTTGCTTCAAGAACATTATTATTCGTTGCTTGCACGCCGGTTTCGGGTACTTTTTATCTTGCCCTTTGCTAATAAACCCGTTACTTGGTAGAAGTATGTGAGCCTGTAACGTCCCTTACCGACTCGCTTCCACTCACCTGGAAACCGTTTCTTAAATATCGATAAAATCAAGGCGCACTGTGCATATATTTAGACGAACTCATTTGAGCCCTCTTTGACCCCCTTCATCCCCCTTCTATCTTTGAAGCCAGTTATGTCGCAGGACCAATTTGCAGATGGATAATGAGCATTGCTCCAACGTTCATCCATTCACCTTTTATAGTTCACATCTCGACACTCACTAAGGCACTCAATCAAAGATAGAGAATACTTTGTCTAATATAAAAATCTCGTGTCACAGTGTTTGTTATAGAACTCCCCCGAAACGGCTTCAGCAATTTTTATGAATTTTTTGTGTATATGTTACAGCCAAAGTAATAAATCTGGATATTATATATATTGTCTAGTCATTATATATAACGTCTACTCAGTTTAGATAAAGTGATAATCAACACAAAATTAATCACATTTACTAGCAATTTTATATTCAAAATTCATTTTACCAAGCATTATTCAGTCAAAAGTATCGTTTGGCAAAAACGGCGGTATCCCACGTTTTGCCATATCATAATGTAGGGTACCTATGACTTTTCCATGCACCAACCTTGTTTAAGTTTGACACAAAACTAAGTTTTTTAGTGAAATATTTTTTTTCGCTTTTATATAAAAAAAAAAAGAACTAACACCCGAAGTTTCAGGATGTAGCGGAGCGCTCCGCTCCATCCTGGAACTTCGAACCTATTTTTGCTTATGTGTACTGACCTAACAAACAAAATGCGAATAATTTATTACTTTGTCTAGTGAATTTGGCTTTTATATATAATGACCAGTCATTATGTATAATAGCTATTTAATCACTATGACTGTAACATATATTTGGTAGGACTGAGAAAGGTCGTAGGCTAATTAATATGGTAACACAACGTTTGCTGAGTAAGCTAGTTGTATATAAAAATGGAAATAATACAGATATTTCAAAGATCACAAGCAGCCTTTATACGTCCCACTGGTAGGGCACAGGCCTTCTCTCTCGAGAGAGTATGGGCTTAATCACCACGCGTGCCCACCGCGGATTGGCGATTTGTGAAGTTATAGTAGCAATACCACTCGCTAACTGTGCAGGAAAACATCGCGAGGAAACCTGAGTGTCTGAGCTATTCGCATACCTCAGCACTTGAAATCGCCATTTCAACGATAAATCATCGCTTAAAAGGCACTTCTAATTGAGCTAGAGATTTGAAATTTGGAACATTAACAGTGTTTATGAGTAAATAACGGAAAAATCATTAAAAATAAGAGCTTATCAGCAATTACAAATGTTGAATTTTTTTTTTGTAAAGAAGCCGCGTGTTACATAATAACCTCCTCAGTCCTGACCTTGAAAAGAACAATTGAAAACCATTGTTATTTTCAAGGTCAGGACTGAGGAGGATAATACTTAATAAAAAGGAGAATGACAGAGATTTACAATTTTTAGACTTGATCTAACCATTTTGGTAATTGGAGACTTCCAAGATTAGAATGACTCTCTTCTGACGAATTTTCAAATGTATTTGAGGCATATAGAATCAAAGGCAGCCGGGTACCACACATTAATGCATGGTACCCAGCCACCTCCGATTCCAAACGTCTCAGTTTATTCTTTGCTTATGAATGAATATATGCAGTACCAGGAATCTCGGTGTTTCATTGCTTCCTAAGAAAGAGCAACAAAAAATGGGTTTTGAGTGATTTAGACCCTCTTCACCTGTAACTAGGTCTAGAGTTGAGTGCGTTGACCCAGTTGGCACGCCAACGGCGAGCGGTCAAGGCGCGTGCCTTGGTTGTGTCATGCGCAAGAGTCCGCGTTGTTCGGCGGGCAAAGATCGATAGAATATTTTGCTCTGGATGCAAGAAACAAATATCACATTTGCCATACCAGATACCGGTAATTGACAGGGTATTGTTTAATTTTTATTGTTGCTTAGGTGTTAACTGCTTGAGCCCTCTTAATATTACTCCCGTACAACTTTAGAACATTGGACTCTGAAGCGGGAGACCCAGGTTCGATTCCCAGTGCGGGCATGTACCTATAACTTTTCTATTTGTGATGTTATAGTAGCAATACCACTCGCTAACGGTGAAGGAAAACATCGTGAGGAAACCTGGGTGTCTGAGCTATTCACATAACTCAGCGCTTGAAATCACCAATCCGCGGTGGGCACGCGTGGTGATTAAGCCCATACTCTCTTTCTGAGAGAAGGCCTGTGCCCTACAGTGGGACGTATATAGGCTGCTTTATGATGACAACTTTGGAAGAAAGGAGTGGCTGAAAACTATCGCAGCCCGTTCAGAAAAAAGTGAAAGTAAAAAAAAACCAAGCACAAGCGTAATCCAAAAACATCTCAAATCGCAAATAGAATTTCACATTTTCCAACCTACAATTCCGTTACAGACGTGCTGAGAATTTTAGGAATATACCCGAAGTTGTTCTCCGTATAGTATTTAATTGTATTAAATTATGTTTAAATCGCTCAGCGTGCTATAGAAAGGGCTATGCTCGAGGTCTCTCTGAAAGATCGAATTCGAAACGAGGTGATCCGACAGAGAACCAAAGTCACCGACATAGCCCACCGAATTAGCATGCTGAAGCGGCAGTGGGCCGGCCATATCATCCGAAGAGCTGATAACTGATGGGGTAGACGAGTTTTTGAGTGGAGACCGCGGATCGGTAAACGTAGTGTAGGACGTCCTCAGACTCGGTGGAGTGATGATCTCCGCAGGCGGCTGGCTCTGGATGAGAAAGAGAAAGTAGCCGAGGACCGTGCTCAGTGGCGTGCAATAAGAGACGCGATGTCCAGCAGTAGACAAGCGTAGGCTGATGATAATGATGATGTTTAAATATCAATATTATGACAATCCTTGCTCGTACATAAAAACGCAAATAGTATTATAATAGTCTTATACATTGATGCTGGGTACAAATCTAAGGTAGCCCCTGAGTGGTAGCCACGAACGGGTCGACGCGGTCGGTGCGGAGACCACCAGCCCGGTAGGCCGACGACATTGTACAAGCGTAAACATTGGACGAGACTGGCAAGGGACCGGATGGGCTGGCGTGAAAGAGAAGAGGCCTATGGCCAACAGTGGGCTCTGTTTACGGGCTGATTAGATAGATAGAGAGACAAATCTAAGCCGATTCAAGGGAGGCCTGATCAGACAAGCCCTCATGTACACTACCGTGGCCAAACGAACGAGGTAGCGGCTACGGATTTTTTGGAAAATATCCTAAGGACAAGAGGCCAAGTCGATTGGATTTAGTTGGCCTCAACTTGAAGCTACCGCGGGTCGTTAAAAGTAAAAATCTGTGGTGGTGGCCCTATGCTCCCCGATGGGTTAAAAAACTTTTGCCTTTGCATCTACGTGGTGAGATGATTTATACAGCGTCCGGTGGCACCTTCACTTACACCTAGTAGTCTCCAAGGAGTTAAAAGACTGATGAAAAAGATACCATAGCTAGGCTAGAATTATCATAGTAAAATTTCTGTGGATTGCGAATATTTCCAGCGACACAACAGTAGTTTTAGCCCGATAAAGGGGTGTATAAAATTATTAACACGTGAAGTTTTAAATTAAAATCCAGGCCAGAATGTTACCGCATCATGTTCATAAGCCGCAGTTTAACCCGGCGGCAGTTAACCGGAGGTTAAGCTGTCGTTCGCTGTCTACTCGCCATAGCATTATAAAGTTGAACGAGCTATTTATGATATCGAGATAAAGTGTAAGGTACAGAAGGTTCATTCAAGAAACTGAGAGTACTACCACAACTACCTCAACTGTCTCGTTGTTATAGCGGTAAGATAAGATGAGATGAGATGAAACGAGATGAGATGAGATAAAATAAGATTTTTTAAAACAAGATTAAGAATTTGTCCGGCCTTTGAACGGCCCCAGTCTGGGTGATTTTCCATGTTCGTGACGTCGTTGTCTGGTCACCATATCACGGGGGATCCTAGTTTGAGACCAGCATAAGTGATTGTGTTGTGTGGAAGTTATTATGATCATTATTATGGACGTTACAAATTGGAGAAACTGGAAAAAAACTGTCTATTCTGTTTTTCATAGTACCCGTGTACCCGTCATGCTGTGTGCTTGTTTGTCTATCAGGTTATCGTAATTAAAACCGGAGAAGTTCAAGCTAGATTCTAGCTCTACGATCATGAAGTGAATGAAAGAAATAAAATAATAGTGAAGTAAATTTACGTGTGGGTTCGAATCCCGGCATGTACCCAATGACTTTGTTTTGTAAGTTACGTACATTTGTGAAGTTATAGTAGCAATTCCACTCGCTAACCGCGAGGGAACATGACGTGAGGAAACCTGAGTGTCTGAGGTGTTCGAATACCCCAGCGCTTGAAATTGCAATTCCGCGGTTTGCACGCTTGGTAATTAAGCCCATACTCTCTCTTTGAGTGATACGTATATAGGCTGCATAAAATTAAGTTCATTTACTCAAACTGTCTGTGCACGCAATAACATTTTTTGAAAAATGCAAGATGTAGATACAGGATTTGCCACCTGCCATCCAGAAGGAGAGGTAGACAGTAACAGGGTTTGCCACCTACCACCATCCAGATGTACTTCATCAACATTCATTAGTCGCCTTGGTGTGAGACCCCCGTCTCTGCCTACCCCCCCCCCCCCGGGATACGGGCGTGAGTTTATGTATGTCTGTAAAAGTACAATTGCGCAGAGTTACTGAACCCCTCAGCCAGTTCGTCTCGCACTTGGCCAGTTATCCGGTTATTACCGGTCGGTCGTCTGTATTTAGATGCTTCTGTGAGCTGCTATGACGCGATGCGGTGTTTATTATGAAGGCATATAACTTGTAATAACAGGGGGTCACTTTTGCTGAACTTTAAATCGAAATTTTAATGAAAAATTTTGCACAGATTTTAAGTTAAGCTCTGGGAACAACTTTGTTACGACTTTTTGACACGGACTTAGTATCTTTGTACGAGACTTCACTTGTATAAATTTATTATTATTATTATTAAATCCTTTATTGCATAAAACAGAAAGTTTTGCACATAGGCGAGCTTAATGCTATACAAGGTGTATCAAAGTCAATTAATTTCTCTTAAATATTAGGTATTATCACGCTGCCCGGGCTGCTGGTGCTGCAGGTGGCGCTGTACGCGCGCGAGCACCTGCAGCAGTACCCGCGCCGCGGGGACCGGCACGCCTTCGCCACGTGGGGGGCGCAGAGACTGGCCGCAGTCGCCCGCAACTTGACCAAGACAAGTAAGTCTGTCCACGTCATGGGTCCGGAAGTATATAACAAACTTCCGGAAGATATTGTAAGCGCATGCAGTGAGTCCACTTTTAAAATAAAATAAAAAAAATGGCTTGTCGAGAGGTGCTTCTACAGCTACGGTGAGTTCCTGGCCTTTAAACAGTCTACATAATGTAGACCATCGATATTACTTTCTTTCATTTTTAAAATTGATATTGTTACAATTATGTAAAATTTGACATTATTCTTGACATTTTATATCATTGACATTTTTCTGTATTCAATTGAATTAATATTATTTTTATAGCTTTAATGTAATTATTATCTCTTAATTTGACATGTAATGAATATTACCAATAAATTATGTCTATGTCTATGTCTATGTCTATGTCTATTGTTTGTAAATGAAAAGTGACATAGTAATTGTCTCCAGATATTTTATAGACAGCTGCTGTGTATACCTACAGGGCTAGGCGTGTTTAAAACCGGTTTTCATATGATTGTATATTTTAAATGTAATTTTTTGTTTCAAAAAAGTTTTAAACTGTTTAAAAGCGATGAAATGCCAACCTTGGTACTTACTCATATAATATCTTGTAAATGCTGTTTTTTTCTCTACAAGAAAGTAGCATTTTTATTTAAAAATAATTTTATTTATTTAGGAACGCCAACAGGCTTCATATCAACACTAGTAACAAAGTCTATGTCTACATTTCTAATAATATGCGTCCCAGGTATCCTAGCCTCCACAACATTTGCAGAGATATCAATTAAAATTTGTATACTGCGAAAGTGTCTGTCAGGATCGCGGCAAGTGGCAGTCCCTGGTCTCTGCCTATCCCTCTGGAATACAGGCGTGAGTTTATATATGTATATTCTTTTTGTTGCACTAATCCGTGCTGAGGACAATTTCAAACACCTATTTAGAGGCTAAAAATTTCACCCATGCCGGGACTTGAATCCGCGACCTCTGACACGGTTAGCCAGAGGTCGCGGGCTCAAGTCCCGGCATGGGGGGATTTTTTAGCCTCTAAATAGGTTTTTGAAATTGTCCTCAGCACGGATTAGTGCAACAAAAAGAATATAATCAACTTTCGAGTTACGTGCAAAAAAACCAGGGAAGTAATAAAAATATATGCTACTTGAAACTATACATAACTTGTCTATACTTGAGGTATTAAGAGATAGATCTTTTTGAGTACTTTAAAATGTATTTTTTTTTTTTTTTTATCCTCATTTTAGAAACAAAAAGTCATTCAAATGCTATTAATAAATCGTATCTTATGTTAAATAAATAGACCTCTAGTTTCTCATAATTTCAAATGCAACATTTTTTAAGGTAGATAAACTTATTGTAAGACATCGTTCGGAGAAGAACTTTAAGAAACAAAATTTAAAAACCAAACATGCAAAAAACACTCCAAAATTGCTCAGAATATTCTAACACAACACACAATACTACTGCCCTTTTTTTAACATTATTAACAATATCCAGCTGAAGGTAATTTACCCATCAGGTGAAATATTATGAATTTTAGCTTTGACATTTTTCTTAAATTTACTTAAAGATGGATTAAATATATCAACATCACTTAGCTTAGAATTATATAAGTCACAGGAACGTCTCAGAAAACTATTATTTGCGTAACGAGTTCTACATTGAGGAATCGAGAACAAATCTTTTCGGCAACAGCTTCTCTGTTGCTTGCGGGGTATACGAAAATTAATTGCATGGAGTAATGTGGGGACGAAGTTGTTCAAAATTTTAAATAAAAAAACAGAGTCAATGACGTTACGCCGCAGTTCTAAGGGTATAATGTTATGTCGTTTTGCTGCTGTATGGTAATCTGATGATAATCTTTTTTCTGATAAAGATGTCATAAAAAGTCAAAATCGACTGGATGGCCGATATCGGCATTTTAGCTTGTGGGCGGCAGAGTTGTGATTCTATTACTGTGACTGCTTCCTGGCCTGTGCGCTCCGACGATCAATTCCAGGAAGAAACGCTGTCACAGCCAGAGAGCTCGCTGACAAATTGCCCGCAATATTGATTCATATATGGCCAAGTGATTGATCGTTACGGCAAAAGGAAGACTCAACTTCCTGTGCTGACGGTGATACACGGAGTTTTGTTAAGGATTGTGGTGAAATTATAGTGTGGCGGGAAATTAAAGGTTTCGAACACAGCACAGTTTTGCCACAATGGAGACCATAACTTGGCGATTTTTTTCAAAAAAGTGAAAATAAGTTTTATGGTTTTTTTTTTTTAGTTTTTCTGTATCCTGTATGATATAAAAATAGTGTCACTCCAATCTTAGATAGATGCAAGTCCCCTATTGTGAAAAAAAAACCTTTTGAATATCAAAATAAAGACAGTCAATGCTACTCATCCGTTATCTTATTGTCTAGCAAAGCTTCAGACTACATTTACTTATCAATTCTTTTTTTTACATTCATTAATATTCTCTCAGAATGCGTGGGCAAGATGGTTTCCAGAGGTAGTTGGAGCCTTAAGAATGTTGCAAAGTAAAAAATTACGTTAATGGAAAAATTATGTTTATGAGTTTATGTATGTAACTTAGCTCATACCAGTCTTTATCCTATTTAAAAACTTCTCTCGAACCTCTTTACAAACTTCTCTGTATTACGTACAGGCAGCGACATCTGGCTGAAGTAATTGAATGTATCTATATCTCTAGCTGGCACGGTTAGCCAGAGGTCGCCGGTTCAAGTCCAGCATGGGTGGAATTTTTACCCTCTAAATAGGTTTTCAAAATTTTCCTCAGCACGGATTTGTGCAACAAAAAGAATATAACACCATACTTAGCCTCGAAGACCTCATTAATAAATCTACTGCATTTACCGATTCGCAATAGCAATATCTTGATTCTTTTTCCATACTCAAGTCTCGCTGCCATACATAAGTGTTGGGATAAGCACGAAATAAGTTTCCAACATAAACCTTACCCAATGTTTACTCAAACGTGGTGGACCTGCGTCATTATTATTCCGGAAAAACTCGCGATAACAGTAAATATTTTCGGATTTCACCCAAATAATGCTTTGTCGGATTTGAACTAGAGCTTTTCCGCGCCTTTCGCGTTGTTCAGATTTAAAGGTTGAATCGTAAGTGGCGTCTCTATAACTTTACAAATGTACGTAACTTAGAAGCAAAGTCACTGGTACATGCCGGGGTTCGAACCCATCACCTCCGAAATGTGAGTCCGGCATTCTACCGCTACCACTGCTCTCTCTTAAACATATGTACATACATACATAAACTAATGCCTGCATCCCAGAGGGGTAGGCAGAGACCAGGAACTGCCACTTGGCACGATCCTGTCAGATCACTTTTGCTTCCTCAACATTCATTAGTCGTTGCATGCACGCACGTCGGTTTCGGGTACTTTTTATCGTGCCCTTTGCCAATACATCCCCCATTTGGTCGAAGCTTAAAAGAATTAATAAAGTACAAAAAATGAAAAAATATTAAAAATTAAATTTGGCGAAAGGCCTCATGCTCAGCCTAATGTCGTCAGAAACATACTTCACTGCTGACGCTGATTTTAAGCAAAAGCCTCACGATCTTAAAGTGTTCTAATCTAATCTTAGTTATAAAAAAAACACGATTCCTTAAAACGCCGATTAAATAGTCTGTGGTGGAGATTTTACAAGGAATAGTCGTAACCACAGATTAAATGAACTGACTCTTAGGAGTGCTCTAGAGGAATAGTGTTTTAATGAGGCCGTTAAATGTGAGGTTAAAAGATAATTATAAAATAGTTAAAGGGTCACTAAACACAAAAAAACCGTTTTTGAATACATACTTAGATGTTAGGTTAAGAGGTGTTAGGAAGAATAGTTACAGAGACGCTTTATTATAGCATAAGCATAGCATAATAAGCCTAAATGCGTCCCACTGTAGGGCACAGGCCTTCTCTCAGGGAGAGAGTATGGGCTTAATCACCACGCGTGCCCACCGCGGATTGGCGATTTCAAGCGCCGAGGTATGTGAATAGCTCAGACACTCAGGTTTCCTCACGATGTTTTCCTTCACAGTTAGCGTGTGGTATTGTTACAATAACTTCACAAATGTACATAACTTAGAAAACCAAGTCATGGGTACATGCCCGCGCTGGGGATCGAACCTGGGTCTCTCGCTTCCGAGTCCGATGTTCTACCCACTAGGCTACCAACGCTTTCGAGCCCGAATCTCCAAATTACAACTGTCTGCGACAAGATACACTTGAAACACTCAGCCCCACTTATACCCAATTGGTTCTCGGTGAGAAATCAGACACAACAAAGAGTGAAGAGTGATGGGGAAATAAATTAGTACAATCGACAGCGCTTCCGCGTCGACACACGAGCACTCTACTTAGTAACGATACGGGCGACTTCGCAACGAATATGTAAAGGCTCATCGGCAGACGTCTGTACACTGCCGCCGTGTAGCCCGGAAGTGGGGTGTCACTGGAGACGGATCACTTCGGGGCGTCTTGTCTCGGCTAAACATAGAGTTATCCCGCTAAGACGGAGTATTTCGAAGAAAATTCCGCTCAAAAGCGAGCATTACGCACACATTCGCGCAATCAGTGTGTGCGTAAGATGCTTGTTGCACGTGAAGTTTGCAGACACGCAAACAGCGCGCATAAGTAGTGCGACACTGACAAACGGTTTCGCTAAGAATGCCAGATTGGCTACATTATATGGCTTCAACTGACTTTGAACTAAACTGGCCTTGGTCGGTGAACGGACCACCAGCCCGGTGGGCCGAAGATATTGTGAAACTGATTGGGAAACATTGGACGAGACTAACAAAGGACCGGATGGGTTGGCGTGTAAGAGAAGAGGCCTATGTTCCACAGTCATCATCATCAGCCACTCAACGCCCACTGCAGGACACAGGCCTCCTTCGTGGTTTTCGTGTGGATTTGGTGCCGGATTAAGAATAGCGTCACTCTATTTCCTTCCGTGGATGTCGTAGACGGCGACTAAGGAAATACATTACCAGAAGACGGGCAGCAGCGTCTTCCTGAGATTTCAACCGCACACTGCGATCGCCAACCCGCCTGCCAAGCGTGGCGATTATGGCAAAACCCTTCATGGTTAGGAAAACCATGAGGGAGGCCTATGCCCTGCAGTGGACGTCAAATGGCGGATGATGATGATGATGATTAAATATAAAATTAAGTGGCGAGAAAAGTATTTTGGATATCTACGTACATTACCGTGAGTACAGACTTCTTAGAAGATTTTCAGTTTCGGATGTTACAATTTTAGATGTTTTATTTTTAGTTAAATTGACAATGTTGAGTTTAGTATTAAGATTGTTGTAAATTTGGGGGGCTAAGTAATAAAATTGTCGATGAGTGAATGCGAGCTTACAAGTAGGTACTAATTGATTTAATAAGTTTCTGCGTCGGATTTTTTACTAGAGATAGAGATATCTCGTATCTATGTAGTTATATTATTGGGCTTTATGTATGTGAGTAATATTTGTCATTTGTATGTAGGTTGCAATTAATCTTATAGAAGTTTATTAACCAGTCTACGTATTTATTTTTTGTATTACTTCCATAATTTTATCTGGCACTACCCCATCGACTCTCCACATCAACGTAGGTCAGCTGGAAGAAAATCATCGTCATAATCAGCCGGTGTCAGTCCACTGCTGGACATAGGCCTCTTCCAAGACACGCCGCTGGTCAGCTGGGAGAAAATACTACCGGGTATTAAAGTCGCCTTTGTACAATTTTTTTTTTTAGTGCAATAAAGAATTTTTCATATCAAATAACATAAACTCACGCCTGTATCCCAGAGGGGTAGGCAGAGACCAGGTACTGCCACTTGCTACGATCCTGACAGATCACTTTCGCTTCCTCAACATTCATTAGTCGTTGCATGCACGCACGCCGGTTTCGGGTACTTTTTATATTGCCCTTTGCCAAAACATCCCCTATTTGGTCGAATTCAAAAAGAAATGGAAAATGTTTATTTGTCTTCAACATAGTAATGTTATAACGTCTCGTTGTCGCCCGTGTAGAGACACTAAACAACGAGTTTATTGTTCAAAACAATGCATTACATTTCATAGGTACAGTAAAAAGCTAACCAATCTTTACATCTTTGTTGCAAAGTCCCCCTTAATTTAAGCAGTGTGCTCAATGTGCTGTTAGTTGCATTATTGACCGAAACTTTATTTAGTCAATGGTTTAATTAAGAAAAGTGTAAATTCAGCTGTCTTCGAATGAGACAGTTTATTACACAGAGTCATATTCAAGTGAAAGGTCGTGTACCCAGTGAAAGTGACCTTTAGACAGAGTTAACCAATCATCCGTCTACATATTTTTTATAAAGAGAAAGAAGAAGCGATGTTATAATACGTTGAAACGCCAAGATATTTTCTTTTTATCATTGTTTGGCCAAGCAATCCGTGTTACTTATTTAACAAGCATCATTTTCCCGTGACATATCGGGGATTTATGGCGAGTGCCAATCTCGAAGGGGCGGGCGTGTCGAACTTTGGTGATGAATTAGATAAGAAAGTCAACATTGGATTGAGTTTTTTCTGTGGTGTTTGTCTACTAAGCTAATTTGGTTTCACAACATAATAAAAGATGAACTCACGCCTGCATCCCGGAGGGGTAAGCAGTGACCAGAGTCTGCCACTCGCCACGATCCCGACTGATCTTTTTCGCTTCATCAACATTCATTGGTCGTTCATTAATTCGTTTTCACACCAATTTATTTATAGACATTACTAATTTAGGTATTCGCTTTAGTTCCTATCTTTTTGGAAGTCAAGTTTAGCGTGCTGAATTAAAATGCGCTGAAATAAAGCACTATTTTTAAGTTATTATTTTTTTTCCGAATTCTAAAAGTATTTTTTTCATAACATACTCTTAATGCTCTAATCTGCACCGACATATTTCACATGTGCTGTCAATTATGTCTGTGTTTTCTCTTAACACGATACAACTCATAGCATGGTCACATTTACTAAGTGCGTGCTGTTTTTGTCTGGTTTCATAAAGTATGCTAAGGACATGTAAAAAAACAAACGTGAAAGAAGACCCAATAAGTTTTTGTACATATCAGAATTGGATTGAAAATATTGAAAAATTACTGTGAAAAATAGGTTAGGTTCCGTTTCTAGTTCATGCTCACATTAACTGCAGTACATTGCTTAGATAGATAGATAAAACGTTTATTTGCTTACCAAACACACACAATAAATGTGGGAAAAAAACTTACACAACTAAATGCTACAGACGAGAAAAGCACCAAAAACAGTGTCGTTTATAATAACGAAGTGATTGAAAAGATCCATAGATAAATTTTTAGAGTACCGAATTACGACGGTCCCTAAGGGTATTTAAGTTCCTATGCCCTAATCCCAAATGCATTAAAAAAACGTATTATTAATGCGTAACAGAGCACTTTGTTAGGCAGAAAATGTTTTTGGTAAATCCTTACTGTGTATGTATCGATGGATGTTTGTTACTCTTTCACGCAAAAAACGGCAGAACGGATCCGGATGAAATTTTGCACAGAGATAGATTATAGTCTGGATTAGCACATAGGCAATTTTTTATCCCGGAAAAATACACATCAAAATTACCACGCGAACGAAGTCGCGTGCAACCGCTAGTTTATATATAAGAAACACTTTTTTGTACACAAAACAGTAACTTTCAAGATAGTTTATTGTTTTAAGAGTTACAGACTGCGATCTTATCGGTGGAAGGGTATAGCTTTGTAAGTCCAGCCCCAGTCTCTGTGACTGCGGAACTTTTTTTCAAATATTTAACTCGCTACGACTGTTTTTCTATTTCGTCGGGCCTTAGTCTTGTTTTATGTATCTCTTTTATTCTAACGGTGTTTTCACATTATTCGATACGATGATACGATATTGGAAAGATTTAAGTATATTTTCTAAGCTTCTACGGTGTTATTTATAAAAAGTCGTTCCCACTAAAACACTCCTAAGTCGAAGTTAAAGCCTGTATATGAGAGGAATTCCTCTTAAAAACCGGCTTTCACTCCGTCTTAATAGTCTTTTAGTGGAATCAACTTTTATATATTAATAAATAAGACCTTAACACTTTCAAGACTTCGTTAGCCACATGCTAACGAAGAATTATACTGGAAATAATTCTGCGCATTAATAAGGATATGGTCTAGGCATTTAATTTTTTTTTTCAACCGTGGTTTATTAAATTATGTATCTTTATTGAAAAATGCAACATGCAAGCCAAATAAAAACTTAAGCTAAATAAATCCACAACAGTATCGTCATAACTAATTAAAATAGTATTAATTAATAAAAACAATGTAATTTATTAAATACAAAATGTCAACTAAATACACCTCCGACCCAAAGGCTGATATAACGCTGGCAACCATTGATTCAACAGTTTATTTCTGATTAACTGTCAAACAGCCAAAGATTTGAAGATCCAATGTGTAAAATTTGTTTTAGCTCTACAGACTGTAACAAAATACCCGTACATCTGAATGTTTGGAATTCAACTTGTCAGTACGGACAACGTTTACGGAAAGGATTTTTTCTGCCATTGTGAAAAAAGAGAGTTAAATCCCTAAATTTTGAGATAAGGACTTTGTAGCACCCTGTCGAACTAAATGAAATCGGTATCGCATCGGTAAGTGTAAAGCCCGCTGCGTCTCTTCTTAATTGAAGACTGCCTACGAGCTAATGGCCTAAGTTTTATTTCAGTGGACCTTTGAGGCAATTCTTTCCGCTGGATACAGTCGACTTTAACATTTTTGTTGCAAAGTCACCCGTAACGTAGCTGAGTAAGGTTCACGCGTGCTTACTTTGATGTAGCGTCAACTGTACACTCTTTCGGGTACCTTACCTAACGAAGGAAAAAGCAAACAAAAGAGCGAACTGATATCGAGCGACCATCAATTAGCAGCAACTTTTTTTCTATCTAAAATATATTATGTAAGTACAAATCATAATTTATGTCATAAAGCTTTTGATCAATTCCTACGACAACAACTTATTTGATAAATAATAATAAATAAATTACATAATTACTTCATTAAATAAAAAATATAAAAACATAAGAATAAAGGAAACCAAAAAAAAAAAAACACACACACACTCACACAAGTACAGTCAATTAAATAAACCGCCCCGAGACATTTCCGACCCAAAGGTACCCATAACACTGGCAGCGTTACCGCGCTGCACAGCGAGGGATATCCTTTGCATCAAAAATGCCCCTGAGCGGTAGTCAAAGCCACGGTTCCTGAGACGATGCCCTATCTCCTTGACAAAAACTTTCCCCTGGGCACCCCAAACTCCAGTGGTTTCTATGGCGAGTGGCACAAACAGATAGCTGCTCATCAGCTGGCTATATTTTGCACACTTGAGTCTAGCTGCAGCTTCAGCAGCTGACCCAGGTACGGCAGCCGTAGAACCCACGTGTGAAGGTGCGAAAGTGCATACGCAGGTGGCATCCCAAAGCAGACACCGACCCCTCTCCCACGGTATCAAAGTGAGACCGTCCGGACGCTTTCCATCACTACGCATCAACCCCGGCGGTTCAAGAACCGCAGGGATATCCGCCGAAATGAGAGCCCTCCGAACGATATCATTAATGGAATGATGCCGTGAGAATCTGCCCGCGCTCCGAAAGCAATAAAGCCCATGTCGGCCCCGCGAATCCACCTCCGCACCACAAACACAACGATGCGGTTGACAGATGTCACAACCCAAACGTAGCGCCACCGCCACACGCAAGGAATTGTCGTCTATCTTATACTAAATTATTTCAGTATAATAATATAATAACTTCCACATAACATACTCACATGTCCTGGTCCCAAACTAGAATACCCTGTGCTATGGTAACCGGGCCAGGACATCACAAACATGGAAATACATCCAGACTGAGGACATTTGTACAAATGTACGGCGGCCCCCAGTGGGAATTGAACCTACGACCTTATTACCTTGGCGGTAAGCGCCTTAATGGCTAGTCCAACGAGGCAGTCTATACGGTCACAGCCTGAGGTGGGATGAAAAGTTACGTGTTGCACTCGAGTGCAAAGATTTTTCACCTCGTGCTCTTTTGATTCCCTCGCTAACGCTCAGGATTCTAATTTTTGAATCGCTCGCTGCGCTCGTAGAATCTTTACACTCTTGTATAAAAAATAATTATTTTACTTTAATTTTACTTTAATCAATGTTGATGAAGCGAAAGAGGTCTCTGCTTACACCTGCTACAGGCGTGAGTTTGTGTAATGTATGATGTGAAGTTTTATCGCGTTGTCGCGTATAATAAACGCAATATTATTTGCTTTCATTTATTTCGCTCGAATCACCTACTTGTGCATTATTGCCTCCGACTAATGAAATTCGAATATAGAATTAATTTTGACAAGATTCCACCTCATTTGGATTGCGCGCGAATCTACACTGCGGTTCCAAAAGCCAGAAGGTTTCAGTAACGTCACCCTCCAAAGAGGTCAGTGATACTGCTGGATTTTAAAAAAACATAGGTACTTCTCGTAATTTTTGTCGGAGGGACATTTTGCGAACGGGACATTGTCCGCCTAAATCTAAAAACCTAGTTAAACATGTCGCCGGAGTAAAGACCAAACAACAATCTATTTTCAGTGTTGATTTATCACACCTCATAGTCATGAAACTATGGTGATTTACATACAGACGGAAAGAAGAAACCGGAAGGATTATTTTTCTGCACAACACGTCTAGTAAATGTAATAAATAATCAGCGTACTTACCTCATATTTATTGACGTCCACAATTTATTCACTTTCGAAAACGGCTTGACCAGAGTCAGATTTTATGTTTTTTTTTACGCAACTGGTGTTGCCCTGCCTTGAAATTTTTAATTGTAAGGGAGAAAAAAGTAATAAAGGCGCTATCTAGTATCGAGTAGCAGTATTAGAATAGGTACAGAGTATTGACGAGATATGGCATTTTTCGCAGATAGTCAGTTTGGGTACTACAAAACCCAGGACGTATGACGCTACTTTTTTTTTGGGTACTACAGTTCCCCAGACGCTTGATTGGTTATCGTTTTCTTTTGTTCGAAACCGCCGCATTACAGTCGACGCCATTTTCCTTTCAGGCAACGCGGAGCATGGATTGCTAAGGTTGAAATCTGCGCCAGAAAAAAGAGCTTGAGGACATGAGTCCCTCGGGACCGCGGCAGGGGGGTTCATTTAAAAGGTTTCTGTTGTGGCCCTTTGTTGGGGGCCTGTGTCAATGTGGACCTAAGGGCTGGGGAGATTGGGCGGGACAGTGCGCGCGCTGGCTACATTTTACTTGTAAAGCTGTGAGCTCGCTAACCGTGAAAAAAAAAAACGTCTCCCTTACTTATACTCGTATAGGCAAGTGCTGCATCACTGCGTCAAAAACAAAAAAATAAAAACCGACTTCGAGACACTACAGCACTAAAAAGTTAGCACTTTTAGTACTGAAGTGTTTCGAAGTCGGTTTTTATTTAAAAAAAAAATTTTTCAATTTTAGTTGGGGGGCCGGGAGAAAAATAAATAAGACCCTTATAACCATCATTTAACCTACTTAATTCGTTGCTTTAAAATTCGATGTTCTAAATTTCCGTCTCCGAAAGTCCTCACTAGAACATCACCAAATTAACTTGGGACTACTTTTACGCTATTTTATGAAACATACTAATATTACTAAAGGATGGGCCCCAATAGGGCTTATTTACTACTGTCCATTGAAGAGTTCCGTTCTCCATCTCTGAAAGTCTCCATCATATCTTCACTAAATTAAAATGGGACCAATGGGACGTTATACCTGTTCGAACAAAAAAAGAATTGTCGAAATCGGTTAAGATTTGACGGAGTTACGGAGGAACATAGCCAAATAAAAAAATATATACGCCTCGAATTGATAACCTCCTCCTTTTTTGAAGTCGGTTAAAAAGGCGGCACGGCGGGATTTCATGAACGAACTTTGAATTATTATATTGTTTTTTTGACGTTACTTTAAATAGGTGTACTAGCTCAAATGCTGATATTCATATTCATGTAATCTACCCATTTCATCATCACCATCATCATTCAGCCACAATAAGTCCACTGCTGGACATAGGCCTCCTCCATGGATTTCCAAAAAGACCGGTTGGAAGCGGCCTGCATCCAGCGCCTTCCTGCCACTTGGATGAGGTCATCTGTCCATCTTGTGGCTGGCCGTCCTACGCAGCGCTTGCCGATATGTGGTCTCCATTCGAGAACTTAACCTTCTACCTATTTACTTAATTTTTATAAATATAAAATCGTGACCGTTTCAAGGTTTACCGTAGTAATAAGCTAAGCTTAAATTTGTACGTCGAAATGGAAAAACACGAAGGAACTCATTATTATGTAACCTCTGCATGTATCCATACTCGTGTCTATGCAAATAAAGTAATTTGATTTGATTTGGACTGGAATAAATGTTTAAATAACTGGTTGGAGCAGATGGAAAAGTTTAATAAACTACGTAGTGAATACATTGCAAGACAATAAAATGTTCATATTTTTTGTGTTTTTTCTTCAAACGACAAAAATACATGTCTTGTACTTACCTGTTGTGTTTGTAAAATGTACTGTGCCAAAGTTACGAAGCCCCAGGTGCTATAGAAGGCAATATCGTTGCAAAGTCGGTTTAAACAGCGCCTGCCCTTAGCTTACGTGACAAATTAAGAAAAGTTACATTTTAATATGCATGTCTACACGTATACGCTTAGCTTTACGTTTTGGGGTTTGCCCTAGTACTTGGAAGTTTATATTCTTTTCGTTGCACTAACCCGCGCTGAGGACAATTTTAAAAACCTATTTAGAGTCTTAAAATTCCACCCATGCCGGGACTTGAACCCGCGACCTCTGGCCGCTGGCGGAGGTCGCGGGTTCAAGTCCCGGCATGGGTGGAATTTTTGGCCTCTAAATGGGTTTTTAAAACTTGGAAGGTTTTTATAGGGTAGACAATGGTTTTACAGTTTTGGGAAGTATTTTTAAATCCTTTGTATGTACGCAATGAGATGATTTATGCTCCGTCCAGTGCCCTGTAGTGGGATGTATATAGGATACTTACATAAACTCACGCCTGTATCCCAGAGGGGTAAACAGAGACCAGGGACTGCCACTTGCCACGATTCTGACAGATCACTTTCGCTTCCTTAACATTTATTAGTCGTTACATGCACGCATGCCGGTTTCAGATACTTTTTACCTTGCCCTTTGCTAATACATCCCCTTTGTGTCCGAAATATGTCCGCTTGGGTCCTCCCTTATCGGCCCTTCCACCCACATTCGCTCGATATATTTTTTTCGTCAATCTTTCTTCCTTCATCTTCTCCACATGTCCAAACCAACGCAAAATTCCTTTCTCAATTCTAGTCACTATATCCTCTTTCAGTCTACAACGTTCTATACTCAAACTAATGCGTATCCTGTCATTCAAAGTAACACCAGACATACTTTTCAAGACCTCATTTCTACTGCACTTGTTCCACCCTTTCACCTCTAATTATTATCTTGCACTTAGTCATTTCATCAACCTTTTAGAACACCATTACCTTCGTCTTAGTCACATCAATGTTCATTCCTTTCCTTTTAACTGCCTCAACCATTACTGTTACTTGTGTCTTCGTGTCTTGAACCAACGATGCGAAAGAAACCTGATGATCAGCGTATAACAAGCATTTGACCAGTACCTAGCTTACCCAGCGTTATATAGGATAGGCCACATAAATAAATAAGTAAATAAATATTATGAACTTATCATCTTTACAGGTTTACAAAAATATAGATAGAAATAGAATAGAAAAAGTAACCAAATACAAACATCATCATCATCATCAACCCATTATGTCCCCACCGAGGGGCACGGGTCTCTTCACTGAGGAAGGTATAGGCCATACTCCACCACGGGGGCCAAGTCCGGATTGGTGGAGGCTTGTAGACTAGTGGCTCGTCTACTGTCAGAAGTTGTCAAGCCGCCCTAAGGCCTCTGACTTGGCTTAACGACTGCCATCTATCTTTATACAAACATAAATTAACCTAAAACGACGATATAAAATTACACTAAATTAGTACTTAAATGTATTAAATTGCGACTTAAAATTTTAAATATGGTCCCCGTAAATTGTAAGTTCTCTGGGGGGAGGGCTTTACTAACTTTCGAACATCAAATTCAATAAAGGATTACTGTTATTCAAATTGTCTATGACTTGTAAAATAAAAGTACAAAGGCGAACATAATGATTAAAGTAATATTTTTCAGTTAATCTTGGTATCATGGCAATTGACTATTTCTTCTCTCCTCTGGTCTAGCGTCTGACCACCATGCCGGAGGTTGTGACTCAGATTCCCACGAGAGGCCGCCAAACCATTGTACAAACCATTGTTTGTGATGACCTTGCCTGGTTACTATAGCACAGGGTAGGTGATTGGTCACAAACCACATATATACTATGTAGTTTGTGACCAAGGGCCTACTTATGCGCACCAAATCCTGACGCAATCCTGACGTGCGCGATAGCGATTAGTATGTAATTTGACGGTTAGACGATTGAAATCGCTCAGGATTGGATGCGCATAATTTAGGAGCAGGAAAAGTGATAAAAAAATATAACAGACTTGGTAGAGCTGTGATTGGGATTAGATTAGACTGTTTCTTCGATCAGAGTCAGAAAGTCAGCTCAAATATTTAGGGCACTCTTGGAGACAATAAGATTCAAACTCTTCAGCGCTAAATAATCCCCCTTCAAACTGGTGGAATCTTTTTATTTCATTAAACTTTATCTCCCAATGGGAAAGGTCCGCGAACTTTGGGATGGCTTTTACCCTTCCACTAGATAGATTACCCCCAGAAGGAGCCCTCGTCTCGATAAGATTTGATTTCAATAAACAAATTGTACGTAGTTTTAGATTAAACGGGTCTAATCGCCATTATTTATTAGGTAAAATTTTAGTTTCCTTAATTCCCGTTTAATTAAAATTTATAACTACGAGCTGACCCGGCAAACCTTGTTTTGCCGTATTAATTAGACTACGACCTATTCTCAGACCTACCAAATATACACAAAAAAAAAAAATCATAAAGATCGGTGAAAAAATCGGAGGAGTTCCATTTCAAACATTCAAACACTGCAATTTTTATATACTTATTAAAAAATACTATTTTTTTACTTAAATTTGACCATGCTATGTTACATTCCAATCCATAGTACGTACTAACTTACGAGAAAGACGCTTTTTAGGCTTCCTTACTCTATTACTAAGACTCCGCTGTCCTTCCGTCCGTCCGTCCGTCTGTCACCAGGCTGTATCTCATGAACCGTGATAGTTAGACAGTTCAAATTTTCACAGATGGCGATTTCAAGCGCTGAGGTATGTGAATAGCTCAGACACTCAGGTTTCCTCACGATGTTTTCCTTCACAGTTAGTGAGTGGTATTGCTACTATAACTTCATAAAAGTACATAACTTAGAAAACAAATGAATGAATATGAATATTACTAAGACCCCGCTGTCCGTCCGTCCGTCCGTATGTCACCAGGCTGTATCTCATGAACCGTGATAGTTAGACAGTTCAAATTTTCACAGATGATTTATTTCTGTTCCCGCTATGACAATAAATACTAAAAACCGAATAAAATGAATTTTTAAGGGGGGATCCCATACAAGAACGTGATTTGTTGCCGTTTTTGCTCGATATTAATAAGGGCAACAGGCACACACTTGAAATATTCAAATGTTGCGTAGATAAAAGTACGAAAACCTTCGTGCGCAAGTACGATTCGCACTTGGCCGGTTTTTATGTATTAGATTGTTTTGTTCATGTTTTTTGTTCAGACGATTTTTAGTTGTAATTACTTTAACATTAAAACCGTATGAATAAATAAATAACTTCCACACAACACAATCACTTGACCTGGTCCCAAACTAGGATACCCTGTATTATGGTAACCAGGCATCACAAACATGGAAATACACCCAGACTCAGGTCATTTATACAATTGAATCAAACCCATGAAGAAAAAACATGGAAATAACAGTCTAATACATTAAATAAAAGAGTTTCTCACAATACACGTATCTGCCGAATTATCTGCCGAATGGTGTACTCCCAGTTTCGCTAGTATTAGTCCTTAAATCGGACACCGGGGCTGTGGTTAATTCGACACAGAATACCACTTTTTTAATTTTACCCGCAACTTCGTTTATGTGACATTGGAAAATAGACCAAAGGACCTACGTAATTTTAATTTACCAATAAACGCTTACGGCTTTATTTATAAGAAAACGATTCCACTAAAACAGACCTTAGTGAGACTTATGTCAGTCTTAAGACCGATCTTAGCTAAATTATGATTTATAAAGTCAAATCTCTACATTAGTTAAGCTATAAGCCCTCCGCAATTAAAGTCTTGTTAAATATCCCCTAAAAATACTTTTAGCAGTGTCTTTAGTCTGTGGTGTGCACTGTACACAACATGAGTGAATGAATGTCAAACATAAAAAGACAGAAACTCATTGTTTCCAGATGAGGCAATTATAACGGCCAAAATTGCAATTGCACCTAGCGGTGGTAGCCTAGTGGGTAGAACATTGGACTCGGAAGCGGGAGACCCAGGTTCGATTCCCAGTGCGGGCATGTACCTATGACTTTGTTTTCTAAGTTATGTACATTTGTGAAGTCATAGTAGCAATGCCACTCGCTAAAGGTGAAGGAAAACATCGTGAGGAAACCTAAGTGTCTGAGCTATTTACATACCTCGGCGCTTAAAATCGCTAATCCGCGGTGGGCACGCGTGGTGATTAAGCCCATACTCTCTCTCTGAGAGAAGGCCTGTGCTCTACAATGGGGCGCATATAGGCTGCTTATGACTAGTTTTCTTCGTCTAAGGAGGTACATTTTCGATATTTTCCATAGTGTTTTAACTTTCTCCAGTTCAACTTCGAGCTTAAAAAAAAACCTCGCATAACTTCGTCAATTCTTTTTTAGGAATTTACAACAACAAAGCGTTACTGACACAGCCACAGACTACAATAAGAATGAATGAAATGCCTAATGTGGCATCTAAAGAAATCAACAGCGTTTGAGCTCGAACTTTGTGTAAATCATAAAACGTTAAAACGCCCACTAAAGTTCAATATAAATTGACCGCCTCGTTGGACTAGCCGAGCGACTGAGGAGAATCCGGAATTAAGTAAATAATGTGTCGTGCTTACGAAAGTCTTAGTTCGAAAATTAATAATTTAACTAGAAAAATTAATTAACGCTGGGTGGTGCCATGTCAGGAAGATTCCGCTTCTTCATCGTCATCAACAGCCCACCTCTGCCCACTGCTGGGTATAGGCCTTTCCCCCATCACCCCATCCTTCGCGGTCTCCCGCCATTCGCATCCACGGACCCCCGATCTGACCACATGGTCCCACCATTGGGCTGTTGGTCTACTGCCTGACCCCCGGCTACGCCTATAACGCTTCAGTTTTATTTTAAGCGTCCTAAGATTCTCAGCATCAATTATGTCATCAAGTATGTGGTTTATAACTTTGCTGCAATAACCTTCGTACACTTACTAGTTTTAGTTAGTCCGTGCTTGGAAGTGCACATTTCTGGTAGCTCTGCCGGTTATGTCAGAGGGGTTTCTCAGATGGGTAGGCAGACATAAGCTCTCCTACAGGTTATATAAAAAAAAACACACAAAAAATCTAATTTCATTGATATAAATGTTAATTTGTTGGACCAGTACAGTTAATAATTATTATAACAATAAAAATAAAAAGAAAATAAATAATGAGGCTTGAATAAAACAAGGCAGCTAAGTTAGCACCGGCAGCATTTAGAAAGTAATCTTCGGCTTATAGTGCTAAATTTCTTTGCCCGTCATCATCGCAACAAACGAAGCAAACGTCGACCGCGAGACGCATGAAAATAAACTTTTTTAATCGACATGCCAGTTACGTAAGCTGCTGGCGGCGGGAAAACATTAATCATTGCCTTGGTTTGCGTTTTTTGAAAATAGAACGAGTTCAGTTTTTCACAAAATTCAAAGAGGAAGAAGTATTGCTCAATGGATAGCATTTTTTTTATGGCCAGACCTTAAAGGTACCTCAAACAAACTTTTTGTTGTATTTCTTAACTTTTTATTAACATTTTTGCTTCGGGTATGCGACACAACAAACGTATATTATTATATTTAATTTCTAAACCTAAACAAATCTATCCATGGCAATGACGAGAAATGGAGAGAGCTGTGATAATGGCCTTTTTGTACCACGGCTTGTACCAGATAGTTCAATTGGTGGCTCTAGTTCTGTATGTTTTTTTTATTTTCTTTATTATTTTTCCTATCTTTTACTATTAGTTTGTCATATTTTATGTATGCATCGTTTCCTTTCTCCTTCTAGACTTTTACTGCCTATCTAAGCTGTTTTCTTATTTCCAGTATTTCCTTAGGATAGTCTTCATTCACTGTGATATTTTTCATTGGGCGCTTTTTCTTTAAAATCTCAATTTTAGTGTGTTTGTTGACCAAGCGCATGAGCGTAGGTCTGGTTTTATCGCCTTTTCCTATTCTATGTCTCTTTTTGGCATTTCCATGTCTTTATTGGTTTTACCTTGTCCAGTAGGTTTTCTGGTTTTTCTTCATGAATTCCATACAGAACGATGTTATTTTCTTTATTTGTTTTTGTTTGGGCTTTGACCTTATTTTCCAAGTCATTCAGTTCAATTTTTAGCATTTGGTTTTCTGATTCAAGTTCACTCATTCGTCTGCCGTATATTTCTTCCATCAGATATTTTATGTTAGCTGTTATTACTTCCGTTTGTTTGTGCATTTTTTCGTCCAACCTTTCGAAAAGGAGTTGCATTTGTGTGCATTTTTCAGGCTGTTTTTATGGCAACACTTGTTTTTTTAACGTTTGGTAGAAATCTAATTTTTCATATGGTAACACTGTTTAATTTGTGTCGTGTCGATGACAGTGACAGCTAGTTTTAAAGTTTTTATCAGTTTACCTTCATTTAAAAAAAAAAATCAATTTAGCCAGAACTTATTTCACTGTTTTCGCTATTTCGTACACTATCTCGCCCAAGTTTCAACCTCTTTCGCAGACACTACATGTTTTTCTTGATGTTCCGCAAACTTTTCACTACTTAAACTTGTTATTTTGCGTGTTTTGGTTTTTTGTTTCGGGGTCGGGCGTAACGATCACGGTGTTTTCGGCTTGACGTTTTTGTCAGCTTTCAAGGAGAAAAGAACAGAAATAACAAACTTAAAAGATAAACAATATTAGAGTCAATATAATCATTATCATCATCAGCCATTTGACGCCCATTGCAGGACATAGGCCTCCTTCGTAATATGCATAACTATGAGGTGTTTTGCCATAATCGCGATCGCCAACCCGCTTGCCAATATAATACATTTTGCCAATTCCTCAGCATTTTCCACAGATAGGAAATGTTAAAAAAACAATAAACCTTTTTATTTCTATACTTATGTTTCTATTCTAAAAAAGTTGTGTTAAAAACTCAAATTCGCCCAAAATCTACACTCTACAGTCGCGTACGAAAACGTCTCGCCGTGACAATAAAGATGACGCGAATGACCGACTGGGTCGTTACGCGGGACCATAACAATATGGCGAACAAGAGACGATAGTCGCAATAAGCGGCCATATTTCTATCTCAAGTGCGTCGTTTACGCGTTTTGTAACCGGTGGTAAAGCGCCGGTGCCCCGTTTGCGTTCAGTTCCACGCGCTGCTTCTTCTGCAGCCCGTAGCCGCTTCCCACTTGACACGCGACTATAAAAAAATTGGTCAGCTGGAAATTGAACAACAGTCGCCATACTCTGGATGCTAATTTAAGCAACTTGCATTACATTTCATATTATCCCTACTAATATTATGAACACGTAAGTTTGTATGTATGGATGGATGTTTGTTATCCTTTCACGCAAAAACGGCTGAACGGATCCGGATGAAATTTTACAGTGTATTAGCACATAGGCTATTTTATAGCAAATTAACTTCAAAATTCCTCGCGAAATTACATCAAAATTACCACGCGAACGAAGTCGTGGACAACAGCTAGTTTACTATTATAGTGACTTAGCCGAAATATGCCAGTAATTTCCAATGCTCTCTAAAGTTATATGTAATGTAATGCAATTTGTTGTGACTAAAATGTTAACATTTACTATGACGTTTTACTGTGGTATTACAATAATACAATTTTAAATACAATAATGTCGAGAGAGGCATCACACAAGAATATATTTAAAATTACTTCAGTCCGTCTTTGCCTTTTTGTTTTGCCACTAAAGAAAAAGAGTAGGGCATGACTGGATTTTATAGTTATATAAAGAAGATCTTCTTTACCCACTATGTGTAATAAAGTTTTCTCCATTTATATATTTAGCAAATCTATTCCTTGTATAAAGAGAGGTGAAGCAAATGCTTGGTTTATTTTTCACTTTCAATTTATTCATACAAACTGTTCTTATAATTCCTGACCTGTAATATTAAATTGGTTTAATTCTCTAGACTCACAGAAGTGTTCATTGTAGCAGTTAGAATGAGGCATGAAACTTGCATGTGTGACTGTATTTCTTTGACTTGACGGGTTAAGTGTTTATTGGGTACAGTCCGTACAATAAAGCAATTGTTGATGTTCTCGTATATGGCTTAAATACGATGCTCAACTGTATATGAACTAAGCTTAAGCTTGGAAATTTACTTAGTATTTTTTTACGCTTATAATGCATAAAAATACTACAGGTACGAATTTACTATGGTACTAGATGCTATAAATCGGTTAAATTCGCAAGACTCACAGAAGTGGTCATTGTAGCAGTCAGAATGAGGCATAAAACTTGTATGACATGTGTCACTGTATTTCCTTAACTAGACGCGTTGAGCGATTATTGAGTACAGTAGGTACCTACAGTAGTCGTTGACTTTCTCGTATGCGGTTTAAATACGTTGCTCAACTGAGTATCAACTAAGCTTAAACTTGTAAATAGACTTATTATTTTCGTTGTTTTATGCGTAAAAAAAGCTGCAGGTAGTAATTTACTATGCTGTATAAATCATAGGTGCAAAATGAGAACTACTTTGTAAATAATAATTATACATAAAAAAATACAAAAAGCTGAACAGCTGTTAAAATTAAATATAACTCAACGCCCTTTACAAAATCACATGTTAATTTAAATATTCCGTGTAGTGCCGGATTAAGAATAGCGTCACTCCATTTCCTTCCGTGGATGTCGTAGAAGGCGACTGAGTAAATAAATTTCCAGGAGACGGGCAGCCGCGTCTTTCTGAGATTCCCACCGCATACTGCGATCGCCAACCCGCCTGCCAAGCGTGGTGATTATGGCAATACCCCTCATGATTTTTAAAACCACGAAAGAGGCCTATGTCCTGCAGTGGGCGTCAAATGGCTGATGATGATACAGGGTGGCCAAATAACAGGTATACACTTTAGTTTTGTAATTTTATTCTATGAAATATAAAATATATGAAGTATTCCTTGTTAAATATAGCATTTAGGGCCGGCAGTTAAACATGGAAAATAATGTCAGACAAATGTCCACCTCTAGCAGCATCGCAGATGCGAACCCTTTTCATCGCGTTTTTCATCACATTTTCACACATTTCCTGCGTTATCTCCGTGACTGTGTCTCGAATATTTTGTTTTAATTGCTGAAGATTCATTGGCCTGTTAGCATAGACACGTCCCTTTAGATAGCCCCACAGAAAAAAGTCAGGAGCTGTTAAATCAGGCGATCTTGGGGGCCAATCAATGTCACCCTTTCTCGAAATTAATCGACCGGGAAACATTCTTTTTAATGTTTCTACTTGGCTCGTGCCGTGTGACATGTGGCCCTGTCTTGTTGAAACCACATGTTTCCTAAGCCCAATTGATTCACTTGATTCGAGAAAAAATTGATAATCATCTCACGGTACCGATCTCCATTCACTGTAACATCATCACCCATAGCTGAGCATCTTCAAAGAAATAAGGCCCAACGTTCGTGGATCAAAGAAGGTTGTTCTTCTCCCCAATAGCGAGAATTTTGTTAATTAACAAATCCGCTGAGGTCGAAATGAGCTTCGTCACTCATAATATTTTTTTGATGAAAGTTTGGATCTCTTTCCAGCTTTGTTAGCATAGCATTACAGTAATCACGACGGCATTCATGATCTCGAGGCCGAAGTTCTTGAGTTATCTGTACCTTATATGGAAACAAACAAATGTCTTTCTTCAAAATTGTCTGTAGAGAAGTCCTCTTAATTCCGAGTTGTTGCGAACGTCGCCTGGTAGACAATGTGGGTTCTTCGGCTACACTTTGACGAACAATTTGGATATTCTGCTCTGTACGAGCCTTTCTGACACGATGAGGAACTGCTTTATCTGTTACAATGCCATACTGCTCTTTATTCACTAAACGAGCTATTGTTAGCCGCGAAGGTAAGTTATTTCTACCAAAAATCGGCCGCAATTTTCTCAGAGTTTCGGCAATACATGATTGGGTTGAGTAAAACGTTTTAATAATTAAAACACGTTGTTCTGTCGTAAAACGCTCCATAATAAATTTGCTGTATCTACACAAAGTAATTTTCATGCAACAACTGTCATATTTACCGCCAAAACAAAATGGCGGCAAAAAAAAGTTGTATACCTCCAAGTTGGCCACCCTGTACGTCCCACTGCAGGCACAGGCCTTTCTCAGAGAGAGAGAGAGAGTACGGGCTTAATTACCACGCGTGCCCACCGCGGATAGGCAACTTCAAGCGCTGAGGTATGTGAACACCTTAGACACTCAGGTTTCCTCACGATGTTTACCCTCACAAACCCACGACCTCCCGAATGAGAAGCCGACGTTCTACTGCTCCGTTACTGCCGCTGTGTTATGTAGACGTTAAATAATAATAATAACATCTTCCATAAAACACAATCACTTGTGTCGGTCTCAAACTAGGAAGCTCTGTCTGTGCTAGGGAACCAGGCAAGGACATCACAAACATGGAAGCTACTAACGATTAGCAAAAGCAAAGGAGTAACAACGTTTGTGATGTCCTTGCCTGGTTCCCTAGCACAGACAGAGCTTCCTAGTTTGAGACCGACACACGGTCTCAAACTAGGAAGCTCTGTCTGTGCTAGGGAACCAGGCAAGGACATCACAAACATGGAAGCTATCAATAACGCTTCATTAACCCCCGGTTTCTCGTACACTAACAAGATGTTAATCTACTGTTAGCAGCTGTCAGTGGTTTTTTTTGTATGCACTTTGGTCAATTGACAGCTGTTAACAGTAGATTAACAGCTTGTAGTACGAGAAACTGGGGGTAAGTCTGCCACATCTAATCAACCTCTTAAAGGTTGCCTCAAGGGCAGACATAACTTATTTCAAACCGTCCGCGGACCGACAATAATTTAAACAGATTAAAATAACGCTCTTTAATTAAAGCGTGGCTAAGCCACAACCCTGGTTGCTGTTGCTTTAAATAAGATTTCAAGACAACGATAAGAAGATTACACTGTGTAGGAGAGTTTTGAAACTCTAAAAATGCCATTCGAAAACTTGACAAAATCGTATATCATCCTCAGTCCTGACCTTGAAAATAACAATTGAAAACCATTGGTTATTTTCAAGGTCAGGACTGAGGAGGTTAAATAAAAAAAATGTCTTTTGTGCCATTGAAGTGTGGGTTTATGTCTGAAATAAGCCGAATTAAAATAAATGGATCGTGCAAAATTGGTCGTCTCGCCGCGGTTATTTCAAAGATCAGTTCAGTGGCTTAAGAAACAATTGTGTTTGCTTGCGTCAAAAAGAAATTTTAACTCGGTCAATGGAAAAACCCGATTAAGTAAGTGTACTGATTTTACAAAATTCAAATTACAAACAGAAAACAAATTGTTGCGAAAATAAATTACTAACGATTAGCAAAAGCAAAGGAGTAACAACAGCCCACGCTTTCAATTAATAATTTTTGCCCGAAAATATTTATAGCCGCGAAATAAGCTTTTGTTTTTTTAGACAAACAACCGGGCGTTACTCAAAATTTCACAGACTGATAAATTACGCGCCGTTAATGGCAACGCTATATTATTGCGGCCATCTTGAAAATGCGCGCCATATTTAAAACTCAACAAATTGGAAACAAGAATGACGTTATAATAGTAAATTCGATCCAACACAGTAACTTGTTGGTCCCAAACTAGGATACCCTGTTCTGTGGTAATCAGACAAGAGCATCACAAACATGGAAATACTTTCACTCCATCTTAAGGGGGTCCAGGGTGTAACACTAGCGCCACTATGGACAAAAAATCAAATCCTAGTTTAGGACCGACAAGTTACTGTGTTGGATCGAATTTACTATTATAACGCCATTCTTGTTTCCAATTTATTGAGTTTTTAATATGGCGCGCATTTTCAAGATGGCCGCATTAATTAATATAGCGTTGCCATTAACGGCGCGTAATTATATGCGCGCTTTAGGCTGGAGCCCCTTAAGAGTGTTTCAGTGGGATCGACTTGATAAATAATACTTAGGCAAAGAAAGTGTGTCCTACTGTATGTTTTTTTTAGTAATAATGTTTCATTGTGCTTTGTATGTGCTCTTAGCAGTGTATTATTGTTTTTATTGCGTGTGTGTGTGTAAATGCAAATAAATAATTCATCTATCATCTATCTATCCTCATTGGATAAAAGCTAGTTTGTAGTTAGCCAGTTGAGCTTTGATTTCCATTTTCCTCCACAAATGTAATTGTAATGTAAATGTAACAAAAACTAAACAAATATACTCCATATTATATCTACTTGAATACCGAAGAGGCTTCGCCGAAAATCGTACCTCTTTTATTTAAGCGACGTTTCAAAAAGTTTTTCTTTTATTGACTATGGCCAAGTTTCAGTACCATGTAACATTAAATTTCATTCTGAATTAATTGAATTCACAACGTATTGTTCTTTCTCAGCTAACGTCATGAAAGTTGACTGTTCTTTCTATATTAAACATTTGTTTAATGTTTTAAAGTCGAACTTTCTGGTTCATTATTGGTTTTAAAAAGTTAATATACACGTGCCATATTTCCAAAGGATGTTTTTAAAGAAGGTAAATTCATTATTAGGAAAAGTTGACATACGTGCACTCTGCTCCTTTACGTTAAGGGCAGTATTGTAGCAAACCTGTAAATGTTTACTTACTGCCAACTGTACAACAGCTGGCCTGATGTGACAGGCGTTTTATCTGAGCTTGCTGCAGATATATCACTTTTTTCGTATAATTTTCTTGAGCGAGTGCAGACAAAAGCTGTCAAAGTTTTTGAAATATTAGAGAATATTGTTAGCGGCGCTTTGTAACTTTAAAACCTACCCATTAATACTGGTTAAACTTAACAGCAATTCATAATAACTCAACAATGTACAATTTGACTATTTTTCTAGTATTGAAATTTACTTGACCGCCAAGTTAAACATGAAGGTATGAAGCCTTCATGTGATGACGAAAGAAAGGGAGGCGCCATCTTGGCTTGTCGTTTTTCAGTGGGCAGGACGTAGTGTAATTTTATAGCTTAAATTACTCGAGTAATATTCTGGTATCTTCTAAGAATTATTCACTGCATTAAAGCTCATTAAACAACGTGAGGAAACCCGCGGCTTAGTTGGCTCCGCACGTATTGACTTGTCTTTCCTGTGGGCTAGGCCGAATGAGCTTGACAGCTTGACATCCTGACGGATAGTGTAGGTGCTGGGTAAGTCTACTCCATCTAAAATACAGTGTCCCGGGCACTGCAGCGTCCGAGTGGTCCCTCAACCCATCTAGTGTGACTGAAGGTGCCACTGGACGCTGTATAAATCATCTCATTACGTAGATGCAAAGGCCTAAGTTTTTTAAAGCTCACTAATTGACAATGTGACAACTTTTTTTAATTCACATAAGGACCTCTACCATTTTTATAGTCAAACATAGAAAAATACGGATGGGGTTGTTTTACCATATTACTTATTTGTGCTGTAATATTACTACAAACAGATACCGTATAAGGCATCTGAACCACAGAACAAGCGTTTCTATACGGTAAGTCGTATACCTATCGAAATAGGAACGAAAATTGAATAAAAAGAGATTATTGTGAACGTGAATTTGGTCCCAATCAAAAGGAGACTCTCAAAAAGTACTCTTTGTTTCGAATTAGGCATGGTTTTTTAAAAAAAAAACTGCACTGTTTTGTTTTCGCATTGTTTTGTTCGAGAATCCCGCCTAGTTTCGTAGGAAGCCAATTTGGCAATAATCTAGGTGTCTTTTGTTTCACAGGAGCCGGAAATACGAATCCGGTGTATTTTTTTGGAATGGCGAATGAAGCAAAAAGGCATACGTAACTATCCTTTGAGCAGCAGTAGCGTATTTTATTTTTATTTACTTGATATTTTGTACCGAGACTTGGCGAGCGTTAACCAGCTTTTATATTTTCGTAGCAAAGTTGTCGCATAATAAGCCAGTAATTTTATTTTACTCTCTCCCTGAGAGATCCCTACAGTGGGACGTATATAGGCTGCTTATGTTTATTTTAGTATTATCGCGGTGGTAGCCTAGTGTGTAGAACATTGGACTTGGAAACGGGAGACCCAGGTTCGATCCCAGTGCGGGCATGTACCTATGACTTTGTTTTCTAAGTTATGTACATTCGTAAAGTTATAGTAGCAATACCACTCGCTAACTGTGAAGGAAAACATCGTGAGGAAACCTGGGTGTCTGAGCTATTCACATACCTCAGCGCTTGAAATCGCCAATCCGCGGTGGGCACGCGTGGTGATTAAGCCCATACTCTCTCTCTGAGAGAAGGCCTGTGCCCTACAGTGGGACGTATATAGGCTGCTTATGAATAATCATCATCATTCAGCCACAAGTCCACTGCTGGACATAGGCCTCCTCCATGGATTTCCAAAAAGACCGGTTGGAAGCGGCCTGCATCTACTCATAAAGTTATATATCTAATTGCAAATTACCTTAGGTTCTAGGCTGTTGGTTCTAAAAATAGCCATCAAAGTCATTTGGATGTATGATATTCACTTAATCTGTAGAATTCTTAAGGCCCCGATCGGGCCACCATAACAATGGTTTTTACTTGTTCACCTTCAAGGTCATAATCTTTTTAAAAGCAAACTCCTTCTCACTGAGCCAGGAATAATTAAAAAAACCTAATAACAAAATACTCTTGACGCTGTCGAGTTAAAAGAGCAGGGGTAAAAAAATGAAAAACGCTCAAAGTGGATTGCTTACTTTTTACTTTTCCCGCGTATTTTAGCGGAAATTAGGGCCCCCAATTGAAGGTAAAAGATATCATTTTCCCGACCCGCTGCGCCTCGGCAATGTTCGGATCATTAGTCCCTGGGAAGGGATTACTGAATAAGTACCGCTATCTCTGTCGAGTACAGTAGCCATATATGGAGAAATGTATTATCTTACCATCCTTAAATAAGTTACCACGGGGTGGGGTCTTCAGTGAAAATTGTACATTGCATACATTACGTAAACTCTCGCCTGTATCCGGAGGGATAAGATAAGATAATCTTTATTTGTACTTTCTTTACAATGTTTGCCTTAAATATAATACTTAGTTGTAGTACACAGTGACACAAATTAAAGTCGAACTTATGACCCCTAAACTAGGCATAAAAACCTGTATCTTAGGGACTATAGGTCCATCGGTTTATAATACGTAACAACTTATTTTAAAATACGTAACAGCGAGTGATATGCATTTCTTTTACTTAGTAAGAGGCATGATGTTTTGGCTTGATTGACATCGAAAACATTTAGTAATTATTTACGATAAACTGTTATAGTAGAATTCAGCTATGTGATTGAAGTAGTTGTTCTGTATTTTTGTAATCTAAAGTTTGTAACCATTTCTCAATTTTAATTTTAACTTCCCGGCGACTTAGAGTATAGATAGGTAAAATTTTGTTGATTCTGTTATACAAAATGATACTTAGAGATGTAAACTGGCGTCTAGCAAAAGAAGTGCGACAACTTATGCTACTACAAACAGGAGTTCCAGGCCTTTTTAGCAAGGTTTTTGGATCGAGAGGCGTTAGGGAGTGTCTACGTAGCACTGCTCGTAGTATGTAGATTTGTCTCACCGTGAGTACACCCGATTCGGAGTAGAGACTGTCAGTTGGATAGTCGCGGCGCTTAAATTGCAAGACTTTAAGTATAGCTCTTTGAGCTCTTTCAAGTTGCATAATGATGGATAGGCAGAGATCAGGGTTTGCCACTTGCCACAATCCTGATAGACCGCTTTGGCTTCATCAGCATTCATTAGACGTTGCATGCACGCACGCCAGTTTCAGGTACTGTTTAGGGTTCCGTACTTGGGTACGGAACCGTTAAAAGTACCCGAAACTGTCCCTTACCCTTTAGAGAGTAAGGGACCCTATTACTAAGACTGCGCTGTATTATATTATATTAATTTGATCTGTCTTATGTACACCTACCTACCCACTGTCATCTTCTTTCAGTCCTGTCTATCCTGGGTTGCCTGGAAGAGATCGCTTTTAGCGATAAGACCGCTAATTGTATACTATTAAGAACTAGATATAAAGTACCTTATATCTCTATAAATTAACATAACATAAACTCACGCCTGTATCCCAGAGGGGTAGGCAGAGACAAGGGACTGCCACTTGCTACGGTCCTGACAGATCACTTACGCTTCCTCAACATCCATTAGTCGTTGCATGCACGCACTTCGGTTTCGGGTACTTTTTATCTTGCCCTTTGCTAATACATCCCCTATTTGGTCGAAGTACGTCCGTTTGGGTCGTCCCTTACCGGCCCTTCCACCCACATTCGCTAGATATATTTGTTTCGTCAATCTTTTTTTTGGTGTGCAATAAAGTGTTATCTATCTATCTAAATAATAAAATAAATGAACAATTGCATCTTTGAGACGGCACACCAACGGCTATCCTATAATATAAAAATTCTGGCGAATCCTGACAGTGCAGTATCTTGTTGGTATAATAAATGTCTTTCTTCTTCTTCTTCTTCTTCTTCTTCAGTCAGGATTCACCACTTATCTGCATGAACTACATGCGAATAAACAGTTTTAAAAAAAATCTCAGTAAAACTAAGTTGCTAGTTTTAAAAAGTTTCCTTTTTTTTCCTTTTTTATATGTGTCTATGGACGAGTGACAGGTGTCACTCACTTACTTTTCCTGCGTCAGATAGAGAATACTACGTTTGCTGATAATTTGATATTATAGTATTATTTGCTTCAGTCCACTATTATTCAGTACCTAAATAGGTACCCAACCAATATGACAGATACACACCCATGAGGAACGATTAAACAGTAGATCATATGTACACGATGTATCCACCTAGCGTGGGATTCGCAGCTCAGTTATTTTGTAATATTGTTTACGGGAAATAAATATAAATATAATAAAGCCTGAGAATAAACAGTGAAAGTTCACTAATGAATGAATTAATGAAAAATTCTTTATTACGCTAAAATAACTTTGTACAAAGGCGAGCTTAATACTAAATCGTATTTTCTTCCATCCAACCCACGTTAATGATAAAAATACATAAAAAATATACAGACGAATTGACAACCTCCTCCCTTTTTGCAATCGGTTAAGAAATAATAATACTTTTTCTGTTTTTTAACTATGAAGTGAATTCATTGCTCAGTTCACTACACTATGCTGTAGCTAAATAGAAAAGTTACCGCGCCATTGTTTCACGGTCCGTGCGACACGATTCAGCGGGCAGCGTACCTGAAAAGAGAAGGGTTTACTTTAGAAACATGTAGGAGAAAAGCCTTAGGTGTATTTTGCAAGAAAATTGGGTCTTACCCCCGGTTTCTCGTACGCTAACAAGCTGTTAATCTACTGTTAACAGCTGTCAGTGTTTTTTTTTGGACGCACTTTGGTCAATTGACAGCTGTTAACAGTAGATTAAGAGCGTGTTAGTGTACGAGAAACTGGGGGTTAGTCACTTAGAAACCTGCTGACAGTCGTTTCACTTGCGTTAAGGCATTTAACCAGTGCGTACTGTGAGTTATGTTATGACCAGTGATCGGGAATTCGGAGGCTTATTTGACTAAATTTGGCGAGAAGATATAACGTGAAACGATTAAGAGTAGGTACCTACCTCTTTCGTGAACTGGGAGGAATTCCGAAATTTTCTAGGACTAATAAAACTGAATTTTAACGGATATTTACTCGTTTACAATATTCAGATGTTAATCTCAAAAAATACTATTTTGTAGAAGGTTAATTTTTTTTTCTCAGAAAAATCCTTTTTAATGAAAAACGCGCGAGATTAAAAGTGGATGTCGTAGAAGGCGACTAATGAAATAAAATTACCAGGAGACGGGCAGCAGCGTCTTCTTGAGATTCCAAACGTATATTGCGATCGCCAACCCGCCTGCCAAGCGTGGCGATTATGGCAAAACCCTTTATGGTTAGGGAAAACCATGAGGGAGGTCTGTGTCCTCCAGTGGGCGTAAAAATGGCTGATGATGATGATGATTGTTTATGGTGAAGTAATTTTGGGCTAAAAAAAAACCTTTGACCCGCATTTTTTATATAACTAGCACCGTATCTTTCTATAGCATTTATTTTAATTTAATTCTTTATTGCACTAATTACATTGTAAGTGTACAAGAGCGTGGTTAATGCAAGAAGCATTCTCTTTCCGCAAACATTTGGTATTGAAGAGACTGGCGACGGGTAGTGCAAGAAGAAGATTAAATACAATAATAAACTTACGTGAACCTAGGGAAATACATTAACTTAGACTTAGTGGAATAGCATGGTTAGAATGCCCGTTTAAAAACGGTAAACGAATTCAAAGTCCCCCTGTATAGATGCGCCTGTACTTTGGTCACGCTGGAAGACATGGACTATTCAAAACACGGTGTAGGACGATTGGGCCTGCGGCCGAATAAATATGTGATTAGATCGAAAACCCAAATTTGGTTTCTAGACAACAATTAATTGCGAACTTCGTGCCGCTGACAAGCTCTAACGAATCTAAAACCACGAATCCGATCGATTAGATTTTGGTCTACCGATTACTATCGAGGGCATAATTGGGGCTTACCTAATGATCACATAATCATAATATGCCCTCTGCAGGCCACCAGACCTAAAGGTCCGTGTGGAATTCCTATTTTATGTAGGCTGCAAAAAAGTATGCGAATTGACTGCCTCGTTGGTCTAGCGGCATCACATTCGGTACCATGCCGGAGATTGTAGGTTCGATTCTCACAGGAGGCTGCCGTACATTAATTTGTACAACCCGGTTCAGCCCGGGTTATTTCCATGTTTGCGATGTCCTTGCCTGGTTACTATTGCACAGGGCTTGGGACCAGGACAAATTTTTGTGCTGTGTGGAAGTTTTTTATTTAAAAACCGGCCAAGTGCGAGGCGGAGTCGCGCACGAAGGGTTCTGTACCATTATCTATACAAAATTAGCCTTAATTAGAGGCTAAAAATTCCACCCATGCCAAGTGATGTAAATTGCTTCGGCCAGCCTGTACGCAATACAGAGAAGTTTGTAAAGAGGCTCGAGATTTCGCTGATGCTTGCACTTGCCCATTAGCTCAGTTGAAAGAGCGCTGGCACGGTTAGCCAGAGGTCGCGGGTTCAAGTCCCGGCATGGGTGGAATTTTTAGCCTCTAAACAGGTTCTTAATGTTGAATGCTTGTTTAAAATAATAACATAAGATCTATTTATCAAGTCACTTTATGTATTGTTGACATAATTATCTTTAGATAGTTATGCCCTAGTGTAAACACAGACCCACCATTAGAGAGCGGCGCAGCTTTTGTTATCAAACCGTGCACAAAACAAACATCGCTACAGCGAACGCGGGACAGATGTAAAGTGCGGAACTTGACTTGCGCTGAGCGGAGCGGTTGAGCCGTGTACTGAGAGAGCAGTGGGTTAACTTACCGGGATCCATTGGGCTGACGAATATCTTCTTATACAGATCGTATTTGCAAAGAGTGTCTGCACAATCTCTCAGTCATGTTAATAGCCATCATCGTCAGCTATTTGACGCCCACTGCAGGACACAGGCCTCCCTCGTGGTTTTCATAACCATGAGGGGTTTTGCCATAATCGTCACGCTTGGCAGGCGGGTTGGCGATCGCAGTATGCGGTGGGAATCTCAGGTGAACGCTGCTGCCCATCTCCTGGTAATCTATTTCCTTAGTCGCCTTCTGCGACATCCATGGCAGGAAATGGAGTGACGCTATTCTTAATCCGGCGCCACACGGATCATGTTAATGACCGGGGACTAGGCTTTTTGCGTTAGGTTCATGGCCATTGGTCCCTAAAAACTCGCCTCGGAACTCGTATTCAAAAATCACTCGAATTTTCGCAGTATCCATCTTTCTTGTCTAAATTGAATAACAAAAACAATTGAAAGTCGATATTCAAATGTTTCACATTTTTTAAAAAAAAGAACATCATAGAAACCATTTGAAAAAAGTTTCATTCGAAAACCTCAAACCATGAAGATTCTATGTCAATTCAAAGAACCTATTGCAATAAAACGGCAATTTCATACTTTAACCCCTAATATTTCAAGTTTGAAATAGATGGCGTTGTGCGAGCGAACGTTGTGTTTTAAAGTTAGATGGCGTTGTGCAAGAATTGTATAAATGGATTCTGTGGCTTTACAAATAAGGCCATCTTAGCAATAAGGCCGCCAATTGGACTATATTTTTGTAAATATTTCATGTTCGATTATTATTATACTTTATTGCACACGAAAAACGGTACAGTAAATATGACTGCCTCGTTGGTCTAGCCGTTAAGGTGCTTAGCTACCCGAACAGAGGTCGTTCGTTCGATTTCCACTGGGGCCGCCGTACATTTATACAAACTGCCTCAGTCTGGCTGTATTTTCATATTTGTGACGTCCTTGCAAAGGTCAGCGGCATAGAGACCTATCTGATGCGGCGGCGGCTACGCTGGTGCGGCCATGTCTCCCGCATGCCGGATAACAGAGTAGCAAAGCGCATCTTTTGCTCAGAGCTGCAGGTTTGCAAGCGGAATCAAGACGGTGAACTCTTGCGGTACCTACAAAGATGTGCTCAAGCGTCACATGAACGTTGTGACCTGGATCCGGCACAGTGGGAGACATTGGCAGCCGACAGGGCAGTGTGGAGGCATACGGTGAGCACGAAGGTGCAAAACCTTGAAGCTAAACGTAGAGCAGAGGCTCGATGCCAAGCGAGACGAGCTCAAGACCCAACCACCTGCGGCCTTACACTGCAACTAGGAGGGGTGCTAACGTGCAGCAAATGTGGACGCACATTCTCTGCCAAAATTGGCTATATCAGTCGAATCCCCTGAGAGTACATGAACGTAACTCTCGATAGTCAGAATACGGTCGGGATAGATATATATACCACAGCACAGGTCAAGTGATTGTATTGTGTGAGAGAGAGAGAGAGAGAGAGAGAGAGAGAGAGAGAGAGAAATTATTGTGTGGAATTATTATTATTAAAATTACATGCACCTTTGTACATGTATACCCCTCCGGTATACAGGCGTGAGTTTATGTCATGTTATATTATGAAAATGCATTATTGTAAAACCACTTCCACAAAAAGGTTATTGGCTCTAAACTATTAAGGCGACAATTCCCTATTACCCCCATTGAATTACCGTTTTACCCCCACGAGGTCTATTATAACCAGGTGTTAAGCGCATGGATTCATATTCAGATTGGGAGTGTAAAGCTCAATGTGTCATCGACTGTACGTGCCGGGAAATCCATTTTGATTTATTTTATTGTTAAAAGATGTATCTACAAAACAGCATTTTAGACACAGTCAAATTATGATAGGGTATTTGTCAAATTATAACGCCAAATATATGTACATATGGCATACTCCACTCGTTGTACTCCACCCTTTAATATTTACCTGAGGATTTATCCGCGGAACTGTATTTCATTCCTAGGTCCGGTGAAGTTCATATTGGCGGTAGTAAATCATAGTTCCCCGGACACAATGCCTTGTTTACCTCACGTAGCTTTGTAGCGAGCTCGGAGATGAGAGAAGGCATAAGTACCTAGTAAGGCGTTCAAATGTCTAACATTGTACATTGACATTCAACAAACAGAATGTAAATTCTTAACTTTGAAATACATTTCTGATTTCTAAGGCATGCGTGGCCTGCGCATAGGAAATCGGTCAAATGGTGTGACATACAGTGATAGTGAAAACTGACCCTACGCTCAGTTGTGTCAAGGGGTGGGGCTTGCCAATTGTGCCAGCCAATTGGAGCGAGTTCAGGGGCCTAATTATGCGCACCAAATCCTTAACAATTACAATCGTCTAACTGTCAAATTCCATACTAATTTGACAGCTAGACGATTGTATTGCTCAGGATTTATACGGGATAGTGCACACCGTGGATTGGCAATTTTAAGCGCTGAGGTATGTAAATACTGCAGACACTCAGGTTCCCTCACGATGTTTTCCTTCACCGTTAGCAAGTGGCATTGCTGCTACAAATGTACGTAATTTAGAAAACAAAGTCATTGGTACATATCGAAAATTTAACACATGACCTCTCGAAAATGAGACCAGCGTTCTACCGCCGCGGTATCACCGCATGAAACTATTTAACGCAAACTATTTTTTCTTTATTCATACTCGGAAAGTAAGTCTGAAGTTGCCTGAGGAGCGGGTTGAAAGTAATACTTTAGAGCCCTGGGGAGAATTGTTTTCAACTGCCAGGTGTCAAATTATAAAAAAAACTAGTTCTAATTTTCACATTTCTGTTGAACCATGTTCCAACTTTCTATAGAGCCACTCAATTACGGCGCGATTTAATATTAAAGTATTAATTAAAGAATATATTTTTAAAGAACTTTATTATAATTTACTTTCAACTATTTCTTGAAAATAAAATATGTTTGGGCAAAATATTTACCATTTTTTCACTGATCAAAATGAAAAAATATAGGCGGGAAAGCGGCAATCCGATCTTCATTTGTTTTTACAAGTTGTAGAGGTTTGTTTATACCGAGCTCTGTATAGTAGAGATCTGGGCCATTATTATGACAAATGAGACATTATCGGGAGTAGCGAGATGGTCGCAAAACCGTATCTCGAGATATGATATGTTATACTTCCCTTATATTCGTAATGAAAAGCACAGTGTTCACCTCGGGTTAAAGACTCATTTAGTCTCGGGACTGAATAAGTTACTTTAATCCCTAGGGTAACAACGTATATTATTATACTATTCTGTGAGCCAATCAACGTTCACGTCATGCATGACACACAGAATGTACCAATCACAGAATGATTAAGAGTGAACCGTTTTGACATTCAAAATGTGTTTTCGTTCGCTCCAGTGTAGGCTCCGAATTCACGAAAAAGTGCAATCCCCTTATATGTCGGAGAGTTGTGAAGACATGACATTCAAAAAAGGCTCAAAAGCCACGTACTCACGATAGCTGTTAAGTGCAAAATTATTCGAGAAAGTCAAAAACGAAAAAGGTATGGCTGAAATAGTGAAAAAAAAAAATTCGAATTTTTTATTTTGCGCTCGATATTTTGGAAAATAAGAATGATATAAAGATTTTGAGAAAAAACTTCTCTGGACAATTTAGCCAGCTACAATTTGAGCCTAAAACAAAGACAATCGGGTTAAGGATTTGCCCTGTAGCCTAGCCTTTTCGAAAAAAGTCAGAATGACAGTTTTCACATGACATTTATAACTCGATTCATTTCCAAAGTGCTCTCATTTCCAATGTGCTCGATAGTTGTGTAAGGCATTCGACTATCGAGCACATTGAAATTTTCTTGAATTTGTCGTGAATTTGCAGTAAGCAACACTTCTAGGGTATTTTTTATTCGTAGGTGATGTAACAATGATCTTAGTCGCTAAGTCACATTAAAACGCGTAAAGTGACTCTAATACATAACAGGCTAAAGCAAGAACGACGTCAATAATTTGTATTCTGATAACATGTACCTAATTAAATAACAGTACTTTTCATATACTAACGGTGCTAGCCTAGTGGGTAGAACATTGGACTCGGAAGCGGGAGACCCAGGTTCGATTCCCAGTGCGGGCATGTACCTATGACTTTGTTTTCTAAGTTATGTACATTTGTGAAGTTATAGTAGCAATACCACTCGCTAACCTGAGTGTCTGAGCTATTCATATACCTCAAGGCTTGAATTCGCCAATCCGCGGTGGGCACGCGTGGTGATTAAGCCCATACTCTCTCCCTGAGAGAAGGCCTGTGCCCTACAGTGGGACGTAGGTATATAGGCTACTTGTGTTACTTTTCATATAGGCTGCCTATGCTAGTACCTCGTAGAGATGATTAGAGATAGTATTCGGTATTCATGTGAATCATGTCGAAATCAGCGCATTTTGGTCTCTATGTGCCCCAGGCTTATCTATGTGCATTCCAAATTATGATGTAGTTAAGTCTAGCCTGCGGTTAAGCTATTGTCCGCAGTCGAGCTCCGAGCTAGCCTAACGAGGCGGCTAAATCAGCCTTATTAAAACCATCTGACGTAATGCGTCTAAATAGCGCAGAGAGAAATGGCGAGGTTAAGCTAGAGCCGGCTGGCAAGAGCTGGATGAGAGAAGCCGAGGACCGTGCTCAGTGGCGTGCAATAGAAGAGGCCTATGTCCAGCAGTGGACAAGCATAGGCTGGTGATGATGATGAACCTAAAGCCATAGGAATTTCGCTTCGAAAAGTGTGATGCATTCTAATACATAAAAATCTCGTGTCAAAGCGTTTGTTATCGAACCCCTCCGAAACGGCCTCACCCTTTTTTATAATGATTTTTTTTGTGTATATTTGGTAGGTCTGAGAATAGGTCGTAGGCTAATTAAATACGGCAAAACAACGTTTACTGAGTCAGCTAATTATATTGTATATACAATAATCTATGTATAATTTATATATATAGATATATTATAATATACATATACGCGGTGGTAGCCTAGTGGGTAGAACATTTGACTCGAAAGCGAGAGACCCAGGTTCGAGTCCCAGTGCGGGCATGTACCTATAACTTTGTTTTCTAAGTTATGCACATTGGTGAAGTTAAAGTAGCAATACATCTCGCTAACGGCGAAAAGGCAAAACATCGTGAGCAAACCTGAGTCTCTGAGCTATTGACATATCCCAGCGCTTGAAATCCGCCAATCCGCGGTGGGCACGCGTGGTGATTAAGCCCATACTCTCTCTCTCTCTCTGAGGGAATTTCATGCGCACAGGTAATTCAAAAGAAATATATGTATATATAATATGTAATATATTGTATTTCTACGTCCCACTGAAGGCCTTACATTTGTACTCGTGGCCTCAGTCTGGGTCTCAGAGCATCCAATATTGCGATATCTATGGTCTGGGCATATTTCCATGTTTGTAATGCCCGATACCATAGCACAGGGTATCCTACTTTGGGACCAGGACAAGCGATTGTGTTGTGTGGAAATTATTATAAATATATTGTTATCATATTTGTCAAATTGTACTTATAGTCTATTCATCCTTACTTGTCCAATTTAGTGAAATAGATTCTACCCGCAAAGTATGACTTTTTAGTCGAAAACTGCCATATTCCTATAAATGAAGTAACCTGGGACACCATTTTGGATAACACGCTGCTATGTTTATAAACAAAGTGCACGAACTTGCAAGAAAATATCTAGTTTCGGCATCAAATGTCAATTTTGAGGTTAGAATATTGTTTACTAAATTGGACAAGTAAGGATGAACAGACTGTACCTACTAGTCTCATGATACCTCTATGAGAAGGAAATAAACAAATTACTTACTCACACAGTTATGTATATTTTAACTGAACTATATCTTACTCCTCTTATCAAAATAAATGATTTGATTTGATTTGATTTGATCTTGACTGTGTTAAGCTGCGCCATAGCAACTTTTATATAGGGCGTAAGAACATCTCATACGCATACGAAAATGGATTCTACTGTCCATTCGAATAACTTTTCTTCTGAAAAACTTAAAAGTGGCGAAAATATAAAAATGTCAGCTCTCCAAAATATCGGACGTAAAACGTCAAAACTTGCTTAAAAGTACGCTGCTCAAAATATTGATGAAAACAAACAGTGAAGGAAAACATCGTGAGGAAACCTGATTGTCTAAGGTGTTCACATACCTCAGCGCATGATATTACCACTTCCGCGGTGAGCACACGTGGTAATTAAGCCCACACTCTCTATCTGAGGCCTGAAAGGCCTGTGCCCTGCAGTGGGAGGAATGTAAGCTAAAAAAAACCCAACTTTGTAATTTTTGCGACGATATTTGGAAGGGCTTCTTTGGAAAGTATTCTCTAGGGTAAGTGGAACATAATAGTTTTTTGCAAACGAGTGATGATAATGAGAGATGACGGTGGCTGTTTAATTTTCATTGCTCTTTTTAATAGCAGCCCTTATTTTTCACTTTGTTACTTTCATAAAATGCTCCGACTTTACATTTCCTGAAAGTGTGAGCACGTTTTTCTTTTCGTTTTTTACGCTATGAAAGTGTCTCCGAAATTTTAGGGGTTTTTAATACTTTGGATGCAAGCTTTTTGTGATTGTTAGAAAATTGAAGATAAAAACCTAGCCGATAAAAAGAAGTCTGCTTCAGTTTATTTTCCGCCTGGGGCGTTAATTAACCTGCTAAAATAAATATAATACAATACAAACTCACTACAATACATCCAAAGATCCGCCATGCAAAACTGAATTTTGTCAAAGAAGATGCTTTTAAAAAGTTATTTATAATAAGCTTTCAGAGACACTAAAACGTTTGCCAGTGACTCGCTTTAAGTCTTGTTTGCACAAATGGCTATCAGATGTATGTTTCTATACTGTATGCGATTTTTTTACTTAAAAAAATATTAATATTCTCATGTAACAGCAAATAATTATGTAACATAATAATAATATAAATAGTATTCAATTGTATATTTAACTTATTTGTAAATACATATGACATTTAAGTAATTTTGATATGTTATAATTTGACCTTATAATATTTACAATGTTAGAAAATAACAAATTTTGCATGCCTGGAAAGGTGAAATGTGTAAAGCCAAATACTTATCTGACCACCATATTATATACGGCATTTCATGCAATTCAACTTCATTTTATTTCATTTACCTATTTAATTTCATTTCAAAAATAATATTATATTTTGTATGATGTAAAAGGTAGATTATGTCTGAAACTACACATCAGTGTTTCAAAATTATGTTTTAGATGTTTAGAATATTTAAAACTGTGTTAAGTGGTTCTTTTATCGTATTAAGAAATAAAATCATAAGCTCAAGGGTGAATGGCCAGAGACGGCTAATTACTGAAAAATAACAAATAAAAGCCCAAGGGTGAATGGTCAGAGATGGCCGATTACCGAAAATCCTTTTTAGAAATTTAATTAATTCTTTGCTCTCCATTTTCACTCACGCCTGTATCCCGGAGGGTTAGACTGATACCAGTTTACTAAGGGAAGTGGAGACTACGTAAATAAAAGCTCGGTAAAAGTGAAATTAAGCGACTGGTTCTTTACCTAACCTAATCTTAGTTTCGAACTAAGCTCAATACAAAGGTTAGCAGCAACAACCCGCGTTTAGCTGCAGCGGTGAAACACGCCCTAACCCTTACCACCGCCCAGCATCTAGGACAGTACCCGGTACTCCATTATTACTTGCCGGAGTTTTATCAGTTTTATTGGCACACCGAGCTCGCATTCCGGACTTTCCGTTCGCCCGGAAACCGACGGAAACCCCTTTTTATGTCTCCACATGCCACTGGAGTGGAATTCGAAGGCACAGAAAGACATGTTAGTAACAAAGGTATACCGGTACACCCTCTAATGTTTTGTTATTTTCCACTGCGTAAATTTATCAAAATGATTTCCTTGACTTACCCCCAGTTTCTCGTACACTAACACGCTGTTAATCTACTGTTAACAGCTGTCAATTGACGAAAGTGCTTACAAAAAAAAACCACTGACAGCTGTTAACAGTAGATTAACAGCTTTTTAGTGTACGAGAAACCGGGGGTTAATGTCTTATGTCCCCTAAGGAGCTGAGGGCATCCACAATATTACGCCATCTCGTTCTTTCTTGGGCTGCGCTCAGCTTGGGGGGTCAACGCTGCGTGAAACGTGGCGGTCCCAAACTAACCTGGCGGCGCTCATTTTGTCAAAATATCGAGTGTCAATATGCTAACGCTAACTCTCTATATACACCAACACCTTGATGCTTGGACGATTTGGTCAATAGTATTTTTGATAGTAGTATCTTTTATCCACGACGAAGGCCTATATCTTGCAGTGGGCGTCAAATGGCTAATGATGATGATGTTTTTTTTATCTATGTGGTCAAGTGGGCCAGTGGATGTAGATGGCCAGAGACCGTGAATGATGGCGTGATGGGAAGAAGGCCAATACCAATCGTGGGCTGATGATGATGATGATGTTTTGGCGTTTCTCTCGAGACTATTTTCTGTTTTAAGTCCATTCTGTAATGTGAAGACTCCTTGCGTACTATCTTTCTATGTCTCTCTCTCTCTAGACTTAAGGTAAATACACGTAGTTAATTCAACATTCTCACATCGTAACCCACAGGTATTGAACAGCACCTGTATTTTCAAGTACCTACTCCAACGGGTTACGGATCTCGAGTGTCCAGTCCACATTCACTGCTATTTATTAAAAACAACTTTAATTTGCCCCATTTTCCGGTCAAGCAAATTTCGCTTTGAAATTCAAATTTCGAAGCTTTTCATATTTTTGAAGCGTTTAAAAATACAGTGTTCTTTTTTACGTTTGTACATGGATTAAAATAAAGCTGCCAGTACGGCTGGACAAGCTTACGCGAGAAAGAAAAACTAATGCCTTCTAAGTACGTTAAAAACAAAGTGTTATTTTTTTTGCACACAGTTGCCAGTCCTATAACGCTTTAAAAGGTTAAGTTGAGCAAGGAGAAAATGTTGCATAGAATAGTAGATTACTTAAAATCATCTTGCTTACCATAGTTACCTTAGAGATTAGTTGATGTTTTGCAAAAAACATAAACTTTCAACTTTCACACAACATTTGGCTCTAGTGAGACTCGAAAGGTCGTGCAAAAAAAAAAAAAAAACGGTCAAGTGCGAGTTGGACTCGCGCACGAAGGGTTCCGTACTCAGGAGATAATGCAAGGCATATCGTTTGCGCAATTTCCCGCCTTTACTCATCTATTCATCATCATCATCAGCCTATGCTTGTCCACTGCTGGACATATGCCTCTCCTATTGCACGCCACTCAGCACGGTCCTCGGCTACTCTCATCCAGCTCATCATGATCAATTATCTCATCAATGACTTTTTTATGGTATCTAATCTGAAATCGTAAAATCGGAAAGAACATGTTTTAGCCCAAAAACGCGTCTTCTGACTTCCCCTATCGTGCTCATTTCGCCCGTGACACTTTAGGTGCGTCCCAAATTGTTTACAAGATGCGAGGCCCATCGCGCCGTGTGTTTAAAGGGTGTATCTAAGAGTGGACTGACATTGGCTGATCTGATACAAATTGTTTCAAAGTGCCTGAGGAAGATAAAGGGAAACAAATGTCAAGGAGGATCTCAGCTGTTTAATTGCAATCTCACTACTATCTTTCTCTATTTATGTTGTTATAGATTATTTAATGTATAACAATCTCGTGTCACGGTGTTTGTTATCGAACTCCTCCGAAGTGGCTTCACCGATTTTTATGAATTTTTTTATAATTGGTAGGTCTGAGAATAGGTCGTAGGCTAATTAATGTGGCAAAACAACGTTCGACGAGTCGGTTAGTAATAAATAATGTCCACACAATATACTCACGTGTCCTGGTCCCAAATTAGGATACCCTGTGCTATGGCACTGAAACGTGGTCTCTCACTATGGGCCTCATAAGAAGGCTCAAGGTCACGCAACGAGCTATGGAAAGGGCTATGCTCAGAATTTCTCGACGAACGAAAGTCGTCGACATAGCCCAGCGGATTAGTAAGTTGAAGTGGCAGTGGGCGGGGCACATAGCACGCAGAACTGATGGCCGATGGGGCCGAAAAGTTCTCGAATGGAGACCACATATCGGCAAGCGCAGCGTAGGACGACCAGCCACAAGATGGACAGATGACCTCATCCAAGTGGCAGGAAGGCGTTGGATGCAGGCAGCTTCCGACCGGTCTTTTTGGAAATCCATGGAGGAGGCCTATGTCCAGCAGTGGACTTCTTGTGGCTGAATGATGATGATAGTAAACAGACATGGAAATACACCCAGTCTGAGGCTATTTGTAGAAATCCCGTACGTGGACCTCCAACGGGAATCGAACCCACCGCCTCTGATTTGGTAACTAAGCGCATTAACCGCAAGACCAACGAGACAGTCAATATATCCAGAGAAGGCCCGAGCATGAGATGCGAACCGGTAATTTTATTACAAGCGCGATATTATTGAACCCGTTGAATGTAAAAAAAAGGCCAAGTGCATGTCGGGCCACGCGCAATGTAGGGTTCCGTAGAAAGAGGGTTTTTTTTAACTGCTTTACAGAATGAACAACTTCATCGAAGTCACTTTCAATAGATTTTGTACGAAATTTTACTTTTATATGTCGGTTGCCTATTACTCGTTAACTAGTAAAGCCTTCTTTTCCATACTTTTCCTTTTGAGTTCATTATACGTGCTACTACCCTCAAATTTTTCACGTTTCTACAATCAACCAATTATGCAGGAGAGTGGGGGGGGACACCTTACTCGGACAAAAAATTGAGCTTTAAAGCTTAATATTTCGCAAACGGAAACCTAAATAAACAAATACTCTTTCTACACCCACAATATTTTTCAACGACTAATCCAACGATGCCCACATGATGGGGTAGACGAAAATAAAAACATCCGCACTTTTCAGGTTAGGCGAGGTCCAGTAAAAAAAAAAAATTCCGACATTTTATTCTTACTTCGCCGGCGTGATAAATATGTATACACATACCAAATCATGGCTTTCTAGTACCACCGGTCTTTGCGCTAGGCTGCGGACGGACAGACAGCTAAACAGACGGTCATGGCGAAACTATAGGGGTTCCTTGTTAGACTACATAAACCTAAAAACTATGCATGAGAGCTTCTCTGTGTCACCGTTGAGCTGTAATGACGTTCTAATCTACAATAAATTATTTAATATGTGAAATCTAGCGTTTCCGTGCTCCAAATAAGGACACGATTCCTCTAAAGTACTCCTGAGAGGTACTTTATTTAATCTGTGGTTTCGTCTTTTCCTTGTAAAATATTCATCAGACTATTTTAATTGACGTTTATCGATTGTCTTAAGGAATCGTGTTTTCATAAATAAGACCATTTTTCCTGACAGTATTGCATTCATTCGTGGCACAGTTTCGACCACAATTCCGTCGTAGAGGTGCAGAAAGGTACAAAAAATATAGGCTCGCGCGCTTGAATCGCTCATATCTGCAAAATGTCATGCGCTAGGCGGAGGTAGGAAAATGCTTTTCATGTTTCAAAAATGAATTTTGAAGAACGCGTGCGTGTGCTCTTTCAAAATGGCCTAGGCTTTATTGCAGATGACTGATTCTGTGATTTAGCTGGTACGAGCGCCGCCGCACGGCAGGGATGGTACAAAATATCTATTTGCACGTGAAAATAAGGCTTAGTATCTACTTTATTTGTTATTGTATTTTGTCTTCAGTCACTTCATGTCCGCACTTATGATAATGACCGTAGAGACAAAACAAGCGACAAAGTTTATTACGCGTCGCGCCGCGAGTAGGATAGCACGCTTTTGTTGCGGCAACTAGAACACCTATGAAGTGTTATTTTTTTCGTTTCACGGGAAAAAGTCCGATTTTTAAGTACTGATGTCTTCGTAACAAACATAGTTGCAATGGTAAAGTCCTCCGGTTTATGCTAAAAAAAGGGCACGTCCAAAAATGAAAGTGAAAGTCTTTATTACCAGCAAAAATTAAATAAATTACAATCGGGTCTCAGAACACACTTTGTGCCGCCCGTTGTTATTATTTTGACCTGCTATAATAAGGCCACCTAAGTTGTGTTGTGTGGAAGTTATTTTATTTTACTTTGTGTACGTATTTGTAGTTTATTTTTATTATTTTTCAATAGTTTACGTAGATATTTACATGAGGTAGTTTATGAAGTGTGTTATTTAATATATTATAAAAGGCGAGCATCCGACACACTCACTCATCAACACCGAGGCTAAACCATTGGAAGCTGAAATTTTGCACAGAGTCCTTGAATAATGGAGACAAGAGATAAAACCGGCCAAGTGCGAGTCGGACTCGCGCACGAAGGGTTCCGTACCATTATCTATTTAACATTAGACACAAAGATAAAAAAAACAGCAATAAAATCAGGTCTGTTGTATGGGAGCCGGCCTTAAATAATTATTTTATTCTGTTTTTAGTATTTTTTTGTTGTAGCGGCAACAGAAATACATAATCTGTGAAAATTTCAACTTTCTAGCTATCACGGTTCTTGAGATACAGCCTGGTGACTGACAGACGGACGGACGGACGGACAGACAGACAGCGAAGTCTTAGTAATAGGGTCCCGTTTTTACCCTTTGGGTACGGAACCCTAAAAACGGAGTTTAAAATATTTAAAGAGTGAAAGAGGGTGTCTAAATGTGTATGTGGTCAGACTTATACGAAACTTGGTACAAGTGTTTTGTATAAATGATGAAATTAAATTTTACTGTTTTTCAAAATTCAACCCCTAAGAGGGTGTAAAGGAGTGCCCAAGTTTGTACAGGGAGCAAATATTTGTGGTAGGTTTTTCTCGAAACTTAGTACAAATGTACGTATAATTTAATAAAATTGATGAACAGGTATTTCTCAGTTTTTCAAAATTCAACCCATAAAAGGGGAAAGAGGGTGACAAAATTTTTGTTTCGATTTTCTCGAAACCTAAAACAAATGTACTTAAAATTTGTATCGAAACTAAATTATTTGTGGTCTTGAAACTTCGTAAAAATGTACTTAAATAAATTTTTTTAAACATGTGTTTCTCAGTTTTTCAAACGACAACTCCTTGGAGGGTAAAATGGGGTGTAAAATTTTGTATGGAGGTAAATATTTATAGTTAAATTTATACAAAACTTGGTATAAATTTGACGATGAAGGTGGTGAAAAGGGGCGCCAAAGTTGATGCGGGGAGTAAAATGTTTATGGTCGGATTTTCTTAAAACTTATTACAAATGCAAATCAATGGAACTTAAAAAACACGTGGACGAAGAAATCTACTTAAAAAAATTTAAGACATTATCATTATAACTTTGTTACGGGGTGATATAGTTTAAGACCTGGCACCAACAATGTTCCTATACTTTTAAGAAAATAACATTTTTTGCATTAATTTGTATTATTTAACCGCCAGTGGTATACCGTCCGAAAGTTGGAAAGAAATCGCTCAAAAGCACAGCGTTTGACGTTGTAGAATACACAATCAAGTGAAAGGAACCCCGAGTCGGACTTGCACTTGGCCGGTTTTTAATTAATGTAGCATGGGGCCTTGTTGCATGCATACGTAAAACAATGTTGATCAACTGACGACACTGTAACATGCTAGACACACAGACCAGAAACACAATTCGCATCCGCAGCGTAGCCTATGAACTTTTAAATATTTAGAAACACTTTACTTTGGCGTGAATTTAAAAGGAGACAAATAAAATTCCGAGCCTCGCCCGAGCCGCGTCGTAAAAAAGGGTTTAAGTGTTCCGCGGCCCTTGAGTAGGGGCGGACGCAAACGAGGGCCGCGTATTTGCAAAGGCGCGTTGAGATTTAGGAAGGTAACTTCGTGGTTGCACGTTTGCGGCTAACGACTGAGCTATTTCAGTTCAAATATGTTTACGCAGAGCAAATACAGCACTGCAGAAGAGTGTATTTTGCATAAATACAATAAATATTACAGGGCCCATGTAAAATACACTAGCGCATTGCGAGAACTGGAGTTGGGCTTGTTCAAGCACAAATTAAAAAATATATATTAATTGAAAAATGCTATTATATAACCACTGAATTCTGACCTATAATAATTTTAATTAAATGTAACAATGATATTCTCTTTAATATAATTCTCGTGACCTCTCTTTGACGTTTTGATTTATTGTCGCATTTAATGGTTTGGTTTTATTTTGTATTTGCTTTTTTTTATTCTTGATGATAGTATAATATAATATTATGCTAATTATCTGTAGATTTCGAAAGAAACCCGATCGGGCCACCATAACAATGGTTTTTAATTATTTTTTTCAAGGTCATAATCTAACCTAACCTAGACTAACATCTATCGATCAGAATTTATATGCCTATTATGGCAGAACAATCTGAAATAAATTGTTGTTAATTCCACCTTTCTGTACACATGTTTGACAAATAAATCTCTTTATCTTTTATCTTAATATTTATCTACATTTTCGAACGAAGTTGTACAAATCCAAGTAATGTCAGTTTCTTGCAGAAACTTTTGTCGCTACTATGGAGCTAAATCGAAGCAAGATGCACTATTTCATTAGAAAAGGTGTAGAACAAAAGTTGTTCTGAACTCTTAATGACCTGTTTCAGGAATTTTTGACACTTTTCACGTATATTTTAGCCAATTATTTGGGTACGAAATTTAGACGATTTCCTTTTTTATGACGACTGGGGCAGAGTAAACGTACTATGCCGAGTATATACGGCTCATCGTCGCTGACCTAAGTTTGACGGTTCATCCAATGTTAAAAAAGTGCACTTAAAAGTAGCAACCACTTGATCACTTGTCTCACGTTCAGGAAATCGTGGGTTTAATCCTCGAGTATGTACCAATGACTTTGTTTTCTAGGTTACGTTCATTTGTGAATTCGATGTAGCAACACCACTCGCTAACGGTTACAGAAAACATCGTGAGAAAACCTGAGTATCTGACGTGTTCACATACAAAATGCCAATCCGCGGTAGGCACGCGTAGCGATTAAGGTCATATCTTTTTGAGAGAAGCCCTATGCCCTACAACGGGACGTATATGATACATTGTTATAGTCTCTAACTTGTTAAGACTTATTTAAGGATTATTTCAGTTAGAAATCGTGCCGCCCGCACGGCTTCGGCTCGTTGTACCGTGGATAGACCTAAAGAAGTTCTCACTTCAAACATACGAGTATAAGCCGATAGGGAAATACGCGACCCGACAAACAGAAACGCAGGAAACGACAGACAGTGTCATAAAAGATATCCCGCACAAATGCGCGAGTCCCGATGTGTCGAAATTTTCTAACTGACATTGGACGATACAAGGCCAATGAGACGGCTGGGGGTTTCCAAGTTTCGTCGTAAAATGGTACAATGGAGAACTTGCACTAACATATTTTGATATAATCGGAGAGGCTATGTTAAAAGATAAATAAACGTGGTTATTTTTTTTCTCTACGACTAATAATTATTTATAATATGTCGAAATGTCATTCCAGTCACATGGTAGAAAAACGCGCCATACAAATCGGACCCAAACTATGACGTCACACACAACTTGCACGTAACATCTTATAATGTGTGAAGCGCTTGTCACTATTCGAATTATCTCATAAAATTATGTTTTTATGCATCTGCACTCTTTCTAGAATACTTTTAGACGCGTATACAGTTTTCTCATAACTCCGTCCAATCTTAACCAATTTCGACAATTATTTTATTGTTCGAATAGGTATAACGTCCCATTGGTCCCATTTTAATCCATTTAAGATCTGATGAAGGCTTTCAGAGATGGAGATCGGAACTCTTCAATGAACAGCAGTAAATAAGGCCTAATAGGGCCCAGCCTTTATTAATATCCGTATGTTTCATAAAATACCGTAAAAGTAGTCCCAAGTTAATTTGATGATGTTCTGGTGAAGACTTTCGGAGATGGAAATTAAGAACATCAAGTTTTATAGCAATGAATTAAGTACCTAGGGTAAATTATGGTTATAAGGGACTTGTTTATTTTTCTCCAGCTCCCCCACTAAAAATTGAACATGTATACATACTTCTAATTATTTAAATTATTTCTAACTTTTTAGTGTTTTAGTGTTTTGAAGTCGGTTTTTATGTATTATTTAATTTTTTTATTTATTATTAGAGTAATCTGATTTTTCGCATTTTTTCGGCCACTGAAAACCCCGAAAAATATATTTGTATGGCTTTATTTTGCGTGGCGATTATGGCAAAACCCTTCATGGTTAAAAACCATGAGGGAGGCTTATGTCCTGCAATAGGCGTCAAATGGCTGATGATGATGATGGCTTTATTTTCAATATTTTCTTGACTTTTTCTATGTCTTCTATAAAAGCAATGCCACTTGAATGTGAGTTTGACGGAAGTTTCCCATTGCGTGTTCAGGGTTCTGTAGATTAATTAATTGTAACTTCCACACAACATAATCACTAAGGGCCAGTTTCTGAATTGAGAATTTCGCTAAGTAAATAGTTAACTGTAGTGCTGTCTCTTTTATTGTCTCAGAAACGAGCGTGACAGAACGCTACTTAAGTATTTACTTAGTGAAATTCACAATTTAGAAACTGGCCCTAAGTGTTTTATGTTTTAAAAAACCTATTTAGACGCTAAAAAAAAATTAAAATTAAAATATAAAAAAATTGTCCTCAGTACGGTTTAGTGCAACAAAAAGAACATAATGTGTTATGTTTTTTAATTTAGAGCAGGAGTTGAGGCAGTTTGGTATTTACAGGATAAAATATAAAATTATATAAAAACCAAAATATGTAGTATAGCGAATCGGTAGAGTCCGTGCCTAACTATGGTAAGGGAGTGGGTTCGAATGCCGGCATCTAGCGGTGACTTTGTTTTTACCCAACTGCGGCGGTTCCAAAAAGGAGGGTAATGCGTTTAGCTCGTATGTATGTAAGTATGTCCAATTCTACGTTCCCTCATAACACCTTAACCAATGGTCAGATTGTGACAAATGAGGTCTCAATTGATTCGTCGCCTCTGCCGGTCATAGGCTATATAAAATTGGCATTAATAGAACAGAAAAGTGACAAAAAATAAAATTCAAGATCAAGCTGCGTTAAAGTACCATATTGAGTCACTAGATGGCGCTGCTACATTTAATTTATTCTATTCTGATCCTTACAATAAATAAAATGCAGACTATTAAGCAACGTTATAGTACAACCATCAATAACTAGATGGCATTGTTATATATAACTTATTATACTCGGATCCTAGATCTTCGGCCAATCGCGTGTGATGTATGTGAAAATCTTGGTGCTATAGGCTATACATAAATCAGAATTGATAATCACTAAAAAGACAAAAATAAAAAAAACTGAAATAAAGAAAACCAACAACCCGACGGCTGAGCATTAACTACTAAGCAGATGGGACCCAAATTAAGCAATGCAACTACTTAGGTTGGTCCCGCCTGCTTAGTAGCTAAAGCTCAGCAGACGGGTTGATGTTATTCTTTATTTCAGTTTTTTTTTAACATACCTACGTCCCACTGCAGGGCACAGGCCTTCTCTCAGAGAGAGAGTATTGGCTTAATTACCACCGCAAATTGGCAATTTCAAGTGCTGAGATAATGTGAACACCTCAGACAATCAGATTTCCTCACAATAAAGATAATTAACACTTTTTCCAATAATTTTAAGTTGTTGACATGGAAGAACACTCTTCCCCGCCCATCACTAGTTGTGTGTGACTAACCCGGAAAAGTGGTAAAGAAGGAATAAAACTTTTAAAAGAGTTAATTGAGTGCCCTTTTTCTCCTACTAAGAAGCTTTAGGTAAGTATAGCTAAACGTAGTTAAGAACCACTTCATTATTTATTTATCCCTCGGGAAACTTTGCTGGCGCGATGTAGGCCTTGTAATGAGGAAGTTTGGTCAGACCTTGTTTGTACTCGATATAAACTTCTGAAGAGCATACTTGAAGACTGTTTTATACAAAATACAAATCCAGTATCTCATCTGGAAGAAGTGTCAACCGGCTACAGGCATAACTAATATATGTGGAGAGTTTATAACGAATTTCATAATCATGACGTATTTGGCTCTTAGGTTCATAGATTGAGGAAAAATGTTGATATTTTTTATCAAGGTACTTTTTAGGCTGTCACTTCTGTTGATGCTTAAAGTACTCAATTCAGTTCAGTGTGCAGCACATCTACCTTAACATATGTGTACTCTAATCAATTACGTTAAGAACGATATAAAATGTAAAGGTTGACCTGCTATCGACTGTACTTTTTTTTAAAACTTATATACTTCCTACTGCAGGGCACAGGCCTTCTCTCAGGGATAGAGCGGGACGGGAGAGAGTCTCCTTCAGCCTCGGTCTGGGTGTAAACAAATTTTCGTTTGAAATAGTAACAAATTCAAAAAAATTGCAAAATGGGTTGATACTTTTTGAACTGATGAGATAAATTAAACTACCAAACCAATTGATAGACATTTTTTGTTTTAGACCAAAGCATGAAGCACACTGCGTGAAAAGGGCTACGGTAACATAAGATTATTTAGATGACAATTTCTGGAATTAAAGCTAGTTCAATGTACATAATTCTTATGCTAAAAGGACCAAATTTGAGACAACTAAGTTTGAAATTCTTTTGTCCATTTTTCTCCAAAATTATTTAAATTTAGAAATAGAAACATAGTATTACTTGTAACGTTCTATTTTGAATAAAAACGTTCTTAATAAAAACTTAAGCTAAATGAAATGCAATATTAAGCAACTTGATAGCGCCGCTCTCCGACCGCCCTTTACAGTCATCCACATATTATGTTTACACTCGTCGCTGAGAAAAGAGGCCGGGAATCCACAGATTTTCCGGGAAAGTGGCATCATGGCGGCCAGCCTACACGTGACTTCCTTTTGTGATTTATTTACGCGCCAAAAAGAAAGATGGCCAACAAATAAAGGCGCCAAATGGCCAGAATTAGATGAGGCCGTAAAGCACACTATGCTGTCTTGGTAGATAGGTACAGTGTATGAATCGAATAGTTTTTTTTTTATTTCTTACCACTTCATTGTGAGTATTATATTCTTTGTCACGAAACATAACAATATTATCGCGCTATGAAGCAATAAATTTTGATGCGCCCGAAGCCTCTCAGAATGATCCTATCATTATTTTTTTACCTACTATAGGGTTGCCTATAAAATGGCAATTCTTAAAACACGTCAACTATGGTGTGTCATTTACAACTCTTGTTTTTTGGAACGTTCTTGTTTTTATGTTTATGTAGTTTGTTTTTGGCGCTTGTCATCTACGGTTTTTTTTCTATCACTAAAGCAGCTTACATATGTACGTTCCAATGTGAAAGCTAGAAGCGTAGGAACTCTCAGAGAGTGCGGGCAGCGAGGATTTGAGATGTCCAGCGCAGAGATTAGGGACGAATCAGGCACGCAGCTTTCCTCACGATGTTTTCCTTCACAGTTGACGAGTAGTTTTTCTACTACAAATTCACAAATGTACGTAATTTAGGAAAAAATAATGTGATGAAACAAATACCTAACCATGAAATCGAATAAGTGAAATCGAATTCAGCTAACATCTATAAAATGCATTTTTCAATCGAAGCAAACAATCCGAAATACCTACTAGCTTTAGTTTCCGTCTGGAATGGTGGTATGAATATCCCAACCCGGATATCCGGATGACTCAGACCGGCAACTTGGCAAACAAACACCATCTTGCTTCAGGACTCGTAGGACGTGGGCCGGCCGTCAGTAGCCCTACGTCATACGTTAGCTACCAAGATGATGCCAATTTGGGGCTGTATATCTTTACGTGAGTCTAAATATATATTATAGTGGTTCCAGTCTTGGAAGGTATGGTCAGACAATACTTGGCTTTAAGGACAGGGCGGATAGCCCAAGCATTGGGTATTCATCAATATTACCTTAACAAAACAAAAATTGTTTGATTTACGCTACGTTAAAATTAATTAATTAAATTTACCAGTTCTCTGTGAATTTGGCTATTTTATATTTTCATCAGGCATACATAGGCCTTCCTTATGGGTTTCCTAACCATGAAGGGTTTTGCCATAATCGCTACGCTTGGCAGGCGGGTTGGCGATCGCAGTATGCGGTTGGAATCTCAGGAAGTCTCTGCTGCCCGTCTTCTGGTAAAGTATTTCTTTAGTCGCTTTCTACGACATCCACGGAAGGAAATGGAGTCACTATATTCTTAATCCGACGCCAAACGGCTGTTTTATTTAATAAAACAAAATTTTAACGGATATTTACTCGTTTACTTTTCTATGGAAAAGTAAACGAGTAAATACCCTTTAAAATTCAGTTTTATTATGTCTAAAGCTCGTGTTAACCTCAGAAAATACTATTTTTTTTAAGTGTGTTAGTTTGAAATTAATATTTTGAATCTCAATTTTGACTATACCGTCAGCAAAAAACGTAGACTAAATACCTAAAATATACAATTAAACGCGGCTTATCATCTCATTAACAAAAAATCTTGCTTGCCACCCTAATCGTGGAGGTGTTCCATATTTGTGATGTCCTTGGCTGGTCACCATAGCATAGAGTATCTTAGTTTGGGACCAGGAGAAGTGATTGTGTTGTGTGGAAGTTATTTATTTATTTTCATCGACCGTGTCGTATTCAGATTTTTCGGACCAGTTTTTTGCTGATCGTACCAGACCTTCAAGGTTCTACTGACAATCATGTACATTAAGATACACATTTTGATACAGTACCTTAAATTGATCTCATCCTGGTAACGAATGACGTAAAGTTACCGACGGCCAGCCCACGACCTATGGAGAGCAAGAAATATCATGCAAAAATAAATAAGTCACTAGAACGCGAGGTCCTCACTTCCTATATTCAAGAGGACGTAATGGAAAAAACTTTATAATCTAATGGGGAACATGCCACAAAATTTGATTGGAGAGACATTCTGTGTATTCCATTAAAGGACATAGAAAAACTTATTAAAAAACTCAACGTAAAGAGGTAAAAACTGGCCAAGTGCGAGTCGGATTCGCGCACGAAGGGTTCCGTACCATTATCTATACAACATTTGAATATTTCAAGCGTCTACCTGTTGTCGTTATTAATATCGAGCAAAAAACGACAAAAAAATCACGTTCGTTGTATGGGAGCCCCCCTTAAATATTTATTTTATTCTGTTTTAGTATTTCTTGTTATAGCGGCAACAGAAATACATCATCTGTGAAAATTTCAACGGTCTAAGTATCACGGTTCATAAGATACAGCCTGGTGACATACGGACGGACGGACGGACAGCGGGGTCTTAGTAATATTCATATTCATTCATTTGTTTTCTAAGTTATGTACATTTATGAAGTTATAGTAGCAATACCACTCACTAACTGTGAAGGAAAATATCGTGAGGAAACCTGAGTGTCTGAGCTATTCACATACCTCAGCGCTTGAAATCGCCAATCCGCGATGGGCACGCGTCGTGATTAAGCCCATACTCTCTCTGAGAGAACGCCTGTGCCCTACAGTGGGACTTATATAGGCTGCTTATGCGATATTCATTTATTAGCGTTAAAGGTCAGGTCTGGTCAGGGCATTGCTAAAGTACACTTACCTATTTATAGGTAAGATAAAATTTTAGTCTTCACAAACATTAATTGTAAATTTCACATTACATTAATATAAATTTCACTTATATTAACTTTCTTTGGCGCTTCTCTAAGAACTATGAAACATTTAAAACACTGTGTACACTATTATTTATGTTTATTTATATTTACTTTAGTTTATCATTAAGGCAGTCTTCGATGTTATAGCAACATTTTTTTGTTAGCAGTGACTTTATTTTGTTTTTAAATGAATTAACCCTTTGGGTACGGAACCCTAAAACGGCCTTCATTCATTAGTGCTTGCAACGATTAATGAATGTTGATAAAGCGAAAGACGTCTGTCAGGATCGTGGCAAGTGGCAAACCCTAGCCTACCCCTCCGGGATACAGGCGTGAGTTTATGTTGTGTAGACAGTAAGGACCTCTCATTCAGTAGTATAACTGTAAAAACTTTTTTGTTCGTTGCATTTCAATAAAATCTAATAACCAAAATAACTTCCCTACTGCCCCTATAATGACGCACACCTAATCCTGTACGATTCATCATCATCATCATTCAGCCACAAGAAGTCCACTGCTGGACATAGGCCTCCTCCATGGATTTCCAAAAAGACCGGTTGGAAGCGGCTTGCATCCAGCGTCTTCCTGCCACTTGGATGAGGTCATCTTTCCATCTTGTGGCTGGTCGTCCTACGCTGCGCTTGCCGATATGTGGTCTCCATTCGAGAACTTTTCGGCCCCATCGGCCATCAGTTCTGCGTGCTATGTGCCCCACCCACTGCAACTTCAACTTACTAATCCGCTGGGCTACGTCGACGAATTTCGTTTGTCTATAACGGATCTCATCATTTCTGATGTACGATTACGCGCACCAAATCCTGAATCGTCTAACTGTCAAATTAGTATGGAATTTGACAGTTAGGCGATTGGAATCGCTCAACATTTGTTGCGCAATTTGGCCACTGAGGATCCAAAATCACAAGTTTGGATATACTAAGTCAATGCGTTTAATTAGTTCCAAATCGGCTATTGGCACCCCTTCCAAAGAATAGGACGAATTTCCAAAAATCCTATGTATAGAAATTATCATTCCCAGATCATACGTGACGACTGATCATGCTCGATAACAATCAAGGGAGAAAGTAATATTACAATTCCCAAAAATGACCTTCTCTTCCGCTCGCGTGGACTTCCGGAGCTTGGGTCGCTCGGTGAAGCGTGAACTTGTAAAAAACTTCGAAAACTTTTAATGGAGAATCAAAAATTGTAATTTCATATTCACGGTCTGGCGAACTCTTCTGCAATATTTGCAAATATCCACCGATAAGCAGGTAAATCGTATGACATCTTAAAAAATACTACATAATGATCATAACCAGTATTTTTTTCCGAATTGCGAATTGATCGCGTCAACATTCGGCAATAAACATTATTTTTATATTGTTGTTGAGCGGTATATTACAACTTTCATCATCATCATCAGCCTATACTTGTCCACTGCTGGACATAGGCCTCTCCTATTGCACGCCACTGAGCACGGTCCTCGGCTATTCTCATCCAGCTCTTGCCAGCCGCCCTGCGAAGATCATCGCTCCACCGAGTCTGAGGACGTCCCACACTACGTTTACCGATCCGCGGTCTCCACTCAAGAACTCGTCTACGCCATTACAACTTTATCTAGGTATTTTCTATATATCATTAGCAATGGTTGTATATGAATTATTATTCACATGGTTGCTATGACTACATTTCTAGGCTAACAATGAAACAAATTAAAATGAAAACGAAATTATATTTGAATGACTACAAAAGTACTTAGACTAAGGCGATTCTCCTACTAGCAATGCATCCTGCCGCGGTGCGCAGAGCGGCAGATCACGCTCGCGGCGACGACGAAGGCGCAGACACAGTTTAAATAAGAATCAGTTACCAATTTTCCTACTAACGTCTGAAACGCGCATATACAATAAAGGTATATAACTACGAAACGCGAGATCTCGGTGAGGTTCGGTCACACCGCAGTCCGGTGTACACCGCGCGTGAGTGCAGACGTGCGACGACGCGACGGATCGGCTAGCGAGAGAAAAATGTCAAAATCACGTCGATTATATTGCTCTCTCCATACTATCTCTCTGAGAGAAGGCCTGTGCCCTACAGTGGGACGTATGTAGGCTGCTTATGATATTGCTTGGTGTACGCATAAACTCGACAGTACGACAGTAAGACCACAGTTAACTTTTTTTGATTTCCTGCTCTTTTTTTCCATGAGAATGTATTACAAACTTCGTCTTTCTGTTACATTGTGTGAGTAGAAACTAGACATATTGTTTCGTATCAACTTATTAGACTCCATGCTAAACAAGCACATGATGTAAATCAATACCTTAAACTCTTGAATTACCTCGTAAATGAGACAATATTTAAATGTGGCAGTATCGAATTCGAAAGACAAGCGCCTCAACCCTGTCGCGCCTATTCCGATCGAGGGAGCGTAGGTAGTGAAATCCAGCGGACGGCCAACATTGCCTACTGTGTGTTCATTATACTGTGGCGCAGATCTGCGTCACCTAGCAGTTGAACCTGCTTCCCCGCGCGGGGTGGCAGTGTACGACGGCCCTGCGACCTTTAAAATAAAGTATAATTTGTAATTATTTGCCGACCGAGCGCATTGGGCGACCCGTCTGAATACCTTCTGTACCGGTCGACATTTATGTGTGTGCGTTTGGCGGTATGTACAAACGTGGAACGCAATAAGGCTATGTGTGTGCAGCTGCGCTCGTGCCTTTCTATGGAGATTACCTAGCGTGGAGCTAGTGTGTCATACCCTGCGGCACGCCCCGCACTTCCGCGTACTTTGGCTGAATCTGCAGGCGGGAAATTGAGATACCTGCAGTTTTTAGGATGTACCGTCAGGCGCCAAATAGTCTAGAATATAATATAATAAATTCCGTGTAGCTTCGGATTCAGAATAGCGTCACTCCATTACCTTCCGTGGATGTCGTAGAAGGCGATTAAGGACTTAAATTACCAGGAGACGGGCAGCAGCGTCTTCCTGAGATTCCAACCACATACTGCGATCGCCAACCCGCCTGCCAAGCGTGGCGATTATGTCAAAACCCCTCATGGTTATGTTCGAAGCTTGGAAAACCACGAGGGAGGTCTATGTCCTGCAGTGGTCGTCAAATGGCTGATGATGATGATGATGATAATAGAATCTCATTGTTAGCGAGAAAAGAAGCAAATGACAAGCACCGATGCCATGAATAGATACTATAAGTGAAGCTACGGACCCTATAAGCACCCATACATTAAGCACATAATTGGACCTAATGGAGAGCGTTAGCGGTGAAAATTACTCCATAGTTAGTCTCTCACTCATGAGACTATGACCAAGAAAATTTTAAATAAAAAATAAAAACCGACTTCGAAACACTGGAGCACTAAAAAGTCAGAAATGATTTAAATAATTAGAATTATGTATACATGTAGGTATTATAGATGTATAACAACTGCGCTTTGGCCTGAGCCTCAAAAGGAGGGTAACGTGTTTAGCTCGTATGTATGTTTGCATGTCTGTAAGTGTGTCCAATTCTATGTTCCCTCAAAACTCCTTAACTAATGGTCAGATTTTGATAAATAAAATCTCAATCAATTCGTCATGTCTGCGCGAGTGTCATAGGCTATATGAAATCAGCATAAATTCAACAAAAGATAAAAAATAAACACCTAAAAGTAAAAAGTTCAAAATTGAAATAAAAAATACCAACAAACCCCACTACTGAGCATTAATTATATTACGTGAAAAAAAATTGAAATGAAAAAGTTTATTTAATTTTATTATATAATAATATAATTTAGTACCAATTTAAGATACTGATAATAAGAAGTCTGCTCAGCCTGAATGTTATTGTGTCATGATCAACACAACGCTGTTTTTAAGCAAATCCTTGCACAATAAGAATGAATAATATACTGTGGTGACAATGTGTTTACGTTGTGTACAATGTGGCAACGTTTTTAAAGTTGTCCTCAGCATGAGTTAGTGCAACATAAAGAATATAATATGTTTTCTTTTCTTACTTTCGCCTAGTCCACGCGTTCACCAGCCGCCATTGTTACCTACATCCGGTTATATCAAGGGCCGATTGTGCACACATCCGGGCGTCGGGCTCAGCTCCAGATCCGGGCTGTTTGCACGAGAAATAGGTACGCGCCGTAGAAACTGAACGTAGCTAGTCCTCGAAATGGATTCTGAGAAATTAGATTCTCGACGAATTGTCTTTGGAGTTTGGTAAAGCTCTCAATTGTCTCGGTGTCAGTCTCCTCTCCGTCCTTATCCTCTTCTGTCCTCTTATATCCTCTTATATTGAAGTGTAGCCTGACTTCGGGGCAAATTAATGCATGAATGCTTTTATTCTCTCTTCACAATTATTGTCGAGTAATAAACGACTCGACAATAATCAAGATGAGAATAAATCAATACTTTTCAATACTAAAAAACTAGTTCTTAACTAGTACAGATGGCAGCACCATCTCCACAGTGCCACCTGGTGACGTGTGCCGGAACCTTTTCTCTTGAAGGGTCATGGGTTCGATGACGTTCCTCGCCATGATGACAGATGGCGTTAACAGAGTCGATTTGCAGTTCTTAGCGAATCAGGTGCGACAGAAAACCAGCGCTAGTCGCCTTCGACTAGCATTTTGCTGCAGCCTTTTTCCGTTGAAGCACTTGTGTTCGGTATGATTGTATAAGGTACTTTTATTTTTGTGTTCCCGTTTCTTTAAATAACTTTGTTTAATTTTCGCTGCTTATATGAGAAGAATAAGAATAAGAATAAGAATAAACTTTATTTGGCAACATTACAAAGAAATACTTACAGTAGGCACATAAACCAATATCCTTACAAAGAATTACAAACAATAAGTGCATAATTAAGTTAGTAAACCATAGGACACATTTGGCGAAATACCTGTACCTAAGTATTTGTTATTATGCATTTGTTTACAACAATAAAAAATGCTACAGTTTGTAAGTTAAGGATCCCAAAACGGGATAAACAACGGGCTAAGTGCGAGTCGGACTCACGCACGAATGGTTCCGTACCATTATCTATACAACATTTGAATATTTCAAGCCTCTACCTGTTACCGTTGTTAATGTCGAGCAAAAAACGACAAAGAAATCACGTTTGTTGTATCGAAGCCCCCCTTAAATATTTATTTTATTTTGTTTATAGTATTTGCTGTTATAGCAGAAATACATCATCTGTTAAATTTCAACTGTCTAGTTATCACGGTTCACGAGATACAGCCTGGAGACAGACAGACAGACGGACAGTTAAGTCTTAGTAATAGGGTATCTTACCCTTTGGGTTCATAACCCTAAAAACGAGTAACTCAAAAATACGGCCTTAAGGAATGCTTTTACAGCCTAAGAGCGATCTTGAGTGTCATATAAAATGCTGTTTTGCTTAGAACATCTTGAATTTGTATTTAAACTTGATACGATTGAATATGAATCTAAATGAGGTCACAAAAAGTTGTTTGATACCAGTACTGGAACAACCTTGATTACTCGCTTGACAACAAATCACTCGCTTTCCAGCAACGACACCAATCCACACGGTAAAATAATCAATACGTGACAGGAATATAACCGAACTTGATACCTTAGACTTAGGCACTGAAATAAAACTATACAAACTACTGTCAAATACCTCCTGTAACGTTTCAAAGTTACTATACAAAGGACCTTTAAATCTGGCCGATTTATGAAAACTTGTAATAAATCAACTGACTACAGAAGACCTCTAGAGGCAGTAAAGTATAAGCCCGAGTGAGGCCAACTTATTATGGCGACTTGATACGTAGCGCCCGGTCGTGTTTTACCCGGGTTTCGCGATGGAGATAAGCCGGTTAAACCGGTTCTAACCGCTTCGAACCGGTTATCTCTGGTGGCCGTTATGGATTCTAAGCTGCGCGCTGAATGCAAAATTTATGGCACTCTGGCTGGTTCTCGGCTGCAATTAATCCGTAGTTTACTAGTAACTTTGCCGATAAAATAGACGCACTTAAAATTAAACTGCCAATGAAGAAGGTTCGGTCTATATAATTATAACTCTAAAATAGGCGCTTTATCCAGCGGAAACGCTGATTTTCTCATTTGACTGCCTCATTGGTCTAGCGGTATCACATTACCATGCCGGAGTGCGCGGGTTCGATTCCCACTCAGAGCCCCCGTAGATGTGAACAAACGCCCTCAGTCTGGGTGTATTTCCATGTTTGTGATGCGTTTGCTTGGTTACCATAGCACAGGGTATCCTAGTTTGGGACCAGGACAAGTGATTGTGTTGTTTGAAAGTTATTTAATTTAAGTTTTCAAAATATCAGAGTTGACATTATAACATTAATAATACAGTGATTAAACGGTTCAAAGACTAACGAACCCGTTGATGAATCGTTAACGAAGTGAAGATATTAAAAGTATTGTTGAAAGATATAACTTTTAAATTACTTTTGCCTCGCTTACGATGTTATTCAGATGAAATCACTTGATATTTGGAACTTTCTCTCTCTTTCCAGTTTTCTAAAAATTTAGAGAAGCTTAGAAATAATAATAATATCTTCTTATGTCTGTACTTACCGATTTATCATTTAATTACTGCCCCCCTTCCCCCTGTGTTTGTTATTTTGACTACCAGCCACAAACCAAACGTTTATCCGTAGAAACTGCTATTTAGCATTAAGTAAGCTGTCTGTCAAAACTCTTTTCTCAGGACTGGATAAAGCTATAAAACTGAGATTAATATGAAACAAACAATACAGGTAACCTTTTATTTGTATACACAATCATGCTAAGTGTATAGAACTAAAAGGTGACTATGTATCTTTATTCTAAACCTAAAATTCCTTTATTAAAAAAATCTTCATCTTGATTCTCCAAAAACCTGGTACTGTGGCGACCACTGCGTCATCATCGTCGAATTTCTGGCCTCTCGGATATTCTTTCAATCTCGGAAATAGATAAAAGTCACTAGGAGCCAGGTCTGGAGAATATGGAGGATGTTCTACCGATTCGAAGTCAGCACCATTGATGGCAGCCATCGCAACTTTGGACTTGTGCGCTAGGGGGTGGTCTTGATGAAACAAAACAACTTTTGCGTGTTTCATCATCATCATCAGCCCTTTGACGCCCACTGCAGGACATAGGCCTCCCTCGGTTTTTATAACCATGAGGGGTTTTGCCATAATCGCCACGCTCGGCAGGCGGGTTGGCGATCGCAGTATGCGGTGGGAATCTCAGGAATACGCTGCTGCCCGTCTCCTGGTAATTTTTTTTCCTTAGTCGCCTTCTACGACATCCACGGAAGGAAATGGAGTGACGCTATTCCTAATCCGGCGCCACACGGAATAGCGTGTTTGCCACGCCGTTTTTCGCGCATATCGTCACGCAACTTTTTGATTTCTTCTGCGTATATACTCCCCGTAATAGTGGCTCCATGACGTATTCCATCATCACCACCCCTTGGCTGTCCCAAAACAGAGAACCCATTATCTTACCGGCGGCCTTGAATTTCTTAGGGATCGGCGATGATGGTCTCTTCGAAGTCATGGATAGTTTTAGGGTCGTAATGGTGAAGCTATCTTTCATCCATAGTTGCAAATCGAGCCAAAAACCAGTCAGGATCTTTTTGTAACAGTTCCAAACAGCTTTGTGAAATTCTCAGCCTGGTTCGTTTTTGTTCGGCCGTTAGCATTCTAGGCACCCAACGCGCTGAGACTTTTCTCATTTCCAAATAGTCATATATTATATTATGAACACTCCCTATATAAATCTTTACTTCTTCATCTATAAAACAAACAGTAGTACGACGATCCGCCAATAGTACATTATTGCAAAGGCAGCGAAATAGGCAATTGCAGGTCGAGTATGAGTTTGAAGGCCGAGCCGCAGGCGAGGACTTCAATGATACGAGACAGGCAATTACCATTTCGGCCGAGGCAGATATAGTGATTTTCTTAAAAAAATGCAAGGAATTAAAAAGGGGCCTTTTACATAATACATTTTCTTTTGATTTTGCTGGAAGCAGGTTTTCCATCGCTAATTTAGCTTCCGATCTTGGAGTGCAGGCAATGTTCATTTCGATTTCACTTTCAGAATCATCGGACCTCATTTTATTAATAAAATAACAACGAACTCCTCTTTACCGCCAATTTTTATTTTTATTTTACAGTTTGTGCCGAAAGGTAAATGCATCTGTGGCTATACAGCCACGAGAACGCAATGTGTACGATAGATGAAAGAGTTCTAAATTCAAACAACACACCGTTTCATACAACATTGCTGGCGCGCTCTTCGTTCCAAATTCAAAGAACGCGCCGGGAAGTGATTTTGGTTTTTCAGTCTACGTAAATATGATACTTCGCGTGTTCTTTATTCAAAAGTGATGACAATATTTCCGGGCATGTTTAAGAAAAATAATTTTTTCAACATTTTTTATCATATCTTCAGTTACTGCACTCATAGAGCGCCCTGAGCGCTAGTCGTCACGTCATTAGTGGATGTTCTTCCCCTCTTAAACTCAGCACACCAATGCGCAACTATAGAATAAGCAGTAGCATGAACCCCTAACGTATCTTGCAAGTCTTGATTTACTTGTTCCGTAGCACAATTATTCAAACAATTTAATTACCTCGCAAACTTAAATTTTCTCCATTTTCTAAACACAAGTAAACTTCTATGATTGAAAAAAGAAAAGAGCATCAAACTTTTTTATTTTATTATGTCGACAAATAAATGGGCTATGCCTGCCAGTATTTTCTTTTTCTCTATCCAAGGAGTTTATACCTCATTCTCACTACTTATTGAACATCGTTTATGTAGCGGCGCAAGTGGCAAACCCTGGTGTCTGCCTACATCTCCGGGATACAGGCGTGAGTTTATGTTACGTGTATGTAAATTATACGTATTTGCGAAGGACAGATAAAAAGTACCCGAAACCGCAGCAGCTAATGAATGCGGATGAAGCGAAAGCGATTTGGCAGGATCGTGGCAAGTGGCAAACCCTGGTCTCTGCCTAATCCCGTGAGTTTGTTGTGTTAAATAAAAATGAAATAAAACAAAATATGAAACGTTCACAGGATTCGCTTACCACAAACTATAATACTTAAGCTGCATTTGAGGAATGGCGTAAGAGATCTTCTACCACAGAGTATTTAAACTGCATTTGATGAACGTTTTAAAAAATGCGTTTTTGAAAGGAAGGGTCCCTTACTAAGACTCCGCTGTCCGTCCGTCCGTCCGTCTGTCACCAGGCTGTATATTACAATTAAAATTTTCACAGATGACGTATTTCTGTTGCCACTATAACAAAAAATACTAAAAATAGAATGAAATAAATATTTAAGGAAATATTTAATAAAATAAATATTTGTGGAGCCCCCACACAACAAACTTGATTTTTTGCCGTTTCTTGCTCGATGCTAATAAACAGGTAGACGAAACATTCAAATGTTGTATAGATAAACGGTACGGAACCCTTTGTGCACGAGTCCGACTCGCACTTGGCCGGTTTTTGTAAATTACACAGTAAATTATGTAATCGTTTGTTCTAAACCCTCAGGGCAGGACACCTACGCGCGGATGCTCGTTTTTTTTTTAATTCAGTTCTCTTTCGCTCGCTTTCACTGATATTTTTACGACGGCAACCTTTGGGCCCGGAAAATTACACTGCAGTAAAATGTTCCAGCGTGGCTAGCATACACACAATAGTCTTATTGGTAACAAGTCGATCCCACTAAGACACTCTTAAAACGGAGTCAAAGCCAGTTAATTGGAGGAGTTCCTGCATAAACCGGCCTTAACTCCGTCTCATGTTGGTGTTAGTAGAATCAAATTTTGAAAAGTAAGACCATTTACATTTTGTGACCCAAACTTTTAGTTCTGTGGCGGTTTTTGCCTTGCAGTTGGTGGAAAGTAAATGGTTTTGATGTAAGTTGTTTAAGTTTTGACCTTTGGGGGCGCTTACTCCACTTCCTCCCGTGGATGTCGTAGAAGGCGACTAAGGAAATAAATTATCAGGACGTCTCCTCAGCGTCTTCCTGAGATTCCGACCGCCTGCCAAACGTGGCGATTATGGCAAAACCCCTCATGTTTATGAAAACCATGAGGGCGGCCTATGTCTTGCAGTGGGCGTCAAATGGCTGATGATGATGGTGATGATTGATTCAGTGACAAAAATGTCCGAGAGAAGTACCTATTATCTTTATTGCCATTTATTTTCTTAAACAAATTGACATAAAATTTATTAGAATTATAGAATTATATATCAATCATGTAAGATAGGGCGACACACAGTCTAAGGAGTACAGATTAGACTGTGGTGTACGTCAAGGCGGGCTGACCTCTCCGGACTTGTTCAACCTCTACGTCAATGAGCTGATCGAGGAACTGAGAGGCGCCAGAGTCGGCTGTCATATTGCCGGTATTTGTATAAATAATCTTAGTTATGCGGACGATATGGTGCTTCTCAGCCCCTCAATCAGTGGCCTTAGAAAACTTCTGTCAATATGTGAGCGTTATGCGAAATCCCATGGACTTTTGTATAATGCGAAGAAGACGGAGTTACTCGTTTTTAGGTCTCGGGCAGGTCCGGACGTGGTACCCCCAGTGTATTTGGATGGGTCGCCGGTGCGGGTTGTAGAGAGGTTTAAATATTTAGGACACATCCTCACAGAGAAACTGACGGATAATGACGACATGGAGCGGGAGCGCCGGGCCCTGGCCGTGCGCTGTAACATGATTGCACGAAGGTTTGCAAGGTGTACGGAGGACGTCAAAGTAACGCTATTCAAAGCTTACTGTCAAAGTTTTTATACTTGCCAGCTGTGGTTTAATTACACGAGAAGCGCGTACAGTACTCTGAGAGTGCAATATAATGACGCCTTCCGTATACTAATGAGTTTGCCTCGGTTTTGTAGTGCATCGCAAATGTTCGCTTCGGCCAGGGTTCCGGATTTCTTTGCCATTCTCCGTAACAGAGTTGCCTCATTTTGGAGCCGCCTAAGGGCCTCCAAAAATGGGATTCTGTCGTGTCTGTGTGAGGATGTGGGCAGTTCACTGTACCTACATTGGCATTCCGTTCAGCGCGACAATAATCGAAAATGACTTGTGCTTATTTCGTTTATTTTATTTTATTGTATTTCTCTATTGTATTGTCAGTTATTTATTTATAATCTGGAACTGTGTATTCCGAAATAAAAGCATATTATTATTATTATTATTAAAATTACAATGAAAAAAAAATTGCTCCATTAAAATTAAAATACACGCTTTAATAAAATGGAAATCCATGGAGGAGGCCTATGTACAGCAGTGGACTTCTTGTGGCTGGATGATGAGGATGATGAATAAAATAATAAAATAAAATTGATAAATTAGGTAACATGTTCGATCATGCAACTTCAACTTCAAATAGTACATTAGACGATTTTGTAAAATTAATAATACATTTTGAATTTTATTTAATTCAGTTTGGGACACCCATAGGTGGGTGTAGACGTCCTCCATATTGTTCCGTACATCTCTGTTTAGTGCAGTCCTGGTCCAGGTGTGACCTGTGCGGTGTGCGCATCTCTCTCGAGTGCCAGTGCAGTACTGGCTCACCCCAGCGTTCGTCAGTCCTGCGTGCCACGTGGCGTGCCCATCTCCATTTCAGGTGACACGCCCTCTCTACCGCATCAATTACTTTTGGTCTTTGCTCTTACATTCTGTCACTCGGTTTCAGATTCAGCATTCTCCTTTGAGAAGTACGAAGAAGAGAAAATAACGAGTAGTTTTTGTCTGCATATTTTGCAGATAAAAAGTTGTGAGCGACGGTAGCGGGAGGTTAGGTTGGAGCGGGGGTTTTGGAAAGAGTCGTCTCCCTTACGAAAACCGTGATCACGCCGGCGTGGATAGTGTAGTAGACGACGCGATTTGCGCGTTTTAACGTCTAAGTAGCGACTTTCCAGTATATTCATTGCCAAATTGTGACATTCAGCGCCACTAAACGCGTGACTCGCGTCGTCATAGGTGCTACGTACTACTTATTATTATTATTTATATTATTGATTCTCAATAAAACAAGAAAAACATAATTTTATTAGTTTGCCAAACTGCTAATGCAGTTTATCGGCAAGCTCTTGGTAACTATCTATGCTAGTTTATACTTAAAACTGGTATGAATGGAATCGTCATGATTTCTAAATTGTAGATAGAAAGATTCTAATTCTAGAAATTGACTAGGTAGATTCTAGAAAGGCTGGTCTAGTTATGACGTCATAACGATGGCGGTTGAGTGATGTGGTTTTCGGTTTATTTCACATTTTCTATTTTACTTAATTACCTATATGAGGTATCATTGTGAAGCTCATCTATTGCCCTTACTGTAGATTATAAATACTTATGGTATAAGTGTAAAAAATTAAGCTCGTTAACATAAGCGGAGACAAAAGTAATGGTAGCCATATATATTATTGTACGAATAATTTATTTTGATAAATAAATTAAAATTTTAACACATTTTAATAGTAATCTTTATCGTATGTTTATCGTTATCTTACGATGAAAAAATCGGCCCTAAACATATTGTAAGTAACATCTAAATTCATAACCCCTTTTCTATTCCAATCGAGTAAAGGCAAGTATAATAAACCAACAAATCATGGAAGTGTATCCTGAATACATAAAAAATCAACTCTCCGGCTTTGTACAGTTGACCTCAAATATTTATAAATATTTAAATAGTGTGATCCAGTTATTATAATTCGTCTCAATCAATCAATCAGCCCATATTCGTCCACTGCTGGACATAGGTCTCCCCCGAGGTACGCCACTTCCCTCTATCCTCAGCCATCCACATCCAGCCACAGCCAGCGATCTGCATCAGATCGTCGGTCCAGCAGTTCAGATAAGTCGTCTATGAAAGATAATCTCAAAGAGCGATTCATCTTAGTTACTAAAAACTGAAGTCCGCTTGGTAGTGTACACACATTTTAGTTAAATCAGATTTTTGCTTCAGGTTATAGGCGTTGCGTTGCAAACTCATCTTTCCAAAGATGAATAGAAGCGGAATCAACTCAGCTTCATAAATCTCCACAAACATCAACATTTCACTGTCACTTCACTTTTTCTTAAGAAACGCTGTAAGTTCCCACTATTTAAAGGTGGCATATTGTTTTCGCGATGCCATCTTAGTCAACTAAGACGAGTAGGACACGCACGGTGCAAGTGAATAACAAAATATCAAGAGTGACATTTTTGTACTACGATCGGCAGTGTACACGATACGCGAAGCATCTTAGTAGCTAAAATAGGTCACTCGATCCGAGCGTGCTGAGATCATTAAAACGCGGCTTAAACGCACTTTTTGTGTAAACACAAAATCTGGTGAAGTTTACGCTTAATAAACCATAACCAATCAGCCAACTGCTGAGCATTAATAACTACTAAGCAGGTGGGACCAACAAACCAACATAGACACTTAGCAATGTTAGTTACATTGGTAAATTTGGGTCCCGCCTGCTTCGTAATTAAGGCTCAGCAGTCGGGTTATTAATTATTTTTTATTTCAGTTTAAATTTTTGTCTTCTTTGTGACTTTTAATTGTTTAGTTGGATTTAAGCTGATTTCATGTGGCTTATGGCACTCGAATAGAACGAGATCTTATTTGTCAAAATCTAACCATTGGCAAGAGCTGGATGAGAGTAGCCGAGGACCGTGCTCAATGGCGTGAAATAGGAGAGGCCTATGGTCAGCAGTGGACAAGCGTAGGCTGATGATGATGATGACGAACCATTGGTTAAGGAGTTTGAGGGAACATAGAATCGGACATACATACATACAAGCCAAATACATTATCCTCCTTTTGGGCTGGGCAACGCCGTAGTTATTTTAAATGTGTTAAACACATCGGCACTAGAAAATAAAATTATGGATATTTTAATATTCGTATACTTAGTTTTCGATAAAGAAAGTTAACAATGCACAGTGGCTATGTAAAGTACCTACATCGAATTGTCACAGTGAAGCATTAATTGTTGTTCTATGGAATAGTGATTCGAGGTCGATGACGATATTCGGCAAAAAACTAAAGTCGGAGATTGGCGGGGCATTTGGTTAGGTGGGAAGGCGGCCGGTGGACGAAGGTGGCCACTAAGTGTCGGCCAAGAACGGGTCGACGGTCGGTGGGCAGACCACCACCCCGGTGGGCCAACGATTGTGAAAGCGGCTGAGAAACATTGGACGAGACTAGCAAAGGACCGGATGGGTTAGCGTGAAAGAGAAGAGGCCTATACCCGACAGTGGGCTCTGTTTATGGGCTGATTAGGTAGATAGATAAGTGATTGAGTCGTGTAGAAGTTATTAAAAACTTATTTAGCTTTACAATATCACAGTTTCGTGCGGCGATCCACAGCGAGCGGACACACTAACAGTCGTAACGCAGTGTCCCGCCGAGATGATAATTTATTTTCTAACTACCCGCGTAAATCATAAAAACTATAATGAGTGAAAGTAGTGATGAAATTAGTATTACGAGTGCAAATAGTTCAAAAACAGTGATGGAGAGCGAACAGCTGAGATCGGAGAGTGCACAATACAATGAGGAGTTTGAATGGGATGAAACTGGCACCGACTTTGTGAAGGGGACTGAAAAAAGACCTAGACAGGATAGCGAAGAAAACAATGATGATGGTTTTGCTACAGTGCGTAGGAAAACCAAGCGTTTGGCAAGAAGTATTTCAACAATTAATGGCGAAAAAGATGCGGTAACGAAAAATGAAATATGTATGACATCCAGTCAGCTGTTACCCAAGCAAATAGCTCTAGCTAAACTTCTGAGAGCAGAGAATATAAAAGACATCTTAAGAATTAAATACAAAAGCCCATATAAAGTACTTATCCTATTTGACAACGAAGAAAATTCGAAAAATATGTTGTCATGTGAAAAATTCAAAGACATGGGGTTCAAATGTCAGTTAACTAGCGAAATATCGTCGACTTTTGGCGTGGTGAGATCTGTAGACCTGGACATAGAAGACGAAGAGATAATGAAGTCTTTTACCTGTGACTACGAGCTGTTGTCAGTAAGGCGCTTGAAAAGATTTACCGATGACGAGAAATGGGTAGCCAGTGAAACTGTACGTATTTGCTTCAAAGGGCCCACCTTACCTCCGTATATATACGGATACGGATGTAGGTTTAAGGTAGCTCCCTATACATTCCCGGTCACACAATGTTCTGGCTGTTGGAAATTTGGCCACATACTGCGCCAATGTCCCACCAAAAAAATTGTATGCTCAAAATGTGGAGACTCACATAGCAACTGCGAGACAACTGATTATAAGTGTGTCAACTGTAAAGGCAACCACATGGCACTTAATAAAAGCTGCTCTGAATTCAGAAAAGAGAAAAATATACGCCGTATAATGTCGGATAAAAATGTCACCTATAAGAAGGCCTTATTAATATACCTTCAACATGAAAAAGGGAATAAAATTACCTTCTATAATGAAGAAGAGGAGAAAATAGATCACCCCACCCAGCAAAATACTCCAGTTCGTCCCACCTACAGAGACATTGTAATAGAAAATCGACAAGTTAAAGCGCAAGATCAGATTGAGGATAGATGCGAAAAAACAACTACTAAACCAAGTAATAAAAAAAGAAACCAGAAGAAGAAAAGACAGCATAAAAGCGAATACAGTGTTAGTCATGATGATCAGTCATCAGAAAGTGAAATGGAATGTATGGAATATGGAACAAGTGAGAAAAAAGAACCAAAACCTAAGAAAATATTCAACTATAAGCCCATAATACAGAAAGCAAAAGATATTGTGTTCTCCAACTCTACGTTTGAAGAGAAAATAACTATGATAGTGAAAGTATTACTGAAAGAATGTAAGAAAATGTTATGTGAAGTATTTCAAGGAAGTGAGTGGATGAAAAACTTGCTCGGAGGTCTTTTTGATGGCTAAAAGAACTCAGGATCTCGCACTCAAAATAATACAGTGGAACGCACAAAGTATAAAGCCTAAGCTTGCTGAATTTGACTGTCTCTTGAATCAAGAAAAAATCCATATAGCTATACTAAGCGAGACATGGCTGGAGCCTGAGACAGAGCTTAAAATTAGTGGATACAATGTGTATCGTAATGACAGAGTCGACTCATATGGAGGAGTGGCGGTTATTGTTCACAGATCTGTAAGGACTCAAGTATCTAATTTAAGATTAAGTAACGTAGGCATTGAAATGATTCATGTTAAACTGTTAAACTGCAGCAACTTACAAAATATAATTTCAATATATTGTCCATCGAGTGTACGCACTACACAACATGATTGGGATAACTTGTTCAGTTTATTCACATGCAAAACACTTTTAGCTGGAGATTTTAATGGTCACCACACTAATTGGTCTTATAAATGCGATACAAGGGGCTATCAGTTGTTAGACGCATCGCTAGAGAGTGGTTACATATCATTAAATAATGGCAAATCAACACGTGTAAAACTCGTTAATGGACTGCTGCAAGAATCTTCCCCTGATGTTACATTTCTTTCAACAGATTTAGCAGTCAATACTAAATGGGATGTTAGTAGTGAAAATCTGGGCAGTGATCATTTAATTATCAAAGTGAAATTAAATTTTCAAGAGCCAATTCAAATTTTCAAAAAACGTAACTTCAAGTTAGCCAATTGGAAGCAATACAGAGACATTCTAGATAATATATTTAGGAATAATAGTTTTACAGACCTAATAGATTCTAGTAATATACAAGAAAGGTACGATTTCTTTGTAAACCAAATTAATAATTCAGCTGACAAAAGTATACCTATGATAAAATTTTCCACAAACCCTAGATCTAAATTCAAACCAAAACCGTACTGGAACTCGGATCTCTCTCTGGCAGTAGCACATCGTAGATTGGCATTAGTCAAATTCAGGAAAAATCCGACTCCATCTAATCTAAATTTACTTGAGACAAAAACTGCGGAGGCTCAACGGCTTATTAGACAGGCCAAATCACAGAGTTGGAGAGACTTCTGTAGCAGTGTGGATGAGACTACTTCGGCCTCTGAGATGTGGCGCCGAATGCGCTGGATGAAGGGCATAAAAAATGGTTGTTTTATCGCTTCTGATAAAGACAAAGAAAAATTGTTACGCAAGCTTGCACCAGATTATGTTTTACCAGAAATGCCAAACCTAAGTTCTACCAACACATCTCTAGAGACTGAAATTTCAGTACAGGAACTAGAAAATAGCCTGAAGAAAAAAGACACCGCCCCCGGTGCTGACCACATTACTTACTCTATGATATATAATCTCCCAGAGGCAGCCAAGATCTTCTTGCAGCATACATATAACTTAATTTTGGTAAATGGATATGTCCCACAACAATGGCGTGATGTTCAAATAGTTGCTATTCCTAAGTCAAATAGCTCCACCAATAGGGTCTCCACACCACAACTGAGGCCGATAGCATTGATGTCATGTGTATGTAAGATTTTCCATACAATATTAACGAGACGAATTGAGTGGTATGTAGAACAAAATAACATTCTGTCTACGAAAACTACGGGATTTAGGCGAGGTCAGTCCTGTCTAGACTCTCTTGCAAGAGTAATCTGTCACATACAAATCGGCTTTGCTAAAAATATCCCAACTCTGGCTTGCTTCCTAGATATTGATAACGCGTACAACAATATCTTAGTGCATAAAGTTATCGAAACACTTAATAACATAAAAGTGGGTGAGAAGTTGTGTAAATACATCTGGTATTTTCTTAGTGAAAGACACCTGTCGATCAAATCAGATAATAACGATAAATATATTTTAACTAGATGGGCGTGCAGAGGAATTGCTCAAGGGGACCCAATGTCCCCCCTTTTGTTTAACATTGTAACGTTTAAGATATGTCATAAAATATGTAGAGTAATGATTTCACAATACGCAGATGATTTTATTGTTTATTCTAGCAGCCAAAAGCTAAGTGAAAGTATAATTAACATCCAAGAAGCGCTTAACGCAATATGTATAATTTTAGCTAATTTGGGATTAGAACTATCGAGCCATAAATCAAAATATTGTTTATTTAGTAGAGGTCGACGCAACCAACAAATAGAAATAAATATTAATGGCTCTGCATTAGAGTCTACAGATAATATTAAATATTTGGGCTTATGGTTGGATAAAACACTAAGATGGGGTAAGCATATCAACGAAACTGTAGAAAAATGTTATAAATATTTAAATTTGTTAAAAATACTATCCGGCTCTGGCTGGGGCTTACATCCCAAACACATTCGCCGGCTATACATATCCTTGATACGGAGCAGGATGGACTATGCTAGTTTTTTGTATGACAATTGTGCAAAGACCCATGTTTATAAACTCGATAAGATTCAAAATCAAGCTCTGAGAGCGATTGGAGGCTTCATTAGAAGTACGCCAATTCACGTAATGGAGAGTGAAATGTGTATTCCTCCTCTATTCTTAAGAAGACTTTATTTAGGTGTAAAATTCTGCCTAAAATCCCAAGCTTGCGGTCATAATGAGATGACGAGATTGTTGAACGAACTTTGTGCTCTTTGTACCAGCAGATACTTTCAAAATAAAAAGAAGCCTTTATTGCCCACTGTCTATAACGAGACAAAAAATGAAATTATATCCACAAGTTACCCTTTACCTATGTTCTCATTGGATACCTGGACAAGCAATATACGAGTTGGTAATATTATTTGTAATAACCTTAGTAGTGTTAAACTAAGTAAACACCTATATAATACTCATAATTTGAAATGTAGTGTTGTTGAGGAACTAAACATTAAATATCGCGGATATCACAGAGTGTATACTGATGGTTCAAAGAGTGCAAGTGGTTCGGGGGCTGCATACTATGATCAAGTTAATAAATCTTCAAAAACGTTCAAAATAATAAATAAAGATATATCCATTATGTCATTGGAGCTCATAGCAGTTTCTGAGGCCCTTACATACATTAAGCAAATGCAATTACAAAAGGTTGTCATCTTAACAGATAGCAGAAGTGCTTTACAGCATATAGCTCGATGTACATCTGGAGACAGAGGTATACCGAAAGCTTACACTGTACTCGCACAGATACACGACTTGATTAAAGGTGGTGTCGAGTTAAAGCTGCAATGGGTTCCTTCACATACTGGACTAAAAGGTAACGAGGAGGCTGACCGGCTGGCGAAATATGCTGTAGACGCGGGACAGGAAATCCATGATGCTCCTAGCTACACTGAGGTTTTACCTAGACAAAAGAAGCGCTGCCATGACCTTTGGAAAAAATATTTTGACGAAAGGTCCAAAGAAAAAGGTATATGGTACAGCACAATGCAATGTGAGCCTCCTCGTGTGCCCTGGTTTGTTAGTAATAATAAGTTAAGTAGAGATATTTTGGTCACAGCGTTCAGGCTCCGTTCTGGACATATGCCTCTTAATAAGTTTGGCTTTCTTATGAAAAAAATTAACAGCCCGAATTGTTCAGTATGTGATGCAGAGGAAGATTTAATTCATTTATTAATGATTTGTGTCCGGAACGAAGCTGAGAGAACGACTGTAGTGTCGCGGCTACAATTGAATTTAATGGATGTGGGAATGCTGCAGAGTATTCTATCTGAACCTTATAGCGCAAACGCCAGTATCATTTATAAATTTGTTAAGGATAGCTTAGTAATAAGATCTATGTAGCTTTGATAATTGTATGGTTAGGTTACGATGGGGCTGACATGCTCGTTCTGCGAACAAAGCCCCTAAATAAATAAGATTAAAAAAAAAAAAAAAAGCTTTACAATATACAGAGTGGCGGCGAGAACTGGCCGTCGTTTGGTAGGTAGGCCCCCTAACCCATGGGTTGATGACAAGAAGAAGAAGAAGAAGGCGGCATGAGGAGGCCAGATTAGAAGAGGATCGACGGTCTTGGCGTGACAGTGAAGAGGCCTATGCTCAGTAGTCTTTCATGAGTAGATATAGCTTTATTATGTGTGATTGTAACTTATTGTCGATTGTACTGAATCCTCCATATACAAAAAAAACAACCAATTGATTTGATTTGTTGATAGGCAAAAAGGTTGGAGGCAATCTCCGGCTTTCGTATTCAGGTTCCGTTACAGATGTGAAATTGAGAGCTTATTGTTACAAAATATATTGTTTTGAAAATATTACTGCCTCGTCGGTCTAACTGTCTCACGGCTGATTACCGTGCTGGAGGTCGTGGGTGCGATTCCCACTGGGGGCCGTCGTACATTTGTGCAAATGGCCTCAGTCTGGGTGTATTTTCATGTTTGTGACATCATTGCCTCGTTACCATAGCAGAGGGTGTCCTAATCTGGGACCAGGACAAGTGTTTATGTCGTGTGGAAGCTATTATCATTATTTAGAACGAATTATTTATTGCCACAAACATGCTTACATAACAATAATAGTAAAAGAATTATAGTACGTGTGAGAATGATACTCTTTCAGCGTTTGTTGTTTCAGCGCTGGTTTTCAAATAGCATCTCCAAACTAAATTAAAAAAGTATCATGCATATAGGGATTACGGCTAAAACAAACATAAAAACCTATTTAGAGGCTGGCACAGTTAGCCAGAAGTCGCGTGTTCAAGTCCCGGCATGGCTGGAATTTTGAGCCTGTAAATAGGTTTTTAAAATTTTAATCAGCACGGGTTAGTGCAACAAAAAGAATATAAAGAAACATAAAAGTTCGAATAAAAATTAACAAATCGATAAATTAAAATAGGCTGTCTCTCTCTCTCTCTAAGAGAAAGTTTGTAGCCTAAGTTGGGACGAATACAGCTTGTAACAGAAATGTCCGATGATACTTAAGTGCGATAACCTTTTACTGACATTATTAGCTTAATTCCGGATTCACTTACCGACATACCGACATAGTGCCAATGTTCGGCTTTGATTTCCGTTGCCCATAGTATTGAATTAAAATTTTCCATCATCATCATCATCATCACTCAGCCACAAGAAGTCCACTACTGGACATAGGCCTCCTCCATGGATTTCCAAAAAGACCGGGTGGAAGCGGCCTGCATCCAGCGTCTTCCTGCCACTTGGATGAGGTCATCTGTCCATCTTGTGGCTGGTCGTCCTATGCTGCGCTTGCTGATTTGGGTTCTATTCGAGAACTTTTCGGCCCCGTTGGCCATCAGTTCTGCGTGCTATGTGCCCCAATTATTAAATTATTAATTAAATTACCCATGCATGTATTAATTTTTATTTATTTTGGCTTCATCATGATCATCATCAACCATTCGACGCCCACTGCAGGGCATAGGCCTCCTTGGTGGTTGACTGTTTTTATTCGCATTTATACTGTAGAAACCTGATCTACTTTTGGAATAAAAGAGGCCGAGACAATCCAGCGTCCACCTATGCTACCGTGATCGTCCCCCGTCATTCGCGGGTGTGAAATCCAGGTACGTCCACCCCAACGCTTACCAACGAGCACCCTCCTGGTGTTGTCCATGTTCGCCAATACAGTCCACCCAGTTGCCGCTCCCGTTGCACCAAATATTATTGTTATTCTTTACTACACTGTTGAGGATGTATTTAGTTTTATTATTTATTTTTTGCTTGCATGTAACATTTTTCAACTGTTCGACGCATTAACTCTCCGCCAATTGTACTGCGTATTTTTCAAGTTTTTGTGCCAAGTGCTACAATAAAGAATATTCTTATTTTATCTTATCTCTCCCAGGACAAACAACGTTTCACAACTTTTTTACTACATCAACTTTGAAAGCGCAAAAAAATATCTGCTGTTTCAAAAGCCCGCTGTACACATGGGGCAAAGGTGTTGGGCCCACATATTGGGCTCAAATGACGCATCCCCAAGGTTGCTGTTTACACATTGGCTTACTGGTCATTGATGACTAAAGATGGACGTAAAAGGTCTTGCAAAAGCGGCTATTTATTTTTACAGTGCGCTTAATTATTTCGTTGTGCACCAAAGTAGAGTGACTAATAAAAATGACACAAATGAAGGCAGTGGATGGTGACTATTCATCGAAATAGACGAGGTAAATGTGTTTATTTATTAGTTAACTGAATGGGACGCCAACGTGTGAACGCTGTTTGCGGAGGGCGCTAAGATCCTTTGATATGTGCACAAAAAACCGACACTATTCGGTTGGCTGGCCAATGTTAGTACCAACTAGACCAATTAAACCAACATACCGCCAAGTAGCTCTACACGTTGGCCCAACACCTTGGCCCTATGTGTACAAGCAGGCTATAGATTCGCACGTAACAAAATTTAGTTTGGAATATAATGTAGAAATTTCCTCAGTGTGGGTGTATATCAATGTTTGTAGTGTTCTTGGTTTGTTACCATGGCACAGGATATCCTAGTCTGGCCAAGTGAGTGTGTTGTGCGGAGGCATATATATTATTTATTATGTAATAAAAATACACAAACACGTGAAAAAAGCGAAAGTGATCTGTCAGGATCGTGGCAAGTGGCAGTCCCTGGCCTTAGCCTACCCCTCTGAGATACAGGCGTGAGTTTATGTGTGTATTATGTAACATATGAAAATTTCGTTCAATTAAAAATTGTTTAATATCGAACACTTCCGAAACGGCTTCACTGATTTTTATGATTTTTTTTGTGTATATTTGGTAGGTCTGAGAATAGGTCGTAGACTAATTAATATAGCAAAACAATGCTTGCCGAGTCAGCTAATTGTTTTATAATAGTGTAAAATTGGCGGTCTTACCTCTGTAAGCTGTATACATAATCTAAAGACTAATGTAGCTGTCTTACCTGAAAAAGAAAAATAACACCGATTATAGTTTAAAATATTAGAAGTATCAAATGTTTTATTCAAAAATGTTAGACAAAAATTTAGAGCCAAACCGGTCTTTAAACTTCAATATTTATTGGTTAAAGCATGGCTTGTGAGCTAAAAGATAACAAAATAAGTGTGTACACTCATACAGTATATCGGGTAAAGAATCGAAGCCTATCGAGTAAGAATCAATTAGTCTACCATGTAATCAAGTTCACAAACATATGAAGTATGGTAATTACCAAGGAAAACTATTTGAATTTTTGCAACTACTAGAAAACGCCCCTAGAAGTCTGTATAAATTTTTAGTAGATCTAACAACCGCATTCACAGATTTTGAAAAAATGGCACGTAACTGTGAATGAAAACATCATGTGGAAACCTGAGTGTCTGAGGAAACATACCTCATCGCTTGAAATTGCCCATGCGCAGCGGGCACGCGTGGTGATTACGCTCATACTCTAGAGATAATCTCTCAAAGAAGGTATGTGCCCTGCAATGGGTCAAATATAGGCTACATATTTTTTTTTATAGGATATGTTGGTAAATGTGATATGACTTTTTTCAGATATTTCCCCTTGCTCCCTCATCCCAAGTTACCAACCTGTGTGTAAAGTTCTCTTGACCTCATGTAGTTTCTAGAAGAAAATAATTCAATTTTGTAACACATTTGCAGCGTATTGTACTCCACTACGCGTTAATCGCCGTTTCGTCCCCCGTTTGTCAGACTGAGCCTACGGCGTAGCACTCGTAGAAACTCGTAGCGCGTAGACATTGCTACGAAAGGTCAACGACTCACTGGCGTAGCACAAGTGCACGTTTAGGGTCAATCATACTAGAGCAGAGTCAGAGCGCATCGAAGCGTCAATCTGAAACTTAACATAGCAAATTCACTTTTGTATTCTTTTTGTTGCACTAACCCGTGCTGAGGACAATTTTATGGCACGGTTAGCCAGAGGTCGCGGGTTCAAGTCCCGGCATAGGTGGAATTATTAGCCTCTAAATAGGTTTTTAAAATATAGCAAATTAACACCACAAAAAATACACATATTTCAGATATTTAAGATTACAAAAGATGCGCGAATTCGCACTCATTCGCCAGAATTCGCGCGTCGGAGCGCAACCAACGCTGATGAGCGCAGGTGCGCCGCGTTCGCGCGAATCAACGCGTCGTCACTCGTCAGTCGGCATTGGAAACTGCTAACTGAAGCACTATACTATAATGGATACGGGCGAGAAAATACATGTAAAAGCGAGCGAATGCGCTCTCTCGAATACGCGCGCATTCGTGGACCTTCGCTTTACTTGCGACGAATTTGACGCTTCGATGCGCTTCGACTCTGCTCTAGTATGAAATGACCCTTAGAGTTGTGCCTACATTTTTTTACTACTTTTAATTATTGCCATCACATCGTAGGAGTTAGATTCTTGTCGGACTCTATTAATTTTAATACGAGTATTTATTTATTTCCTGTCTGAGAGGAAAGTGAATGTAACTTTATTGCCTAGTTCTAGTTACAGCTGAGATTTCCGCACTTAGTCCCATAGTTAGACCAACGTACTGCACACTGCAGGACATAGGCCTCCTTCGTGGTTTTCATAACCATGATGTGTTTTGCCATAAACGCCACGCTTGGCAGGCGGGTTGGCGATCGCAGTATGCGGTTGGAATCTCAGGAAGACGCTGCTGCCCGTCTCCCCGGTAATGTATTTCCTTAGTCGCCTTCTACGACATTCACGGAAGGAAATGGAGTGACGCTATTCTTCATCCGGCGCCACACGGATGGTTTGGCGGTTACCTTTATGGTTACCGAGTGGTATTGTTAGTACAACTTCACAAATGAACGTAATTTAAAAGCAAACGTCCCAATGCGACGTGAGAGAGAGAGAGAGAGAGTGAGTATGGGATTAATTACCACGCGAACTCACTGCGGGTTTGTAATTTCAGCGCCCAGTGAACACCTCAGACAGGATACCTCGCGATGTTTTCCTTCACCGTCACCGAGTGGTATTGCTCACAACTTCACAAATGTACCTAACTTAGGAAACAAAGCCATCGGTACATGCCAAGGTTCAAACCCACGACCTCCCGAATATTAGGCCGACGTTCTACAAATGTGCTACGGGTGGTAGTTAAATACGAGTTTTTAATTCTTGGTCTCACGTAATGAATCTGAGATGAAAGTAAAAATAACGTTGTTGCCTTTGGTGAGGTAACGGGCAAGCCTGCTGCGTTTAAAAAATCGTCCCAGGTACTAAAGCCTCTGAGACCCCCGTGTATACTTTTATACTTTTGTACAAGTTATACTTTTGCATACATTTGCGGCTAACATTTTATCTTGACATTCAACAGAATGTAAATTTTTTACGTTGAACAAAATTTTTGATTTCTGTTTTTACTGAATTGCATGTACATGCATGTTGCGCTCTGTATAGAGCGTAAAAAAATTCTCGATGTAAAAGTTTTTTTTTATATTGAACAGTAAAACCCGGAGGAAAAGAGATAATTTCGCGAGCCTGGGATTAATATTTCGACTTTAATAAATTTTTAAAGTGAAAAAACGAACTGGAATCTGGAACGATCTGCGAAACTGGCAGTTCGTCGTGCACCGAAGTACGTTATGCACGAAAGTACGCCATCAATTGAGATCCCACGAGCTGTCAGTTTCTAGTGATACCACGACTCGACACAAGAACTTTTTAAATAAACAAAACTAAAAAAACTCCTGTTATGTAAACGTAAAAGTGGTTATGTTTGTTTTCACGGAATTCCGAGACACCAATATCTTGGTCTTTTTATTCAAACATATTTAACCTACTTTCATTCATGCGTGAAACGAAGGTCAAATTAGTCACACACAAGGAAATCAGTGAATATCATCAATTTGTAATTGGAGCATTATATTTGCCGACCGTTAAAATGAAGTATCATTTGTAACAATTGTCAATATTTAGGATAATGCCCATTGCTAGCAAATAGGATGTGCTGAAAATCAGCGCTGCGCTAATGCCCACTCAGCACTAAGTTCAGCATTATATAATTTTTATAGCATAGCGTAAATACACTTAATTAATTTTAAGTTATTTTTGCGTTTTTATGCGATAATTAAACAATTTTTCAGTTAATATTTCAATTTAGTGATTCAGCGGTAACACATGTGACTACCGTATCAGAGGTCGTGGACTCGATTCCCGGTGGGCGCCTCCCACCGGGAATCGACTACTTTAATTTCTATAAATTGCCTAAACTATTGGTTGGTATTGTTCTTTGAAACTCATGCCTGTATCCCAGAGGGGTAGGCACAGACCAGGGACTGCCACTTGCCACGATCCTGACAGATCACTTTCGCTTCCTCAGCATTCATCAGTCGTTGCATGCACGCACTCCGGTTTCGGATTTTATCTGGTTACAAAAGCACATTGTATGCTAGTTTTGGAACAGATCAGATCAGCCTGTAATGTATGGATGTAATAGGCGGCATTGGATCGTTTGGTCACTTGACCTAAATAGCCTTGAGCAGTATGTCAAGCTCAAATTGAAGGGCCAAATCACCTAGCGCGTGGATCAGGTGGGCCACATTGTACAGTCTAGTTAAATAGCGAGTGCTTTTCGACCCCCTAGGGGAGCAAAAATAGGGGATCCTAGTGAGGAGTGTAAATTGTAGTTAAACCTGAGATTTCCGCACTTAGCCTCATAGTTGGGTCATTGTGCGTAGCAAGCAATAAGGTATGAAAGTACCTCAGAAACTAGGATTTCCGTCGTCGTCGCCACGACCTCTCAAATGAGAAGCCGGCGTTTTACTGCTCCTCTTTCACCGCTCTATCACATTGTAAATTTAATTAATCGAAACAGAGGACGTGGGTTTCATTCCCATTGGAGGCCACCGTACTTGATTTGTACAAATTGCTTAAGTTTGGGTGTATTTTCAAGTTTGTGATGTCCCTGCATGGTTACCATAGCACAGGGTATCCTAGTTTGGGATCAGAACAAGTGATTGTGTTGTGTGTAAGTTATTATTATTATTGAATTATACCTATACAGAATGATTCACGGCTATTGCACATGGAAGTAGGTACCTACTAAAAATATTAATATTTTACTAATAGGAGATTTTATTTAATTTTATAAACAACTACAGTAGAATATTATTAATAACACTTTTTTACATGTATATGCTTAATGCTATATTTGTGTGTGTCTTAAGGTACAAATAAATGATTTATCTATCAAACACCTTCAAGAAAACCTCAATATTATCAATTGAATCGAATTACTCGCCGTTGCGAGTCTCTTGAATGAATTACATTGAAATATTCAATTATAATGAAATCAGGTTGTGGTATTGCGAAATCAGAGGCTTCCCTATCTGCGTTAAGAGTTTCAAAAGGATAAGAGAAGAACATTTTTTATTGCCCGCAAGAAACAGAATACATAAATAAAAGTTACAATGAAAATAGTACAATTGGCGGCCTTATTGACAGCAATTTCTTCCATGCAACCTAGGATGCCGAAGGATAAAGAGAGACGGTTAGTTGGAAGGATTCAAACTTAGGAACCGTACCAAACTATTCAAGATTGTGTTCTACAAGTCTAAAGCGTGAAGGATGTAGAAAAAGGTCGGTCCACATTAAACCAACTTGATGTCGGGTGGGGCGTAGCGATAAAATACTTAGTGGATAAGAGATAGATAGATAGACCTCTTTATTGCACACCAGTAGTAAAGAAAAGAATACAAGATAAGAAAGTAGAAATAAGAACACAAAGAGCAAATTGCAGCCTGGGTCGCGTTTTATAAAACTACAATTAATACTTTATTATAGAAATAAAGAAAGAAGACAATTTACACTTTATACTTTATGTTTCTGTGACAATATTTAAATTGTCACAGAAGCATAAAGTAAACACGAAGTTACTCAAACAAAATACACGAACGTAAAAAAAACTAAAATGACAAATCGAGATACATTGCGTAGCAGTCTTCCTACTAATCTAAACGTGCGTTAATCGGATACGCAATGTACATCAAATTGTCATTTTATTTTAATGTTTTATTTTTACTTTCTAGGAAGACTAACAGCTATTACAAGGTTATAATGCATAGAAAAATTAGGACACACTAAGCCAATTAAAAGTCTTCACAATTAGAAGTAAATTAGATGTAACGCAGACAGTTCACTGGTGATAACCACCATTTAGATACAAACAAAATTACATGAAGAAAGAGAAACAAGACAGTAGCAATTGATCAAATGAGATTAGATTGATTCAGTCCACGGTCCGCCCAGTTCAACAAGCTACGTGTCAAAAAATTACTGACCAAGCACACGCCTCGCCTCGGCCTGTTTAGTATACTCTTCATAGTTGGTCATAGTCTTACGATATGGCATACAGCCGCATACATAATGTAACATGCTTGTGCTAGGCGCTTTATTAGTTTTTAAGTGCATTGTGTACGAGATAAAATAAAATATGTTTGTATTTGTATAGTGAATCATCTAGCGAGACGAGACGAGTGTCAACCGAGCAAACCCTCCCGGTCACTACACGACCAAAGCCCGGATTGGCAGATATCGGAATTTCACGCAGTGGTCTGCTCGCCAACCGAGCTGGGTCTGATCCCCGGCCGAGAGCCAGTTGACCCGGGTCAGAGCCTCGCTCCAGAGCGGGCTCGATTCTCTGCCGGTTCCTAAGCTCGGCCGAGCTTTAACCGAACTGGGTCCAAACCTCGGTCGAATTCTAGCCGAGCCGGGTCCGTAGCCGAGGCGTGTCCAGAACTCGGCTGAGCTTTAGCCGATTCAGGTCCATGCCTCGGCAGTGTGTCAACCGTTAAGCTCGGCGGCGGGACAGCCGCAGCCCATTCTAATGTGTATAGACCTTTACCACAGCCTTCACAGTGTGCACGGTACGTCCTACGCTCAAACTCGGCATATCAAACAATGTGCAAACTTCTCGGTTCCAACTGTCTTAGACAGCGGTTTTCAAACTAAAGTAGTTTCATACGCATATATTCACACACTCCGACCGTTTTCTAGGTCGTTAATCCGACGAAAACTGTTCTAGGTAACTTATAATTTACTTCAAACAAAAAATAACTTTAAAAGAAATTATCTTTATTCCTTAACATGAAAAGGTGGTAAGGATTTTAAAGCTGGAAGCTTACAGATTTCTGTTTTAGACCTCTTTTGTCTCAGTTTTTAACTTATTATTACATATAGTTGTATGCAAAAATAATGTATCCACTTCACTCTTTCGTATAATAATGGACCTCATATGTATGACATTGATATGAATATGAATGTCCGTCCGGATTAAAGGCTATATATATTTATGTATGATATCTGAATATGTACGATATTAAAAGGGAAAGGGCTTTAACTGGCGCCATCAATGGTAAAAAGCGGATGGGGCCGTATCGGGTTACACGGCCGTTGATTTAACGTGAAGCGTATACTATTTTGTTCTATTCAAACATATACAAATGAATTGCACGCGACATGTAGTTACAGAGTTACAGCTCTTGCCGAGGCGACATGATTTCATTGCATGCGGTTTTAGCAAGCGATCGTCGCGCTATTTTAAAATCTACGGCCTAGGATCAAGGGCTAATAACTTAGAACAATAAAGCATTTTTTTAAAAAACTTCCGTTTTCAGCGGAAATCGATTAAAGTCGTAGGCTACTGACCCTAAGGTTCTAGATAACACAAGATATATTTGTCTCCATTATTGGCGCTAGTAAGTTACAATATTAAACCTAATAACTAATCGTGATTAAACGCGTTTACTATAATATATAAAAATCTCTTGCTTCACCGATTTTTATGATTTTTTTGTCTGTATATTTGGTAGGGCTGCGAATAGGTCGTAGGCTAATTAATATGACTAAACAACATTTGCCGGGTCAGCTAGTATAATAAAACTGTGTATGAGCAACGTGCGACATTAAAAAATACTGGCACTAGTTAGCTCTGGTCCTCTAACTACGATCTCTTTTTCTGGCAATAGTACATTACTGCAGCCGCCAGTAAAAGAGGCATCGATGGACGAACGTGTAAATGTGAGCCGAGGCAAAGCCGAGGCACACATACGTAAGTCCATCAATGCCTAATTGTGGCCAGGGCTTGAATAGTACTTTTCTCAAATAATGCGCGGAAATATAGCTAATACTTCTCAAGATCAATGACGGACAACGAACAACAATATTTTTTATCGCGTTAAAGTGTTCATTTTTTTTAATATATAAGCAGCTTTCTATTTTGCTAGCCAGTTCGAAATTTAAATAAAACCTTTCATAAGTTACCTCCTTGGTTGCCATGTTTCGGAGTAAAAGATTGTTCTATTTTTAAATTACACGACAGACATGAGTTTACAGATGTGGATTATCATACAACTTTTGTCGGCCGCTGCTCGCTTGTATTTGGCCAGTACAGCAATTTCGATTTATGTCGAAGAAGGTTTTCACAGAAGCACTTTAGGTAGATCGGTTTCCTCAGATGCAATAAATTCCATTCAATCGCATTTTGAAACTTAAATTCTCAGAAGATTACCAAAGACAATATCTTGAGGAGTATTATTTAAGCGACTTCAAAAAAAGGAGGTTTGGAATTTTATACGTATGTTTCTGTCAAGACCTGGAGGAAATATTTACGTGTTTGCTTGTGTAACATCTCAGGTCCGGTCTTCGCTCACCATCGGGTGAGACGGAAGTGAGTACGGGTATCTGAAACCGGTGGACGTGCATGCACGGCTTGTCCGGATCGTGACACGTGGCAAACACTGTTTCGGGATATACCTATAGATGTGTGTTTATGTAGGCATTTATTTTATTTTGTGTGTGAGTGTATGTGCGTATTGGAGGGCTGAAGGGCCTTCGGCCAACCGAAACTCGCTAACAACACTGGCAATCATGTTCTGTGGTCAACTAAACAAAGAACAGCTTCAGTTCTCCTTCGATCATTCGATCATAGGAAAATACCTTTGGATTTCAATTCTCATATACCAATTTCCTACAATGTTTTCCTTCACTGTTAGCGAGTGTTAATACCCTTGCTTGCGTCACATTGGCCACAATGATAGTCGACCTCCGACAGGAGGTAGCACCATACGAAAGAAATACAACTACGTGTAGTGGTTTGTTCGTTAGAAAATAAATGAACTGGAAGGGTTAACCTGTCTATGCCACAGTTCTAAATGTCACACTTTTGTTAGGGTACATTAGGGAGTAAAACTGTATCATATAAACATACTATACAAGATACAGGCTCTGCCTAGTTTGGGGGCTGCCATTGAAACCTAAATATTAAGTAAAACATAAGCTTGTAATTCCGGATATCCAATTCTGTAATAACTATGTAATTTTAAATAAACATGTTAACTTTTACTTTTTTTACGATAGTTAGCTTATCTTATCAACCCAGATAGCAAAGAAATTTATTCATCATCATCGGCCTACTCTTCTCCACTGCTGGACATAGGCCTCTCCTATTGCACGCCAATGAGCACAGTCCTCGGGTACTCTCATCCAGCTCTTGCCAGCCACCCTGCGGAGATCATCGCTCATCGTCCTACACTACGTTTACTGATCCGCGGTCTCCACTCAAGAACTCGTCTACCCCATCGGTTATCAGTTCTTCGGATGATATGGCCGGCCCACTGCCACTTCAGCATGCTAAATCGGTGGGCTATGTCGGTGACTTTGGTGCTCTGTCGGATCACCTAGTTTCGAATTCGATCTTTCAGAGAAACCCCGAGCATAGCCCTTTCCATAGCACGCTGAGCGACTTTAAATTTGTGGACCAGCCCCACCGTGAGTGTCCACTTTTCGGCACCGTATGTCATGACGGGTAGGACCACGGTAGGACGCGCTGATTGAAAACTTTCGTCTTGAGACTCAGTGGGTTGGCGATGTGAAGACTCGACGTAGTTTCCCATATGCTGCCCAGCCTAGCCGTATTCTTCTACTGGCCTCTTTCTCGAAATTGTTTTTACCTAACTGCATGGTTTGCCCGAGGCAAACATACTAATACAGGGCTTTTCGTATTTAGCCAAAGTTTGGGAAGTACAGGCATAGTAGGGAACTCGTAGCTACTTATAGCACCTAGACGTAACATCTAAGTCTGTGCAAATGTTTGAGTTATTCACTAAGCCCGCCCGCCTTGCACGAGGCATAAATGTCACACTTTCCTCGCTCTGTAGTGTAGCTTTGTTCTAAAACATAGTGTAGTTTGACTTAGTTGCTAAGACTTTAAGTGGATAACTAGTCAAAAGACCAGTTGCTTCACACGCACGAGGTTTTGGGTTCGAATCCCGGCAAACGTCCTTAATACAGGATATTTTTTTCCTGGAGGATCCGACATTGGCATTGTTTATTAACTTTAAAATTTAATTTTCAGTTTGTAGTTTGTTGTTTATATTTATATATTTAAAATATTTGGACACTTATGAAGAAAACTTTTTCTTCAAAAGTGCCTAACGAAAAAGAAAAATTATGACACCAAAATGAAGCATTTCTTTTGGTCCTCTATTCATGGGATATTTTTTAAATAATTCAATTCAAATATTATTATTCATTATAAAAACAAACTGTTCACTTAATGAACGTCAAAGTTGTTAGTTTTACAATTATGTGGAGAAGAAGCTAACAACGAAACTACACATTTATTCGTTTCTAAACATGCTGTGAAACAATGTTTCCGAGCAATATATAGTTATATTTGCTATACCAAAAACACACAAAATACATAGTATCAAGCGAGTGATGCTACTTCTTTACTATACCTAAAGAGTGTTTTTCAGATAAGTGGATGGTAAACCTAATGATTTTTTGTACACCTACTCTCTTTATCTTTCAGTTCTAACCATCCTAAGGTTGTCTGAAAGAAATCGCTTTTAGCGATAAGACCGCCAATTGCATTCGGTAAAACTTAGGAACCTCTGTAAGCCTCTTAATGGATTTGATTTTCTGGTGCGTACAATAAAGAGTTCTAATGTGATCTAAACCAGCCTGGATAGTACCACGACGCTAGTCGCGTGTTTTAAATGTCAAAAGTTGCGACTTTCCAGTACATTAACTGTCTTTTAGTTAATTCTGACATTTTTTCGCCACAAAACGCGTGACTCGTGCCATCGCTAGCCATGTAAGCAGCCTTATATTGCATAAGCAGCCTATATACGTCCCACTGTAGGGCACAGGCCTTCTCTCAGAGAGAGAGTATGGGCTTAATCACCACGCGTGCCCACCGCGGAATGGCGATTTCAAACGCTGAGGTATGTGAATAGCTCAGACACCCAGGTTTCCTCACGATGTTCTCCTTCACCGTTAGCTAACTTAGAAAGAAATGTCATAGGTACATGCCCGCACTGAGATCGAACCTGGGTCTCCCGCTTCCGAGTCCAATGTTCTATCCACTAGGCTACTAGGCTAGGCCTTATATTAGCAGCCTTTAATTTAGGGGTTACTTTGTATATTAATAAGTTTTGTTCAGCTAAATAATCATCTTTAATTTTTTTTTCATTTGTATCTTAATTTTATATGCTAATCGCCTTAGTTCTTTGACGAATTATCACAGTTCTGATTTGATGCATCAAAGTGAGTCCGAACCTAGTCCGTTCCATAGCATGTTAAGCGACTTCGAATCGGTGTACTAATCCTACCGCCCAGTGGCAAACGTCAGTCGACATTTCAGCTCCGTAGATCGTACATAACTGTTCTGTGTGTGTGAATTGGGATAACGGCGTCTTAAATTTTTCAAACGCAGTAGCTTCCTACTACATCCACTAGATGGCGTAGTTTCCAATCAAGCCACATCAAAAAAAATTGTTACAAGAAAATAAAGCTTTATTTTTAATTTAACCTCCTCAGTCCTGGCCTTGAAAATAACAATTGAAAACCATTGTTATTTTCAAGGTCAGGACTGAGGAGGTTAATACCATTATAATTAACACTTGACAAAAGAGGTGCGTAATTATATTTAGCTCCGTAAAAGCACTCCCATTAAAAACAACGGGGTCAAGGCGGTAAATAAAATTAAATAAACGGCGAAATATTACCTCTCGTGGCCAATTTGCTTAGGTCCGGTGAAGTTTACACGCCCTTTGACCTTTTTGTCTGTTCTGTTTAAAAACTTAACAGCTTCTCAACACTGGCAGCTTTAAAGCTACCAATTGTGTTAGACAAACAATATAATTTAAAACAATCAATTCTCAGATTTAAAGGCAAAAACAAATTTAACAATCCTGCTTTTCATGCAAGGGCCAGTCGCTTCTGCTTTGCGCTGCTCTTCTCCAGTTTTTTATTATCATTATTATCATCATCATCAGCCATTTGACGCCAACTGCAGGACATAGGCCTCACTCATGGTTTTCCAGGCTTCCCGGTCTTGTGCCGCCCGCATCCAGCGACTTCCCCGTGGGAAGGCCCCCACCAGATGTCGGGGAAACAAACATAAACATTTACGTACAGTACATACATTATCATTAACATAATAATTGTTTATTGAAAGTAATAGTTACAAAGTAATACATTTACATTAACTTATTCTAAAAGAAAACATATAACATAAAATGTAATTGCGTGAAATACCGTCGCGCCTCCTGGCTGGCGATCGGCCTACACATCTACGTCCGACCCTCGGTTGCAGGTTGCCCCTCTATAGTTTGCGACTCCACCTTTCATCCTCTCTGCGACAAACATCACCTGCTCATCTCCATTTCAGAGCAGCGCCACTTCTCGCTATGTCGGCTACTTTAGTTCGATTTCTGCCCTTATATTACGCGCACCAAATCCTGAGCGATTCCAATCGTCTATCTGTCAAATTAGTATGGAATTTGACAGTTAGACGATTGGAATTGCTCAGGATTTGGTGCGCGTAATTAGGCCACAGATCTCGGCCGTACATCTGGCGCAAAATTGGACCGAATGGAGGGCGTTGGTGGCGAAAGCTGCCCCATTGTCACGTCAAAAAGAAGAAGGATATTTCCTTCGTTCCAACTTACCAGGCGTTCCAACGAATATCCGGTCTCATTAGTATTCCGTTTTCATGTCGCAGACAAACGTCGCACTACAAAGCAGCCGTTGCGCTCAACGTACACAATGCTACGGATAAAATGAACAATTCGATCACTGGTAGCGTGTTATTAAATTTTTAAGCCAGTTTGTTTTGTAAATTAAATAATGCAGTTGTTTGGTTTTTCATCGCCGCTTTTTACTGCGCCTGTGTTTTTTTATTTTTTTATCGCTGGCAAGCGTTTCTGTTTCGTTTGACTGTCTATTTTGTCCTGAACCATATGGAGAAATTCTTTTGTTACGGCACAAAGAATAGAACTCTTAATTAAAATCGTATATAAAAGCGCGTACTATTAAAAAAAAGAACAAAAAATCGGTCAAGTACGTGTCAGGCCACGCGCAGTGTAGGGGAAGGAGGGGATTTTACGAGCTTTACGGAACCAACAACTTCATCATAGTAATTTTCAATGCAATTTGTACAAAGTTTTACTTTACTCTTATAACTTCTTGTAAAGTCTACTTAACCGTGATAGTTTTCCATTTAAGTTCATTATTTATAATGTACAACTGGCCTGATTTTTTTCATGTTTCTGCAATCAACCGTTTAGCCGGAGAGGGGTAGGACGCAACAAATATTCTCCAACAAAAATTTATTTCGCAAACGGGTCCCGAAATCGAAAAATCGTTTATACTACACCTGCTTGGAAAGTACCTTGATGCTTTATCAAATTTACGGTAGAAAGTACGTCATTGCATATCGAACAAATATGCGGGGAGAAAACGCATCTGAGCGGGAGAGAAAAGTGTATGAAAATCCGTTTCTTACGTGGTTTTTCTTTTTTAATTTTGGGTAAGACTATGCGCCGGTAACCTAAATATCAAAAGCCAAAAAGTTTTTACAGTGAGTTTTTATCTCCAAGTTCGCAAAATGACACTGGCCACTAGCTGTGTGTTGGATGGTGTCGGGCTGGCAGTGCGACCCTGCGGCGGCAGGATAAACAATTTGAAAAAAGAACATGTGAAAATTGCAGACGCCATTGGCGCCATTTCCAATTTGTGTGTTGTTTGAGGATTCAGTTTTCGTAGAAAGTACCTAAAATAAAACTATCAAGCAGGTATAGTATAAAGCACTATGTATCACTCGAGAGAAACTGCGATTCCCGATCTCGGCGACACCCTCGACGGTAATCGGTCACTTTCTCCTCTCGGTGAACAATGTACTATTTCCTGCACTAACAATGTTTTTAAACGATCGATCCAACGAGACCCCACACGTTGGTGTAGGCGAGAAAAAAATGCATTCCGATTTGGGTGTAGGGGAAGCACCCAGAAAAAAGAAATGTTTTAAGGTCTGTTTATCGACGTCATTCAATTATGAATTGTCTTTGCAATTTTTCTGTTTTTTAGTACTAATCGTCTCTAAGCTAGGCCGCGGATAGACAGACAGACTGACGGACAGACATGGCGAAACTATAAGGGACTACGGAGCACTTAAAACGATCCGCTCCCTAAGCGCTAAAAATAATGTTTTGCACTTTGAAAATTGGGCACCTCAGATTGCGAATCTTAGGAATTGTGGGCCAGTTTCTGAATTGAGAATTTCGCTAAGTAAATAGTTAACTGTAGTGCTGTCTCTTCGAATGTCTCAGAAAAGAGCGTGACAGAACGTTACTTAAGTATTTAGTGAAATTGTCAATTCAGAAACCGGCCCTTAACCTATCACCTTACTCCATTAACGGATCGATGCTTGAACGAGTAACTAAGATAGTTTGCCAATAAAGCATCCTCGGTGGAATTTCTTCTGGTATATCTAAACAGGGTATTATCGGCCAACATTGTAAATAAAACCGTAGTATAAATAAAGTTTAGTTTTTTTTTAAGGAGCATAATCAAGTCAGAATTAAACTGAAGAGAGCAAGGTACCAACAAACTGTATTCACAGTTTGGTACTATTAAATATTAAAAAAAATATTCAAAAAGCAAAATTTTATAACGTGGGAATAAATAAACTAAAAAATAAAAAAACTTGAAAGGGGTTGTAGATTACTAGCTTTTGCCCGCGACTTCGTCCGCATGGAATGAGTAGTTTCCGGGGAAGGTCAAACTATCTCGATACCAAAATTTCATCTAAATCCGTTCAGCCGTTATTGTGTGATTGAGTAACAAACATCCAAACATCTTCAAAAACACGCGCACACACACACTCACATACACACGCACACGTATAGATAAGAATATAAGATTGGAATATTCTTTATTCTAACATAACATAAACATAACACAAACTCATGCCCGTCTCCCAGAAGGGTAGGCAGACACCAGACACCATTATTCATTAGTTTGTATTCTTTATTGTACACCGGGAAAATAATAATGCAGCCTATATCTATATATGCCCTACTGTAGGCAGTCTCTCAGAGAGAGAGTATGGGCTTAATATCTACGAGTGCCCACCGCAGATTGGCAATTTCAAGCGCCGAGGTATGTGAACGCCTGCGACACTCAGGTTTCCTCACGATGTGTTCCGTCACGAGTGGTATTGCTACTGTAACTAAAAAAGAAAAAAAAACAAAGCCATTGGTGCATGCCGGGATTCGAGGCCATGACCTCCCGAATGAGAAGCCGGCGTTCTACCGCTCAAGGCAAAGACAAACATAGAATATTTACAAATATACAGTACAATTCCATTCTATTAATGCATTGCATGAAAGCATCGATTTGATATCATTGCCGCTTCTCTTCTAAGCGCTACTTATCTTGCAATAATAAAGTCACTTCCTATCGTAAGTTGTAATTGATCTATGTAAACGATCTTGTAAACGCATCTACCTAAATTTTATTTAGCCTAGGAACAAAATACACTGGGTGTTAGTATGTATCAATTTCATGTAAATAAAAAACATTTAAAATCAAATCAATCAAACACGCAACGAGCTACGGAAAGGGCTCGGAATTTCTCTACGAGATCGAATCAGAAATGATGAGATCCATAGACGAACGAAAGTCGTCGACATAGTCCAGCGGATTGGTAAGTTGAAGTGGCAGTGGGCGGGGCGAATAGCACGCAGAACTGATGGCCGATGGGGCTGAAAAGTTCTCCAATGGAGACCACATATCGGCAAGCGCAGCGTAGGACGACCAACCACAAGATGGAGAGATGACCTCATCCAAGTGGCAGGAAGACGCTGGATGCAAGCCGCTGCCAACCGGTCTTTTTGGAAATCCATGGAGGAGACCTATGTCCGTCCAGCAGTGGACTTCTTGTGGGTGAATGATGATAATGAATCAAACACACACACTCATGCTTTTACATACTCACTCAAACAGCTTAAAATACATTCGTAGATCAACAATTGATTTACGCTATATTAACTCATTTGTGTAGCTTGATTTTTAGTCCGTAAGTTTTAATTTAAACACTTACCTTTTGTGAGTAACTTAACTTTCGAAATCTTTTATTTTACCTGCTTCTATGATATAAGTACAAAATAAAACAATGCAGCAATTTTAAAAGCCTATTTAGAGGCTAAAAATTCCACCCATGCCGTGCCAGGCTAACCGCGCCAGAGGTCGCGAGTTCAAGTCACGGCATGGGTGGAGTTTTTAGCCTCTAAATAGGTTTTTAAAATTTTCCTCATCACGGGCTAGTGCAACAAAAAGAATATAATATAGCAATTATTTCCCCGACTGCCACGACTCGAGCTTGACCTTGGGTGGTAGTCACTGTGTAACAATAGTTACCACTGTAATAATTCTTTTCTGTCAATAAACTTATTTTTATTGTATTAAATCATTATCGAATCATAGTAAGCATAAAATAAGGAATCCGCGTTATGATCGTATTGTCACTCTGTCTGAAATCAGGCCGTCGTTTTGCTGCTTACGACTAACCCCAAACACTCAAACTGAGGACAAGTGTGCAAATCAAGTAGATTAACAAGTATTTGCCGGTAAGGGACGACCCAGGCGGACATACTTCGACCAAATAGGGAATTTATTAGCAAAGAGCAAGATAAAAAGTGCCCGAAACGGGTTGCATGCAACGACTAATGAATCGTGGCAAGTGGCAGTCTCTGGTCTCTGCCTACCCCTCTGTGATACAGGCATGAGGTTTATGTATGTATGCATTTGTCAACTACAAACGATTTGTACCATATTTGTATGTAGTGAAGATCGATAATTGTATACATACTTGTCACGTAGGGGACGGCAAATGCTGCTCTGCCGCAACACAGTTCTAACTAGCGCGGAGGGTAGTCCACGCCATCTTTCTGCTGTTACTAAAAATTTGTTATTTTACCAAACTACCCGACACACTAGATTGTTATTTAACAGCTTGTACAAAAATTTGGATCTCATAAATTCAATTGTTTTCATTTGAATTTATGAGATCTTGCGTTGATTGTTCGTCCGTCACTATAGGTTCTGACACAGAATACCAGCGTCACGGGTTGTAAACCGGGAATCTGTGACATATGCTGAGTCAAGAACCTTTTCTTGTACCATGGCACACAGCGTCTCCACCATATCACTTCATTACTACTGTGTGATTGTTTAGAATAAGATTATTTATTATTACTTTTTACTTTAAGCTTTTTTACTGTTTATTATTTGTAAGATTTTATGTGTGTTGTGGTATCGGAATAAACGTTTTTTCCATTTCAAATACGTATGCCAATAAAAGTTATGAGTTGAAAGTTATGCAAATCATTATCCACCGTCTAAACAAACCCGTTAAGTGTCACTAACGGAACGTGGTAGCACGTCTCACCACTACGCTCGCAGTGGGAAAGACGTACTTAAATTGCCGTACCCCGGTGCACCTTCCTGGCGCTAAATTAAAGCCGCACTTAAGGAGAAGCGTCTTCTAGTGTTGATAGTTTGTGAAATCGTATTCCTAATGAGCTGGTTTTAATGGAAGAGATTTTCCTCCGGTTTTTCGTACAGTCGTCGGCAGGGCAACCGTTACATTTTTTTGTTGCAAAGTCGTCTTTAACGTAAATGATTAGAGTGCACGAATGTCAAGATTGATGTACTGTTGACTGTACACTAACAATCTGTTAATCTATTGTTAACAGCTGTCTGGTGTCACTATTACAAATAATAAAATACTAGCCGTTAAGGCGCTTACTGCCAAGATAGAGGTCGTGGGTTCGATCCCCACTGGGGGCCGTCGTACATTCGTACAAATGGCCTCAGTGTGGGTGTATTTCGATGATTGTGATGTCCTTGCCTAGTTACCATAGCACAGGGTATCCTAGTTTGGGACCAGGTCAAGTGATTGTGTTGTGTGGAAGTTATTAGGTATTAGTTACTATTATATTATTATTATAAATATGTATATAGAGAAAATTAAGTAAATAAAATTTTACCTAATAAATAATCGCGATTAGACCCGTTTCATCTATAACTAAATTTACAAATTCACGTAACTCAGATGATAAAAAAGACAATAAAATCAATAGAACGGACCGAATCGAACCCAAGAACTGGGTTCATCGGATACGATACAACCGCTCACCGAATAAATTGACTAGCATTTATTATAGACCATCTTTCACCAAGTCTAAGTATGATAGATAAATTAACTATCAACCAAACTGATGGGGACGTGAAACAAAATCACTCGACTTGTGGCTTAGCAAGCATCCCCTTAACTGGAGCGCGTTAAGGCGACGACAATCGAAACTATTCGCATTATATTAAGCAACCAAGAAGTGGCGCGGCGGATGAGTGGAGCTCGAGCTTAGTATCTAAGTACCTACAGATGGTTTACGTGTTTGCAGCACCCACTCTAGTTTAGAGAAAGAGAAGCGATTGCCCTAGACGCTAAGTGGGAAAGAGCGCCAAAAGTCGAAAGAGAATACGACCTTTGTTTCTGACGTATTTCTCCGGCCAGCATTATGCGAGACAGCCAGCTTGAAAAACAGATGTCAGCAAAAAGTTTTTATTTAATTTAATGTCACTGCGGTGGTAGCGGAGCGGTAGAACGCCGGCAGGTCATTCGGGAGGTTGTGGGTTCGAATCCCGGCATGTACCAATGACGTTTTCTAAGTTACGTACATTTGTGAGGTTACAGTAGCAATACCACTCGCCAACCGTGAATGAAAATATTGTGAGGAAACCTAAGTGTCTGACGGGTTCATATACCTCAGCGCTTGAAATTTCCAATCTGCGGTGGGCACGGGTGGTAATTAAGCCCATACTCTCTCTCTCTCTGAGCCCCGTTTCCTGGTGGTCATACTAATTTGTCATATCAGTATGACTACGAGGATATACATGTGCTCCTGGCCTGTGCCCTGCACTGGGACGTATATAGGCTACATACATACATCAAATGTCATTAACCTAAGCGAGTATGCATTCAGCGACTAAGGACTGTCAATGAAGCAAAATAGGTGTGTCAGAATTATGGCAAGTGGCAAACCCTGGTCTTTGACTCAGTGGCGTAGCATGGGGGGGGCGGAGGGTGCGGTCCGCACCGGGCGGCACTTTGCCGGAGGCGGCGCTGCGGAGGTGGCAGTTAGAAAAAAAAAATTTAAATTAAAAAAAAAAAAATCTTTCAGTGCTTTTTTCGTCTTTTTTTAATGTTACCAAATACCCAGGTACCTACCTATTACGTTTTCTCTGTAATTTTTCTGTGATATTCTACCTATGTCAAAAAATGTTAATTTCACTTTTCAATTCAATAAATCATTCAATAAAACTAATAAAAAGTACTCTTTTTACCATGCCCAAATTTTTTATAATGGATTACAAAAATAAGAGGGCGGCAAATTTGGAATCCGCACCGGGTACTAGTGACCTATGCTACGCCACTGCTTTGACTACCCCTCCGGGATACAGGCGTGAGATTATGTAGGTAATGTTGATTTAAACGAATTGTGCTTTCTGCGTCATTGTATTTCAAGTTAGCAAGTCAAGTCTGACATTGTTCTCGGCCGGAGATGGATGGAAACTTTATGTGTACTTCGTCTTAATTAATTTTTGTCCTTCTGCCTGCAAGTTTCAAATGAGACCACACAAGGAGATAAGTACTTTAATCGAACTTACGAATTTTAATCGGCAGTCGACTGTTTTGGTAAAAGCATGGTCCCGAACTGAAAGAACGGCACATGTTTTCTTAATAGGTACAGTTTACAGCACATCGAGCTTTACATGCATGCACTCTGCGCATTATCAATCATGATTATTATCATCATCGTCATTATCATCATCAGCCATATGACGCCCACTGCGGGTCATAGGCCTCCCTCATGGATTTCCAAGCTTCCCGGTCTTGTGCCGACGCAGCGTGGGAAGGCCCCCCACCAGATGGTTACGGTGGCGGGGAGTCGCTGGATGCGGGCGGCTAAAGAATTTACAATACTAGTTTGTTGAATGTCAGTGAACCATTTTATCCGCGCTGCCTTCGGGTCGAGTCGTAGTATAGAAAAAGACAGCAAAAAGGAAACTCCACTCTGAACATCTATTCTCAAATTGTCTTAATTATAATTCAATAGTTGGTTCGAGTACTACCTATCAAGATCCCAAGAGTTTAATAAAAAATATGTAAATACGTAAATATCTAGTATGTAAACACGTAAATGTATAATATGTAAATATGTACTATGTATAGTGGCAGGGTGCCGGCTGCCGTCGATAGATGGCAGTCGTTAAGCCAAGTCAGAGGCCTTAGGGCGGCTTGACAACTTCTGACAGTAGACGAGCCACTAGTCTACAAGCCTCCACCAATCCGGACTTGGCCCCCTTGGTGGAGTATGGCCTATACCTTCCTCAAGGAAGAGACCCGTGCCCCTCGGTGGGGACATAATGGGTTGATGATGATAGTGGCAGGAAGGCGCTGGATGCAGGCCGCTTCCAACCGGTCTTTTTGGAAATCCATGGAGGAGGCCTATGTCCAGCAGTGGACTTCTTGTGGCTGAATGATGATGATGATGTAATATGTATATAAGTACCAAAGGGCAAGACAAAAAAAACCCGAAAAGTCCGTTTGTTACCACACTGTATCTCATGAGCCGTAATAGTTAGACAGTTGAAATTTTCACAGCTGATGTATTTCTGTTGACGCTATGACAACAAATACTAAAAAGAGCATAAATTAAATGTTTAAGGGGGGCTCCCATACAACAAAGTTAAACGTGATTTTTTTGCCGTTTTTGCTCGATTTTAGTAACGGGAACAGATAGATATAGCAGTTATTAATATTATGTTAAACTCTGTAATTACAAAATACCTTACCCATTAAGGTACCCTTTGAGAAATTCTGGCTGAATGACAGATTTCAGAATGTCGTTTTCGATTTCTTTAGCTGATAATAGCGTCTATTCAGAATCGTAACACCTAACAATAAATCAGTCTTGCGACATTTTCGCTTCTCAAATTGTCGCTTCTTTGAGAGCACCTTCTTTGTGATTGAGCCTTAACCTTAACTAGCTATAAGAGAGCGTCTTCAGAGACCTTTACTGACCTCAAATAATGGTTCTGCTGTAGAGAGCTTCAGCTGCCCTAGTTTAGCTCCTATAAAACACAACATAGGTGCGAGAATCGGGTGAACCTCAGGTGGAATCGGTGAGTGTACTATTTTCACTATTTACCTAATTGATGAATCTATTCGCCGCACTGATTCAGGACTGTAGGGCGATGCTTAATTAATATTTGCAGTTCTTAATTTACGATAAATTCATCATGAATTCAAGAAAAGTTTCAAAAATCTGTTATGGCGTTGTAGTTAGACTAGTTACTTCACCTATAAGAGGCTGGGATTCGATTCCTGGCATGCATTGGCTGCCTCGTTGGTGTAGCGGTTGGAGCAGCGGAACAGGCATATTACCTTGCCGGAGGTCGTGGGTTTGATTCCCACTGGGGGCCGCCGAACGTTTGTACAAACAGGATCAGTCTGGGTGTATTTTCATGTTTGTGATGTCCTTGCCTGGTTACCATAGTACAAGGTATTTTTATTTTAGATCAGGACAAGTGATAGACAGATAGAAGATAGATAGAGAACACTTTATTGTACATAAAAATGGAAATTACACAGATAATTCTTAACCTAGGAGTACAGACGTGATCTCTTCCAGACAACAGACACATACAGAATGATCGTGTTGTGTGGAAGTTATTTTTATCATGGTTAAAATTTTCCTTTTAGATCTTACTGACTTCTATGTCACTCTTTATGTACATAATGTTGTTTCGAAGTTTCGTCCTGGTAAATGAATGAATGAATGAATGAATGAAAATATTGATTTCAGACCTGGGTCCATATTTGACAATAATAACAGCAATAAAAAATGTTAACATCACAGCAGACTTAATCAATATAAAATATAATACAAAGGTTAAGTTATTCGAAGTTGGGTCTTTCACAACAGTGTTACTCGAAATTTAATCCAGCAGTCGTTGCCATTAGAATCTATAAATTAATAAGCGTAGGTTGAGCTATGTTGTAAATAAGCCCCCAATGCTGCATATTCAAACTCTAATCCCACGACACTCAACAGGAGTTAGGAGGAACGACCAAGTTGGCAGTTTAGTTTTCATAAACTTGTTATGTCCCTAAGAGCAGAGCTCAGGGTATTTGCCAGTTTACTGGTAACGCCACTGAAATAAACGAAGCGTTGAACTAAGATAGTATCATGTCTGTTTACCATGCCGGAGGTCATGGGTCCGATACCCACTGAGATACAGTTTGGACTAAAATCTAGTGATAGTTGCAAACCATATTTTAAGAAATACAATATCCTGTCCCTGCCGGCCTTATATATCTTAGAAGTAGCTCTATTCGTCAAATCCGACCCAGACATTTTAAAACAGATCTCAGTCGTAAGTAATAGACTACAACGTGACACAAGTAGAGTATGTATCTGTAGGGCAAATAGTGCTCTATTGCAAAAAAATATATTCTGTATGTGACCTACAATTTATAATAAACTACCTAGCGACTTAAGAGAACTTGACATAAACTTGTTTAAATATAAATTGAAAACTATGTTATTGGACAAATGCTATTACAGTGTAACAGATTTCTTGACCGAAAGATAATGGCATAGACATAAGTCTGGCATAATTACTGACTTTTATTAATTAATTTCTTTATTGTATTTTTCTTGACATTTTAAATTTTCATGTAATTGTGTATAATAAGTACTTATGAGATTTAAATATTTCGTTCTAATGTAAAAATTATGTATTGACAAAATTAATTTCGCTTCTAATAAAACTAAGACAATTTTAAGGCGCTCTCTCACAACGAAATTTGTACGTCTACAATGGCAAAGCACGCAGAACAAATATCCGACTGTGTACCATCGTCTTGAAAACTCATGTTTGACAAATAAATATCTTTCTTTATCTTTATCTTTATCTTTATCTTTATCTTTATCTTTACAGACATACGATAAATTCATCTTGAATTCAAGGATAGTTTCAAAAATCTGTAATGGCATTGTAGTTAGACCAGTTACTTCACCCATAAGAGGCTGGGATTCGATTCCTGGCATGCATTGACCACCTCGTGGGTGGAGCGGTGGTGCACCAATCTTTCGACAATACAGTCCGTCACCATTGAGCCCTGCGTGTTTGTTTATCTCCCGTAACGCTCCACCCTACATGGCGACCCTGCCTTGTTTGGACTGTGCGCGTGCGAGACCGCATCGAGTGTCAAAAAATAATTCATCATCATCATTATCATCATCGGCCCACCTCCGCCCACTGCTTAGTAAAGGCCTAAGAAATTGGCGAGTGGAACGAGGTGTCGACTCCGGCGTTGCGACTGCAGGCCCAGAAGGAAGACGCTGCTGCCCGTCTTCTGGTAATTTATTTCCTTAGTCGCCTTCTACGACATCCACAGAAGGAAATGCATCTCCTTGACATTTCAACCGCATACTGCGATCGCCGACCCGCCTGCAAAGCGTGGCGATTATGGCAAAACACCTCATGGTTATGAAAACCGGGATGCAACAGGGATACTTTCAGAGGGAGGCCAACGAGAGGTGGCACTTACCAGTACGACAGTTCCTCACAATGACCCCACAACAAAACCTAAAATGGCAGCAACTAGATTCCCAGCCAGAGGTAGAATCATTAAATCGTTTTTTTTCGTGCCTAATTACGTTTTTGTCGCGAACAGTTTAAACAAAGTATCAATCGAAATAGGAGATCGTAACTGTATTTATTATATTTATTAACTATAATTGGCTCATCAGATACCGGAGCTTCAATATCAGTTGTCAAGAAAGAACTCATACAATGTTTACAAACTTCAATCAATACTGAGAAGCTGTCGAGAGTTGTTATTACAGTAAACTCAGAAGGAGATGTTTACTTACAATTAAATGCCAAAGAGTATATTTTCAAACACGAATTTTACTTATTTAACTGCCGTGTAAGAACTACGGTATTCTCTCTTACCTTTCTCAAAGAGTTCAAGGCAACTAATGATCTATACATATTATAGCAAATCTGTAAATTTTGTCTCAGTCTGACATAATATGTATGTCTCACCCTGTTTCTTTGTGCATACATCACGCAAAAATCACTGAACGGATTTAAGCAAAACTTACCATGATTACAGCTTAGATTCCCTTGCAACATTTAGGCACGCTAATGTATATGTTACGGCTAATACCCGAAGTGCGGCTACACCTAGTTTTAGCCGGTTAGAACTAGGTGTAGCCACTTACTCTTGGTTAAACCTAGTACGAGCCGATTGTTTTCGGGTAAAACTAGGTCTAGCCTTCATCATGCCGGCTACAACTAGGTCCAGCCATTCCCTGTTGGATAAAACTAGGTCTATCCGATATCATTCCGGCTAGAACTAGGTCCAGACATTCCCTGTTGGATAAAACTAGATGCAAACAAGTTGAAACAAGTAACAGGCGCCTGGCTAACGCGAGACGCGTCGCGCTCGCGCGCCCCTGCCGCCCCGCCTACCGTACACCCGCGTTTGCCCTTGAGCTTTGAGTTTAGTACGCGTTGTGCCGTTGTACAAAACAGACGTACTTTCTTGTTTTTGCGCACTCATACGTTCGAATTCAGAATGGCTATGAATGAAGACCTACAGACTATGAAGTCAAGTTTTTTGGAACAGTTTCAGTGTTTATTAGCCACAAAACATGGTGAAAATCAAAGCTATATGAATGATGTGCAGTATTCCAAGTTTATAGAAGACGTTAAAGCTGCCAAAATATCCACGAAACGTTCTACGTTACAATATCGCCGTTTGAAGCGCTTCGATGTTTGTTGTATTGGCGACATCGAAAAGTTAATTTCTCCTGTGTCGAGCACCGAAAATTCCGAAAATATCAAATATTTTGTCAAGAATGAAGACTTGTTTGATGTTCTTCATGAAATACATCTGTGTGTTGGGCACGGCGGAAGAAACAGAATGGTTGCAGAAGCTAAAAAGAAGTATGCAAATATTACTCAGGAGGCGATTCTTTTGTATCTTCGTTTATGTAAGCCATGTCAAATGAAACAAAAATCTACCAAAAAAGGCCTTGTTGTAAAGCCTATTTTATCCAGCGAGCTAAACAGCCGTTGCCAAGTAGATTTGATAGACATGCAGACAAACCCAGATGGTGACTACAAGTTTATACTAGTTTATCAGGACCACCTCACGAAATTCGTACAACTTCATCCGTTACAAAGTAAGACTGCGGAAGAAGTATCAAAGAAATTACTTAATATATTTTGTATCTTTGGATCACCCTCAATACTTCAATCCGACAATGGCAGAGAGTTCGCGAATCGAGTTGTGGAAAGTTTGACGCAGATGTGGCCAGGATTGAAGATTGTGCATGGGAAACCACGACACAGCCAGTCACAAGGTAGTGTTGAACGTGCCAATCAAGACATCGAAAAAATGCTTATGACTTGGATGGCTGACGAAAACTGCCAAAAATGGTCAGAAGGCTTACGATTTATTCAGCTAATGAAAAATAGAGCTTACCATCACGGAATTAAAAGATCGCCGTACCAGGCAATGTTCGGTTCTGATGTAAAGGTCGGGCTGAAATCATCTGATCTACCACCTGAAGTCCTTGCAAATATAGAAAGTGAGGAAGATCTTGAGAAAATTCTTAGAGAGTTAGTTGATGATGAGAGTGACGAAGCTACTAAAGAAAATGAGTCATCAAAAGAGAATGAGCCATCAACATCAGGAAGTTGCCAGAAAGAAATCGAAATGACATATTGCGGGCTCTGTGACCAGAATGAGGAGAAAAAATGTAAGCTGTGTGAAAAGAAACTAAAAATTGACAGTAACAGGAAAGGCGCACAGGAAGGTTTGGTAAAACAAGCTATAAAAATGACGGCTTCATCAAATGAAAAGTTTCCCCCATGTAAAGTCGGTGATACAGTCCGAGTAAAAATTCCTGACGTGGACAGAGGTAGAGGCGACTTTCCCAATGTGTTAATGGTTGTACTTGAATGTAACGACAAGGGGTTATACAAATTAGGAAACAAATACGGCACTATAACAGAACTATTTTCAAGAAATCAGTTCACTGTGTGTGACTCAAAATTTTTAGATATTGACATTGTTTCACCCGAAAAGAAATCACTACGCCAAATAGCCAATGCACAATCGACCTCTGGTGGGCAAGGCTATAAAAGATGCCACTGCAAAACCAAATGTGGCAACAAAAAGTGCCTCTGCAAAGCTGCTGGTATTTTGTGCAACTCAAAATGTCACTCAAGTTTAAGTTGTTCTAATAAATAGTTTATGTTACTTTATAAAAGTGTGATTTATAATTATAATAACATTCTTTAAATTATAATATGCAACTACTTATTATCTGTTGTTAAAAAAATGTTCCCGATTGTTCCTATTATATTAAAAATTGTACTCCTAATAATTTGTGTTAATTATTACAATATGATTTATAAGAATAAAAAAACTCTCTACGTTTCTTTTTATTGGATGTTTTTTTAGGGTTCCGTACCTCAAAAGGAAAAAACGGAACCCTTATAGGATCACTTTGTTGTCCGTCTGTCCGTCCGTCCGTCTGTCAAGACCCTTTTTCTCAGGAACGCGTGGAGGTATGAAGCTGAAATTTATATCAATTACTCAGGTCTACTGTCCCTTGAAGCTGTGAAAAAATCAAACTTCTAAGCCAACGCAATCAAAAGATACAGCCATTTATGCCGCAAATTTTCGACACTTGCAAGGGAATCAAAACCTACAGGGTGCTTCCCGTGAACTCAGAATCTTGAAATTTGGTACGAAGCAACGTCTTATAGCATAGATAAAGGAAAAATTACGAAAACCATAAATTTTTAGTTACATCACATAATATATATTTTTTTAATAATTTTAAACTTACTACCCATTTCCTCATAAACGCGTAGAGGTATTAAATTGAAATTCATACCAAATACTCAGGTCTATAATACCTTTAAGCTGTAACAAAATCTAACTTCTATGTCAACGCAATCAAAAGAAACAGCAATTTAAGCTGCATATTTTGAAACTCGCAAGTACTCGCAAGGGAATCAAAACCTAAAGGGTACTTCCAGTCGACCTAGAATCTTGAAATTTGGCATGAAGCAACGTTTTATAGCACACATAAAGGAAAAATTCCGAAAACCTTAAATTTTTAGTTACATTACAAAATATATATTTTTTAATAAATATAAACTTATTACTTTTTTCCTCATGTTTTGCAATAAAAATACCATAGTTATGACTCGATTGTCGTAATGAACGAACTTTGTAAACCTTGCAGGTTTGTACGGAACCCTCGGTGCGCGAGTCCGACTCGCACTTGGCCGGTTTTAATATCTAAAAAAGCTCTGCCGATAGCATGCCAGCTACAACTATGTACAGCCAATCCCTGTTAGATAAAACTAAGACACGCGCTGCTGCTGCAGACGCTGTGAGTCACACTCGCTAGTAGACCTGCAGTAGATCAGCAGCACCTGGCGCTCACAACCTGCAGAGGCGCGTGCCTCGCTATGCCCTCCACCCCGCGCCGCTGCTGCAGATGCTGTGAGTCATGAGTGTGACGCGGGGCGGAAGGCTTGGCGGGACACGCATCTAAGTTTTATCCAACAGGGAATGGCTGGACCTAGTTCTAGCCGGAATGATATCGGATAGACCTAGTTTTATCCAACAGGGAATGGCTGGACCTAGTTGTAGCCGGCATGATGAAGGCTAGACCTAGTTTTACCCGAAAACAATCGGCTCGTACTAGGTTTAACCAAGAGTAAGTGGCTACACCTAGTTTTAACCGGCTAAAACTAGGTGTAGCCGCACTTCGGGTATTAGCCGTAACATATATAAGGGCTAGTAAAATTACAACATATCTTCTTTAGCTGGTAAGTGCATCCTTCACTATAGATAAACCAATATTAGATGACCTCTGAGCTCCCTGTACTCAGAGAGTCAATCGGTTGCTATGGAAGTCAACAAACTTCAGCTGGAACATTTTTTTTTTTATTATGTCTGTACACGGTTTGTGCCTAGCCAGTGTCAAGTATTAGGGGTTAAAGTATGAAATTGCCGTTTTATTGCAATAGGTTTTCGAATGAAACTTTTTTCAAATGGTTTCTATGATGTTCTTTTTTTAAAAAATGTGAAACATTTGAATATCGACTTTCAATTGTTTTTGTTATTCAATTTAGACAAGAAAGATGGATACTGCGAAAATTCGAGTGATTATGAGGTACCCATTTTTCGTATTTTTTTATTTTATTGATTTGACGCAAGTGATTCAATATTGTGGGTAAGGTAACGTTAAACCATGCCGCTAAAGAGGCTAAGGATAAAAGTCCATTCACAGATTGCTGAGCAGATAAAATCGAATGAACCAAAGACATTGTTTTTTTCTCTTTCCTAATCTTTCGATGTTAGGTAATTTTTCATGTTACGCACCGGCGCGATAACACCGCAAGATCATGTCGTTCTCTAACTGTCAAGGGTGCCGTGGTAAAACATCGACCTAGATCAACGCCATGCGAGACATTGCCTAACGTGAAAGATTGGTAACATCTATCTATTAAATTCATACATACATAAGCAGCCTATATACGTCCCACTGTAGGGCACAGGCCTTCTCTCAGGGAGAGAGTGTGGGCTTAATCACCACGCGTGCCCACCGCGGATCGGCGATTTCAAGCGCTGAGGTATGTGAATAGCTCAGACACACAGGTTTCCTCACGACGTTTTCCTTCACCGCTAGCGAGTGGTATGGCTATTACTACTATTACTTCACAAATGTACATAACTTAGAAAACCAAGTCATAGATACATGCCCGCACTGGAAATCGAACCTGCATCTCTCGTTTCCGAGTCCGATGTTCTACCCACTAGGCTACCAACGCATTTATCAAATTCAATATTAATCATTGTGATAGTAAAGGTCAGGAATTTGACAGGTTTTATTGCGCATTTTTGAGGAATTTGACAGGTTTTATTGTGAATTTTTAAAGGGTTTTGTCCCTTTAGTAGAAGGACTGTTGTCCTTTTTGTCCAATAAAAATGTCCCCCTGGGTCACTAGTTCTACCAAGGAGTACACCTGGTAGTACTCGCAGTCTTTACGCAGTTTTTTTTTAATTCCCGTAAAGTGTAGGCAAAGATCTAACGTTCCGCCTCATTTGATGTAAACTTATTTTTAGTGTTAGACGTAAAAAGCCAACATAACAAAACTAGTATGTATCTTGTGGTGCCGTTACTTCTTGACTTATATAATGCTTTTTGTATGTGTGTGTGTCTTGTGGAAATAAATCCTTTATCATCTATCTATCTATCTGTTTTTGCAACGAAAAGAACATTATCTTAAAACACAGCTGACGATTTCAAAATCATCCTGTAGTAATCCAGTGACAAATCAAGAGACTAGTGATAATATTTTACCCACAAAAAGGGTCTTCCATTCTTCAGCGGGCAAGTAAGTCATTTACTTTCGACGGACACTAGGAATAGGTAAAGCAATAAAACCGCTTTTACGCGAATTAAAAAAAAAAATCATGAAATTGTTTTAGGGTAGCAAACATAACATAACATAACATAACATAACATAACATAACATAACATAACATAACATAACATAACATAACGTGACGTGACGTGACGTGACGTGACGTGACGTGACGTGACGTGACGTGACGTGACGTGACGTGACGTGACGTGACGTGACGTGACGTGACGTGACGTGACGTGACGTGACGTGACGTGACGTGACGTGACGTGACGTGACGTGACGTGACGTGACGTGACGTGACGTGACGTGACGTGACGTGACGTGACGTGACGTGACGTGACGTGACGTGACGTGACGTGACGTGACGTTACGTGACGTGACGTGACGTGACGTGACGTGACATAACATAACATAAGCGGCCTATATACGTCCCACTGTAGGGCACAGGCCTTCTCTCAGGGAGAGAGTATGGGCTTAATCATCACGCGTGCCCACCACGAATTGGCGATTCCAAGCGCTGAGATATGTGAATAGCTCAGACACTTAAGTTTCCTCACGATGTTTTCCTTCACAGTTCGATTCCCAGTGCGGGCATGCACCTATGACTTTGTTTTCTAAGTTATTATTATTATTATTATTAATACGTTTATTGCACATAAGTAAAAATAAAATGGCAATGAGGTGGACTTAATGCTATAAGCATTTTCTACCAGTCAACCATTTTCTACATTTGTGAAGTTATAGTAGCAATACCACTCTCTAACGGTGAAGGGTAGCAAAGCGGTTGTTCAAAGTCCGCTCTTGTCAGGATCGTAGCAAGTGGCAAACTCTGGTTTCTGCCAGCCCCTCCGAGATATAGGCATGAGTTGATGTATGTTTCGTGTGGCGCCGGATTAAGAATAGCGTGACTCCATTTCCTTCCGTGGATGTCGTAAATCAATTACCAGGAGATGGGCAGCAGCGTCCTCCTGAGGTTCCAACCGCAGACTGCGATCGCCAACCCGCCTGCCAAGCGTGGCGATTATGGCAAAACCCCTCGTGGTTATGAAAACCACAAATGAGGCCTATGTCCTGCAGTGGGCGTCAAATGACTGACGATGATGATGATGATGACGTATTTATAGTAGGATGGAATCAATGCTGTAGAAGCGAAAGAAATTTTTCAGGGTCGTGGCAAGTGGCAACCCTGGTCCCTGCCTGCTCCTCCGGGATACAGGCGTGAATTCTTGTAAAGTAGTGTATTTTATAGTTGGACGATTATTGATATAGCTAAAGAGGGCTATCAGTATCGTGGCAAGTGGCAAATCCTGATCTTAACCTGCCTTTCGAGCGTGAGTTAACGCAATTTAGTGTGTTTTAGTGTTGAACGAACCGCCAATTGTATACAATGTAACTTAGATACTTAAGATTTTTCATGTATCTTTATAATGGTCTGCAATAAAGAGTATGAATATAATCTAATTAATGTTGATGAAGTAAAAAAGGTTTGCCAGGATCACGGCGAGTGGAAATTCTTAGCCTCTGCGTGTCCTTCTGGGATACAGGCGTGTTATTATATTATTTTAGGGTTTAATGAATGTTGATGAAGCCAAAAAGGTTTGCCAGTAATGTGGCAAGTGGCAAACTCTGGTTTCTGTATGTACTAGATAGACAGATAGGTAGATGGATAGATAACTCTTTATTGCACACTAGTAATTTACAGAGATAAGGTACTCAATATCAAGCACTTAATCTAGAATTCTAAACGGGCCGATATGGTTTATAATTGTTCTGTTTCAAGGTCATAATCTAACAGCTTGTATACAATCGGTGGCTTTATTACTAAAGGCGATATCTTCCAGACAACATTAGGATGGACAAGACTGAAAACTATACCTATTCCGATCGTTGCGCCTACGACATCACTCCGTGACTGTATGAAAAGTCGAATGGCCTTCACTTATCCCCCTTTACCGACCTAAGGCTATTTGTTAGGCTTACCGCTCTCCATTTATAATGCCCTGCCCCTTGTATTGGGCGGGGCATCCCAGTTACTTGAAGCGACTACGGTGCCCAAACTTAATATGGGAAGAAACGTTTTTAGGATGAATCAAGATTAGAACCTACGCTTTTGGGGATAACCCATTCTCTAAGCGGAGCTGGTTCTTGATAACCTGGTTAATTGTATCCGTCATTGTGGTCAAACCATTATTCAATGACCTCACAGATTCAGAGTTTATAAAAAGTTTATTCAGAGTATTAACTTTATTGCACACATAAAAACACATCAATAAAACACAACATTTACAGAAAAATGAAAAATTAAAAGTTTATTGTGACAATTCGAAGTGCATTGCGTAGTCGAGTATTCTTACTTCTTAATCTGTGGGTAATCAACTTTGTAATGTATATCGAATTGTCATAGTAAACCAGGAATTACAAATGAGTTACAAATGGTTTCTTATAGTGGTGGTATAGAATCCTATCGAAAGTTGATATCATTTTTTTCTCCAAAATGATTTAGATTTTAAAATTGATACAAAATGTTACTTGTAACGTTCATTAAGTCACAGATTCTGTGTTTTTTTCGAATTAGTTCATCATCAGCCATTTGACGCCCACTGCAGGACATAGGCATCCTGCGTGGTTTTCATAACCATGAAGGGTTTTGCCATAATCGCCCCGCTTGGCAGGCGGTTTGGCGATCGCAGCATGTGGTTGGCATCTCAGGAAGACACTGCTGCCCGTCTCCTGGTAATTGATTTCCTTAGTCGCCTTCTACGACATCCACGGAATTAAATGGAGTGACGCTATTCTTGATCCGGCGCCACACGGACCTCCGGCGCCACACGGGCGCAGTGGACATACTTTGACCAAATAGGAGATGTATTAGCAAAGGGTAAGATAAAAAATAAGTGAAACCGGCGTGCGTGCGTGCAACGACAAATGAATATTGATGAAGCGAAATACAGCTGTTAGGATCGTGGCAAGTGGCAGACCCTGGTATCTGCCTACCCCTCCGGGATACAGGCGTGAGTTAAGCTGTGTTTTGGAAATTGCGCATTTTAGAAGTAACCTTGTATCATCATCATCATCAGCCACTCATCATCATCAGCCATTAACGAAGGACTAAGGAAATACATTACAAGGAGACGGGCAGCAGCGTCTTCCTGAGATTTCAACAGCATACTTTGATCGCCAACCCGCCTGCCAAGCGTGGCGATTATGGCCATACCCTTCATGGTTAGGAAAACCATGAAGGAGGCCTGTGTCCTGCAACCTTGTATACCTAGTGGTTTTCTGGCTCCAGCTCACTAAACATTTGTTAGTCAAGATTGACTGACAATAATTGAGTGTACTCGCGAATTCAGTCTATCCGTGACCACGGCAGCCGCAACGTTGCCGAAACCGTTGAAAGCGAGCCGAAAGACCCGTTCAATATATAACTATGTATGAGCATCACGACAAGAGTCCCTAAAAATACATTTGTTAATCGTCTGTTAACAGCTGTCTCTCTCTCTCTCTCTCTCTCTCTCTCTCTCTCTCTCTCTCTCTTTATGAGAGAAGGACTGTGCCCTACAGTGGGACGTATATAGGCTGCTAATGATACAGCTATCAGTGGTTTCTTTTTCTGTATTCACTTTGGTGGTTTGACCGTGAGCCGCGGCCGTTTATGACCGAATCTTGAGTCTGAAGTGGCGATGGGCGGAACGCCTGGCGACAAGAAGACGGCAGGTGGACCAGCGCAGTAACGGAGTGGTGCCTGAGAACTTAGCGGTGGTCAGTGGGAAGACCGACAGCCCGACGGTCGGACGATGTGGTCAGGTCGACAGCGGGCCCGTGGATGCGAGTGGCGAGAGCCCGCAAAGGATGGCGAAATAGGGGAAAGGCCTATAGGTACTCAGCAGTGGGCAGAGGTGAGCTGATGATGATAATGATGACTTTGGTCCGCAGAGAGCTGTTAACAGAGATTAGCAGATTGTCAGTGGACGAGAAACCAGGGCTAGTTATCTCATACATGCACAGTCCTTGCAATTTCTCGTCATCGTATTCAAGAAATCGATCGTTCACATCTAGGGAAAGTTTGTCCGATACGGAGTATAAATAACGTCAGAAAGGCACTCGGCAGTGGGAAGGCGTATCGGCGGGTACCGGAAGTCGAGCAGGAGATAATAAATCTGGAGGGGAGTGTTGACAGTGAGGTTAGCCCTCGCGGGAATTGGCATCTGTATTGCACAGAGAGCTGACTTCTATATAACATAAACATAAACATTTACATATAGGCACATACATTGCTTCTGGCCCCACACTAGGATACCCTGTGTCGTGGGAACCAGCAACAGCGACATCACAAACATGTAAACATCCAAGACCTGGGGATTTTTTTTTTGTCTCCAGCCGGGATTCGAACCCGGGACCTCGCGCATGGTATGCAGATGCACTACCGCTGCGCCACGAGGTCGTCTGTCATATTGTGTTTGTAGAAAGCCCGTATTCGTCCTGTACTGGAAGAAAGCCTACCCCAAGGCACGCCCCTTCTTTCTATCCTCGGCCGTCTTCATCCAGCCGCTGCCAGCAACCTTCGGGTCGTCGATCCAGTGAGCTGGTGGACATCCTACGTTGCGTTTACCTGTTCATGGTCTCCACACGAGTACCTTATGCTGGACTGATATCAAGCGAACAAACGGAAGTAAACGAATGGTTGTATCTGTTATGGTGAAGCCAAAGTAGAAGTTTATATTAACCAGAAAGAGTCAACATGTAATCTGAGCGTATAACAAGCCTTTAAGGCTTACGAAATCACTTATTGGCTACTAAGACTGATCAAAGAAGCTCAGATTCGAAGAGTCTCGTAATATCCAATGGGAAGATACCGTTCCCACCTTCCTGTGCCATCACCAGACCCTCGTCACCAAGTTTTGCAAAAGCCTTGATCAAGATGGATCAAGCTCCGTCGCTATTCACCTCTGTGACCCAAAGTGGAACCTTTCGTCAAAATTCAAGTACATAATTTAATCTGGATTTAAAAAAGCGGTGGTAGCCTAGTGGGTAAAACATTGGACTCGGAAGCGGGAGCCCCAGGTTCGATTCCCACTGCGGACATTTACCTATGACTTTGTTTTCTAAGTTATGTACATTTGTGAAGTTATAGTAGCAATACCACTCACTAACGGTGAAGAAAAACATCGTGAGGAAACCTGAGTGTCTGAGCTATTTACATACCTCAGCGCTTGAAATCGCACATCCACGGTGGGCATGCGTGGTGATTAAGCCCATACACTCTGTGAGAGAAGGCCTGTGCCCAACATAGGCTGCTTATGATGCTTATGATAAGTTAATAATTTGTAGTAGAGCTGGCGAAAATTTAGATCGGAAAACCTTTTATAGATCAGACGGACGGATATACAGTCATCATAGGCATTATAATAATGAACAGGACCGCCCGTATGACACTTTTCAAATACGCAATCCTAAAAAGCATTTACCGACTTCTTTATGTTATTATGATGAGCAAGATTGAGGTAAAGGGCACACCACCTGGTGAAGAAGGAAGGGTGGCTCAGAATGGATGGATATATCTACCCAGCGTTTAAGACTATGTTTTGCTTGGCAAGAAATGTAGAAAAATATGGGGAGCTGACGGCCAACCTCCATTAGTGGAGAGGCACAGGAAGAAGAAAAGCAAGCATTTCGTGGCTCGAAAAAAGATACTGCAACTCAGATCGTAGCGCAGTGTACTTAATGTACACTACAGCTTATATACAATATGTAACTTCTGTGTTTGTCTGACATGTGGCATTGAGTGGGAATAGCGATCGTTACCTCTATGGGAATAGGGCGGATCCACTCGCACACAAATTATTTATAGATACCTTTGCGCGTTTAGCTGAGGCATTCATGTGTTTTCCAAGATGTGTGTAAAGTCAATAGCGTATTAACCATCACATTTTCGTTGCAAATGACTTGCAATGTTACTGATGAAGAGATTTATTTCTCTTGTAAATACTCGTAGAGTGGTGTGATGTGTTTTTCATAGAATCTTAGTTTTATTACAATAATACGTCCAAAGTCCGATGACATATGAAAACGAGTAAGTACTATTATTCTTCTTGTTCTAATGGCAACCAGCCGATGTTGAGAAATTCTGCTAAAGTCACGTCTTGACACAATATGGGCAAAAACAAATTCTACTCCCGATTTCGTTGTGAAGACCTTGCACTACTGTGAAACAAATGAAGTAACTACAGCAATTCTGAAACAATGTAGAACAAACAATGACTGTCAAGTAAGAGTACATACACTGAGTTAATATACATAAACAAGTAAGTTAACTAGCAAGGAGTCCCGATCGGCATTGCATACTTTTTGGTAGGGGAAAAAAACTAAGTATCAATGACTGTAGTGCTGACGACTGTAATAACATGTGCCATTAAAGAAACGATCAGAAACCAACCACCAAACATCGTGTCCTCTCGCTCTAAGCATATCTCGAAGAGCAAGACGACACGTTGTTTACTTGTTTAGAGGCTTGCTATACATAGTTAAAAAAGCGGTGGTAGCCTAGTGGGTAGAACCGCGGGCTTAAACCTATGACTTGGTTTTCTAAGTTATGTACATTTGTGAAGTTATAGTAGCAATACTACTCGCTAACCGTGAAGGAAAACATAGTGAGGAAACCTGAGTGTCAGAGCTATTCACATACCTCAGCGCTTGAAATCGCCAATCCGCGGTGCGCACGCGTGGTGATTAAGCCCACATTCTCTCCCTGAGAAAAGGCCTGTACGTACGTATACAGTGGGACGTATATAGGCTAAACTATTTTATACATAGTTTATTTAATGACACAGGTTATGTTATACTTACGTACGATTTTAAGATTGTGGTGTCTTATACAGCATAATTTTTTTTCTATACGCAAAAAACGTAGCATCGAACCTAAACTAATACTCATTACTTAGCACATGGTATCCTAGTTTGGGACTAGGACAAGTGATTGTGTTGTGCGGAAGTTATTATTATAATTTACAGGTTAAAGTTGGTGTCACCTGAAACCGTGTAAATAACCGTGCGTGCGTGCATGTAACGACTAATTAATGCTGATGAAGCGAAAGAGTTTTGTCAGGATCGTGGCAAGTGGCAACCCTCTCTGCCTACCCCTCCGGGACGCCCGGGATCCGGGCGTGAGTTTACGTGATGCGTAATGTAAATTTAGTGTGTAACAAAGCCTAGCGACGTCCTTACTGAAACAGGCAATTTAGAGGCAGTCTCCGTGTCACGTTAGATCATGTCAGGCTAACCAGGTAAATTGTTTTTGACGTAAATATGTCGACCCTTTGGGGAAGGAATGTGGTAAAAGCCATTTTACGAATTTAACAGGAGAGCGACAGCAAAAAAAAAAAAAAAAAAAAAATGCTTCTTAAATAATATGGTGTATCTAAGTTGCCACTAAATGCAGCTGACTCAGTGTTGTGCTGAGGAAGTGATCCCTCAGCGCTGATTTTCAGTCAGTGCTTACGGTAACCCATAATTGTACTACGGAGTGTGTTCCGTGGTGCAGTTAAACGAATTAAATCAAATGCAATATTTATGCACATACATACAATAAAGTAAAATAATATCGTCACAAAATACTTACATATGAATGAATGAATGAATGAATAACCATTTATTGTCAATAAGACAGATGTGTTACACTCAACTTATAGACCAATTAATTATTAATTTACGTACATTTATTTGTGAATTTGTAGAAGCAATACAACTAGCTAACGCAAGTATTACATTTACCAATTAAGTCAATGAACTGATAAAATAAAATTACTTACATTATTAGTTTTAAATTAATATGTGTGAAGTATAGAGGAAGACCATAATAAACTAAATTCAATGAGTAAATATAAGTGAAGTGAAATAATAAGGAGAAGAGAGACAGAAGGATACACACCAAAGTAAATACATGCAAACTTGAACCAACCAAAGTGATAAGCCAGGATTAATTTCGATGGTTAAATTGGGACTTAATGCACGTGAACGTACTGCAGATAAGCCTCAAAGAGAATGCATTGTAGAAAACTTAGGAGAAGCATAGATAACGTGTCTCGCGACCAATCTGGCTCACTGTAATTTTTGACTGCTCAAAATTTTGAAAGCATAATTAGTCCCTAAACGCCATACCCTGGGATACAGGCGGGAGTTTATGTAATGATTCATGCTTGATTCATAAAAATCGAAAGTTCCGTTTCCAAACCTTGCCATAGTAATTACTTATACTGCGTGTTAATTTTCCAAACCTTTTTCTAACCTTTTTCCAAAACCTTATTTACGTAGGTTTTTGTGTGGTTACGAAGCATTTTCCTAAAAATCTGCTTGGAAAATCAACGGCTTAGAATACATTGAGGTTCAAAGTCACAGTTGTTAGCATTATAAAATGCTTCACGAGAAGTTTTTTTTGAGATTTTCAAGATTTCTTATGATAACGAATTTTAAAATTTTAACGACCATTATAGTTGATACATCTGGATATCGAACAAGCGTAGCGCTGAGACTTAAGAACACAAAAAGGTACAAAGTTACACGTTCATTGCGTAGAAGAGTTTGTAAAAATTTTTCATCATTAACCCATTATGTCCCCACCGAGGGGCACGGGTCTCTTCCCTGAGGAAGGTATAGGCCATACTCCACCACGGGGGCCAAGTCCGGATTGGTGGAGGCTTGTAGACTAGTGGCTCGTCTACTGTCAGAAGTTGTCAAGCCGCCCTAAGGCCTCTGACTTGGCTTAACGACTGCCATCTATCGACGGCAGACGGCACCAACAGCTTAACGTGCCTTGCGAAACACTAAATTACACCTAAATTAGGGATGTATTTTTCACCCTATCACCCTGCACTATAGGATGTAGGGCATAGGGCTCTTAAAAGTTGGTCTCCTATTACTCGTTGACTTGTGAAGTCTACTTAGCTGTGATAGTTTTCCTTTTAAGTTCATTATAGGTGCCATCATTGAATTATGCTATTACTCTGAAATTTTTCACGTTTCCACAATCAACCGTTTAGCCAGGAGAGAGGGGGGGGACACCCTGCTCGGATAAAAATTTGGACTTTAACGCTTAGTATTTCGCAAACGGAACCTTAAATTAAAAGATGATCGGAAAAATGCCACTAGCGTTAGGCATAGACGGCGACCCATCCATGCACTGAACGCGCCCTGTGTTGCTTAACCTTCGTGATCGTTTAAGATCACTCAGATAGCCGGGGCTACGAGCGATGAAATGAAAAAAATTTTTTTTCTTTGAGAAATTTGGCGGATAAAGTAGCTAGTTTAGTTTTCCAGATAGCATCTGCTGGACATAATTTAAATGATTATTTCGGTATCCCAGCTTTTGTGTCGTGCCTTAGTTTTTAGCACCCTGTATTCAAACCAAAAAAAAACTTAATTAAGTTAACACCAGATAAACTTACTTGTTTTTTTGTCAGAAGGGTCCGACCAGGGCCTTGATTCTGTTAGTGCATTGTAGTATAATGACAGGTACACTGTCGGGTCACGTGACGTGTTTTTTCATACCATTGACGCCTAGAAGGTTTGGTACGTGTGCCCGCGTAGACTTAAAGCAGCAATGAAATGAAATCACCATGTTCATGCAGTTGTCATGTTACTACAATGCATTAACAGAATCTAGGCCCAGGTTTCGCTCTGATTCGCAGAGTTTAATCATGGTGAGCAGAGACGAAGCTCGCGTCGTCGGTTGCTCGTCTCTGACAGTCTCCGACAAAAAACCAAGTAAGTTTATCCGGTATTACGGAACAGAGGTCGTGGGTTCGATTCCCGCTGGAAGCCGCCGTACACTTGTACAGATGGCCTCAGTCTGGGAGTATTTTCATGTTTGTGATGTCCTTGCCTGGTTACCATAGCACAAGTTATCCTAGTTTGGGACCAGGTCAAGTGATTCTATTGTGAGGAAGTTATTATTATTATTAATATTTAGTTAATAATTTGTAGTGCTTACGAAACTTAAGATACTTAAGCATATTCATCACCACTTGCCAGAAAAGTGTCCAAAATGTATGCAATACCTAACTGATGTAGGTAATTCTTCTTTCTGTTTGTGCAATAAAGTTTTCTATATTCACGAGTATCTATGATACCTGATAATGGCTAAGAAACATTTCTTAGTGGAAACGAATACGTGAACAGACATCAACGAATATAATATGTAGGTAGGTACAAATAAACAAAAACCGGTCTATTACAAAAACAAAAACACGTCTGTCCGTTTGACAGCCCTATGTCAAAAGGGATGACATGAGTGAGGATTCTTAGAAAACCCTCGCATTTTTAAATCGTTTATAGCTTAAGAGGCTCCAGGGAGTAACACTAGCGGCACCAAGGAAGAAAATCATCACTTTTTTACAGATCACATTTGCCCAAAGTTTCTGTACAATCTCTTAATCATGTTAGTCGCGATTTTTGGGACCCATGGCCGTGAACCTAAGGCAAATAACCTAGGACTAGATAGGATTAACGCCAAAAACGGCTTTTTTTGGCATAAATGCCCGAAACCGGCGTGCGTGCATGAATGTTGAGGAAGCGAAAGTGATCTGTCAGGATCGTAGCAAGTGGCAGTCCCTGGTCTCTGCCTACCCCTCTGGGATACAGGCGTGAGTTTATGTTATGTTATGTTAAATGCTACTTAATCCCAGATTCGTGATCGTAAGTTCTTTGTCGTGGATCCTAAACATCGCTGGTAACAAGATTGAGAGATTGTACACACACGTTTTGCAAATACGATCTGTAAAAGAAGATATGATTTTTTTTTTCCTTTTGGTGGTGCTAGTTAGCCCACTGGATCCTCTTAAGAGGATACATGCAGTACCACTAGCGCTTCCAATGATAAACAATATATTTTTGGATATGATAATCCGTGTGGCGCCGTATTAAGAATCGCGTCACTCCATTTCCTTCCGTCGATGTCGTAGAAGGCGACTAAGCAAACGCGTTACCGGGAGACGGCGGCGGCGATCGCAGTATGCGGTTAGAATGTCACGAAGACGCTGCTGCCCGTCTCCTGGTATTTTTTCCCCTTAGTCGCCTTCTGCGACATCCACGGGAGGAAATAGAGTGACGCTATTCTTAATCCGGCGCCACACGGAACATACATCAACTCATGCCTATATCCCGCTGATCATGTCGCTGTTTCATAATACGGGCCCAGAATTTTTCTTATACAGACAATGAAAAAAAGGCATTCTTCTAAACCGTGGAGGTCCGAGCATATCTTCTACCGCCGTATTCCATCTGGCTTAAAGCCGGTGCACACTAGACGCGTCTAACAGTCGCCACGGGCTATGTAGGTCGCGCGTTATTTTGGGCATTACTTCACTCAGTGAAAATACGTAGAAGTTTCACGTTGTCATCATCATTATTATATTTTAGTGTTGGACTATTCTTGTCGCTTATAAGCGGTGGTAGAAACCCGGCCTCATATTCGGTAGGTTGTGGGTTTGAATTCCGGCACGTACGGCTTTGTTTTCTAAGTTAGGTATATTTGTGAAGTTGTAGTAGCAACACCACTCGCTTAATTGCACTGCACTGCACTGCACTGCACTGCGCTGCACTGCACTGCACTGCACTGCACTGTACTGTACTGCACTGTACTGTACTGTATTGTATTGCTTAGTCTTGGTAGTACTATACTATACAGTAGACGCAAATAACAGCAGCTTATATCATTCTAGCCGGACTAGCGGTGGTAGCCTAGTGGGTAGAACATTGGACTCGGAAGCAGGAGAACCAGGTTTGATTCCCAGTGCGGCCGTGTACATATGACTTTGTTTTCTAAGTCCTGTACATTTGTGAAGTAATAGTAGCAATACCACACGCTAACGGTGAAGTAAAACATCGTGAGGAAACCTGGGTGTCTGAGCTATTCACATACCTCAGCGCTTGAAATCGCCAATCCGCGGTGGGCACGCGTGTCGATTAAGCCCATACTCTCTCTCTGAGAGAAGGCCTGTGCCCTACAATGGGACATAGCTGCTTATGATATCATTCTATTGAGAAACTATGTGTGTAGTAGACTCTAGGACATGGTCCGACACGAGTGACAATATCCACGTATTTACCTTGTATTTCTTTTGGATTAGGGCGACTACGGCACGGCTAATTAAAGATAGGGACTGAATATTTATTTGTCTCAAGTTCATACTCGGTATTGTATGAGTGAGAGGTAAATTGTTGTCCAGTCCCTTTATTTAACTAACAGAGTTATTAAATACTATGCGGTAGTTAGGTTCAATCATACTGAGTTCAAATCCACTATGTATCTTATATTTGAATATTACAAGCATTTAATTCATTCATTCGTTAATTTGTTCACTCGTTTGTTTGTCAGTTCGTTCGTTTATTGGTTCGTTCGTTCCTCCATTAATTCATTTTGTTACAAATTCATTCATTCGTCGATTCAATCAAATGCTCACGTTCACAGCACAAGGTAGGGTAATTTTAACGCTGTATCCCAGCCTTCTGTGCTAGCAGCACGTTTTGCACGCAATCAGGCATCCAGACGCTCGTCGCTATTTCGTACAGTGTGCAATAAAAAGTTTTAGTTTAATCTAATTTACCATTGAGGCTTTGGGCTCGGCATTTTATGTCAGTCAAAGTCAAAGTTAAAAATTTTATTCACTGTAAAAACAAAATGTGTACTTAATGAACGTCGGGATTGACAATTGGGAAACAATTTTTCATCATGATCATCACCAGCAATTTGATGCCGACTGCAGGACACGGCCTGTGTCGTGCCGTGCCGTGGCCTCATGGTTCTCCTAGCCATGAAGGGTTTTGAAGGGTTAATGAACGTCAAAACATGGTGTACAAGAAAAAGTTTTAATGTTATCTAATCTAATCTAATGTAATCTTTGGCAGACGCGTGCCTTCTGTGCAAGCACCGCATTTTGCACGCAATCAGGCATCCGGACGCTCGATGCTACGTTGCAGTTACGACTCTGGGAGATCGATTTGATAGATCAAACCGATATGCCGTGTAACATTCCCCCACTAGGGATTTGTTCGTTGTTTTATTCGTTTGTTAATCCGTTCGTTCGTGTTTTCATTCATTCAATGCCTCACGTTCACAACACAAGACAACATACCTTTGAGGCACACACCTGCCTTCTGTGTAAGCATCACATTGTGTGTGTAATCAGGCATTTCAGGCTTGTGGTTACATTGCAGTTGGGCAAGACTGTGGGAGACTCTGGGAGATGAATTATTACATTAAACATTAAACCAAAGTGCTGTGTAACATTGCCCCTATAGGGATTCATTAATACGTTTGTACTGCTCCGTTCATTGCCTCATTTCCCAATTTTGCTTATATTATTATTATTACGTATATGTATGTCTGTTAATATTCGTATTTGCACCGACTAACCGTGTCTATCTCTCCTTCTCCTTCCTAAATTCTCCGATATGAGTTTGCCTGGAAGAAGTCGCTATTAGCAATAAGGCCGAAAATTGTATCTTTTCTTTTGTCATTGCTGTTTCTGTAACATTTTTTCCGATATACAATAAAGAATATTCTTATCTTATCTTTTGCTGACATAAGTAATCTCGCCGCGCAGTGTACGATACAAAAATTGCGGTAGGTGCATGACGCGAGCAGTTAAGCCATAACTCACAAACCTATCGGACTACCTTTAATTACGTGAAGTAACCTTTATCCCAAATTTTTGGACTAGCTGCATGTCCGTGCTGTGTTTTGCTGTTCACAATAAACATCAATTTAAGTGAATTTCAGTTTTTTAATTCCAAGGAACCTCGTGTGGCCCATCCTCGCCCTCTAATAGTTTATTTGTTCATTCAATTTCTCACGTTCACAATACAAGGTAATTTACCTTTGAGGCTTTGTCACACGCCTGCCTTCTGTGCATCATCATCATCATCAGCCCCTTGACGTCCACTGCAGGACACAGGCCTCCCTCGTGGTTTTCATATCCATGAGGGGTCTTGCCATAATCGCCACGCTTGGCAGGCGTCTTGGAATTCCAGGAAGACGCTGCTGCCCGTCTCCTGGTAATGTATTTCCTTAGTCGCCTTCTACGACATCCACGGGAGGAAATGGAGTGACGCTATTCTTAATCCCGTGCCACACGGATTGTGTGCAAAATGTGATGATTGCCTTCTGTGCAAGCATCACATTTTGCACACCAAGCATCCAGACGTTCACCTCTAAATTGTAGTTACGACTCTGGGAGTTCGATGTAATACATCAAACGGAAATGCTGAGTAGGCTCTCTCTAGGGATTTGTTGGTTGGAGTAGAGCCGGTGGCCGGTTTCAGACTTAGTTGAGGTTTCCAGTTCGGCACAAAAATGGTAACCCATCAGGATTACAAAGCTGCAGCTATAACGATAATAGTAGAGCAATTTTAGTAGTAGAGCTTCTGTACAATGTGTCAATATACGTGCATGCATATTGCATATGTAAAGAAACCAAGGTTTCATAAAACTTCTGTTGATACTGAAAGAAAAAAACTTATGGCGCATCTACGTGAAGAGATGATTTGTACAGCGTCCACTGGCACCTTCACTCACATTAGATGTCTGAAGGGACCACTCGGACGGTGAAGGAAAAGATCGCGAGGAAAACCGCGGATTGGTTGGCTCCGCACGTATTGACTTGTCATTTCTATGGGCTAGGCTTACTGAGCTGTCAGGATGGTATAGGTGCTGGGCAATCCTACTCCATCTAAAACTATGTCCCAGGCACTGCGATTGAAAAAAACTTTTTATAAATCGAAGGCAAAAAAGTTATAAAAATGCTGTCAGTTAGTTAGTTAGACCTAAGATTTAAGCACTTAGCCTCATACCTGGGCCATTGTACGTAGCAAGCGCTGAGGTATGATACCAGTTCCAGGCACACGTTTCATAAAACTACAACTCATAGTTTAAACATAGCTTAAACTTTTATTAATAGGGGTTAGTATGAAATTGCCGTTTTATTGCAATAGGTTCTTTGAATTGACATAGAATCTTCATGGTTTGAGGTTTTCGAATGAAACTTTTTTCAAATGGTTTCTATGATGTTCTTTTTTTAAAAAATGTGAAACATTTGAATATCGACTTTCAATTGTTTTTGTTATTCAATTTAGACAAGAAAGATGGATACTGCGAAAATTCGAGTGATTTTTGAATACGAGTTCCGACGCGGAACTAACGCGGCAGAAACAGCCCGCATTATCAATGCTGCGTTTGGAGAGGGGTCTACTAATGAACTAATGAATGATTTTGGTTTAAACGCTTTCGTGATGGAAATTTCGACTTAAAGAACGAGCCACGAGGAAGACCGCCCACACAGGTGAATAACGATGAATTAAGAGAGATAGTGGAAGCCGACCCTAGTCAAACTACCCAGGAATTAGCGGCATGGTTTAACGTTACCTTACCCACAATATTGACTCACTTACGTCAAATCAATAAAATAAAAAAATACGAAAAATGGGTGCCTCATAATCACTCGAATTTTCGCAGTATCCATCTTTCTTGTCTAAATTGAATAACAAAAACAATTGAAAGTCGATATTCAAATGTTTCACATTTTTTAAAAAAAGAACATCATAGAAACCATTTGAAAAAAGTTTCATTCGAAAACCTCAAACCATGAAGATATTATGTCAATTCAAAGAACCTATTGCAATAAAACGGCAATTTCATACTTTAACCCCTAATATTTTGCTAGCTTTATCACCTTATTATTATGGCAATTTGTAACGAGTATCTAACCTGCGATACGGTCGAAAGGCCAGTGCAGGCGACAGTTGCCAATTGGGAAACAATTTTTCATCATGATCATCACCAGCAATTTGATGCCGACTGCAGGACACGGCCTGTGTCGTGCCGTGCCGTGGCCTCATGGTTCTCCTAACCATGAAGGGTTTTGCCATAATCGCCACGCTTGGCAGGCGGGTTGGCGATCGCAGTATGCGGTTGGAATCTCAGGAAGACGCTGGTGCCCGTCACCTGGTAATTGATTTCCTTAGTCGCCTTTTACGACATCCATGGAAGGAAATGGAGTGACGCTATTCGTTATCCGGCGCCACACGGAGTTTGTACTTTAGGATAAGGGTCGCATTTTTTTATCCAATAAATTATTTGCATTTATAATTATTTGTATTTGATTCTTTCTCCTTGATAATCTGTGGGTTAATCGAGTTTGCAACGAACATCGAATGAATTGTAGTTTTATGGAATGAAGGAAAATATCGTGCGGAAATGCCTCGCCTGAGTTGCACATACCTCAACGCTTGAAATCGCCAATCCGCGGTGGGCCCACGTCGTGATTAAGCCCATACTCTCTCTCTCTCACAGAGAAGGCCTGTATCCTACAGTGGCAAGTTATATACGTTGCAGTATTAGGACCCACAATATTTTTCCGCAACGTCGTTAGGCGGACTTTATTCACCATCAGAGACAGTTGACTGAACCATCCGAGCGCGAGTCATCCCCGATCCAATTATAACTTTTCCTAAAACGAGATTACGTATGTCAATGTAATCTCGTTTTTGGGATGTAGTTTCAAGGGTCAGTACAGTTGAGAACGCAAGCTCCTAGGCTACAATACATACGTACAGTCGGCAACAAAACGACCTTTACATCCGTGCCCTCAGCTCTACTCAGCTACGTTACGGGCCATTTTAAAATGTAAATGTTGAAGTGCTTGAGACTGTACATACATAAACTCACGCTTGTATCGAGAAGGGGTGGGCGGGCTGATAAGACTTTCGCTTCATCAACACCAGTGATAGTTAAAACATAACTGTGTTTACTGTGGTAGCGTACTGGGTAGAACATTGCACTCGGAAGCAAGTCCCAGTGCAGGCATCTACCTTAGACTTTGTTTTCTAAGTACATTTGTGAATTTATAGTAACAATACCACTGGCTAAATGTGAAGGAACACATCGTAAGGAAATCTGAGTGTATGAGCTGTTCACATACCTTAGCGCTTGAAATCGCCAATCCATTAGTGTGAAATGGCGCTAATCGAGAGAGGTCTGGGGGCGTTTTTGAGAGTGAATTTTGTAGAAAGAAATGCTTATATTATGTTTTTTTTTAGGGTTCCATACCCGACGGGTGCCAAACGGGACCCTATTACTAAGACTTCAATGTCCGTCTGTCTGTCTGTCACCAGGCTGTATCTCATGAACCTTGATAGCTAAGCAATTGAAATTTTCACAGATCATGTATTTCTGTTGCCGCTATAACAAAAAATACTAAAAACTAAAAAGAATAAAATAAATATTTAAGGGGGCTCCTATACAATAAACGATTTCTTTGCCGTTTTTTGATCGATATTAATAACGGCAACAGGTAGGCGCTTGAAATGTTCACAGAATATTAAGTTCTATATTCGCTTCTAAAATAGATTAGATTAGATTAATACTCTTTATTGCACATCATACATTATAATGATACATGAAAAATCTTAAATATCTAAGTTACATAGTATATAACTGGCGGTGTTTTCGCTAAAAGTAAATAATTAAATCAAAATTAATATTTGAGGGGCGCTCCCATACAACAAACGTGATTTTTTGCCGTTTTTTATCGATCTTTGTGTGTGATGTTGTATAGATGATGGTACGGAACGGAACCCTTCGTGCGCGAGTCCGACTCGCACTTGGCCGGTTTTTTATTCGTAGATCAACATTCATCAGTCGCCACTTTCGGGTACGTTTCAGATGTCATGGTGCGAGACGGTTTTGTACTTATTTGCTGAAAAGGACGTTTACTCATGGATAAACAGATAGATACTGCTATCAGATAGCGTTGGCGCAATCCTGCATTATAGTGTTTTCTCAAACATGCTTTGAAATTTGAGCATTATTTCGACAACCTTCTTCGAGATAAATCGAAATTGCTGTACTGGCCAATTACACGCGAGCAGCGGCCGGAAAATGTTCTATGAAAATTCACAACTCTCGTGTTTTGCGGCCGAATAAATTACAAACCAAACTCATATCTGTCGTGTTATTTAAAAATGGAACGATCTTTTACTCCGAACAATAACAACCAAGGAGGTAACTTATCAGAAGTTTTATTTAAATTTCTAACTGGCTTGCGGTAGAAAGCTGGATAGACCTATTGAAAAAAAGAATACTTTAACGCGGAAAAAAATATTGTTGTTCGTCTGATTTCGAAAGTTTATTGAATTTAACAGAATGAACTTATTGTAACGCCACCTGAAGTTCAAGAGCCGTAATAGAAAACTTGTTACCGCAAAAGTCGAAAGAAAAATATTTGTCAAATAAAAAGTTCTGCCTTAGTACTAGTTAGTTTTAATTTCCGCGCATTATTTGAGAAAAATCATATACAAACCTTGGCCACAACTAGGCATTGATGGACTCACGTATGTGTGCCTCGGCTTCGCCTCGGCCGACATTTCCACGTTCGTCCATCAATGCCTCTTTTGCTGGCCGCTGCAGTAATGTACTATGACCTTGTCCTGTGGGTTTTGTCATTACGTATTACGCAATGGACGCGTAACTGTCACTTTATAAGCAAGCGCTACGCTTGTTTAAGAACCCGATGTTTTCAAAAAGAACTACGAAAATTCGTTCTCTCAAACATGCTTAGAGATTTGACCGTTATCTGGGCAATGTTCTTCGAGATAAATGGAAACTGTACTGGCCAAATACATGCGAGCAGCGGCCGGCAAAAGTTGTACGAAAATCCCATATCTGTCGTTTAATTTAAAAATGGAACGATCTTTTACTCCGAAACATGGCAAAGAAGGAGTTAACTTATCAAAGGTCTTATTTAAATTTCGAACTGGCGTGCAAATAGAAAGCTGTTAATTAAAAAAAAAAATGCGCACTGTAACGCGGGAAAAAATATTGTTGATCGTTTATCGTCATTGATTTCGAAAAGTAAAAAATTCTGCCTTGGTACTATTTAGCTTTTATTTCCACTTCCACTTCCAATTTGAGAAAATTACTATACGAGCCTTGGCTACTACTACGCATTGATGGACTTACTTATGTGTGCACGTTCGTTCCATCAATGCCTCTTTTGCTGGCAGTAATGTACTATAAAGTTCATTGGAAACAAATATTCTATACACGATGAGGTCCGATGTGGGGATGGGATAAGGCCTTAATTATTTATGACACTCCGGGCAGTAACAGAGTGGTGGCGGTGAACCGAACGGCGGTAAGAGGGACGACTAACAGCCCTCAGTGGAAAGACCCGCAGCCCGAAGGTCGAGTCGGCAGAGCGTCCGTGGACGGAAACAGCGAGAGACCGCGAAATATCACGTAAGGCCTACCCAGCAGTGGGCGGAGGTGGGCTGATAGTGATGATGATACGGTCTAAAAGTATGATTTTCACCGCAATATCTCCTAAGCCATTGATTTACACAGGCATGGTTCCTTTGGAACAAAATCGTAATGATGAGGAGAATGCGTGGGTGTCGGTGAAGGCCAAAATGCTCTTATCATCATCATCATCATCATCGTCATCAGCCTATGCTTGTCCACTGCTGGACATAGGCCTCTTCTATAGCACGCCACTGAGCACGGTCCTCGGCTACTCTCATCCAGCTCTTGCCAGCCGCCCTGCGAAGATCATCGCTCCACCGAGTCTGAGGACGTCCTACGCTACGTTTACCGATCCGCGGTCTCCACTCGAGAACTCGACTCGAGAAAATGCTCTCGACTGTGATATATTGACGTGAAACGTCTTTGAGCTCGTTAGTAGGCGGTCACTTGCTAAAACCGCATGCAACGAAAACATGTCGCCTTGGCAAGGGCTCTAAGTTGGTAACTAAGTATCGTGTGCAATTCATTCATATGTAATTTAGTAGAAAAAGTAGCCATTACTCAGATCCTCTTGACTCGTGCCGTTAGATGGCGCCAGTGCTGCGTAACACATTGCGCAGTTTGAGCTAAAAGTTAACGCTTGCTTATAAAGTATTATAGTAAAGCTTATAGTAAAGCAATAGAAACGTCTATAGACGTTTCACTTTAAACGGCCGTTTAAACCGACACAGCCCCAGCCGTTTTTTTTTAATACGCGGAACGTGCTTCGGCCTTGGGCCTTGTCACTTACACAGTCCACTGTACAAGGATCCTTAGTAATGTGTTGCTTAAAACCACAGTTTAAAACTATTAAATACACACTGACGGCTTACACAACACATCCTGACCGTCATCAAACTATGGGTGGGCTTTAATGACTGTCTTACATCACCAGGCTGTACCGTAGCTGAATTTCAGTTGGTGGTATTGTGGAGATGTACAACGTGTTGTTTTTTTTATTAAATAAGATAACATAAACTCGCGCCTGTATCCCGAAGGGGTGGGCAGAGACCAGGGTCGCCCACTTGCCACGAACCACTATGGGGAATCGGCGAAAAATTATATAATTTGGCGACGGCTTCTTTGAAAGAAGGTATTATTTTTTTCCAAGTACCAGATAAACATTCCATCCGATCTCAGAAGATGATTTTATTTGCGCTGATACTTTATTTTCTAGCTAAATTCGAAGTTGGATAAATGCTGAACTTGCGGAATTTATGATTTCAGTGCGCTCTCAAGTTGATGATTTTGAGATGACGTAATGGTTATTTTACTGCTATCGATTTTTTTTTTCAATACATGTTTCGTCTACTTGTAATGTATTTTATCTACACTAATGTTGTAACATTCTACTTATGTTTTCAATACTTGACTTATAATTACTACTGTTATAGCGCAGACAACAAAACACTCAATTTAAGCAATTTCACATGATGGTATAATATTCACATCGATATCGTAAAATCTCATTATAACATCAATAAAACGCGACCAACTTGATTGCAGGGCCAATCAGGTTGGTCGCGTTTTAGTGAAGCGCGCAGCTGCGCTCTCATTGGTTAAATTTTAATGGCGGCAAAATCACTGTGATTATACACGTACGCGTGAATTTAATTTAATAAATTAAAAGTTAAAAATGGATAGCGACGATGATATTTGTACGCCTCCGGATATTCTAGAAGTGGCAACAAAATTAACTCACAATCTTTTGCCAGAAAAATCTAGAAAATTATATGAAAAAGAATATAATAACTTTTTGGCATGGAAGATCGAAAAGAAAACTACATCATTTTCTGAAAATGTCATTCTTGCGTATCTCAAAAACCTCTCCGACAAATTCATTAGTGAAGATAAAGTAGTGTATGTAACTGCATATAACACGGGTATTAAAACACTCGTTACTATTATGAAACTCGCTGCGCTCGTTTCATAAACTCACACTCGTGTTTTAATACCCTTCATTATATGACAGTTGCATAAACTACTATAATAGAAAATAAAAAAAAGCTTCTACATTATTTTCACAAGTTTTCATCAGGACTATCCGATAATTTAATTTTTTATTTACTTCTATTGGACCTACAGTTTTAGCTACACTTTTCTACGTGCTCTAATATATACCCTACTCAGCGTCAATAAGTATACTATCAGGTTCCCATAAAAACTTTTGCTCATCCTTGCACATTTTTGACTAATCGCAGTTTGAAAGCGGCTAGGTAAAAAAAAAGTCAAGTCTAGCGTATTTTCAGCCGATTTCAAAAGCAATTGCGGTACCTATATGTTTTTTCCCCCGTATAAATTTACATTGACAAACGTGTTTTTGTTTGCACTTATGCAGGGTTATTTCTCAAATAAGCAATTCCTGACACACCCAAACTAGGATTTATGTTTTACAACAACTTTTGTTCTGTGAATGTCTTCTACGATTTATATTTTTGAAATAATATCAGAATTTACATTTTTATATTAAGTTCGCGGTTTACGCGTCGTATCAAAGTCGCAGCGTTAACAATTTTCCTTCATAGAAGAATGTCCATTATATTTAACATTAATGGTTTTAAGTATAATAAATGTCTTTCTTCTTCTTCTTCTTCATATAGCACCACAGTGAAGCAGAAAAACGGCAAAAGTTAAATTTTTCATCTTAAAAAAAAACTGGCCAATTGCAAGTCGAACTCGCGCACGAAGTGTTCCGTACCATTATCTATACAACATTAGACACAAAGATCGAGAAAAACGGCAAAAAAACACGTTTGTTGTAAGGGACCCCACTTCAATATTAATGTTGATTTAATTTAATAATTTATTTTTTAAGCGAATATAGAACTAAATATTCTATGAATTTTTCAAGCGTCTACCGGTTACTGTTTTTTATATCCGGCAAAAAATTATGTTTGTTGTATGAGAGCCCGCCTTAAATATTTATTTTATTGGGTTTATAGTGTTTTTTGTTATAACGGCAACAGAAACACATCATCTGTGAAAACTTCAATTGCCTAGCTATCACGGTTCATTAGATACAGCCTGGTGACAGACAGACTGACAGACGAACAGACAGACAGACGGACAGTGAAGTCTTAATAATAGGGTCGCGTTTGGCACTCTTCGGGTGCGGAACCCTAAAAATGAAAAATTGAACGAACAATTAAAGTCTTAGCGCCTCTTGCACCGTTCGACTAACCCGGGGTTAACCGGTTAAACCTGGAGTTACCATGGTACACAATACAATTTGACACTGTGTTAAACCGTTATAGCTGGGTTAACCCCGGGTTAGTGGGATCTTGCAAGTGGCGCTTAGACGTTAATAAATTTTTAAGTACATTGTCACGGTTTTTCTGCTTTGTTTTTTTGCAAAACAAACTCAAACCCAAACATTTCGGGAATAGCACAAGTTAGAAATAACCTTGTATACATACTTTATACTACTTTATTGCACACATAAAATCACTTATGTGACGCTTCCCCCGGTTTCTCGTACGCTAAAAATCTGTTAATCTATTGTTAGCGTAGTTAGGTAAAGCCATCTTGTTTCGAATTCCGGGATGATCCCATACTTTGTTTCCTAACCTATGTACATTTTGTGAATTTATTTGTAGTAGCACTGCCACTCGTAAGCGATGCAGGAAAACATCGTGAGGACACCCGTGCATCCGACGTGTTCACATATCACGGCGCTAGCAACGGACATCGGCCCAACTATGAGGCTAAATGAAAGTGAAAGTGAAACTGTCTTCATTGCCAAAAAATAAAATCAATAACATTAAAATTCTTGAAAAAAAAAATTACGTAAGAACCTACGTGAAAATCTCAGGTCTAACTATTAATAATAAATAATAACAATAACTTCCACACAACACAATCACGTGTCCTGGTCCCAAACTAGGATACCCGGTTCTATGGTAACCAGGCAAGGACATAAAAAACACGAAAATACACCCAGACTGAGGCCATTTGTATAAATGTACGGCGTACCTCGGTGGAAGTTGAACCCACGACCTCCGTATCCGTAGCTGAGGTTTGAAATCGCTGATATTGAAAAAGTATAACATAGTACATTGACATTCAGCAAACAGAATGTAAATTCTTTACGTTGAAATAAACTATTGATTTCTAATTTTTGATTGAGTATTTAGTCTCTCTTTCTCTTTCTCTCTATCATCGAGAAAAGATTTGTGCCTAGAAATTGTGAACTACAATGAAACAACCTATCGAACTTTCCACGCCTGAATAGCATTACCAAGAAATATCTCTAAGTTGATCAGCGATTAATAGATTTGAATTATTATCTTGATTGAATAGAAATAAACGTCGAAAGTCTTTTTTCGAGCAACCGTGTAATAATTCAATAGTAAGCGGAGTAAAGCACATACGTAAGTTAAATTGTGATTAAATTATTGTGCGATTCAACATAGGTAATTAAAATAGCAGTTTACTTAATTGTTGTAAAAACAATGTATGTTCAATTCATTGTCTCATAAATAAAACAATAAAAGTTATATAGAGTAATTTTATAATAGTTTTTTTTACTGCCTCAAAAATTTGTGTTTAGAACTTACTGCTTTAGTCCAACGACCCTAGAATTTTCTCCTCGCTCCAAAGATAACATTGCACCAAACGGCTCTCCATAAATTTGCCTTCATATCGGCCTGAGAGTTCATAAATTTATTATAATGCAGCAATATTACTGTTTGCCATTAATGCGAAACAGCCTTTTGTCTTACTTACCTTAAATTTTTAATTCCCGCTCGCTGGCTCCCTTTTTCCGAGGATGCTTTCATATAATTAAGTAACTGGCAGCCAAGCAGGAATTCAAGTTAAAACGAAAAAGAAAATTCGGCAATTGAAATCCGAATTTGAATTTCGATTCTATCGCGACGCAACTAGGTTAACGGCATAGTTTAGCGTCCTCGACAAAAATATTCAAAGGTTATTTTCATCGTAATAATTTGGCAGCAAACACAAAGTCACAGTTTTCACACGTGTAGAATTAAACTTAGGTTTAGATTTTTTTTATCATCACACTACTTAATTATTCCGCACACTTACACCACTGAAGTGAGAAACGAGTATTTGTCTTTTCAAATTAAAACCTTCGTAGACACTTTTGATATTTCGAATTTGAATTTCGAACACTCGCGCGGGAACGCGACGCGACCGTCCCTTGGCAACGCCGAATGTCTACTGAAAATATAGAGCTTACAGAGGCAGGCTGAAAGCACAGTCAAAGCTGAGATGATATTGGATGTATTAGGGCGAAGTCACATGGATGAACGTTAACTCGCGTTCATTCCTCGATCTTACGACACGATCAAGATGCGGCTTTCGTTTTTGATAAACGTTACATAATTTCTTTTAAGGAACCGATGCTGTGGTACTATTAAATGAAAAAAGAAAGATTTTGAACCGTTTTTGTCCTCTTACTCACACGTGTTACCATGAAAAACGTGTGAGTGAGAGGCAAATATGTGTTAAATAAATTTCTTTAATTAACAGTGTAATATGCATTATGTGCTGATATTTTTCACTACCTTTTCATTCGGAGAAACTGAAAAATGCCAAATTAACTGATCCATCATTTTTAGACCTCTCCATAAATTAATGCATTTGGTATTTGACGTTCGTGCTGTGCTTTGTCATTCATTCCAAGTGAATGATGTGGAATTAAACACAGAAATGAACGGAGAGTGAACGGTCTGATTTCACCTTTATAATCTTACCAAGAGCGTAAAGGATAGAAAAGAGCACGACTTATTGCTGTTAAATTTATAATGCATTAACATTTTCAGTGATTAACCAACGGTTTCTGAATTTAGAATCACTCTGTCTAATTATTTTTTTAAGAAACTTGAGTATTTATTTTTTATTTAAGTACTTAAAAATTTATTGTAATACTTAATATTGCAAGTACTGAATACGAGCATTAATCCCAGTTTCGCGTTCACGAACAATCTGTTCACCTACTGTAAATTCAGCAATGGACAATCATAGGCTGATGATGATGATGATGATGATAACTGTAAATGAGCAGCCGTCATTTGGCCAAAGTCTATACAAAAAAAGTGACAGCTGACACCAACAATAGTTGGTGGGGGTTATTATTTAATTTTATTCACACTGGCGCCTTCCCATGTCACGCACACCAGCAGGGCCGCGGGCGCGGCGGCGGCTATGGCAGAAGGCCTCAAGCGGCGCAAATACTCTATCCTTGGGGACAGCTACTTATTTGTGCCGTTTGGGGTCGAGACGATGGGTCCGTGGGGCCCTGAGGCACGTAATCTTTACAAACAAATATATATGCAAATATAAATATTAAGCCAAGTCAGAGGCCTTAGGGCGGCTTGACAACTTCTGACAGTAGACGAGCCACTAGTCTACAAGCCTCCACCAATCCGGACTTGGCCCCCGTGGTGGAGTATGGCCTATACCTTCCTCAGGGAAGAGACCCGTGCCCCTCGGTGGGGACATAATGGGTTGATGATGATGATGATGATATATGCGACTTGTCAGGCGACCCTAGAGCTGGTAGCTACCTCAGTCAGCGTATCAGCCTGGCCATCCAAAGGGGTAATGCTGCCAGTATCTTGGGAACTCTCCCCAACGGCAGCAGTCTAGAGACAATCTTTTATACATAGATAATATTTATTGTAAATATGTAAATATGAATTTTGTTATTTTACTAGTATATTACATAGTGAGTTGTAAGTCAATCAGTCATTGCATTATAACATGTACTTAGAACCAACATTTTATTTATTTATTTGGAGAAAATAAAGGCACATAGAATAACATAACATAACATAAACTCACACCTGTATCCCAGAGGGGTAGGCCAGGGAGTGCCACTTGCTACGATCCTGACAGATCACTTTCGCTTCCTCAACATTCATTAGTCGTTGCATGCACGCACGCCGTTATGTTTACTATTTTATGTTTTACAATATTGGGTATGGACTTATCTGCCCTATGGAACATTTCTCACGCCTGTATCCCTGAGGGGTAGGCAGAGACTAGGGACTGCCACTTGCTACGATCCTGATAGATCACTTTCGCTTCCTCAACATTCATTAGTCGTTGCATGCACGCACGCCGGTTTCGGGTAGTTTTAAACAAAGGGCAACATAGATAGCACTTAAGGCAAAAACGGCAGTTTTGGCGTTAATGCTATCTAAATCGTTATGTAGTTAAGTGATGGTAGGCCAGCGCGTAGAACAATGGACCCGGAAGCGGGAGACCCTGGTTCGATTCCCAGTGCGGGCATGTACATATGACTTTGTTTATTTTCAAAGTTACGTACATCTGCGAGTTTGTAGTAGCAATACTGCACGCTAACTGTGAACGAAAGCATCGCGAGGAAACCCGCGGCCACGGCTTGGTTGGCTTCGCACGTATTGACTTGTCTTTCTTGTGGGCTAGGCCGACTACGCTGTCGGGATGGTATAGGTGCTGCGCAAGCCTACGTCATATAAAAACAATGTCCAGGGCACTGCATCCCTTCACCCATCTAGTATGAGATAAGGTGCCACTGAACGCTGTACAAATCAAAGTTTTTTTTTATCTAGTCACAGTATATAACTTTTCTTCTATTGGTGTTGCTAAAGTAACTGGAAGCGATGGTAGCCTAGTGGGGAGAACATTGGACTTGGAAGCGGGAGACAGATGAACGGTAAAAAGATCATTTAACATTTTGTGGCACCCCAATAGATTAATAATTAAAACGCAGATCTCAACATTATTCAATAATCTGGTGCCAATTCATAGTAATTAAAGTAGGTACAAAGTAAATTGTTGATAAGTTGTCACACATATCAGAGTAAGTAAATAATAAGAATATAAAATTAATAACATACTTTTTGTTACTGAATTTCCTACTTAACATTCCTATTAGTTACAGCTATTAGAGGTGCTTTTTGGGTTGATGGGAATTAAACACTCTAAGCTTTGAAGTGCACATGCTGTATTTGTATCAAGTATCCGGGACAAAAGGTAATTAACAATTGCTTAGCAATATGCAGAATCTTACATTACTTAGCATGAGTACAGTATGTACAGTAGAAGCTGTACTTATGTTATGCAATTAGAGTATTTGACCGAAAGACGGTCCTTAGCATAAAGTGTTTTTCCTAAATAAAAACCGCCCCATCAGGTCTTTGTTAACAAATTGTACGTTTCTAAAAAGTAAATTTTATTTTCTATACGACTAAATAAAAAAAACTCAGATTTTTTAAACATGGAGTCATAACCACAAAAAAATTAAAAAAAAACTTTGGCGGCCATTTTCTTGAAACTATGTAAATGTTAGTTACTGCACTTATAATTAGCACGGCAGTACAGTGGGATGTATGTATAGGCTGCCTATGATGAAAGTAACTGCATGGAGCCCCTTAAGGTCCAGATTTCCTCGCAGGATTCTTTTACGGAATCTCAAGAAATCTCAAGCGAATACTTGCCTATTGTTATTTTATCCCAACAATGTTCCTTTATTCCACTGTTCCAGATTTCATTCTCAAATAAGCCGGAAGGCAATTGACTGAATGCAACGTATTTTAATTTACTAATTAAATGCAGCTTTTGACTGCAGATGCCTTGGGAAGACGTCTTTTAAATAGGTAGCCTTTTACACTAGGACCGAATGGCACCATTTTCTTAAATATGGCTTAGGTGGTGCTTCAATAATTTCTTTCATACTAAATGAAAATTAAATTACTTCTAAAGTGGACATTGAGGACAAGTGCAAGCCGGTCTAGGAATGTGTCCTAAATGCTTTCAAAGTCTTCAATTATTTAAAAAAATAAGTCCGCACATATCTTTTTGGCAGTACCGTGAACATAGTCACAGATCGTTTGCACATCGCTTACTGTCTTGACAGTATATGTGTGAGTAATGTGTGAGTGCATGTTGTAAAAGTATTTTTTAAAAAGTTGTGTTTCTGGAACTACGCAGATGTTGGTTTGAAAGCCAGAGCAAAATGAAGGTGCCTTAACTAGCGGCTTTTGAACAGGCTGGTTTTTTTTTAAAGCACTGTCCAATAATATCTCGACACATATATGAATCTATTAGAACCATTAGCCAGCCAGGGCGGTGCATGCGCGCCGTGAGCCCGCGGGTCATTGTTCTGAACGGTACTAATTTTTCACGAATTTTTTAAACAAGATATTATCTCAATTATTTTTTTTTATTTTACCTCTGCACTTAAAAGTGACAGTCTAAATAGATGCAATTTTTAGTTACAAATTACATAACCGCGGCTTTCAACCCACCTAGATATCAGCGTGTATTATTATTATTTTCTTTAATCCTGAAATCACGGGCACATGTCTTAAGTTCTACATATTTTATGCAGTATTAAAACAGTTGAATTAGTCACTGAGTGCCAGCCAAACTTGCATGCAACAACTCCGTCATCGCCAACTTTACTGTAGGTATTTAAAACTTTGGCCTTTGCGTCTACGTAATGCGATGATTTATACAGCGTCCAGTGGCACCATCACTCACACTAGATGGGTGAAGGGACCACTCAGACGCTGCAGTGCCTGGGACATTGTTTTGTTTTTTAGATGGAATAGGCTTGCCCACCACCTACTTATACCATCTTGACAGCTTAGTCGGCCTGGCCCACAGGAAAGACAAGTCAATACGTGCGGAGCCAACCAAGTCGCGGGTTTCGTCACGATGTTTTACTTTACCGTTAGCGTGAATTTGTAGGTATATATATTATGTCGGATAATCTAGTGTTATTTAGTTCGAGCGCAGTCTCTTTGATTATATTTTATTAATTATCAGTGTGCACAGCGGCACGGACGATGACCCCCATTATGGCGGGAAATCGTACTACTGATTCATAGAGTATAGGCACAGCTGTTAGCCGTCTGAGCCATCACAGATTAGCACTGGTCAGGCGTTTACACACAAAGGATTACTCATCCCCCGACATATATACTCAACCTATTCTGATGACTGATAAAATTTGACACGTCAACAATCGCTCTTTACTGTCACAACCTGAAGTCACCCTATGCCTTTATGATAAGATCGTTGAGTAGATTGTACTGTGTTGCTATAATTTAGGTACAAAATATACTCCACATTATCATATTTTCTTTATATAAGTTATCCCTAAATTAATTAAATAAACATGGGAAAGAGAAAGGGCTTTGTCCTAAATCAATTTCGCAAGTTTTTCTGACATTCTTCAGGAGTGGGGCCACAAAAATACAAATAGGCGAATAAAATTGCTGTACGTACGAACTGAAGGACAGATAGATGAATTTATTTGTTGCTAATATTATCCCACAAGCTATCTGTGAAGGAAAACATGGTGACGAAACCCGCGGCTTGGTTGGCTCCGCACGTATTGACTCGTTTTTCCTGTGGGCTAGGCCGACTAAGCTGTTAGGATGGTAAAGTTGCTGGGCAAGCCTACTTCATCTAAAAAAACAATTTCCCACGCACTGCAGCGTCCGAGTGGTCCCTTCACCCATCTAGTGTGAGTGAAGGTGCCACTAGACGCTGTATAAACTATCTCATTACGTAGATGCAAAGGCCAAAGCAATAGTTTAATAATGCGGCAAATAACAATGGTTTTCAATTGTTATTTTCAAGGCCAGGACTGAGGAGGAGGTTATACGTCTTACTGTAGGAATCAGAAATCAATAATTTATTTCAACGTAAAGAATTTACATTCTGTTCGCTGAATGTCAATGTACTATGTTAGCCTCTATAGAGAATAGGTCGTAGGCTTATTAATATGGCAAAACAACGTTTGTCAAGTCATGTACTTTGTATATTATAGGTTAAATACCTGCATTACGCAAGCGGTGGTAGCCTAGTGGTAGAACATTGGACTCGGAAGCGAGAGACCCAGGTTCGATTCCCAGTGCGGGCATGTACCTATGACTTTGTTTTCTAAGTTATGTACATTTGTGAAGTTATAGTGGCAATACCACTACCGCTTACCGTGAGGAAACCTGAGTGTCTGAGCTATGCACATGCCTCAGCGCTTGAAATCGCCAATCCGCGGTGGGTACGCGTGGTGATTAAGCCCATACTCTCTCTGAGAGAAGGCCTGTGCCCTACAGCGGGACGTATATGGGCTGCTTATGATCACCCAACTTCGGGTAAATACCTCGATAATAACGTACATGCCTGGATAATCAGTGCTTGGGAGAGATTGGATTTATGCCTATTTAGTGGCCTCACGGCAAGAAATTAACAGACCTCGGTAATTACATACCGCCAAAGTCTTTTGTAAATGGGAAGCTTAGCGAAATCTTAGGCCTAACCCAATTTTGTTACGAGGCTCCAAAGAGCCTTCAAATGGATCAAAATCCATCCGGTACATTAATGTGATACAAGGCCGCCTCGAGAAAACTAACTCGGTGATGCTTATTTTGTTTCTGTGATGTATCTTGGTGGTATAATAAATGTCTTTCTTCTTCTTCTTCATCTTCTTCATTTGCCGTTTTAGAATAATGTATCTTTGCTGAGATGTACGGTGTCCTTTCTAAAAGCGCGATGTCTATAACAGTCCTGAAACTGCATTTGAAGGGTGTTCCGTACTTTAACATTCTGTCCTTTTGTGAGCCAGCACAAAACAAGGGTTGCTATTTTCCTGTTCTTAGTAGTATTTCTGTTTACATATATTGGTTCGTGAACCCATACATCTTTCTATATACAAACGTTCGTTCGACGCAGATACTAAACGCACTGAATAAAAAAAAAGACTTCTCTATGGCCGATCGTGAAGCGCGCTAACTCGCTAATAAAAAATCCTCTCAAATTAATACGTCGCGTTTCTAAAGAACGTTGTAGCCCAACCAGCGCAAGAAGACCACCAGCACCTCAGATATATCACCGGGGCCCCGGATTCATAGCTGCGACTGCGGAGTGAGTGGATCACATACATCTTTCCGATTTGCCTTATAAATTCCCCTACAAAGGGTATTTCAGTAAGTGGCGTTTTTATGAATAAGAACTTTCAATCGTAGTAGATTGTCACTGACTTTAGTTATTTATCACTGTTTACCCCTTTACCCCTTCAAAGCATGAGTCGTGAATATTAAAGTTCAATTACGAGGCTTGTTCGCTGCATTAAAGGCTTTTCAATTGAATTCATTTTGGATTCCACCCAGAGGCCTTCCAATCTCCGCATGGGTTGATTGACAAATTGCCCACGGAAAGTTATAGTCTTTCCAAATGTTGTTGCACTTGGTAAAAATAGGAACTTACTCTATGTAGTACCCAAACTACCCGAAGAGCATACTGTAAGTAGAAGTTCTTGTGAAGAAGAATAGAAAATAGCACGCCTAAGCGCTCAAGACATATTATTATGTGTATTCTAGAATATGCATATTAATGGCAGATGTTTTTGTTATGTTTTATTCCCAGATTTCCAAACACAAAATTATTAATATTATTATTCACTAACACACAAGGAGCGTTAAGATGATGCATGTAGATCACTTCCGTGCACTTGTAAAATGTTTATCAAGTCTGTTTTTAAATGAGTTCACCACAAATACTGTCTCTGGTAGTTTATTCCACATATTCACTACACGGTTCGGCAAGTTTTTTCTGGGATTGCTTGTCCATGGTTGCTTGGCCAATTTATTATAATTAACGTGCTATAAACTGTGTATTAACCAAAGGACTTATATTATATTACGTAAGGACATAATATCATTTATGTAATTATTTTAACCATAGTGTACATCGCTCAGCTTAAATCTAAAAAAAAAGGAATTACCGTTTCAAGCAAATCATTCAAACGATGGGTACCTATACCGACGTCAGAAACCATTCTATGCAAAGACATAATTATAATAAATTATTGTTGAGAGAAGGCCTGTGCCCTACAGTGGGACGCATATAGGCTGATTATGCTTATGCTATTGTTGTTACTAACTGCTATTAACTCACGTAATCTTGAGTCTTTCCGCAATCAAGTTGCCTGCAACGGTGCTGAAATATCAGCAACTCAAATACATTCATAATCATTATAAAAATCCAGTTTCTTTTACAGTGAGGTATCTCTAGGTTTCGTTTGGTGCCGGATTAAGAATAGAGTCACTCAATTACCTCCCGTGGATGTCGTAGAAGACGACTATGGAAATCAATTACCAGGAGACCGGTAGTAGCGTCTTCCTAAGATTCCAACCGCATACTGCGATCGCCAACCTGCCTACCAAGCGTGGCAATTATGGAAAAACCCTCATGGTTATGAAAACCACGAGGGAGGCCTATGTCCAGCAATGGGCATCAAATGACTGATGATGATGATGATGATGATATTCTATTGAAATATATTACAGTCAGTTGCATGTATTTTTATTTTACAAAATTATTGAAGCAACTGATCAAAACCAAATTTAGTTTTTTTTTTATATATTTGTACACATGGCCTCAATTTTTCTACGTTTGTGATGTCCTTGCCTGGTTACCAAAGCACAGGGTATCCTAGTTTGGGACCAGGTCAAGTGGTTGTGTTGTGTGGAAGTTATTAATTTATTTTGGTAACAAATAGCGTACAATTTCTTAAAAAAAGTTTTTTCGTTCATCTTTAAGTACCTACGTCGGTGCGCCCTCCCACAAGGAAAACAAACGTTGGTCAGACTATACAAGTAGAAATGGCTGAGTAAATCCCGAGTATTTAAAGCAACTGCAAATAAAATAAGCGAAATGGAGTTTGCTTTTTCTACAAAACTGTGCACTAATTAAGTATTGCCTAGATAGATAGAAAACACTTTATTGTGGACAAAAAAGGAAGTTTCACAGAAATACGTTTGAAAGTGTCCGAGTAATAAGAAGTAGGTACTGTATTATAATTATAATGCATTCTATATACGTCCTTGTATATAGAATGCATTGTATATGTAGCGACCTTCACTCAGAGAGAGAGAGAGAGAGAGGGTATGGGATGGGCTCAATCACCACTCGTGCCCACCGCGGATTGATTATTTTAAGCGCTGAGGAATGTGAATACCACAGGCACTCAGGTTTCCGCACGATGTTTTTCATCATAGTTAGTGAGTGGTATTGCTGCCATAATTCACAAACGCACGTCACTTAGAAAACAAGGACATTGGTACATGCGACCTGCGACCCCCTTTATGTGAGGCTAGCGTTCTACCGACCGCGCTGACACCGCTTTACTGTATTATGGGTACTAGAACCATGTAAATAATTTTGATAGCACTTACACAGCCTTCTCTCTTTAACAGAGGAGGCTCTCTCAAAGAGAGAAGGCTCTAGAGAGAAGGCTCTCTCAAAGAGAGAAGGCTCTCTCAAAGCGAGAGAAGGCTCTCTCAAAGCGAGAGAATTGAATATGGTCTGAATGAATTACCACGCGCTGTCACCGCGGCTTGCCTGAGGTATGTGAATACTCCAGATAATCGGGTTAAGTCAGTGGGGTATTTATCTAAAAGGTATATAAAAATCTTGTGTCACGGTGTTTGTTATCGAACCCCTCCAAAACGGCTTCACCGATTTTTTGTGTACATTTGGTAGGTCTGGGAAAAGGTCGTAGGCTTATTAATGCGGCTAAACAACTCTTGCCGAATCGGCTAGTTTTTTTTATAAAAAATTTGCCGATTTTTTAAATTTATTTTTTATTGTATGTTTGGTAGGTCTGGGAAAAGGTCGTACGCCATATGCACCATACATACATATTGGGTGGTTTGAGAGCCATAGCAAAATGAACAAACGTATTTTATCGAATAAGCTAGTTTGTTTTTTAAAAAGGCACTTTATTTGGATTTTCCAAAAATATCTCTTATCCACTAATTAACAAGTGGCCAAGAAATTCAGGAGAAGAAAGTGAAAGTGAAAGTGAAAGTGAACTACATTTATTGCCAAAAACACACTTTGTACATAAATATAGACATAAGCTTACATAATTAAAACTTTTTTCTTTTATAAAAAAAAATTACAACTTAAAGGTGCTGTTTTCTGGTGTGTAAAAAAAGGAATATTCTTAGGCTATCTTATTATATTATTAAAGTTTTTGGCAAATGGACTCATGCTCAGCAATATGCCGCCCGGAGACGCATGCAACACCGAAGAAGAAACGGTTCAATTATAATTAATCAAAATCATCAATTAATCAATCAATTATGTATTTGCTCAAACATGTGTCAGTTATAATACTTATAATACATACCATGCATTTTACTTTTTCATTGTAACTTTCATATTTTATGTCTCTTGTTTCTTGTGTGCAATAAAGAATATTCTTATCTATCTTATATTTGTGAATGCATTTTGAAGTAATTTATGGTGACTTGTCAAACAAGATGTGATTTACGTACAACTGTGAGTAGAGTGATGAATATTAGTCATGTGAAACATAGGCAAGGCAAAAATGAGAGACAACTGTAAGTTTACTGCGAATTGTAGCTTTATGTAACCGGGCCCTGCTCTCTGTTTTTTACTGTAAGTTACTTTAAAGTGTTTGTAATATTGTTGTGCCTTGACAAACAAAATAAAATACTGAGCAAAGGGTAATTCTTCATCATCAACCCATTATGTCCCCACCGAGGGGCACGGGTCTCTTCACTGAGGAAGGTATAGGCCATACTCCACCACGAGGGCCAAGTCCGGATTGGTGGAGGCTTGTAGACTAGTGGCTCGTCTACTGTCAGAAGTTCTCAAGCCGCCCTAAGGCCTCTGACTTGGCTTGCGAAGCACGGAACCGCTCGGGAAAATGCCACTAGCGTTAGGCATAGACGGCGACCCATCCATGCACTGAACGCGCCCTGTGTTGCTTAACCTTCGTGATCGTTTAAGATCACTCAGGCAGCCGGGGCTACGAGCGATTCGGGCACTTTTGCATTACTTTAATCACGTGGTACAGACGTGGCTAATTGCTCATGCGGTAAGTACTTATTACACTTTTACCCCTTCTGCGGTTCAATGCAATGTTTAGGAATCGTTTTCTCCGAAAACAGATTATCCCCAAGTTGGGGTTTTACCCTACACCCTCATCCGCCCTAAAATTGATGATTAATGGATGTCTTTAAAATTGTTCGCCTCATTATGTGGTCTACTGACCCTTTAAATACAAAATGTGTACATGCAGAGTTAAAATTTCATTTATTTATTTAGAGTACTGTCCATCCTATAATTGTAAAAATGTTGACTTATTAACTCAATACCGGATGAACTTACTTGGTTTTTTGTCGGATGAGTCCGACCAGGTTTCGCTCTTATACGAAGAGCTTAATTATGGTGAGTAGAGACGCTGCTCGCGTTGTCGACATGACACGACATCTAGTTTTATACATTTTGCTACGAACTTAGCCAGTCGTTGAATGTCAAAAATGTCGCGTTCTCACCGCTATCCGTGAATAATCGAAACCAAACGGTCTTATGTACAAGACCGAAGAAGAAATTTTATAAAAACACTATGTCTAAAAACACTCAATAAACTTTACTGTGGTGGAGGTTTTAACAGAAAAATACCGAACCACAGATTAAATAAACTGCCTCTGAGGAGTGCTTTAGAGGAATCATGTTTTTATATATAAATCCAAAGGTGTCTTTATTCGAAATGACACAGAAACTGCGACTTAACGAAGGTAACAAGTTATAACTAGGTGTCCATTTCAATATTATTTTATAATTGTTATTACTTATTAATTAATTGGCGCCGTGTGGCGCCAGATTAAGAGTAGCGTCACTCCATTTCCTCCCGTGGATGTCGTAGAAGGCGACTAAGGAAATCAATTACCGGGAGACGGGCAGCAGCGTCTTCCCGAGATTCCAACAGCATACTGCGATCGCCAACCCGCCTGCCAAGTGTGGCAATTATGGCAAGACCCCGTCGCGGTTATGAAAACCATGAGGGAGGCCTGTGTCCTGCAGGGGGCGTCGGGGCTGATGATGATGGTGATTAATTAATTTATGTATGTCGGGGAACGGTTAAGACTGAGTAATCCTTTGTGTGTAAACGCCTGACCAGTGCTGATCTATGATGGCTCAGACAGCTAACAGCTGTGCCTATACTCTATGAATCAGTAGCACGATTTCCCGCCATTATGGGGGTCATCGTCCGTGCCACTGTGCACACTGATAATTAATAAAATATAATCAAAGAGACTACGCTCGAACTTAATAATATTGATAGATAGATAAAACATTTATTTACATTTGCACACACACATGAACAGGAACAGTACAAAAAGAAGCACCGTATACGTACAGCAAACAAAGAAAAAATAAAATAAAACGAATACAGTAAAACAATCCTCAGAAAGAAAAGATAGTATACACATGAAACACGTAATGTACACGACAACAACAACAGAGAATTGTAGGTGCGGCAAATTTGAAAAGGTTCTGACTCAGCATGTGCTGGAGTGGGCGACCACCTCAGCGCTGTTATTATGTCAGTACTCGATGGTAAGACAGCGTGTAGGGCCCGGAGAAATGTAGGTGGATATTGGATTCTCCCACATGTATTACTTGAGTGCGATTATTATTTGTGTGTCATCTAAATAACAATAAATATGCTTATGTCTATGTCAATAAAATGTCACTCAAAATCCAATGTGCAATGCCAGGTGTTTCAATTCACATTTGCATTGATGACATGGCATCAGTTCGTTAACAAACTCATGCATCTGTTTTGGGTGAATCTCCTAGAAATTATTCCTGATATTGTCCGCGTTCGTTGGCTCGTAAAATTAATCGTTATCAGGAATCATGGAATAATTTATCTTTTTTAGCAATAATATTTGGATAGACGTGGCATTTTTTCAGGCGGGAACACCGGTGGGCTTAGGTAGCCACTGAACGGTGCCCAAGAACGAGACGATTGGTGGGCAGACCACCAGCCCGGTGGGCTGAAGACCGAAGACATTGTAAAAGCGGCTGGGATACATTGGACGAGACCGGCAAAAGGCCGGATGGGTTGGCGTGAAAGAGAAGAGGCCTATGCCCAACAGTCGGCTCTGTTTATGGGCTGATTGACTATTTGAATTTGAGATACTTACGTATAACTGCGCTGCAGGTTAAAAAAAACCCAGACGGGTGTGAGTCGGACTCGCCCACCCAGTGTTCCGTACAAATTTGTAGTCTCGCAGTTTTTCCGAGCTTTTCCCGAACTTCAAAAACAATTCTTTTTTTTAAATTTAATTAAAAATATATAGTTTCCAGACTTTTCCCTGTACTTGTAGTATATTTATTACTTATGATATTACTTGACAAATTTAATAGTTCTAGGTCAACGGAAAGTGCACTATAAGTTTTGATTCCCTTAAGAGTGTCGAAATATTGTAATTATATTTAAAGATTTTATTAAAGAAAGAAAATAACAAATAGTTTGACAGATTTGCCAAACTGCGCAGCAGTTTATCGGCAGTTATTGACTTGTATAAGTGGCATTGTTGTAAACAATCTTTTCTCTGGAACATGTTGATGGCGCGTTAAATAAGTTTTATATATTACAAACACGCTTTCTTCCTTCTCGTATGTGCTGTCTCCTGTTGGAGTTTGGCAACAAAGGCTGTAAATACAATATAAAATAACATTAAGTACCTAAGTATACTTTAAGTACCTAGGTATATAAAAAGAAGAAGAGAGGGGATTGGATTGGCTCGATCAGCCGTGTTAAGTAATCACGGCTGATCAAACCAAACCCCCGCCGCCCTTCTCTTAAACATTTTTTTTGTAATATTATATGTTTTTAACGGCCTTAACTTTTTTACGTTAACTTAGTAGTTTGATTTTTTTCAGAGCCTTGAGGAACTGTAGACCTGAGAATATGATTTCAACTTGATACCTCCGCGCATTCCTGAGATAAAGGGTATTGAAAGACAGACGGACGGACGGACGGACTAACAACAAAGTGATCCTCTAAGGGTTCCGTTTTTCCTTTTGAGATACGGAACCCCAAAAATGCGCAAATCTAAAACAATTCCATTTATGCAAAAAATTACATTTTTCTGTTTTGTTTGTTCTGTTTTGTTTTGCTGTTGGATAGATAATGCTTCAAATCATGCGTTTGATATGATTTTAAGCATTATCTGTCCTACATTGACATTCTTTTATGTCGGATATTGATTTACTGGAGGAGTTTCATATTTTGAAAAATATAAATTCAAAAGAAATTCAAAAAACAAAAGTCGTTCAAACATAAGCTCTCATTGGAATGTCTGGATTTTATGTCTCAGGCGCTTTTTAGAAATAACCCTGTGTATATTTGTGAAGTTATAGAGCAATACCACAAGTTAACCGTGAAGGAAAACATCGTGAGGAAACGTGAGTGTCTGAAGAGTTCACACACCTCAGCGCTTGAAATTGCCAATCCGCGGTGGGCTCTTGTGGTAATAATTAAGCCCGACCCTCTCTCTCTGAGAGAAGACCTGTGCCCTACCAGTGGCGAAAGGTAAAATTATGATGAAGGAAAGCCAGTCTATAAAAACAAATTCATCGAGTGGATGCGAGCGCTGACTCATTTTTTTATTTTCTCTCAGAATACAAATTTTGTGAGGAAAATTTTATTTTTACGGCAGTAAAAAGAGATAACATTTTTTGTGGGAGTGCGAGTGAGAAAGAGCATTATTGTACAAAGCAGCTACTATGGCCGAGGTAAGCCGTTAGCATTCCGGGTTGTTTCGTATGGAGAACTCGGAGTGCCTGAAATTAAGAAAGAAAGAAAAGAAAGAAATACATTTATTGGGACAAATTAACACAAATATGAGTGTAGCAAACTTGGCTTTGGCGGGGGTCGGATTTCTAAGAGTGAAGCCGGCGGGAATCGGCTTGTAAGGACCCTTCGTCACTGTGCCCTATACTTGGACGTATCGTCATCATCATCATCATCATCAGCCATCAACTCGCCGTCGCGCGCCGTTCGGTGTTTAGGCCCCCTGCCCGATGGGTTGATGACATTAAGAAGGCGGTAGGAGGGCAATGGACAAGATTAACAGTGGACCGGCGATGTTGGCGTGACGATGAAGAGGCCTATGCCCAACAGTGGGCGTCTTTCATGGGCTGTATAGATAGATAGATAGATAGAATGAAAAATAAAAAATAAAATCCACCTGGAAAAACAACCGAAACCGGCCAGCGTGCATGCATAGACATTCATTAGTCCATCCTTTCCCGTGGTACACCTAGGTGGACAAGTTATAGTAGATGGGTGGCCCATGGGAATATTTTCTTCCCGTGGTGTGGACCATTTGCTATGAGTGCATAAAAACTCTTTGTTGCAGTTCTTATCTGCTTGTTTATTAATAAATGTTGACAACGTCAAGGGTGACATGACATCGCATTAGTATTATATTATTGCACTTAGGTTATTGACATTGGTTGGTTATTTATTATTATTACTATTAATGGAAAAAGATGGCGAAAACCACTGATGGAGAAAAAGATGAACTGTTATATATTGGTAGAAAAGGAGGCACTGTTCTATTGTGTAGTATATATTATATATATAATATATTATATACAATTACCAGGTGGACTAAGGGCAACACATTTTTTTTTAAATCATATTAAAAGTGGACCACGGGCAAATAAATAACCCCGTGGTCCACCCGGGTGGACCATGCAGTGTACCACGGGAAAGGAGGGTGGCCGGTTTCGGTTGTTTTTCTCGGTGATAAAGCGAAAGAGTTTATTTAGCCAGGCTCGTGGCAGGCGGCAAAACTCTTAATTTACACCGAACTAACGTCGTTATTAGCCACTTACCAGTCGGCGAAGTTGTGTAGAAGTAACATTACTTTTCATTCAGTGCAAGAGAAAGCAAACTTTGTAATCAAATCTGCGCTCAAGAAAGCGGTTAATTGGCGTAGAACTTCTGAAATATCAAATGTGCTCCCTCTGAGCGGGTTAGTCCCTCTAAGGTCCGGGCGTTTAGCCTACTATGAATACATACATACGTACATAAGCTCACGCCTGTATCCCGGGGAGGTAGGCAGATACCAGGGTCTGCCACTTGCTACGATTCTGACAGATCTCTTTCGCTTTATCAACGTTCATTAGTCGTTGCATGCACGCACGCCGGTTATTTTGCCCTTTTCTAAAACATCCCCTATTTGATCGAAATATGTCCGCCTGGACTTACAGTTCTTACCACTCGTAAGAATGAACTGAGCTTTTTCATCATCATCAGCTCACTGGAGTGGCTTGTCCCTCGTTCATCATTCAATCACTTATACAGGACGTGAAAAGTTCCTTAGACCTCTGAAAACGACATGACATCTCATCATCATCATCATCGGCCCAACTCTGCCCACTACTGAGTATAGGCCTTTTGCCCATCACGCCATTTTTCGCGGTCTCTCGCCATTCGCATCCACGCGCCCCCTGCCGACCTGGCCACATCGTCCGACCATCGGGCTGTTGGTCTACCGACCGACCGCCGCCCGGTCCTCGGCCGCCACTCCACTACTCCGGGCCACTTGCAGTCTTCCCGCCTCGCCAGGTGTCCCGCCCATGGCCACTTCAGACTCGTGATTCGGTCACCAACCAACATGACATCTATTTGCAGCCAATAAATGGTAGGTATATAAAAACATAAGGATATTTTAAATAGGTACTCGTATGCTGCCTGACAGGTACGATTTTTTTTTTATTATAAGGCGTGTCTAACAACTGTGACGCTACAGTTTCTATCCGATTTGTAATAGGGGTTTGATACCACGTGGCTATAAGAATTACTTACTTTTATTCATGTTGTATTATTAGATTATAGGTTTCCGCATCCGAAGGGTACCAAACGGGACCCTATTACTAAGGCTTCACTGTCCGTCTGTCTGTTTGTCTGGCACCAGGCTGTATCTCATAAACCGTGGTAGCTAGGCAGTGGAAATTTTCACAGATGATGTATTTCTGTCGCCGCTATAAGAAAAAATACTAAAAACCGAATAAAATAAATATTTAAGGGGGCTTCCAAACAACAAACGTGATTCTTGGCCATTTTTTCTCGATCTTTGTGTCTAATTTTGTGTAAGGGTTCCGCTTCGCGCGCGAGTCCGACTCAAACTTGGCCGGTTTTTTAAATTGTAAATTGTAAAAAGTGTATTGGTAACCTTTGCGCGAGACACTGATGGGACGTGGGGCGAGGGCGTGGTAAGTTGTATAGAGTCACAGACCAAGAGCGACCGCAGAGCAAGGACTGTGGTCCAAGGACAAGGGCAACACAAACATGGAAATACACCCTGATTGAGGCCACTGTACAAATATAAGCCGTTATCGTCGGCAGTACATTTTTGGTTTGTAATTTAGAATCGATTTTCGATAGAGGCATACTGTGTGAGTTTGATATTTTTTTCACGTCAGTGAGGAGAGTAAATTCAATTCATAAGTGTTTTATTCAAAGTAGCACAGAAATCTAGATCATTTTGGGGAAAAAATGGACCAAACACCTTCAAACTTAGTCTTTTCAAAGTCCTACATAAGTTACATAATTATTGTAAAACCTAGAACTCATGCATTGAACTGGCTTTAATTCCGGACATCATTGTCATCAAAATAATCTTTAATGTTACAGGAGCCCTTTCTGGAAAGCTTATTTTATTTTCAGGGATCTGTAGAACATCAAAGGCCGAACTGGGAAGGAACCGTCGAGTAACACAAAGTTTCACTTCGTTTCTTAACATTCTGTGAATTGGGAATACCCGCTGTGCGCGAGAACAATTTCTTTCACCTTAGTTACTTGGGCACTTGCGTTTTGAGAAAAGAAATAAAACTGTTCCAAGCATAATGACTTTTTTTTTGTTTTTTTTTTTTGTTCTAACCAGTGAGGTATTTTACGTCGAAACCGGCGTGCGTACATGCAACGATTAATCAATGTTGAAGCGAAAGTGATTTGTCAGGATCGTGGCAAGTGGCAGTCCCTGGTTTCTGCCTTTCCCTCTGGGATACACGCGTGAGTTTATGTATGTAGGTATGTATGCAGGTATTTAATTTTTTATTGGATTTATGTTGATTTCATATAGCCTATGACACTTGAGATGCGGTGCTGGCGCCGCCTACTGCGGATTCATTGGACTGCTATGCGAAGCAACACCTCTACACCTAAGGAGCTCAAGGTCCGAATTCGCCTATCGAATACATGCCAGCAACGTAATTTGTCTTTCTTTGGGCACATCGCACGACCTGATAGCCTTGACTACAGTATAATGACGAGCAAAGTTTAGGGAAAGAGCGCTCGAGGCAGACCACTCACTAAATGAAGTGACCAGATTACCAAGGGAACAAAACTTAAGCTTCACCTGGCCGTTCACAAAGCGAACGACAGGTCCAGATGGAGAGCAGTCTACACCCATCCTCGTCATAGCGGCCACGATCCTCAACATTAAAGGACAGGCAAATTGGATTGGATTGGATGACACTCGCGGAAACACGATGAATCGACTGAGATATTACTTGTCAAAATTGGAATAGTTAGTTAGTTAGATAGACCTGAGATTTCCGCACTTAGCCTCATGGTTGGGCCATTGTACGTAGCAAAGCTGTGAGCTCACTCCAGCCAGCCTATCTCTTTTCAGAAGGCCAGCAGTGCTCTGATGTCACTACAGGCCTCCTGAAGGGATGCCAGCTTCCCAATGATGGCGGTCCGTTGCTTTTTCACGCCTTCACAGTGTATGGTCACGTGGGCGGGTGTTTCCTCTTCTTTGAGGCATCCCCGGCAAAGCGGGCTGTCGGTTAGTCCTATGTTGTGGAAATGTCTATTTAGTGAGCAGTGGCCTGTTAAAATTGCCACAGCTTTGCGCAGATTATCCCTTCTCAGACGCAGAAGGCTACGTGAAAGACGTTTTGAGATCGTTGGTAGAGCCTCCTTGGCCTGTCTGCAAAATCTGACTATTGGTTAAGGAGTTATTAGGGGACATAGAGTCGAACATACATAAATACGAGACGAAGACGTTACCCTCGTTTTGGGCTCCGCCACAGTTGGGTAATAAAAAATAACGTACAATTTCTGCAAAATTATTTATTTTGTGCCACAAAAGTTGTTTGTATTGTAAGAGTAAGAAATATTTAATTAAATTTCGGAGTAATTGTATTTATTTGTCCTAGTTCCAATAGCACAGGCTTATCCTATTTTGGTAACTACTGTAGTTCATCTTGTTTGTATTCGCTACTTGCCTCGAATCTGACAAACCTCTGAAAAGTTTCTGGAAGGGCTTTTAAGCACTCGATCCTCCTTAGGAGTTTTCAATTTCTTCTGAGAGACGCCTCGAGCAAGGAACAATCGTACTGACTACCGTTGAATAGCGACAATAATACATTTTTCCTCAAACACGATCCTGTGCATTAAGTCTTCAGATACTCTCAAAATACGTAAGGAAATCGAATACATCATTGATTTATTTAGATTAGATTAGATGAGATTAATACTCTTTATTGCATACCAATGATACATGAAAAATCTTAAATCTCTAAATTACACAGTATACAACTGGCAGTCTGGTCGCTAAAAGCGGTCTCTTATTTAGGTACTTATAGGTATTTTCATTTCATTCAACTTTGGCTTACATGTGAACAAACCGTTTACAGAACCGTTGACAGTTAAAATACGGGAAGCAACATGTCTACTGAGTTGTTGGCTCGTCCTATGTCCTTCATTCATCTCATTAATTCTAGAAATATCAACTCCTCCGTAAACATTACGTTATAATGCATAAACTCGCGCCTGTACCCCGTAGGGTTAGGCAAAGACCACGGTTTCCAATCCTGACGGACCACTTTCGCTTCATACTCGTAAATATTCAGTCTTTGCATGCACGCACGCCGGTTTCGGGTACATTTATCTCAATCTTTATCTTTATACGCCCCGCTGTAGGGCACAGGCCTTCACTCAGAGAGAAAGTTTGGGTTTAATCACCACGCGTACCCACCGCGGATTGGCGACTTCAAACACTGAGATATTTGAATAGCTCATACATTCAGGTTTCCTCACGATTTTTTCCTTCACGTTAGCGAGTGCTACTATAACTCGGATAAAAAACTGAATAATAATAGAGAAATAGAGGATTTATTGGCAAAGGGCTAATAAATCCCCTATTTCGTCGAAATACGTCCACCCGGGACGTCCCTTACCGATCCTTCCACCCACTTTCGCTCGATATACTCCAATTTTTTTCTTCAAAAATTCCTTTAATAATTAAAACACAATCTCCATTAACTTTGGCCGTTGCATCCACGTAATGAGATAATTTACACAGCGTCCAGTGGCACTATCACTCACAGTAGATGGGACAAGGGACCACTCGGACGAGATGGAGAAGGATTTTTAGATGGAGTAGGCTCGATTAGATCCGTTAAATTTATAACTGATCTGATTTGACAATTGGTGTTTATCCACGTTTTTGTGAATGGGTAACGTATTCTTCATCAACATCGTGAGGAAACCTGAGTGTCTAAGGTACATCAGCGCTTGTAATAGGCAATCCGCGGTAGGCACTCGTGGTAATTCAGTAATACTCTCTCTCTGAGAGAAGTCCTGTGCCCTACAGTGGTACGTGTATAGATTACTGACATAAACAATATTGTTCTCCTATTTGTAATTCATCGAATACTCAATCAAAAATTACGATGAATTATAGTATTGACAACAAAATTTGGTTTTAAAAATGTTTGAATAAAAGGACAATCAACAGGACTTTCGGACTTTCACAGATGTTTTTATTTTATTCAAATGTGCCCATTCTATTTAAATTATGTACAATACCTGGAAATTAACTTGAACAAACAACTTTGACTTTGCATGGACGTTTTCTGGTCTCCTTGGCGGGAGATGCGCTATGTGACTTAAAGTTCTACGAACTTTAGTAGGCAAAACAACACAATTATAAGTAAGTAATTAAAAATATATATTGTGTCTGGGTCGCATCCGTATTTTTCCATGTTTGACTACGGAAAGAGCAGAGGTGAAAATTTGAAATAAAATACCTATTTACTCACATTTATATTCAAACTTGAATAATTAGCAAAATTATTAATCGAGAAATTTACTTTACTAACGTACAACTAGGTGCTTCCCACCAAAAATCGACGAGCCAAGATGGCGCCTCGCTTCCTTTTTCGTACTGACGTCATAAACACATGAAGGTTTCTGTTTAGGCCATGCACCCATTTGCTACCCGTCGGAAATGTCTGCACACCTAGCTGGAATACGCTTGTATGCCAGCGAGGTGCGCAGATATTTCCGGCGAGTGACACATATTTTTGGTACTTCATTTGTCATGCTGGCCAGCGTTTGGGTCGCTGTATGGAAAAATGTACTAGCCACACATACACGCTCATTTCTGGGTGGTTAGACAAGACAGACGCGGTTATGTAATTAGTAATTAAAAACGCTAACTATTACTTTTAAAAATAGACGTAAACAAAAAATAAAATATTTGAAAAATCATGTTCCGAGTTTAGAAATCTTGTTCAAAAAAAAATGCGCCAATAATTAGTACCGCTTCTCCGTCTAACAGAACAATGACCCGCGGCTCTCATGCACCCCTCTGGCTGGCTACTAATGGTTCTAATAGATTCGAGTTTGTGTCGAGATATTTTTTAAAAGTGCATTAAAAAAAAAACAAACTAGCGTATATGATAGCTATTGTCACGCACGTTGATTTTGCTAAGTCTTTCACACGGCCCACAATTATTGCAGTATATAAAAAAAAAACTTTCTCTGTTCGGCGGGCAGTTCTGTGAGATAAACCGCGCTCATGTCGCCTGTGTAAAAAACTTCGGATTTATTATGTGAAAATAGTTAATTAACAAGAAATGTGTCGCAAACACTGAGGAACAATCATTATTCGGCAAGTGGACTAACTGCAACGGGACCCTATTACTAAGGCTTCACTATCCGTCTGTCTGTCTGTCACCAGGTTGTATATTCTCATGAACCGTAATAGTTAGACAGTTAAAATTTTCACAGATGATGTATTTCTGTTACCGCTATAACAAAAAATACTAAAAACAGAATAAAATAAATATTTAAGGTGGGCTCCCATACAACATACGTAGTTTTGTTGCCGTTTTTTGCTCGATATTAATAACAGCAACAGGTAGACGCTTAAAATATTCATAGAATATTTAGTTGCATATTACATCAAAAATTAATAATTAAATTATTATAAAATAAATATTTAAGGGGGTTCCCATACAACAAACGTGTTTTTTTGCCATTTTTTCTCTATCTCTGTGCCTAATGTTGTATAGATAATGCTACGGAACCCTTCGTGCGCGAGTCGAGCTCGCTTTTCGCCGGTTTTTCTTCTTACGTGTCCATCGCAAATTCATGCCCTAATGTCCCGACTGTGCAGACATTTGTTAATGTTATTTGTCGGGCATTAATCCGAAATATACCGAACAATGATCATATTTCTGACTCACTTATCACACGCAAGACGTTCAATAAACAAATGTGTCATATTAGATGTAATCTTATCTCCGTACGAAGACACGATGATAAAAAGACAAACAGTATAAAATCTCTATCACTTGTTCAGAATACAGTAATCAATCACTGTATTCTAGAGTCATCTGAAAACATTTCCGAACTCAGAAACATCTACTATTTTACATTAGGTTTTACTCGGGATTCGACAGCACATATTAAAAAAGAAAAAAAGACAAGTTTCGACAGCTCGACACTCGACAGCCTGCCGTTATTTTAAAACACGAAACGAGTTTGTTACCGTTATTGAAACTTCTTTCGCGTCGTCTTTTGTTTTTCGTTTATATTTAAAATGAAATTCGCAGTCTGTATTGGTCTCCTGGTGTCGATAGCAGCTGGATTAAGTGATTCTGCTGTGGTGAAGTCACCGCAGCTGAGGTCTAGCCTTGCTATTGGCAATATTACCGTTGGTGACCGACTTTTGATGAGGTAAGCCTGTAGGCTTGATTTTTGAATCGTTAGCCATAATATTTTAAGCGAATGTTATTTTCGAAAAATTAATGATTTATCAGTTATAATAAAACTGATTTTTAACGGATATTTACTCGTTTACTTTTCCATTTTAAAATTTTCCGACGTTTCAGTACTTTTGCAAGTGCCGTGGTCTCGGTAGACCACGTTATCAGTTATGCTATGACATATTCGTAAATATTCGTGATTTTCGACTCAAAACTGACAATCCAAATTTAAAGTGGAAGGAAGTACTCGTACCTACCATAACGTTAAAAAAATGTTATTTAATATGTTCAATAACAGCCCTTCGTCCGATATGCGTAAACAATTCAAAGAATAACTGATTTGGCTGACGCCGACGGTGAGCCGTAAGACGAGAGCGAGACCCATTTTTTTTTCGACTTTTTGATATTAGTTATTTAAGCTTAAGGCTGGGTTCTCCGACATTACCCCTAAATTAGGTGTTTTAAAACACAGTTTACTCTCTAATCGTTAGTATTTAAAATCTGAAAAAAAATATTTTCAATGTTCTATCTAGGTAGAGCCGTCGGTAATTATTTTGAGAATTTTTTAAACTTTATTGCATCAAAACAAATCGCGAACGTGACTAGATATTATTATGGTTTTATTTGAGCTGTACTAAGTTTTAGATAATAAAAAAATAGACCAATATGTTTTGAATTTGTTAGTGACGTCGGTCGTAACAATTCTATTAAATACGATTCGCATTTTTGTAATTTCAAAAAATGCCTAGTTCTCCCGCAACTATTCGCTCGCGCAGCATAATAAGTACCATACAAATCAGTGCGCTCGGAGAATCCGGCCTTTAGTGAAGGAACCTGGTGATTAAGCCCATACACTCTCTCTGAGAGAAGGCCTGTGCCCTACCTCGGGACGTATACGGCTGCATTATAATAGAGAGTTCAATCTATACAATTCTGGAGAGCATAGCGCTGTTTTCAGCCGCTACGTCACGTGGCAAACGAAATCACGCGTTGTCATTTTACAGGTGATAATTCGTGTTTCGAAGATTTATTTATTAACTGTGGGAAATGTTCATATGTTATAGGATACGTAAATTAAACATCCTCCAGTAACTTTTAATGAGTTGCAATGATCAGACATGGTCTTATTGCGATTAGATTGTAGAGGGAGAGACTAAATTAATATAAGTAGTGAATTTGCATACCATGCGAGAGGTCCCGGGTTCGAATCCCGGCTGAGGACAAAAAAAAAACCCCAGGTCTTGGATGTTTACATGTTTGTGATGTCGTTGTTTCTGGTTCCCACGACACAGGGTATCCTAGTGTAGGGCCAGAAGCAATGTATGTGCCTGTATGTAAATGTTTATGTTTATGTTTATAATTCATCAGAAATCAGAAATCAATAATTTATTTCAACGTAAAGAATTTACATTCTGTTTGCTGAATGTCAATGTACTATGTTACTATGTTAGCCGCTGCCTTCGGGCCGTATTTGAAGTGGAGAAAAAGGCAGCGGGAAAAAAAACTCCACTCTGACCATCTTTTCTCAAATCATCTTAAACTTATACATCAAAGCCTATATGATATGATTCCGTGATAGCCACTAATAACTTTAAAAGCCAAAGTAACACTTCTTACAAAAGTAGGAAAAACAGTAATGCTGCGGCCAGACACACGAACAGCACCCGTTCACGAGCATAACGCAGGGGTCAGCCATCACCAGTCTCAACCATTTTAGAGGGAGATAGGTGACCCGGCCACCACGCCACCATTCGAATGACCGAATTCTCGGATTAATAGGCTTTATTCTTAAAAACCTATTTAGAGGCTAAAAATTTCACCCCTGCCGGGACTTGAACCCGCGACCTCTGGCTAACCATGCCAGCGCTCTCCCAACTGAGCTAATTTGCAGTTGGGTTTTTACATCGGAATGATATCGCTGTTTATTCCTGTGAGCACCACGTGCTGTCGGAATCTTGGCGTTTGCTATAGAAATTAATATGGAATTTGATAGATAAACGTCAAGGAGCAGTGGTAGAAGGGGGTAGAACACCGGCTGCTTATTTGGGAGGTGTTGGGTTCGAATCTTGGCATATACCAATGACCTTGTTTCCTAAGTTACGTACATTTTGTAACGTTGTAGTGGCAATACCACTCGCTAACGGTAGAGCAAAACATCGTGAAGAAACCCTAGTGTCTAAGCGGTGGTAGCGGAGCGGTAGAACGCCGGCTTCTCATTCGGGTGGTCGTGGCTTCGAATCCTGGTATATACCAACGGCTTTGTTTTCTAAGTTACGTACATTTGTGAAATTGTAGTAGCTGTACCACTAGCTTTCCTTCAGAAAATATAGTGAGGAAACCCTAGTGTCCGAGGTATTTACATACCTAAGCGCTTGCCACGTACAATGGCCCAACAATGAGGCTAAGTTCTAACTAGGCTAGATTACTCCGTCAAATGCAGAACTAAACTTTCTCCAATTGATTTTAATACCAGCCCGGGTAGCATGAGCCCTTATAACTGTTCTCGTACACAAACAATCTGTTAATCTACTGTTAACAGCTACTGTCAGTAGTTTTTAGGGTTCCGTACCCGAAGGTTGCCAAACGGGACCCTATTACTAAGACTTCACTGTCCGTCTGTCTGTTTTTCCGTCTGTGTGTATGTCTGTCGGCAGGCTGTATCTCATGAACCGTGTTAGCTAGGCAGTTGAAATTTTCACAGATGATGTATTTATGTTGCCGCTATAACAAAAAATACTAAAAACATAATAAAATGAAGATTTAAGGGGCGCCCCCATACAACAAACGTAAGTTTTTTTTGCCGTTTTTTTCTCGTTATTAATAACGGCAACACGTAGACGGTTGAAATATTCACAGAACGTTTAGTTCTATATTCGCTTCAAAAATAAATAATTAAATTGAAATAAAATAAATATTTAAGGGAGGCTCCCATACAACAAACGTGATTTTTTGCGGTTTTTTCACGATCTTTGTGTTTAATGATGTAGAGGTATAGATAATGGTACGGAAACCTTCGTGCATGAGTCCGACTCGCACTTGACCGGTTTTTCTCGTATGCACCTTGGCCAACTGACAGCTGTATATTATTCGATTGTTATCGTTCTTTATCGCGACTTTGAAGCAATCGGGATGAGAAAGTAAGGTAATACTCAGTTTATTGACGCCAACAATGCTAAAGACAGTGACATCTCAATTATCAAGGACCACTTGATCCTTGTGTGATGTGTGAATGAGTGATGAAAATTACTTCAGCCAGATGTCGCTGCTTGTGTGATGTGTGAATCCAAGTGATGAAAATTACTTCAGCCAGATGTCGCTGCCTGTACGTAATACAGAGAAGTTCGAAGTAAAGAGGTTCGAAATTTTGCCGGTGCCTGCATTTGCCCACGGTTAGCCAGAGGTCGCAGGATCAAGTCCCAGTATGGGTGGAATTTTTAGCCTCTAAATAGGCTTTTTTAAGACTACAGATTTACTTAGATTGGATTTGAACTGTTTTTTTATTTTGTACGGACACGTAATGCTGTATGCTTTAGTGATTTAACGAGTAGTTTCATGTTCACATTAGTATGTTTTTGCCACGATGAGCCACCGTAGGCCCGGGCCTATTTGAACTTAAGGAAATTACAGTCCCTTACCCGAGGCACAGGCCCCGCAGTGGATGATTAAAAGCTGATTACGTAATGCACCTCTTTACAGGCAATACGTCTACAAGCGGGCTATGTACAACACGATCCAAACGGAGGACGTCACGTACCAAGGCAACGCCACTACCAGGGTGTCAGCCGTCAGAGCGACTGAGCAGGGCCGCACACAGTACGCCACCGCCTGGATGGTGTCCGGATGGATTGGCCTGCCAAATGCCAGTGTGAGGATCCAGTCGGCTCGCGGATATGGGTACTACTATTTGGTTGAATTCTACGGAAGGCTGCGGTAATTTGTGAGGAGTTTTTTTTTTCTGAATAAAGCCTAATAATAACGTTTTAAAGACGATTTTTTTTAAATTGTACCGAACTCGCGCAGGTAGTTGTAATTTAACACCAGCCTGGGTAAATGTCAAAAGTCGTAGCTTTCCAGTACATTATCTGTCAAATTTTGACATTGTGGCGCCACAAAGCGCGTGGCTCGTGCCATCGTACTACCCAGGCAGATAAAATATATTTTCTAATTATTAAATTAGCGAGATAAAATACATCGGCATTAAAAGTATTAGTTCAGGTTATTAGGACCTACAAAATAAAAACAGGGATATTTCATCATTCATAAACAGCCTATATACGTCCCACTGTAGGGCACAGGCCTTCTCTCAGAGAATGAGTATGGGCTTAATCACCACGCGTGCCCACCACGGATTGGCGATTTCAAGCGCTGAGGTATGTAGGTAAATAGCTCAGACACTCAGGTTTCCTCACGATGTTTTCCTTCACGGTTAGCGAGTAGTATTGCTACTATAACTTCATAAATGTACATAACTTAGAAAACAAAGTCATAGGTACATGACCGCACTGGGAATCGAACCTGGGTCTCACGCTTCCGAGTCCAATGTTCTACCCACTAGGCTACCACCGCCAGGGATATTTAGATACGTATATTTACATGATATTTAATTACACTTAAAATATTTGTAAGAAGGCCTTTACCTCTGTGTGAGATACAAAATATGCTAAGTAAAAAAATATATGCGGACTTAATGCCATCATCAGTCTTCCATCCCTACCAAACTGTAGTATAAAATAATAATCCGTTAACCCAACCACCGCTCACTGAATAATACAGCCATAATGAGGCAATTCCGGCCAAATATGGCCCACATTCCAGCTAACCCTACGTGGCATTTAATTAATTCTAATGTTTATTGCGTCACGTACGACACAAGGTTAGGGGTCTCTGGGACCCTTGATTGTTATTGCCATCGATTCAGCGCAACTTTATCGGTTTCAGGATCTTAATAGGGTTATACTATGAAGGTGGAATGTGTTGAATGAAGCTAAGGGTTAGTTAGGATTTTTCACACCCTTGAATATACCGTGAATATAAAAAATAAATAAAAATAGGTAATAGAGATAATGTTCTACCCACTAGGCAAGCGGTGGTAGCCTAGTGGGTAGAACATTGGACTCTGAAGCGGGAGACCCAGGTTCGATTCCCAGTGCGGGCATGTACCTATGACTTTTCTTTCTAAGTTATGTACATTTGTGATGTTATAGTAGCAATACCACTCGCTAACGGTGAAGGAAAACATCGTGAGGAAACCTGGGTGTCTGAGCTATTCACGTGCCTCAGCGCTTGAAATCGCCAATCCGCGGTGGGCACGCGTGGTGATTAAGCCCATACTCTCTCTCTGAGAGAAGGCCTGTGCCCTACAGTGGGACGTGTATAGGCTGCTTATATAATAGAGATAATCAGGTGAACAAATAATAGGAACCACGTTCAGGGCCTAAAGTGTAGCAAACACATAGTTGCCCAATAGAATGATATTAGCACGACAATATTTGCTAGCAAAGGGCAAGATAAAAAGTACCCGAAACCGGCTTGCGTGCATGCGACGACTAATGAATGTTGAAGTGATGTGATCTGTCAGGAACGTGGCAAGTGGCGGTCCATGGTCTCTGCCCACCCCTCTGGGATACAGGCGTGAGTTTATGTATGTATGTATGTAGTTGTTAGTGTTTCAAAGTCTCCTAAGCGATGGCAGTAAAATGTCATTACCCGCGCAAATTAAATAGGCATCTCTCGCGAAGAAGATCGAGTAGCGCGAGGCGCCGAGTTAAGTGGCACGTAGACTAGGTAAGTAGACTACCAACAGTGTCAATTAAATAATTATTGCCGTACTAATATCACTATATTGAACGACTATACAGTTAAGAGACTCTCCCCGCAGCGGGCGTAGCACGGGCGCCAATTTGTGTGTTCTCAACTGTCATCCTAAACTCGCCCGAGTATTAAAATGATGAGACAGGCGGCTTCTCTACGCATGCGAACATGAAGACGCGTAGCTTTCTCTTCCCGCACCTCTAAATTTTGTTAGATAGATAAATAATTTATTCACATAAGACACACATACGTGTATAAAGCAAAGTAATACAAATCAATTCAAAAGTCACAATACGAAGAAAGAATATAACAAAACAATAACATACAGAAAAAAAGCAAAAACCACAGTGGAAATTAGCCAGACACGGTACGACAGGGGTACAAAAGTGACCAACGTAGGTGTGGCAAATGTGAATGGGCTCCGACTCAGCATGTGCTGAAAGTCCAGGAAGAACTTCAGCGCTGATATTCTGCCGGTACCCGGTGGGAGCGGCATGCAGCGCCAGAAGAGCTGAGGTGAGGTGGTCGAATTGTTATCAGACCGGATTAAATAATGTAATGTCACGTTGCAAATAGTGGAATAAATTGTATTTTTATAAAAAATCTCTAAATGTTAGGTAAATCTAGTACATTTTTTTCTCGGATTCGTTTCCACCGCGAATACGACGGTATTTTTTCTCGTAAAATGACCGCTTAGAGCGAGTAGATAAGTCTGCTAGTATCGAGGGTGCATACAAAGCTTTTATAGGTTCATACTTGTTATTTCTGCGTACCGCGTGCCCCATTAAATCCAAGTTTAAGTAAGTGTTGTTAACTTATTATTTATATTTAATACATGTTTGTGTTTGAAACAAATATCTGGCGAAGAAAGAAGGGGCGATGATGTTAAAGGACTGTGCGGGAGACGACGTGTCATCCCGACGATATGCCCGAAAAGGAGTTTCTAGAAAATCATAATATAAGCCGGGAGATGATTTTCACGCTGCGGCCAATAACAACTAAGGAACTAGCTAAAAACTATTATGAAAACAAAAACATGATTGCCAGCGTTATATACCCAGTAACATATGCGTTTTACCTTACCTCTACCACTAAAATGAATTCTTTCTGGCAACTGCCACAAACCAAATTAAACCGCTGTAGTATTTGTTCTTCAGACACTCCATGTTTGCACTTATGATAATCTATTCACCGTGAAGACAAAACAAGAGACAAAGTTTATTGCGCGTCGCGTCGCGTTTAGGATGTCCCGCACACGCTTGTGCTGTGCCCACTGGTCCGCATTTCTGTTTACCCACTTGAGGTAAACATGCAGAAGGTTTTGAATTTGCCGCGCTCAATCAAGTAAAACTATTCGTTCTATAGAAAATGTGAACTTGTAAGAGCAATACGACTCGCTTACTGTGAAGGAAAACGCCGTGAGGAAACCTGAGTGTCGAGTGCTACGACGCATTAATTTGCCTTTAATTTGGCTTAAACTGGTAAGTATAACTCATCGAGAATAACTAGTCAACTCATAACTAAACGTGACTTATCCAACTCGGAGCTCAATATTGGCTCAAAATTCCGCTTAAATTAAAGCCAAATTAGTGTGTCGTAACACGACGCGAGGTCGCATGGTGTTTATGTGTGAGAACCCTAAGGCGTTCACATACCTCAGCGCTTGAGTTTGCCAATCGGTGGTGGGCACGCTTCTCTCTCTGAGAGAAGTCCTGTGCACTGCAGCGGGACGTCTACAGACTACATTATTCGTGAAAGAGCTACTGTAAATATTCAGTATGATGCTCGACAAATAATTTGTGCATAGACGGCGGGGGACTTGCTCAGGTTAAGGGGCTCCATACAGTAACACTAGCGCCACCAAGAGATAAGAAAACATATCTGTTTGTAGAGTTCCGTACCCGAAGGGTACCAAACGGGACCCTATTACTAAGACTTCACTGCTCGTCTGTCTGTCTGTCTGTCACCACGCTGTATCTCATGAACCGTGATAGTTAGGCAGTTGAAATTTTTACAGATTGTTGCTATAACAAAAAATACTAAAACAGAATAAAATAAATATTTAAGGGGGGCTCCCATACAACAAACGTAATTTTTTTGCCGGTTTTTGTTCGATATTAATAACGGCAACAGGTAGACGCTTGAAATATTTACAGAATATTTAGTTTTATATTCGCTTCAAAAATAAATAATTAAATTAAAAGAAAGTATTTATGGGGGGGGGGGCTCCCATACAACAAACGTGATTTTTTGCCCTTTTTTTCTCGATTTTGTGTATAATGTTGTGCAGATAATGGTACGGAACCCTTCGTGCGCGAGTCCGACTCACACTTGGCTGGTTTATACAGATCAAACTTGCAAAATTTTCTGTACAATCTCTTAATCATATCAATAGTGATTTTTAGGACCTATGGCCGTGGACCAAGGGCAAAAAACCTAGGACTAGACCGCGTTGACGCCAACCAGGCCCGTTTTTGGCATGAATGCTATCTAGTCCCGGGCCCGTGACCCTAAATCGGTCGTGGGCCCTATAAATCACTATTAACATGATTGAGAGATTGTACGGACACTACGAGTCAAGGTCACGTAACGCTTTTCAATTTACAAAGCGCGCTTTCAGGGAATAAATAAACACACGTGATATCTCTCTATCTACCCCTCCTTAATGACGACCCCTTAGCACGTAATAAAAGAGGCCTATTATAGCCAGAATTGTACAAAAATATCAGCTGTCCGATGCATCTACTTTTAACGAATACCTACTATCGCCCCCCCCTCCCACCCCGGCTTTTTAACTCACGTCTGAAGCACTAATCTGTGATTGGGTTAGAAGCCGCAAAAGTGAACTCGCTGGAAAAATGTATCGGAAAAATGACCACTCAAACTAGAAACTTCTTAACTTTTTATCCTATCTTCTTAACCTATCTGCAGAGGATGTCTTTTCAATAATGTAGGTGGTAATCAGTGCTAAGGTCTTATTGATAAAATACTCTTACCAGTGGGCTTCGAATCTAGTTTTTTAGGGTTCTGTACACCAAAGGGTAAGGGGCCCTATTACTAAGACTAAGTAGATTTTTTAATTAAGCTGAAAATATATGGTCCTTATGTATGTCTCTTAGATTCTTAGGAATTTGTAGTTACTTAGGTTTTATAAATAGTCCAGGAATCGAGTATTCCGAGCTTTTCCCGAACTTCAAAGAATACTTTTTTATGATTTAATTACAAATGCTGAGTTGGAGCCCCTTTTTTGTGGTCACGAAAGCACCTGAGGCGTTTGGAGTCCGAGGTAGCTGGGTGCCATACATTACTGTGTGGAACCCGGATGCTTTCGACTCTATATGCTTCACATGTTCTCTTCACGACTATTTTGTTTTTATTTTTGACGTTCGTGTATTTTGTTTGTGTACCTTCGTGTTTACTTTGTGTTTTTGTGACAATTTAAATAAATGTCTTCTTTCTTTCTTTCAAATGTATAGTTTTCAGATTTTTCACTTGTAGTGTAAGACGATGTTGCTTGCCAAATTTCGTAGTTCTAGGTCAACGGAAAATACCCTATAAATTTTGATTCCCTTGAGAGTGTCGAAATATAATAATATGTCTTTTGCGGCATTAACGGCCGTATCTTTTTTGACGTTTACTCAGAAGTTTGATTTATTTACAGCTTAAAGTGACTGGAGACTTGAGTAAATGGTCTTAATTTTAACTCAATATCTCAAGGAATCCCCGACATACAGGGTCTTGACGGAGAGACGGAAGGACGGTCGGGCGGACGGACAACAAAGTGATCCTATAAGAGTTCCGCTTTTTTTTTTGAGGTACGGAACCCTAAAAACGCAAATTGGTCGAGGTTCCAACTCTTAGCGGTCTTGGAGCTAAATAGGTCAACCCCCGTCATTCCATTTGCTTCCTTATTAACTTAATGGGTGACCGCCTTTAAACATTCAAGATGTAAAGGTACCTTAGCACTTCTCCAATTGCGTGCCAGTTTCCTCAAGATAAATCTGCACTAACAAAAAAAAACTATAAAAAAATAGATAGTTTGATAAATAGTTTATTATATTTATGCTTTACTAGAAGACCCAGGTTCGATTCCCAGTGCGGGCATGTACCTATGACTTTGTTTTCTAAGTTATGTAGGTACATTTGTGAAGTTATAGTAGCAATACCACTCGCTAACTGTGAAGGAAAACATCGTGAGGAAACCTGAGTGTCTGAGCTATACATATACCTCAGCGCTTGAAATCGCCAATCCGTGGTGGGCATGCGTGGTGATTAAGCCCATACTCTCTCCCTGAGAGAAGGCTCGTGCCCTACAGTGGGACGTATATAGGCCGCTTAGGCTTATATTGCTTTATTGTTATTCAAAAAAACAAATTGCATCCACTAACTAAAATTAATAACAGTTTTTAAAAGAGCGGGTAGATCTGAAACTGAGATCCTCATACTAGGTAAGCTTATATCTAATAAATAAATAATTTAAAATTATTTTGTATATTATTATTATTGTAAATTACGAAATAATTTAATTATTTGCCACCAAATGGCTCCAGCGCTGACAAATTTTAAAAGATAATAATAATAACAACTTCCACATATCACAAACACTTATTCTGGTCCCAAACTAGGATGCCCTGTGCTATGGTAACCAGGCAAGGACATCACAAACATGGAAATACTCCCAGACTGATACCTACAATGTTCAAATGTACGGCGGCCCCAGTGGGAATCAAACCTACAACCTCCGGCATGGCATCAGACCTGAAATAGGTACCGAAGTTTATAAATTTTCTTAGTTAAGATGTACAGGAGGTGTTCCTAAATGGTCCAATATTGATCTCAGGTTAGGTTAGTTAATTGGATTTAAGAGGCAGATTAGCCTCAGCCATCCTTGTCGATCTGGATACGAATGAAAGAGAAGAGAAATCCACTAAGTCAGTGGACCCCAAAGTTTTTCAGTTTGCGGCGCACATACAAACATAAACACAAATATGATTGGTTGAGATTATTGTTAAAGGCAAAGAATTCAAACATCGTGGTAAGGAATTATAACTGAACATAATATTTTATGTTTTCTCTTCTTCGAAAACTGAACTTGATTTCTATCCGATTTCAATAAAATTTAATAAATGTCGTCTTAAGTTTTTTTTTAATTTAATTTGAAACAAATATATCGAGCAAATGTGGGTGCAAGGGCCGGTAAGGGCGACTCAAGCGGACATACTTCGACCAAATAAGGGTTGTATTAGCAAAGGGCAAGATAAAAAGTGCCCAAAACCGGCGTGCGTGTATGAAACGACTAATAAATCTTGAGGAAGCGAAAGTGATCTGTCAGGATCGTGGCAAGTGGCAATCCCTAGTCTCTGCCTACCCCTCTGGGATACAGGCGTGAGTTTATGTATGTATGAATTCGATAATTAATCAATTTAAGTTTTCGGAGAATATAAAACAGTAGCCCGACATAGCGATCCTTGCTTAATCTCCATAGTGAGCCAGGGCGCCGTATCCACACTTTGGGAACCTCTGCTCTAAGATTTGGCGTAATCCATGGGAATGGTCACAGCGTGCGTACTAAGCCGCAGGTTTCCGACGCTTTTGTGGCTTAGTTAGTGGATTAGTGGATAGACCAACAGTGTTTTATAATACCGTACGAACAGGAAAGATCACGTATTAATTGCCGTAACTAGATAACAGAGTTAACCAGACGACGCAACGTGGGAAGGCCCCTCACCAGATGGTTACCTGTTTACGCAGGCGGGGAGTCGCTGGATGCGGGCGGCACAAGACCGGGAAGCTTGGAAAACCATGAGGGAGGCCTATGTCCTGCAGTGGGCGTCAAATGGCTGATGATGATGATGATGATATAACAGAGTCAGCGGAGGGTCCGTGGGTGCGGATGGCAATGAACCGTGAGAGATACCAATTGGGGAAAAGGCCTATACTCAGCAGTGAGCAGCAGTGAGCTGATGATGATGATGATGATGATGGATTCATAACATAAGCAGATACAGAGTTATTTGTAGAATGCCTAATACCTGAAACATATCGGTTATTTTTTTATATATAACGACATTGTTCTATAACTTTCGAAATTTTTTTGTTCAATTTTCCATTTTTAGGGTTCCTTACCCGAAGGGTGCAAAACAGGACCCTATTACTAAGACTTCAATGTCCGTCTCTCTACCTGTCTGTCTGTCTGTCCGTCTGTCAGTCTGTCTGTCCGTCTGTCAGTCTGTCTGTCACCAGGCTGTAATTTCATACACCATATCAGTTGGCAGTTGAAATTTTCACAGATGACGTATTTTTGTTACCGTTATAACAACAAATACTAAAAACCGAATAAAATAAATATTTAAGGTGGGCTCCCATACAAGAAACGTAATTTTTTTGGCGTTTTTTGCTCGATTTTAATAACGACAACAGGTAGACGCTTGAAATGCTGCAGAATGTTTAATTCTAAATTTGCTTCGAATATAAATAATGAAAATCAGCGCTGAGGGATCACTTCCTCAGCACAACGCTGAGTCAGCTGCCTTTTGTGGCAATGTAGATACACCACAGGCTACATCTATAGTCCTGTTTTATTTATTCGTTTTGTCTGTTGTGTATTTAGTTTTCCTTCTGTGTTGTGCATATTATGTTACTTATGTGCTTATTTTGTTTCTGTGATGTATCTTGTTGGTATAATAAATGTCTTTTTTCTTCTTCTTCTTCTTCTTCTTCAAATTAAAATAAAATAAATATTTAAGGGGGCTCCCATATAACAAACGTGATTTTTTGCCGTTTTTCTCGATAGATAATGGTACGGCACCCTTCGTGCGCGAGTCCTACTCGCGCTTGGCCGGTTTTATATTTATTTTCTAAGGAGCTTCCCTCGAAGGGGAGGGAAAAGAGGGAAGCTCCTTGGTTTCCAATAACATGTTGTACATTTTAACTAAACCACGTATTAATCGCGACTATTTTATTTATTTTAATTTACTTCATTAGGAACAACAACAGCGTAATTACTTATTAACTAATAACTAAAAATAAGGCCGATAACAGATGTCCACAGCTTAACAATTAATTGACAAACTCATTTGTATGGAATGCTCGCTGTAAAATGCTTTAAGAAACGGTTGATAGCCAAATATTAAATGCATGGCAGTATACATGCAGAACATTTCAGCAAAAAATAAACATGAGGGCAAATGAGCATGCAAGTTTTTGTTTGGAGCCATGAGCGAGTAGCAAAGTGTGTGTGAGTGAGTGTATGCGTGGGTGTGTGTTTGTGTGTGAGTGCATATGTGTATGTGTGATGGAGATTATACGTACGGATACTTCAAAAAGTTACGATTATGTAGGTGACCTTAATTACGGTAATTTCCGAACTAGGTATGTAACGCTTCGCCAGTCATTAAAATACTAACCGCCGGTTTCCCGTACACTAACAAGCTGTTAATTTACTGTTAACAGATGGCAGTGGTTTTTTTTTGTTTGAACTTTGGTCAATTGACAGCGGTTAACAGTAGATTAATAGCATGTTAGTGTACGGGAAACTGGGGGTGAGGAAGTAAACTGTCTTATTTATAAAAAAGTTGATCACACTAAAACACTCTTAAGCCGGTTTATGAGAGTATTTCCTGTTATACACAGGCTTTAACTCCGTCCTAAAAGTGTTTTAGTCAGATTGACTTTCTATAAATAAGACTGAATGTTTGTATCTGAAACTTGAAACAAAAACCTTTTATCTATCTTAAACTGAATGCACCATTGCATGCCTTTGCAAACAAATTACCCTTTATCTTTATCTATTGGAAGAAAAAGCATTACTTAAAACCTCTGCTTCACACGTGAAAACATAGTCGGAAGGCAGAAAATTCCCGGAAAAGTCGCCTCTTTCCGAACTGCCAGCGATAAATCGCAGACGCGCGTGTTGCGAGCGCCTTTTAAATTAATTTTTTGCTCAAAAAAAACGGCGGAACTTAAAAACAAAAGGATGATCGCGACATAATTGTTTCCGACGGGGGAAATTATTAAATAGCACAGGAGTTTAGCTTTGGCAAGGAAAAAAAACGGGGACTTTAAAAGTTGGACAAAGGGAAGTTAGAATTTAAATCCTTGGAGCGTTCCAAACGGTGAGCTGATGTTAAGGCCCCGTGCCTTAACTTAAGGTGACCACAATGTAAAAAGGAAACGTTTTAATAAAGCTGGACCTTGAAAAACTGTCAGTTTAGCTGGACTTTATACCACACGAATTTGTCAGTCATCATCATCATCATCAGCCATTTGACGCCCACTGCAGGACATAGGCCTCCTTCGTGGTTTTCATAACCATGAGGGGTTTTCCCATAATCGCCACGCTTGGCAGGCTGGTTGGCGATCGCAGTATGCGGTTGGAATCTCGGGAAGACGCTGCTGCCCGTCTCCTGTTTGATTTCCTTAGTCGCCTTCTAGGACATCCACGGAAGGAAATGGAGTGACGCTATTCTTAATCTGAAATGGAGCACACGGAATGTGTGGCGCCGGATTAAGAATAGCGTCACTTTGTCAGTGCAATATTTTTATCTCACGACGGCGCCGTCAAGGCACGGGTTAAGGTGACCACAATATAAAAAGGAAACGTTTTAACAACTAAAATTATAAAACTGTCAGTTTAGCTGCACTTTATACTACACTTTGTCGTGTGTGTAATGTAATCTAACGAGTAATGCAACGCCAATCCTGCGTGTGGACGCACTAGAAGCATTACATATAAAGCTCGTATTTCCGTACCATTATCTACACAAAATTTGAATATTTCAAGCGTCTAATAAGCAGCCTATATACGTCCCACTGTAGGGCACAGGCCTTCTCTCAAGGAGAGACTATGGGCTTAATCACCATACGTGCCCATCGCGGATTGGCGATTTCAAGCGCTGAGGCATGTGAATAGTTCAGACACTCAGGTTTCCTTACGATGTTTTCCTTCACCGCTAGCGAGTGTTGCTGTTATAACTTCACAAATATACATAACTTAGAAAACAAAGTCATGCCCGGGAATCGAACCTGGGTCTCTCGCTTCCGAGTCCAATGTTCTACCCACTAGTCTACTACCGCTTGTCAAGCATCTACCTGTTGCCGTTATTAATATCGAGCAAAAAACGCCAAAACAATCACGTTTGTCGTATGGGAGCCGCCTTAAATATTTATTTTGTTCTGTTTTTAGTATTTCTTCTTATAGCGGCAACAGAAATATATCATCTGTGAAAATTTAACTGTCTCACTATCGCGGTTCATGAGATACAGCCTGGTGACAGCCGGACGGACGGACGGACAGCGGAGTCTTAGTAATAGGGTCCCTTACCCTTTGGCGGTACGGAACCCTAAAAAGACTTCTTCTTCAGTTTGAGGAAAGTTTTCGAGTGCGAATGGAACAATGGGAGAAATGCGGACGTGAAATTGAGAAGAACCAAATGCTCATGGCACTAAGTCCGCATTTTTAAATTGTATATTTCGTCGGCTTGCTGCAAGAAGGCATTTACTGCAAAAACTCACTATCCACTTTTTTTAAAGGTATGGACATATAGATGTATTGAACAATGATACAATAGTGGTGTTTTAATATCAGGCATTATTTTAACAATGTTATAAGGAAGAGGAAATACAACCATTAACTAACACGAACTAAAAAGTCGTTTTTCTCCCAATAGTGAATATGTCGGTAAATGAGTTCTTGCAATAAGCCGACGATTTATTGTAACTGCTATAAAAGCATAAATAAATAAATAAAGTCAAAGTAAAAAAAAATATTCAAAGTAACACAGAAACTGTGACTTATTGAACGTTACAAGAAAAACTAGGTGTCTGTTTCAAAATCTAGATCATTTGTCAAAAAAACGGACAAAAAACTCCAAACTTAGTCTTTTCAAACATATTCCTTAATTAGCAAGGTTTACATTTGTCATATCTTTTAAAACCTAGTATTAGGATGCATTGAACTGGCTTTAATTCCACACATCTTTGTCATCTAAATAATCCTTAATGATAGTAGACTTTTTGGCACAAAGTGCGCTTTACACATTTTTGAACCGCGCTTCAGGCAAGCTTATTATATCCTCAGGGATCTTATTGTAAATACGTATACAAAGCCCCATAAAGGAGCATTGTATACGTTTTTACAGTAATATCCCTGTAAAAGGGCTGTAAGTGATGTAAATTGCTTCGGCCAGATGTCGCTGCTTGTACGTAATATGTACAGAGAATTTTGTCGAAATTTCGCCGATGCACGCATTGTCCATTAGCTCAGTTGGGAGAGCGCTGACACGGTTAGCCAGAGGTCGCGGGTTCAAGTCAGAGGTGGAATTTTTGGCCTCTAATAGGTTTTTAAAAAATTGTCCTCAGCACGGGTTAGTGCAACAAAAATAATATAAAATAAGCAGTTTGATTAAATCTGAGTTTCTGAGTATTCACATACCTCGGCGCTTGAAATTGCCAATCCGCGGTGGGCACGCGTGGCAATTAAGCCCATACTCTCTCTCTGAGAGAAGGCTTGTGCCCTGCAGTGAAACGTAATAGGTTACATAAAAAATATAGTTCGAACGGCGTCCTACTTAGCAAGATCTCTAAATATACGAAACTCCGGTACTTTTACTGACATTTCGTAACTCAGCCTAAATGCGCCCCCTTTTATTTTACACCAAATACCTCCCGTTATATTGGGCAATTACAGACTCTATTCCTAGCTGCATAAAAGCTAAAGTTCGCCTTTGACCTGAAAATTGGATACAGTCAATGTCAGACTTTTAAAGTCTCCCAGTTCTGCACTTTTGAATTTTTATTCAAATAGCGTCGTTATTTCGTCGGCGGCACGGGCTACTTTCGCAAAGTAGGTTATGAGGTGTGATGTTAATGTCAAATGAAGGTTACATATTGGGCTATAAGCTGCATGGAGGCAAGAAAGAGAAATGATTACATTTTAATCTTCAGTGAATTTTTTTGCTCTATCTTAAAAACGAACAGTGTTAAAAACACGACTCCTTGAAACACTTCTCAGAAGCAGTTTAAATAGTCTGCGGTAAAGACCGTAACAGTCGTATTTATAAAATTTGATTAAACTAAACACAGATGACCTCATCCAAGTGGCATAGACTTCTTGTGGCTGAATGAATGAACTAAAACACTCTTAAGGTGGAGACAAAGCCGGTTTATGGTTGGAATTCCTGTGAAATACATATTTATACCGTGACTTGCAAGGGTGCTTACACACAGGCGGCACTTGCGCCAACTGCAACCGTCGACGTGTGCTGATGGCAGCCATCGACGCGGCTACCGGCACCGGCAGTCACCAGCGGCGTGTCAGCGTCGAATATCCGTGTCAGCGCGTCGACGCCTTCTGTGGACGAGTGTCGACGACCGCAGCTGGCACACGTGGCGCCCGTGTATAAGCGCCCTAAGTTGCAGTTTTAAAAGGCACTGAGTTTTGACCCGAAACCCTTTAAAAGGTTTAATTTTTAGAAAACGATGTTTTATCCCGTGTTTTGCAGGCAATGAAAAACTGCTACAATAAACATAACATAAACATTTACATACAGGCACATACATTGCTTCTGGCCCCACACTAGGCTACCCTGTGTCATGGGAACCAGAAACAACGACATCACAAACATGTAAACATCCAAGACGTGGGTTTTTTTTTCCCCAGCCGGGATTCGAACCCGGGACCGAGGTCGTTATATCATTAGTACACGAACGTAAATTTCCCCACCATTCTACGGAGTTGTAATAGCTCAGGTGGGTGGTCGAGCGGTCCTGAAACCAGAAGACCCCGGTTCGAGTCAGTGTCCGATTATTTTTTTCCCCCTTTTTTTCATCGTATCTAAATATAATTTCAACAAAAACACGAATAACAAAAAACAAAAACCGAGCAAAGCTCGGCCATCCGGGTACTGTTACTTAATATGAGATACCTCTTCCTAGAACTAAGTTACGCTGTTGTGGTGATGTAAATGATTCATATTAATAAAGCACTTTTAGGTCACATCAAAGGTAGAGTGTGGTAATGTGGGAAATAATCTGTTTTTTAAATTCATGACATGAAATTACCCCTTAATAACAGTACCAAAGGGGTAAGGGACCCTATTACTAAGACTCCACTGACCGTCTGTCTGTCTGGCTATCTGTCACCAGGCTGTATCTCATGAACCGTGATAGTTAGACAGTTCAAATTTTCACAGATGATGTATTTCTGTTGCCGCTATAACAAAAAACACTAAAAACAGAATAAAATAAATATGTAAGGACCCCCCCTCCCCCCCATATAACAAACGTTGTCTAAAAACAGCGCTCGCCATCTAGCGGCCATCTTACATAGATTCACAGCGCCGATGTCATGTCGCTAATTGTCAATGTTAAACGCTTCTTGTTGGTTTCTATAGATGGCGCTGTACTCAGTGTACCTAATCTATCTTGTCTTGATCTTCGTCTAATTTTGTATAGATGGTACGGAACCCACCCGTCGTGCACGAGTCCGACTCGCACTTGGCCGGTTTTTTTCGATTACTTTTTGCACAAAAAATTTGCACGCGTCGTGAGCAAAACATAAGTATCTGCTTTTCCTAATTGTTTCACAAATAAATCTAAAGACCTTATCTTATGGGAATTCACTTCTACGAGAGTGAGTCTAGAATAGCATTCGTAAATACTTGCCTTCAGTCTTTCTCCACAGCGTTTTCTTTTTGGCTAGCGGATATTTTGTGTCTTTACTAGCTCTCTACGAAAAAGTGTCAGTATTTCGGTGGGCTTTAAAACTTTAGACCTTCACATAGCCTGAAAATGAGTCCTGAAATCCTCTTTTGCTTACGTAGCCACCATTCTATGAAGTTGGGACATTTAAGGTGTATTTAGACTGCACGGACGGATAAAGTCAGGTCACTCTAACTTTGCAACATGAACTTTGTCTATCTTTGTGTTAGGCGCGTGTCACACAGATGGGACGTGGGGCGAGGGCGCGGTAAGGTTAGGTTGCTCTTCGGTCACACTTGGTCTGTGACTCTATACATCTTAAAAACCTATTTAGAGGCTAAAAATTGTAACTATAGTTGTTGATGAGTGCCTCATGGAATCTTATTATTTAGGTAGCAACTGATATGTTTAACACGATTTGAGGAAACTTGATTGGAGTGGATTGTTTTACACTGCCTTTTTCTCCTGCACGTTACATTTACAGTGATCAGTCAGGATCGTAGCAAGTGGCAGTCCCTGGTCTCTGCCTACTCCTCTAGGATACAGGCGTGAGTTTATGTATGTATGTACGTTACATTACATTGACATGCAACAAACACTATTTAAATTATATACGCTGAAATAAATTTCTGATTTCTGATCAATTGGAAACGTTAAGTATGGAAAGAAATATATCGGGTGAATGTGGGTGGAAGGGCCATTAAGAGCCGTCCCAGGTGGACATGTTTCAACCAAATGAGGAATGCCTTAGCGAAGAGCAAGATAAAAAGTGCCCGAAAAAGGAGAGCGTGCATGTAACGACTTATTAACGTAGATGAATGACAGAGCTACGTCAGGATCATGGCATCTGATGATTTGGTAAAAAAAAACCACTGGGAAAGAAAACATCGTGAGGAAACTTTCATCTTGGTTGGCTCCGCACGTATTGACTTGTCTTTTTCTGTGGGCTAGGCCGACTAAGCTGTCAGGATGGTATAGGTGCTGGGCAAGTCTACTCTACATCTAAGTCTACATCTAAAACCAATGTCCCGCACTGCGGCGTCCGAGTGGTCCCTTCACCCACCTAGTGTGAGTGAAGGTGCCACTGGACGCTGCATAAATCATCTCATTACGTAGTTCCGACGGCCAAAGTTATTGACATAGATGGTGTTAACATTTTGCAAAAACGAATTATATAAACAACATCATAACGCTTAAGCGCGTCACAAACGGCGAAGATACTATCTTAAGATAAAATATATCGCACCTTCGGTGGTAGAAGGGCACAACTTACAAACAATGGTGAAATGAGTTAAGTATGACTGCCTCGTCGGACTAGCCGTTAAAAGATAAAGATAAAAAAGTATTTATTACCTCATCAGAAAAAAAAACTTAAAACAAAGTAAGGCTTAACTAGTGATGACATAAAATAAGGCAAAAGGTAGTGGCTTAGTGCTCAAGGCGCTTACTACCAAGATAGAGGCCGTGGGTTCGATTCCCACTGGGGGCCGCCGTACATTTGTACAAATGGCCTCAGTCAATTCAATTCAATTCAATTCAATTCAATTCAATTCAATTCAATTTATTGCGATAAATTACAGTAAATAGGTCTTAAGTAGGTATTATTCATACAAGTACAAGTGTAATTTTACCGGGCACGGCATGGCAATATCATAATAATATTTTTATTAAAAAGTCTAGGTGTATTTCCATGTTTGTAATGTCGTTGCCATGTTACCATAGCACAGGGTATCCTAGTTTGGGACCAGGTCAAGCGATTGTGTTGTGTGGAAGTTATTATTATTGTTATGCAGAAATGCCTTAAAACACTCCTCTATCTGGTGGGATAAAGACTCCCATTAGATTCAGTTAAAAAGTCGCTTTTTAACTGAATCTATCCTCCTTTAAACTCCTCTATCCCTTCACTGAATAGTCTATGTAGTGTATTTATTTTCTGCTTAAAGTAGATTATTATTAAGTATTTTTGCAGTTTGTGTAGTTTATTTTGTTTTGTCGCTGCTCTGAATCTCCAAGGTTTGTTGAAAGAAATCTCTTACCGAGATAAGCTCGCCTTTATACGTGTTACTTGTAAAGTATAATAATTCAATCACAGACTGAATACGCATTTTTTATCTGTGTACGAACGAAGCCAAGGACCCTAGTTTACCTTCAAACGACAACTTAGGTGATTTTCTTTTTTCAATCTTTTCGAGCCGAATTCTCTAGACATTTTTTTTCTAAAGGTAACCTTCGAAAAGAGTCTCTTGAATAAAATTGTTAGCAAATCCTTGCCCGTACCGTTCTGATTGCCCTTTTAGATTCGTTGAGGCATATCGAACGATTCTGAAGTGTTTTCAAAGTAATAGAACCAAAATAAAATAATAAATCATTCTGCGACTTTAGAGAAAATACTTTGACGTTTTTATTTTAAGCAAAAAGACAGAAGCTGTCGCCCATGACGACTTTTCTACGCGCTTTCAAGCGCGTTTTGTGACATTTTTGAGAACCTGTGCAAACACGCTATATTCCGCTGAAATCTTTTTGATGGTAACGTGAACATAGTCACAGATCGTTTGCAGATCGCTTACTTTAGTAATTGACTGATAGTAAGTTACTACGCATCACACTACGTCAATTACTCATACGTACACTGTAAAAACAGTAAGCAATGTGCAAACGATCTGTGACTATGTTCCAGTTACCGCCAAAAAGATTTTTGCGGACTATACAGCATAGCATAGTTTTTGCTTCCATTTTTACGAAAGCGGTGTGCCCGTGCGAGTACGGCGCCTTCGAATCGCGTTCAAGTGGCCGTGGGGAGTGGCTCTAAGCTTTTAATAAACAATTCTTCCTACTCAATCTCCGAAGGTCTTCATCAGTTCTTCACCAAATTAAAATGAGACCAACAGAACGGCAAACTCTTTCGAAAAAAAAAACGAATTATTGGTTAAGATTTGACGGAGTTACGTAGGAAACTAACAAAACAAAAAACTGCGCGTCGAATTGAACGTAATTTCCTAGTGTATATACAATAAATAATATTGAAAAGCGTCTTTTTTTTACTGTTAATCAGCAATACAAAGTCATGACCTAAAATTATTGTTATGTTCCGTGTGGCACCGGATTAAGAATAGCGTCACTCCATTTCCTTCCGTGGATGTTGTAGAAGGCGACTAAGGAAATCAATTACCAGGAGACGGGCAGCAGCGTCTTCCTGAGATTCCAACCGCATACCGCGATCGCCAACCCGCCTGCCAAGCGTGGCGATTATGGCAAGAGCCCTCATGGTTATGAAAACCTGCAGTGGGGGTTTAAAATTATTATTACTAAAACAAACACTAAAATGAGACGTAAAGCCAACAAAATGGTAATGGTTGACAAAACTCAGCGTAAGCAGCACTAGACGTATGTACAACGCTTGTTTTCAGTTTGCCCCGAGCACAAAGTGGACCAAAAAAGTGTGATCTACACTTCTACACTATATTATAATACCTACGTTATAATAATATATTATGAAATAGTATAGATGAATAATAGAATAATTTGTAATAGAATATATAGAGAAAAAGTTTGTAAGTTAGTATGTAGGGAGTAATCTCCGATAGTACTAGTACAAATCTAAATAAATAAATAAAATTAAACGATTTGAAAAATTCTTTCACCAGTATTCAGAATGGACCTTCAGTTTACTACGCGAACGAAATCGTGGGCACTGCTATGTTGTAGTGTAGTGAAAACCACTTTCTATCTCCACAAAGCGACATCTACCTACCTACCTAAGATGAACCAGTAATGTAGGCCGTCCAATGAACAATAATTAGTTTACTACTTCCACGAAGCAAAAGTTCGGAACTGGAGCAAAGTTGCGCGGCTTTGTATGTTCACATCATGTCTTTGGGCGAGACTACAAGAAAGTGGCAGTGATAAAACTTCCTACATCTCCTTATTACATCTTGAAAACGATGGAACCTAATGGACTGTATGAATGCCACATGACTGATAATAAAAGCGTAGAAATTACCGTAATATTATGATTTTAATAAACTAAAAACACGGGCAGAAAAAATAACTACGTGACAGACAAAAAACTCTTCAACCGCACATTAAAACGATATAAAAAAACCTAAAAAGCAGCAAGGATTTCGCGACACTTTTGTTCCCTTTTCTTCGGTTCATCATCTTCATCATCAGCCATTTGACGCCCACTGCAAGACATAGGCCTCCTTCTTGGTTATCATAACCACGAGGGGTTTTGCCATAATCGCCATGCTTGGCAGGCGGGTTGGCGATCGCAGTATGCGGTTGGAGTCTCAGGAAGATGCTGCTGCCCGTCTCCTGGTGATTGATTTCCTTAGTCGCCTTCTACGACATCCACGGAAGGAAATGGAGTGACGCTATTCTTAATCCGGCGCCACACGGAATCGGTTTCTTCGGTTGTCACTGTTTACTTTTATGCTACTTACTAGACTAATCGTGGTCTTTTTATTTTTCCCCATAAATAAGAGGGTACTCGTTAAGTCTCTGAATATAAAATTAATAATATAATTGTCGGTTGAAGATTTTCCAAATGATAGTGACATACACCAGTAACTAGTACCTCGAAGACAGCAGCAAACCGACTTATTTATTGGTTAATTATAAATTAAACTGACTCAATAAATTTTCTTGTTCAGTCACTTACAAAAACTTCTCAACACTGTAACGCAATCAATCAACTTACCAAATTTTTCTACACCATTTTCAAAATTTCCTTTATAACGTGGACTTTTGTATGCCGATTAGGGTATCTTAATCAACCGGCAAGTAAAAACCAAATGTTTTGGTAAATGTAAAACATCGTTGATGTTCTCTCTTCTAATTTTATTTTTAGCCTACATACGTCCCACTGCAGGGCACAGGCCTTCTCTCAGGGAGAGAGTATGGGCTTCTTTCACCACGCGTGCCCACTGCGGATTGACGATTTCAAGCGCTGAGGTACGTGAATAGCTCGGACAGTCAGGTTTCCTCACGATGTTTTCGTTCACCGTTAATGTACAACAAATGTACATAACTGTTGAGCTTGATCTATGCGAGTTCGATGAGCAGAGGTCGGGACAGCGGAGAAAGTAAAATGTCGATGCAGCGTGATAATCTTTTACTATTCTTGTTGGTGCAGATGAAGGAACAAAAAGAGAGAGACTCCTAAATCAGTTACAATCCTATTTAAAGAGATAAGTACTGCCAACTTTACAGAATAAAATCAAGTAGATGGCGCTGATAGCGCCACGGATATCTAATCACAATACTAATTAAATTAATGAACACCTCTGGATTACTTGAAGTTATTATTTTAGTATATTTTAATGTAATTAAACAAATTGAATTATTGTTAATCAATAAACTTAATTATACAGCAATTCAAGAATGATTACTAAAAATAAATATTGATTATGTTTCCAAGTTTTTATGGAGCTACCAACTTCAGCATCAAAGTTGAAGTAGGTGGCGCTGATGGCGCGGCGGATATTGATTAACAATACTAATTAAGTTAACGAATAGTTCTGAGTTACTTCAATAAATCATTTGAGAATACATAATTCATTTAAAATAAAATCAATTGTTGCAGAACAATAAAATTAATACAGCAGTGTAATTCAAGAGTAATTACGAAAATAAGTGTCTATTATGTTTTTAACTAATGTTAATTAAATTAATTGTAGTGACTTGAATCTACAAATGAAATAAACATCACATTATTTACTTATATACTTAGTGACCTAGCCTAAATAGTCTAACACTCGGCCATCCTGATCAGAGCCGTGCCCCACGGCGTTCTTGGTTCAATGTGTCCGTCGATGATGTGCTGTAACCCGTTGACAGAGCGGCACCACCGCCGCCGTAGGGTTTCTTTTGCAGCACCGGAGCCTGTTGTTTGTCCACCTGGAAACGGAGAATTTTCGGAGAGTCACATGTAAAAAACAATATTATCCTATGTGTAAGGTTTTAGTAGTTCTTTTTATGAAAATAACATAGGAATTAGAGCATGGATTTCAAATTATGCACACAGCTTTGAGACGCACACAGCATGATTGTAATATATCCATACAGTTTTGACGCACACAGCAGGATGTTATTTATTGTTATTTTGTTGTTTTATTTAGGAGCGCACACAGCATGATTGTTTTGTATCAATACAGTTTTGGCGCACACAGCATGATGTAGGTACAGTTGCACTCAACTTAATACGCACACAGCCTGATATTGTATTATAGCACACAGCATTTTTGGTTCTTATTTTCCTAAATGTTAGTATAATTGTTATATATTATAAATCTGCTAAAATTTATTTATCACAAAATTGCACACAGCTTTTCTCTACTATACCGCTGTAAATATATTTTTTTTTGCAGGATTTCAAAATAACAATCGATCAAAGAATTTATATCGAAAATAAACAATTTATTTTATCTATTATGATGTAACTGATAATATCAAAGATCAATTATACTCATTACTATTTACATATTACGCAACATTTAAAGAACAAACTTATTTCAACATACTAACAAGCAAAATTATGAGAGTTTTTATAACTCTATTACTGCTAAAAATTGTGATACAGTTACCTAACTTTCTAGTAAATCAATTAGATCGTCTCTATCAATTTCGTGTCCTTCACTGTCAGTTGAATCACTATCTGAAACTACGGCTTTATAAGGCCTCAAGGAATCTCCAGCTACCACTGCCCTGAAGTTTCTGTAACCACGCATTCCTTTAATTGAATTTATCGTGTAACGATCAAATGTGTGGTTGGCCTGCACAATTTTATAAGGCCCTGAGTATCTATTACCCAACTTTTTGCTTATCCCTACGGAGTGCTCTGTTACTCCACCCTTCCATAAAACCAATTGACCTACAGTGTATTTAGTACATTTTTTATGCTTTCTATCGTACTGTTTCTTCATTCGAATTCTATTTTTGTCAATGTTAGATTTAGCCAGAGTACGTCTATCTGTCAACTTTTGTCTTTGCATTTGATTGTCTGATCGTCCAGGCGATGCTGAGGGAACGGGTAAGATATTATTACGATGCGCAAACATTAAATTGAAAGGAGCTACTTTCGTGGTAGAATGTTCTGTATTATTTATCCCCAATATAATATCCGGTAGTTTGACATCCCAACTGCATTCCTCTATGACGGAAGTATTCAAACCGTCTAAGACAGTTCGATTGACTCGCTCTATCTGCCCATTGGCACGTGGTACAGCAATAGCGTTAAGTATGTGTTTAATTTGGTATTCCTTAATAAAGGCTTTAAAATAACGACTTGTGAATGACTTTCCCCTATCGGTAATTATTCTGGAAGGTTTTCCGAAAACTGAAATAATATTCCGTAGCTCTTTAACCGTTTCTGTAGAACGAACACTTTTGACTGGTTGAGCAAATACAAATTTAGTAAAGGAATCAATTATCATTAGGATATAATTGTTTCCTCTGCGGCTTTTCGGAAAAGGTCCCAGATGGTCTACGTGCAGCGTGTGCATCGGTTCATCAATTTTTTCAATAGGATGCAATTCACCCTCCTGTCTACCATAACTTGATTTTCCATATGCACATTGTAGGCAACTTTTTACATATTTCCGAATAAATTTAGTAATATGGGGAAACCAATAAGAGGACTTTACTAGTTTTTCGACCCTTTCAAAACCTGGGTGCCCAATATGATCGTGAAATTTTTGTAATATGCTAAATTTGGCGAGCTTCGGAATGACGAACCGATTACCATGAAAAGTCTTTCTGTACAGACATCCATCTACAACCGCATAGTTATTTAGCAAATCTGGGTTATCAGTACCACCTGCAATTTGACGAACGATATTCTGGATATTATCATCCTGCAATTGAACGGTAAGCGCCCAATCAGCTTCGTTGATCAAAAAGCAGGTAGGACTATTTGGTGAGTTGTCATCAACGGGACTACGACTTAATGCGTCTGCGTGACGCATCCTATCTCCCGATCTGTATTCAATTTCTAACTCAAAGTCTTGGATGGATAGCCACCATCGTGCAATACGCGGTACAAGATCCTTTTTTGTTAGTGTTGCACGGATGGCAGCACAATCAGTAACTACTTTGACTGGTATACCGACAAGATAAATGCGAAACCGTTTTAAAGATTCTACTACCGCGAGAGTTTCCAACTCATAGCTGTGATAGAACCGTTCCTCGCGACTCGTGACTCTACTGAAGTATGCTATTGGCTTTAAGTTACCGTCCGCTTGATACTGTAAAAGAATTCCACTTAGTCCTATTTTGCTCGCGTCTGTATGTAGCTCAGTCCTAGCATTACGGTCATAGATAGCAAGCACCGGCCTCTCGGTTAAGCGCATTTTTAGGGTGTTAAAAGCATGCTCTTGCTCAGAGTCCCAGCACCACTCACGATCTTTTTTTGTTAGTTCAGTTAAGGGGCGAGCAATTGTTGCAAAATTTTGTATGTATTTGCGAAAATATGACGCTAACCCTATAAACTGTCTGACCTCATGAACATTAGATGGCGTTTTAAATTTGGTCACAGAATCGATCTTATGTAGCCCTGGTCTAATCGTTCCCGCTGTGACCTCATGGCCAAGGTAATCAGTAGTGGTCTTAAGAAAAGTGCATTTATCAATATTTAGAAGCAAGTTGGCCTCTTTAAGGCGCTGTAGCACTCGCTCTAATAGCGCTAAGCCTTGCTCAATAGTAACTGTGGCTAGGATGATATCATCTAAGTACACAGCAACAACGCCGTCTTTAGTGACGTCACCATTCACTTGTTTTTGCTCTGAGCATTTATGAGAAACATTGCTTAACTTTCCCAGTGTTAGTTTTAGAGCTCTAGAAAAGACGGCGGGAGCATTAGCTAACCCAAACGGCATTTTTAAGAATTCATATTGCCCGGATTGGGTGACGAACGCAGTTTTTGGGATTGAATCAGGGGCCATTCGAATCTGGTAATAACCCTGCGCTAAATCAAGTGTACTGAAATAGAATTTTCCTGATAACAAATTAATGAGATCATCTATGTGAGGCAGGGGAAATCTATCTTTTACAGTTATCGAATTCAGTGCACGGTAATCTATACAAAGTCTATATTCTCCGTTTTTCTTTCGAACAAGGACTACTGGGCTGGCGTAAGCTGAACTTGACTCTCTCGCAACACCAACGTCTATAAGCTCCTGTACCTTTTGATCAACAATCTCTCTCTCTTTGTATGATAACCTATATGGCTTACAATGTACTGGTTTGTCCGTGGTAGTTTCTATGGACATCTCTATCAGATGAGTACATCCTAAGTTTCGCGTATCCGAAGTTACAGGGTTCATATATTCTTGTAACAATTCTAACAACCTACAACGTTCGTTCTCACTTAAGGTATCTGAATGTACGACAGCATTGAGATCGGGGTTATTTTTGGTTATGCCACCTATCTCAACGCTCATTACTTTACTTTCCTTGCAGATTTTGGCCCGAGTAATTATTTTCCCAGCGTGCCACACGATATTTTCATTACTTAAATTAATAACTCGAATAGTATCGGTGGTAGGAGTTAGCAAAGAACCCGGAACAAAAGTCAAACATTTGGTTACAAAAACTGGTGGGGTGATAAGGCTGACACTAGGTATTTCGCAACCGGTTTCTATTTGAACAGAGCATTCGCTTCGTGGTGGAATTACAGTTTCTGTAACTAATCTAACCGCATACTTCTGTCTAAAGTCTGTGCTACCTAGCGTGTTTTGAAGTATAACTTCATCACAAATATCATTTTTTATTAGAGTAGCGCTGTTTGCTGTTGTCACTAGACTAATTGCCTGGTGGTTAATAACAGACTGACCTATTATGAGTTCAATGTCGTCTGTCAAATTACACACTATTTCTGCGCAACTAGCTATTGAAATACCATCGACAAGGACAGTAAAATTAACTTTGCCGAGGGAATAACTGTGACTCCCGTCAAAACCCCTCATAATAATACCTGATGATTCTTCTTTTAAATCAAGTTCCCTCGAAACACACTGCGTTATAATATTAATTTTACTGCCTGTGTCTATGTATGCGAGCACCTCACGGTTGTTAATGAGTACCACTTTTTCATAGCAATCTAATCGAATTTCTATAGTTTTAAATGAAGAATACAGCACCTTTTTAGGGATCCAGCAGGTCGCAGCTTCATGGCCGCGTTTGTTGCAGTTCGTGCAGAGAAGATGGCTCCGACAGTCCTTGCTCTCGTGGCCGGGCTTCCGGCAGATGTAGCAGAGCTGGTACGATGGCAGGACGGCACTATTGCCGCGTCGCCACGAAGATCCCCGCGAGCTGACGCCCCTCGTGGTAGCAGCTTCCACTCTCTTGTAGTTTTCAAGCGAGGATAGGTACCCATAGTACAGGTCTTCGGCTGTGTTGCATCTGAAAGCTTTAGAATTTGCTCTCAACTCGTTCGGAAGACCGCGAATTAAGCAGGATATGGTAGCTTCTTCATCTAATTTACATCGCTTGATAAGAGACAGCTTTTCATGAAAATAAGCGGTCATCGTTTCATCGTCCTTTTTCTTCCGAGAAAGCATTAGTTCAAGTAAGTCGACAAAGTCTATGGCCATGGGAAATGCTCGCTCCAATGCAATTTTCCATTCTACCCAATCTAAATTGTAATCATCTAAATTTTCATACCATTCCCGAGCTGACCCACGTAACCTCATGTGCATTATGAAAATTTTGTCTGCTTCACTCCAACTATAGATTTGTCCCAATTGATCTATCTTGTTCAACCACAATTTAACAGTCATGGATTTGGGCCCTGGAGTAAATTTTGGGATTAACTCTGCATCTAAATGAGTGGTTTTCCGTCTCTTCAATTGGTCGGTAGAAGGAAAAAAAAAATTTTCTGTTACCTCGGTGTCTTGGTCGTCGTTCTCAGCACTCCTCTTACCCAATCCTGCGATGTAAGGTCCCAACGGGGACCTGGTGGGCGTCTTAGACATCCCACTTCTGACGTGTTGAGCTTGATCTATGCGAGTTCGATGAGCAGAGGTCGGGACAGCGGAGAAAGTAAAATGTCGATGCAGCGTGATAATCTTTTACTATTCTTGTTGGTGCAGATGAAGGAACAAAAAGAGAGAGACTCCTAAATCAGTTACAATCCTATTTAAAGAGATAAGTACTGCCAACTTTACAGAATAAAATCAAGTAGATGGCGCTGATAGCGCCACGGATATCTAATCACAATACTAATTAAATTAATGAATACCTCTGGATTACTTGAAGTTATTATTTTAGTATATTTTAATGTAATTAAACAAATTGAATTATTGTTAATCAATAAACTTAATTATACAGCAATTCAAGAATGATTACTAAAAATAAATATTGATTATGTTTCCAAGTTTTTATGGAGCTACCAACTTCAGCATCAAAGTTGAAGTAGGTGGCGCTGATGGCGCGGCGGATATTGATTAACAATACTAATTAAGTTAACGAATAGTTCTGAGTTACTTCAATAAATCATTTGAGAATACATAATTCATTTAAAATAAAATCAATTGTTGCAGAACAATAAAATTAATACAGCAGTATAATTCAAGAGTAATTACGAAAATAAGTGTCTATTATGTTTTTAACTAATGTTAATTAAATTAATTGTAGTGACTTGAATCTACAAATGAAATAAACATCACATTATTTACTTATATACTTAGTGACCTAGCCTAAATAGTCTAACATAACTTAGAAAACAAAGTTATAGGTACATGCCCGCACTGGGATTCGAACCTGGGTCTCTCGCTTCCGAGTCCAACTTTCTACCCACTAGGCTACCACCGCAGTGGTGCAAGTCGGCCTTAATTGGTATATGAGTGAAACCTACTGCGTCACTCCAGAATTAGTTGTCCACCTCAACATCCGTTGTAATTCGCATTGACTCGACTCGGTGTGTCAAGTGAAATGAGAAAACTTGATGAACTTACTTCAGATGTGGTTACCGAGGATGTTCCTCTAAGCGTTAGTTTTGTAGAGATTGAGAAAGGAATGTTACGTTGGTTTGAACACATGGAGAGGATAAAGGAAGAAATATTAACTAAAGAAATAAATCGAGCGAATGTGGATGGAAGGGCCAGTAAGGGACGTCCCAGGCGGATATGCATCAACTAAATAGGAGATATGTTACCAAGGGGAAATTTAAAAAGTACCCGAAACCTGCGTGCGTGCATGCAAGCACCAATGAATGTTGGTAAAGCGAAAGTGATCTGTCAGGATCGTGGCACGTGGCAGAATCTGGTCACTGCCTAGCCCTCCGGGTTTTTTTTTTCATAGCCGAAGTCAATGGTTATCAGCTGGCCCGGATTCTCAAACCACAGTCAGGAATGGACATCATTGGTTGAGAATAGTGGTGAGATGCACAAGACATGTTTTATAATCATCAGTTTCTTTTATCCCAGAATGGACGACCCCGTGAACTTTGTATCACCTGCATCATTTTTAGGGTTCCGTACCGGAAGGGTGCCAAACGGGACCCCATTACTACGACTTCACTGTCCGTCTGTCTGTCTGTCTGTCACCGACTGTCATGAACCGTGAATAGCTGGGCAGTTGAAATTTTCACACTTTAAGAAATACTAAAAATAAAATAAATATTCAGGGTCTTTTCACTCGATATATTTTTTTTCCATACAACTTGATTTAGGAAATTAGTTCGAACAATCCCCAACAGAGGGCAGGAACAACTGGGAACGTTCAGAAACTACACATATTCTTTTACCCTCTTGTTAAATTTTATGTTTTGATCGCATCCTTGACATGACGCTGCCGTCATGAGTGTTGCCACTTTAGCCAATTTTAGCTAAATCTAGTAACTCTTCAGACCCTGCTAAACAACATACTTTTTATATGAGCCTACACACATGACGCCAGAAATAGTATCGCTTTGTGCATACTTTAATATCGTCCTACCAGTTGGTCTAATCCAGTCGGTCATAGTTGTTTAAAATCTGTCCGTAACTGGTCAATCTCGTTGTATTTCGCATATCTACCGAGGCGTCGCATCCGTAATACATTACTATTTCATGTCCTAGCAACTGTTCTAGCTACTAATCAGCTAATTTAGTCCCAAACAAATTAACGCTCACTTACAATAAGAGATTCAAAGATGCTGCTACAGATTTATCCTCGAGCTCGCCCCTGTCTAGAAGGTGAAGTTTGTTTGATTAGGTATTTAATAAACTTTATTTTCTTCACGTTAAGTGTAAGTACTTTCAGTTTAGTCTTGTTTAATAAAAAACATTTTTTGACCAAAAAACAGCGTTAACCTAATAATGGTGAGAAAAACGAACTCGAAGACGGACATAGGTAAAACACTGAAAATAGCCGAAAGTTATCTGTTAAAATTATCGAAAGTTATCGTAAGCCAGCCTACAGACCGTCACGGCTTTAAATAACGTGGGCGATGTTTGAAGGAGGGCACCACCTGTAAGGAAATCTGAAAAACTCGTTAAAAGAAAATACTGGATTGGCTATGGTGACATTTACAAGACGGCGGCGTTCATTAGTGCTTCTACTCTTATCTATAGTTCTGCTGTCAGCCAAGTTCATTTAAAGCTGTCGTCAATGGAAATCAACTAAAGAATTCAAAGGAGTCAGTGAATAAGTTGATTTTTGTCTAAACACTAAATTTATCTATGCCACGAGAAAGAATGAAATATTCAGAACCTAGCCATTTTATGTATTGGTAGGGTCAGTTACTTTTTCCGTCGGCCAGGTGGCAACATTGCCGCCGCCATAATATTTGTTGTGCCTTTGACGTACGTTGCGAGCTGTGTTGTTTTTAAAATAATTTGCTGGCTCTAGCCATGACATCGATGAAGAGGACGCCGTCCATATGTTAGCTGCAACATGGGCAAATAAAAGAAAGAAAAAATATTTGCTTTGTTTTATTTTTGTTCTGCAAAATTATCTTCAAATACATGACCAACCATGGTATTATTTAGCATAGTAGCAATTAATGTTCCACCATATACTACTATTATGCTAAATAATGCCATGGTTAGTCATGTATTGAAGAAAATAAAAATTTAAACACATTGTCTATAGAAGCCTTTATAGCCTAGGATAGATATACATATGTATAACAGCGTTGTGGTTCGTCACATTCGCACTAGATGTCGCTTATCGGCTTGTTGACTGACAACTCTATCTCATAATATATAAGTTACTCTATGTAAATATTTAAGGAGGCCTCCCATACAACAAACGTTGCCTAAAGACAGCGCTGGCCATCTAGCGCCATCTATGTTACCTTCACAGCGCTGATGTCATGTCGTTAAATATCCATGTTAAACGCTTCTTGTTGGTTCCTATAGATGGCGCTGTTCTCAAATTCGATCTTTGTCTAATGTTGTATAGATAATGGTATGGAACCCTTCGTGGGCGATTCTGACTCGCACTTGGCCGGTTTTTTTGTTATTCTCATCCTTTAAACTTTCCCTGGACTTGACAAATAGAGAAAAAATGTTAACTGAAACAAATTGCCAAATGTGTCCAGCCGTTCTCGAGTTTTAGCGAGACTAACGGCAGCAATATTTTTTATATATTATTATGTACTAGCTTTTGACCGCAACTTCGTCCGCATGGAATGAGTAATTTCCAGGATTAAAAGTATCCTATGTCCCCGGGACTCAAAATATCTTAGTAAAAAATTTCATCGAAATCCGTTCAGCAGTTATTGCGTGATTGATTCACAAACATCCAACATCTTCACAAACTTTCACATTTATAATGTTAGTACTTCAGCAAATCATTGTCCTACATAGAAAAAGTCAATTTTAATTAACACATTTATTTTTAAGCATTTTCTATCAAACATCAAAGCAGAACGCATCAGAAGTAATAAGTAGGGTTACTTAATTCGTTGCCTTAAAATTTGACGTTCTCAATTTCCATCTCCGAAAGTCTTCACTTTAAAATGACAAATTAAAATGGGACCAATCAAAAGGACGTTATATATGTTCGAACAAAAAAGGGATTGTCGAAATCGGTTCAGATTTGAAGGATTTGTGACAAAACATAGCCAAAACAAATATACGCACCGAATTGATAACCTCCCCTTTTTTGAAGTCGGTTAAAAAGGGCTCAAATCATTTCATGTAAATATTTTGCGCACAGTGTGGGCTGGCCAAGAATTTAGTCTGGTGCACTAAATAAAGTGCAATAAAGTGTTTTCTACCTATCTATCTACATGTAGAAATTAACTCACGCCTGTATCCCAGAGGGGTAGGCAGAGACCAGGGACTGCCACTTGCCACGATCCTGACAGATGACTTTCGCTTCCTCAACATTCCTTAGTCGTTGCATGCGCGCACGCCGGTTTCGGCCACTTTTTATCTTGCCCTTTGCTAATGCATCCTAATGCATGCTAATGTGGCAGGAAGACCGGTCGAACGCTTCGAACCGGTCTTTTTGGAAATCCATGGAGGAGGCCTATGTCGAGCAGTGGATAATGATGAATGCATCCCCCATTTACTCTTGTGAGTTTCACTAAATAAATACATCCCCTATTTACTCTTGTGAGTTTCACTAAATAAATACATCCCCTATTTACTCTTGTGAGTTTCACTAAATAAATACTTAAAAATTACTTAGTGTCTCGTTTTTTTTGGACAAAATAATGTCAAGAGACAGAGTGATACTTAATTGTTTACTAAGCTACATTCTACATTTAGCGAAGGAACGATAAAAAGTAACCGAAACCGGCGTGCGTGCATGCAACGACTAATGAATGCTGATGAAGCGAAAGCGGTTTGTGGAAAGTGGCAAACCCTAGTCTCTGCCTACCCTTCTGGGATATAAGAGTGAGTTTATGTGAAGTAATGTTTGATAAATTAATTTAGCCCATGACCGCCTCGTTGGTCTAGTGGTATCACGTTTGATTACCACGCCGGAGGGCGTGGCCTTTTATAAAGTGATTTAAACACGTATTTAGTGGAAAATATCATCATCATCAACCCATTATGTCCCCACCGAGGGGCACGGGTCTCTTCCCTGAGGAAGGTATAGGCCATACTCCACCACGGGGGCCAAGTCCGGATTGGTGGAGGCTTGTAGACTAGTGGCTCGTCTACTGACAGAAGTTGTCAAGCCGCCCTAAGGCCTCTGACTTGGCTTAACGACTGCCATCTATCGAAGGCAGCCGGCACCAACAGCTTAACGTGCCTTGCGAAGCACGGAACCGCTCGGAAAAATGCCACTAGCGTTAGGCATAGACGGCGACCCATCCATGCACTGAACGCGCCCAGTGTTGCTTAACCTTCGTGATCGTTTAAGATCACTCAGGCAGCCGGGGCTACGAGCGATGGAAAATATGCACAATAGTATTTATCCAGCACAAGAAGAAAAAACAGAGTACGACATAAAACATCGTGTGGATCAAACAATGTCGAGATGCGATCGGCCAGGATTAAAACAAGGTTCAGCCAGTCGGTGATGAAACCTCTAACATGGGTTCGATTCCCACTGGGGGCCGCCGTTCATTTGTACCTATAAATGGCCTCAGTCTGGGAGTATTGCCATGTTTGTGATGTCCTTGCCCGGTTCCCCTAGCTCAGGGTATCCTACTTTGGAACCGGGTCACGTGATTGTGTGGAAGTTATTATTATTATTTATTTTATTTCAATTCTTTATTGCACTAATTACATTGTAAGTGTACAAGGGCGTGCTTAATGCAAGAAGCATTCTCTTCCAGCAAACCTTTGGTTTTGAAGAGACTGAGGACGGGTAGTGCAAGAAGAAGATTAAATACAATAATAAACTTACGTAAACCTAGGGAAATACATTAACTTAGACTTAGTGAGGGGGGGGAACAATAGAAATTATTATAAACCTACATAAACGATAGTACATAAATAAATAAGTATTATTATTATGTTCTCTGTTATAAAAAAATTAATATTGTTATTATGTTCTCAGCACGTAAACCGGCGGTAAGCCAATCCAGAAACTACCGGGACTGCATAACAGCCTTTTAACTAATAAATTGCATCGGGATCGGTCGGTAAATGTACTTTTTATCCCTAAGCTCTAAATCCTCGGGACTATTCGCAGTCCGAGCAGGTTTTACAATAGATGGAGCTATTTCCCTGTAGGAGGACCATGTATAACAAACACCGCAGAAAGTTTCATGGAATTACCATGCCGGAGGTCGAGGGTTCGATCCCCACTGGGAGCCACTGTACAAATGTACAAATGGCCTCAGTCTGGGTGAATTTCTCAATTGAAACAAATAGTTTCAATTAAACAACCATTACTATACAAATATTGGTCTAATGAACAACTATGCATTTCAGAGACTCGCCCTCCCCTAGTTAGATGCACATATCTAGCTGTTATGGTCGCCCTACCAGCCACAAAACCGGCAACCTCTCCCCCTTTTGTTCGACGCAACGTCACTGCGGGCGGTTTTAAGCAGCACAATCAATCTTTTGCCACATTTTTATTGGATCTTACTGAAAGGACAGTGGTAGCAGCGGTAGCAGAAGCGGTGGCAGTGGGTAGAACATTGGACTCGGAAGCGGGAGACCCAGGTTCGATTCCTAGTGCGGGCATATACCTATGACTTTTCTTTCTAAGTTATGTGCATTTGTGAAGTTATAGTAGAAATACCACTCGCTAACGGTGAAGGAAAACATTGTGAGGAAACCTGGGTGTCCGAGCTATTCACATACCTCAGCGCTTGAAATCGCCAATCCGCGGTGGGCACGCGTGGTGATTAAGCCCATACTCTCTCCCTGCGAGAAGGCCTGTGCCCTACAGTGGGCCGTATATAGGCTGCTTATGTATGTATGTTTAATAACTGCTGAAAAACCACAAATAAAAAGTCAACATCAAACCAAAACTGAAAATTATCTTAGAATGTATCCACGTGGTTTTAGTAGAGAATTTTACCTCTAATCTTGCAATATAATTTCAAAAGGGTTTAATTTTCTGGCATCCAAAGCATTCCTAGAGCTGAGGCTGTGTCTAGAGAGGTGAGAATGCATAATATTTCGTTCCCAGTCATTGTAGCCCGTACTCAACCTCCACTGTTGAAATCAGATATTTATTTCAACGTAAAAAATTTACGTTGTGTTTGTTGAACGTAAATGTATGTGAGGGGGATGCGTTTGAAGAAGAAGAAGCAGAAGAAGAAAGACATTTATTATACCAACAAGATCCATCACAGAAACAAAATAAGCAGATAATTAACATAATATTCACAACAACAGAATAGTTATTTACACAACTAGGGCCGTAAAATAAAGAAAGGCCGATATCCCAGAAGTTTAAGGCCCGAGCCGCAGGCGAGGGTCATAAATATGCGATAGAGGGCTTTCTATTTTACAGTCCGTGTTTGTACACAATTTTATGTCGTCACTTGGCCTCAAAGTGGGTTTTCCCGTAAGCGTAGCGTGCGGAAAACCCCGCTTTTTGGCCAGGTGTGGCATAAAGAAAATTAAATACACAACAGACAAAACGAATAAATAAAACAGGACCATAGATGGAGCCTGTGGTGTATCTATGTTGCCACAAAAGGCAGATGACTCAGCGTTGTGCTGAGGAAGTGATCCCTTAGCGCTGATTTTCAGTCAGTGCCAACCGTAATCGATAATAATGCAATAACATACATACAATAAAGTAAAAAAAAATATCGTCATAAAATACTTACATATATTATTAGTTTTAAATGAATATTGTGTGAAATATAGAGGAATAGATACGTTTCTTCCTAAACAATTCAAAGAACAGAAGAGTTTTGTAGGATATACTTTATTGCACACATAAAAACACGTAACTTAGAAAACCAAGTCATAGGTACATGCCTGCACTCGGGATTGAACCTGGGTCTCTCGCTTCCAAGTCCGATGTTCTACCCACTAGGCTACCAATGCTCTTTTACTAAACATATACATTCAGGGCCTGCTAATTTCATCAAATATTTATGCTGAGAAACAATAAGTAATAAAGTTAGCCATGATTAAACCAATGCTTGATCACCCACTTAGGACCATATCAATAAAGCGCTCTTATCTGAGATGGTTAAGAGTTCCCCCAGTTAAGAGCGCTACAAACCTATGCATCTATTAGTCTTGTGGAAGGATTAACTCTTAACTCTTTTATAACCAGAAACTTTCTTTAAAACAAAGTGAGGCACTGCGATAGTTTCGTTCACAAACATTAACTTTTATTTTTATCCTTCCTCCACTACCTGCACCGACGAGTTGACTGTGGAAAAAAAAACTTGCCATCTCCACAAACTTGACATTGGCAGAATCCTAGGGGTGCCATAGAAAAAAAAATTGTCATTATCATCCAAAAATAAAACTATGGGTCGAGCGTCGTATGGTCGGTGCCAGCCAACTCAATTTTTCTTTCACTTGTTTACGCATATCGAGCTACAGAAACCTAAACATTGAACTTAACAGAAAACATTTTTCAATGTTACCACACTTCCTTAGCTCTAAATTGACAGTTTCGAAGCAAAGGTCGGAAATGACGAATATTTACAAATATGTTGTATAATTACTGTTAATTTATATTCTTTTTGTTGCACTAACCCGTGCTGAGGACAATTTTAAAAACCTATTTAAAGGCTAAAAATTCCACCCATGCCGGAACTTGAACCCGCGACCTCTGGCTAACCGTGCCAGCGCTCTCCCAACTGAGCTAATCGGCAAGTGCAGGCATCAGTGAAATTTCGAGCCTCTTTACAAACTTCTCTGTATTACGTACAGGCAGCGACATCTGGCCGAAGCGAATTATATCACTTGCAGCCCCAAGTAACTCACTTTGCAGTTAGGTTTTTACATCGGAATGATATCGCTGTACCTACATGATTATATTCTTTTTGTTGCACTAACCCGTGCTGAGGATAATTTTAATAACCGATACTGTTAATTTATCAATAATACTCTATATTATTACAAACATCATTTCGGTTCCCTTTCTGATGCGTGGGAGATAGGTTATTTAATTAGTTATTTAATTTGGTCTAATGGCAGTGGTGAACTTTCTTTTTCTCATTTGCGAACATTCAACGACGCGCCCTCGGTGTTGTAGAGTGTAAGTGTGGTGTAAACTTACTTTAAATTTTTCATTCACTTGCACATGTTTGCCACTTAGTTACTATATGCGGAAACTTATTCTTAGCTTATGTGTAGTTATTCTAAGTCTCTGTCCATTTATTATGTAAGCTGCAAGTTTCCCAAATAAATAATAATAATATATAATAATGAAAAGAGTTTTCCGTCAAAACATTGCTACGATTTCAAAATCACGCTGTAGATTTACAATGCTCGTGGGTTCATTCCTCCTAAGCCGCCCGCCGTTTATCAAATTACGCGAGTAACAAACAAACGTTAATCTCTATGGTAATACGCTACTCAACAGAATGGCTAATCTTTCGTGCCATTTGGCCGGCAAATACATCCGTTGGCTAGTTGACTGACGCATGTCGCTCGCTTTGCTGGCGCTCAGATTACTGCAGAGAGCAGAGTGTTATGAGGGACCCTATACATTAGATTCCTTGCGTAGGTTCTTGAGTGCTTTATCGTAATATAACAATAATGTTTGTTTAGAAGACAAAGATGTCTGGCATTTACTCATATACTTATTTATTTAATCATCTATTCAATCATTTATTTAACTATGTAATTATTGGTATGCACTGCACCGCACCCTAGCATATTTGTGAGACGGACAGGCACTGGCTGAAAATCAGCGCTTTGGGTGAATACCCTCAGCACAACGCTGAGCCAGCTGCCTTTTCCCGCAACAGGGACACACCGCAACTTATGTTAATACAAAGTGTTTTATTGTTTTGTTTTTTCTTTTTTACCTTTTGTATTGTGATTTCATATTTTATGTTGTAACTTGTTAATGCATGTGAGTGTTTCTGTTGTTGAAATAAATGGTTTTTTTCTTGTTCTTCTTCTTCTTCGTATTGAAGCAATGTGAAGGGGACCTATTGTGTTTAAGGTCCAACACATTTTTTAATTTCGATCTCAAATTAAATACTTTGTCCTTTAATATACAGAGTGTTAATTTGCAAGCGTGCCATATTTTAGGACGTGATTATACTGCTGATTATCAACAGAAATCAATCATAAAAGAAGATTCTATTTTTTTTCTTTTATTCTCTGACGTCACACTTTTTATCGATAAAGAGAACGCCCAGCTCTAATATCGAATTATCTCGCGCATCCCTAAATTTTCGTATAAAAGGACGACGGCTTGGCAACCACGCGCATCCACACACACACACACACACACATTCGCACCCCGCGCGGCATGCGCATGCGTCAATCACAGATAGATAGAACAAACACGCCGCGCGAGCGCACCCCCAATTAGCCTAGCCCACTCAGTGACCGGACATCCTTTGTGACGTGCGCACGTGCCGGTATCGCACGCTCTTTCATTACGCCGCGCGCCGTTTCGTAAAGACAATGACGGACAACTACACAAATATTGAGTTAGTGGAAATGGTGCGACTGTACGCAGTGAGTGGCGATAGTTTGCGGCAAGCTGTCGAAATGTTCGCCGAAATGTTTCCGAATCGGCCGAGACCATCTCGCCAAGTAATGCTGGCTGCTACTCAACGGCTACGAGATTACCGCCAGTTTGACGTGCCCAACCATGCCCAAGGTCGAGGCGGAGTAGGAATCAGCGTGGAGCTGCAGGAACAAATTCTTGCTTATTTTGAAAATGAACCCCGTGCCAGCACCCGGGAGGCAGGGCGGCACTTCGGCATCAGCCACGTAACGGTGTGGAATGTGCTAAAGCAAGAGGAATTGCACCCGTTCCACTTCCGAAGAGTGCAAGAGCTTCTGCCCACGGATGCCGCCCCACGTGTTGCGTTCTGCCGATGGTTGCTTGAAAACCAAACCATTAACATTTTATGGTCCGATGAAAGTTTGTTCACGCGAATCGGTGTGTTCAATGTGCACAATGAACATTGGTGGACCCACCGAGAACACAACCCCAATAAAACAAAACGGGACTCATTCCAACATAGGTTTAGTTTTAACGTGTGGGCCGGCATAATTGGCGTGAACCTGTTGGGGCCTTATTTTATCGAGGGCCGCCTCAACAGCGCTACATACTTGGAGTTGCTGCACCACATGGTTGATGAGATGTTGGATGACGTGCCACTGAGCAATTATCAAAACCTCCATTTTCAGCAGGACGGTGCTCCTCCGCACTACGGACTCATAGTGCGCGAGTACCTCAATGACACTTTTGGTGACCGCTGGATAGGACGCGGAGGCCCAGTGGCCTGGCCAGCGCGGTCCCCGGATCTTACTCCCCTAGACTTTTATTTGTGGGGAGAAGTTAAAAGACTGGTGTATGCTGAAGAAGTTGACAGTGCGGCTGTGTTGCGTGAAAGGATTGTTTCTGCCTTCCAAACTGTTAGGGAAAATGTGTTTGTGTTGCAAAATTTAAAAAGTAATTTGTGTCGCCGTGCGAGACTATGCATAGCGCAGAATGGTGGCCACTTCGAACAATTGCTCCATACAACTTAATCATTGTAAGTACCCTGTAAATAACGTTTCAATTAGTGTAAATAATGGTGATTTCAGACTTTTAACTACGCCAGATCAACGATTTATCTGAAGGTAGGTTAGTACTTGGGTAGGTATGTTATCTACTTCCCACTTTTTTGTACTAACCTGTAAATAAACTAATTTGCGCATAATACCTACTAACCTCCTACCAAAGAAATTGGTTGTTTTGTCGGTCCTACGCCCGTGAGAGTAGGAAGGGAAATCTGAAATCATCTGTTTCTTGTGTTGTTATTGCTGTTTCTTTCACTCGGTGCAAAACTGCAAACTTGGCAACGGTGTCTCGGTCTTTTCCCATTGCGTGCGTGTCGCAGCACCTTCAATCTTAGGTTATTCCTATTCAAACCCTAAAAATAAGTTTTATTTTTATCGACGGTTTCCTTCAATATGGAAGACTGCGAGTAGACTGCATTAGCCGGTAACATGAATTACTATTTTTTCTTTAAATATGGCACGCTTGCAAATTAACACCCTGTATAAACTGAGCTTCATATTAAAACTAGATCCTGTTATGTGAGGGAGGTAAGTGAGGCTATTTTAACTTCTAGCATCCATCTCAATTGTACAATCTAAATTTTCTTTAATTATAGAGTACTCTTTTGATAAATTAGCTCTATGACGGCGCTAGATATAAAATAACAAAAGTAAATGCACAAGAGCGTGTTTAATTAACCATTGCTATGGAGAGAGTCTGGTGAAGAAAAGTACAAGAAAAATAGTGAAATACAGTAATAAACTTACATAAATATATCGAAATACCTACGCTAACTTAGATGGTAAGAAGCTGAGAGGGTGGGTTCAATGGCCTTTGCATCTAATTCAGATAATTTATGCAGTATTCTTGTCCGTTCACGCCCGTGACTAAAGACCTGTTCGGGATGATTAAACAAGATTATGATTTAATAAAATATGATAGGTACATTTAAGAATTTGTAGTTGCACCACGTGCTAACCATTAAGTGTGGCGCCGGATTAAGAATAGCGTCACTCCATTTCCTTACGTCGATGACGTAGAAGGCGACTAAGGAAATAAATTACCAGGAAACGGGCAGCAGCGTCTTCCTGAGATTCCAACCGCATACTGCAATCGCCAACCCGCCTGCCAAGCATGGCGATTATAACAAAACCCCTCATGGTTAGAAAACCATGAGGGAGGCGTATGTCCTGCAGTGGGCGTCAAATGGCTGATGACGATGATGAACCATCAAGGAAAGCGTCATAAGGAAACCCGGGTGTCTGAGGTGTTCATCATCATCATCATTCAGCCACAAGAAGTCCACTGCTGGACATAGGCCTCCTCCATGGAGGAGGTGTTTATATACCTCAGCAATTGCTGCGCACAGTGGCCCAACTACGAGCGAAATGCGGGATTCTCATGTCTTCTTAACTACTACTAACCTTCAACAATAATCTCTTAATTTCCGGATTAATCACGGCGAGTGGAAACAAGACAGAGTCGTCGAATAAGTTGCTGTTCCGAATAATTAAATCTGGAATTAAGTCAATGATCCCCTTTCTCTTGTGAGGGCGCCTGAGACCGTTCCCTAGAGTCCCAGACCGGTGCTGGATTCAGGTTTCCATACGAATATTGGCTGTAGCTGCTCCCCAGCTCTGCCACCCCCCAGCTCCCTCCGCGGCCGGTTTTCTTACTTGCGTGAACTGTGTACTTTCAGTTTGTTTTTCTTTCTAACAAAATGACGGTAATTTGTAATAAAATCCTAGTGTTTTTTACTTATCTCAATTTATTTCCTGTTTCGAAACTTAAATGGCGTATAAAGAGAAAATATTATTCCTGTTGGCGCCACGACTTCCGGTGCAGGCTGCGCGCTTGACTTACACCGTAGCGGTAGCACGTGACACGCGGCGGACGAACTAGTCAGGCGAGAGCGGAGTGGGGCGGCCAATCAGCGGCCGACACTAAGCACGAGGCCGGACGGGGAGTTCAAGTTGCGGATTGATTATGATAGCGATTGCCGTCCGAAGCGTTTGGTTAACCGGGCATGCTGCCGGATTTTTTTGAAGATAATTATTTATATACTGTTTAATCAAAGTTAAAATGGTTCTGAGTATGAATTAAACTAGGTTTGTGTTTGATTAGAGAGCTGTGAGTATCAATGTGATTTAAAGTGTTAATTTATCTAAAAATAAATGTATTAAAGCTACCTTTGGGTTTCAGTTATACTATTGTGTCTAATATCAGAAGTGCTGAACTTGTGCCCCGAAAATGGCTGGAAATCGTAGTCGCAAAGACGTACGAAGTCGTACGAGGAAAAGAAGGAGGGATCGTTCATCGTCCAGCAGTAGTACTAGTTCTAGTACATCAGGTGGAACGCCGCCACCTCGGAGCAAGAAGGCAAAAAAATCAGCTGACAGTCAGGTACAAGGTTGCAATAATATGGTTTTAAATTCAATGGTGCCAGAATTTGATCCTCTTACCGACAAAGTCGATAATTGGCTAAATATTGTTGATTTGCACGCAAAAACCTTTCAATGGAAAGATGCTGTGATCATTTTTCAGGCTGTGAACAAGTTGAAAGGCACTTCGAAAACCTGGTACGATTCTTTTGTAAGGAATGACAGCTGTTGGGCTGTTTGGACGTGGAAAGAGTGGCGCAATAAGATATCTTTCACATTCCAAACTCGACGCAATATGCATTCCTTGCTAAAGGACGTAATTGACTCTAAACCGAGTGCCTCTCAATCCTTATATGAATTTTATTTCGAACAAAAATCAAAAATTGACAAACTGCACTTAAATTTTTCGGACCGCGATATAATTTCAATAATTATTGGCAATATTAATGACCCTAACATCAGTGCCTCCGTAGACGCAGGTAATTTTCTATCGTGTGATCAACTCGCAGCATTCTTACACGGGCGCACGCATACAATGACCAATCTACCTCTGCAAAATACACAATCACATTCTCAGTACAAGCATACACCAAGAAACCATCCTAAGATCGAACCTACAGGGTCTGGCTCTTCGGTGATTGAATCTACAAATCGTTCTACTGGGCAAAATCCAGACCACTCAGCGTCATTTCCAACAAATAAACAAAGTAGGCAACTAAAATGTTTTGGTTGTGGCGGAAACCACAAGAGATTTGAATGCACAGAAATTTGTACCTTCTGCAGTAAAAAAGGTCACTCAGAGAGCTATTGTCGAACAAAAAAACAAAATGAAGTAAAACCAGAAGTAAAATCAATTAGTTCAAACGAGTCAAAAAAAAAGTTTAATAAAATTGCTAAATTGGGTTCATTTTTGCATCCAGTTTTCATTGATATGGGTAGTGACTGTTCTTTAATAACGACGGAATTGGTAGAAAAGTTTAAAATTCCCAAAATTGAACTGACAGACAACATAAATCTTCAAGGATTTTCAAACAAATCGACTGTGACGGTTACAGATTATATTTTGACTACTCTCGTTTTGGATGATGTCGAGTTTGAGAGCGTGAAGTTTTATGTTGTGGATGATTTCACGGGTTGTAATGTATTAATCGGGAGAAATGTAACAGAAGACCCATCTGTTATGTATATTAGGATAGGAGATGTTCTGAAATTCGAAAAAACAGAAAAAGTAAGCGCAATTTTTTCTGAAGAGTTCTTAGATTTTAATGTTGCACCCGAGTATAAAGGCGAGTTAAAACAATTATTTGATAAGTACCAAAAAAGTTACTCAACCAATTTGGCTACTCTAGGCAAAGCTCGTGATTTTGAACTCGAAATTGAACTTGAATCAAAAAAACCTGTGTACTTTCGGCCATATCGACTACCAGAACCCGATAGAGTTTTATTGCGTTCTATTATTGATGAATTACTACAATTTGAAATAATACAAGAAAGCACATCCAGTTACGCTAGCCCAGTCTTGTTAGTTGATAAGAAAGAAGGAGAAAAGCGGTTATGTATCGACTACAGGTCTTTGAATAAAGTTACTATAAAAGACAAGTACCCTATGCCTCGTATTGAGGATTTAATTGATAGACTTAAAGGCTGTAAATACTTTACTAGTCTCGATTTGAAAAGTGGCTACTATCAAATTGGCGTTAAATGCGAATCTATTGACAAAACTGCGTTTATCACCGAAGACGGGCATTACGAGTTTCGCCGCATGCCTTTCGGCTTATCGAATGGACCTTCTGTATTCCAAAGAATAATGAACAGAGTCTTAGGAAACTTAAGGTTTGGTAGTGTAATTGTTTATCTGGATGATTTGTTAATCATATCTGAAACAATAGAACAGAATCTGGTCACTTTAGAAACTGTTCTAAAATTATTGGTTGATCATGGACTCACACTAAATTTAAAAAAGTGCTTTTTCCTGCTAACTAGCATAACTTTTCTTGGGTATGACGTGGATGGTAATGGTATTAGGCCAACAGTAAAAAAAGTCAATGCCGTAAAGAAATTTCCGGTACCTAAGACTGTACACCAGCTGAGACAGTTTTTAGGTTTGGTGAATTATTTTCGTAAATTCATTAAAGACTGTGCCACTATTAGCAGTCCCCTAACGAAACTCTTAAAAAAGGGTCAGAAATGGATTTGGACCGAGGAACACGACCTTACAGTCTAACAGTTAAAAGATGCGCTAACTAGCGACTCAGTTCTGGCAATTTTTGACCCGAGTAGAGAGATCATCTTGTATACAGACGCTAGTCATGATGGTTTGGCTGGCATCTTAGTGCAAGTGCATGAACATGGTGAAAGGCCGGTCTACTTTTACAGCCGTCAAACTACAGAGGAAGAAAAGAAGTATCACTCGTTTGAACTCGAGCTATTGGCAATTATTGCAGCATTACAAAAATTTCGGCATTATTTATTAGGTCGTCATTTTAAAATAGTCACCGATTGTGATGCTGTTAGACGCGCTATGGTAAAACAAGAAGTTATACCCAGGATAGCTCGTTGGGTTTACCAAACACAGGAATTTGATTACCAAATTACTCATAGACCTGGCATTAAAATGCAACATGTTGATGCACTTAGCCGCAACCCAGCAGATGCCGACGAACCTTCTAAAGCACAGGCTGTCATGTCTATAACAGAGGCAGATTGGCTATTGAGCGTTCAATAACAAGACCCTAATTTGTGTAAAATCAGAGATATTTTATTAACTGGAGAGGTTGATGAAAATAAAGATATTTTTAACAAATACGAAGTCCTTGGTAACAAAGTTTATCGACGCACTGAAATGGGTCGTAGGTGGGTAGTTCCTAAAACATGTATCTGGCAGGTTATTAAATATAATCACGACGATATTGGTCATTTCGCGCTAGATAAAACATTAGAAAGAATAAAAGATAAGTACTGGTTTCCTAAAATGAAAAAAGTAGTGTCTAAATACATAAAAAATTGCATAAATTGTTTGTACAATAAAAATAAAAGCGGTAAAAAAGAAGGCGAACTATACCCTATACCTAAATATGCACGGCCCTTTCACACCCTTCACATGGACCATTTGGGCCCTTTCGTAAAAACTTTCAGAGGTAATTGTCATGTTCTGGTACTTGTAGATTCATTTACGAAATTCGCATTTATCTCAGCTGTACCCAATACTGGTACAGAATGTGTTTTAAGAGAGTTAAACAACTTATTCAAAATTTTTGGCAACCCAAAACGACTGATCACTGATGCTGGTTCAGCCTATACTTCAAAGGCTTTCATACCTACTGCAATAACAAGAACATTCGTGCCCATACAATTGCCACTGGTATGCCTAGATCCAATGGGCAAGCAGAACGCTATAACAAAACAATACTGGAAGCACTGCGTTCATTGGGCGCTGACACTGATTATGACAAATGGGATGAAGTTTTAACGACCCTCCAACAAGGCATAAATAGCACAGTACAGAGGACTATCAATGCAGTCCCTAGCGAAGTATTTTTCGGCTATCGTCTAAGAATGGAGAGTGACAGGTTTTTGCCGGAAGAAGAACAAATCATCGACATGACAAGACTACGATGTGACGTAGATACACGAATAAAGGCAGACTCTGTTAGCCAAAAGCAGATGTTTGATGCAAAACGATGCATGGCTAGAAGTTATGAACTTGGCGATTTAGTCCTTATAAAAATACCAAGTCAAAGTAACAGCGGGAGCAGCACAAAGTTATTGCCAATTTTCAAAGGACCATTTAAAATCTCAGAGATACTAGGTAAAGACAGATACCGCGTGGCTGATTTGAGAGGTAGTGAAAGGTCAAACAGAAAGTATTCCGGTATTACATGTGTGGAAAATATGAAACCATGGATTAAAATAACAGACTGGAATGATGATGATAACAAGGATGTTGGCCATAGTGGTATGTAGTTTACGTTGTTTTCTACTTTAACAGGGATGGGTCATGGAAATAAAAACATAAATGACATTGGGTACATTGTTCAAAGACATTGTTTATTAGCAAAGTTTGTAATAATAGTAACAGTTCATGTTTTCTTTTATTAAACTACGACTCGATGTTCTACAACCAACTTGGCCGTCCATATGGCTTGTTACAGATGAGGTGCGACCTCGAGTTTGTGGCAAATTGAGCTGAGACGTAATTCGTACAGAACTGATTCGGTGAACCGGAAAGCTTTGTTGGGTATGTTGACTGAGAGTCTGAGCATGCCCGTCCAAGGTCGGATGACCGAGATCAGTGTACAAATTGGAACTCTGAGGCTCTTGTAATGGATTGAGACTTATGTGATGGTTGTATAACATTGGGAACATTGACCGTGGTCAAAATTGCTACTCAATACTTACATTAGTTACTACATTCGCAGGGCCCCATGTGTCTGGGGACAGACACCTTGCAGGAGGGCCGGATGTTGGCGCCACGACTTCCGGTGCAGGCTGCGCGCTTGACTTACACCGTAGCGGTAGCACGTGACACGCGGCGGACGAACTAGTCAGGCGAGAGCGGAGTGGGGCGGCCAATCAGCGGCCGACACTAAGCACGAGGCCGGACGGGGAGTTCAAGTTGCGGATTGATTATGATAGCGATTGCCGTCCGAAGCGTTTGGTTAACCGGGCATGCTGCCGGATTTTTTTGAAGATAATTATTTATATACTGTTTAATCAAAGTTAAAATGGTTCTGAGTATGAATTAAACGAGGTTTGTGTTTGATTAGAGAGCTGTGAGTATCAATGTGATTTAAAGTGTTAATTTATCTAAAAATAAATGTATTAAAGCTACCTTTGGGTTTCAGTTATACTATTGTGTCTAATATTCCTGCGTAACTGGTATCACATGAAGACGTTTTTTTCTTTTTTCGCAACTGGTTACGAACCTACAGTTTCGTACGCGGACGAAAGGATTTCGTTGTAGTTTTTTTGTTAATTAAATATTTAGTGCAGCCGTAGCCAATATTCGTGTGTAAAACTGAATCCAGCGCAGGTCCGGGACTCTAGGGAACGGTTGTAATTTGGAAGGAGAAGGGTATTTAAAAAAATATATATGCTTGCCCGGGAACACGTCTAGATTAGATTAGGTTAGGCTGGTGATCTCGCTACGCGGAGCGAACGAAGCGAGTGGAGCTCCCTATTTGTTACCAATAAGTGCTCCGGAGAAAACAAAAACAGGTATTTATAGGTTAATTTAAAAAGCGTATCAAATCGGTAATTGATAGGCTTTATTTGAAACAGTTAAATTTGTTACAGTTAGGTCAATTATTTTACATTTAATCGTTGCTGAATGAACAGTAGATGAAAATGAAAAAAAAATGAAAAAAACTTTATTTAGAAAAAGGTTAAAAAAGTGGTTACTGGCTCCCAAACTAGCATTCCTTGTGCTATGGGTAGATCTTAAGTAAGTTTGTCTTTTAAACATATAATAAAGAATGCATTTTCAAAATTACTGCATGTCAAATGAATCTTTGTATTTAAGTATCATTGTTAAAGCAATAGTTTGTAAAATGAAACATTGACAAATGTTGCTTGTGAAGTGGTACTTTGACAAGGAATCGTAGGATCCCCTTATAGAACCCCCTCAATGCATTATCGCCCGACGGGCCATATTGACTGTGTGTCACGCGAATATTTACGCGTCTATCCCTGTGTCGAGCCATTGACGCTAGCCAAACAAGCCAGAGCATGGACGGTGATACCATAGATATACACGATATTATAGAAATGCCTTCGGCTCCTATTAATCGCCGAATAGACTTTTAACAGATTAGAGCTAAGGAGGGTTATTCATTTATTTATTCTTTACATTGCATTACTTAAACTCTCGCCTGTATCCCGGAGGGGCAGGGATACAGGCGTGAGTTTATGTAATGTAATGTACAACGTTAAAATTTAAAAACAGGCATCAATTTTAAGATCTAGATTATTTTAGAGCAAAACTGGATGAGACCAACTCCAGACATAGTAATTTTTGGTAGGCAGGCTAGCGACCGGCTCAATGACATCGTTTCACAAGACCTCTCAAATGAGATAAAAAAAGTCAACTAGCGTGTTCTTTGAGCTCTATAGCCCCAACAAACAAGATGGCGTTGACATTTGTAGGACGTTAGATAAATTGTTGATAAAGCTTATTTTTGCTTGGGATTATTTCTTATTATCCAGTGATTTGGGGAAGAAAATCAGTACTAATGAGACTTTAGTGATTGAATCTAGTACTATTTTATTATAAATAATACAAGGTATAATACAAGGTGACCTAAGAGGCTTGGCCATTATGGAGTTAAGAGAAAAGCAAGGGTTGTGATAGGGCTGTGAATAGTCCGGTTGCTTTTCATGCGCGAGGTCTTGAGTTTGAATCCAGATAAATGAGTAACTAATAACCCAAGTTATTTAAGTTGTAGCGGTGGTAGCGAGGTCTGCAGAACGCTTGCCTCACGTTCAGGAGATCGTAGGTTCGAACCCCGGCACGTCCGTATGTACCAATGAGTTGTTGTCTCAGTTACGTACATTTGTGAATTTGTAGCACTGTCCTACATGTTCGCCACTGTTCTGCATACTAGAACCTTAATTCTATTCAACAAATATTGTTTGTATGATTTTAAGCGTTGTCTATTAAACTGTGCTACTATAAAGTGGAAAAACCTTAAAACAATAAAAAAAAATGGAAAATTTAACCAAAAAAAACTAAAGTCTTAGAAAAAAACCTGTTTAAAATGACAAACTCTTATTGCAAGTCTTAGAAATTGCGCATTTTAAAAATAACATTGCATAGCGTTACCCGTATAAGCTTAAGAAATCTCGTAGCTTTACGACGGTGGAGTAGCTACGCGCGAGCGTAGTAAAGAATATAAAATCTCGTAACTTTGCTACGTCGTAGAGTTGCTACGCCCTGAACGCAACAACATTCGTTGCCTTACTACGATGGCTTACAACAGCTACGCACGCGAGGCGTAGACAATTTCGTAGGACTTGCTACGGAATAAAACAGGTTTTACTTTCAATGACAGGATAAGCAAAACCGTAATTAAGGCTCCGTACACAAAACTGCAAATCGGTGCGACGTGTTGAGGTTTGTATCAAATGCGGAGTTTCTTGCTGGCTGTTCTTGTACTGACATTAATATGTAAACGAATGACGTGTTCTTTTGTACTCTTCACTTTATTATTGACGCTTTTACTGAAAGCTAAACAATTACATACATGAATCATATTAATTTACTTGTGTTTATGCGAATTCACAACGCAGAAAACTGCTACACGAATTGCTGCGATGGGATTTTGTGCGGCGAGGCATCTCCATTCCACGATTCGGGTGACCATTGCTTCGACGACCGTAAGCCGTACTGAACCTATTTTGTAAACTAGATCGTGCCACGGATCGTAAAAAGAAGTGCTCACTTCTGATATTGCTAAGAATATACAGAAAAAGGAAACAAAGAAGATTTTGGGTTCATCTATTAATTAATAATATGAACGCCGATGCGAATCAATTCGTAAGTTTCTGCGATGCGTCGCGCGAGCTCGCAATTTATTGCGATGCGAAGTCGTGTCGCAGTTTTGTGTACGGGCCCTTAGGGACGATGTGGACTGAAAAGATGCGGTCATCAGGGTTGAGATAGGATTGTCGCGTTGCGTTAGATGTATATAAAAAGGATCAAGAAGGAAAAACTGACCAAAGTAGTATATCGAGTAGAAAGACCAACCAAATATGTCATGCATAAGCGAATAACGAGATAAAATGCACCCGAAACCTTTAAAATAAAATTCAATTTAAATTATCTACATCAGGGTTCCTCAATTTTTTAGCTTTGCGTAACCCTATTCAATTTATCAAACGATTGCGAACCCCTTATTAAAAGGTATAAAAAACTACAGGAAAGAAAAACTATGTACTCGTATTATGTGTATGTTATGATAAGCGCGCTGATTTCATTTGTTGATTAAAAAATACCGCAATGAAAATCCTTGAGAAGTACGCAAGAATGGTAGGTACCTAATAAAATGAACCCGGACTTTTTTAAACAAAACGCAATGAATATTGTACAAAGTAAACTGCACGTCGAGGTTTCCATTCCTGTAAAAGCCGCCCTTGTATTTATTTTCCTATACTGTACAGTGAACTTCATATTTAGGTAATATTTAATCTTTTAAAAACGTAAAATGGCATAAAATGTTATGTTTATGAGACGTTGTATACGATTCCACAGTAAGATACCTGAAGATATATTAAACTTGCCAGAAACGCGGTTCAAAAAGTTTGTAAGGCACACTTTGTGCCATAAGGGCATAACATTATTGATTTATTTACGTGGCAAAGTTCACTGGAATTAAGGCCAGTTTAATCTAGTTTTAGATTTTAGGATATGTCGACTCTGTTAATTAAGGACAAAATTTTAGAAAGACTCAGTTTGGCGTTTTTTTTTCGTCCATTTTTTCTCTAAAATTATCTATATTTTGAAATGAATACCTAGCTTAACCTGTGACGTTCATTAAGTCTCAGTTTCTATGTTATTTTGAATATAAACATTTTGATTTTTAACGCCTGTATCCCGGAGCAGTAGGCAGAGAGCAGAGTCTGCCACTTGCCACGACCCTGACCAACCGCTTTCACTCCATCAACGTTCATTAGTCGTTGCATGCGCACACGCCGGTAAAGGACGAGTGACCGCCACTGCGTTGGCGCGTTTTATCCTTTAGATGGTGGATGATGGAAGTTTCCTCTACTTGAAACCAGATTTCTCAACAATTTTTTTTTCATTTACTTCTATACTTAAAAGTAATAGTGTAAATAGGTGCCATTTTGAATTATTAATTACGCAACCGCGGTTTTCAAACCACCCAGAAAAAGCGTGTATATGAATGCTGATTACTTAAACATAAGCGGCCCATATACGTCTTACTGTAAGGCACAGGCCTTCTCTCAGAGAGAGAGAGAGAGAGAGTTTGGGCTTAATTACCACGCGTGCCAACCGCGGATAGGCAATTTCGAGCGCTGAGGTATGTGAACTCCTCAGACACTCAGGTTTCCTCGCGATGTTTTCCTTCACCGTTAGCAACTGGTATTGCTACTGTAACTTCACAAATGTACGTAACTTAGAAAACAAAGTAATAGGTACATGCCCGCACAGGGACGCGTCTTGGGTCTTCCGCTTCCGAGTCCAATGTTCTACCAACTAGGCTGCCACGAAATGGTGATTGATAATAATAAAATACAATGAAATACCAAAACTTGTCTGTACGTGTTGCTCCCTTTTAGAAACCCAACAAACCAATAGAACCTCTAAGTTATTTAGGGCAGGTTACCTTTATTAATATACCGGGCTAAGAGCATAGGTAAGTAAAGTAGAAGCAGTAGAAGTTCATTCACATTACTTTTCGCCCCACTGTACCTCATTCCGTCATTCATTGAGCCCTCCGTCTTCTTCTTACGCCATAACTTTTTTTTATTTTCTTATATGCAAATGCTTCAAAATGGCTATACGACTGCGCTGGGCTTTGTGGGACCAAGAGAAAACATCGGGTTTTGGGTGCTTGGGATACGACTCTCAGAGAGTCCCTCTCTCTCTCTCTCTCTCTCTCTCTCTCTCTCTCTGAGAGTTCTAGATTTATTCTAACTTTCGTTTAAACACTCCCTATGTACTTGGTACAAGTTAGAGATTATACTAAGTGGAACCATTATCGATATCAGAAGATAATCGTTCTCCATACCTGTTAAAAATAACCGACGGTTATTTTCGTAAAGCTACTTGTGAAAAACGTCATCATACGGATAACGTTTAAGTATGAATATTATGAACGCACGGAGTTTTTAAGCCCAGCGTTACAAATATCAGGAACGGAATCAATACTGCGCTCGCTTGAATTTACAATCGATTTCGGATCGCATTTCAGCGAAATATTTCTTCCTGGAACTGCAGTTCATCATCATCATCATCAGCCATTTGACGCCCACGGCAGGACATAGGCCTCCCTCATGGTTTTCCAAGCTTCGAACATAACCACTGCAGTTCATTACAGGTTAATGCGAGAAACCGGTTAATACTCATAGAATCATTCCATCTCGTTTCAGAATTCGACTTTGACATAGGTTAGAGCGAGATAGTAGACTAGTTAAGAATCATCAGTCCATCTCTTTCAGCTTCTTAACTGTAATACACTTCGGAACGAGAAATACGTTATGATTATAATGACCAATGATGATTATTTTTAAAACAAGTATTCTGTATGGTGATAACTGTTACGTTCTGTTTTTATTTTGTACTAAGCATAAATATGTACTTGTTCTGTTCAATATGCCTCAACCTTAATACGAATAAAAACAAAACACAACTCAGCGCAAATATCATCTGTTGCAATTGTTTTTGGATTTACGCCATCCTGTAAAATAAAACCAGGGATTTCAGCTCAAAGCATGACTCGTACAAAATGCTAGTTCCATTTAAAAACCATCACAGGAAACGTAAAACACGTAAATAAATGTAGCATTGCTATGTACATACAGAGAGGGTGAACATAGGAAAAAGTGTTCTGTATATACGTCCCATTGTAGGCCACAGGCGTTCTCTCAGGGAGAGCGTTTGAACTTTTCGAGTCATCATCATCATCAGCAATTTGACACCTACTGCAGGACATAGGCCTCCTTCGTGGTTTTCATAACTATGAAGGGTTTTGCCATAATCGCCACGCTTGGCAGGCGGGCTGGCGATCGCAGTATGCGGTTGGAATCTCAAGGAGAAGTTGCTGCCCGTCTCCTGGTAATGTATTTTTAGTCACCTTCTACGACATCCACGGAAGGAAATGGAGTGACGCTATTCTTAATCCGGCGCCACGCGGAACAATCAATCAATCTGTCAGACCGTACTCGTCTACTGCTGGATAAAGGCCTCCCGGAATGCACGCCACTTCCTTCCGCCCTCGGTCATCCTCACCCAGCCACTGGCAGCAGTCCAGCAGCAATTAAGAGGCGAAGGAAAAAATAAATAAACGCACACAATTTGAGGCATGATGAGGCAGTGGCACCTGAATTATGTAAATCAAGTGGAGAAGGACGGGGGAAGGTTCATTGTTTTACACGGCAGCTTGAAATGATGGCTTTCTTCTGAAGCCTTCAGTTTGTTATATTTATGCTATTATGCCTATATATTGTTATTAAGTACATCGCCACTCGCTAAATGTGAAGGAAAATATCGTTGGGAAACCTGAGTGTATGAGGTGTACACATACCTCAGCGTTTGAAATTGCCAATCCGCGGTGGGCACGCGTGGTAATTAAGCCCGTACTCTCTCTCTGCAGTGGGACGTATATGGGCTGCATAAAAGAGTACGTAATAATAATGTTCATATCTGCAACTCTTCATCGTCGGTTGTCTCGAAGAAATCGAAATTTTTACAGAATATTAGGAACAAAAAACTGTAAAAGAAACGTGATTTTCAAACATTTTGTTTTTTTAACATAAAAATGTGTAATGCCTGACAAGTAACCATTTTTACGGCTTAGCTCTACTTAGTCTCCGCAACGTTGAAGTTTAAGTATTTAAACTTTTTACTGCGACGAGGTCAAATGCAGTGATAGTGCAGGCATACATTACTTAATTTGCATTCTAAAGTGTCCGCCTGGCTCTAACGGGGCGCTAATGTACTTTTAATGGCGGCCATGTGATATGTTGTTGAGGAAATTGTTATGAGTTAAGGCGTCTTTTTCTTTTGGCATTCAGACAGAAAAAACCGGCCACGTTCGGTTTGGGCCAAGCTCGTTGGAGGATTCCGTAGAATTACTTGCTTTACAGAACTAAGAACTTCATAAAACGTAGCGAAATTTCCCTTTTATAAGTTGGTTCACTCGTTAACTTGACACACGCCCATTGTACTTTTTCATTGTAACTTTCATATTTTATGTCTCGTTTCTTGTGTGCAATAAAGAATATTCTTATCTTATCTTAACTTGTAAATTATACGGGCTACAGTCCTAAATTTATTATAACGTCATCATCATCATCATCAGCCATTTGACGCCCACTGCAGGAAATAGGCCTCCAACATGCTTTTCTAACCGTGAAGGGTTTTGCCATAATCGTCATACTTGGCAGGCGGGTTGGCGATCGCAGTATACGGTTGGAATCTCAGGAAGACGCTGCTGCCCGTTTCCTGGTAATTTATTTCCTTAGTCGCCTTCTACGACATCCATGGAAGGAAATGGAGTGACGCTATTCTAAATCCGGCACCACACAGAAATTATTACGTGTGAAATATTAATTTTTACGCCAATTTCGTTAGAGCACCTCCCTCTCCCGACTAGACAGTTTATTGTAGAAACGTGAACAAAATCACTGCAGCAGAAGTTAATAAAATTCATTTACTTATTCAGATGACAAAATAATTATTGGCTGATGGAATTGTTTCCTTTCCTGATCAAGTAGGTATTGATTTAGCTGACAATTCAATTAGTTCCCAAAGTCAACTCGATAATGAAACGTAAGCTTTGACTGGCCAATAAAAGTCATAAGCTGCTGCGATACCAAACAGACGGATACAGCTGTAAATCCGACGCCAACAGGTGTTGAAATATGCAATAATCATTCTCCAGGTGTGCGGACGGCAGTATTACACCGGCGGAAACGTGCCACTGTTGTTTTACGATTGAGGAGAGTGTATTCTGTTGAATGACGCCGGTTTAAACTGGTAAATTTGTTTATATGTGAAATCTATGTATTAGTATATTATAATTATATATTATTATACCGCCATATCATCCGAAGAACTGATAACCGATGGGGTAGACGAATTCTTCAGTGGAGACCGCGGATCGGTAAACGTAGTGTAGACGTCCTCAGACTCGGTGGAGCGATGATCTTCGCAGGGCGGCTGGCAAGAGCTGGATGAGAGTAGCCGAGGACCGTGCTCAGTGGCGTGCAATAGGAGAGGCCTATGTCCAGCGGTGGACAAGCATAGGCTGACGATGATGATGTTTGTATTGTATATATTTGTATTCCATGGTCGGTTTAAGTATTTTATTAAACAGTTTATGTACATTTTCTTCGCATATTTTAGGATATAGGATGCAATGACAAGACTATTGTACAATAGATTAGCACCGAACGATTGTTGTAATTTTTATGTACTTTTTGGTACAAAATTAAATTATTATTATAATTATTTTCAACCTACCTACCTACTCTATTCGTCTTTCAGTTCTATCCATCCTAAGGTTGTCTGGAAGAGATTGCTTTTAGCGATAATACCGCCAATAGTATACGGCAAAACTTAGACATGTAAGCCTTTTAATGTATCTTGTTTTCTGGTGTGTACAATAAAGTATTCTATTCTAATCTAATCTAAAGATTATAATCTGCTCCTATGCGCTCACCATTATTCTGAACAAAAATTGAATTGTGGAATGGGAAACACGCATTTACTTTTTTATGAGCCGGATTGATAATTATTACGATAATTAAAATCTTCAAAAATCTTATGTCTGCCTTATTAGGGGCCAATTTTTCAATAGTCAGATAAAATTTGAACAGCGAATGACGTCACTTTGAGGAACACGCGAGCGACTCGAGTAAACGTAGAATAAAACCGAACATGTTAACAACGTACCTATACGAAATTGCTGTGTTGACGTTTAACACCACAGATTAATTTTAAACTTCTGCACTGTGACGTCATTAGCGACGCCACGACATTGGCGAGCGTTTTGGTGAGAATTTTAAATCTAAAAACTAAAATGTTTTTTTTTTACCATTATACCTTAACTGTGACCAAAATATTAACTAGATTGTAAATAATGTAAGTTTTGTGACATTATAGGACAGTTTTTTACAATTTGCCATGAAGGCATGAAGCCTCTTGCTATCGCAAACGTCAGGATCCGACAGGATTTGGTGCCATAATTAGGCCACTGTACGCGATCAAAATGGTGTGGCCTGTTGAATTTAGAGCAAAATATTTATCATTACCTAAATTATTTAAACCTTCACTTATACAGGGTGTAACAATGTGCAAACACGGGGAGTTTTACTCATCTATACTGGAATACACAGAAATGTTTGTTGCTTGTAATTGTTTGTAAAAATGACCTCAGTCTGGGTGTATTTTCATGTGAGTAATTTCCTTGCTGGTTACCGGGTATCCTAGTTTAGGACCAGGACACGTGATTGTGTTGTGTGGAAGTTATTATTATTTTATAATGCCAATCATGTATTTTCATCGACGTCATCATCAGGGCTTTCCTCATCTACAAATAGTTCCTCTCCTGTAGTAAATCAGGTACTACATGACAATGTCATGAAGAAAATAACTTTTCAACACACCTGCTCGTAAAGTAGGTCTTATTACAACGTATTTACACTGATAATGCAGAATATTACCCATGCCGTGCCTTTTACATTACATTATCGCACTAGTGCCTTTTCATTACATATCTTTTTAAATATTAGCAAGAAGTATTAATGTTTCGAAAACAGCTAAGTAGTTATTTGCGTAAATATAAAATTCAATTCAAAATGTGATAAATAATTAAAGAATTTCATGAAACTGCTTGTTAGCTTGTTGGTATTTATATTTTGACGGTGTATTTTTACCTATAAATACCCAATTTCAAAATTTATAAATATGTGGCTGATTAGCTACTTTGCCGGTGCCCTTATCTCAGACTTGCGCGCGCATGCAGCGCTGGGCGCGCGAAAAAATTAAATTACGGCCGCCATCTTTTAAATGGGTTTCTGTTTGTTAAGTTTATTCACAGTATTGCATTTCGTTAGTGTTGTTTTTTTATTTACTTTTCCTCGCAAGTGTGTTGAAAAACGTCGTATGAAACACGTGAGCATTGGTCATTACACTTCTCGTCTCCATTAAGCCTTCGCCTTCGGCTCAGGCTTAAAAACCGACTCGAGTGTAATGACCAACATACCACACTTGTATCATAATGTACTATTATTAATCGGAAAATGGAGGTACCTTAAAGCAAGACAGAGTTAATGCCATGGAATAATTTAGATGAAAGAAAAAAAACTAAATTATGAAAGTTTTTATTATATTTAGTATTTTACGTTCGTAATCGTACAACGCGGTGGACTTAATGCCATAAGCATTTTCCACCAGTCAACCGCAGGAGGGAAAGGAAAGAGTTTATACATTACTGTATGGTACCTGGCTGCCTTCGACTCTCTATGCCTCACATGTTCTCTTCACGATTGTTTTGTTTTTATTTTAGGTTGGTTGCCTTTCGTGTATTTTGTTTGTTTTCCTACGTGTCTACTGTGTGTTTCTGTGAAAATTTGAATAAATGTTCTCTCTTTCTTTTCTGAGCCTACAAGGAAAATCTATTTTAGAACGCGCCATTCCTGAGGAAATTAAGTGACATTACATGAATTACACAGTCACAAATTAAATGAATCGATTGAGGAATTCAATAGAACAAAACATACTACTGAAGCGTCGTCCTCAAACAGAGAAGAGGAGTTACGTAATCACAAAGAAAATCGCAAATCAAATTAATCTATTAATGAATCCAATAGAAAAAAAACATACTATTGAAGAAGAAGAAGAAGAAAGACATTTATTATACCAACAAGATACATCACAGAAACAAAATAAGCACAATAAGTAACATAATATGCACAACAACAGAAAGAAAACTAAATACACAACAGACAAAACGAATAAATAAAACAGGACCATATTGGGGCTTCTCCTTCAAACACAGAAGAGAAGTTACATAGTGTCAAAGAAAATCGCAGATCAAATGAATCTATTAATGAATCCAACAAAACAAAACGTACTGCAGGGGCTTTTCACTCAAACGAAAAAGAGTAATTAGGTACATAATCGCGAATGAAATTAATATTTTTAAGTCTTATAATTGTGTCTGTAAGTAATAAGCCTAATAATTTAAATTTGTATTGATATTTGTATAGTAGATTATGTACTAAGGGAATAAAACCATGTATTATGTCATGGGCGGCATATTGAACCCTGAGCGGAGCGAAGGACTCCGAGTTAACTCGCGAGCGCAGCGAGGGAGTTAAATTTTAACTCCTGAGCGAAGCGAGGGAGTTATGTAGAGTCCTGAGTGAAGCGAGGGGTTCATACCACCCGAGACTAAGACATGTTTTATTCCAGAGGTGAATACTCTACTTTTCACACCATCTGGGAGACAATAAAAAGACAGGGCTGCATAAGTTGAAAATATGTATTAAAACCTGAAATTAAATATAAAGTCCACACTCTTTTACGGCTTAGCAACTTAAATTGAATATAACTTTTAAATTCGTATTTGCAATTCGCGCCTTTTTTTCTTTTTTTTGTTGGTGTTTCGCGCGGTCACAGGACACAGTATTTCAGAAAAAAAAGAAAAAAAAGAGGTGAGTTTCGAACAACAATTCGAATTTCGAATTGCAATGCGGGGCTTCTCCATAGTTTTCATGCGAATTTTGACATTCTAAATTCAAATCACTTTATTCCCTAGGGAAATTCTTCATTATTATTGCCCTCGAGAGACAAGGCCATGCTTTACGATGATATTTGACGGTACGTAATAAGGCATTGTCGAGCAGGAGGTGTGAAAAGTCTTATATTAGTAGAAGTAGTATTTCAGTTTTTTTATGAGAATCATTCAGTAGTGCAAAACTGTGAGTGCTATCAACTTTAAGTAAGTTAATCTTCAATGTGTTTGTGCTGTTGGTGTGCCTTAATAAGTAAAATAAAATCTCCAAAACTACTTATCAGATTTCAAAAATTGTTTATAAAAGTATTTGTATTTAGACCTTCAGGATAGACAAAGGCATAAGATATGGGCTTATTCATTACCACGCCAGTAATAGTAACAAAGTGCTAGTAAAATGTAAAGACAAGAATCAGGGTCCCTGTTTCCAGTTTTATGGCGTTCATAATACACAAAATTTAAATTGAATTCTTTTAAGATTGCCGTAAATCTGGGTGTAAACATAAAATTTTCACTACTACCTCAGGATTTGACGAGGAACCAAGCATACCTACTTAGTTTTTATGCACTGTAATAGGCTCTGTAATAGGGTTATGTTGATTTAAGGGAGTGACCAGAGCTAACTAGCACCAGAGTGATAAATAAATCGTATCCTACTTAAGACCAATTTTTCAATAGTCAGATAAAACTTATCACTGTCTAAATCATGCGACAAGACAGTGACAAGATCAGTTTTATTCTCCAGTTAAGTTTTATCTGACTATTGAAAAATCCGGTCTTAATGTTATAAATGTGAAAGTTTGTGAAGATGTTTGGATGTTTGTTACTCAATCACGCAATAATGGTTGAGACATAGCGTACTTCATATCTCGGTAATGAGTTTCCGCGGGATAAAATAGACGGCGTTGTGCGAGCGAGCGTTGTATTTTAAAAATTGATGGCGTTGTGCAAGAATCCTATCGGGCTCGGGCTTCTCGGGCGGGCGGACGGACGGACGGACGGACGGACGGACGGACGGACGGACGGACGGACGGACCGACGGACCGACGGACCGACGGACCGACGGACCGACGGACCGACGGACCGACGGACCGACGGACCGACGGACCGACGGACCGACGGACCGACGGACCGACGGACCGACGGACCGACGGACCGACGGACAGACGGACAGACGGACAGACGGACAGACGGACAGACGGACAGACGGACAGACGGACAGACGGACAGACGGACAGACGGACAGACGGACAGACGGACAGACGGACAGACGGACAGACGGACAGACGGACAGACGGACAGACGGACAGACGGACAGACGGACAGACGGACAGACGGACAGACGGACAGACGGACAGACGGACAGACGGACAGACGGACAGACGGACAGACGGACAGACGGACAGACGGACAGACGGACAGACGGACAGACGGACAGACGGACAGACGGACAGACGGACCGACGGACCGACGGACCGACGGACCGACGGACCGACGGACCGACGGACAGACGGACAGACGGACAGACGGACAGACGGACAGACGGACAGACGGACAGACGGACAGACGGACAGACGGACAGACGGACAGACGGACAGACGGACAGACGGACGGACGGACGGACGGACGGACAGACAGACAGACAGTTTCCTGGATGATAAGTACCTATGAGGGGAGTGGGACGTATTGCCTACCGCTAATATAAGGGGAATATTTTCTATGTAATTACATTATCAGCCTATACATATGTGAGTTCGCGACACTTTTCTTCCCTTTTCTTCGGCTGTCACTGTTTAAAACGTCTTTAATGTTATCTCTTCTAATTTTATTTTTAGCTTATGATTCATAAGCAGCCTATATTCGTCCCACTGTAGGGCACAGGCCTTCTCTCAGGGAGAGAGTATGGGCTTAACTCACCACGCGTGCCCACTGCAGATTGGCGATTTCAAGCGCTGAGGTATGTGAATAGCTCGGATACTCAGGTTTCCTCACGATGTTTTCCTTCATGTCAGCGAGTGGTATTGCTACTATAACTTCACAAATGTACATAACTAAAAAAAAAACAAAGTAATAGGTACATGCCCGCACTGGGAATCGAACCTGGGTCTCTCACTTGCGAGTCTTATTTTCTATCCAATGGGCATTGTTCAGGGACGCATCGATTGTTGTAAAGTGAAAACCATTTCGAGGAATAAGGATAGTGATTACTTGTAGGGGTTTAAATAAGTGAAATAAAGACGGATTATTAATATTTATCGCAAAAAATCTATAACCTTCATTTGTCCTTCAATTACGTCATGGTTGGCTCTAATGCGGTAGTTCCATTGCCTTCAAATATAAAAAAAATGCATTCGTTCGTTTGACAACTGTCAAAAGTCTCAAATTCTTAGATACAGTGAAGATAACCTCAATTCTCAACAAATATCCAATTAATTTGAATAAGTATTACGAACGAGACGCTAGCTTGGTATTTACATGAAAAGATCAATTCAATTCAATGTTTGGTTATTGGCTATATGATTAGAAAAGAAAATATTGGTAAGTAGTTCACAATGACTGATAGTTTGTTTGTCATTGTCAAACGTCAACGTATTTTTATTTTTAAAAAGGACAAAAAAAGGCAAAGGAACCTACATAATTATGCCAGTCGTGACGTCATACTTACTAAGCTATTAGAAATTTTAAATAATTAATTAATGAATAATGGCATCGAAAATTAAGAAAATATTTAAATTAGTCTCTTATATTAGTCTATATTTTCGATTTCTACAATAAAAAATAGAGGTGAACAATGCCCATTGGCTACTACCGCTATCCACAAGAAAGAAAATTGTTAAAAAAATGCATACACTTCCTATACACGGCTATAAGAACCATTGTTTCTAACATTTTGAGCCAACAAACTGCTATGCAGTTTGGCGAAATTGGGTGCTACATTAAGGTTTGTTATTTTATTAAACAATTAAGAAAAAAACTTATAAATGGAAGTTAAATAAAATGTGCAGTGTTTACAAAAGTTTAAATTGTAGAACAAAAGCTGTTGCAATACGGTATACGGCAATCGGTGCTCGATTAAAACAAAAAGTACAAAATATCTCGGAAAATGTATCTCTTTAGTCAATTACTAGTTATTACAATTTTTTTAATAGATTAAACATAAAAAGAGGGCTCTGAAATGTGACGTCATAAGCCAGTATTTTCATACAAAATTCCGTTTTAAAAGTAACTCATTTCATATTTTGTCAAATATCCAAATGGCAAACTCTAACCGACATGTTTCACGAGTTGTGCATTTTAGAAAATGACCCTGTAGATTTATCATCGTGATCAACACAATGGTATTATACACGATGAAATCTGGGTGCTATGAAAGCAGCGGTTGTGTCATTAGTAACCAAATATGCCATCTTTCATATCATCATCAGTATAATCAGCCATTTGACGTCCACTGCAGAACATACGCCTCCCTTATGGTTTTCCAAGCTTGCTGGTCTTGTGCCGTCCACATCCAGCGACTTCCCGTCCCCGCCGTCCCCGCCATCTTTGATATAATCTTTACCAATTATCTATTCAAAATTTCATTTGCTCAAAACCTTCTATTTTTCCTTGGTAAATATCTGTACAATGAAATGAACAATAACATTGAAAAGGCACACACACATGCACATACACACACACTAATACACATCTAACACACAGAACTGTTGAACTATGGTCTATTTTAACTAAGTTTATTAAATTTTTTATTTTTGTTACTACAAGATAACACACCTGGTCTATGTATTAGTACCCTGTACCCTTTATTAAGAGTATCAGAACCCTGTATACATTTATGTAACTTGTTTTCTTTTCACTAAACCGATTTTTTACTTTTATTATTTATTTAGACTACTTCTTTTAAGTACGTAGGTCTATTTAAATCTTATTTTGAATTTAGACATCTTATTTAGAATTGAGAAATCTAGTTAAAAAAAAATAGTGAATCGATTAGTACAGCCTCTCCGTCTATCAGAACAATGACCCGTGGATGGGTGGCACGCACGCACCGCTATGGGTGGCTGCTAATGGTTCTTACACATTCGAGTTTATGTCGAGATATTTTTGGAAAGTACTTTTCTAAAAAAAATAAACTACCGTATTCGATAGCTATTATCAAGGCACGCTCATTTTGCTTTGGCTTTCAAACCACCCAAAATTCACAGTGTAGATATAGGACGGTGTGAGGTACTGGTCTTTATTGGTTTCGATTATAAATTTCAAAGACAATACCGCCATGCTCCGCTAAGTTGAGAGGCGGAAAATATGTTCCGCCTTGCTAAATTTATGCCACAGTACACGCTAGACGCATTGCCGGCGAAGATTATTAGAGGATACACGACACGTACATGCTCTCATAATCTTCAATAATATAATAATTAGTGAGAAATTGCAGATAAGAACTGCAACAAAGAGTTTTTATGCACTCATAGCAAATAGATGGACCACGGGAAGAAAATATTCCCGTGGGCCACCCATATACTATATATAACTTGTCCACCTAGGTGGACCACGGGCAAAAAAATTACCCCGTGGTCCACCCGGGTGGACTGCGCAGGTATACCACGGGAAAGGAGGGATATTGGATAAAACCTACGATCAAGTGGAAAACTTACAATAACTGAGCCTATTCAATGTATTTTCTGTGCTTACTTTTCTCTTCTTTTAAGTGCATAATTATATGCCAATTAGCATTTTTAGATCGGTACCCAAGAAACTGAATTCGCAGGGCCAGGTAGGCAGGTACACACTATTCGTCCAATAATAAATAACTACCTCACTACTACCAGTGATTGTTTGTTTAAAGATTTTATTGACAACACACAGCTAAAATGTACATTACAAAAGGCATCACTGAAACTTTAAACAGCCGCTTTCATACCTATTTTATGCTTATTTTTTAACACACATTTCACAATAATTAGTTATCTCATATACACATGATAGACTTGATAGAAAAATCCTTATAAAATAATCACGCCTCAGGCTCACGACATAGGCTCGGCCTAGTGTGAAAGCCCGCAAGTCCACAGTAGCACTATTTTGCTTACGCTCGTGACCCTGGCCACACAGAAGGGACGTGGGGCGAGGGCGCGGACAAGGCGCGTTGTCTTTCCAATTCACTTTCATACAAAATGTACTGAAGGGAAGGGGCGACGCCAACACAGAAGAGACGGGGCGGGGGTAGTCAACGCGTCGCGTCTTTTCCGTGCCCTCGCCCCACGTCCCTTCAGTGTGACCAGGGCGTGTGACTCGCTGGTCTCGTTCCGTCAACCGGTGTTAGAACTATGAAGTGCGTATGAATGCCATCGACCAAACTGTAAACTTTTGTCATAAACAAGTCTATTGCTTTTTATAACTTACATCTTACGTAAATCATAATAGGGCAGCAGACATTGAGACGATCTTCATCTTACAGAAGAGAGCCATCCGATTTATTTACAAGTTAGGTAGTAGGGATTCGCTAAGAGATTTCTTCAAAGAAACCAACATCTTAACAGTTGCATGTCAATACATTTATGAAAATATTATGTACGTTAGAAAAAATATCAAAGACTTCGAAAATGTTGGTGGCCACCATAATTTTAATACTAGAAATAAACATAAATTGTCATTTCCACTATTTAGACTTGCAAAAGTTAACACATCCTTTATGGGGCAATGTATAAGGTTCTACAACAAAATTCCTCAAGATGTATTAGAGTTACCTCCAACGCGATTTAAAAAATGTGTTAAGCACATTCTGTGCAAAAAGGCGTACTATAACATCAAGGATTATTTAGAAGACAAAGATGTTTGGCATTAAACAGTAGATTAATATTATTTAAAGGACGATTGTGACTAGTGTTCAACACATTCATGACTAATATTTTAAGTTGAAAACTCTGTTAATTAAGTTAAAACGTGTTTTGAAAAGAATAAATGTGGAGTTTCTTTGTTAGCTTCTTCTCCAAACTAACAACTTTGACGTTCATTAAGTAAACATTCTGTTTTTACAATGAATAAAAATATTTGAATTGAATTGAATTGAATTGAATGACGTAAGGCGTTGTATCGCCGGTCTTTACACATCCTGCACGCATTGGGAGCACGTCCGATGGTGGAATTTCACAACATATTTATTACGGCTCGCTTATTGGGAACACTGCGGCATCCGTCAACCGATTCGCTGGCTCTGTTCACGCCTTTTGTGTTTTGACTCTCCTGTCATCAAAGCATAGATTTGCTATTGTTAAGTGTTACTGTGGTAGCCTAGTGGGTAGAACATCGGACTCGGAAGCGAGAGACCCAGGTTCGATCCCCAGTGCGGGCATATACCTATGACATGGTTTTCTAAGTTAAATATGTTACATTTAGGAAGTTAGTAGCTATACCACTCGCTAACTGTGAAGGAAAACATCGTAAGGAGACCTGAGTGTCTGAGCTATTCACATACCTCAGCGCTTGAAATCGCCAATCCGCGGTGGGCGCGCGGTTTTATAATTTCGAGTTTGTACTTTACTTCTTTGAATCGTTAATTCGTCGTAATGCTGTCGCCACGAAAATCCCGGCCCTGAAAATCCTAATATCCTACTAATATTATAAATGTGAATGTTTGTGAAGATTATATATTCTTTTTGTTGCAATAACCCGTGCTGAAGACAATTTTGCAGCATTCCGGGAATTCCTGTACGTAATACAGAGAAGTTTGTAAAGAGGCTCGAAATTTCATCGATGCTTGCACTTGCCCATTAGCTCAGTTGGGAGAGCGCTGCCATGGTGAGCCAGAGGTCGCGAGTTCAAGTCCCGGCATGGGTGGAATTTGTAGCCTCTTAATAGGTTTTTAAAGTTGGTGAAGATGTTTGGGTGTTTGTTACTCAATCACGCAATAACGGCTGAAAGGATTTAGATGAAATTTGGTACGGAGATAGTTTGAGTCCCGTTAAAGGACATAGCATACTTTTCGTCCCGGAAATTACTCATTCCGTGCGGATGAAGTCGCGGGCAAAAGTTAAATATACGTATATCGACCATTTGAGGATGAAATGGCGTAAAAGCTATTTTTGGCGAAAATGGACTTGGAATGCAATCTTACCCAGTTTTTTAAGCTCCTTCAATATATATAATTCGTTTCCTTAGATAAGCAATATAAAGGCTTTTACTACCTTGATTTTTTAACGGACTCCACATTTTTTTTTAATATGCTGTAAAAGCCACTGATGCAACCTAATTTTTGTAGTAAAAGACAGTTTTTTTGTATGCACTTCTGACTTATACTGCAATTATTTATTTTATTTGTTACAATCCAACTTATTAGCACAATTAGTACATATCGCCGGGAAATAATATATACAACCGGACAAGCAAGAAAAAAACCGGCCAAGTGCGAGTCGGACTCACTGTTCTCACAAGTGACTCAGACTCACAAGTGCGACTCGGTTCCGTACCATTATCTATGTAACATTTGAACATTTCAAGCGTCTACCTGTTGCCGTTATTAATATCGAGCAAAAAACGGCAAAAAAAAATCACGTTTGTCGTATGGGAGCCCCTCTTAAATATTTATTTTAGTATTTGTTGTTATAACGGCAACAGCAATACATCATCTGTGAAAATTTCAACTGTCTAACTATCACGGTTCATTAGATACAGCCTGGTGACAGACAGACGGACGGACAGCGGAGTCTTAGTAATTGGGTTCCTTACCCTTTGGATATGAAACCCTAAAAATAAGCTTAATAAATTGATAAAAGGTTTCTAAAAATATATAAAATATGTATCTCTCTCTCAGAGAGAGGTAAGATAAGAATATTCTTTATTGTACACCGGAAAAAAAAAATTACAGAAAGTACGAAATTACAAAAGAAAGGGTAAAATAATTGGCGCATATTGCTAATAGCAGCTTCTTCCAGGCAACCTCATATTGGAGAGTTTGCCGAAGGAGAAATAGATATATCATCAAACACTACTTGTGCCCTATATGGAATGATAATTTAAAATTGTAAGGCTGTTTTCACGTGGAGCATTCGCATAATTAATTCAACATCTTTTTAATAAACTTATCAATGTGGTCTAAGCGGTGGTTAGTTCTCATTCGGGAGGTGATGGGTTCGAATCCCGTCATGTACCAATGACTTGTTTATTTGTGAAGTTATAATAGCAATACCACTCGCTAACTGTGAAGGAAAACAACGTGAGGAAACCTGAGTGATTGAGGTGTTCAAATACCTCAGTGCTTGAAATTGCCGATCCGCGGTGGGCACGCGTGGTGATTAAGCCCATACTCTCTCTCTGGGAAAAGGCCTGTGCCCTGCATTGGGACGTATAATAGGCTATATAAAAGAAGGGTTTGATGCATAATTCAATTACGGGCATTTTAAACATATTTTTGTTTTCCTATAATTTAGTAAGTTTTAATAAAGACAAAAGTTTTCCAACATTATTTATATTGGAATCAAATTTTCACAATCAAAAACTTATTACAGGATAAGTCTACATGTTATATCTTGAATGTTACCAATTTTATGGTCTATCAACCCGCAGACAACATTTATCAAAGGATTGCTCATTTTATTACAATTATTGATTGATTGTAATCACTAAAATTAATCAATTGTACGAGCGTAAGTTTACATCCTTAAGCGCCGACGTATGTGGGGTATGTGAAGATTGTAAAGGAAACCATGGTGAACAAACCTGAGTGTCCGATTGTGAAACAGACTATAATAATTTAACAAATCACGTTTTAACTGGCTGGGTGTAGGTTTCCGCTTTGGATTTATGAGGATCGTAAATGTTACGTCAGCGGTGAAAGTGGAGGTTTTTCACGTGCGAAAGGTTAATTAGTCTCCGTTACCAGGGTAGGTTTTTATGCTTGCAGACAGAACGAGACGAGCGTAAAGCTTCGGTCACATACAGCGAGTAATCGCTGCGAATGCCTGCTCGCTACGAGTATTCGCTGTGTGTGACAGGCTGTTCGCTGCAAACAGATTCACTCGCCGCGAGTTGAAGTCGCCGCGACTAGAATTAAGCATGTCCAATTTTACTCGATACGAATGCTGACAGTCGAAATTTTTGTGTAGAACTCGCTGTGTGTGACAGGCAAGCAGCGAATTGTTGCTGCGACTATCAATCGCTGTATGTGACCGAGGCTTAAGAACTAGTCTTTTACGGCTTTACATATAGACGATTTCTATTTATTACTCTGCAAACAGACGTAGCAGCGCAGTGGTAGACCGCCGGCCTCACATTCGGGAGGTCGTGGGTTCGAGTCCCGGCATGTACCAATAAGTTGTTTTCTAAGTTATGAGGTACATTTCTGAAGTTGTAGTAGGTAGCAATACCAAACACTAATGGTTAAGGAAAACATCGTCAGGAAACCTGAGTATCCGAGGTATACACATTCCTCAGCGCTTGAAGTTGGCAATCCACGGTGGGCACGCGTGGTAATTAAGCTCTCTCTCTCTCTGAGAGAAGGCCTGTCTCTACAAAGGTACGTATATAAGTGTAGCGACTAGCGACACACCTAAGTAACGTACAGCGTTGAACGTTCGGTTGAATACGCTCGCAGTGTTTTTCAAATCCACTATGACACATCAGACGAAATTACGGCGCGTTCGGCGTAGCGCCGAACCTTTCTTCGGGCGATTATGTCCGCTATTACGCATTTAATGTCTAATAATGATGTCTGGAATTAAAGGCAGTTCAATGCATCAGTTCCAGGTTTCAGAATATTTATATAAAACTCTGTTAATTAGGCACTTGAAAAAACTAAGTTTGGGTTTTTTTTGTCCATTTTTTCTCCAAAATGATCTTGATTTTGAAATGGACACCTAGTTTAACTTGTAACGTTCATTAAGTCGCAGTTTCTGTGCTACTTTGAATTAAAAAAAAATATTTGATTTGATTTGATTTGTTGGTAAAGTGGTCCGTGTCTGATATAACATAACAAAATCATCATCATCAACCCATTATGTCCCCACCGAGGGGCACGGGTCTCTTCCCTGAGGAAGGTATAGGCCATACTCCACCACGGGGGCCAAGTCCGGATCGGTGGAGGCTTGTAGACTAGTGGCTCCTCTACTGTCAGAAGTTGTCAAGCCGCCCTAAGGCCTCTGACTTGGCTTAACGACTGCCATCTATCGACGGCAGCCGGCACCAACAGCTTAACGTGCCTTGCGAAGCACGGAACCGCTCGGAAAAATGCCACTAGCGTTAGGCATAGACGGCGACCCATCCATGCACTGAACGCGCCCTGTGTTGCTTAACCTTCGTGATCATTTAAGATCACTCAGGCAGCCGGGGCTACGAGCGATTCATATGAAACAAAATACATATGATCAATTACTTGTTTTGTACATAAATAATTATATGCAGGTATAACATAATCCTCGTCAAATTTCGCAGTCTACAGCCAAGAAAAAAACATTATTATTCGTTTTTGACTTATAATTGAATTACATTAAGAATTATTGTTTTTGAATAAAAATCTTTAAATCTTAAGTTATTGAACCTGGTTTCTAGGGTGTAGGTTCCAAAATTAACTATTACCAATATTGAAATCCATGAGAGTGGGGGGAGTCGAGTACGGACTGAATGATTGAGTTCATAGAACTCCTTACTTAGATAATGTTTAGACAGTTACTCGAATCGTTCACAAAAAAAACTTCGCTCCTGAACCAGCGAGGACTCCAGCCGCTGGAGTTAGCCACGCCAACAGTTGCCACTTCCATTTGCATGGAGAATTTCGCGCGCGTCTCTGAGCGGCGATTGTTCTGGGTTCGACCTCTACTCCGAAAATTTTCATCATGCTAGAATATCTAACTAGTAGGTAATAAGAATATCTACGTAATTATTATAATTTGTACATATCTTATGACATATGTATTACGTTCCGCGTGCCAAAAAACATTATATGGCCCCAACTGAAAATCAGTTTTGCTGGTGTGTTTACGTTGTGTGGAAGTTATTACTTGATTATTGACGTTGAATCGCGTGTACTCGGATTCAGTCAATTTAATTTATAAGTTTGTGTTATATTATTAGAATTGTGGTTGAATAAAATTCTATCCTAAGTTACAAAAAATGTAATTAACAAGAAACTTTAATTAAATCGATTTAAAACTTAAGTCCCAATTTCTATATCTAGTTTTGTTTTGAAAAAAAAATGGACAAAATAAACAGGATCACTGACAATTCTGAGTAGCCCCCCGTTGCATTATAGACGTATGAAGGGACATACAGGGTGAATGAATTGTCCTTCCATTACGCGAAATATACTTAATTAAACAGCCGCCGTGAAGCAAACATGCTCATTTAAATTGTTTATTTTCAGTCCCTTTTTAAAACGTGATTTCGGTTGTGTGACAGCTTAGATATTCCATGACGTTTCCATGTTTCTAATGCCTTACCTGGTTATATCTAAAGAATATTCCGCCATAACATGAAATAGGGTGTCCTAGTTTGGGACCAACACAATTGGTTTTTAACTTCGCGCTTTATGCGCTATTTATTGTCCTACGTAGAGGAACGTTACATTTATTTAATGCATATGTTTGAGCATTATAAGTATATCAAATAGCGCAGCTATAAAGCAAAAAAAACAAATGTAAACAAAATGCTGTAAAATTGGAAAATTAAACAAAAACATTTCACATATATATATGAATGTAGAAATGTATGGAAATAAAACGTATATCTACTGCAGTAATCAAGACTAAGCCTGCTACAGAAACCTTAAATTTTCAGTTTGAACCGTCACCTTACCAATTTCGTATGCAAGAATCTTCTCCTTGTCAAACAAAAGCCTCAGCAACAAAAGAAGTACTAAGCAAACATAATGGTTTGGCATTATGATATTGTAGTTTGACTCTCATACCCTCATCAGTGGTATAATCCCTCCTGTTATCACAATAGTACTGAATAGTTCCAGCTCTGCTATTGTTTCATTTCATTGTACGAAGCAAGTGCTCGAAATGTTTATTTGAGTTACAGAAGCTCCAAGCGAGGATAGCCCAGCGGGTAGAACAATGAAATCAGAAGCGAGAGACCTACTAAATTTTAGTGTTGCCGCTCGATAGGCCAATATCGATTGTCTATCGATAGCCTATCGATAGTTAAAAAAAACACGATAATATCGATAGTCAATCGATAGTATCGATACTATCGATAGTATCGATAGCATCGATTTCTCTTCTACTGCAATACTATCGGTAAACTGCAATACTATCGATAGTATCGATAGTTTCGTCGCTGCCAACCAATGAATTATCGATAGTATCGATACTACCGATAGTATTGCTCTTTAATATCGAATAGACTATCGATAGTATCGATACTATCGATACTATCGATACTTTTGTGCTATCGATAGTGATATTTATTTCAATAGTATTGCATTCAGTATGCAAGCATAATGAGTGGTAGAAAAACTAATGTGGTATATTAAACCAAACCAAATCAACTAGTGTATTGACTTTTTTTAAGCGCACTAAATTCTGTTCTCCGCCTTACTCCTACCTTACCTGCATGCATACTTCATCCAATACTATTGAATGAGAGATCTCTATCGATAGTAGAAAACTATCGATAGTATCGATACTATCAATACTATCGATAGTCTATTCGATATTAAAGAGCAATACTATCGATAGTATTGATAGTTCATTGGTTGGCAGTGACGAAACTATCGATACTATCAATAGTATTGCTGTTTACCGATAGTATTGCAGTAGAAGAGACATCGATACTATCGATGCTATCGATTGTCCTATCGATCGTGTAGATGATTTTAGCGTTTTACAATCGATTGCAAAACTATCGATTTTTCGGCAACACTACTAAATTTGTAGCAGCGATACCACACACACAAACTATGAGGCAAGGCATCGGGAGGAAACCTGCGGCTTGGTTGACTCCACACTTATTGAATTTATTATATTCTTTTTGTTGCATTAACCCGTGCTGAGGACAATTTTAAAAACCTACTTAGAGGCTAAAAATTCCACCCATGCCAGGACTTGAACCCGTGACCTCTGGCTAACCGTGCCAGCGCTCTCCTAACTCAGCTAATGGGCAAGTGCAAGCATTGGCGAAATTTCGAGCCTCTTTACAAATTTCTCTGTCTTACGTACAGGCAGCGACATCTGGCCGAAGCAATTTACATCAATTGCAGCCCCGAGTAACCCACTTTGCAGTTAGGTTTTAACGTCGGAATGATATCGCTGTACCTACATGATTATATTCTTTTTGTTGCACTAACCCGTGCTGAGGACAATTTTAAAAACCTATTTAGAGGCTACGTATTGACTTGTCTTTCCTGTGAGTTAGCCTGACTAAGCTATCAGGATTGTATAGGTGCTAGGCAAGCCTACTCCATTTAAAAAACAATGCAGCGTCCGAGTGGTCCGTTCACCCATCTGGTGTGTATGAAGGTGCCACTGAACGCTGCGTAAATCATCTCATTACGTAGCCGCTCAGGCGTCCAGGAAAGTGGTTCAAACGTCAAATGCCTGACGTAACGCAGCCACAAAAGTGGACCGTCCAACAATGTTTCACCTATGGGCTGTTGTTGGTGTTTTTATTGTGGCAGTTGTCAATTTTATATACACCGTTGGAAGGCTAGCGAAATCATCTTCATCATCAGCCTATGCTTGTCCACTGCTAGACATAGGCCTCTACTGTTGCACGCCACCGAGCACGGTCTTCGGCTACTCTCATCCAGCTCTTGCCAGCCGCCCTGCGAAGATCATCGCTCCACAGAGTCTGAGGACGTCCTACACTACGTTTACTGATCCGCGGTCTCCACTCAAGAACTCGTCTACCCCATCGGTTATCAGTTCTTCGGATAATATGGCCGGCCCACTGCCACTTTTTTTTAAATATTTTTAATTAAGCACAGTGACAAAGTTATACAGTATATTCCCTTCTGCCAAACTGTATTACAGTTTAACGGCAGACACTCTCAGCATGCTAATTCGGTTGGCTATGTCGGTGACTTTGGTTAGCAAAATAGAGTGTTGTAATGTGTTGTTATGTACTGGTTACTTAACACGGACCATCTCCTCCTTCTCTTTGTTACGATTTATTATGTTGTATCATTTGCTTATATGGATTTTATTAGCATACTATGCCTATTAATTTTTTATCTTTGTGTGTTTTGGAAATTTAATAAATTATTTATAATAAATGATTTGTCGTAGTTTCTTTCGTAGTTTGTCGTTTTTCTTTCACGCCGGTACCTGCGGTACCTTTTTTTTCTTGCCCTTTGCTAATACTTCCCCTATTTGGCCGAAGTATGTCCGCCTGGCTCAATATCATCATCATCATCATCATCAGCTATTTGACGCCCACTGCAGGACATGGGCCTCCTTCGTGGTTTTCATAACCATGAGGGGTTTTTTTCCATAATCGCCACGCTTGGCAGGCGGATTGGCGATCGCAGTATGCGGTTGGAATCTCAGGAAGACGCTGCTGCCCGTCTCCTGGTAATTTATTTCCTTATTTGCCTTCTACGACATCCACGGAAGGAAATGGAGTAACGCTATTCTTAATCCGGCGCCACACGGATCTGCCATATAATAACAACTGGCTTTCATTACGCACCATGATGGACGTTTGTGCCTCTTTTGTGCCCTTTTGTAATCGGAACTAATTTTGTCCCTTGAAAAGCCCGTAGGTAGTCCGTACTGCATGCGCCCAGTCCATAGAATAAACAAGAGGATAAAAACTCTAGCGGCCTTCGAAACCTGGCGATATCACTAATCGCTTTCTTAGATCCGGCTGGAAATCAGCATACTGCACATATAAATGTGGTAACATTATTCTGAGTTGGGCCTATGTTGGGGGCTCAACAGTTAAAACCTTCTTACAATCCTATTTGCTAAGCGTATTTCTACAGTTTTTTTTTTTTTTTCAAGTACTAATCTATGTAGCCTAATTTAAAGTTGTAATAGCATTCTTTTTATTGTTTGTATTTTTTGTGTTGTACTCTCACCCACATGTTTAGTAATGTCTCAGATCTATTTAAATAATATGTTTTGTTGCGTGGTTTTTTGTTTTTGGATATTTTGTGGTCAAATAAGTGTGTTTCATTACTTTTTGGGACTTTTAGGTTAACAAAATGACTTATTACTAATAAAAAATGAAGTTGCACGGATATTTGCTCGTTTATTTTTCATTTTACAATTTTCTGACTTTAAGGTACTTTTGCAAGTCCCGTGGTCTCAGTAGACTGAGCTGACAGGCGCCTTTTTGAAAGCTTTAACTGTTAGTTTACTACCCTAGGCAAAAATTACTAAAAAATATTAAGGTACGTTCCAAACTTATTTTGGCATTTTTTTTTTTATTTAAATTGACAAAACAATTATTTTATATAAACTCAAAAACAAACGGAACCGTGCCAATTCAGTTTAAAAAAAACTACATATTCATAATATATTCTATAAACGCGGGCATTTTACCGCATGCTAAGTAACCGCTAATCCGTCAGAGCATTTTTTTTATCTAAATTTTCAAATTTTTATACCATTGCGCTTGCACCATCACAATTGGGCACTGGGAATTAAATAATAAAATAATCTTAATGGATCTCGAAAATATCAACGGATTTTTTTTCCGCTTGTATTTTTAGTTCGGAAAATCTGTCAATTCTCTTAAGAACTGCCATATCTCATCATGAAACTTAAAGAAACCAATTTTTAACCCTAGACACCTAACCTTCTCACTCATTTTATGAAGTGTTAAGTTTTAAATAATTTTTTTTTTTGGTTTTTCGTACCTTTATTGCACTGATATTTCAGCCATGTTTTGAATAAAATAATTTGTTGTTATTTATCACATTCAATTATTTATTTTTCTTTCTGTTCAAAATGGCACGCGTTTCTACAGATCCAAACGGACATTCTTATGAAAAAATTAATAAAAGAGAAATTAAAAAAAAAAGTTGTTTTTTTAAGGGCAAAGTTCAGTTTAGTAGACATTAGAAGACAAAAAAAAATCCTTTTTTACGCCCACTCGGTATGAAAATTAATTTTATGTTCACCACAAAATGCACGTATTTTTGTAAAATTTCGAAAAAAAATGTGCTTGGCTGCCGGAATTCGCTGCCTCTCGCCAAGCCGTGACGAACACCGAGTTGACAAGGGACACCCACTCGCACCAAAAAGATACAACAATTTTTCTGTCGCGTATTCGTCGAAACGACGAAGATTAGGTGTCTAGGGTGAAATAAAGGTTTTTTTTGGTAAATTTAATGCACTGAGATTTCAGGCACATTTTATATTGTTTAATGATTTAATTTGTTGTTATTTACCACACACTCTTATTTATTTTTCTTTCTGTTTAAATTTGGCACTCGTTTCTACAGATTAAAACCGATATTCTTATGAAAAATTTGATTAACACAGAAATTTACAAAAGCAGTCATTCATTAATCGTTCATAAGAGAAAAAAAAACGTTTTTACTCCCATTCAGTACAAAAATCTATTTTATGCTCACCACAAACGGCGATGTTGTACGTATTTTTGTGAAATTTGGAAAAAAATAGTACTTGACTGCCGGAATACGTTGTCTCTCTCCAAGCCGTGATGAACACCGAGTTGACGAGAGACATCAAAAAGATACGGCAATTCTTCTGTCGCGTATTTTATTTTTATTTTGTTTGTTAGGCATGTAAAACAGGTAACAATCATGAAATATAAATATTGTGGTGTATTCTAGTATTAAGCTAGATTGACACCCAAAGTCATGTACATTAAAATACATAGAAAAGCGAATTAAGGTGGTCCCCGTATGGTCCTTGAAACGACGAAGGTTAGGGGTCCAGGGTTAATGTCATAAAGACTACACTTTTCTCCATCTGCTGCAATTTACCCCACTTCGTTCCTTTGCACTACCACAGGGCCGAAAATTTTATTTAAAATCTCGCTGGCAAGTCCGGACAATTGATTGAGAGTGACTGGCAGAAATATTGTGTCCATAAACAAGGCGGTAAATGTGACCCTAATGGCTAAGGAAATTAGCGTCCGCTTACTGAATAAATGCTGATTTATTTGTGTGCAGTGACCATGGTTTCATCTAGGCAAAGGCAACTTTGAGAAAATTAACATAATTATTCATCCTCACATACTATACAACTCACGCATGTATATAAACTCACACTACTCATACATAAGCTTTCCCTCATTATAATCATACAAAATATTACCATTTTGCCTTCAAAAAAGACCTAATAATTGTAAATTTGTAGTTATTTTTTTTGCTAACTTAAACGCCTTATTATTATGCTCATTTGTAAGTAACGAGTATCTGTCCCAAATGCTCTTGGCCATCTTTTATTGTATGACCATCATTCTGCAATACGTTCGATAGTCAAGTGCAAGTGACAGTTGTAAATTGCGAAGCGATTTGTACGTTAGTGTTCATTGTGAGCAGCCTATACACGCCCCACTGTAGGGCACAGGCCTTCTCTCCGGGAGATAGTATGGGCTTAATCACCATGCGTGCCCACCGAGGATTTTAAGCGCTGAGGTATGTGAATAGCTCAGACACTCCGGTATGTGAATAGCTCCTCACAATGTGGCCGTTAGCGAGTGGTATTGCTACTATAACTTCACAAGAGCGTACTTAACTTAGAAAACCAAGTCATAGGTATATGCCCGCACTGGAAATCGAACCCGGGTATCTCGCTTCCGAGTTCAATGTTACACCCACTAGGCTACCACCGCTGTTATGTTAAGCTGCTTATGTACAAATGTCTCATTGTAATCCGTATTTTCTACCCAATAAGTAATTTGTAATAATAAAAGCGGTAGTAGTGGAACGGTAGAATGGATGCTTCTCATTCGGGAGGTCGTGGGTTTGAATCCCGGAATTCTAAGTTACATACATTTTGTGAAGTTGCTCATACTCTCACTCTGAGAGAAGTCCTGTGCCTTGCAGGGGGGCGAACATAGGCAAACTTACGTAAAAAAAAAAACACCGGTTCTAGGTTACAAATTTGAATAGGTACCCTGGGCTATGGTAGCCGGGCAAGAACATAGAAGAAGAAGAATAAATTTTAATATACCCGGGGGGTGAGTCTCTAAAATACATAATAAAGTGGATCCTTAGAGTTATATTAGTACGACAATGTTTGTATCGTTGACACTATTGGTAGTCTAGTAAGCAATCGCAATCCAATAGCATAACCCGTGCAACTCAACTCGGCGCCTCGTGCGATTCGATCTTCTTCACGAGGGATGCGTATTCAATTTGCGCGGGTTATACAATTGGAATGGCATTGTAATGCTATTGCTTAGTACCTACACTTCTAATTGAGACTTCTACTGGAAGCAAATAACAGATAATACGACAATAGCTTACACAATTAGTATATTGAAAAAAATTGTGTAAATTAGACTGTAGGGCCTGGACTGAGGTAATTTGTGCAAATCGATTTCGGTGGCCTCCAGCGGGAATCGAACGCACGTCCTCGTGTTGGTAGCTTGTTAGCTTTTTACCGGTAGACCAATGAGGTTAGTAAAGTGTTACATATTACCTATATTTAAATTTGCGCTATAAATTGAGAAAGGAATGTTGCGTTGGTTTGGACATGTGGAGAGGATGAAGGAAGAAAGATTGACAAAACAAATATATCGAGCGAATGTGAATGGAAGGGCCGGTAAGGGACGACCGACACGGACATACTTCGACAATATAGGGGATGTATTAGCAAAGGACAAGATAAAAAGTACCCGAAACCGGCGTGCGTGCATGCAACGACTAATGAATTTTGAGGAAGCGAAAGTGATCTGTCAGGATCGTGGCAAGTGGCAGTCCTTGGTCTCTGCCTTCTCCTCTGGGATACAGGCGTGAGTTTATGTTATGTTATATTTTAACTTTACTTTAATTAGGTCTGCTTCCCTCGAGACATCATGCGGGCCCTACTTATTAGTCTAACAATATTATGAATTGTGAGCATCATTTTGTTCCGAATAAATGGAGTGAAAAAGCCTATTTCATCAACGTGGCCACGAAATTAGGCGTAAATTGCTGCGGTCTTCTTTAGTGAATAAAATATCACGAATGAATTGATCTTGCTCAGATAGTTTATAAAGAAAATGTCACTGAGGAACTCTGTTACATGAATTTCTGATATTCATGTATAGTCATGTATCATCATCAGCCATTTGACGTCCACAGCAGGACATAGGTCTCCTTCGTGGTTTTCATAACCTTGAGGGGTTTGCCATAATCGTCACGCTTGGCAGGCGGGTTGGCGATCGCAGTATGCGGTTGGAATCTCAGGAAGACGCTGCTGCCCGTCTCCTGATAATCGATTTCCTTAGTCGCCTTCTACCACATCCACGGAAGGAAATGGAGTCATGTATACCTTCTAGTAAAATTTAGGTCAGTCACATTGTAACCCTTAAGTAGACAGTCCAATATTATACGACATCAAACTGTACGCACGCGTCACATTGAGAGAACCTTTAGTACAGTGACATGGCAAATTAAAATAAGTATAACTAATATAAAAATATCATAATACAATTTTAAAAACCTATTTAGAGGCTAAAAATTTCACCCATGCCGGGACTTGACCCCGCGACCTCTGGCTCACCGTGCCCGCGCTCTCCCAACTGAGCTAATGGGCATCTCATAAAATCCTTATGTGGACAGTCCAATATACGACATCAAACTGTATGCATCTCATTAAATCCTTATTATATGTAGACAGCCCCAAACAACCAACGGCCTCCTTACACCCGAGATACTGAACGATACCCTATACTCTACTATGGTAACCCTAAGTTTGCCTTTAATGTTGCCTGAGTATTAGATGTTCTACGCTGAGGTAAATGTTCTCGGCCATCGGCGTCCAGCCACTGCCGGCAATCTGTCTTAGATCATGGGTCTAGCGAGCCGGTGGGCGTCCTACGCTGCATTTTCCAGCCCGTGGTCTCCACTCGAGAATCTTTGCACCGCATCAACCATCTGTTCTTCGGCATATTATGTAACCAGCCACTTCAACTTGTCTCGACTCGCACTTATTATTTTTTGTTATAGATAGGTACTATAGAAAATGTTAGACATGCGATGAAACTTGAGTGACTGAGGTGTTCACATACCTCAGCGCTTGAAATTACTAATCCGCGTTATCCTAGCGTGGTAAATACGCCCATGCTCTTTCTCTCTGGGAGAAGGCCTGTGCCCTGCAGTGGGACGTAGGTATGCAGGGTAAGAAAAAAAATGCTATAGAGACAGAAGTTTACCTAAGTAACAAGAGAGACAGGCAGATTGTGAGCATCCTCCGGGAACGGAGACGTAAAAACGCAACAAGAGAGAAAAACATCGTAATAACGTTATTTTTTTCCGGACCGTGAATTCATAAATATGGATTTAATCAATAAAACGTCTCAATCATTCAATGTCAGGGAAAAATATAGAGCACAGCCGCGTTAGGACCTTGGTTATTTAGTTTTTTTACGCCATCACATTAGCATGCCGAGACAAAATAAGAGGAGTTTGTTCATTGAAAACGCCTGTTGAAAAGTGAATAGCAAATATTTTCTCGTGCGTATTTTCGTTATTATTAATCCTTTGCCTTACGACGCTTTTAAACGCCTAAATAAATAATAAAATAAGGATAAATAAGTAACCTTAGCTGTACATATGGAATAGGACTCACGCTCGTTCGAAATAACAATGACATGTTTGCGAATTTTACAGGAGGACCCTTCGCCGATGTTTGTATAGAAACTACTTACAATGAATCGGCACATGGGTAATGCAGTTGCGAAAAGTAGCGCCCATTCATAATAATAATAACTTCCACACAACACAATCACTTGACCTGATCCCAAACTAGGATACCCTGTGCTATGGTAACCAGGCGAGGACATGGAAATACACCCAGACTGAGGCCATTTGTACAAATGTACGGCGGCCCCAAGTGGGAATCGAACCCAAGACCTCTATCTTGGTTACTACCTTACCGGCTAGTCCAACGTGGCAGTCATAACTGACTAAAATATATAGAAATCATTAATTTGACTAATATATATATATATATATATATATTAAATCGCTTCGATGTTTCCCCGTCTGTGACTATCATCATCATCAGCCATTTAACGGCCACTGCAGGATATAGGCCTCCCTCGCGGTTTTTATAACCATGAGGGGTTTTGCCATAATCGCCACGCTTGGCAGGTGGGTTGGCGATCGCAGTATGCGATTGGAATCTCAGAAAGACGCTGCTGCCCGTCTCCAGGTAATTGATTTCCTAAGTCGCCTTCTACGACATCCACGGAAGGAAATGGAGTGACGCTATTCTTAATCCGGTGCCAGACGGAATGTGTGTGACTATACTTTTGGAGTATTATGACATACTTAAAACATTGTGTGTGTGTGTATATATATATATATATATCCAACGAATTCCTTGTTTGATTTAATTCAATTTAATTTGATTTGATTTAGTTTAATTTAATTTAATTTTATATGATCTAACTTTCCATTGCATTTCTTAAGAAAAAAAATAATAATAATAAGAATAATAATGTACACTAACAATAAATCACGCAATATCAGCACTGCACGTCTAAATGACAATACTATTTTGTGTAAAATGTCGTCGCCCACGATACAGGCTCAGCCTAGTGTGGGGACACGGCCTCCACTACCTAATGTTATCTAAATATTATTGTTAATTATGTTTTAAATTGAAACTAAGATTCATCATCATCATCATCAGCCTATGCTTGTCCACTGCTGGACATAGGCCTCTCCAATAGCACGCCACTGAGCACGGTCCTCGGCTACTCTCATCCAACTCTTGCCAGATTGAAACTAAGATTAATAATAATTAATCCACATGTATGTAACATATGTAATTCATTTGGTGATAAATATATTTTTTCTTTTACTATTTACTGAAAATCCAGCAGATTAATTGAAAGTATAAATCAACAATGTTTATAATAATAATAGCTGACCCGGCAAACGTTGTCTTGCCAACGACCTATTCTCAGAAATACCAAATATACCTACACGAAAAATTCATATAAATCGGTAAAACGATTTCGGAGGAGCTCGATAACACACTGTGATTTTTATAATCATCTTATTTTATATTAAGATGAATTACTTCCCTCAATCCTAAATTGAAAAAAGTGAAATAAATTATACAAAAAAAACATCATCATTCAGCCACAAGAAGTCCACTGCTGGACATAGGCCTCCTCCATGGATTTCCAAAAAGACCGGTTGGAAGCGGCCTGCATCCAGCGTCTTCCTGCCACTTGGATGAGGTCATCTGTCCATCTTGTGGCTGGTCGTCCTACGCTGCGCTTGCCGATATGTGGTCTCCATTCGAGAACTTTTCGGCCCCATCGGCCATCAGTTCTGCGTGCTATGTGCCCCGCCCACTGCCACTTCAACTTACTAATCCGCTGGGCTATCATTTCATCATTTCTGATTCGATCTCGTAGAGAAATTCCGAGCATAGCCCTTTCCATAGCTCGTTGCGTGACCTTGAGCTTTCTTATGAGGCCCATAGTTAGAGACCACGTTTCAGTGCCATAAGTCATCACTGGTAACACACACTGGTTGTATAATTTTGTCTTGAGCGATTGAGGTATGTTAGACGAAAAGACTTTTCTAAGTTTCCCGAATGCTGCCCAGCCGAGTTGGATTCGACGATTGACCTCTTTCACGAAGTTGGACCGGCCTAGTTGGACTGTTTGTCCTAAGTAGACGTATTCGTCTACAACTTCGAGAGTCGTGTTCCCCAATGTTATTGGGGTGGGCACAACACGGGCGTTCGACATGACCTTCGTTTTGTCCATGTTCATTTTAAGGCCCACACGTTGGGAAACTCGACTGAGGTCTTCGAGCATTATGCCGAGGTCTTCCATCGTTTCTGCCATGACTATTATATCGTCGGCAAATCGAAGGTGCGTGATGTACTCGCCATTGATATTGATGCCGCGTCCCTGCCATTCCAGAAGCTTGAAGGCATCTTCCAGTGCGTTCGTGAACAGTTTCGGAGAGATAACGTCTCCCTGTCTCACGCCTCTTCTCAATGGAATTGCCTCCGAATTCTGCTCCTGTACTCGGACCGACATGGTGGCGCTGTTGTACAAGCACTTCAGCACCTCGATATACCGATAGTCAATCCGGCAACGCTGGAGAGACTCGAGCACTGCCCATGTCTCGATCGAATCGAAGGCTTTCTCATAGTCCACATTGCTAATGGTTATTTTAAGGAGTAAGTTACTCAGATATTTTAATCGATACATTTCTATTATAATGTGTTTTAGAGATCAAGATGTTCTCAGAAATATTATTAAGAACAACGTATATTTTAACCACTTCGATATACTTACTAGATTTTGCTACATGTAGCTCAAGACGCTGTTAGGTACTAGATTTGATAGTATTAAAACAAACAGTGAGCCCCTTCGCAGTCGCCACACCCACAAACTGTTACCTTAGACTTCATGTTGATTTGAATTAGGGTTGCCAACCCTACTATATGATATAGTATCCTACTTTATAATATAGTATGCTATACTATATTAGCAGTTCAAATACTATATTTCTAAAAAAATATATAGTAGGGGAAACTACTATATTTTGCGTAAAGCGCAACCCAACCTTAATCTTTTTCTAAAGCTCGCTCTTCAAGTCTAAGTCCATGAATCGCGCGGCAAGTGCCGCCGCTATCATTTACTATTTTTTTACCATTATTTTGCCATCTACTATATTTTAGAGGTAATAATACGAGGTAATAATAATAGCTTTGAAAATACTATATTTAAATAAATAAAATAAAAAGAATTTTATTCAAAAGTAACAAATTTGCTTATGTTAAGAGTAATTTAATTTAGTACACTTTTGAAATGGTCGGAGCCTCAGCATTAATGCTGTTTTTCAGTCTCCGCCGCGATTTTCTACACTTATTCTTGATAAATAAAAAACAGTGAGGCATAATATTAAGCATACATAATTAACAATAATTTGGAATCAGTATAAAAGTATAAACACAATAAAATAAAATAAACGGAAGAGACCAACCGGTACTACAAGTAAGCAGTTTTTTTTATGTTCCCGTACCCAAAGGATAAGGGACCCTACCACTAAGTCTCCACTGTCTGTCCGTCTGTTCTGTGGTCCGTCTTGCCTGTCCGTCACCAGGCTGCATCTCATGAACCGTAATAGCTAGCCTGTTGAAACCCTCACAGATGATTCAATTCTGTTGCCGCGATAACAGCAAATACTAAAAACAATTTGTTAGAAAAAAGTTGGCAATCCTAATTTGCCTGTACTTACTTTTGTAATTGCAGTAGAAATGAGGCCCTTGACAAGTACATATGTCTGGTCTTATTGTCTTGGTGTTACTTTGAATAGTTTAATTAGAGAACGTTGTGAACTGAAAGAGGATGTGGTGACTGGAATTGAGAAAGGAATGTTGCGTTGATTTGAACATCTGGAGAGGATTAAGGAGGAAAGATTAACGAAATAAATATATCGAGCGAATGTGGGTGGAAGGGCCGGTAAGGGACGTCACAGGCGGACACACGGATGTATAATAAAAGGGCAAGATAAAAGTACCCGTCCACCTGGGACGTCCCTTACCGGCCTTCCACTCGCATTTGCTCGATGTATTTGTTGCGTCAATCTTTCTTCCTTCATCCTCTCCACATTACATACATCCCTAAGTAAAGTTAAGTCTACATTCCAAATTTGTAGACACACAGGTAAGATATAAGCCATGTTAGGTACTACTACACAGATTTGACATCTAGTGCCAGCCAACCAACCAACGCAAACCATGCTGGTAATGCTTTTTTTGATAAAAAAAATTAGTTATTCGTGTTTGTATGTCTTTCTACATTCTACAAAAAAATACTGCGAAGAAAAATTCTCTTACTTTTCAGAGTGAAGTCTCTCTATAAGGCGGACGAGCTTTGACAAGAGAGTTGCGGTAAATTGAGGTCTGACTGGAAAAAGTGGCTGCGCAAAAAATGAGTTCTGAATGTATTTTATTTTAAGCTCCAGCTACACGGGGAGAGTTCCTCGAGTGCGAACCTCGGGAAGAGTATGTGGTAAGTAGGTACCTATTCTTCTTCTTCGGTCCTTTACATCCCAAGGGAGGGAAAATATTTTTTTTTCAGATTGTACCTATTTGCTAAAAGTGTCGCTACAATCTCTCAATCATGTTAATATTGATTTTTAGGATCCTTGGCCATGAACATAACATAGGTATGGAGAGTGGCTTAATTTATCGATACTGTAGAAACGGATTTTAGGTTTTGCGTTATTTCAATAAAACATTTTATTGAATATAAGTCTGTAGTAGAGATGCCGAATTTGCTGAAATGGCAATCAGGGTAATCAGGCAAACACACCCAGCGCTTGGCTCAGTCAAATTGTGTTTGAGTCGATCGGGCTCGATGAGATGCAGGCCTCGTGCGATTCCACCGTTTCTCGGTGGCATAAGTCATGAGCTTAGCATTATTCATTATTCATCATCATCATCATCAGCCATTTGACGTCCACTGCAGGACATATGCCTCCCTCATGCTTTTCCAAGCTTCCCGGTCTTGAGCCATCCGCATCCAGCGACTCCCTGCCCCCGTAACCAGGTCGTCAGACCATTTGGTGGGGGGCCTGCCCACGCTGCGTTTTCCGGTCCGCGGTCGCCAGGTCAGAACTTTTCCGCCCCAACGGCCATCAGCCCCTATATTACGGGAACCAAATCCTGAGCGATTCCAATCGTCTAACTGCCAAATTAGTATGGAATTTAACAGTTAGACGACTGGAATCGCTCAGGATTTGGTGTGCATAATTAGGCCCCAGGTCGCCGAGCCTTGTGCCCCGCCTACTGCCTCTTCAACTGAGTAATTATTCAGCTTGACTGAAAATCAGTGCTGAGGGCACACTCCCTCAGCACAACGCTGAGTCAGCTGCCTTTTTTGACAACTTAGACACACCACAGGCTAAATCTATGTTTTTCTTTTGTTTTTTCTGTTGTGTATTTTGTATTCTTTCTGTTGTTGTCCATATTATGTAACTTTTTAAAAAAAATGTAAAAATTTTCTTTTTATTTATTTACTTAATTCCGGATTAACTTACTTGATCATTTGCCGGAACAGTCCGACCAGGGGGGCCTTTTGTGGCCACTTACCTAGACACACTACAGGCTAAACCTATGGTTTTTTTTGTTTTGTATGTTGTGTACTTCGTGTCCTTTTTGTTGTTGTTCATTCGTGTTGTTCATGTTGTTCATTATGTCACTTTTTGTTAAAATAAATGCATTTTTTTATCTATGTTGGGGGAGGGCTTTGCCCTGCAGTCATGTTATGGAGGCTACATAATATTTTTAAGAAAACCTTGTAATGAAAGTTATCGCACTTATATATTCTTTTTGTTGCACTAACCTGTGCTGAGGACAATTTTAAAAACTACTGGCACGGTGAGCCAAAGGTCGCGGGTTTAAGTCCTGGCGTGGGTGGAATTTTTAGCCTCTAAATAGGTTTTTAAAGTTATCTCACTTGTTTAGTAGACTACCAAATAGACGCAGATAACAGCTATTGTTGTACTTAAATTAGTCTATCGAAAAACTATGTGTTTCAGGCCTAGTTCCATGAAACTGACAAATTGAACATTATCCATTTCAAAATATAGGTCATTGTGGCCTCATTCTGGGTGTATTTCTCAATTTTTCATTACGAAAAGGTTTCATCAAAAGGTGTGTTTACACGGAAGTGTAGCAGATGAGGGGAGGTGATAAGAAAATCATATAGAATTGACTTCCACAAATACAATCACTTGTCTCGGTCCGAAACTAGGATACCCTGTGCTATAGTAACCAGGTAAGGACATAAAAACATGGAAATACACGCAGCCTGTGGACGATTGTACAAATCTATTGGGAAAATGAAATGTAATAAGTGTAACTTGATTTTTTGCTTTTTTTAATACTATGGTACAATAGATCTTTAAACGCACTTTGAAGTGAAGTTTGATCACTATTATACTGCATAATTTTTTGGGTGATTTGAAAGAAATAGCAAAATTAACGTGCCTTACACTAGGTGTCGAATACGGTAAATAGTTTGTTTTTAAAAAAAACGCCCTGTCCAAGATAGGGACATAAGTTTGAATGAAAGATGACTTGCTCTTGAAAGTATAATAAAATGTATATAAAATTACAATCGTTCGGGACAACTTAGTACGTCCGTCCGTGTTGAAGGGTATAGGCAAGTGGCCGGTGGCGGGGCGCGGCTAATGACCGATCAGCTGGGTTTCCCCCCAGCCCCGTTCCTTCCCCGCGGTCGTCTGCGCATATTCATAGGAAGCGTAGACATCCTCCGCCGCATTGAAAGCCATAGCTTTCAAGAAGTGGTTGAGGGCCTGGATGCGGCTCCTTGCTCTTCGTCGTCAGCATAGGATTCCGCTGTCGGTAGCAGGCACATTTTATTGACGGCCCGCCGAATGATTCCCCTTGTAGTGGTGACATCAGCGACCCTGGTGACTCCGTCTGTGCCAGGATACAGACGGCACACGCGTCCTAACCGCCATTGTAGGGGCGGCAGATTATCCTCCTTCAAGACAACCATATCTCCACAAGTCAGCTCCCTCTGAGGAGTACGCCACTTGGTGCGCTGCTGCAACTCGGCGATATATTCTTTGCTCCATCTCTCCCAGAAGTGCTGGCGTAGCTTCTCGATGAGCTCGTATCTGTTGGGTCTGGTTGTGGACACAGGCAGTGTCGGGATAGACATCAGAGGTTTCCCAATTAAGAAGTGGCCTGGGGTCAGAGGATAAGGATCAGTGCAATTGGACGAGAGAGGAGTAAGCGGACGTGAGTTTAGGATGGCTTCTATCTGAATAAACAACGTCGCTAGCTCCTCAAACGTCAAGGCAGCGCTACCAGCAACACGCTTTAAATGAAACTTTGCGGATTTGATACCCGCTTCGAAAATTCCTCCGAAATTTGGACTATAAGCTGGACTGAATACAAATCTGATTCCTTGGCTACTGGCTAGATCGTAGACTGACTGACGGCTGGATTTTAGTACCCTACCCAACTCATTGCTAGCGCCCACGAAATTTCGCCCGTTATCGCAGTAGATTTCATGAGGTTTACCTCTGCGTCCTACGAATCGTCGTAAGCTTAGAATAAAAGCTTGAGTACTTAAGTCACTCACCAGCTCTAAATGCACAGCTTTGGTGCTTAAACAAACAAATAAGCACAAGTAGCATTTACTTATGCGATTGCCACGCCCTCTACGACTGCATATCATAAAGGGTCCAGCGAAATCAACACCACACGAGTCGAAAGCGAAAGTAGCATTAGTCCGAGCTTCGGGTAGATGGCCCATTATAGGTTGCATAGCATTAGCACGGAGCCGAACACATATAACGCATTGTTTAACTATACGACGCGCTAAGCATCTACCACCGATGGGCCAGTATTTGTCTCGAATAGCAGCTAAAAGTAACTGCTGACCAGCATGGAACAAGCGTATATGCTCATGATACATTATCAGTTTTGTTAAATTATGTTTAGAGTCTAACAGCATGGGGTGTTTTTTATCAAAATCATACTTTGAGTTATTTAAACGACCACCTACTCGTATTACTCCATCCGAATCTCTAAACGGCGTCAATTGCAACAATTTGCTTTTCTTCGGCAATGTCTTTCCTTCTTCTAACAATTTAACTTCTGAAGGAAATGACTCCAACTGACTGAACTTAACGAGTAACCATAATGCGTTGTTCAACTCAACGACATCCAAAGGACCGGTAAGTTTCTGTTTGCATTTGTTGCAGTTGTTCACGAAACGTAATACGTACGCGAAAATTCTATTTAATTTCACGAAACTTGAATGTCTGTTAAAATCTATGAAACTACCGTTAATGACGATTGAAGCAGTGAATAATGAGTGTACCTTTATTTCTGGCAATTTATTTGCTACACATGAATGCTGAGGCCACTCGGATTGATCTTTCTGAAGGAAAGAAGGACCTTCCCACCACAGGCAAGAAGATGAAAGATCCTGGGGGTCAACCCCTCGCGATGCCAAATCAGCTGGGTTCATGTCCGTTGGTACATGTTTAAATTGGAAATCACATGTTATCTCATTGATCTCATTAACCCGGTTACAGACAAACATTTTAAGATTTCTCACATCTGTTTTTAACCAACCTAATACAACTGTGGAATCGGTCCAGATAGTTTTACAATCGATTTTAAACCTGAACGACTCGATGATCTTTCTACACAGCCGTGCTCCTAATAAAGCTCCTAGCAACTCAAGTCTGGGGATTGTGGTAGGTTTTAAGGGAGCAACCCTAGCCTTAGCACATAAAAGCCGAACTGTGACTTCGTTATCTTTGTTGATCGACCTTAAATATACGCATGCAGCGTATGCGTGTTGTGAGGCGTCAACAAAGCAATGTAACTCCGTGGAAACGGGTAACTCACACCGAGCATTTCGTTCAATTTTGATATCCGATAGAAAGTGCAAATTATTTATGAATTTTCGCCAAACACCTGAAAGGTGTTGAGGGATTGGTTCATCCCAATGTAATTTGGCAATCCACAACTGCTGTAGAAATATTTTAGCCTTGATGACACATGCGCTGATCAACCCCAGTGGATCAAATATTTTACAAATAGTAGCGATTACCACTTTTTTAGTGAGTTCCTGAGTTGGTTCAACATTTCTTGGAAAGTGTATAATATCCGATTTAGGGCAATAGGCCAAACCTAACACACTGGACTCTTTAGTTAAATCCACTGAGTTTGAGATCGTGTCATCATTCGCGAATGCTTGTGAGCAGTTGGTTCGAATCTTCCTTAAAGGAAAGCATGCTGAATCTAAAATACTCTTGACATTTTTATATATATACTGCAACTCCAATACACTATCTGCTCCTGTGTTCAAGTCGTCTATATAAAAGTCCCATCTTATTATATTAGCGATAGTTTCGTCACGACATTCATCCGCGAGCTGTTTCAGGCACCTGGTGCTAATGAAAGGCGCAGACGCCATTCCGTACGTCACCGTATTTAACTGCAAGACCTTTAGCCTTTTAGCACTGGGTTCCGCATCTGCAGATGAATCTCGCCACAGAATTAATTGGAGATGACGTTGAGAGGGATGCAAGGCCGTCTGTCGGTACATTTTCTCAACGTCACCCAAAAGAACGTATCTATGGGCACGAAAACGCAGTAAAATTGAGAATAAGTCGCTCTGAACCACTGGACCTACAGCCTGTATATCATTCAGGGATTTACCTGACGAGGTTTTCGCCGAGGCATCGAAGACGACCCTTAACTTCGTCGTTTCACTCTTTTCTCGAATAACGCAATGATGCGGGAGGAAATTACCGAAATCAGGACGATCGACTTCACTTAAATGACCTAAATCCCTATATTCATCTATAAATTTAGTATAAGATAACTTTAGGTCGGGATTTTTATTTAATTTGGTCTCTAAATTTAAGAACCGTCGCTTGGCTAAATGAAATGAATCCCCGAGGTTTGTTTCGGGTTCCTTTAGAGGCATCTGAACGCAGAACCTGCCGTCCGGCAACCGACTGGTGGTATCAACAAAATGGTTCTCACAGAATTGCTCCTCCAAGCTGTATGTTTTTGTTTCCGAAGGTAGTTCTTCAATTTCCCAAAATTTCTTAAGAGAATTGTCTAAATTTGAGACTTGGTTGAAATAACAATAGACCTTCGATTTAGACTGACTAATATCTACTGGGCCAGCAATTAACCATCCAAGCTGGGACTCTTGCAAAGTAGGCATATTAGACCCTAATTTGATTTGATTTGTGCCAATAATATTCCAAAACACATCAGCCCCCAGAAGAATATCAACAGAAGAAGGCTTAAAAAATGTAGGATCGGCAAGTTCGATCCCACTAGGTATACCTAATTGACCAACGTCGATTTCAACATTTGGTAAAGTACCTGTAATAGTTGGGACTAACAAACATGACACCTTAGTCTTAAATGAAGTTGAACATGATTTAATTGTTACGTCACAACTTCCGGAGATGTTTGTCTTAATATTATTCAAACCGCAAACATTCAAGGTTTCACTGGGCTTCTTACTAAACCCTAATTTATCTCGCATGCGTTCTGTCAAAAATGACGACATTGATCCCGTGTCCAACAATGCGCGGGCAACGACACTTTGATTGTTGGATTCGTTAACAATTTCTACCTGGGCCGTGCACAACAGTGTTTGAGTCATAGTGACTGCTGATAACGCAACAGGAGTGGGCGCGTCAGAGGCACTCGGTGCGCTGCACCCGGGCTCGGCCTCCGCGCGGACTTCATATTTATGTAGCAGCGTGTTATGTTTGCCCTTACATACTTGACACGACCCCTTTAAACGACATTGGTAGATATTATGGCCATTACGTAAGCACTTGCTACAAAGTTTTAGCCTAGACACTTCTTTTACCCTGTCATCATATTTCATGTTTTTAAACTTCGAACACTCATGTACTAAATGGTTTTGGTTGCAAATTGAACATGAATGATTACGCATACTATGATCGGAGGCGGTAAAGAAAGACCTCACAGGTTTGTTATTGTTATGGAATTGCGGCTTAGCATGTTCTTGTTTATCAGACCTATTATAATGAGCCGTTTCTAAAATATCTGCTCGGCTCCGTAAAAATGAATGAAATTCCTCTATAGTAGGTAACTCCTTTAAATTGTTTTTGTATTCTTCCCACTTTCGACCCGTAGTGGAATCGAGCTTGGCTGAGACAATATAAATCAATAACACGTCCCAGTGCTTAGTAGGAAGACCTAGTGTTTCCAAAGATCTCAAGTTTTTAGATATGTGATCTATCAAAAAACGTAACGCTTTAAACGATTCTTTTGTCATGTGATCGATACTTAATAACGACTTAAGATGGTTATTTATTAAAATGTTTTTATTGTTGTATCGCTCACATAAAGATTTCCATGCATTTTTGTAATTGTCAGCGGTAAACTCAATCGATCTGATCACGACAGCGGCTCCACCTTCCAAACTAGATCTCAGATAATGGTATTTATTGATGAGTGGTATAGATTCGTTATCATTTACGAGAGATTCGAAGGTGTCCCTGTACTCTAACCACTTTAAATAGTTCCCGTCGAACTTAGGTAAATCAATAGTCGGCAGTCTGATAGTATTCATCGAATGTGCACATTGCCCTGACAAACTTTCGCTACAACTCGATTTTTTGTCTAAATTGGCATTTTCGATCAATTCTTGAGCCGTCGAAAGAAGAGAATAGAACTGAGTTTCGATATTATCCCTTTCAGTCAATTGCTCCTGTTCGTTAGTAGCAATTAATTCTATATCCGACTGTAACGAACTAAAATCCGAGAACAATTCTTGTAACTTGTCCACTCGCATAGATAACTCTTTAATTTGAATACTTGTTATCTTCCCGGCACCCACTTGGGTTAAAACGCTCAAGTAATCTTTAAATTTAGTTAACCTCCCCTTTATAATACCACGTTTTTTTACTAAATCTTTTAACTCCATATTGCAATAAATGCCTAACTAATTACAATTAGTACGTAAACAATGCGACTAGCAATGAATTAAATAGAAGTACGTGAAAGTAATAGGTACACAAAACCTTTGTTGCCGAGATGTGATTACAATATGTCCAGCCGCCAGGTCGTTGAATTGGTGCAGGTACACGAGCTGCTCACGCCAACCAGGGCGCACCGACAGCGTTGGAATCAGATTCCACAAGTCCCACAGCAAACAAACGGTTATAATTAACCTGAAATCATCGACAGAATTACGATTAACGAATGCTAAACTAATAATTACTTTTATTTTTATTGTCGACGGTAGGTATAAACTAAACGGAATTCCAATCTCTAAAATGAATTGAAGCACTATTTGTACAAAGGAAATTGCCTCGAATATTTTTAACATACACGTACTAATCCGTTCAAATGAAATACTAAACTACACAAGACCTATTAATCCGATTTACGATTTCAATTATGTATATTTATTTGTACTTTAATTATGTCTAACAAATGCATGTGCAACTGAGCAATTAGGTATAATGAGCTTGATAAAGTATTTTGCACAGTTAAATTAGAAGAACAAAGCATTTAAAGGCTTGCCAAAGTAAATGATATGTAAGTTATTTATATAATTACGCGTTCGAAAGCTAAGCAGTGCAGCGTTTAAACACAATGCTATCGCAATAGCCGAAAGTAAATTATTATTAAGACGATACGCGTTGACTGGCAGTATTATCTTAACGTTTTCGGAGCGGCAAAGTGTATACACAGATAGAAGGGGAAAAGAGAAAGTTTATGAAAAGGATAAGGCCACTTCCCTCAGGGTCGGTCTCCACACGTCCAGCACTTCACAGCCAGCTTCTTCACGACAACCAGAGGGCAATGCAGGCAGCATACGCAGCAATTGAATTTATCCAAGTCACTCGCTTTTCCGTTGTAGATTCAAACTGAGTAGCGGTTATCCGATGTTACTCGATGTTGAAGATTGCAAATTATTTTATTCACGGTCGCCAATATGTCCAAGATAGGGACATAAGTTTGAATGAAAGATGACTTGCTCTTGAAAGTATAATAAAATGTATATAAAATTACAATCGTTCGGGACAACTTAGTACGTCCGTCCGTGTTGAAGGGTATAGGCAAGTGGCCGGTGGCGGGGCGCGGCTAATGACCGATCAGCTGGGTTTCCCCCCAGCCCCGTTCCTTCCCCGCGGTCGTCTGCGCATATTCATAGGAAGCGTAGACAGCCCTTTTATACAATATCTCACCATTTTGAAAAGACGCTCTTTTATACTTACAATATCTCACTTTTATAGTAATCTAAAAAAACATGTTATTCTTATTCAGTTGATTCTATATAAGTACTGCCCAAAATGTCTTAGTTTTCATACAAGTAGAGTCTAAAAATGCTGTGTATACCTTTAATTGACATAATCGCTCGCCCTAAGTCACATTTATTATATATAAGCTTTGTCATGTTTGCGTGCTTGCTGGTGGTGTGCCTAATAAATAAAATAAAAATAAAAATATCTCGACGTAAACACGAATCTATTAGAACCATTAGTAGCCACCCAGAGCGGTGCGTGCGTGCCGCGGGTCCGCGGGTCATTGTTCTGTTAGACGGAGAGCCGGAGACCTATTTTTGAATCACTCGTATGAAATTGTATCGTCGAATGCGACTTAAGTCACACTCGTCTTCTAAGTCGCATGATGTCGTTTTTCCGTATTTTTAAATCGTTCGCCTGAAGTGTTGCCAGTACAATTTGAAGTATTGTATTTTATCCATTCCACGCAGAAATTAAAAAAACCGGAAACTACCGTAACAGAAACGGAACGTAACACTTTGTTCTATTGGCTGTTTAAATAAAAAATCTTTGTCTTTTGTTACAAACAAAACACTACTGTCATTTTGGTTTGTGTTTGTTCTAACGAAATGTCGAAATCGTTTTTTGACAATTAATCTACCGATCGCCATGCGAGACGAGTGGTAAGTACCACTCGTTGCAGTCGAGTGATTAAAAAATACGGAATTTCAGATGTCGAACGAAAATCAGTAGAAATCGAGCGCTCGATGCGATACGTACGAGTGATTCAAAAATAGAGCTCCCGGTCGGTAGGTACTCATCGTTCGCGCAGTTTTTTGAACAAGATTTCTCAACTCGAAACAAGATTGCTCAACAATTTTTTTATACTTAAAAGTAATAGTCTGCATAGATGCCATTTTTAATTACTAATTACACAGCCGCGGCTTTCAAACCGCCCAAAAGCGTGTATGAATTGCTTTATTTGAAGACATGAATAACTCTGCCATGTTTGACGAAATTTCCCCATTTTAACTCCGCCCGCTCCAAGTTCCTCCCTCGCGCCCGGTCAGGTGTCGCCAACCCCTGGGTGTTGTATCGACAGAAAACATTTTTATTTCATTACTGCCCGCCCCGTTTAATTAAAACGGCAATGTTGCGAGCCCCAGACACATACGCGGATTAACTCGAAAAAAAATATTAATTTGTTTTCAACTTTGTCACTGGGTTGCTCGCCAGAGCAAATAAGAAAGGAGCTTTCAATTAACTGGATTTTTTTTTAAATATCGACCTTTTTGTTGATTCTGGCTAACCCTGAGTAAGCCTAAGTGAAAACCCGGTAAGTGCGAGTGGGACTTACGCGCCAAGGGTTCGGCAGCATCGTTAATGGGTATTACTTATTTAGCAAAAATGTGTTTTCTTTAATTCCGTGCGGGACGTTTGGCCACTCTTAACCGGTTTTTATAATTTTTTGCTATACAATTGATATTTCACTGTGACGATCACACTAATTTTGACACTTTTATGTATTACCAACGACATTCTGAATGCCGTTGGGAAACACTGGACGAGATTAACAAAGATCCGGATGAGTTGGCGCGAAAGAGAACATGCCCATACCACACAGTGAGCCCTGTTTGTGTGCTAACTAGATAGACAGAGGTTGTATTACCGTTTTTAGATAGTCACAAAAAACATTCAAAAATCACGTACGGGACTCGCTTTATATTTTTTATTGTCTGAAGTTAAATTTTGTGAAAATTTCAACTAGCTACCTATGACGGCTAAAGACCTTTATAGTTCTGATATACAGATATATGTATACTAGATGACCCCGTGAACTTCGTATCATCTACATCTATATTTTTTCTTGTTCTCACCATTAAAACTTTCCCTGGACTTCTACAAATATAGAAAAAAATGCCAAATCGGTCCAGCCGTTCTCGCGTTTTAGCGAGACTAACGGACAGGAAATAATAACTATTAATATGCCTATAAAATCTTTTTGTCTGGACCTTACTATCTCGTTAGCACCCTTCAGTATGGAACCCTAAAAGGTACTGGCCAAAGCAGCATATGATTAGAAAGATTACAATTAATATGACAGTAGCAATTACAATTAAAATGAATATTGTACCATGCTACGATGGCTAAATGCCCACCCCAGAAAGTCTAGTCAAATTAATAATTTAGCTGGTATCTATCAGCGGTGGTAGCACAGCGGAGAACGTTGGCCTCCCATTCAGCAGGTCATGGGTTCGAAACCCGGCATGACTTTGTTTTCTTACATTTGTGAAGTTGTAGTAGCAATACCACTCAATAACTGCGAAGGAAAACATCGCGAGAAAATCTGAGTGTCTGAGGTGTTCACATAACTCAGCGCTTGAAATTGCCAATTTCTATGTATATTTCAATAAAAAAATTTGTAATTAGAAAGAAAAGGGAGAGAGAGAAAAGACATTATAACAACAAGAAACATCACAGGAACAAAATAAACAATAGAACAATATGAACAACAACAGAAAGAAAACTAAATACACAACACACAGAACAAAAAAACATAGATTTAGCCTGTGCTGTGTGTAAATTGCCTCAAAAGACAACTGACTCAGTGTTGTGCTGAGGGAGTGAGCCCTCAGCGCTGATTTTCCGTCGGTGCCCATTCTCTTTCCCATATTACGCCCATACTCTCTTTCTCTCTAAGAGAAAGCCTGTGCCCTGCAGTAGGACGTATATTCATCATCAACCCATTATGTCCCCACCGAGGGGCACGGGTCTCTTCCCTGAGGAAGGTATAGGCCATACTCCATCACGGGGGCCAAGTCCGGATTGGTGGCAAGTCCGGATTGGTGGCCAAGTCCGGATTGGTATATAAGTGACATAAAAAAATTATATCTATCTTTCTGGTCCCCACCCCATGATATTGGTAAATTGCGTACTTGCATTGGGATTAGATGAGGCAGGCCATCGTTTTTCACCTCCGCCAGACTTGAAATTTGAGACTTGAGACCCTGATGATGATAAGCTCAAGAATTTAAATAGACAATTATGCAAATTTTCTGTACACGACACTGCCGTCCAGAACCAGTTTGACGGTGTGGACCCGGCTATTGGCAAGCGTTGGGGTTTCACGGCAGCCTAGGTAGGCGCTTAGATTGTCCCGGCCTCTTGTGTTCCAAAAGTAGTTCAGGTTTCTTCAATATAAATACGGATCAAAACAATGACCTTCTAATACACAGGACAAATCGTGGCATACAACAACAGAGCCCAAACATAGCACACACTTCTAAATTTACCCTATTTTGCTTCGACTGCTCCATTTATACATTGCCGCTGATATTCAAGTCCTGTAAACTGACCTCTGTGATTAAGACTTAGTGTAAATCGATTAGGCAGTAGAAGCAAAATAAAGTGATTTGAGAAGCAGACTGGAATAAAAAATGGAATGGAGTAGTCTAGTGTAGCGCTATTAATTTTTATATCTGAGATTTTTCGTTTTTGTAAATATGAAATTATTATATGGTGTTAAGAGCTTGAGAGGACACCACCTTAAACTACAAACTTGTTTCTCCAACAACAATCCTCACAGACACTTTTTCTCTAACAGAGTAGTGAATGGATGGAACAAATTACCACAAGAAGTGGTTTCAGCACCAAACGTCAACATATTCAAGAACTTACTGGACAAACACATCACTGACCAAAAGAAAAAAATAACCAAGTGAAACTGGATGCGGGCAATTATCAGTTGTTCCAACTGCCTGCCCGTCTACAAATAATAATAATAATAATAATAATAATAAGTGGGATGATTTTTATTACATACTTACATAAAATCACGCCTTTATCCCATAGGGGTGGGCAGATACTTTATTTACTTAATAATAAAGCCTACCTCTTTTTTTATTTAATGTCGCTCAGTGAGCTATGGATCGCATCAAGAATGACGTTATCCGTCAGAGAACCAAGGTGATAGACATAGCCTCCAAAATTACTAACGAAATTTTTGTTTCAAAATTACTGTTTCAACGAAATACGGTTTCAAGGACCACATTCCCGTTTGGGATACGCCAGTTGCGTGTGTGTGTGTGTGTGTGTGTGTGTGTGTGTGTGTGTGTGTGTGTGTGTGCGTATGCGTGTGCGTGCGTGCGTGCGTGTGTGTGTGTGAGATTGTATGAATGAATCAATATCTACACACGGGTGTGTGTAGATATTGATTCATTCAAAATTCATTATTCACTCGTGTATGTTCAGAAAAACAACAAATTTAAGAAAATACAAATTTTATTTCATTTCGACTATCAAACTTAAGTGCCTTGGAACAAATTCAATTTGTTAAAAACTTGTCTTTTAGACTTACTTTTCTTTTCTAAGGTATCCTTCTGGCATATGTAATGTAGACGAACGTCAATGTATCTTTCTATGACTGCCTTGGTCAAGTCATAAATATGACTAAACTGTTCTTTTGTGTGTGCATCGATTTGGGTATATATTTTGACAGTTGAAAGCGATTTCAGTACAAACTGTCAAAAAGGTTTTATCATACTTTCTGAGCATGTACTTGCCGCTTAAATCTTAAAAAAACTGCCATTACAACTTGCGCAACTTATCCTATGTCATTTATATTTTGATTGAGTAAAGATAAACAATATTAACTTCGAGGCATGTAATATGTTTTTATTCATTGGGAAAACTTGCAAGATAGTGAAATAAATGTGATAACAATAATGCCAAATAGATTTTACATTGAACAAAAAAAAGATACTCCACAGTTTTGTTTTTCTGACATTTATGACGCGCCCTCCCATCTGTCTCTTTCTGATGTGCGTGAGAGAAAGGAATGGGAACATTGTAAATAATTTTAGATATTTCTTGTGTTTTCAATGGTTTTACTAAGTATTTTACACTTTTTCGCATGTTATCTTACGTAAACAAAATTAACTTACCGGTGGTAAGTCACACCATCTTTTTTCTGCGTCGTCAATGTATTATTTCGGCACTTTTTGATAGCGCACTTGGGCATCTTGACACCTTTGCGGTGGACATGCGACTAATGCAGAAAGTGTGCTTACAACGAGTTTAAGCACACTTTCTTGGTCCCTTGTTACGCGCGCCAGTGCGATGTCCTTGTATTAGAAGGTCATTGGATCAAAACAATAAGGTGACTTTTCACACTTCAGTCCCAAAAACGTATATCGTGCGTATGTCAGTTTTATCTATCATTGTCACTGTCACTTCAAAAATGTTTTCGGCCAGGAGTCCAGCGCAAGTGCTGGCTGGATTGACCCGCGGAATCCACGACGGGAGAAATCAAGTTTCTCATCCACTTCTTAAGCTCCACGAGCCCCTCACTGTTCGCCGTGTACTCGCAACTAATACATCCGTGCCAGCTGCCACTCAGGCGTAAACAGTAAACATAAATACACAATGTTTATGAAATTGGCAATATCATTATCCGCCCTACAGGCACGCCACTTCTTTCTGTCTGCGGCCGTCCTCATCCAACAGCCACTGTCGATCGGCCTCAGATCTTCAGTCCACTGAGCTAGATTTCCACGCTGTGTATGCCGATTCGTGGTCACCGTCCAAGAACCTTATTATCCCATCGGTAAAATGGATGCCACTCTCAAATAAAGCATTTGATGATATGAAATATTTTAGCAGGCTGTTCAGCTCGTCTTGATTACGCCTACATAATTGACGAAGGATTCTCATTTGTGAATAGAAAGAGGGTCGACTTCTACTTTCTTTCTTGTTGTTTTTGACGCGAATAATAATTTGACGATTGCTTGGTAACGTGTCTTTGTTCAGTATAAATAAAAACCGACTTCAAAACCCAACACCACTACAAACGGATAAATAATTTAAATGGAAATAAATATTATAGTTTAATATCATATTATTAGTATGAGGCACGAATACCTTTACAACAAATTTACGTGGACAAAAGACAAGCACGCCAAAGTTACTCGAACCACAGTGCATACCAGAATATGCATATTGTGCATGGGTAGGCATCAAACTGCTGCGTACCGAGGGAGCTTCCGCTTCGCCGCTTCCAAAATATGGAATGACCTGCCCCCTCCTTTATCACTGCAAATGACGCAAACAACTTTCAAAAAGAAATACCGTATGTTACTTCTAATTCGGGCAGTATATTTTTTATTTTGATCTTATTTTATATTTTTTTCTTAAAGCAGAAGTAATTTCTAGAGACTAATTTCATTTTTTCAGCGATTTGTTAAGTTTATTATTATAAATTATTTATTTAAAATATTTGAAAGGGTGACGTCATATTTTTCGAGTGCACACGCCGAATCGTCGCGCAAACTGTCACACTTTGTTTCTGTGATTTGCTGTCACAGACGTTTTTTTCACAGCCAAGGAAATGAAATGCATATGACAGTTATGACAGCAAGTCCTTTTTTTATTTTTTTTTTTTTTTTATTATCATTTATTCGCCGGAAGCAAGTCCATTGGCATTTTAACAGATACATTTGTACATGTACAATAAAAATAAACTATTAATTTAATTAATATAAAAATAAACATAACATTAACTTAAATTAAATTAACTTAAATCTAAACAAAAAATAACATTCGGAAAAGTAGGGACACACTTTATTCACTATATGAGAAAAAGACATACACATATGACCCTAGTTTTCTACAGTATGTTAAATTATATTCAAAATTATTTAGGGCCGTCTGCCACAAAGCTAAATGCGAGCATATAAAAGCCAAAATTCTTAAATCGTCTAATAAATCTAAAACCATTTGGAATATAATAAATAAGGAAACCGGTAAATCCAAATCAGCGGACCCCGAATTTTCGCTTAAGATAGATAATAAATTAATAACGTCAAATGAAGACGTTGCCGCGGCTTTTGAACAATTCTTTACAAATGTTCCAATTATAACTACGGCTCCTTTAGATTCATCTCCTGATCTTGCAGAAAGTATTTTGAAAGATAATGTCCCTCCCTGCGATCACGATTTTTCGTTTGATTATATTGAAGCTCATACCGTGAATAAAGCGTTTAAAAAGCTAAATCTTAAAAAAACTGAAGACCTGTGGGGTATGTCAGTAATAATAGTTAGCTCAGTTATCGATGTCCTAGCACCCCATTTGGCCAGAATCTTCAACAAATGTTTAGATGAGGGTACATTCCCTGACCTAATGAAATATAGTAGGCTCGTTCCTTTATTTAAAAGTGGCGACAGGCAAGATCCCACAAATTTCAGACCAGTCTCGGTTCTACCCGTTTTGAGTAAAATATTCGAGAAAATAGTTCTAGGTCAACTACTTACACACTTTAATAATTATCAACTTTTTCATAGTGAGCAATTCGGTTTCACGCAAGGGCGGTCTACGACGGATGCTGGTGTCACATTAGTTAAACATATATTTAGTGCATGGGAGGATCGGAAGGATGCTATAGGTGTTTTCTGTGACTTGTCGAAGGCATTTGACTGCGTAGACCATAAAACACTTCTCTTAAAATTAAAACACTACGGAGTGAATGGGAGGAGCTTAAAACTTATGAGATCATATTTAGAAGGGAGGGTTCAAAAAGCTGACATAAATAGGACTAAATCATCCGGGTCGGAGGTTAAGATGGGAGTGCCACAGGGATCTATTTTGGGGCCGTTCCTTTTCCTCGTATATGTAAATGATTTGCCGTTCATGGTTCAAAATATGTCAGAGATAGTATTGTTTGCAGATGACACGTCACTTATTTTTAAGATTAAGAGACAAGAAAATGACCTTGCGGGTACAAATAATGCTCTCTATAAGGTACTATATTGGTTTACTTCTAATAACTTATTATTAAATTCAAAAAAGACAAAATGTATAAAATTTACACTACCAAATGTCAAAATGGTTGACAGCAATGTTATATTGGGGAATGATAAACTAGACCTTGTAGAAGAAACTGTATTTCTGGGTATCACAATTGATGCAAAGCTTCAATGGGGTCCTCATATAGGAAAATTGGCAAATAGGCTCAGTTCTGCAGCATACGCAGTTAAAAGAATCCGGGAACTAACTGATGTCGCAACTGCTAGGCTTGTTTATTTTAGTTACTTCCATAGTATTATGTCCTATGGTATACTACTGTGGGGTCGGGCTGCAGACATTGAGACCATCTTCGTCCTGCAGAAGAGAGCGATCAGATTCATATATAAGCTAGGCAATAGAGATTCGTTAAGAGATTTCTTTAAAGAAACCAACATCCTAACAGTTGCTAGTCAGTATATCTATGAAAATATTATGTATGTTAGGAAAAATATCAGTGACTTTAAAACTGTAGGTAGCCAACACAATGTAAATACTAGAAATAGACATAAACTTTCGTTCCCAAAATTTAGGCTGGCAAAGGTTAATACATCCTTTATGGGGCATTGTATACGTTTCTACAATAAGATCCCTGAGGATATAATAAGCTTGCCAGAAACGCGGTTCAAAAAATGTGTGAAGCGCACTTTGTGCCAAAAAAGCTACTATAACATTAAAGATTATTTAGATGACAATGATGTCTGGAATTAAAGCCAGTTCAATGCATGAGTTTTAGAACATTTATATAAATCCTGTAAATTAAGGACTTGAAAAGACTAAGTTTGGAGTTTTTTTGTCCATTTTTTCTCCAAAATGATCTAGATTTTGAAATGGACACCTAGTTTAACTTGTAACGTTCATTAAGTCGCAGTTTCTGTGCTACTTTGAATAAAAAAAATTGATTTTGATTTTTTGATTTTGACATTAAATTTGTCCAACGGTACTTGTGATGAACTGAAATACACACTTAAACAGTTTTGGATTTGATAAAATATCTTGAACGCGGCGGGGTACAACATTCCGAGGTTGACAGGTATCAGCTGTCACTGTCACTGCAGGCACTGACGTCAAGTTTGATGTATTTGAATTATCCGTTTGGACCGTTTCCTCCTCCTCCTCTGCTTCAGAATCTATCAAATGAGCCACAAGTGTAAGTCGCTGCATATTGAATTTGGGACAACATTGAATAATGTGAATTATGTCTGCATCTTCAGCTTCACAGTAAGTACATTTGCTATTGTCTATTATCTTCATTCGATGTAAATGGGCAGGTGTTTGGCAGTGTCCAAATCTCAGGCGATTTATAATTGTAATGTATCTTCGCTCATTGGCATCCTTATGGTTATGATACCATGGTTTAGTAGGTAATTCTTTTTGTATCTCTGCATACCATCTTCCTTTGGTTTCTGAAATATCCTTGTAATATTCATGCCATAGTTGTCTTTTCTTTTCTTTTAAAAACATAAATAAATCCGTGAATGGTATCTTGCATGTTTCACTGTGGTCCTCATTGTGCTGAGAATTGACTGTTTTGTCTACTACTTCATTACCTTTGATCCCTCTATGAGACGGTACCCATTTGAAACTCACTTGCTTATTGAGATTACATACAATGTTTCTGATCTTATACACTAAATAATTAGTTTTATAATTAAAATTAAAATTTTGTAAAGACATTAACACACTTTTAGAATCAGAGACAATTATAATTTCGCTATATCCATCAATATTATTTAAGTTTTGTACATAGAGCAAAGTTTGATAAATTGCATAAGCTTCTGCTGTATAAATACTACAATTTCTATCTAGTTTAAAACATTTTGTTTTCTTATTTTGAGGATCATAATAACCAGACTGTACAGAATTTATTGACTTAGATCCATCTGTGTACAAATAAAAGCAATTACTTTTTTTGGAACAATATTCTTTAAAATCAGTCTCATCTAAAATAAAACTCGTATCTACATTTAGTTTTCTTATTAATGCTTCATATTTACATTCATATACAGGCCATAACTGACCTTTGTACATATTTTCAGACAAATCAGTGACAAAACTCATAATGCGAGTAATTAATGGATATTGATTATTAAGAAGATCTGAAGCTGATAGATAAGAAGTTGACTGTAGAGAAGAATGAAGAACCTCAGGTAAGCAAATTCTTTTACTTATTATTTCATTATTTACTGCTAACACTTTTAAGCAAAATTTTTCCGTAGCAAATATGCGCCTAATGCATAAAGGTTGTATACAGGTCTCTGCTTCCATAGAATTAATAGGGGTTGTACGCATTGCACCACTAATAATCCTTAGTGCCATATTTTGTATCACATCAATTTTTTTTAATAAAACAGGACTGATGTTCATATATACAAGAGAACTATAGTCAAAATGGCTACGAACCAAGCTCTTGTATAACATACTCAAAATTTTAGGATCTGAACCCCAGAAGGTACCAGCTAATGATCTCATAACATTTATACCTCTCATTGCATTTCTACAAATGTAATTTATATGCTTATCAAATTTTAATTTTGTGTCAAAGATTACACCTAGAAACTTTTTTTCCTCTGTTTGTGGTAATAGTGCATTATTGTACTTAATATTTACAGACCTATTGCTACCAAATACTAAGACTGAGCTTTTACTTGAGTTAATATTTAGTTTCAAAATGTTTGAATAATAACTATTGAGTTCATTCAAAGCTAAATTAATCTTTCTTTCAGCAATCTGTACATTACTATCTACACAATATATTAAAATATCATCAGCAAACTGTAATATTTTAACATCTTCAGTTATATGTTTAAGAATTTGAGAAGTATATAAATTGTATAATATTGGGGACAAGGAGGCACCTTGCATTAGGCCTTTATAGGCATTTTTTGGGCCATGTAAAATATTATTATATTTAACAAATAGAGTGCGACCAAAGGAAAAATTAAAGAGCCACTTAATTAATTTTCCAGGAAGTTTCAACGAGTGGAGAACCTTTGCCATTTGATGGAGATCCACATTATCATATGCTCCCTGGACATCAAGAAACACACATACTGCTGCTGACTTGGATAGCAAACAGTTCTTCATATCTATCAGGTATGTAGTAAAGCTTTCTACTGCACTTTTCCCCTTCCTAAACCCAAACTGACATAAAGGAATTATATTCTCATTTTCAACAAAGTAGTCTAATCTTATTTTTATCATTTGTTCACATACCTTTCCTATACAAGATGCTAAAGAGATAGGTCTATATGAATTAGGATCATCATCAGGTTTTTCTGGTTTCAGTATAGGTATAACACACTGAGTTTTCCATGACTCTGGAATCAATTGTTGAGACCAGAGTGAGTTCAGAATTTGCAGTAAAATATTTTTAGCTGATAAATGTAACTTTTGTAACATGATGTAAGGGAAACTATCTAATCCTGGAGTAGTATTTTTTCTTAAAGTTAGAGCTATTTCAAATTCCTCGTGTGTAAAAGGTTTTAGTAAAAAAATATTTGATTCATCATTACTATTTGTATTAAAGATATTCTCTAAACCTATATTGTCAACATTATTTGCTGGCTGTGCCAATTTGTCCATAAAAGTACCTATCCACTCGTCATTCTTAGAGGTGTTTCTATTTGTGTTTATTCTTTTAAATCTTCGTATATAATTCCACACTCTAGAAATTGGGGTATATCTATTAAAAGATGAGCATAAATTTTTCCAACTAGAGTTTTTAGCTTCTTTAATAATAAGTTTTTTCCTAGCATCTATTCTCTTGTACACAATATAATTTTCAATTGTCATATTACACCTATACTTTTCTAATGCTTCTCTTGATTTATTTACAGCCTCAGCACAGTCGTCACTCCACCACGGAGCCGGAGCACTACAGGTTTTACCAGCGTGACATTTAAACACAGGTACACACTTGTTCCTTAAAGTACTTAGTATTTTGCACATCTCATCATATTTTGCTAAGGAATCATCTATAGTAAAATTGAAATCATTAAATAGAACCTCTGATAAATTTTCATAGCTTTCCCAGTCTGTTTTATTAAATAGAAATTTCTCAATATTATCATTTACTTTATAGTTTGTAGTGGTTATAATAATGTCAATAAAGGTCTGTAGGTGATAGCTGCCCATAGCATCATCACCTACGTGCCACTCACATAGTGGAGCTAGGTCTGGGCTGACACAAGTCACATCTATAGCTGATGCATTACAGCCAGGTCTGCCGACGGTGGTCGGCGCACCAGTATTCAATATGCATAAATCACATTCATCAAATAAGTCTAACAATTCCCTACCTCTAGGATTTGTAATGTCACATCCGAAGGCAACATTATGTGCATTAAAGTCACCAGATACAATGCAAGGTTTTGGTAATTGGTTTATTATATTTCTCAGTTTATTTGCCCTAATAAGACTATTGGTGTTTTTTGTTTTAGGTGGGCAGTATACACAGAGGACAGACAGAGGGCCGTTAACGGTTGATAATGATATTGCTATACATTGAATATCTTGATAGAAACTAGTTTTTAAACATTTATATTTAATTGAGTTGCGAATTAAAATACCTACACCACCATGTTCATTTTTAGCATTTTTTCCTACAAAATTGTAGCCAGCGATTGATAAAAAGGGAGTTGAATCTTTTAACCATGTTTCATTAAGAAGACACACATCTATGTTATTTTTAAGCAATGAAGATTTAAGTAAAGCCTTTTTATTATTGACACTCTGAATATTATGTTGCATTATTTTTAAGATATCCATTATTTAGAAAGATTTTGCATTAAAATGTCTTTAATGTGTGCAGTTGTGTTAATTTTATTTGAATTTCCTAGCATAACTAAGGTTTTTATAATTTTCTGTAAGAATAGCTCGTCATTTACAAGGTGATCATACATGGTAGGGATCGGTGTAGCTTGAGCTGTCGCTTTATTTGTTGATTCATGTGGGCATTCCTGAATATTTTCGGTCTTCTTAGTTTGTGTCTTAGTCATAGATTTTGTTTTGGAAGAAAATGTCACTGGATTGTCCTGTATTTTGGGTAGAGCAGGGAAATCTTTTGATGAGAGAACTGTGGAGTACATTCTGCTTATGTAATTTGATTCATGCCGTTTAATTTGTTCAAGTTTGATTGGGCAAAACTTTGAGATAGCTAAATGATCTCCACCACAATTACTACATTTCAGAATGTCAGATGTACATTCCTTGTAGCAATGTCCACCTGAGCATTTTGAACATACCTGCTCGTTCCTGCATATTTTTGCATTATGCCTAAACCTCATACATTTGAAGCATTGCATCAAAGGGGGTACATAGGTATACACTCGGTACCTCCAGCTATCCAAAAATACAAATTGGGGGAGGGAAGTCCCTACAAATGTCAGACTAACAGTGGTGAGGGGTACAATCTCACCATTTACTTTTTTGGTAAACCTTCGGACACCTACAATTTCCGAGTCTGCCATCAGTTTTTCGTACAATTCGACATTGCTGGTCTCCTTTGCGATAAATCGTATGGTCCCAATCCTTTCTACCGATGATACTGGTATGTAAGCACGCATGTTATGTTCCTTAAGACAACTATGGCTTAAGAAGTCATTCGCCGCTACCGCCTGCTTGAATACTACCATAATTTTACTGGCATTTATTCGTCGTTTTTCTTTGATGCCTTTCACATTTTTGAAAATTTTCGACAAGTGTAAGGGGTTCTTGTTTCCAATTTTTTCATTAACTCCTTCAACATAAATCGGAAATTCCTCCTTATTACTGTTGTCAGGGTATGACCTTTTATACTCCGGTTTTATAAATGGTTTATACTTATCTTCATCGACCGGGGCTGGGGATGAAGATTGCTGCTCCCTTAATTTTCTTTTTTTCCCGCTTGTCCGTGGTGTCGACACAATCTCGTCGTCATCACCGTCGCTTTCCGCATCCATTTTTCCTCAACAGGCCAAGGATCACTTGGATTTACCAATAAAACAGAAATTATTAAAATTTTGTTTTAAAAAAGGCGCCCTTCCTCTTTCCCGCCAAAAAAGGAAGTCCGTCCTTTTTTTAAGTAACGTAGTGTTGCCATATGTTATGTTTATTTTAAAATGTGACGTCATCAGAAGGTCAAATGAAGGTTATTGTTTTTTGGCAAAAATAACGCTCATCTTAAATATAGAAAATATGGTTACTTAGATCTTAATCTCGAAATGGTTTTTGATTCAGCCCTCAAGAAAAAAAATAGTCTTTGCGAATTGCATAAGTGAGTGAATAATATACTTACATATTTTTTCCCCTTATTGTCGCGTATGTCATTTTAAGTTGAGCTCATCCATTCTCTGTTACTCACAACGTAAATGCACAAAAACACCTATACATCACAACCACACACACACATACACACGCACGCACGCACGCACGCAGGCACGCACGCACACACAGGCACACACACACACACACACACTGTGACGGACCAAGCTCCGTACAAGTGCTCACGATCGTTAATATCATGTTGAATTGTGTTCTGCACGAGAAGATTAAGGATAGAAGCTAAAAGAAACCGAGAAATGATAATCGTATACTTATATAGGGATTGTAAAACATTTAAAGAGCGTATTATAGAATCGGATAAAGCGCTAAAACGTATTTGGTTCCCCAACATAAAATAAAGCTAGGTATATTTTGTTTGTATCATTTGTAAACATTTAAGCAGTTCTTGTGAAATATTGCGTTGTCTTTTCTAGATTAAATTTTTACGATAATTGAGATTAATTACAATGACATCTCTCTTGCAAAATAGCACAACTAATAAATTTCGGATTGAAGAAAGCTGTTACTAAACCTATTACAATACATGGCAGTTCATCACTTTGTTCACAGATGACACTTTCTTAATTCATTCTCTAAAACAAAACAAAAAAATTGCATCCGAAAAGCTCGGTCATCCAGGTACTAAATAAATAGGCAATTTAAATCATATAAAACTTTAACAAAACAACATAGACTCTCGCTATCGTTTCCTCAAAATTCACCCGCGTGTGTGGGCCGCGTCGGCTTCCTTTGTTTCTTTTGTTAAAAGCCGCGGCGTGTTAAGGTAATAAATTTTAAAGGGATTTTATGACAGCTAATGGGATTTACGAGTTAGACAAATAAAAATAAATTACTTATGTTAAAGTCCTTAAACTAATAGCAATAAGGAATAAAATTCTTCAGATGGCGGTATTTCGTTATTGATTTAGCGAGAATGCAAATTTCTTTTGAAAAAAGCCGCGGCATGCTAAGGCGGTGATATCAAAGAAACACTAGGACAAAGAACGTAATTTATGAGTTAGACGAGCAAAAATAAATTACTTATGTTGAAGTCCTTAAACTGATAGCAATAAGGAATAAAATTCTTCAGATGGCGGTATTTCGTTATTGGTTTAGCGAGAGGGTGAAGTGGCACCATATTAGAAGGGGGCCGCGAGGGTATAAAAGCGGGGTTCGGGAACTATTCAGGGCTTGTTCCGAACAGAAAGTTGAGAAGTAGATACGTCTGTTGCGCTTTACTACGTTTATGCGGAAGTGAATTTGTGCAGGTGCCGGTGACAAGGGTATGTACTTATGCTATAATTTACTTACTTACTTACTTACTTACTTACTATGGATAATCTGTGTGTCTAGTTTTTGTCAAATAACCAAGGCTCGACGGAGGCGCTAATGTAAACCTGCAAAACTCTGTTTGACTAAAAGATTGTGTTCGTTATTTAATTGTGCGAGTCTTGAATTAGTAGCTGCTAAACTTACTGTTTATGTCTCTGGTCCTTACCTTAAAACTAGGCGTAAAGGTTGGTGCGCTTCATTCACACGGTGATCATTTCAAACTAAGGAATAGGTAAAACGTAACGAAAGTATTAGCTTCATAGGTACCTTTCTTTTGATCTTCGGACGGGACATTCCACTATTGCAAAGAGGTAGGGACAATTTATGTAAGTGCGTATATACTTTTCCTGCCGACCGTAGTTTCTTTAGTATTATTGCATTTTAGGCGCAAAATAGGGTGAATAATATATAGGGTGGTCAAAACACGGATTATTGTTCGGAATTGAAAGACGTTATGGGACGTTAGGGAGTAGTTAAGAGCCACTATAGGCTTTGTAGTAGTATACTCATTTCAAGTATATTGTCTTAATACTCTGCTTAATCTCATAGTAGCGTGAGCTCGGCTGGATTGTTTCAGTGTTGGTAAGCTTTCGATGAAATCTTATTCCAACGTACCTTGTGCATTTGGTTATTACCACTCTCACACTCTCGTCTGCCAATGCATTGTACTGCTGAACATCCCTTTGCCGTTTCTTGCGTTAATTGTGTGAAGCGTCTTGAGTCTTAAGATCTCTATACCTGCTTAAAGCTTTTATTATGTTTGACTTGTCCTTGAGTGGCATCTCATAGTTGCGTAAGCGCGGCTGGATTGTTTCAGTGTTGGTAAGCTTCGATGAAGTCTTATTCCAACGTACTTTGTGCATTTGGTTATTACCTCTCTCACACTCTCGTCTGCCAATGCATTGTACTGCTGAACATCCCTTTGCCGTTTCTTGCGTTAATTGTGTGAAGTGACTTGAGTTTTAATATGTCTATGCCTGCTCAAAGCTTTTATTGCTTCTACTATATCTATTTGTATGACTTATGTCTTTGGGAGACATTTCATGGTTGCGTGGGTTTGGCCGGACTGTTTCAGTGTTGGTAAGCTTCGATGAAGTCTTATTCCAACGTACTTTGTGCATTTGGTTATTTACCTCTCTCACTCTCGTCTACCAATGCATTGTACTGCTGAACGTCTCTTTGCCAATTCTTGCGTTGCTTATGTATGTTTCCTTAAGGCATAGACTCGGAATAATGAATCATTGTATTCTTATTTCTAGTCAGTCATAGTTTTATTATTTATAAGTATATATTAACAGTATAACGTAGTGGTGGCCAATCCCCATCCACGGTAGATATAATTAGCACTATCGGCTAGTAGATAATTGAGTATTGCACTCACTTCTTATCCAATATTATCTACTTAGCTGGCTAATAATGTCTGCCTTAACCGGCCTTTGGTAGGGGACGTTATACTAAAACACTCACATGTGTAGTAGTATGACAAATAGTTATTTATCTCAAATATTTTGCTACTATAATCTTATCTTATTTAGATGGAATTTATTTTATTCAACCTTTAATTTATTGTCTTCTAAACTCAACTTCTTTATTTAAATTTTCTTCTTTTATCCCAATTCCGTCTCGCTTCTGCTTATTTAATGTTGCTTTATTGCTATTTTAGTTTCTTCGAATCTTCCCAAAATTTACCTTTTCTAATAAACATTTGGTTTGTATTGAATGTTCTTAGTTCCACTTTTATTATTTTAACGGATCTTTTACATACACTCATTACTCAATCTCATATCCTAAAAGTTCTTGGGTTATTAATACGTTCACAACGAAGGGTTCTCACTAGACTAGTCGATCACAGTTGGCCATTAGAGTGTTTTGCATCATAGTACCTTTTCTCTTTACTAACGGGGTTCATACGTTTAATATTCCGGGGTAGGAGTTACAATTTGGTGCCGTGACCAGGATATTTTAATACGAGTTTGAGTAGTTTGTTTGTATGTTTTATGATGCAGAATATTCTTATTTTTAATTATTATCGTTGGCTTTATGCCACAATTTGATGTTCGTGAAATGGAAAGGTTTGAGATTGACGATGAGGGTGTGATTGAGATCCGTTACTTTTGCTTTCGCATAGATTTATGGATGTATGCACGGGTAAAAATAAATATTTAATTCGTGTATGGATCTATTTATCTAATTGTTTACGTGTAATCACGTTATTTTTACTAGCGTTCCATAACTTCTTGGTAATTTCTATTCAAATTACATTACTTTACAATAAATTTTTAGTTGATTCAATACTTTCGTGTCGGATTTTAATAATAGTCTGTAGAGGTTATACTTTTCGATCGTTTTTAAGTAGGTACGTTTAACAGTTTTTTATTCAGGGGGTTGTATCAAATTATGTTTTACGTCAGAAGTTGCCTTCATAGGTAAACTGAGGCCAATAATAATTCCAGTATAGTTAATTAAAAAGATAATTAGGGAATTAAAAAAAAAATCGAATGTCATCAGGTTACATTAATTAGTCAAAGGTCTGCTTTGTGGGGGGTTGTCAAAGGTCTGCTTTGTGGGGGGTTTTCAAAATATGAATTTTCTTACGCGATTTTAAATTTTTAAATAGTTTAATACTTGTTTTGCTTATTAATTAATAGTTATTGTTGTGAAAGATCTTTCTTATTTTAATTTATTGATGTATTTCATTTTAAATATTTTCATGCTGGGGGTTGATATCTTTACATTCGGTTTAGCATTCCATTACGCGGAAACTTGTCTTTTATTTGGGGGGTTGTGGGGTTGTAAAAGAAAAAAAAAAAGGCAACATAATTAACAAAAGTTTTCTCGACGGGGGGTTGCTATTATTACAGTTTTGCTAGGAATTTAGTATTGCGTAATTCGGTAGTTTCGTATAGTGGTGGCGCAAATAAAGTCATGAATTATAAATTATTCCATTAGACTCGAGATTAATTTTAATTTGCTAAAATATCGATATGTCAAATACATTTTGTATATTTTATTCACATCGATTCGTAAATCTCGTGATAGACATAATAAACTAAATTATTAATTAAAAAGAAAAAAAAAAATAACAATATTTTATTTTAGTAATCCGCGTACCCATAATAAACTATAAATAATAGAGAAAAAACAACACATTTTGTTTTATTTTAATAATCCGCGTACAGTTAACGATAAAAGTAGATAATAGAATATTCTTAACCCAAACTTTGGATTTAAATGTACCTTACCATAATTTACGTCTTACCCAAATACTATTTTACGGACGCATGTTAATCTAATCGGGATTTAAACTTGATTATTTAATTTTCGTCGTTGACTGTACTTCTTAAACCAGGTAATAAAATCGGTTTAGAAAGGTAATCTGGTAATTGAAATTGAGGTATTGTGTACGGTAATCAAGGTAATTCGTGTGGTACTGTGTATAGTAAAACAAATTTAATTTTTAAATTTTTACTTGCGTCTCATAACGTCTATCACTAGGTATATTTGCGATCGCGGGCTCTGGTTCAAATTATTTTATTTCCCATATTGGATGGGGTTTGTCAAATTTCTAATAAAATTGGTAGTTTATTTTATACCGCGGTAATCAAAATCATATCTGCGAAGAGTTCATTCGCTAAATTCTCAGGCTTCATATATCAGTTTGTAAGCAAGTAAGAGTAAGCTTGGAAATGATTCAATGAATGGAGAAGGAATTAGTTGAAGTATTTAGAAGAGAATGAAAAGGGGCTTGAATGGAAGTTCTAGAGTTTGGTGAATCGGTTTTACGCAGATAACTTGTTTTATTTAGTTTCCGAATACAGCACACACCTCAAGCGGATACAAATACTTCTTTTGATTTTCATTTTAAATTAATTTAAACTGTATTTGTATCCCGGACTCCACAAGAAGCTAAGAACTAGTTTCGGCAACTGAACAGGCTCCAGAAACGAAGATGTTGTCGATTGGGGATTTTCATTGATTAATATCGTTTGTTTGATAGCTTCCCGTAGTGATTTCGCAGCTGATTGTTATTTGAGGCTATTGTAAGGGTCGTTTCTACTACCGGTGCACGTTTGCTCTTGGGGAGGCCTCCCCTTTGGAGTTTAAGCGAGTGTATCTGGTACTTAGCAGTCGGTGCCTTCGGGCTGTTCTGCCTCACAACCAGGATCCCTTTATCAAGGCCTTAAATGATAGGCTGTGTTAAAAGCTGCTAAGCGATCCGAATAAAACGGTGTCGATTGAAATTTCACATAGACAATTATCCGAAGAGTCTGGTTGAAAAACACAACTCACTCATTTCGTCATTTCTGGAAAATAGTGAAACAAGTAATTAATAACTTATGTAGCAAGACCACTCTCGTGATCACAGGTTTTATTGAAAATTTGATAACGACAGGTCTTATCCAAATTTTGGGGGTTGATTGTGACGGACCAAGCTCCGTACAAGTGCTCACGATCGTTAATATCATGTTGAATTGTGTTCTGCACGAGAAGATTAAGGATAGAAGCTAAAAGAAACCGAGAAATGATAATCGTATACTTATATAGGGATTGTAAAACATTTAAAGAGCGTATTATAGAATCGGATAAAGCGCTAAAACGTATTTGGTTCCCCAACATAAAATAAAGCTAGGTATATTTTGTTTGTATCATTTGTAAACATTTAAGCAGTTCTTGTGAAATATTGCGTTGTCTTTTCTAGATTAAATTTTTACGATAATTGAGATTAATTACAATGACATCTCTCTTGCAAAATAGCACAACTAATAAATTTCGGATTGAAGAAAGCTGTTACTAAACCTATTACAATACATGGCAGTTCATCACTTTGTTCACAGATGACACTTTCTTAATTCATTCTCTAAAACAAAACAAAAAAATTGCATCCGAAAAGCTCGGTCATCCAGGTACTAAATAAATAGGCAATTTAAATCATATAAAACTTTAACAAAACAACATAGACTCTCGCTATCGTTTCCTCAAAATTCACCCGCGTGTGTGGGCCGCGTCGGCTTCCTTTGTTTCTTTTGTTAAAAGCCGCGGCGTGTTAAGGTAATAAATTTTAAAGGGATTTTATGACAGCTAATGGGATTTACGAGTTAGACAAATAAAAATAAATTACTTATGTTAAAGTCCTTAAACTAATAGCAATAAGGAATAAAATTCTTCAGATGGCGGTATTTCGTTATTGATTTAGCGAGAATGCAAATTTCTTTTGAAAAAAGCCGCGGCATGCTAAGGCGGTGATATCAAAGAAACACTAGGACAAAGAACGTAATTTATGAGTTAGACGAGCAAAAATAAATTACTTATGTTGAAGTCCTTAAACTGATAGCAATAAGGAATAAAATTCTTCAGATGGCGGTATTTCGTTATTGGTTTAGCGAGAGGGTGAAGTGGCACCATATTAGAAGGGGGCCGCGAGGGTATAAAAGCGGGGTTCGGGAACTATTCAGGGCTTGTTCCGAACAGAAAGTTGAGAAGTAGATACGTCTGTTGCGCTTTACTACGTTTATGCGGAAGTGAATTTGTGCAGGTGCCGGTGACAAGGGTATGTACTTATGCTATAATTTACTTACTTACTTACTTACTTACTTACTATGGATAATCTGTGTGTCTAGTTTTTGTCAAATAACCAAGGCTCGACGGAGGCGCTAATGTAAACCTGCAAAACTCTGTTTGACTAAAAGATTGTGTTCGTTATTTAATTGTGCGAGTCTTGAATTAGTAGCTGCTAAACTTACTGTTTATGTCTCTGGTCCTTACCTTAAAACTAGGCGTAAAGGTTGGTGCGCTTCATTCACACGGTGATCATTTCAAACTAAGGAATAGGTAAAACGTAACGAAAGTATTAGCTTCATAGGTACCTTTCTTTTGATCTTCGGACGGGACATTCCACTATTGCAAAGAGGTAGGGACAATTTATGTAAGTGCGTATATACTTTTCCTGCCGACCGTAGTTTCTTTAGTATTATTGCATTTTAGGCGCAAAATAGGGTGAATAATATATAGGGTGGTCAAAACACGGATTATTGTTCGGAATTGAAAGACGTTATGGGACGTTAGGGAGTAGTTAAGAGCCACTATAGGCTTTGTAGTAGTATACTCATTTCAAGTATATTGTCTTAATACTCTGCTTAATCTCATAGTAGCGTGAGCTCGGCTGGATTGTTTCAGTGTTGGTAAGCTTTCGATGAAATCTTATTCCAACGTACCTTGTGCATTTGGTTATTACCACTCTCACACTCTCGTCTGCCAATGCATTGTACTGCTGAACATCCCTTTGCCGTTTCTTGCGTTAATTGTGTGAAGCGTCTTGAGTCTTAAGATCTCTATACCTGCTTAAAGCTTTTATTATGTTTGACTTGTCCTTGAGTGGCATCTCATAGTTGCGTAAGCGCGGCTGGATTGTTTCAGTGTTGGTAAGCTTCGATGAAGTCTTATTCCAACGTACTTTGTGCATTTGGTTATTACCTCTCTCACACTCTCGTCTGCCAATGCATTGTACTGCTGAACATCCCTTTGCCGTTTCTTGCGTTAATTGTGTGAAGTGACTTGAGTTTTAATATGTCTATGCCTGCTCAAAGCTTTTATTGCTTCTACTATATCTATTTGTATGACTTATGTCTTTGGGAGACATTTCATGGTTGCGTGGGTTTGGCCGGACTGTTTCAGTGTTGGTAAGCTTCGATGAAGTCTTATTCCAACGTACTTTGTGCATTTGGTTATTTACCTCTCTCACTCTCGTCTACCAATGCATTGTACTGCTGAACGTCTCTTTGCCAATTCTTGCGTTGCTTATGTATGTTTCCTTAAGGCATAGACTCGGAATAATGAATCATTGTATTCTTATTTCTAGTCAGTCATAGTTTTATTATTTATAAGTATATATTAACAGTATAACGTAGTGGTGGCCAATCCCCATCCACGGTAGATATAATTAGCACTATCGGCTAGTAGATAATTGAGTATTGCACTCACTTCTTATCCAATATTATCTACTTAGCTGGCTAATAATGTCTGCCTTAACCGGCCTTTGGTAGGGGACGTTATACTAAAACACTCACATGTGTAGTAGTATGACAAATAGTTATTTATCTCAAATATTTTGCTACTATAATCTTATCTTATTTAGATGGAATTTATTTTATTCAACCTTTAATTTATTGTCTTCTAAACTCAACTTCTTTATTTAAATTTTCTTCTTTTATCCCAATTCCGTCTCGCTTCTGCTTATTTAATGTTGCTTTATTGCTATTTTAGTTTCTTCGAATCTTCCCAAAATTTACCTTTTCTAATAAACATTTGGTTTGTATTGAATGTTCTTAGTTCCACTTTTATTATTTTAACGGATCTTTTACATACACTCATTACTCAATCTCATATCCTAAAAGTTCTTGGGTTATTAATACGTTCACAACGAAGGGTTCTCACTAGACTAGTCGATCACAGTTGGCCATTAGAGTGTTTTGCATCATAGTACCTTTTCTCTTTACTAACGGGGTTCATACGTTTAATATTCCGGGGTAGGAGTTACAACACACACACACACACACACACACACACACACACACACACACACACACACACACACACACACATACACACAACATACACAACGCGTGCACAGATACTACCTGTCTTCAATAAAAAAATATTAATATTAGAATCGTTCAGATGAATGCTGAAAATGCACTGTGGTAAACTAACACTGGACAACTCGATTATGTCATACCTACTTATTAGTTTATATTTAGGATAAGAAACTAGTTGTAGTTAGTTTTAAGAACTACTTCGATTTCTCCAGGATCCCATCATCATATCCTGACTTGGTGTCTACGGAACCACCTGTAAAGTATACCCTTTCAAACAAAAAGGGATTTTCCAAATCGGTCCATGCGTCTTCGAGTAATCGGGGAACATACATAAAAAATAATGAAAAAAAGATCCTAACGTATTGAGAACCTTTTTTTTTTAAGTTGGTTAAGAATACAAAAAAAATCTAATCCAATCTAATCTAATACCTATAACCAGCGAGCGAGTGCATGGAGCAACTAATGAATCGAATAAGGTATGCTAATGATGATCTATCTGCTATCCACAATCCACCATGATACCTCATTCATATCCACATTAGCATACCTTATTCGTTTCATTAGTTGCAACGCGGCCGTTGTTAGAGGCACGCATTCGCCGTGGTACGGGTCGACTGGTAGAAAATCCCATTAGCATTAAGTCCACCTATTGCACACTACCTTTTGTGCAACAAGGAATTAATAATAATAACAACATTAATTAGCTTAACATTGGACTCAGAGAGACCCAGGTTAGATTAGCAGTACGGGCATGTATCTATGACTTTTTTTTCTAAGTTAGTATATTTGTGAAGTTATAGTAGCAATACCACTCGCTAACTGTGAAGGAAAACATCGTGAGGAAACCTGAGTATCTGAGCTATTACATACCACATACCTCAGCGCTTGAAATCGCCAATACGCGGTGGGCACGCGTGGTGATTAAGCCCGTACTCTCTCCCTGAAAGAAGGCCTGTGCCCTACAGTGGCACGTATATAAGCCTATATACGTCCCACTGAAGGGCACAGACATTATCCCACCGCTTATGTCCGTACGAAGGTGAATCATTCAAATTGAATTAGCTCGAGTTATCCTTCTGTAGAGTACGAAACCTTTTGACTGTTCATTACAAAGTTAGCTTAATACTTAAACGGTTCGCGGTTGCTGGAAGAATGGTTTATTTTACGGCAAATGAAGTGTATTAAATTAAATTAGTGGAGACGTTAAGGCTGAAAAGGTGGTCGTAAATGCGACAGTGTTGCAAACAATTACCAACAGTAGCTGTTTCAAGTTATAGTAGTTAACTAGATGTCTAGGTATAGCAGTTATAGTGTAAGGTAGGAACATCTAGATAATTATATAGATGACTCTTTATTGCACGCCGATAGTACCCTGACCACTCTGAATTTGTTCACGTTTTACAACCAACCGTTTAGCCAGGAGAGGGGAGGTCCAACTCGGACCAAAATTTGCGCTTTAAAGCTTAATGGCAGGTAGATGGCAGTCGTTAAGCCAAGTCAGAGGCCTTAGGGCGGCTTGACAACTTCTGACAGTAGACGAGCCACTAGTCTACAAGCCTCCACCAATCCGGACTTGGCCCCCGTGGTGGAGTATGGCCTATACCTTCTTCAGGGAAGAGACCCGTGCCCCTCGGTGGGGACATAATGGGTTGATGATGAAAGCTTAATATTTCGCAAACGGAACCCTAAATAACAATTAATGACCCACCCAACGATATCCCACACTATGGTGTAGGCGGGAAAAAAAATTGCATTACTTATTTAGGTCTCTTATTATTATTATTATTAATTCTTTATTGCACTAAGACATGCATTTTGGTCAAAGAAATAGAACGTCAGCGAGATGGTCCGCTTCAGTTTATCGTCAATAAGATATTAGTCTGAGAGTAGGTCTGTGCCCTACAGTGGGACGTATATAGGCTGAATACAATATATTAGTCGATTGTCTCAGTACATTTTAAATATGAACATGCTTGAGGGAAAAATTTGATAGTGAAATGATGTGTCTATGCTGCTGAGAATATTCTAGAGCTCACCTGTCTAATGCACTCAGAGACATATTTAGCAAAGGTCTGCAGATCAGGTCTTCGCCACAGTCTCTAGTCAGCTGAATTTTAAATGAGGACTCCATTTTGCAATCATCAGAAAATCTAGCAGAAGATCGGTCAAACGTTAGTGAATCGTCTGAAACAGATATTTTTTCTGGTCACAAAAACTGCCAAACACAGCAGCATTAAAAATAATAGCAACAAATTTTAGTAATATCGGTAACTCTACAGATGCAAGTTTAGTATAGTAAATTAACTGCCGTTCAGGGCTAATGGCATTTTCTACCAGTCAACCTTCTTCTTTTTCTTTCTTCTTCGTCTGTAAGTGCCATCTCCTATCGAAGGTCGGCGGTCATTATGGAAACTCGGGCTCGTGATGTTGCGACGCGGAACAACTCAGTGGTGCTTGAATTAATTGAGGTTTAGGTGACACTAAAATAGTTATTTGTTATGCAAGGCTGCAAAGTTAATTTTTGGCGCGAGTACCTTGTATTGAAACCTGAGCAAGCGAAGGATTCTAGGATTAGAATATAGGAAACAAATATAGAATCCTGAGCGTAGCGAGGGTTTCAAAGGTACGAGACGCTAAATAACTTTGCTGCCGAGCGCAACACACAACTTTTCACCTCACTAAAGCGAGGAAAATGTTAGGTGCAAGAAAAACAGTTTTAATAAATATTAAATTACTGTTTATTTATTTAAAAAATTAAAAGTAAAATTACAACAATTGGTAATATTGAAAGTTAATTTTTTTTTTAAATCAAATTTTCTTGCCGGCCAGTGCGATTCTTTAAATGAGGCTGGCGCATGACATGAAATAAGTATTTGCATTTCAATCATCAATGGACTGGCTGCAGAGAATATAAACTATTACGAAACCAATGAGGTTCTATATATATGTAATTTATTGTACGAAACCTTTATTGAATAAAAATATTCGAATTTTAAAAAAACTTTCCACGCTAGCGGATAAAGTGCGATTTTCCACGCAGATTTCGAATGATAAACAGAGCTTTTACGAGCTAGTGAGGTGAAAAAAATGTTTTTCGATGTTTTATTCCACCGTTTTGTCAGCGTTATAAATATTAGAGGTATAAATCTAAGCCAAATTTCAGGTCTCTAGTACTCGCCGTCGCTGTGCTGAGCCGCGAACGGACAGACAGACAGAGGGACCGGACTGGCGAAACTATAAGGGTTCCTTGTCCACTACGGAACCCTAAAAACATAATCGTTCAGGATTAGGTGCGCGTAATTTATGTGATTGCTGCCTCAATCATCTTTGTATTATTTTTACACGTGTATTGAATAAACAAACGTTCCTTTATAATGCTGTCAATCCTGCCTCGCTGACGTCTTAACTCGCCCTAAAAGGTCCGCGCAAAAAATTCACTTTGCCCTTTCCAATTTGAACTTTAACGGCGTGGAGATTAGGCACGTTATTCCGCAGCATCTGTGTCGGTATTTAGCTTCCCCATCTATCTTTATTTCCTTCTGCTAATGCCTCAGGCGCTCTCCCTTATCGTCTTATTTTAAGGGCTGCGTTCACCGGCCGTGTATTTATAAACAAACAAAAAGTAAAAAAAAAAAATTTAAACTTGTATTAAAACCAGCCAAGTGCGACTCGGACTCGAGTGCGAAGGGTTCCGTACCAATATGTATACAAGATTAGACGCAAAGATTGCGAAATAACCGCCAAAAATCACGTTTGTTGTATGGGAGCCCTCCTTAAATATTTATTTTATTTTCATTTAATTATTAATTTTTAAAGCGATTATAGAACTAAATAGTATGTGAATATTTCAAGCCGTTGCCGTTATTAATATCCCGCAAAAACCGGCCAAAAAGTTACGTTTATTGTATGGGAGCCCCCCGTAAATATTTATTTTATTCTGTTTTTAGTATTTTTTGTTATAGCGGTAACAGAAATACATCATCTGTGAAAATTTCAACTGCTTAGCTATGACAATTCATGAGATACAGCCTGGTGACATACAGATAAACAGACGGACAGTGAAGTCTTACTAATAGGGCCCCGTTTGGCACCCGTCGTTTACGAAACCCTTAAAACAAAGTTAAAAATGAAATTTGTATTGTGCCATCTGCCAAATCCTGCCATTTGCCATCATAGAGTTCCGGTAACATAAGCTCGATGGTACCACAAGTGGTGTAAATCGACATAAATTCTTTAGAGTTGATGAGGGCATACGACGTAGATTTATGAAGCCTATGCGTAAAAAAAAACTGCTTATTAAAAGAAAAGAAATACATTTATTAATCTAGCTCTGGAAGCTAACGTCCTACTGCAGGGCACAGGCCTTCTCTAAAAGAGAGATTATAGCAGTTTCAAGCACTGGGGTATAAACACCTCAAACACGCAGGTTTCCCCATAATGCTTTCCTTCGCCGTTAGCGAGCAGTATTGCTATACCACACTATCACAATGTACGTACGATGAATCCTTGGAAAATTTAGGCACACGCAATATTATTAAAAAAACACGATTCCTCAAAGCGTTCGATAAACGCCAAGTAAAATTGTGCATTTTGGAGATTAAACATAACATAACATAAACTCACGCCTGTATCCCAGAGGGGTAGGCAGAGACCAGGGACTGCCACTTGCTACGATCCTGACAGATCTCTTTCGCTTCCTCAACACTCATTAGTCGTTGCATGCACGCACGCCGGTTTCGGGTACTTTTTATCTGGCCCTTTGTTAATACATCCTCTATTTGGTCAAAGTATGTCCGTCTGGGTCGTCCCTTACCGGCCCTTCCATCCACATTCGCTCGATATAAAAGACGTAACCACGTTTTATTTACTGTTTTAAGCAATCATGTTTTCATAAATAAGTCTGACAGTGTCAAATCTCTGATTTAGAGTCAGTGAACACGCACTCGTACCACTTCAAGGTTGATTACACAGGGGAATGCGAATTGAATGTCTAAGCGAAAATAAAAAACGATTTTCTGAATTCTGAGTCTTGTTTACCTAGTGATGGGTTTTATTATTATTATTATTATTAATACGTTTATTGCACATAAGTAAAAAAATACAATGGCAATGTGGCGGACTTAATGCTATAAGCATTTTCTACCAGTCAACCACAGGAGGTGCAAGAAATTAACTGGTAGGCATACGAAGTAGGTGGATAAAACGAATAACTTTAACTAAAATTACATAAGAAGACGAATACTCAACAATAAATAAGTAAATATTTATACTATAAACATATAATACATCATATAAATAAACATATAATATATATAATATACACATATAAACTGTAGCAACATAAGTATATATAAATATGTAAGGAAGAAAGATAGTAGTTTTCTCAATGCTTTTTAGCTGGTAACATCATACAGCTAAAAATATAGGAAAGCGGCTTGCCCAAGCTCAAAGTGTCTGCAGTCTGCTGCAGTCATCCAATGAAGAGTTCCAGTATATCAGTAATTTCCTGTTTTACTTTCAGGAGCCTGGTTCATAGAACTACAATTCGTGGTTTAAAATGGCAATTCGATGTACATTAACTGCCTCAGTGGGCTAGCTGTTAAGGCGCTTAACTACCAAGACGGAGGTCGTGGGTTCGATTCCATCAGGGGGCCGCCCTACATTTGTACAAAAGGCCTCAGTCTGGATGTATTGCCATATTTTTGATGTCCTTGCCCGGTTACCATAGCACATATCCTAGTTTGGAAGCAGTTCAAGTGATTGTGTTATGTGAAAGTTATTATTGAAAAGTCGATTAACCCATAGATTAACAAGTAGACGCTGCTACGCAATGTACCTCAAATTGTCATAATAACTTACTAACTAAGATCTAAGACTAGTCACTAAGTTTCTCCTAAGTCCTCAACAAAAAACCAGATAAGCTCAAACTCATCATCATCATCATCATTCAGCCGCAAGAAGTCCACTGCTGGACACAGGCCTCCTTCATGGATTTCCAAAAACACCGGTTGGAAGCGGCTTGCATCCATCGTCTTCCTGCCACTTGGATGAGGTCATCTGTCCATATTGTCGTCCATCTGGTCGTCCTACGCTGCGCTCTAAGCTCAAACTCAAACCTGCTATTTCTTGTTAAAACAAGAGAAAGTGGGCTTAAAATGAGTTGCTTAATTTCGCCGAAGTCTTAAAATGTATTTTAGTTTAGAGGTCAGTGGTATTGTCAAAATTCTGATATGGAGGATTCAGGTTCAGTTCTCGTACCTATCAAGAAGTCTTCAAAATTTGCCACATAGTGCTGATACTTTATGTATAAAGTGTATTTTTGGCAATAAATGTAGTTCACTTTCACTTTCACTTTGAAAGTGAAGGAACTGTTTCTGTTTAGGGCATATGTTGAAGGCGGTTTCTTCGGTTCTTATTGATTTGATAATGAGACATACATCGACTAAATTCCTCCGACTAACTGAGGAGAGTGCATGGATGTGAAGGTAGATGCACTGACGACTGTACTATGAACCGTTGAGCGAGAGCTTGATTTGATTTTATGGAATGTCTTAAAGTCCTATTTTTAGGTTCCGTAGTCGACAAGGAACCCTTACAGTTTCGCCATGTCCGCCCGTCTGTCTGTGTATCTGTCTGTCCGTCTGTCCATCGAGAAAGCTGAAATTTGGCACAGACATACATATTAATCACACTGACGAAACGGTAGAAAAAAATCTTAAAATAATGATTTTTTAGGGTACCCCCCTACCATAGTTTGGGATATCGTTGGATTGTTAATTTAAAAATATTCATATCATTAGGAATATTGGATCTGTATTGGACATGTTAGTAGACCCCTCTCCAAACGCAGCATTGATATTGCGGGCTGTTTCTGCCGCGTTAGACCGCGTCGGAACTCGTATTCAAAAATCACTCGAATTTTCGCAGTATCCATCTTTTTTGTCTAAATTGAATAACAAAAACAATTGAAAGTCGATATTCAAATGTTTCACATTTTTTAAAAAAAGAACATCATAGAAACCATTTGAAAAAAGTTTCATTCGAAAACCTCAAACCAAATAGGTGACCCACTAAACGGAAAACTTCGTACAAAATCCATTGATAATTACGTTGATGAAGTTGTTAGTTCTGTAAAGTAGATTAAACCCCCTCTTTCTACGGAACTCTACACTGCGCGTGGCCCGACATGCACTTGGCTGGTTTTTTTTCCAAGGCTCCCCAAACGTTGTAATACGATTACCATCTATTCTTTGGTCGATCTCTTATCTCCGTAAGAAGTCTTTTAGTGTCAACGGGAAATTACTGACGCTGGCAACGGCTGGATAAGGATAGCCGAGGACAGAATGAAGTGGCGGCTACGCCTGGTTGACCTATCGGAGTTTTCGTAACAAGCGAGCATATCATAACCGACGCGCCCAACCCGCGGCATGTCATCCAAGTGCGTTGGTAGCGCGCGAATGTTTGTCATCCGCTGCAAGAGTGACAAACATTCGCGCGCTACCAACTCAAGTTCGCGCTGCGAGCATGACTGCCTATTCTCGCGATTTCAATTTATAATATTTCGCTTTGCAGCGCGGTGATGTTTCCAGTGTTACCTTTGGGTCGTATACGTCTCGGGGCGGTTTATTTGGGTGACTGCAGTCTGAAATCAGACAAAACACTATAAACTGCTCGCTCTGGGGCAAATCAGATGCAGAAAATATCCCTCGCTGAGCAGAACCTTCTTCTCAACATGCCTCTTCATCACTAGAGGTTGGCAGTCAGGTCTTTGAAACGGTCACTGTTCGGTGCAGTTCTGAACAGCTCCACCATGGTTTTAACACCGGTCCACTCCGTGATGTTGCACAACCATGACACCCTTCTAATCTCCGGCCTTCTCTTTCCTTCCACCTTGCCCATCATAATGGTCTGCAGGTATCTCTTGCTCCGTAGCACATGGCCATAGCAGGCTACTTTCTGCTGCTGTTGGGTGGTGCGAAAAAACTACTCGAAACTAGCCGAAACTACTCCGGCTGTTACTCTCAGTAGGAAGTGAACAGAAAATATGGGCCATTGATGGGGAATTGTGAGCTAGTTAGCACTCTGCTTGGCCTTTGAAGCCAAATTTAACAATGTACAGCAGGTACAATACCCGGTAAATATGTGGAACAAATGACTTTTACTAATGACTTGACTCGAAAGTTGTGTGCAAGTTATTGTTATTATTAGTACCTGAAGCTTCAGCAAGTTAACTAGCATCGGTTCTCTACGGTTTTTGTTTCTGCAGCCAGAATTATGAAGTAAAAATGGAAGGTTTTTCTTATTTCTACGAAGTGAATATTTATTATTGTTGAGGCCTTCAGAAAACTACAAAATTATGATCTAAGGAGGAAATGAAATTACTTTTCTCCATAATGTAGCAAATATTCGAAAAATAAGTTTAAAACACCGTCGAATGGTAAAAATGGCCGAATATTACAAACCCTAATCGCGAACTCGCGTTATCTCTACCTTTCTAAGTACTTCGATACGCTCGATGGAATTATGATGTCACAGCAGAATACATGGCCACAGAATTTATTGATGCATACCTACTACCAAAGTTATTAAGAACAATTTATGTTATAATCTACTTTAGTATATTTTATTGTACACCAAGAGAGTGGAAAGGGATGGATGGGCACGCGTGGTGAATAAGCCCATACTCTCTCCCTGAGAGAAGGCATGGGCCCTGCAGTGGGACGTATATAGGCTTCTTATGTTATGTTCATGTACATAAAGAAAGATATATTTACAAAAAACGTTAGCGCTATATAGACAAGGAGATAGGCGAGCTTAATTCTCTAGAAATTTCTTCCATCCTACCAGATCAGGCGTGAATCGATGATCTTTAAGAGGTAGAGGAATTGTATGCACATTTAAGAAACTTTCAAAATAAGTTAGGAGATACGAGTACATAAAAATTAAATGCCAGGATGAAAAAAATTAAATTAAGTAAACTAATTATCTCTATCTAGGTATATCTCAAAGTGCACAAAGAAAACACCCGCAACCAGACAGTTTATTGTGAGGTCCCTCAGCTTATTTGAATTCAACAACGTTTCTCTCCCGGGCATTGTAAGTGAAACGTTTCTGTGAACCATTAATTTCGACGAAAACTTCACGCGTTTTGTCGCGCTAAAATGACAGAACTTGACAGTTAATGTCTGGGCAGCTGTCGTATGGGTCATGCATGACATATGGGCAAAATTTGACACTTATTGGGCTCCTCCCACACGACGTAAATCGCATACGTGGCTGCCAAAGCGGAGATGGCAAGGTGATCTCTGACAATTGGAGAAAGGATGGCTCAAGACAGAGAGGAGTGGAAGACAGAGAGGATAGGGAGGCTTTTGCCCAGCAGTTGGACACAAACCTAGCCGGGTTAAAAACAAATAAATAAAGTCTCAACAGTTCTAAGTCCCACTCCCGCGAATTCAATTCAATTCAATGTCTTTATTTCGGAACCAGTCCGTTGTTAGTAATACAGATATTTCTTAACGTAAGTTTGTAAGCACATGAAATATCTATATGCAAAATCAAAGGCATTAGGTTAAGTTATGAGTAGGGCATTATACTAACAGGCACCAATGGGCTTTGTTTGTCCTGCTTAAAAGATTTCTGCAAGTGTCAGCGATATTTTAATATTCTAGCACTGATTAATATTGTTTACAACTAACTTTAGTAGTACATAGTAGTATTTATTATTATATTAACATTGTATAATTTGCCTAATTAAATGGCATCGCAACGCAACTGACACGGACGTCAAGACTGTATAAGAAGGTATCAAACCTTCATGACGTCCCTGTAATAAAAAAAGATAATGGAAGCGCGCTTTTGCGTTATTGGTAAAAAAACAAAAGACTGTTTTGAATTATTCGTGAGGAAAACTGAAAAGCTGTAAAAGTAATAAAAATTATAAAAGATTCACACTGTTTCGTGTGGTGAAAGATATTGTATCGAATTTGGTAATAAAAAGTGAGTATGTCAACCAGTATTTTACTTCTTATAGAGAACTTTAGCTGAGATTCATTGCCCAGCATATAAATTGCGGCTACATCCTACACAAGGATCCCAAGAACCGTGAGGAAACCTGAGTGTCTGAGGTATTTCCATGTATCAGTGCTTGATATTGCCAAAGCGCGGTAGGCATGCGTGGTGATTATACCCATGCATACTCTCTCTCATGGGCCTCTTATGAAAGCTCAAGATCGCCCAACGAGCAATGGAAAGAGCTATGTTAGGAGTTTCACTGCGTGATCGAATCAGGAATGAGGAGATCTGCAGAAGAACCCGACTTACTGATATAGCTCGAAGAATTGCTCAGTTGAAGTAGCAATGAGCTGGGCACATAGCTCGGAAAACTGATGGCCGTTGAGGCGAGAAAGTTTTGACCTGGCGACCGCGGACCGGACGACGCAGCGTGGGAAGGCCCCCCACCAGATGGTCTGACGACCTGGTTACGGTGGCGGGGAGTCGCTGGATGCGGGCAGCACAACACCGGGAAGCTTGGAAAACCATGAGGGAGGCCCATGTCCTGCAGTGGGCGTCAAATGACTGATGATAATGATAATGATACTCTCTCTTCGAGAGAAGGCATATGCCCTACAGTGATTGCCTAAAGAACATTTTTAGCATCCACAAAAGTTCAGGTAGTTACGCACGCATTAAGCATTGATTAGCTAGGTAACTCACCACCACTCGTTTGGCAATGCCAAGTGTTGCGGTACACAGGCGCGTCAGGTACTAAGGTTTCCTCACGATGTTTCACTTCACAGCTACGAACTATACAACGCCAGATATTGCCGGGATAACCTCGCCGGTTATCCGAGCAACATTTTACAGGAACCGAGCACCTTTTTACGAAGAAAAAGCCGATAATTGGCAGAGTTCCCCGGAAACTGGATTAAAGGACAATTTCTACGCTTCCACTGGCTTTTGAGAAAGTGTTTGGCTTGTTTCTAAAGCGGCTGCTACGGTGGTCTAGGGGTGATTTTATTTATTTTGATTTTATTCTAAAAAGCCCACACTCGAGCCCGCTTACGAGCTGCACTCTTGCTTATAGGTAATCACAACATTAGTAATAAGGTAACAATAAAAAATGCTTTAACAACAATTACTAACTTTAATAACAATTAATAACCGACCTCATCCAAGTGGCAGGAAGGCGCTGGATGCAGGCTGCTTCCAACCGGTCTTTTTGGAAATCCATGGAGGAGGCCTATGTCCAGCAGTGGACTACTTGTAGCTGAATGATGATGATGAACAATTACAATGATAATTAATTTATGTAGCTTAAGCTGAAGGAGTAACAAGTCAAGTTTTTTCTTTGGATTCTCTGGTTTTTATTCATTTAGGAAGTAGCTAGAGCTTTACTATTAGAAGACTCGTAGTACGAGAAATCGGGGGTTGTGCTTGATAAGCTCGCCTTTGTACGTGGTATTTCTTATATAATGTCCTATTTTATGTTTTGTGTGCATTAAAGTATAATGGGAAACTGGCATCAAACTGACATTGGAGTGACATTTTTTTTTTTTTTATAAAAAAATAAAAAAGATTCCGACGAATTGAGAACCTCCTCCTTTTTTGAAGTCGGTTAAAAATGGAAAAACTGAAAATTAGTTGCGAGTTATTTTTTAATTTTTGTAGGTATACATGTAGGTACCCGAAACCGGCGTGCGTGCATGCAACGACTAATGAGTGTTGAGGAAGCGAAAGTGATCTGTCAGGATCGTAGCAAGTGGCAGTCCCTGGTCTCTGCCTACCCCTCTGGGATACAGGCGTGAGTTTATGTTATGTTATGTTATGTAGGTATTGATGACCAGCACATATATTTTTATTGTTTTTGTCATCTCCGCAGCGTTTATCCATGTGGATTAAGAATAGCGTCACTCCACTTCCTTCCGTGGATGTCGTAGAAGGCGACTGAGGAAATGCATTACCAGAAGACGGGCAGCAGCGTTTTCCTGAGATTCCAACCACATGCTGCGATCGCCAACCCGCCTGCCACGCGTGGCGATTATGGCAAACCCCTTCATGGTTAGAAAACCATGAGGGAGGCCTATGTCCTGCAGTGGGCGTCAAATGGCTGATGATGATGATGATGATGACATATATTTTGGGCACCGACTTCAAATTATACTTCTAAAATACCTTCATTTATACATAATTCTAATGATTGTAATTCTAGTGGAGCTCTATTTTTGAATCACTCGTATGAAATTGTATCGTCGAATGCGACTTAAGTCACACTCGTCTTCTAAGTCGCATGATGTCGTTTTTCCGTATTTTTGAATCGTTCGCCTGAAGTGTTGCCAGTACAATTTGAAGTATTGTATTTTATCCATTCCACGCAGAAATTAAAAAAACCGGAAACTACCGTAACAGAAACGGAACGTAATACTTTGTTTTATTGGCTGTTTAAATAAAAAATCTTTGTCTTTTGTTACAAACAAAACACTACTGTCATTTTGGTTTGTGTTTGTTCTAACGAAATGTCGAAATCGTTTTTTGACAATTAATCTACCAATCGCCATGCGAGACGAGTGGTAAGGACCATTACTTTATACTTTATACTTTATTGCACACATAAAATTCGTTGCAGTCGAGTGATTAAAAAATACGGAATTTCAGATGTCGAACGAAAATCAGTAGAAATCGAGCGCTCGACGCGATACGAGTGATTCAAAAATAGAGCTCCTGTAGTGTTTCGAAGTCGGTTTTTTTTTTTGTGTTCTCCATTTACCTTAACTTTACTTTCTGTTAGAATACAAGTAAAATTAAACAAGCATTAAAATTCAATAGTTTTTTAATAGAAAAAAATTCATAACTTATCGTATAACTACTAAAATCACAGATAAAACTTGACGTACAGCAATCGCACAATTTATTGTAAAAAAAAGGTGCATGTAGATTTGCAAGAATATCATCTAACGCGTGTAGGTATTTTAACTCTTAGATTGTACGTTTTAGGGTTCCGTACCCAAATTGTGAGAAACCCTGTTACTAAGACTCCACTGCTCGTCTGTCTGTCACCAGGCTGTATCTCATGAAACGTGATAGCTCAACAGTTGAAATTTTCACAGATGATGTATTTTTGTTTGCGCTGTAACAACTACTAAAGAGAGAATAAAATAAATGTTAAAAGGCGGCTCCCATACAGCGAACGTGATTTTTTTGGCCATCTTTTGCTCGATATTCATAACGGCAACAGGTAGACGCTGGAAGTATTCAAATGTTGTATAGATAATGGTACGGAACCCTTCGTGCGCGAGTCCGACTCGCACTTGGCCGGTTTTTTCTGAGGTTACATGCATGCTTATCCTGGAGGGGTAGGCAGAGACCAGGGATTGCCACTTGTCACGAACCTGACAAACCTATTTCGCTCTATGCTTGTAGGCTTTCAATAAATAATCAACGTGCACCTTTTTAATATTCGAATGATTACGTAGTAGGTAGGTATTTTAAATAAATACTTACATACAAGCTTGTCGTCTACAATTCTACATAATATTAAATATTAGGCACCTTACGTTATATATTAGGCACCTTTTGTTAGATTTTTCTCGCTTAAACTTAGGTTAACCGAATCGGAATGGCAACATTAGGGGTCATCCATAAAGTACGTCACACTAATTTCGTGATTTCTTGACCCCTCCCCCGTCCTTGGCACAGTTGGTTACATTTGTGAAACCCCCTCACTGGGGTGACGTCACATATTTTGCAAGCTTACATCTAGAAATTTTAAAATTAATGCAGCAGTTCCCAAGTTACACCGTTAGAGGCTAAAAATTCCACCCATGCCGGGACTTGAACCCGCGACCACTGGCTCACCGTGCCAGCGCTCTCCCAACTGAGCTAATGGGCATAGGTTTTTGAAATTGTCCTCAGCACGGATTAGTGCAACAAAAAAGAATATGATCATGTAGGTACAGCGATATCATTAGTGAGGATTTTTGAACTAAAACATTCGTAAGCACTACACATTATTAACTTAACACCGGATAAAAGTCCGTCTCCACTCACCATTATTAAGCTGTGCGAATCAGATCGAAACCTGGTCACGAAACTTAGGACCCCTCCCCTCCCTGTCACACAATTTCACACTTTGTCGACCCCCTCCCCCCCCCCCCTTTTAACGTGTGACCTACTTTATGCATGGTCCCTTGTGAGAAAATAACGGAGATACTTTTCTCAAGCCAATTATATTCTTTCAGGGTGGCAGTTATTCGTTAGGCCATTGAATTTTAAAAATTCAGTGGTTAGGCTGAGCATGAGACCTATTTTTACTTGTAAAATTCATTAAGTCACAGTTTCTGTGTTGTTTTGAATAAAAACACTTTGAATTTGATCAAATGTAGCGTTTAAAGAAATTTCATGTCAATGCACTTTTATTTTTATTTTGGGAATAGATATATTTTCACTTTCACTTTCTACGGTTGCTAATAGATGGCGAAACCAGTGAAACCTTTTTTACTAGATTTTTACCATAATGCCGCTAAATAATAATACTGACTTCCACACGTCACAATCACTCGTCTTGGTACCAAGCTAGGACATCACAAACATGGAAACACAGACTGAGGCCATTTGTACAAATTAAGTGGGAATCCAGTGGGAATCGAACCCACGACCTCTGTTTTGGTAGTCAATCATGTTAACCGCAACACCTACGAGGCAAATTAGATTTACATATTGACTTCATTTACCGACATCACTGACCACATAATTTGTATTCCTGTACATTATTCCTGGGTGTATTTCCATATTTGTGATGTCCTTGTCTGGTTACCATAGCACAGGGTATCCTAGTTTGTGACCAGGACAAGTGATCATGTTGTGTGGGAGTTATTATTATTATTATTTTTATTTATTTTTTGTTCGCGCCACCAATTAACCAACTCGGACAACGTAGACTTCATTTTTCTTAAATGATTGCGTAAATTATGTATGTGATTACGAAGTAAATTTGCACGTAAACAGCGTAGTGCGAGTCGGACTCGCACACCGAGTGTTCCGTACTCGCACTCGGCCACTTTTTTATTATTTGTCGTTAGAATATATAATAAGTCCCACAATCACGCCATGTTTGATGCCTGTATTTATTACCGTTTTTAGGATAGTGCATAAACGAATACACGGCGAAACAACACGTTTGTTGTATGGAGACGTTTTTTTTTTTATTTTATTATTTTTCAGGTAATCCGCTGTAATAACATAATTATATTCTGTGAAAATTTCAACTGGCTAGCTAGTTCCTACCTAGGGCTGTAAAAGTCGGACGGACAGACAGTCAGACAGACAGCGGAGGCAGAGTAACAGGGTCCCGTTTGGCATCCTTCGGGTACGGAACCCTGAAAAGGAAATCTACGTCGTTCGAATCGGTTAATTGGTGGTACGAACAAAAAAAAAACACAATGTCAAAAGTCTCATTAAATCTCACTTAGCTTCAAAGTCCGCTAACCAAAAGAGTCAAATTGTCGATTGGTGAGCATTTTTTTTTTCGGGAAGTCTTCGTATATTCTGATGTGAATTTAATTTATTTAGAGTCAATTGGTTTAATTAATCGAGTCAAAAAATATTTTATTAAGTTGTTAAGTATAAGTTAGCGTTTAAATTAGAAGACTCTTTTTTCATTCTCCCGATTTCCATGATGATACTTACAACAATTCCGCCGAAGAGAGCCGCACCTCCGTGATCAAAAACGTGCATGGAAATCTTCAAAAACTGGTTAATAACCACCTACAGTTTACAGATCTTAGATGACTAAATTACCATCATCAGAGTTGATAGATCTAACCACGGACGTGTAGATCTCGTTTTCCGGCTTCAACCCCTCTTTACCTCTATAGTAAGGGAATTCATTGTGTGTCGGAAGATAAAACAATCCAGGCCGATCAAATTTAGTCTCTGAGCCCAAGTAATTTGTCTCAGTGTTATTGTAACAGTTAGCAAACCTAGCGTCTTGTACTGAGTCGCATTTCACGCCAATAAACTTCTTCGGGTGCTCCAGCGCTTGCCACCAATAGAAGATTGACCTCACGTGGCTGCAGACGACCAGGCAAGGAATGTAGGGTATGGGGCCGGGCTGGTACTCTCCGCCGTTGACGTAGAAGTCCACGTGAGCGATGGGCTCTGCCATTCCGAACCCGTCGATGTTAGTGTGGACTGCGTCAACACTTACAGCGTCATCTCTGTTGAATCTCATGTTCGGAGGGAGAGCCCTGAAGCAAGGCCCGGCTGGGTCTAAGCCAGTAAGTCTGGCAATCTTTTCACCAGTAACTGATTGCCAGTGCTTAGCTGCGTAGCTACCTATGTGGGCGCCGAGGCTGACGCCAGCAATTTCCAGGTTCTTGGAGGTAAGGCCGTATGCTCGCAACTTCACCAGCAACTCTCCCAGTTTGATACCGATCACTCTGGACAGGCGAACTGATCTGGAAGGAGGAAATAGTAATAATAATTATTATTATTATAAAACACTTATTTAAAGCATCTGTGGCCCAAAATGTTAGAAATGCAGACGTTATGAAGGATGAAAATGTGAGTCCAACCCTAATTGAAGGAATCACTGAACAAAGTTTTGAAGAAGAAAATGTAGAGTATAGGTACTAAATTGCAATCCACAAAGATTTGCTTTGAGTTTTGCGATTTGACACCTGCAAGTCACGAACAATGAAATACTGATTTTGGAACTGTTGTGCCAACTTATTCAGAGAAATCAAACAGCACTACTGTACTATACGATGATGATGGCACGCCTTTTGTAAAACTCAAAAAGATTACGCTGAACCTACAACGGACTTTCTCTAGGTTAGTTGGTACATTTGCGCTCCAGGCTTACGTGGTACAGAAAGGTTTACGTGGAACCAATCAAAGATTTCCATCATAATATTAATATTTTCAATAAAACCGTAATCTAGCCAATAGTTTGTACAACAATTTTATTCGATATTTTATGATGCAGTTGTCAGTTTAAACACCTTATACGAGATTCCCATTCATAAGGTTATTTAAAACCCTTTTAAAACACCAATAAAACTTTACGATTCAACTGCTTAGTGAAGATATTATTATGCTTTATAAGTTGTGTGCATTGGTGAGCTATAAAACTCAAGTTCAAAACAAATGGATGTGAATAAATCGGTACGTTCTGGCTTACAATGGGCAATAATATTAGCAAATGCGGTGGTACAAGAAAAGGTATCCTATTCGACCTAAAAGGTTCCAATTAGAATAAAAAGGGTTGAATCTTGCTAAACGGTGCTGTTAAGGTGCTAACTAGCGCCACCAAATCATATCTTCTCTTTTATTTAACACTTTTTTGCAAAATGTTAGAGTGTTAGCTATAATTAGAACGGTATTTTTAGAGCTACAGAATGACTGTCAAAAAACGCCAATTTTAAGCTGATATCGAATAAATTATGATATTACATTTTTTTGTTATATTATTATATATATTATATATATAAATGTTACATTACACTTACACTTTTCGCAAAAATATATTGCTAAGATGTAATTTGATTTTAATATTTTTTCCCCAACTTAGAGATACCTACTTCTTGATACTTTAATATTGTTTTAAAATACAGACACACTCATCTGAAAACGCCTTAGACACAAAATTATGTAAATTTGGGAAGAACTCATAGAACAAAATTTGTTGTACAACACTGACACAAATTGGTGTATTTTAGTACTCGCGCATTTTAGAGGTCATTTTTCGCCCGACTGCGGCGGACCCAAAAAGAGGGTAATGTGTTTGGCTCGTATGTATGAATGTGAGAATGTCCGATTCTATATTGCCAACTTAACTCCTTAGCCAATAGTCAGATTTTGACAAATAAGATCTCCATCGATTCTTTAGGTTTGCGCGAGCGTTATAGGTTATATGATTAAAAATAGCGTCACTCCATTTCCTCCCGTGGATGTCGTAGAAGGCGACTAAGGAAATCAATCACCAGTAGATGGGCCGCAGCGTCGTCCTGAGATTCCAACCGCATACTGCGATCGCCAACCCGCCTACCAAGCGTGGCGATTATGGCAAAACCCCTCATGGTTATGAAAACCATGAGGGAGGCCTGTGTCCTGCAGTGGGCGTCAAAGGGCTGATGATGATGATGATGATTAATCCAAAACAATACGAAAATAAAAAAAACTCAATAAAAGTAACCAACAACGCCACTGCTGAGCATTAATACTAAGCAGGCGGGACCCCAATTTAACAATGTAACTCATTGCAAGGTGCCTAGGTTTGTCTCGCCTGCGCCTGCTTATTAGTGAATGCTGAGCAGTCGGTTTGTCGGTTATTTTTATTTGTACGAACTATAGCACCATCGCTGCTATAGTTGGAACGTCAAAGGACCTGCAGATACAAACACGAAGAAAGTGTCAATACTTTACTGTCAACCATCTTTGTTTATACCATACCGCGGTATGGCGATGGTAACTGCAAATGCGGATTTATTTTTAGCACGAATTTATCGAATCGTCTTTTGGTTTGAAGAAATGTTTGAACAGCGCTCATCTTCACTCGTGACCGGCTGAGTGAGGACGAGGGGAAACCAGAGGAATGAGCACACTAATATCCCGGTGACGATGACAGGTTCCCGTGTGATAACTTGTGTTGAATCACACAATGAAGAACTTGCACGAAAAATGTTTTAATCTCATTGGGGAGGCCTTTTCAAAGATAACTGTACAAGTAACCGTGCTAATTATTTTTTCTACGACTTATACTTTACTACGAAAACGGGCTATACAAATCGGGCTCTAACTATGACGTCACAACTTGATGATAATGTCATGTAATTTATGAAGAGCGCGTGTCAATATTTGAGTTATTTCGTAAAATAACACTTATATGCATCTCCGCCGTTATTCTCTTTTAGCATTCAATGGAAACACGACATCTTATAATTTTTGGTGCAAGTCCCGGCATGGGTGGAATTTTTAGCCTCTAAAAAGCACGGGTTAGTGCAACAAAAAGAATATGATTATTCTTTCTTCCTTCTTCTTTCTTATCCGGGGATACGTCTAAAAGTTTGCATCGTGCGACAAAAACTTTACCTCCAGTGATTCCCAAGTTGTGTCTATTGGTTTAACGGTTTAACTTACTTTTACTAACGACGGGATAGCCGACTAGTCTCGACCTCGTCTGGAAGTCTTATTCATGGCCATGATTCACAAGTCTTTAGCGTCTGTAGCACAAGTGTCTAATCACCGCCGAGTCAACAAATTAGCGACCGGCAAATAGTTACATTTAATTACTATGTTTGCCCTCGGAATGCTAACACTATCTCGCACAATAGCGTTATCTTGTCCTCACCTTACTGTTTTATTCGATGTACATTGCAAAGTCGCTTAACCCACAGATTGAGAAGTAGACTGCTACGCTATGTACCACAAATTGTTATAGTAAACTACACATTATAGTTTTGTGAAACTAGGCCCTGGTCTCTGCCTAACACTCCGGAATATAGGTGTGAGTTTATGTCATCGTCATCATTCAGCCACAAGAAGTCCACTGCCGGACATAGGCCTCCTCCATGAATTTCCAAAAAGACCGAGTGGAAGTACCTTGCATCCAACGTCTTCCTGCCACTTTGATGAGGTCATCTGTCCATCTTGTGGCTGGCCGTCCTACGCTGCGTTTGCCGATATGTGATCTCCATTCGAGAACTTTTCAACCCCATCGGCCATTAGTTGTGCCCCGCCCACTGCTACTTCAACTTACTAATCTGCTGGGCTATGTCGACGACTTTCGTTCGTCTACGGATCTCGTAAATTCTGATTCGATCTTGTAGAGAAATTCCGAGCATGCCAGCTAGTGCGTTTATGTAATGTAATGTAATCGCCCGTGTCGCGCTCACGTAGCGTATTACTCGATTTTGGAAGGTATCAATGCTACGGAGGGTTGAGATTCAGGGTCCTTATTATGAAGCAGCGATATATGTTGGCGATGGGAAACTTAGAAGAGTCTTTTCGTCTAATATACCTCAATCGCTCAAGACAAAATTATACAACCAGTGTATGTTACCATTGATGACATATGGGACTGAAACGTGGTCTCTCACTATGGGCTTCATAAGAAGGCTCAAGGTCACGCAACGAGCTATGAAAAGGGCTATGCTCGGAATTTCTCTAAGAGATCGAATCAGAAATGATGAGATCCGTAGACGAACGAAAGTCGTCGACATAGCCCAGCGGATTAGTAAGTTGAAGTGGCAGTGGGCGGGGTACATAGCACGCAGAACTGATGGCCGATGGGGCCGAAAAGTTCTCGAATGGAGACCACATATCGGCAAGCGCAGTGTAGGACGACCAGCCACAAGATGGACAGATGACCTTATCCAAGTGGCAGGAAGGCGCTGGATGCAGGCCGCTTCCAACCGGTCTTTTTGGAAATTCATGGAGGAGGCCTATGTCCAGCAGTGGACTTATTGTGGCTGAATGATGATGATGATGATATATGTTCGTAAGGGTTGTCAACGTCGCGTTTGAGCCCGACAATTCAGTCGAATCTAGCGACAAATACGGTTCTCTTTTTGAATAGTTTCGAAATTTCCTGCAGTTATCCAACTGTAATTTGAAAATTTCGAAACTAGATTCGAGTGAATTGTCGGGCTCAAGCGCGACGTTGACGTCCCTTCCGAACATATAACGTAATAACGGCCCAGTTCCAGTTTAGATCGAATAAAATGGCGTGAAATTGTTATTTTGGTTCAATTTTCATCTACCACCGTACCTTTATATATTTTTTATTGTAATTTGAGTTATTTACCGATCGTATTCAATCTTGGAGCTAATTTTATAAATTTGCAAAACAGTGGCGGATAGAACCGGTTGGAAGCAGTTTGGAGGTCGAATCCGAGTTCCGGCTAGAACCAGTCGACACTTCTTTCAGAATTGTTCCGGAGGCCATTGTGATTTTTGAAAATGAAGTCTTAATAGCACAGGTCCTAATTTTGTGAAAAAGTTTTACCTTTACTTCGTACTTTGCTTTTATAAGCCGCATATAAGGTACATCCTGGCTCCAACAAATTCTACTCATTGGCAGAAATAACTCTCATTCATCATCATTAGCCATTTGACGCCCACTGCAGGATATAGGCCTCCTTCGTGGTTTTCATAACCATGAGGGGTTTTGCCATAATCGTCACGCTTGGCAGGTGGGTTGACGATCGCAGTATGCGGTTGGAATCTCAGGAAGACGCTGCTGCCCGTCTCCTGGTAATTGAATTTCTTAGTCGCCTTCTACGACATCCACGGGAGGAAAGGAAGTGACGCTGTTCTTAATCCGGTGCCACACGGAATAGGGAGTGATGCTATTCTTAATCCGGCGCCACACGGAATTAACTCTCATTAATCGAACCCATTAAGGCGCGTTTGCACGATCTTAGTACGCTCAGCCCGACTGACTATTGTAGCTACTATGGTGCTACTCATATTTTAGAGACGCAAGAAAGCTATCATGTTTATTTGCATACATTAAATTATGTATGCAAATAAACATGATGATGATGATGATGATATAGTCAAAAAAAATTAAAATAACCTCCACAAGTGAGTGTCTTGTACTCACTTGTCCCTTTCCCAAATAAGGATACCCTGTGCTACGTTAACCAGGCAAATACATGAAAGACATGGGAATACACCCAGACTGAGGCCATTTGCACAAATGTACGGCAGACTCCAGTGGGAATCGAAGCCACAACCTCCAGCAGCTTAAATAAATAATAATATAGTGTATACCGGCGATTTTAGTACACTCTGATGAAAACAGCCAATTTTTGTACCAAAATCACCGGGTAAATACCAAACGGGTAGCATCTTAATTGCTTAAGCAGGTCACTGTCCGAGCGGACTAAGATAGTGCAAACGCGGCTTGAGGCATATCGACCTTCACCTCGAAAACGACTACTGCATACGGAAGTTCACTAACCCACTCTGTTCTTATTGTGAGTATGACAAAGTACGAGAATCAAATGAACCTACACAATTAGTTATTGACATAACGTAAAACCTGAGAACCATAAAATCGGAATCAATGTCACATTCTTTTCCGAGAATATTAACTATTTACCCGGGTGACGGCACAACAATAGAGGAACTGCCGCTGTATTCATCATCATCAGCCATTTGACGCCCACTGCAGGACATAGGCCTTGGTTTTCATAACCATGAGGGGTATTGCCATGTTCGCCACGCTTGGCAGGCGGGTTGGCGATCGCAGTATGCGGTTGGAATCTCAGGAAGACGCTGTTGCCCGTCTCCTGGTAACTGATTTCCTTAGTCGCCATCTACGACATCCACGGAAGGAAATATAGTGACGCTATTCTGAGTGACGCCACTGTATTACGCTCACCAAATTCGGAACGATTCCAATCGTCTAACTGTGAAATTCGATACTAATTGCTTTGGCAAACGTCAGGATGCTGTTGGTGTGCCTAATTATATAAAATAAATAAATAAATATCCTTATAGATTCCAAAAATATAACTGTCAATTTCCATACTAATTGGTATCGCAACCGTCCGGATTTTGTGCGTCCCTCTGGTGTATTCTCCTATGAACTTATGCGCCGCTCAAAATATTGTTATAATACCACCGATTAGCCAAACCATTCCAAGGCTGCATAATCGGCATAATTGTTGTGGTTCTATTTCCGTATTTTAAGGAAACAATGGAGCCAAAAAATATATGAATTCGGAGGGCATAAAAATAATCCTACACTGTTTTGTATTCATAATGGCTTTAGCGGTATGAAATTGGCATAATATGGTGGGTTATTATTAAATCTGACTTGGACAGAGCAAGGACAGAAAGAAGGATATGAAAGTGGATATGAACATTTCACATCCACCACGTGCCTTTCGCTGGATACTACTAAGTATTATGTTCTCTATTGAAATCCGTAAGCTTTATGTTTTAGTGAATGAGAACAGGGACGGGCTGAAAATCAGCGCTAAGCTGAGTCCTATCCTTTTTAGGATTCCGTACCGGAAGGGTGCCAAACGGACCCTATTACTAAGACTTCACTGTCCGTCTGTCTGTCTGGCTGTCTAACACCAGGCTGTTTCTCATGAACCGTGATAGATAGTCAGTGGAAATTTTCACAGATAATGTATTTATGTTGCGGATATAACAACAAATACTAAAAACAGAATAAAATAAATATTCACGGGGAGCTCCCACACAAGAAACGTAATTTTTTCGCCGTATTTTGCTCGATATTAATAATGGCAACAGGTAGACGCTTGAAATAATCACAAAATATTTAATTCTATATTCGCTTCAAAAATAAGTAATAAAATTTAAATAAAATACATGTTTAAGCAGGGCTTAAATATTTATTTTATATAACAAACGAGATTTTTTGCCGTTTTTTCTCGATCTTTGTATCTAATGTTGTATAGATAATGCTACAGAACCCTTCGTGCGCGACTCCGACGCGCACTTGGCCGGTTTTTTTAAAGAAAGAAAGGTTGCAAATTACAATTTTTAAGGTTGTTTACGATCCGTAAGTATACGGATCGTAAACAACCTTACAAATTGTAATTTGCATCAAAGATCGCGAACACATTAAACCGGTCGACGCACGGTCGAAGCGCGGGCAGTGAGACAATGTTCTTATAATAACATATACGCAACACTTGAATTTGAAGGTCATTATTGCATAATTTTGTATACCATAAGTAGTTTCCGAATTTAGATTAAAGTTCAACCAGTCGGCAAAAACACATCAAGCGCAACAAAGAGTTTTCTTGCTTATTAATTACTAGGTGTCCCGGCGAACTTCGTACAGGCACAGAATCCGTTTATACGATTTTTGCACAACGCTATCTATTTTAAAAACAGAACGTTCGCTCGATCAACGCCATCTATTTTAAACTTAAAATGAATATTGTCCCACAGGAACTCGTCTCCGGGATATCAAGTATGTTATGTCTCAATTCAAGCCTTCGTATACCTTTTCGCCAAGTTTTATGTAAATCCGTTTAGCCGTTATTGCGTGATTGAATAACAAACATCCAAACATCTTCATAAACTTTCACATTTATAATATTAGTAGGATAGCAGGCTGTGCACAAATTATAAAATCGGTCACAGAACATGAGACCGACATCGCAATATCGCCTTGTTATTTATAAGCTGGATTATGCTCGCTCACGAATCCGTTTGCGTGGCATCCGGAAAAATTAACGTAAGATACTTTTTTCAAATCGTTTATATTTATTTTTAATTGACGATCATAATTCCCTCGTTTTATCCAGTCATATTACCGCTGTTTAGAGATTATCTTATCCTAAGGCCGACTTTTTTTGCGAAAGAGCGTGAAAAACTGAGTAGTCTGCATTCAAAGTCCGATTTCACCAAAAATGGCTTTCACGACATTTCATTTCATCAAGGTACACATGTATACATTTTAAGCAGATATTTATGTTTATTTTACTACCCTATCTGTTCTTTTGAGGTAAAATTTCTGTTTTTGTTTTTAAAATAAGTTTTAATTTTCTTTATGTCACACGACAATTGCATTTTTGTCTTTAAAGAGTTACGAAGATTTTTGTATGGGGCCTGGCATAGTTCATAGTGGCGCCCTCTATATTTTTTTCAATATCGTGGAGCATGATGAAACCTAGCTAGATCGATAGAGGACAAAAAAGTAAACAAGAAATTAATAAGGTCACCATGTCCTAAAGTGGCACGTTTAGGAGTTATTGAGCTTTGAAGTTTGTATGAGATTTTTATAAAACTTAACTTTTGAATCATTTTTCACTAAATACTGGACTATATGCTTGGCACGTGTGACTCGTTGCCGATTCTTGACTAAATTGCTAAATAAGTCGTAGAAAAAACACCCAGTTTATTATAGATACCGTATATTAAGGCACCCGAGCGTAGCGAGGATGCTTACAATGCGAGGGTATTACGGGAGCTTTTACCAGAGTTATAAATCTGCTTTTCATCAATCCTATCAGGTAAATAAATAAAATAGTGTATTTAAAGGAAAATTCACAAGATATTTCTTTATTTTAATTACAAATTACACTTAGAAGCTAGACTAATTACAATATATGTACTAATTACGATATGTACCTATCTACATTATTTATAGGTACCTACCTACCACCTAAACCTATCTATATTAATTAAACTGTAGGTTTTATATTGACATGTTTTGAATTTTAATCGAATTGAACGAATTGGATGCATGAATAATACTATAATTTCATGTATATATGTATATAAGTAGGTAGGTACCTACTAGACATAGCTACCCAGATTTTAAAAAACATCAAAGTAGGTTTGAATCCCCGAGAAAACTCATATCAAGTGACAAATTCAGTGATGAAACTCAGTTAGTGGAAATTCCATACAAACTTCAAAGCTCAATAACTCCTAAACGTGCCACTTTAGGACATGGTGACTTTAATAATTTCTTGTTTACTTTTTTGTTCTCTATCGATCTAGCTAGGTTTCATCGTGTTCCACGACATTGAAAAAAATATAGAGGGCGCCACTGAGACTATGCCACTAATCTTCGTGGCTCTTTGAAATGTTTTGTTCGTATAACCCTTTTTTTGGAGAAACAGTTTTGGGCGTCCGCGATACAGGTTTTACCTCAGAACACAAAGAGTCGCCATTTAAATCGACTTTTTTATGAAGAATTTTAGTTTAATGCTGCTTAGGCCACATTTAATAAAGTCGGCCTGAATGAGAGAGCATTTATTTTTCATTAGCTCCACAAAAAGGGATGCAGCGCAAGATAGGGAAAGATGGCGTCTTTTGGTTGCGAAGTCCAACCAAAAGATGCCAAAAGTCCATTTTGGGTCCTTGATCCAGAATGAGAGAGTGAATTAATGAATGAAAAAAATAAAATAAAAAAAATGAATCTACAAAAAGGCAAATATTTTCTTCTTTTCATTACCGCTACCAGCGCGGTCTTTTTTACGAAAATACGAATAAATCGCGCATAATTGTATCACAGTGAAATTTACATGGTTCGGTTTATTTCGTTTGGTTTATTCTACGAAAATTTACTGCGGCCAGATGTTTTAAAGTGCGTTCTTATAAAAGGTGAACTTAAAATATCAATAAATTTTTAGAACCTAGTGCCAAGGATGTTTTAGCCAAGTGCCTATAACGCAGGACTTTAAAGCATTTTTGCTAAAACGTGAAATTTTTCGGGGAAGTCCTAGGTTATTTACCCTAGGTTCTAAGCTGTAGGTACTGTTCTGCTATCAGCATGATCGAGATTTACGATGTTAACTATTTGCAAAAACTTATTATAAAAGAAGATAGGAAATGTCTTGTGTGCAATAAAGTATAAAGATAAAGACAAGATTAAGCTGCCAGAATGGTACAGGCGCTAGGCAAGCTTACTCCATCTGAGAAAAAAAATCCCAGCCACTGCAGCGTCCGAGTGGTCCCTTCATCCATCTAGTGCGAGTGATGATGCCACTGGACGCTGTATAAATCGTCTCATTACGTAGATGCAAAGGCCAAAGTTTTTTTTATTATAAAAGAAGATATGTATTATTTTTCTGGATAGGTGGATGAAGATGGCCAAGAATAGAAAGAAGTAGCATGCCTATGTCCAGCAGCGGACGAGTACGGGATGATTGACAATTTCTTTCCATCAGTGGTGGAGCTATTTAGCGCCAGTTAGCCCCTTTTCACTGGACCTTTCTGAAATACCCAGTAGATGCAATAGAGAATAACTTACATGGGATAGATTTGCGTGAGGAAGGCGAAGGTCTCAGCGATGAGCACATTATAGCCACGCCTGGAGTATACTGAGCCCACGGCCTGGCTGTGCGGAAAAACCGAGCTGTCCCAGAACCCCACCAGATACAGCACCGTCTTCCGGTTACGAAAGTCTGTAACAGGGGTGCAAGGTACTGTTGGTAGAGGTTAAACTTAGATTAGATTAGAACATTTTATTGTACACACCAGAAAACAAAATAATAAGTTTTGCTGTACACATCTCTTCCAGACAGGCTTAGGATGAACAGAACTGAAAGATTAATACAGTAGGTAGGTAGGTATACATGAAATATATTGAAAGAATAAGTACATAAAGAAAGAAAGAAAGAAAATAAATGTTCATTTACGAACACAATACTAAAACATGTATACAAAATGAAAGAGAACGGATTAACAACAATGAAATAAAATTATAAAATAAAATATTGTGAGTCACAACTAATATTCATACATATTTAATAAAATACCTAAACTAACCATAAAGTATAAATAAGTACTATAAAAACATACATTTATTTAATTATAATATTCTAATACATACATTTTACATATCAACAAACAACAGACAAAACTTACTATGATTGCTCTAGAGAGAATCATAGCAACAGCAATACAGGTTTGCAGCGAGATAGTGAGACTTTACCAGTCCTTTGACTGGTAGGAAGGGACTTTGCTTTTCCCACTTCCTCTGGCAAGGCATTCCATAGTCAAACGGATTGCACAGAGAAAGAAGAGTCGTAAAAGTTGGTACGGTGGGTAGGGACTTTATGGAGTCGAGTTTGGAATGAGCGAAGAGATAGGCTATGAGAGGAGTGGAGAAAATCAAATCACTCTTTGGGGGAGGATGGGGTAGCTGCATTGAACAGTATAGAGTAGAGAACTAGAGAAGAAACAGTAATAATTATAATAAAAGTTTAATGGGTTTGGGGCCGATACTACCGGGATTGCCTGGTATTGGCCCGGGTGGGTATTGACCTCTTCCTTGGTGCGGGGTTAATTTCGTACCCGGTCTGAGACTCGCACGGGTTTGGTGGGGTCGGCCCGAAGCTCACTCACGTTTAGCGCTAAGCTTACGATAAGTTTACTATCAGTTTAAATAGTTGAACCTGTTATTGGCCTTACTTATTAGATATTACTTTAAGTTACGAAACTCTGTAACGCTGTTGGTTTTTTGAATAAAATAAAAATAAAGCATGTGTGCATTCCGACGGAGGCAAATCGGGAGCCACTTGAGGTGTGCACGAAATACACACACGTGGTCATATTTGTATAAACCAAATATAAACCTTATACCGAAATTTTGAAAGCGCTCAAGCATGTTTAGTTTCTCCTCGGTGAGGTCAAGATAACGTCATGGTTTATGGAGCGGAGTCATGGACACTCACTCACAAACTGTTCACAGACTACAGGTGACTTAAAGAGCTATGAAGAGAGCTATGTTGGGTCACTTCGAGATCGAATCAGAAACACCGAAATCCGAAGGAGGACGAAACTGACCGACATAGCTAAGGTGATTACCCGTAAGACATGAAAATGGGCAGGCCATACATGCCGTAGACGAGACAAAAGATGGGACGTAAAAGTGCTAGTCTGGAGACCTAGAGATGGGCGCAGAAGTGTAACCCATAAGATGGATTAACCCACGATCTGGTCAAAGTGGCAGGAAAATACTGGATGCGAAAAGCCCAGACCGAAGTAAATGGCGTGCATTAAAAGAGACCTACATTGCGTGGCTATAGGTTGAAGAAGATGAAGAGGTCAAGATAACAGGTATCGGCGTAGTCGAGAGTTGGTAGTAGGAGTGACTGACCTAACGCAACCTTAGTAGCAGTGGGAAGAAAGTTACGGAGTCGGCGTAGAGTACCTGCCGAAGAAAACATCTTCCGGCTAACCATCTTCAGCTGCGGGGCCCATGATAACTTAGAGTCCATTGTGATGCCCAAGTTTATCACCGACTTACTAAACGGTATAGTTATTAGCTCAAAAATCACATGTGGCAGCGACTGCTTGTCAACCCTTTGGACTGATCTTGGACTTCCTATTATGATAACCTGGATTCGGATTGACTTTGAACCCATAAGACTCACAGATTTGAGCGCAGTAGATCTCCAATTAGAGGCGCACAAGGTCACGATTTGTTGCGTAAGTTGTATCAAGTTCATTGATAGTTCGAGTGGTGGCAAGAAATGTGTTAACTTCATTTAGCGAGCTGATGAAATTCGCCGAAGAATAGATTAACCAGTGTTATGAAAAATGTATATAAGTAATGGTTACAATCATAGGCCGAGAACCGTCTTATATTGTTTAATTGAAACTCTTTCTCGAAACTAATTTTTGAAATTACACATTATGGAAGATGAAAAGTGTTGAAATATGAAAGACTGCCTCTTTGGTCTATAGCGGTAACACATGTGATTGCCATTCCTCTGAGGGCTTAATTAATAATTAATTAATGATTTTAATTTATACAAATCGCCTCAGTGGAACGTACTACATTCCAGGGTGGTATAATATAAGACCAGGATATTAGTGATCTGTGGATGGGTCATGTTGTTGACCAAACTTACCTGCGAAGAACATCCAATGAAATCACTACCTTTATTCTGAATTTGATGCATAAAAATGAGAATTAAGACTTGATTCTGTAAAAAAATCTGCAGGTATCTTGCTAAACAAAAAGTGGATCTTTGGTTCTCTTACCCAAATGCTTGTCCTTGGCCATGGTCCTGGCTGCGGAGATGACAGGCAGTACTCGCCTAATCACCTGGCCATTATACACCTGGTGCACCACCACCTGCAGCTGCGGCAAATGGCTGGCGCTGATAGTCACGTTCTTCATCACGCCCGGGCCTGAGGGTCCGAGGATATACAGGTTGAGATAGAGTTGAGATAGAATTCTACATGCGTAGGTAGAAGATATTTTATAAATCGCACGTTAAGGGGATCCAGTGGGCTAACTGGAAAAAACTTAAAAACCACTATTAACATGATTGTAGATATGTTTTTTTTTTTCGTCGGTGTCGCTAGTGTTACTCCCTGGACCCTCTTAAAGAATGGTTGGTTATATCAAAATGACTCTCGTTGGACTAGCGGTAGCTAAAGTAATAGTACGTTATTATCCTAGGAGTGAAAGTAACCTCGCTACCGCGCTACCTCGCGCCAAACCTCGTCTCGGGACTAAATAAGTCTTTCATCCAAGGTAAACACTGCTTCTCATGACGAATATAAGGAAAGTAAAAATAAAAACATGAATTAGCTAAAAAGTACAATGGTATCCGCTGTCTTCGCGTCGAGTTGTTGTGGAAAAAAAGGCGGCGAAAAAAAAACTCCACGCTCAAATCATCTTAAGTATCCATGTTTTTTTTCTATTCAGTATAGCGCGTAAAAAGCTGTGACTAAATAAAATTTGGCTGCCAAGAGCTGGATGAGAGTAGCCGAGGACCGTGCTCAGTGGCGTGCAATAGGAGAGGCAGTGGACAAGAAATATGAAATAAAATTTACACATTCAATACAGTCCTCTTCAATAGAAGTTCTTATAGAGGGCATTCATTTGGTAATCTGCCGTGCGAAAAGAAAAACGGCAACCTCCAGACAACCTTACCCAACACTTTGGGTTGTTAATAATTTAAGTTCTATATTTAGAGTCATCATTCATTAGCAAGTTTTCCCATAACGATAAATATCGACATAATGTAAACATTTTGGTTCAACACTCGATTCTGTTTCATTGTTTATAAAGGTCTTCTTTCGTAGGTTTCGTTGACGAGATCATAGGAGAGATGTTTAGATTATCACAGAGTAATAACGATGTACAACCTTTAAAACGTATGACGTCATTTTGTTCTCCTCGCAGCGCCATTTTGTTTTTTTTTAATGAAACTCAATTGACAGCTGTCATTGAAAAGCCCTCATTAGGTAAGTGTGCTTTTCTGCTCAATATTGACATGTCGTTGAGTTGTTGTTTATATCTCTTACATATTGACCACATAATATGTACATCTACGAATTTGTCTACTACAATACCACACGCTACCCCTGTGGGCTAGGCCGACTAAGCTGTCAGGATGGTATAGGTGCTGGGCAAGCCTACTCCATCTAAAAAAACTATTTCCTAGGCACTGCAGCGTCCGAGTGGTGCCTTTACCCATCTAGTGTGAGTGAAGGTACCACTGGACACTGTATAAAACACCTCGATACGTAGATTCAAAGGCCAAAGTCATTGAACAATAGTGATTTAGTTTGTAACTTACCTACATGCAAGTGAAGCTAATAAAAGCATGTTAGTAAAAAATCGCAGAGGGAGTTAAGCTGAGCCAGAATCCTACAAGTTATCAAGGCATGTTTCGAATACGAATGAGGCGGTTCTGAACAAACAAGTTGACAGTACTGGTTTTATCTGCATTACTTACTTACATTCGATGCGTGGTCGATGATGCACAGATAAAAGCACAAAGCAGGAATTATCCGGTTTAAATGCTGTTAGAATACGACCTTTTGGAGTTGTGTTACGCGACAGTGATGACTTGTAGGGTCAGAAAAACAGTCAGATGAATAATATTAATCAGTTAATTTATTTTGTGCAAGTATCAAGGCGACTAAAAGCTCTCACCAGTCTAGAAACTTCGGCAAGGACCTAAAAAGACGTAGAAGTTTCTGGAAGGCTGTTAAACATTCCAGAATATATTTTTATCTCTGTTTAACAGGTATCTCGGTCTCTTTCTAGCACATAGATTATTCTGGAAGGTTCTCTAGTCTCTACATACATAAGTACCTATCACGTAATCTATCTGCACCATCTTCATCTATCAGAACATCTATTTCTATTTACGTTAACTGATTGGAAGTATCACGCAGAGAGATGCATTCGGTACCATCTACATTTTGAGTTTCAAAAAGATTTACACTTGACTGAAGATTTAGCATACTTGTATAAACGCAATCTGACAGTGCCAAAATGATTGACTTTCAAGAGATTATCGATAGGAGTTTAGCGATTCGAAGATGTCATGATAAAGACGTCTGGAATTAAAGCCAGTGCAATGGTATGGTATGTAAAGTATGTCATCATCATCATCAGCCATTTGACGCCCACTGCAGGACATAGGCCTCCCTCATGGTTTTCCCTAACCTTGAAGGGCTTTGCTATAATCGCCACGCTTGGCAGGCGGGTTGGCGATCGCAGTATGCGGTTGGAATCTCAGGAAGACGCTGCTGCCCTTCTCCTGGTAATTTATTTCCTTAGTCGCCTTCTACGACATCCATGGAATGAAATGGAGTGTCGCTATTCTTAATCCGGCACAACACAGAATGTAAAGTATGACAGCTTTAATAATTAAGGATAAATTTTTAATTGACTTACCCCCAGTTTCTCGCCCAGAAACAAGCTTACTCTTAAACTATTGTTATTAAACAAAAAATTAAAAGTGACTCCAAAACAACTCAGCACCAAAAACATAAAAATAATTTAAACGAATAATTTTATTATGATCTTTATATTCGATGAAAGTTTTTTATTTTTTATTTACAATGTCTTACAAGTACACATTTCATTCGTTTACTGTTTCGTTAAGCCATTGCTGGTATTGTAGAAGTACAGTTTGGAGCCGATGCCAAGTTACATGACCAGCACATACACTTTGGGCACCGACTTCAAAATATATTTCTACAATACCTACATCGAAATAAAGGTCATATTAATTTAAATTATTTCTGTGTTTTTTGTGTTGTGCTGTTTTGTAGTCGGTTTTATTTTTTATTAAAAAAATACATAACACGATTTTTTGTGAATAGAGAGAGAGAGAGAGAGAGAGAGAGAGAAACAATTTATTTAACTACGACTCCGCCAAATTGTGTTTTCATAAAGCAAATGCACGATTCACTGTAAATAGAAACCAGCTAATTGCGGGTCGGACTCGCGCACGAAGGGTTCCAGACCATATACGTAACATTACTATAACATTTCAATATTTCAAGTATCTACCTATTGCAAGTATCTACCTATTTCAAGTATCTGCCAACAACAAACGTAGCAGCAAAGAAAGAAACATCGGTCGGGGGCCCCCCTGTAAATGGCCCTGAGTACGCAAATGCATAAGTAGCAGGTTAATGTGTTACTCACTGACGGGTTGTCTCGCGCTTCCATTTCTCGTCCTCGGTCTGTGTTCGCGTACGCGTCCTTGTGACATACACGTTACGGCCTATTTTGGCGTGAACGGGAAAAATTCTTGCGGGTCACCATTTTGCGAACTTCTTCTTAGTTTGTATTTCCTCGATTACCCGCAAGTCTTTTTCAACACAGTATTTGTATGGCACAAATTTATTTGTTTCACTTTTTACCCGATCTTATTTTATGTATTTGTTACCTCTCACTCTTCACAAGCACTACACAGTATAATATTTAAGTAATGTAGGTATTCTATTGTATTTTTGGCACCGTATTTATTACCTTCACTCTTCACAAGCACTGCACAGTAGGTATAATATTTAAGTAATGTATCTTATTGTCATTGTCTTTTTCACACCGTTGGGCAGCTTATTTAACCTTACTTTTTCACACGTACAATGCTAACCGCAGTTTGGACCCGACTGAAAATCAGCGTTGCAACGGACCACTCTGTTGCAACATTATGCTGAGTCGGGCCCATTTTGGGGGCTCAATACTTAAAAACTATAATGTATTTTATTATTGTTTTCATGTTTTATCGTTTATTTATTTTTTACCCACTTTTTGTAACCTTTCTGTGTTAATTTGTTAAAAATGTAGGCATCTTGTATTGATAGTGAGTGATAAATTTTCTTTTTGTTGTTTTGAGTATTGTGTCGTCAAATAAATGAATTTTCTTATTCTTCTTTCTTCTTCTTCTTTTATTAATATCGAGCAAAAAACGTCAAAAAAAAATCACGTTTGGTGTATGGGAGGGAGCCTCCGTAAATAGTCATTTAATTTTAAATTCATTATTTATTTTTAAAGTGAATATACAACTACATAATAATATACTGTGAGAATTTCAAGTGTCTACCTGTTGCCGTTATTAATATCGAGCAAAAAACGGTAAAAAAATCACGTTTGTTGTACGAGAGCCCCATTTAAATATTTATTTTAGTCTATTTTTAGTATTTGTTGTTATAGCCGTAACAGAAATACATCATCTGTAAAAATTTCAGCAATCTAGCTACCACGGTTCATGAGATACAGCCTCATGACAGACAGACAGACAGACAGACAGACGGACAGTGGAGTCTTAGTAATACCCTGACCCTTTGGGTACGGAATCCAAAAATCACCCAAATCACTTCAAGTGTGTCCTTAAAATTTGAAGAGTTCTCTCGATTTCTCCAGGATCCCATCATCAGATCCTGACTTGATGACTCCGGTGAACTCTAGCCTTTCAAATAAAAAACCTGACAAGTGCGAGTCGGACTCACCCACCGAGCACGATGTGCATTTTGGTGAACATCGGTGACCATAATCTGATACTGGGATTTGAATATGTTTATGGAATCTTTTCAACGGATAATATTATGGATAATATCTATGTAATTTCCTTTTTTATGTACAATAAAACGTTCTCTATCTATCTATCTATTACTTTTTTGAACAATCAAAAATATAATTGACGTTAATTTTCAGTAGAATAGTTCAGGAGAGTGTTTAAATTGTCAATAAATAGAGGACACTTTATTGTACACAAAAAGGAAAACAAACATTGTAGGTACGCATAGTTTTTTTCCTGATACTCTATGAATTCCACGCGAGCGAAGCCGCGGGCACTGCTAGTTTTCAATAAAACATTTTAACTTAGACTTTGACGTACTCAGCTCCTGACTCTTATTACATGTGGCATAAGAACAAAAAAAAAACTTCCTCACAACAAAATCACTTGTTCTGGTCCCAAACTAGGATACTCTGTCCTACGGAAAACAATCAGTGACATCACAAACATGGAAATACACCCATACTGAGGGAACTTGTACAGATGTACGGCAGTCTGCAATTTGAGTCTCATGCTCTTTCTGAATTCAGGTAGACATACCGAATGTTAAGTCTAGACCCCGACTTCAGAAGAGCGAATTAAGGAAATTCACGAATTAATTAATCACTTTAATTTCCGGCGTCGCAATGTTTCTTCAATTTCACATTTTCATTTTATTTTAATTTCACCTCCAAAGGTCAACGACAAGCGACAGTTTGATAAGTAAACAGAAAGCTCATCACGTCGCTTAGTTTTCAAATTAAATCTATTACACGGTTATCTCCAAAACGTGCTGTTCCCGAAACACCCCACTGGGCATTGTCCTAAAATAATAATTGGCTGTTTTTACATATTTTTAGTGTTGGTACTGTGAAAAAAGGAAAAAAGGATTTTTGGTACTATTCTTTCCACTCTGCTTTATTTCAGTGCAAAAACAATTTTGCGCTCCTTCATTCATGTTTTAATAAATCAAATTTGACATAAAAAAACTAAAAATGGCCGTAAAATATCACTGTTTTTATCGTCCAGTTATTACAGCATAGTTTGACGGAATTTCTTGTGCAAAATTGACAAAATTTCGGTTCGACCATAATAACTTTCAAATTATTTTTTTATGTCATCATCATCATCATTATAATCAGCCATTTGACGCCCACTGCAGGACATGGGCCTCCTTCGTGGTTTTCATAACCATGAGGGGTTTTGCCGTAATCGCCACGCTTGGCAGGCGGGTTGGCGATCGCAGTATGCGGCTGGAATCTCAGGAAGACGCTGCTGCCCGTCTCCTGGTAATTGATTTCCTTAGTCGCCTTCTACGACATCCACGGAAGGAAATGGACGCTATTCTTAATCCGGCGCCACACGGAACTGTTTTTTATGTACCTGGCCTATATAATATGTCCCACATGGCACAGCCCTTCTCTTAGAGAGAGAAAGAGAGTATGGACTTAATTACCACGCGTGCCCACCGTGGCTTGGCCAGTTAGTTACTAAGTATCTTTAAATATATGCAACGAATTTAATACAATCACTTGGTCTGTTCCCAAACTAAGATACCCTGTGCTATGGTAAAAATGTTCTTTTATGGTAACCAAACATGGGAACACAACCAGACTGAGGCCATTTGTACTATCAGGCATGCAACTCACTTAGATACTCGTATACCTATCATGGGTACTCTGCTATAATTGCAGAGTACTGAGCTAATGTGCCAACAAACTGTAATGCCGTTTGGTAGAAATACAACATTGTATTTTTCTGTACGTACCTGAATAAAACCTTCATTAATAAAAATCATTGTTTTTCATGTTGACAGATAATTGCTTCGTTTATAATCATAATAATGCTATCAATCGACGAACTCAACCTCTAACCTTTAATCCTTTAAAGATGAATCCGCCACATTGTAATGTAGTTAGGACAAAATAACATCGGTCGCATGGGGCGCCATGACTTCAATCTAAATAATCCTTAGGCGCAGAGTGCATAGGTAGGATGTGGGACGAGGGCGCAGAAAAGACGCGGACGCGTTGCATAGAGTTCGCGTCCTCACCCCGTCTTAACTGTGTGGGCTATGTCCCATCACTTCAGTACATTGTGTATGAAAGTGAATTAAAAGTATGCCGTGTCTTTTCCGCGCCTTCGTCCCACGTCCTTCCTATGCACTCTGGGCTCCCATTCAACAAACGGGATTTATTTTGCCGTTTTTTGCTCGATACTAATAACCGCAACAATTAGACGCTTGAAATATTCAAATGTTGTATAGGATAATGAGTCTTTCACGTAGCCTGCTGCGTCTGTGAAGGGATAATCTGCGCAAAGCTGTGGCAATCCTAACAGGGCACTACTAACTAAATAGACATTTTCACAACATGGAACTAACCGACAGCCCGCTTTGCCGGGGATGCCTCAAAGAAGAGGAAACACCCGCCCACGTGACCATTCACTGTGAAGGCGTGGAAAAGCAACGGACCGCCATCATTGGGAAGCTGGGATCCCTTCAGGAGGCCTGTAGTGACATCAGATTACTGCTGGCCTTCTGAAAAGAGATAGGCTGGCTGGAGTGAGCTCAAAGCTTTGCTACGTACAATGGCCCAACCATGAGGCTAGTGCGGAAATCTCAGGTCTAACTAACTAACTAGGATAATGAGTCCGACTTGCACTTGGCCGATTTTTTTTAATATATATCTACATTCACCATTACCTTCCTCTTGGGCTCTGCCGCAGTCGGGTAAGAAGAACTAATTGAGTAGACCTTTCATATCTTTAGAAACGATTATAGTTTGCATGCAAACCTGCAGGGCTGGTATTTGCTAATGCACTGGTTGGATATTAGATAAGTGATCTTGAAAGCCCTTGGCCCCTAGTCGAAAAGGAAATCAAGTAATTTTAGCATAGTTTGATTTTTTTTTTCACTAACATTGAAACTTTTTAATGGGTGTAATGCAGCCTATATACGTCCCACTGTAGGGCACAGGCCTTCTCTCAGAGAGAGAGTGTGGGGTTAATTACCACACGTGCCCAGAACAATCAGGTTTCCTCACGGTGTTTTTCTTCACGGAATAGATATCACATTGACATTTTGAAATTTAATTCGATTATTTTGATTTCGTAGTAACTTATACTATTATACAAGGTGTTACCAAACTCCACGTATATCCAAAATAGGGGGTTCATTTACGATTTACAAGATAAAGCCTTTTGCGGGTCAGACGAATAGACACACAGACTGACGGCGTAGGCATATGAATAGTGTCTCGTTGGCACCTTTCTGCTACTGAACTCTCATATAATACGACCTTGAAATAGAGATCCCAGTAAAAAGAAAACAGGAGTCGGACTCGCCCACCGAGGGCTTCGTACAAACTTGTAGGTCTCGCAGTTTTTTCCGAGCTTTTCCCGAACTTAAAACATATTTTTTATGATTTAATTACAAATATATAGTTTTCAAATTTTTCTTTACTTGTAATATAAGGCGATGTTACTTGCCAAATTTCATAGTTCTAGGTCAACGGAAAATAACGTACAAGTTTTATTTTTTCACAGCTTCAAGGTACTGTAAACTTGAGTACATGCTTTTAATTGCAACACGATAACTAAACGCATTCACGAGATAAAAAGTCTTGACAGACACACGGACGGACAACAAAGTGATTCTATCAAAGGGTTCCATTTTTTCGGTTTCCCTTTTTAGGTACGGAACCCTAAAATCAGAATTTTTTTTTTGTAATTTCCCCATTCGTGCACAATATTAGTGTTCTTTACTACTAGCCAAATTAAAATAAAATTGAGTAGAACTTTCATGCTGATTCTAGGCTATATACAGTGCAATTAAGCTCTGCATCAATTACTCCGTAAAACAAGCATGTAAGGTGAACGCGCTAGTTGTTGACACTGACACCGAACCTGCTGGCGACCGTGACCGTACGGGGCCTATAATTGTCCCTATTACCTCATCCATAACTGTGCAGCCCACCTTCAATATTACACGCACCAATTCCAATCGTCTGTCAAATTCCATACTAATGGGAGGTTTTTTTTTCGACTATTAAGAAAAAAAAGTAGGTCCCAAGAACTCTGTAGATGGCGCTGAACTGACTACGTTACTAGTCGTGCGTTCCGATTTGCGACCGCGAGCGATCATGGGCAAATTGGAACTTACTACTGATCCCCCACGGCCAGTCACGGCTCACGTATTCGTGCGTATTTGCATCTTTGATATAATAGCCATTCCGAAATGGACGTCAATGAATATTGCAATAGTGTGAATGTGACAATGACATAATTATGTAAGTTTCATCAAAGTGAAATAATCAAAAAATAATGTGACGTTCCGTTCCTTGCAGTAACTTACCAAGTTCAGCGTCATCTTTGCAGCGACTAGGGAATAATTAAAAAAGAAACCGTGTTGCGCCGGATTAAAAATAGCGTCACTCCATTTCCTCCCGTGGATGTCGTAGAAGGCGACTAAGGAAATAAATTATCAGGAGACGGGCAGCAGCGTCTTCCTGAAATTCCAACGACATACTGCGATCGCCAACCCGCCTGCCAAGCGTGGCGATTATGGCAAAACCCCTCATGGTTTTCATAGGCCTATGTCCTGCAGTAGGCGTCAAATGATGATGATGATGATGATGATGAAAAAGAAAATCCCTCATTGCTATCGCAAACGTCACGATTGTGCCAGGATTTCGCGCATAATAATTAGGCCCTAATTCTGTATAGAATCCCGCTCTAGACTAAGGTCCCTTAGCCCAAGCACGGCTCGTTGCAAAATTGGGGTCTATAAGCAGCCTATATGTCCCACTGTAGGGCAAAGGCCTTCTCTCAGAGAGAGAGATAGTATAAGCTTAATCACCACGCGTACACATGGCGGATTGGCGATTTCAAGCGCTGAGGTATGTAAATAGCTGACACTCAGGTTTCCGCGCGATGTTTTCCTTCACCGTTAACGAGTGGTATTGCTACTATACCTTCACAAATGTACATAACTTAAAAAACAAAGTCATAGGTACATGCCCGCACCAGGAATCGAACCTGGGTCTCCCGTTTCCGAGTCCAATGTTCTACCCACTAGGCTACCACCGCTTGGCCTACCAAAATTGGGGTTATTAATCTCCATTCGTGGTGATTAAGCCCATAGTGAGCGGTGAGCCATGAACGGTGGCAGCCTAGTGGGTAGACCATTAGACTCGGGAGCGAGAAACTCCAGGTTTGATTCCCAGTACGGGTATGTACTTATAACTTTGTTTTCTAAGCTATGTACATTTGTGAAGTTGTAGTAGCAATACCACTCGCTAACCTTGAAGGAAAACGTCGTGAGGAAACCTGAGTACACATACCTCAGCCCTTGAAATCGCCAATCCGCGGTGGGTACGCGTGGCGATTAAGCCCATACTCTCTCCCTGAGAGAAGGCTCTTGCCCTACAGTGGGACGTATGCTCGTATAGGCTTCTTATGAAGCCCATAGAGAGATAGATTCTCTCTCTCTGAGAGAATGCCTGGATCCTCCAGTGAGTCCTATAAAGGCTGAGTATGCTCTTATGAATCTTCGTAATTCGCGGGTTCATACGCACAGGTCCTTGGACACAGCTCATTAATGGCAATCATCGTTACGAGAGGGTTTTTTTTCAACAATCATCACTTATTATTATTCTTGATTGCACCAAGGAAAATTTACAAAAGGAAGGTGGAATTAATGCTTTTATACCAGCTAAATCACAAAAGGTACAGAAAGAAGGAAGGAACAGGAAGGTCTCTGGTAGGAGTGCAAAAAAGATTTTCTAGTAGAGTGAGATTCAATATACCTACTCATCAGATTCGAGCTCTGTCTCGACTGACTCGTAATTGCCTATCCAAAAAAAAAAAAACAACTAACAATGAAGTGATATTTTCTCTTTCCAGTTTAAGCACCTGGATGACCGTTTTTTGTTAATCGTGTTTTTTTGTAATTATATTTAGATACGATGAAAAATAAAGGGGGAAAAAATAATCGGACACTGAACTCGAACCGGGGCCTTATGATTTCGGGACCCCCATACTTCCCACCTGAGCTATTACAACTTTGTGGATCGTGGCGAAATTTACCTTCGTATTCTAATGATAACAATATTGTAGCAATATTGTAACAACGTTTTCTAAACATGAAACATAGCTCTATCGATTTATCGCCCCCGAAACCGCCTGCATACTAAATTTCATGAAAATCGTTGGAGCCGTTTCCGAGATTCATATATAGATATGTATATGGTATTTTTTATATATATTGTATTTGTATTTAAAGATTTTATTAAAGAAAGCCAACCCGCCTGCCAAGCTTGGCGATTATGGCAAAACCCCTCATTGTTATGAAAACCATGTGGGAGGCCTATGTCCTGCGGTGGGCGCCAGATGGCTGATGATGATGATGATTAAGGAAAGAAAATACCAAATAGGTTGACAGATTTGCCAAACTGCGCAGCAGTTTATCGGCGATTATTGACCTGTATAAGTGGCATTGTTGTAAACAATCTTTTCTCTGAAACATGTTGATGGCGGATTAAATAATTTATTTATTTATTTATTTTTATTTACATAAATATTGCAACATTATAGTAGGTAATAAGTTTTATATATTACAAATACTCTTCCTTATGTGCCGTCTTCTGTTGGGCGTTGGCAACAAAGGCTGTAAAGATACTAAAGGGCTGTGTCGGACATATCGCTACAGTAACCGTTATCACTTTCGCTATCACCCTAGCGCATTCGTACACTTTAATCAATTTTCGACCTAAAACTTTCGTAAGTACCTGTTATGTTATCAGCATAATAATTCCGGATGCACTTACTTGAAAATCCATTGAGTGAATGAAAACTTTCGTAAGCACTACATATTATTGGCTTAATTCCGGATTCACTTACCTAATTTGTGTTTAAATCAAGTAAGTAAATTCGGAATTAAGCTACTTAGTATCATCATCGTCAGCCATTTGACTCCCCACTGCAGGACATAGACTTCCTTTGGTTTTCATAAACATGAGGGGTTTTGCCATAATCGCCACGCTTGGCAGGCGGGTTGGCGATCGCAGTATGCGGTTGGAATCTCAGGAAGACGCCGCTGCCCGTCTCCTGGTAATTGATTTCGTGAGTCACCTTCGACGACATCCACGTAAGGAAATGGAGTGACGCTATTCTTGATCCGGCGTATGGCGGCTGGACGAGGATAGCCAAGGACAGATAATAGTGGCATTTATTTGAAGAGACCTGTCTAGCAGTGAACGAACGTTGTTAAATAACTTCCACTCAGCACAATAACTAGTCTTGGTCCAAAACTACGATACCCTGTGCCATGTTAACCAGGCAAGGACATCACAAACATGGATATGCATCCAGATTGAGGCGATTTGAACAAATGTGAGGCTACCAGTGGGAATCGTGCCCACGACCTCCGCCATGGTACTTAAAAGTCATACCGATGGACCAACGAGGCAGTCATGTGGAAGTTTGGCGATCCATCAAAAAGCAAAGCGATCGAGCAAGCTCGCTCGTAGGAAGCTGATTATATGAAAGAACCAAGAAATATCTAACAACCTTCGACACGAACCATTTTGCAGTGACCATGTCAATCATGTCATGAAGCACGACTTTGTGCGATATCGCATGGAATCATATTACTGTGTGGTACAACAATTATGTAATTTAACACGCCATTAGTCGCTTTGAATCGTAGATCTTGCTGAGATTTTTCTCAACCCAAATGAGTCTACAATTTACAGGCCTTTATGCTGCGCTTATGTACAGTTTAGTTTTGAGATTTCCGTGCAGAATTTTGAAAGTGAAAGTGAAGTACATTTTTATTGCCAAAAACACACTTTATACATAAATATAGACATATGTTTACATAGTCAAAACTTTTTTAGAATATTTTATAAAAAAAATACAGCATTAATGTGCTGTGTTCTGGTGTGTACAATAAGGAATATTCTTAGGCTATCTTATTATCTTAAAGTGTTTTGCAAATGGACCCATGCTCAGCAATATGCCGCCCGGAGATGCATGCAACACCCGTCGGCGCTGATTTTCAGCATGACTCATTAAGACATAAAATAGGCTGACAGAAACTCGCGTTACAAAAGTATTAATATTTAAATTATTAACAAATTATAAATTAGATCAGATATGTACAGAAAAAAAAGATATCCCAGTGGCATTACATTATAAATACAAGAAAGAGCCAATCCAGTGGATTGAACAGTCGATCATCATCATCAGCAACTTGATGCCCACTGCAGGAAGCATGCCTCCTCCGTGGTTTTCATAACGGGGTTTTGCCATAATCGCCACGCTTGGCAGGCGGGTTGGCGATCGCAGTACGCGGTTGGAATCTCAGGAAGACGCTGATGCCCGTCTCCTGGTAATGTATTTCTTTAGTCGCTTTCTACGACATCCACGGAAGGAAATGCAAGGACACCATGTACAAGTCGATGTGCTGTTGTCTGTACTCGTACAAAATTTAGGCAAAACGCGACTTAGTCCGTCAATAATAATAATAATAATAATAATTTATTTATTAGTACAGTTTACATTTTTTTTTTATCTTAGGGTAGTTACACTAGTTAATTGTACACATCGTCGCTATACAATTCGAACTTCTGACCCCTAAACTAGGTAAAGACCTGTGTCTTAGGGATCGTTGGTTCTCCAACTGAGTATTGTCTACAGCTATATTTAAAAAGTTACGCAAACAGCGAATAGGTCAGAATCAAATAAATAAAATACTTGGTACAAAATTAAATTGAAAAGAGATTGGGAATTTAAACTAGGATTATACAGTAGTTATCAACAATTTTTCAGTACAATTGTAATCGAGCTCATGTAACCATTTTGTTAATTTATTTTTAACTTCATAATGAACAAGTCTGTAAATAGGTAAGACTTTATTAATCTTATTATATATAACTGAGCTAAGAGCCAGGAACTGGCGACTGGCAAACGCAGTGCGGCAGCCGGTCCCGTCACATACTGGCATGCCTGTTCGTTTTAAAAGCATTTTAGGGTCAAGAGGCATAATTGAGTGTCTTCGCAAAACAGCTTTAAGTATATAAAGCTGTCTTACGGTGAGTACACCCGACTCGGAGTAAAGCCTGGCAGTCGGGAAGTCTCTGCGCTTGAACTGCATCACTTTAAGAATAGCTCTTTGGGCTCGTTCAAGTCGGATCAGGACAGTTTTGCAGGCTCCACCCCAAGCCGGAATGCAGTAAGTTAAGATGGACTCAGACAAGCTGCGGTATACAAGGAACAAAGTTTCCCGATCCGCAGAATGTCTAAGCTCTTTAAAAATGTAGATAAGCCGCCTCAAACGACCGCACATTGTGTCGATATGTGCCTTCCAATCCAGTTTTTCGTCAATGTACACTCAATGCATAAGGTACATCGATTTTAAAGGATATTTATTATTGATTATATAAATTGTATATCGGGTCGGGTTACTTACGAAGTATTGTTTAATTATTTTCTATCAATTTTGTATATTTAGTCTATGTTGTTTTAATAGTTTAGATAATGGGGTTATTCAATAACTCGACACAAGAGACTGGACACACATGTGTCCAGTTGGTTAAACTCAAAATTAGTATCATTTATTATGTCGTCATCTGGACACGCCAATATTTTTACTCGTGTCCAGATAGTGAAGTAATAATTTAAAATCATCACTTCGAGTATCACAGAAAAATCAAATAACATTCATCCATAATTTAACGCAAAATAATAAAGACCTTCGAATACTAACAGTGTCAGAAATATCTTCGTTATAAATTTATGAATCGTGAATAATTTTACAACATTCAATATTGCCGATGATGATTGTGACACAAAACATTAATCTGCGTGACTGTACTTTGTCATAAATTTGGGTAAAAAGCGAATGTGTGTCCAGTTGGCGAAGACATAAAAATTATTTAATTTAAGTTTCACCGTCTGGACACGCCTAAAAATCTTGGCGTGTCCAGATGACGAAATAATAAGTGATACTAATTTTGAGTTTCACCAACTGGACACACGTGTGTCGAGTCTTGTGTGTCGAGTTAGGGAATAAACCAAATATTGATACAATTGCCTGTGTTTGTGGGGTATAAATTTTTAATTTCCATTTAACTTTTCCTTTAACTGACAATCGTGGGACTTTAAACATATTTTATATTAACTCATAAAGGAAGGCTAAAGCGACAGTCTACAGTCTGATCCAAAAAGAAGAAGGTGCCCTAATGTCTCCAGGACTCACAAATACATCATTATTTATTTTAACCACAATGTAACCTTGCACTTACTTAAATTTCTTCTAAATTATTTCTTCGTTAAACATTATATTGATTTGAATATTTTACCGTGCCATATGGCATATCCATAAGCATATCTTATCTTATCCGTGGGATTTGGCGCTGGATGCCGTAATACAGGCCTTATGCCTAGCTCTGCAACAGAGGGTAATCTAAATATTTAAGTCATTTTACGTACATAACTATTCGTATTTGTAAATCCTTGTAATATTCATCATCATCAGCAATATAACGCCCACTGCAGGACATAGGCCTCCTTCGTGGTTTTTATAACCATGAGGGGTTTTGCCATAATCGCCACGCTTGGCTGGCGGGTTGGCGATTGCAGTGTGTGGTTGTAATCTCAAGAAGACGCTGCTGCCCGTCTCCTGGTAATTGATTTCCTTAGTCGCCTTCTACGACATCCACGGAAGGAAATGGAGTGATTCTTAATCCGGTGCCACACGGAAATGTACGCACAGAACATAGGAAACTTATTTTATCTGTTCTATGCCTGTACTTATATTGGGATGCATAAGTCTTTATTTATAGAATGTAAAAACGTCTGTTTTTTTACATTTTCTTATTATTTCTTTTATTAATCGCCCGATGAAATCTACGTAGTATGGTATTGGTGACGATTTGGTCATCTGCAACTTTTCTGTAACTATTTTAACTGATAAAAAAAAATAACTCGGACTCAAAAGTTTTATTCAATATAAAAACAAATTTTTTGCTTAATCAAAGCTCTTATGTTTCAGAATTAATAGATTAACCTCCAAATTAAATTGAAATTGAAAAACGTCTACTTATCACACTTATAAATTTTAAAACATATACCTACATAATGTAACAAAAAATTTTATGTGATAATAAGGATAGGGCTCAGCTTGGTGCTGTGAGTGCATGCATCAACAAAGCGAGAGTCAGAGACACCCCAATCGGTGTATGAAGCGTCTAAAGGGTACATATGTCTCAACTTACATTCTGGGATTAGCCCCGCAGGATAGCCAATGTCGGTCCGCGGCTCGTAAGAGATGGCTGCGGCTGCGGCCGCGATGGCCAAAATGGCCAAAAACGGCCATTGCCATGCCATTGTTCTGGAAATAAAAATAACATAAGTTCGACTTCACACGTCCCACTGTTGGGCTGAAACCTTTTCTCAGAGAGAAAATATGGGCTTAATCACCGTGCGTGCCAACCGCGGATTAGAATTTTCCAGCTAAAGGATTGGCCCTACCACTGAGGGACAAAAACGTAGTTAAAATACTTGCCTGTTTTGTAAAAAAAAAGGATGTGATTTAAGTATTTAATGAAATTATGAGTTTACCGCGGGGTAAGCGAACAATTTTTCCAAAAAGCGACACCAAGGCCTAATTGTGGGCACCAAATAGCAATTAGTATGGAATTTGACAGACTATTGGAATCGCTCAGGATTTGTTGCGCGTAACGTAGGGGTAGCACAGTGTAAAATCTGCGCGCGAACTACATCCTCTGACATTCCTGCATCGCGCATGCAAAGTGTTCACAGGACATACGATAAATATATGCTGAGTCAGGTGGTCAGATGCCTTTTGTGGCAACTTTGACACACCACAGGATGCACTCTGACGCTCTGACATTGTCTTGTATTATGTTGTATTTTTATGTGAATTGTTTTTCCTTTGTACTTGTTTATGTTACTTGTTGTGCCTTTTTTTCTTGTGATGTGTTAATTTGTCCTAATAAATAGTATGTTTCGCAAAATTTTCACTTTTAATTATTCTCTAAAAGTGATCGTGAAAAAAAAAACAGATCACATACCCTCTTCGCCACGTTGGCCTAGCGGTATCGTGCGACAAGGCGTCTCCCTTCCATGATTCGGGTAACCATTCCTTCGACGACCGTCAAGCGTACTGAACGTATTTTGTAAACTAAGTCTTGACATGAATCGTAAAAAGAAGTGCACACTTTTTTATTGCTAAGAAAATACGGGAATAAAGAAAGAAGACTTTGAGTTCATCCAATTTTGGGTTTATCCATTTATTAGGGCCCGTGACTGAACAGAACTGCGATGTGACGTCGCATCGTAAAAATCGGCCCTTAGATGGAATAATTCTAGCGCTACCTTCCATCCACATAAACAAAAATTACTAAATGTAATTTGAAATGAAAGGTATGAGAAACCGGCTGTTAGTCTACCAAAAATCATGAAAAACACCTAGAAGTGGCGTGGATATTCATACGGCGGCCCAGTGAGTATCAACAAGGACAGTAAAAGAGCTAGTAATATCAAACTTATTACAGCCAATCGAGCTTGTAGGAAGTCGTAAATAAAACCAGTCACCGGTCGAACCGCTTTTGGTCGAACTTGAACTCTGTAATTTCAGATGCATTATGCGCAAGGTTACGGGCGCGATAGCCGAGAGCTCGAACCAAGTGCGGAAAAGAACGACGCACCAGTTTTGAAAATTTAATTAAAGGAAAGTGAAAGTAAAAAAATATTTTAAAAACCAATTTTAGAGGCTAAAAATTCCACCCATGCCGGGACTTCGGGGCTGCAAGTGATGTAAATTGCTTCGGTCAGATGTCGCTACTTGTACGTAATACAGAGAAGTTTGTAAAGAGGCTCGAAATTTCACTGATGCCTGCACTTGCCCATTAGCTCAGTTGGGAGAGCGCTGGCACGGTCAGCCAGGGGTCGCGGGTTCAAGTCCCGGCATGAGTGGAATTTTTAGCCTCTAAAATAGGTTTTTAAAATTGTCCCCAGCACGGGTTAGTGCAACAAAAAGAATTAAAATTTTTTTTTATTGAAAAACCGCACAAGGACCCACCCACTGAAGGTTCCGTACAGTAGGCATATATAAATACTTCAGGAATCGAGTCTCGCGGTGTTTTACGAGCTTTTCCCGAACTTCAAAGTGAATTTTTTAAATAATTTATTTAAAAATGTATACTTTCAGGTTTTTCCTTGTATTTGTAGTATAAGACGACATCACTTGCCAAATTTCATAGTTGTAGGTCAACGGAAAGTGCTCTATATATTTCGATACCCTTGAGTGTCGCAATATACGTTTTTTGCGGCATAAACGGAAGTTTTATTTTTTGACAGCTTCAAGGGTCAGTAGACCTGAGTAATTATGGTTTTAATTTCAACTCGATACCTCATTCCGAGCTAAAGGGTCTTGACGACAAACGGGTGGATGGACGGACGGACAAAAAAGTTATCTTACCTATAGGGTTCCGTTTATTTCCTTTTGAGATCCTAAAAATATTGTGTTTAGCATAAGCATAGGATACCATAGCATAAGCAGCCTATATACGTCCCACTGAAGGGCACAGGCCTTCTCTTAGGGAGAAATTATGGGCTTAATCACCACGCGTGTCCACCGCGGATTGGCGATTTCAAGCGCTGAGGTATATGAAAAGCTCAGACACTCGGGTTTCCTCACGATGTTTTCCTTCACGGTTAGCGAGTGGTATTGCTACTATAACTTCACAAATGTACATAACTTAGAAAACAAAGTCATAGGTACATGCCCGCACTGGAAATCGAACCTGGGTCTCCCGCTTCCGCGTCCAATGTTCTACCCACAGGGTTACCACTGTCTTAAAAATATTGTGTTTACATGGTGCAAAACTTATATATATGGTCACATAATGATATTGAAAAATGGAAAAAGTCACAGCGGATTCCACTCTAGACTAAAGTCTGTGTCGTGGTAATCCAGGAAGGACAAATTAAGCAATTTGCCAAGTTTTATCTAATATCAATAGAAAAAAGGATTTATGTTCGATCAAATAAGGTATGTATTGGCGAAGGGTAAGATAAAAGTACCTACCTACCCGAAACTGGCGTGCGAGCGTGGCAAAGCTTGGTCCCTGCCTACCCCGCCACAGATCCGGGATGCAGGCGTGAATGTAATGTAATGTAGAAAAAGGCAAGTGAACAAATCCTGCACTTAATTTCAATAAACTTAATACGACTAAGCATCTCTTTAAGTCACATTTCCTGTATCGACAAAACCGATAATGAGGCCTGTATCCCGAAGGGGTAGGCAGAGCCTAGGATTTGCCTAGCCACAACCTACACACTTATACACAATCGGTCTTACTTATGAAAAACACGATTTCTCAAAACGCCGATCAAAATAGTCTGTGGTGGAGACTTTACAAGGAAAAGTCGTAACCACAGATTAAATAAACTAACTCTTAGCATCTCTTAGGAGCGCTTTAGAGGAATCGTGCTGTTCTAAATATGGCCGGATATCTTTAAAGACTCGACGTTTAGTTTCATACATTAACTACGGCCTTGGACCACCGTTGAATGAAAAAAAGACCAATGCGCCTGTTCAGATACAATTAATCAGGCCTACAGTTTTTCTACACTTATATTATAAAGAAGAAATGTTTGTAAGTTTATATGTTTGTAACTTTGCACGTAAGGGGTAATCTCTGAAAGTAGGTACTCGGTTTACTACGCGAACGTAGGGGGCGGGCGGGCGCGGTTAGTCTTACCTAAAATAAAACTGCTTTTAACTACTATGTCCGTGTGGCGCCGGATTGAGAATATCGTCACTCCATTTCCTTCCGTGGATGTCGTAGAAGGCGACTAAGGAAATAAATTAACAGGAGACGGTCGACGATAGATTCAACCGCACACTGCGATCGCCAACCCGCCTGTTAAGCGTGGCGATTATGGCAAAACCCCTAAAGGTTATGAAAACCATGAGGGAGGCCTATGTCCTGCAGTGGGCGTCATATTATGACGCCCACTGCAGGACATAGGCCTTATAGCTGATGATGAACTATTTGAAGGAAAAATCGTGCGGATTCCTAAGCGAGGTGTTCACGTACTTAAGCGCTGGAAATTGCCAATCTGTGGTGGGCACACGTGGTAATTACGTCCACACTCTCTCTGAGAGAAGGCTCGTGCCCTGCAGTGGGACGTATATTATTATTATTAATACGTTTGTTGCACATAAGTAAAAATACAATGGCAATATTGCGGACGTAATGCTGTAAGCATTTTCTACCAGTCAACCACAGGTTTATATGCTACATAGAACAAAAAATAAGTTTCACTTAACTTAATGCGAGGCGGAGATGGTGCGACGACCTGACCAAATATTTACCTGGGTGGGAAGAGTTGTTCAAAGACAAGGAGGAGTGGAAATCTAAAGGGGAGGTCTTTCCCCAGCAGTGGGACACAGTCACGACTACTTTAAAAAAACAAACTTAATGCGAAATAAATAAACGTAATTGAAAACCCACCTAAATTACCAAAAATCCACTCAATATTCTTCTTACTAGCTCAATATTTTTATAAAAAATCACAATCGAATACATCAGTTCACTGCTTAATTATCACGCGGAATTTTTTAATTTATTTAATGAATAACTTTTATTTAATTTATTAAGTGAACTCGTGGCTGCGCACGCTCCTGTGTGCGGTCAGGTGGCGCGGTAAGATGCCGACTGAATGACCTATATGAAAAGGAAGCGTGTTTTGTCCAAGGTTCGTTTCCAAAAAAATCCGCCAACTTTTATATGAGCAGGTACGTAGCATATTTTAAAGTATTTAGTAAGGTTAACACACGAGCACGAGACATAATAAAAACTGAATTAGCACGGATATTTACTCGTTTTTAGCCTACCGAGACCACGGGACTTGCAAAAGTACTGAAGCGTCGGAAAATTGTATAATGAAAAAAAATTAACGAGCAAATATTATAGTTCAGTTTTTATAATATCTTAAAGTTCAATAACTCTTGAGAATGAGATGGCATGGAACGCCTCAATGAGCGCCGAAGACTGGTCCGAGAATGACGCAAATATTGGTGACAGATATATTTGCACCATGATGGGTCCGTGGGGACCTGAGGCGCGTAAACTTGACAAAGGGCGCCTCAAGAGCTGGGTAGCTATCAAGGCCAGCGCATCAGTCTGGTCAGCGCATTCAGAGGCGAAATGCTGCCAGCATGTTGGGAACTTTCCCCAACGGCGGCAGTGGTCTAGAGACCATTTTTTTTTTTTTTATATCTAGTAAATATTAAGGATAATAAATACCATCCGCTGAATCGCTCGTAGCCCCGGCTATGCCGGCAATGTCTATGCCTAACGCTAGTGGCATTTTTCCGAGCGGTTCCGTGCTTCGCAAGGCACGTTAAGCTGTTGATGCCGGCTGCCGTCGATAGATGGCAGTCGTTAAGCCAAGTCAGAGGCCTTAGGGCGGCTTGACAACTTCTGACGGTAGACAAGCCACTAGTCTACAAGCCTCCACCAATCCGGACTTGGCCCCCGTGATGGAGTATGGCCTATACCTTCCTCAGGTAAGAGACCCGTGCCCCTCGTTGGGGACATAATGGGTTGATGATGATGAAATACCATCCTATGTACAACATTACTGCAGTAACTGAATATAAGATCACTTAATTCAAATACTTGTGTTATATTACGATGTTATAAATTTAGTGATGATTAAACCATTAAATGTGCATATTCTAAAAAAGAAAGAAGTAAGAAGTAATTTAGTAGCACAGTGGTAAGAATAAAGGATTCGGAAGCGAAAGACGCAGGTTCGATTCCCAGTGCGGCATGAACTTTGTTTATTTTCAAATTTACGTACATCTGCGAATTTCCAGTAGCAATACCGTACGCGAACTGTGAAGAGAAACATCGTGAGGAAACCCGTGGTTTGGTTGGCTCCACACGTATTGACTTGTCTTTCCTGTGGGCTAGGCTGACTAAGCTGTCAAGAAGGTATAGGTGCTGGGCAAGCCTACTCCATCTAAAAAAACAATGTCCCAGGCACTACAGCGCCCGAGTGATTCCATATTCATATTCATAATTCATAATTCATTTATTGATTCGTGAGACACAAGTACATCAGGTGTTCTAGTTAAAAATACAGTTTCTTTTGTGCTCTACCATAATAGGCATACAAATCTTAAGTCGGAAGTATTAAAATATTTAAATAATCTCATGCAATAACAATTAAATACAAAATGTCAAAGATTTCAAAATAAAAAATAAATAAAAAACTAAATTATTAAGGAATAAATTAAAAATACAATATGTCAATAATAAAAATATGGAATTATGTCAGCATGTCAATTATTACAAAGTAAATTATTACTTGCCAAGTTTCATAGATTTAGGTCGGCGGAAAGTATTCTATAAATTTTTATTTCCGTGAGTGTTGAAATATACTTACGTTTTCTGCGGCGTAAACAGGCGTATCTTTTTTTTTACGTTAACTTAGAAGTTTGATTTTTTCACAGCTTCAAGAGACTGTTTTAAATTTCAACTCAATACCTCCACATGTTTCTGAGATACGGGGTCTTGACAGCCAGACGTACGACGGACCACAAAGTGATCGTTTAAAGGTTCCATGTTTTTTTTCCTTTCGAGGTACGGAACCCTAAAACCGATTCAACTAAAACAGTGTTCAGTTAGTTAAGGCGGCGTTCTTAAGACAAGTCTTAACAGAATTATTTATAAAGTGAAATCTCCATTTAAGTTCCGCATTAAACCCTTCATTAACACTTCAACAATCTAAAATGTAAATGTCACGTATAGCTTAGACAGTTAAACAAAAACCTTGTCATCGTATGGGCTTAATCACCACGCGTGCCCACTGCGGATTGGCGATTTCAAGCGCTGAGGTATGTGAATAGCTCAGACACTCAGGTTTCCTCACGATGTTTTCCTTCACGGTTAGCGAATGGTTAGCGCTTGAAATCGCCAATTCCCGGTGGGCACGCGTGGTGATTAAGCCCATACTCTCTCTCTGAGAGAAGGCCTGTGCCCTACAGTGGGACGTAAATAGGCTGCTTATGATTGAAATCACAACAATGGAGATTATCCTCAAATAATATCTTTGTACGTTATGTTTTTATTTGTCATGTATATTACAATCGATTTTTTTTTGTGGTATGTTCACCACAAAATAAAATCGCTTGATGTGATCGTCAATTTGTTATTGACCAAAAATGGAGTAATAGACGGCAAATAATTGAATAAATCTTATTTTTGACTTAGCGTGGGCGCATTTCGGGTTGGACGTAAATTCAATATGATGATTGATGAACAATTACTAAGATTACACATTACTGAATGGTTTTGTTCGTTAGATTTCAAATCGATGTGAATGTGATTAACGAATCCCTACTGCCCAGCTTATAAATTGAATCTGATCGCTCTCTTCTGCAAGACGAAGATAGTCTCAACGTGTGCTGCCCGACCCCACAGTACTATGCCATAGGACATAATACTATGGAAGTAACTAAAATAAACAAGCCTAGCAGTTGCAACGTCGTGTAGTTCCCGGACTGCATATGCTGCAGAACTAATGGGTCACCTGGATGGGGAGGTCGATGGCACGAGTCACGCGTTTTCTGGCGCTAAAATGTCAGACTTTGACAATTAATGTATTGGAAATTCTCGACTTTTGACTCGCGCTCGAGTCGTGCTACGTGGTCTGCACTAAGAAAGAACTTATGACTGGAAGTGATAAGATAACGCAATCAGTGCTGAAAATTTTTGGGCTAAATACCCGGTAGTTATAACGATACCGGCTGTAATTTTTGCTGCTGCTGGCCATTTTTAGGGTTCCGTAGTCAACAAGGAACCCTTATAGTTTCGCCATGTCCGTCTGTCTGTCTGTCTGTGTGTCCGTCTGTCTGTCCGCGGCTTAGCACAGAGACCATAAGTACTAGAGAGCTGAAATTTGGCAGAGATATACATATTTATTACATCGACAAAACAGTAGATACAATTATTAGGGATACAATTTTTGTTACTCTCGCTTACGTCATAGTGAGGGGTATCGTTGGATTGGTTGTTATAAATATAGTGGGTGTAGGAAGACCATTTATCGATGTAGGGTTCCGCTTGCGAAATATTAAAGAAGAAGAAGAAGAAAGACATTTATTATACCAACAAGATACATCACAGAAACAAAATAAGCACATAAGTAACATAATTATGCACAAAAACAGAAAGAAAACTAAATATACAACAGACAAAACGAATAAATAAAACAGGACCATAGATGTAGCCTGTGGTGTGTCTACGTTGCCACAAAAAGCAGCTGACTCAGCGTTGTGCTGAGGTAGTGATCCCTCAGCGCTGATATTAAGCTTTACTGCGCAATTTTTTATCCGAGTGGACCGTCCATCTCCCGGCTGAAAGGTTCATTGGAGAAACGTGAAGAATTTCAGGCCAGTAGCATATATAATGAACGTAAAAGGAAAACTATCACAACTAAGTAGGCTTAACAACTTAATGAGTAGGAGGCGACCAACTTATAAAAGAAAAATTTCCTACAAATCCCATTGAAAATTACTTTTATGACATTGTCAGTTCTGTCAAGCAGGTAAACGCCTGTCCTTCTACGGAACCCTACACTGCGTGTGGCCCGACGCCACTTGGCCGGTTTTTTTCACTAAGCTTATCGATGGCAAGCCAGCATCGTGCAACAGATACGCTAAGAAAAGATTTTTAAACCCGTTCGGTATTATTATCTCACTTCAGGGTCTTAATGGAACTAGTTTTTTTAGTCAAAATCATGTACAATCAATAGCATATAAATCTAGCATGGTTTATTTTTATACCGTAATAAAAAAAATCTACATTAAACTCTTGTGTTTTTGATATGTAGCAATTCAAGGTTGAAGAAATTCGCGGCTGAGTTGTCTTCGCACATTCTGAGAATATCAACCTACATGCACTGTAATCAGTTACGAACGTCTTTGCAACAAAAATGTATAGGTTGACTTGCTGTCGACTGTATCTGTGTACTACCAAGAAACAAATTCACAGGTTTACTTATACATTATTTACGTGCGTACGTATTACGATTTCAATGCAAAAAAGTGTATTTTTTAAAATGTGTAATTATATTATTATACTTAGATGATGTTTCAAACGATACAAACAATAATAGTCTGTTGTTTCCGGGTTAGGTACACTTCCGGTCTAATATCATTTCCGTGCATCATCATTAATTAGGTTAGACCTGAGATTTCCGCACTTAGGGTCAGTTTCTGAATTGAGAATTTCACTGAGTAAATATTGTATGGAGTCAGGCGTTACTTTGCGGCTTTTGGCGGAATTTAGCAAAGTAATTTTCACATTTTAATGCTACTAAGTAAATAGTTAATGTAGTGCTTCGAATTTCTCAGGAAAGAGCGTAACATAATGTTATTTAAGTATTTGCTTAGTAGATTTCTCAATTCAGAAACCGGCCCTTAGCCTCATGCTTGGGCCATTATACGTAGCAAAGCTGTGAGCTCACTCCAGCCAGCCTATCTCTTTCCAGAAAGTCAGCAGTGCTCTGACATCAATTCAGGCCTCCCGAAGGCATCATCAATGCATTTAAAAGTAGTCTTTTTTCATAATTTTTAACCGACTTCAAAAGAGGAGGAGGTTGTCAATTCGACGCGTATATATTTTTTTGCTATGTTTTCGCATAACTCCGTCAAAACTGTTTCGACAATTCTGTTCAATTTTGTTCATAACGTCCCATTGGTCCTCTTTTAATTTGGTAAAGATCTGATGCAGACTTTAAGAGATTGAGAACGGACATCTTCAATGCAAAGCAGTAAATAAGGCCTAATATGGCCCATCCTTTAGTAATATCCGTATATTTCATAAACTAGCTTAAATGTAGTCTCAAGGTAATTTGGTGATGTTCTGGTGAAGACTTTCGGAGATGGAAATTTTAAAGCAACGACTTGAGTAGGGTAAATGATGGTTTTAAGGGACCTGTTTATTTTTCTCCCCCTCCTCCATTAAAAAATAAAAACCGACTCCGAAACATTGTAATGCACTAAAAAGTTACAAATAATTTAAATAATTAGAAGTATGTATACATGTAGGTATTGTAAAAGTATAATTTGTAGTCGGTACCCGAAATATATGTGCTGGTCATGAAACTGGACTTTTCTGGAATGTTTCTAAGTCTGTTTTAATTATTTATTTAATACTGATGTAGATGTTTTATGGAGTGAATGACGTGGTAGTATCATTTAGGTTTCGGATAGGCACTTTTGTCTTTCCCTTTGCTGATGTTGCTGATACATCCCCTAGTTGGTCGAAGTATGTCCGCCTAGGACGTCCCTTGCCGGCCCTTACACCCACATTCGTAATTACGTTGTAATTTACGCAACCTAACCACATTTTGGGCTCAATTTGTTTGCTTTACATGGTCTGGTGCTCCCGTTCAAATATTGTCCTTGTTATTACCATAAATTTAGAATCAAGTAATCAGTGAACTATGCTCATGCGCAGACGTGATGCCTTTTGTTGCTACGCTCTTATATTGTTGAAAATAGGGGGCAATTTTCAATGACATAGTCTAATATTTACTAATGTGCTTTTGATGTGCATAAATTAATTCGAGTATTCTAGTTTTTTACCAAAGGCATATATTTAATCTAAACCAGGAAGGAGAATAATAAGGAACAAATATAAATTCAGCAATATGTTTAAGTAAAAAATCTTATGAAAAAACACTAGAACACACGTCAAAAAAATGTAGTACATAGACACTTAGATAATAATATCATTTATCTCCCAATATACCTACTTATGTAATTTTTCATCGAAGTTATTAGTATTTTTGTTAGATTCACAATTTTAGGGTTCCGTACCCGAAGGGTGCCAAACGGGACCTTATTATTAAGACTTCACTGCCCGTCTGTCTGTCTGTCTGTCTGTCTGTCTATCTGTCTGTCTGGCTGTCTGGCTATCTGTCACCAGGCTGTATCACATGAACAGTGATAGCTAGGCAGTTGAAATTCACAGATGATGTATATATAGTATTTAAAATGTCACATTTTATTCTTTTTGTTGCACTAACCCGTGCTCAGGACAATTTTACAAATTTTAGCCTCTAAATAGGTTTTTAAAAATTTCACATGTCAAAAACATACGATTTTGGTTTTTTCGTCGAAATTGTATAAAAAATTGATTCTGGCTTACGTGCAACACTTCGTAATCCTCAGTCTGATTAGTTGTGTATACTACTACGACTTAATTTTCTTCTACTTTATAATTTTCATACATACGATGAAAAAAAATTTTTTTTTTTCCTCGGTATTAATAACGGCGACAGGTAGAAGCTTGAAATATTCACAGAATATTTAGTTCTATATTCGCTTCAAAAATAAATAATTCAATTAAAATTAAATTAATGTTTAATGGTGGCTCCCAAACAACACACCTGATTTTTGCCGTCTTTTCTCAATCTTTGTGTCTAATATGGTACAGATAATAGTACGGAACCCTTCGAGTCCGACTCGCACTTGCCCGGTTTTTGCAGTACCTACCTAAGCAAACAGAGCGGTAGCATGGTCGGTAGACCGTTAGCCTCACATTTAAGAGGTAGTGGGTTCGAACCCCGGCGCACGAACCAATGACTGTTTCCGAAGTTACGTACATTTGTGAATTTGTAGTAGCAACACCACTAGCTAAGTGAAGGAAAACATAGTGCTTACATGCCTCAGCGCTTGAAATCGCCAATCCGCGTTGGGCACGCGTGGTAACTAAGCCTAATCTCTCTCTCTGAGAGAAGGCCTGTGTCCTACAATGGGACGTATATAATATGCTGTATATGTCGTAGCCATATCGTAGATTGTGCCATATCATGATGTGGTTAGCCATATCACGAAATGTGTCCTTTTCATGAAAAGGCCAAGTCAAACTGGCCGTATCGTGAAATGGCTTAGCCAGATCAATGAGCGACCGACGTTTGACGATTTGAATAGCGAAATGCATGACTATTTCATGATGCGGCCAAACGTTAGCGGCCATATCGTAAAATACTTCCATTATCCACCGTTAGAGGCGCTGATGTTAGTTTGTTGTATATTTCTACCATGGAGGCGACAGAAAATATTTCTAGTGACGGCAATATTCCCGTAAATACTGTGCAAAATGAGGAAAGTAGGGCAGCAATCTTATTTTGTGGTAATCATTGTACCGCATTGTATTTTACGAGTGATAAAATATAAACTGTTGCTTCTTTTATTGGTATTTTATTCAACCTATAAGGTTCAGATGCACCAAAATACTAAATACGTTAGGCATCTTCAATCTATTTTTCAGCTCAATGCAGTAAATATGTCAAACTTAAATCAGGTTGGTGCATGGAAAAGTTGTGGGTACCCTACATTATGATATGACAAAACGTACATTGCAATATCGTCAAACGTTGATGCTTAAATGATACGGCCAGTTTGACTTGGCCTTTTCATGAAAAGGACACATTTCGTGATATGGCTAACCACATCATGATATGGCACAATCTACGATATGGCTGCGACATACACACAAATAGAACAATAATTTTATTAACCTTTATGTTTCTTCGCGTATTTGCCAACGATTTCTAATAGGTACATTGCAGGTTTTGTAAGATCCGTTTTAAAGATTCGTCAGAAATGCAGATAACGAATGGTTAATAAATAATTGCCAAATACTTACCTTCGAGTAGCCAAGTGGTGCACCGGCTTCAGACGAAGTCTTGCAATAAGATGCACAAAAACTCATTTAAAGTTGCTGGTGGCTTTCAGTTGACAATCACTCAAATGACCTAACAAAAAACTCACTATGAACAATTAATTCTATATCCTATGTAAATATATCCTATGTCTGTCCGCCTCCCAGAGTTGTTACTAATAAAATGAAATGCAGTTAGCTAAAGACTTCCACTATTCTAATTGATCAATTATCATGAATTAACATACCCGTGTATTGTATATCCGTCTATTAGGTTGTAGGTTCTCAGTGCTAGACATCAATAAAGTAGTCAGGCAGGCTGCCTTTTTTTTTGTCCTAACTCGATTTTATTCCAAACATTATGTGATATTCGAAGAGGTCATTTAAAAAAAAAATGGCACGTTGAATATTCACTATAAAAATTTAATTTAAAAAAAGTAGTCAGGCAGGCTGCCTTGTTTTTGTCCTAATCCGATTTTATTGTAAACATTTTGTAATATACGAAGAGGCCATTTAAAAAAAATGGCACGTTGAATATTCATGATAAAAATTTAATCTGGAAGAATTTTTGTCATTAAGGAGCTTCATGAGGTTCATTAGCGTAAAGCGCCACCAATGAAATGAAAACCGTTCACGTGCGAGTCGGACTTGCGCACGAGGGGTTCCGTACCGTTATCTAAACAACATTAGACACAAAGATCGGGCAAGAGCGGCAAAAAATCACGTTAGTAGCAGGGGAGCCTTTCAAAGGGGAGCCTTTCCTTTCATTATTTATTTTCAAAGAGAATATAGAACCAAATATTCTGTAAATATTTCAGACGTCGTCTCTTGTTGCCGTTATTAATATCGAGCAAAAAACGGCAAAAAATTACGTTTGTTGTATGGGAGCCCCCTTAAATATTAATTTTATTCTGTTTTTTGTATTACTTTTCTGTAGCTGGTACTGGTCGAAAATCTACTGCAGCTAGATAGTTATCTTTAACGAAACCTATAAGAAAAAGGGTCATTTTGTTTGTGTACCTTCGTGTTTACTTTGATTTCTGTGACAATTTAAATAATTGTTTTCTTCCTTTCTTCCTTCTTTCCTTCCTCCCATCCTCCCTCCCTCTCTCTCTGTCTCTCTCTGTCTCTCTCTCTCTCTTTCTCTCTCTCATTCTTTCTCTCTTTCTTTCTTTCTTTCTTTCAGTGACAACGCACGATGATAGGCTACGCAATCAATCGTGGAACATGTAGAAGAAACAGACTCTAAACGCAATCAACCATCAAATTAGACCTTAATTTATGGAAATGTCGCTGAGTATAGGTTTCGTTTTCATGGCGTAAGTATTAGAGTAATTAAGCGGGATTTTTCGAAAGTAAATGATGAATAACCGGAGGTAGCCTAGTGGGTAGAACATTGGACTCGGAAGCGAGAGACCCAGGTTCGATTCCCAGTGCGGGCATGTACCTTTGACTTTGTTTTCTAAGTTACGTACATTTGTGAAGTTATAGTAGCAATACAAAACATCGTGAGGAAACCTGGCTGGGTGTCTGACCTATTCACGTACCCCGGCGCTTGAAATCGCCAATTCGCGGTGGGCACGCGTGGTGATAAATCCCATACTCTCTCTCCGAGAGAAGGCCTGTGCCCTGCAGTGGGGCGTATATAGGCTGCTTATGATGAAATTATGAATTCTGTAGAACTAGGATAGATCTAAAACTAAGAATGCCAGTTTGGTATCTAAACTTTGCAATTAAAAAGGGCGTCGTCGCTGGCTGAAGGTTCCTCTAAAGCACTCCTCAAATGCCGTTTAATTAGCCGAACGCGTAGTGGAACGTGCTACCGCTGCACATACGCCAGGCCCCGTCGTTGGTTGAAGTTTTTAAGAATGCGATCCACGTCCATTACTTTGGACTTCAGAGTAATCCGATATAACTATATTTTATGTAAGTACATACTTGTTTATTGTATATATTAAATAATGGCAAGTAGTTTATAATGTAACATATAGTGTGTAGCGGTGTAGTGTTTATAGTGTGTATGTACATATGTGTTAGAAGTTTATGCATTATATCGATATATTACTGACAATTTGTAAGTAATTTATTTTTCAAAAAACTTTACCAGCACTACCGCTGCCTCTATCCAAATCACCCATGGTTAGCTGTAAGAAAATGCTTTTAAGTATTAAGCTCGCCTTTGTGCAGATGTATCTCTTGTGCAATAAAGCATTTTCAAATCGAATGAAATTACCTAGTCTGTCGTAAAGATAAATACCAACTTGAGCCGCATAAAAGTGTTTTAAGTAATCGTGTTTGTATAAAGTTACACTGACGCTATTCATATAAATCAAATCTCTCGTTCGGTGACCTCTAGCGAAAACCAAACTCACGACCCCCCTTGTCGGTAATCAAGGTATTAATGACCGCTAGACCAACTAGACAGTCAAAGCCTTGTTTGGATCGATTACCCACTTTATGCCTAGTTGTAATTCATACTTAAGTAGTTCTGAGGCATAACTCAGCCTGTATGAGTTATTTAAGTAGGTACCTACTTAATTAACTCATATTTCATTGTGCTGTGTGATAATAATTACACATTTATTGATTGATCTAGTTAAACTTGTACGAATAGTAGCTTAACCGGGTTATTTCTAAGATGCCTACCTATTATGGTTAGACTTTGTCTTTTACCTGCAACTACTTTTGTCCTAACAGTCTTACTTACAAAAACAGGCCAAGTGCGAGTCGGACTCGCGCACGAAGGGTCCGTACCATTATCTATACAACATTAGACACAAAGATAAAAAAACGGTAAAAAATCACGTTTGTTGTACGGCAGCCCCCCTTAAATATTTATTTTGATACATACATACATAAACTCACGCCTGTATCCTAGAGGGGTAGGCAGAGACCAGTGACTGCCACGATCCTGACAGATCACTCGCTTTCGCAACGTTCATTAGTCGTTGCATGCACGCACGCCAGTTTAGGGTCCTTTTTCTCTTGCCGTTTGCTAATACATCCTTTGTTTGGTCGAAGTATGTCCACCTGGGACGTCCCTTACCGGCCCTTCCACCCGCATTCGCCCGATATATTTGTTTCGTCAAACTTTCTTCCTTCATCCTCTCCACATGTCCAAACCGACGCAACATTCCTGTCTCAATTCTAGACACTACATCCTCTTTCAGTCCACAACGTTCTATTGAACAATTACAATGCATATGAGAGACTCGCCTCCGGTATGATTAAAAGTGGAGTTGACATGAGTACGAACGACCTAGATTTTGAAACAGACACCTAGTTTTCCTTGTAACGTTCAATAAGTCACAGCTTCTGTATTATGTTGATTTGGTTTGTAGCTAGTATGATTTATTTCTTTCAACACCATGGCCACGATATCATGAGCAGCCTATATACGTCCCACTATAGGGCTCATGCCTTCTCTCAGAGAGAGAGAGAGAGAGTATGGGCTTAATCACCACGCGTGCCCACCGCGGATTGGCGATTTCAAGCGCTGGGGTATGTGGATAGCTCAGACATCCCGGTTTCCTCACGATGTTTTCCTTCACAGTTAGCGAGTGGTATTGCTACTATAACTTTACAAATGTACATAACTTAGAAAACAAAGTCATAGGTAACTGTCAGAACCACTGGGCTACCACCGCGTCATCACATGGCCAGATGGACACGATATATTTGGAGTTAAATCGACACTTATCATGTTTTAATTACTGCATTTGAATTACAAAATCACCAGTAACGCAGTTGAATGCTCACCAGTAACGCAGCTGAATGCTCACCAATAGCGCAGCTGAATGCTCAACAGTAAAGCAGCTAAATGCTCACCAGTAACCAGCTGAATGCTCACCAGTAACGCAGCTGAATTCTCACCAGTAGCGCAGCTGAATGCTCACCAGTAGCGCAGCTGAATGCTCACCAGTAACGGAGCTGAGTGTTAACCAGTAACGGAGCTGAATGCTGCGTTTCGTGTTGATCAAAGATTGGTGTGCTACCGGATGAAGACATGTACAGAACCTGTCATGGAACCGCTAAATGACACTGAGAACTTGCACAATTTTTTTTTTTCATTTTCATTGTAGAGGCCGTGTTAAAAGATAAATAAATAATCCTGATATTTTTTTTCTCGACGACTAATACTTTCACAATAATCGCACCTTGATTTCCTTAACGTCACTAAACAAAAATCATCAAAATGGAGGTAAGTACCGCCTACCTACCATCTAACCTACAATCTCGGGCCTATGTTTGCTGAAGACACTGGTTTGAATAGTTCACTAAAAAGCCCCTAGATGGCATTGTGTCGTTAGGTACTTTCTCACGAAACGCATGAGTTTTAACTGAAGAATGACACCTTCGCTGAAAATGTGTGTATTTCGTTTAGTGACGTTAAGGAAATTAAGGTGCGAATTATCATCTGTCGGAAAGTTATTCTGGTCATGTGGTAGGTACAAAAACGCGCCAAACTAATCGGACTCAAACTATGACGTCACAATTATAATGTATGAAGCGTCTGCCTTGCACTTGACCGATTTTTTATGCCAAAGCATGTTCCAGCCAGACACTTGAAAATATGAGGTGATATGACGATAATGGGTTTTATTTCATCCTGTATGATTAATAGAAATACGCTCAGCCTTTTTGTTAATTAATGACAAATTATCACAAAAAAAATAATAGAATCCGTCGCGAATGAAGTTGCGAGCTCAGCTAGTTTTTGATATCTACATATAAGTAGCACCTACCTCTAATATTTGTAGAAAATTATAAGCTCCATCCATGGTCATAAGATTACTTTTAGTATTGTAATTACGCATAATTTCAGTACCTAGGTACAACTGTGAGTCGGACTCGCGCACAAAGGGTTCCGTACCATTATCTATACAACATTACACACAAAGAACAAATTAAAAAAACAGCAAAAAAAATCACGTTTGTTGTATGGGAGCCCCCCTTAAATAATTATTTTATTTCGTTTTTAGTATTTGTTGTTATAGCGGCAACAGAAATACATAATCTGTGAGAATTTCAACTCTCTAGCTATCACGGTTCTTCAGATACAGCCTGATGACAGACAGACAGACGAACGGACGGACGGACGGACGGGCGCACAGACAGACAGCGAAGTCTTAGTAATAGGGGTTAAAGTATGAAATTGCCGTTTTATTGCAATAGGTTCTTTGAATTGACATAGAATCTTCATGGTTTGAGGTTTTCGAATGAAACTTTTTTCAAATGGTTTCTATGATGTTCTTTTTTTAAAAAATGTGAAACATTTGAATATCGACTTTCAATTGTTTTTGTTATTCAATTTAGACAAGAAAGATGGATACTGCGAAAATTCGAGTGATTTTTGAATACGAGTTCCGACGCGGAACTAACGCGGCAGAAACAGCCCGCAATATCAATGCTGCGTTTGGAAAGGGGTCTACTAATGAACGCACCGTGCGATTTTGGTTTAAACGCTTTCGTGATGGAAATTTCGACTTAAAGAACGAGCCACGAGGAAGACCGCCCACACAGGTGAATAACGATGAATTAAGAGAGATAGTGGAAGCCGACCCTAGTCAAACTACCCAGGAATTAGCGGCATGGTTTAACGTTACCTTACCCACTTGCGTCAAATCAATAAAATAAAAAAATACGAAAAATGGGTGCCTCATAATCACTCGAATTTTCGCAGTATCCATCTTTCTTGTCTAAATTGAATAACAAAAACAATTGAAAGTCGATATTCAAATGCTTCATATTTTTTAAAAACCGGCCAAGTGCGAGTCGGACTCGCGCACCGAGGGTTCCGTACAAACCTGCAATGTCAACAACATTTTTTCACGGGTTAAAGGCAATTAGATCTAAGTATTTGATATGAATTTCAACTTGATAGCTCTACGCGTTCATGAGGAAAAAAGTAATAAGTTTATATTTATTAAAAAATATATATTTTGTAATGTAACTAAAAATTTAAGGTTTTCGGAATTTTTCCTTTATGTGTGCTATAAAACGTTGCTTCATGCCAAATTTCAAGATTCTAGGTCGACTGGAAGTACCCTTTAGGTTTTGATTCCCTTGCGAGTACTTGCGAGTTTCAAAATATGCAGCTTAAATTGCTGTTTCTTTTGATTGCGTTGACATAAAAGTTAGATTTTGTTACAGCTTAAAGGTATTATAGACCTGAGTATTTGGTATGAATTTCAATTTAATACCTCTACGCGTTTATGAGGAAATGGGTAGTAAGTTTAAAATTATAAAAAAAAAATATATTATGTGATGTAACTAAAAATTTATGGTTTTCGTAATTTTTCCTTTATCTATGCTATAAGACGTTGCTTCGTACCAAATTTCAAGATTCTGAGTTCACGGGAAGCACCCTGTAGGTTTTGATTCCCTTGCAAGTGTCGAAAATTTGTGGCATAAACGGCTGTATCTTTTGATTGCGTTGGCTTAGAAGTTTGATTTTTTCACAGCTTCAAGGGACAGTAGACCTGAGTAATTGATATAAATTTCAGCTTCATACCTCCACGCGTTCCTGAGAAAAAGGGTCTTGACAGACGGACGGACGGACGGACAGACGGACAACAAAGTGATCCTATAAGGGTTCCGTTTTTTCCTTTTGAGGTACGGAACCCTAAAAAAGAACATCATAGAAACCATTTGAAAAAGTTTCATTCGAAAACGTCAAACCATGAAGATTCTATGTCAATTCAAAGAACCTATTGCAATAAAACGGCAATTTCATACTTTAACCCCTAATAATAGGGCCCCGTTTTTACCCTTTGGGTACGTAACTCTAAAAATGGAAAACACGTAAACGTATTCATAAAGAAAAGAAGCGACGTGGATAAAAAAATAACGACTTGCCTGTCATTCGTCTATTCAAGGATGGGTATCGTGACCAACGACATTTTTGTAATTAATCAATGATTGCGAAATTAAAAGATTTGCGCTGGTAAACCTTAAGTAGGTGTACTTAAATACCATAACAAGTTTATGTTATTGTAGGTAACTAAGTACACTTAAGTAGGTACACGCCCGTGTCCCGGAAGCTGTGCTGGTAGCCTAGTGGGTAGAACATTGGACTCGGAAGCGAGAGACCCAGGTTCGATTCCCAGCGCGGGCATGTACCTATGACTTTGTTTTCTAAGTTATGTACATTTGTGAAGTCATAGTTGCAATACCACTCGCTAATCTGAAGGAAAACATCGTGAGGAAACCTGAGTGTCTGAGCGATGTGTTCATCATCATCATCAGCCATTTGACGCCCACTGCAGGACATAGGCCTCCCTCATGGTTTTCTAACTATGAAGGGTTTTGCCTAATCGCCACGCTTTGCAGGCGGGTTGGCGATCGCAGTGTGCGGTTGGAATCTCAGGAAGACGCTGCTGCCCGTCTCCTGGTAATTGATTTCCTTAGTCGCCTTCTGCGACATCCACGGAACGAATTGGAGTAACGCTATTCTTAATCCAGCGCCACACGGAGATATGAAGTGTTTATCAATATTTAATTTATGTCATATAATAAGGTTTTATAGAAGCAATGTCACTCCAATCTAAGTGAGAAGCAAGTTACCCATTGGGGCTACGTCGGTGGCAGTGGACGAGTACGGGCTGGTTGATGAAGGTATTGTGTACTACGTACCTACTAGAGGAAACATTCCAAACAGGTTTTGCATCCCAAAATAAAGACTTTGCGGAACTCAATGATGAAATCAGCCTACATTGGCTTTCGACATTGGAAATATGTTTTCGTTCGTTCCAGTGTCCCGAATCGATCTGCTCATATCTCAAAGAGTTCTAAAGATATGATATTAAAAAAGGACGCGTATTTACAAGAGCTGTAAGGTGCAAAAAAATTATTCGAGAAAATTAAAAACAAAATAAGTTATGGCCGAAATGGTGAAAAAAAAATAGTATATTTCATTACAAGTGTGGAAAGGCTGTCATTGCAAAGAGTTCCGACAAATGTCTACCCGAGCCGAGGCGCAGCCGAAGGCGAGGGTTGACAGTCGGAACAAGTTGCAATGACGGTTCCGCACGTGTACTGAACGACTATTTTTAATACAGTTGCGAAAAAATGAAAAACTCTTATTTGCTTTTTTCTCTTCTCTCCACGCAATAAATTCGTCGTATGTAGATATGTAGCGACTTTTTGACTTTTCCGGTAAAATGTTCTCCGAAGCATTTTGTGCAATTATACTGAGTTCCGGTGGTGTTAATTCAAAAAAACTAGGGTCGAAATTACTCATCTTGTGCAACAAACAACTAAACTCGCAAAGAAAATTTCTGAAAAATGGCGCCAACCGTAGAATATAAGCAGAGTTTTTTTTTCTTCACCCATTCTGGTAGGCAAAGGGAACTATGCCCATACAGCCAAGTCTTCAGCAGAAGTTTTTTATTGATATGAAATGAAAATGAAATTTAATGAGATGAATAAATTAAATGAAACCTAACCAAACTCATTCAATCAAATAATTAAATCTGATATTGAAACAAATTAGTAGCTTCTTTTTAGAAATATACGTATTTGCATGAATCATAAAAACTTCTATGATTTTTTTTAGTAAAAACTTCATGGTTGGTTATTCTTTTTAATAGACATTATTTTGACAGTTGGGAAAGAGAACGCACGAGTGCGGGAAAGGTAAAAAAAAAGCACGAGTGTGTCATAGCCCACATCCCGAACGCTATACGTCCCTGCAATACGCCACTTTTTGAGCAACTGTATTAAAAAAAAATTTTTTTCTAAATGTTCGATTTTGGCGCTCGATATTTTGGTAACGAAGACTGACATAAAAAATTTGAGAAAAATCCCTCTAAACATAAATTGTTTAGCCACAATTTTGGTCAGCTACAATTTTGAGCCTAGAACAAATACGATCGGGTTAAGGGTTTGCCCTGTAGCCCAACCTTTTTTAAAAAAGTCTATGAGTCTGAACGACATTTTTTTTCACATGACATATCTATTATAATGACTCCATTCATTTCCCATGTGCTCGATAGTCGTGTGAGGCACGAAATCTGTGATTTTTCCTAAATATATCGTACAGCATTTAAAAACATTACATTATGGATATTGTGAGTAGCTACTTACCCAATTCTAAGATTGTCCGAGTATTTCAATCCTTAACGCAGTTTTTTTATCTTAATATCTCCGCTAAGATCACCAACAAACCCACTAGAATTACCGAATTACCCACAAAAAGTCATAACAACTTTTTCATTTTTCTTTTAGATTGCGCGCGTGTATTGATTGTATTTTTTTCTTTTAAAAATGGAACACGCATGCCGGCCGGTAGTGCAAGCACTCGACACAACAATACTGCCAAAAGGGCGAGGCAGCACAGTGCCTGCGTGCACACGAGTGACTGGCCACATGCAAAAGATGGCCAAGAAACAATGGTATTCGTGAAAAAATAATAGGTAGGTACTTATGTGACATTGTAATTTGTTTTTCACACCTCCTGCTCGACAATGCCTTATTACGTACCGTCAAATATCATCGTAAAGCATGGCCTTGTCTCTCGAGGGCAATAATAATGAAGAATTTCCCTAGGGAATAAAGTGATTTGAATTTAGAATGTCAAAATTCGCATGAAAACTATGGAGAAGCCCCGCATTGCAATTCGAAATTCGAATTGTTGTTCGAAACTCACCTCTTTTTTTTCTTTTTTTTCTGAAATACTGTGTCCTGTGACCGCGCGAAACACCAACAAAAAAAAGAAAAAAAGGCGCGAATTGCAAATACAAATTTAAAAGTTATATTCAATTTAAGTTGCTAAGCCGTAAAAGAGTGTGGACTTTATATTTAATTTCAGGTTTTAATACATATTTTCAACTTATGCAGCCCTGTCTTTTTATTGTCTCCCAGATGGTGTGAAAAGTAGAGTATTCACCTCTGGAATAAAACATGTCTTAGTCTCGGGCGGTATGAACCCCTCGCTTCACTCAGGACTCTACATAACTCCCTCGCTTCGCTCAGGAGTTAAAATTTAACTCCCTCGCTGCGCTCGCGAGTTAACTCGGAGTCCTTCGCTCCGCTCAGGGTTCAATATGCCGCCCATGACATAATACATGGTTTTATTCCCTTAGTACATAATCTACTATTTGCACACATACGAAAAGTTAAGGTTTTATATTAACCGATCATTTTTAGGGTCCGTACCTTGTCTTTTTTTCTTTTTAATCTGTGGTCCGTACCCAAAGGGTAAGGGACCCTATTACTAAGATTCCGCTGTCCGTCCGTCCGTCCGTCCGTCCGTCTGTCAACAGGCTGTATCTCATGAAAAGTGATAGTAGACAGTTGAAATTTTCACAGCAGATGTGTTTATATTGCCGCTATAACAATAAATATTTAAAACAGAATAATATTAATATTTAAGGGGGCTCTCGAATAGACGCTTGAAATATTCAAATGTTGCATAGATAACCCTTCGTGCGCGAGTCCGACTCGCACTTGGCCGGTTTTTTTTAAGATCCAATCAACGATTGGTAGGTACCTTAGAACACAAGTAGGTACATAGGCACCTCATCATAAGCAGCCTACATACGTCCCACTGCAGGGCACAGGCCTTCTCTCAGAGAGAGAGAGAGAGTATGGGCTTAATCACCATGCGTGCCCACCGCGGATTGGCGATTTCAAGCACTCAGACACTCAGGTTTCCTCACGATGTTTTCCTTCACCATTAGCGAATGGTATTGCTACTATAACTTCACAAATGTACATAACTTAGAAAACAAAGTCATAGGTACATGCCCGCACTAGGAATCGAACCTGGGTCTCCCGCTTCCGAGTCCAATGTTCTACCCACTAGGCTACCACCGCTCCTATAGGCACCTACTTCATATAAAATTGAAAATTTGGTAACGTGCATACGTGTGCACTCTAATCTGTTACGTTAAGGGCAACTTTTCACCAAAATGTTTAGGTTGACCTGTAGTCGACTGTACAGTTATATCCACCCTTACACTTGTGCACTTTACTCAGTTACGTTACGGCTTTGCAACTAAAAAAAATATTGTTTACTCGTATGCTAAGTATTTTCTATGTTTCTACATCTAATTCCGTCTCCAATGTATTAGTCCAGCCCATCCAAAGGTTGTCTGGAAGAGATCACTTTTAGTGATAAGGCCACAGTCTGTAGTTTTAGGTTGAGAAATGTCTACTGTTATTTCCTTTTTTATGTACAATAGAGTAGTTTCCATCGATCTATCTATCTGAAATGTAAAGGTTAACGTGTTGTCGATCGACTGTGCCATGAAGGTCAGTGGCTCTGGGCCAAGTCGCCTGAATCCTAATAGGTATAATATAATAAGCGACATTCAACTAAAAGCAAGTTGTTTATCCGTCGTGTGCAATTCATTGATAAATTAAGCTGATGATGATAATGATGTGATCTTGCGCGTCAAATATATTGTGTTTTTGCACGTCCACAGTACAGTTCAGTACGTGTGTTTCAGGACAAATTACCCTGTATTAAATGTTGAAAGATAAAGGAAGAAAGATTGACGAAACAAATATATCGAGCGAATGTGGGTGGAAGGGCCGGTAAGGGACAACCCAGGCGGACATACTTCGACCAAATAGGGGATGTATTAGTAAAAAGTACCCGAAACCGACGTGCGTGCACGCAACGGCTAATGGATGGTGAAGAAGCGAAAGTGATCTGTCAGGATCGTGGCAGGTGACAGTCCCTGACCTCTGCCTACCCCTCTGGGAGCCGGACGTGAGTTTATGTATGTATTAAATGTTACATGCCATTAAAAAACCTGCTTTGAAAAAAAAAACACGTAAGGCTGTGTCGGGTTACACGGCCGTTGATTTATCGTGAAACGTCCATAAGTTAGCGTTAATTTTTAGCTCAAAAGCGTGTGTTACGCGGCCCTGGCGCTATCTAGCGGCAAGAATGAGGAGGATCTGAGTAATGCCTACTCTGCTCTACTCAATACTACTAATATTATAAATGTGAAAGTTTGTGAAGATGTTTGGATGTTTGTTACTCAATCACGCAATAACGGCAGAAAGGATTTACATGAAACTTGGCGATAATATTTATTTTAAGTTTAAAATAGATGGCGTTGTGCGAGCGAACGTTGTGTTTTAAAAATAGATGGCGTTGTGCAAGAATCGTTTAAACGGATTCTGTCGCGGTACGAAGTTCGCCGGGATTGCTATCAAAATTATGAAAGTGTTTCTAAATGTGAAATTCTAATTGGAATTGGACAGTGATCAGGAATTGCGTAAGTATTTCTTTTTGGAATAAATTTATCGGTAAAGTTAGGTTTCACTTCCAATTTCTACCCGTTCTTGTTGGCAAAGCTGTATTTCTCGAGTCGTTGACATAAATGAATAACCTTGAACCTAGGCCTATAACGTTTATGATCCAACGACGACAAAGAGAGACATAATTTTTATTGTGTCCATACCCAAAAGGTGCCAAACGGGACCCTGTTACCACGCTAGATAATCTCCATAGAACGGCGCGAGTCTTTATTTGTACGGTGCTATTACTCTGCCTCCGCTGCCTGTCAGTCTGTCTGCCTGTCTGTCCGTCCGTCCAACCTTTAGAGGGCTCTATCTTTGAAAACGTAATAGATAGCCAGTTGAAATTTTCACAGTAGGTATATGTGTTATTACGGCGGATTACCTGATTTTTGGCCGTTTTTTATAATTTTTCGTTAGAATATAAGTCCCACAATCACGCCAAATTTTGTGCCTGGATGTATTAAATTACCACTTTTACGATAGAACATAATTTATGAACAAAAAAACGGTGTAAAAACACGTTTGTTGTATTACTTTAACTTTGTATTATTTCTTTAATGTTATTATTTGTTAAGTACCTAATCCTAACACATATTCTGTAAAATTTTCAACTGGCTACCTATTATGGTTCCAAAGATAGAGCCCTTTAAAGGTCGGACGGACGGACAGACAGACAGATGGACAGACAGACAGCGGAGGCAGAGTAATAGAGTCCCGTTTGGCACCCTTCGGGTACGGAACCCTAAAAACACGATTCCTCTGAAATACTCCTCTAACGCAGCTTTAATATTTTGTGTCTCCCCAATCTTGTTTTTTATAAAACCGACTGTTTATTTGTATTTCTGTTTCTGCAGAGCTACTTGGTTCATTGATACTTTTATCATTGTTTTTATGTAAACGAACGAGGTAGGTATTGTTGTGACGAACAAAAACAAATGTCTCTGAACTTTGGTATGTAGGTACTTATATAGGTACTAGCTGACCCCAGGTAGCAATTTTACGTCATGACGACGTCCATTCACAGTCATTTTCGGCGTAAATGACGTTGGAATAGACGTCCCACAGACGTACAAAATGACGGACTAATGTCAGGTCCCAGCGACGTCTGTAAAGACGTATAAAGAACGTCTCCAAATGACGTCATATTAACGCATTTGGAAGACGTTAATGTAACGTTTTCTGAAGACGTTAAAGAAACGTCATATTTACGCTAAACTAAACGTCTTCAGGAACGTAAAAATGACGTCCTATTAACGTCTTAACTGAAGGTCATATTAACGTCTTCCAAAACGACAGATTAATGTCTTAAAGAAACGTCATATTGACGTGTTAAATAAACGTCATATTGACGTGTTAAAGAAACATCATATTGACGTGTTAAAGAAACGTCATATTGACGTGTTAAAGAAACGTCATATTGACGTGTTAAAGAAACGTCATATTGACGTGTTAAAGAAACGTCATATTGACGTGTTAAAGAAACGTCATATTGACGTGTTAAAGAAACGTCATATTGACGTGTTAAAGAAACGTCATATTGACGTCTTCAGAAAACGTCATATTAACGTCTACAGAAAACGTCATATTAACGTCTTCAGAAAACGTTATATTAACGTCTTCAGAAAACGTCATATTAACGTCTTCAGAAAACGTCATATTAACGTCTTCAGAAAACGTCATATTAACGTCTTCAGAAAACTTCATATAACGTCTCCAGAAAACGACATATTAACGTCTTCGGAAAACGTCATATTAACGTCTTCAGAAAACGTCATATTAACGTCTTCAGAAAACGTCACATTAACGTATTAAGAAAAGGTCATATTAGCCTTCAGAGATTTAGAGCTTCATACGCTTTACAGGAACGTCGTATTAACATCTCTGAAGACGTTAATAACAACGTTGTTGCAATTCATCACGCCACAGCACACACTAAATCCGTTTTTATTTGGATGCTTGGCGTTTGGCGCTAAATGAACTTCAAGTCTCTCAAAGTCTTCAAGTAACTCTGAAAGGTCACAATTTAAAAAACCAGAAATTCGCATTGTAGATGCTAAGAATCATTTATTATTATAACGACAGGTATCTTAAATTAATTAATAAATGAAATATTTTAATCATTATATGCATGGAGCATAGGAAAACATATCAAAAAACTACTTTTTGCCTTTTGAGGAATAACAACACATTTTGAGATAATGTCATACACAGGTATAGTTTTGTAATCAGAACAGAGTTCCGAACCTTTAAAAATATCAATGTAAGCAGAATCATATGGATAGGTAACGTATCATAATCATAATGTACAAACTGTTTTCTATGGATGAGCAAAGAAAACCTCTACCTTAAAGGGGTTTGAAGATTTTGGCATACTGGTCAGCCTCCATTTTGTTTTTTTTTTTCAAAATGACGGCGTACAATAATACCTATGTACATCTACTGGGGACACTTCTACAAACATAAAAATACTAAGGTCAATATGTCCGAAAACGTCACGCTGCAGAGTTAATTGCAGAAAAAGAAAATCTTTTTCAACTTGATTTATTTACAATAAAACCAATAATAGTAAAAAATCATTGTTTATTGGTCAAACAAATAAATAAATATATATACATGTAAATATATATAAATATATATATATAAATATATATATATAAATATTTATTTCTTTGACCAATAAACAATGATTTTTTACTTATTACGAGAACTTGATTTATTTACGATAAAACCAATAATTTCATATGTATATGATATAATATATATATACATATATATATTATTTGTTTGATCTTATTTTCATAAATGCATGTTATATTGACCAATAAACAATGATTCTGAAAGTAATTATTGGTTTTATTGTAAAGGTTCATTTGATATTTTGATTTTTGTTCCTAAGACTGAGTCAGTCTTCTTTTTAATTATGTAAATATGTCATCATTTTGTTTATTTTAAACTCTTTCATTAGATTATTATGTGCACTGTTTTTTTTTTCTTAAGACTCATGTAAACTTGTTAATAATAGTTTAAAGGGGTTCAACAATTATTTACTTATTTTTTTTATTTTATTGTACGCTTAATGTACTTTATTCTAAGGAACACAGTACTTTTCCTAACACCTGTATATATTATATGCAATATATTTATTTTTTTGATCTTATTATTTTCATAAATGTATGTTACGAGTATATTGACCGATAAACGATGATTCTGAAAGTAATTATTGGTTTAATTGCAAATAAATAAGGGTTAAAAAAATTTATTTTCTGCAAATAACGCTGCAACGTGACGTTTTCGGACATACCTAGTGACCTAAGTATTTTTTTGTTTGTATAAGTGTCCCCAGTCGATGTACATAGGTACTATGGTGCGTCGCCATTTTGAAAAAAAAAAACCAAAAGGCAGCATGCCAGCCTTCAACAAAAATCTCCAAACCCCTTTACATCGCAAAATATTATGTACCCCTCCCCCCCCCCGACTACTTTGCAGTTTCATTTTTACTTAACAGTAACAATTATTAGCTATACCTGATTTTGTTTAATTGTAAAACCGTCATAATTACGTTTATTAAAGCAATTCTAGGTATCGTTATCAACAGGTGTTGGTTCTGTACTATTATTTATTATAACGAGATAGGTATCTTAACTCAATTATTGAATTAAGTATTTTAATCATTATATGCATGGAGCATAGGAAAACATATAAAATAATTACTTTTTGCCTCTTGAGGAATAACAACACATTTTGAAATAATCTCATACACAGGTATAGTTCTGTAATCTGTATCGAGTTCCGAAACTTTAAAAATATCAATGTAAGCAGAATCATATGGATATGTATAATATGAATCATAATGTACGAACTGTTTTCCGTAGATGAACAAAGAAACCTCTTCATTAATCTTACATCGCAAAATATTATGTATCTCGACTACTTTGCCGTTTAATGTATAACAGTAACAATTATTAGCTTTACCTGATTTTGTATACATTGCAAAACCCTTATACACAAGTTTATTAAAGCATTCGTAGGTATTGTCATCAACGGGCGTTGGTCCTAAACTATTGCAATAAAAAACAAGTGGTACCTCGTCAATCGGTTTTGGTGGCAAAGACGATTCCATTTCTTTTAATCGCTTATAAATTTGCTGCAAAGGCTTGTTAGGCGACCTTACTAATTTTTTTAACATTCCCAAATAATTTTCGAAAGGAAAAGCAGAATAACTGTCTAAAGCACCAAATAAACGAACATCATCACACAAATGACATAACATATGAACATTGTAAATTAAAAACTTCCGGCCATAAACAGTTTCGGAATGTCTTATGAACATTAGTAACAGCTCATGTGCTAAGTAAGTGCCTATTTTATTTATGTGTTTAGGGCTACACAGAATTGTTATAGCACAATGAAATAACAAAAAATTTTCATAGAGGGAGATCGGAAGAATATTTTTTAGAACAACTGGTCCAGTATATAACAAAAACATCCTAAATTCTGTGGCTTTCCAGCGAGCTAACTCACTGATACTTCGCGGTCGCCTGTTAAATTCAACTGGTATATGACTTGCACAACTAAGTAATTTTTCAGAAACTGCATTTACTAAACGACTATTTAAGCGAACATTTAAATCACCACCAACCCAAGTGTTTAAAAGTTTCCTCATGACTCCCAGACATACAGCATGCATATAATCAATGGGAAACAATGAAACTAAATCCATAGGAAGCGCCACAAGTGGAGATTCACCAACATGATGGTCGTCATCAGACTGTAAACGAAACTGTGAATCCGTTCTCCTACTCGCAGATACGCTAGTATATATCACTCTACCTTGAATATAGTCACCAGGTTCCACACATTTATCACATGATGAGTATCCACCATGGGATTTTGTACATTTGATAAAAGCTCTAGCTGGAGCGTCACATATAAAACTATGTACTTTTACACTATAATGGGCTCCTTCAAAATCAATGCCATCATTAAGTAATTTAGACAGTTCTTCAACAAAGGGACCCAAAAACAGATTCAATGGTGAAGGTTTAGAGTTTCCACAGAACAGAGATATTGTAAATGGCCGTGCACAATTAAAATTTTTTATTAATCCTAATATAGGCCATAGTTGAGTATTCGTGCTTTTAAAGAGGGGCAAGCCATCAACATTAAAAGACAAAAATATTTCACGATTTTCAATGTTGGACCCACTATACAGTTTTAATTGTGCTTGTATTTGATGAACGAGACCAATGTGAACCAATTCTCCAGATTGTAAAGAATAACTTGATATATTCATTGGCGTATTTAAAAAAGTTCTGCTATCTCTAGGCAGATTAGGGCACAATGGATTAAGAATTTTTAGAAGACTATCAAGAGCATTGTGGGGAATTTTATGTTCTACGGTAGCCCAATGTCTTAATTGAGATGGCAAATCCTTAACACTGTCAGATTTTGTGACATCATTATCTTCAAACAATGTCGAATGACAGTTTTCACCTAAAAGATTATTCTCTAAAGATGTTCTATAACAGGTCTCGTTTAAAGTATTGTTGTCAATACTACCTGTAGCTTCAGATGTGGATGGACGCTGTGGTGAAGATAGTAAATTACTTGATGATGGCTGTTGTTGTAGTGTATTTCTTTTAGTTCTTAACTGATGTATTTCTAAAATAATTTTTCGCTTTTCTTCCAAAGCCCTTCTATACATTTGACGATCGCCTACCAAAGTTTTTTTCCTCCTAGTAGAAGACATTTCACTGGGAACTTTCCTTTGATAAACGCTTTTTTTGTCGTTCTGGTGCGTGCTTGAGCCACACTTTTATATAATCTTCAATTTCTTTTTCTGTAGTCCTTGAACTTCTTAAGCTCTCTGAAAAAAAAAAGTTTGTGAATATAATAGCCCAGCCACTGCCTGACCGTCTGCCTGCAACGCTCTGTGAAGTCAGCGTACAGCGACTCGCGACACAGGTGGGACAAACAAAAACATTAAACAGATAATTAAAAACATGGCGAGCTCGACTCTACCTATATAAAACTTGCAAATTACTTTTTCTGAAACACGCTTGAAAATTTGAGCATTATTTGAACAACCTTCTTCGAGATAAATCGAAATTGCTATAATGGCCAAATACACGCGAGCAGCGGCCGGCAAAAGTTGTATGAAAATCCATAATATCGGTCGTGTTTTAGCGGGCAATTAAATTAAAATCATATATGTCGTGTACTAGGTACCTACTTAGTTTTAATTTCCGCGCATTATTTGAGAAAAGTACTATACAAGCCTTAGCCATTGATCGACTTACGTATGTGTGCCTCGGCTTCACCTCGGCCCACATTTATATGTTCGTCCATCAATGCCTCTTTTGCTGGCTGCTGCAGTAATGTACTATTACAGTGGTATAAATATGGGCTTTTGAAATCATTTAGGTACTTAGTATAATATGAGATCTTGAATGATGCATCATAAAGCACACTTATCATCAGCATCGATAAAGCATAGTACATAGTATGAGATCTTGCATGATAAGAAAATGTATTAAATTTTAACCCCACATATAGAAAAGAGATGCTTGGAGTTTTTTTGCCATGCTAGAAATGATTCTTAGCTAGTGAAGCTGGCTAAAAAATTGTAGGTATATTTATATGTATAGGTATAGTCAATTTTGACTTTCACTAAATGTGAATAAAAATATTTGGCTGACTAAATTAATTCATAAGAAGTATTGTATCAACTAAGGCAGATACTTTTTTTTATAAGCCTATATACGTTCCACTGTAGGGCACAGGCCTTCTCCCAGAGAGAGAGAGTATGGGCTTAATCACCATGTGTGCGCATGTCAAACGCTCAGGTATGAACACATCAGACACTCAGGTAGATACATACCAACAATAAATTCCTGGAGACGTAGCTGTTTAAAAGGCTTTTTCTCAGACCTTTTACCATAAAAGTTGAACTTGCTTGCCAAAGAGTCTGACAATATATGTTTCATCACTCTCGATACCTTACTTTTTAAATCATGCCCTCCAAGGCTCTTTAGGTAGCCTGTCTGTAAATGTTAATTGATACCAATAAATATCCACTTACAAAAACTACAGTAGAAATAACATAACACCCAATAGTCACATAGGTACTATAGGTGACTATAGGCCTATATGACTATAGGATTCCCTGTGACTATGTGACTATAGGATTAACTGTGTTGTTGGGTATACTATGGGCCAGTTTCTGAATTGAGAATTTCGCTAAGTAAATAGTTAACTGTAGTGCTGTCTCTTCTAATTTCTCAGAAACGAGAGTGACATAACATTACTTAAGTATTTACTTAGTGGAATTCTCAATTCGGAAACCGGCCGTATGAGTACCAAGGTATCACGACAGACCTAGGGCAAATATTTGTGTTGCTGCAGGAATTGAACCCACACTTCACATCTCAGCTAATACAGATGTCAGAATTTTTTGAATGAATGTATTCATTGCTATCATTTTGCCCCCTCAACTGTTCATTGAGGAGTTGAGTGGAACTACACACATAATGCAAGCAGAGCTGCAGGCAGAAGCTAACAAAACATAACTTATCAGGGAAAGAATTCCCAGAATCAAATCAAAAGTTCCAGAAAGAGCCACGAAGATTAGTGGCATAGTCTCAGTGGCGCCCTCTATATTTTTTTCAATGTCGTGGAGCACAATGAAACCTAGCTAGATCGATAGAGGATAAAAAAGTAAACAAGAAATTATTAAAGTCACCATGTCCTAAAGTGGCACGTTTAGGAGTTATTGAGCTTTGAAGTTTGTATGGAATTTCCACTAACTGAGTTTCATCACTGAATTTGTCACTTGATATGAGTTTTCTCGGGGATTCAAACCTACTTTGATGTTTTTTAAAGTCTGGGTAGCTATGTCTAGTAGGTACCTACCTACTTATATACATATATACATGAAATTATTGTATTATTCATGCATCCAATTCGTTCAATTCGATTAAAATTCAAAACATGTCAATATAAAACCTACAGTTTAATTAATATAGATAGGTTTAGGTGGTGAATTTTCCTTTAAATACACTATTTTATTAATTTACCTGATAGGATTGATGAAAAGCAGATTTATAACTCTGGTAAAAGCTCCCGTAATACCCTCGCATTGTAAGCATCCTCGCTACGCTCGGGTGCCTTAATATACGGTATCTATAATAAACTGGGTGTTTTTTCTACGACTTATTTAGGAATTTAGTCAAGAATCGGCAACGAGTCACAGGTGCCAAGCATATAGTCCAGTATTTAGTGAAAAATTATTCAAAAGTTAAGTTTTATAAAAATCTCATACAAACTTCAAAGCTCAATAACTCCTAAACGTGCCACTTTAGAACATGGTGACCTTAATAATTTCTTGTTTACTTTTTTGTCCTCTATCGATCTAGCTAGGTTTCATCATGCTCCACGATATTGAAAAAAATATAGAGGGCGCCACTATGAACTATGCCAGGCCCCATACAAAAATCTTCGTAGCTCTTTACTCCTACAACTAAACTCCCAAACTTACCTATATAGGAAGGTGACTTAAAATTAAAGCTTACCTAAGGAATACTTATTCTTTATAATATCCAAAGTGGTAAAAAATTCAAATATAATTGATCAATATAGGCATTTCTTTGTTTATTAATCTTTATACATCCTGTGCATTCGTGAAGTCTCAGTTCGATCCAAACCACTGGTAATGTGTGTAAATACTTACCAGGTTAGCACTGTTTTCTCTGTTAGTCAGTAACTGTTCCACTGTTTCTAAATCTTGAAAAGTTTCCAAGGGAAACTTGAATTCAGGCTTCAATGAACAGGCATTTCCTGCTTTGTCTTTCAAAATTGCCAGGATGACATCATTTTGGGCTTTTATATTGGCAAGTAGTGAAATAACTTGGTCTTGAGAATCTGGATGAAAATAACTGCATATAAGAATTATAGCAAGGCTAAATTATTGTAAAAAACCAAAAACATGACTATAATTTTGATATCTTCTACCCAGTGTCTATCCCACCCAGCATCTATAGAATTTTTCAAAGAATGTGGTTTTTACAATAAAAACAAAGAATTATTCTTATCTTCTTTTTAGTACTTACTACATTTATTGGAAGCACTGCGGGCAACAAATTCTTCAAGGACCATACTGTGTGAACAAGATGGTTGATCATGATCACTGTAAGAAGTGTCTGCTTTTTCTTGTGTAGCAGGTTTGGTTATCTGTGAGTTTGGATTTATTATCAAATCACTATTACTTGAAGACTCAAGGTTTGTATCTAAAAGTCAAAAATTTAATTTTTAAATAAAATTATTAAAAGAAAATATTTTCTAAATAATTTAGTTCACATGTGTAATTACAATTGGTGACATGTTTCTTTAATGGTGGAGGACGAGGGAATTTACACCCATTGTCATCATCATCAGACGACGAAATGTATCTGCTAGTTTTGGTTGTTTTGCGTTTAGAAGATGATTTATTTATGTCACTTTCCTCTTCAGTCGTCTGTATATCTGATGTGAATTCCACCAACTTTAATTTTTTCTTGGCCTTATCCAATTCATCTAAGAACAAGCATAAATTAAATACACAGTTAATATCAAAGCAACATGCAAGTTATAGTTAGTCAAGGTGTACAAGTATGATACCTATGATAGTGAGATGAGATTTTACGGTAAGTGGGTTAAGTTTTACAATGGACACAACACAACACAATGCTATATTATATTATGTAAGGCACACAGCCTGATGGGTATGTATGATAGTATGTATGGGTATAAAACCAATACCACCAAATAGAGTTGTAAAAACAAACAAAAACCAAACACCTGTAAACACCCAACAGGTAGTTGAAAACTAGGTAGGTATAACCTAATAATCAAAACGGTCAACTTCAGCTCGGCCAAGATATCGACTGTTAGGTTAGGTTAGAACTTTTCTCATAGAAAAAACTTACCAGTCTGATAGAAAACTCTATCGATCTCGTATAGTTTCCATTGTTCGTTTGGAGATGAACACCTCTGTAACAGCCTATCAAACGCTTTCGGCTCTTTTACTGGAGGCCAATAGACTTGACTTTTCTTTGGTGTCATCCATTTGTTCACAACAACAGCCACAGAGCCGCCTTCACTCGCCACGAACTGAATGACGCCATACATATTTGATATTTCGTTGTAATTTTGCATAAGCGAGCAAAAATTGACAAAGAAAAGAAAAAGGCGGGGCAAGCAAGCAACCAGAGAAAACATCAAGACGAGCGAGACTAGGGTAGAGATCCGCACAAAATATCGATACCTGAGTAGTATCGATACTTTGACTTCGGTACTACCCGGTCAAAATCTCTGCATTGCAGCTCCCGGAAGGCGATGCCCCTCCCGCTTCACCTAAACCTACCCGCACTCTCCACGTCGTGACAGGTGCGGTTTGGAATTTTTATCTTCGACGCGTCTCGATAATTTGGTTACTTTCGCGAAGCCTAGCATTGTTATGTTTTTGGACATTGTTAAGTTTGGATTATTTTTGGTATTATTTTCAGTTTCTAAGTTAAACTCTGATAACATGGTAAAGACTATTCACAGTGAAGCTAGTATAATACTAAAAGTGCTAAAGTTTTTTTGAAAAGAAAGCATACGAAAAATGAGAATGAACTATTTACAGTGACAACGAGTTAAAGCTCATTTTAGTAAGAGCAACAGAGAACTTGTGTTGATTTGAACATTAATAATATGTTTTTGTAACCATTTTAATTATTTTCAAACTATTTCTGAAATAATTAGAGTTATATTTCATCATTATTAATTAAGGTGAGAAAAAATAAAATCATTTTTATCCACTAAGTATTAAACTAAGCCCTCGTAGAATCGCTCGTAGCCCCGGCTGCCTGAGTGATCTTAAACGATCACGAAGGTTAAACAACACAGGGCGCGTTCAGTGCATGGATGGGTCGCCGTCTATGCCTAACGCTAGTGGTGATGATGTTTAACCACTCGTCTGCCGCGACACAGATCTGTGTCCAACTTAGTATGGGCAACCTATACGTTGCGTTCCGCGAGGGCAGTTCAGGAGTTAAACTAAGTCTGTAACAATTTCTAGTAAAGCTTGTTTTTCACACCATACCATGGCGCCGATATGACGTCGTCGACGCCAGGTGCAAAGGTATTTAGACTGGGCAGTATTTTTTAGGGGTTTTATGTGTTCATTTCACCCAAATGTATAAATGTGTGTTTTGGTGTGTAAATAAAACATTATCTTAGCTTATCTTTTGTTCCCGATATTTAGGTTCCAACGTTTATTTTTCAAAAACTCGATATTTTTATATAAAATTACATACATACCTACGTAAACTCACGCCTGTATCCCAGAGGGGTAGGCAAAGACCAGGGACTACCACTGCCACGATCCTGAGAGATCACTTTCGCTTCCTCAACATTCATTACTCGTTTCATGCAAGCACGCACGGATACTTTACATTATTATTATTAAATCCTTTGTTGCATTTAAACAGAGAGTTTTGCACATATGCGAGCTTAATGCTACTTAGCATTATCTACCAGCTAACCTAAGTTATGAAGAAAACATTAACAGGTATTGCAACTTAATCGTAAAATATTAAATATACTTACTAATTACTTATTCAGACCTAGATATATAAAATATAATAGGGGGGGGAGATATTATACAAATACAACATAATAATATATAAATACTTGATACAATAAATAAATACATAAACCTACAGATTTAGGAAAGATATTGTAATATACTTATAATAAATTAAGACAAATGCTGGAGATTTAGGTAGTGACGATAAACTTTTGTTATAAAATTATAACCTCAAAAATTCAATTAATTTCCCAGAGAAAACTTCTGCACAAAGCCCAATAATTCGATGTCTAGTATGCATGCCTTTCGAGAATAGCGGCATCGGCAGTCTTTTAAGACCCTGTATTAAAATTATTTTGAATTTCCTTATCGAGTACTTAGGTAAAACAACAATTTGTACATATTTTAAAATTAATAGTAAATGAATAAGTACCTTTTTATTACCGTTTTCTTCGCAATTCTAATGCAGTGAAAAAGTACTCGATACTGAGTAGTTCGATACTTTTGGTTGGATACATTTATCGGCAACGATACTTTCTGACGCGATACCAGTATCGACTAGGTATCGATACTTTTGTATTTTTTTGAATCCCTAGACGAGAGCCTAGGGTACGCACGCGGCTAGAGCCGTTGAAATAATTCGAATGAAACTCGAAACGACCGTTATTTAGCGTTCCGTTTGTAATAAAATACACAAAGATCAATTAAATATAAAAAAAAATATGTGATGATTACCGATGAAATATTTAAGAAATTGAATTTATTTTCTTTTATAAACATACAAACCACATACAATAAATATAATGATATTATGTTCGGTTACATTCAATACGTTCTGTTTCTCACAAATTGGAAGCAGTGTTGCATGATGCCCACACAGACTGATCTGAGTGCTTTATTCAAGAATCAAGAATATTTATTGTGAGCTTAGACATGGGTTACACATTTAGCAGTAACAGTTGCTATTTCAAATAGAATCACCAAGTCTTACCTTAACAGGTGAACTCACATTCTTCCATCCTTCACGTAGGTATTATTTTTTATATGGCGGAAAGAGTAACATGTCAGAATTATAACAACATTTTAAAATAAAAATCCTTAACTGTATGAGATCATCTTAAAAACTAAATATCTACATATCGACATCTGACATACCTACTTACATAATAAAACTATTCAATATCATATTCCATAAACTCTTTCAAACTATAAAAACAATAATCTAGAAGCCACTTCTTTGTTAATACTTAATGTTTCTTTTTTAAAAGAATCTGGTAATTTGTTATAAATATTTACACACATTATGAATGAGTTTCTAGATACCTACTAGAGATAAATTTGCTGGTGGTTTATGTAGCTTTTGTGAGTATTTCGATCGGAGGGTTCTTGTTGATATATCCTGATTCAACTTAAAAAGTTTTTCTAATCATTAACAATAAAATTACAAAAATAAAAGAAAAATTAAATTACAAACTGCTCTCGTGATTTCCGCACTTTTTTAGGGTTCCATACCTCAAAAAGAAAAAACGGTTCCCTTACAGGATCACTTTGTTGACTGTCCGTCCGTCCGTCTGTCTGTCAAGACCTATTATCTCGGGAACATGTGGTGGTATTGAGTAGAAATTAAAACCATTACTCAGGTCTACAGTAATTGAAGCTGTAAAAAAATCTAATGTTTATGCCGCAAAAATGCCGTCAAAGTGAATCAAATACTTTGCGTTGACCTAGAACTATGAAATTTGGCAAGTAAGTATCGTCTTACTACAAATAGAGGGAAAAATCTGAAAACTATATATATTAATTTATATTAATTAAATGATAAAAAAATAGTCTTTGAAGTTCGGGAAAAGCCCTGAAAAAACTGCGAGACTCGATTCCTGAAGTAGGTATTTATAATCTGTAAGTAACTACAAATTTGAATGAAACCCTCCAGTGGGCGAGACCGAGTCGCACTTATCAGGGTTTTTCTTTCACTAGCGCTATTCTGTCACTTTCTAACTTACTTATAGTACCACAAAGTTATCTGACCCGTGGATGTGTCAAATTTAGCTCTACCTGAACTTTATTGCACAATACAAGACTTCACAGAATTGACTCTAAATGGCCGTTACTAAGGTATCTTTTTGATAACCAATAAGGGACGTCACAAAATTTACCCTAAATTTACGTTGCTACGGCGCATCATTCGTGACCAACATAGGAAGTCAAGGAATTGACCCTAAACGGGCGTTGCTAAGGCGCCTTATTAATGACCAACACAAGACGTCACAGAATTGATCCTGAATGAACGTTGCTACGACGTCTTATTAATGACCAACACAGGACGTCACAGAATTGACCCTAAATGGACGACGCTTCGGCGTCTTATTAAAGACCAACACAGGACGTCACACAATTGACCATAAATAGACGTTGCTACGGCGTCTTATTAATAACAACACAGGACGTCACAGAATTGACCATAACTGAACGTCGCTACGGCGTCTTATTAATGCCCAACACAGGACGTCACTGAATTGACCCTAAATGGACGTTTCTACGGCGTCTTATTAATGTCCAACACAGGATGTCACTAGATTGACCCTAAATGGACGCTGCTACGGCGTCTTATTAATGTCCAACATAGGACGTCACTGAATTGACCCTAAATGGACGTTGCTAAGGCGTCTTATTAATGTCCAACACAGGACGTTACTGAATTGACCCAAAATGGACGTTGCTACGGCGTCTTATTAATGTCCAACACAGGACGTCACTAGATTGACCCTAAATGGACGTTGCTACGGCGTCTTATCAATGACCAATACAGGACGTCACACAATTGACCCTAAATAGACGTTGCTACGGCGTCTTATTCATGTCCAATACAGGACGTCACAGAATTGACCCATAATGGATGTTACTACGGCGTCTTATAAATGACCAACACAGGACGTCACAGAATTGACCCTAAATGGACGTTGCTACGGCGTCTTATTAATGACTAACACAGGACGTCACAGAATTGATACTGAATGAACATTGCTACGACGTCTTATTAATACCAACACAGGAGGTCACGGAATTGACCCTAAATGGACGACGCTTCGGCGTCTCATTAAAGACCAACACAGGACGTCACACAATTGACCCTAAATACACGTTGCTACGGCGTCTTATAAATGACGAACACAGAACGTCACAGAATTGACCCTAAATGGACGTTGCTACGGCGTCTTATTATTGTCCAACACAGGACATCACAGAATTGACCCTAAATGGACGTTGCTACGGCGTCTTATAAATGACCAACACAGGACGTCACAGAATTGACCCTAAATGGGCGTTGCTACGGCGTCTTATTAATGACCAACACAGGACGTCACAGAATTGATCCTGAATGAACGTTGCTACGACGTCTTATTAATGACCAACACAGGACGTCACGGAATTGACCCAAAATGGACGACCCTTCGGCGTCTCATTAAAGACCAACACAGGACGTCACACAATTCACCCTAAATGCACGTTGCTACGGCGTCTTATAAATGACCAACACAGGACGTCACAGAATTGACCCTAAATGGACGTTGCTACTGCGTCTTATTATTGTCCAACACAGGACGTGACAGAATTGACCCTAAATGGACGTTGCTACGGCGTCTTATTCATGTGGAATACAGGACGTCACAGAATTGACCCTAAATAGACGTTGCTACGGCGTCTTATTAATGACCAATACAGGACGTCACATAATTGACACTAAATCGACGTCTCCAGGACGTACTGTTGAGTACCATACACAACAAGACGCTGAAATGACGTCAGTGTGACGTACATATTCGATGAATAAAGTACTGACCCTAAAATGACACTTAGGATGACGTCATTTTTATGTCGCAGACGTCATTTTGCTACCTGGGACCCGGCAAACATTGTTTTGCCATGTTAATAATTAGCCTACGACCTATTCTCAGCCCTACCAAATTTACATAAAAAAAATCATAAGAATCGGGGAAACCCTTTCGGGGGAGTTCGATAACAAACAGTGTGACACGAGATTTTTAATATCCCTCTGCCTAATTATTGTCGTAATGCAGGACTTGACGGGTTCCACGAGGACTTTGGATCACATTTTCGAGTACCATGTAAGTATACAGAAATCTGTGGTGGCCTAGTGGGTAGTGCGGGCTTGTACCTATGACTTTATTATATTATTATATTATATTATTATACTTTATTGCACACACAAGAATAGAGTACAGGAAAGGTAACAAAAGAAAGTACATGTACAAAGGCGAGCTTTGTTTCTAAGTGTACATTAAATTTCTGAAGTTATAGTAGCAATACCACTCGCTAACCGTGAAGGGAGACATCGTGAGGAAATCTGAGTGTCAGGGCTATTCACATACCTCAGCGCTTGAAATCGCCGATCCGCGGTGGGCACGCGTGGTGATCAAGTCCATGCTCTCTCCCTGAGAGATGGTCTGTGCCCTACAGTGGGACGTATATAGGCTGCTGATGTATCTAATCTTATCTAACATTCATAACGCATAACCTGAACGAAAACACTTTTTCAGTGGCTATGGATTTACTTTAACCATTTCCAATACATAGGTATGTACCTACAGCCGACAGCACATCAACCTTTACATAGGTACGTGCACTCTAATCAGCTGCGTTAAGAGTGATTTTGAAACAAAAACCTAAAGGTTGACCTGGGCCGCGTTTCATAAAACTACAAACGTAGTATATTATGACAATAATAATCGATGTATTTTTTTCCGGCTGCCTTTTTCTCCACTACATATGAAGGCAGCGTCTGACATAGTATCACCATTGAATTTTGTTAAAATTCTATGGTATTAGATACCTAGTACCTACCATTGAATTTTAAATTCTAAATGGAATGTAAATTCTTTACGTTGAAATAAATGTTGTGATTAATTTATGTCTTTTTATGTGTGCAATAAAGTATAAAGTAAGTGAGTAAGTATAAATAAATTATCGATTTCCGATTTCTGATTGCGTCTTCCTACTTTTAAAACATACATAAGTACATAGAGCAGAGACCAGGGCCTAGATTCTGTTAATGCATTGTAGTAACATGACAACTGCATGAACATGGCGGTTTTCATTTCATGGCTGCTTTAAGTCTACGCGGGCACACCCATCAAACCTTCTAGGCGTCAATGGTACGAAAAAACACGTCACGTGACCCGACAGTGTACCTGTCATTATACTACAATGCACTAACAGAATCGAGGCCCAGGGACTGCCACATGCCACGATCGTGACAGATCACTTTCGCTCCCTCAACATTCATTAGTCGTTGCATGCACGCACGCCGGTTTCGGGTACTTTTTAGCGTACCCTTTGCTAGTACATCCCCTATTTGGTCAATCGGTTATTCCTACTTTTAATCTGTGGTTTTATTGGACTTTGCAATGTGCATCGAATTGTCATAGTGGACCATGAATTGTAGTTCTATGAAACGTTATAATGTACCTACCTATTCTATTTTAACTCTTTAAGCATTTTTTATACAACATTTTATGGCTGAATACACTACCGTACCCCGAAAAACTGGTGTTTTAAAATGCATTTTACTCCCATTTTATTATTATAAATAATCGGAAAAATGCCCTCTAGCTTCATGATTTTTAAACTTTACTGCATGAAAGAAATCGCGAACATAAGGTCTTGGGTTTTGAGGTTCGTTATTTCCCATTATTATGTAGTTATAATGAGAAATAACCAACCTCAAAACTGGTTCATCGGAATCGGAATTGAACATAGTAATTGCAGCACTTCCAAAAGCAAGTGTACAACATTGTTCTAATAGTTTATGTTTATTACCTATGTATATGCCCCACTGCAGGGCACAGGCTTTCTCTCAGACAGAGGGAACGGGCTTAATTACCACGCGTACGCACCCAAATAGCCCAACTACTATACCTACATGTAAGTAATTAAAATTGAGAAATTCAAACTTTAAATTTGAGTACTTATGGGAAGTTATCTTAGTAAGTATCAGGAGTGTGTAACAAAATCCCTATATACATACATCAGAAACGGTTTCGATCCGTCAATACTAAGTAGGTAGGTACAAGTTTTACTATGAGGAATACTTTGAAATCGCGAAAAAAACAGCACCTTCTTTTAATTAGATCAAATTTAATTGACACTTGACCCCAGTCACGCCTGATTGTATACGAAGACGGTTTCTTAGATGTTTCATATATTTTGACGCCGCCCGGTAGTTACTTTTGTGTAGAACACAGCCTTAGAGTTAAAGATTTCTATGGGAATAGCTGACACTTCTTTGCAAGTGTTTCGTATTGACGAAAAGAGCCCCTACTTGAGCCCCTAGTAGGTAGGTAAGTCACTTAAATGGGGATTTTATTGCACCTTGTATAAATATTCTTTTTAAATATTCTCTATTTGACATGATAATAACCTAATAAATAATTAATTATAAAACTTGTTAACGCAATAGGGATTCCCTGTAATGTTAGCTTTAAGTTTTTTGGCAATAAATAAATAAAAATAAATAAATAATATGGTAGGTGTCTACGTACATTATCACATTATATTACAGTATCGTACTCGTCCATTATAGGAAAAAAAACAGTGAATGAAACGGACGGACGATTTTGCAACAAAAAAGTAAAGATGGTCCTAATGTCGACTGTACCTACAGAATAACGCATTAGGTGATATGGTATTGATAAGACCCGTTTAATATAGAAAGTAAACAGGAAAGTTCATTATTTTCAACACAACTCTCAAGCAAAACAGTCGAATGAAAAATGTCGCAAAAAGTAGCCGTAGTCACTAACTCGAGTTACGGCTTGGGATTTGCTACCATCAAAGGCCTATGTCAGAGATACGAAGGTAGTATCTATTTGACTTCAAAAAATGCTAAAAGTGGATTGGAAGCTATTACGCAACTGGAGGAGCTTGGTTTAAAGCCACATTTTCATCTTCTCGATGTAAGTGACGAAGCAAGTGTCAAAATTTTCGCGCGCTTTTTGAAAGAAAAACATGGCGGCATCGACGTTTTGGTCAACAACTTCCCAACGTTGGATTGGACTCCTGAATATCCGGATTATGAAACAGCAAAGAAGTCTATTGACGTAAGTTTCAGGAGCTTTATAACTATTGAGGAGTTTTTGTTTCCGTTGCTCAGAAATGGAGCCAGAGTGGTCAATATTACTAGCGATTGTGGTCATCTTTCCAACTTGCGCAATCAAAAGTGGATTGATCAACTCAAAAGTCCAGATTTGACAACCGAAGAAATTAATGATTTCGTGGGAGAATATTTGGAATCGATTAAAAATGGAACGTTTATAAGAGAATATTTTGCCAATGAAGGCAAGCACGCAGACGAGAGAGTTGCAAAAATAGCAGTTGCGGCTTTGACTATGTTACAGCAAAAAAAATACAATCAAAGGAATATTTCTATTAATGCTGTTCATCCAGGGATATCACACACTGTAGCTGGGGGAAAAGTGCCTGATGAAGCAGCTAAGACTGTTTTATATCTGATACTTGATGCTTCCCCAAATCTCAAAGGCACTTTCATGTGGCATGACAGGAAGCTAGTGGATTGGTATGATGCGGAAGAAGACGAGGGTGTACACAATTGTAGTTTTTAAATAAGGATTCCTTTGATTTATATAGTTTCAGTGTTCATTACAGTAAAGTTGATTATAAAAAATATGTAAGGGAAGAAAAGAAGAAACGGAACGTAATGTTCTGCTTGTAGCGGAACGTGCTTTGCAGACTTTTGACAGTTCGTTTCGTTCGACAGCATAGAGGAGGTACCTAACCTATATTTCGACAGATCGAATTTGACAGTTCGTTTTTTCTGCATTCCGTTCATCGTGGGTGTAATTTTAATCGAATTTTATAAATTCTTCTAGAAAGAACGTGGTTTTAAATTAAAATAACAATTGCTAATAAAATTGTGAGTTAAAACCTGCTCGGTCCGTTGTCAACTTGGTGTAACTTTCAAGAAAACCGCATTCTGTTAGGTAAGACATTGCTTTCAGCTTTTGCCGATACTTTTATTTATTTTGATAAATAACTGAAACCGTAAGACATGTAATGGAACATCAAGTAGAAGTATTATACATGCTGCGATTTTCCACGACCGTCATTTTTACTGATTTTGTCGTAGATTTATTCGAGTGGCCTGCATTTCATGTGGCTGTATGGCTTAAAATAGACAATTGGGCCACCTTGACCTGGCCTAGGACTACAATTCAAGTGCAGTGCTGTTGAGCAGAACTACTTTTTCTAACAACTCGTAAAAACTCAACTCGTAAAATAAACAAAAAAATTAACTATCATCTACTCTATATGTTACCTACTTCTATTCATAAAAACGATAAAAACTGTACTGAATTGTTAACTTACACCCGTGTTAATTGAATAAAATAGTAATAACAGTGTAGTTTAAGTTATTTAAGTCCACCAAAATATTAGAACTTTACGCATCAAACTTAGGTGGTGTTTTGTGGGAAAACAAAAATATTCATCCTCTATTCATCGCAACTATTAATTCTAACGTACCGGCTGCTCGCCTCGCTACAGACAGAACACAGGTTTACTCCTGGCTGCGCAGAATAAATATATATAATAGAGGATGGAGGTTGATGGATCTCACTCTGCTAGTAGAAATTGACACAACAACAGTTGAAGCGAAACATCAGAGTTACTTATTGTAGTCATAACTACAGATGACAAGAGAAACTGGAAAAAAAATCATCCCATTTGACGGGCCATGATAAAAGATAAATATTAAGATAAAGATGTTTCTCTAAAACTAGTACTTTTCATAATATAACCTGTCAAAATGTGTTTCCAGTCACAAGGTACAAAAACGTTGTATACAAATCTGGCGCAAACTATGACGTGACAAGTTGTTAGTATCACCCTATAATGTATGAAGCATTAGTACGCATCAAGGCAGTAATGTCCAACCAATCACTAATCCCTCAAAGCTAAGGATTGTGGCCTCTATAAAAAAACATTGAACTACCAAAAACTCAGTTTTTGCAATGTTAATACTTAGTCTTAAGGTTATACTTTGTTAGAGCAACCACGAAAACATACACCTGTGCATGAGCTAGGTTCTAGACCTTGAATTTCAGACGCAATGCTCCTGCGTACCACATACTTACTTACTCCGCTGGCTCAGCGACCCGAAGTGGGTCTTGGCCTCCGACACAAGAAGTTGCCACTTGTCCCTTCCCGGTCTCTAGGTGTGTTGTGGGAACCAGAAACAACGACATCACAAACCTGCCACCGTAACCAGGTCGTCAGACCATCTTGTGAGGGACCTGCCTACGCTGCGTAGTCCGGTATGCGGTCGCCAGGTCAGAACTTTTTCGCCTCAACGGCCATCAGTTCTCCGAGCTATGAAAATCTAATAAGTTTTTATAGTATTGAGTAGCTAACTTGATTTTTCGCATTTTTTGTGTAATATCCCTTTAAAGCATTTTTCTGGTTTTGAATTATTAATGTAATGAGTTTTTCTGTGTCCTTTGTGGTCTAAACACAATGTCACTCCAATTTAATTTTGCGGCAACACAGTTATTTTACATTCCTGACAGATATAACCGACCCCCCATAAGCAGCCTGTATACGTACCACTGTAGGGCACAGGCCTTCTCTCAGGAAGAGAGTATGGGCTTAATCACCACGCGTGCCCACCGCGGATTGGCGATTTCAAGCGCTGAGGATAGCATTTATGAATAGCTCAGATACTCAGGTTTCCTCACGATGTTTTCCTTCACCGTTTAGCGAGTGGTATTGCTACTAAAACTTCATATAACCGACCGCTAGGTATTTATCTGACAATTGCTAGGTCACAATCACCCCCCTGCTTAGCCGAGCGTTACCACTCCGCTACAACAAGATTTGGCACACAACATCAGGGATGTTTAAAAAATATAAACGAAACGAGAGACTCAAAACCTCCATGAAACATGCACGTAACGTCAAAAGCAGGTCGGATGGCATCATTTGCCGCACAAGCGGCTCTCCGATCGCGCTGGAGCTCCCTCATCGAGTCGACCAGCGTCGACGTACCAGGAGAAGTCACCGACGGAGTGCGTTCTGTCGTCGGATGGCTCAAACAGGCAGGGCACATATCTATATCTACGTTTTACTGTCAATGGTTGTCTAGATTGACTATTGCTGGAAGGAATAATCAATATTGTTTTTATTTTACGTAACCTGTACGTCCCACTGCCTTCTCTTAGAGAGAAAGAGTATAGGCTTAATTGCCACGTGTGAACACTGCGGGCGTGAGATATATACATACCTCAGACACTGGGGTTCCCTCACGATGTTTTCCTTCACAGTTAGCGAATCGTATTCCTGCAACAACTTCAAAAATGTGTGTAACTTGATAGAGCTGTGGTAGCGGGGCGGTATACGCCGGCTTCTCATTCGGGAGGGCGTGGGTTCGATCCCGGCATGTACCAATGACTTTGTTTTCTAAGTTATGTACATTTGTGAAGTTATAGTAGCAATACCACTCGCTAACGATAAAGGAAAACATCGTGAGGAAACTCTAGCGTTTGAGGTATTTACATACCTCAGCACTAGCTACGTACAATGGCCAATGGCCCAACTATGCCACAAACTGGGCTTAGTGCGGAAATCTCCTGTCGATATAGAACTAGAACGAGAGATGTATGTAACTTAGAAAACAAAGTCAATACATGACGGGATTTGAACCCACGACCTCCCGAATCTGCGGCCGGCGTTCTACCGCTCAGCTACCATCGCTCCATCGTGTTAATGAACTGTTAGAATCAAATAAGAGTAAGTCTAGTGTAAATGCTCCATCCATTCAACACATTGACAGAAAACTTACTTTTTAATTGATGTTGTACATCTGTGCTATGTAAAAATGCTATGTTTTTTATTTTGCTGAATTAATGTACTTAGGTATTGTTTTATGTTTAAAAGAATAAATAATTGTTGCATGTTTCTTTAAATAGACATAATTATAATCTACCTTTTTATAAATAAACTGTTGTATATACATACCTATCATGCGACTACAACCTAACACAGAAAGGACGATAAAAAGAATTAAAAACCGGCCAAGTGCGAGTCGGACTCGCGCACGAAGGGTTCCGTAACATTATCTATACATTGAAATATTTCAAGCGTTTACCTGTTGACATTAATCGAGCAAAAAACGGACAAAAATCACGTTTGTTGTATGGGAGCCCTTAAATATTTACTTATTTTATTCTGTTTTTATAGCGGCAACAGAAATACATCATATGTGAAAATTTCAACTGCCTAGCTATCACGGTTCATGAGATACAGCCTGGTGACAGACAGGCAGACAGACGGACAGTGAAGTGTTAGTAATAGGGTCCCGTTTGGCACCCTTCGAGTAACGAACTCTAAAAAACATGGGCAAGACAAGCATTTGAACCTGTGTCCATCAACAGTAACCAGTAAATGTATGATTTTTTTAACCAATATTATGAAGAAGGTTAGTACATAAATATTATGCACCAGCCCGCGACTTTGTTCGCATCGTAAACAGATCAGCACATAGCCTACGTCCTCCCTGAAGCACCATCCATTCTAAATACTGGTGAAAAAAATGTTGAAATTATATTTAACAAGTACTTTTGGAGATTACCCCCCCCCCCCCCCCCCCCAAACATAATATGTGTACAAACTTCTAAACATATAAACTTTCAAACTTTTTCACTTTATAATATTAGCGCCAATGTAGATATGTAAGGTACAATTTAATTAGGTACTTACATTAAACATGCTGTTACGTTGAGAATGCTGTCTCGCTCGCACAATTGGGTATTTGACAAAATATCAAATGAGTTACTTTTAAAACGGAATTCGGGCAGTATATTTTTTATTTTGATCTTATTTTATATTTTTTTCTTAAAGCAGAAGTAATTTCTAGAGACTAATTTCATTTTTTCAGCGATTTGTTAAGTTTATTATTATAAATTATTCATTTAAAATATTTGAAAGCGTGACGTCATATTTTTCGAGTGCACACGCCGAAACGTCGCGCAAACTGTCACACTTTGTTTCTGTGATTTGCTGTCACAGACGTTTTTTTCACAGACAAGGAAATGATATGCATATGACAGTTATGACAGCAAGTCCTTTTTTTAAGTAACGTAGTGTTGCCATATGTTATGTTTATTTTAAAATGTGACGTCATCAGAAGGTCAAATGAAGGTTATTGTTTTTTGGCAAAAATAACGCTCATCTTCCTTAATATTTATCTTAAATATAGAAAATATGGTTACTTAGATGTTAATCTCGAAATGGTTTTTGATTCAGCCCTCAAGAAAAAAAATAGTCTTTGCGAATTGGGTATTTGACAAAATATCAAATGAGTTACTTTTAAAAGGGAATTTTGTATGAAAATACTGGCTTATGACGTCACATTTTAGAGCACTCTTTTTATGTTTAATCTATTTAAAAATGGTAATAACAAGTAATTGACTAAAAGAGATACATTTTCCGAGATATTTTGTGATTTTTGTTTTAATCGAGCATATGAAATAATTTATTGTTGATCGTGTCAAATACCGGATTTGACATTTTTAGTGATTGAGAAAATGAGTACACTTTTGATGCATGTGGTCTGAGATATAGTTTTCTTTTCCTTCGTCGTTTTTAGGGTTCCGTACCTCAAAAGGAAAAAAACGGAACCCTTATAGGATCACTTTGTTGTCCGTCTGTCCGTCCGTCCGTCCGTCTGTCAAGACCCTTTTTCTCAGGAACGCGTGGAGGTATGAAGCTGAAATTTATATCAATTACTCAGGTCTACTGTCCCTTGAAGCTGTGAAAAAATCAAACTTCTAAGCCAACGCAATCAAAAGATACAGCCGTTTATGCCGCAAATTTTCGACACTTGCAAGGGAATCAAAACCTACAGGGTGCTTCCCGTGAACTCAGAATCTTGAAATTTGGTACGAAGCAACGTCTTATAGCATAGATAAAGGAAAAATTACGAAAACCATAAATTTTTAGTTACATCACATAATATATATTTTTTTAATAATTTTAAACTTACTACCCATTTCCTCATAAACGCGTAGAGGTATTAAATTGAAATTCATACCAAATACTCAGGTCTATAATACCTTTAAGCTGTAACAAAATCTAACTTCTATGTCAACGCAATCAAAAGAAACAGCAATTTAAGCTGCATATTTTGAAACTCGCAAGTACTCGCAAGGGAATCAAAACCTAAAGGGTACTTCGAGTCGACCTAGAATCTTGAAATTTGGCATGAAGCAACGTTTTATAGCACACATAAAGGAAAAATTCCGAAAACCATAATTTTTAGTTACATTACAAAATATATATTTTTTAATAAATATAAACTTATTACTTTTTTCCTCATGAACGCGTAGAGCTATCAAGTTGAAATTCATATCAAATACTTAGATCTAATTGCCTTTAACCCGTGAAAAAATGTTGTTGACATTGCAGGTTTGTACGGAACCCTCGGTGCGCGAGTCCGACTCGCACTTGGCCGGTTTTTAATAAAGAAAAGTTGCATCTAAAACTGGTAATTTTGGAAACAAATTTTCTCAATAAAAAACTTAGTACAGGATAAAAATGTGCCTTAAATATCCGCAATTTAATTATCCATCAAAAGTATACAAATTTTTTGCAATCACAAAAAAATTTTAATTGTGCGAGCGAGGCAGCATGCTCCACGTAAGAACAGCCTTAAAGACAATTAAACATCCAAATATGTGGAAACGATGTACCTACGATGAACAAGTCAGACAAAAAAACTTAGGTAATTAAACAGGAAGTTTTTAACATCTTTTGCCTCATCAACTTTCATTGGTATTGACAAGAAAGTAGGTAATCATATAAAGTAGGTACCTAGGATAAATGTTTCAATTTATTAAACAACTTGAAAACAATAATTGATTTTCTTTTAAGTCTTTTAAGTCAAGTGACTGAAATTAATAGAAATTCAATTGTGTCGAAGTTACCTTGAGTTTAACGTACCTCCAGGAGTATTATCATCATCAACCCATTGTGTCCCCGGCACGGGTCTCTTCCCTGAGGAAGGTATAGGCCATACTCCACCACGGGGGCCAAGTCCGGATTGGTGGAGGCTTGTAGACTAGTGGCTCGTCTACTGTCAGAAGTTGTCAAGCCGCCCTAAGGCCTCTGACTTGGCTCAACGACTGCCATCTATCGACAGCAGCCGGCACCAACAGCTTAACGTGCCTTGCGAAGCACGGAACCGCTCGGAAAAATGCCACTAGCGTTAGGCATAGACGGCGACCCGTCCATGCACTGAACGCGCCCTGTGTTGCTTAACCTTCGTGATCGTTTAAGATCACTCAGGCAGCCGGGGCTACGAGCGATTATTATATATAAGGAGTATTATATATAACACAATATACTTAGATAGTCCATTTTTCAAAAGTGTCATTCCGTCGACATACTTCGACCAAATAGGGGATGTATTAGCAAAGGGCAAGATAAAAAGAACCCGAAACCGGCGTGCGTGCATGCAACGACTAATGAATGTTGAGAAAGTGATCTGTCAGGATCGTAGCAAGTGGCAGTCCCTGGTTTCTGCCTTCCCCTCTGGAATACAGGCGTGAGTTTATGTTATGTTATGTAATTCCGTCGTCGTCGTCGTCGCCTTGTGTTCCCATAACGATAATCTTTATTGCCCCAAAGACCTTAATATCACCGCTATCAATAATACGGTAGTGGGTGCGAAACAGTTTAGGTCCCTAATCGGCTGCGTTGCATGCTAAGTGTCTACCTGCTGTTTTTCGGTAGAGTGAAACACAAAGTCGAGCTTATCAGAAAGGAGTTTAGGTCGGTTTTGAAACACTAGGTGTCCTAAAAGCAATGTTCATTATAGGCACAATCGTGTACGTTCACTTTAGATACTAGCATAACAAAATAGGGAAGTTCCTACTTGGTTCTTCCTTTTGGAGAAAAAGAGAGCTCAAAGCTCTGAGCAAATATTTTCTCCCACTCCCAGAAATCCCACTACATGGCACAGGTGAGGTGTTATCTTGGAGAGAGAGTTATGAGTTTAATCACCACGCGTGCCCACCGCGGATTGGCGATTGTAAGCGCTGTGGTAAATGGACGACTGGACACCTCAGACACTCAGGTTTCCTCACGCTTTTTTCCTTACTGTTAGCGAGCGGTTGCTACTACAATTTCACGTTGTATGTTGTAATTTACATATTCATGTGAGGCCTGCGTTGTGAAGATGGGCTACACCGTAACAAATATTTATTCATAAGTACTTGATGTTAATTACTTTATTAAATGACCTTAAAAAAGTAGATAGGTAAATACACCTACTCAGGCTCCCTACACAAACCTGCGAATCAGCGCGATGCGAATTCGCAACGCAGAAATGCGGTGCGATTTCGTACTGAACGTATTTTGTTAACTAGGTCGTGACATGGATCGTAAAAAGAAGTGCTCACTTCTGTTATTATATTGCTAAGAGGATACGTGCAGGAAAAATAAACAAAGAAGATTTTGGGTTCATCCATTTATTACTATTACGAACGCCAGGGCGAATCAATTCGCAAGTTCTTGCCAAGCTTCGCGCTAGCTCGCAGATTTTTACGATGCGACGTCGCACATCGCAGTTTTGTGTACGGGCCCTTAGACCTTACTGACAGCATGCCTATGCCTAATACTCAATTGTAGTTTAGAAACACCAATTGAACCTTATTTTGTCTTATTATGCCTTAGAGAGCTCACCTATAAGTGCATTTGCACAAATTAAATCATTCCAAAACAACTGTCATTATCATGCTGGCCTTTAACTTGGCTGTTCGTATTCGCGTATTTGGCGATGTTTTATAACACAATGGAGATCTTACGAGACCATTGCTAAAGGGCCGGATCAAAAAATCCGGCAATGGTTGCTTAATATTTGCCAAATACGCTAATAAGAGTGGCCAAGTGAGTCTTTAGACATACTTTTGGCTTACATAAAACACTAGTTTCTGTCACATAGACTCGGTGAAACGTGCAAACTTCTTATGCCATGTCTCTCTATCAAGAACGAATCAATCGTCCACTGCTCCGCGTCCACATAGGCCTCCCCAAGCACGCAACTTCTTTCTGTCCGTGGCTATCCTCACTCAGCCACTGCCAGCAATCTGCTGCAGATCTTCGTTCTGTGTGGGCGTCCAACGCTGCGTTTGACATGTTGGTGTTCTCCACTGGAGATCCAAAACTATCTAATACCTATTATAAAAAATCTCGTGTCACAGTGTTTGTTATCGAACTCCTCCGGAACGGCTTCACCGATTTTTATGATTTTTTTTTGTGTGTATTTGGTAGGTCTGAGAATATGACAAAACAACTTTTGCCGGGTCAGCTATTAATTATATAAATATGTAAGTAGGTACGTATCTCTAAAATGTCCGTAATTTTAGTAATTTTATTTTCTAATTTTGTTGCGACCTGTAACAGAACTAGGAATTATAATTACATAATATGATAAAACTACTTTAGCCGGGTAATTATATAAATATGTAAGTACATATTTACCGTGTAGCGCCGGGTTAAGAATAGTTAAGAAGGCGACTAAGGAAATCAATGACCAGGAGACGGGCAGCAGCGTCTTTCTGAGATTCCAACCGCATACTGCGATCGCCAACCCGCCTGCCAAGCGTGGCGATTATGGCAAAACCCCTCATGGTTAGGAAAACCATGAGCGAGGTCTATGTCCTGCAGTGGGCTACAAATGGCTGATGATGTAAGTACATATCTCTAAACTGTCCGTAACTTTATTTTCTACTTCTGTTACGATTTGTAACAGAACTAGGAATTAAAATTACATATTTTGTTAAAAGTAGGTAAGTATACGTTCTCACTATTTTGCAATCATCAAAAATGTTAGAATCTGTGAGCATTATTTGGGACATACATTATTCATTTATTAATCCTTTTATTGCACTCAAAATAACACTCTCCTAAGTTATAGTTGGAAACTTCTTTCAAAAAGCGTCCTACCAATATGCCATTATTTTTCTATTGCTAATTATGTATTATATTCTGTGCAATAAAAGCGTAGCGAACTCGCATTATAAAATACAAATCTGAGCCTAGAACTAGAACCACTATCTCAATAAGGTCGCATTCTGACAGGCTTCGCTGGAAGTGCGGCAGGTGGGGCGGCGCGCGGTGAGCCAGCTGGCCGGCAAAGGAATGGGGGACGAAGTGCTCATAATACACTTCAATGACGTCTACAACATTGAACCTACTACCAGTAAGTAAATCTATCTAGCTATCTTTCCTTACAGCCTATGAAAGACGCCCACTATTGGGCATGGCCCTCTTCACCGTCCACCAACCTCGCCGGTCCTCTAATATTACTATGGTTTCAATTCCGCCTTTTTTGCGTGGATGATGAATAACAGTCGATTTTTTTTGCTGCTATCGCCATTTTGATTTTCAAATTTCTGGGGAGTTTACCCAATTAGGCAAACATACATTATCATGTCAGTTGTTCGAAATCCTTCAAAAAAAAAAGTCGCTATTTGTCTCTGCCCTGTGCTAATCGCTTGCCTCGAGTTTACAACTTGGCAATTTAATCGCTCCTGCGATACTCGGATGTTCCACCTATCCTTGACCGCTTGGCCCGAGAAAGGTATGCGCTCATTGTCTTCCTTTCCAATAATGACCGTGCCAGTGTGATTCGGTGTGAGTCGGTGTGATTTAGTTTCGCCGATGATGTTGAATACAGAAGTTAGATGTCCGGTTTCCGGATTCCAAAATTTCCTCATAATTTTCCGTTTCGTAAACAGTTTTCTGTTTTGGGTATGAGTAATAATTTTACTACAAACGTGTGTATTGCAATTTCATCTACGGGCCTTCTGCGGACCTGACTACATCGTCCGACCATCGGGCTGCTGGTCTACCCACTGACCGCCCGCCGCCCGCTTCTCGGTGATTTCCTATATTTTAATGTTTCAGGTGTGGAGCCAATCGGGGGTGCGCTGCGATTCAGCACAGCGGTAAAGGCGCTCCATCACCTGAACCCGCTCGTGCTGTTCAGTGGAGATGCCTTCTCGCCTAGTATGCGTAAGTTATCCCTCTTGGTACTTGCCTGGTTACCATAGCATAGGGTATCCTAGTTTGGGACCGGGACAAGCGAGCTTGGAAGTTGTTTATATTAATTTATTGTTACATCTTCACAGTGAGCACATTCACGAAAGGGGAACAAATGGTCCCAGTACTCAACGAAATCGGCACACATTGCGCAGTTTTCGGGAACCACGACTTTGGTAAGTATTCCTCAACGCCAGTTTTGGATTTCTTAGACGCATAGAGTCAAAAACGTAACGGTTCTACAGAGAATGCATAAGTGTTTGGAGCTATTAAAGACCATAAAGAGAAGAAAATTGCAATACATGGGTCACATAATGTGAAGTAATAAATACGATCTCCTGCAAGTGATCAGGGAAAAAATTTGCTGCAGAAGTCCGGGCGGTAGAAGAACTCACTGGCTACAAAAAGTGACTGAATGGTTTCAGATAGGCACCATCGATTTGTTCCGAGCCGCCACATGACGGGTCACACTGGTCACAATGATATACGAGATGGCACCACAAGAGGACAAATAAGTCATGGATCAGAAACTGCTTAAGGCATTACGGGGGCATGTCGGCGGTGATTCAGCCTATACCTACTTCCTCTTGTAAAACCCTTAAAAATATACTTACTAAACCTGTTATACGAAGTGCTAGGAGAAAATTTGAGAACGGGGAGAGACTTCCACCCCATATTGTTCCTAATATAAATAATACGTTGCCAAAATAACTTTTTTGTGAGAAAAATTGAATTTCGAAAAAAGTATTTAAGAAAAGGGCGGCAAGGGTTTGGCTTGATCAGCTGTGATAACTTAACACAGCTGGTCGAGTCAATCCCCCCCCCATTTTTTCTATATACTTAGGTACTTAATGTTTGTTTTTTTACATTTGCGTTTATAACCAAATTTGTGGCCAATCTCCAATGGGACATGTAACTTAATCAATTCGCCATCAACATGTTTCTGAGAAGTTATGGCTTACAACAATGCCAAATACTTAAGCAAATAACTGCCGATGAACTGCTGCACAGTTTGGCAAATTTCTCAGCCTTTTTGTTATTGTATTTTATTTTCTTTATTAGGGAAAATAATGTATCTTGAACAGATAACTTAAACGTAAAATAAATATAATAGTTATTGTACATCCAGCTCCGTTACCCACATTTTACGATATTCTTTTTATTAAACAAAGTACCTGATCAAGATTATTTATTTTTTCTTCAATAAAATCCAAAATAAATCTGAGAGAAGGCCTGTGTCCCGCAGAGTAGGACGTATGTGGGCTGCATTAAATTATATACTTACTGAATATATAAATTTTTTTCTTACAGATTTCGGCCTAGAAGTGCTCTCGGGGCTAGTCGCCAAATGCAACTTCCCGTGGCTGATGTCCAACGTGATCGACAACGAGACGGGCCGACCGCTGGGCGACGGCCGCATCACGCACGCGCTCATGGCCAACGGGCACAAGATCGGCTTCATTGGCCTCGTCGAGCAGGTAGGGTCTCACGGTGTTACTGAGAGATATAATCACGCGAGAGAGTCATCCTGCGGCGCTAGAAAGTCACGTCGGAGAGTCAGCCTGTGGCGCCTAAATGTCACGTGAGTGAGTCAGCCTGCGGCCTTAGAATGCTATGTGGGAGACTCAACCCCAGTTTCTCGTACACTAACACGCTGTTAATTTACTGTTGAAAAAAAAACAGTGACAGCTGTTAACAGTAGATTAACAGCTTGTTAGTGTACGAGGAACCGGGGGTCAGCCTGCGGCGCAACGATGTCACGTGGGAGAGTCGGGCTGCGGTGCTAGAATGTCACTAACCATTGGTGCTAGAATGTCACTAACCAGTGGTGCTACAATGTCACTAACCAGTGGTGCTACAATGTCACTAACCAGTGGTGCTAGAATGTCACTAACCAGTGGTGCTAGAATGTTACTAACCAGTGGTGCTAGAATGTCACTAACCAGCGGTGCTAGAATGTCACTAACCAGTGGTGCTAGAATCTCACTAACCAGTGGTGCTAGAATGTCACTAACCTGTGGTGCTAGAATGTTACTAACCATTGGTGCTAGAATGTCACTAACCAGTGGTGCTACAATGTCACTAACCAGTGGTGCTAGAATGTCACTAACCAGTTGTGCTAGAATGTCACTAACCAGTGGTGCTAGAATGTCACTAACCAGTGGTGCTAGAATGTCACTAACCAGTGGTGCTAGAATGTTACTAACCAGTGGTGCTAGAATGTCACTAACCAGCGGTGCTAGAATGTCACTAACCAGTGGTGCTAGAATGTTACTAACCAGTGGTGCTAGAATGTCACTAACCAGCGGTGCTAGAATGTCACTAACCAGTGGTGCTAGAATCTCACTAACCAGTGGTGCTAGAATGTCACTAACCTGTGGTGCTAGAATGTCACTAACCATTGGTGCTAGAATGTCACTAACCAGTGGTGCTACAATGTCACTAACCAGTGGTGCTAGAATGTCACTAACCAGTTGTGCTAGAATGTCACTAACCTGTGGTGCTAGAATGTCACTAACCAGTGAGGCTAGAATGTCACTAACCAGTGGTGCTAGAATGTCACTAACCAGCGGTGCTAGAATGTCACTAACCAGTGGTGCTAGAATCTCACTAACCAGTGGTGCTAGAATGTCACTAACCTGTGGTGCTAGAATGTCACTAACCATTGGTGCTAGAATGTCACTAACCAGTGGTGCTACAATGTCACTAACCAGTGGTGCTAGAATGTCACTAACCAGTTGTGCTAGAATGTCACTAACCAGTGGTGCTAGAATGTCACTAACCAGTGGTGCTAGAATGTCACTAACCAGTGGTGCTAGAATGTTACTAACCAGTGGTGCTAGAATGTCACTAACCAGCGGTGCTAGAATGTCACTAACCAGTGGTGCTAGAATCTCACTAACCAGTGGTGCTAGAATGTCACTAACCTGTGGTGCTAGAATGTTACTAACCAGTGGTGCTAGAATGTCACTAACCAGTTGTGCTAGAATGTCACTAACCAGTGGTGCTAGAATGTTACTAACCAGTGGTGCTAGAATGTCACTAACCAGTTGTGCTAGAATGTCACTAACCAGTGGTGCTAGAATGTCACTAACCAGTGGTGCTAGAATGTCACTAACCAGTGGTGCTAGAATGTTACTAACCAGTGGTGCTAGAATGTCACTAACCAGCGGTGCTAGAATGTCACTAACCAGTGGTGCTAGAATCTCACTAACCAGTGGTGCTAGAATGTCACTAACCAGTGGTGCTAGAATGTTGGTTTATGGTGCTAGAATATCATTACAGAGAGTCTACAGAGAGAGTGACGGCCTGTGGCATTAGGTCACGTGGGAGACAGACCTTCTAATGCCGCAGCGACGGCCTGCGTCGTTAGAATGCCAGGAGAGAGAGCTGAGTTAGATCGATTCAAAATAGCCTATAAGGCACTAAACATACCGTGGGCCCAATTTGTCGATGGCTAATGTCTGACGTGATCGACAATGAGACGGACCGACCGCTAGGCGACCGCCGCGTCACGCACGCGCTCATGGCCAACGGGCACAAGATCGGCTGCATTGGCCTCGCCGAGCAGGTAGGATTTCTTCACGGCATATAAACTGCACTGGATGTGTGAATTGAGAAAATAAACATATTTGTAATGTGCCGGAAAAATAATCACGATAAGAGATATAATCACGCGAGAGAGTCATCCTGCGACGCTAGAAAGTCACGTAGGAGAGTCAGCCTGTGGCGGTAAAATGTCACGTGGGAGAGTCAGCCTGCGTTGCTAGAATGTCACGCGAGAGAGTCAGCTTGCGACGCTAGAATGTCACGTGGGAGAGTCAGCCTGCGGCTCTAGAATCTCACGCGGGAGAGTCAGCCTGCGGCGCTAGAGTGTCACAGGGAAGAGTCGGCCTGTCGCATTTATCCCCCACGGGATCGCCTTGCCTTGTAATGTAATAACGGGTCATAATTTATGACTTATGATTATGTAATAATTTTGTATGGCAATAAACGTTTTAGCTTTTAGGATGTGACGTAGGAGAGTCAGCCTGCAGTGCTAGAGTGTTACAAGGAAGAGTCGGCTTGAGTCGCTAGAAAATCACGTCGGAAATATCGCAGACGTACATAACTGAAAAGTCGTCTTTTTTTAAATCAGTGTCTAATACTATGTTCTCTGTGAAGGTAAGTGTAGAATTTGTAGAGATATTCCAACCAGAATTTTTGTTTCAGGAATGGCTGGACACGTTAGCAACGGTAAACCCAGAGGAGGTGACTTACATAGACTTCGTCCAGGCGGGCAGTAAGCTCGCCACGCAGTTGAAACAAGAAGTAAGTGTGTAGGAAGTTTTCGCCCTTATAGCTTCCTCGCTAGAGTACAGGGTTGGCCACGAACTGGGTGGGTCGGTGGATTTACATTGAACACTGAATGAATCATTATTTATTTATTCACCGCCAAATCCGCGGTGGGCACGGGTGATAAATAAGTCCAAACTCTGTACTCTCTCTCTCTCTCTCTCTCTCTCTCTCTCTCTCTCTCTATCTCTCTCTGCAGTGGATCCTATCACCATTATCATCATCAGCCCACCTCTGCCCGCTGCTGGGTATAGGCCGTTTCCCCATCACGCAATCCTCCGCGGTCTCTCGCCATTCGCATCCACGGGCCCCCTGCCGACCTGACCACGTCGTCCGACCATCGGGCTGTTGGTCTGCCACCTGACTGCCGCCCGGTTCTCGGCTGCCACTCCGTTACTGCCCTGTTCCCCCTGCCGTCTTCCCGCCTCGCTCGTATAATGTAAATCTTACTCCACAGGGCTGCGCATACGTGATAGCGTTGACCCACATGAGAACACCGAACGATATAAAACTGGCCGAGGGTTGTAACGAGATCGACCTCATATTGGGCGGGCACGACCACGTCTACGAGGTTATGGAGGTGAACTGTTTTGAACTTTAAAATCTAGCAATGAAAGTAGCTTTTTTATTTAACTTGAAATTATTTTATTTTACTAAAGTAAGTTTGTAACTGAACGTATTTTCCGTTTTTCACCTAGGAACCTCCAAACCTTTTCAAACATCAATAAACCTGTTTTTATGATACCGTTTTATATTTCACAAAATTTGATTCCAAGTTTTTTAATTCAACTAGTTTCTTCAGAGTTCAGATACAGGCCTAGCCTAGTTTGAGGACCCTTGGAAACAATGTTCCTAATGTTAATTCCAAGTAATGTGCAGTACCTATGCTAAACAATAATTTACACCTTTCTACATAGACGTTTTACTTACTTTACTGCCAGAACACACAATTACATAAATAAAATGCTTATAGCATTAAGTGCAATTTATGTAAATTTTTTCTCCAAAGTGATCTAGATTTTAACGTTCGTTAAATCACAGTTTGTCTGCTATTTTGACTAAAATCATTTTGTTTTGAATTGATTGATTTGAATAAACGTATTAATAAATAAATAAAGACGACCACTCAGGTCGTCTGAGGTGTTCACATACCTCAGCGCTTGAAATTGCTAATCCGCGGTGGGCACGCATGGCGATTATGCCCACACTCTCTCTGAGACAAGGCCTTTGCCCTGCAGGGGGTGTTAAGAAATCTCAACATGTCAACGTTACTTGGAGGGACTGGAGGGAAAAAGAAATCTTTAATTATTGTTTTCTAATCAAAGACTAAAAAAAATCTAATGTTTTTTTTTGTGAACTGTAAAAATAATCAAAACATCGCTACGCTAGGATAAGATATGACTTTTTCAACACACCTGCTCGTAAAGTAGGTCTTATTACAGCGTATTTACACTGATAATGCAGAATATTACCCATGCCGTGCCTTTTACATTACATTATCGCACTAGTGCCTTTTCATTACATATCTTTTTAAATATTAGCAAGAAGTATTAATGTTTCGAAAACAGCTAAGTAGTTATTTGCGTAAATATAAAATTCAATTCAAAATGTGATAAATAATTAAAGAATTTCATGAAACTGCTTGTTAGCTTGTTGGTATTTATATTTTGACGGTGTATTTTTACCTATAAATACCCAATTTCAAAATTTATAAATATGTGGCTGATTAGCTACTTTGCCGGTGCCCTTATCTCAGACTTGCGCGCGCATGCAGCGCTGAGCGCGCGAAAAAATAAAATTACGGCCGCCATCTTTTAAATGGGTTTCTGTTTGTTAAGTTTAAATAAATGTGAACTTTTATCTACTTTTCCTCGCAAGTGTGTTGAAAAACGTCGTATGAAACACGTGAGCATTGGTCATTACACTTCTCGTCTCCATTAAGCCTTCGCCTTCGGCTCAGGCTTAAAAACCGACTCGAGTGTAATGACCAACATACCACACTTGTATCATAATGTACTATTAACTTACACCCTCCATAACTTACACCTTCATCTGCAGATAAACAGCAAGTACATAGTAAAAAGTGGCACAGACTTCCGGCAGTTCAGCAAAATCACAATTTCTTTCTCCGGCGAGTCGGCGCGGACCGATATCACAGACTCTCGCGTCACGACCGCCATACCCGAGGACGAACAACTGAAGGGAATGCTGGAAAAATACACTTGTGGGTACTAGCATTAGTGGCTAAATAATAACAACACAATCACTTGTCCTGGTCCCAAACTAGGATACCCCGTGCTATGGCAACCAGGCAAGGACGTCACAAACTTGGAAATACACCCACCCAAATTTGGTGTCAGATTTCAGTCAGTCAATAAGACTATTTGTCTGCTGCCACACACATAGGCCTTCCAGGACAAGTGACGTTGTGTGGAGGTTATTAATGTTATTTATAAATAAAATCAACACGAGTAGTTTCAACTACCTTTTGAGGTTGTAGTATCTATTACATTTTGGATTTCCTTGCTTAGTTTTCATTAAATAAGATAATTAATCCTTTCCTTCCGTGGATGTCGTAGAAGGCGACTAAGGAAATCAATTACCAAGAGACGGGCAGCAGCGTCTTCCTGAGATTCCAACCGCATACTGCGATCGCCAACCCGCCTGCCAAGCGTGGCGATTATGGCAAAACCCTTCATGGTTAGAAAACCTTGATGGAGGCCTATGTCCTGCAGTGGGCGTCACATGGCTGATGATGATGATGATGAAGATAAAATTTATTCATAAAATCGTAGGTATAAAGTGTACATAAGAATTAAATTTAACATAAGCCTAAACTAGGAATAAACCTGTATTTTAGGCTGTGTAGGAGCTTAAATTATTACAACGATAAAAGTTAACAATAATTCAGGAAATAAATGGTATGAATCAATAGAAACAATTAGGAAGCTTAGTACTTTAGAATTAAATATGTTACTTAAAACTACTTAACTTACAACATTCAGGAAAAAGTGATTTCCAAAATTATTGATTTTCGTATCAAATTTTCTATATAAAAAACTAATTATATAACGAAATTAGTATACCAAATGACCTCCCAATGAAATATCTAGCAAACAAAGCCTCAGGCCACATTTATAACTCTGTTAATTAAGCAAACCTGTTTTGAAAAGAATAAATGTGGAGTTTCATTGTTAGCTTCTTCTCCTCATAATCTATTAATTGTGAAACTAACAGCTCTGACGTTCATTAAGTAATCATTTTGTTTTTATAGTGAATAATTTCTTTTTACTTTGACTTTATAAAAAGTATACTTTTTTTTTAAGAGTCCAAAGAATCTCCACGCCTTATTTGTTTCAGCGATGATCGAAGGTAAAATGGACGAGGTGTTAGGGAAGTTCTGCGTGCCTCTAGAAGGCCGGTTCTCGTGTGTCCGTCGCGAGGAAACGAATCTGGGCAATTGGGTGTGTGACGTACTACTGGCTGCAACCGGAGCCGACCTGGTCATCATCAACTCCGGCACTTTTCGCTCGGATCAGGTGACGTTCTATCTACTTTTGTTCTGCACATAAAAACCGGCCAACGCCGGCCCACGCGCGCTGTAGGGTTCCGAAGAAGGAGGGGCTTTTTACCCGCTTTACAGAAGTAATTTTCAATTGAATTTGTACGAAGTTTTTCTTTTATAAGTTGGTCGACTACTACTCGTTCACTTGTAAAGACTACTTAGCCGTGATAGTCTTCCTTTTAAGCAAGAATCAAGAATATTTATTGTCAGCTTAGACATGGGTTACACATTTAGCAGTAACAGTTGCTATTTCAAATATAATCACCAAGTCTTACCTTAACAGGTGTACTCACATTCATCCGTCCTTCACGTAGGTAATATTTTTTATATGGTGGAAAGAGTAACTTGTCAGTATTATAACAACATTTTAAAATAAAAATCCTTAACTGTATGAGATCATCTTAAAAACTAAATAGCTACATATCGACATATCTGACATACTTACATAATAAAACTATTCAATATCATATTCCATAAACTCTTCCAAACTATACAATACAAATAAACTTTATTTCTCCATCCACAAATAAGGCACAAAAGAGGTGGTACAATATGGCACAAATTGAAGTAATTGGTGGAAGGACTATAAAAACAATAATCTAGAAGCCACTTCAGCTCCTTATATGTGCTACTGGCGGTATTATCTTCACGTTTCTACAATCAAACGTTTAGCTGGGAGAGAGCTTTAAAGCGCAAAACATTAATATTTCACAAACGGGGCCGTGAATCGAAAATTGGTTTTCCTACCCCACACTATGCTGTCGGCGAGAAAAAGAAAGTATCCGTAATTTAAGTGGTCTGTGGCGGAGATTTTACAAGACGTAAATGAACTGCATCCGAGGAGTGCTTTAGTTAGAGGAATCGTGTTTTTATAAATTAGGCCGCTATTGTGTCTGCGTCCTTATTCGAAAACCTTTAGAATGCAATGAAGAACGTAAGAAAGAGAGAGAGAGAGAGAGAGAGAGAGAGAAAGTCCCAATGGAAATATTTTTTTTTTATTATTATTTATTTATTACTTTATTATTAGTGTAATTAGATTTTTCCCATTTTTGAGATCTAGAAAGTGAACTTGAAAGTGATCTGTCAGGATCGTGGCAAGTGCCAGTCCCTGGTCTCTGCCTATCCCTCAGTGATACAGGCGTGAGTTTGTGTATGTGTATGTATGTGAGATCTAGAAATGTTATTTCTTTGTCCCTTATCGTCAACTCAAATACAGTGTCACTACTATCTGATCGTGAGGCATGTTTACCCCTTTACAACGAATCCCTTCCCAGGTCCACCCGGCTGGCGACTTCACCCTCCGCGACCTGTCGTCGATAATCCCCATGAGGGACCCTCTGGTGGTGCTAGAGGCCTCTGGCGAGACAGTCCTGAAGGCGCTCGAGAACTCCGTTAGCAAATACCCGAGCATGGAGGGACGGTTTCCGCAGGTAACGATACAAACTTCCCCGTTTAACGGTCGACAGGACATAAACGTCTGACCCCCAATTTCTCGTACACTAACACGCTGTTAATCTACTGTTAACGGCTTTCAATTGACCAAGGTGCATACAAAAAAAAAACCACTGACAGCTGTTAACAGTAGATTAACAGCTTGTCAGTGTACGAGAAGCCGGGGGGGGGGGGGTTACAGACGTGAACTCTGATAAGTTACGTTGACGGTGTGTGCAAGAGAAATGTAAAGGTTGTCCTGATGTCGACTGTACCTAACATAACATAAACTCACGCCTGTATCCCTGAGGGGTAGGCAGAGACCAGGGACTGCCACTTGCTACGATCCTGACAGATCACTTTCGCTTCCTCAACATTCATTAGTCGTTGCATGCACGCACGCCGGTTTCGGGTACTTTTTATCTTGACCTTTGTTAATACATCCCCTATTTGGTCGAAGTATGTCCGTCTGGGTCGTCCCTTACCGGCCCTTCCATCCACATTCGCTCGATATATTTGTTTTGTCAATATTTCTTCCTTCATCCGTACCTGTACCTTTGTTCGGAAAATTGCAAAGGACTTTTTCATTACATTATCCTATCCTACTAATATTATAAATGTGAAAGTTTAAGAAGATGTTTGAATGTTTGTTACTCAATCACGCAATAACGGCTGTACGGATTTGGGTGACATTTGGTATGGAGATAGTTCGAGTCCCGGGGACGGACATAGGACACCTTTCATACCAGAAATTACCCATTCCATGCGGACGAAGTTGCGGGCAAAAGCTAGTATTACATGAACTCGATACTGGAAAACAAAAGGGGAGGCCTTTGCCTAGCAGTGGGACACATTAGGGGCTACATATAACGAAAATAACATAAACTCACGCCTGCATCCCCTATTTGGTCGAATTCTGTCCGCCTGGGGCGTCCCTTGCTGACCCTTCCACCCAGATTCGCTCGATATATTTTGAATTTTTTTATATATTTATTTCGTCAATCTTTCCTCCTTCATCCTCTCAGTATGTCCAAACCAACATTCCTTTCTTAATTCCAGTCACTACATCTCGTTTGAATTTCCTCTAAACGTACTATTTGATATGAGGTTGCCTGGAAGAAATTGCTATTATCAATAAGGCCGCCAATTGTAGCTTTTATTTTGTCATTGCTGTTTCTGTAAAAAAATTTCCGGTATACAATAAAGAATATTCTTATCTTATTTCATATTGTCTCATTTAAGGTGGGACAATTCCCATACAAATGATTATTTCTAAATATGTTAAAAGATACATAATTATACACTGGAATTATATCTGTCTGCATTAATTAACATTTTTATTTGCGCCAATATACAGTTTCTTAGAAAATAACACTGGTTTAATAGCTTAAACGAGTTCGACAATTTAGTCCATACAAACATTATCGATCTTATTTAACCTATTAAACTACAGTTTTATTCAAGGAAATGTGTATTGGCGCAAATAAACATCTTAATTAATGCAGACAGACATAATTCCGGTGTACAATTATGTAATTTTTTTAACAAATTTGGAAATAATCATTTGTAAGGGAATCGTACCACCTTAAAGTAACACCACACACGCTTATCAAGGACCTTCTTTTTACCGATGAATCCTACTTTAGGTTTTTCAGCCATACCCAAGGCTCATACTAGAATTCAGTAGTTATTTCTTCTTATTTGCCAACTTTGTGGCCTTCAACTCCCACGCCACTGGAATGGTACGAAATTGTACCAGAAATTTGGCCTACTAGATCATTACCTGGCGTGTTAGCTTTCTAGTTGTCAGCTTATAATTTATATTCTTTTTGTTGCACTAACCCGTGCTGAGGACAATTTTAAAAACCTATTTGGAGGCTAAAACTTCCCACCCATGCCGGGACTTCAACCCGCGACGTCTGGCTGACCATGCCAGCGCTCTCCCAACTGAGCTAATGGGCAAGTGCAGGCATCAGTGAAATTTCGAGCCCCTTTACAAACTTTCTCTGTATTACGTACAGGCAGCGACATCTGGCCGAAGCAATTTACATCACTTGCAGCCACGACTAACCCACTTTGCAATTAGGTTCTTACATCGGAATGATATCGCTGTACCAACATGATTATATTCTTTTTGTTGCACTAACCCGTGCTGAGGACAATGTTAAATTTTAAAAACGTTTTTTACGGTTTTTAAAAAGGCTTATAATTTATTTATTTATGAATTCTCAGGTTGCCGGAATCTCGTTCGCGTTCGATCCCTCCAAGCCGGCGGGACAACGGGTCGCCTCACAGGTACATAAGCAGCCTATTACGTCCCACTGTAGGGCACAGGCCTTCTCGCGCGGCATCGCGGATTGGCGATTTGAAGCGCTAAGGTATATGAATAGCTCAGACACTCAGGTTTCCTCACGATGTTTTCCTTCACAGTTAGTGAGTGGTATTGCTACTATAACTTCACAAATGTACATAACTGGTACAACCCTTTGCATAAGTTTGCTGTAGGAAGAGGTCTTATCTCACACATTTTTTCGAGAAAATAGGTAATTTTGAGGGCTTCGGCTGAATTAGTTTTTAAAGCGGAAAAAAAGAACCAGAGTCTACCAAACCGGAAGTACGTTATGCACGGAACTACGTCATCAATTGAGACCCTACGAGCTGTCCGTTTCTAGTTTTACCATGATTCGATACAAAAACTCTTTAAATAAACAAAACTAAAAATACTCCTAATCTATGCAAACGTAAAAAATATATATATTTTTACGGAATACAGAGATGTCAATATTTTGGCGTTACACACTTATTTACAAAATACGAGAAATCAGTGAATGTTTATTTATAATTGTAGCATTATATTTAATGACCTTATACCTTTAAAATGAAGTACCATTTGTAACTATTGTCAATATTTAGGACAATGCCCATTGACAGCTAGTTTGACATAAATCGACATTCAGAAATGACGTTTAAAGTACTTTAAGTACTTTCTGTACTTGCGTATTAAGCAGAGATGTAGTAACATTTTAGCTAATTAATGTTTTTATTTTTACTTTCCTTAAATTCGCAAGCACAGTGCTTACCTCGGGTGAAAGACTTATTTATTCATTTAGACTTATTTATTTTTTAGTCCCGCGACGACGTTTGGCGCCCGAGCGAAGCGAGGTAGCGTCACTTTCACTTCTAGGGTGTCACTTCTATTGTTTTCAATGTCAGGTGTGCAAAGTCGGCGACGAGTACCTCCAACCGCAACAGATGTACCGACTAGCTGTTAAGCAGTATCTACACTCCGGGAACGACGGGTTCACCATGCTGCCGCCTTGCCGGGTTCTGGTGAGTCCTCGGTGACCGCAGACGTGAATTATTATTTAACATATACACATAAACTCACGTCTGTATCCCAGAGGGGTAGGCAGAGACCAGGGACTGCCACTTGCCACGATCCTGACAGATCACTTTCGCTCCCTCAATATTCATTAGTCGTTGCAAGCCGGTTTCGGGTACTGTTTATCTTGCCCTTTGGTAATACATACCCTATTTGGTCGAAATATGTCCGCCTGGGACGTTCCTTAACGGCCGTTCCACCCACATTCGCTCGAAATATATGTTTCGTCAAACTATCTTCCTTCATCCTCTCCACGTTTCTAAACCAACGATTAATTAATATATTATTAAATTAATTAATATTTACTTATTATATTACTAATATATATAGTTTAATTATATTATTCTTGTTATTGTTTTATTTAATAGGCTATTTGGCAGGTTTCTGAAAACCATCTAGACTTTTTTGTTTTTGGTCATTGAGTGCTCAGAAAGTGGTAATTTTAAATTCTTTCGTGTATTCCTTCTAAAAAAAGCAAATAAAAATCCAGTTCTTAAGTAAGCCGCCAAAACGCTATCTTGGGCAATATGGCGTCGAAAAGGAATCAGCGACATCACTGGTCAGTAAGCCAACAAACGTCAACTCCAGTCATCATGAGCAGCCTATATACGTCCGTCCCACTGTAGGGCACAGGCCTTCTCTCAGAGAGAGAGAGTATGGGCTTAATCACCACGCGTGCCCACCGCGGATTGGCGATTTCAAGCGCTGAGGTATGTTAATAGCTCAGACACCCAGGTTTCCTCACGATGTTTTCCTTCACCGTTAGCGAGCGGTATTGCTACTATAACTTCACAAATGTACATAACTTAGAAAACAAAGTCATAGGTACACACCCGCACTGTGGGTCGTACCTGGGTCTCCCGCTTCCGAGTCCAATGTTCTACCCACTAGGCTACCACCACTTCTCCAGCCTCTCAACTCCAGTACTACTAGGAAGAATGGCGACTCCATAGAAAAAGTGGCTTACTAAAATTGACTGTAACGCCATCTAGTGTGTGCCCCAGAGCGACAACTTTTAAATATAAGGGCGCGGAAAAGCAAATAGGTGTACTACTATAGGTTCCTTGACATTCTACACTTGACAGATGCTATATTATATTATTTTTGTTGCACTAACCCGTGCTGAGGACAATTTTAAAACCTATTTAGAGGCTAAAAATTCCACCCATGCCGGTACTTGAACCCGCGACCTCTGGCTGACCGTGCCAGCGCTCTCCCAACTGAGCCAATGGGCAAGTGCAGGCGTCGGCGAAATTTCGAGCCTCTTTACAAACTTCTCTGTATTACCTACAAGCAGCGACATCTGACCGAAGCGATTTACATCACTTGCAGCCCCGAGTAACCCACTTTGCAGTTAGGTTTTTACATCTGAATGATATCGCTGAACCTACATGATTATATTCTTTTTGTTGCACTAACCCTTCATCATCAACCCATTATGTCCCCACCGAGGGGCACGGGTCTCTTCCCTGAGGAAGGTATAGGCCATACTCCACCGCGGGGGCCAAGTCCGGATTGGTGGAGGCTTGTAGACTAGTCAAAAATCAAAATCAAAATATGTTTATTTTCAGTTTCAAACTTAATGTAGGTTACAATTTGTTGGGAGATTCCTTTTAAGTAAGAAATACCTGTGCCAGGAAACTCCCGCTCTTCCTAATTGATTAGCATTAATTTATTAAGTTAATTACAGTTAACAATGGACTTAAATTTAGCATGCAATAAAATAAAGTAAACAGCAAACTCACCACAAAGAATCGAAAATCAATACATTACTATTATTATATTTTCAAATTGTTTAACGAAGTCTTAAACAATGAAAACCTCCATTAGACTTCGGAATTTATCACATTTTATATTTTATAATTAAATTATTTTATTATATTATAATAAAATATGACATTATATGATACGATATGATATGTTATGATATAATATGATATGACAAGACATGATATAATATGATAATATATAATATGTAAATATAATACAATATAAAATATCTGTATAGTGTAAAATAAACTGCTTATTTTATGTGTTTCTTAATAAAAGTTTCTCTACATCGTTATAGCTTAAGGAGTCTAGCCATTTTATTATTATCTTTTTACATTCGAAATAAGTTTTTTCATGAATATTTAGCATTTTATTTATTTTATTATAGAGAAAAGATGATTGCGCGCTGTACTGCATCCTAGCAAAGTTAGTTCTTATTAAAAAACAAAATCAAAATCAAAATCAAATTTTTTTATTCAAAGTAGCACAGAAACTGCGACTTAATGAACGTTACAAGTTAAACTAGGTGTCCATTTCAAAATCTAGATCATATTAAATGGGTTTTAGCTACTAAGTCACTTCTTCTTTTACTTTTTACGTTAGGGTTATAAGGTAAATTTTTGTGTTTTTTAACAGGATTTGTAGTATATATAATTTTCTAATGGATAAGAGGTTGCTTTCTTTATATAAACTTTCTGTGGAATATCGTATTTTCTTAAAATACATCACCTTAATAAGACCACGCTGCACTCGTTCTAATTTTAGAAATTTAACCTTAGATGCACCGCCCCAAACCGGGATACAGTACATTAAGACCGATTGTACTAGGGCGATATATATTTCATTTAGTTGATTTTTTGGTAAACCTTGTTTGTTAAGTACGTTGGAATTTCGAGGTACAATATGTCTTAGTGTTTTAAATATCCAAACCAGTTTTCTTAACCTAGTTGCGACTTGCTCCAGTTGTAAATGCCATGATAGTCTGTAGTCAATAATAACGCCGAGGTACTTTGTATGAGTAACTTTTTCTAGTTTGGGGCAGTTACATATTCTGTCTGCGGTGGTATCGTTACATGTGTGGACATTTATTTCGAAATCGCTTTGTGGTTGTCCTCTGATATTGAGGCTGAAGCAGATGTAGTTTGTCTTCTCTGTATTTAATGTGAGAAGGTTATTATCCAGCCAGTGTGAAACCAGAGTCATTCCTCTTTCTGAGCTTTCTTTAACAGAGTTCCAGCAGTCTCCGTGGAAGACAATAGCTGTATCGTCAGCATAGGCAAAGGTTTTGGCGTTTTCTATACTATGATTACAGAGATCGTTAATGTATACCAGAAATAATGTGGGTCCTAGCACGCTCCGCTGTGGAACTCCATAGGTTACGTCAGCGTCTTCACTTGTAAATTGGTCCAGTTTAACCCTTTGTTTCCTATCTGTTAGGTAATCTTTGAAAAGTTCGAGCGGAATACCTCTGATACCCATTGCTTCCAGTTTACGAACTAGGATTGGGAGAGAGACGGTGTCGAAAGCTTTTTTAAGGTCCAAAAATACTGTTAAACATTTTGATCCTTTGTCGAGTTCCTTTACTACAACAGTGGTTAGAGCCGTCACCGCGTCTTCGGTGGATTTTGACTGTCTAAAACCAAACTGTGCAGATGATATCAATTTATATTTTTCTAAGTAATTTAGGAGTCTGATGTTAATTAATTTTTCAATAATTTTGGAGATAGCCGGTAATACGGAAATTGGTCTATAGTTGCTGACTTCGTCTCTCTCCCCACCCTTAAAGACTGGCGTGACTATGGACCTCTTAAGTTGTTCGGGGAAAACGCCCTTTACAAAGCATAGGTTGGCCAAGTAAGTTATTATGGGTACAACTTCCGCACAAGCCAGCTTTAAGAATTTAGTTGTTATGTTGTCGTACCCAGGGGCACTGTCCGATTTAAGATTCATTAGAATTCTGTGTACTTCCTCAGGGTCCGTGTCTAAAAGAACAAAAGAACTAGAGTGGGTCTCTAGTCCTTTTAGGTATTCATTTTGGTCTAGCTTTAGTCTACATTGTATTTTTTGTGCCAGTACCTTTCCTACATTAGTAAAATAGTTATTTACATGTCTAGTTGCTTCTAAAGGTGATGGTTTAATATTAATTAGTTCATTATTTTGGTTTTTGTTCTTATTTGAATATGTTATAGATTTTATATTTTTCCACAGTGTTTTGTTATCTTTGGATTTTTCAAGTAGTTCTTTTTCATATTTTCTTTTAATTTTTTTAATTAGGTTATTACAATGGTTTCTATAGCGTGAGTAGGTAATTTTTAAGATTAGATTTAAGGGATCTTTACGTAGTGCTTTTTGTAATTTATTTCTGTTTGTTATACAACGGAGCATGCCTGGTGTAATCCAGGGTTTTATTATTCGTTTACTTTTTGGGATTGAAATATGTGCAGTATTTTTATTGATTGAGTCTGTTAATTTTTGAATGAGACGATAAGTTATTTGATGCGGGTCATCAGAAAACAATAGCTCCGGTAAGTTAGCTTCCTGTAGCGATTTTATTGCATTTACAAAATCTAATTTAGTTTTAACTTTATGTACAAAATGTTTAAATTTTTGTTTTGTTATTGAGAGAAACGTAGTGTAATGATCTGTGGTAGTTGTGTGTAAGATTGCTATGAATGCCGAAAATTTATTTTTATTTATGTTTAACATGAAATGATCTAGGCAATTTTTTTCCCTAGTGGGTAGAGTATGGCCCGGTAGGATACCCAATTCAGATAGGGCGTTCAGGTAATATTGTCTGTTTTTATACTCGGAGGTTATTTCAGTGTCCTTTGGTCTAATGTTTATATTAATGTCTCCCGCGATAACAAGGTTCTTTTTATTCTTTAGGGTTTCTAGATGTGTAACTAACGAGTTTGTGAAATTTTCTGAGCTTGGGTTAGAGGGTGATCGGTAGATGCATAGTATTGTATTGCCCAATATGTCTATCTGTAAGCAAGATGAATGCGTCAGTTTGATTTCTTTAACCTTATGATTTATAGAGTTTTTTATGTAGACAGCTACTCCATCATTTTGATTTAATTGGGATATTGTGTTGTAAGAAGTGTATTTTTGTAGTTGAGGTAAAGGTTTAGTTTTGTCTAATCTACATTCGGTAAAAATTATGATGTCAGTTTCAAAATTAAGGCTTGCGAGGGTTAGTAAAAAGTTATCGAAATTTCGATAAATACTTCTAATATTTTGTGAAATTATTTTTAGATCAGTTTTTTTTATTTGTATATATTTAGGAAGCTCAGAACAGTCACATTCAATTGCCCGCGCTATATCTAAGCTATCAATGTCTTTTATAGTTTGTAGAGCCTCATCCATTTTGTAGTAATTCAAATCTTTCAGTCGTAACACCCTTTTTTTTATATTTGTTGTTTTATTCAGACTCTGTATCCACAGTGCAATAGAATGTAGAATGTAAATCAGAAAGTTGTAGTATATATAATAATATGTAATGAGATTAATAATAATGAATATAATATATAACATTTTACGCATATGATATACATATATAGATTGCATTGTGCAGGTTGTGCAAAACAGATAATACAGACGTGCAAAAATGAGTTTTTCTAGTCATTGTTCCTGTAGAAGTTTGTGGACTTGAGCTTCGTTGGTTATTGGTATAGCTGCGGAGGTTTCGTTTTTTCTTACATAAATTTTACCAAAAGAGGTCCAGCAGAACTTGTAGGACTTCGACTTTGCAAGGTCTCTTGCCAAAAAATGTAGTCGCGCTCCTTTTGCGGTCAACTGCTCGGAGATGAAGATTGGCGTGTCCTCGTTTTTCTTGAGTCCTAGGTGTTGCGCGCGTAGCTTATCTCTGTTTTTTGCATTGAAAGATTTGCTCGCTTTCATAATCTCACTCTTGAGAATTGTTGAGGAAGTTTCGACAATAATAGGTGCATTGCTTCCTTCTTTCTTGCTTTTTATGCGGTAGATATCTCTGATTTCAGATTTTGAGATATCGCATTTAATGTTTTTCGAGAGGCACATAACCATTTCTATAAGCTCTTCAGAGGTCTCGTTTTTCATCCTTGGAACGTTTTTCAGTTCTATGCTGGTTTTTCGATTTCCTCTCTGCATATCCTCAATTTTTTCTTCAAGAAGAATAATGTGCTCCCTGTCTTTCTTTGCCTGGCTCTCTAAAAGATCTATCTTTCTCCTAAGTTCTTCATTCTGACTGGTCAGAAAAGCAATAGAACTCTCTATGTTTTTATTCGTCTGCTGCATTTCCCTGAGGGTAGGATTAATTTTCTTAATTTCCTTTTCTTGATCTTCCATCAAAGACTTAATCACAGTCCTCATCTCTTCCTTGAAATCGCTTAGGTCAGAAACTGTCTCGTCTTCTCTTCTTCTCTTGGATCGCAGTGCTGCATAGTTAGGTGGTGTTTTTTCAGGGTCCATTTCAATGAGATTGGACTCAGACTGTGATTTTTCGACGTTCATTGTACTAGGATACTATGCGAGCCGAAACTGTTACCACGTAGTGTCCGAGTAGGTAACACCAGTGAAACCGGTCTTATTTTTGTGCGTATGCGGCGATAATGGAAGTGCTCGCTCTGATATCAGGCGGGGCCGGAAAGTGGCTCGTCTACTGTCAGAAGTTTTCAAGCCGCCCTAAAGCCTCTGACTTGACTTAACGACTGCCATCTATCGAAGGCAGCCGGTACCAACAGCTTAACGTGCCTTGCGAAGCACGGAACCGCTCGGAAAAATGCCACTAGCGTTAGGCATAGACGGCGACCCATCCATGCACTGAACGCTCCCTGTGTTGCTCAACCTTCGTGATCGTTTAAGATCACTCAGGCAGCCGGGGCTACGAGCGATTCCCTTACCGAGGACAATTTTAAACCCTTCACTAACCCATCACCCCATCACTAACCCTTGCTGAGGACAATTTTAAAAACCTATTTAGAGGCTAAAAATTCCACCCATGCCGGGTTTTTAAGATGCTATATTTACAGATCTGTGACGTCATCATAGATTCGGCCAATCCAGGTCATTTTCGATAAAATGGCTACAGACACACAATTATCAAGTTTTATCCTGGTTTTTTGGACAAATGCTACATTTTTTTTAGTTAAATCCTTTAAATCGGTCACTAGCCTATTATTATTTTGACTGCCTCGTTGGTCTAGCGGTATCACGCCTGATTACTAAGCCGGAGGTCCTGAGTTCGATTCCCATTGGGGGCCGCCGTACATTTGTACTCCTGGCCTCAGTCTGGGTGTATTTCTATGTTTGTGATGTCCTTGCCTGGTTACCATAGCACAGGGTATCCTAGTTTGGGAAATTATTATGTTGTGTTGTGTGGAAATTCTTATTATTATTGCATATTAGGGCGGCAGATTTGAGCTATGTTCTGACAAGAAACCTGATTCATACGCGCCACCATTGACAAGACCTTGTTTCCATCGTCAGGTCTCAGAGGACATGTGCCCCGAGGTGGGCATGGCCATCCAGAACCATTTCGCGGCCATCGCGGTCCGCACCGGCAAGGCCCGCCATTCCAAGCACCGCCAGTCGCTAGTCACGCTCAGCCGAAGGTATGTGGACAATGGACGCCGGTGGACCGTGATGGACATTGCTATCTTGAGCCACTTTTACTTTTGTAAGAATAGCGTCTGATGTTTTAGCATCGCAAGTCGAGTACTCAGGTAGGTACTCTTACGAACTTAATCCTGGGTCTCCGACATTACCCCTAAATCAGATGTTTTAAAATATATTTTACTCTCTAATGGTTATTATTGAAACTCTGAAAAAAGTATTGCTTTTCAATGGGATGTCGGTCATTATTTTTATGATTTTTTTTATCGCGAACATGATCATGACTACCTAGCGATAATTTAGACTCATGTTCGTTTCATTTGAGCTGTACTGAGTTTTTGATAATAAAAAAACCGGCCAAATGCGAGTCGGACTCGCGCACGAAGGGTTCCGTACCGTGATCTATACAACATTAGACACAAAGATCGACAAAAAACGGCAAAAATCACGTTTGTTGTATAGGATTTTTTATTTTTTATTTAATTATCTTTGAAGCGAATATAGAACTAAATATTCTGTGAATTTTCAAGCGTCTACCTGTTGCCGTTATTAATATCGAGCAAAAAACGGCCAAAAATTACGTTTGTTGTATGGGAGTAAATATTTATATATTTTAGTCTGTCACGAGGCTGTAGCTCATGAACCGTGATAGCTAGGCAGTTGAAATTGAAACACAGATCATGTATTTCTGATGCCGCTGTAACAATAAATACTAAAAACAGAATAAAATGAATAGTCAAGGGGGGCTCCCATACAACAAACGTAATTTTTTTGACGTTTTCTGCTGGATATCAATAACGGCAACAGGTAGACGCTTTAAATATTTACAGAATATGTAGTTTTATATAGGGATTCCCTGTAATGTTAGCTTTAAGTTTTTTGGCAATAAATAAATAAATAAATAACAAAAAAAAATCGCTTTAAAGATAAATATTTAATTTAAAATAAAAAAAATATTTGAGGCGGCTCCCATACAACAAACGTGATTTTTTGCCGTTTTTTCTCGATCTTTGTGTCCAATGTTGTATAGGTAAAGGTAGGCAACCCTTCGTGCGCGAGTCCGACTCGCACTTGGCCGGTTTTATTCAGAGATGCTTCGCACTTTTATAGTGAGTATATCACGGATGTTGATATTTTCAATTCGTTTAAGAAATAGGTCTTAAATGGCTGACGATGAGGCTGACGATTATGCAATCGCCACGCTTCGCAGGCGGGTTGGCGATCGCAGTGTGCGGTTGGAATCGCAGGAAGACGCTGCTGCCCGTCTCCTGGTAATTGATTTCCTTAGTCGCCTTCTACGACATCCACGGAAGGAAACGGTGTGACGCTATTCTTAATCCGGCGCCACACGGATGCATTGCCTTGAAATATATTTGTGATTTCTGATTTCTCCGATAGGCACAGCCTGGTGAAGACTCTTGACTGCAGCGAGCTGGACGGGCCGCCGCCGCTCCGTCGGGCCTCCTCCGTTGCCGTCGAGCCAACCCACCCGCCGCACCATCACAGGTCGCTATATCTCATACATACATACATACATACATACATACATAGATATATTACATGCATATGTTACAGCCAAAGTAATCTGGATATTATATATATTGTCTAGTCATTATATATTATAATGTCTACTCAGTTTAGATAAAGTGATAATTAACACAAAATTAATCGGTTTACTAATGTATTGCCAAAAATCGTTTCCCAAAGTATTACTTCCCAAACTATTTTCCGCAAATTATCACTTGGCAAAAAAACATTTCTCAAAACAACTTAAAGCAAATACACAGTTAGCAAAAGTTATTATGGCAAGTTATTGTTTACCAAATAAATACTTGGTCAATATTTGCTTGGCTTGGAAATTAACCTACACTAATAATTTCGGTTAGTTTTCGGTCTTACATGTTCAACCTAACACGCTCCTACGCGCTCCGCTACGCTACGCGCTTCGTCGCACCTATATTTTTAGCATAATAAACGTTTGTCTTAATAAAACTTGACGCAGTAAAATTATGCGAAATGATAATTTGACCAAATGAATAAAATGCGAAATGAAAACTTGCTAAATTTTCATTTGGGAAATGAAACTGATGCCATAAGTTTATTGGGAAGTAAAATTTGGCGAAAAATACTTTGGCTAAACGGCGGTATCCCAAATTAATCACATTTACTAGCAATTTTATATTCAAAATTCATTTTACCAAGCATTATTCAGTCAAAAGTATCGTTTGGCAAAAACGGCGGTATCCCACGTTTTGCCATATCATAATGTAGGGTACCTATGACTTTTCCATGCACCAACCTTGTTTAAGTTTGACACAAAACTAAGTTTTTTAGTGAAATATTTTTTTTTCGCTTTTATATAAAAAAAAGAACTAACACCCTAAGTTATAATATAGTAATCCTGGAACTTCGAACCTATTTTTGCTTATGTGTACTGACCTAACAAACAAAATGCGAATAATTTATTACTTTGTCTAGTGAATTTGGCGTTTATATATAATGACCAGTCATTAGGTATAATAGCTATTTAATCACTATGACTGTAACACATACATACATTAGTCGTTGCATGCACGCACAAAAAAAAAGTTTTGCTGAGAAAATAGGTAATTTTGGGAGTCTCGGCTTAATACCTCGATATGAGCTGCTTTAACTAATTTTCAAAGCGAAAAATAAAAACCAAAGTTGACGAAACATGCTCGGAAAAACGTCACCAACAAGCTGTCAGTTTCTAGTGATACCATGACTCGATACAAAACGCTCCTAATCTGTGTACACCTAGTATTTTTACGGAATGCCAAGATCTCAACAATACCTTGGCATTTTTTATTCAAAAATTAGTAGTAAAAATTTGTAAATTAGAAGGTCGAATTAGTCACACACTTATTCACAAAAATACAGTCAATCAGTTAATTTTATTAATATATTTGCCTTTAAACTGAAGTACATATAATTTGTAACTATTGTCAATATTTAGGACCTATTGTGTTACCAATCGAAGCGAGTTCAGTATTACCCGGTAAAATAGCAGTGCACCTGCCACAGTCAGATCGGTGTCTTGCGAGATACCTAGATATTTCGACGGGTTATACATCAATGAAGTCAATGGTTTGGCGTTTTTGTTTGTATAAAACCAACCATAACTTACGCTGCCACTTACTATCGGCCAATCAACGTTCACGTCGTCACGCATAGCGCACAGAATGAACCAATCACAGAGTGATTTACTCTACAGACCATCTTGCGCTGATTTCATTGGCAAAGACTAATCGAGAGGACTGGGGCCGTTTTTGAGTGTGACTTTTATGGGTTTTTTATTCGTAGAAAAAAAAACAATTATTTTTGTATTCACGCTCGCCGCTCGCTGATTTTGGGGTACTTTATACAGATTATTATGTTTCACTACACAGATTAACAAGGAGGGCGTCTTTGGACGACCTAGAGCAGCGCTCTTGTGAGCTGGCGCCTAAGATCGAGAATCGCATAGTCGTCCTGGACAAGCCTGAGGTAACGTAACGTTGTTATTTTCATAATCTGTGATCAGTCAGAGATGGTGGGGGAAAAGGTCTTTACCCAGCGGTGGGAAAAAATATTTGAAATAAAATTTAAAGATATTCTTATTTAAATAAATGTTAAAATAAGTATATCTTTGAATTTTAAGAAACAAAAAAAAATAATCAAAAATAGCCTCTTGGCGCGAGGCCCCTAGCTGATAATCCGGCCCTGCCCACTCCCGCCGTATCTAAAAATGCCAATGAGTAAGTTGCGAATAAAAATCTTTATTACATCATCATCAGCCATTTAACGCCCACTGCAGTACATAGGCCTCCTTCGTGGTTTTCATAACCATGAGGGGATTTGCCATAATCGCCACGCTTGGCAGGCGGGTTGGCGATCGCAGTATGCGGTTGCAATCTCAGGAAGACACTGCTGCCCGTCTCCTGGTAATTTATTTCCTTAGTCGCCTTCTCAACATCCACGGAAGGTAATAGAGTCACGCTATTCTTAATCCGGCGCCACACGGATAAATTAAAATGACATAGGCTCACTTTATAAGAACCTCCTATAATTTTAATGTATGAGCAGATTGTCTGACGACCTGGTTGTGATGGCGGGGAGTCGCTGGATGCGGGCGGCACTACACCGGGAAGCTTGGAAAACTGTGAGGAAGGCCTATGTCCTGCAGTTGGCGTCAAATGGCTGATGATGATGATAATTTTAATGTTTAGGTCCACAAAGATTCATATTAATGTTAAATATGATAATTAATCATAATAATAATAACTTCACACAACAAAATCGTTTGTCCTGGTCCCAAACTAGGATACCCTGTGCATACTTATCATCATATACATAAATCCCGCCCAACATCTCAGGGAGAAGGCAGTGGCTGAAAACCAGCGCAGCCCGGGTCACCACCAGCTCATTATATCAAACCTAGTTAAGCCTTACTTGTTTTTAAGTTGTATTTTGATTGAATACATACTTTTTTATCTTATCTTATCCTATCATCTGTGTACACTTGTATGAATGCAAAATTATAGAGTATATTGAGTATATAATCTGGTTCGCAGAAGCTACAAGCGCTTCTCGCCGAGAAGGCTCGCTGGGAGGCCGACTCGGTCATCAAAGAAGTCGACGACGAGGAATCGCCTTAAGGGGATCCAGTGTGCTAACGAGCGCCACCAATGGAAACGAAATCATATCTCCTTTTACGGATCGCATTTGCAAAGGAGAAATAATTGAATCGTGTGATTTTAAAACGACACAAGTCACATGCGTTTTTAAAATAACACTTGCCCATTTTTTTTTAATTAAATTATTTACACCTATTGATTTACATTAGAAAAAATATGTTAAGTTTATTCATACAGAAATCAATATAATATGCTAAAATATTGCTGTTGTAGATATTAGTATTTGAATAAATCAGTTTTTTCTATTTCCTGCAAAGTTGTAATGAAAGGACATGTGTCGTTTTAAAATCACACGATTCAATTATGGTCCCAACTGAAAATCAGTTTTGCTGGTATCATGCTGACTATAGCACACACCGGTAAAGTATGCTGAGTTGGAGCCCCTTCTTTGTTGTCACGGAGGCACCTGAGGCGTCTGGAGTCCGAGGTGGCTGGGTGCCATACATTACTGTATGGTACCCGGCTGCCTTTGACTCTATATGCCTCACATGTTCTCTTCACGATTGTTTTGTTTTATCTCTGTCTTGTTGACGTTCGTGTCTTTTGTTTGTGTACCTTTATGTTTACTTTGTGTTTCTGTGACAACTTAAATAAATATCCTCTTTCTTCTTTCTTTCTTTCTTTCAAAGTGTTTGTACAATCTCTCAATCATGTTAACAGTGATTTTTAGTATCCTCGACAAAGAACCTAGGATCACAAACCTGGGACAATTCAGAAATTCTTTAGTGCCCAAAAAGGTGTTTGTACAAAGGCGAGCTTAATACTAATAAGTATTTTCTTCCAGCTAACCTCTGGTTATGTGGATAGTGCAAGGGGCAAGGTGCCAAGAAAGGTTTATTGCAAAAAAAAAAACCTACTAGATAGCATTAATGCCAAAAACGGCCGTTCTTGGTATTAATGCTGTCTAGTCCTAGGATTTTTGCGTTATGTCAACGGCCATGGGTCCTAAAAATCACTACTAATATGATTGAGAGATTGTACAGACACTGTTTGCAAATTCGATCTGTAAAAAAGATATGATTTTTATTCCTTGGTGGAGCTATTGTTACTGCCTGGCGGCCATTGCTGGTGTAGACAGACCTACGAGGCCGTCGGTATTGATTTGCTTTTTTGTTAGGTATTTGATTTCGTGTAAAGTATTGCCACTTTGAAGCGTTCAGTTAAATAACTAGCATTAACCTTTAACCTGGGGCCTGTTTCATAGAACTACAATTCGTGGTTTACTATGACATTTCGATGTAGGTTGCAATGTCGATGAACGCACAGATTAATAAGTAGACTCTGCTACGCAATGTACCTCGAATTGTCATAAAAATCATAAAAACCTTGGCCTTTGCATCTACGTAATGAGATGATTTGTACAGCGTCCAGTGGCACCTTCACCCGCACGAGATGGGTAAAGGGACCACTCGGACGCTACAGTCCCTGGGACATTGTTTTTCAGGTGGAGTAGGCTTGGCCCGCATCTATACCATCGCGATAGCTTAGTCGGCCTAACCCACAGGAAAGACAAGTCAATACGTGCGGAGCCAACTAAGCCGCGGGTTTCCTCACGATGTTTTTCCTTCACCGTCACTTGTCATAATAAACTATGAATTGTAGTTGTATGAAACTCAGCCCAGGTCAGTATCTCATGCTGTCTCACTCGGACAATCTAAGATTTTTAGTAATTGTAATAAAAATTGTACACTTATAATGGTCTGAGGGTTTGATAGATAATAAAATCACGGACGTTTTTATTTTCCGATACTTAGGTTTTAATAAAGGAAAGTTGTATTCAAAATTGTTAATTTTAGTATCAATTTTTCTCAATCAAAAACTAGGTACTTACAGGATAAGAAAAAATATGCCTCGAATGTCCGTAATTTCGTAATCAAACCCGCAGACCGCAATTATCAAAAGTATACTCATTTTATTACAATCATTAAAATTGTTAGAATGTGCAAGCGAGACAGCACGTCAGGTGTAACAGTAACCTTAAGGCAAACGTAGAAACAGTACTATTGTTTTTTTGAAATGTCTGATTCTCTAAAGATAAAAGAATAGAGAACACTTTATTGTACACAAAAAAGGAAATCGGGGACTTTGACACTTATGATCTTATTTATAAAAACTAGATTCCTTAGAACACGTCAAAGACGCCGATTAAAATTGTCTGTGGTGGAGATTTTACAAGGAAAAGATGTAGCCACAGATTAAAGAAACAGAGTTTTAGATTGGTTTTAGAGGAATTGTGTTTTATAAATAAGGCGGTTACAGTTTTGAAAAATGTATGACATTGATATGTAACATGAATGTATAGGTACATTTTTATGAAATTGACTTGAAGCGGCAATAGATTAAGGACAGCTGTCAAAGACACTGCCCATCCCTTCCGGCACGACACCGCGATAAGTATTTATTTATACCACACCCATTGCTCGTTCATAAATGGGTTAGAAATTTCGTAATTTCTCCCTTATAAATATGCGGCGGGAAAAGTTATATGGAATTTCATTCCTGCCCTGCTAGCGTTCTTTTGTTTTTTAGCAGCGAAAATAAAAAAAATACAAACGTCAAATCTTAAAAAGGTTTTATATCAAATAATTAGAAAAAATATTTGGGAATTCTTTTTCTACTCGATTAATTGAATTAAACGAGGCTGCCAACCTTTTTCTGCACTACGAAAAAAAAGCGCTTCAATTTGTTTTGTTTTGTTAAATTTAGTTTTTTACTAAATCTATAATTTAACGGTACGCTTTTAATTATTCTAAATAATTTTATTTCCCTCGTAAGTGTAATGTAAAGCACTATGTACCACTCCGCTGCGTGTCGGGCTTAAACATACTCTCGGACAGAAATAGATCGTTTTCTCTCCTTTTTATTACACTTTATTGCACAAAGTACAAAATAGCTATTTGTAGCTTGCATAGACATTTTTTAGTAGGTATATTAAAAAATATTTTATAGCTCACGTTTTCCGAAGTCACAAGCTAGTTCCTTCATAGCCTGATATGTCACGACATACATAGCTTCTCTTTGGCATTAACCTGTTAGCTTATGACCTTGAAAAGAACCATTAAAAACCATTTTTATAGTGGCCTGATCGGGCCATTTAGAATTCTGCAGATTAATGGCCTTCCTTTACCCGAAGCAAGGAGAATGCTGGATTGAAGAGAGCCCATCTCTTGAATACGATGATGACTTAGGATCAATAGGCTATGAAATATTCGCAAGATAGGTGTTAGAAAAATGATGCAACTGAAATGGCCTGTTTCATAAAGCTACGACAGTAGGCCTGTTTCATGAAGCTACAATAGCAATAAACTTACAATAAGCATAGTCTTATAAAAAAAAATTCTCGAACTAAAACTTTCGTAAGCACTCCACATTATTCCGGATTGTAAAAAAAAATTAAAAGCAAGTAATCCGGAATTAAATTAATAGAAAGTTCTGTTTTTTTATACAATAAGTTATTTCGAGTGCCCGAGCCGAATATGATGCATACATAAAAATCTGAGTACGAAACGGGAATCGGACGTCATCGATACAAAAGAAACGAATAAGAATTGTAATCGTCAAAATCTTGGCCTTTTTTATTCAAAAATATTAAAACCTTCTTTCATTCTCGTGTGAAACGAACGTCAGAAGGACGTATGAAAGTCATACACCTATTTACAAAAACACAAGAAATAAGCGAATATTATATTATTTTTGTTGCACTAACCCGTGCTGAGGACAATTTTAAAAACCTATTATTAAAAACCTAGGCTAAAAATTCCACCCACTTGAACCCGCGACCTCTGGCTAACCGTGCCAGCGCTCTCCCAACTGAGCTAATGGGCATGTGCAAGCGTCGGCGAAATTTCGAGCCTCTTTACAAACTTCTCTGTATTACGTACAGGCAGCGACATCTGGCTGAAGTAATTTACAAATAGATTTAATAGATAGCGAATATTATAAATTTTAGATTTTAGCATTATATTAACTGCCATTATTAAAATACTGTATCATCTGTAAATATTGTCAATATTCAGGACAATGCCCATTGTCAGTGATTTCCGCCCAAACTAGGATTGGGCGGTGGTAGCCTAGTGGGTAGAACATTGGACTCGGAAGCGAGACACCCAGGTTCGATTTCCAGTGCGGGCATTTACCTATGACTTTGTTTTCTAAGATATGTACATTTGTGAAGTTATAGTACAAATACCACTCGCTAACGGTGAAGGAAAACATCGTGAGGAAACCTGAGTGTCTGAGCTATTCACACACTTCAGCGCTTGAAATGGCCAATCTGCGGTGGGCACACGTGGTGATTAAGCCCATACTCTCTCCCTGAGAGAAGGCCTGTGCCCTAGTGGGACGTATATAGGCTGCTTACGAGTATGTATGTAGGGTCGATTGGGCGCAAATTACTCACGATTGTAAGTTTATTACTAATTGTAGCTTAATGAAACAGGCCCCGTTACTATCGAATTTAGTTTGGTCATGTTGCCCTTTAATGAAATACGCCTGTGCAACAATTCGCAGACTATTTTTTTTCTTGAGGGCTGAATCAAAAACCATTTCGAGATTAACATCTAAGTAACCATATTTTCTATATTTAAGATAAATATTAAGGAAGATGAGCGTTATTTTTGCCAAAAAACAATAACCTTCATTTGACCTTCTCATGACGTCACATTTTAAAATAAACATAACATATGGCAACACTACGTTACTTAAAAAAAGGACTTGCTGTCATAACTGTCATATGCATATCATTTCCTTGTCTGTGAAAAAAATGTCTGTGACAGCAAATCACAGAAACAAAGTGTGACAGTTTGCGCGTCGTTTCGGCGTGTGCACTCGAAAAATATGACGTCACCCTTTCAAATATTTTAAATAAATAATTTATAATAATAAACTTAACAAATCGCTGAAAAAATGAAATTAGTCTCTAGAAATTTCTTCTGCTTTAAGAAAAAAATATAAAATAAGATCAAAATAAAAAATATACTGCCCGAATTTAGCAATGCGTTGTAAAGTAAAGAAAGAAAGAAAGAGGATATTTATTTAAATTGTCACAGAAACACAAAGTAAAACATAAAGGTACACAAACAAAAGACACGAACGTCAACAAAACAGAGATAAAACAAAACAATCCTGAAGAGAACAGTGAGGCATATAGAGTCAAAGGCAGCCGGGTACAATACAGTAATGTATGTACAAGTTTAAGGTTGTTTTGTACGGTGGTACACTTACTCATTCTCAGTGGCGTGACGTAACTAGTCCGAAACAAATGAAAAGGTTATGAATTAACAAGTATAACGCTGCTAACTGCCTAAATTGATGTTTTAAAAACGTTCACCATGAAATTAGAACCTATAATTAAAAAAAAATCTTTGTTCTCCTAGAAAACCGGCCAAGTGCGAGTCGGTAAACCTGTTGCTGTTATTAATATCGAGCAAAAAACGGCCAAAAAAATCACGTTTGTTGTAGGTATGGGAGCCCCCTTAAATATTTATTTTATTCTGTTTTTAGTATTTGTTGTTATAGCTGCAACAGAATTACATCATCTGTGAAAATTTCAACTGTCTAACTATCACGGTTCATGAGATACAGCCTGGTGACAGACGGACGGACAGCGGAGTCTTAGTAATTACCCTTCGGGTATCTACGGAACCGTAAAAAGGAATTAGATGGTCTACCTCATCATCTTCGTAGTATTCAGTTGCTAAGGCAAAGTTGATAATATATTTTTAGGTATTTATTGGTCAATAGTCTTCCTCTAGATTTTTTTAAAGATTTATGTCTTACCAAAATATTAAGTATATTTTGACGACAGTGAAAGTGTTTAGGACACCTCAGGATATAATCCCCATTTTCCATAAAACCGTTAGTAGGTAGAATGGCTCTCTCATCATACATATAAAGCACACTTTCCGTTGTGAGCTGTGAAATTTAATAAAATATTTATTAATATTTCTATTTCGTTGAAATTTCAGCAAGCAGTACGTAATCAAAAATGGCAGATACCTTTTATTATTGTTTGCAAACACATATCAATCATTAAGTTATACTAAAAAAATATATTTTAGGCACATTAGATAGCACAATGTTTATGAAAAGTATTTTATTTATGAAAACCTGAATGATGTGTAAAAAAAAAATATTTTACCCTGCTTACTTAGATAACTACACCTACGTGTTTTATTGATATAATTTAGTATATAACTCAGTATTTTATGTCAGGTGAAAATTCGCAAAGTATTTACAGTGCCTTCAAAAGTATGGTGATCAGAACGAGGGATTATTTTTGCGGAAATTGACATCTGATTGTATAGTTCTATGGATAAGTACGAGTCGGACTCGCGCACGAAGGGTTCCATACAACATTCGAATATTTCAAGCGTCTACGTGTTGCCGTTATTAATATCGAGCAAAAAATGGCAAACAAATCACGTTTGTTGTATGGAAGCCCCGCTAAAATATTTATTCTGTTTTTAGTATTTGTTGTTATAGCGGCAACAGAAATACATCATCTGTGAAAATTTCAACTGTCTAACTATCACGGTTCATGAGATACAGCCTGGTGACAGACGGACGGACGGACGGACAGCGGAGTCTTAGTAATAGTGTAGTGTATTTGGGCACGGAACCCTAAAAATAAATCCATCATTATCAGGCCACGACATAATCCCTCGTTCTGATCACATCTCTTAATTAGCGCTTGGCTTATGTGAATATGCCTTATTTTCTGAGCAATTCGATTGCAAACTCTGTGCTTATGTTATTGTTGTCAGAAGGTTTAAGTAGCTGGTAAGTGACAACTATAGCATTATGTAATTTAAAAATGCATGATTAATATTAAGTCACGTTTTATTTTATAGGATATTTTAGTGAAGAAAAAATATTTTAATGTGTGTGTGTGTGTGTGTGTGTGTGTGTATTTGCAATGACACTTTTAATTGTGTTACTCATTCTTCTTGGTTTGTTATTGACGAAAGCTCTTGGATTCTGTACCTAATAATTAATTTTACTCAGCTGTAGTTTCTAGAAGGATGGTCAATTAATCTTTGAACAAAGCCGCTTGTTTTTAAAGTTCGATTAATTTACGAACCACCTACGATTAAGAAAAACCGTAATGAGTGTTGTGATTATGTTTTAAATTGATGTAGGTAAGTATAATATGACACAGTTCTGCTCCTAAATTACGCGACCCAAATTCTGAATGATTCCAATCGTCTCTGTGAAATTCCATACAAATTGCTGTCGCAAACGTGAGGATTCCGACAGGATTTGGTGCGCATGATTAATTACTGTAATAAAATGAGTTAACTTTTGATGAATGCGGTCTGAGGGTTTGATGCATAATTAAATTACGGACATTTTAAATATATTTTTGTTTTCCTATGAGTACCTAGTTTTTAATAAAGAAAAGTTTTTTTCCAAAATTATTAATTTTGGCATCAAATTTTCTCAGCCAAAAACTTAGTACAGGATAAGAAAAATGTGCCTCGAATATTCGAAATTTAAATATCCATCAAACTCTCAGACCGCATTCATCAAAAATGAACTCAATTTGTTACAATAACAAAAAAAAAACATTAGTTGTGCAACCGAGACAGCATGCTGCACATAAGAACAGTCTTAACTTCAACCGTTTCATCCGGTTCGGCAGCTGATCAACCTTTACTTCATATTTACGTTTGCAAAGTCACTCTTAATGTCATAGCACATTATACCGGCGGCAGCGCAACGGTTCGGCTCCTATGCAGCAATTAACTTTTCATTCAAATTTGAGCATTAAGTTGTGTGTAGTATAGTATGTTTCATAATGACACTGTAAAAAAAGCCAACGGCGGGCAGTCAGCGCGCTTGCCGCTACCATACAACTCAAGTAGCAGCCGGCGCGCTTCAAGCGCGCGGACCGCATGCGGCGCTTCCAGCGCGCCCACTGCGAGCCGCCAGCTAATCCTAGTCCTGGAGACCTATTTTTGAATCACTCGTATGAAATTGTATCGTCGAATGCGACTTAAGTCACACTCGTCTTGTAAGTCGCATGATGTCGTTTTTCCGTATTTTTGAATCGTTCGCCTGAAGTGTTGCCAGTACAATTTGAAGTATTGTATTTTATCCTTTCCACGCAGAAATTAAAAAAATCGGAAACTACCGTAACAGAAACGGAACGTAATACTTTGTTTTATTGGCTGTTTAAATAAAAAATCTTTGTCTTTTGTTACAAACAAAACACTACTGTCATTTTGGTTTGTGTTAGTTCTAACGAAATGTCGAAATCGTTTTTTGACAATTAATCTACCAATCGCCATGCGAGACGAGTGGTAAGGACCATTCGTTGCAGTCGAGTGATTAAAAAATACGGAATTTCAGATGTCGAACGAAAATCAGTAGAAATCGAGCGCTCGACGCGATACGAGTGATTCAAAAATAGAGCTCCGGGCGTGTTCAAGCGTGCAGGATGCCAGCAAGCTTGCATCCTGCAGCGGGCGCGCATACGACGAGCTTGCACCGTATTACTTTATAATCTGTGGCGGCACGTCGCGGGCGACGCGTGGGTAGCGAGTCCGGAACTTAAGGTGATATTGTACTTACTTGTCAATCTGATACAAACAACTTTTGTTAAGGCTGTTGTTACGTCGGACATGCTGTCTCGCTCGCAGAATCTAACATTTGTTTGTTTGTTACACTTTATTGCACAAAATACAAAACATTTTTTGGTGATTGTATACTTTGGATCATCATCATCATCATCAACCCATTATGTCCCCACCGAGGGGCACGGGTCTCTTCCCTGAGGAAGGTATAGGCCATACTCCACCACGGGGGCCAAGTCCGGATTGGTGGAGGCTTGTAGACTAGTGGCTCGTCTACTGTCAGAAGTTGTCAAGCCGCCCTAAGGCCTCCGACTTGGCTTAACGACTGCCATCTATCGACGGCAGCCGGCACCAACAGCTTAACGTGCCTTACTTTGGATAAATGTGATAAATTGTATACTTTTATCACATTTATCAAAAGTATTTTGATAAATTGTTTCTTTTTGATAAATGTGATCTGAGGGTTTCGTTTATAATTCAATTACGGACGTTCATGACATATTTTCTCATCCAGTAAGTGTCTAGTGTTTGATTGAGAATAATTAATTCCAAAATTAATAATTTTCAAAACAACTTTTTTTTATTAAAAACTATTTATATAGTAAAAATAATGTATTTTTAATGTCCGTAATTTAAGTATACAGCAAACCCTCAGACATTTATCTAAAGTTTGCTCATTTTTTTACAATAATTAAAATGTTACATTGTGCCAGCGAGACAGCATGCTTGACGTAACAGTAGCCATAAGAGGCCAACTCTGGTATTTCAAAATATCAGTTGTTCCATACTACACTTAACTAGCGAATGTATGAAACATCATACATTTTAAGATTTTATATTGTTAGTCTCATAACAAAAGATGTAAAGAGTAGAATTATTACTCGCTTACGTTTCAGTGGAATTTCCTGCAACACGCCATATTATAAGTCTAACTAAAACTAAAAATCTTCAAGAAACCGGCCAGACATAAGTATTGTAAACGATACCAAAACGCTATGAACAAAGTCTAAAATAACTCTGAAAATAAAGGATGACACACGCCAACTCGGTGGCGGTCCATATATAAATCATTTACGGCTGTATTATTTTGTATGGACCGCCACTGCGTTGGTGTGTTTTGTCCTTAAGTGCAAAATAATGCAGTTTCATGCGCAAGTATTGTTTTATTATAAATCGGCTTCTGCTTAAGGCAGTAGTGCTGCCCGAAGGCAGTAGGACGAGTTATTACATTATAGACTATTGTGAATATTTAAATAAGACGCTAGTTACCGTACGTTGTGAGGTTATGTGATATTTTTTGCTCTAAGTTGCTACTGACGTAACAAATTGTTTTTTTATTATGATTACAACGATTATTTATTATAGAAAACCAGTAAGTTTTATTTATATCCCGACTTCAGACCTTACCTCCCCGAGAATAGATGTCACAAATTGAAAACTAGTAAACTTCAAAACTATAATTTATTTTTTCACATTAGTTAAAGTGTTCAATAATTATTATATTTACACATTTTACAACCTATCGAAAGAAATTAAAATGGAAGTTATTCTTGTATCTAATACCAGGTAAGTACATTCTTCAATGTTATCTGTATTTATAATTCGATAAAATACATGATGATTTTAATTTTGACAATCAAACAAAGCGATTTTTTTGCATATTTTTTTTTTACGTTGCCTCGTTTGTGTCCCTGGCAGGCAAAGGCCTCCCCCGACTCAGACCAGATGCCACTTTTGCATAATATGCACCATTAATTTTGTGGTGGTTTGAAAGACATAGCAAAATTAACGTGCCTTAAGGGGCTCCAGGGAGGAACACTAACGCCACCGAGGAAAAAAAAAACAATTATACTGTCTATTGGCAAAATAGAAATAAATAAATAAAAATATTTTTTTACAGATCATATTTGCAAAATGTGTCTGTAGGTACAATTTCTCAATCATGTAAATAGGATTTATAAAAATCCTAAATTTTTACAACCCATGGCCGTGAAGCTATGGCAAAAAACCTAAGGCTAGATAGCATTAACACCAAAAACGGCCGGTTCTTTTTTCGGCGTTAATGGTATCTAATACTGGGTTTCTTTTGCCTTAAAAATAGGAGTCCCGCAGTGATCTATCTTAGGGCCGCTCCTTTTCCTAGTCTATATAAATGATTTACCGTTTATGGTACAAAAAATGTCTGAGATACTGTTATTTGCTGATGACACGTCACTTATTTTTAAAATAAGGAGACAAGAAAATAATCTTGAAGATGCAAATAATACTCTCTCGCAAGTACTAGATTGGTTCACAGCAAATAATCTGCTGCTAAATTCTAAAAAGACAAAATGTATAAAGTTTTCCTTACCTAACGTACGAGTAGTTGAGAACAACATAGTAATTGGACATGAAAAACTAGAATTTGTAGATGATACTGTATTTCTGGGCATCACAATCGATGCAAAACTACAATGGGGTCCACATATTGTAAAATTAGCACACAGACTTAGCTCTGCAGCATATGCAGTGAAAAGAATTAGGGAACTCACTGACGTTGCAACTGCTAGGCTTGTTTATTTTAGTTACTTCCATAGTATTATGTCCTACGGTATACTACTATGGGGCCGGGCAGCAGACATTGAGACTATCTTCATCTTGCAGAAGAGAGCCATCCGATTTATTTACAAGTTAGGTAGTAGGGATTCGCTAAGAGATTTCTTCAAAGAAACCAACATCTAACAGTTGCATGTCAATACATTTATGAAAATATTATGTACGTTAGAAAAAATATCAGACTTCGAAAATGTTGGTGGCCACCATAATGTTAATACTAGAAATAAACATAAATTGTCATTTCCACTATTTAGACTTGCAAAAGTTAACACATCCTTTATGGGGCACTGTATAAGGTTCTACAACAAAATTCATCAAGATATATTAGAGTTACCTCCAACGCGATTTAAAAAATGTGTTAAGCACATTCTGTACAAAAAGGCTTACTATAACATTAAGGATTATTTAGAAGACAAAGATGTTTGGCATTAAACAGTAGATTAATATTATTTAAAGGACGATTGTGACTAGTGTTCAACACATTCATGACTAATATTTTAAGTTGAAAACTCTGTTAATTAAGTTAAAACGTGTTTTGAAATGAATAAATGTGGAGTTTCTTTGTTAGCTTCTTCTCCACATAATCCATTAATTGTGAAACTAACAACGTTGACGTTCATTAAGTAAACATTCTGTTTTTACAATGAATAAAAATATTTGAATTGAATTGAAATTGAATTAGCTTTACGGCTATGAGTCCTGAAAATCACTATTAACATGATTGAGAGATTGGTTACACTTTTTGCAAAAACGATCTGTAAAAGATGGTATGTTTTTTATCAGTGGCGCTAGTTAGCCTACTGGATCCCCTTAGGGTAATTATCCGGACTTAATAATAATTTACACAACATAGTAGGGAGGCCTATGTCCTGCAGTGGGCGTATATGCGGCAATAGCTGATGATGATGATGACACGAAATAACGCACCCCGCCACAAACATTGATCTCAACAATAAACTTAAAATCATGTGCCACCTTCGGAGACATCTGTAGGTTTTGTAGCAAAGGGATTTTTATGCCTTAAGATACCTACAGTAAAGTTAAAAAATAAAAATCACCTCTCTCCAACCAGTCACATTGCCAACTATCACAGCGCAACCTCATATTATCAATACAAATAGGTCACTCGCATATTATTATCGTCGGTCGGAATCATTGCGGGAACATCTGCAAATCACGTGTTTTTGAGTTTTTTTTATTATCATCAACCCATTATGTCCCCACCGAGGGGCACGGGTCTCTTCCCTGAGGAAGGTATAGGCCATACTCCACCACGGGGGCCAAGTCCGGATTGGTGGAGGCTTGTAGACTAGTGGCTCGTCTACTGTCAGAAGTTGTCAAGCCGCCCTAAGGCCTCTGACTTGGCTTAACGACTGCCATCTATCGACGGCAGCCGGCACCAACAGCTTAACGTGCATTGCGAAGCACGGAACCGCTCGGAAAAATGCCACTAGCGTTAGGCATAGACGGCGACCCATCCATGCACTGAACGCGCCCAGTGTTGCTTAACCTTCGTAATCGTTTTTTAAGATCACTCAGGCAGCCGGGGCTACGAGCGATTCTTGTTCTTGATTCTTCTTTGTTTTTGAGTAGGTATCTGTGCGTAATTATTAAGAATTTAAGAAAGTTTCCTAATCACTAATGGTACAGTACAAGTCAAACGTTAATTTTCGCTATTACAAAATGACTTTGAGCAGTAAAGAAAGTGTGATTTAACTGTACATGTTGAAATTTTACAGATTTTTAACGTCAATTACTCAAAACAGTATATTTTGAAATGTTCCAATAATGAATTCGACCGACGATATTTGAAGCCGCCAAAGTGCTGCTTACTGAGACCTTAGTACTACCTAGTTACTTAAGAAAAACCGATAGTTTGGGTGTGACTGTAGGGCACAGGCCTTCCTCAGGGAGAGAGGACCTTAATCACCACGCGTGCCCACCGCGGATTGCCGATTTAAAGCGCTGAAGTATGTGAATAGCTCAGACACTCAGGTTTCCTCACGATGTTTTCCTTCAACGCTAGCGAGTGGTATTGCTACTACAACTTCAAAAATATACATAACTTAGAAAGAAAAGTCATAGGTAGGTACATGCCCGCACTGGGAATCGAACCTGGGTCTCCCGCTTCCGAGTCCAATGTTCTACCCACTAGGCTACCACCGCCACCGTACATTTTCCCTATCACATTCGTCACCCTGAGATGGCACTGCTAATTATTTTATTGTTTGTTCTAACTTACTACACCATGAGGTGCATTCAAACAGATGTTTACTTAACGTCTCCCTTCCATCGTAAACCTTGCGTCTCCGTGATCATGTTGTGCCTTGTCGCTGCAAAGTGCCTGAAAGTAACTTAGAAACGACTTGTAACAAAAACTTGTCCTTTCAGTTACAGGAGAGTAACTTTTGTTCCTAGATATCTCCCGAGTGAATGTCTTATAGATGTAAACAAGAAATTTGGTCATAATTACAGACGCTAAAAGAACTTCACTGTCTTTCATAAATCCACCTTGGCACCAATGTTACTCAACGGTATTGCCTGGAGCTCCGTCTTCAGACACATGAACTCTCCAGTGATGCAGGTGATGGCGCAGCATGCCACGTTGAGCGTCCACCAGGAGAAGGTTGTGGGGAATGTACCATTGTACAGCCAACAGGCCACGAGGTGGATGCCGTAGAAAGTGCAGCTGGAAAAGACATACACAAACATTGTACTAAGTATTTTTAAATGAAGAGAAGTAGCGAAGAGGTAGCACTGGACAGGAATTAAGTGTTAGGTTTTAGAGGATGAAACCCATGAAAAAAAATGTAGGAAGTCTGTTTTTAGGGTTCCATACCCGAACGGAGCCCTATTACTAGACTTCACTGTCCATCTGTACGTCTGTCTGTCACCAGGCTGTATCTCATGAACCAGGACAGCTAGGCAGTTGAAATTTTCATAAGTACATGATGTATTTCTGTTGCCGCTATAACAACGAATACTAAAAACAGAATAAAATAAATATTTGAGGGGGGCTCCCATACAACAAACGCCATTTATTGCCGTTTTTTGCTCGATATTAATAACGGCAACAGGTAGACACTTGAACCATTCACAGAATATTTAGTTCTATATTCGCTTCAAAAATAAATACTACAAACGTGATTTTTTTGCCGTTTTTCTTGATCGTTGTGTCTAATGTTTTATAGATACCTAATGGTACGTAACCCTTCGTGCGCGAGTCCGACTCGCACTTGGCCGGTTTTTGTCTTTTCTTTCAAGATTTAAGAATTGTATTTGTCTATTCCTTGTGGCCACCAACCAGGGTGGTCTCGGTTCATAAAGCCAAAATATGAATAAACTTGCAATTGAGAATTATTTTCGCCCATTCAAACCTCAGGATTAGTAGGTGTAAGAAATAAGAAGTTAAAGTACTTGTAAAATTCTACAGTAAACCATTTTGGTGTGAATGTGCTATTTGAAAACCAGCTGTTTTGAACAGAAACAGCAAACGCTGAAATAGCATCATTGTCACACGCACACTGTCAATAACTACTATCATTGTTATGTAAGTATGTTTGTGGCAATAAATCATTCATTCATTCATTTATGTTCGGGATCATAAATTATATTTCGAAACCTTTGGTGTTATTTATAAAAACATGATTGCTTTAAAACACTCCCTAAACTCACTATAGTCTGTGTTAAAGTCATTCACTTGTAAAGTCCCTACCAAATACTGTTTTAATACATTTATGGAGTGTTAAAGAATCTTGTTTTTATAAATAATAAACAATGCCTATAAACGTCCCACTGTAAGGCACAGGCCTTCTCTCAGAGAGAATGGGCTCAATTACCACGGGTGCCCACCACGGATTGGCAATTTCAAGCTCTGAGGTATGAGAACTCCTCAGACACTTAGGTTTCCTCACGACGTTTTCATTCACGGTTAGCGAATGGTACTACACTTCATAATAATGTGCGTAACTTATAAAACAATGTCATTGGTACATGCTAGGATGCGAACCCACGACCTCCCGAATGAGAAGTCGGCGTTCCACTGCTTGATTTTATAAATAACACCACTTTATTTTAAAATACATTTAATTATACCCCATTAACTACATCTCCCAATCAAACCATTAATCTTAAAATTAGGCTCAGTGATGCAATCTTCGTCCTCATAAATAATTTATTTAATATTAATTATTACTATTAAAATTATCTTCCAAAAACAAAGTTGCATTTTCCCTAGGCTACCTGAAATCCAAGCACAGCTTCGTCCTGCCAACAACAGTCCATAGTGCGAATGCTCCAATGATTGCATTGATCACAAATGCAGCTATGACTGATCTCCCCTCATTGCCTCTAACGTGGATTTCCTGGGAAAAAAAATATTAAATTAAGGAAAATAGGAATTCTTTCAGGACGTTTGTAGTTTTCATAATAGTCTGCTGCATGCGGCAGAGTCACCTATGATAATTATCCGACATAGGCTGTCTTGTCTGCCGTCTGTCGGGGCAGGTGTCAGTGAGGCATTTGCCACGTGAGGCTTCTTGACCTGTGTAGACCCACCTATCGGCGTAGACAGGAGGGGAATAGTGTAGTAGCTATCCCAAAATGTTGGGTTTCTGCATACAATTCAATTCAAATATTTTTATTCATTACATAACATAACATTTACTTATCAAAGTTGTTAAGTTGTTAGTTTCACAAACATTATTACTCATGAATGTGTTGAACACTAGACACAATCAGAAGAAAGACGAAGAAGAAGAAGAATAATATTTATTTATACCACACCCACTCAGAAAGTGTCTCAATGTTCGCTCATAAACGGGTTGTCATTTTTTTTTTATTTACTCAAAAAAATAAAAAACCTTAATACAATACACAATGCGCTCTATCTCTAACAATATTTACTTATATTATACCTATATTATTCTTATACATAAACAACGTAAATTGAAATTCATTCGGCTTCCGTCCATATGCAAAAAAACCGTTGACAGAACTTGCGAATATACCAACGCAACACCGTTGATGAAGTTGTTCAATTGTTTACATTGAGACAAAGCTGAACAAAATAACATGTTGCCGTTAATGTTTTGTTTTAAGTACACAGGTGTAGTTATTTTATTTAATCATTAGTTCTTTCATCTTTAGTTATATTTTAGTGTGGCTTTACATACTTTGTTTTTATCAAGCAAAAGAGGATAGCTATTACAAATTCTAGGTGTTAAGTAATCTCTTGTTCGTTCTCCATAATAATTATTTGCAGGCGGTTGTATTAACTTATGTTTACTAATTGTTCCTGTAAAGTGACTGTGCATAATTGTGAATTTATGATTTTGAGCATAATATGACTCCAGTGCTATTAAATATTTTACTTTAGTATGTACTGGAATAATTTTACAGGCTTCAAATAACTTATCATAATCGTTTTTGTATTTAAGCTTTAAATTTTTGTCCACTACAATATTTTATCAGTCTTAATTGCAGCAGCTCCCTGAATGTGCGACGGGAAGTTATATGGAATTTCATTCCTGTCCTTCGTAGCAGCGCAGCAGGGCAGAAATGTTGTATGAAAATCCATTCCTGCCCTGCTTGTGTTCATTTGTTTTTTAGCAGCAAACATAAAAAAAATACAAATGTCAAATCCCAAAAAGGTTTTATTTCCAATAATTAGAAAAAAGAGGTGGGAATTTTTTTCGTACTCGATTTTCAATGAAAGGTTGTTGGTAAAGTTTTTCTGCTACTTAGAAAAAAGAGGTGGGAATTTTTATTTGTACTCGATTGTATCGAAGGCGGCTGAACTTTTTTTGCACTATGAAAAGAAAAACAAGCATGACAATTTCTTTTTTTTTTTGTTAAATTGTTGCTTTTTACTAAATTGATAATTTATCAGTACACCTTTAATTATTCAAAATAATTTTATTTTTCCCGAGTGATACATAGTATAAAGCACTATGAATCACTCGGGAAAAAGTTTTATTTCTGTTCTCAAGTTTCCTTTAAGCCCTCATGTTTAAATAACATGCTCAGGTTAAATAAAGGTTTAAATAACGCGCACGAGAATAGTCTCATTACATACACACACAAACCCCTGTACCTTAGAGGGTTAGCCAAAGCAAGTCAGGGTACTCGTACTTGCTACAGTCCTGACTGCTGCTTTTGCTTTCACTTCATCAACATTAATTAGCCACTGCATGCACACATTAGTTTGGAAAGGAATGGAAAATACTAACACAGGCATAGGTTGGCCAGTCAGTGATGTCCAGATTTCTGTATACATAAGCAGCCTACATACGTCCCACTCTGTAGGGCACAGGGGGATACCGCCGTTTAGCCAAAGTATTTTTCGCCAAATTTTACTTCCCAATAAACTTATGGCATCGGTTTCATTTCCCAAATGAAACTTTAGCAAGTTTTCATTTCGCATTTTATTAATTTGGTCAAATTATCATTTCGTATAATTTTACTACGTCAAGTTTTATTAAGACAAACGTTTATTATGCTAAAAATATAGGTGCGACGAAGCGCGTAGCGTAGCGGAGCGCGTAGGAGCGTGTTAGGTTGAACATGTAAGACCGAAAACTAACCGAAATTATTAGTGTAGGTTAATAATTTCCAAGCCAAGCAAATATTGACCAAGTATTTATTTGGTAAACAATAACTTGCCATAATAACTTTTGCTAACTGTTTATTTGCTTTAAGTTGTTTTGAGAAATGTTTTTTTTCCCCATGAGATAATTTGCGGAAAATAGTTTGGGAAGTAATACTTTGGGAAACGATTTTTGGCAATACATTAGTAAACCGGGCACAGGTCTTCTCTCAGAGAGAGAGTATGGGCTTAATCACCACACTTGCCCACCTCGGAATGGTGATTTCAAGCGCTGAGGTATCTAAATAGCTCTACACTCAGGTTTCCTCACGATGTTTTTTCTTCACAGTTAGCGAGTCGTATTACTACTATAACTTCACAAATGTACATAACTTAGAAAACAAAGTCATAGGTACATGCCCGCACTGGGAATCGAAGCTGGGTCTCCCGCTTCGAGTCCAATGTTCTACCCACTAGGCTACCACAGATTTTTGTATACTTACATGGTACTCGAAAATGTGATCCAAAGTCCTCGTGGAACCCGTCAAGTCCTGCATTACGGCAATAATTAGGCAGAGGGACAGGTATAAAACAGATTGCATGGCTACAATCTGGGAAATGATCAGACACGGATCCCATTGGGTATACCGGAATGAGCCGGTCAGCTTCTTCATTTTAGACATTGGAACTTAATTATTCGGTATTTGGTCATTAAAGAAAAATGCGATGTATAGGAGCATTAATTTTCGAGATTACACAGTTTCGGCTAGCATTAGGTGAGCAATTTTTTGGCTAGGTGTATACGTGTACCCTTAAATGTAAACACATGGAATCAATGTGAATAAAAGTAATAAAAATTTGTAATTTCACAATTTCTTTTCGTTTCCACTTCGTTTCTATTGTCTTGTCATTTTCTTTCACTCACAAAACGTAGTGATTATATTCTCTGTGTCACTCACTTCACTGACAGACAGCAGTCAAAATAATAAAAATGTTTCCAGATAAAAAAATGCGTTTCGTTACGAGCTTTTTAAACGAATTTTTGCTATGGTAACACTGAACTATCGGTGTTGGCGCGGGCGCCAAAAAACTTTGCAAAAAGTAATGTGGACTACGGGATAAAGCAAAATATAGGTAGGTACATCGGAAATATATAAAAACCTACGAATAAAAAAATCATAGAAGTACAAAATTCACTCTCAAAAACGGGCCCTGTCCTCATTGAGTTAAAGTACTACGTTTGCATCCCGAACAAAATATTTGATTTGATTTAAAAATTTGTGTCGCACAATACAATAACCAGTGTTGCCAAAACTGATATTTAAGCGCAGCCCAGTAAAACGGTTCAACAGATTTTATATCGCTTCCGTGGATTCAAAAAATGTATTCACAGTATTAACGTATCCACTCCAAAGTACCTAGTCTTTCAAATTACGTAGGTAGTTGGACTCGACAGAAATCATCAGATTTTTTTATCTTCACTGATATTTGTACCGTTCAGCTAAACTCTACACTCAGTGGCGGATTTACAAATTTGCTGCTAGTAGGCTATTCAATTTTTGTCACCCCTACTGACCTTTGAAATTCAATACCTACGCTACGCTAGTTTAGTTCACAATCATATTTATTCTGAAATTGCAACTTTATTATTTGTGTTCTAACGTCCTCATTACGTCAGCTTTTTCCCGTTATTAGTATGATTGTGAACTAGGGGATAAGTTGTGTCAGTTTCTAGATTATTTTTCCACCCCACGATTTAGTGAAGAGTATACTGTTGACCTAAAAACAGCAGCATGTAAGGTGGGGACTCCACTCCAGGACTCCAAATTTGGAGAAAAAACCCCCCATCTGGCAACACTGTAACCGAGGTGGGTGACTTTTCATTTGTTTTTTTTAAGTAATACGGGACGGGACTTCCTCGCTTGTATCGCCGCTCTATATCTATCTCTCTCGCTCTCGAACTCAACGCACTCGTGCGTGGTAGACTTGCGCAAAGTGTGTCCTTAGAGGGAGTTGTTATATCCCATATCTTTGCTCACCGGGACACACTATATCTGTATCATATCTGGCTCACCACTTGTATTCTAGCTCATACGACATACAATCGAGTGAGTGTGTTTGGATACAAGAGGCGTAAGACATAAGTGGTGAGTGAGTCTAGTTTATCTGTTTCCTACTTTATCCAGCTGACGCGCTCTTTTTTATACTATCAGTCTATTCCAATAAGAGGAGTTCAAACCAGAATCAAAATGTATTATCTATTAATTATCTGTTGACACTTTATATAGGTTTTCTCATTAATTAAGTGAACTGTAAGTTCTTTATGAGAAATAAATATCTTTGAACCCAATTAAAGCGTGACAAGCATATATGATTATCGTCTTTACCGTTCATCTTTTTAGTACGAGTACTGTGACCAAATGCCCGATGTTGACCGAACAAGCCATCCGTACCAAAAAGATCACCAAGTCAATTTATATGTAGGAGTCTGGTGACCCCTTTCTCGTTTATTACTGCGACGAGAAATGCGGCCGAACGCATCCAAATTCAGCCCATCTCGGTCTCGCTCTCGCGCACTGTGTGTGAGCTGGATAAAATAGCAGGAGCTAGATGTCTACCGTACTGAGTTGAGAGTATAGTGAGGGAGCCAGATATAGTTGACATCTCTGGGATATAACTGGGACACAGTTGACGGCAAGGGAGATGTGTGTCCTCTCATATCTGGCTCCTGAGTTACCCAAGGCTAGTGCGTGGCTCGTGCTGTCAATTCGTCCAGACACTTGGCGAACGGTCATGTCATGTCATTCGTTCCCGCGCCGCAACCCAAAAACGACTACGCAAATACATACGTATCTAGTAGAAAATAAATATTTAAATGTTGAAACATATATAGCAGCCTATAGACGTCCCACTATAGGGCACAGGCCTTCTCTCAGAGAGAGAAACATGTTACACGTTAAATATCATTTTTATAGTTTAAATGGGTAGTCGCATTTAATTGAAAAAGTGGGTAAAAGTTACGAAATTTAAATTGTAATTAATATTGAAACTAAGTTGAAAATAAATACCTATATTTAACAGTGCGTTTAGTAATCTTTTATTTTATTATACGGATTACGGACGTACCTAAGAGTTTTCAGTATACTGTGCATTACTAAAATATTAAAATTTTTGTCACTCGTTTCTTTGTGTATATAATAATGTTTTTTTAATTTGTGTAAGATAAAAAAAAATTGGGCCAAATTTGCCGCCCCTAAAATCTACCGCCCTAGGCTCCAGCCTACTCAACCTACTGGTAAATCCGCCACTGTCTACACTGAACAATGTCTGTCAACGTCACTTTACTTTAAATAGACTATAAGCCAGTGTTACAGAAGCCTCACTCTCTTCTATTCTTATGTATATAGGTACGTTAACAAGCTCTGACAAATCTTGCCGATAAATTGAAAATATATATTTTTTTAAATATCTTATATACAGGGTGTAACACAATAGCTAACTACCTGAAAAAGTGTAGTTTTTATGACGAACACTTTTATGGGGACCACTTTGAAATACCAGTACGTTATAATGGCATTACGTTGTAGGCTCCCAAAGGAAATAGGACAAAAGACTATTCTTGAACTTTTCCTTTCACTATTTATTTTCATTTCGACTTACTAAAAGGTAACGACCAGTATATTAGGGTGAACTATATTACAACCAGTAATATTACTATACTCTTAATACTCTCTCTGAAAGAAGGTTTCCTTTCGGCCGCTACCGCAACTGAGTTTCGTAACCAGGTGCGAAAGAAGAATGAAAACTCCTTGTTCGCAACCAGTTGCGAAAGAATACCTTTTATTCTTCTTTCGCAACTTGGTTTCGAAAAAGGACTTTGTAAATATGTGGTTGAGAAAAAAGAAAAGCGTAGTCCTAATTCGCAACCAATATCAGTAATATTACATGTTAAATGGCTCTACTTATTAGTTACAAGTGGATTTACTAAGATTTTTTTAAGTTTAAGTGTGGAACACCAATACTACGAGTAGCTTAGCACAATCAAGAAAAACAATCAAATAATAATGAGACTTTATTTTTATATTATCAATCTTAGACGCAGGCCGGCAGGCCTTAGTGGATTAATAATAAGCGTCGGTCATGGTATCGAACTACCATATTACATATGGGCAAATTATTTCGATACAATGACCGACACTTATTATTCCGCTCTTCAACTCTTCTATTGCCGAGGTTATTTCTTTATCAATTTCCTCGTACTCTTTGTTTTTCTTCTTGCTAACTTTTCTGAGGTCAAAGGACGTAGACTCAGTCTCCAAAACGTGAAGCAAATGAGCCAGAGTGGGATTTTTGCGGCCAACGTATTTATTAATTTTTGCATGCCAACCTTCTATATTATTATTAGTTCTAATAGCTTCATCATGACAGCAACATTCTTTCTCTATTTTATCTTTTGAAACCCATTGCTTCTTAAAGTAGGCATTAAATTTATTTATTTCTATACATACTGGACTCCTTGCCATAACATATCGATATCCTGTATTTATGAAATTTTGCGGTAAGCGAGCTAGTCCTATACATCTAGCGACGTGCCTCTTCTTAGGTTTGTATTGATATTGAGAGCCTTAGCCTTCCTCCAGAGGCATCGGTTAAAATGATAGTAACATCCACGAAAAACAATTGTTGGGAATACTCTTCTGATGGCATGAATAGCAGCAAGTTCAATCGTAATCGTAATTTTTTTCGGTACCCATGTGGATAATGTGGTCTTTATCAAGTTGAACAGTATTTCGTAACTTTTCATTTTCTTATCGCACATCAGACAAAATAATAGTGGCGTTACACACTTGTTTTGTTCATTATACCCATGTATAGTATATAATTGTTTAAATCCTTTTGGACAACTTTTAAACGTGCCGTCGGCAAAAAAATGATGATACTTTCTAATTTGCTCTCTATTTTCTTTGCTACAAAACACAATTATTCTTTGGGAATCATCGTCATAATCCGCCAATAAAAACTCAGTATACTTTGCAGGTACAACAACGTCGCTTGGGTTTACAAACCGTACTTTAGGAGCACCTAATATTTTGTTACGTTCGTTATAGAGTCCAGTTTTCACACTACTGTATTTTGGTACTTCTTCTAGAAGTTGGATACCGCTATCGTTTATTTGCTTGACCACTTTGTCGTATTGCTGTTGTATTGATTGAAAATTACAGCTGCTTATCTGTTTCAGTTGATCGAATTCTTTTAGTACTATGTTTTTGGCATGGCTGGCCGTACAGTTTGCATCATGTTCTTTAATTTTTTTAATCTCATTTCGCTGATTCAATGTTAAGTTCCCTTTGCAAATCGTTTCATTACAACACTTCCAAAATGAGTCCCCGTTTACATAAATTTTCTTACGGTGGAACCGGTGCCCGTCGTATAGCAGTTTTGTTCCTCCTCGTTTAGTTGATATAAAATCTAATTTGCTTGAGGTCGGAAAAATATTAGATGAAGACATTATTACATTTAAATGATGCACAGCACAACAGTGATGCACAACATAAATTATAAGTCATTATGGCAGAATTGTCAAGATTAGATAACAACCATTCATTTCAACTAGTACTAAGTACCTACGCACTCGAAAAAGTATGAGGTTGCGAATAAAGAACAGAAAATCCTGCACCGCTACTGGTTGCGAAAAACAAATGCATTATGCCTATAGTTGCGAACGAAGAATAAAAGGTATTCTTTCGCAACTGGTTGCGAACAAGGAGTTTTCATTCTTCTTTCGCACCTGGTTACGAAACTCAGTTGCGGTAGCGGCCGAAAGGGAAGGTTTGGCCCAACAGTGGTAGGTACATATACAGGCTACATAAAAAAAAAAAAACAAAAACCCGCCTGTTAATAAGTCTTAACAGAACCTAAACGAGTCTATTGAATTGGAAACCTCCGCAGATGGGATCTCATGTTAAAACAATTAAATCAACAAGTAGGAAAGTTTTCTGTAAGCCTTGTTAAGATTTTTTGTCAATCAGTTTTGTCAATCAAAATTCGTCCTCTTTTGCTCCTGTATTTGTCCTTTCCTTTGAAATGCCGGAACATACCTATGTATGTATATGGTTTAAAGGCATCCATGTTTCTTCTTTTCGGTTGTCTTAGACATATTTGATCTATGATTCCCTTCTGTCGCCTAAGCGAAGAAACATACAAAAATATAATTGTGAACAATGTAAACAATAATTTAGTGTCGTCACTGGTAGGTATTAAGTAGGTAAGAGCATGTAACTTCTGTACTTTTTAGGGTTCCGTACACGAAGGGTGCCAAATGGGACCCTATAACTAAGACTTCACTGTCCGTCTGTCCGTTTGTCTATCTGTCTTTATTCCTGTCTGTCTGTCTGTCACCAGGCTGTAACTCACGAACCGTGATCGCTAGGCAGTTGAAATTTTCACAGATGATGTATTTCTGTTGCCGCTATAGCAAAAAATACTAAAAACAGAATAAAATAAATATTTAAAGGGGGAAAACAAGAAAAGTAATTTTTTGCCATTTTTTACTCGAAATTAATAACGGCAATAGGTGGACGCTTGTTTTATTCACAGAATATTTAGTTCTATATTCGCTTAAAAAAAAAATTAAATAAATTTTTTTCTCGATCTTTGTGCCTAATGTTGTATAGATTATGGTACGGTCCGGTTTTTAATCCATGAAATTACCGCCATAATAGCCCCCGATATAAAAAAAGTAAAATTATTCTCTAATCATAGTTTTATCACGAGTTTACTGATCGTTTAGTAAGTAAATCGAACTTTAGAATGGAACCTACAATCTCTTATACTAGTTATACATGATACCTATAGTTATATCAGTCGTGATACCGCTAGACCAATGAGAGACAGTCAATTATAGACTAACGGTCTCATTTATAAAAATACGATTCCTTAAAATGCAGTTTAACAGTCTGTGGTAAAGGGGAAAATCAAGGCACAGATTATTTAAACTGCCTCTGGAGAGTGATTTAGAGGAACGTGTTTCTATAAGTAACACGAGGTACAGTATCGTACGTGATATCCATACGGATTTAGGTACTCATTCAGCAATCAACAATTAAAAAAACCATAGAAGTATTTCTTCCTACAAAATTCACACTCAAAACTGGCCCCAGTCTTCTCGATTAGTCTTTACCTACGGATAAAAAAACCATAGGTGTAAGTATTTCTTCTTAAAAAATTTACTCTCAAAACACCTGTCCTCTCGATTAGTATATACCAATGAAATGAGCGCAAGACGTGCTGTAGAGTAAATCACTCTGTGCCTTGTCCATTCTGTGCGCCATGCGTGACGACGTGAACGTTGATTGGGCGATAGTAAATGACAGCGTAACTTATGATTGGTTTTATACATACAAAAACGTCAAACCATTCGCTGTCTTTAGACAACGTTTATTGTATGTGAGTCCCCCTTACATACTTATTTTATTCTATTTTTAGTATTTCTTGTTATAGTGGCAACAAAAATACATCATCTGTGAAAATTTCAACTGCCTAGTTATCACGATTCATGAGATGACAACCTGGTGACAGACAGACGGACAGTCGGACGGACAGACAGACAGACAGACAGATAGACGGACAGTGAAGTCTTAGTAATAGGGTCCCGTTTGGCACCCTTCGGGTACGGAACCCTAAAAACGGAACCCTTATAGGATCACTCGTGCATCTGTCTGTCCATCCGTCTGTCACAGCCAATTTTCTCCGAGTCTACTGGATCAAATCAGGTGAAATTTGGTTGGATGGTGTAATCTTATAACCCAAACACAGATGTGCAGAGTAAATAAATATTTTTTTTAAAAATAATGGTCATTTTCGGGCGACAAATTACGTAATAAAAAAATAGTTTTGCAAACCTTACTGTCTATCAAATAAAAGGCCTCATTCGGAAAGAGGATCTCAAATATATTACTATTGTAAAATAAATATTTTTGATTTTATTTATGAAAGAAGACGAAAATTGACCATTCCGCCTGCCCCTATATTACGCTCACCAAATCCTGAGCGATTCCAATCGTTTAACTGTCAAATTAGTATGGAATTTGACAGTTAGACGATTGGAATCGCTCAGGATTTGGTGAGCGTAATAAATTAGGCCACTGATCTCCGAAACTACTGAGCCTACAATTTTGAAAAAAATACAAATTGCTTTTAGATTACAGGAAAACCTATAAGAATTCAGACAATTAAAAATAAAGTGGTAAACTCAATATAATATAATACGTTCACACCTACGGAAAATAGTTCACTAAAACACCACTACACAGCGCTAGTAGTAGTTAACTCGCGTCTTGAATAAAAACATTTGACTTTGGCATTGTACGGAACCCTCTCCACGCGAGTTAAACTTTATTTAGACATCTATGTTTTTAACTATCACTACCAGCCATAGACATCAAATCACAGACGTAAATCTGTGTATCAAATCCGATCCTACGTAGAAGCTCGATTTACATCAGCTAACGACTTAGGCACTTATTATTGTTGTGAATGGAAGTATTCCTCTGACATGAAACGCTTATCAATAGCTGATAAATAACAAAACAAAACAATCATCGCTATACATGGTGTGAAAATAACCGTGCGCAAAATCAAAATGAACGTGGCACATTTATCAATTGTAGGACCCCTCCTACTTGTCTACATTTTAATAATTACAGTGAAAAAAACTTTGAAATCGCGAATAATTATCAGCTGTTTCAACCAGTTCTATGCCGCATGTGATAACCTGTATTAGAGGACAGCTGATGATTATTTCGCGATTTCCAAGTTTTCACAAAGTAAAAGTTGTTTGTATTGAATTAAAATGCCCCATAAAATACGGGGATTTGACAAACCCTGTATAAACTTAGTCTTTTTAACCTTTTATAAGTATTATATAGTTTATAAATAAAGAAAACCCAACTGTTACGATTTTTTTTTATCAGCTCTTTAATAATACCTACTTATAGAAAATTTAATAAAAAATGTAAAAATGTAGATGAGAAGAAACCCACAGAACAAAAGTACTTGCAAAACACAATCTCTAATGGGGAACTTGCGTTTCATACATTATAAGGCGTTACGTGCATGTTGTGATGTTTTATGTTGACTTTTCGATAGGTTATATTACAAAAAGCGTTAGTCGTAGAGAAAAAAACATACCACGTTTATTTATCCTTTAAAATGATCACTCCGATTATATTAAAACATTTTTAGTGCAGGTTCTCCATTTGTGTGTTTCAGAAATTACTAATTTTTAGGTGACCATGTATAACTAGGCGCTACACTATAATAATTTCGCTCATTTAAGCTCCATCGTGAGGCTCCATCAAGCAAGCTTTTTAATCTGTGCTCATTCAACAAAATGACTCGGTGGGCAGCACTCGTTTTTTTGGGGTAAGGAATAACATTTATTTATTTTATTTTTTGCCATCTGCAAGTTACAGTAGTCGAGATCTAATAGGTCCGTATTGACAGCTAGCTATGACGATAGAATCTTACTTTGATGAAATCAAAAACTTATAAAAAAAAACAAATAGTTACGTTTTAGGTCCAAAATCCCTTTTTTGTTCGCGTGGTGAATAATATGTGAATACACAATTCAAGTACTTTTATTCTTACGCTATTTCCAAAGTTAATTGGTATTTTGAATTGTCACGAAACGTCCGAAAACGAGTTACGTTCTTGGTTCTTTCTTTTTTATCCGTAGTACTGTAACTTTTTGACCCCCGACGCAACGCAAAGAATGGTGTTATAAGTTTGAAGCCTATGTCTGTGTGTTTGTACGTTCCGTCGTAGCGCCCAAACGGATCAAGCAATTTAGATGCGGTTTTTTTTTATTGAAAGCTAGATTGATGCTAGCTATGTATGCTAGCGAGACTTGGGTATGGCTAAAGAAGCAAGAAAGTAGGAATAATGCAGTAGAAATCAGGTCCTTGAGAAGTATGTCTGGTGTTACTTTGAATGACAGGATACTCAATAGTGTGACTAGAGAACGTTGTGGACTGAAAGAGGATGTAGTGACTAGGATTGAGAAAGGAATGTTGCGTTGGTTTGGACATGTGGAGAGGATGAAGGGAGAAAGATTGACAAAACAAATATATCGAGCGAATGTGAATGGAAGGGCCGGTAAGGGACGACCCAGACGGACATACTTCGACCAAATAGGGGATGTATTAGCAAAGGGCAAGATAAAAAGTACCCGAAACCGGCGTGCGTGCATGCAACGACTAATGAATGTTGAGGAAGCGAAAGTGATCTGTCAGGATCGTAGCAAGTGGCAGTCCCTGGTCTCTGCCTACCCCTCTGGGATACAGGCGTGAGTTTATGTTATGTTATGCTAGTGATCGAGATAGTTCTTAGCCATGTTTGATGGAAATCCACTCAGCCATTTATGGACATGGTAAGCTGCTTGACAAAACGGTACGAGATAGGAATGGGGCTTTGACCAAAACACCGTACACCCTGGGCAAATTTAAGTGCGATAAAAAAAATGGCCGCCAAGAATTTTGTTGCTTTGATTTGGTTGAAATTAGCGATATCGATGCGGTTTTTAAAATTGAAAATTAGATTAATCGACACGATTCTTAACCATGTTTGATGGAACTCAACTCGGCCGTTTATGGACATGGTCAACTGCCTGCCGAAAACAATTATCAAAAAATTGTGACTGGCTTTGTTTTTGGACTGATTCTGTTTATGTTTACTTTGGCTCTTATTTACTCGACTTTGAGCATGTTGATTTGGACTTTAATTTCATAGATTTATGTGGAGTGGTGTTAACACCCTTTTCAATATTATGTTGAAGAGAGTATATGATTAGTTATATAGGCGACTATAGCTCAACAGATAATTTTGGCTCTTCATCTAGCGAAAGTGAATAATAAAAATTATTATTTGTAAAGCGATTTCATTTATTTTTGTTCTAAGACTCAGGTTCCTTTGTGTATCATTGTACAACTTTTAAAAACCTAAATAATTAAGAAGCAAATCAGAGGTGATAAAGGTTGAAATCGATTTGTCATAGTAATCGCATATTCAGGGTACCGATTTATTTGGTTCGCATCCCTAATGGCGTCATAATGACAGCATACGGGCCTATTAAATCTCGACAAGTGTAATAATTATTACCTATGAGAGGTACTGTGGGACCTCAAGCCAAAGTGTAATTGAAGTGTGGGCGTAGCCAGGTACGGATAGGGGGGCAGCCCCCGCTAGCAAGCCTCGGTTGGTGGGTAAAGTTGGGGGGGCTCTGTCGGAGTGCCCTCGAACGCGAGCGGGCCCGGCTCTATCAAGGGCAGGGGGTGCATCGTATCCGGGCGCATTGGTTTTCTAAAAGCCTTATTTTATGTAGGTTTTGCGGTGTGAATGCAATATGCAATTGGAATCAGCAAAATATGGAACATCATAAATATGTATTTGTTTTTACAAAATAATAGGTAGGTATGTATTATTTTTCTAACACGCATTCTGTTTTATTGGGGTGTTTTTTTAAATGTGGAATTTCTGAAATACGTCAATTTTGTTATTTAGACGTTTGATATTCAACCTCTTGTTCTTAGACTTTTGAACATTTATAATTGAATTTTGATTGTGGTTTTACAGCCAACTCTACCGAAGTAAATAATTTTATTCCTTTATGACTGCACCAGGGTTGTTTTTTTGAAATTTTGCCGATGCCTGCACTTTCCCATTATAGCTTAATTGGGAGAGCGCTGGCACGGGTAGCCAGAGGTCGCGGGTTCAAGTCCCGGGATGGGTGGAATTTTTAGCCTCTAAATAGGTTTTCAAAATGGTTGAAACGCATGCACGTAAATATTTAAGAAAACGCGAGAGTAACTTTTAGGAATCTGTTTTTATTCGTCTTTTTCCTTGACATCGTCCTTTTTCAATTTTTTAAATATTAGACCTAATAATATAGAAAAGTATCAAAGAAGTAAAAACATAAAAAAGGTTGGTTGGTCGGTCGGCAACAATGGTCCTCAGCACGGATTAGTGCAACAAAAATAATATAAACATAGATAAACTTACGATAACCGTATGACACGACAATCGGGCTGGTAGCTTCATACACATGTGTCAACCTTTTATAAATGCCTACTAGCTCAACTATGTCTTGTCCACAACATTGTCCTCAACATTTGCTGAAATCCGTAGAATGTGCTACGACCGTAGGATTCCAGTCTTTGACCGTGTATATTATTTATTTTTTCGGCCCTATCCGCGTTGCTTAAAACTACAATTCATATGACATGAAATTGTCACAATAAACAATTCAAAACATAACATAAACTCACGCCTGTATCCCGGAGCGGTAGGCACTGGTCTCAGTGTCAGGATCGTAGCAAGTGGCAGACCCCAGGGTCTGCTGATTCATCAACACTCAATAGGCTTCGGGTACTTTCGTGCCCTTTGCTAATATATCCCCTATTTGGTCGAAGTACGTCCGCCTAGGACGTCCCTTACCGACCGTTCTACCCAAATTCGATCGATATTATTTCAATTATTTGTGGCTTAATCGACTTTGCAATGTAAATCAAATTGTTATAAGTAGTAAACCGTGAATTGTAGTGCTATGAAATAGAACCCACGGGCACTACCAATGTAACCTCGCCACTGCACGGACTCGTCGGATTTTATCTACTCCGAACTGTCAAGCACATACATATTTTGATACTTCGGAAACGTAAAAACCAGCCAAGTGCGAGTCAGACTCGCGCACCGAGGGTTCCGTACAAATTTATAGGTGAGTAATTACATACTATATAAATAGTTCAGTAATCGAGTCTCGCAGTTTTTCCGAGCTTATCCCGAAATTCAAAAGAGTATTTTTTTACGATTTAATTACAAATTTTCCCTGTATTTGTAGTATAAGACGATATTACTTGCCAATTTTCATAGTTCTAGGTCAACGGAAAGTACCCTATAATTTTTGATTCCCTTTAGTGTCGAAATGTACGTTTTTATAATAATAAAAGATAGAACTATAAAAAGAATGAGCATGTAAATAATTTTGTATTTGTACTGGCTGACCTGGCAAACGTTGTTTTGTCATATTAATTGGCCTACGACCTATTCTTAGACCTACCAAATATACACAAAAAAATCATCAAAATCGGTGAAGCCGTTTCGGAGGAGTTCGATAACAAACACTGTGACACGAGATTTTTATATATCAGATTGATTCTACCTACACGGTTGAAGCGGTGGTGGCCTAGTGGATAGAACATTGGACTTGGAAGCGAGAGACCCAGGTTCGATTCCCAGTGCGAGCATGTTCCTATGACTTTGTTTTCTAAGTTACGTACATTTGTGAAGTTATAGTAGCAATACTACTCGTTGACTGTAAAGGAAAACATCGTCAGGAAACCTGAGTGTCTGAGCTAGTCACATACCTCAGCGCTTGAAATCGCCAATCCGCGGTGGGCACGCGTGGTGATTAAGCCCATACTCTCTCTCTGAGAGAAGGCCTGCGCCCTACAGTGGGACGTATATAGGCTGCTTGTGTATACGGTTGACAGCCGGTCAAACAATACAGTTTTGTTAGCATACCTGTCAAATTTGTCACACTTATAAGTGGTCATCGATTCGCAGAGTGGTGGTAAACGCGGTTCACTGCACAGATCTCAGTTTCCCGCCTGGATTCAAGTTTGGAGCAGCCACAGCGACCTACCAAGTCGAGGGCGCGTGGAATGTCAGTGGTAATATAAACAAACATATAACTGTCTCGTTGCTCTAGCGGTATCACGTCTGATTTCCATGCCGGAGGGTGTGGGTTCGATTCCCACAGGGGGGCGCCGTACATTTGTGCAAATAGCCTTAGACTGTGTGTATTTCCATGTTTGCGATGTCCTTGCCTGGTTACCATAGCACAGGGTGTCCTAGTTTGGGACCAGGACACGTGGTTGTGTTGTGAATTCTGCGAATTGTACGGTCGCTCCCTTCACCACAGACTATTTCAACTGCATTTGAGGAGTGCCTTAAGAAATTGTGGAAAAAATAAGTTTATTGAGTCCATTAATTTTTAAGTCTCAGCAGGTGGGACCTTTCTCTTAACTAACGGTCGCGCTTATAGAAACACAATCCCTTTAAAACACTCCTCAGAGGCAGTTTAAATAATCTGTGGCTACGTTTTTCCTTTTAGGAAAGACCATTCAAAGTGCCTCTGAGGAGTGTTTTAAGGAATCGTGTTTTTAAAAGTAAGGCCATAAGTTCTTATTTATTGTGCATTAAAGCGCAATAAACAAATGAACAGAAACACCCGCCTACTGACTATAAGTATTATGACTTCTTTGTAAGCGGAACCTCAAGGTCTCTGCCATTTGGTGCGGTGTTACATATTTTCAGTCCTTCTGTATGGAGTAGACTGACCGCCTGGACTCTAAGGCGAGAGATACACAGATGAGACGTGGGGCGAGATGTGTAGAGTCACTGACCAAGTGCGAGCAAGAGCTAGGGTTGCCAACGTTTTTTCTAACAAATATAGTAATTATCGAAGCTATTACCTCTAAAAATATAGTAGATGGCAAAATAATGGTAAAAAATAGTAAGAAATAGCGGCAGTCATGCCGCGCGATTCACGGACTTAGACGTGAATAGCGAACTTTAGAAAAAGATTAAGGCTAGGTTCCGCTTTACGCAAAATATAGTAGTTTCGCCTACTATATATTTTTTTTAGAAATACAGTATTTGCGCCCCTAACATAGTAGGATACTAAATATTGTATAGTAGGGTTGGCAACCCTAGCAAGAGCAAGGACTGTGGTCTGTGACTCTATATGTATCTATCTATCGCACCCTCACCCCACGGCCCATCTGTGTGTCTCGCGCCTAAGTAAAGGTTAGAAGCGTTCGAAATGTGGGTATATAGAAAAGTTCTGAAAATATCGTGGACAGATAGAGTAACTAACGACATGGTTTTGTAAAGAATGAACAACAAGTTAGAGCTCTTACATAAGCAGCCTATATACGTCCCACTTTCGTGTGGTGCCGGATTAAGAATAGCGGCATTTCCTTCCGTGGATGTCGTAGAAGGCGACTAAGGAAACTAATTACCAGGAGACGGACAGCAGCGTCTTCCTGACATTCCAACCGCATACTGCAATCGCCAACCCGCCTGCCAAGCGTGGCGATTATGTCAAAACCCTATGTCCTGCAGTGGCTGCTGATGATGACGATGATGATGATAAGTCCCACTGTAGGGCGCAGGCCTTCTCACAGGGAGTGAGAGTATAAAGCTCTTAAAGACCATAAAACGGAGATAATAGCCACAATGGTAGCCGACCTCCGGTAGGAGATGGCACCAAAAGAAGAAGATTGACTGTAGGCCATAAGTTATAAGAGCGCAACGCCAACAAACTGCACCGCAGTTTGACGACATTTGTAAAGAAAAAAATGTGAAGGGTTTTAAATGTGAACCAATAAAAAACTTCCCGCAATCCACTCCATCCAAAGGTTGTCTGGAAGAGATCGCTCTAAGCGACAAGACCGCCTACTGTATAACATTACTTAGATATGAGAAACAATTTGTAATTCTTTCTTCTAAAAACCTATTCAGAGGCTAAAAATTCCACCCATGCCGGGACTTGAACCCGCGACCTCTGGCTAATCGTGCCAGCGCTCTCCCAACTGAGCTAATGGGCAAGTGCAGGCATCGGCGATATTTCGAAGCTCTTTACAAACTTCTCTCCTCAAGCACAAATTAGTGCAACAAAATTCTTTCTTCTGTTGTGCAATAATATGCTCTACGCTAATATCTGTCTATGTAAACAAAATTCTCGTTGATTTTCTTGTGGTTTAAATTCAATACTTACCTACTGTCATACATATACGTGCGAAAAACATAGTCTTCCTGTGCGTACGCAGTCACGTACTATAATTTAATGGAACTAGTGACAAGAAAATAGTTGCAGAGGTTCCATTCACGAGACCCATGGAACTATCGAGAAGAAAACTTCTCACCTGTTCCATCATGTGTGATCATGTGGGAACAAATGGAATAAAAAATAATCGGCACTCGATAATTATACGGGTTACAAGACATCAAAATGCGTGTACGATCTAGCGTCGCACATTTTGCTTACTCGTTTAACCTAGTTTTACCTTTAGGCTTTAGGCATGCTAAGCAGTTTACATTGTTAGGTAATTTCGTATAATTAAGTCAGTCTACCGTTTACTGCACTAGAGAGAGGAACAGTCAATATTCTACCTATCTGTAGATTTACCAATACATTTTTACTACATACTTTTGGTGCGAGTTTCTTCTTCTTCTACGTCACCTAGACTCAACTCAAGTGTACCAGTACTACAACTCCCTACTACGAGCCAAGTACTGTACATTTATTGGTCCTTCGAAACTACTCTCAGTTTTTTCGTACGTTGACTCGTGTCGATAGCGAATCGGTTTCACCGGTCTCCCACAAGCGGGTCGCCCCGGTCTAATTGAGAAGGTCGCTAATATCACACGTGAGACGCCGGGAATTCTGAGACACGGACCACTTCAAGCACTACTGAGTTCATCGGGCTACAACGAACGTTGGACTTCTTGAAGCGATCTGTGGGAACACAGTTCTCCTACTACTACTGCTGCAGCTACTGACGCCGTCTACTACGCGTCGCTCAGCGGGACTACGTATTGCTACGGCTGCAGCTTCTGGCGCAAACTACTACGCGTCGCTCAGCGGTGATACTCGTTGCAAGTACCTCTACTACGCGCAACACACTTTCTACAACTGGCTGTGGCTACGGAGGTGATTCATCAGTTCACCATGTCTTCAGAATTAAAGGTCCAGTCAGAAGTCTTCGAAAACATCAAGCAGCTCTGCAGCAACTACAAAAAAGATGGTCCGTCGAGGAAAACAAGCGACTATCTTACTCAGAAGCTAATTCTTCTCGAAAATCAGTGGGGTGACTTTGATGAGAGAAACAACATCCTCATCGAGTCGGAAGACAAATCCCACGGTTATTTTACGGAAAACGTCTACATTCGTACTAAGCAATTGTACGAGGACTTAAAACAAGACATTCTAACCCGTTTACAATCTGAGTTACCAAGCACGCCGGTGGCGCACAAGCTCTACCCACCGCAGGAGGAAAAGTCACGAAGTGGTGCTAGATCGGGACTAACCCAGACTGCCGAGTTAGCCGAAGAAACTGTGGCAAACGCCAATCTGGCAAGATTAATCAGCATCCAAAATCGCAACTTCCGAGCCATGCATAGAGCTAATGCCAAGGTGGATATTGAAAAATTAAGTGAAAGGTGGGAATTGGAGGAACAACTCAGCATCTTAAAATCGAAGTGGTCAGATATCGACAAGTTACACTGGGAACTAGACGGCGAGTACGATGACCCATCTTACTATCGCAGTTTTGAAGACATCGAGCAGCAGTATGACTTGCTGAAGAGGCAAATAAACAACAAACTTTCGTCAAATCTACACTACCAGCAATCTGCACCCAAGCTCGACGTTCCTGTGTTCTCTGGCGACTATTCACAGTGGATCTCCTTCAAGGACTTGTTTCTACAAACTGTGGACAAGAATCCGTCGTTGTCTAAAGTTCAAAAAATGCAGCACCTAAAGTCCAAGCTGCGAGACGAAGCTGAAAATCTGGTACGCCATCTCCACATCAACTCGGATAACTACGAGTCCTGCTGGGAAATACTGACACAGCGATATGACAATCGCAGACTCGTCTTCACTTCGTATGTCAACACTATGCTCAATATTCCGTCTATACAACAAGCGAACGCTAACAACTTAAAGAAGCTGCACGACGTCATCATAGAATGTCTGAACGGCCTTCACAACATCGGTATAGATACGCAGTCATGGGGTCCTATGATTGCCCACTTGATGGCACAGAAACTCGACACTACTACGTACAGCGAGTACACTAAGGAGCTGCGAAATCCCCGCGAAATACCGAGCGTCGACGAACTTACGGCGTTTCTGGAAAGCAAGTTCATGGCGCTAGAAACTCTGCGCAATAGACAAAAGGACACTCCGACAGGAACATCAACAGGTTCACAGCAAAAACCTTCGGTGGCGAGCAACATTCCATCCAAGAAAGGTGCATTCAAACGATTCCACTTTACAAAAGCATATCACGTTATGTTCGGCCAATGCCCTCTGTGCAACAAAAGTCACGTGTTGATGCAGTGCCGCAAATTCATCAAAATGAACGCCGCGGATAGAAACACTGCTTTCGCAAAACTCAACGCTCAAGGCAGCAAACTGTGCAAAAACTGTCTATACAGTCATGGGAACGAAGAATGTCCATCACGAAAAACTTGCAGAGAGTGCGATCAGCAACATCATACGTTGCTACACAACGACATGAAAAAGTCTACTCCGAAGGATAGCAAATCCTTGGCTGGAACTTCATCACCCAACGCGCAGAACTTGACTACAAATCATGCATCTTTCAACGCGCTGGAGATTTTACTTACTACTACACTCGTCCAAGTCAAGGCTTCCAACGGGACTTACGTAATACTTCGGGCTCTGCTCGATCAAGGCTCACAAGCCAATCTTATCTCCGAAAGCGCAGCGCAACTACTGAACCTCTCTAGAAGAAAGGTGACTGCCACTGTATCCGGGGTGGGGTCCATCTCAGGCGACTGCAGAGGTTGTCTACATCTTGAGTGTAAATCTACAAACTCAGATTACACTTTCGACACTGATGTACTGGTCATGAGACAATTGACAAACCCCCTGCCGAACAAAACATTCGAACGCCCCGACTGGGAACATTTGGCCAACTTAAAGCTCGCTGATCCGGATTTTAACGTCTCGCGCGGGATCGACCTTCTGCTCGGCGCGGACGTTTACTCAAACATAATTATGAGCGGTGTACTCAGAGGCGATGCTCAATCCCCAACAGCTCAACAAACTAAGTTGGGATGGATTCTGTGCGGCAACGCGGGGAACATTGAGACTCTCAGGTGCCACGCAACTCTAACCGACCTGAGTGAGCTATCACGTTTCTGGGAGACTGAGGATATCTTGACCAGTAACCAGGACACCACTGACAAAGACTTCTGTGAAAAGTACTACCAGGAGACTACCCGACGCGCTGCTGATGGAAAATATATTGTGAAAATGCCGATGCTTCCAAACTACGAGGAAAATCTGGGAAAGTCAAAAAACATTGCCATATCTCAGTATTTACAACTGGAACGACGATTGTCTAAGGACGGCTTACTAGCTTCGCGTTACAACGACTTTATCAATGAGTACACCGACCTCGGTCACATGACACCCGTCGCCTCGAATGACACAACAGAGTGCTTCCTACCGCATCACGGTGTTCTACGAGAACAATCAACTACTACAAAGTTGAGAGTTGTTTTTAATGCATCTCAAAAAACTAGCACTGGATCCAGCCTCAACGATTTGATGCACAAGGGCCCAAATTTACAAAAGGACATTCAAGCGCTACTGATTAAATGGAGGAGTTACAAGTATGCCTTCACGGCAGACATTGAGAAGCATTATCGCTCAATCTGGCTATCTGAAGATCAGCAGTGCCTACAGAAAATTATCTGGCGCGGCCCGGATAATAAACTGCAAGAAATGAGCCTTCGCACTGTTACCTACGGCATTAAATGCGCGCCGTGGCTCGCTATGAGAACGCTCGAGCAGTTGGCGGCCGATGACGGCCACAAATACCCAGAAGCCGCTGAAGTGCTGAAACATCATTTTTACGTGGACGACTTAATAAGTGGCCACCACTCGTTGGAAACTGCCAAAAGCATCAAAGACTCCCTCATCGCGTTACTGAAAGGAGGGGGAATGAATCTGCGTAAATGGTCCAGCAACAACGGCACCATCCTTGAAAACCTATCCGAAGATCAGATTTCCACGCACAAAACTGTCGACTTCAAAACCGAAGACACAGCGAAAACGCTAGGCCTCAGTTGGTGTCCACAAACTGACACTTTCCGACTGAACTGGGACACTGAGACTGAGAAACGCCTAGACTTGACGAAAAGTGAACTACTGTCCCAAATCTCGAAGCTGTATGACCCCCTTGGGTGGTTTTCGCCCGTCATAGTTGCAGCCAAACTACTTTTCCAACAAGTATGGAGCGAAAAATCAGTCACTTGGAGCCACACACTACGGCAAGAGATACAAGTACAGTGGGAAAAAGTAAAAGATGAGCTGCCACTTCTGCGAAAAGTAAAGCTTAATCGATGGATCGGCACTACACAAGACCACATCGAACTACACGGATTTTGTGACGCGAGCGAGAAAGCTTACGCTTGTGTGGTGTACAGTCGTGTTAAGAACAGCGATGGTCAGCAAACTACAACTCTGATTGCGGCCAAAACTAGAGTAACACCACTGTCCGAAAAAATCACGTTGCCACGGTTAGAACTATGTGGAGCTTTGCTACTGAGTCAGCTGATCGATAAAATAAAAAAGGCACTCAAGGACAGTACGAAAAACATAGCTGTCTATCTATGGTGTGATTCTCAGGTGGTCCTAGCATGGCTACAAGGCGGGCCATCGAAATGGGAGAAGTACGTCGCGAATCGTGTTGCAAAGATCGTCGAGATCGCTCCTGCGAACAACTGGAGCTATGTTCCATCGGAAGAAAATCCTGCTGACTGCGCCTCGCGAGGTTTGCCACCGCGAAAACTGGTCAACTTCAACCTATGGTGGCAAGGACCGGAGTTCTTGAAAACATTCAGTGAAAAACCAACACCCGACTGTTACGCAACCACGTTGGAAGAACACGTGACACCTAATACCTATGTCGCTAAGCGAGAAATCGGAACAGACAGTGTTATTTGCACATTGCTCGAAAACTGCAGCGCTTTCACACGTGCTCTACGGGTCGTTGCCTGGTTGTTTCGCTTTATCAACCGACTTCGCGGCAAGCAACCCGAAACAACATACCTATCCGCGGCGGAACTGAATCAATCAGCTGACCAAATTGTGAAACACGTACAACAAACCGAGTTTGAGGGGGAGTGCAAGCAACTACGGAAAGACAAGACTGTCTCCGCGAAGAGCAAGATCTTCAAGCTGCTGCCTTACTTAGATGAAAATGGGATACTACGTGTTGGAGGGCGACTAAAGCACTCCGACTTACCACTCAACATAAAAAATCCGATTATTCTGCCACATACCGGAAGGCTCACCGAATTAGTGGTCGAACACGCGCATGCATTGACGTTGCATGGCGGAGCGCGCCTCACTCTAGCGCACGTACGACAGAAATATTGGATCATCGGTGGCAATCGAGCAGTCAAAACACTGCTAAGACGTTGCGTAGGATGTCATCGTTACAACCTCACTGAACATCATCAACTGATGGGCGATCTCCCTCGACCAAGAGTGACGCCCTCTCGACCCTTTACGCACACCGGGATTGACTACACTGGTCACGTGGACGTAAAGATTAACAAGGGGCGAGGAGTGACGACTTCAAAAGGCTACGTCGTGATTTTCATATGTCTGGCTACCAAAGCTGTGCATATCGAACTTGCATCTGACTTGTCGGCGGATACGTTCCTGGCTGCCTTCGACCGCCTATGTGCAAGAAGAGGGACACCAAAGCACGTCTACACAGACAACGGAACCAACTTCGTCGGTGCGGCCCGAGTGCTACGCAGCGAGTTCGAGCAATTTCAACAACTGCTTACTGTCGACTTCTTCAATAACATCTCAAAAATGGGGGTTACTTGGCACTTCAGCGTACCTACATGGGCAAGCGCCAACGGGATATGGGAAGCGGCCGTCAAATCCATGAAACACCACATGCGGCGTGTACTTGGTGACCAGAAGCTCACATTTGAAGAATTTACGACACTGCTCTCAAAGATAGAGGCGTGCCTAAACTCGCGCTATCTCTGCCCACTAACTGAAGATCCCGATGAGTTTTACAACGGACTGACCCCGGGTCACTTTTTAACCGGCAGTCCTACGATGCACATTCCAGACGGCGATTACAACGACGTCACACGCATCGACTTGAGAAAACGCTGGAAACTCGTCAAGCACATGTCTCACCAATTCTGGAAAAATTGGTCGGGCGAATATCTACAGCAGCTACAAAGTCGCTGCAAGTGGAATAAACCCACACGAAACTTACAAGAAGGCGATGTGGTTCTGGTAAAGGAGGATAACCTACCACCAGGAAAGTGGGCCCTCGCCCGAGTCACACAACTGCACCCTGGGAGGGACGGGTACGTGAGAGTGGCTACACTCAAAACTCAAACGACGTCTATGAAGCGACCCGTCACCAAGCTCTCGCCGTTGCCAATAAACGAAGATGAGAAAAAGACTTTCCATCTCCAAGGACATGCGGCACAAAAGGACAAACGTGAAACAATCACAAGTGCCCGAGTTCCTGGCACTTCTACTGCGGCAAAGTCGGTGAAGAAAATGTCAACGTGCGGCTTTTTGAACCTCGTCCTTCTTACACTATTCCTGCTATCAAACGCCATGGCTGTTGATTCCAAACAAGCAAAGATTACCACACACATCACTAGTCTAGGAAGAGAGCGACCCATATACTATGATCCACACGGACAGTTGGCTCTTATGCACGACGAATGGATTCTAGTGATGTACTACAACCTAACAAGCTACTGGGAAGGAACGCAGCAGATGCAACGTTATCTGCAACACTTGGAAGATGTCTGTAAACGTATAGAACCAATCTACTGTACTCCGACGTTGACCCAACTCAAACACGAGATGGGCCTGCTGACCTACTACAACGACATCCTCTTGGAACCCAGCAAGCATCTGTCTAGGAAGAAGCGTGGACTGATCGACGGCGTCGGTTACGTAGCAAACAGCCTTTTTGGTATCCTGGATCAGCGATTCGCTACGAAATATGAGAGCGACATCCAAGCGATACAAGAAAACGAAGGTCATCTTTTGTCGCTAATAAAAAACCAAACATCAATCGCACAACTCGAAAATGAAGCATTGAAAAGAAACGAAGACAACATCAATCATCAGTTTCAAACCATTAACCACTTCTTGCAACAAGTCAACGCAAGTGTCACCGAAACAGAGACACTTCTCGAAGCGACAATGGTGACCACTTACTTCAGTACGTCATCAATAGCAGCAAGTCTACTATTGAACAATTTAAGAACAGTCCAGGACTTACTGTTCAACACGCTGACGGATATTTACAAAGGACGCATTGATATTCATCTCCTTACGCCGGCAAACCTTATCCACCAAATGGAAATAATATCCGGACAATTACCACGGACACTAACTTTGCCAGTGGACAACATACGAAAGGAAGTCAAGGACGTCTACAAACTGCTCTACGTTAGAGGGAGAATAACAAACGGATTTTTCTTATTCGAAGTCCACATCCCGCTTTTAAGCGATGAAACGTTCAAACTCTACAAAAATATCCCCCTACCCATACAATTGCAGGAAAACTAAGCAGAGTGGGTAGAAACGTCAGCGGAATATCTGGCAATAAACTTCAGAAAGAGTACCTACTTAAGTATGACTCAACGCAATGTCGACCAATGCACCAGACGATCAGCTGACAGTCTCATATGTCACTCGACGCTACCTATTTACAACTTGTACGATAGCTACAGGACGCCGTGCGAAGCAAAACTGATAGGCCAACACGCGACATTGCCATGCGCATTGAGAAAAGCCCCATGCGCGAACGACTGGATCGAGTTACAAACACTCAATACCCGGCTCGCGATCTGCTGCGGTGAATGCACGATAAGGACTCTGTGCGACAATGACCTGATTCTGCATACGTTGCAAGGTTCCAGCATCGTAACTCTAGCCAGGGGCTGTGTACTACAGACAGGCAGTCTGATTATCTACTCGCAAAACAGACACAACAGCAATTTGACAATGGATCCCGGCTTCATCTTACCTACTGTGGAATTCAACACGTCAATAAATGCAATAGTGAGTGCAAAAATACGAGGCGGTTCCACACAACTATACGAACCCGACCACACCCATCTAGCCGAAATAGATGACAAGTTAAGGTTTCAAAGCGACTCCGAAAACAAACCGCTCAAAAGGACTGCGACCGACGAACAGGTACATTACATAGTCATCTACTCGCTATTAGGTGCATCTGCACTCGCGTTCATCGTGTGGGTGGTGAGGACCCGCGGCTGCGGGCAAGGCTGCGCGCGCGCTTATCGGCGACCAACAACTTCCACCAAGAACGACATGGAAATGCAGGAGGTCCCAGTTAAACACCGGGATAAGGGAACGGACAACGCATCATTTAATTTCGAATAAGCTACTACATGTTATTTAAGTATTATAACTGTAATGACCGCTCCTCTACTCAACTTGCATTACCGCTTTCTTTTGTAAATAGCTATTTATGTTTTGCAGTAAATTCCCCTTTATTTTTCTGCGGTCTGGAAGATGTACGATCTAGCGTCGCACATTTTGCTTACTCGTTTAACCTAGTTTTACCTTTAGGCTTTAGGCATGCTAAGCAGTTTACATTGTTAGGTAATTTCGTATAATTAAGTCAGTCTACCGTTTACTGCACTAGAGAGAGGAACAGTCAATATTCTACCTATCTGTAGATTTACCAATACATTTTTACTACATACTTTTGGTGCGAGTTTCTTCTTCTTCTACGTCACCTAGACTCAACTCAAGTGTACCAGTACTACAACTCCCTACTACGAGCCAAGTACTGTACAATGCGTTCTATAAAATCTTCTTAATCATTATGTATATTGTATGTTATTGTCACTTTACGATAAAAGTCTTAATATAGATTCAGATGTCAAGGTGAGTGCGATAAAGTTGAACCTCGAAAGCAAATTAAGCATTTCACAGCTATAAATAGGATAAAGAATATCGAAAAATAGGGTTTGACGTGGTATTATTGACCAACTCCAACAACTTCGTTTGTCTATACCTAATAAGATTGTAAGGTTTTATTATTTTTAGTTCGAAGTTTATTATATTTACGAATAAAATGGAAATTAAAAGTCGCTGAACTGACCATTCTGGTGACGTCATAACCGACGCGGCGGTGGGAGTTGAGTGGGGTGGACGCGTTTTGGCACGAGGACACTCCCGGTCGGACGGTGAAACCGAAGAGACGTGACTAGTTGCGATTGTTTTCTATGTTACGAATTTATGTAAATCCGTGGTAATCGTGAAATATACTTTTCTAAATCTAAAAGGTGTTCGTTATTTTCGAGAGTGATTACACTTCAGCCAGTGGGATAACGAAATTCCGTAAGTACTCGCCCACATGTCTAAGTTATTGCATGTTTATCTTGCCAGGGCACTCCCTGGAGATGGGCATGTTTGATGTTTTTGGTTAGAAATTTGAAAGTGATCAAACTGTATTTACCGTAACGGAGCCAGTCCGGAGGTTTATATGGTTAGTCATGCATGTTTATCTTGCCAGGGTACTCCCTGGAGATGGACATGTCTGATGTTTTTGGTTAGAAATTTGAAAGTGATCAAACTGTATTTACCGTAACGGAGCCAGTCCGGAGGTTTATATGGTTAATCATGCATGTTTATCTTGCCAGGGTACTCCCTGGAGATGGACATGTCTGATGTTTTTGGTTAGAAATTTGAAAGTGATCAAACTGTATTTACCGTAACGGAGCCAGTCCGGAGGTTTATATGGTTAATCATGCATGTTTATCTTGCCAGGGTACTCCCTGGAGATGGACATGCCTGATGTTTTTGGTTAGAAATTTGAAAGTGATCAAACTGTATTTACCGTAACGGAGCCAGTCCGGAGGTTTATATGGTTAACCATGCATGTTTATCTTGCCAGGGTACTCCCTGGAGATGGACATGCATGTTTGATACTGATCAGTTTGTTTTATTACGATTCTGCATTCGTTTCTAATTCTATCTAGTAAGGTTAGCTAAATAATAACGACATGAAATTGAATGTTTTATTATTGATATTATTTCTGATCCATTTGATAAAGTTTACTAAATAATAACAACAGAAGGGCCAAAATTTTTGTTATTATTGCGCTAGGACGCACTGCTACCGAGATACAAGGCGTTTTAAATTTTTGGACTATTTTATACATTTTCCTTTTTTTTTGACTTACCATTCTATTAGTTTACAAGTGTCGGGGGTGTCAAAGGGGGGTCAAAACTTTGTTATTTTTGCGCTAGGACGCACCGTTTTCAAGATATTGAAGAAAATCTGCATATCATTTTGCTATTTACTTGGCATCATTGTTACTCTTTCTCTTCATTCCCTTTCTTTACGTGTTAGCTTTCTAGACACGTGACTAATACTGCTATGTGCGACGAGGTTTCAGATAATGGATGGAGAGGATGGAGTACGCCGCAGTTTGGAGACTCCAAGGCGCGAGCGCGACCGTTCCAGGTCAAGACGAAGCGGCAGGAGTACACGACACCGAAGCCGCAGTCGCAGCCACAGCCGCCGCCTAAGAGAAAGGGAGCTGGCTCTTAGGCTGGAACAGCAGCGGGTTCGACAGATGGAAGAGGACCTGCAGAGGGAACGGGATGCTGAGCGTCGCTCACGGAGGAGTGAACGCCTCAGCTCGCCAAGGCAGAACCGCGAGCGCCGCAGCCGGAGCCGGAGGTCGAGAGCCGCGACCAGCCGCCAGCCCCGCAGCCGCAGCCGAGATGACGGCGCCAGAGCGAGACGCAACCGAGCAGAGAGAGACTCCACAAGCATCAATCGACGTTCGAAAAGGTCATGTAGTCCTTCCTTCTCTTCTGATGATATTGTCAAAATTATTAAGTCTGTCAAAGAAGTCCTACCGTCTCAGCCGTCAACTCCCAGCCCAATTTCTATTAACAGAAGCCTTGACAATAAAAACATAATTCCAGAGTTTAACCCTTCCGGCAAAAACCAGAGAATTGAAGTTTGGCTAAAGAAAGTAAACGAGTGCGCAAAAGTTTACGGGTGGGACGAAAGGACTGTGATACATTTTGCAATGCAAAAACTTACCGGGTTAGCTAAAACATGGTTTGAAAGCCTTGATACTATCCTATTGTCATGGGACGAGTGGCAGGCTAAATTGGTTAACGCATTTCCGTCAGAGCAAAATTATGGGCAATTATTAGAAGATATGTTGAAACGGAAAAGTAAGCATCAGGAACCTATTGAGGTATACTTTTACGAAAAATTAGCATTGCTCAATCAGTGCGAAATCACAGGTAGGCGAGCGGTCGATTGCCTGATTCATGGGATAGTAGATAGGACAATGCGTTCTAGTGCTTTAGCGTTACGATGTGAGGAACCCGACCAGCTATTGAAATTCTTGATGAGTAATAATAAAGAACCTAATATTCAATTACCTTTAACCAGAGATAGAAATATGGCCGGAGTTGATGATAAAGGTTATAGTAAAGCCGGTATGAGAACGAATCCTAACATATATTGCTATAATTGCAAGGAGAAGGGACATATATTTTCTCGATGTCCCCGACCTTTGGTTAAATGTAGTACTTGCCAAAAGGTGGGACATAAATCCGAGATGTGTAAACAAAAGCCAGACACGGGATCGGCAAAGGTTGATACTGTGCCCAAAGCCATGTGCATAGCAGGGTCAAACCCATGTGACAAGTTTATAAAGCCAGTAAAAGTTAATGGGGTGACAGTGGAAGCCTTTGTCGACCTGGGTAGTGAGGTCACTCTTATCCGTGAATCCAGTTTCACTCGTCTCGGGCTTTCTCATGACCATGTTCCTTTCACAATGAAAGGGTTCGGAAATAACCTTGTATCCTCCATGGGTACCGCAGAGTTGACAATAACAATTGATGATGTGACAGCAGACGTTACCTGTAGAATAGTTAATGACAGCCTTCTCGAGAAACCGATGCTCATAGGGCAGACTTACACCGAGCAACCACATATCGTAGTTTACAAAGATGCAAATAAGTTGCAGTTCTTACATCTTGGCAGCGAGCTCCCTAGCTTGCAAGAACTTGATAATGATAATGAGGAGTTAGAGACAGTTAGGGTCGTAGAGCGAAGCCGTATATGTGGCGTAGCCAGTGTAAGAGCTGCCACGAGGACAGTATTTAGTGGAAGCATAGTTCTAAATACCAAAGTCGTGGGAAAACCCAACGACCAATACATAGTGTGCGGTGGGGTTTACGAAGTAAAAAGAGGTAGCCTTTTTGTTATGATAATGCCGTGTGCGGCATCATGTTGCTTGCAAGAGAACTTTGTCTTTGCGCGCGCAGAGCGTGTACAGGCAGTGTATAGGTTATCGGATGTAGGTACACTAGGCACTGAATTGAGCCGACATGCAGACGAAATAACTATAGAAGAAAGTCTGCTATCACGATTTGATGAAAACCAACTACGCATAGGTGAAAATGCCTCCAAAGATGACAGGGTTAAGTTAGTTGACCTTCTTAATCGTTACAGAGACTGCTTTGCTAATGATTTGGCTAGCTTAGGTTGCACGAATACAACCGAAATGAAGATAGAGTTGAGTAGCGAGCGACCGGTCGTCTATAGACCTTACAGATTGTCATATCACGAACGCGAAAAGGTCCGTACAATGATAGATGAGATGTTACAGGCTGGAATCATTAGGGAATCGGTTTCTAATTACGCCAGTCCCATTATACTCGTGCGTAAGAAGGATGGTGGCGTACGACTTTGCGTCGATTACAGGTTGCTCAACTCTGTCACAATAAAAGAGCGCTATCCTATACCGGTGATAGAAGATGAAGTGGCTCGTCTGGCCGGTCAGGCGTGGTTCATCACACTAGATTTAATGTCCGGGTATTATCAAGTACCAATCTCGGAAGGTAGTAAGCACTTAACAGCGTTCGTCACGCCAGACGGCCAGTACGAGTATAATCGCATGCCGTTTGGCCTGGCGAACGCGCCAGCGGTGTTTCAACGCATGATGAACCATGTCCTGGGTCCGGCCAGATTCGACAAAGCTACCGTGTATATCGATGACCTGCTCATTTTTGGTAAAACCTCCGCGGAATGCCTAAATCGGTTAGAAGAAGTCCTTTTATTGCTAAAAAAGGCCAATCTCAAGCTTAATTTGTGTAAATGTAGTTTCTTGCAGAATGAAATTAGCTACTTAGGTTTTGAAATTAGTTCTGCGGGTATGCGACCTGGTAAAACCAAAATTCAGAGCGTCGAGGAATTTCCCCGACCCGAAAATGTGCATAATGCTCGACAATTCCTTGGACTTGTGAGCTATTTTAGAAAGTTTATAGAAGGTTTTGCCCAAATAGCTCAGCCGATTACAAAACTACTCAAAAAGAACGCCGTTTGGGAGTGGGGAAGAGATCAGGAGGAGGCTTTCGCGACCTTGAAGCGTAAGCTGGTTGATAGACCCGTGCTGGCAATTTATGATCCTGTAGCGGAGACCGAACTCCACACGGACGCAAGTAGGTTAGGGGTTGGCGGGATACTCCTGCAGCGTTCTGCGGGGAGTGGTGGTCCTTTTCATCCAGTGGTGTATTACAGTCGCCAAACTACGCCGGAGGAAAGGAACTTCCACTCCTATGAATTGGAAACGTTGGCGGTCATATGCTCGCTTAAAAAGCTAAGGGTGTATTTATTAGGAAAGCCGTTTAAAATAGTCACTGATTGTAGTGCGTTACGCTCTACTTTTGAAAAACGCGATCTTATACCGAGGATCGCTAGATGGTGGTTGGTACTCCAAGAATTTCAGTGTACAGTTGAGTATAGGGCTGGAACTAAAATGGGACACGTCGATGCCTTATCTAGAAACCCGATTTCCGATCCTGAGACAGAATGTCCGGAACAATATCCGACCGTTATGACAATTAGCGATGACGACTGGCTTCTTACGCTACAAATGGGTGATTCGGAGTTAAGTCGTATCCGCGATGTTATAAGTAGTAATCTAGATTCCAAAGGCCTGGAATATATAAGATCCAATTACGTTTTACGGGATAATAAGTTATTTCGATGCATAGGCGGTGATAAGGAATGTGTGAGGTGGGTGGTTCCGAAGGGCGCAAGATGGCAGATATGCAAGCGTAATCATGACGATATTGGTCACGTTGGTTTGGAGAAAACTTTGGACAGAATAAAAAGAAATTACTGGTTCGCTAAGATGAAAAGGTTCGTAAAGAAGTACGTAGGGGCATGTATTGATTGCGCATATGCCAAAAAGGCTACAGGCACACGGGAAGGACTCTTGCATCCCATTGAAAAGGTTGAAAGACCCTTCCATACACTGCATATAGACCATCTTGGGCCCTTCGTTAGGTCAAAGTTAGGTAACACCCACATTTTAGCTATCGTAGATGCGTTTACAAAGTTTCTATTTATAAGACCAGCCAAAAATACAAAGACTCAGAATGTTATAAACGCACTGCAGGGAATATTTGACGATTTTAGGGCCCCTGAACGAATAATTAGCGATCGGGGTTCTTGTTTCACGTCTCACGCATTTCGAAGATTCTGCCTAGATCGAGGCGTTAAGCATGTGCTGAATGCGGTGGCGAGCCCAAGGTCCAACGGGCAAGTCGAGAGATACAATAGAACCATCCTCGACTCGCTTACAGCCCAGGGCCTTGGGTCGGATGAAAGGGAATGGGATAGGACACTAGGGAGGATTCAGTGGGGACTGAATAATACGATACAAAAGACGATCGGCCGGTCACCAGCCGAAGTTATGTTTGGTGTTGAGATGACAAGCGAATATAACCCCGTATTAAATCAAGTTACAGATAAGTCACAAACTGAATCATCCCTAACGTCCATCCGTAGTGAGGTTAAAGACAGAATTGATAAGGCTCAGAATGCTCAAAAACTACGTTATGATCAGGGTAGAGTTCCAGCGCGTTCTTATAATAACGGCGATTTAGTTAAGATCACTAAGGTGGCATTTCAAAATAATGGCAAGAGTACCAAACTTATGCCTTCATACGAGGGCCCTTTTAAGGTTGTAAAGGTACTAGGTAATGACCGGTATAAGGTGGCCCCTGTCTCTGGTTTTGAGGGGATGAAAAATAAGCGAAAGACCACTGTGGCCGCGGACAGAATGCGTCCATGGATTCATATAGCTTCTCTAGAGATTGATGATGAAAGTGATAATGATTGTCCATATGACAATGATGATGTGGACAATCCTGAAAATTAGTTATCCAAAATGTATTTTTTTTAATCTTGTTCCAGGTCAAGTGCTAGAAGACGCGGAAATGGTTGGCGGGCTTAGCTTGACCTGGAACGAGACAATTGGATTTTTATATATGCTTCATTGCATATATGGTTACTTGGCTACAAGGTTACTTGGTTACAAAGTTATTTGGTTACAAGGTTACTTGGTTATTTGGTTACAAGGTTACTTGGTTATTTGGTTACAAGGTTATTTGGTTATTTGCCTACAAGGTTATTTAGTTATAAGGATATATATATATATTATTTTTGTTACAAGGTTATTTGGTCATGTGAATAAAGTGATGTGACTACAAGGTAGTCAGGTTTCTTGGTTACAATGTTACATGTATGGTCGCGTGACTGCTTATTACATATTAATTATTAGCTATTTTGTAATCACCTGTTAAGAACATTATATCAATATGATGTTTATGACTATATAATTAGTTTTGTACAAGTAATGTGTTTTAAGAAAAGTAAGAATCAAATACTAATATCAAGTACATAAACAAAAAGCATAGTTAACATTTTAGATCACAGTTACGTATGATTATCTAATGTATACCCTGCTTTGCTAAATTTGATATTTATAAAACAGATTTGTAAGCATATTGGTTCATTTAGTTGCATAATAAATGGTTGATATTTACACAATCTGTACTGAGTGGGAGTGTCCTTGGTCGCCGAGTGTAAGGTTTTGGTGTTCACCCGATACGTGCCTGAGGACATGCACGTCATCAGGATGGTCGAGTGTAAGGTTTTATTATTTTTAGTTCGAAGTTTATTATATTTACGAATAAAATGGAAATTAAAAGTCGCTGAACTGACCATTCTGGTGACGTCATAACCGACGCGGCGGTGGGAGTTGAGTGGGGTGGACGCGTTTTGGCACGAGGACACTCCCGGTCGGACGGTGAAACCGAAGAGACGTGACTAGTTGCGATTGTTTTCTATGTTACGAATTTATGTAAATCCGTGGTAATCGTGAAATATACTTTTCTAAATCTAAAAGGTGTTCGTTATTTTCGAGAGTGATTACAAGATGTTTACTACGATAGGCACCCTGGTACCCTCATGCCGGCTACAACTAGGTAAATATACTTATCTATGAACTAGACTCAACCATACCCTGGCGGCTATTACTAGGAGTAAGTTATACAGGTTGGTTATAATATAATCATGTATATCTCAATATAAAATTATAATATAATCATGTATATCTTTTTGTTGCACTAATCCGTGCTCAGGACAATTTTTTTTAAAACCTATTTAGAGGTCGCGGGTTCAAGTCCCGGCATGGGTGGAATTTTTAGCCTACAGTTGAATCGTTGACAGTAAGGGCCCTCGCCCACGGCGACTTTTTGTAGCGATGCAGTAGCGATGCTGCCGCGCGTTCGCATCGATACAGTCGCGATGCGGGCGCTAGTTGTGTGCCCTCGCCCACCGTAAACACGATCCAGTCGCAATGCAAACGCGATACCGTCGCGATGCAAACGCAATACCATCGTGCTTCTGTCGCGATGCAAATGCGATTCAGTAACGGAACCAAAATGCCTCCGATCGCTACAGTTGCAAGATGAACTCCGTTGGACCGATGGACAACAGCACTCTCGATCTCTCTGTGTTGCACTACTCATGCGCCACCCTCCCTCCGTTCTCCTCCCGATGTCTTCCGATACGCTCGCGCGTTTGCATCGATACAGACGCGATGCTGTAGCGCGTTAGTAGCGCGTTTTCATCGCTTCTGTAGCGCGCTGCAAATGCGACTAACGCGCGTTCGTAGCGATGCTGTTGCGCGTTTACGAAACGCGCGACAGCATCACTACAAAAAGTCGCCGTGGGCGAGGTGCCTAAAGCAAAATACAATATTTTCAATGTGAAAAGTGGAAAAATAATTAGAAATAGGTACGTAATAGCTTTGAAATAATAGTGAACCAACATTATCCTTTCATTCGTGATAACATGAAGGTGTTGTGAAATTGGATTTCAGTGGTTCAACTTGGACAAAACGTAAGTCTTTTTGCATTGATAGAAAGAGTAGGGTGCTAGGCAATAGAATCGCGCTAGACGCGTAAGCTAAACCCTACAACCCTTGTTATAAATTACCTACCTACTTTAGTTTATTTGTACTGTGCTTTAGTGCTATAATTCTTTCCTTCAAAATTGTGGAACCCAGAATCCATTATGTATTTTTATCCGACTCCGCCGGAGCCCAAAAGGAGGGTAATGTGTTTAGCTCGTATGGATTCTATGTTCCTTCATAACTCCTTAACCAATGGTCAGATTTTGACAAATGAGGTCGCAATGGATTCGTCACCCCTGCCGGAGTATCATAGACTATATAAAATCTACATTACTAGAAAAGAAAAGTCACAAAAAATAAAATTCGGTATTGACCTAGGTACCTTAAAGTACCACGTACCATACCTTAGAAAAGTCTTTTCGTCTAATACTTATACCTCAATCGCTCAAGACAAATTATACAACTAGTGTGTGTTACCAGTGATGACTTAAGGCACTGAAACGTGGTCTCTCACTATGGGCCTCATAAGAAGGCTCAAGATCACGCAACAAGCTATGGAAAGGGCTATGCTCGGAATTTCGCTACGAGATCGAATCAGAAATGATGAGATCCGTAGACGAACGAAAGTCGTCGACATAGCCCAGCGGATTAGTAAGTTGAATTGGCAGTGGGCGGGGCACATAGCACGCAGAACTGATGGCCGATGGGGCCGAAAAGTTCTCGAATGGAGACCACTATCGGCAAGCGCAGCGTAGGACGTAGGTAGTCAAATGTGTTACCGCTGAATCACTAAATTGAAATCTTAACTGAAAAATGGATTAATTATCGCACAAAAACGCAAAAATAACTTAAAATTAATTAAGTGCATTTACGCTATGCGATAAAAAGGATATGCTGAACTTAGTGCTGAGTGGGCATTAGCGCAGCGCTGATTTTCAGCACATCCTATTTGCTAGCAATGGGCATTGTCCTAAATATTGACAATTGTTACAAATGATACTTCATTTGTAACAATTGTCAATATTAACAACATATCGGCAGGCTCAGCGTAGGACGACCAGCCACAAGATGGACAGATGACCTCATCCAAGTGGCAGGAAGGCGCTGGATGCAAGCCGCTTCCAACCGGTCTTCTTGGAAATCTATGGAGGAGGCCTATGTCCAGCAGTGGACTTCTTATGGCTGAATGATGATGATGAAAGTACCACATGAAGTCACTAGATGGCGCTGCTGCATTTTATTTATTCTATGCAGATCCTAAGAATAAATTAAATGTAGACGATATTAAGAAATGTTATAGTACAACCATCAATAACTAGACAGCGCTAGTATAATAAATTAAATATAACAATATAACAATATTTAATTGATTATATGTACTCGGATCGGCCAATCACGTGTGATGTATGTAAAATATCCAGTACGCGGTTGTCATAGGCTATACATATATAAATCAGCATTAAAAAATCACTAAAAAGACAAAAATTAAAAAGTGATATAAAAAATTACCGACCCGACTGCTGAGCATTAACTACTAAGCAGACGGGACGGGACAAATTCAGTAATGTAACTCCTTAGGTTGGTCCCGCCTGCTTATTGGTTGATGCTCAGCAGTCGGTTTGTTGGTTATTTTATAGGTATATCAGTTTTTTTGGTATTTATTGCAATAACCTTGTGTTAATTTATTGTTTACGCATTTTGATCAACTGACAGCCCTTAACAGTAGATTATTTATTTGGCTCTGGACTGAACATTTTAATTTGACAGTTATTCCGTTATATTTCGATACATTCTCTGAATCCACAGATAAGAGTCCTAGCATTTGGGACACCTTCTCTCACACTGAGGGCAAAATCCTACACGGAGAGACAGGCGATGTAGCCTGCGACTCCTACAGGCTTTGGCGGCGAGACATAGAGATGGCAAAATCTTTGGGCCTGGACTTCTACCGGTAGGTACATCCCATTTTCCACTAATAGGCATTGCAATCGATTGACGGATTTTGATCTTCGGCACAGAGAGATCACGTAAGATACTTAAGACCCGTTAAGCACCTCGTAACCAAATAGGTACCTACTTACCCAAAATTGGTGACGAGAATGGTATCATATAATTACAGTCGACAGCACATGCACCTTTGCACGCCTGCACTCTGCTCGATTACGTTATGTGGGACGTCAAAAAGTTTGACTGTCCCTTTTAAGCTGGGTACTCATCTGCGAGCCGTAACTGTAACTGTTGCATGCTCTGTATCAAAAAACGATAGTGTGTTCGTGGTTCGCGAACCTCCTGCGAGCGATACGCGTGAGTACTCGGCTCCTCTCACGCGTACACACTAGAGCCAGGTTACTGTATCTGCTCTGTTACAGTTACGGCTCGCAGATGAGTACCTTGCTTAAAGGAGGGTATTCACCTAGTCATGTAGCATGTAACGTATCTGATACTATATCAAGTGAGTACGTAAGCTCTGCTGCGAGCCGCTTGCACGTGGAGCGTAGTGAGCTCTCAGTGACACAAAGGCGGCTCCGGGAACTCATAGCTGTATATGCAGTGACCGTGGACGTACCGTACCCACTTGTAGGTTGATACAGTATCAGATGCGTTACATGCTACACGCATAGGTGAGTACCGTACTTTAGAACTCTTTTTCAGTTTTTTTTGTCCACTGACAAATTTAAAGACGAAACGTCCAAGAGTAAATCTTAGCTAAGACTTTTTTAAATAAAACGAAAAATTTACATTTCCAGTCTTTCCATATCTTGGCCGAGACTACTTCCCAACGGGTTTGCGACAAACATCAGCGAAGACGGAAAGCAATACTACAACAAACTCATCGATGGTTTGCTGGAAGCGGGAATTGAGCCTGTAGTGACCCTCTACCACTGGGACCTTCCACAGAACCTTCAGGATCTTGGTAAGCGTGTGGTCATGGGGTTATAAGTATCCATGGTATTATAATAAAATTCGTATGACAATATCAGCTTATACTTAGGATCGTCTTCTGGTACTTACATGCCTTCTTTAAAGAATAGTAATAATAGGGGTTAAAGTTTGAAATTGCCGTTTTATTCCAATAGGTTCTTTGAATTGACATAGAATCTTCATGGTTTGAGGTTTTCGAATGAAACTTTTTTCAAATGGTTTCTATGATGTTCTTTTTTTAAAAATGTGAAACATTTGAATATCGACTTTCAATTGTTTTTGTTATTCAATTTAGACAAGAAAGATGGATACTGCGAAAATTCGAGTGATTTTTGAATACTGTTGTGGCAGTTGACCTGGGGTCAGCCATTGCATTTTTCTTTTCCGGTTATCATAAAGAATCCACTTTTCATCACATGTTGCAATTCGATCCAATATTCCTTCATTTCTGTACCGGTTCAACAAGGCAACACAAGTTTCAACACGCGTTTCTTTCTGCAGATCAGTCAAATCATGAGGCACCCATTTTTCGTATTTTTTTTATTTTATTGATTTGACGCAAGTGAGTCAATATTGTGGGTAAGGTAACGTTAAACCATGCCGCTAATTCCTGGGTAGTTTGACTAGGGTCGGCTTCCACTATCTCTCTTAATTCATCGTTATTCACCTGTGTGGGCGGTCTTCCTCGTGGCTCGTTCTTTAAGTCGAAATTTCCATCACGAAAGCGTTTAAACCAAAATCGCACGGTGCGTTCATTAGTAGACCCCTCTCCAAACGCAGCATTGATATTGCGGGCTGTTTCTGCCGCGTTAGTTCCGCGTCGGAACTCGTATTCAAAAATCACTCGAATTTTCGCAGCATCCATCTTTCTTGTCTAAATTGAATAACAAAAACAATTGAAAGTCGATATTCAAATGTTTCACATTTTTTAAAAAAAGAACATCATAGAAACCATTTGAAAAAAGTTTAATTCGAAAACCTCAAACCATGAAGATTCTATGTCAATTCAAAGAACCTATTGCAATAAAATTTCATACTTTAACCCCTAATATTATGGGCTTTCACCATGCTTGAGCAACCAGAAACTAATAAAGTTTCGTGAATGGTAAGAACACTGTACGGTCGGCAGCATAATTAACCTTCACATGCGTGTCTTCCTAGGTTAACTTAGGTGTGGCTTTGCAACATAGAATGTATGCGTTAAATTTACATTTTATGACAGGTTGAGGTGAAAGAAAAGGTTTTAAACTGTTTTTGCGGTCGCAAACCGCTTTATAATTATACTAGCTATACTGGAAAGCTTTGTACCGCCACAGGATCCATTTATACGATTCTTGCACAACGCCATCTATTTTTAAAACACAACGTTCGCTCGCACAACGCCATCTATTTTAAACTTAAAATCAATATTATCCCACGGGAACGCATTACCGGGATATCAACTGTGCTTTGTCTCAATTCAGGTCTTTGTCTGTCTTTACGCCAAGTTTCATGTAAATCCGTTATTGTGTGATTGAGTAACAAACTTCCAAATATCCAAACATCCAAACAAACATCTTCACAAACTTTCACATTTATAATACATAAGCAGCCTATATACGTCCACAGTAGGCCACAGACCTTTTCTAAGGGAGAGAGTATGGACTTAATCACCACGCGTGCCCACCTCGGATTGGCGATTTCAAGCGCTGAGGTATGTGAATAGCTCAGACACTCAGGTTTCCTCACGATGTGTTCCTTTTTTTACCCAGTTGGCGAGCGGTATTGCTACTATAACTTCACAAATGTAAACGTAACTTAGAAAACAAAGTCATAGGTGTACATGCCCGCACTGGGAATAGAACCTAGGTCCGAGTTTAATGTTCTACCCACTAGGCTACCACCGCCCTTAATACTACATAATATTATAATAATACTAACGCAACATCTATAATATTAGTAGGATAAGTAGGATATTACTAGCTGAATCAGCAAGCGTTGTTTTGCCATATTAATTAGCCTACGACCTATTCTCAGACCTAGTAATATTAGGGGTTAAAGTATGAAATTGCCGTTCTTTGAATTGACATAGAATCTTCATGGTTTGAGGTTTTCGAATGAAACTTTTTTCAAATGGTTTCTATGATGTTCTTTTTTTAAAAAATGTGAAACATTTGAATATCGACTTTCAATTATTTTTGTTATTCAATTTAGACAAGAAAGATGGATACTGCGAAAATTCGAGTGATTTTTGAATACGAGTTCCGACGCGGAACTAACGCGGCAGAAACAGCCCGCAATATCAATGCTGCGTTTGGAGAGGGGTCTACTAATGAACGCACCGTACGATTTTGGTTTAAACGCTTTCGTGATGGAAATTTCGACTTAAAGAACGAGCCACGAGGAAGACCGCCCACACAGGTGAATAACGATGAATTAAGAGAGATAGTGGAAGCCGACCCTAGTCAAACTACCCAGGAATTAGCGGCATGGTTTAACGTTACCTTACCCACAATATTGACTCACTTGCGTCAAATCAATAAAATAAAAAAATACGACAAATAGGTGCCTCATGATTTGACTGATCTGCAGAAAGAAACGCGTGTTGAAACTTGTGTTGCCTTGTTGAACCGGTACAGAAATGAAGGAATATTGGATCGAATTGTAACATGTGATGAAAAGTGGATTCTTTATGATAACCGGAAAAGAAAAATGCAATGGCTGACCCCAGGTCAAATGCCACAACAGTATTAAAAAATCACTCGAATTTTCGCAGTATCCATCTTTCTTGTCTAAATTGAATAACAAAAACAATTGAAAGTCCATATTCAAATGTTTCACATTTTTTAAAAAAAGAACATCATAGAAACCATTTGAAAAAAGTTTCATTCGAAAACCTCAAACCATGAAGATTCTATGTCAATTCAAAGAACCTATTGCAATAAAACGGCAATTTCATACTTTAACCCCTATTATATTAAACGGGTCTAACCGCGATTATTTATTAGATAAAATGTAATTACCTTAGATTCCCGACGTTTCGGCAACGTTGCAGCTGCCATGGTAATTATCGAAGTTAGACCCGTTTAAGACATAACTATGTTTGAACATCACGAGTCATTAAAAAATACTATTCTTAGACCAACCAAATATACACCAAACATTTCATAAAAATCGATGAATCCGTTTCGGAGGAGTTCGATAACAAACACTGTGTCAGGAGAATTTTGTACATTAGATGTTAAAATTCTGTTGTCACGAACACACACTCGGTCACATCGTGAGGAGACTTGAGTGTCTGAAATGCTCACATATCTCGGCGTTTAAAATCGATTCTTGGTGGGTACATCTGATAATTAGTTCAATAGCGTCTCACTGATGAAAGGGGTGTTTCTGCTGTAGACCGGCGACATAGGTAGTATGTTCGGTGATCGTCTACAAACTATCCACTACCTTCTATACGTGCCCTGACCAGCTGCGAGGAACTATGACTGCAAGTGACAACGCAGTCATCGTCGCGTTATGCGGGGCTATTCAGTTAAGAAGAAAAACCGAATATCTACTAACCCTCTCTTCCTTTTCACGCCAGGTGGATGGATCAACCCTCTCATAGCGGATTGGTTCGAAGACTACGCCCGTGTCGTCTTCACCCTCTTCGGAGACCGCGTCAAGACCTGGCTAACCCTCAATGAGCCCATCGCTATCTGTGCCTTAGGCTACGGTGCTGGAATATTTGCTCCTGGTTTGAAAGATCCCAACGTGGGTTACTACATATGCAATAAGAATGCGCTCCTGGCTCATGCCAAGGCGTATAGGGTTTGGGATAAGGAGTTTAGGCCTAAGTACCATGGTGAGTACCTACGTACCTCCCAACTGATATATCGCCATAAATACTTACCTACTTTTACTTTTCTATCACCTTGTTCTTTTTGGAATATACTTATCAGGCATAGTGTTACTCACGTATGACCAAGTAGTTGAACCAAATATTTTCCTCGGTTCTTGCTTTTATTGTAATAATAATACTTTATTGCACACGAAAAACATTACAGGAAATATGACAATACGAAATTACATGTAAAAAGGTGAACTTATCTCTGTGAGAGATTTCTTCCAGCAAACCTTGGGGAGTCGGAATGGAGGTGTAAAACATATGGGTTTCTTAGTGTCTACAACGTTTTTTATTACTTTACGTCTCAACCGCTCATCGATTGAGATCGAGACGTTGATAAGCCTAAATAAACTCTGCTGTAGGAATAAATGGATCAAGACATAAAGTTACATCAGTGGCCTAATTACGAGCACCAAATCCTGAGCGATTCCAATCGTCTAACTGTCAAATTGCATACTAATTTGACAGTTAAACGATTGGAATCGCTCAGGATTTGGTGAGCGTAATATAGGGGCTGTTGTTGTATGTGCCTAACCATAAAACTATTTTTTCAAGAATTTGCTCATGGTTATTTCAGGCAAAGTTTCCTTAGCGAACCACTTGTTTTGGTTCGAGGCAGCTGCGCCAGCGGAGGAAGAATTAACTCAACTGAGCTTGGAATATGGAGTAAGTACCTATGTGACCTCTAGTTTCTGCTTTGGTGATGGAGCAGCGGGCGCATAGAGATAAAATACCCTGTTAAGTTCTCGAGATGTTTCCCTTCACTGTTACTGTGTGCAGGCCATGTATGTCGTAGAGAGAATAGAAAATGGAGTCAGACGCTAGTAGAATAGCCAACGAGGACCCGAATATATACATCACAAAATATATGACGCGCATTACCAGAACATCGAATACCTGTTAGCACCAAAGCGGGGTGCAAAATGGGCACGCTATGTGGCACAGAGCGTGTGTCAGACTGTAGTTTGTATCTACCACTTTAAATTAGATGTCCCCCGATACTGCCACACTATCTTTCCCAGAATTGGGGCTATAGCTAGGTCTACTAATCAGTTTCAGCGGCTTCGATCAATATATATTGTTTTCCTACACTTCTTCCAAGAGGTGGGCTATGACTAAGAACATCTTACCCAATCGTTGACTATGTCCAGTTATCATCTCTCTAAACTGGATTTCCTCAACTCAGTTTGGCCGCTACTGCCACCCCATCTTCTCCCGAGAGGGGGGCTGGCCGCCGGCTATCGAGAAGAGGATGGCAGAGATCAGTAGAGAGCAGGGCTACCCGTTCAACAAACTGCCGCCGTTCACTGACGAAGAGAAGAAGCTGGTTAGAGGTGAGAATTAAATTAAACGACCAGAAATTTAGGATTTCATTTTGAGCAGCAACTCGCTTGGCAAGAAATACCCAACTATTTGATTCGATACTCGAAATACTCAACTCAGCATCAATCTGAGGACAACGAATCTTGAGATACGTTTTAAAAGCTTTTGGTCAGCTGTAAACAATATTTTGGTCAGCAATTCCAGCTTATCGAAGCAATGACTCCCCTGCAAGAACATCCTTGCTCCCCTGGTATATAAAAACGCTTTCTCTTGGTAACTCTTTATCTTCATTTACACTTTTGTGTGCTAAATTGAGCCTTATTTCCAGGCACTGCCGACTACCTGGGCTTTAACCACTACACGAGTCGGCTGATTCGAGCCCTGAAGCCTGGAGAAGAGGCTCAATACTGGTTCTTCATGGGCCTGCCAGAGTTAGGAATTGCCTACGAATATGACCCGCAGTGGAAGCAGACCAGTTCCTTCTGGTTCAGGGTATCTTATTTTATTATTTTACGTATAACAGGCGTGTTCCGTGTGGTGCCGGATAAAGAATAGCATTCATTCCATTTCATTCCGTGGATGTGGTAGAAGGCGACTAAGGAAATCAATTACCAGGAGACGGACAGCAGCGTCTTCCTGAGATTTCAACCGTATACTGCGATCGCCAACCAGCCTGCCAAGCGTTGCGATTATGGCAAAACCCTCCATGGTTAGAAACCATGAGGCGTAAAATGGCTGATGATGATGATCATGATGAGTATGACAGGCTCACCCTTGGCATATATAACATGAATTAATATGCCTCCATGGCCCTAGGGTGATTACGCCACTGATCGTCACTTCTGTAAACTACGAGGTTACTGAAACCATTTCAATGCTTCCAGGAAAACCCAGCCGGCATCCGGAAGGCACTCAAGTACTTGAAAGACCAATACGGAGATATCGAAATCCTAATCACGGAAAACGGTTACTCCTCGCGTGAGAGAGGATTAAACGACGATCCTCGGGTCAATTATTACAAGACTTATTTGGAACAGGTGAGACCTCGACTTTCCTCCAATAAGGCCGCCAATTGTACTGTACATACCTATTTTATAAATATTTTATGTTGTGTTTTTCCTGGTACAATAAAGAATATTCTTATCTTATCTTATCCTCCTCGAAGTTTGGTTCTTCACATAAATGCCTGTATTCCAGAGGAGCAGGCAGAGACCAGGGACTGCCACTTGCCACGATACTGACAGATCACTTGGTCCTTTAATTTCGTTCTTTCTCTTTGACCCGATCTTCAATCCACACTTGGTACAAAATCTGCCTAGTTTTTAGGGTTCTGCACCCAACCCACAGAGTAAGGGACCCTATAACTAATACTCCACTGTCCGTCTGACCGTCTATCTGTCTGTCTGTCACCAGGCTGTATCTCATGAACTTTGATAGCTACTTGACAGTTGAAATTTTCACAGGTGATGTATTTCTGTTGCCGCTTTAACAACAAATACTGGTCTAATCGGGATTACTATTAAGTAAAATTGAATTACCTTAATTCTCGACGTTTCAGCAACGTTGCAGCTGCCGTGGTCGTGGGTAGACTGAAGTGGCGAGTACAGTCAATTATTGTAGTGAGGGTACCTACCCTGGTACCACCTGGTCTACCCTCAAGTCGCTCAATAGTTTTTCGTAGCAGGCCGACACACAACACTCACTACGTTCTCGGACAAGTCCGGTGATTAGGCGCGTGATTTGTATTTGCTTAAGACTGGATTCCACGTGCTTGAAAGCTTGAAACCATCCTCTCTGTAAAATTCAATTACTTGTAATCGCGACTAGACCCGGTTAATATATATAACACAGAAATAATTTAAACGAATATGACCTTTAAATTCGAAGTAGGTGCATACCTACATGTGGGTATTGTTAGAAATATATTTTGGAGTCGGTACCTAAAATGTGCATGCTGGGGTGCGCCCACGTAAGTCCTCCACTGTATGGAGTTGTCTGATTCAGCCTGCTCCGAACTGTCAAATACATACATATTTTTACACTTCAGAGTCGACTCCTACTTCGAATTTAAAGGTCACATTCGTTAAAATTATTTCTGTGTTTTAGCGCTGTAGTGTTTCGGAGTCGGTTTTTGTTTAACCAATTTTACAATATTTACAAAACCGCTATCGTTTTCCACTTTCCTAGGTTTTGCTGTCCATCAAAGAAGACGGGGTCAAGGTAACTGGCTACACGGCGTGGTCGCTCATGGACAACTTCGAATGGTCGGAAGGATACCAGTTAGTATCAGACAAATATAGGTTTCAAAGTGGTCGCAAAACACAATAACTTTGGTTCTACGAGTTATATTTGTCGCAAATGCAGGGTATTCGTGCTTTGCGACCTCTTGCATAAAAAAACACATAGGTATCGTCCGGTACGGGAACATTTTTTAACATTACCTAACTTGCCTAGAGGTGATTCGATAAATTATCTACCTAATAATAAAACATATTTCTAGTAAAAACGAAGCTTAATAATGTGCTATTTACCTACTAAGCTTTTCTGTAACATTGGTAATTGAACATTTGTTATAGAACTAGGATAAAGACGCTTGAAATATATATATTTTTTATATATATTTCAAGGGTCTTTATGGCTAAAATAGACAATAAGCCCCTGGCCACACAGAAGGGACGTGGGGCGGGGGCGCGGAAAAGACGCGACCCGACGCGTTGCATAGAAATCGCGCCCTCGCCTTGTCTCTTCTGTGTGGGCTTCGTCCTGTCCCTTCAGTACATTTTGTATTCATGAAAGTGAATTGGATTAGCGACGTGTCTTTACCGCGCCCTCGCCCCACGTCCCTTTTGTGTGGCCAGGGGCATAGAGATCTAAATGTATGAAATTGTAGCTACAACTTTCTTTTGTAAAACACGTGATATTCACTGTCGCTGACAACTGTGACCTCCCTTTTATGTGCAGGTCAAAGTATGGTCTCTTCGAGGTGGACTTCTCCCATCCGAATCGCACCCGCACCCCGCGAAAGTCAGCCAAGTACTACGCTAGTATCATCGAGGCGCGTTCCTTGGACGTTCCTGTTCCTGCCGATATTGTGTAAAAGAAGAATTTTAATATAAGTACATAATAGTGTCGATTGTTAAGTTTAGCTGTTATTAAATTTTAATTTTTGTTTACTTTGTATTTTCAATTGATAGGCCAGATAAAAAAAAACAAGGGTTCCGTACCATATTTAAAGCGTCTACCTATTGCCGTTATTAAAGTCGAGCAAAAAATGGCAAAAATATCACGGTTGTTGTATGGGCCCCCCCTTATTTCATTCTGTTTTTAGTATTTTTTGTTATGGCGGCAACAAAAATACATCGTCTGTGAAAATTTCAACTGTCTAACTGTCACGGTTCATGAGATAGGTAGGTACAGCCTTTTGACAGACGGACGGGTGGACAGCGGAGTCTTGGTAATAGGGTACTTACCCTTTGGGTACGGAACCCTAAAAAAGACAATACTAAGAACGAAAAACTTCCGGCTATTTTAAAGTTTTTAATTAATTTATAGTGACGATACAGTCGGATGTATTTTTCGTTTAAGGGGTTTATTTTGTAGAATAACAAAGTTTCTCAGTACGAAGTATGATTCTCAGTACTAAGTATGGTTTCCATTCTTTTGAAAGAGCCTTTAAATATAAATATAGCTCTAACATAGAGGTAAATAACTCGAGGGCGAAGATCCTTTTTTTTAGGTTTTAAAATTTATGAAAACAGTTGAAATATTTAAGTTAAAATATTTGGCCTTGGCTCTTAAAATAATCTATTTTCTCGCAAAAAAAAATTATAAAACAGCACTTTTAATGTACATATGAGACAATGCTAACTAAGCGCGATTCTTTGTTGAAAAATATTCAGCCAGTCCTCAACCGTAACCTCTGCTATAATCCGCCTAAATCTTTTATACTAATTTTACGTATCAAAGGGGAGCTTCGCTGGTATCACTAAGGATGTACTACTGTCAATAAAATCTTATCACACGCCACACGTGGTTGGAGAGATAAGGTCGTTGAAAGGAACGAAAATACACTGATAGAATTGAAGCGAGAGATATTATTTATTAAATATTACATTTGATTAATTTTACAGCATATTCATAACTATTCATATAAGTAGTTATTATTATTTGTATTTATATTGTGACATGTATGAATGTATGTACCACGTTCCGGGTGCCAAAGGAAAAGTTAAATGGTCCCAACTGAAAATCAGTTTTGCCGGTGTTATGCTATTTATACAAGTACGCTGAGGTATGCAGGTCTCCAAGACCCTTTTTTGTTGTCACGGAAGCACCTGAGACGTTTGGAGTCCGAGGTGGCTAGGTGCCATACATTACTGTATGGTACCCAGCTGCCTTTGACTCTATATGCCTCACATGTTCTCTTTACGACTATTTTGTTTTTTGTTTGTTTTTGTGACGTTCGTGTATTTTATTTGTGTACCTTTGTGTTAACTTTGTGTTTCTGTGACAAATTAAATAAATGTATTCTTTCTTTCTTCTTCTGTCTTTCTATTTATTTAGCTGAACGAACCTCTACTTCTATGGAAGTCGTAGAACCTCTACCATCCCTTGTATTTAAATTAGTTTGACTATATGACATTGGCAGGTAAGTACTATATTAATTTGAAAACTTGACTGCATAGTAATAAGTTATTTTGAAATTGTTTAACCGATTTCAAAATAACAAAACGTCTACCACATTATTTCCTACTTTGATTTTACTATGCTCTGTATATTCATAGCATAAATGAGGGACGAATATAGGCTAGGTACGTAAAAGAAAAGAAAAATGTGTAAATACTCTAAATACATACAATGTAAGTAGGTAAGTAACACGTTTTATCTCGTATTCTTACATGTAAGAATACGAGATAAAACGTGTTACGAAACATATTAATCGATCAATTAAATCTTCTCTACTTTGCACATCACTACGCATCAATGTCAATTACTCACGCATACACTGTAAAGACAGTAAACGATGTCCAAATGATCGGTGACTGTTCACTTTACCGCCAAAAAGATCTGTGCGGACTATACCTACGTTTTATCCAACTTCATTGTATAACATGAAGCGATTGGCAGTACTGGTGTTTTTGGGGTAAGAAGTGTTTTTTTGTTCTATTTTTGGCCTAGTGTGAATATAGCTACTACAGATATATGTTATTTATTTATGATAGTTTACACTGCCTATATTATTTGCAAATATAGTTGGGAAGATAGTAATTTGTATTTTTTGATTTTTTTTTTGTTTCATGTAGCCTCAAAGTTAACTTAATAACCACAAAAGGTTTATCTGCCACTTTTATCACTCGGTTGAGTATCACACATTTTTATTCCTAAATAGGTAGATACCTACGGTCTTATTTATGAAAACAAGATTCCTCTAAAGCACTACTCACTCAGATGCAGTTTTAATAATCTGTGGCAACGTCTTTCCACAGTCTATTTAAACTGCATCGGATGAGTGTTTTAAGGAATCGGGCATTTATGAATATCTAAGAATATCTATAGATTTTAGTATCTTTTACATTGCTGGGGTTTGTTCAGTTAATTAAGTACGTGCCAATATATTTAATATTATGATCTGCACTTTGTTAGGCTGTACTAGGTTAGGTTTTTTTTTTTTTTTTGGGGGCACGCGGTGAAAATCCTCATGGACGCCAGTGAAGGGAGGGCCCTAGCAGTGCCGGACTTTTACCGGCTAAAAACACCGCGTGGCCATATGTAAAGGTTGACGTGCTGTCAAAAAAACTATCAAAACAACTTTACGCTTTTTACCATTAAATTAATTTTATTTCGATAAATTACAGGTCTTAAGTAAAGATTGTGTATAAAAGTACACAGGTATTGTGTAATTTTACCGACAGCGGCATTTTACGCGCATGACAATATCAAAATAATAATTCTAATCGAATATGAAATAAAATAAGATTATAATACTATTATATAAGTAAGTCCGTGTGACGCCTTATTAAGAATAGCGTCACTCCATTTCCTTCCGTGGATGTCGTAGAAGGCGACTAAGGAAATCAATTACCAGGAGACGGGCAGCAGCGTCTTCTTGAGATTCCAACCGCACACTGCGGTTATACCGCATACGCCTGCCAAGCGTGGCGATTATGGCAAAAACCCTCATGGTTAGGAAAACCATGAGGGAGGCCTATGACCTGCAGTGGGCGTCAAATGGCTGATGATGATAAGTAATTTCACTTCATTAAAATCTATTCCATTCTATTCTATTCCAAATCGATAAAACGAAGCCACGAAATTATAATTACAACTCAAATTAAAATTAATTCTATTACGAGTTTACACTTCATCACAATCCTAACCAACTTAGCAATTGGAGTCTCTATTATTACTTCATTTCATATCATATTATGTCATGTTACTACATCTAAAACAATGTCCCAGGCACTTCAGCGTCCGTGTGGTCCCTTCACCCATTAGTGCAAGTGAAGGTGCCACTGGACGCTGCATAAATCATCTCATTACGTAGATGCAAAGGCCAAAGTTTTTTTTTTTGTGGTTCGGTGTGTTTCATCCATTAGTGTTGTATCAGAAAAAGTGAAATTTTAATATGGTCGGGTGGCTCCATCTTATCATTTATCATACCAGCACGAATATTCGTGATGGGCATAAGCGTCCCTAAGGTACATAGTTCTGTTCTCGGGCATTCTCATCACTACAGCAATTACCAGCAATCTGCGTTGGAACGTCGGTCCAGTGAGCTGGTGGGTGTCTCACGCTGAGTTTGGCAATATTTTGCGAACAGGTCCGGTTGACAAATCACTGTATTACCTATTGTATTCAGCATTCTATTTCACTTGAAATGAGTTTGAGCGGGTGACAAGCTGCGCCTATGGGAGACGACATGGTTAGGTAGACTAACAGAAAACAACCCAGAAATGGGACAAGGGACAAAATTTAGAAGGGAAACAGACCATGACGGGGATATTCTAATCCAAAGGAAAACAAAGTCGTGGGCACAGCTATTAAATAATAAGACTTACATGGCCAACAGCACACCAACTTCTACACGCGTGCACTCTATTCCGTTACATCACGAGCTAGTTTACAACAAAATCGTGAAAGTTGATCAAGTACCGCTGTTCTCAATCCTCAGAGTGGTGGTGAACGTGGTTCACTGCACAGACCTCAGTTTCCCGCCTGGGTTCATGTTTGGAGCAGCCACAGCCACCTACCAAGTCGAGGGCGCGTGGAATGTCAGTGGTAAGATAAACATACACTCTTTACGTTAATTTGGCCCTGTTGCGTTGCAATTGTGCGCGTTTATGTAACAGTTTAGCGAAAATATTATTATTATTTAATACATTCATTGCACTTAGCCTAATGTACAATACGGCGGACTTAATGCCATAAGCATTTTCAACCAGGCAACCGCAGGAGGTGGAGGAGAGGGGGAAAAGGTAGATGTGCAATTTACTATATACTTATACATATTATAAGGTAAGATTGAATAGACCTACATTACATATTATAATATAATGATATAAGTACTATAAAATACTATACACGCTACTGGAGAGGAAGGCAATGATACTCAAAATTTATGTAATTTTCAGGTATGTCATTTTTTTAAAGTCAAAATAAATAAAAAGCTACGAATAAAGAAATCCCTAGAAGTATCACAAACTACAAATTCACTCGCCAAGAGGCCACCAACAGTTCACAGACCTGACGATTAGCGCAAGATGTAAGGCAGAGTAAATCATTGTGTTTGTTTCATTCTGTAAGTTACAGCTTTGATTGGACTACATCAGTGGTGAGATGGATGTATAAGCCGTCGGAAATATCTGGGCACTACTATCTACGTGGCGGTCTGAAGGTGGCAGGTGTCTTGATGTTTTTGACAAGATAGTACTGAACGCACTGCAACTGGCTGGCACAATGGGCAAACCCAGCCCCCTAGCACAAATTGCATGGGTGTCAAGTTTTGGCTACGACATCTATAGTTTTTTTTACTTTTACTAGTTTAGTGCTAAAAATTCCACCCATGCCGGGACTTGAACCCGCGACCCCTGGCTAACCATGCCAGCGCTCTCCCAACTGAGCTAATGGGCAAGTGCAAGCATCAGTGAAATTTCGAGCCTCCTCACAAACTTCTCTGTATTACGTACAGTCAGTGACGTCTGGCGGAAGCAATTTACATCACTTGCAGCCTCTAAATAGGTTTTTAATCTATTTAGATCTACTTTAAGACTCTAAAGTATTTTAAATAAATCAATTTATACCTTCAGACCATTCAATTTTTCTGAAATCGGGCGATTGACAAAAATAATGGAGAAAATTTAAAATAACCTTTGTGTTTTTCTTGAGATATACAAAAAAAACTAATTTCTACCAGGCTGGATTTATGTTATTTCGGTTCCTTAGATACTACTTAAACTACTCAATTTAATTGTCCTCAGCACGGGTTAGTGCCAAAAAGAAAGTATATAGTTTAGTGCTATTTTTTAGAACCAAACGTTCACGAGGTAGTCATTTCTGAGTCGAGAATAAGAGGGCAGCTTTGAAATCGCGAATAAATAATCAGCACTTAATCATCACGTCACCGAGTGCGTAAATATTGGAGGTTAATGTTAGGTACTTTTAGATATTCAGAAGTCAAGGTTCGAGCGATAAGGCTAAACCGAAAAAGCGATCTTCATTTTACATAATATATTATGTCAAGAAAGAGCCAAGTACATTATAATGCCAGTATACTTAAAAATAAAGGTTACAAAGTAAATGGTTTGCTCTATTACAGACAGTCACTATAAAGAAATATTCCTTATTTATTCTGTAGCCTTTAAGGCTGCTCTTAAGCGGAGCATGCTGTCTCGTTCACACAATATAACATATTTTTGTATTGTAATAATATGAGTAAACTTTTGATGAATGTGGTCGTATTTTAGTTTATATTTTACGTAGTTTTTAGGGTTCCGCAGTCAACAAGGAACCCTTATAGTTTCACCATGTCCGTCCGTCTGTCTGTCAGTCCGCGGCTTAGCGCAGGGGCGAAAAGTACTAGAAAACTGAAATTTGGCATAGATATACATATTAATCACGCCGATACGTAACGGATAAAATCTAAAAAAAAATGTTTTTTTATTGTACCTCCCTTACAACAATATTAGGGATGCAATTTTTTATATGCCTACACCATAGTGTGACGTGCCGTTTGGTCGTTTTGGATAGGTCGTTTAAAAATATTGTGAGTGTAGAAAAGCCATTTTTCGATATTTTAGAGATCCGTTTGCATTGTGGCAAGTGGTAGTCCCTGGCCTCTGCCTACCCCTCTGGGATACAGGCGTGAGTTTATTGTATGTGTATGTTTGTAGATCCGTTTGCGAATTATTAAGCTTTAAAGTGCAAATTTTCATTAGAGTAGGACGACGCCCTACCTTTCCCTTGAAAACACCAGTTGTTGAACTGGTGTTCTCAGGGGAAAGGTAGATTCCCAACAGTTCAGTTTGCCCTGAAAACAGCCAGAGGCACGATCCATTACTATTATTCATTTACTATTTTGTTGTTTACATTTACTATTTTGGTAAGCCTTTATGTATTTTTGTATGGATTTAATTTATTTACAGTAGATTATTTTATTTGGCTCCGGATCTGGATCGTTTTGTTTTCTAAAATAGCCTAAATCCGAGTACCCTTTTGTGTTTATAATTGTTGTATAGCCTAGGGCATCTTACTTCGGGCTTTATTTTCTTTCATTTCATTTCATTATCTAAATACTTCATTTTCTGTATACACAGATAAGAGCGCCAGCATTTGGGACACTTTCTCCCATACTGAGGGCAAAATCATACACGGAGAGACTGGCGATGTAGCCTGCGACTCCTACAGGCTTTGGCGAAGAGACATTGAGATGGCAAAGACTTTGGGCCTGGACTTCTACCGGTAGGTACATCCCACTTTCCACTAATGCTACAGCCGTTGTCAAGCATTAAAATCTGATGGATTTTGATCTTTTGGCACAGACACACGAAGTCCGCTGCTGGACATAGACTTCCTCCATGGATTTCCTCCATGGATTTCCAAAAAGACCGGTAGGAACCGGCTTGCATCCAGCGTCTTCTTGCCGCTTGGATGAGGTCATCTGTCCATCTTGTGGCTGGTCGTCCTATGCTGCGCTTGCCGATATGTGGTCTCCATTCGAGAACTTTTCGGCCCCATCGGCCATTAGTTCTGCATGCTTTGTTCCCCATCCACAGCCACTTTAACTTAATAATCCGCTGGGCTTTGTTGACGACTTTCGTTCGTCTACGGATCTCATTATTTCTGATTCGATCTCTTAGAGAAATTCCGAGCATAGCCCTTTCCATAGCTCATTCTGGATTAAACATTGGATACTTTCCACCCGTTAATCGCCGCATACATACTTACCGAAATTTGGTGTCGAGGTTGGTATCACCCATTATTGTACCTTCAGGAACTCTTCTTCAGATTTTCTTCGTGATCCTGTATGCGGTCTCTTTTCTCCCAGGACTCATCTACCTATATACATTTTCGAATTACACAAGAGATTCTCGTAACGTAATACCTAATTTTAAAACATAAAAGCTTACTTCTACTTACCAGAACTTTTTTTAAGTAAGTCCCGGCCCGTAAACAAAAATTTACTTGCAGCCTTTCCGTATCTTGGCCGAGACTGCTCCCCAACGGGTTTGCAACAAACATCAGCGAAGATGGCAAGCAATACTACAACAAACTGATTGATGGTTTGCTGGAAACGGGAATTGAGCCTGTTGTGACACTGTACCACTGGGACCTTCCCCAGAACCTTCAGGACCTTGGTAAGCATTGTGGTCTAATGGTTATAAATATATCCACATGATAAAACTTATGTGATAAAATCAGTTAACAAGTACGTATCCTTGGATGGTTCAAGTGTTTGTTAGAAAGAATAGAGTATGGACTTTTACTACGTGTGCCTATCCGAGTATTGGCGAATTCAAGCGCTGCGGAATGCTTCGGAGATTTCCCACGATGTTTTCCTTTACTGCTATGGAGGTTAAATTTCACTTTAAAGTTAGCAAATATTAAGAACCTCATGCTTCTGCTCGATCGACAGCATAATCGACCTTCACAAGCGTGCAATTTATTGGTGAAATTCACAAATCAAGTTAAGCTCGGCTTAACTTGATTTGTGAATCTGCTAGCTAAGATAGGCCGAAGTAAGTAAAAAATGCTTAGGTGAGGATTCACAAATGGAATTTAAGCTGTTCTTGCGGTCACAAACACACACATTGGTCACATCACAGGTGATCGTATACATTTCTGTGTCTGCAATCACCAAGCCGTGGTGGGCACGCGTAGTGACTAACGCTATAATTTCTATCTCTGAGAGAAGGGCTGTGTAGTGGTACGTAAATAACAAAAAGCTTACTTATCTTTGTTAAATGTATACTCTCTGCAATTGATAATGTAGTCAGCGTCGCGTTGTTCTGGGCTATCAGTATTTAGTTTAGTTTTATCACCGGCACGCTAAGGAGAAGAACCGAATATCCACTAACCCTCTTTTCATTTTCATCGCCAGGTGGCTGGGTCAACCCTCTCATCGCAGACTGGTTCGAAGACTACGCCCGTGTCGTCTTCACACTTTACGGAGACCGTGTCAGGACCTGGATAACCCTCAACGAGCCCGTCACTATCTGCTCCCTAGGGTACGGTGCTGGGATACTTGCCCCGGGTATCAAAGACCCCAATGTAGGTTACTACTTGTGCAGTAAGAATACTCTCCTGGCTCATGCCAAGGCGTATAGGGTTTGGGATAAGGAATTCAGGCCTAAGTACCATGGTAAGTACCTAAGTTCCTCTGAACTCATCTTGAACAAAGCGCCATTTTAACTGCTCGCCTACTTCTTCTTCCCTATGTTGCTTTTGCCATTTTCTTGAAAGGCATACTGTTACGCATGTATGCATTTTTTTAAGTGTTAACATATCACGCTTTTACGCTAATCTCTTTATGTCTTAACCACACATCATTGAGATCGAGACATTGACAAATGTATAAACCGTAGATAGAATATTCTTTATTATACCTTAAGAGCACGGTCCTCGGCTACTCTCATCCAACTCTTGCCAGCCGCCCTGCGAAGATCATCGCTCCACCGAGTCTGAGGACGTCCCACACTACGTTTACCGATCCGCGGTCTCCACTCGAGAACTCGTCTACCCCATCGGTTATCCGAGGACCGTGCTCAGTGGCGTGCTATAGGAGAGGCCTATGTCCAGCAGGCTGATGATCATGATGATGATGATACCTTAAGAATTACATTTAAAAAACTTTATGCCTTCGCAATATTGATAAAATATCCAAGAAAACACACGAAATGCTCATTATTTGTTGGGTGCCAAAATATGAACGGTTCAAGGATTTTCTTATGGTTATTTCAGGAAAAATATCCTTAGCTAACCACGTCTTATGGTTTGAAGCAGCTGCACCAAAAGAGGAAGAGTTGACTCAACTGAGCTTGGAATATGGAGTAAGTACCTATGCGACCTGTCGTTCTCGTTTTTTTGATGGAACAGCTAGCGGATTGGCCTTCAGTTAAGTTCTCGGCATGTTTTCCTCCATTGCAACTGTGTACAGGTCGCGTATGTCGTCGAAAGGAGGGAAGATGGAGTCATACATAAGCTACCAGCTTGTGGCCACCGAGGACCTAAAGTAGAAGTAACAACAAACTAGGTAGCACCAAAGCAACGGTGTGCATAATATGCCTCTTCATATTCAAGCGACTTTGCAAGATTCTTTGCATGAATACTACCACCTCATCTTCCCAAAAAATTGGGAATACGACTAGGTTTACTAACTAGTTACAAACACCTTTAACTTAAACTGCCCTCTTACACACAGTTTGTTGTTATTGCTACGCCAACTCCTCCCACATACATACATACATACACTCACGCCTGTATCCCTACATACATAAACTCACGCCTGTATCCCAGAGGGGTAGGCAGAGACCAGGGACTGCCACTTGCCACGATCCTGACAGATCAATTTCGCTTCCTCAACATTCATTAGTCGTTGCATGCACGCACGCCGGTTTCCGGTACTTTTTTTCTTATCATCAGCCATTTGACGCCCACTGCAGGACATAGGCCTCCATCACGGTTTTCATCAGGGGTTTTTCCATAATCGCCACGCTTGGCAGGCGGGTTGGCGATCACAGTATGTGGTTGGAATCTCAGGAAGACGCTGCTGCCCATCTCCTGGTAATTTATTCCCTTAGTCGCCTTCTACTACATCCACGGGAGGAAATGGAGTGACGCTATTCTTAATCCAGCGCCAAACGGCCAATTTATCTTGCACTTTGCTAATACATCTTCTATTTTTTTTTGAGGTATGTCCACCTGGGTCGCCCCTCACCGGCCCTTCCACCCACATTCGCTCCTCCCACAGTCCCCTTCTAATTAGTTATTACCGCTTTGAACTGGATTTTACTCCTCAACTCAGATTGGCCGCTACTGCCACCCCATCTTCTCCCGAGAGGGGGGCTGGCCGCCGGCTCTCGAAAAGAAAATGGCAGAGATCAGCAGAGAGCAGGGCTACCCGTTCAACAAACTGCCGCCATTCACTGACGAAGAGAAGAAGCTGGTCCGAGGTGAGATAATAATTTAGGGTTTGATCAGGAGTAAATGTCGCTTGAGCTGCAACTTTTGGTTGGCAGGACACAATTGAACAGTAAAAACATTTTAATAAAATTTCAGTAGCAGATATTGGCGAAACGAGCTTTTGAAACGAAAGTCAGCATTATGATGAGTTTTTTTTACGTAGCCTCGTTTGTGTCCCACTGCTGGGCAAAGGCCTCCCCCAACTCAGACCAGATGTTTCTATCTTGTGCCACCTCAGACCACTCCGGCATGTGTCGGTCGAGGTCGTCTCGCTAACGTCTTCTTGGCCTACCTCTCCTGCGACGACCGCATTGGGGCATCCTCTCGGTGGCAAGTCTTGCCCACCTATCCGGGTGCATTCTACTGATATGCCCTGCCCAGCTCCACTTCAACTTTGCAGTCTGGACACCCACGTCAGCTATGCGTGTTTTTGAGCGTAGCGTAGTGTTGACGATGAGTTACATTTTTCTAACTTTTTTGCAGTGTAAAATTTTATTTGTTTGCGTCTGAGTTGGTTAAAACACTTCCTCTAGGTAATTTTATTTCACTTCAACCAGCAACCATTTTGTTTGGGTGTAAATAAACAATTTTTCCGTGGTGGTAACAAGCGGTAGTAGCGGAGCTGTAGAACGCCGGCTTCTCATTCGGGAGGTCGTGGGTTCGAATGCCTGCATGTACCAATCACTTGGTTTTTGAAGTTACTTACATTTGTGAAGTTATAGTACTTAGCAATACCACTCGCTAACCGTGAAGGAAAACATCGTGAGAAAACCTCAGCTTCTGAGGTATTCAAACCTCGGCGCTTGAAATTGCCAATCCATGACGGGCACGCATGGTGATTAAGCCTCTCTCTGAGGGAAGATCTGTGCCCTACAGTGGGACGTATATAGACTGAATACAAATAACATTTTTTTCTAAATACTGTATAATACACTTTACTTCCCGTATTTTAACGATTTGTGAAATTAAATACACTACGTTTTTGACCCTTTTGCGTTTTTGCTGCTGTGTTAAATCAACCCTTATTTCCAGGTACTGCCGACTACCTGGGTTTCAACCATTACACGAGTCGGCTGATCCGAGCCCTGAAACCCGGAGAAGAGGCTCAGTACTGGGACTTTATGGGACTGCCGGAGTTAGGCGCAGCCTATGAGTACGACCCTCAGTGGAGGCAGACCAGTTCCTTCTGGTTCAGGGTATCGTGCTTAATTTTTTTACGTATGACAGACTCGTACTTGGCCTTTACCTCACCTCATGATAAGCAAATACGAGGCCTATACACGCTCATTTCGGGGTGGTTTGAAAGCCGCGGTTATGCCATTAGATGCCAGTTTGTTTCGAGATATTTTCGAAAAGTAGTACGTTTTTTTTTAAAAAAACAAGCGTTTTCGATAACTATTTTCAGACACGTTGATTTTGCTATGTCTTTTCAAACGACCCCAAATTATTGCTGTATAAGGCCCTTGGGTGTATACACCACTAACCGTCACTTGTGCATGCATCTTACAGCTACGTATACAAAGACGGATTATCTACTAGCTAGACGATTTCCCCTTTGCTCCATCTTCTTCCCACCTTATGCAACTTTTCGTGGCTTGACTCGCTGTAGAATCAGATTTTTACCACTTCAATGCTTCCAGGAATACCCGGCCGGCATCCGGAAGGCGCTCAAGTACCTGAAAGAGCAATACGGAGACATCGAAATCTGGATCACGGAAAACGGCTACTCTTCGCGTGAGACAGACCTAAACGACGACCCCCGGGTCAACTATTACAAGACTTATTTGGAACAGGTGAAACATCAATGTTTTTCGACGCCGAGCTTTAAAATCGAACCTTTGGGAATGTTTGAAACTCACTTTTCTTGTCATTGACCCGAAATAAAGATCTTTGCATCAAATATATCTGGACTTGCGCAAAATCTATCTAGACTTGCACCAAATCTATCTAGTCTGGTGTACTCAGAATAAGAAAAATCGTCCAGTCGGTGAAAATTGGACTGATTGTCCTTTTCAAAATAGGAACTCACAACGTTCTTTATATACATCGACACTCGGAATCGAATCGATCTATTTTATTTAATTTAATTTATTCATTTATTTATTTATTTCTGTTAGAAAGATTAACATGCGCATAACCGTTGTCCATGAAATAAGTTTATAGCTAAAGGCCAGTTATAAATCTCCACTTCTAAAACAATGACAAAAAAAGAAAGTAACTTCTGCAACTTTAACATAGAGACATAACATTCATTGGGGTCTTTTACGTAAGACATAGTGACACTATTTTTTTACAGATATATTTAAAAATAATGCATGCAATTAAGAAATTAATAATCTATCGCGTATCGTATCGTGTATCCTATTACTCGATCAATCCATAGATAATCCTAGGTAAGTTGTATAGAATTCTATCTACAAGCAATTATGGGAAGCTATGCAGCTAATAATTATTATCATACAGTTTTGCCTAAAGACTCGGAGACCTAATCGATTGGTTAGCGTCTGTCTACTTCAAATATTATTGTGAACCACTAAGATTTGCAAAAATGCCACCCTTTCCCACTTTCCCAGGTTTTGCTGTCCATCAAAGAAGACGGGGTCAACGTAACTAGCTACACGGCCTGGTCACTCATGGACAACTTTGAATGGATTGAAGGATACCAGTATGTATCAGACAAAGATAGGTTTTAAGTGGTCACAAAGCATAATAATGTTTATTCTGAGAGTTATTTATCCTTTACATAAGTAGATATTTTTCGAAATATCTAAATGGTTTTATTCAATAACAGTACAAATATTTTTATTGAGAAAATTCAAATTGCGTTTTATGCGCTCTAAAAATGTCTCAGCCTCCGATTTCGTTACGAGCGTCGAACACTCTTAAGTCAGATATTTTTCAGGGTGATTTGATTGACAGATTTAATAAATATATATATTTATATTCTTTTTGTTGCACTGACCCATGCTGAGGGCAATTTTAAAAACCTAATTCGAGGCTAAAAATTCCACCCATGCCAGGTTTAATATAGATATATTTGTCAATGAAATCTAATATTTGTTCTTCTCTATAATACGTCTTAAAAAAAGTTAATTACTATTCAGCCTTGTAGGTACAGAGCTGATAAAAGTTGCACTTTCCATGAACTCCTTTTGTCTGCAGGTCAAAGTTCGGTCTCTTCAAGGTGGACTTCTCTCATCCGAATCGCACCCGCACCGCGCGAAAGTCAGCCAAGTACTACGCTAGTATCATTGAGGCGCGTTCCTTGGATGTTCCAGTGCCTGCAGATATTGTGTAAAGTAATTTGTGATAGTCTTGATTGTTAAGTTTAGTAAAAATGATTCCTTTATTACCAATCTAGTTTACAGTAGGCATAAATTAATCAAAACACATCAGGTATAAAATAATTATTTGTTATTAAGAATCATAATCATATGCTGAGTCAGAGCCCCTTTGCTTTTACCACACCCACAAAATGCTCTCTCGTATTGTCTGTTGATTTGTGGTTGCTTATTTCTGTTACTCTTTTTGTGTGCTTACTTGCTGTACGATTTTGATTTGTGATTTTCTTTATATGTTCTATATCTATGTGTGTGTGGAAATTAAAATAAATGGTTTTATCTATCTATCTATGTATAATAATAAAGAAAATTTCTTTAAGCATTAAGAACTAATTGAACATGTCATGTGGCGGGGAGTCGCTGGATGCGGGGGGCACAAGACCGAGAAGCTTGGAAAACCATGAGGGAGGGCTGTCCTGCAGTGGGCGTCAAATTGCTGATGATGATGATGAACATGTCATACTTGACAAGTTTGAAAAGTTGTTGAGTGTAATTTATTATGTATTAAATTATAATTATGTTTACTTTGCATTTCATTTGGTTTATTCCCATTATAGGACTGTCAAAAAGTCTGCGCGTTTGGACAGGCATGATTTAGTTAATTTATTAGTTAAATGTACAAGCTTGGCAGTGTGCGAGTGTTTATCTTTCTTGTTTTTAAATATATTTATTATATCGCTTCCCTGCCTATTTCATCGTTTCCTTCCTCTAAAAGCTCACTTATCACGAATTTTATTACAAATTTGAATTCACTGTTGGTCGTTGATCTTGGGGTAACTTAAGAGCTTAACTAGTATTTAAGTGCAATTGACGTATAAACACTTACTTAAAATTAGGTTGCTTAAAATTAAGTTGAAGTTTAATTACTCCTCAACAACTTAGTACGTGTAAACCAGCCTTTAGAGTATAAAGAACTGCATATAGAGACACGTCTAGAGAGGACATCCCGAGAACCAACCTTTGCGTCGCAAGCTGTGCGGTCATTGTGGCAGCACCTATAATTTAGTCCATGACAAGTGCTTGCCGCTAAAATGTAAAAAAATACCCTCATGTGTGATTCGATATTGAAAAAAAACTAACAAATATATAAAAACAAAACTGAAGAAATCACTTTTCATCAGAAAGTTCCGCAATGGGGATGGCAACACGAAACTAGTTACAAATGGTGCCATTGAGATTTGCCCCGACAATTTTTATTTCGTTTAAGAAGTGTTGCTTAGTTTCGGATTTTTTCATGAAAATTCAACATAAAAACGTCATGAAATGCTTTTCACTAAAAAGGGAAATCTATAGTTTGTACCAAAACTGAAAAAGCAAAGTATTATATACCGCGAAAGGAATACAGACTGTAATACAAAGGTAACCACAAAAATATTTTTTAAACATTTCTTACAGAAATAATCGCATACCTTTGATTAAATACCTCTTTACTGGCTGATTTATTGAGTGTAAATTGTTAAATTTACCTAAGAAAGTTACTCAGAAACATCGAAAATCGTAGTAAAATTATCCACACTATGTAACATATAAATTTACTCATAAAATCATACTATTTCTGCATGAACTCTCTTAATTTTATTGCAGTTTGGAGACGAAGCAGCTTTATTAGCATAAAATGATGCTGCGGGACTATCTTGAAAGTTCCTATCACCAACAACTAAACATGTCCTATCAGAAGTATTGATATTAGGGGCTAAAGTATGAAATTGCCGTTTTATTGCAATAGGTTCTTTGAATTGACATAGAATCTTCATGGTTTGAGGTTTTCGAATGAAACTTTTTTCTAACGGTTTCTATGATGTTCTTTTTTTAAAAAATGTGAAACATTTGAATATCGACTTTCAATGGTTTTTGTTATTCAATTTAGACAAGAAAGATGGATACTGCGAAAATTCGAGTGATTATGAGGCACCCATTTTTCGTATTTTTTTATTTTATTGATTTGACGCAAGTGAGTCAATATTGTTGGTAAGGTAACGTTAAACCATGCCGCTAATTCCTACATAGTTTGACTAGGGTCGGCTTCCACTATCTCTCTTAATTCATCGTTATTCACCTTTGTGGGCGGTCTTCCTCGTGGCTCGTTCTTTAAGTCAAAATTTCCATCACGAAAGCGTTTAAACCAAAATCGCACGGTGCGTTCATTAGTAGACCCCTCTCCAAACGCAGCATTGATATTGCGGGCTGTTTCTGCTGCGTTAGTTCCGCGTCGGAACTCGTATTCAAAAATCACTCGAATTTTTGCAGTATCCATCTTTCTTGTCTAAATTGAATAACAAAAACAATTGAAAGTCGATATTCAAATGTTTCACATTTTTTAAAAAAAGAACATCATAGAAACCATTTGAAAAAAGTTTCATTCGAAAACCTCAAACCATGAAGATTCTATGTCAATTCAAAGAACCTATTGCAATAAAACGGCAAATTCATACTTTAACCCCTATTATTATCTATTCAAATTTGCCCAGTTCAATGCTGTGGGTTGGCTCTGGGTAATTAAGTGCTGCTGCTTACCTATTTGGAGATACGGGCTTAAGCGCAAAGAAATGCGTGTTACAATGTATAATTATGATTTTGTTAAATAAAGTCGATGTTTACAAGTAGGTACTCAGGAACATTGTTTTACTTCACTTACAATTATTGCAATAGCTGGCTTTAACTTTGCTAAATGGGTTGAATCACTGATATCGAGGCCTGCATTTCTCGTTTTTAGTTAGTTCTAGGTTTCTGAAACACTGTCTAGGTCTTAAAAACTGTCTCCAATTTTAATGAGTGTGAAGGATGCGGACCTGAAAACAAACAAGAATGTTAAAGAATGATAACCTCTGGCACAGTCAGCCAGTGGTCGCGGGTTAAAGTTCCGGCATGGGTGGAATTTTTAGCGTCTAAATAGGTTTTTAAAATTGTCCTCAGCACGGGTTACTGCAACAAAAAGAATAATATAACATAACTTTTAATTATGATTCTGAACGTATTTTCATTAGTATTATTTGTAGTTACCTGCATAGAAATATTTTTTTTTGTATTTGTTTACTTACTAGAAGAAACTTCTTGATAATCGATTTACTTCCTCCAAATGGTTTAGGAGCCACAGTTTTTCTATTGCAAACTGAGCAATAAATGCGCAGGCACTGATTTTTTTGAAAAAAATACACTACACAAATCTCTGGGGTTGTGCTTTTCCCATACAAATAATCAAGAAAACGGGACATCCTCCATTTCGAATTTTTTGACAGTTGCCACCCCCATTGTGGACATAAATTGTTTTTATTATTGTAAAAACTTAAGCAAAATATTTTGTCACTTCAGTCGTGTTGTATTCATTTGGTCACATTATGCTTCATGCAAATGATACAAGTAACGTCACCGCGTATTGAAATCAAGAACGTCTTGGTTTTTTTTTCGACGGGAGTTCGCGTAAGCCTGCATGCGGTGTTGAAAAGAATAAATGTGGAGTTTCTTTGTTAGCGTCTTCTCCACATAATCCATTAATTGTGAAACTAACAACTTTGACGTTCATTAAGTAAACATTCTGTTTTTAAAATGAATAAAAATATTTGAATTGAATTGAATTGGTACCTAAGTAAATAAATTTTATTTCAAATCCGTGTAAAACATAAAATCTGGGCAAAAACTAAATTGTTTTGAATAGAAAATCATTTGGAGCATCGAATTCATGCATTATTTTTTGTTGTTTTTGGAGGTAGGTATTTGTGCCGAAATTGAGATATTTTCGTAATGTGTTCAATGGGAGATTTTCTTTTTGACTATTAAAAAAAAAGTAGTTCCCAAGGACTCTGTAGCCGAACGTTCCAATTTGCGACCGTGGGCAAACCTGAACGCACTGCAGATCGCTTACATACTCAGATTAATTAATAGAAAACGTTTAAATTACCTATATGACTTCAATGAGGAAGACATTAAAGTCGTAGGTTCTTGCTAATTTCGCATACGAATCTTCGATATGAACAAAACAGAAGAAGTAATGCTGTCAGTACGTTTTGTTTTATGATCTCAAACTACATCCAAGTGAATTAATCAAAAAATAATGTGACGTTCCCTTCTTTGCAGTAACGTACCAAGTGCAGCGCCATCTATCCAGTGACTAGGGAAGAAATAAAAAAAAAAAAAAGAAAATCCCTCTATACGGTGTAAGATGTTGCTTCACGTTGTATTCGCGTTAGTTAGTTTTATATTGCAGTGCATGGAAAAAACGAATAATGATATCCGGGAAGCTTTACTGTTGCTGGAAAGTGTCAATCTTTCGGATATTGACCTGTCTTCTTCTGACGATGAAACAGACGATGTGCCAGCACCGTCGTCATCTAGGCCTGTACGTTTGGGTGCAGATCACATAGCTCCAAGTCAGAGTGAGTACATTCCTCATAATGCTGATACCGATGATGCCGAATCCACCCCGCCCGAAGACTTTTTGTTGAACATATCGTCTTCCCACGAAATAGTTGGACCTGAGAAAACCCAACCAACATATGACTATCTCAGACCTAAAGAGAGTATAAAATGGAGGCATAGGGAAATTGGCAGCCTACTCACAACGGACTACAACCCTCTCGTAATATTTTATCCACAAGTAAGACCCCCCATAGAATACTACACTAAGTACTTACCTACTGGAATTTTTGAAACGATGATTGATATGACTAACTTACACCCTGTGCAGTCAGATAAACTAAGATTCAAACTAACAACTAAAGCTGAACTGGAAATGCTATTTGGTTTGCACATGGCAACAGGCATTTTTAACTATCCGTGTTTGAAGATGTACTGGGAATCACATATAAGTATACCCCTGTTCACCGTAAATATAACGCGAGATCGATTTTTCGAACTTCATAGTAACCTAAACTTGGTGGATAACACGAAGAAACCAAGCGACTGCAATGACGTTTTTTATAAAGTTCGACCCATTTATGATGCGCTCCGCAAACGTTGTTTGGAGTTACCGCTCGAAAAAGAACTTTGCGTGGATGAAAAAATGATACCGCTGACTTTTAAACATACTGCCAAACAGTATATGAAAAGGAAGCCTTACCCGTGGGGCCTAAAGATAATATTGCCGATATTTGGAAAAAGTGGTATGCTTTACGATTTCATATTGTACCAAGGCTCATGCCCAGAAATTGATAAAGAAACTGTTAAAAAGTTATGGAGTTGCTGTTGTATTGCACCTTGCAAACAGAATCGGAGAAAGTAAAGGGCACGAACTGTACTTTGATAATTACCTTTCTTCGCACAACTTACTTCAGGTTTTCAAAAATCGAGTCATCGTGGCGGCGTGTACGGCACGCATCAATAGATTTGGTAAAAAGTCAAGAGGTTTCTCGCAGGAAATAACCAGTGCTGATAGTGACGTACCTTTGGTAAAGTGAATGGACAACAGACCAACAAATTTGGCATCAAACTTTGTTGAAATTGGGCAAACTGATAACGTTGACAGATGGTCAAAAAAAGAGAAGCGTTACATTTCGGTCAAGAGGCCAGAGATAGTAACAAAATATAATAATGGCATGGGAGGAGTTGATTTGTTGGACCAACTTATGAGTTACTATACAACTTTCATCTAATGAAAAAAAAAATGGACTGGTTCAATACTTCAGGGAATACCAGCTGGAATGTGATGTGCTTGGTATTTCAAAGAAAAAGCAGATGAAGCTCCTGGGATCCAGACAACGTTTGGCAGCGAGCTTGGTCTATAAAGACAAATACGCCCCAACAGCCAAGAGGGGAAGACCCAGCTCCAGTCCCGTGCCACTGCCTACAATAATACCCAGAAGACCGGAAGACAAACGCCCCTACTTGAAAGTTGCTAAGGATGGCATAGGACATTTACCGGCACATGACGGTAACCTACCTACTCGCTGCAAACGTCCTGGATGTAGTGGAAAGTCTCGCATCAAATAAATGAAATGCAATGTTCACATATATATTATTTTGGCGCCGGATTAAGAATAGCGTCACTCCGACTAAGGAAATACATTACCAGGAGACGGGCAGCAGCGTCTTCCTGAGATTCCAACCGCATACTGCGATCGCCAACCCACCTGCCAAGCGTGGCGATTATGGCAAAACCCTTTATGGTTAGGAAAACCATGAGGGAGGCCTATGTCCTGCAGTGGGCATCAGGTGGCTGATTTGTATTTGTATTTAAAGATTTTATTAAAGAAAGAAAATAACAAATAGGTTAACAGATTTGCCAAATCGGCAGTTATTGACTTGTATAAGTGGCATTGTTGTAAACAATCTTTTCTCTGAAACATGTTGATGGCGAATTAAATAAGTGATCATGATGATGATGACGATTATTTTGGTTTATGATACCTTTATTATTATTCCCTATACTAGCTAGGTACGTAAGAATTACAAAAATTTTCTCTTGCACTTTAATTTTTTATTTTATTTATTCTTTTATACTTGCACAACTTGCGTCTTATAAAAGTTCTGTAAGTTAAGTGTAACACACCTGTCTTATTGGCAATAAATGGTTATACATTCATTTTTCATTCATTCATAAATGAATATGTCGAATCCCCCATAGCGGCTGGATGGCCGAGGACAGAACGCTATGGCTAGCTCTGGGAAAGGCTATAGATGAATTTGAACTCATTGAATGATGATGATGATGATGAGACATAGTTCGCCCATTTAAAACGACAACGTGTTATCTACAAAACGACAACTTTACAGTAGACGAGTTTTCAAGTTGAAAAGAATCATAATGTTCATAAGTAACGACTTTCCAACAAAGAATCCACAATAAATAAGCAATATAAGGTTTATATTAAACCTTCTAATGATTCATTTATTCTCTGGATTTGGCAGCTAAAAAAAAGGATCAAATATCATTTTCTCCCAACCCTTTCACGACGCTCTTATACGATCGTGCGTTAAACTTTAAAAAAATATTTTCGCGCGCTCAAGCCGATATCGCACTATCGTGACATGGGGTTTTCTCAGGGGGGGAGGGGGAGGGATTTTTTAAATGATTTTTGTAGGATAACTTAAGACTTACATATTTAGAATCTATCATCGAAAATCAACTACGCAGATTTTTTTTTTCCCGGCCTGAAAGGGCTATAATATGTGTGTATCGTGTACTAAGATGGCTGGTGTACACGACACGAGTAGCTTCCGAGTAGCAATAATTGGTCACTCTGTCCGAGCCTACTAAGATCGTGGAAACGCGGGTTTATACTCGGGCGACACGGGTGCCAACTGCAGCCGTCGACACTTGTCGGCGGCAGGTGTCGACGACAGCTGTCGACGCGCCGACGGCAGTCGCTGACTTCGAATGTCCGCGCCCGCACTGTCGGCGCACATGCCGCCCGTGTTTAAGCGCCCATAGCTGTGAAATGCGGTTTGAGGTTCAGCTTTATCGCTCGGACCTTGACCTGAGTCTATATTAAGACTATTATCATAAAGATAGAATAACTTACATAATGATAAAGAAAAGTTTATATTACGCATTTTTATGACGTAGTGAAAATAAATATCAAGTGCAAATACTTTTCAGGGTTCCGTAGTCAACAAGGAACCGTTATAGTTTTGCTATATCCGTCCCTCTGTCTGTCTGTCTGTCTTCCAGTCTGTCCGTATGTCCGTCTGTCCTTATGTCCGTCTCTCTGTCTGCGGCTTAACACGGAGACGATATGTACTAGAAAGCTGAAAGGCATAGATATCTGGGGGCATGGTAGTGCCCCGTCCAAGTCGAGCAAAAAAGCGGCATGGCCGTACCATCCTTTTCTCTAAGCAGTTCAGGCCATTTTCGACGGATACATTGCTCGTTTAAAGGTATCATCATCATCATCATTATCAGCCATTTAACGCCCACTGCAGGACATAGGCCTTGCTCATGGTTTTCCTAACCATGGTTTAAAGGTATAATATATTGAAACAGAAATTGAAAAAACTCTAACACAATAAATTTGAGCACGGACATCGTTTTGTTTTCGTTTTTAAAATTTACAAAAACAAATGCAAACCTAAGCAGAAATCTTTAGAGAGCCTCGACTCTTATGCTAGCACTTCACATCGCTATTCGTGTTACTAGCGTATTTGCCTTATTGGCCAAAATATGACCATGTGAAGTGGCTCTATTCGTATATATTTGCCTATTCTTACGAACAAGACGAATACGCGAATGCACGAATACTCGTATCCGCCTGCTTGTCGGTTTTTTGCAAACATATCGAAGGATTGCGAATATGTTCGTTTGCCTACCATACATGGCATCGCTTGCTACGCTCGCTCGCTCAGCTAAATAGTGTGCGGTGTGCCATGCTTGATCTCGCCAAAATGGATTGGACAAACGACCTTGTCATGCTATTTTTGGAATAATATAAAATGCATCCCTGCATATGGGACCCACGACATGGTCTCCTTGGTCCATTAACGACTTTGTTTTAATGTACGAATAACATGTATCACCAGTGAAGCAATGGAAATAAGGAGCCGCTGCTGCAGTCAACACGATCGTTGCGTTCGATGCGTTCGATAATATAGCAAAAATATTGCGAAAAGATAAAAAGATGCGTAGACGGTGTATTCCTGTTAATCGGACTTCATCGCGAATATATGAAGTTCGCCGCGGTGTACGATTTCTTTAAGTGCAATAAAAGTATCAATTGATAAATAAATAAAATAGCGAACAAATCCGAAAAAAAAAACGCAAACACCGTATAGCGATGTGAAGTGCCACCATTAAAATTACTTATTTTGCCGAATGATTAGTCGACACGTAACCATGTCCATCCGTCTTTCTGTCTGTCTGTCCGCAGCTTAGCTCAGAGACGATTAGTACAAGAAAGCTGAGATTTGGCATAAACATCACGTTGACAAAACGGTAGAATAACGGTAGATTTTTTTTTTATTTTTATGTGTAGGGGGTAATCCCTAAACCGTTTTTCTGAATTTTGGATTTTGGACATAACCATAATATAATGAAGTTTGGTCACCCTAAATGATATTTACGGTAGAAAAATTACAATTGAATATCTTTACAAATAGACAAACTAGACAACGATTATAAAATATTAGATGGTGGATACGTAGTACAATATTTTACTAAAAGTTGAACTAATTTATAGTTTCTGTGATACTACAAATCTTAAGATATTAACATTTTTAACTTACTTATAATATGTGGACTGAGTGAGCACTCACAAAAATTTATTATCTAAAAAGATGCTACGTTAGTGTTTTGTTTTGTATTTTACATTCCCATATTAACTTTACTTAACTATACACATAATATATAGCAGTTTAAATCTTCAGTTCCTTCATCAGTAATCAGGTTTTCGAAAGTGTGCGGATTGAGTGAGCATAAGAAATTATTTGTAAAACCTTAAATACGTTACTCGGTGATCTACAAATTATAAATACCTATTATATGTTAAATTAATACATTCACTGATTTCGATAGCATTTTGTGGAAACTGAGTGAGCGCACGTTAAATAATATTTTTGTTTTATCTTTTTGCAAATACAGAGATTACTTTTACAATAATTGTTTTAGAAGTTTTACTAAACGAACTGCATTTTTTTTTTCAGGGACCTAATTATGTCCACCAAATTCTGAGCGATTCCAATCATCTAACTATCAAATTCCATACAAATTTGACTGTTAGACGATTGGAATCGCTCAGGATTTGGTGCGCGTAGGGTGCTCGCTCAATCCACACGCGCATAAAATATTTTGCTAGTCCCCAACCGTGACGAACCGTGATAAAGTTGGATAAAACATAGCCAAGATGTTTTATCCAGCTTCATTCAACAAAATGACGCGATTGGCAGGACTGGTGTTTTTGGGGTGAGGAGAGCATTTTTTTGTTTTATTTTGGCCTAGTGTGTATATCGTCACAGATAGTTTACATTGCCTATATTTGAAAAGCCAGTTAGCAAGGGTATTAGTGGCTTTTATTATTTTTTTATTAATTTTTCATGTAGGCATAAAGTAAACTTATATAACTATAAATCTATCAGTGCAGAGAGCAAAAACTAGAATAGGTTTACCTTGGTTGTTTTTCTTCGCGTAAGCGGGTGATACCACGGAAATCCATGAATGGCGCAAATACGCTGATAATAAATTAAGTGTTACAGCTACATTTTTTTATTTCCATGATATTCCTTATATGATTTTACATAAGGCGCCGCTTTTAAGATTTGTCCATGATGTTTAATTCATTTATTATTTCAATAAACACGCATCAAACAGCGTTACCATTTGCAAAGAAAGTCAAATATTGTACAAATACGCTTTCCATGTCTTTTTGGATATTTCGAAAATAAATATTAGGTGTCTAGATTACCACAACGAAATTATGAAGAGTGGCAGTGTGCTAGACACGGCTGCCGAAAGACCGATAATTGATGGGGTGCAAAAATTATGAAGAGTGTCAGTGTGCTAGACACGCCTGCCGAAAGACCAATAGTTGATGGGGTGCAAACGTTCTCAAGTGAAGACCACGAACTGGCATACCCAGCCCAACGCGGGCACTGTTTGTAAGAATAGCCAATAGGTTTCTTTGTCGAGAAAAGTGTTAACTGCAACTTTATTGATTTTGTTTCTATTTGATTTATATTAGAACGTTCGTAAATTGTTCTATTATTAACTCGTTCAAATAACAGTTACTACTATAGAATCATTTACAAAATAATTACAAAAACAATGAAAAAATGGAATATAATTATTCGTTACTTTTATATCTCTTTTATATATTTACCGTTTTTGTGTGATACTTATTAATGAATAAGAAAGGATTTAAAGTAGAAACTAGTAATAAGACTAGTCATTGTCATGCTAGAGACGTCGTTACCACTTGCATCCAGTCACTTTAAAATTCAATAACTTCTGATTCTCTCACTGTATTCTAGTGCCTTCAGAAATTTTGTAAAGGTTATTGGAGATCCTTTAAATGAAATACCTTTAGCATGCACTTCTAACATCATCATCATCATCTTCAGCCCGTCGATATCCACTGTTGGACAAGGGCCTCTTCATGCAAGCGCCAGTCGCTTCTGCTTTGCACTGTTCTTCTCCAGGTATTCCCTACTGCCTTGTCGATGTCGTCGCACCACCAGGCTGGGGGTCGGCCCACACTTCTACGTCCGGTCCTCTGTTGCTATTTCAGTAGGTTGCGACTCCATCTTTCATCCTCTCTGCGACAAACATGACCTGCCCATCTCCATTTCAGAGTAGCGACCCTTCTTGCTATGTCGGTTACTTTTGTTCGCCTCCTGATCTCAGTGTTCCGCATGCGATCTTTGATGGAGATACCGAGCATCGCTCTCGCCATCGCTCTCTGGGCTACCTGAAGTCGATGGGTGGTATGCTTGGTTAAAGTCCAGGTCTCGGCACCGCAAGTCATAGAAGGTAGCACGCATTTTTAACAAGTTTAAAAAAATTTAAAAAGTAAACCAGAAGGTCTAAAAACAGCGGGTTTGCTCGAGCGCTGATGTGGGGGCCCGCGCTTCAACTGTTACATTAGCGATTCACGAGACTTCAAGAGTTTAAATAATTATCAACTACGTAAAATGAGCGATGATAAACTGAAATAACTTAATTGTATTTTTTTAGAGACATATTTTATATTTTAGAAAATAATTAACATTAGGTATTAGGCGAAAATCACGCGAGATCACATAAATCAGACTTTATTTCTCAAGAAACCAAACATAAACAAAAAACCTGCTTTTGCAATAGAATGTTTATAGTGTGTGTAATACACTTTTTGTGATCTATGTACTAGTTAAAAAAAAAGTGAAAATTGCAGGACTAGAAAATTATGAATTATAAGGCAGTCCCGACAAACACTTTTTTAATACAGTTGCTCAAAAAGTGGCGTATTGCAGGGACGTTTAGCGTTCGGGATGTGGGCTATTACATACTCGTGCTTTTTTTTTACCTTTCCCGAACTCGTGCGTTCTCTTTCTGTCAAAATAATGTCTATTAGAAAGAAAAACCAACCATGAAGTTTTTACTAAAAAAATACATAGAAGTTTTTATGATTCATGCAAATACGTATATTTCTAAAAAGAAGCTACTAATTTGTTTCAATAACAGATTTAATGATTTGATTGAATGAGTTTGGTTAGGTTTCATTTCATTTATTCATCTCATTAAATTTCATTATCATTTCATATCAATAAAAATCTTCTACTGAAGACTAGGCTGTATGGGCATAGTTCCCTTTGCCTACCAGAATGGGTGAAGAAAAAAAAAACTCTGCTTATATTCTACGGTTGGCGCCATTTTTCAGAAATTTTCTTTGCGAGTTTAGTTGTTTGTTGCACAAAATGAGTAATTTCGACCCTAGTTTTTTTTAAATAACACCACCGGAACGCAGTATAATTGCACAAAATACTTCGGAGAACATTTTACCGGAAAAGTCAAAAAGTCGCTACATATCTACATACGACGAATTTATTGCGTGGAGCGAAGAGAAAAAAGCAAATAGTTTTTCATTTTTTCGCAACTGTATTAAAAATAGTCGTTCAGTACCTTCTTTTTGTGTTCTGAGTTCAGTACACGTGCGGAACCGTCATTGCAACTTGTTCCGACTGTCAACCCTCGCCTTCGGCTGCGCCTCGGCTCGGGTAGACATTTGTCGGAACTCTTTGCAATGACAGCCTTTCCACACTTGTAATGAAATATACTATTTGCGCTCTGTAGGCAAACGTGTTTTTACATGAATAGCATATGTGTAGATTTTCTTTGAAGCATCAGAGGACACTTTGGCTTTTCCTTCTTAGTTTCAACCATTCTTCTTTTGGTTATAAATGGTCAGGCCCAGGCCTGTCAAGTCCAAGTACACGCGTCAAACTCCCCCAGGTGCCATAGTATGCTTAGTTTCTAAATCACATGAGTTATCTTGGCTATTAGTTTTCCCTTTTCTTCCAGACGAAGTGCTAGGTTCAACTGTTTCAGTAGTCAACCAACTACTGCAAAAAAAATCATAAAGACTGACCCCCAGTTTCTCGTACACTAACACGCTGTTAATCTACTGTTAACAGCTGTCAATTGACCAAAGTGCATACAAAAAAAACCACTGACAGCTGTTAACAGTAGATTAACAGCTTGTTAGTGTACGAGAAACCGAGGGGTTATGCTTATATTTTTTCAAATTGTTACGTAAGTACCGACGTGGGGCTTGGGAGATCCGAAAAATGTCGAATTTAATTTATTCACCGAAATTACAGTTGTCACCAAGTACATTACCTTTAAAAGCCTTAAGATCAGTTGTTAAATGTAGTGCTGCCTCTTCGAAATTCTGAGAAAAGAGCGTGACAGAACGTCACTTAAGTATTTACTTAGTGAAATTCTCAATTCAAAAACCGGCCCAGCCTCACTAAACCCGATGCCACTGAAAGTCGCATATTGTGTGTCCAGTGCACGCATGCGAGGAAAGGGGTGTTTGATATTATTACTATTGTCAGGCACGAGCGGCCCCCACCAGCTGTTGAAGATTTTCTTTCGGTTAGGTAACATACATTTTCATTTGTAAATACTAGATTTTAGATTTTTTTAGGTACATTGCTGAGGCTTTTTCAGTTAGTTAAGTACATGCCAATATTTACTACGTCATTAGAAAGAGTGAGCCGGTCAGCCTTTACAGTTTTATTTGCACTTATAAGATAAGACAAGAATATTCTTTATTGTATACCGGAAAAGAATGTTAGAGAAACAGCAATAGCAAAATAAAAGATACAATTGGCGGCCTTATTGCTAATAGCAGTTTCTGCCAGGCAACTTCATATCGGAGAAATTGCCGCAGGAGAAATAGACACGGGTAGTCGGTGTAAATACGAATATTAGTAGACATACATATACGTAATAATAATAAGCTTACTTGAATACTATACATAACTACACGTACTTACATAAATAGCGGCTTATAACAAGTGTGTGATCTGGACAACAAAAAGGTGATATACCTACATATATATGAAGAGAAGTGACCTGTTGTTCTTCACCCGCAGAGCGGTGGTGAGCGCGGTTCACTGCACAGACCTCAGTTTCCCGCCTGGGTTCAAGTTTGGAGCAGCCACAGCCACCTATCAAGTCGAGGGCGCGTGGAATGTCAGTGGTAAGATAAACATAGTTGCATACGCGCACGCACGCACGCACGCACGCACCCACATACACACACACACACACACACACACACACACACACACACACACACACACACACACACACACACACACACACACACACACACACACACACACACACACACACACTTTACGTTAATTTTGCCCTGTTACGCTACAACAGTGTGCGTTTAACCATTTAGCAAAAACATGTCATGTTTGTGTCAACGTAGATACACCACAGGCTACATCTATGGTCCTGTTTTATTTATTCGTTTTGTCTGTTGTGTATTTAGTTTTATTTCTGCTGTTGTGCATATTATGTTACTTATCTGCTTATTTTGTTTCTGTGATGTATCTTGTTGGTATAATAAATGTATTTCTTCTTCCTTTTCTTCTTTTTTTTTCAATTCAAAATAAGCAATCTACAAATTCACGCTCGAAAAGGCCACACATTGGAAATAGACACATAGATAAACCATTTATTTACGTTTTGCACACAAAAGAAAAAAGAAAATGATCAAACTGACAAAACATAGTCACACGCTGCACTCACTCGACACGATTGCTTATATATTCGCAGTACGGCTACTTATACCTATGTATAATACATGTATATAACGTTGTTCAGTAAAATTTTCGCCAAATTGCTAGACTACTGTAATTATTCCAATAAGTTGAGCATAAATCGGCAATATGTGTTGGACACACGGTTGCTCCCATTTCTGTATCGTGCTCTAATATGTTTCGCTGAGATATATCTAAACATTTTCTGGTCTAAAATTGTAATGTTACAGGATTACTTATTAGTGTGTTAACATCTAAAAAGAAATACTGGATGCAGTGAAAAATAATTAGAGATAATTAATTTCTCGAGACAAAAAAAATCTGCTCAGTCACTTAACTATCATAGACAAATCATTCAACTTATTACGATAATTATAAGCATCTTAACTAAATGACTTCAACTTAACTAAATGATAATGTTTTTTCATTTGAAGTCAGAAATACAAACTTTCGTAAGTTCCGTATCGTAACTTTCGTCGCAAATTGACTAATAAGTTAGTCTAGCAAGTTACCTTGCCAAAAGGGTAATGGATGTATTAAAATAGTATAAATTATCATATTATATCGAGTTTTAGCATTCGAACTAGAGTTAAAATCATGGTATACTAAAATGCCGTGCTGTCGCCTGCGCCCGTTTTTGACCATGGTTTTAACTCTATGACATGACCGAATTATTAAATTTTGGTACCCGTTAGACGCAACACTTCAGTACTCTTTTATTTGTTACCAAGTAACTTTTCATTAGGATACACCGATTTATAAGTATGTTACTAGTGAAAAATCAAGAAAAGTCTAAAAAAAATCTTTTTCCCAAAATGTTCTTCTTCCTTCACTTTTTCAGATAATTATTTGATGATACTAATGCTAATTAGAATCGCTCGTAGCCCCGGCTGCCTGAGTGATCTTAAACGATCACGAAGGTTAAGCAACACAGGGCGCGTTCAGTGCATGGATGGGTCGCCGTCTATGCCTAACGCTAGTGGCATTTTTCCGAGCGGTTCCGTGCTTCGCAAGGCACGTTAAGCTGTTGGTGCCGGCTGCCGTCGATAGATGGCAGTCGTTAAGCCAAGTCAGAGGCCTTAGGGCGGCTTGACAACTTCTGACAGTAGACGAGCCACTAGTCTACAAGCCTTCACCAATCCGGACTTGGCCCCCGTGGTGGAGTATGGCCTGTACCTTCCTCAGGGAAGAGACCCGTGCCCCTCGGTGGGGACATAATGGGTTGATGATGACTAATGCTAATATAACTCTCTTATATTATAATCTTACCATTGAGGCTTTGGAAATTATGAGTAGATTGAAACGCCGATGCCGATTGAGAGATTGCCAATTGCAATGAGTGTACTTTACCAAATTATACAAATGTGGTATTCAGTATACACAGAATTTGATTTGCTACAACCTACATCTCATAAAAAGCTCTAGGAGTGCCGATTTCCAAGCTGGAGACGTTTAAAACCCACCACGTTTCAGTTATTTATTTATTTAGTTATTTATGTTGGGGAAAAACTTCGTTTCCTTGGCCATGGCTTTTACAATATTGCTGAACTGAACTTTTAAGTTGTGGTACTCGTTAGATGCAAAATTTCATATTGTCTAATGTGTTACACTGTAACTTTTTGCTAGGATGCACCATATAGAAGTTCTGAGGGAGAAACCAAAAATAGTCTCTTTTTCGACGTTGATTAGCTGTCAAAAGTTGTCCCGGGATATTTCGTCTTATCATTTTTTATATTGACTCAGTTGCACCCATAAAAACTTTGGCCTTTGCATCCACGTAATGAGATGATTTATACAGCGTCCAGCACCATCCCTCACACTAGATAGGTGAAGGGACCACTCGGACGCTGCAGTGCCTGGGATATTATTTTAGATGGAGTAGGCTTGCCCAGTACCTATACCACCCTGACAGCTCAGCCGGCCTAGCCCACATGAAATACAAGTCAATACGTGCGGTGCGGAGCCAACCAAGCCCCGGGTTTCTGCTCCACCTTTTGCATCGTGCACCCTAGTTTTGAACCTCTAACGGCTGGCCTAAAGCTGCAAGTAGTTATAAATAAAAAAATAAAAACGAATGTCATATAATATTCCTCCACCAATCCGTTCATTACCAGCTTTAGGATCATTCAAAAATCATTATAGGTTATTGTTGTTGGAGGACCAGCAGAATGATTGAAATTGTATAGCTCTGCCCTATTAGATCAGATGTGTCATCTGTAGTTTGTTTTGCTGCTGTGTGTGTGGTGCGCTTATTAGTAGGTTATGCCAACGAAAAAAGAAAACAAAACAAAATAAATTAATTACAATGGCTCGCTTAAGATCGGTAAAACTAACCTATTTCATCTTTTCATTTACTTGAGGATCGGTCGAACTAACCTATTTAATCTTATCATTTACTTTATTTAATTTATTATATTATATTTAAAAATATCTGCTTTATATTTGAAAATTTACATATTTACTATTATTATTATATTATTTAATTATTTTAATTTTTCCTAATATCTATTGTGTGTGTCTTTTGTTTTTATTTATTTTACTTATTAGGTGCCGACAGAATACCAGCGTTACAGAAGGTACCGCTTTTGTGGCAAATACTGAGTCGGGTCCTTTCACAAACGCAGTGCATGTTTCTTTTTAATTTATAATTTAAAATTGTACTCTGTCATTGTACTGTGTTTTAAGTGAATAAATTATTTCAATTCAATTCAATTCAATATACCAAACAATGTCATATAGACCTTTTTTCGGCTGGCAACCCCAGACCGAACAGCTGACTTCAAAAGCAGCTCAGTAGTTTTATTTAAAATAATTTGTAATTTTAGTGTATTTAGAGTCCAATTAAACATTAAATCATATCAAGAGTTCGTAATAGTGCAGTTACATTAAAAGTTAATAGTGAAAATCAGACAATTACAAGACAAACGTACTATAATTGTACCGGGCCACCGAACTGTCAAACGGTTCGAATTGCAACGACTAAACCGGGGAAGTATTGTTTTAATCCTGTATTTTACGCCTCATACTACACTCCTTACTGCTTAAACAAACTGTACATAACCTCACGTACGTGAGACACGTCCCATACAACCACTCCGGCTCAGTTTTGGCTCTCTTTACTTGACGAAAAGTGGAAGCAAAGTTGAGACAAAACAACTAGCCTCAGCCATCACAAAACTCACACCCCACATCTATAAACGTACTATCTACTTGTTATCGGTCAATCACATCTTACATAGTCCGACACTGACACCGATTCCCGGTTTCTTCCAGGTGACAGTTAGCATGTTGACCCGAAGCAAGATGACTGTACGCGACATGGAGCTGAGGTTAAAGGCGACCCTGCTCGAGCTCAAAAAGAGCAAAGAGCTGTGCGACACGCTTCTTCAAGAACGAGAGGAAAGTGAAGAGGAGATCCGTAAACAGAACAAAACCAACTCAGCGCTCAAAGAAGAGCTCAATGAATTGGACATCCAATGCCAGGACCTAAGTGCCCAGCGGGATGAGCTGCAACATCAAGTCCACTCGTTCAACAAATGCCATGATGTCCACGATGTAGCACTACAACGTATACGCTCACTTGAACACCAGCTTGCGGAGGCACACCACGAGCTTCAGCAAATAAGTGAGCATGAACAACAAAAAGAGAGCGCTAGAACCATGGCTTTGTATAATGAAGTTATGAGTGACACGGGGATACCAACTGTCGACCTAACTACAGCCAGCAGTAGCAGCAGTATAAAAATGAACAGCGTAAGGAAAATCAAGAAATATATTAAAACAAAAAAATATATACAAAGGGTACAGAAACTGATTAAACGAAGCCGGAGGAGTATAGAAAGTATACCAATTCACCGTCAAAAACTACAGTTAGAAATGGAAATGGCCGAATGTCAGAAGGAACTATTCACTAACAATGTGGACCACGAGCTAGCGATGGCTGAACTACAAATACAAGTGGAAGACCTGCAGTTTCAGTTACTGGACATCACCTGCAAGTACTCAGCTATACAAACTCAGTACAATGACTGCATTTCATCGATGAATGGGTTGATTGCACTAAGCAAGAGCAATCTGGAACGTGTTGAGTCCAACTTTATCCAGGACTTGGAAGACTCAGAAGGCAAATCAAGCTTGCTGTCCCTACAACCACCATCTGCCGTGATTGGAGACCCAGCCCCTCTACAGCTGAGCACCATGCAGCCACGGAGCAGTGAAAAGGGCAGTCAGAAGCTAGGCTTGCTTACACCGTGCCATGTGCCCATCACACCGGCCCCTTTACCGCTGGATCCGGCACAACAGCATGGAGGTGAGCTAAGCGGACAGCCTGCACCATCAAATGTGACAGCGGAGACCAGTGCGCCGTCGACCTGTGATGCAAGACCTCGAGTACAACCCACAAATAGACCAACCAGCGACTCAGTTCCAGTCAACGAGCGGTGCAGTGCCACACCGACCCCTGATTCCATACTGGATGGACAGCCGCAGTCTAGACCCACCACCTGCAGAGTTCCTGACAATCACGCCCAGTACAAAACCATTATCTATTCAGATAAAATAGGTGTAGGGTTAGGCAGTATACTACAAAATAATTTAAAGCAACATGTTGAGAATATTTGTATGCCCTATGCATCTTACATGCAGATTGTCAACTGTATGCTTAGTAAGGAGTATGATAATAATACCACTGTTGTATTATTAATAGGGGACAGCGAAGGAATACAGCGCGATGATTTGACAAATTATTATGATTCTATAGTTGCTCTTCAAGCAAGGAAAATTGTAATCTGTGCTTTTCCTTATTCTAAGACTCTATCAGAGACACAAAATGCCCGGATAGATAAGTTAAACCGGCTTTTGTATAATATGACCTTTGGCCATCGAGACCAAGTATTGTATTTTGATACGAATAAATTTATTCGAAACTTTATATTGACTAGGGACACAATGCATGTGCCCCTTTCTTCAAAGCGACAGATTGCCAAATTGTTGGCATTCAATATTTATGACCCTATTATTGTTAAGACAATAAAACAGGGACCAGTCGTGGATACAAACTGTAGAAAAAATTCTACTTGCAAACCTCTGTATTCTGAGGCTGTAAAAAAATCTAGCATAAGTAGGTTAAGCTTGACTGCTGATTTAAACTGTCAGCGCAGACAACAGAAAAGTCCCCCTTAAACAAACTTGTCTTAGCTAACCAAAATTTACAGGGTGGCTTTTCTGGTAAACTACTAGAATTAGAGTTGTTCTTAGAACAACATAGAGTGAATATACTTTGTGTCACAGAGCACTGGCTACTAGAGTCTCAAATGAATTTTGCTATACATAATTATGAAATAGCCAGTTGCTTCAATAGAAAGTCTGCATTGCACGGGGGATCCTTAATAATAGTAAATAGTAGTTTAAAATATAAAGAACGGAAAGATATTTGCAGACTTTCTGTTGAAAAAGTTATTGAGCTATCATGTGTTGAACTGGCTAAGCACATTGTAGTAAGCGTATACAGGCCCCCCGCCAGTGACTACAGTTTATTTGAATCAGTACTAGAGGATGTCTTAAATGTAGCTTCAAGTAGTAGCAAGAACCTTATAGTCTGTGGAGATTTTAATATCGACTTGCTGGTAGATTCCACTTTAAATACTAAATTAAAACTTATTTTCAAGTCTTTTAATTTAGTTAATATTTTCTTAGAGCCCACTAGGATTACCGAAATCACAGCCACCTGTCTTGATAATGTATACTGTGACTGTGAATTTTCGCACTATTCTACAATAAATTGCTTAAAGTCAGACCACAGTGGTCAAATTGTACACTTTGAATCTGATTTTAAAAAATCAGAACAAGATATACTTTACAGGCCCATGACAACAAAAAAATTAGAATTATTTAAAACTGATTTACAAAGTAGTTTACATACCGAAAAAAATAAAACCATCAATGCTAATGCCCATTATGGAGATTTCTTTAAGGTCGTTTCAGATAGTTTTGAAAAAGTTTTTAAATTGAAAAAGCTATCTTCGAAAGGAAATAAGGTAGAATTTAGTGAATGGGCCACTGCCGGCATCCGGAAAAGTAGGGACACACTTTATTCACTATATGAGAAAAAGACATACACATATGACCCTAGTTTTCTACAGTATGTTAAATTATATTCAAAATTATTTAGGGCCGTCTGCCACAAAGCTAAATGCGAGCATATAAAAGCCAAAATTCTTAAATCGTCTAATAAATCTAAAACCATTTGGAATATAATAAATAAGGAAACCGGTAAATCCAAATCAGCGGACCCCGAGTTTTCGCTTAAGATAGATAATACATTAATAACGTCAAATGAAGACGTTGCCGCGGCTTTTGAACAATTCTTTACAAATGTTCCAATTATAACTACGGCTCCTTTAGATTCATCTCCTGATCTTGCAGAAAGTATTTTGAAAGATAATGTCCCTCCCTGCGATCACGATTTTTCGTTTGATTATATTGAAGCTCATACCGTGAATAAAGCGTTTAAAAAGCTAAATCTTAAAAAAACTGAAGACCTGTGGGGTATGTCAGTAATAATAGTTAGCTCAGTTATCGATGTCCTAGCACCCCATTTGGCCAGAATCTTTAACAAATGTTTAGATGAGGGTACATTCCCTGACCTAATGAAATATAGTAGGCTCGTTCCTTTATTTAAAAGTGGCGACAGGCAAGATCCCACAAATTTCAGACCAGTCTCGGTTCTACCCGTTTTGAGTAAAATATTCGAGAAAATAGTTCTAGGTCAACTACTTACACACTTTAATAATTATCAACTTTTTCATAGTGAGCAATTCGGTTTCACGCAAGGGCGGTCTACGACGGATGCTGGTGTCACATTAGTTAAACATATATTTAGTGCATGGGAGGATCGGAAGGATGCTATAGGTGTTTTCTGTGACTTGTCGAAGGCATTTGACTGCGTAGACCATAAAACACTTCTCTTGAAATTAAAACACTACGGAGTGAATGGGAGGAGCTTAAAACTTATGAGATCATATTTAGAAGGGAGGGTTCAAAAAGCTGACATAAATAGGACTAAATCATCCGGGTCGGAGGTTAAGATGGGAGTGCCACAGGGATCTATTTTGGGGCCGTTCCTTTTCCTCGTATATGTAAATGATTTGCCGTTCATGGTTCAAAATATGTCAGAGATAGTATTGTTTGCAGATGACACGTCACTTATTTTTAAGATTAAGAGACAAGAAAATGACCTTGCGGGTACAAATAATGCTCTCTCTAAGGTACTATATTGGTTTACTTCTAATAACTTATTATTAAATTCAAAAAAGACAAAATGTATAAAATTTACACTACCAAATGTCAAAATGGTTGACAGCAATGTTATATTGGGGAATGATAAACTAGACCTTGTAGAAGAAACTGTATTTCTGGGTATCACAATTGATGCAAAGCTTCAATGGGGTCCTCATATAGGAAAATTGGCAAATAGGCTCAGTTCTGCAGCATACGCAGTTAAAAGAATCCGGGAACTAACTGATGTCGCAACTGCTAGGCTTGTTTATTTTAGTTACTTCCATAGTATTATGTCCTATGGTATACTACTGTGGGGTCGGGCTGCAGACATTGAGACCATCTTCGTCCTGCAGAAGAGAGCGATCAGATTCATATATAAGCTAGGCAATAGAGATTCGTTAAGAGATTTCTTTAAAGAAACCAACATCCTAACAGTTGCTAGTCAGTATATCTATGAAAATATTATGTATGTTAGGAAAAATATCAGTGACTTTAAAACTGTAGGTAGCCAACACAATGTAAATACTAGAAATAGACATAAACTTTCGTTCCCAAAATTTAGGCTGGCAAAGGTTAATACATCCTTTATGGGGCATTGTATACGTTTCTACAATAAGATCCCTGAGGATATAATAAGCTTGCCAGAAACGCGGTTCAAAAAATGTGTGAAGCGCACTTTGTGCCAAAAAAGCTACTATAACATTAAAGATTATTTAGATGACAATGATGTCTGGAATTAAAGCCAGTTCAATGCATGAGTTTTAGAACATTTATATAAATCCTGTAAATTAAGGACTTGAAAAGACTAAGTTTGGAGTTTTTTTGTCCATTTTTTCTCCAAAATGATCTAGATTTTGAAATGGACACCTAGTTTAACTTGTAACGTTCATTAAGTCGCAGTTTCTGTGCTACTTTGAATAAAACAATTTGATTTTGATTTTGATTTTGATTTTACATTTTAGTTGCATTCTCACCCGTAACGTAACTGAGTAGAGTGCACATTGTGTTAACAAGTGTGTGGTAATGGCGTTGTTAAAAAAAACCGGCGAAGTGCGAGTCGGACTCGCGCACGAAAGTTCCGTACAACATTTGAATATTTCAAGTCTATTCCTAATATTCGACAAAGTGTGTAGTTTTCTTGCGTGGTTTGATTCGTTTTTAAACTCCAAATCCGCTCCCAAACAATCTTATTGGGTTATTCATTAATATCTGAACACTTAATTCTCCAAATCCACAGATAAGAGCCTCAGCATTTGGGACACCTACTCTCACATAGAGGGCAACATCCTACACGGAGATACTGGCGATGTAGCCTGCGACTCCTACAGGCTTTGGCGGCGAGACATTGACATGGCGAAGTCTTTGGGCTTGGACTTCTACCGGTAGGTAGATTCCAATCAACCAATAAGCCCATATTCATCCATAGGCACGCCACATTTTTCTCTTCTCGGCCATCCTCATCCCGGTACATCCACTAAAACTACATCCTTTGACAAGCGTAAAATGCTGACGGATTTTGAGCTCGTAGCACAGACAGAACACGTTCTGGATTAAACACTTTTCGTCGATTAGCCATCGCGTTACCAAATAGGTAACTCGAAAATTGGCGAAGCGAATCATAATTGTACCTTCAGGACCTCTTCTTCAGATTTTGTTTGTCCACGCAATATGTCCAAAAGTGGACGCAGCCGCTTCATTTCACCGATATCGGTCTGTGGCTGGTGTAGTCTAAGTTGACTCTGCAGTAATACTGCTGTCGTCTGACCACCGCGAAAGCAGTCTATCTATACTTGGTAATCCTATATGCGGTCTATTTCCTTTCAGGACTCACATACCTACACAAATTTTTGAATTATACGAGAGGATCTCGTATCGTAATAATGGCCGCGCCGCATTAAGCCTTACCACATCTACATATTAGATTTTTTTTTAAATAAGTGCCGGCCAAAACTTTATTAAACAAAAAAATGTCTTGCAGCCTTTCGTTATCCTGGCCGAGACTGCTTCCCAACGGGTTTGCGACAAACATCAGCGAAGATGGCAAGCAATACTACAACAAACTGATTGATGGGTTGCTGGAAGCGGGAATTGAGCCTGTTGTGACACTGTACCACTGGGACCTTCCCCAGAACCTTCAGGACCTTGGTAAGCATGTGGTGCTATGAGTGTAAATATCCACATGATGAAATTTACGTGACAAAATCAGTTGTTATTATTAATACTTTGCAATGAATGGCAATCATCATCATTCAGCCACAAGAAGTCCACTGCTGGACATAGGCCTCCTCCATGGATCTCCAATACGGTGGCAATACGGTGGACTTAATCATCATCGTCATCATTCAGCCACAAGAAGTCCACTGCTAGACATTGGCCTCCTACATGGATCTCAAAAAGACCGGTTGAAAGCGGCTTGAATCCAGCGTCGTTCTGCCACTTGAATTAGGTCTTCTGTCCATCTTGTGGTTGGTCGTCCTACGCTGCTCTTGTGGTCTCCATTTGAGAACTTTTCGGCCCCATCAGCCAATAGTTCTGCGTGCTATTGCATTTTTTCCGCCTATTGCCACTTTAACTTACTAATCCGCTGGGCTATGTCGACGACTTTTGTTCTTCAACGGATTTCATCATTTCTGATTCGATCTCGTAGCGAAATTTCGACCATAGCCCTTTCCATAGCTCGTTGCGTGACCTTGAGCTTTCTTATGAGGCCCATAGTGAGTGACCACGTTTCAGTGCCATAAGTCATCACTAGTGACCACGTTTCAGTGCCATAAGTCATCACTGGTAAGTTGTATAATTTTGTCTGGAGGTGAGGTATATTGGAGGAACATACTTTTCTGAGTTTCCCAATTGCCGCCCAGCCTAGTTGGATTCGACGATTGACCTCTTTCACGAAGTTGGACCGGGCTCGTTGGACTGTTTGTCCTGAGTAGACGTATTCGTCTACAACTTCGAGAGTCGAGTTCCCCACTGTTATTGGGGACTTAATGCTACAAATATTTTCAATGTGAATTAAAATAACTGAAGTGTGAAAAACATAAGTATTATAATAATACACATAATAAAATTAAATTACAGTTGTTATATCTATCTATATATAAATCAATTGCTGTTCGTTTGTTTAGCTAAAACTCGAGAACGGCTGGGCCGATTTAGCTGATTTTGCTTTTTAAATGTTTGTCGTAGTCCAGGGTAGGTTTGAACGGTGAGAAAATATAGAAAAGGTGCGAGGAAGATAATAAAAACAACAATTTCATTTTCCCATATAAGCTGTTCTACCTAATTTGCTGTCAAACATTTGACGTTCGTCTCTTCGGTACGCTAGACACGGGTCCACTCGAATTGAAGCATGTATTAAATTAAGAGTTTTGAATCGACGAATCCACATTACTCGAATTATTGTGTATTAAAATTTTAATATTTTGATGGTTGTCATTGTTGGTTCGTTGCTGGAATGTTTGGAATGCATATAAAAATAAGTCTTTATTATGCTATTTCACACACAAGATTTATTTTGTTGGAAGGCAAATCTGTTTGTCAGTTGGTTGCCGAATGTTTATGAGCATTTCATCGTGGGTGAGATTTTCAGCGGCCCCGCTTGAATCATTGCCTAAATAAGAATAAAAAATTCTGCAAAAAAAAAACACGCATAGTTTGGATGTTCATCTACCTGGAGAGCATGTAAGTTTTTCGAACAGCCTTCTGAAACATATTGGAAAATATCTAGAAGGTCTTAAATCCGATATTCCGTGGCGCGTCCCTCACTAGTATCTAACATACAATGGTAAATTGCTTGAAAAATGAGCCATACTTTTACGATTACACTATTTTCACATATTACAGGTAAATTAAATTCCACGTTAAATTGGACAGTAGTATTGTCACAAATGATGTTTTCTGAGTGTCCCAGACCTACGCCTGATTGCAGTGACACCTATGAACCATGCTGTATATCCGTCATAAGGCATCCCAGATGGTCACAACCCAAGAAAGCAAGGTCACGCTACATTAAAGAGTTCATAGTTTTTTGGCGTACAGTATGCGATTCTCCGGATTTGGTATCGATATTTAAGACCAGGCACACCTGTTGCCGTTATTAATATCGAGCAAAAAACGGCGAAAAAATCACATTTGTTGCATGGAAGCCCTCCGTAAATATTTATTATATTCTGTTTTTAGTATCTAATACTTTTAAACGAGCAATTCTTGTATATGTATATAATCTGGATCTCGGAAACGGCTTCAAGGATTTTCATCAAATTTAGTATGCAGGTGATTTTGGGGCCGATAAATCGATCTAGTTAGGTTTCATTTTGAGACAACGTCATTTTGTCCGTGTTTTAAGGCAATGAAAAACTGCTACAATATCATTAGAGTACGAAAGTAAATTTCGTCACCATTTACAAGGTTGTAATAGCTCAGATGGGAAAACCAGAACACCCCGGTCCGAGTCCAGATGTCTCCAGTTTGATTAATTATTTTTCCCTTTTTTTTTCATTGTAGGTATGTAAATATAATTTCCGAAAAACACGATTAAAAAAATACCGAGCAAAGCTCGGTCATCCAGGTCATAGATAAGTATATCCAGGTACGTTGTTGTTATAGCGGCAACAGAAATACATCATCTGTGAAAAATTCATTTGCTATCATTAGCTATCATGGTTCACGCAATACAGCCTGGTAACAGACAGACAGACAGTTGAGTCCACTTATCCTTTGGGCACGGAAACCTTACAAAACCATGGCGATTTCATGTTAAGGCACACACAATGCGCTACTATCACCATGAACAAGAAGTTACCTTATAAATGCGTTAAAAAACTAAATTCAGCTGAAGACCTAAAGTAGGTCGAAGGAAGTAAGGAAAATGGATGCTACGGTGAGGATTCAAAGATGGAAACAATTTAAACTGTTGTTGGCCAAAAACATACACATTGGTCATATTGTGAGGAATCCTGACTATCTGAGAAGTTCACATACCCTAGCGCTTACAATCACCAAGCACGCGTGGTTAACCTTTGCAGTGGGATGTGCGCAGCCCGCTTACGTTTCTTAAATATCGTCTCTAATCGTACTTCGCGTACCTTTACATAATGTACATACCAGGACTCGAAATAACAAGTGATTCTGGGCTATTTAGTGCAGTCAGTTTTAACTTATCATCGACACGGTAAAAAGAAGAATAAAATATCCACTAACCTTTTTCATTTTCATCGGCAGGTGGCTGGGTTAACCCTCTCATCGCGGACTGGTTCGAAGACTACGCCCGTGTCGTCTTCACCCTCTATGGAGACCGCGTCAGGACCTGGATAACCCTAAACGAGCCCATCACTATCTGCTCCCTAGGGTACGGCGCTGGGATAAATGCTCCGGGTCTCAAAGACCCCAACGTAGCTTACTACATATGCACTAAGAATGCTCTCCTGGCTCATGCTAAGGCGTATAGGGTTTGGGATAAGGAGTTCAGGCCTAAGTACCATGGTAAGTACCTACGTTCCTCCAAACTGATATTAAACCTAGCGCCATTGTACTTACCCACTATTTTGCTTTCCTATAGTTCTTTATGTATTTTCATGGCAGGCATAGTGACGCATGCATGCCCAAGTATTCGAACTAAGATTTTTCTACAGTTATTGCTTTTCTATCTTTCATTGTTTATTTTTAAGTGTCACCACGCTTTTACGCTTATCGCTTTACGCTTCAACCGCACATCATTGAGATCAAGACATTGACAAGCATAAACCGTAGATAGACAGAATATTCTTTATTGTACATCTAGAATTACCTACATATAAAAAACTGTAATTATTCCTTCACGTATTTAATTGCCCCTCATGCTTATGATAACCATGAGGGAGGCCTATGTCCTGCAGTGAGCGTCAAGTGGCTGATGATGATGATATTGACAAATGGTCCAAAAAACACACACAAAATGTTCATCAGTTGTTGTGTGCACCCAAAATGTCAACGTTTTAAGTATTTTCGTATGGTCATTTCAGGCAAAGTATCCTTAGCTAACCACTTCTTATGGTTCGAAGCAGCTTCACCACAAGAGGAAGAGTTGACTCAAATGGGTCTGGAATATGGAGTAAGTACCTGAGCGGTCCCTAGTTTGTACTTCGGTGATGGAGCAGCTGGCGGATTTGCCTTCAGTTAAGTTTTCGGAATGTTTTCCTCCACTGCTACCGCGTACACTCGTAAAGGTCGTGTATGTTGTAGAGAAGAGGGAAGGTGGAGTCACAAGCTTGTAGAGTGGCCACCGGGGATCTGAAGGACCTGCACACCGTCGCTTTGCCTATTTATAGTCAAGCTACTTTGCAGGATTTGTTTGTACCACTTCAAACTAGATCTCCCCCGATACTACCTCATCTTCCCAAAATTGGGAACACGGCTAGGTCTTATAACGGGTTTCTACAGTTTTAACTTAAATTGCCCTCCTACACAATATTGCTGCTACCCCAAATCCTCCCATAGCCCCTGTTGTTTAGTTATTACCACTTTAGCTTGGATTTTCCCCCTTTACTCAGTTTGGCCGCTACTGCCACCCCATCTTCTCCCGAGAGGGGGGCTGGCCGCCGGCTCTCGAGAAGAAGATGGCAGAGATCAGCAGAGAACAGGGCTACCCGTTCAACAAACTGCCGCCGTTTACTGACGAAGAAAAGAAGCTGATCAGAGGTGAGATAATTATATCATTCTTGATCACCAATAGAAAATCTTTTGATCAGCAACTTGTGATACAGCAAAAACTTTTTATTGAGCAAGATAATGTCAAAACGATCTGGTCAGCAACCGATAAGTTAAACTTTATAATTTTTGTTCAGTTGGCGAAGTAATTTTGGTCAGCTAATGGGGCAGGTGCCTCGTGTGTGGGATGGTGTGGGTAATTTACAAATTGAAAAAGGTGTAGTCACAAGCATAGATAATTTTCGAACTAAAACTTTCGTAAGCAAGTAACTGAATCCGGAATTCAGTTAATAATACCGGATAATCTGTTTTTCGTCAAAATTTCTATTTTATTCGCAAAATTATTCGCCTTGAAATTAATAATCTCTACTTTAGAGTTAATGGCTACTATTCGCTAAGCGTGCAAGCACCTAAGCTGTTTGGAGTTAAAAATGTCCTCCGCGGTTGTAAACTTTCGTTTTTCAATATGAGGATTACCCGTCTTATATTAATAACTGTCTCAAGTATACAGTAATGGTAACGTGGCCAAAATTCAAGGAAAAAAGTCTCTCATGCTGTACTGTACTGTCGAAGAAATTAATTGTAGCGTTCTGATTATTTATTTTGCTGACCAAATAATCATTACGCTGACCAAACCGAGTTTATTTACAGACCATATTGCATTCTGCAGACCGAAATCATGGTTTACATATCAAATATTTGGTATTTCAAAACGCTTTCTCTAGGTACTTTATCTCCATTGTCTTTATGTTAATGCTACTGTGCTAAATTGTACCTAGTGCTTTAACTCAATGTTTATTTCCAGGCACTGCTGATTTCCTGGGCTTTAACCACTATACGAGTCGGCTGATCCGAGCCCTGAAGCCTGGAGAAGAGGCTCAGTACTGGTTCTTTATGGGCCTGCCAGAGTTAGGAATTGCCTACGAATACGATCCTCAGTGGAAGCAGACCAGTTCCTTCTGGTTCAGAGTAAGTATCTCATTTTTTACGTATGATGGGCGCGCACTTGGTCTTTAGCTCATCCTCAAAGTAAGCTAATACGAGGCCTATTGCATGTAATGTGCCTGTTATAGGACTAGGAGTAAGTGGATGCTGCACCGACGAGATAGATATTAAATATAACGATATGCCTCCATGGCCCTAGGATAAATACGCCACTGATCGTCGCTTTTGTATACTGCTCGGTATATTTATGTAGAGACCGATTAACTGCGAGCTATATATACCTAAGGAAATACATCACCAGCAGACGGGCAGCAGCGTCTTCCTGAGATTCCAACCCCATACTGCGATCGCCAACCCGCCTGCCAAGCGTGGCGATTATGGCAAGACCCCTCATGGTTATGAAAACCAAGAGGGAGGCCTGTGTCCTGCAGTGGGCGTCAAAGGGCTGATGATGGTGATGATATAGAATACCTTTCCCCTTCGTACCATTTTTCCCCGTCCTTACTCAATATTTTGTGGTTTGACTTATAGTGGGATCAGATTGATGTTAGTCCTAACTTTCCAGGAATACCCATTTGGTATACGGAAGGCACTCAAGTACCTGAAAGACCAATACGGAGGTATCGAGATCCTGATCACAGAAAATGGCTACTCTTCGAGCGAGAAAGGACTTAACGATGACTCCCGAGTTAACTATTACAAGACTTATTTGGAGCAGGTGAGAAGCGAAGCTTCGAAACTTGAAACGAAAGAATTTTTTAAACTCGGAATTCTGTCTTTGTCTTTGACCCGTTCTTGTCCTTTCGGCCGTTTTCGCAACCAAGATTCGTAACCAGCTGCGAAAGAAGAAGAAAATCTGTTACTTCTCTAGCCTTCTTTTCATAAAAGTACTGAATCCACACTTGCACAAAGTTCACTAAGAATTTCAGGTACTTGTTGATGGTATACTTTTTTACACCAATATTCTACAGTTTGAACATTAGACAATCAAACTTTTCAAAATAGGTATCGACGATTCGGACTCTCATCGATTGTTCCTTACATCAACAGCCAAAATTCACTTAATTAATGGACTAGAGTTCTACACTTGAAATTCAACGGTTCTACTGGGTTCTACCTAACATAATATACTATCTTGTGAGCCTAAACTATAGCGGTGGTGGCGGAGCGCTAGACCGCCGACCTCGCGTTCGGGCGGCATGTTTGTTTTCTAATTTACGTAACACACGCTAATTGTGAAGGAAAAAATCGTGAGGAAACCTGAGTGTCCGAGATTTTCACATACCTCAGCGCTTGAAATTGCCAATCCGTGGTGGGCAAGCGTGGTAAGCATATACACTCTTTCTGAGAGCGACATATAAAGGCTACTTAAAAAAATATTTTCTACTTCAACAGGTTTTGCTTTCCATCAAAGATGACGGGGTTAATATATCTGGCTACACGGCCTGGTCGCTCATGGACAATTTCGAATGGATGGACGGATACCAGTAAGTATAGAAAAAGAGAGATTTTTAAATTGGTCGCACAATACAATTTTTAAAACATACAGCCCGGTACGGCAACATTTTTCACTTGACCTAAATTATCTAGAGGTTTTATCGTAGAGATTCGACAAACATCATCATCATCATTCAGCCACAAGAAGTCCACTGCTGGACATAGGCCTCCTCCATGGATTTCCAAAAAGACCGGTTAGAAACGGCTTGCATCCAGCGTCTTCCTGCCGCTTGGATGCGGTCTTGGATGAGTGGCTGGTCATCCTACGCTGCGCTTGCCGATATATGGTCACCATTCGAAAACTTTTCGGCCCCATCGGCCAACAGTTCTGCCTGCTATGTGCCCCGCCCACTGCCACTTCTACTTACTAATCCGCTGGGCTATGTCGATGACTTTCGTTCGTCTACGGATCTCATCAGATTCGATCAGTGCAGTATTTTTTGGTTTTTTCAATTTTGCGACCGGTGCGAGTCTGTTAGGGAAAAGTGCGATAAATCTCAAATTATCGAGGTATTTTTTTATTTGGTTATGGTATCACAAAAAAGAGCAGATTTTCTTTGTATAATTATTTGTTTGTTATTTAATTTATAATTAGGGAGACCCGCAAATACGTCACTAGTAAATACATTAAAATGTGTAGGAAAGGGGTAATATTGCCACAGCATTCAAAAAATGTGATGTTGTTGAAGTGTTTCAAAAGGGTTTCTTAGCAATTAGCTACAAATTTGGAAAAATTGTAAATAGTAGTATACAGAAACCAGGGCTTGCGAATTGCCACGATCCTGACAAAGCTCTTATCTTCATCAACGTAAGGTTTATTATATTCTTGTATCTTTTCGATTATCTGGTTCAGGGTGTGTAGTTAGTCAGTAGTGGAAAAACCCCTTTGGCGGCTGTTCTGAATTACTTTTACGTAAGTTTCGAAAACGGTAGATCCTACGTTCTACATTTCGAAATGCATAACGTAGATAAAAATGCTCTTTGTCCTTACAGTAAATTAAAATATGATACAATAACTTGCTGAAACCATCTGAAACGTGGACACTGACGGCAGGACTAGTCCACAGCGTGCTATAGAACGGGCTAAGCTCTGAGTTTCTTTGATGGATCACATCAGAATCTAAATAATTTATATGTTAAATATAGGTAGGTTAAACAGATGTTGTGACCAGCAGAAGATTGACAGTCCATATTTTGCCTAGCAGCATGCAAATTATAAAAATTATAAAGTTACGGTACCTACCTAGCATAGTAATGTCAACTCTGTAAGGTACCTGCGCCTGATAAGGCCCACTTTTTGCAATAATTAGATAAATAAAAAATAGCAATAATAAATTATAGAAAGTCGTTACAAAATATTACTCATTTATTTGTGGACGAAATCAACACATAAATCAACAAATAAAAATAAGTAGTACAATATTACAAATGAGACAATCCGCCAAAGAACTAAGGTGACTGACATATCCAATAAGATTAACAAGCTGAAGTGGCAGTGGGCTGGTCACATAGGTCGAAGAACCGATGATCGAAGAACCGACGGTCGATGGGGTGCAAAGGTTCTCGAGTGGAGACCACGGACTGGCAAACGCAGCGTAGGACGCCCACCGCTCCCTGTACCGAAGTTCTGAGGCAGATTGCTGGTAGTGGCTGGATGAGGATGTCCGAGGACAAAAGGAAGTGGCGTGCCTTAAGGGAGACCTATGCACAGCAGTGGACGAGAACGGACTGATTGATGGACAATAAAAAATGAAAAAACTTTATTGTAAGACGGTTACAAAAAATTGTTACTGGCTCCCAAACTAGGATTCCCTGAGCTATGGGTAGCCAATAACTAATCAACTAACTCCTGTGCCCTACAGTGGGACGTATATAGGCTGCTTATGGCTCGGAGCGATTTGATCGACTGATTTTATATTGATTGTAGGTGTATTTTTCTTTCACTGCTTTTTTTGCTGGATATTTCATAGTTTTGCTTAACCAGCCTATATACGTCCCACTGTAGGGCACATAGGCCTTCTCTCAGGGAGATAGTATGGTCTTAATCACCACGAGTGCCCACCGCGAATTGGCGATTTCAAGCGCTGGGGTATGTGAATAGCTCAGACACTCAGGTTTCCTCACGATGTCTTCCTTCAAAGTAAGCAAGTTGTATTGCTACTATAACTTCACAAATGTACATAACTTGGAAAACGATGTCATAGGAACATGCCCACAATGGGAATCGAATATAGGTCTCTCGCTTCCGAGTCCAATACCTATTCTAGCCACTAGGCTAGCACCAAACTTGCCAACTTTAAAACTATCAAGTTTTAATTTTTGCCAAAACATTTCTGGACGTATTGTTACATTTTGTTCTTTTATAAGACACGTGTTATAAAACCTGCTGACAAAATTCTCACTTTCCATGATCTCCCTTTTATCTGCAGTTCAAAGTTCGGACTCTTCGAGGTGGACTTCTCCCATCCGAATCGCACCCGCACCGCGCGAAAGTCAGCCAAGTACTACGCTAGTATCATCGAGGCGCGTTCCTTGGACGTTCCTGTTCCTGCCGATATTGTGTAAAAGAAGAATTTTAATATACCTAAGTAATAGTGTCGATTGTTAAGTTTAACTAAACTTTGTAATCAAATTACATTATAATCTTTGTTTACTTTGTATTTTTAATTGATAGGCCAGATAGAAAAAACCGCCCAAGTGCGAGTCGGACTGGCCCACGAAGACATGCCCGCACTGGGAATCGAACCTGGGTCTCTCGCTTCCGAGCCCGGCTTCACTCAGCGAAGCTATATAGGCGTCCAAAAATAGTTACAAAAAGCGGAAGCTATAATAGGCGTAAAAAAAGTTACAATAATTGGAAACCTCTTTTTTAAAGTAATTACGACTGCAATGTTTGATGCCTGAACTATAGGTAACTAAACAGTTGTGTGAATACTACTTAACTATTCTTGTGATAAGAAACTCTTATCAAGAGCTGATAAATAGTAACACCAATCCCGCTCCGTACATAAATAAACTCATACATACCGGATGTTAATTGAATATGTTAACCCTTCCAGAAACCCAAATTTTTTTGCCATGAAAACAATTTACATTTCACGGCCATAATGTTTCATTTAAAGCCGTGAAATGTAAATTGTTAAAAAATATAATATATAAACATCTAAACCTCGGAAGAACATATTAAACTTCCGCAGAAGATCCCGAGCTCCTGATATAGCTCGAAGAATTGCTCAGTTGAAGTGGCAGTGGGCTGGGCACATAGCTCGGAGAACTGATGGCCGTTGGGTCGAAAAAGTTCTGACCTGGCGACCGCGGACCGGGCGACGCAGCGTGGGAAGGCCCGCCACCTGATGGTCTGACGACCTGGCTACGGTACAAGACCGGGAAGTTTGGAAAACCATGAGGGAGGCCTATGTCCTGCAGTGGGCGTTAAATGGCTGATGATGATGATGATGATACTAACGTAGTTATAAGGGCCACAGATCGTAAGCAGCCTATATACGTCCCACTGTAGGCTTAATCACCACGCGTGCCCACTGCGAATTCGCGATTTCAAGCGCTGAGGTATGTGAATAGCTCAGACACCCCGGTTTCCTCACGATGTTTTCATTCACCGTTAGCGAGGCCACATATGATTTAAGGTAACACAGATGATTGTAAATTCTTTACGTTGAAATATTTTTTTGATTTCTTGAAGTGCAGGTTTTTTTAACCTAGTTACGAAGCACAGGGCATCCTAGTTTGGATTATGTCGTGTGGAAGTTATCATTCGATCTGGTAGAACTTTCGCTTGGGGCGGAATTTAAGATTATAGTAGGGAGCTATTTTGACATTTTGACATTCGTATTTACATCGTTCTTAGTTTATTTTATTTCGCTTATTTTAATATTTTATTGACATATTGCACGTATGACATGTAAATTTTTGATTTCGATGCATCCATTCTGAAAAGAGAAGAGATGTTATTTGTTATTTGTCATGTAATTGTGTGGCAACAGGTTGGCGGTCTCTCTTAAAATATTTGTATTTCACCTGTTTATTGCTATGTAAGTCCTACCATATCTCTTTACTAATACGAGTATGTATAATAAACGCGAAAGTTTGTATGTATGGATGGATGTTTGTTACTCTTTCACGCAAAAACTGCTGAACGGATCCGGATGAAATTTTGCACAGAGATGATTATAGTCTGGTTTAGCACATAGGCTATTTTTACACCGGAAAAATACACATCAAAATTACCATGCGAACGAAGTCGCGGGCAACAGCTAGTATTGTATTGCATTTAAAGATTTTATTAAAGAAAGAAAATAACAAATAGGTTGACAGATTTGCCAAACTGCGCAGCAGTTTATCGGCAAAATATACAAGAAAGAATAAACCATATGTAACATCTTACAAACTCAATAGTGGACTCAATTATGGATGAAGTAATCTAGGTTCTTTATCGTGGGTCCTAAACATTACTTGGATCACGTGGACCCTTTTTGCAAATTCGATCTGTAAAAAAAGATATGGTTTATTTCCTCAGTGGCGCAGTGTTACTACCTGGAACACCCCGCACATAAGACCTATATATACACTGTAAATGTTACTGTAAAAGCTGTTTATGTCTTCTGTTGCTACTCCTTAATAAATAAAATAAAATATAATTTTATTGCATATTTTGCAGAAATGCATCTACCTACTTAGTATCTTCTCAAAGAAAGAAGCGTCGTGATAATTTTATAGGTAACTACGCTCCGTGTCCCAAAAACGCTGAAAACTACGTCCAGTGCGTGCTAACATTCTTGATATTTTTAGTAACTAAAAAAATCCAAGCGACATTCTATGGATGAAGTAATTTTTTCTGGTGTCCAGCATGCGTAGCTTCCTGGTCAGGCGTCCACATTTTAACACCCTGTATTTAATTTAGGCGTGACACAGACGAGCTTTGTTTAAAAATATTTCACTAGTACCTACTCGATCGTGACCGATCTCAGCCACTCATTCAACAGCATGACACGGTGGGCAGCACTGGTGTTTTTGGGGTAAGGAGTATTTTTGTTTTATACATTTTTTCCCTTGTGTTTGTAGGTACAACTTGTCTACGAATGTTTTGCAATTCTAGTCTTTTTTTAAATTCGATGCAAAAAAAAGAGGCAGTGTTACCATTATAAAATGTATCACTATACTCGGTAGATTTTTGTAATACTGTAAAAAAGAGACTCGTGTGACCAAAAATCTTATTGCATTAAAGTCATTAATATTTAGTTACTCGAAAAGTATTTAAAAAAACACTACCGTAACGAACGCAAATTTTATTTGGATGTAAAATGGGATTATTACTTTTTTACGTATTGGCAACACTTGGATGTTTATAACCTTTGGTTTGAGGCTTGACACAACCATGATGACGTATTTTATTTTCAAACATTCCCTTTTATTTTGGTTCCGCGAATGTTGTTTCCCGTGTTCCCTTGTGATTTCGACAATTTTGGCTAGTTTTTCAAGTCCACATGAGTAGGAAATTTTTGGAAAATGGCGCCAACCGTAAAAGGATATAAGCAGGTATTTTTTTTTCTTCACTCATTCTGGGTAGGCAAAGGGAACTATGTACATACAGCCAAGTCTTCAGTAGATTTTTTTTATTGATATGAAATGAAAATGAAATTTAATGACATGAAATGAAATGAAACCTAACCTACCTCATTGAATCAAATCATTAAATTTAATATTGAAACAAATTAGTAGCTTCTTTTTAGAAATATTTGCATGAATCTGAAATTTTTTTTTTTTGTAAAAACTTCGTGGTTGGTTTTTTCTTTTTAATAGATATCATTTTGACAGTTGGGAAAGAGAACGCACGAGTTCGGAAAAGGTAAAGAAAAAGCTCGAGTATGTAATAGCCCACATCCCGAACGCTATACGTCCCTGCAATACGCTACTTTTTGAGCAACTGTATTAAAAATTATCTTTCGCTTATTTACGTAAATAGTAACTAATAGGGCCCAAGACCGAGGACCTAAGGTCAAGGACCTCGGAGTAGATGATAACATTTATTACAAAACGGACGTTTTAGCGGAAACCGATTCAAGTCCTAAGTTATTGATCGTTGGTTCAACGTTGTAGGTTCTAGAAGTAGGTATCACAGTTATTGAGATAAAATCTATTCCTTTTCACTGATCTTCTTGTGGTGCCATCTCCTATCAGAGGTCGGCTCACATTGTGGCCACTGTGACCCGTGATGTGGCGGCTCGGAACAAATGTGCCTATCTGAAACCAAACTTCAGCCAAGTTTTGGAGTTCGTCTACGGCCAGGTCTTCTACGGCCTTGTGTTTTCACTAATTGCGCTTGTGTCGCCATGATTGGACTAAGGCCACGTACAGATTAAGTGCAACACGATATGTAATGCAATATTTTCCATACATTTTAATGTGTTCGCGGACGACTGCGCGAATACTGTTGCGCTGCATTACATGTACTGTTGCAGATATCTGTACGCGGCTTGAGTACTTACTGTCCTTAAGTACTTTTGCACACGTGTACTCTACTCGGTTATGTTACGAGCTACTTTGCAATAAAACGGTTGATCAGCTGTTGCCGGAACTTGACTTGTTGTTCTGAACCCGCAGATCGGTGTTGAGCGTGGTACAATGCAGGGACCTCAGTTTCCCGCCTGGGTTCAAGTTTGGGGCAGCCACCGCCTCCTACCAAGTCGAGGGCGCGTGGAATGTCAGTGGTAAGTGGCAAACTTTCTTAAGCAGTGTGGGACCTTGGGATTCAAAGAAAGTACTATAGAAATTGTGAAATATTATAATAGCAGCATTCATAAGCAGCCTATATACGTCCCACTGTAGGGCACAAGCCTTCTCTCGAGAGAGTATGGGCTTAACACCACGCGTGCCCACCGCGGATTGGCGATTTCAAGCGCTGTGGTATGTGAATAGCTCAGACACCCAGGTTTCCTCACGATGTTTTCCTTCACCGTTAGCGAGTGGTATTGCTACTATAACTTCACAAATGTACACATACTGGACAACGTAGTAAAGAATTATCGCGAACTAGAAAAAAGGCCAGCCAAGTGCGAGTCGGACTCGCAAACGAAGGGTTCCGTACCATTATCTATGGGTGCCCCACTTAATTTTTTTATTTTTTTTTATTATTTATTTTCGAAGTGAGTAACATAAGCAGCCCGTATAAGTCCCACAGTAGGGCACAGGCCTTCTCTCAGGGAGAGAGTATGGGCTTAATCACCACGCGTGCCCACCGCGGATTGGCGATTTCAAGCGCTGAGGTATGTGAATAGCTCAGACACCCAGGTTTCCTCACGATGTTTTCCTTCACGGTTAGCGAGTGGTATTGCTACTATAACTTCACAAATGTACATAACTTAGAAAGAAAAGTCATAGGTACATGCCCGCCCTGGGAATGGCAACCAATGCCATGTTTCGGAGTAAAAGAACGTTTAATTTTTAAATTACACGACACATACGAGTTTACTATGCGATTTATTTGGCCGCTAAAACACGACAGATATAGATTTTCATACAATTCTTGCCGGCCGCTGCTCGCATGTATGTGGCCAGTTCAGCAATTTCGACTTACGTTGCAGAAGTTCGTCAAAATAATACTCAAATTACTACGCATGTTTGGGAAATACATAATAAATAAATAATAATATAATAACTTCCACATGCAACGTCCTGGCCCCAAAGTAGGATGCCCTGTTCTATGTTAACCAGGCAAGGACATCACAAATATGAAAATACACCCAGACTGTATGGCAGCCCCCAGTAGGAATCGAACTCACGACTTCCGGCATGGTAATCAGACGTGATAACCGCTAGACCACCGAGGCAGTCAAAATCATTCAGCCAGTCATTCAATTCCAAATTACAAAATAAACGTTGCATAAATAAACGGACAGACAAAAGATCGACGCAGTGAAAATGTATACGAAATTATTATGATGTAAAAAATTTCGTGAGACTTACTCTTACCATACTTACTGCTTCAAGCATGTGTTAAGAAAATTGTTACCAGCGAACTTCGAGTTTGCAAAATGACGTGGACACGGCGATGAACGTTATCGACTTAACCAAATCTGCTTTGGCAGTACTGAAGTTAACAATATCCTCTACATATGTATTTTGGAAATAAAACTCATATTTACGACCTCGTGGCGCAGCAGTAGTGCATCTGCATACCATGCGAGAGGTCCCGGGTTCGAATCCCGGCTGGGGACAAAAAAGGTCTTGGATGTTTACATGTTTGTGATGTCGTTGTTTCTGGTTCCCACGACACAGGGTATCCTAGTGTGGGGCCAGAAGCAATGTATGTGCCTGTATGTAAATGTGTATGTTTATTTATTGCGTGCGTAGCAAAAAAATAAAAAGATTTCCGTGTCAATGTCACTGATGTCATGATGATCTGTATACATCATTATGAAATTCTTCTGTACGTGTTTTCGTCACCGGCTGGACCGATTTTAATGCAAGAGCATCGAATCCAACTGGTGTACCAAAAATTGCAAATCTTAAAAAAACTCACTATGGCAGCAAGCTTTAAAACATATGACAATCCACAGAACAAAAAAAATACAATCAGGAAAATACTGTACGCTGAAATGTCGTAAGTGATACTTTCGGAGATAAATGAGTCTAAAAAATTAATTAATAAACTCATATGTAGTCTATAATTACAATCAGTCTACGACTGCTGAATTTCTTTTGACCGGCACTGCACCAGCTTTTGTATCCACGGGTTTTACAGGATGGATCTTTAGTAGCTGCTCTGCCGTGGTATGACAAAACACTGTATCTATAGATACAGTGTTTTACGGTAACATGAATAATTCGATTCTTCGCCCTTTGGTACATGGTATGCCATCAAAAAATATTGAAAGTCTTAATAATACGGAAATTAGCCATGGTAATTAAGACTGTATTCCCAATTTTATAGAGACCGGTTTTGACAAAATACTGCTTCTATAGATACAGTGTTTTGCCATAACAAGCTGAGTGTTTTTTTATGTCAGGTAATTGTAAATGCAGTGTTTTGTGATAACAATCTCACAACGTGCAGCCTACCTCTTTCTTTACCAACTCTTTGCACAAAACACTGCATATGTAGTTGCAGTGTTTTGTATAATCAATTATTCAGCTTATCTGGGCCTTTACGTCATAACATAACACGTTTTATGCTGTAAATTCAATAAATAACATACTTTTTTTATTTCTTGTTGCGGCACAATTATGTGTACCTACTATTATTAAACACATAAAAATTTCAAAGTAATCTGTTTATATTTGACGTATTTATGCGTAATTTTCGTAAAAAAATGTTTTTTGCGTTTTCTGGAAAATGCCTGTTTTCAAATTACAGTGTTTTGTCATGACACGGCAGAGCTACCGGTGGCAGGAAACCCGTAAAGCCGATGGTGAGACCAGTGCCATTGAAAAAGTGCCCAATCAAATATAAAATGTGACCGAGTATCGGACTATTTTGAATACAGTCGACAGCACATGAAGCAAGCAATCCACAGTTTTGCTGCTAAGCTCGTAACGTGACTGAGTAAATAATATCCAGGTACAATCGACCGTTTTTTGTGTTTCGACGGGGTGATTCGCGTACCTAATACGCTTGTAAGTTTGGTAGATAATTTTCCATGCAAATGATGCAGTGATCAGTGAGTACTTGGTTTATGGTAATCTAAGCAGCCATATAAAAGTGTACAAAACTGTGAACTTAGAATATTTCATTTCAACTGCAGTATGTTCAGTAAGTGACGCTACGATCGTCGTTGTGTTTTTTCATGTCACAAACACACAAAATGTAACTCGCATTGGTTTGACTAGCGTTTGAATGCTGTTGAAGTAAAATAATTGACGATTTGTCATTGGATTCAAACATTTTGATATTTTTTATAAAAAATAGGGTATTGAGGTAGATTTGACAATGAATCATGTGATAGTAATAAATAATACCAACTTGACATTGTTTTTTGCTAGTTACGTGGTCAATTTACGATGAACGATGTCGAGCGCGCCAGCAACACCCGTATCTCGAATTATAGAAGAACTCGATGTCTCCAAACTTATAACAAATTGTTTTTTTTTTATGCCAAATTACCTATCAATGAACTGACAATTATTAACAAACTAACTAATTAAAGATAAACTATTTTCGTAACCTCTTAATCAACTGTTTATGTAATCGCCTTTCATAGTTATTCTGGTTCGAGTTAATCCCAAACAAACAGATAGTGCTGTCAGATAGCGCTGACGAAAGACGGCCTGCACTGAAAAGCATGAACAGATTTGGGTTATTTATTTCATGCCGATAGATATCAGCGGTGGTAGCCTAGTGGATAGAACATTGGACTCGGAAGCGAGAGACCTATGACTTTGTGTTCTATGTTATGTACATTTGTGAAGTTATAGTAGCAATACCACTCGCTAACGGTGAAGAAAAACCTCGTGAGGAAACATGAGTGTCTGACTTATTCACGTACCTCAGCGCTTGAAATCGCCAATCCGCAGTGGGCACGCGTAGTGATTAAGCCCTGTACTCTCTCTCTGAGAGAATGCCTGTGCCCTACAGTGGGACGCATAAAGGCTACTTATGAGATATCTTGGACAGTAACACAGGCTTCATTTTATGCGAGTCTCGTTCGCACGACGTCGTAAGCATAGCTATTAAGTATACCATGGAGAGGTCGTTGATTTTATCGCTGGGGATACCAGCGAATGACGAATTTTTGGGACAGAACTCGAAATTTCTGTACTGGCCAAATACATGCGAGCAACGGCCGGCAAGAGTTGTATGAAAATCTATATCTGTCGTGTTTTAGCGGGTAATTTAAAAATTAGACGTTCTTTTACTCCAAAACATGGCAACTAAGGAGATAACTTATCAAAGGTTTTATTTAAATTTCGATCTGGCTTCCGAATCGAAGACTGGGGATACCAGCGATAAAATCTGTGGACCGCTGCAATTTAAATGTCCAAAAATTGCCTTTGGTTACCCTATGGTGACCTTAACAAGGTATTCTAGTGCGTACTTAACTCACTATCTCATATTCTATTTATTTTATTCTTATTTACGTTTTTGCACGCCGCGTTACGGGTACTGATCGAAGACCAGCGCTGGGGTATCTCCAGCTTATGCTGAGTCAGAGCCCTTTTGCATTTGCTGCAACCACAGTACACATACTGGATAAGGCATTGCTATGTGTCTCATTTGTAAATGTTTTTTTGTAATAATGTTTCATTGTATTATTGTTTTTATTGCGTGTGTGTGTGTAAATGCAAATATATAATTCATCTATCTATCTATCTAATACAGGTAACTATAACTAAGTATCTATCCTAGTTCGCAGCAAGTGATTGTATGGTGTGAAAGTATCTAAACCGGCATTAGCATTATAAATTCTTTGGTAAACCAACTTGAAAGTTTTCAAATTATTATAACTAAAAAGGAACCGAGAAGTCTTATGAAATCATATAAAATAACACCAAAGTTACACCTATGCGTCGTGGTCGCCAGCGACGCAACACTAACGTTTACCCAGCCCCTAGCACCCATACCAGGCCACAATAACATCAAATAATATGCGTTCAAAAACTTATCAGGCATGACATACCCTACCTCACTCACGCAGGGTTAAATACATTATCTGAATCCACAGACAAGACCCCTCACATTTGGGACGACTACTCTCATACCGAGGGCAACATCCTGAACGGTGACACTGGCGATGTAGCCTGCGACTCCTACAGGCTTTGGCGGCGAGACGTTGAGATGGCGAAGTCTTTGGACCTGGACTTCTACCGGTAAGTATATCCAACTTTCCAAATACTAAAAACAACAATTTGACACGCTAAAATTCTAAACACATTTAAGGATTTTGGTGAAATTTGGGACACTATTTTTTATACCTCAAGCCTGTGTGAAGTAAGAATTTATTCTACTCAAGCGCACCCATATTATTGTGAAAATACCAATAAACTTTAATTAAAGTAGTGCGTTTTTAGGGTTCCGTACCTGAAGAGTGCTAAATGGGACCTTATTACTAAGACTTCATTGTCCGTTTGTCTGTCCGTCTGTCTGTCCGTCTGTGTCTGTCACCAGCCTGTATCTCACGAACCGTGACAGCTAAGCAGTTGAAATTTTCACAGATTATGTATTTCTGCTATAACAACAAATACTAAAAACAGGATAAAATAAATGTTTATGGGGGGCTCCCATACAACAAATGTAATTTTTTTGCCGTTTTTTGCTCTATATTAATAACGGCAACAGGTAGACGCTTAAAATATTCACAGAATATTTGGGTCTATATTCGCTTCAAAAATAAATAATTAAATTAAAGTAAAATACAATAACAACAACAAGAAGCGTGATTTTTTGCCGTTATTTCTCGATCTTTGCGTCTAACGTTGTATAGATAATGGTACGGAACCCTTCGTGCACGAGTCCGACTTGCACTCGGCCGGTTTTTAACTTAATATTATGATCTCGACAAATGTACGGTGGAAGTGCCGTCAACTAAGCGCCAAACTTGCCTATTTTTGGAATTACACCGTGATTACACGAGAGGTTCTCGTAACGTAATGATTGTCACAGTCATGCTAAGTTTAAAAAAAAAATATGTTTGCAGCCTTTCTTTATCCTATGCTTGTCCAGCAGTGGACAAGCATAGGCTGGTGATGATGATGATGGTCCATAAAGTTTATTAGTAGAACTTATCCTATGTTAGTCATCATACAATATAAAATCTTGTAAAAATCATTTAAACCTGGAATGCTCACGTGGCTATTAGATGTATGTTCCTACACTGTAGGCAAGTTTCTTACTCTAAAACATTAAAATTTACATATAATACAAATAATGATAAAGTAATAGTGTAAATAGTATTTGATTGTATACATACCTTATTCGTGAATATGATTTAATTTCAGTAATACAGTTTGACAAATTGTAATCTGACGTCATAACATTTACAATATTAGAGTATAACAATTTTTGCATGCCTATAAAGAGAAATTTGTAGAGCCAAATACTTATCTGACCACCATATGTACGACATTTCATGCAAATAAACTCATTTCAACAAAATATCAACTCCCTTTTTTTGTCCATCGCCAGGTGGCTGGGTCAACCCTCTCATCGCAGACTGGTTCAAAGACTACGCCCGGGTCGTCTTCACTCTCTACGGAGACCGAGTCAGGACTTGGCTGACCATTAACGAGCCACTCACTATCTGCTCTCTAGGGTATGGTTCCGGGATAATTGCTCCGGGTATCAAAGACCCCAACGTGGGCTACTACTTGTGCAATAAGAATACTCTCTTGGCTCATGCCAAAGCCTATAGGGTTTGGGATAAGGAATTCAGGCCTAAATACCACGGTAAGTGCCTAAGTTCCTCGAAACTCACATGGAACATATACCTCCCCACGGCTATTTTTAGTATTTTCTAGTCTGGCATAAAAACTACGCACGGACGACCAAGTACTGGACCCAAATTTTTCTTCATACGCTTTTGTTATCGCTTTACGTCTTCGAAAATTCATCGGGATCGAAGCATTGTAAAATTTGAGCTTTTGCGATAAATAGTCCAACACCAAGTTCATTAGTTGTTTGTGTGCCATTAGTTGTTTCAGGCAAAGTATCCTTAGCTAACCAATTCTTGTGGTTCGAGGCAGCTGCCCCTGAAGAGGAAGAGTTGACTCAACTGTCTTTGGAATACGGAGTAAGTATGAGGTTGCGGTTTGGAGTAACTGGCAGAATGCTCCTCAAAACGACTCGCTTCAGTCCCCGGCGTGTTTTTCTCAGCTGCGCCCTTTTAGCGTGTGCAAGGTGCAGGTAGGTCATGTAAATCATTGAGAGGATGGAGGATGGAGGTCCAAGTGAGTAAAGTTGTAACTTATGAGAGACTTGGAATAGAATCGACCACCAGGCAGGAGGCGCAATATCATCGATAGGGTCACAGGAAAGACCTGAATAAGTAGGAGCGGCCGGCACTTCCACGGTCTTTTTGTAAGCCATCATAAAATGAAATGAAATGAAACCCTATGTGCATTACCAGATCATGATCAACTTGCTAGTGCTAACTTGACGGTATGTCGCGTAGTACTAGTTGTAGGCTCAGGATCTTATAGGTAATATAAATAAAGCAAGTGGACTGTAAATTTGTAAATAGGTGGAGTATAATCGAAAATTAAAATAATTCAAAACTTGTGTATCGATCGACATGTCGGTAATTTAAAGTGAAGTGCCGGGGCGCCCGTCGACCCGCTTGCAAGTAGTATGGCCGGTCTTGGCCTGCGGGCGCGGGGCTCCGCTAAGCGACGTAGGGCTCCAACAGTAGTAGAGCAACTTGACTATTAATAGGCCTCGTGATCTCGCGATGGTGCTTGAGGCCTCTTCATAGCTAAGGCGCTTCTGTGCCACCGCCGAGTAGCTGATACCGCTATAAACTAGATTTCTTTCTCTACTTACTTGGGCGCTACTGCTTCGCCCATCTTCCTCAAATTAAGTTATGGCTAAGTATCCTCCTAACCAATACCAACTATATGAACTGCCCTTCCACTTACAGATTTTTTTTTCGTAGTAGGAGAGGAATACTCAAGTATACCGCCGTGCCCGTACATGGCGGCATGCCCGACCATGTAGGTATGGTTGTTATCATCTTTTTACTTGTTTTTTTTTTTTTGTAAGCATTATAATTTTTTAAACCAAAACTACAGCCCGTTTTTCCTGGCTTCCTAAGCACGACTATTACAGCTTTTTTTCCACGCAGTTGAAAAGTGAGACAGCACCAGCCAATTTAATTCCTGTGGTGTAATAGGCATTTACTAATGGAAGGAACACTTCCTCGTTTGCCAGAATGACTACAACACAAATGTCGGCTGTAAAGCCATCCTCGCCAGGGGCCTTCTTTGCGTTGCAGCTTAACATAACTTATGTTAGTTCCTGTCGTGTAATAGGCAGATCCTGTGTCTCATCTTAAGAGGTTATTACCGTTTCCATTTCCAGTTTGGTTATCACTGATGCCTCAACTCCAGGGGGGGGGGCTGTGCTTTTAATTGGATTTTCTTTCTCAACTCAGTTTGGCCGCTACTGCCACCCCATCTTCTCCCGAGAGGGGGGCTGGCCACCGGCTCTCGAGAAGAAGATGGCAGAAATCAGCAGAGAGCAGGGCTACCCGTTCAACAAACTGCCACCGTTCACCGATGAAGAGAAAAATCTGGTCAGAGGTGAGAATACAATTTTATTGGAAATATGTATCAAAATACATACGAGAGGTCCCGGGTTCGAATCCCGGCTGGGGACAAAAAAAAATACCCCATGTCTTGGATGTTTACATGTTTGTGATGTCGTTGTTTCTGGTTCCCACGACACAGGGTATCCTACTGTGGGGCCAGAAGCAATTTATGTGCCTGTATGTAAATGTTTATGTTTATGTTTAAATCTTGCGTTCCCAAAAAGGGCGTTTCTGCTCGTTAATATAAAAAAACAAGTAAAGAAACTGATTTACTGTGATGGGGCTTCGAAATAAGAACTAATTAAATTATAAAAGAAAAAAATCATTTCGAAAACGAATTGCTGTTCGTTAGTCTCGCTAACACTCGAGAAGGGCTGGACAAAATTGGCTATTTTTTAAAATATTTTTGCAAGTCCAGTGAAAGATTAAATAAAAAAAGATTGATATTTATAGATGATACGAAATTCACGGGATTAGTTCGTAATAAATTGATGAAAAGTCTGCAAACTGATCACTCGGTTGGCGGCTAGGGCAGGTTAAATCGATTCTAGTGTAGTCTGGCTACTGCCCTGTTAGACTACTGCTGCTGTGCTAAATTGACCCTTATATCTAGGTACTGCCGACTACCTGGGCTTCAACCATTACACGAGTCGGCTGATCCGAGCCATGAAGCCTGGAGAAGTGGCTCAATACTGGTTCTTTATGGGCCTGCCAGAATTGGGTGTGGCCTTTGAATATGACCCTCAGTGGAGGAATACCAGTTCCTTCTGGTTCAGGGTAAGTTATTTTATTTTACACTATCTGTCCCGGCAAACTTCGTACCGCCACAGAAATCGTTTATACGATTCTTGCACAACGCCAACTATTTTAAACATAAATATTATTCCACGGGAACGCATCACCGGAATATCAAGTATGCTACGTCTCAAATCAGGTCTTTGTCTATCTGTACACCAAGTTTCATGTAAAGCCGTTCAGCCGTTATTGCGTGATTGAGTAACATACATCCAAACATCTTCACAAACTTTCACATTTATTACATTATATAGTAGGATAGTGGGACCTTTACGTATGTCAGACTAGCACTTGGCATCTATCTTACTTAAAAAACCTTGGAGCCGTGTTCCAGATTCAGATTATATATATACAAGAATTGCTCCTTTAAAGGTATTAGACCAAGGTGCTTCGCAAGGCACGTTAAGCTGTTGGTGCCGGCTGCCGTCGATAGATGGCAGTCGTTAAGCCAAGTCAGAGGCCTTAGGGCGGCTTGACAACTTCTGGCAGTAGACGAGCCACTAGTCTACAAGCCTCCACCAATCCGGACTTGGCCCCCGTGGTGGAGTATGGCCTATACCTTCCTCAGGGAAGAGACCCGTGCCCCTCGGTGGGGACATAATGGGTTGATGATGATGAAAGGTATTAGAAAGTTAGATAACCATGGCAACAAAATCTGTGAATACCCTCGTCGGCCCGCCAGTCGAAATGAAGTCCAAGTTGTGGCCCACAACTAAACTAAACCCCTATTCACTACAAGTTAGACCATTTTCTACTGATCCTTCCAGGAATACCCGGCCGGCATCCGGAAGTCACTCAAGTACTTGAAAGACCAATACGGAGATATCGAGATCCTGATTACAGAAAACGGCTACTCTTCGCGTGAGAGAGGATTAAACGACGATCCCCGTGTCCACTATTATAAGACTTATTTGGAACAGGTGAGACCTCGACTACTTACCTCGAAGCGTAGATTGGCACTTCCTTAACCTGAGACCGCAACATTAACGTTGCCTGTGTAACTGAAAATAAGACAATGACCCCTCACGTGCAATACGTTTTTTTTTTTTTGTAAATGCATTCAAATATTGTATACGTATATATATACGTATACCCCTCATGGCTATGAAAACCATGAAAGAGGCCTTGTCCTGCAGTGGGCGTGAAATGGCTGATGATGATGATGATACGTTAATATTATCATAGTAAAAATATTTTCTGAAAATACCTTTTCCTGTTTTTTCATATTTTTCTTGGTGCCCCATATATGGGTCATGCACGTGTGAGTTCTAAACTTAGTGCCAAACATAAGCGGTGCATGCAGGTATGAAGTCATTCTAGTTAGAAGGTAGACACAAGTTTGTAACCTACCCGAGTTTGTCATAGGTGTGATGTTAGTTTAAAGCATATTTCTGAACGGTGAGGCGGTGGTAGCCTAGTGGGTAGAAAGGCGGTGGTAGCCTAATGGGTAGAACATTGGACTCGGAAGCGGGAGACCCGGGTTCGATTCCCAGTGCGGGCATGTACCTATGACTTTGTTTTCTAAGTTATGTACATTTGTGAAGTAATAGTAGCAATGCCACTCGCTAACTGTGAAGGAAAACATCGTGAGGAAACCTGAGTGTCTGAGCTATTCACATACCTCAGCGCTTGAAATCGCCAATCCGCGGTGAGCACGCGTGGTGATTAAGCCCAACTCTCTCTCTCTGAGAGAAGGCCTGTGCCCTACAGTGGGACGTATATTAGGCTGCTTTTGATATTTCTGAACAAATATGAGTTCTCGCAAGCCTTAAATAAATGGAAATCATAATATATATTTATATTTTTGCCATATTTTCACAGTGATTATATGGCAACATTATCCAAAATGTGTCCTCCCGGTACCGACATGTTTTTATTCACAATTTAATAGCCAACACGTGTAAGGCAAATGTGCTTTAGCTCAAACGTGCTAGATTTGACAAGCCCAATACTTCATTTGGGGGAGAGACCCACATGTGGTGCACTCACGCCTCACCAAAACTTCGAAATCTTTAACTGTTACCAAGTTACTGTTGCAAATATTTGTAAGTCTTAAAGTACCCCATGATTGAGGAAATGTACCTATTGTAATGTAAGACGTCTGATGGCAACTATGACCCGCATTAATGGTCAGGTGTCTCAGTCGTTATGGTGAGAATTCTGTCATTTAGCTACTACTTATGGAACACTCTTTGTAACAGTATGTCATACTCCTCTTATCAAAATAAATGATTTGATTTGAAATGATTTGAAATGCCCCACATGTGGTCCACTCACAGGGCACGTGGAACGTTTAAAAATGTCGCTTTCTGTCTTTGATCCTAAAGATCTTACTGGGCCTTGTTTCATTGTAACAAGGCCACTAAACGGTCCAGCGCGCTGGACGGACGTTCCGAGGCAGATTGCTGGCCAGCGGTTGGATGAAGATGGCCGAAAACAGAAGGAAGTGGCGTGCCTTGGGGGAGGCATATGGCCAGCAGTGTACGAATGAGGCTGATTCGTTGTTTATATGCCACTGAGGGCTTTTCAATGACAGCTGTCAGATAAGTTTCATAAAAAAAACTAGATGGCGCTGCAAGGAGAACAAATGTCATCATACGTTTTACATCGTTATTAATCTGTGATAATCTTAACACCTCTCTTCGACGAAACAAGCAAGCAACGTAACAGAAAACACAGAGGAGGTACAGTGATGTCATGTCACGTCAGCGCCATCTATCGGTAACTTGCGGTACTGTATTTTGTTTTTAATGATGCTCTGAAAAGCCCTCATTGGACTAATAAAAATACGTCTATCTTCTATTTAATATTTTTGACGCACGTCACCACCATCGTTTCCCATTTTCCCAGGTGTTGCTGTCCATCAAAGAAGACGAGGTCAAGGTAACTGGCTACACGGCCTGGTCGCTCATGGACAACTTCGAATGGATTGAAGGATACCAGTAAGTATCGTATATGCGATAAAGTATCCTGTGTGCGATACTTCTGCTTGTCAGTATCCATATTATAATGTACCACGTGACTACTGAACTCCGGTAAAATTGAGTCTGAACCTTTAGGATTCGCTGATAAATTCATGGCCTCTGAATACAGTGCTGATAAAAATTGCACTTCCAATGAACTTCGTTTTATCTGCAGGTCAAAATTCGGTCTCTTCGAGGTGAACTTCTCCCATCCAAATCGCACCCGCACTGCGCGAAAGTCAGCCAAGTACTACGCTAGTATCATCAAGGCGCGTTCCTTGGACGTTCCTGAGCCTTGATGTATAAAAGGAGAGGTTCATTTGTCCATTAGTGCAGAATAGAGTACACTTTACAAACGCTGTGGATATATTACATAATTTCATAATAGTAGTTTTAATACTATTGTAATTATATTGTGAATGTCACATAGGGATATAGGTCACCGGCAATCTGTATAATCCGGTATTGTATAGAATACCTAAAACGTTCAGGTAATTTTTGAAATTTTGTTATATTTATTTGCCTAGGCATTGTATACAATGCTGAATGCACGTCAAGGGGCTATTTCATCGAACTACAATTCATGGTTTACTATGGCAATTCGATGTACATTGCGAAGTCGATAAAGACTTTGCTACGCAATGTACCTACATCGAATTGTAATAATAAACAACAAAATGTAGTTTTATGAAACTCGGCTCAGCATGGGTAGTACGATTTGATTTGAAAATTCTTTATTGCACAAGGAATAAATTTTCACATTAATTAATAATAAAAAGAATTTTCTTCCAGCTAACTATGCCACCAGTTACGCGTTTTGTGGCGCTAAATGTCAGAATTTGACAATTCATGTACTGGAAAGTCGCGACTTTTGACTGCTTAAATCGCTCAGCTAATGTTTATAATAGAAAAGAGAGGGGAAGAGACAGAAAGAGAATAAATAATTTAAAAAAAAATGCGTGTTTATTGACCATTTACGTTGCTTTGTTTTTCTTATGAACAATTGTTGGAACAAATAAATGCAGTGATCGCGAGATTATTGGCTGTAGAAGCAATGATTCTGTCACGTTAGTGCCGTAAGTTGATTTTCGCAAAACTACAATTATTCATAGTTTGTTATTACTATTTGTTGTACATTGCATAGCAGTCTTCCTACTTGCTAATCTTTGGGTTAGTCGACTTGGCAATGTAAACTCCGGACTCAAACTATGAATTGTAGTTTTATGAAACAAGCCCCTGGAGGGCGAGACCGGACACTTTGAATTTTCTATATGATATAAAAAGATAACCCGCCATGTTGTCGAGCAACTTTGAGAAACATGCCAGCAAAAACAAAAGCCTCCCCATGTCTAATCTATATACACAGACTATGAAAGATAGATTGATAAACATTTATTTACATAAAACACAGTACGTAGAGGAAGCATTACATATCGTATCACAAGAAACAGAGCGAACAAAACAAAAGAACCAAATCGCGATACGAAGAAAGCGTAGAACAAAACAGTGCATACATAGAAAGCAAAAGCATAGAAAATTTGCAAAAACTGTATAAACTGATGTGAAAACTAATAACGTAGCTGTGGAAAATGTAAAATGCAAATGAAACTGATGATGAATATTGAATGCCGTTAAAAACATAAGTTGCAAAAAAACCAAGTCTCGCAACTCAGTTCTTAAATCGTACAAAGTCGATAGATCCACGTAATACCAAGTCGGTTAATTTATTAAACAAATGGATTGACTTGGCCTCGCATGTATCTCACATATTATATTTAGTTACATTGCGTTTTAGTGCGATTGCCGTGGGTCTCCCAACTTTTTACGGTAGAAGAAATTGAGTTACAAGACTTGGTTTTCGTACAAGTTATGTTTTTAATGGCATCTCATTTTTTTTTTGTTAGTGTTTGTTCATGGCAATTTCGGGCAGTTTAGTCTACTTTATTACTTGGCGGAATTTTGGTACAACTTCATAAGACATGTCCCATTCTTGCTTTTTCATTCCGTTGACCATTATACAAGTTACCTTTGAACATAATTATATGTAGGTACCTATCTACACTTATTATTCCGTTATATGCAAATTTAACTTTGTAATCCTATATATTTATATTGTTAATGTTAATGTTATAATTCTTAAACTACTCGTTGAAATTGAATCAAATTTGAAATATGCCGTGCTTACACAATCTGCTTGGTTACTGAAAATCTTCAGGCTCCTAGTTTTATCCACAACGAATTTATAGGAGCCTTATCCACAACGAAAATGGCCTGAACTGCTTCGAGAAAAGGATGGTGGACTTGGCGGGTTTGAAATTGCCAATCAGCGGTGGGCACGTGTGGTAATTAAGCCCATGCTCTTTTTCTAAGAGAAGGCCTGGGCCCAGCATGGGTAGTATGATGGCACGAGTCACGCGTTTTGTGGCGCTAAAATGTCAGAATTTGACATGTAATGAAAAGTCGCGTCTTTTGACGATAGAACGCGCCACTGCTGGCGTCATCGTGCTGCCTATGCCTATGCTTTTAGGCTGCATAAAAAAAAATTTATCAGCTCAACTGAAGGCACTTATCACCTTTTGTGATCTCTATCACTAGATATTCATCTGTGCTAATAAACTCTTGTCAATATTTGATAAGTAGAAAACACACTCTTTCTTCGTATAGACAGACAATACAGGGTGACTTAGAATTCGTTCACCGTATTATGAGGGAACGTTCTTTTCATTGTGAAAAACAGTATCCCTAACGATTTCTCAGTTATGTGTGGTATAACATATTTGTAAATACTCGTGATTGACCTTTGTATCCGAATTGGAAGTACCGTATCGTTGAAAAATGCCTTCTAACATGTTAAATGCTTGAGAGTCCGTCTCTGATAAGCGTAATTAAAGAAAAACAATTGAGTTTGCCGACGCCGACCATAAGACGCTCAAAACATAGTTTTTTTTTATTTCTGATTTTTGTCCTGATATAGTTTGGATAACTTGGTAATTTGGGATAGCAAAAAATATATTTATTTGGCGCGTAATTTTTTTCTAAATCATATTGAGAATCTCCCCTTAAAATACGGTGAACGAACTCAAAGTCACCTTGTAGTTATACCGGATATTAAGGAACACCCTTCCCGAAACCCACGTATTCTCCTCATCATTATGATATTTTTTAACCGACTTCAAAAAAAGGAGGAGGTTATCAATTCGACCCGTAATTTTTTTTTGCTATGTTTTCGCATAACTCCGTCTAATCTTAACCGATTTCGACAATTTTTTTTTCGAACAGATATAACATCCCATTGGTCCCATTTTAATTTGCTGAAGATCTGATAAAGACATTCAGAGGTGGAGAACGGAACTCTTCAAAGCATAGCAGTAAATAAGGCCTAATGGGGCACACCCTTTAGTAATATCCGTATGTTTCTCAAAATAGCATAAAACTAGTCCCAATATAATTTGGTGATGTTTTGGTGAAAACTTTCGGAGATGGAAATTGAGAACGTCAAATTTTAGAGCAACGAATTAAGTAGGGTAAATTAACGTTATAATAATATGTGCTGTCCTGAATTCTTTCACGTTTCTACAATCAACCGTTTAACCAGGAGATGGGGTCGACGCCCTGCTCGGACAAAAACTTGCGCTCTAAAGCTTAATATTTCGCAAACAGAACTCTAAATCAAAACAATGGTTTTCCTACACCCACAATATTGCATCCCTAATTTAGGTGTCCGTGTGGCGCCGGATTAAGAACAGCGTCACTCCATTTCCTTCCGTGGATGTCGTAGAAGGCGACTAAGGAAATCAATTACCAGGAGACGGGCAGCAGCGTCTTCCCGATATTCCAACAGCATACTGCGATCGCCAACCCGCCTGCCAAGCGTGGCGGTTACGGCATGACCCTCATGGTTATGAAAGCCATGAAGGAGGCCTATGTCTTGCAGTGGGCGTCAAATGGCCGATGGTGAATTTAGGCAGGTACCCTAAAAAATTTTTCGTTCGTGGTTTTTTTCTACCGTTTTGTCGGCGTTAATGTACATCTAAGCCAAATATCAGCTCCCTAGTACTTACCGTCTCTGTGTTAAGCCGCAGACGGACAGACAGACAGACGGACGGACATGGCGAAATTATAAGGGTTCCTTGTCCACTACGGAACCCTAAAAAGGGGGATAAAATAAGGGAAAAAAATAATCGAACTGGAGACATCTGGACTTGAACCGGGGACTTTTGGTTTCGGGACAGCCTGACTTCTCACCTGAGCTATTACCAACCTTGTAGATGGTAGCGAATTTGCCTTCGTATTTTAATGATATTGTAGCAGTTTAGCGCCTATGAAACCTCATGCAAACTAAATTTTATAAAAATCGTTGGAGCCGCTTCAGATTCGGATTATATATATCTGAGATTCAGATTATACATATATACACAAGAATTGCTCGTTTAATATTATTAATTTTAATCCTTTATTACAATAGTAACAGATTTAAATGCACAAAGGCCTGCTTAAAGGCTGCTCTTACGTGGAGCATGTTTAAAGGTATTAGATAGATTTTAAACACTTTTAAAGCAGATATAAGTAGGAATCAAACTTATTTTCAAAAGTAAACTGTATTTTTTTCAGAGAAACAAGCGTAGCGCTGGTTTATGGATACTTACACGAAAACGCTGAAAACTTCGTGTGGTATTTTTTATATTTGAGCCACCCAAAATTGATTTGAATATTGATATTGATTTCGGGCGTCAGCATTTTAACACCCTGTATAATTAAGCGTGACGTCGACTTAAGTCGGTTAAGACTAAGTAAAATATTTCACTGGCACAGGGCACATTCAACAATATGACACTGTGGGCAGGTGGGCTGGTGTTTTTGGGGTGAGTATTATTATTTTCGGTATTGTTTTTAGGAATGCTTTGAAAATTTAGTTGGGAAGATAGCAGTTTTAAATGCGATTCATGAGCTTCAGTAGCGCTACCAATGAAAAACAATGTTATGCAGCCTCCATGAGACGTGATACCAATGAAAAACAATGTTATGCAGCTTCCATGAGACGTGATACCAATGAAAAACAATGTTATGCAGCCTCGTTAGACGACCTCGTGGCGCAGCGGTAGTGCATCTGCATACCATGCGAGAGGTCCCGGGTTCGAATCCCGGCTGGGGACAAAAAAAAAAGAAACCACAGGTCTTGGATGTTTACATGTTTGTGATGTCGTTGTTTCTGGTTCCCACGACACAGATTATCCTAGTGTGGGGCCAGAAGCAATGTATGTGCCTGTATATAAATGTAAAAAAAAAAAATTAAATGTATGTATGTCCATGGGTGTTCTGCAGGGCAAGGCTTCCTGTGTTAGGCAGGGCTTCCCCCCTTTCAGAATACGATTTTCAACCATTTGCCACCTCTGGCAAGTTCTTGTCGAGATCATCTCGCCGCACCATCGTCTTCTCAGCCGCCCCCGTTTGCGATGGCCGCCGCGCGGTACCCACTCGGTGGCAAGTCTCCCCCACAGATTCGCCGGCACAGTTCTGCTTCAGTTTGGGTGCTAGATAGGATGATTCCCGTAAATCTCGATAAATCGTCAAAATTGAGGTAATTATTATTTTACATCAGGCCTTAAGACCTAGGCCGTGATTCGACGGTTTCCACAGCACAACAACTTTCGCAAGCTATTTTGCAATAAAATCGTAATAGGCCAGTCATTAGAATGATTCTGCGTAGCCAGAAGTCGTGTAGCAGTTTTTATCATTTTATCTCGTACATATGGGTGCTACTAATTAAATATAAAAAAATGGTAACATGAGATATCGAACAAGTATAGTATAGTATATTATAGTGGTAGCCTAGTGGGTAGAACATTGGACTCGGAAGCGGGAGACCCAGGTTCGATTCCCAGTGCGGGCATGTACCTATGACTTTTCTTTCTAAGTTATGTTAATTTGTGACGTTGTAGTAGCAATACCACTCGCTAGCGGTGAAGGAAAACATCGTGAGGAAACCTGGGTGTCTGAGCTATTCACATACCTCAGCGGTTGAAATCGCCAATCCGCGGTGGGCACGCGTGCTGATTAAGCCCATACTCTCTCTCTGAGAGAAGGCCTGTGCCCTACAGTGGGACGTATATAGGCTGCTCATGATGAACATGAGATATCTCGGGACAACTTTTGGCCGCTAGTAAACCTGGAAATTTTGACACTTTTTTTTGTACTTACCCTTCATAACTTCTATACGGTGCATCCTAACGAAATATTACTTCCCAACAAATTAGAGAACATAAAATTTTGCGTTTAATGAGTATCAAAACGTAATAATTCGGTCAAGCAATATAGTAGGTACAGAAGTATGGCCAGAAAACGAAGTTTTTCCCCAACTTCGTAAATAACTGGAATTTTGTGGTTTTAAAGCGTACACAGCTTAGAAACGGTCTCTTTCGTGGCGCCATGTAAGTTGTAGAAAATCAAATTCTGCGTAGGTATATTCTGTGCCAAATACCTATGTCAAACTCACTCAAATACACCCGTCGCAATTGACAATCCCTTTACAACGCTTCAATGGCATGAATCCAGAATTAGATAGTTTTATCATAATTTGACAGTTTTATATTATAATTACTATTAGTATCATCAAATAATCATCTAAGAGTGTGAATCAGGAAGGAGAAAATATAATTGGTAATAAAAGCTAAAATGTCATCGAATGTGGTAAATTCGACAGAGTTTTAGGCCCTCTTTAAAATTTTAAGACCGACCTTCGCCACTTCTTAAATGTCACTTTAAATAGACTTTTTTTATAAAGAATTTTAGATAAATGCTCTTTAAGACACATTCAAGAAAGTTGTGCAGTTCTTAGTCAGCCTAAGAATTGAATACTGTCGGAATTGGTAGTTTTGATAAAAACTAATTAGATGTTTAGCTGAATCATCATCATCATCAGCAGTCCACTGCAGGACATGGGTCTCTCCCTGTATCTGGTGTTGCCGTAATCTCCACGCTTGGCAGGCGGTTTGGAGATCGCAGTGTTTGGTGGTCTGGTGTCACAGGTCGACGCTGCTGCCCGTTCCCTGGTTTCTGTTTTTTAGTCGCCTCTTGCGACACCCACGGGAAGAAATGGGGTGGCTCATTTAGCTGAATACATCATCATAACTACTGTATTTGCAATTTGGGAGTATTTTGAAACGCGCTTCAATCAAAACTATCTACAAGACGCCAAGAGAGATACACCAATTCATGCGAAGTGTCAAGCACAGGATTCCCTTACAAGAGGCAGTATATACAAGCTTGACTGTGTACATTGGTCAAACTAAGCGAATAATATACCATAGCTGAGCGGGTGAAGGAACATATCGCGGACGTGAAACATAAGCGCTCTGGTGGATCTGCAGTCAGTGAACATACACTCAGCGGTACCAACCACTTCATTCATTTTTATAAAGTTCAAGTTCTAGCCCGAGAGGACAGTTTCTTTTCTAGAATGATACGCGAGGCAATATCCACCGGCATCCAAATTTCAATAGAGATCGTGGTTGGAACATCTACAGCATGGGAACCAGTGCTTGAGTGCATGAGACCCCCCTTGCTAGAAGTGTGACTGTAGATTTAATTTTAATTTCAATAACTAATAATCAATATTTTTGAGTTTATATAAAATAATTGTTTTGCCAATTTAAATTATAAAAATTGCCAAAATATTTTTGGAACGCAACTTAATAATTTCTTTTAATTTTTTTGCCGAGGGTAGTAAACTAACAGCTAATGCTTTCGAAAAGACGCCTGTCACCTCAGTCTACCGAGACCACGGGACTTGCAAAAGTACCGAAACGTCGGAAAATTGTAAAATGAGAAAATAAACGACGGATATCTGTGCAAATTCAGTTTTTATTATATTCAGTTTGATTACTTTATACTCTAAGTTCAGTATACGCAGAATTTGATTCTCTACAACTTGCATCACTTAAAAAATTCTCTAAGAGTGCCGATTTCCAAGCTTCCTGAGATGACATTTTTCCAAATGACAGGAGACATTTAAAACCCATTATATTCCAGGTATGCATATTGTTGGAAAAAAAGCTCGCTTTTTGGCCATGGTTTTTAGGTTTCCAAACGGGACCCTATTACTAAAACTTCACTGTCCGTCTGTCTGTCATAAGGCTGTATCTCATGAACCGTGATAGTTAGACAGACGGATGATGTACCTATTTCTGTTGCCGCTATAACAACAAATTAATACTAAAAACAGAATAAAATAAATATTTAAGGGGGGCTCCCATACGACAAACGTTGTCTAAAGACACTCGCCATCTAGCGGCCATCTATGCAACCTTCACAGCGCCGATGTCATGGCGTTGAATGTCAATGTTAAACGCTTCTTGTTGGTTTCTATAGATGGCGCTGTTCTCAAATTCGATATAGATTGGTACTTGGCCTGTTTATTTTTCACGGTCCATAAATTACAGCCTGGTGACACGGACGGACGGACGGACAGCGGAGACTTAGTAATAGGGTCCTTTACCCTTTGAGTACGGAACCTTAAAAACTACTGTGGTACCGTTTGAATCGTACGCCCTAGTTTTGAACCTCTGATGACTGGCCTAGTAAAAGTTGATCAGCTATGGATGGAACCTGACCTGTTGTTCTGAACTCGCAGAGCGGTGGTGAGCGCGGTTTACTGCAGGGACCTCAGTTTCCCGCCTGGGTTCAAGTTTGGGGCAGCCACCGCCGCCTACCAAATCGAAGGCGCATGGAACATCAGTGGTAGGTGGTATACTTTCTTAAATTATGTGGGACTCTTGTATAAGCTTAACTCTAAAATGATCCTGATGTCTCTTGAATTGAAGGAACTGCCTGCAAGCAGGTAGGCAGATATAAGGGAAGCCTTTACAGGTAATAGTTGAAATATTCAAAGATTTGTGTGCGTTGTTTTTGCTTTAACATATTAACGGTAATACAAGTGTAAGAAGAAGAAGAAGTGCAAGAAAAAGATAAAAGTAAGATTCAATGGAATTTGTACGAAGTCTTCCCTTTATAAGCTGGTCGCCTATTGCTCGTTAACTTGTAAAGTTTACTTAGCTAGTTTGATAGCTTTAACTTTTAAATTCATTATAATATGTGCTACTGCCCTGAATTTTTTTACGTTTCTACAATCTCTCATACCACGATCTCTCCTTCACGACCCTTTTACTATAATTTTTTTATATAAATGTTTCTTGTCGACTACGGCATCTTAAAAAATTAAAGATAGATAGAATATTCTTTATTGTATGTACATCAGGATTACATATGAGAATTGAAGAATTGGAGAATTGAAGTGCAATACAATTGGCCTTATCACTAAAAGTTATTTCTTCCAGACAACTATTGACAGGAAAAAATTGAGAACCTAAACGACGGATAGTCGGTGCAACTAAACAATATTAAACAAGATACTTACATATTTAATACAAATACATAAACGGTACATAAATATGAAATAAAAATAATAGGATAAACATACATAAACAAAATTTGTCATATGGAAAGATCAGGTGTACGAAAAATATACCTATAGAAATAAAATATAGAAAGATATTTCACAAAAAAAAAGAAAATATTAACAGGGATGTTGAAAATCTTACGGCCAGAGGCATCTAGTTCTACAGGCGGACAGCTGTGATAGTAAAGGAATTACTTCTTTTTGCGTTCTGAGGAATTACTGAAGAACCTTGTCGTATAACTTAGTGTCTTCAGCAATCGATTCTGAGCGGATCACAAAGTCCGACTTTGCGTATCACTCAAAAACTCAATGCTATTCGTGAGATACAGAGGTGTGGCTGGATTGAACAGCACCGAATAAAGGGTTCAAAGTGATATTCGGAGACATGGATAGTCGAGGATAGAAAGTAACAGAAACTGGGCAAGTGCAATCTTGGTCAAAGTTAGCTGGAAATTCCGTAATCTTATCAGAGAAGCCGCTGAAGCGAACATTTTCCGGCTCACCTCCGCTAGCTGGGGTGCCCAGTATAAATACCTGTCAATGATGATCCCCAAGTTCTTCTCCTTCTCACTATATGGAATTTGAACGCCGTTAATTCTAATTTGTGGAAGAAATTCCCAGTTGACCTTTGAAATCAATTTTGATCAAAATCCTACCTATTATGATAGCTTGAGTCTTGCTTGGATTTATTTTTAAGCCAAATATAAGCGAGATCTGTGTTGGTCTTGTTGGCAGAAAGATGCAGATACAGAATATTGTGTGTAAATCTGGAACTAATCTGCGTAAAGATGGTAGGGAGAAGTGAGATTTTGAGAAATACCGTTTTAATGAAAATAGCGCAAAGAAGAGGAGACATCCTAATCATTATCAATTCGTATACGCTGCTGGCGCCCGTGTAGATAACAACGAAACCAGTCAATAACCGTTGGATATATGTTAAGAGAACGCAATATCCCCAACATGTCAAAGTCCACCGTGTTGAAAGCATTGCTGAAATCAGGCAGCGTGACGACAGTGAGCTGACCATTAATAAGCGCAGACGTGCTATTCCCAGTACAAAAGCCTGATTGGAGAAGATTGAAAAGGTCTTTCGTGTTTAGGAAAATACTGATTTCATGGTGGATAAGGTGCTCTAGAACTTTTGAAAGAATTGTTAGAATGGAGATGGGACGGTAATCGGAAAAGGAGATGGGGTAGGATTTCTTTGGCAAAGGGATGACTTGTGCTTCTTTCCGTTCCGTTTCCGGTGGTTGGAAACACACCAGCCGCTGCCGACACATTGAGGATTCCAGCAATGACGGGAACTATGACATCCTCGATGAAAGTAATCATTTTCCTGCTGATGGCATCAGTGACACCCGCGCTAAAATTGATAGAATCTATGCTCTTCTTAACATCACAATCTAAAAATTTACTAAGACAAAAAGAAGGGAAAGTAGGAGTCAGAGAAGCGTTGAAAGATAATTCAGAGTATTATTTTTATGGTTCCATTGAGGGAGGAAGCAGAAGATTGCTTTAATTAAGAGAGTTGAGATCTAAGTCTTTGGAAGAGGGGTCCTGACGTGCTTTACCGACTCCTAGAGATCGAAAGAATTTCCAGACTTTGGCTGGATCACCGTTTTCGACAGATTCGTGAATGTGACGACGTTGTGCATCCCTGCACACCGTATTGCAGCGATTCCGTAAACACAAAAAATGATCCCTGTTGTGATCCGTTGATTTAGCCTTGTACTTATAACTGATAACTGTCAACAAATCAACTGGGTTTAGGATAAGATAAACAGAAAAGTTACTATTCTCGGACACAAAGTTACTATTCCCCGTACAGAATGGTTACTATTCTCTTACACAAAAAAATTACTTATAATGAAAACTTGCCAAGAATGATCTGTAAAATTAAGAGGAACACATTTTTTTTATTTATATGTCGTGAGTTTCCAAGAGTTTTTGTTAATAATGTCAGTCTTATTACGTTCATAGCAGCATAGAAACAAGTTATACGATCAATTATTGTCATTGATATAAGATTTTGTTCTTTATTTTCTGTAAATGCTAATGTTGTCTATGTCTATAATATTAATAATAGGGAGAGATCATAAGACAAAGTTTTTCTATAACCATAATAGATTAGGTAGTTGTCTTTAGTTCGCCGACTCAAATTGTGACCCTGTATAGTGGTTAGCCTGTATATTTTTAACTATTTTATACTTTCTCCATGGTCTTCATATTATGTTTAACAAAGTGAGAACAATTTTAAAAATATGATCAATACTGTGGTTATGAAAGTAAAGTTAGGTACTTTATTCAAAATGTGTAAATGCAGATATTTATAACTTTAATATTTAGAAAAGGCATTCTACAAACTTTTTCTCCATCTACAACGGATTAGGTAAATGCCCCTTATACTCGGTCTCACATTACGACGCTGTATAACCCGGTAATCCTGTATATTTTTAAAGATTACTGATTGATTCGTTCTAATTCAATTAAAAGTAACCTAGACTGTTGGTGACCCATCAGTAAGCGAGTGAGTGAGTAAGTAAGTGCCAAAAATTTTAATTTTTGGACCCCCACATCACTAGCTGGATGCTTTAGTTTTGGAGCAATGTTTATTTCCAATAATTTTAATACCCCTGCAAATTTTCAGTCCTCCAACAAAACTTTGATGATAGAGGGGGACAAACGAGCTTTGAATGCTTGCGAGTAAATATATTATGCATACCGGCCGAGAACTTCACCTGGTGTACTCTGTACGCTTTGATCTGCTCAAATGAAGGCCCGCTTGAACGAAGTCGTAAGCAAAGCTATTCCTGTTTCTGTTTCCACTGAGCGCCGCTGTAATTTGAAAGTCCATATATCGTTCCATATCACAGGTTATCATAGTTCGCAACAAGCGATTGTGCTCTATAAAAGTTATCGAAACATTATCTGAATTCGCAGACAAAACCCCTCACATTTGGGACAACTTCTGTCACACTGAGGGCAAAATCATGAACGGAGACACTGGCGATGTAGCTTGCGACTCCTACAGGCTTTGGCAGCGGGATATTGAGATGGCAAATGAGTTGGGCCTCGATTTCTACCGGTAAGTATATCCAACTTTCTACCAATACTATATCCGTCTCGGTATGAAAAAAATCTGAAAATATTTCTGATCCTATGTAATTATAAGGTAGATCACATTCTGAAGGCGATCTGCCTTACCCAACTAAAAACCCCGCATACTTACATCTTGACCAATGCTCTAGCACGGGATGAGAGAAGATCATTTTGGATGCGCGATATTAGTCTATGACATGTATAAGTCGGTCGCTGCTCAGCGCACTGCGCTTTCTTCCCCTTTTGTTTAAACAAAACTATCACTGACTTTTTTTCTGACGTATTGTACCTAAGTTATGAATAAAATATACTTATCAAACAAACTTCATGCATACAAGGCTGTGATAAAACCCATATGGACCTACGCCATTGAACTTTGGGGTTCTGCCAGCACATCTAATGTTGAAATACTATAGAGATTTCAGAACAAAGTACTCCGCACCATCTGCACTGAACCGTGGTTTGCTCGCAATTAAAAGATCTACGACTATTTGGAAATACCAACTAAAATACTGGTCCACGTCACCAAATACAGAACCCGAATGCAAAGCCATCAAAACCCCTCGGTGCGAAAGCTACTGCGCCTAAACAACGATAAGACGCGCCTAAAAAGAAAGAATTTCCTAAAATAAAATGTAATAAAACATATTAACCAACATCCCGACTGCTATACAACGAAGCAGGCGGGACAATGTGCGGTCACACACAATGTTTAATTTGGGTCCCTTCTGCTTAGTAGTTAATGTTCAGCAGTTGGGTTGCTGGTTATTTTTTATTTCTGTTTTTAGTCTTTTTACAGATTATTTTTATTTATAGTTGGATTTATGCTGATTTCATTTAGCCTATGATACTCACGCAAACACGACGAATCAATTGAGATCTTATTTGTCAAAATCTGAACATGGAGGTATGACTTAAGAAGTTATGAGGGACATATATACATACAGTCAAAAACATTTCCCTCCTTTTGGGCTTCTCTATTAATAAACACTTCTTAAAAACCTATTCAGAGGCAAAAAATTCCACCAATGCCGGGATTTGAACCTGCAACCTCTGGCTAACCGTGCCAGCGCTCTCCCAACTGAGCTAATAGGCAAATGCAGGCATCGGCGAAATTCCGAACCTCTTTACATATTTTTCTGTGTATTACGTACAGGCAGTGACATCTGACTGAAGTAATTTACATCACTTGCAGCCCCGAGTGCCCACTCTTATGCAGTTAGGTCTTACATCGGAATGATATCGCTGTACCTACATGATTATATTCTTTTTGTTGCACTAATCCGTGCTAAGGACAATAGTTATCGCTCTGGCGATAATAAACGTCTGACCAAACTATTTGGATGCAAGCCGCTTCCAACCGGTCTTTTTGGAAATCCATGGATGAGGCCTATGTCCAGCAGTGGACTTCTTGTGGCTGCATGATGATGATGATGATGACCAAACTATTTACAAAGAACCCAAATTAAAAGTAATTATTGTCAAGGAAGCAGAATTCCAAAGTAACGGAAATATAACCTCACCAGACTGGTGACAAACCACGACGATCCTTTCCTTGAACCGACACGAAGCAAAAGTAAAAGTGAGCCCGAGCGCGTACAGCACACGCTTTACATAGGAGCGGTGACGTCATGAGATTGTTGCCAGTCTTCACGCTTGAAATATTCCTAAAAATATTTTATTTTATTTATTAATAGCACTGATGTTACCTGTGCTCACCAAATCCTGAGCGATTCCAATCGTCTAACTGTCAAATTAGTATGGAATTTGACAGTTAGACGATTGGAATCGCTCAGGATTTGGTGCGCGTAATTAGGCCACAGATCATAATGCCGGTGGTCTGCCTACGCTTCGTGATCCTGTACGCGGTCCTTTTTCGGCTCTTTCAAGACCTTTAGATTTTCGAATTACACGAGACGTTCTCGCAACGTAATGATTGTCGCAATAAACTTATCAGTTTTTTTTTTTATATTTGGCCCATAAACAAAAACATGTCCTGCAGCTTCTCCATATCGTGGCCGAGACTGCTTCCCAACGGGTTTGCGACATACATCAGCGAAGACGGAAAGCAACACTACGACAATCTGATTGATGGTTTGCTGGAAGCGGGAATTGAGCCTGTAGTAACCCTCTACCACTGGGACCTTCCACAGAACCTTCAGGATCTTGGTAAGCATGGCCTTATGGAAAAATATGCACGTGATAAAACCTGCATAAAAAAACTGTTAACAAATACGTTTCTTTTCATGGCTCAGGGCTTTATTCAGAAAGAGCATGTGGACTTTCACCGCGTGCAAATACTGCGAAACACCACGGACGTTTTGCTGCGATATTTTCCTTTATCATTTGTACTCTTATGCCTATGTCAGTACAATTTCACTTCACAGTTGGAGAACCTCTTGCTATTGTACCAAAGGATCATTCACTTGTAGTAGTACGCGCGTGCGTAAAATAAAAAATATCAGAGCGTTTTATTCAACATAACGTAGAAACTGCGACTAATGTTATAAGTTAAACGAGGTTTTCATTTCAAAATTTACACCATTTTAGAAATAAAAAACCGGACAAGTGCGAATTGGACTCGCCCGCCGAGGGTTCCGTACAAATTAGTAGGTACTCACATATCATAAATAAATAATTCAAAAATCGAGTCTCGCAGTTTTTTCCGAGCTTTCCCGAACGTCAAAGACTTATATTTTTCATCATTTCATAATAAGCAGTCTATATACGTCCCACCGTCCCACTGTAGGGCACAGGCCTTCTCTCAGAGAGAGAGTATGGGCTTAATCACCACGCATGCCCACCGCGGAATGGCGATTTCAAGCGCTGAGGTATGTGAATAGCTCAGACACCCAGGTTTTGTCACGATATTTTCCTTAACCATTAGCGAGTGGTATTGCTACTATAACTTCACAAATGTAAATAACTTAGAAAGAAAAGTCATAGGTACATGCCCGCACTGGGAATCGAACCTGGGTCTCCCGCTTCCGAGTCCAATGTTCTACCCACTAGGCTACCACCGCTTTTTTTATGCTTTGATTACAAATAATGTACTTGCCAAATTTCATAGTTCTAGGTCAACGGAAAGTACCCTATATATTTTTATTTTTACGGCCTAAACGGCCGTATCTTTGTTTTTACATTAACTTAGCAGTTTGATTTTTTAACAGCTTCGAGGGACTGTAGACTTGAGTACACTGTTTTAATTTCAACTCGATACCTCCACGAGTTCCCGCGATAAAGTGTCTTGACAGACCGACGATAGTACAGCAAAGTGATCCTAATAGGGTTCCGTATTTTTCCTTCTGAGGTACAGAACCCCAAAAAAGACAAAAAACTCCAATCTTTTACAGAGCTTAAATAATTATTTTAGAACCCGGAAACTGGCTTTAAATCTACACGTTTATTTCATCGAAATAATCTTTAATATTATTACTTTTTTGAACCGCTTTTGTGGTAAGCTTTATTTAGTTTCGTCTTGCCAATGACGCGTTAAGAATAAGAAGTACAAAATATCTAGTGACCTCCCTTTTCCATTCTATTGCCAGGCGGCTGGGTCAACCCTTACATCGCGGACTGGTTTGAAGACTACGCGCGTGTCATCTTCACCCTCTACGGAGACCGCGTCAGGACCTGGCTAACCGTTAACGAGCCCATCAGTCTCTGCGCCCTAGGGTACGGTGCTGGGATATTTGCTCCGGGTCTCAAAGACCCCAACGTGGCTTACTACCAATGCAATAAGAATACTCTTCTGGCTCATGCCAAGGCGTATAGGGTGTGGGATAAGGAGTTCAGGCCTAAGTACCAAGGTCAGTAATTACGTTCCTCCAAACTGATATCGAATATAGCACTATATAGGTACTTACATACCTACTAGCGTTGCCAGACGTCACGTATTTCCCGAGACGTCCCGTATTTCAGGCAAAATTTGAAACGTAACTCCGGGACAGACTCTGTCCCGTATTTCAACATTGTTCGACATTTAAAGTATGACAAGACTGGTTATACGAAGAATTTCAAATTTTTAAAAAAGCCTGGAATGTGCTATTTGGTGCTATGGGTGCTATTGACTAGTGGAAGACAAAAATGGAAGGATTTACAGTGAAATCCCAAACATTTTTTCAAATTACATATCGTTCGTCTTTAGTATCCCTAGTTCCAACTGCTTTGTAGAGAGGATTTTTTCGCAGATGGCAATAAAATGGACAAATGTGCTAAGGATTTGATAAAGAGCGAGTTAATGACCGTTTTGAACTGTGATTCATTGAATTTTACAAGTATGTAAAATCATACAAAGATTTATATTCTTTTTGTTGCACAAACCCGTGCTGAGCACAATTTTAAAAAACCTATTTAGAGGCAAAAAAATCCACCCATGCCCGGACTAGAACCCGCGACCTCCTGAGCTGATGGGTAAGTGCAAGCATCGGCGAAATTTTGAGCCTCTTTACAAACTTCTCTGTATTACGTACAGGCAGCGATATCTGGTCGAAGCAATTTACATCACTTGCAGCCCTGAGTAACCCTCTTTGCAATTAGGTTTTAATTAGGTTCGGCCAGATGTCGCTGCCTGTACTTAATACAGAGAAGTTTGTAAAGAGGCTCGAAATTACGCCGATGCTTGCACTTGCCCATTAGCTCAGTTGGAAGAGCGGTGGCACGGTTAGCCAAAGATCGCGGGTTCAAGTCCGGGCATGGGTGGAATTTTTAGCCTCTAAATAGGTTTTCAAACAAAGATATGCTAAAACTTACACGATCTTCTTTAAAGTATAGGTAACTATAACTAGCAATAAAAACGACGCAAAATATATGTTTCTCATTTGTCTCGGAGAAAAATTTTAAATCCCGTATTTTTGGCCAATGTGAGTATACGTCCCTTGCAGGATCAAAAAAATCTGGCAACCCAATAATACCTACGCACGTTTATTCTTAGTATTTTCTTGTCTCCGAAATGTCTTCATGATCAAGTCCCTCCATGTACCTACGCTCTCCGTCTACGCCGTATGTCTCAACCGCACATTGATAGGGATCAAGATATTATAAACTTTATACCTTTGCAATATAAATGGTTCAACATCAGGTTTATTAGTTCTTGAATAAACCCAGACTATATATATGTCAAGGTTTTTCTTATGGTTTTTTTTCAGGCAAAGTATCCTTAGCTAACCATTTCTTATGGTTCGAGGCAGCTGCCCCAGAAGAGGAAGAGTTGACTCAACTGGCTTTGGAATACGGTGTAAGTATCTGAGTGAATCGAGTATGAGGTTTAAAGTAGCTGACGGATTGGCCCGCCAAGCCAAGGCCTGTGCGCGAGGCCCCTTCGAAGTCAACCATTTTGCAGGGTTCTACATCAGCAGCAGCCATTTGACGCCCATTGCAGGACATAGGCCTCCTTCGTGGTTTTCATAACCATGAGGGGTTTTGTTATGATCGCCACGCTTGGCAGGCGGGTTGGCGATCGCAGTATGCGGTTGGAATCTCAGGAAGACGCTGCTGCCCGTCTCCTGGTTGATTTCCTTAGTCGCCTTCTACGACATCCACGGAAGGAAATGGAGTGATGCTATTCTTAATCCGGCGGGTTCTGCATCATCTGACAATAATCTGTACCACTTTCAACTAGATTTCCCTCTTTTCTTGGCTTGGGTGATACTGCTCCCCCATCTTCCTCAAATTACGGCTACGGTTAAGTGTACTAACCAGTTGCTATGTTTCAACCTATATTGACTGCCCACCTAAATCTAGGTTGGTTATCACTAATACCCCAACTTCATCCAAGAGGAAGGTTGCGCTTTTATCTGGAGTTTCCTCCTCAACTCAGTTTGGCCGCTACTGCCACCCCATCTTCTCCCGAGAGGGGGGCTGGCCGCCGTCTATCGAGAAGAGGATGGCAGAGATCAGCAGAGAGCAGGGCTACCCGTTCAGCAAACTGCCACCGTTCACTGAAGAAGAGAAGAAACTGGTCAGAGGTGAGATAATTACAAAGGTGTATCAAAATCTCATTAACCTCCCGAAAAGGCTGGTTCTTCTCGATAATACAAAATAAGTGTTTACACTGAGAGCTATTTAAAGTAGCAGGAAAGAAATAATTAAATCAACCAATAATTATGTTGGTTAGCAAAATAAATTACTAAGCACAACATGTGGTCAGCCATTGTTTGGCTTATAAATAACTGGCAGTGCCGGCGACAACGTTCGCATGGAAAACAGATCAGCAATAGTAGATTGTACAACAAGTGCATAAAACGCACCATTTTACTCGAGACATTTATCCATCCGAGCGAGCTTGCGAGCGAGGATAGATATAAAGTCGAGTGTAAAATGGGTTTTATGGACGAGTTGTACACTCTACTTTTCACTTCGATTGCGAGGAAATGAAACAGCAACATGTAAAATAATAAATGAGACGAAATACAAATTATAAGTTTATTTCATGAAGTTTTATTGTGTACTTTGGCTGTTGGTATCTTTGCCTTGGTCTTAGAATACGAACGAAACGAAATAAAATAAAGAGGTTGTTGTATGAAGTTAAAGATGTTCGTGTGGCTGTTGCAGCGATTGCCTTGGTCTTCGACGAAGATTTTACTTTATGCTCTAGAGCATAAAAAGCGACTTTATGTCGCCTACGCACGACATAAAGACGAACTTTTAGAGCATGAGAAGTGAAAATAGCCTTTTCACCTCACTAGCTCGTAAAAGCTCTGTTTATCATTCGAAATCTGCGTGGAAAATCGCACTTTATCCGCTAGCGTGGAAAGTGTTTTTAAAATTCGAATATTTTTATTCAATAAGGTTTCGTACAATAAATTACATATATATAGAACTTCATTGGTTTCGTAATAGTTTATATTCTCTGCAGCCAGTCCATTGATGATTGAAATGCAAATACTTATTTCATGTCATGCGCCAGCCTCATTTAAAGAATCGCACTGGCCGGCAAGAAAATTTGATTTAAAAAAAAACTTAAAAATTTTCTTCTCTTTATTGAATTCACTTTACTTCCATTATTTTGGTTTGTTTTTTGATAAAATCGAAAGAAATCATAAAATATGAGCGAAGCTAGCAGCGACGAATTTAATATTTATTAAAACTGTTTTTCTTGCACCTAACATTTTCCTCGCTTTAGTGAGGTGAAAAGTTGTGTGTTGCGCTCGGCAGCAAAGTTATTTAGCGTCTCGTACCTTTGAAACCCTCGCTACGCTCAGGATTCTATATTTGAACCACTCGCTTCGCTCGTGGCTCAATCCTAGAATCCTTCGCTTGCTCAGGTTTCAATACAAGGTACTCGCGCCAAAAATTAACTTTGCAGCCTTGCATAACAAATAACTATTTCATCCCCCCATCTCGGAAAGAGTATATTTGCTCTTCGATATACGAGTGAAAAAGCCGTTTTTATCCGCTAGAGGATAAAATTGAACTTAGAACATCGAGTGCACTAAGTTTGTAAATTCAAAACATCATTGAACCTATTTATTTCTACCTCCATATTGCCGAATTTATTGTACTCCTTTTTTTAATTTGTTATAAACTCAGACTCGGAACCTCCTTTGTGTTTTTTTGCATTTAGTCATTTCCTCGCTGAGGTGGGATGAAAGTTATGTGTTGCACTCGAGTGCATAGATTTTTCACATCGTGCTCTTTTGATTCCCTCGCTATCGTTCAGGATTCTAATTTTTAAATCACTCGCTGCGCTCGTGATTCAATTTTAGAATCCTTCGCTTGCTCCGTCATCAAAATTGAGCACGCGGTTAAAAATCAATAACTATTTCTTTAGAATCTAATATATAAAAATCTCGTGTCACCGTGTTTTTTATCGAACTCCTCCGAAACTGCTTCAGAAGATAGAGATAGGGAACACTTTATTGTACATAAAAATGGAAATTGCACAGATATTTCTTAAGCTAAGAGTACAGATGGCCGCCTTATCACTAGAAGTGATCTCTTCCAGACAACCTTTGGATGGACTGGACTAATACATTGGAGAAGGAAGTAGATGTACAGACAAACTAAATGATAGTTTCAGATGCATATGAATTGGTAGAGGTATGGTATATGGCTTTAGAGATTTTTATGGTTTTTTTGCGTGTATTTGGTGGGTCTAGGAATAGGTCGTAGGCTTAATATTGGAAAATAACGTTGACCGGGTCAGCAAGTCTAATATATAAAAATCTCGTGTCATAGTGTTTGTTACCGAACTCCTCCGAAACGGCTTCACCGATTTTTATGTTTTTTTTTTGTGTTTGTTTGGTACGTCTAAGAATAGGTCGTAGGCTAACCCATATGACAAAACAACGTTTGCCGGGTCAGCTAGTATTAATATAGTTTGATTGAAAACTGAGCATAATAATTATTTGGTGAGCAAAATGATTACTCGATTAGCGGCCAGGGGAGGCTCAACCTATTCTGACGTAGCCTTGGCTGCAACCTTGATAGAAAACGTCTGTGTTACTGCTGCTGTGCCAAATTGGCCCTTATTTCCAGGCACTGCCGACTACCTGGGCTTCAACCACTACACGAGTCGGCTAATCCGAGCTCTGAAACCTGGAGAAGACGCTGGTTACTGGTACTCTATGGGCCTGCCAGAATTGAGCGTGGCCTATGAATACCGCCCTGAGTGGAGAAATACCAGTTCCTTCTGGTTCAGGGTAATTATCTTATTTCACTTGTTGACGTCAATAAGTAGTGGTAGCCTAGTGAGTAGAACATTTGACTCGGAAGCGAGAGGCCCAGGTTCGATTCCCAGTGCGGGCATGTACCTATGACTTTGTTTTCTAAATTATGTACATTTGTGAGCGTGAAGTTATAGTGGCAATACCTTTCACTGAATATGAAGGAAAACATCCTGAGGGAACCTGAGTGTCTGAGCTATTCACATACCTCAGCGCTTGAAATCGCCAATCCGCGGTGGGCACGCGTAGTGATTAAGCCCATACTCTCTCTCTCTCTCTCTCTCTCTCTCTCTGAGAGAAGGCCAAAATTTCCTCCGAATAAAAACTGTCACTGGGACTTCAATCTTAGAATTGTGCTTAGAATTTAGTGCATATTAGCTGTGATTTATCTGCGACAAACTGTGTTATATGCTTTTCGCTGACACGCGCTAAAATCACGCCAAAATTTGCAAATTTTCGGGCGGGATCACATGCACTCCTTCAAAAAGTATATTGCTGGAAAAATCCTGGTATGTTTCAGAGATAACCAAAAATAACTCATTAACGGATGCCCTGGTGCAGGCTTCTACATAAAACCAGTTAAACCGGCATAAGTAGGCATAAGTATCTATATTTCATTTGACGTCACAACGCTGTGTCAGCTGATTTTGTGGCAACTTAGATACACTACTGGCTAAATATATGGTCCTGTTTTATTTATTTGTTTTGTCTGTTGTGTATTTAGTTTTCTTTCTGTTGTTGTGCTTATTATGTTCCTTATCAGCCTATTTTGTTTCTGTGATGTGTCTTGTTAGTATAATAAATATCTTTCTTCTTCTTCTTCTTCATATAGGAATATTACTCCAAGAATTTGGCAAGAATATCTGGCAAAACCATCTCCAGATGACATGGAATCTATATTGTAACCCACCTCGAAAATTGGCTCCGCAACTTTCGAGGTCAGATCCCTACATGGTGTTATGGATTAACTAAAAGTTGGACCATTTTCTACTAATCCTTCCAGGAATACCCAGCCGGCATCCGGAAGTCACTCAAGTACTTGAAGGACCAATACGGAGATATTGAGATCCTGATTACAGAAAACGGCTATTCTTCGCGTGGGACAGAACTAAACGACGACCACCGGATCAACTATTACAAGACTTATATGGAACAGGTGAAACTGTGATTTACCTTGAAGCATTGATATCTTGATTGATATCGAGTTCCCCAATGTTATTGGGGTGGGCACAAAACGGGCGTTTGACATGCCCTTCGTTTTGTCCATGTTCATTTTAGGTTGTAGACGAATACGTCTACTTAGGACAAACAGTCCAACTAGATGGGTCCAACTTCGTGAAAGAGGTCAATCGTCGAATCCAACTCGACATTGGGGAGCATTCGGGAAACTTAGAAAAGTCTTTTCGTCTAATATACCTCAATCACTCAAGACAAAATTCTACAACCAGTGTGTTTACTGAAACGTGGTCTCTCACTATGGGCCTCATAAGAAAGCTCAAGGTCACGCAACGAGCTATGGAAAGGGCTATGCTCGGAATTTCTCTACGAGATCGAATCAGAAATGACGATGAGAGCACATAGCACGCAGAACTGATGGCCGATGGGGCCGAAAAGTTCTCAAATGGAGACTACAATGTCGGCAAGCGCAGTGTAGGACGACCAGCCACAAGATGGACAGATGACCTCATCCAAGTGGCAGGAAAACGCTGGATGCAAGTCGCTTCCAACCGGTCTTTTTGGAAATCCATGGAGGAGGCCTATGTGGACTTCTTGTGGCTGAGTGATGAATGATGATGATGATGAATCTGAGATCAAGTCTTCGAAAATGTTACAAACTTAAAATGTTTCTAGGTCTTTTTTTCTTTGAACTAAGGCAGACCTACTTTGAGTTACTTGGAATAAAAAAAATTACATCCATTCTATTCTCAAGATTAGCCAGTCTGAACAATAGACCATCAATTTTTTAGGGTTCCGTAGTCAACAAGGAATAGTTTCACCACGTCAGTCCGGTTAGTACTAGGAAGCTGAAATTCGCATACTATAATGTTTTACCTACAATCTTTATCAAAGTATCACTTCACAAGTAACATTTGTGTATATTTTCATTTTACAAACTATTGTTTTAACAATTACATTTAAATAAAAACATCTATTAAATTTGACATGCAATCATTTTGGAAATGCATAATTTATAAATTTTTTTTAAAGAAAAACTTATATTATATGTCAATATTTTACAGTTAAAGTATAATGTATTTTGCAATACAAATATAATTCACTTTTTTAAATATAACAAACTAATTTTGTTTTGTCAGAAGCACTAATTGAAAAATTTCTGTGTAATTTCCATTTTTATGTACAGTAAAGTGTTCTCTATCTATTAGTAACAAATATCCCTATCCCCCCCTCCACCCGCTGCGCTCGCGCCGGGTGCAAGCCTTACCCAACCTAATCTACTGTTCCTGGGCGAGTATAATTTTTTTTTTTAATACCCCACTCGCAGTGGTTCTCCGCCCCCATCCCTCGCGCCCTTTTTCTGAATTGCGTGAACTGTATTTCTTAAAGCACAGTAACAGAACTTTGTCGATTTAATGCATTTATGTTAAGAAAATGTTTTTCAGCAAATGACATTATAAGAAATATGCACGATTTACTTTAAGAGATCGTAACTTAAGTTTTCTTAACATAACCTGACATTTGTCAAGTTTGTGAAACATTATTGTATGGAAAGTCGAGTCGTGAAATGATACAGCATTACGTTGTTTTTTGTCTGAAAATTTGATTAATACCTGTCGGACATTCGAAGGGGAACCAGAAATTCGATATAAATATACACATAAATGCGTGGCTCGTCAAGCACTTGGCCGTGTTGTTAAAGTAGGTATCGATGTCTCAGATTTGGGTTTTTCAGCCAGACATTATTAGATTCCTTAGATTTCTTATTAGATCGTCGATAGACCTACTGAAAATATTTAGACAAAATTGTATGGGATTCTATTGACGTATAGTGTTTATAGGAAATTAAACATTTTACCTAATTTGTCGCTACACGAGTGATCTGGTTGATTGGAAGAAATTTCTATAGAAATAAGCTCGCCTGTGTACACAAAACATAAAAGTATATTACTTTTATGTTTGGTGTAAAAAATTTACTTATTTCTTTGAGTGCAAAAAAGTATAATAATAATAATAAGTAATTGGAAGTCCTAAAGTCTGTTTTTTAATTCGATGCAAAAAAATACTGTCACTGACATGTGCCGGGGTCGTAAGCCATCACAACCCATTACATTTGTTGACGCTCTCTGTAGACATGGGTGCGTAACGATCGATATAAAAACTTTTGATATATTTTCACTGGATATAACGATTAAAGGACATAATGCACTCTTGATATAACAACATTTGATATATTCTCATGTAATATAATTATCAACAGATATAATGAACTTGTAATATAACAACTATTAATCTAACAGTCATAACGTATAACATGCATACATGGGATATAACTTTGTTGGATATAAAACTCAGTTGGTATAATGTACTATTGGCATAATCTGGAATCGTTGGACGGGTCAAAAGCCGAAAGTACAAGATGACAAAGTTTTATAATTTCTATTTGCAACAACAAAAATATAGGTGCGACGAAGCGCGTAGCGTAGCGAAGCGCATAGGAGCGTGTTAGGTTGAACATGTAAGACCGAAAACTAACCGAAATTATTAGTGTAGGTTATTGCAACCGAAAAAATATATTATATCTTACCAAACATTATACCAATAATACTTATATACAATATACATTATGTCCATTAAACGTTATATCAAAAATGTATTATACTATTGAGCATTACACGCCATGAAATTATACTGATTGTTGTTATACCAAAAGTTTATTATGTCCCTTGAGTGATTATATCCAATGAAATTATATTAAATGTTGTTATATCCAGTGAAAATATATCAAAAGTTGTTATACCAATCATTACACACCCTTGTAGACATTTTATACAGGTCGTGACAGATGACGGCTATAAGTGATAATATATCGCGCGATGTTTTCTATACTAAGTCCGACCGCAGTTATGTATGGACGCGGTTTGCACGTTGGTTATTTTGTGGAAAAAATATCGCATATATTAACGCCGTCGTCTGTGACTTAATAAATCTATGCCAAAAAAACTCTACAGTGAAAACCAAAGTAAAACGATCTTTTATTTATACAATTGAAATGTCTTTCACGTGTTAGATCTATTCATGTGGACTCGAAAAACTAGCCAAAATTGTCGAAACACGGGAAACAACATTCGCGGAACCAAGAAAAAAACGGAATGTTTGAAAATAACTTATGTCTTCATGAATGTGTCAAACCGCAGACCCAAGGTTGCCAATACGTAAAAATTGAATAACGACATTTTGCTTCTAAATAAAAATTGTGTGAGTTACGTTATAGTATTTTTTGAATTCTTTTCTTTTATGAGTTACTAAATATTACTTAATGTCTTTGATTCGATAACGTTTTTGTTCACACGAGTCTACTTTTCTACAGTAAAACAAAAATCTAACACTGCCTCTTTTTTCATCATCATCATCATCAACCCATTATGTCCCCACCGAGGGGCACGGGTCTCTTCCCTGAGGAAGGCCTCTTTTTGCAAATAATTAATAAAAAAAAAAAAAAAAAAAAAAAAAAAAAAAAAAAAAAAAAAAACAGACTTTAGAATCGATTAAGTTGTGAGCCAATGTTTGATTTTACAAAACCACTACCGTTTCCGAATTTCCCAGGTTTTGCTGGCCATCCAAGAAGACGGCATCAATGTATCTGGCTACACGGCGTGGGCGTTAATGGACAACTTCGAATGGTCAGAAGGGTACCTGTGAGTATCGTGTACGCGACCACATTATTACCTCTCTCAGTGCAGTCAGAGTTTTAATGTACACATATTAGCTCGGTTACAGATCAATATCGCCTCAACCCGATCTGTTGGGTATTCATACTAATCAGCTATAATTCACTACGGCAAATATTTAACACGGCAACTGAAATCCTTTTTAGGCGACTTTCTATTAAGTCACAAAAAAACTAACTTTTCAGTGATTAAATATCTTAGCAACTATTAAACTATACAAGCAACAAAAGGCTAGGATCAAAAAAACTAAAAAACGGCTGCTACTGTAAGGTGTCAAATATATCAAGCGGGATCAGTGTAAAACTGGTTAAGGTATTATAAAACCTAATGTGGCGACTAATTATCCCGAGGGGATATCAAACATTCTTCACTGGCAACTACTGGCAATCTAAATTTTGGGTTGGTTGTTAGGTCAGTACACATAAGCAAAAATAGGTTGTTAGTTCTTTTTTTTATATAAAAGCGAAAAAAAATATTTCACTAAAAAACTTAGTTTTGAGTCAAACTTAAATCAGGTTGGTGCATGGAAAAGTCATGGGGCCTACATTATGAAAATGTAGCCAAAAGTATTTTTTTAAGATCTTGTTTGTATTTATTTAAGACCATTTTAGAATTTATGAAAGCCTATTTTAACTTTTTTATCCGCCAATAATTTGTCGCCTTAGAAGAAATTCAATTGCCACAAAAGAAAATCACTGCCAGATAAAATTTAAATAAAACCTCAAAACTCATTAAAAAGCCGCCGCTTTCTAGTTAAGATGCTACCTCAAATTAGTCGCCAAAGTAGTTTATTTACGATCCATTTTCAGTTTTTTTAAGATCCGGAATGGTATCAATTTGTCGCCGCGTTAAATACATGCCATTCACTACCATTTGAAATCAAGGCTCTCGCAGGTGATCGATTCCTGAAGGTTGACCCGTAGAATTCTACAAGGGCCGATCGGCCCGGATCTTCCCGCCGCACAGAATTGCGTTCGTAGTTTATTTTCTGTCACGCAAATGTTCACAGATTAACCATGTTTAGATACTTCGCTTATGAAACAGCCTTGATTTTGAAACGCACATCGCAACTAGGACAAAAAAAATTAAAAGTTCAAATGTCAGCCGCTTTCGGAGTTTGTCACTAGACATTGGCAAAATCCTTAGGGTAGCCATAATTAAGAATTGAAGTGAATTGAGTATATGAAATCTTTAGAAGTAATTTTTGAGTGAATCTTGTATGAAAAGGTAAAAAAACAAATATAAATGATTATTATATAATTATTGAGGGTAATAATTACTATGAACAATTAGATATAAGAAGAGACTACAGAATAGAGGGACTCGGAATTAAAACTTCAAATTAATACGGCAAATACAGTTAACGAAACTATAACAAAACAGCTTTAAAAATTGTGGAGGAAATGACTAGTTATAAATAAAATAAATTAAAATAACCGGCCAAGTGCGAGCCGGACTCGCGCACGAAGGGTTCCGTGCCGTTATATATACAACATTAGACACAAATAACGAGAAAAAATGGCAAAAAATCACGTTTGTTGTATGGGAGCCCCACTTAAATATTTATTTTATTCTGTTTTTAGTATTTGCTGTTATAGTGACAACAGAAATACATCACCTGTGAAAATTTCAACTGCCTAGCTACCACGCTTCATGAAATACAGCCTGGTGACAGACAGACATACAGACCGACAGGCAGACAGTGAAGTCTTAGGTTTTCTCTACTAAGCAAAGCAACGGAGCACAGACTAAACTGTTGTTTTTTTGTGTGCCGAAATGCAAGCCGGATTATCTGTTCCAATATTTTTTACTGTTTCAATATAGGCACGTTGTAACCTACCTGTGACCAAATTATGGTATATGATAGTATAATATGACAGTACATTATGGTACAAGTGTTTAATGTTGGTGATTACCGCTGAGGCGCCATAGTGACCTGAGCCGTTAGGTGAGGTTCTTGAGAGAGCCGAGGACGCTAATCATCAATACACACGTGTATCATACGATGTTTTTCAACAGACTCGTGAAGAAACTAATACTAAAAAATCATTTTAGTACTTGAAGACATTTGAATTAACTATAATTTCAATAGTGAAAACGAGTTGTGAAATTTTTTTCGCAATGGCGTGAAAAATTAATCAGTTTTCCTATGCACGCGCATCTAACAATGGCGATCGGCCATAGACTAAAAGAATGAGGTTTTTTTTTTAACTTTTCGCGGATAGCGTTTTAGCCACATACAAAATGGGGAATTCAAAGTTTTCTTTATTACAGAGAAAACAAAAATACGAATTTGCATGGAATGAGCGAGCAATAGGTACATTAATTTATTGAACACGATTTTTTTTGTATCGAAACTTTTTTAAGAACAAAGCAACTCAAACAATAAAATGAAAAAATCCGTTAAATTTATATTCAGCAAGCAAGAAAATTATCAATGCCCTTCATTTGACCTCTACAGTGACGTGACATGTAAGGTCTTCTTGCCTTCTCGTCTGTGCGCCTCCTTCCTCTCAAGCTGACAGTTGTCAAACTGACGTTAAGTCTGTTGTTGTTTGTCAGCGGCTTAAGCCTCAATTCAATTTTGTAGTGATGGCAGAATCCTTAGGGAAGCCATCACTACAAAATTGAATTGAGGCTTTTATTCAATGCCGAGTTTGCGCCACCATCTCGATTGGCGATTTCTATGTATTTCTAAAAATCTGTTTCCGGCTGATAGTTGTTCGCACAAGACGGTACGGAGTAACTAACGTACGAGCCGCGATTCATTTTGGAAATCTAATGGGCAAAAGTTTCTTTACAGCCGTCCAAATGTGCAGTGGTCGTGGATTAAAGTAGCAAATAAAGTCCGTGGGCGAAACAGCCGAGTCAAAATGTAAGCGAGCTATTATTCGGTGTCCGGGTTTATAAGCGAAATCGTCGTTATTTAAGAGAGTAATGAAATAAGAATCTCGAGAAAACACAAAACACAATCTTTGAATGAAGTGTCAGCACAGACAGTGTCAATAGTGTCAGTCAGTGAACCACAGACTGATATCCACAGATAAATGATTTTGTTCATTTTTTTACCCGTACAAATGACGTCACACTTACAATATTTTTATAAAATCATAACGAGTAATTAGCTTGATTAATCGCAGAAAAAATTAAATTAGTTTCTTAAAATTATGTCTTAATTCAGAAAAAAATATAATAAGTAGCTCAAAAAAATACTATACCTTGCGAATTCTATCCTTGTTGATTAGCATATCAATAGCTGTTGATGAGCATCAATAGTTGTGGTATTAATTTCAGATTTTAATTCAGCGTCCCCATATTTTGCATAATACCCAGATACCTATAAATAAAGTTTTAGTATCAGAATTTTTTTATAAGGTCAATTTATAAGCGCCTTTTCATACATTTTTTTAGGTTAACCTTTAGCTTACTCCTGTGTGGTTAAGAATAGCGTCACTCCATTTCGTCCCGTGGATGTCGTAGAAGGCGACTAAAGAAATAAATAACCAGGAGACGGGAAGCAGCGTTCCTGAGATTCCAACCGCATACTGCGATCGCCAACCCACCTGCCAAGCGTTGCGATTATGGCAAAACCCCTCATGGTTATGAAAACCATGCGGGAGGCCTACGTTCTGCAGTGGGCGTCAAATGGCTGATGATGATGATGATTAGCTTAGACCATATTAAATTTTATCTGAATGATAAAACTCGTCACAAAACTAGACTCAAACATAAATTACAATTTATCGGAGTCTTAGTAAACCTCGGAAGGCCCAGTTGGCCCAATCCAATCTATGGGATTGTAATAAGGTTTATTAGTCTTGCGTCGGAGAGAGGGGCGGTAAAAATTATGCTTTTGACCACATGTTTTAACTATACCTATCAATCAAATCGTCTGTCTGCTAAACTCCGTTTAGTTAGCACTGAAATGTGAAAATTACTTTGCTAAATTCCGCCAAAATCTCACAAGCACCACGCGGTTAGTTAATGCGGTTAGTTGTTTTGTGTATTGCTTCTGCTTGAAAAAGTGAGAGGGAGGGCGGTGCATTAACTAATCGCATGGTGCTTGTGGGATTTTGGCGGAATTTAGCAAAGTAATTTTCACGCCGCCGGATTCCATACAATATCCGTTTAGTTAAAAACCACAATTAAATTTGAACTGTAAAATTTATTCTAAACTGAACGTATAGAATTCGCTGATAAATCCATGACCTCTGAATACAGTGCTGATAATAGTTGTACTTTCCATGAACTTCATTTTATCCGCAGGTCAAAGTTCGGTCTCTACGAGGTGGACTTTTCCCATCTGAATCGCACTCGCACCGCGCGAAAGTCAGCCAAGTACTACGCTAGTATCATTGCGGCGCGTTCCTTGGACGTTCCTGTGCCTGCTGATATTATGTAAAAGAAGAGTTTGTGATAGCGTTGATTGTTAAGTTTAGCTGCTGTTAAATTTTTTGTGTATTTCTCGAGTTTGGCATGCTCCGCGTACTTTCGTGGCGTTTTATGTGTCGAATTATCAGTTAAGAAAAGGGGGCTCTAATGAAAGAAATACCTACGAAGCATTGGATGTGATAATCAGACGATAAAGTTCAACGAAAATACATTTTTTGTTGAAATCGTGTCCACGAAAGTTACGCGCGTGTCCACGAAAGTTACTCAAAAAATGTAGCATAATTTTTATGGAAAAATAAACTAATATTTACCTATGTTTAGACTACATCAAATATGTATGTGTGTATCTATATGTATGTAAATATATGTAAGGCGATTAAGGTCGTATTTATAGTTTTACCCATCAAAAGTAAATTATGTTACTTAATGGTAAAATATGATAGCCAACTTTACTTCGCATGGAAAGTTAGTAATATTATTGGAACAAACAAATATTTTCTTGGTTTTTTTTATCCGTGTGGCGCCGGATTAAGAATAGCCTCACTCCATTTCCTTCCATGGATGTCGTAGAAGGCGACTAAGGAAATCAATTACCAGGAGACGGGCAGCAGCGTCTTCCTGAGATTCCAACCGCATAACCGCATGCTGCGATCGCCAACCCGCCTGCCAAGCGTGGCGATTATGGCAAAACCCCTCATGGTTATGAAAACCATGAAGGAGGCCTATGTCCTGCAGTGGGCGTCAAATGGCTGATGATGATGATTTAATTTTTTTGGAAGAAAATAACAATAACCAGCTCCAAGTAATTGAAAAGCCCGTTTTATTAAAGTGTATTACCTCAATTTTAATGTACTAAGTACTGAATGACTTTTCTGAAAAATAGTGGTTTTTGTGGTTACTGTTTACTAAACTATTGATAAAAACTTATGAATAAAAATTAATAATGTTTTTTAAATTACATTAAAATGCAAAAGTTAATGATATGGCAATTGTGGTAATCATGTAGCTGTTCTAGGGATTTTGTGGTTTGCAATAATATAAATTGGACGGTAGGCAAACACCGGTAGTTTGTTGGTTAAGTGCTATTTTAGGCGGAGTTTTAGGAGGATTAGGTTAGCCAGATTTTTTGGCAAAGGGAATCAGCACACCTCGAGAAGGAACCGCTTTCGTTACTTAAGTAGCGTAACCGGACTAAACGATGGTTTTTCCCTCAGTTTCAATTCGTTGTATTGGAACACAGACATTACACCATACTGTGAAAAATTATAAATATACAAGGGACGAAAAAATAATTTCAGGCGATAGCAGATTTGAAAAAAAAGCATGAAAACTAGAATCTTAGCAGTAATGATAAAATTGCTAGTCAAATAAAAAGCTTCATTGACCGCAAAAAAATAAATGGCATTCCTTATTTAAACATATGAAACCTACTTTCTTTCAGGTGTGAAATGAAGGTCGAGTTAGTTATACATTTATTTAAAAAAATACAAGAAATCAGTAAATATTTATAATTGCAGGACTATAGGTATCTACTGACCTTTAAATTGTATCTAGTATCATTTGTAACTATTTAAAATACCTCTCTAGTATTGGAAAGTAGTTTAACCCCAAAAGCCTAAGTACTAAAGCCTGCGAGGCGTACACGCATTCGAAAATTCTTTGTCTCTTTCTAATGGTTGGAGCTAGCGCGTCGTAGTCCCAACTCAGCGGTCGACAGGAGCTAACGGAATGTGCTTGTGTCGCTAAAGTAAGTTCACAAATTTCGACTTATTGAGGTATATTTAGGCTCGAGTGTCAGACGTAAGTTTAGGCTTCGTGTAACTTTTAGTAGATGGCCAACGGCCCTATTCTACGGCATTTTAACCACTTCTTTTGTAGATTCTGCAGTAATTAAAGACTGCAATGATCAAGAATAAAAAATAACCATTAAATAGATGGGAACTCACGAAGCAAATACCTAGGACTATGGTTCGAGCGTCTTATGGTCGGCGACCGACGCAATTGTTTTTTTAAATGTTTACACACATCGGACGGCAAACTTATAAACATTTAACATATATTAGAAAACTAGTAGTATTAGTAGTAGTAGTAGTAGTACTAGTAGTAGTATTTTGAATTAATTTACTAACTTTTTAGTACATAAATCAATTTTTTGTCCAATTTTTCACTTAATTTCAGAGGCGCGCCATGTCATCTTTTTCATTCGTATTTGCATCGACAGGAATATCTGATGTTGGTGTGTCAGCCTCTTAAGGGGCTCTAGGGAGTTAGCGCCACCAAGGAAAAAATATCCTTTTTTACAGATTGTATTTGCAAAAAGGGTCTATACAATCTCTCAATAATGTTATTGGTCATTTGTAAGACCCATGGCACTTAAGCTAAGGCGAAAAACTTACGACCTACCTAGATAGCATTACAGCATATCATAGCAGATAGCAAACGGGACCCTATTACTAAAACTTCACTGTCCGTCTGTCTGTCTGTCTGTCCGTCTATCTGTCTGTCACCGGGCGGTATTTCATGAACCGTGATAGCTAGGCAGTTGAAATTTTCACAGATGATGTATTTCTGTTTTCGCTGTAACAACAAAATTATGTATTATTATTAATTTTGGAATATGTAAATATTTCTGAAATTAAAATCTTAGTACAGAATAAGAAGAAGAACAACAAATACTAAAAACAGAATAAAATAAATATTTACAACAAACGTAAATATTTTGCCATTTTTTGCTCGATATTAATAACTGCAACGAGGTAATCGCTTGAAATATTCACAGAAAATTTAGTTCTATGTTAGCCTCAAAAATTAATAATGAAATTAAAATAAAATAAATATTTAAGGGGGGCTCCCATACAACAAACGTGATTTTTTGCCGTTTTTTCTCGATCTTTGCGTCTAATGTTCGACGGAACCCTTCGTGAGTGAGTCCGACTCGCACTTAGCCGGTTTTACATTCATACTTTGATAGGCCTTCTGTTGGTATTGTCGTAAGTCCTCACTGAATTGAGCTATTTTGCTCATAATTTGTTTGATGCTATTCTGAGGGAAAAGTATTTTTTTATCGAATAAAGGCAATAAACGAATGACTAGATATTTTTTAGTACCTACCTAACAGCTATCGCCCATTGCTAGGCTTTTGTACTAAGCACTTACTACACCTTTATCTTATTATAATAATTTTACAGTCAGTGTATACGATGTCACTGAAGTCGACGATCCTCTTTATCGGGTAAGTTGGAATATATTACAAACATTTACTTTGTTTATTGTATAGCCCCTCTGCTCTCGACGCTAATTTAGCCCAACTTGCGTTTTAATTGAGTGCATTTATTTAATAATTTACTCGAAACAGGCTTTCCGCGTCCGATGCGCTTTGAAGTTTTAATAAGTTTAATGCAATTTTTTTACAACTAAAACGTTTACGAGCGCGTTTTTCTGACGTTTCCATTTCTAAGATAATACCTTTTTTGAAAAGAATAAAACGTAGAGTTTCTTTGAAGTTCTTCTCCACATAATCTATTAACTGTGAAACTGACAACTTTGACGTTCATTGAGTAAACATTTTGTTTTTTATAATGAATAAATAAACAAAAATACTTGAATTTAAATTTGACATTTATTGGAGATCTTGCACTAAAAAATGTTTTATTAGAGAGGAAATGTTAAAAAACGTGGTATTTTTTCTCTGCGACTAATACTTTTTGTAATATAACCAGTCCAAAAGTCAATATAGTCACGCGGTACTAAAACGTGCCATACAAATCGACCTTAGACTATGACGATGACGTCACGAAATCGAAATTAACTCTAATAAGTTTTATATTATTAGAGTAACTTTATTTTTCGTATATTTTGTGACCCCGAAAACCCCGAAAAAATATTTTTACTTTTTTTTTATTTTTCCAAGATTTTTAGAATATGATTTCTTTTGTATAAAAGCAATGTCACTAAAATCTAAGTTAGTCGCAAGTTTCCCGTTGTGACGCAATTTCAACACAATGACGACCAGAGTAGAGGGGCTGATGTCATGATGCGGCCTCGATGACAGGATTTTACGGGTCCACCTTCCATCAACATGCGTCGTGTACTGCCCACTGCGCTGATCATCCACTTAAAAACTAGCAAGGGAAATTACCTTACTAGGTTTTAAAATAGTCGCTGGTTCTTACTAGGCTTAGAAAGAATTGGCAAAGGTCAAAATAGTATCATTGTCACACGCACACTCCTTTATTTTCCTATCATTATATGTAAGCATGTCTGTTTATGGCAATAAATCATTCCGTTCATTCATTCATTCAAAATGCGAAAATTCTCTCAATCATGTAAATAGTGGCTTTTAACCGCGGCGGCCATTAGTGTCATACTCATAAGAACCAGTGCGCGCATTTTGACCTTTGCCAACCATTTCTAGATCCGTTAAGAGCCATCGACCATTTTAAAACCTATTAAGGGAATTTCCCTTGCAAGGTTAACAGGATCCATGGGGTTAACTATGACCATCAATGAAAAAAGTCATAATATATTCTTTTAGAGATCGCTTTTGCAAAACTACTCTCTCTACTACTCTCAATCATGTTCATAGTAATTCTTAGGACCCATGGCCGGGAACGTAAGGCAAGAAAACTTAGGAATATACAGAATTAACGCCAAAAACGGCGGTTTTTCTGGGTCGTGGGTCCAAAATATTCTATTTTCATGATTGAGAGAATGGTAAGGAACTTTTTGCAATAATTATATGTAAAAAAAAGTATAAGGTGTTGGTTTTCCGATAAACAATTTTTTTTCCAAAGAGCGTTTTTGATTTATGGCGTCTGTGAACCTCATGAAGCCTCTTAAGAAGGCCCCTCACGAGGCAATTCCCATGCAAATTCGTAGTTTGGTTCTAATTTACATACGAAACGAATCCATGAAACTTTGTTAATGTGTTGAGAGGACCCTAATATAAGTTTGATCATGGTTAGAATTGCGAATAAATTATTAAAAACTGAATTCGAATCTTGTAAGAAGTGTGTATGAAAACGCTTATGAGGTTCTGATTTTTTTTATGTAGCCTATAAACGTCCCATTACAGGGCACAGGTCTTCACTCAGAGAGAGAGTATGAGTTTAATTACCACGCGTGCCCACCGCGGATTGCCAATTTCAATAGCTGAGGTATGTGAACACCTCAGACACTCAGCTCACTCAGGATTTCTTCGCGACGTTTTCCTTCACGGTTACCGTGTTATTTTTATTAATAATGCTACTTCTAAACCTCGATTTGTGTCCCCTAAATCTATTTGGAAGTTTCATTGTGATCCGGTATGTTGTTTGGAATACAAAACCAAACTGCTTTTGTGTGGGAATCGCCTCCCGAGGTGCCTTCTTAACACGTGAACTTACGTTCTCCTTAACTTGACCACAGTGCAGTGGCAACGGTGGCCCACGGCTCGGGGGACCTGCAGTTCCCGCCGGGGTTCAAGTTCGGCGCCGCTACAGCATCGTACCAAGTTGAAGGCGCCTGGAATGTCAGCGGTGAGTATAATCAATCATCATCATCATTGTTCAGCCACAAGAAGTGCACTGGTGGACATAGGCCTCCTCCATGGATTTCCAAAAAGACCGGTTGGAAGCGGCTTGCATCCAGCGTCTTCCTGCCACTTGGATGAGGTCATCTGTCCATCTTGTGGCTGGTCGTCCTACGCTGCGCTTGCCGATAGGTACGAGTATTTGGTCTCCATTCGAGAACTTCTCGGCCCCATAGGCCATCAGTTCTGCGTGCTATTTGCCCCGTCCACTGCCACTTCAACTTATTAATCCGCTGGGCTATGTCGACGACTATAATCAATATTTACACAGTACTCGAGCATTCTACTCAGTCACGCTACAGGTGACTTTGCAACTTTGTAAATATTTCCCTTCAACCGTTCGCCCTTGAATCGCTCGTAGCCCCGGCTGCCTGAGTGATCTTAAACGATCACGAAGGTTAAGCAACACAGGGCGCGTTCAGTGCATGGATGGGTCGCCGTCTATGCCTAACGCTAGTGGCATTTTTCCGAGCGGTTCCGTGCTTCGCAAGGCACGTTAAGCTGTTGGTGCCGGCTGCCGTCGATTGATGGCAGTCGTTAAGCCAAGTCAGAGGCTTAGGGCGGCTTGACAACTTCTGACAGTAGACGAGCCACTAGTCTACAAGCCTCCACCAATCCGGACTTGGCCCCCGTGGTGGAGTATGGCCTATACCTTCCTCAGAGAAGAGACCCGTGCCCCTCGGTGGGGACATAATGGGTTGATGATGAAATATTTCCCTTCAACAGGTGATTTAATTTTCGCCATTTCGAAGTTTTCCCCATAGTGAAAGTTGTTCGAACACCTGACTGTAATTAAAATAAAAAAAAACCGGTCAACATACGAATGAGGAAAACTTAATATTTGTTATTGTTGTAAAATTTGTGGTAAATACAATATTTCACTAAATACAATATTTTCATGGGGCCACGCGCAATTTAGGGTTCCGTAGAAAGAGGGTTTTTTTATCTGCTTTACAGAACTCAGATCCTTTCTATACCCAGATGTATAAAAGATTTGTCTCAAAACACAGTATGAATTACCTAATGTTAGGTAAGTTGCACCTTATTAAAAACCTATTTTTGCACGGGGCGATAATTAGTTATCATATTTTATTGCTGTAACTTATTATTTTATTTACGTGTTGTGTTGCTGTGTGTATCGATAAAGCGGCGAGTTTCAGATGTCCGCCTTTTTCGGGATCGAAGACCACAGTTTTTGTCTACCTGGACTGTACTTTTTGTGTCCTATCTCTTATATAATGCCTAAGTGCTGATAAATCTATTTATTTTACGCCACATAGGCATTAATTGTATAATGCCTATGTGCTGATTTATTTATCGCCGCATATACATTATGCAAGGTTCTTTTTTTCTTCTTAGTAATTAAGGCTGTTCTTACGTGGCGCATGCTGTCTCATTCGCACAATTTAATAATTTATTGACTTGCAATAAAATGAGTATACTTTTGAGATAAATGGGATCTGAGGGTTTGATAGTTAATAAAATTGCGAATATTTAAGGTATATGTTTCGTATCTTGTACTAAGTTTTTGACTGAGAAAAGATTCCAAAATCTGGGTTCACGGCAGTGCCCCCGCCAAGTCGAGCAAGAAAGCGGCACGGCCGTACCATCCTTTTGTCGAAGCAGTTCAGATCATTTTCAACCCCTTATAACTTCACTGTGGATAAAACTAGAAGCCATTTCCAGTAACCAAGCAGGCACTGTATAAACACTGTATATTTCAAATTTCATTCAATGTGAACCAGTAGTTTAAGAATTATAACTAGTCAAAGTTACTTTGACATACATAATATAATTAGGTACTCGTGAGATAAATTGTATTTTCATGCGATGGCCAAGAAATCTAAAAGACTCTTTTTGTTCTTAGTAGTTAATGCTCAGCAGCAAGATTTTCTTCTTCTTAGTAGTAGTTAATGCTCAGCAGCAAGATTTTCATCTTCTTAGTAGTAGTTAATGCTCAGCAGCAAGATTTTCATCTTCTTAGTAGTAGTTAATGCTCAGCAGCAAGATTTTCATCTTCTTAGTAGTAGTTAATGCTCAGCAGCAAGATTTTCATCTTCTTAGTAGTAGTTAATGCTCTGCAGCAACAATATCTCTTTGTTCTTAGTAGTTAATGCTCAGCAGCAAGATTTTCTTCTTCTTAGTAGTAGTTAATGCTCAGCAGCAAGATTTTCATCTTCTTAGTAGTAGTTAATGCTCTGCAGCAACAATATCTCTTTGTTCTTAGTAGTTAATGCTCAGCAGCAAGATTTTCTTCTTCTTAGTAGTAGTTAATGCTCAGCAGCAAGATTTTCTTCTTCTTCTTCTCCTTCTTAGTAGTTAATGCTCAGCAGCAAGATTTTCTTCTTCTTCTTCTTCTTCTTCTTAGTAGCTAATGCTCAGCAGCAAGATTTTCTTCTTCTTCTTCTTAGTAGCTAATGCTCAGCAGCAACACTTTATTTTTCTTCTTTGTAGTTAATGCTCAGCGTTTGGGTCGTTTCTTTTTTTATTTCAGTTTTTTTTATTGTAATTTTGTTGTTTCTGTTTCATTCTCGGTCACGTAACTTTAGGTCTACCCATTACCCACTGCGCGCGAAGTCAAATTATGTTTATTCCTCCACAAAACAAAATAGTGTTTTCATAGAAATACAATGTCAATTACTATGTCAATTCGATGTGCATTGCATAACCGATTAACCCATAGATTAGCTGTAGGAAGACTGCTACGCAATGTACATCGAATTGTCATAATAAATTATTAATTTTAGTCTTATGAAGCGTGGCCTTGGTAACAGCTATTTTTACACGGTGTACATATGTATATTGTAGATACAAGTTATATTTGCCGTATAATCTTATCGTGTTCCTTATCAAACCGCAAACACCGATCAAAGGAGACTCCTACTAAAGCTTCGGTCACACATAGCGAGTTCTACACGAGAAATTCGACTGTCAGTACACATTCGCAGCGAGTAAAATTGAACATGCTTAATTCTAGTCTCAGAGATTAGCAGATTAGTGAATCTACTTGCAGCGATTAGCCCGTCACACACTGTAAGCACTCGCAGCGATTAATCGCTGTGTGTGACCGAAGCATAACTTTACTGTCACCGTGTCATTATCACTACCATAAAACTCATAAACGTCTACTAAGCCCCAAATTCAGTGTGGGGTGTAATTCAATAGATTAAAAAATTTAAAGCGAAATTTTTGTCGGAGTACGGTCCCCTCCCCTCTTACCGCTAAACAGTTGATTGTAAAAACGTGCAAAATTTCAAGGCAGTAGCTCATATAAAGAACTTAAAAGGAAAACACGGCTAAGTAGGCTTTACAGGTTAACGAGTAATGGGCGACTAACTTACAAAAGTTAGTTCTGTAAGCCACGTCATCATCATCATCAACCCATTATGTCCCCACCTAGGGGCACGGGTCTCTTCCCTGAGGAAGGTATAGGCCATACTCCACCACGGGGGCCAAATCCGGATTGGTGGAGGCTTGTAGACTAGTGGCTCGTCTACTGTCAGAAGTTGTCAAGCCGCCCTAAGGCCTCTGACTTGGCTTAACGACCTCTTTTTCGGAACCCTACACTGCACGTGGCCCGACACGCACGGGTCCGCGGCTTAAGCCCCCAGTGGTCGACGCACCCGTGGTCGAGGCCCGGTCGGTTTAATTTGATTCGAAGCAATGTTTAATCAAACGTACTGACAGGCATAAAAATGTTTTACAAAACTAATAAAAATATATTGAGAGTAGATATATGTAATATATTATACCTTAGTGATACTTATAGAAATGCTTTTATCTTGTATATATCTTTGTGGATGTTGTTGCAGAGCATTGAAAGTTTTTTATAATGTTTAAAACATCCAAACGCTTATGTTCGGGGAATCTCTGAGCACCCCATTTGGGATGAAGGTCGTAAATTTATGCATGTATATGTATTTTTAAATAAATAAATGTCTTAGAAGAGACGGTGCTAATATGGCCCCTGCTTTTATATTGGTATAATCTATGATTTTATGCATGCAACAGAAAGACCTAGTGGTAGAGAAAACTTGATAAGTATTAATAGTCACTAGGTGGCGTTTATTTTCTCGCGGTTCGGCCCTGTCAAAACTCGCACCGAGAAAACTTTTTTCGACTCCGTCAAGATAATTCATATTAAATCGAAATTAAGTGTTACGAGTGTTGGGTATTCATCATCTAGTTAAAAACGAGTTGGGATACGTCGTCGTAAAGGTAAACACACATAGTATTTTAATTTTTTTTTTATGGGCACGATGGGACTGTCATCATCACTTTGTTTACAAAAGTCCCTAAACTAAATAAAGATTTATATATATATATATATATATATATATATATATATATATATATATATTATTTTTTTTTAAGTGAGATAAAAATGTCAGCGTACTTCTAATTTGGCCCCCTCAATATGCATAATTTTGATATAATTTTGTTTTTAATAAATAGATTTTTGTTTCAGATACCTCGTTCTAGCTTAATGAGCCCTCCTGTTACAAAAAATAAGAAAACCTGGGATCCCGAGAAGATGGAAGGAGTCATTGAAGCGGGGTGAGAAGTAAGTTATTAATATGTATCACAGATTTTTATCTAGCACAGGCTTCAGACTACTCAAGTGATGTAAATTCATTATAATTAAATGTATTAATTATTTATTGAAAATTTTAGTCAATTAAATGTTATACCGTAATTTATGTTATGATATGATCAGATTGTGAATTATTCTTATATCAATAAACCAATTTCAATTTCAATGGATCGCGCTAACTCTCGGTCAGTCACAATCTGTTCGTGTGCAATCAATACGGACGTGTCTCTCTATGAGTTGTAGGTATTCATGCGCTTCCATAGATCTGCAAAATGAAGAAAGTGATGGCACAGACGTTGATGAGGATCTATTGCCAGAACGAGTACCTGAAAATGCCGACATGAACTGCCTCTTCTGTGATGTTAGTTACTCCGATGGCAGACGTGGCGAAGAATGGATCCAGTGTCAAAGTTGCTTTTGCTGGGCCCATACGGCTTGCGCAGGCTCAGAAGGGGCGATTTCTGTCGCTGACTGATTTTATTATTTTCATACTTTTAATATGGCCCCCACGGGATCATAATTACCTCGTATAATCTCAAGTTGACAATTGTGCCTTTAATAAACGTTTTTTTGTTATAAATTAATAGAAATTTCATTTATTTCATGCTAAGACGCTTATGGGTAGATAAATTCCTAACAATTTGGTACCAGAAAAGTCTATCTAGGTTTTATACTTTTTTAGATAAACCTGAGAAACAAAGTAGGGTGTCATATTTACACCTTCTCCTCTAGTTATTTCTAATTATTTATTTATTTCTGTCAATAAGAAATGTGGCAAAAAAATTGTAATTGTCTAAATCACAGTCAGAGTCCATCAAAGTGTTAAATAACAAAATTCACTAACGTTTTATGTAATCTAAACTAACAATTTAAAGAGACTAAAAGTTTATATTTTTTCCTATATTTGTACATAATATATGTTTGTTTTCAGGTTAACCTTTTTTGTACAGAAAGCTATACTATTAGCAAATGAATGAGAAATAACTTTTTAACACGAAATACAATCATTCTAGTTTGTACCTAATAACTGCTTCATACATGCATGATACATATGATTGTAATTTGGTTAAGAAACACTTTTGTCATTTACTGTACTAAGTGCAAAAGCACAATTTTTTTTTTATTACAATCGAGGGCGTCCAGCACAGGTGCGTCGACCACTTGGGACCTAAGCCACGGACCCACACGCACTTGGCTGGGTTTTTTTATTTTGTCGTAAATTAAACCGCGGTTTCTTGTACACTAACAATCTGTTAGCCTACTGTCAAACTTGTTTCAGATAAGACCGCCCACATTTGGGACAACTTCGCCCACACTGAGGGCAAAATCCTGAACGGAGACAACGGTGATGTGGCATGCGACTCCTACCATCAATGGCGGAGAGACGTCGAGATGGCTAAGGAGCTGGGCCTGCATTTTTATCGGTAAGGCGAAGCTTAGACAGACCTACTCAGAGAATGAGAGTGTTTGCGCCTTTTTACTTGAGCAAGCTCCATACACACATGACAAAATTCAACGAAGACATATCATCATCATCATCATCAGCCTATGACTGTCCACTGCTGGACATTGGCCTCTCCTATTGCACGCCACTAAGCACGGTCCTCGGCTACTCTCATCCGGCTCTTGCCAGCCGCCCTGCGAAGATCATCGCTCCACCGAGTCTTAGGACGTCCCACACTACGTTTACCGATCCGCGGTCTCCACTCAAGAACTCGTCTACCCCATCGGTTATCAGTTCTTCGGATGATATGGCCGGCCCACTGCGGCTTGTCTAAGAGCTATCGTGATTTCGTCCAGGCTGACTTCTGGCAAGTCTTCGGTATAGTGGCGTGTCAATGTAGCACTGGAATCCTCATTTTCGAGATCAGGCCGAGATGCGTGCGCAGCGTATAACTGGCCGTAGAAGTTTTCAACTTCCGAAAGAAACGACTACTCCATCCGTGGTGGTCAACTTCGTCAGATGGCTTCTCCCAAGAGATTGGACAAACACTTTAGATCCCCGATTTTGCTCGATTGCTCGTTCTATGACATATCGCTCATTTGGAATAACAACGACGTAAATTTTTACTGTTAACATTTCGACGATGGCTTTACAGAAACTAAAATGAATCAGTATATAATGCATATTGCGTCATTTGACTTAAATTACTAGAGATTCATTATATCTAATTAAATAAATTAATAGGATTAGTAAGTTGAAGTGGCAGTGGGCGGGGCACATAGCACACAGAACTGATGGCCGATGGGGCCGAAAAGTTCTCCAATGGAGACCACATATCGGCAAGCGCAGCGTAGGACAAGCCACAAGAAGGACAGATGAGCTCATCCAAGTGGCAGGAAGACGCTGGATGCAAGCCGCTTCCAACCGGTCTTTTTGAAAATCCATGGAGGAGGCCTATGTCCAGCAGTGAACTTCTTGTGGCTGAATGATGATGATGATGATGAAGAGAAATTTGGTTGTGTCGATGGTACCTGATGTTTAACTTCCCTTTAGGAGTATTATAACACAATATACTTAGAGTAGCTCATGTTTTAAAAAGTATAATTCCCTCGTTGTTGGTCCGGATAAGAGATATATTATATTTAACACTATCCATCATGATCGAACACATCAATCATCATCATCATCGATCTACGCTTGTCCATTGCTAGACATAGGCCTCGCCTATAGCACGCCACTGAGCACGGTCCTCGGCTACTCTCATCCACCACTTGCCAGCCGCCATCGAGTCTGAGGACGTCCTACATTACGTTTACCGATCCGCGGTCTCCACTCAAGAACTCGTCTACCCCATCGGTGATCAGTTCTTCGGATGATATGGCCAGCCCACTGCCACTTCATCATGCTAATGCTGCACGCATGTTTCTATAAAATTATTTCGAATTTAGATGTAAAATTAAGTAATCGCAAAGCTGCTGCATCGTTCATCGACTTCCTGCCTCATCTACATCCTCACCATTGTGTCCAAACGCGGACAGAGAGAGCGAGTGAGAGAATAAATATAGGGATAGAAAAATAGAAAAGTAAGAGAGGCAGAAAAAGAGAAATATGGAGTTATCTTCACGAATGCCCACTGGCCAAAAAAACAGGATTTATACCTCAAATAATATCAATTACCAAGACTTTGCCAACGTTGCAAGCGTGGAGCCTTATTTATTAAGCTGGCAGTAATCTTAAATTATTACTTCCAGATTCTGCAGATCATCTGAGAGTGGACTCCTAAAAGTAGCGGCCTGGCTAGAATCAAACCTTTTGACTTTAAACGCACTAAAAACAAATTACGTTTGCTTTACGAAGTATGATCGCACTCAGCCACCAAATGACTTTCGCATTAAAATCCATAAATGTGGAAACCCACCGAAAATGAAGTGTTCGTGCGTCACTATAAACAAAGTTAATTATGTAAAATACTTGGGTGTCATTGTTGACCAACGACTCTCCTGGCATGACCACACCGAACTTATCATGAATAGAGTTCGTAAGTTAATATGGACATTTAAAACCCTGCGACATATAGCTACAAAAGACCTCCTTAAGAACATTTACGTCTCGCTGGCGCAATCGGTTATCTCATATTGCCTTCCTATATGGGGTGGGGCCACAAAAACAAAATTTGTTGAATTGGAAAGGGCTCAGAGATCTCTTCTGAAAGTAATGTTTTTTAAACCCTACAGATTTCCGACAGAGAGTCTTTACACATCAAGTGATCTACTTACTATTAGAAAACTATACCTACTAAACTTAATCTTAAAGAAACATAACTCTCTTCCCTATGATTCAAATATAAAGACCAAAAGAAGGAACTATAAAGTGGCCATTGAAGCGCAAGCTAAATCAACTTTTGCTAAGAGGCAGTATGAAATACAATCAGGTCGTCTATATAATCTCATAAATAAGGAACTCCAAATTTATCCCCTAACATACTGTCACTGCAAAAAGACACTGACTATTTGGCTTAAGACAAAAAGTTACGACGAAATTGAATCAATGGTGCAATCGATAAGATGAATGTACACACACGCACACGCACACACACACACACACACACACACACACACACACACACACACACACACACACACACACACACACACACACACACTCACACACGCGCGCGCACGCGAACACACACAAACACGTACTAAAATTTGTTTAATTTAAAACACGCGCGCGCACGCGAACACACACAAACACGTACTAAAATTTGTTTAATTTAAATTTTTCCTATAAAATAAAATGTTATTTTTAAGTGTAACTTCTAGAAAATAGTTTATACTGGCTATGGAAGAGCGGAGTGTCCTAACACAGGCATCTATTTGCTTAAATGGAAGCTCCACATACTGTTAAGACAAATGTACCTTAAGTTGATGAAATAAACATTTTATTATTTTATTATTATTTTTAGATTCTCCATTTCCTGGTCAAGACTCCTCCCGAACGGCTTCGACAGTGTTGTCAGCGAAGATGGGAAGAAATACTACAGCGACCTAATAGACGCTCTGCTAGAGGCTGGAGTGGAACCTCTGATCACGCTGTACCACTGGGATCTGCCGCAGAACCTGCAAGATCTTGGTAAGAACGCATGTGTGGTGCGAAGTGTCTCTAAATAACCCAAGAATTAATTAGAAATAATAATTGAGTTATTTAGAAATTTTGAAAAAAGCGGTGGTAGCCCAGTGGGTAGAACAATGGACTCAAAAGCGGGAGACCCAGGTTCGATTCCCAATGCGGGCATGTATCTATGACTTTGTTTATTTTCAAAGTTACATACATATTACATCCACACGCTAACTGTGAAGGAAAACATCGTGAGGAAACCCGCGACTTGGCTGGGTCCGCCCGTATTGACTTTTCTTTCCTGTGGGCTAGGCCGACTAAGCTGGCGGAATAGTATAGGTGCTGGGCAAGCCTACTTCATCTAAAAAGCAATGTCCCAAGCGTCCGAGTGGTCCCTTCACCCATCTAGTGTGAGTGATGGTGCCACTGTACGCGGCATTCTCATCATCACTACCAGCCCATCTTTGCCCACTGTTGAGTACAGGCATTATCGCCATGACACCATCTTTCTAAATCTCCATACACATCCATCCAGGTCTTCTGTGCCGACTTGAGCACATGTCGACGATCGGGCTATTGGTTTACCCACTGCCCACCTTCCGGTTCTCGCCACTACTTCGTTGCGGTCCTCGTTCATTGTCGTCTTCTCGCCTCGCCAGGTGTTCCACCCATCGTCACTTCAGACTCGAGATCATCGTCCAACTTCAGATTTGGTACATTTGATATCATAGATCTCGATAACTTCTAGGTGGATGGGCCAACCCCCTCATAGCGGACTGGTTCGAGGACTACGCGAGGGTCGTTTTCAATCTATACGGAGACCGAGTGCGGACCTGGCTGACCATCAATGAGCCAATGGTCTTCTGCTACCTGGGCTACGGATTGGGAGTGGTGGCCCCCGGGGTCAGGAGTCCAGAGTTGGGGTACTACTCGTGTAATAAAAACGCGCTGCTAGCCCACGCGAGGGCCTGGAGATTGTACGACAGGGAGTTCAAGCCGAAGTATCATGGTAAGTATTGAAGGCTGAGTTCTACGTTTGTTATGGGGGCAGAGGTGTAAATAGCAACTTAGTTGCTCGAGTTTAATCTCAATAATTAAGAAGAAGTAGTAGTTACAAGTTACAGGTCGTGGGATTGAATCCTGGTATGTACCAATGACTTTGTTTTCTAAGTTAAGGGCATTTGTAGTAGTAACTACCACTCGCTAACGGTGAAGGAAAACAACGTGAGGAAACCTGAATGTCTTAGGTGTCGAATTGCTTGAAATTGCCAATCCGCCATGGGTATGGGTGGTGATTCTTAGACTTAGGCTATTCACTCTCTGAGAGAACGTGTGCCCTGCAGTAGGACGTTAAAAAGAAGTTAAAAACGTAGATTTTTACTAGATTTCGATCTTCAGCACGGTTTATTATTACTAGCAACGACTAAGGTCTTATCAATTAAGGCAATTGATCTGTTAATTTGTTTCAGGCAAGGTATCCTTAGCTAACCACTTCATGTGGTATGAACCAGCCACGCCAGCTGACGAGGAATTGACAGCGATGGTTGCCCAATATGGGGTAAGTTGACCACCCTTTGAGACTAAGGAAAGCACAGGTGCCCAGGTGACTGATTCACATCACCTGTACGTCATCGGGTTGCTGGTAGCGGACATGCAGACACATAACATATCGGAAAATTCATTTATGGACAACCCAGTCCCAATTTACGTTAATGAATTAAGCTTTAGTAATAAAACTTATTTTATGATAAGTAGAACCTAAACTGTTGAATTGAAATGACTTACTTGGGCAGCCGACACGAATTTATTTATTTAAAAGGTAAACTTACAGGTAACAACCACAGAGGTATTTCTATGTCACTGGTTGACCCAGTAACGCAGAATCGGTTTGTCTTATTATTCTGATAGAGTCCTCAGGATACTGTAGTTACTAGCCCGATTTCTGTACATACCAAGAAAGAGAGCGAAGCGATTATCGTCATCATTGTGACCAGCCCACCGCTTCCCCCTGCTGGGTATAGGCCCAAATGCCATCTCCCACGGTCCCTTGCCATCACGGAACCTCCGCCGACTCAAGTACATCGTCCTACCACCAGGCTGGTTTGCCCACTGGCCTCGCCAGGTGTCTTAACCATTTCCACTTCAATCTCGCGACTCTTTCGCCAATGTCGTCCGAGCGATGTCCAGTAAAAGTTGTAGTTCCCGTGCGCAGTGAGGTGCAGATTTTGCAGTGGATTAATATGAGTAAGATTGATAGCAAACCCATAAAACTGACCCCCCCACACCAACCATCGTGAAGTCACAGTTGCCTCCCTTCTCTATCCCACCGATTTACCTGAGAATTAAGTCAAAATAAGTAAAAAATAGTACTGTTTGCTCTATTTCCGCCATCGCGGTGAAATGATTGCTAATCAACGTGAGTAGCTCGCTGATTTGCTATGGGTGCGCCAGACGTAGACTTAGTACAGTTGACAGCAGATCACCCTTCACTTATTTAGTTGCAAGGTCACCTTTTACGTAATTGAATAAAATGTAAGCGGGTAAAGGTTGATGTGCAATCGAATGTACGTACGTCCTTCGGGGAGGCCACTTCCATGCACCACTTTATTTGATTTTACTTCCTCGGTCATTACCACGACAGAGGACAACCTCAAGGACCCACAAGGATCGATTCACACTGGACGCCACCGTACTTCATCTCTACAAATGGCGCCAGTCTGGGTGTGTTTCCACATTTGTAATGTCCTTGCCTGGTTACCCTAGCACAGGGTATCCTACTTTGGGATCAGGAGTCTTTTCCTCGTCATCTAATTGTGATGTATAGAAGTTATTTATTTCCAGTATGGCCGCTACTGCCACCCCATTTTCTCCAAAGAGGGGGGCTGGCCTCCAGCAATTGAGGAGCTGATTAAGGAGCATAGCAGGCGGCGGGGCTACAGTCACTCCATTTTACCAGCTTTCACTGAAGAGGAGAAGGAGCTTGTGAGAGGTCAGTAGGTTCAGATTGGTCGCATTGCCATGAAAAAAATCTATTCGCACGATTGGCCTATCTCTATCGCAGTGGGCACGCGTATATGCTCATACTGTCTTACTCTCAGTGAAGGCTTGTGCACTACAGGGAGACTGGCTATATGCATGAAAGTGACGCTTTCTGTCGACCGCAACTTTTTGGGAAACGTGGTTTATTTTTGTTTTTTTATTTTATTTAATGATAGGGAAGTCTACAGCGAAATTAATAACAACAGACTTAACATTTAAGATTAATAACATGGCCAATTACAGATTTCCACGTAATAACATACAGAGTTTCTATTAATTTTACTGTTGGACGATAACACTTGTTTTAGTCAGTTCATTTCATTGCTGAGTTAATAAACAGCGAAGAAGCAATGTCAGCATGAAAAAATCAAAGCAAACTATTGTTTGTTTTTTTTTATTGCCTTTTTACAGTTATCTATTCCCGAAATGCTTAACATTTCTGCCAAAGTGGGCGCCGCAATCGTTTTGCCTATCACTCTTCGCACAAAACCAATACTATAGAAGAATACCTCGTATAAAAGACTAGCTAGATGAAATAATATTGTCAATATATTTAGTGGAGTTTCACTTTACCTCCTTCCGAATCTTTCAGCTATTGTAAAATTGTCGCTCACTAGTTGGGGTAGATAAGCGGTCGCTCCTTCCACCCAAAATTATATGTGACCTAGACCATTCTGGGTGGGCATGATCCACTTCCAATCCCGGGATGTTTGGTTGCTGCATACATGAATTCTGTGTGGCCGGTGATATCAGGGCCATTCCCCCTGGATATAACTAAATACCAATGCATTCACACACCGCGGTCTTGAGGTTACTATACTGACAAAGTCAAATAATATGAAATCTTGTCATTCGCTCCACATAATCTGCAATCAGCGGGCACCAACTATAAACATTTCACGTCCCGCAGGTACCTACGACTTCCTGGGCTTCAACCACTACACCACTCGCCTGGTGAGAGCTCTGCAGCCAGGAGAGGAGGCCAGGCCGTGGCCCTTATACGGCTTGCCCGAGCTGGCCGCAGTCTTCTTTGCCGACCCTGACTGGCCGACGACCAGCTCTTTCTGGTTCCGGGTTCGTGTTTGGACTCCTCACTTGCAACTTCTGGATATACTCCTACATTGTTTTACTTTGTTCAAAGTTAAAATCAGAACGATTATGTAGAGCAACTAGCTGACCCAGCAAACGTTGTTTTGCCATATTAATGAGCCTACGACCTATTCTCAGACCCAGCAAATATGTACACAAAATTTTCATAAAAATCGCTGAGGTCGTTTCGGACGAGTTCGATAACAAATACTGTGACACGATATTTATACAGGGTGGATTTTTGAGACGGGTCAGTAAGGGCAGGTACCTTAATTGTGATAGTTACATGAAAACGTTCCTGGAAGACCATCCCCAACTTTTAAAGATATTATGAACTGCATTCACAGATTTTGGAGAAAATGTACAGTCAGCGAAAAAAAAGCTGAAATACAAAAAAATATATATTTTTATGCCAATCGATCCTATTTCGTGTGGGGATCAAAAGGATCTATGGGACCATTTAAAGTTTGAGTACTAGAAATGACAGAAATCGCTAAAAACTTTTTTCATACATTTCAGTAAGCGAATCGAACTTCTATATTGGCCAAACTTTTTATTTTAGGTGGCTGGCTGAAGAAAAAGTGAAAAAATGTTCGAAAGTAAATTTCCAATTTCGAATTTGATTCGAATATCTTTACGTAATTCTTATGTTTGCGCTGAGAAAATTCTGGACTGTTAAGTAGTTGCAGTTATAATCTTCTTCTAAAAATGTCTTCAAATCAGGAATTTTTGGACTTAGTTGAAGCGTATTTTGTAAATAATAGAAACAAAGAAGCAGCTTTAGTGTAGTACGGGACTAAATATCCATTGCGACATGTACCAACAAGAAAATTATCGGCTGCTACTGGCTCAGTACAAAAACGAGTAAACTTATATATTCGCGAAAACGGCGGTCATTTTGAGCAGTTCGTAGATCACCTATTTTTAAGGTTGTGTTTAAAAATACATGATGTTGTTGTGACTTACCGTAGTTTTTGTATTTAAATTTCAGTTGGACTTAAAGAATCTTTTGATCACAATAAGAAATATGATTGCCAAAATAAAGAATAATTTCGAATTGATTTTCATTTTTCAGTACAAAATGTATGAAAAAAGTTTTTGGCGATTTCTGTCATTTCTAATACTCAAACCTTAAATGGCCTAATAGAGTCTTTTGACTCTACACAAAATAGGATCGATTAGCATACAAATATTTTTTTTAGTATTTCAGCATTTTTTTCGCTGGCTGTACATTTTCTCCAAAATCAGTGAATGCAGTTCATAATATCTTAAAAAGTTGGAGGTGGTCTCCTAGGAACGTTTTCCTGTAACTATAACGATTAAGGTACCTGCCCTTACTGACCCGTCTCAAAAATCCATCCTGTACATATTAGACTAGTTGACCTATGTCCTGCAGTGGGCGTCAAATGAAAATTAAAAAAAATGAAAAAACTTTATTTAGAAAAGGGTTAAAAAAGTGGTTACTGGCTCCCAAACTAGGATTCCCTGTGCTATGGATAGCCAGATGGCTGATGATGATGTTGATGAGACTAACTGACATGGCAAACGTTGTTTAGCCATATTAATTAGCCTACGACCTATTCTCAGACCTACCAAATATACACAAAATAATCACAAAAATCGATGCAGGTATTTCGGAGAAGTTCAGTAACAAACACTGTGACACAAGATTTTGCCATTTCAAGCAAAACCTATATCGGTGTCGAAATAAAATTGGACAAAACAAAATGAAATGTAATATTGGTCCTGTATACAGTTTGTGGCGTAAAGAATGTGTAGCCGGAAAACAGTTCATAACGATATTATTCAGTAACGATAAACGATTTTAGTTTTTAATTTATTGTACAAATTACAAATTCAAAAATAGAACGAAAAATATATACATATATTTAATATTTTAAGCTTTTGCGTATTGGGAGTGGTTTAATTTGTTTATAGATACCGCAGAAAATGTTTGAAAATGTAATTAATTCTTCACGCCGAACTTTGTCGAATTCAACCTCAATCTGGTTTTGTCGACCGTATTCCAGGAGAACCCGCCCGGCATCCGCAAAGCCCTGAACTGGATAAAGCAGCAGTACGGAGACGTGGAGATCTTCATCACGGAGAACGGGTACTCCTCACGAAGCCTCGGGTTGGACGATGACGCTAGGATACACTATTATGAGACATACTTGGAACAAGTGAGTAAGCTTTAGTACCACACTGCTGTGCACAGAGTTTCTTACCGTTTCGCCACACTTACCCATTGCAAATGGACAATTTTAAGATGCCTTCACGATGTTGTGACTTACTTAGAGAACTAATAACATGATCAGCAAAATAAATATTTGAAAAATATATTCAATCCGCTAACAATTATTTTGGTCAGCAAATACACAAATTTTGGTCAGCTTAATAAAACATTTCGAAAGCTCTAGAATACGGACCGCGAATCTGAGGCAGATTGCTGGGAACGTCTGGATGAGGATGGCTGAGGACAGAAAGAAATTGCGTGCCTTACGGAGGACCGATGTCCAGCAGTGGTAGAGCGGACGAGCTGTTTGATTGATTGATTGATAGTAATTGTTTGGGTCAGCAGAATAAATAAAAGCAACTCGAGGTCATCAAATAAATCCTACAAAGTCAACAAATCAATTAATTTAATATAAAATGCCAAGTATTTTGCTGATCAGATTTGCTTATATTTTGCTGATCATATTTGCTTATATTTTGTTGATCAAACGATACTTATATTTTCTGCCGACCACCAGTTGCTGCTCAAAAGACTTTTATAGCTGACAAAGAAAATTTTATTCCTGACCAAACAGTAATTAATTGCCAATCGTTTTAATGATGCTCAACTACTAATTATCCTAGGTACTTTGGTTTAGTACTTTGTACTTACACGAAAGAACTTCTTACGAAAAGCAAAATAAGTCAGTGGCAAACCCTGGTCTTCGCTTATACAGGATACAGGCGTGAGTGTGTGGGTTTTAGGAGTGACTACCGTGATAATTTAATGAGAGAACGTCTTGAGGAGAAATAATTTAGAGTTCTGTGGAGGCACAAATGAAATATCAGAAGGTTGCGTAAAAGGTGAAAAGTCTGTTCCTGTTCGAATATTACAGGGATAAACTGGGTTCACACAGGAGGTCACACTCAGATAGAATTTAGAATTAAAATAACTACACTCCTAGAGATATGACTTATCCCAAAGAGGTTCGAGGGACGACTGGCTGGACACAGTCGTCGCGCTTAGTCGTTGCGCTATGTCACTTTGTTGCTAAAATGTTGACTCAGCGTTCTGAGTCCCCACAAGTGTATAATGTAACTTCTTACGAAGAAAATCCTACCCTTCCAGGTACTTCTAGCCATTGAAGAGGATGATGTCAATGTAACCGGCTACACGGCGTGGACACTTATGGATAACTTCGAATGGATTGAGGGTTATCAGTATGTGGAAAAAATACCTGCATATTTACCTACTGAGTATGATGGCCGATGGGGCCGAAAATTTCTCGAATGGAGACCACATATCGGCAAGCGCAGCGTAGGACGACCAGCCACAAGATGGACAGATGACCTCATCCAAGTGGCAGGAAGGCGCTGGATGCAGGCCGCTTCCAACCGGTCTTACTGGAAATCCATGGAGGAGGCCTATGTCCAGCAGTGGACTTCTTGTGGCTGAATGATGATGATGATGATGAGTATGATGAATCTTTGAAGAATTAAACTGAATTAACTAAATAAGCTAAAGTGACAGCAGGCTGGACACATTGGTTGGCTCCCAATTATTTTGAATTTTTCTGTACCTAAATAATAATAATAATAATTTAACAGGGTTGATGTACATTCACTTAACCGTTTAAATAATGTTTTGTTTTATTCATGTGATTTTATGTGTGCAATAAAGTATAAAGTAAGTATTTGCTATTAGTTCCCGTTTCTGTCTTACAGGTCCCAATTCGGTCTCTACGAGGTGGACTTCGAACATCCTGAACGGAAGCGGACCCCGCGCAAGTCTGCCAAGTACTACGCCGGCATCATCAAGGCACAATCTTTACTGCCCGCTCCCAAAGAGGAGTTGTGATTGGATCGAGCACAGCGCTTTGTAATGGAGACTCGCGCAAATATTTTTTTTGTTTTAGGCGCGAGTTTGTAGGCATCAAATATTGATTTTTCTGAATAAATATTTAACGCAGAACTTGCTAAAAGATAAATACTTAATCGTGCTTATTTTTTTATCTACGACACATACTTTTTAAAATATGATATTCTGGTGTTTTTTTGCATGTTCCACGTCTCAAAAACTGCTTCTAGAGACGTGGTATGAAAACGCACCATACACCACAGGCTCAAACTATGGCGTCACAAAATGTAGATAAGTTTATCAATATTTGAGCAATATCGCAAAATAATCTTGATGAGAAACAGTGGGAAAACTTATATGTATAGGCTGCTTATGATGAGCGTTTAAAATACCTTTATTAGAAAATGTTTAGAATTCAATTATTTAATATTATTTAATATTCTTATTATTATTCGAGTAACTTGACTTTTCGCATTTTTCGAGAATTTTTAGACCCTGGAAAACTTATTTTATGTTTTAACTTTGTTCTGTCTTCCACGGTATAAAAACAAAGTGACTAAAATATAACTTTGAAGCAAGGTCCCCATTTCCCTAAATTGGCTCCATGAGCCTTTTAAGCGTGGCTGCATTTCAAACATCCAATTATATTTGACGCGGTTTGATAGCACGACCACCTATCGCATTTTTCAGGGTTTCGTATTCCGACAAGGAACCCTTATAGTTTCGCCATGTCCGTCTGTCTGTCTGTCTGTCCGTCCGCGGCCTAGCGCAAAGACCGGTGGTTCTACTCGTAGGAAGCTGTAATTTGGTATGTGTATACATATTTATCACGCCGACAAAGTTAAAGAATAAAATGTTAAATTAGATATAGATAAATATACATATAAGTATATCTATATTTCCTCAAGACAGTTTGTAGTACCGTGAGGTGAATGTGCACATTAGTCGGGTTCACAGGGGTGTCTCTTCTCAACAGAATGCGGTTTCACGGGCTGATGTTGGTGTGCATACCATGCGAGAGGTCCCGGGTTCGAAATCCGGCTGGGGACAAAAAAACCCCAGGTCTTGGATGTTTACATGTTTGTGATGTCGTTGTTTCTGGTTCCCACGACACAGGGTATCCTAGTGTGGGCCAGAAGCAATGTATGTGCCTGTGTGTAAATGTTATGTTATGTTATGTTATGCCTTTAGTGATTTGGCTTTCCCAAAAAGTGCGAGATATTTGGCTACCAGGAATTTATCGAAGACTATTGAAAAGTGTATCCAGTCGAATGGATCGCAAGATTGGTTTGACCTACTGACATTTTCTTACTCACAGCCCCGTCATCGGATGATAAGAGCAGGTCGCTGACTTCCAAAGTTAAGGAAAATATCTCCATCAGCGGCTTGGACCGGTTGCTCTCGTCGGATGATGGGCCAAGGGGTCGGTCTGGGGGTCACCAAGCTGTAGGTATATAAAGTTGTTAAGTCAAAAGTGCGTGATGGAGATTTGAGTGCGACAATTATTGTGTTGTTACTGGTTGACTCTATGGCACAGCATTCAAAAACCGATTCAACGGACATATTTTCTATACTTTTTAGCTCTTTCCATTCGTTCGGTCTTCTTACTAGGATGCAGGTACCTCCTCTTTTACTGTTTGGTCAAGAGTAGCAAGCAGCTATATGGAAGTCCGGTATTGTGAGAAAGGATTCATGTTCGGACGTCATCAAATGCTCTGTTAGGCATAATATATCTATGTACTTATTATTTTCTTGCAATTCTTGGAGGCTAACCGAGAGAAGATGGGATTTGTTGATCAGGCCGGCTATTTTTTGGTGCATTATGTGCATGATCTTTTTAGTCACGAAAAAACAATTCAGAATCGCTGTTTCTTTGGTTATTATTTATGTTGCATTCATAGTCATCATTACGTAGTATATTCTTGTCTTCGTAATTGTTTAAATCCTGCATCATTTTAAGTAAATCTTGGCAAACTGTTTGCATCCCTCGGTTGTTTAGTTTACCACTCCTGGTGTAGAACATGCTATTGTTGTAGGCTAAGTTTAGGTTCGAATCCAGCACGTTTACGTGTTTGTGTTCTTCTATATCTAGATACAGAAGACTGTTGAAGGTTTCTATTCTCCAATTGAAAAAGTTAGCATATGAGCCACATTTGAAGGTCGGAACGCATAATATTACGTTGGTGTGCTTTATGTTTTGTAGTCTTTCCCTTATGTCAAATATTATATCAATATAATTGTTTGATGTTACGAAATCCTCTTCGCCGATCATGATTACGCAAAAGTCATTTAGCGTGAGTTCTTTGACATTTGCTTCAGCATTTTCGAGCAGGGAAACTATTCCTGATCCAGGTGTTAGATGATGATAGATGGAATACCCTGTCATTGTGTTCTCAATGATTTGAAGCACTTTATTTGTTGTGTTACTGCTCAATATGCATATCTTATCTTTTTGTGGTTGGTTCGACTTTTGTGTTTTTTTTTTGCTGATCGTATCTTTACATCTTGTTTTGTTCCTTGACGACCTTCTTCACACATTTTTGACTTTTTTGTTTCTGCTTGTTTCTTTGTGATATTTAAGTTGGCTTTCTCGGAGCTCGGTAATTTAGCTGGTGTTTCTTTATCTAAATTCATGAGTTCAGTTTGTGTTTCTTTGTCTCTACTTATTCTTTCTTTGTTCTTCGTCATTAGGGTCTGTGTTTACTTTTCTTTTTTGATTTGTTTGGAAGTCTTAGAAGCAGGTGTTTTTTGTCGTATGGATGGTGAGTTTGTCACTTTTTTGTATAACTCATTCTTTTTTATCAGGTCTTCGTTAGTTAGCCGCAAATTATTATTCTCTAGGTTCAGTGCTGTGATTTCTTAATGTGCACTATTAAGTTCTGAAGTTAGTTTTTCAATTGTATACCTAAGTTCCGAATCTCGAATGTCCTCATCGTCATCGGATATATTTGGTAGACTGTTGCTGGTGCCGTCAAGGGTGCGATTAGCAACAGAGCTCTCGTTTAATATTACGAAACGTAATATTTTCAAGAAATTTTTGCATTATTACGTTTACTGTTGTGGAGTTTGGAAAAAACAAAACAAAAAAGTGATTGCACCTGACGATGTCGCCTCTGAGATTCGAACTTGGGCCTCTTGGGAGAGAGACAGCCGCTTTACGGCTCGGCCAAATCTGACTAGAAAAATACTGCAAAAATAGTGGTCTGTTTCTTAGGTAGTCGCTTGGCCGTTATAAATTATGATTCATAGCGAGGGTATTCTGGATTATGTACCGAAAATCTATTTTCGGTTTATTTTACTTATTTCCCACAAATCGTTTATCACTATTTGCTGTTTAGCTATAGGTGTAATAATCCATGTAGGTAACTATCATATCACATTAACTTTCGTGTGATTTTCGGTAGAAATGTTACAATTTGATTAATATCACTTTTATTACTGTATTTATCGTAGGATTTTGTTGACTTCACTTTCACTATTTTATTTCACCCTTATGTTAATGAATAGCTACACTGTTAGGTCAATTAAACTTGTTTGACTAATTTTAAAGATTTTCGTTTACGGAGCTATTAGCACTCGGAGGAAACCACAGACAACGACAACAACTCATTTCACTCATTACAATCATTTCACTCATTTCACTCATTTCACTCATTTCACTCATTTCACTCATTTCACTCATTTCACTCATTGCACTCATTTCACTCATTTCACTCATTTCACTCATTTCACTCATTTCACTCACATCACTCATTTCACTTATTCCATTCATCTAATTTCATTTCGTGAAAATAAACTATTTAATTTAATTCCATTTATTTCATTTAATTTCATTTCCATTTCATTTCATCTCATTTTATTTCGTTTCGTTTCGTTTGTTTCGTTTCGTTTCGTATCATCAATTTCATTTCATTTCATTCGTCATTTAATTAGCCAAAGATTTAATTAGAGACGCATAGACGAGATGGGACGCGATGTGGATAACATTTTATGCAAGTTCTTACAGACCAACAGATTCTCTCTCCAGTTGGACGAGTCTACATTACCCGGCAATGAAGCTCTGTTGTTAGGATATGTTCGATATATCAAAGATGAAAATATGTGCCAAGAACTGCTTTTTGCTACATATTTAGAGACTGATACCAGAGAAGAATCGATTTTTCAGGCCGTGGAACATTTTTTTACTGACAAAGCTATTCATGGAAGAACATTGTTTCTGTTGCGACTGATGGTGCACCGTCTATGGTTGGTCGTCATCGTGGTTTTATAGCTCACTTAAAGCGACAACTGCCTTATCATTGGTCATTCACTGCGTGATTCACAGGCAGTAGTTTTAGTAACAAAAAATCTGTGTCCTAGATTGCATAAGTCTTTACAATATGTAATAAATGCTACCAACAATATTCGAAGCAATTCTTTGAACTCTCGGCTCAGCTATGTGAGAACAACGACGAAGTCTTTACTCGATTACTTCTGCACACTGAAGTTCGCTGGCTATCAAGAGGCTTCTTCAGATCTTCAGCTATTTTTGAATCTGTTTTGGAATTTTTACAAGAAAAAGATCCGAATTTGAAAAAAAAACTGAAAAATTGTAAAACAGATATTTATTATTTGACTCTTGACTCTTTGGAATGTTCAACAAAGTTAATTTACAGCTGCAGGGTGACGATCTTAACTCGATTAAAACAAAATCAATAATATCGGCCTTCGTGGGTAAACTAATCCTTTATAAACAAAATTCAGGCAGAAAAGAATATTCGCAGTTTCCGCATTTGTCAAAATTACCAGAAATGCTTCAAGATGATGACATTTTATTATATGTCACTCACTTGGACGCATTACACAAGGATTTTACGGAGAGGTTTGAGGACCTTTTAAATTTACAAATTCCTCAATGGATAATAAATCCGTACAATACCACAGCCATAGAAGAAGCCATGATAATGCAAGAAAAAAGAGCAAGAAGAGTTGATTACCATCAGCACAGACGAAGAGCTTAAGCAGAAGTTCAACCAAGGCTATCAGAAGTTCTGGTTGCAACGCAACATTGAAACACAGTATCCTACATTGTGGAACATTGCTGAAAAATACCTTATCGCTTTTCCATCATCATCATCATCAACCCATTATGTCCCCACCGAGGGGCACGGGTCTCTTCCCTGAGGAAGGTATAGGCCATACTCCACCACGGGGGCCAAGTCCGGATTGGTGGACGTTTGTAGAGTTGTCAAGCCGCCCTAAGGCCTCTGACTTGGCTTAACGACTGCCATCTATCGACGGCAGCCGGCACCAACAGCTTAACGTGCCTTGCGAAGCACGGAACCGCTCGGAAAAATGCCACTAGAGCGTTAGGCATAGACGGCGACCCATCCATGCACTGAACGCGCCCTGTGTTGCTTAACCTTCGTGATCGTTTACCATCATCATACCTAGTTGAAAAAAGCTTCAGTGTGGTAACAAACATTTTGACGAAACAAAGAAACCGTTTGAAAATCAATGAAAGTGGAGATTTAAGGCTGCAACTCACCAATATTGAACAGGATGTAGCTAGATTGGTAGATAGTCACCAGGTTCATCCATCACACTGAATGTTTTATTTTCTCTTTGCGAATTAATACTTTTTTAAATCTAATTTCCTACCTACTTAAGATTCTTTAAGTACTTAATTTGTAATAATCATTATAAATTAAAGTTGACATTTGCTGAATTGTTTCTTTTTATTTTGTTAAATTTTGATGAGAAAATGAAGTCAACTTTACTCACTTAACCAAGTGCAAAGTTTTCCAATTGGTACGTTAGTACCTAGGTATTTTGTATCAATAGAAAAAAACTAAAGATAGGGCCCCTTATTCATAATAGTCTGCTAACTTAAAGCATTGCTTATTCTCACTCTATCTTCTTCTATTGACCTAAGATAGAATGAAAAATAACACTCCGTAGCAGCTGTTTTAAGTTAGCGGGCCATTATGAATAAGGGGGTTGATCTTAAAAGTAGGTAACTTGGCCATGGGGGTCTAAGGTAACAGTTCATTTTGGAAAAGGGGTCACTTGACCAGAATAGTTTGGGGATCCCTGCTTTAGAGCATAAAAAACCACTTGTACGTTTAAAATATGTCATTTATTATTTCACTCATTCAATGGTTTCATTCCAGACTTATTATCCTTGTGAAAACTCATTGGAAAGTTGCAAAGCAATATTTTCAATCACAATTACAACTCGTCTTTAGGAGCGGGCAGTAAAGAGTGTGCCTTGATGATGCTGGTGTAGTACTTGGCAGACTTGCGCGGGGTCCGCTTCCGTTCAGGGTGCTCGAAGTCCACCTCATAGAGACCGAATTTGCACCTGTAAAACAGAAATTATTGGTGCATTGTGTCTGTGATCAAGGTCTTTGATCTAAGTCGCGGGTCACACAGATCGGACGTGTCGTTCGTGGGAATTGGGAACACCCATTCATGACAGCGTTGCAACGGTGAAAATTTTGCATCCATCAGAGATCAGATCCGTAAGAGATGGCGTCAGTCTGGGTGTATTTCCATGTTTGTGATCTCCTTGCCTGGTTACTCTTGCCCAGGGTATCATTGTATGGAATTAGTATTTATTATCGGTGACAGATCAAGAATAAGGCTCCAGTGACGGTCACTTTGAGGACTTATCATGGTGAGAAGTAAAGTAGGTATTAATTCCACTTACTCGTAGCCATCAGTCCATTCGAAGTTGTCCATGAGCGACCATGCCGTGTAGCCGGTTACGTCGACGCCGTCTTCATTGATGGCCAGAAGTACCTGGAAGGGTTCATATTTCATAGTTAGGGGTCATCCATAGAGTACGCCACACTAATTTCGTGATTTCTTTACCCCTCTCCAATAGTTTTCACAGTTGGTCATATTTGTGAGACCCCCTCCCTATTGTGACGACATATATTTTGCAATTTTACATCTAGAAATTATTAAATTAAAACAGGAGTTACTCTCCGAAATTTGTTTTATATTCACATAAATAACTTTTAAAATATTATCAACAACATATCATTTAAAAAAATTACCAACGATAAACTATTACCTTTATTCCGGAGTCGCTTACTTAAGCTTTTGTCGAAAGAGTCGGAACCGGTTTCGCAAAAATAAAAAAATAAAAACCATAAATAATTAATGATATTTTTGAAATGTTATGTCACGAATCTTAGGCGTGGCGCCCACTGATCTGGCGCCTTAGAACCCTCCCACCCCTTGTCACACAATGTCACACTTTCTCAACCCCCGTATTGTCCCCCACGACAGACGTGTGACGTATTTTATCCCTTACCGATTCTGTTACTATGACCACAAATCATTATTTAGATAGTACCTACTCAGAACACATCAATTCTATCGATGAAGTCGCCAATCCGCGGTGGGTAAATCCAGTATCATCATCATCATCAGCCATTTGACGCCTACTGCAGGACATTGGCCTCCCTCCCAACCACGACCTGGTTACGGTGGCAGGCGGTCGCTGGATGCGGGCGGCACAAGACGGGGAAGCTTGGAAATCCAGTATAACACGGGCACAATATCTGTGCACCTCGCTGGAATGCGATGCCCCTCCCGCTGAGCCCTTCACTACGCTGCGCTCGCCGGTCGCATCAATACAGTTAGCAGCTTCGTTGCTGATACGCATCTTGATTTAACGTCATCGAGCCAGGTGCACAACTTTACTATTGCAACCATTCACAATATATGTGCACCTGCTTTCTGATTATTCTTGCTCACCTGTTTTAAGTAGGTCGCGTAGTAGTTTACCCTCGCGTCATCGTTCAAATTACGGCCTTTTGAGGAGTACCCGTTCTCCGTGATGATGACCTCAATGTCTCCGTACTGCTTCTTAAACCATTTCAGGGACTTGCGGATGCCTTCCGGGTATTCCTATAAGATTTGCGACGAAAGAGGCATTTAATTTTGTGTAGTTTCAGGAACATACGGCGGTTTATTCCTGTCATCCGTACAGAACATGAGACAAACTCCGAAGTATCGAAAAACGTTGGGCACCCATTTAAGGGCACTTTAGAAATATTTATTACATTAACAAAAAAACTGAAATAATAAATAACCAACAACCCGACTGCTGAGCATTAACTACTAAGCAGGCGGGACCAACCTAAGTAGTTACATTGCTGAATTTAGGTCCCGTCTGCTTAGTAGTTAATGCTCAGCAGTTGGATTAATGCTCAGCAGTTGGATTGTTGGTTATTTTTTATTTCAGTTTTTAATTTTTGTCTTTTTTGTGATTTTTAATGCTGACTTATTTATAGCAATCGTAGCAAGTGGCAGTCCCTGGTCTCTGCCTACCCCTCTGGGATACAGGCGTGAGTTTATGTTATGTTACTTATTTATAGCCTATGACACCCGTGTGCTGATGTTTTACATACATTACACGTGATTGGCGTAGTTAAATAAAATTAAGGACCGAGTATAATCAATTAAATATAACAGCGCCATCTAGGGACCCATGGTTGTACTATAACGTTACTTAATAGCGATTTTTGGTTTTTGTTTCTTTTCTATTTCATTAATCCTAAATTAATATAGTCTATGACACTCGCGCTTCTTCGTCAGAATCTGACCGTTGGTTAAGGAGTTATGAGGAAACATAGAATCGGACATACGTACATACATACGAGTTAAATACATTACCCTCCTTTTGGGACTCCGCCGCAGTCGGGTAGAAAGCGTTCAAAGCGACAGACATTGCCATAAGCATCTATATTGTCCATAACAATGTTATCGGTAACATAAATATAATGCCACATAGCACTGTAAAAAAATTATTAAGCTGCCCGCTCCCCAAAATAGTTTCCTTCTCTATACTTAAATTGGCCATTTGGTCCTAACTATTCTTTTAAATTTTAGTACAAGAACATGTTAAGTTAAGAATTGCGAATTAAAAATACTGCCAAAGCTCACAGCTTTGCTACGTACCTACAATGGCCCAACCATGAAGCTAAGTGCGGAAATCTCAGGTCTAACTAACTAAGTAACTAAGACTGCCAATTAAAGTTGCTATACGTAAAATTATACAGTCTTATTTATAAAAACACAGTTCCTTAACATGCCGATTAAAATAGTCTGCGGTGGAGATTTTATTATTATTATTATTAAATCCTTTATTGCATATAAAACAGAAAGTTTTGCACATAGGCGAGCTTAATGCTATTTAGCATTATCTACCAGCTAACCTAAGTTTTGATGAGAGCATTATCAGGTATTGCAACTTACTTAATATTAAATATACTTACTTACTTACTCAGACCTAGATATATAAAATATAATAGGGGGGAAATATTACACAAATACAACATAATAATAAATAAATACTGGATACAATAAATAAATACATAAACCTACAGATTTAGGAAAGATATTGTGAAATACTTATAATATAATAAATTAAGACAAATGCTGGAGATTTAGGTAGTGGCGATAGACTTTGGTTTTGAATATTTCAAGCGATGGGGCCTGTCGGATGTCTAGAGGCAAGCTATTCCAAAGGCGAATTGCTGTCACAGTGAAGGAGCCTGAATAACCAGCCGTATTATGCTCGGGGGTACGGAGATGCAATGCTCGGGAAGGTCGCAGAAGGCGACCCTCACTGAGGAGGAACTCGAAACGTCCTCTGAGGTAAGAGGGGGAACAGGGGTTATTAAGAATACCATACAGAGTGGCGAGAATGTGAGCATTCCTGCGGGAACGGATGTTGAGCCACTTCAGCTGATTACGATAGGAAGAGACATGGTCAAACTTACACAGTCCAAATATAAGACGGATGCAAAGGTTGAGCAGTCTGTCGAGTTTGCTGAGCAGCTCCTCAGTAATGTCGGGATAACAAACGTCAGCATAATCGATAATACAAGGGAAAGTCGTAACCACAGATTAAATAAACTGCCTCTAGTACTCCTAGTACTTTAATCGCGTTTTAATAAATAAGGCTGTTAGTGTGTACAGTGTATTTTAAAGATCCCCCGTACAGAAAATTGCAGCCCCCAGTGGGAATCGAACCCACGGCCTCTGTTTTGGTAGCTAGACCAACGAGGCAGTCAAAAGCAAACATCTGATTTAAAGAAAATTTTACACTAAAAGAGGATAGGAACCGATCAACAACAAAGTTAAACAAAAGAAAGAAAGAAATATTTAACATGAAGCAATAAAATAATGTAGGTACAAACATAACATAAATTCACGCCTGTATCCCAGAGGGGTAGGCAGAGACCAGAGACTGCCACTTGCCACGATCCCGGCAGATCACTTTCGCTTTCTGAACATTCATTCGTCGTTGCATGTACTCACCGGTTTCGGGTACTTTTAAACCTTACTTTACATTTTTAATAATATAGGGAGGAGTAACTAAATCCAGAAGTCCAAAAAAGCGGTTGTAGCGGAGCGGTAGAACGCCGGCTTCACATTCGGGAGGTCGTGGGTTAAAACCCCGGGGAATGTACCAATGACCTTGTTTTCTAAGTTACGTACATTTGTGAATTTTTAGTACCAATACCACTCGCTAAAAGCGAAGGAAAACATCGTGAGGAAACCCGAGTGCCTGAGGTGTTTACATACTTCAGCGTTTGAAATTGAATTATATAAAAACTAATTCCAGGAGGAATCAGAGTAGACCACTAATTTTCAAAATCAAAGAATATTGAAGAAGACCCGTTTTTCTACTGCTTCTCCTATACCCGAAGGTTTGCTGGAAGAAATCTCTTACAGAGATAAGCTCGCCTTTGTACATGTAATTTCTTATGTAATGTCCTGTTAAAAGTCTTGTGTGCAATAAAGTATAATTAAGTATAATTAAGTAATTAATATCCTTTTGCATCAACTGTGTTTAGGCTTACTCTGTAACCTACTTAGTAAAAAGCAAATTAATGAATAAATTATTATGATTAATCAAACTGGATACAAACCCAGAACCAAGAAGAGCTAGTCTCCGGCCAATCGGGGGCGACAGTCAAGACTGCGCCTAGCTCGGGCACGCCTTCAAAGGGCCATAGCCCAGGCACCTCTCCTGGCTTCGCAACCCTCACTAGCCGGCTGGTGTAGTGGTTCATCCCGAGGTAGTCGTAGGTACCTGCGCAATGTCAAATGTCTATAGTTGGTGCCCGCGGGTCGCGGATTATGTAGGACTTACATAAGCAGCCTATACCGGGTGGCATTTTAGTCAACTGCCAAACTTTAACGGGGCGTTTTACTCATAAATATAAACAACTTTTACTATGGGGCCAAACGTACATAAGATAGAAGCAGTACTGCACCAAATGTATTTATTTTTTGCTCTGATTTGTTTGGCCCCATAGTAAAAGTTGTTTGTATTGACGAGTAGAAAGATCCCTCAAAGTTTGGCAGGTGAATAAAATGCCACCCGGTATACGTCCCATGTAGGACACAGGCCTTCTCTCAGGGGGAGAGAGGACTTGTTAATTAAATGAAATTAATTATTCGAAAAGATGTACGAATAACCTGTACACATATAGATATAATTCTAACAAAAAAGGCTGTTAGGTACATAGATAACAAGGCTCGCAGGTTGTAAATTTATGCAGGTATACCCTTCTTCATACGTCACCGTTGAGACGAATTTCTACATCTTGTGGTATCATCTCCTGTCGGCTATCATTGTGGCCACTGTGACCCGTGATTTGACGGCTGGGAACAAATCGATGGTGCCTACCTGGAACTATTCAAGGTTGTCTGAAAGAGATCGCTTTTAGCCATAAGACATTTATCTAGTCTTATCTATTTAGCCAAGTTTTGTAGCCGGTGAGGGTTGTCATATCTAAACCTGGGCCCTATTTCGTGGTTTCTTGACTTTCGATGTACATTCCAAGCTCCATTCATCCATGGATTAAAAAGTAGGAAGACTTGGATACATAATATATTCATATTCATGTTCATTTATTATACTTATAAATCAAATTGTCCTATTTAACTATGAATTGTAGCTCTATTAAACGCAGCCATTCAAATTTCTAGACTCAAAACTCGGCTGACAAAAAACACTCAGCTTTTTGCTGACAGTAGGTACATGACCCTTTTGATTTGGTACTGGCAACCCCACATACTTATTTTGAAGATAAATAGCCCTCAATCTCATCTTGGTAACGTATGAAGTAAGGTTACTGACGACCGGCTCACTGCCTCTCAAGCGCAAAGCGCACTAGATTAGCATTTATCTAGCTCGTCTTCTTCCGATATTATACATCTCACTGCAAGGCATAAAGGCTTCTCTCAGAGAGAGTTACGCGTAATTAACGCGGGTGCCGACTGTGCATAGATGGAGTGAATTATCTTCTTAGAAACGTAGAGACGGCAAGTCATGCCAAGAGATTTTCTCGTGAATCAGCCGCCAGCCCGATCCCACTGACCTCTAACCAGCTTCTTCTCCTCATTAGTGAAAGGTGGCAATATGGAGCGTCTGTAGCCCTTCCGTTCGCTGTATTCGCCGAGAGCCTTCTCAATTGATGGAGGCCAGCCGCCCTCCTTAGAGAAAATGGGGTGGTGGTAGAGGCCGTACTGGAAAAAGAGCACAATTATTTGGTACCTAACCCACTTAAACATTTCCATGGTCGGCTCCTATATTATGCCCATAAATCCTGAATGATCGCAATCGTCTAAATAATAACTGTCAAATTACATACTAATTGCTATGGCAAACGTCAGGATTCATATAGGATGCGGCGAGGATTAGATTATATACCTAATATACTATTGGAAAGAGAATGGACAAAACTATGACCTGACTGGGTTGGGTTGGTTATGACATACTAGCTGTCTCGGCGAACTTTGTACCGCCAAAGAATCCGTTTATACGATTCTTGCACGCCATCTATTTTTCAAACACAACGTTCGCTCGCACCACGCCATCTATTTTAAACTTAAAACGAGAACGCCTTACTGGGATATCAAGTATCATTATCATTATCATCACCAGCGCTTTGACGCCCACAGCAGGACATAGGCCTCCCTCATGATTTTCATAACCATGAGGGGTTTTGCCACAATCGCCACGCTTGGCAGGCGGGTTGGCAATCGCAGAATAAGGTTGGAATTTAAGGAAGACGCTGCTGCCCGTCTCCTGGTCATTTATTTGCTTAGTCGCCTTCTACCACGTCCACGGGAGGAAATGGAGTGACGCTATTCTTAATCCAGCACCACACAGGTGTGCAATATCAAGTATGCAATGTCTCAATTCAGGTCTTTGTCCATCTGTACGCCAAGCTTCATGTAAATCCGTTTAGCCGTTATTCCGTGATTGAGTAACAAACATCCAAACATCTAAACATCTTCACAAACTTTCACATTTATAATATTATATTAATAGGATACACTACATAAACTAGGTTGTTAACTCACCCCATATTCGGCAACCAGCTCTGTCAATTTCTTATCAGCTGGCGTGGCTGGTTCATACCATATGAAGACGTTAGCCAAGGATACCTTGCCTGGAATAGAAAAATAGGACCCATTTCACCAAACATAAGATCGGAGGGTGGGTCTTCGTGCGTGCGTGCAAGTGTGTGAATTATTGAACAAAACAAACAAGTCTTAGAACATAAAACAAAAGTTGTTGTAATCGGCAAACTCTAACCGTTTTATATTAACATAATAATCTGCTTTACAATATTAACAAGTTCATCAAAGTAATTATCAATGAAATTTGTAAAAATATCTGCGAATGGAACCTTCCCTTTTTTGTACAATAAAGAAAACCTCACCCCTCAACACTCACCATGTTGCGTCGGCTTGTACTCCCTATCGTATAGTCTCCAGGCCCTCGCATGGGCCAGCATAACGTTCTTGATGCACAAGTAGTACCCCACTTCTGGACTATGGACCCCGGGGGCCATAAGACCCCTGTGGTAGCCAAGGGAGCAGAAGGTTATGGGCTCATTGATGGTCAGCCAGGTCTGCACTCGGTCCCCGTAAAGGTCGAAAACGACCCTGGCGTAGTCCTCGAACCAGTCCACTATGAGGGAGTTGGTCCATCCACCTGGAAATCATGGAGGTCTAAGGTGTCAAGCAAATATCGCCCAGTAGACACCTACATTCCAATAAGCCTATACTCTCTCTCTCTCTCTGAGAGAAGGTATATGCCCTACAGTGGGGCGTATACTAGGCTGAATTATTTATATTCAATTGTTACTATTTGAAACTAAGAAGAAAGCGGACCTAGGTCCTTGACACCGTAAAAAAAAACATGCCAAGTGCGAGTCGGACTCGCGTATGAAAGGTTCCGTACCATTATCTATACAACATTCGACAAAAATCGAGACAAAATATATTAGGTACATTGAGAACAGCCCCATCAATAGAAACCAACATGAAGCGTTTAACATTGACATCTTTATATTATGGTATTTAATTTTTTTGTGTATGTTTATATAAGCAGCCTATATACGTCCCACTGTAGGGCACAGGCCTTCTCTCAGAGAGAGAGTATGGGCTTAATCACCACGCGTGCCCACCGCGGATTGGCGATTTCAAGCGCTGAGGTATGTGAATAGCTCAGACACCCAGGTTTCCTCACGATGTTCTCCTTCACGGTTAGCGAGTGGTATTGCTACTATAACTTCACAAATGTACATAACTTAGAAAGAAAAGTCAGAGGTACATGCCCGCACTGGGAATCGAACCTGGGTCTCCCGCTTCCGAGTCCAATGTTCTACCCACTAGGCTATCACCGCTTTGTGTGTGTATGTTTACATTGTTATTATTATATTATTACATTTTTTTTATTCGTTTAATGTGCACACATTTTTCTCTTTAAAATCATCGTCTCACAACTGATCTGGTTGGCTGGAAGAAATTTCTATAGAAATAAGCTCGCCTATGTACCCGTTCTTATTGCTTTGTTTTATGTGTAACTCTCTCTCTGAGAGAAGGCCTGTGACTTACAGTGGGACGTATATAGGCTGCTTATGATGATGTGTAACATATTTCTTTCTTGTGTACAATAAAGTATAACAAATATAACAAGACATTTAACGACATGACATCGGCGCTTTGAAGGTTACATAGATGGCCGCTAGATGGCGAGCGCTGTCTTTAGACATCGTTTGTTGAATGGGAGCCCCCCTTATATATTTATTTTATTTTGTTTTTAGTATTTTTGATCATAGCGGCAACAGAAATACCTCATCTGTAAAAAAAATCAACTGTCTAGCTATCTCGGTTCATCAGATACAACCTGGTAACATACAGCCAGACAGAAAGACAGACGGACAGTGGAGTCTTAGTACTAAGGACAGTCTCCTTCAACTTAATATACAAGGCGACATTTCAGTTGGCCAGCCGCGTTTCCGAAAACTTTGATTCAATTTTTAGCTATTGCCCGCGACTTCATCCGCATGGAATGAGTCATTTTCGGGATCAAAAGCATGCTATGTCTTCCGGACTCAAACTATCTCCATACCAAATTTAATCTAAATCCGTTCTGCCATTATTGCGTGATTGAATAGCAAACATCCAAACACCTCGTGGCGCAGTGGTAGTGCATCTGCATACCATGCGAGAGGTCCCGGGTTCGAATCCCGGCTGGGGACAAAAAAAAACCCCAGGTCTTGGATGTTTACATGTTTGTGATGTCATTGTTTCTGGTTCCCACGACACAGGGTATCCTAGTGTTGGGCCAGAAACAATGTATGTGCCTGTATGTAAACGTTTATGTTTTTTTATGTTTTATCTTCACAAACATTTTACATTTATAATATTACTAGCTGTCCCAGCAAACTTCGTACCGCCACAGAATCGGTTTATACGGTTGTTGCACAATGCAATCTATTTTAAACTTCAAATAAATATTAAATACATATCAAGTATGCTTTGTCTCAATTCAGGTCTTTTTCTATCTGTGCGCCAAGTTTCATGTAAATCCATTCAGTCGTTATTGCGTGATTGAGTAACGAACATCCAAACCTCCAAACATCCAAACATCTTCACAAACTTTCGCATTTATAATATATTAAGTAAGATATCATCATCATCATCATCATCATCAGCCATTTGACGCCTGCTGCAGGACATAGGCCTTCTTCGTGGTTTTCATAACGATGAGGGGTTTTGTCATAATTGTCACGCTTGGCAGGCGGGTTGGCGATCGCAGTATGCGGTTGGAATCTCAGGAAGACGCTGCTGACCGTCTCCTGGTAATTTATTTCCTTAGGCTTCTACAACATCCACGGAAGGAAATGGAGTGACGCTATTCTTAATCCGGCGCCACACGGTCGGCGCATACGATGGCACATACAGAAGTATATTCGCCTTAAATCTGCAGCAGCGGCTGGATGAGGATGGATGAAAGAATTGGCGTGCTTGGGTAAGGCCTATGTCCAGCAGTGGACAAGTAGGGGGTGATTAATAGATTTGACTGATTGAAGCTAAGAATTATTTAGAAGCCTTCATGCCATCTTACCAAGATCCTGGAGGTTCTGTGGCAGATCCCAGTGGTACAGGGTAACCACAGGTTCGATTTCAGCTTTAACCAGAGCGTCTATGAGGTTGGAGTAGTAGCTCGTCCCGTCTTTGCTGATGTAGTTGTCGAAGCCTTTTGGGAGGATTCTGGTCCAGGATACGGAGAACCTGTCAAGAAATGTGGAATATAAGAAAATATGAAATATTTATTTCTTCAAGAGAAGGTCTTACCTAACAAAATCCTTTAGTTGAAATAAAGAGAGATCAGCAACCAAAATCACTTGTTAAAGATCTACAGAATTAAGCGGACATAGTCCAACGGTAGAACGCTAGCCTTACATTCATGAGGTCCTGCTTTCGAATCCCTGGCATAAAAGGCGAACTTCCGACACACACACCAGTCAACGCCCAGCCCAAGTCGTAAGACTTAGAAAGCTGAAATTTTGCACAGAAAGTCCTTTAATAATAGATAATATACGAGATAAGAACGGATTTTAAATATTTAAATCCCTAAAAGGGTGAAAAAGGGTGTCTACGTTTGTACAGCGAGTAAAATTTTTGTGGTCGGATTCTCACGAAACTAAGAAGAAATATATTTTAATATAATTAATGAAACACGTATTTCTCAGTTTTCCAAAATTTAGCCTTTAAGGGGATGAAAAGGGGTGTCAAAGTTTGTATGGGAAATAAATTTTTGGTGGTCGGATTTACCTGAAACTTTATAGAAATGAACATTAACAAAATTAATGAAATACGTATTTTTCAGTTTTTCTAAATTCAAGCCATAAGAGGGTGAAAAGGGGTGCCAAATTTTGTACTGGAATTTAATATTTATGGTCGGATTTTCTCGAAACTTACAAGAAATGTACTTCTATAAAATTAATGAAAGATGTATTTCTCAGTTTTTAAAAATTCGGTCCCTAAGAGGATGAAAAGGGGTGCCAAAGTTTGTACAAGAAGTAAAATATTTTTAGTCGAATTTTCTCGAAACTTAGGAAAAGTGTACTTCAGTAATCTCATTCTTTGCTGGTCATTTTGTCACAAAAACTGATGCAGCTGGGCAGCTCAGCCGCGGGGAGTGGAGGGAAGTGGGTGAAGCGACGAAACTAACAATCGCAAGGAGCCTGTGAGACTACATGTCCATAATTAAAGGTTAAACCAACGGCCGTGTGACCCGGCACAGCTCCACCCGCTTCTCGAACGAATCGATGATTGCTAAGACATTACCGATAGAAATGCAGACCCATCTCCTTAGCCATCTCGATGTCCCTCTGCCATCGGTAGTAGGAGTCGCATGCCACATCGCCGTTTTCTCCGTTCAGGATTTTGCCCTGAGTGTGGGAGAAGACGTCCCAAATGTGTGGAGTCTTATCTGAAACCGGATTAAGGGTAAAGCGTAAATTATAGGAACGAAATTTAAAATCGCAGTACCCACTCTGGACAAGTAGATTTGATTAGAACTCTTTAATGTACATGAACATGCGTCTTCCCAACGCATTGGTCTCCGGATGAACTTGGATAAAACCAAGTTCAATGAACACGTAAGTCCGGAGCCAATTGCAGTTCAAGGCAGCATTCTCGAAGTTGTTAAGGAGTATGTTTACCTCGGGCAAACCATGCAGTTGGGTAAAAACAACTTCGAGAAAGAGGCCAATAGAAGAATACAGCTGGGCTGGGCACCTGGGCAGCTTATGGGAAACTACGTTTATTCTTCACATCGCCAATCCCACAGAGTCTCAAGACGAAAGTCTTCAATCAGTGCGTCCTACCCGTCATTACATATGGTGCCGAAACGTGGACACTCACGGTGGGGCTGATCCACAAATTTAAAGTTGCTCAGCTTGCTATGGAAAGGGCTATGCTCGGGGTTTCTCTGAAAGATGCTGAAGTGGCAGTGGGCCGGCCATATCATCCGAAAAACTAATAACCGATGGGGTAGACGAGTTCTTGAGTGGAGACCGCGGATCGGTAGACGTAGTTTAGGACGTCCTCAGACTCGGTGGAGCGATGATCTTCGCAGGGTGGCTGGCAAGAGCTGGATTAGAGTAGCCGAGGACTGTGCTCAGTGGCGTGCAATAGGAGAGGCCTATGTCCAGCAGTGGACAAGCATAGGCTGATGATGATGATGGTGATTATTGTACATGAATCAATTAATCAGACCGTAATAGTCCACTGTTAGTCCACTGCCTCCACTTAGGCACGCCACTTCCTTCTTCATCCTGCCTCTGCCAAATCTGCCTCAGATCGCGTCGGTCCAGCGAGCTGGTGGGCATCCTACGCTTCGTTTGCCAGTTCGTGGTCTTTACTCGAGAACCATACTTGTACATACATATCGGGAAATAAAACATTCATTCTTGGGATGAATAGAACTAAAAGATGGGGAAAGTAGGTAGGTATTAACTGGTTCCAATGCTGTTAGGATACGACCTTTTGGAGTTCCGTTACGCGACATTGATGACTTGTAGGGTCAAAAAAACCGTCAGGTGAATAATATTAATCAGTTAATTTATTTCTTTGCAAGTATCAAGGCGACTAAAAGCTCTTACCAATCTAGAAACTTCGGGAAGTACCTAGAAAGACGTCGAAGGTACTAGAAAACTATAGAACATTTCAGAATATCTTCTGTAAGTACCCAGAATATCATCGTTTCATAAATAGGTTCTAGAAGACTATCGAACGTTCCAGAATGTCTTTCTATCTCTGTCTAACAGATGGCTCTGTCTCTTTCTAGCACATAGATAACTCTGAAAGCTCCTCTTGTCTCTACATCCACAAGTACCTATCAAGGAATCTATCTGCACCTAGCATCTAGATTATTCTACACAGTTCGACTACACTCTCGCCGTCCGTAACAAATATAATTTATATATCTCGACATTTGACATACTATACTTGATATACCTAGTTCTAAGTTTGACATGCATTATTATAGTTTTAATTACTTATAGTGATTTTGACAATTCTAATTTGCTCTGTTTTATTATTGTTATTGATCATGTAATAATAATTAATTAACAATTAACGATTTCCATAATTTTTTTTTTTTGACATCTGACATTCCAATTTTCTCGGTTTTATTGTAATATTAACCCATTATAATTAAGTAACGGCGCTCTCTCCTACCAAAAATTTGTATGTCTACAATGACAAAACATGCAGAACAATTATTTATTTTTGTACCATCTATGCATACTCATGTTTCACAAATAAATATCTTTATCTTTAAAAAGAAATACTTCCGTTGAGTTGTATTCGTCACTCACGCGTGTCACGCGCTTTCCCTTGAATGTTAGTTACTCAATCACGTTAGAACGGCGGAACAGATTTGGATGAAATGAAGAACCAGTTTCTGATATTTACGTATATAGGTAGAAATGAGATGGGATCCACGCGACGGATATCGCAAACGTGGCCGACCCAAGCGGACAGATGGCGGAAGGAACTGACGACCTTTCTACCGGGTTGGCAGGAGGTGCCCATGAATAGCGAAGAGTGGAAAGCTAAAGGGAAGGCCTTTGCCCAGCAGCGGAACACAAATGAGGCCACATAAATAAAGTAGTGAGATGTATATAGGTAGGTACTTACCGCTGACATTCCAGGCGCCTTCGATTTGGTAAGTGGCTGTAGCGGCGCCGAACTTGAACCCCAGCGGGAACTGCTGGCCATGGGCCGCCGTGGCCACTGCACTGTTGTTAGAAAAAGGGTATTCATTTAAGAGCATGGGTGAGATTTTCAGCGGCGCCGTTTGAATCACTGCCGAAATATTTAAAAAAAAATCTGCAAAAAATACCACACATAGTTTGGATGTTCATCTACCTGGAGAGCATGTAAATTTAAAAAAAAAACCTTCAAAAATATATTGAAAAAAATCTAGAAGGCCTCAAATCTGATATTCCGTGGCGCGGCCCTCACCGGAATCTAACATACATTGGTAAATTGCTTAAAAAGTAAGCCATACTTTTACGATTAAATTATGTCCCGTATTAAAGATTAGTTAATAGTACCTGTAAATTAAATTCCACATAAAATAAGACAGTAGTACAGTACTAAGACAGTATACAAAATTATGTTTTCTGAGTGTCCGGCACCTACGCCTGATTGCGGTGGCACTTATGAGCCATGGTATACGTCATTCAAAAAGCATCATACATAACTAATTGGTTCTCACTCGAAGGTTGTATCTTGTTTTACAATTTTCTTATCCATATATTTTTTGGTGAATCAAATTGTTACGAAGTCCTGGATAAAAAATACAAAGGCAGAGAAGCAGGGTCTTTTCTAACTACGCGCTATTTACCATGCAAATTAGGAAATAGCTGAAAATAGCCAATAACATAGTTAGAGAGAAACAGAGATTCTGTGCTGATCCTTACATCTACAAGATGATCAAACAGCAGGAAAAGTTAGAAGCATTTGAGAAATTGATACTAAACGTCTATGGAACATTTATTTTGCAGCGCAATATATTTATCAAAGACTTCGAAAATGTTGGTGGCCACCATAATTTTAATACTAGAAATAAACATAAATTGTCATTTCCACTATTTAGACTTGCAAAAGTTAACACATCCTTTATGGGGCACTGTATAAGGTTCTACAACAAAATTCCTCAAGATATATTAGAGTTACCTCCAACGCGATTTAAAAAATGTGTTAAGCACATTCTGTGCAAAAAGGCTAACATCAAGGATTATTTAGAAGACAAAGATGTTTGGCATTAAACAGTAGATTAATATTATTTAAAGGACGATTGTGACTAGTGTTCAACACATTCATGACTAATATTTTAAGTTGAAAACTCTGTTAATTAAGTTAAAACGTGTTTTGAAAAGAATAAATGTGGAGTTTCTTTGTTAGCTTCTTCTCCACATAATCCATTAATTGTGAAACTAACAACTTTGACGTTCATTAAGTAAACATTCTGTTTTTACAATGAATAAAAATATTTGAATTGAATTGAATTGCGCCGCTGAAAAAGAGTCCTTTCTCAGCCGTCGCTAAAAGTCAGTAAAATTCTATTTTTACCAAAGCGGGTATTTGTAACGCTGATATATGAAATTTGGGCTGCCGTGGCACACTCATATTATGGCCAAGTAGTGCCATATAATTCACGTTTTTTTACATTATTTAAATTGAGAATTTTATTTATTATGTAATTGTTATGATGTATTTCTAATCTATCTGTTTATCAACACAAAGGCCATGTTCAAAGATAGGACTGTGTCGGAGTCGAACTTCGTTAGTGAGATGGCCTTAATCTGCTTAGGAATATGTCTACTTGACGCAGACTGTCATTAGCCAGCAACTTATTAAAAAACCAGCCTACAAGAAAAATCTAGCTTGGTTGGGCTGCGTTCGGTAAATTGCGCCAGTTGTTATCCTCGGCCATTACAAAGTCTCTAAAATATCTTGCCGGTAATGATTAACGGAACAAAAATATGAACAATGATAATAAGACTAGTCCACCGATTTATAGTTTCTCAGCTTTCTAAAGTTGTCCCTATGAAATAATTGTGGGTTAGTCATATCTGCCGAAAAACTGTTAACCAATTAAGTCAAAAGTTTTTGCTGACAAACACAGCATAAGAAGCCCGCCACCTCTTCAATCCGACGATATCAGGAACAATGGCGAGAGCTAGATGAAAATTATGCATCTCCGGGAATGTCCAAAAAGGCGACTACGTCCTACGATTATTTTTCTGATTTCGATGCACTGTTTTCTGATTTCAGTGTAACCTGAAATCGGTGCTTGAAATATTTATAAGTTTAACTTCTGGAAATCTAATTCGTTTCCCATACCACACAATAATAATTCCGTAAAGCTAAACAATCGACCACTGAAATCAGACGTCCCCCCAACTGGAGAAATGCTCTTTAAAAGCAAATTTTCAGTTTAATTTGGTTAAATTATCGGAACTGAAAAAATCACATTTTCACGTTCTACGGTTTTTTAAAGATCAAACAAAATTAAATCACTTCCCACAAGCCAAACATTGGAGTTCTCAATTTATTTATTTTTTAGTTATCTAAACTGTAAAAAAACGGATTTTCACCTTCTACGTTATTTTACTAATATATTGTGTGTCGTTGGGTACCCACTTACCAGACAAGCACGATCGTCAGCTGCACCGACATTGTGTACTCTGGCTAGGCAAAGGGGAGACGACGCTTATATGGAGAGTAAACTCCCTACAAATTGGTGAGGCTGAGAGCTGAACTTCCTCTATCGATAACAGGCAAATATATGAAAATATATTATTTGAAACTGTATTGAAAATAAGTTTAAGGTGTTTATTGCGTGGGCCTGATAAGAATTAGTAATTAAAACTAAATATTAAGGAAAAAAGGTTGTTAATATTTCGGTTCGGGTAGAGGGCCTACTCACCGAACGACGGCCAGTTCCCGGCCACAACTGCCGGCCAGTAACTGCCTTCGTCCACCGTCCATCTTCCCGTCTAGCTAGATGTCCCGCCTATCTCCACTTAAGCTTCGTGATTCGTGTGCACACGTCTTCCACTTTGGTCTTCTGTTGAATTACGACGTTGCGCACACGATCACTAAGAGAGATGCCTAGCATGGGTTGGTGACATTAAGAAGACGGCAAGAGGGCAACGGACAAGATTAGCAGGGGACCGGCGAGGTTAGCGTTACGGTGAAGAGGCCTATGCCCAACAGTGGGCGTCTTTCATAGATGTCTTTGTATATAAATATTTCGGTTCACTCAAGTGAAAATTTCACTGAGTGTAAAATTTTTTTTTTAATACTTAAAAATGGGTTGATGACGCGCTGTTCGATCCTTTTTTAATTAGGTTTAAGGGCTGCTGGTTTATCGGGCATGCTGTTCCGTTTGCACAATCCAACACTTTTCGTGAGTTTAATAAAATTAGTATGCTTTTGGTAAATGTGGTCAGTAGCCCTTTTGGCATAGATACTTTATAAAAAAATCAAAATTTTATCTGCTACCTACCACCTATAAATTTATAAACCTATGCACACAAACACCTACACACATTATAGTAATTTACTAGAAATAATTAACTACGTACGAAGTTGAAATGTTTTCAAGCATAAGATTTGGTGTCAAGTTGTTACCGAGTGGAGCGCCAGCGATTGCGCTCCTATGAAACGAAATTCAGTACAATGCCTAGTACTAAATTCAATGAGTGCGAAAGAGAAACATTGGAACGGCCCGGTACGTGAAACAAAAGATTTCATATGAGAAATGAGCCTAATCTGGAGCGCCGCTCATGCGCTACGTTGCCAAATGGTGCGAGGTGACAATGCGGTGCACGCACAGTGCAGCTAATTTTGAGATGTTGCCGATCTTATACGTAAACAAACAAACGCGTCCCACCAATCTAATCAAGTAATCACATCGATCACTTTTCGCGCGAATATCTACGACAGTTTTGTGTTATTCCGCTATTTAAATTAGTTTCTGTGCGTTATTTGTGCTGAAAATGGCAATGTATGTTATATTAAAAACTGTGAAAAGACTTTAGAAAAGCGTCTTGACCTAAAATCAAAGGCGCCACCACGGCCTGAACTCGCCCTGACAGCGTATGTTTAAACCCGAACAAGTTGCCCAACTAGCAAGACTTTTCAATCTTTTTGTGAACACCCATAAAATAAAGTCACGAGCCGCCTCTGGAACTAAGCCTATTTTCCATGTTTTTCTATATTGGGACCCCATTGAAGCTTTGCATCAATTGTGATACCTAGAAATATAGTTTCTTCTACAAGGTCTAGTTTATCATTCCCCAGTATAGAGTGTTCTCTATTTATCTATCAATCTATCTATAACATTGCTGTCAACTATTTTGACATTTGGTAGAATAAACTTTACATTTTGTCTTTTTTGAATACAACAATAAGTTATTAGAAGTAAAAAAATGTTACAGATATAGCAATGACAAAAAAAAAGATACAATTGGCGGCCTTATTTCTAATAGCAATTTCTTCCAGGCAACCTCATATCGGAGATTTGCCAAAGGAGAAATAGACACGGTAGTACCTTATAATTAAAGGGAGCACTATTTGTATTGTCAAGGTAATTTTCTTGTCCCTTAATTTTAATAAGTGACGTGTTATCTGCAAATAATACTCTCTGATATGTTTTGAAACATGAACGGCAAATCATTTACATATACGAGGAAAAGGAACGGCCCCAAAATAGATCATGTGGCACTCCCATCTTAACATCCGACCCTGACGATTTAGTCCTATTTATGTCAGCTTTTCGAACCCTCCCTTCTAAATATGATCTCATAAGTTTTAAGTTTTTCCCATTTATTCCGTAGTGTTTCAATTTTAAAAGAAGTGTTTTATGGTCTACGCAGTCAAATGCCTTCGATAAGTCACAGAAAACGCCTATAGCATCCTTCCGATCCTCCCATGCACTAAATATATGTTTAACTAATGTGACACGAGCTTCCGTCGTAGACCGCCCTTGCGTGAAGCCGAACTGCTGACTATGGAGAAGTTCATAACTATTAAAGTGTGAAAGTAGCTTACCTAGAAATATTTTACTCAAAACGGGTAGAACCGAGACTGGTCTGACATTTGTGAGATCTTGCCTATCACCACTTTTAAATAAAGGAACGAGGCTACTATATTTCACTAGGCCAGGGAACGTACCCTCATCTAACTTTTGTTAAAGATTCTGGCCAAATGGGGTGCTAAGACACTCCAGGACATAGGCCTCCCTCTTGGTTTTCCTAACTGAAGGGCTTTCCCATAATCACCACGCTTGGCAGGCGGGCAGACATCTATCACTGAGCAAACTGTTATTACTGACATAGCCTTCAGGTCTTCAGTTTTTTTTTAAGATTTAGCTTTTTAAACGCCTGAAGGCAAATCCAGATCAATTCAATTCATTTATTTGCTAGAATGTCGAAGTAAATACATAAATATAAGTACAGATTATAAAACATATTGTAGAACGCACATTCTGTCAGTCTTGATTTGCAAAGTAGTCACTTATTCTAATTAATATAAAACAAATGAATCATCAAAGCTTCCTTTTCTCGTTAAAAATATCGTTTATTGTGTAAAAGCATTTTTCTAAAAGCCACTTTGTTAATTTTTTCTTAAATTCGTCAATATATAAGCAATCTCTTATTTCGTTTGGCAATGTATTATAAATTCGTATAGCCGTATAGTATGCATTATTTTTATATAAACACAATCTTATAGTTGGAAGAAAAAGTTTGTCCTTGTGTCTTCTACTGCCCTGAATAGCCTGCTCATGCTTCGGAAAAAGATTGTCTGCTGTCTAACCAAAATTTGTTTTATATCATCATCATCAGCCATTTGACGCCCACTGCAGGGCAGAGGCCTCCCTTACATGGTAATGTCAAAATTCTAAGTTTTTTAAATAGTGGTCTGCATGACTCTATGCTCTGTTTGCCGCATATAGCACGAATACATTTATTTTGGATAACGAATGCACGTTCAACATCTACTGAATTTCCCCATAGGAGAAGTCCGTAGTTTAAAGTTGAAACTACATACCCATAATAAGCCATCATTGCCGTTCCCAAGGAAGAAGTTTGGCGAAGTTTTCTTAGTGCGAACACAAACCTATCTGATCGTTCACATACGTGTTGGACGTGTTGTACCCAGCTGCAATGTTTGTCAATAACAAACCCTAGGAAGTTACCCATACAAATTTCCAGCCTGCTGCTTTTGCTTTTTTGCTGGCTGCTGCATGTAGAGACTTGTTTGCTGGAGTGGGGTGTTGGGCCACATAAACGGGTTTTTGGGTCCCACCTATGCCCAGGTGTGCACGTATTTTTTATGTAGCCCAATTCGTCCCACTGCACGGCATCGGCATTCTGTCAGAGAGAGAGAGAGAGAGAGAGTATGGGCTTAAATAACACGCGTGCCCGCCGCGGATTGTCAATTTTAAGCGCTGAGGTATGTAAACACCTCATACACTCAGGTTTCCTTATGATGTTAATTCACATATAATAAGAAATTAACTAACAACGGCAACGGCAACGGTATAACTCAACGGCTGTTTTTATCTACGGAAGCATTGGCTTGATCCAAGGAATCCGAGCCCCGTAATGAGTCGTCGCTGTCGTCCGTAGCATCGCCGCGCCGTAGCTTCGGGCTCGCTCAGTCATTCGGGTGTTTTCGTCGGGGACAGCAGCTCGGGTGCGTGTCTTGCGCGTGCGCAGGAGTCCGGCTAGCTTGTAAGTTGCAACGGTCGTGTAGCAACCCTCCTACGAGGTAACAGCGCTTCTTCGACAGTTTTGCCGCTTGATTACTTCGCTGGATTATTTTATTTGTGCAACCATTTCTTTTTTGCCGTTTTTTTCGACACAAGGTTTTTATTGTGTTATTGCTATGTTAATTAATAATGATTTTATTGCTTCAAATGAAGAAATTGCCGCGGCTTTTAAAAAAAGGCTTTTTATAAAAGTGATTTAAATTAAGTTTCACTGTCTGGACACGCGTAAAAATCTTGTTTTGTCCAGATGACGACATAATAAATGATACTTATTTTGAGTTTAACCAACTGGACACACGTGTGTCCAGTCTCTTGCGTCGAGTTAATGAATAGCCCGTATCAATTTGCGTATTAGGACAGGTCTTTCCCCTCCGGACTCGTGGTCCCCCTAAGATGTTCCCCTGGGGGGGGACGAGGAATTTGCATGCACGCATGCCGGTTTCGGGTACCTTTTATCTTGCCCTTTGCTAATATGTCCCCTATTTGGTCGAAGTATGTCTGCCTGGGACGTCCCTTACCGGCCCTTCCACCCACATTCGCTCGATAAATTTGTTTCTTCAATCTTTCTTCCTTCATCCTCTCCACATGTCCAAACCAACACAACATTCCTAATTGATTCATGTAGAAATTCATTAATAAAATGTTTATTTCCAATAGTACCTACATATTTCATTTGATTTGAATACAAGATTATGAATTCTCAAATGCGCAATTCCTGAGATATCAAATAATTGTCATTGGAAACATTTTTTATTAATTTTTTTCCTAATATTATCTGTACAGATGCTTCTTAGGTACAGATATCTGTACAGATATATAATCACTGGCTGTTCCGGCGAACTTCGTACCGCCACGGAATCCGTTTATACGATTCTGGCACAACGCCATCTATTTTTAAAACACAACTTTCGCTCGCACAACGCCATAAATAAATATTGAAAAAATATTGAATTTGTGGTGCACAGTCAAACAGTTTAGAACTCTGTGCCAAGATCAGAAAAACCGTTCGTTTATGTACAAGTTTTATTCACGCTGAATAAATGATCACTGGCACGATAAAAATTACAATATACGGAAGGAGTTAGCACTGACTAACCGAAATAATTAAACTAAAACTGCAGCATCTGCTTGAAAAATTACATTTTAGACCAATATAATCGGAACCTATAAATCACCAATGTTTTTTAGACTGACAGGAAAAAAACTTTTTTTTTTAAATGTAACTTTTTCCTTCCCGGCTACTCCACCATGTATAGCCTGCCAGCTACGCTTGGCGTTCGCAGGTTCGAACAATGTGGATCGACCCTGCGCGCGCCGGACTGCCGTCTGTGAATGTGGTGCACAGTCAACCCCACAAATTTAAATACTTAAATATAAATATTGGAACGCATTACCGGGATATCAAGTAGTATGCTATGTCTCAGTTCGGGTCTTTGTCTATCTGTACGCCAAATTTCATATAAATCCGTTCTGCCGTTATTGTGTGATTGAGTAACAAACACCCAAACATCTTCACAAAGAGGAAAACGGCATGTAATTTTTGAGACGAAAAGTTTGCACGTCAGATAGATAACACTTTATTGCACAACCAGAAGAAGTAATTACACATTATCGCTTGTTATTTCAAATTACCTACCTATGTGTTTTTTCACACCTACTGCAAATTATCATAACGTCCGAATCTAGACCGGATACGTCATCTGTTTCGTTTAGGCAATGCTAGTAAACATGGGAATGGAAGTTGCTTTTTAGGGTTCCGTACCTGCCTCAAAAGGAAAAAAGGGAATTCTTATAGGATCACTTTTTTGTCGGTCCGTACTTCTGTCAAGACCCTTTATCTCGGGAACGCGTGTAGGTATCGAGTTGAAATTAAAAGCCAATAATGCGGAGTCGCTCGTAGCCCCGGCTGCCTGAGTGATCTTAAACGATCACGAAGGTTAAGCAACACAGGGCGCGTTCAGTGCATGGATGGGTCGCCGTCTATGCCTAACGCTAGTGGCATTTTTCCGAGCGGTTCCGTGCTTCGCAAGGCACGTTAAGCTGTTGGTGCCGGCTGCCGTCGGTAGATGGCAGTCGTTAAGCCAAGTCAGAGGCCTTAGGGCGGCTTGAAAACTTCTGACAGTAGACGAGCCACTAGTCTACAAGCCTCCACCAATCCGGACTTGGCCCCCGTGGTGGAGTATGGCCTATACCTTCCTCAGGGAAGAGACCCGTGCCCCTCGGTGGGAACATAATGGGTTGATGATGATGAATGTGGAAATTTCACTTTAAAATCATGATTTAGTTAAATCCCGTTATAAGCAAATTGAAACTCCATTTTAAGAGTACTTTAGTAGAATCTACTTTTTATGAAATTATAAGACTGAAAGCTAATATTTGAACAATTCTAACGAGATAGATATATCACGCAAAGACAGAACGTGTCGAACTAAATTCCACGAGACGATACGCACACATCTAAGGGTCAAGTGTGCCTAAGCGGATTGTAGTAAGTGACGTACGCCACCACATACATACATAAACTCACGCCTGTATCCCAGTGGGGTAGGCAGAGACAGGGATTGCCACTTGCCACGATCCTAACAGATCACTTTCGCTTCCTCAACATTCATTAGTCGTTGCATGGACGCAAGCCGGTTTCAGGTACTTTTTATCTTGCCCTTTGCTAACACATACCCTATTTGGTCATAGTATGTCCGCCTGGGACATCACCCACTTCTTCGCCCTTCCATCCACATTCGCTCGATATATTTGTTTCGTCAATCTTTCTTCCTTCATCCTCTCCACATGTCCAAACCAACGCAACATTCCTTTATCAATTCTAGTCTAGTACATCCTCTTTCAGTCGCAATCACATTCACATGAATAGTGTAAAACTAACAACCGGCTACGCTAAGCATGCGAGGTTGGCTACCAATTTGTCAATTTCTCACATTGAAACCTCGGACTGCGATTCTACGCCTTATAAATTATATACGTCTAATGATCTCTAAAGGACATGCGGTCTACGGAGACCGCTCCGCCGCTGCCAAGGTTAGGCATTTTAAATTAGTATTCATGCCTGACCTTGAAAATGAAAACATGAAAATGAAAAAAACTTTATTTAGAAAAAGGTTCAAAAAGTGGTTACTGGCTCCCAAACTAGGATTCCCTGTGCTATGGGTAGCCAGGCTTCTTCCAAAATACATAATAATATGTGTTTTACAATAGTTACTAATAGCATCTAATATCTACACGTTCTTATACCGTAGCGTAAGTAACGACTACAAGAAACAACACAAATAGCAATACCAGCTTACAAATCTTGAAACACGAGTCCCACTAATTTTTAATATGAAAGTTCGTGTTTTTTAATAATTATTATAACAACAATGTATGTCAATTAGCACATACCTTGGTCAACAAGCTTATGTTACGGTAGTACTAAAAAGGGAAAGACTGACCGACGACAATTGAATCGTGTGATTTTAAAACAACACAAGTCACATCTGTTTTAAAATAACACTGGTCCATTTTTTTTTTATTAAATTATTTACACCTACCTATTGATTTACATTAGAAAAAAAATTGTAGTTTATTCATACAGAAATCAATATAATAAGCTAAAATATTGCTGTTGTAGATATTGGTATTTGAATAAAACAGTTTTTTCTATTTCCTGCAAAGTTGTAATGAAAGGACATGTGTCGTTTTAAAATCACACGATTCAATTGCGTATGAAGCGAAAAAAGACTGTCTGGATCGTGGCAAGTGGCAAACCATAGTCTCTGAATGCCCTTCCAAGATACAGGCGTGAGATAAGATAAGATAAGATAAGAAAGAATCATCTTTATTATACACCATAAGAAACACATGCATAAAATATTTACGAAGTCGTATAGCAGCGGTAAAAATTCTTAGTAGATGACTACGCTATCTATCAAATTAGCTTTACTGCATTTAATGAGTCGTAATCTTTAAAAATACCGCACCATCGAAATCTTCAAATGCGGCACCTGCGCAGTTTACATTTCTGGCTTAGTGACATTGGATTAAGGGTGCGATATATTAACTAGCTGACTCGGCAAACGATTATTTGCCATAATTATTACTTTAGCCTATGACCTACTCTCAGACCTACCAAATATACGAAAAAAAAATCATAAAAATCGGTGAAGATTTTTATATATGTATAAGATAATAAATAACACCTCTTGGAGGCCGGAATGAACCATTAGATCGAGTTACGTCAACTGGAAGTTCTCTCGACCGATCGACATTAGTACTCGTATCGAAGGATCGTTCGGGATGCCACTGAAATTTAAAAAAACATAAGAATTTCAGAACAGAAGCGATGGTTTCAGCTTTCAAGCACGTGGAATCCAGCCTCAAGCAAATACAAATCTCAAGCCTTATCACCGGACCTGTCCGCGGACGTAGTGACAGTTGTGTTGTCGGCCCGCTGCGAAACAATAAGAGTGACTTGAGGGGTTGAGGGTAGACCACCTACCCTCACTACAATAATTGACCGTACTCGCCACTTTAGTCTAACCGTGACCACAGCGGCTACAAAGTTGCCGAAACGTCGGGAATCTAAGGTAATAAAATTTTACCCAATAATATATATCTACGTTTGTGCAATGCAAATCAAACACGGCGGTCTCCAACGGGAATTGCACCCACGAGCTCTGCCTGTTTTGGTAGCCGGCATGCTACCGCTAAGCCAACAAGACAGTTGTGCATTGAACTTGTCAATTCGAGATCTATGCAAGAGATTTTTCGACCAACATGTGAGTGTTAAAATGCAAGAAATAGAACAAAATACATTTTTTCTTATTTTCTGCCGCATACCTCGGCCAGAGAATATGTCTGGCCATCCAAAGGGGACGGCCAGACATTCTCTGGCCGAGGTATGTTCCGTGTGGCGCCGGATTAAGAATAGCGTCACTCCATTTCCTTCCGTGGATGTCGTAGAAGGCGACTAAGGAAATAAATTACCAGGAGACGGGCAGCAGCGTCTTCCTGAGATTCCAACTGCATACTGCGATCGCCAACCCGCCTGCCAAGCGTGGTCTCATGGCTATAAAAACCACGGGCGAGGCCTGTGCCCTGCAGTGGGCTTCAAGTGGCTGATGATGATGATCCAAAGGGGGAATGTTGCCAGCATGTATAACAAATTACCAAAAGATATCAAGGAAGATAAGATAAGTATATTGTTTACTAGCTGTTGCCCGCGACTTCGTTCGCGTGGTAATTTTGATGTGTATTTTTCCGGGATAAAAATTGCCTATGTGCCAATCCAGACTATAATCTATCGCTGTGCAAAATTTCATCCGGATCCGTTCAGCCGTTTTTGCGTGAAAGAGTAAAAAACATCCATCCATACATACAAACTTTCGCGTACCTATATAATATTAGTAAGGATCGTACAATGTACACTAGAGCACGCTAAAGCTTTAGAGGACTTACTGAGAAGCCATATTTAAAGGGATACTTCATTGTTGAAGCCTTAAAACTTTCCGTTGTTAGGGTTCCGTACTCAAAGGGAAAGGGAACATATTACTGAGACCGCTGTCCGTCCGTCCGTCCGTCTGTCACCAGGCTGTGTCTCATAAACCGTGCTAGTTACACCGTTGAAATTTTCACAGATGATGTAATTCGGTTGCCGCTATAACAACAAATACTAAAGGCAGAATAAAATAAATATTTAAAGGGGGCTCCCATACAACAAACTATATTCATAACGGCATACAACAAACTATATTCATTTGTTTCGTCCATCTTTCTTCCTTCATCCTCTCCACATGTCCAAACCAACGCAACATTCCTTTATCAATTCTAGTCACTACATCTTCTTTCAGTCCACAATGTTCTCTAATCATATTATGCATACATATTTATACATAACATACATTTATATAATACATACATAATTATTGATTCTCAAGTAAGTGAATCAGTGTATTCACTTAAATCACAAATCACATTCTGGGCTGCCGCGAGACAACGACCTGGAGCAAGATTTTTACCGGTAAATACTTAATTAGAAGTCATGCATATTAGTTAGTTTTATATACTTACTGTTATTTAAGTTTTGTTAAATTAAATTTATCTTCTTTGAGGAAAAAGTACCTCCTAACCATTTCCGCCTAGTTAATAGCTACCTACATTAAAATGAACTTTATCCTTATTCGTTATGCTAGAGGAAGGAAATACGTATGTAAGCTCATATCGAAAAAAACTTTCAACCTATATTTTTAGGGTTCCGCACCCAATGTTAATAGTTAGACAGTTGAAATTTTCACAGATGATGTATTTTTGTTGCCGCTATAACAACAGATGCTAAAAACAGAATGAAATAAATATTTAAGGGGGGCTCCCATACAAAAAACGTGATACACCACAGGCTACATCTATAGTCCTGTTTTATTTATTCGTTTTGTCTTTTGTGTATTTAGTTTTCCTTCTGTGTTGTGCATATTATGTTACTTATGTGCTTATTTTGTTTCTGTGATGTATCTTGTTGGTATAATAAATGTCTTTCTTTTCTTTTTTTTTCTATTTTTGCCATTTTTGCTCGATATTAATAACGGCAACAAAAAGACGCTTGAAATATTTAAATGTGGTATACGCACTTGGTCGTTTTTTTTAATTAGAAAAAAGAATATGTCTCACTGCAGGGCATGCCTTCTCTCAGAGAGAGAGTATGGGCTTAAATCACCACGCGCGTGGCAATTGGCAACGATTGGCAATTTCAAGCGCTGAGGTATGTGAACATCTCAGACACTCAGGTTTCAGGACGATGTTGTCCTTCACGGTTGAGTGGTATTGCTACTAAAACTTCACAAATGTACGTAACTTAGAAAACAAAGTCATTGGTAGGTACATGCCGGAACTCGAACCCACTACCTCCCGAATGAGAAGCTTGCGTTCCGCTACGTTCAGCTCCGCTACCAACGCTCAAGATACAGAGAATAATAAATTCCACACACAACACAAGCAGTAGAGTCATATTAGTATGGTAATGGCATTTTAATGGCATAGATAGCCTATGAAAATTAACTCGACGCCTCGCGCGATTCGAACTTTTTCGCAAAAAATGCCTATTTAATTTGCGCGGGTTACCATTGGAATGACATTGTACTGCTAGACTACCAAATTGAGGCAAGTAAAAGCTACTGTCTAGCTTATCTCAAATCAAATACGGATGGCTCCAGTGGGAATCGAATCTACAGTCTGGGTTTTGGTAGTGAAGCATTTTAACCGCCACACCCACGAAGCAGCAGATATTTGTGAGATATTCGCAGTTCCGTGGCGATTTAGCGTGCACTGTTAGGCGCGAGACACACAGAAGGGACGTGGGACGGGGGCGATGAAAGGACGGAGCGCAGAAAAGTCGCCCAAAAGACTTTTCAGTGCACACAGATGGGACAGGGCGAGGGCGCTCGACTTCGCAGAACAGCAGTTTGTAGACTAACCACTCTTACAGAAGCTACACTCTCTTCAATTCTGTATCATACATTGACTAGCTCTGACCAATCTCGCCTGATATACCTACAGGGTGTAACGTAATAGCTATATCTACAGAAAAATTATTAATGTTTTGTAAAATGAATCAAACATTTTTTTTTTCATGTTCTAATACAAAATCCTTTTTATTTTTTATGTGAGTAAAAGTCAACTGTTGTCGCGGCATTTACCCCTTAGTTTTTTAATTTGCTGCCTGCTGTTTTTTCCCTAGATAAACAGTGGGACGGTCGGCAGCACTTTAACATTTACATTTTATTTGCAGTCACCCGTAACGCAACGAAGTAGCGTGCACACATGCAAAAGATGACGTGCTGTCAACTGCACGTTACGATGTGAAACTGTGAAAGTTGACCTGCCGTCGGCTGTACCAACCTTGTGGCCAAATAAACATATTCACTTCCGCCAAACTGGTAACTTCTTTTATCTACTCTGATACTATAATACAAATATTATAAAACTGAAAACAAAACTCTTATGACAAACATAACGCATAGGCCAAAAATAATTTAAAAAAAGTTTTATTACGATACAGGTCTTATATGGACACCTGTATCATAATATAACTTTTTAATCATAACGATACACCTATACAACCTCCAGCTGGACCGAGAAGGTTGAACCTCTACTTAAAAAAAAAGGTTTCAATGAACGAGTCCGCGGCGACGCAACAAGCATCCGCAATCGATGTTTGCGCCTTGGCGCGTATTATAATGTTTATATAATATTTTATTATTACCGTAACCTGTTTTCAAGCCAAACTCTAAGATATTTATTGAATGCGTTGCCATGGTAACAAGAATCGTAAATAAACAAGTTCTGTGGTGGTACGAAGTTCGCCGGAACAGCTATGTAGTTTATATAAATAATTTGTGGGCACAATTGATGTAGTTACTGAGACCAGGAATACAGCTGCCAAACGCTGTAAATATTTCCGGGAGCGTTGCCAGAATTCTTGAGAATTTTTGTTCTCCGGATATTTTAAGATTCTTAGTTGCATGAGACTTAGAAAATAAATAATCATAAAACTCTCAATCCATTTAGAAAATAAATAATCGGAAAGAAATAATCATAAAACTCCCAATCCATTCGTAATAGGGCAATATTTCCAGTTCGATGCCGCTAATATTCCCGCACGAACCATGGATTTTGGTTTTTGTAGAACTATTTGTATAAATTCGTGATTTTACTTATGACGATTAATCTATTGCACTTACAGTCTTGTTCATAAAAAGTAAATTCCACAAAAACTTTGTGCAGACGGAGTTTGTGCGGGTTCAAAACTGATAAGGTTAATAAAGATTTATAAAGCGAAATATCCGTTTCTTCTGTAGCCTATAATATACGACCCACTGTAGGACACATGCCTTCTCTCAGAGAAAGAGAGCGTGGGCTTAATTACCACGCGTGCCCACCGCGGAAAGGCAATTTCAAGCTCTGGCGTATGTGAACACCTCAGACACTCAGGTTTCCTCGCGATGTTTTCCTTCACGTTTTATGGTTGTGCTACTACAACTTCACAAATGTATACGTACATTTGTGAAGTTGTAGTTGAGTGGTATTATAACTTCACAAATGTACTTAACGTAGAAAACAAAGTCACAGGTACATGCCGGGATTCGAACCCACGCCTCCAAATCTCCGTTTTATTTCTGCTCTCACCCCTCCACTACGTAAAGTAACTTTTAACTGTCCGATAAGTTTAGGTAATACATTACCTCAAACAAAAACCTGGTTCTTTGTACATATCAAAGGATCACGACTGGTGGTTTGTTCTCCGAATTTTGTTACCTGCAATCTATGACATCAGAGCAAGTCACAATAACTGGCTGCACGATTAAAATACGCTGCACGTTTTCCTTAACAAAAAAATTTGACTTGATTAAAGAATTGAACGTCGCGTAATTGCAGGAACAAAAACATTTTTAATAGATTGCATTAGTCAGCGTTTTAACTAGGACATTTTGTTTATGTAGCCTAATAAGTCCCATTATACAGGGCGTCTCATGATAAAGCCTTTCGATCGGTATGAAGATACAGGGTAATTTCTCGTATAGCGGATTCGATTAATTATCTAAGAATGCAGTTTAAATTGTTTTATAAATTAAAATAATGTCTTCTTTCCGCAACATGTTATATCTACAATATTCAAGGTACTTTCCCTCCATATGGCATAGCCATGGGACGCCCTGTATAGGCCTTCTCTCAGAGAGAGAGTGCGGGCTTAATTACCGCGGAATGGCAATTTCAAGCACTGAGGAATGTGAACACCTCAGACACTGAGGTATCCTCACGATGTATTCCTTAGTCAGCGAGAGCGGCATTGCTGCCACAACTTCACAAATCGCCGGCTCCGGGGAACAAAATGATAACCACTACTATCATAGTTTACATTTTATTGCAAATTCAAGATCCTGAGGTGCTAATACATCTTACCATTTTTTATACACATAAATAAGAGTTTTGGAAGATTATGGCCCGCTACGAAAATTTTGCAATTTTCGAATGCAGGAAGATCTCCAATGGGGCAGAAGTGCAATTTGTCTCCCGAGCTGAATAGTTTCAGAACTTTCTAACGTAACATTCAAACACAGATTAAAACATCTTCTTAGGGAAAAACAAATTATACAGACGAATAATACTTATATAGTTATAAATAATAATAATAACAAGAATACAAAGGTAACTGAAACTAAAGCAAAAAATAATAAAAAATAATGCGTTACGATCACCGAAGCCAATGGAAAATACCCGGGAAATAACTACAAATTTTAATTAGTTTAATGGTCTTAGCCTTAACAAGTGGTAGAAGTTAAAAAAAATGCACAAATGCTTTGTAATGCCCTTGTACGTAATAATAATTGTCCAAGTGTTTAACGAAATTGTAAAAGTTGCCCTGTTAGTTGTATTTTTTATATGTTGTTCCTACCTACTTAATAATTAAACATAAAGCGACAATGTAATAATCAGGTAAAATGCATAGTACTTAATTACGTACACTTAGTTAGTATTACTTTATTAGCTATATTTAATTAAGTTTCACGGGCTGCGCTGAAAACCAGCGCTGTTTTAGTATAGATCTCAACAGCATTATGCTGAGCGTACGTCCGATTGTCATGCATTCCTACTGATAGGGCCTTGTGCAAACCACATTAGTTTAAGTTTGTATAGTCAAGTCCTGTCTACTAGCTATAATTTAATTACTGTAAATCTTGCATGGCAATAAATGATTATTCTTTCTTTCTTTCACATTTATGAGTAGATACGTTAATGCACTTGTGCACAAAAATCGATTTTGTGCAGCCTATATCCTGCACAAATAAACACTTTCAGAGCATGAGAAGTGAAAAATAAATAATATGCTACGAGTACATGTAGTTCGACCCTCTTGAAGCAGAGTGACAGCTCAGAATACTTGAAATTTACACAGATCTGGGATAATGATCTTGTAAACCAATTTTTTTTATTCCACTTTGAAATCTGATTCCCTTAATTGTTATGAGCATTATATGTATGTGTCATGTTCTATATTTTGTTGATTCCATAGGCACACTGTAGTAACACCACAAAACCTTCATATAAACAACACTGGGGGGTTTGAATAGGATATGAAAGTTCGTCATATTTTCAGTAACATATCTGACCATCCTTCAAATTGATCGGATTATAAAGGGGTTGCAATTTTTCGGATACAATCTATTGCAAGGTACGACATTTTTTTGATTTTTCGGATACAATCCATTGCGCTACAAACGTGCGAGGGCCAAAACAAAAGAGGTAAAAAATGAAATATATTTTCTGGATGGACTTTTTCGTGTCATGCTCTGTCGCAGAGCCACAAAGTACCTATATTCAATTTTTTTTCATTCAAATATTTTTATTCATTAAAAAAACAGAATGTTTACTTAATAAACGTCAAAGTTGTTAGTTTCACAATTAATGGATTATGTGGAGAAGAAGCTAAGAAAGAAACTCAACATTTATTCTTTTCAAAACACGTTTTAACTTAATTAACAGAGTTTTCAACTTAAAATATTAGTCGCAAATACACAATCGTCCTGTAATTCATATTAATTTACTGTTTAATGCCAAACATCTTTGTCTTCTAAATAATCCTTGATGTTATAGTAAGCCTTTTTGCACAGAATGTGCTTAACACATTTTTTAAACCGCGTTGGAAGCCACTGTTTTTGGATGAAAACTGATGTACGAGTATTTGTCCTCATTGATTAGGATATTTTTCCTTGTCGGAGCTAAATATAAATACATGCCAATTAGTGTCCAACCAGGTTCCAGTTGCCAGTTTCGGTCAAAAACATATCCAGTTTACGTTTGGCCCTAATACGGTCGAACTTTCGACAATATTTGGGCCAAAAGTTCGCTCCGCCGAAACTTGCATGCCTGTTTCTCCGCTTCACATAGGAAATATGCCATATATATATGGAAATCCATTTCCTTCCGTGGATGTCTTAGAAGGCGACTAAGGAAATACATTACCAGGAGACGGGCAGCAGCGTCTTCCTGAGATTCTAACCGCACACTGCGATCGCCAACCCGCCTGCCAAGCGTGGCGATTATGGCAAAACCCTTCATGGTTAGAAAACCATGAGGGAGACCTATGTCCTGCAGTGGACGTCAAATGGCTGATGATGATAGGAAATATGTCCATATTGTTTATAAACTGTTCTATAAAATTTATTATGATATGAATTATTATTAATGTGTGTTTATTTATATTGTTTTTTGGCGACCGCTGAAAATCAGCGTCATGGTCTTCACCGATCATGGCAAAATGCTGAGCGGCGGCCATTTTGGGTGCCATTTTATACTTTTTTTTATGGTACTAAGTAAGCGAAATTATGTATAACCTAATTTACACGCTAAACCATAACTGTTTTTAGTTTGATTGTGTTGGTCCCAAATAAACGTTTTCTATTCTATTCTATTCTATTCTATTCATATAATATTTATGTAACGAGCGGTGTTAGCATAGTGGGTAGAACATTGGACTCAGAAGCGTGAGACCCAGTTTCGATTCATAGTGCGGGCATGTGCCTGTGACTTTGTTTTCTAAGTCATGTACATTTGTGAAGTTATAGTAGCAATACCACTTGCTAACTGTGAAGGGAAACATCGTGAGGAAACCTGGGTGTCTGAGCTACCTTCACATACCTCAGCGCTTGAAATCGCCAATCCACGGTGGGCACGCGTGGTGATTAAGCCCATACTCTCTCTCCGAGAGAAGGAGATATTATATACGTCCCACTGTAGGGCACAGGCCTACAGTGGGACGTATATAGGCTGCTTATGAATGTATGTAACGAATGTGGGTGAAAGGGCCGGTAAGGGACGTCCCAGGCGGACATACTTCGACCAAATAGGTGATGTACCAGGTTGTTTTATTGGTAGGGATGTACTAGGAAAGGGCAAGATAAAACGTACCCAAAAGCGGCATGTGTGCATGCAACGATTAATGAATGTTGATGAAGCGAAAGAGATCTGTCAGGATCGTGGCAAGTGGCAGACCCTGGTCTCCGCCTACCCCTCCGAGATACAGGCGTGAGTTTATGTTATGTTAGGTTTATGTACGTCCTTACGCCGCCATCGTCTTCCTCCCGGTTTCTGGTAACTGCTGTTACATCGGACATGCTGGCTGACTCGCACAATCTAAAATTTTTTGTGGTTATGATAAAAATAGTATGTTTTTGATAGGTTGGTCTGAGGGCTTGATAGACAATAAAGTTATAGACATTTAAAACATATTTTCCTGCTCCTAGTTTGTGATTGAGAAAAATTGATACTAAAGTTAATACTTTTGGGAACAACTTTTCTTTATCAAAAACTAAGTAAACACAAAAATATTTTATATGTCCGTAGTTTTAGTATCTATCAAATCAGATCCTTCAGATCACATTGAATCGCGAATCGTGAATCGCTCGTAGCCCCGGCTGCCTGAGTGATCTTAAACGATCACGAAGGTTAAGCAACACAGGGCGCGTTCAGTGCATGGATGGGTCGCCGTCTATGCCTAACGCTAGTGGCATTTTTCCGAGCGGTTCCGTGCTTCGCAAGGCACGTTAAGCTGTTGGTGCCGGCTGCCGTCGATAGATGGCAGTCGTTAAGCCAAGTCAGAGGCCTTAGGGCGGCTTGACAACTTCTGACAGTAGACGAGCCACTAGTCTACAAGCCTCCACCAATCCGGACTTGGCCCCCGTGGTGGAGTATGGCCTATACCTTCCTCAGGGAAGAGACCCGTGCCCCTCGGTGGGGACACAATGGGTTGATGATGATGACATTTAAAAAAAAACTCATTTTATTACAATCACTTCAAAATTTCAGATTGTGCGAGCGATACAGCACGCCTAACCTAACGATATAAAGCAAACTGCGCGCAAATTCAAGGAATTAATTCACTTCCTTTGCCTTGATCAATGATAAAAAAACCTATTTCGAGGCTAAAAATTCCATCCATGCCGGGACTTGAACCCGCAACCTCTGGCTAACCGTAAAATAGGTTTTTAAAATTCTCCTCAGCACGGATTAGTGCAAAAAAGGATATTTGATAAATCATTTTAATAAAATTAATATAGATATGAGACTATATTGGCGAGGAACCTACCTTGGAAAAAACCGGCCAAGTGTGTGTCGTTCCCCGCGCAGTGTAGGGTTCCGTAGATTGATATTAGGATTTAATTTTACTTACATTAACTATCTGATTATATTCTTTTTGTTCCACTAATCCGTGCTGAGGACAATTTTAAAAACCCATTTAGAGGCTAAAAATTCCACTCATGCCGGGACTTGAACCCGCGACCTCTGGTACGGCTAGCCAGAGGTCGCGGGCTTAACTCTAAATAGGTTATTAACTATATGATTTACAGAAATAACCTCTTCATCTAAGTCACTTTCAACAGAATTTGTACGAAGTTTTCGTTTTATAAGGTGGTCGACTATAACTCGACAACTTGTCAACCTTTAAGTACCGACGTTCCATGTTGGTAACATAAGTACCGCCATGAGGTCTGGACCAACAAAGCTTAGTTACCGAAAAATTCTGAATTTCTTTATATTTTCCTATCAAAATTGTTCCTTAGTATTGTCTATTTATATTCTTTGTTGCAATAATCCGTGCTGAGGACAATTTTAAAAACCTATTTAGAGGCTAAAAATTCCACCCATGCCGGGACTTGAACCCGTGACCTCTAGCTAACCGTGCCAGCGCTCTCTCAATTGAGCTGATGGGCAAGTGCAGGCATCGGCGAAATTTCGAACCTCTTTACGAACCTCGTCCATTTACCTTACATTAATTACAGATTATAAACAATTGCCTATATCGCAGGCATGGATTCTTTCCGACAGAAGAATAATTTATTACTTAATATTTAACATCTGATTATAAACAATGGCCTATATCGCAGGCATGGATTCTCTCCTACAGAAGAATAATTTATTACTTAATATTTAACATCTTCTAATTGCGCTGTCTTATTTCCTCGATAACAAATTATTCTTAGAGATAAGTAACTATTTAAACTATAAAAATAAATAAAACATAAATAATCAATAGTCTCTCTCAAAAATCACATAACTTGTAGGAACACAGAATTTTTACAAACAGTTTGTATACAGGGTTGCTGGATAATTATTCAAATATCACATTTGCAAGCAGTCTATAGTTTTGGAGGACCTATGGAACAGGTTTTCAGGACCGGTTTTCGTCTGCTTAATTTTCTTCCCTCAATTTTTTTCCAGTCTGCTGAAACTCGTTTGTGATTTTCATTTTGGGCCTGCTTACTTTCATATCTAGGATCAAAATCATTGTTATTTTATTTTCGCCACCCCGCTCATGCACGAAGAACCATAGCATAATCAGCCTATGCGTCCCACTGTAGGGCACAGGCCTTCTCTCAAGGAGAGAGTATGGGCACGCGTGCCCACCGCGGATTGGCGATTTCAAGCGCTGAGGTATGTGAATAGCTCAGACACTCCGGTTTCGTCACGATGTTTTCCTTCACCGTAAGCGTGTGGTATTGCTACTATCTATAACTTCACAATATACGTAACTTAGAAAACCAAGTCATAGGTACATGCCCGCACTTGGGATCGAACCTGGGTCTCTCGCTTCCGAGTCCGATGTTCTACCCACTAGGCTACCAACGCTCTCGAAGAACCATAATTGACTGAAAATAAAAGAGAAAAACCATGTTATCTGAAACAAGTCGCACAAAAAAAAACATAATTATGCACCGACGGCCTCGGCCTGCAGGCCAAAATTATTGAACGACTAATTCAACGACATCCCACACAATTTACGTCAAGGGGAGGTACCCAAATGTTTCTTTTATATTTTATCTTATGTTTTGTTGGCGTGATAAATATGCACAATTATCATTATCTATGCCAAATTTCATCTTTTTAATACCGATCGTCTGAGCTAAGCCGCGGGCAGGCAGACGGGCAGACGGATAGACAAACAGATAGACTGACAGAGACAGACGGACACGGCGAAACAATAAGGGTTCCTTGTTGACTACAGAAACCTGAAAAGGGTGTAACGTGGCAATTTCATGCCAAAAGGAAGCCGTTTCATGGCCCTCGTACTACCTGGAAGCGAACAATGAATATTGAACAATGACGTGTATCCCAACTCGTCTCACCAGGTACCTATACTTATTATATTTTTATTTTTATTGAACAACTAAATCTATTGAAACACTGCATTTGATAATTCACCCGCCCGGTCCCAAACTAAATGGTAAACGGCTGGTAACCAGGCAAGGTCATCACGAACACGGAAATACACCTAGACGGAGCCCATTTATACAATATAAACCAAGCTTAACAGCCTCAAGCACACGACCTATGCCTGTTTTGAAAAACAGGCCACGTGCATGTCGGGCCACGCGCAGTGTAGGGTTCCATAGAAAGAGGGGATTTCATTTGCTTTACAGAACTAACAACTTCATCAACGTAATTTTCAACGAAGTTTTTTGAATTTTGAAACGAATTTGTACGATGTTTTCCTTTTATTAGTTGGTTGCCTATTTTTCGTTAAATTGTAAGGCCTACTTAGCCGTGATAGTTTTTCTTTTAAATTCATTATATTATGTGCTACCACGCTGAATTTTTTCACGTTTCCACAGCACACCACCGTTTAGCAAGGACACCCTACTCGGACAAAAATTTGCGCTTTAAAGCTGAACATTTCGCAAACGGAACCCTAAATCAAAAAGTTTTCTACTTTCACTCACAATCTTTTTAATATTTCTGCATACTTAACTCATTTTACCATTTTTGTAAGTTGTGCTCTTGTAGTACAAGGGTGCGATATGTGCCACATCGCTGAATTTCTTCACGTTTCTACAATAAACCCTACTCAGACAAAAAATAGCGCTTTAAAGCTTAATATATCGCAAACGGAACCCTAAATGAAAAATTATCTTTTTACACCCACAATATTTTTAAACGACCAATACACACTATGGTGCAGGCGATAAAAAAATGCATCCCTAATTTAGGTGTATCCGAAACCTTATCCTAAGGGGTATCAGAAAACAATTTTTTTAAAGATTTTATTCTACCGTTTTGTTGGCGTGGCATAGACATACATATTAATGTACGTCTATGCCAAATTTCAGCTTGCTTGTACTTAACCTCTCTGAGCTAGTTCGCCGCCAGACAGACGGACAGACAGACAGACAGAAAGACGGACATGGTGGAACTTTAAGGATTCCTTGTCGAATACGGAACCCTAGAAATGCATTAATCTTAGGTTCAATATCAATATCAATATCAGCCATTTGACGCCCACTGCAGGACATAGGCCTCCCTCGTGGTTTTCATAACCATGAGGGGTTTGGCCATAATCGCCACGCTTGGCAGGCGGGTTGGCGATCGTAGTATGCGGTTGGGATCTCAGGAAGACGCTGCTGCCCGTCTCCTGGTAATTGATTTCCTTAGTCGCCTTCTACGACATCCACGGAAGAAAGTGGAGTGACGCTATTCTTAATCCGGCGCCACACGGAACAGTTATTTTAATTAATTCAATGTGTGGAAAAAAATATCCCAATATTGACAAGAAATATAAGCCATTCTTATTTTGTTTTGCGCAAAACCCATTATATCGGGCAAAAATAAATTAAACAATTTCGTGAAATCCAGGTAGCTAGGTCCACCCTAACGCTTACCAACGAGCACCCTCCTGGTGTTATCCATTGTTCACCAATACCTACAGTCCACCCAGTTGCCGCTCCCGCCGCACCAGGTAGATACTTTAGAAACAATAAATGGAATAAAAGGTACTTTCTTAATCAAATGTCGTCTAAATTTACCCAAAGAACCAATCACAAAAATTAAAATTGACAATAAATTTATTATAAATCCTACACATATTGCAGAATCTTTCAATAATTACTTTATTGATAAAATAAAACCAATACCCAATTCAGGACAAAATATCACTACTGCTATAAACAGCACACAAAAATCTATGTTCATGGCAGGAAGCACTCCTTATGACGTCTACAAAATAATAAAAGACTTAAAAAATACAAACAGCGTCGGCCATGACGGAATCTCAACAAAAATCATAAAAACTGTAAATGATTTAATTTGCTATCCCCTGAGCCATATAATAAATGTATCTATTGAAAAAGGAATATTTCCTGATGACCTCAAACTCACTATTACGAAACCAATATTTAAAAAAGGTAATAAAGAAGAAATGCAATTTTATAGACCGATTGCATTAGTACCTATATTTTCAAAGATATTTGAGAAATATTTATACAGCCAAATTAACAACTATTTCGAAACAAACAATCTGCTCTGCCACGAACAAAAAGGCTTCAGGCGTCACAAGTCAATAAATATGGCAGTATTTGATTTTATAAAACATGTCATGTATCAGGTTGACAAGACCACTCCCGTTTGCTCAATATACTGCGACATGACCCAGGCTTTTGATTACGTCGACCATAAAACTCTAATTAAAAAGCTTGAATCATATGGGGTGCGAGGCAATGTTCTTAAGCTAATTGAATCATACCTATCAAACCGCCGCCAAATCGTTGAAATCTCAAATTTAAATTACAAATCCAAAAATGAAGAGCTACACAGATCTTACGAGCGGAATATATCATATGGTGTGCCTCAAGGTAGCGTATTAGGACCCCTTCTATTTATTATCTACATTAATGACTTGCCGAAGACAACTGTGCACCCAATGACATTATTTGCTGATGACAGCACCATTACTATTAAATATAATGATAATATAAACAATTACAATAATGACATTAATAATTCACTGACATCTGTAGTTTCCTGGCTCGATAATAATAATTTAAAAATCAATTTAAATAAAACGAGTATTATGCATTTTTCCCAAAGATCAAATAAGATTACTGACATCAGTCTAAAGTGTCGCGACACCATTATAAATGAAGTTGAAACGACAAAATTTCTTGGTCTAACTATAGACAACAAATTAAATTGGAAAATTCATATAGATAACTTATGCAAAAAACTAAGCTCTACAGCGTTTGTACTACATAAACTATCCACAACAGTAAGTACAGAGATACTCCTTACTGCCTATTACGGTCTAGCTGAATCAACTCTCAGGTTCGGTATAATATTCTGGGGCAATTCCACTAATAAAGAGCTAGCTTTCAAAACTCAAAAAAGATGTATACGATCCATGTTTCGCATGAAGTCCATAGAAAGTTGCAAGCCCACTTTTCATACCCACCGGATTCTGACACTTCCGTGTTTATATATATTTGAGGTAGCCATGTTTGTACGAAACAACCCTCATCTGTTTCCCTCTCTAGGCGACACGGTACGTAGGAACCGCCGCAATGAAAATAGACTACGCCTTTATCCATGGGATTGGAAGTGTGATGAAGGTATGTAAGAGAATGCTAGAAGATGTTTGAAACGTAGTGCTCAGTTAAAATATTGTAACGCTTTGGTGTACCTATTTACTGTAATGTTGCAATATTTATGTAAATAAAAATAAATAAATAAATAAATAAATCTCAAACTACTTTGATGCGAAAAAGCATTCTGTGCATGGCGCCTATAATCTTTAACAAGATACCAACACTGTACAAAGAATTAAATGTAGACTTATTTCGAAAGACATTAAAAAATCTACTTATTGACAAATGTTATTATAATATCGACGACTTTCTAAATGACACATTGTAACTTGTTTTGCCTTATTAACTTAATTATATTTGTATGCCTATGTACAGGTAGGACCATAGTGATCTCTAATTTAAGACTGAACACCAATTATGTAAAAAATAATTACCTATGATCCACAAATAAATGAATTATGAATTATGAATTAAATACTTTATTGTACACAGAGAAAGAAATATAATTTTTGTGGAAGAAGAAGAAAACATTTATTTATCGCCACAAAGACAAGACATAAGAAACAAAAAAACCGGCCAAGTGCGAGTTGGACTCGCGCACGAAGTGTTCTGTACCATTACCTACACAACATTAGACAAAGATCGAATTTGAGAACAGCGCCATCTATGGAAACCAACAAGAAGCGTTTAACATTGACAGTTAACGACATGACATCGGCGATGTGAAGGTTACATAGATGGCCGCTAGATGGCGAGCGCTGTCTTTAGACATCGTTTGTTGTATGGGAGCCCCCTTATATATTTATTTTATTCTGTTTTTAGTATTTGTGGTTATAGCGGCAATAGAAATACTTACATCATCTGTGAAAATTTCAACTGCCTAGCTATCATTGTTCATGACTGGTGACAGACAGACAGACACACAAATAGACAGATAGACAGACAGACAGACGGACAGACGGACGGACGGACGGACGGACGGACAGACAGACAGACAGACGGACAGTGAAGTCTTAGTAATAGGTTCCCGTTTGGCACCCTTCGGGTACGGAACACAAATAAAAAATTAAAAAAAACAGTAAGAAAGGGACACGAGCTTTGTCCATGCGGCGGTAAAACGGCCTCAGGCTCAGTATTTGCTGCAGGTTTATTACCCACAGCCCAGCCAGGGCCTGATCTAGTTACTCACGGAACAAACCATCGATACAGATGAAAACAGATGTACACCTACGTACTCTCTTCATCTTCTTTTTCTTTCTGTCTTCTTCATCTTAAGGTTGTCTGGAAGAGATCGCTTTTAGCGATAAGACCGCCAGTTGTATATATATACTATATAACTTAGATATTTAAGATGTTTCATGTAGGTACTTTTATAATGTATGGTGTGCAATAAAGAGTTTTAATCTAATCTAATCTCATCAAAATACTCGTGTATTAATAAATAATTATTATATGGTATGTAAAAGAGGCCAAAAAAAAGGTTTGCACAGGCTAATTTCTACGAAAAATGTACTTATAGCCTTTTTTAGGGTTCCGTACCTCAAAAGGAAAAAACGGAACCCTTATAGGATCACTTTGTTGTCCGTCTGTCCGTCCGTCCGTCCGTCTGTCAAGACCCTTTTTCTCAGGAACGCGTGGAGGTATGAAGCTGAAATTTATATCAATTACTCAGGTCTACTGTCCCTTGAAGCTGTGAAAAAATCAAACTTCTAAGCCAACGCAATCAAAAGATACAGCCGTTTATGCCGCAAATTTTCGACACTTGCAAGGGAATCAAAACCTACAGGGTGCTTCCCGTGAACTCAGAATCTTGAAATTTGGTACGAAACAACGTCTTATAGCATAGATAAAGGAAAAATTACGAAAACCATAAATTTTTAGTTACATCACATAATATATATTTTTTTAATAATTTTAAACTTACTACCCATTTCCTCATAAACGCGTAGAGGTATTAAATTGAAATTCATACCAAATACTCAGGTCTATAATACCTTTAAGCTGTAACAAAATCTAACTTCTATGTCAACGCAATCAAAAGAAACAGCAATTTAAGCTGCATATTTTGAAACTCGCAAGTACTCGCAAGGGAATCAAAACCTAAAGGGTACTTCCAGTCGACCTAGAATCTTGAAATTTGGCATGAAGCAACGTTTTATAGCACACATAAAGGAAAAATTCCGAAAACCTTAAATTTTTAGTTACATTACAAAATATATATTTTTTAATAAATATAAACTTATTACTTTTTTCCTCATGAACGCGTAGAGCTATCAAGTTGAAATTCATATCAAATACTTAGATCTAATTGCCTTTAACCCGTGAAAAAATGTTGTTGACATTGCAGGTTTGTACGGAACCCTCGGTGCGCGAGTCCGACTCGCACTTGGCCGGTTTTTTTTTATTCGATGCAAAAAAATTGCAAACTGCTCGTGTTACCATTATAAAATTATCGATTAATACACATCACCAATTATACACCAAGGAAAATGAGGACGAAGATGACTCAACGACTTTAGGTGTTTTCCGCGTACAGGATCGAAAAATCCCGCCTTCGCGTTACCTGTTGCGTCCGGCCCACAGACTAAGGAAAACACTCAATTTCATTCCATTATAATTTATCTGAAGGCCGGCAGCGGCCTCGTTTTATTCAGCTTTTTTCTAGGTGTAAATAAACCGTTGGTTGAAATCGTTCAAATATGGAATTCAATCATGTCTATAAAGTTAATTGCTCCTAATATATGAAGTTTTAGGCGTGGGCCACGGAAGGACGTGGGGCGAGGGCGCGGAAAATACGCGACGCTTTGTCGGTATACTGCTTGATTTGGAAGAACCTTGCTCTGTGATCTTTGACTGTGTACAACACGTCACGACTTTTTCGCGTCCCGTCTATTCGGCATACGCCTTATAGTTTTCCGAGTCTCGAAAAAATACAATAATTTATATTTTTAGTCTTATGGAAAAATTGCCCGTTGATAACGCAATCGGTATTTATGTTAAAAACATGGTTGAACATGGTTTTACACACAGCAGCGGTTTAAGTTTCTAGCGATATGTACCTATCTACATTATTTATAGGTACCTACCTACCACCTAAACTGTAGGTTTTATATTGACATGTTTTGAATTTTAATCGAATTGAACGAATTGGATGCATGAATAATACTATAATTTCATGTATATGTATATAAGTAGGTAGGTACCTACTAGACATAGCTACCCAGACTTTAAAAAACATCAAAGTAGGTTTGAATCCCCGAGAAAACTCATATCAAGTGACAAATTCAGTGATGAAACTCAGTTAGTGGAAATTCCATACAAACTTCAAAGCTCAATAACTCCTAAACGTGCCACTTTAGGACATGGTGACTTTAATAATTTCTTGTTTACTTTTTTGTCCTCTATCGATCTAGCTAGGTTTCATCATGCTCCACAACATTGAAAAAATATAGAGGGCGCCACTGAGACTATGCCACTAATCTTCGTGGCTCTGTGTAGGCATTTTTGAACTTTTGTAAATAGGTATTATGTAAATAAATATTTGTATGCTACATATTAATCAATTTTGCATACTGCTGCTGAGTGGTAGAATATATCTACATCTATCTACTTATTGCAATTAAGATCTCTAAAAATTGTATGACATGACATTTTATCCGCAAATAAACGGTTTGAGTTTAACTGTGAAGCAAAACATTGTGAGGATACCCGATCTGAGGTATTCACATACCTTAGCGCTTGAAATTGCTAATCCGCGGTGGGCGCGCGTAGTGACTAAGCCCATGCTCTCTCTGTGAGCGAAGGCCTGTGCCCTACAATGGGACGTATATAGAAAGCTTCATAAAAAAAAATAACAACTTACCTAAGTACCATTTAAAGACAAAGTCGAATAGCACGCACAACTGATGGCCGATGGGGCCGAAAAGTTCTCGAATGGAGACGACATATCGGCAAGCGCAGCGTAGGACGACCAGCCACAAGATGGACAGATGACAGGAAGGCGCTGGATGCAGGCCGCTTCCAACCGGTCTTTTTGGAAATCCATGGAGGAGGCCTATGTCCAGCAGTGGACTTCTTGTGGCTGAATGATGATGATGACATGCAGGACCGACGTGAATGTAATATACAACACACATTTTTCCTTAATCTGCCGGCAGAGGTTACCTAGTTACCTAGTTAGGTACCAATTATTAATGTTTATTTCAGGTTTATTTATTTATGGTCAGGCCAATGCAATAAATGTAATGGAAAACTTGCACTAAAAAACGTTTTAATATAATCGGAGAGACATTGTCAAAAGATAAATAAACGTGGTAATTTTTTTTCTCTGCGACTAATACTTTTCATAATACATATAACCTATCGAAAAGTGGATAAAGTCGTGGTACAAAAACGCACTATAAAAAACTTGCACGTAACGCCTTACAATGCATGAAGCGTTTATCAATATTTGAGTTATCTTGTAAGATAATGTTTTTATGAATTGCAAGAATTTTTTTGGAGTAACTTTATTTTTCGCTTTTGCTGTGATTCCAAAAACCCCGAATAAATATTTTGCTTTGTTTTTAAAAAAAGTTTTTATACCTACGTCTTCTATGGTATAAACACAATGTCACTCCAATCTAAGTTAGACGCAATTTCCCCACCGTGAGTGCTGTTTCAAAAAAATAAATTTTCATACATTTCCCAAGTATTGATCCAGGAGGCTCGCGTCCCCGTGTCGTCTTCCTATAGCGACGGAAGAGTATCGCCACCTCCTTTCACCTCGCGTATATAAGCGTCGTCTCCCCTCGCCCAGCCACCAGTGAACACAATGTCGTTGCGGCTGACGATCGTCCTTGTCTGGTAAGTGGGAACCATCATACTACGCATTATTGTAACAGTGCGAAGCCTGAAAATCGATTTTTTCAGTTTTGATACTAGAAAATAAAAAAATGGGATTTTCAGGGATTTTGCTTGCGGGAAGTGGTTTGTCATGAGCGAAACATTGAAATTATTTTTTTTATTATTTTTTTTATTTTACATAGAACTTTGATATTTTACGTGGTTGATTATAAGGAAAATAAAAAAAAATTGAGTAGGTACTTTAAAATTTTGCTTATTGAAAATGTAAACCATTAATTTTTATTTTTTTTCATTTTACTCTAGATTTTGGTCGGCTTAAGTAAATACCGGTGTCGATATTAAAGACACTGTTTTGCGATTGCATTTACTTGTTTAATCCCAATAACACGCAGTGACAATACGCCCAAACTCTCTTCTCAAAATAAAATACACGAACACTGCCAAATTCTTGCCTGCACGGGATTAGCAGTGTTTTGATGAGCACAGAAAAATATTAGGAAATTTTGAAATTTTCGTTTCTTTTTACATATTTTTATTTTCATTTAGTTTTCATTAAAAATCATTTTCTAAAAACTTAGGTACCACGTTTTGTATTGACGTTTGACGTAAGTTGAGTGATGTTTTCCTATATTCTTTGTATTGAGACGAGAATTATTTATCGTCCATCGCCTTTGCAAAAGTAGAAAGTGTTTGTATTATTTTTTCACTAAAAATTCTTTTTTAACTGTAATTGCAATAGTATAAACGTTAACGTAATCTCTAGCTTCAAATTCTTCAACTTCGAAGCTCTAGCTAAATTAGACTTTTGGTGAGCTATCAGCGAATGGGTGACACAGTGAGTGCAAAAAATTTGAATTTCAGACCCCTAAGCATTGGAAACTACACAAGTGCTAACGAAATTCGCAAAAATGTTTGTAGCAATATGGAGCGAGCTAGCCTGAATAAGGGTGCATTTTTCACTTGACCTAAATCATTATTGGTTCTATTCCAAATATTTTCGTTAACTAAACATACAACGTGTTGCTAAAATCACTGGGAACCTAAAAACTGTTTCTTTACTATCGATAGTTAAACTACCTCCAATAAATAAATAAAGTTGACCATTTTGTATGGAAAACAAAAAAGTAGAATTTTACACTCACGCTTGTTAAAATTGTTTGAATATCGATACTGAAGATACGCAGGTGTTGTGTTATTGAATTATGATGACATTGTAGAAATTTTTTACTGTGTTACGAGAGGCGCGAGTCTTTTAAGCTTTATGCGCGTCTTTACGCAATGAATCGCAAATTATTGAATTGTAATTGAATCTAGTTTATTTTATTTTATTTTACAGATACAAGATAGTTATAGTATTACCCGTAGTACGAAGGAAGCATTTACTATCTGTGTTACGATTTTCAAAATAGCTCGTTAATAATTAACGGAGAATTTAGCGAAATCATGAAAAGGGCGCCAAAGTACTAAGAAAATTATGTAAAATTTTTTAGATACTTAGGCCGACTTCATAAGCAGCCTATATAACGTCCCACTGTAGGGCACAGGCCTTCTCTCACGGAGAGAGTATGGGCTTAATCACCTCGCGTGCCCACCGCGGATTGGCGATTTCAAACGCTGCGGTACCTATGTGAATAGCTCAGACACTCAGGTTTTCTCACGATGTTTTTCATCACCGTTAGCGAGTCAAAGTCATAGGTACCTACATGCCTGCATTGGGAATCGAACCTGGGTCTCTCGCTTCCGATTCCAATGTTCTACCCACTAGGCCACCACCGCTCCTTAGGCCGACTTACACCAATTCTTAAATGTCACTTAAGTCGCCATTTAAATCGACTTTTGTATGAACAATTTTAGTTAGGTAGGTAACTGCCGTTAAAGCCACATCTAAGAAAGTGGTGCAGGTCGGCCTTAGTTATATCAATGTTAACGTATCCTTTTGAAACCCAGAAACTTATGCTCTCATTTATAAAAACACAATTCCTGTAAAACTATGGTTACCTATGTCTCTTCCCTGTGAAGTCTCTGGCACAGACTATTTTATTAGGCGTTTATGGAGTGTTTTAAGGAATCGTGTTTTTATAAATAAGACAGACAATAAGTGCCTCTGGCACTATCTAACTGTCTTATTTATATCTGGCTCAATAATTATTAAAATTAATAATTGGGTATTTGACAAAATGACAAATGAGTTACTTTTAAACGGAATTTTGTACGAGAATTGCTTATGACGTCATATTTCAGAGCACTCTTTTTATGTTTAATCTATTTAAAAATTGTAATAACTAGTAATTGACTAAAAGAAATACATTTTCCGAGATATTTTGTAATTCTTGTTTTAATCGAGCATATGAAATAATTTATTGTTAATCGTGTCAAATACCGTATTATCAAACTTGTAAATATTTACAAAGCGAAATTAGATATTGAAGCCTTAATAGGTACACTAAAAACTTGTATATTTATTAGTGTACCTAGTGTACTTAGTGTACCTATCTGTTTATTTATTAATATATAGAGGTTGTAACGGCTGAAATGGTCAACCCTTTCATCCTTACAGTTTTCAGCAACATATTTCTAAAATCGATACGAGTATCGCCATCTTAAAGAAGTTTTCTACTATAGGAAGGGATAGACGTAAGGATGATCCGCCCATTGGGGGGGAACACAAACTGCTGCAGGTATAGAATTATGTATCTTAAAGCTTCATTGATACACTCGAAGATCGTTTAAGTCATGCCAACCGTGTAACTCTTACAAACACATTTACAAGCAAGATTCGTCGAAATCATAACTGTCGGCCGAAACTAAACAGCATAATGGCATTTTGCTGTGGCAAATGTATTTTATTTTCTAGAGCAACTTCGACCTTATTCGTATGATAATAGGGCGTGATTATTAAAGCTAAAGTTAACATTTACATGTGGCCTCTGATACGTCATTCGGACTTTGTTCTAAGAAATAAATGAGAACAGAGGGTCTCTGTATGAATTTAAAGTAAATATTGTATGAATGTTTATTAAATATAATTATTTGTCGGCTAGGGACAAAAGGGTTAGAATTACGGGGACTTCACTTTCAAGAAATCATGGGTTTGTCCTCATCTATCCCTTAGGTTTGGAACTCGTCTTTGTATGGAAAAAATGCATTTATTGGGTAATTCCGAGAATGACGATTGTCATAATGTATTTCATAGTTAGTATAAAAGTTTAGTCTAGACAGAACAACAAACATTTTTGCAAACAAACCCGTAAGATTTTCTAATGAAACGACATGTACAGATGCCATCATATTTTTCCAATGCATGGAGTTATATTTTCAATCACGAATCTACAATATTCTAGAATTTCCATTCTTTGCCATACAATCCTTAGATGCAGTGGGTCCAACGGGAATACACCGCGTAATGTAAACAATATTCTCTAATCTAAACTAGCTTCGAAGCTATTTCGACGAATTTTGTACGGGTTCAGATTTCAAGTACGTGGGACCAAGATTTCGGGCAAGTCATAAAATGGATGATGAATGGTTTTGTGGGAGGAGTCGAGGATTGAACCGAGGAGAGCTAATAAATTAGGAGGAAATCATCGAGAGTCAAGTCGGAGCCGTCGAAGAGAGTGGTAGTTCTACCGGAACTTACAAACGCGCGTGCAATCTTCTCCAGAGTCTAGCATCTAGACTTACCGCGTTACAAGTGTTTTATTAGAACAAGTCCTAAGTGAAGACTTCGTGAGTGCAATAATAAGCTAGCCAGCAGAGAACTCGCAAAGTAGAGAAAGAGTGCGTCGCATCGGACCGTTTTCCGCGAAACAAAAGATTTTCCATCGAGGGGCGAATTTCCTTAACCGCACAAACTGTTTTTCTAATTTCCGCGACGCGAGTGATATTTAATTTTTATCTATGTATCCTATGTATTTTGTTATACATGTATATATAATCCTTCAGTCTTACTTTCATTCTTCCAGTTCTATTTTTAGATTACACATTAACTAGCGAGAGGAGAAGGCGCGGTGCTTCCCACATGGGTTCTGCGTTTAGTCTTTGATCTTAGCTAGGAATTAGGACTCATCGACAGAAGCAGAATGGAACGGACAACACAATACTTTGTCTGCGGAAGGAGGTTTTACTAACATAATGTCGTCTGAATGGAGCTGCGGTTTTGGAGAAATGGCGGAGTTAATCTTCTATATTTACTACAACAAGCGGAGCTGCATCATTATGGATTACTTACTGATCTACATCACCACAAGGATTCTTACATCATTATGGATAATAAAGGTTACATCGGGAACGTTCTATCCGTTCTATCTTCACTTTAGCTAGGGTTGATTCGAAATTGAGTATTTATGTGGCTGTACGTCGTGTGTGTTCTAGTAGAGTTTTTAGTATCTCCACGGGTGTACAACTCGAGGTACATTTGTGAAGATGATGTGACGAAGGTTTTCGCGGATGTACGACTCGGCTGGATGGACGAAGTGGTCCTCTACGGCTAGCCGGAATCCCTGTCTTAAATGACGTGTGTAGGAAGGGAGCCTGTTCCATAGTCCGGAGGTCAAATGGGTAATACATTTGCGAAAACTCTAGCACAATTGGTTTTGTTCTTTAGAACCACGACAGAAGTACATGAATGAATGCTGTATTCGGTGAATTTTGGGCGTTAAGTGAAGGTTTGAATGTGATAGGGTGATACGTTGTGTCCCGATGGATTCTGAAGGAGCGAGTTTCTTGTGGAAGCTCGTGGGGGTGGGTGTAGGTTGGAAGGGAGCCCAACGTCATCACGCTAGGGAAACAAAAGTTCTTCTAGACTTCCTCCTGGAAGTCTAGAACCCCTCCCAATTCCATTTATTCACAGGAAGGAGATCTGCTGACTACGAACTACTTAAGTTGTTCTTTTCATTCCTATATTTTGATAATGACATATTATTTATACTTTATATTTTATCATATTATTATGTATCATTTTACTGTACGTGTTATTATTTTTGTGATGCGCTATTCGCGAGTGAAACTGATTAGGCGCGTGTGCTAAAAGTCTTCCTAGAGAAGCATGGTGTGGTGTAATGCATCGACATGCATAGTTGTAGTGTACAGAAGGATTGCAGTGCTCACTCTCTCACTAGTCGCGGACATTGAGGCTAATCGAGTCTCAATGCTTGTCTTCTTGGGGCGTTTACGATTACTGACCGAAGCTAAGTTGCATGTTTCCTTTACTTAAACTGATTATGTGTACGCTTAATTTAATCGCGGATTATATTTACTTTCTTTATCATTGTTAAATTTTTCGTCTTTATCATTTTTCAACACAACGTATGGGTCTTTATTACTTAACTAGACGATCACGACTATTTTCATTGGCCAATTAATTTTCAGAAAATTTACAACCCTTCAGGTTATTTTTTATATGTTTATATATTTTATTTGCGTGGGGTGGTGGCGTCTCGCATTTAATTTATTTGAGGGACGCCCCATCCTGTTTACAAGGTACGGAAATCTTCTTGTAGTCGTATTTTTTTTCTAGAAAGCGGTTTACTTTACTGCATTGTAACAATTTGTTAAATGTTAGGGCCATCATTGTTAAAGTGACTTCCTCTATTAACCGACTTCGAAAAATGAGGAGGTTCTCTGTTATCCGCATTTCTCAGAAAAGAGCTTGCAGTGAAATTCTCAATCCAGAAACCGGCCTAAAGAATTATCGCTGAATATTCCTAGGTAGATATATAAGTTCCACTTGAGAATAGTTTCTATGAAAAGTTTTATGAGGCTATAATTTCTTCAGAGCGGTGGTACCCTAGTGGATAGAACATTGAACTCGGAAGCGAGAGACCCAGGCTCGACTCCCAGTGTGGGCATGTACCTATGACTTTGCCACTCGCTAACCGTGAAGGAAAACATCGTGCGGAAACCTGAGTGTCTGAGTGTGTTTTAGTGAAATCGACTATTTTATGAAGAAGACTGATAGTTTTTATTTAAGGGGATCCAGTGGACGAACTAGCGCCACCAACGAAAAAAAATCATATCGACTTTTACAGACCGTCATTGCAAAAAGTGTATCATCATCAACCCATTATGTCCCCACCGGGGGGCACGGGTCTCTTCCCTGAGGAAGGTATAGGCCATACTCCACCACGGGGGCCAAGTCCGGATTGGTGGAGGCTTGTAGACTAGTGGCTCGTCTACTGTCAGAAGTTGTCAAGCCGCCCTAAGGCCCCTGACTTGGCTTAACGACTGCCATCTATCGACGGCAGCCGGCACCAACAGCTTAACGTGCCTTGCGAAGCACGGAAAAAGTGTATGCGATCTGTCAATCGTGTTAACAGTGATTTTTAACACCCACCACAAAGAACCTAGGATCATGAACCTAGGACCAGACGGCATTTATGCCAAAAACGGCCGTTTTTGGCGTTAACACTATCAAATCCTAGGTTTTTAGGCTCACGGCCATGGGTCCTAAAAATCACTATTAACATGATTGACAGATTGTACAGACAGTATTTGCTAATTTTATCCGTAAAAAAAGATATATTTTTCGGCGCTAATGTTACTTCCTGGAGCCCTTTAAGAGCCTTTGGATACGCCAAGTCGAGCAAAAGGGCAACACGGTCGTACCACCCTTTTCTCGAAGCAGTTCAGGCCATTTTCGACCCCTTACAACTTCATTGTGGATAAAACTAGAAGCCATTTCTAGTAACCAAGCAGGCATTGTGTGAACGCGGTATATTTCAAATTTCATTTAGTTTAAACCAGTACTTTAAGAATTATTATAACTAGTCAAAGTTTCTTAATTTTGTCACTTACTCATTCACTGACTGACTGACCGATCATCAAAACACTAAGGCCCCTCGCCCACGGCGACTTTTTGTAGTGATGCTGGCGCGCGTTTCGTAAACGCGCAACTGCATCGCTACGAACGCGCTTTAGTCGCATTTGCAATGCGCTGCAGAATGGATGCCAACACGCTACTAACGCGCTACAGCATCGCGACTGTATCGATGCAAACGCGCGAGCGTATCGGAAGACATCGGGAGGAGAACGGAGAAAGGGTGGCGCATGAGTAGTGCAACACAGAGAGATCGAGAGTGCTGTTGTCCATCGGTCCAACGGAATCCATCTTGCAACTGTAGCGATCGAAGGCATGTTGGTTCCGTTACTGAATCGAATTTGCATCGCGACAGAAGCGCGACGGTATCGCGTTTGAATCGCGACTGAATCGTGTTTACCGTGGGCGAGGGCACACAACTAGCGCCTGCATCGCGACTGTATCGATGCGAACGCGCGACAGCATCGCTACTGCATCGCTACAAAAAGTCGCCGTGGGCGAGGGTCCTAAGGCACTTCTAGCAGACATGGAAGTTTCAAATTTAGAATACAATTAGTGTTTAGTGTATAAATCAAAGAAAAACTAAAATATTTTGTAATTTCAGTCCAGTTTTCTAGATACACCTACTGCATAAATAACTTTATAATCCCATATAAACATATAGGATTACAAAGTTACATTTGCAGTGAATGAATCAGTGTGCCTGTATGTATTTAAAGGCTAAGTTAACCTACACGGTATATTACATGGGTCTCACAACTTTTTACGGTAGAAGAACTGAGTGGCGAGTCTTGGTTTTTTTTACAAGTTATGTTTTTGATGGCATCCCCTTTTCCTACCCACAGTGCAGTGGCCACGGTGGCTCATGGCTGGAAGTTCCCGCCGGGGTTTAAGTTCGGCGCCGCCACAGCCACGTACCAAATCGAAGGCGCCTGGAATGCCAGCGGTAAGTGTCTTTATTTTTTACGTATGGTTTTGTGCCTAGGTTTTTTACCTTAATATCACGGCCATGGGTCCTGAAAATCACGTTTACCACGATGGAGACATTGCACTGACTTGTTTTTCTCCCTTCGTGGCGCTAGTGTTACTCTATGGAGCCCCTTAATTGAGTAGATGATATTTTTGCTATTCCGAAGTTCTTCCCATATTATAACCCAGTCATTTTAGTATCATGTGACAGATTATCTTATACTAAATCGCCTGAGCAAGATAGCTTTACAATAGGTGAATCGTTTGTGAAATCTTTGTGTAGGCTCTTTAAATGGATTTCCTTTGCTTTAATATGTTTAGTTAAAAAAGACAACCGTCAATAATACTGTAATGTGTGGTCCCGACCATGGATCGCTACATCTCCACCACTTGACTACAGTGGACGAAAAGAGAATTGCTACGAGCGCAGGTAACCGGTTCGGTATCTACCTGATAGACAAACCGGTCGGCATGGGGCAAAAAAAACATCCCCTACCACCATTATTGTATTATTATTGTTATTGTCGTTTAATGCTTTTTTGAGGCCAGCATTTCACAGATTATTTTCTTAAAAGACGCAGGTAAAGGAAGGTTTTTTTCTGCTTCAAAGTTTCGTGGGAATACCGCTAGGCCCTATTGTTAATAAGTTGGCATTTAAGTTACTGTAACGATACCTCTATAAGAGCTGGCTGGCGGCAGCCGTCTAGTTAGATTTTAGAATTGATTGAACGGAAATCGCTACGTTTTGTTTAGGATGTCAGTCGATCCCTAGCTAGGCTAGGCAATTGATGAAAAGATAGAATATAAAGTTAATATTCGCTAAATATCTGTTTAATTAAGATAAGTCGCCACAGTACCTACTTTTCGTTACTTACAATGCAGCGAAGCCATTGTATGCGCCGTATGCGCCGGCCGACCAAAAGATGTTAAGAACGCCTCTATTGGTCGACGGCGTAGAACATAACAATTAATGAAAAAGTCTCGAGGTAGCCCAACCAAGATAAGTTTGCACCTTGCGTAGATTACTAATGATTTGAGAAAAGATGCTCAGAGTGAAGTTTTTTTTTTCCCGCTGCCTTTTTCTCCACTAAGTACAAATACGGCCCGAAGGCAGCGGCTAACAAAGTACTTACATTAACATTCAGCAAACTGAATGTAAATTTTTTACGTTGAAATAAACTATCTATTGATTTCTGATTTCTGAATCAATGTAATAAAAATATCAGTCAATCAGAGTGGTTTTACGTACACTGCTGTTTTAAGAGTCGTTGTGTGTAGTACATAATAAGGCCTCTGGACAAATGATTGCATTCTGTGGAAGTTATTATTATGTCATCATTATAGGTTACTGAGCGAGTCAATTAGAATAATTATGTACATGGACTAGGTAGTGATAGTTAAAAACATACGTGTCTAACTAGCGCTAAAAATGATCCCACGTTCAAATGTGAGAAGGCGGGGGTTTCCCAATTTATGTTACCAATCGGAGCTCAGTATTAGGTACCCGGCAAAATATTTACGCACCTGCCATTTTCAGACCGCCGCCGTCTTGCGAATTTCGACGTGTCACATTAATGATTTGACGTTTTTGTCTACAACCAATCATCAGTTACGCTGTCACATACTATCGCCCAATGAACGTTCACGTCGTCACGCATGGCGGACAGAATGAGCCAATCACAGAGTGATTTACTCTGCAGCACATCCTGCGCTCATTTCATTGGTAAACAGTACCTAATCGAGAGACTGGGGCCGTTTTTAGTGTGAATTTAGTAGGGAGAAATGGTTTTTTCTATTCCCTACGAATAGAAGTCCCTAGGCCATTCATTATTATCATTTAGCTGTTGCCCGCGACTTCGTTCGCGTGATAATTTTGATTTGTATTTTTCCGGGATAAAAAATAGCCTATGTGCTAATCCAGACTATAATTTTATTTATCTCTGTGCAAAATTCAAACTTTCGCGTATTAAAATATTAGTAAGGATATTCGCGCTGAAGCGCTATGTCCTAGGCGTATAACCTCCAGAATTCACAAGGCTCCTCACAATTAACGCGTTACCGTTGATCCTGTTTCAGACAAGTCTCCCCACATCTGGGACGTCTTCGCCCACACAGAGGGCAAAATCATGAACGGAGACAACGGCGATGTGGCATGTGACTCCTACAACCAGTGGCAGAGGGACATCGAGATGGCTAAGGAGCTGGGCCTGCATTTCTATCGGTAATGTTTTAGCAATCGAAGGATTCGAACCCACTGCAATGCCAGGGATTCGAACCCAGGACCTGATGAATGTATGGCCAGCTTTCTACCGTTGCAATACCTACGCTTTCTATAGATCTTTACCGAGTGATTATGGTCGCTGATCTGTTTTAGGGTTCCGTACCCAAAGGGTAAAAACGGGACCCTATTACTAAGACTTCGCTGTCTGTCTGTCTGACCATCCGTCCGTCCGTCCGTCCGTCTGTCTGTCACCAGCTCACCAGGCTGTATCTCAAGAACCGTGATAGCTAGAGAGTTGAAATTTTCACAGATTATGTATTTCTGTTGCCGCTATAACAACAAATACTAAAAACAAAATAAAATAATTATTTAAGGGGGGCTCCCATACAACAAACATGATTTTTTTTTTATCTTTGTGTCTAATGGTCCGGAACCCTTAATAAAGGGTTGGTAATCAATTTAATAAACTAAAAGAAAGACATTTATTATAACAACGAGACATATCCAAAAAAAAAAACAAACATATGAGTGACATTATTTTATAAAAATAACAGAGAGTAAAAAAAAAAAAAAATTTATTTATTTGTAATAACCATTGGCAGATGTAATTTCTGGTGGGCCCCACACTAGGCAAATCCTGTATCGTGGGCTCCCGTTTGTGGATTACTATTATTAAAAGGTTCCTCTGTGGTAGACAGTGTTTGAATAAATATTAAAAATACAAATAAAAACTAAGCTAGATTAAAGCTAAGCTAAATTCCAATTTCTTAGTTAATCGGAAGATTAACTAGATATGGTACGGAACCCTTCGTACGTGAGTCCGACTCGCACTTGGCCGGTTTTTACTTCGCTACAGTATTGTGAAAGTCAAGCGCCTCTCTGGAATAAATAAATATTTCACTCCTACTTATACATATTACACATTTCTTCACAGGTTCTCCGTATCCTGGACCAGAATTCTCCCGAACGGCTTCGACACCTACATCAGCGAAGACGGGAAGCGGTACTACTGCGACCTCATAGACGCTCTGGATGAGGCTGGAATCGAACCCCTGATCACGCTGTACCACTGGGATCTGCCGCAGAACCTCCAGGATCTTGGTAAGATGGCATGTAGGAGGCCTCTAAATAGTTATTGGCTTCAATCAATCAAATCGATCAGTTAGCCAGCACTCGTCTACTCCTGGACATAAGTCTTCCCTAAGACACGTCACTTCCACGTTTGCCACTTGCCACGATCCTGACAGATGTCTTTTGCTTCATCAACATGTCTTTGCATGCACGCGGGTACTTTTTATCTTTTTGTCTAGGGACCGCTTTTTTCCCCCTTCTTACCCAGAGTCCACCTCCTGAGACCACCTGGGTGAAACATGGGATTTTTTTTTACAACGGATCACCTTTGTTCACCTTGGTGTTCGTTCGTAATTTAATATCATAGTGTGTACCGACTAGGCGATTTTTGACCTCCATAATTTTCAGGTGGATGGACCAACCCCCACATAGTGGACTGGATAGAGCATTACGCCAGGGTCGTTTTCGACCTTTACGGGGACCGAGTGCGGTCCTGGCTGACCATTAATGAGCCCATGGTCTTCTGCTCCCTTGGCTACGGCAGGGGTATCATGGCCCCCGGGGTCAATAGTCCACACCTGGGGTACTACTTGTGTATGAAGAACGTTCTGCTGGCCCACGCGAAGATCTGGCGACTGTACGATAAGGAATACAGGCCGAAGCAACATGGTAAGTGTTGAGGGGTGAGGTATGGAGAACACTTTATTGAACAAAAATGGAGACTCCCTTCTCAGATATTTTTTTACCCGAGAGTACCTACAGACGGCGTGGAAATAATCTGAAAATTCAATGAACACGGGAGGATGGGTTATAGTGGGCTGTACAATCGACAACTGATCAGCACCTACATATATAATTATCTATTTGCATTTATGATCATACAGTTCATTCTTATGAACTGTAATGACACATGATTAATGCAATAAAGAAATCTCAAATCTTTAAATGAACGTTTGGAGAGGTAGACCACATATCGGCAAGCGCAGCGTAGGACGACCAGCCACAAGATGGACAGGTGACCTTATCCAAGTGGCAGGAAGACGCTGGATGCAAGCCGCTTCCAATCGGCCTTTTTGGAAATCCATGGAGGAGGCCTATGTCCAGCATTGGACTTCTTGTGGCTGAATGATGATTGGAGAGGTAGATACCTAGCGTCATTGAAAAATTTACGCGCAATAACTAGCGATCACCCCCCCAATAACTAGCGATCACCCTCCAATAACTAGCGATCACCCTCCAATAACTAGCGATCACCCTCCAATAACTAGCGATCACCCTCCAATAACTAGCGATCACCCTCCAATAACTAGCGATCACCCTCCAATCCGTAGGTACGGTCTTCAGCAAATCAGCCTCTCAAAGCGTTCATTTAAATAGGTACATATGCCAAACCGTCCATAGAGTTTTTTAGGTGGTAATACCTAAACAGAACGATCGCCGCTTTCAGATAAACCAAATAGGTTTCCGAGAGCGGCTATTTAGCTGCAAGAAAAAAATTAAATTACTTATTATAAAAAAAAAACAAAAATTTATCACTGTTTATCAAGGAGGAGTTTTTGACTTTCCTTCAACTGTCTGACTGTTACGTTATAAATACGAAACCAATATAAACACACACGGTTAGATTTTGTCATTTCCAACAACTTTTTTCCACGACTTTTGAATACTTTTTGTTCAAATTGCCATTTTAAAAAATCTGAAAATTGCAGCTCTAATTGGGGAATCCCAGGTATTGTAGAATCCCTGCATAACATACACGCACAAACACACACACACATGCACGCACGCATGCACGCACTCATGCACGTACGCACGCACGCACGCACGAAAGTATTTGTGAATTAAAATTATTTTACCTTTTTTTTACACATATTTTAAAACCAACATATTCGTTGGGCAACCAAATGATACAATAAAAAAAACAGTTAAATATAGATCAATAAGGAGAAAAAATATGTGTATATTATAAAAGAGCAATTTTTGTGATTTTTGTGAAATGGATACTGTTGTTCTATTTCAGGCAAGGTGTCCTTGGCTAACCACTTCATATGGTATGAACCAGCCACGCCAGCTGATGAGGAACTGACAGAGCTGGTTGCCCAATATGGAGTAAGTTGACCACCCAGTATAGCTCCGTAATACATGTTGGATACCTATAATAAGAAGCCCAACCCAGTGAAGTCATAGTTTTGTCCATTCTCTTTCCAAAAATAAACCTCAGTGGCCGAACTTGAGAAACGACTGCAGTCTGTCAGGATTTGGTGCACGTAATGTACCTACTTAGGAGCTGAACTGACCATGGAAATACTGGAGTTGGTTATTTACCAAATATTTTTACTCTTTTTCCAGTTCGGCTGCTACAACCACCCCATTTTCTCCAAGGAGGGGGGCTGGCCTCCATCAATTGAGAAGGCTCTCGCCGAATACAGCAAAAAGATGGGCTACACTCGCTCCATATTGCCACCTTTCACTGAAGAGGAAAAGCAGCTAGTTAGAGGTCAGTGGGATCAAGCTGACAATATTACATCTTCATGTTTTCAGGAAGATTTTTCACCCGCGTTAATTACGCGTAACTCTCTCTGATGGTTAGGTACGCGTAACTACGTAACTTAAGTCTTGTGCTCTGCAGTGAGATGTATAATATGGGAAGAAGACGGGCTAGTAAAATTTTTGCGCTTGAGAGGCCGTGGGCCGGTCGTCTGTAACGTTACGTCATACGTTACCAAGATGTGACAAATTTAGGGTGGTTTATCTTCAAATAAATATTTAGGTTTGCCAGTCCCAAAACGAAACGGTCATGTACCGTCAGCAAAAGAAGTGGACTAAACGTTGTGTGAGATTCACGTCAAATACCTATGTCATATGAAAGGCTTATTCTATTAACAAAAACCTTGGTTGCCACTCCTGATCATGAAGGATTTCTTTGTCGGGCGAGTTAGGCGCGAGACACACAGATGGGGCGAGGGCGCGGTATGATGTATAGACGAAGAGCGACCGCAGAAAGGACGGTAGTCCGTGACTCTACACATCTTACCGCGCCCTAGCCCCACGTCCCATCTGTGTGTCTCGCGCCTTTTCGGACACAAAACTTGGCTGACAATAGTTGTAAGTTTTCCATTTATTAATGGAGAGCCTTCCAAATGGCGTACTTAACGTGTATATCATACATCATTTAGTCCCCTTTTTTGCTGGCCGTAAAATAATTCTCAGGGCCGCGTTTCATAAAGCTACAATTCATAGTTTATTGTGACATTTAGATTTAGATACAGACGGCCGATCCAGGCGACTATGCTAGCTATGCTATGCGACTATCTATCTATTTAGAACCGACGAAACTTGTTATTTATATTACAATTTTTTTCCATGTTTTTATTCCAATAATTATTATAATACTTATATTATTTTTGTTGCACTAACCCGTGCTGAGGACAATTTTTAAAACCCAGTTAGAGGCAAAAAATTCCACCCATGCCGTGACTTAAACCGCGACCTCTGGCTAACCGTGCCAGCGCTCTCCCAACTGAGCTAATGGGCAAGTGCAGGCATCAGTGAAATGTCAAGCCTCTTTACAAACTTCTCTGTATTACGTTCAGGCAGCGACATCTGGCCGAAGCACATCTGACGGTCAGCCAGAGGCCGCGGGTTCAAGTCGCGGCATTGGGTGGAATTTTTAGCCTCTAAATAGGTTTTTATTATAGTACTGCGGCGGCGCCCAAAAGGAAGGTAATGTGTTTGGCTCGTATGTGTGCATGTTTCCTCACGAATCCAAATTCAACAATGTAACTCCCTACGAATTATCTAGGTTGGTCTCGCCTGATTAGTATATAGTGGTCACCGGGTTGTTGGGTTGTTGGTTATTTTTTATTTCAGTTTTTGTGTGAGTGACGGGCTAAAAATCAGCGCTGTGATGATGCATTCACTCACAGCACTAAGCTGAGCCCTCCTTTTTGTCACATCATCATCAGCCGTGGCAGGACATAGGCCTCCCTCGTGGTCTTCCAAGCTTCCCGGTGTTGTGCCGCCCGCATCCAGCGACTCCCCGCCACCGTAACCAAGTCGTCAGACCTTTTCTGTTCAGACATAACTGTTCTAATTTCATTACAATATGTGCATGATTTCGAATCATTTAATGTACGTAATTTATTTAATGAGGCCTAGTACTTAACCTCCTCAGTCCTTGAGGAGGACAATCTACAATCCGCGGGCACCAACCATAGACATTTCACGTCCCGCAGGTACCTACGACTTCCTCGGTTTCAACCACTACACCAGCCGGCTGGTGAGGGCCGCGCAGCCAGGAGAGGAGCCTGGACTGTTTCCCTTTGACGGCGTGCCCGAGCTGGGCGCAGTCTTCACGGCCCACCCCGACTGGCCGAAGGCTAGCTCTTTCTGGTTCTGGGTTCGTATCTTGTTTGATCCATCCTGGCATAGATTTACTTGTTTTTGTTATATATTTAAATATGTTTTTAAATAAGTAACTTACATTTTTTCTTATAGCTTTAATATGTACTTATAGATAGATAGAATATTCTTTATTGTACACAGAGATTACATCAACGCTCTCGGAAACCTATTTGGTTTATCTAACAACGGCGATCGTTCTTTTTAGTGTTATAAGTTTTGTAGTACAACATAGAAGCCTACGGGACGGTTTGGCACACTACATACAAGAAAAATTAATACGAAAAATAATATCATAACTATGGCACCAAAAATATATAATAAATTACCAGATGATTTAAAAACGCTAAAAACAATTCAACTTAAAAGAAAGCTCTATGACATTCTCATAAACAAATGCTATTATGACTTACAAGAATTCTTTGCTGATAAATTTTAATTCCAATTATTGTTGTTTACTTTGACATTTTAACTATATTTTTAATTTAGATTTTTTATAATATTTTAAATATGTATGACACGTTATTTTGTTATTGACATTCGTAATTATTTGACATTTGCAAGTTTATAATTTTTTTGACTTTATTTCACTTTATTTTTTTTATTGACATTATATTCTTATTGACATTAGTAATTACTTGACGTTTGTAATTCTAATGCGGCCTAAGTCTTAGTTATTATATTTTTTTTAACATGATCTGTATGCCTATCAGGTAGAGCGCATAGCAACTAATTTTTTTAATGTAACATCTTTATGTACTTGTGTCGCACCGATCAATAAATGAATTATGAATTATGAAAAATATAAATGAATAACGCGCAATAAGTCGCGATCCCACCAATCCGTAGGTACGATCTTCAGCACACATCAGCCTCTACAGGCGCTCATTTAAAGAGACAGGTGATCAGCAGCTGACTGTAAACCATCCTCCCGTGTTTATTGAAGTTTCAGATTATATTTAGATTATACTGGACTCTTTGAATTACACGTTGACAAGAAATTTTACCTAATTTGTAGCGCTCAGAGTATTTTTTATTTACGTGTATTAATTTAAGTACTTATCTTATAGCCAAGGAAACTATTTTGTAGTTTGATGTAATTTTATTTTAGAGGGCTTATTTTAATGCATGTTGAGCAACTTTTTTACAGTGCGACGTAGCATTATATTTATGTTACAGAAATTATATCTAAAGTGCCTTTAAGTGGATGCCCCACTTTTTTCGCTATTTCGGAGTCGGTCTCATAATAAAAGTTGTTTGTATGGATGACTAGAGTAACCCCCCGTGTCTTCCTGAGACACACGTCTTCACGACATTAAATGCCTCTTTTTCACAAATTCCAGGAAAACCCGGAAGGCATCCGGAAGACCCTGAAGTGGTTAAAGCAGCAGTACGGAGACATTGAGATCCTCATCACGGAGAACGGGTACGCCTCAAAAGGTCACGGTTTGAACGATGTCTTGAGGGTGGGCTACTACGAGAGCTACTTGAAACAGGTGAGCAAGATAAGTACTGCATGCAGCTCTAATACGAAAGTATAAGGGCACAAATACACGTTTCCAACGACACTGCCAACTGCAGCAACGTCGAATATCAGCGTCGACGGCTGCAGTTGGCACTGTGTCGTTCGCAACGTTCTGCCCGTGTATAAGCGCCCGAACACGACCACAACATTCGCTCCTTGAATGCAAGAGGGCCACAAATCAAAAAGCTGTAAAAACACTTTTTACAGCTTTTTGATTTGTGGCCCTCTTGCATTCAAGGAGCGAATGTGCATAACCTGGCTTGATGATGATGACGTCACGTCGGCGCTCTGATACGGTGTGCGAAGTAAGTAAACCAAATCATCAAGACGCGTATCGGCAACGAAGGTGCTAACCGAACTGATGCGATGGGGCGAGCGAGAGCGATTTGATCGCATGATGCCTACTATTTCGCTTAGTTACTTTTCTAATATTTTCATACAATTGGTAGCGCGATGCCAACATTTCTCGGCGTGGTGAAGGGGGAAGCAGCAGGGCATCGCACTATGCCAGCGAGATGCACAGATAAAATATTGTGACCATGTATACTGAATTTACCTCGAATAGATCGCTTACCTTACTCGCCATGCGTGAAAACCGTGTATTGGCGATTTTATTTACAAAATGTCTTTTGAGTATACAATGATTTTATGTCATCGTGATAAAATTTGCGATGAAGACGATTTATTTATCTATCTATCTATGAACCCTTCCAGGTATTTCTGGCCATGAAAAAAGACGGCGTCAACGTAACTGGCTACACGGCATGGTCGCTCATGGACAACTTCGAATGGATCGAGGGTTACCAGTAAGTGGAATTAATACCTCACCACAGAAAAAAAAAAGAGTAGAGGTACATAGTGACATGATCTATTAGTCTGAAAACCAGTGTGACCAAACTCACACATATAAACAAAACGCACACTATGAATGCCAAGCTGCCATTGGTAAATAAAAACAATGCCGAAAAGGTCTATATCACAAAAGTTCTAAGTAAATATGAACCTTTCGCTCATATAAACAATGAACAAAATCAAATGATAATAATGAAATTAAGTTTGACACTCACTCTTTGTATTGTAGTACCGCTACTCTACACTAGATGGAACTAGCCCCCCGTCTGACCGTCGAGAAGTATCTGCTATGTTGCTACTCAGCCAAGGATGGGACGTATTGCGAGTTTTAGTTTGTTTGTCGAAACGAAGCCCAGAAAACTTATCGTGTACAGAGTTAATCAACTGAGGCAAGAAAAACTGTCAAAGACTACGTATAGGCAATACATTGCTAATGTGAGGCACGCGGGCACCGCCCACTTACGACTTCTACCTCACTATGATAAGTCCTCGTCACTCCATTTCGTTCCGTGGATGTCGTAGAAGGCGACTAAGGAAATAAATTACCAGGAGACGGGCAGCAGCGTCTTCCTGAGATTCCATCCATATACTGCGATCGCCAACCCGCCTGCCAAGCGTGGCGATTATGGCAAAACCCCTCATGGTTATGAAAAGCACGAAGGAGGCCTATGTCCTGCAGTGGGCGTCAAATGGCTGATGAAGATGATAAGCCTTCATCTCGATCTGTCAGAGATGTCTGACAGATGCCAAATTTTCACCATTGCAACGAGTAACGGTGTCCCGAGTGGTCTTCTCAATTCCCATGGACAACACGTCTTATCTGTGTGACCTGCGCCAACCAAAGTGCTAGATCGCAGACAGAATACACAATAAGTTCTGTTTCGCAGGTCCGAATTCGGTCTCTACGAGGTGGACTTCGAGCACCCTGAACGGAAGCGGACCCCGCGCAAGTCTGCAAAGTACTACGCCAGCATCATCAAGGCACACTCTTTACTGCCCGCTCCTAAAGACGAATTGTAATTGTGATCGCAAACATTGCTTTGCATTATTGTTTAAGGTTAAATATTATTTAGTAATATAGTCTAGAATAAATTGCACTGAATTAGTGATGTACCAAATAAATGATTTATTTTAAGCGTACAACGGGGTTTTTATACTCTATCCACAGTAACGTATTGTACCGACACCGTGCCCGGCAGTGTGGGCACGATTTAATAGCAACAAAAGCGCGCTAGCGCTAGTTTTACTAACAGTGCGTGTTACGTTCTTGCTCGGGCATATTGGCAACGTTCCCGGTAGATGCCTACATAATTTACGTCTTAAAACTAACATAGTAGAATCACAGAAAAAACATTTTTTTGGCATAATTTTCAACTTTTAAATATCAAGTTTTACCCGGGCTAGCAAAAATATTTATTATCTCGAGATTCAATTTTTCCATTCAGTAAAACTCTGCAAAAAGTTACATTCTATAGACGTATTAAAAAAATAATTTTGTATTTTTCTTGTGCAAGTAAAAGAACACACAGTGCAAGGGAGAACCGTTATTTCTATAAAATGCTACAAATATTACCGAATATGCATTAGGTTGACAATCTTGCACCTAAGCAACGAGACTGCCCTGCCCCCCTTCAGCTTACCAAAGGTTAAGAGAAATAAAAAGTTATTGGTACTTATAGCCTCCATTTTATTTTCATGGGGACCTTTGTACGGTTCCTTAAAAAAATTAAAATTACTTACAAGTACATCCTTTATTACGTCACAAATATTTTGGAAAACTTAAACGATGGTACAGTCGACAGCACATCAAGCTTGATATATGTGCACTCTAATCAGTTAAGTTAAGGGCGTCTTTCCAACAGAAATGTTCGCCCGCTATCGACTGTACCTATATACGTAATTTTTGAATTTACACACACGGACCTGAAAAATACAAAAATCTGCTCTGTGATCATTTATTGCCCTGCGGCCACGTGGTTCGACAACGTTGCTGTCCGACATGGCGGACTATCAGGATTTATTTATTCCACTTAGTTCAACCATGCATCGGACCAAGAGGATATTTAAAATTCCACTTGTCTTAACCTTGTTAACACTTGTTTCGACATAATGAGGTTAAGACTAACTAAAGTTTGATTTTTACTACAGTTTTGAGGGTCAAACCAAGTGGAATTTAATGATCCTCGTAGTTCGAGAGGCGAACCAAATGGAATTTAAAAAATTCTCGTGCTTAGCGGATCGAAACAAGTGGGATTTTATATATCCTCTTGGTCCGACGGTCGAACTAGGTGGAATAAAAAAATCCTGATAGTCCGACATGTCGGACAGAAAGGAATCAAACTTCCTCGTCGTCCGACATGTCCGACAACGTTGTCGAACTACGTGGCCGCAGGGATTTATTGTGTACATTATTTTTTGTTGACAGCAGATGGATCTTTACATTTTGGTTGTAAAGTCGTCCTTAAGGTACCCGAGTAGAGAGCACGCGAGTAGGTAAAGGTTCATGTGCTGTCGACTATAGGTGCCCACATTTATTTTAACAAGGTTCGCAATTGGACAGTTCAACTGTCCTCTCACGCATGTCAAAGTTTATTGTGTACGAGCTGTTGCCCGCGACTTCGTTCGTGTGGTAATTTTGATGTGTATTTTTCCGGGATTAAAAAATAGCCTATGTGCTAATCCAGACTATAATCTATCTCTGTGCAAAATTTCATCCGGATCCGTTCAGCCGTTTTTGCGTAAAAGAGTAACGAACATCCATCCATACATACAAACTTGCGCGTTCATAATATTAGTAAGAATTTCTGAAATACGAGCTCACTGTTCAGAACACATCTATGACCACGCTGACACATCCATTCAGAAAGAATGGAGCTTAATTTTAAGTCTACTTCACGAGCTGTGTTGTAGAATGGGTGTAGCTACCATTGGTCGTGCGGGGCTCCGGCGCCCCTTAGCTTAGCGGGCCCTTTGACGATATTAAAAACAATTGGGGTACTAAATAATAAAATTTTACAAATAAATAGATAGATTACGTAGGAAAGAAATATGTCAAGCTAATGTGAGTGGAAGGCCCTGTAATTGTCCCAAGTGGATATAGTTCGACCTAATAGGGATGTATTGCAAAGGGCAAAATAAAAATGTTGATGAAGCGAAAGAGGTCTGTCGGATCGTTGCAAGTGGCAAACCCTGGTCCCTGCCTAACTCTCCGGAACACATGCGTGAGTTTATTATGTAATGTATAAATTAGAAATGATAGAAAATGATATGCCAAGGATAATTTTACTATTTAGTTACGACCCCAATTTTATTTTTCCGCAAGTCCTATGGTCACCACGCTACACCATTACCGTGATTTGGTCCTTCGAATCAGTCTTTACAGACCCGTCGCTCCTATTGCGTGTGGCATAAGGGCAGGGTTAGCTTGAGAGCCAGTTTCATTCACTTTCTGAATCCAGGTAGTTGTGATTGTGAGGCTGGCTTAGAACCTCGTTATCGATAATCGGTTTCGTATCTTCCCGCTCATTATCCGTTTGTAAATTGTCAGTGGAAAAGCGTAACGGATTCTCTCTAAATTCTCTTGCTGCGTCTGGTTCTTGAGCTTTCATGATACATTTAATTATGTTTATTTTCACAATTGGCTTCATTCTTGCAGGTACACTCTTGAAGTCGTCCAATAGCGAGAGCATAAAACATCTGTCTGCATCTTCATCGTTAGCGTTTTTATTGCATCTTATATCGGTGTTGTCTGTACCGGTCTCCTTGCTTTCTTCCCTAACATATTCTGTGTTATTCTTGGCTTTTTTGCGTCGACGCGACGTAGACTCGTCGGCTGACGACGATGGCGATGATGATTCACTGCATTCATAGCGTTTCTTCGCCCGCTTGTTCTGTTTTCTCTCGCATTTGGCCACTCTTCTGTCCTGCTTAGACTGTTTTCGATCGGTAAGGGAAGAATCGTGCGACCTCCTTGAGATAACGTCAGTCATAAACGTGAGATTGTCATAGTAGATGTATTCACGTTTCTTGATGCCGGACGGGCATGTGGTCTTGAGGGCAGCCAGTCGCCGTTTTTCTTTTGCGAACGAGTCTCTGATATTTCTCCACTTTTTTCGGAGACCGAATCCTGTAAGTTAAGCAAAGTAAAGCGTTGAGCCTTCGTTGAGCAATTAAACTACAAGCAGCCTATATAGGTCCCATTGCAGGGCGAAAGAGGGAGAGTATGGGCATAATCACTACGTGTGCCCAGCCCCGGATTGCGATTTTGAGCGCTGAGGTGGAGGTATTTATATCAATTCCTCAGATACTCAGGTGTCTTTGCGAAGTTTTCCTTCGACGTCAGTAAATAATTATGATATTGCTTCTACAATTTCACAAAATAGGTATTCCAATTGTTTGTTGAAAAAATAGAGCATTTGTATTTTATCTTAAATCGATTACCTAGTTGGACTGTTTGTCCTATGACACTGAAAATATTATAGAAAACCTGAAGAGAATTATAAATTCGACACAATATTATCATAGGAATTTCAGAATCGATAAAAGTTGAAAAATAGTCCATACAAAAAAAATATTGATTTCTGTGATATATTATGAGATATTTGACCCCATAAAATATCTTTATCTATATTTCTTTAACGAAAAGAAAAAAAACCGGACAAGTGCAAGTCGGACTCGCCCACCGATGGTTACGTACTCGCAATTTTTCCGAGCTTTTCCCGAACTTCAAAGACAGTTTTTTCCCTTAATAGTTTAGAAATAAGTATACGTTTTTTGCGGCATAAACGACATAAGGCGGCATAGGTTGTACTCGGCGTCAAGGGACTGTAGAGTATATGGTTTTAATTTCCACTCGATACCTCCACGCGTTCCCGAGAAGTTTCTTGTCAGACAGACGGACGGACGGAAAATAAAGTGATCCTATAAGGGTTCCGTTTTTCCTTTTCAGGTACGGAATCCTAAAAATTAAAAAAATAGTATAAGCTTTATGGTACCCGTCTATAACCTCGTTCTCTATAGAATGTTGTCTGTTTTTTAATTCTATGCAAAAAAAATACTGTCACTTTGACATGTGCCGAGGTCGTAAGCCATCACAACATCCATGATCACAACCATATCACAACAGACTTGTCTTTTTTTATTTTTAATCTGTGATCACAACTCATTACATTTGTTAACGTACTCTAGGCGATATGGCATATTATTATAATAAATCGCGCGATGTCTTATTCGGCAGTCGTGTGTGGACGTAGGTTGCATGTTGAATATTAAAAACCTATTTAGAGGCTAAAAATTCCACCCATGCCGGGACTCGAACCCGCGAACTCTGGCTAACCGTGCCAGCGCTCTCCCAACTGAGCTAATGGGCAAGTGCAGGCATCGGAGAAATTTCGAGCCTCTTTACAAACTTCTCTGTATTACGTACAGGCAGCGACATCTAGCCGAAGCAATTCTCATCACTTGTTGAATATTGTTTAGAAAAAATATCGCATACTATATTAACGCTGACGTCTGTGATGGCCACAAATGTAAGGTTTCAATGAAATTTGTGACAATAAAAAACTCTGTTCTCAAAACAAAAGTAGAAAGATATTTTATTTATACAAAAGAAATCTTTCACATGTTGCATCTACTCATATGGACTCGAAAAACTAGCCAATATTGTCGAAATCACAAGAGAACATTCGCATAACAATAGAATGTTTGAAAATAAATGACGTCTTCATGATTGTGTCAAACCTCAAACCCAAGGTTATCTACGTTATCCAAGTATTGCCAATACGTAAAAAACTAATTACTATCCCATTTTAATTCCAAATATAAATTATGTGAGCTACGTTAGTGTTTTTTTAAATATTTTTCTTTTATGAGTAACCTTAATATTTGGTTTAATGCAATAAGGTTTTCGGTCACACGAGTCTACTTTCCAACAGTAAAACAAAAATCTACCGAGTATAACGATCATCATCATCAACCCATTATGTCCCCACCGAGGGGCACGGGTCTCTTCCCTGAGGAAGGTATAGGCCATACTCCACCACGGGGGCCAAGTCCGGATTGGTGGAGGTTTGTAGACTAGTGGCTCGTCTACTGTCAGAAGTTGTCAAGCCGCCCTAAGGCCTCTGACTTGGCTTAACGACTGCCATCTATCGACGGCAGCCGGCACCAACAGCTTAACGTGCCTTGCGAAGCACGGAACCGCTCGGAAAATTGCCACTAGCGTTAGGCACAGACGGCGACCCATCCATGCACAGAACGCGCCCTGTGTTGCTTAACCTTCGTGATCGTTTAAGATCACTCAGGCAGCCGGGGCTACGAGCGATTCAGTATAACGATATATTTTTATAATGGTAACACTGCAGACTATTAATAGTGCATTACTATCTAATATGAAGAAAAAAAGTCTAATACATTACAACGTTTACAAGGCAGCAGCAAATTGAATTTGCCGCCACTTACCTACCTTAATCTGTGAATTTATATCACAACTTTTGTCCTTAATCTGTGATCATTCGTTTTCGCATGGTTTTCGCTCAATTTTAGAACGGATTTTATAACGAAAAAAGGTTCCTTCTTTACTACCCCCTATTTCTCGAATACTAACAGTCTGTTAATTTACTGTTAACAGTGTCAGCTGCCTAAGGTACGTACAAAAAAACAGCTAACAGTTGGTAATAGTGGGTAAATTAAGATTCTATTCGAGAAACCGGGTGTTGATCTGTGATAAAGTCAAAAGTTTACTAACATTTTAGCGAACGATGCTCAGATTAAGGGAAAAAGTTTTTTAATCTGAGGAACTGTCACGGATACCAGTGTGGCAATTACTAGAGCAAAATCAATTACTTACCCAGCATCCTTTTCTCCGCTGGCAACATCCCTGGCTCGGAAAATACGTCGACCAATTTGTCCCACTGCTTCGCACGCTCCCCTCGGTCGCTGTACGACCAGCATCTAGGATTCCAGATAGCCGGACACTCTTTGACTTCACGAATCAATTTCTCGATGTCCAAAGCCGCAAAGATGCGCTCATATCTGCCAGAAGTCGTAGTCATTTTGAACCAAATATCCACAGAAATATATTGTCGATTTTCACAGAGACCCACGTACAACGCTTCGCCGCTGACAAACCGGACGATACTGGCGGCGGGGCGCCCGTGCGGTCACGACGACCACACTTCGACCGCAAACGGTTTCGTCGGTGAGTGGGTATTGATTTCCAGCTAGCTGTCTCTTTCTATCGTGAGGAGTGTCGCCGAAACCGTACGGGAGAGGAGGCAACAACGCATTCTGTATCAGCGCGGTTCAGATTTTTTTAATTTCATTAGCAGAGTATGGAAAAGGCAGTGTATTTTTTTTTAGTGCTATGAAAGTTAAGAAATTGACAATAGGAGTTGAATTACTAATCTAGGACGAGCGAACTACTTGACTTAAACTTGTAAAGAGACGTAGTCGTATTTTCCTATGCCAAGAAAAAAAAACGGCCAAGTGCGAGTCGGACTCGCGCACGAAGGGTTCCGTATCATTATCTATACAACATTTGAATATTTCAAGGGTCTACCTGTTGCCGTTATTAATATCGAGCAAAAAACGGCAAAAAATTGCGTTTGTTGTATGGGACGCTTCCTTAAATAGGTACTTATTTTATTCTGTTTTTAGTATTTGTTGTTGTAGGGAGAACAGAATACATCATCTGTGAAAATTTCAACTGTCTAACGATAGTAGTGATAACGGTTCATGAGATACAGCCTGGTGACAGACGGACGGACGGACGGACAGCGGAGTCATACCCTTTAGGTACGGAACCCTAAAGAGGCTTTACATCATATTATTGTATTTTTGGGAATTTATTTCATAACCTTTTATTAGTTAGGTACTAGCTGTTATCATGTGTTACAGTGTTGTAAAGATAATAAGCTCTGTTGTGAACAAAACGTCGATTGGTTTCATGTGTTACATTACACAATGACATGGATTTAGAATGTGATAATATCCAGCAATATTCTTAAACGCGATAGGACATATTCTGTCAGTTAATTATTTTGAGATATGGGCTTAGGCCCAAGGAATAAATGGGTCAATCAACTATTCTATGTACTAAAGTGCGTCCCCATAAAAATAAAAATAAATTATTTTAAAGGAGGTACATAACTTTAGGGTAGTAAAAACTACAAAGGATTCTTAGATCATTGGTTAAAAGTTTTTCAGTGACCGATATTAGTTAAATTAAGAATGTTTTACCATTTTTACTGTAACTTAGGGGACAATGTTTCCACGCCATACAAATTCGAGCTGTCCCTTCAGCCACTTCGCAAACTTCCAAAGCGAATATTTCATTACAGTTTGCTTTGAAACAGACAAAATATATGTTAAATAGTAGTAGTTTATAATTATAATATTTGACATTGACAAGGATAATAAAATATATTATGATATAGATTATATAGGTATTATTTTTAAATTTTGTCCCACGGAGTTCGATTAAAATATTGTCCCCCACGTAACTGTGCAAAAAGTTTAAATCTTTCAAAAGAGATGGCGTTAGTTTGATTTTATTTGCGGCTTTAGGTTCCTAGAAGTCACGTTGTAAGTATCCGCCATCTTGTTTGGTTGCCACGTGCCGGCTAGTCGTTCATAAAGTGCGCTCCGACTAGGGTGTGTTTATTCCGTGTCTCCAGTGTGACTGCGAAAAATCAGGTATTTTCTAGACTTTTTTAACAAATTCTTGTTTATTATTATTGCAAATTATTCTGGTACAGTGAATATGTACCATTTTGCTTTGAAATTGATTTAGAAATCACTTGGTGAAATTTTCATGGTAATTCGTCTCCTCTGTTACTCGTCACCTACGTTACCTAAATGGTAACACAAGAGACTTAGTTAGTATCACAGTGGACATTGCACTGTAACTGTATAACTTTTCCTCGTTTAGTCATATATTAATCAATTGCAAATAATGTATTGCAATGGTAATAAAACACTTGTTGGTAATAGGGTTGGTTTTTCTAGAAAATGGCGCTATCTGCTGCTGAAAAACAAAAAAGATATAGAGACAGGTTGAAACGGGATAAGATAAAATATGAAGAAGTTAAAAGACAACAGAGAGAAAATTATCACAAGAAAAAAAAATTGGTAAGTTCCCGAACACCAAAAGAAAAGAATAACGCAAGAGTAATTTGGAAACTTCGAAAAAGAGCTCAACGCCAACGTCTAAGAGATCTTAACAACGTGATAAATAAGACTCCTCCTTAATCACCGATACCGCCCTATTTTCAAAATGAAGCTCAAAAACTACTACGAAACCAAGATTGCGCTTCACCTGTATCTGCATGCAGTAATAAAAGTCCAAAATCAATGGAATCTGAAAAGGAACAACTCAAAAAAAAAATACGAGAATACAAGAAAAGGTACGAAAGAATGAAAAATAGACTAGAAAATGAGTCAAGAACTAAAGGACATGAAGAGAAGAAATACAAAGTATTGAGCAATGCTATCAATGAAAGATACAAAAGGTTGAGGCGATACAAAGACAAAAGAATGTTGATATTTGAAGAATGTTGAAGAGATATTTCACATCCCAACTTAAACACTTGTCGCCTAAAGAAGACGATGGTGCAAGATGCTCTTGGAATTAAAGGCACAGTAAGAACACGTTTGACAGGAATAAAAAAAAATTCACCCTTGCAAGCAAAAATAAATGCATTTTTTTTGCGAGATGACGTGTCACGAATGACAGCCGGAAAGAAAGAGACAGTCACTAAAAACAAGGATAAAGTACAAAAAAGATATCTTTTGGACACAATGAAAAACCACGAAACCTTTCATAAAGAATACCCTGATAATATGTTCTTTTTTTTACTTTACCAAAAATAAGCCCTGGAATGTCAAATCTCGGTCGGTGTCTGGCCGAGAAATGTGTCTCTGCAAGACTCATTCCAATGCAGCATTCAAAGCGATAGCGCTGAAGAAGAAGCAAGTCCTAAAAACACATGATCTCAGTCAATTGATATTGGAGACCGTCTGCAGTTCTTCAAATAAAGATTTCATGTATGGATCTTGTGAGAAGTGCTGCAACAAACAACCATCTCTTAATAAAGAAATGATAGAAGGCAAAATTACTTATAGCGAGTGGGTCAGAAAAGAAGAAAAATATGTAAAAGATGGAAAGGAACATAAAGCTTTGAAAAACGTAAAAGAAGACAAAGAAATAGATACAACAGAATTGACACAAAGATTTGACAAAGAACTAAAATTATTAAAAAAGACGTATATGACATAAAGACTCAATTTAAAATGTTTAGGAAATGCGTCCATGAAATTCAACAAAATTAAGCTGTTATATTAGCAGACTTCAGCGTGATTTTGTGTATTTGACACTGGAAAGCAGTGTTATGTGTATTATTTCTTAGTTAGTCTCTTAAGTTACCAGGAATGTCTCTTACGTTACAATAATGTCCCTAAGATCTTAAGTTAAAAAAATGAAAAAAAAAAACTATTTTGTTATTTTTGTTGCTGGAATAGTTTATAACTGAGGCATTAATAATGGACGCTTTGTTTTATATAGACTTCAAATAAAAAAATACCAAGGTTCTTGATTTATTTTAAAAAACGATATTATAAAAACCATAAAGTAACTTAAGAGACACAATAACTCATGATTATGATAGTTCTATTAAAAGAATTTTAAATGTAAGCCTTTAATGTACAATATTGATGCTAGTTGTACTAAATAAAAACGTTGATTCAAATATTTTTTATGTTTTTGTCACCTAAATAGCACTCGTATAGTTGGTAACGCAGAGGACCAAATACTTTCATAGTTTCGGTATATTTAACAAAATATGACACTAAAAATTAAAAAAGTGCACTGCCCGTTATCTTATTTACAACTTTATTCACTAATCTTTAAAATGTGCAGTAAAATAATTTTGATTTTCGATTATTATTTTTAGGAAAAACTTAATTTTGCCGCTCTTGTTTAGTACAAAGAATAGTTGATTGACCCAAATGCGTGTAACTAAAGTACTATGCATGATTATGATTTTCTTGGGTTCCGTACCCGAAGGGTGCCAAACGGGACCCTATTACTAAGACTTCACTGTCCGTCTGTCTGTCTGTCACCAGGCTGTATCTCATGAACCGTGATAGCTAGGCAGTTGAAATTTGCACAGATGATGTATTTCTGTTGCCGCTATAACAACAAATACTAAAAACAGAATAAAATAAATATTTAAGGGGGGCTCCCATACAACAAACGTCGTTTTTTGTATGGGAATTTTTTTTTTCCGCATTTAGCTACTAGGGGGAATACAATGATATATACGTCCCACTGTAGAGCACAGGCCTCTCAGAGAGAGAGTATGGGCTAAATCAACACGCGTGCCCGCCACGGATTGGCGATTTCAAGCGCTGAGGTATATGAATAGCTCAGACACTCAGGTTTCCTCACGATGTTTTCTTTCCGTTAACGAGTGGTATTGCTGCTATAACTTCAAAAATGTACGTATCTAACTTAGAAAACAAAGTCATAGCTACATGGCCGCACTGGGAATCGAACCTGGGTCTCTCGCTTCCGAGTCCAATGTTCTACCCACTAGGGTACCACCGCTCCAAAGAAATTATAGCCTCGTATAACTTTTCAGAGAAACTATTCTCAAGGCTATAATTTCTTTTTGGTAAGTTTATTTCCAGTTCTAAGCATGATCAAACCTCGATTTGTGTCCTCTAAATGTACTTATTGACAAATTTTCATTGCGATCGTTTCGTTAATGATATTTTACTTCCACATACAAGTTGGTAGAAAAATCATTTCAAATCGATACTGAAATTAATAATGAAACTTTGAAATCGGCATATACCTAACTAAATTGTCTTGACATATATCTAAATAATGTCCATCCGTTATATCCCCTGTGACCAATTGCATTTGTGCATTTTGAATCACGTGATCAAGGATCATATACCTACGGTAAAGTTGCTTCCTCTTTTTTGGCGGATGAATTTTCAGCTGATTCCCGATAGACTTCTTCCGATTTTTTATAACCAGTGATTGGTTGTATAATAAGTTCAATAAAGCGTATAAACTGGTTTTTCTGTTGCCTTTATTATTATTAATCCGTTCATTGCATATGAGTAAATATTACAATGGCAATGCGGCGGAGTTAATGCTACGAGCATTTTCTACCAGTCAACCGCAGGAGGTGAATGAGACTCAATGACAGGCATACGGAAGGGTGAAAAAGCTAAATTAAATAAATTCTTTTGTTATTAATTTTGAAACGCCAGGCTTCTGCGAAATTATTTGTTCAGTGCCTTTTTTCAAACACGCACCCAGTGCTCCTGAAACTGTTTATTTCTCAGCCAATAGCCAATTTCTTTCAAAATGTCTTTTAAAGGAGCGTTTCCACACTATCCGATCCGATATCGGTGTCGGACGCCGATCCGATATCGGGGTAAGTAAAATGTATGAAATATGTCGCCTCCGATATCCAATATCGGGCCGGACAATATGAAAGACGGGTACATATTTCATACATTTTACTTACACCGATATCGGATCGGATAATGTGGATGTGGAAACGCTTTTTCAATGTGATGATACCAATTTCCTGAATTATGTTATCAGTACAGATAAGTGGAAAAGTATTCCCCATCTAAATGTGGAAAAAAGCCCTTTCTTCCGTACCAGTAAGGATAATTATGTGGAACAGGGGGGAGGAGTTATTGCGTATTGTAGTCTCTGAGCAAATAGTAAGTATTTAAGGTTTAGTTTAGTCTGTATCGCTCCGCCCACAAGTCACTGTTCCGTTATGTAATGTGCGTAGTCCGTCAAACTCATTTCGCACAGTAGTCGACAGCACATGAACCTTTACAAACGTGCAATCTATTCAGGTTGCGGGCGACTGCACTGTTTGCCTGCTGTCGACTGTACACTGGCGATTCACTTGGCCATTCGTATTCGCATATTTGCCGACGATTTATAATACATTGTTGGTTTTACACGATCGGTGTTACAGAAAAAAACCAGGCAATGGATGGGTAATATTTGCAAAATAACCAAATACGAGCGCCCAGGTGAGGCGCAGTTTATCCGGTCCTCTAGACCAGCGATTCCCAAAGTGTATTCCGTGGAAGTCACTAGCGTTACGCGGATCAAATTGTTCACTCAATGATGTTCACTTGATTTTGATGTTAAATAATTCCTCAGTAGACAGCGGCGGTACCTTCACGAGAAACTTGAAGAGAAGTAAAAATGTTGAATTAGATATTTTGGGGTTCCGTAAAATAAAAACACACACACACACACACACACACACACACACACACACACACACACACACACACACACACGCACGCACGCACGCACGCACGCACGCACGCACGCACGCACGCACGCACGCACGCACGCACGCACGCACGCACGCACAGTTCAATTTCAAGGGAAAACGAGTACAATAAATAAAACAAGTTAACTTCCGATAAAACATCTCCCATCGCACTTTATTAAGCCTTCAACCTCTTAGCTAACTTTAACAGTTGCGAGTTTTTACCTTTCCGCCTTTCCCTCTTCAAGTCACCGGATTCCATCGCCTTTTTCATTACCTGCAAACGAACATTTTTACAAGTTCTATCAAGCCATAATATAATGTTTTATTAAGTTTACAACGGACTCATGTTGTAAATCAATGAAAATAGATTCACAAAGTTTTACTCAAATAACAAAGTCAGTAGAATCGTATCATCGGTACAGTTAACAGCAGATCAACCTGTACTTGCAAAATGACCCGTAACGTAACCGAGTAGCGTGCACGCGTTTAAAGGCTGATGTGCTGTCGAAAAATTTTACCACTTCCCTTAACGCCCGATATGAAGCTACCAGCGCGCAACTAATTCACGTTGATTTCCTCGGGGCCGGTTTCCGAATTGAGAATTTCGCTAAGTAAATACTTAAGTAACGTTCTGTTACGCTCTTTCTGAGAAATTCGAAGAGACAGCACTACTGCAGGGTACTATTGACGCCCACTGCAGGGCACAGGCCTCCCTCGTGGTTTTCATGACCATGAGGGGTTTTGCCATAATCGCCACGCTTGGCAGGCGGGTTGGCGATCGCAGTATGCGGCTGGAATCTCAGGAAGACGCTGCCGCCCGTCACCTGGTAATTTATTTCCTTAGTCGCCTTCTACGACATCCACGGAAGGAAATGGGGAGCTATTCTTAATCCGGCGCCACACGGAATTAACCATTTACTTAGCGAAATTCTCAATTCAGAAACTGGCCGTTGGCCAATCATTATCATTGCATATACAATCAAATTACTTCTAAATACGCCGGCATTATCAATTATAGTTTACTGGTAATCTTAGTTAAACAAACGAATACATTCAATACAGTCAGTCTAACTAAAGCCTGAATAAAGTATAAAGGAAAGTTGATTAGTGTCAGTTATTCAGTTAGTCAGACATTATACAATTACGTTATTGAAGTAACTCTGTAGCTAGAGAAACGTTCATCATCATCATCATCAGCCATTTGACGCCCACTGCAGGACATAGGCCTCCATCATGGTTGTTAACCATGAAGGGTTTTGCCGTAATCGCCACGCTTGGCAGTCGGGTTGGCGATCGCAGTATGCGGTTGGAATCTCAGGAAGACGCTGTCGCCGTCTCCTGGTAATAAATTTATCTAGAGAAACGCAGCTTGTGATAAGTAACGTCGTAACGAAGTAACCATTAAGATAGCAGTTGTCCTGTAACGGCGACCCAGTAAGAGTTCGACAAAAAAAAACTGTTATCAAAATAACGTGTTTTAAAAACTGTAACGCGTCACGAGAAAACAGTTTCTTTACCTTTCCGCCACCCACGCCTAACTAGTTTACTACGGATGTGCTCTTCCAGCATAAAAGGGAAATCTCCCGCCAGGCAATCATAGCCTTTGTTGTCCGTCGGACGCAGTATTTATGGTGTCATGTGTAAATATTATCCTACAATCCAAATTATTATTATCATTACAATAACATTTCATAAGCAGCCTATATACGTCCCACTATAGGGCACAGGCCTTCTCTCAGAGAGAGAGCATGGGCTTAATCACCACGCGTGCCCACCGCGGATTGGCGATTTCAAGCGCTGAGGTATGTGAATAGCTCAGACACCCAGGTTTCCTCAAGATGTTTTCTTTCACCGTTAGCGAGTGGTATTGCTACTATAACTTTAAAAATGTACATAGGTAACTTAGAAAACAAAGTCATAGGTACATGCCTGCACTGGGATCGAACCTGGGTCTCCCGTTTCCGAGTCCAATGTTCTACCCACTAGGCTACCACTGCTTCAATAACCATAACATTTATTTTCACACCTCCTGCTCGACAATGCCTTATTACGTACCGTCAAATATCATCGTAAAGCATGGCCTTGTCTCTCGAGGGCAATAATAATGAAGAATTTCCCTAGGGAATAAAGTGATTTGAATTTAGAATGTCAAAATTCGCATGAAAACTATGGAGAAGCCCCGCATTGCAATTCGAAATTCGAATTGTTGTTCGAAACTCACCTCTTTTTTTTCTTTTTTTTCTGAAATACTGTGTCCTGTGACCGCGCGAAACACCAACAAAAAAAAGAAAAAAAGGCGCGAATTGCAAATACGAATTTAAAAGTTATATTCAATTTAAGTTGCTAAGCCGTAAAAGAGTGTGGACTTTATATTTAATTTCAGGTTTTAATACATATTTTCAACTTATGCAGCCCTGTCTTTTTATTGTCTCCCAGATGGTGTGAAAAGTAGAGTATTCACCTCTGGAATAAAACATGTCTTAGTCTCGGGCGGTATGAACCCCTCGCTTCACTCAGGACTCTACATAACTCCCTCGCTTCGCTCAGGAGTTAAAATTTAACTCCCTCGCTGCGCTCGCGAGTTAACTCGGAGTCCTTCGCTCCGCTCAGGGTTCAATATGCCGCCCATGACATAATACATGGTTTTATTCCCTTAGTACATAATCTACTATTATCTCCAATTTCAATTCAATTCAATTTATTTACGTACTTATCGTATGATAATGCTATCACCAATTATTCATGATTTGACATTTAATATCCAATTGCTGCCAAGTAAGTTGTAGAGAAGTGTTCAAAAAGTGAAAGATTCTAACCGTTCCGTCGCTCTACATTTACGAAACAGCAGTATTTGTCAAAACTAACCCTAATTTATTTACAACAGCTGGCAGTCTTCATAGCCTGAATCTACGTAATAGAGAGAGACTGACCACACTGCAAAGCAGGACGGCACTCACGCAAAAAAGCCACCTCTGCATGGCGCCGAAAATTTATAATAAAATTCCCAGCAGTATCAAATGCCTTTCGCTTGTACCCTTTAAAAGGGAACTAGGAAAGCTCCTAATTGCCAAATGTTTTTATAAAATGGACGACTTCTTCAATGAAAATCTCTAGGCTACATTTATGTTATTTCTTGCGATTGCAGACATTGTATTTATTTTATTACTTTATTTCTGACTATTCCTAATTATTTGATTTTTGACATTATTCGAAATACTATTTGAGCTTTGACATCTTAAAAAAGTGTATTAAACTGGCTGTATGTAACGCTTCTGCATGGTAGTTTTAAAAATATTTTTGTACACCGAATGGGTATAACATAGAGGCACTTAAAATAAATATAACACCTGTACGACCATTGCCTATGTTAAACAAAATAAATTGATTTGATTAGTAATTCATTAATATAGTTTCGCTTTTCCGAGTGCTGCACGTCGGTACACTACCGGGTACTGACGAAAGACCAGCGCTGGAGTGGTCTGCCTCTCCAGCATATGCTGAGTCAGAGCCCCTTTGCATTTGCCACACGCACAAATTGTTGCCTTGTACTTTATGTTGATTTGCCTGTACTTACTTTTGTCGTTATTTTTGTTTGTCTCATTGCTGTAAAATTTTGCTTTGTTTTACTTGTGTCATTGCAATTGGGTATTTGACAAAATATCAAATGAGTTACTTTTAAAACGGAATTTTGTATGAAAATACTGATTTATGACGTCACATTTCAGAGCACTCTTTTCATGTTTAATCTATTTCAAAATTGTAATAACTAGTAAGTGACTAAAAGAGATACATTTTCCGAGATAAAATATCTAAATTTTTGTTTTAATCGAGCATACGAAATAATTTATTGTTGATCGTGTCAAATACCGAATTGTGGTTTTATATGTGTGTGTACTCTCCCCCTGAGAGAAGGGCTATGCCCTACAGTGGGACGTATACAGGCTGCTTATGTATGTGTGTATGCTGATGCAAATAAATGTTTACTTACTTAACACTTTGCTTGCGGCAGGAATGTCGGGAGTAAATAGTGCGCGCGCAGAGTTGACATCTTAATATTTACCTGTAGCGCGTTATCTTCAGACTTCACACCCAGGACATCGGGGTCGTTCAGAGTAGGGTACTTGAAGGAGAACCCTTTGGGGAAGACTGGTTTCGAGAGGAGGGCGTCCAGCTGTTTCTTCTTGGCTTGTAGGGCCTTCGTGGAGGTCGCCTCTTTGTACTTTATTGGACTGATATCGGGGCGTTAAGGATGTTGCATTGGAAGAACTGCCACTTAAAGAACTGCCACACAACACAATCAGTTGTCCTGGTCCCAAACTAGGATACTCTGACTATGACGGTAACCAGGCAAGGACATGACCAACATGGAAATACACCGAGACTGAGGTCATAGCGGTGCGTGGTAGCCTAGTGGGTAGAACATTGGACTCTGAAGCGGGAGACCCAGGTTCGATTCCCAGTGCGGGCATGTACCTATGACTTTTCTTTCTAAGTTATGTACATTTGTGAAGTTATAGTAGCAATACCACTCACTAACTGTGAAGGAAAACATCGTGAGGAAACCTGGGTGTCTGAGCTATTCACGTAACTCAGCGCTTGAAATCGCCAATCCGCGGTGGGCACGCCTGGTGATTAAGCCCATACAGTGGGACGTATATAGGCTGCTTATGATGAGGTCATTTTTACGAGTCTAGTACGGCGTTCTCCAGTGGGAACTGAACCCACGACTGTTTGTCTGTTTTGGTTGTCAAGAGTGTAACCGTGTAATCGTAACGACCAACCCTACACCGACGAAGCAGTCAAATTATGGTTAGTCTGTTAGAAAAACGACAAATAAATTAATATTTCGTTATCTATTCACAGGAAACAGTCAAAAAATTGTGAGATAGATAGACAGGTTGTATGTTTAATCATTAACAATATTCAAAATTCAAATATATCTAATATATAAAAATCACAGTGTTTGTTATCGAACTCTGCCGAAACGGCTCTCCCGATTTTTGTGAATTTGGTAGGTCTGAGAATAGGTCGTAGGCTAATTAATATGGCAAAATAACATTTGCCTAGTCATCCGATAGTAATATCACCCTGTACAACATTTTATTGCAATTTTCGTACACCCGGATATACGGTGACCTTTGCACCCCATCCGTCATCGGTTCTTCGGCATAATTATGACTATGTCAGTTACTTTAGTTCTTTGGCGAATGGTCTCATTGCTCATGTGATCCATCAAAGAGACTCCGAGCATAGCCCGTTCCATAGCACGCTGTGCGACTTTGAATCGGGCTGAAAATTAAATAAAATTTGCCTCCCAAACATCGGTTACAGCTATCCTTAAAATTTGGTGCTTTTAATGGGGAACTTGCACTAAAAATGATTTAATATAATCGGAGAGACATGTTAAAAGATAAATAAACGTGGGTTTTTTTTTCTCTACAACTAATACCTTTCATAATATAACCTGCCGGAAAGTCAATATAGATACAAGAACGCGCCATACAAATCGGGCTCATACTATGACGCCACTACTTGCACGTATTGTAACGCCTTATAATGTATGAAGCGTTTAACAATATTTGAGTTTTCTCCCACCCTTATAAGAAAACGTTCAGAATTCAATGACAAAAGTAAATCTAATAATTTTTTTAATTTTTTAGAGTAGTTTTCATATTTTTATGTAAATATTTTTATTGTTTTATTTTTAAACTTCTCGTAAGTTTTATATGATTTCTATGGTATAAAAGCAATGTCACTCCATTCTAAGTTAGACGCAAGTTCAGCATTGTATACAATTCAAATAAAGTAGCCCGTACCCCGCGTGCGTGCATGCAACGACTAATGAATGTTGATAAACCGAAAGGGATCTGTCAGGACCGTGGCAAGTGGCAGACCCTTGTCTCTGCCTCTCTGCCTACCCCTCCGGGATACAGGCGTGAGTTTATGTTTTCAATAAAAAAATTATTTTCAAAGACTTAAAAGAAAGCAGTGGTTCCCACAAACAACAATATAAAATGTAGTGACAAACAGCATTTAGCGCTTTTTAATGCAGAACCTTGTGTTATGTGCTGTGTTATGTGGTGTTATTTGGTTAATGGTGTAACGGTGTGTTTGGGTGTTTGTGTAAATGTCCGCTATCACAAGGTAATTACGGCTGAGTGATCGATAGATTGATTGATAAAAAGGATACACAAAGTCTTCATCAACCAGCATATCCATCTCACGCGCCGCCTTATCGAGCCAGCCAGTCTCCTGCGCAGCCCGGCGTGACGTCAGTGCTAAGCGGTCCACCTCGCGAGCCAGCGTCACTATGTCCTTCATGGAGTTCAGGATATGCTGGGGCACTGGGAACGTTGGCACTTCCGTGGCTGGAAATAAGGATCAGATTTGAATTATTGTCTCGGGACAGAGTCGCTATAACCTACATAGAGTATATTTTGGGAAACGGGGAATGTTGGCATTTCCGTGGCTGGAAATAAGGATCAGATTTGAATATTTGTCGCGCGACAGAGACAATATGTCGTTCACAGAGTTAGGATTCAGGTCAGCGGTAGCATTAGAACTACTGTGGCTGTAAATAAGATACAGATTTGAATGATTGACGCGAGTCAGAGTCACTACGTAAGTGCCAACGTATCCTACATAGAGTTCAGTATATTTTGGGGAACGGATACGTTGGCACTTACGTGGCTGGAATTAGAGTTTGATTTAAATGATTGTCGCGAGTCAAAGTCGCTTTGCCTTATATAGAGTTCAGGATTCTGGGTACCGGGGATATTGGAACTTCTGTAGCTGGAAACGAGGTTCAGATTAGAATGATCGTCGCGGGTCAGAGCCAGTATGCCGTTCATAGAGTTAAGATTCAAGACAGCGGGTCCATTGGAACTTATGGAGCTGGAAATAATGATCAGATTAGAATGATGGTCGCGAGCCAGAGTCACTATGTCGTTCCTTGAATAGAATTAGGATTTAGGGCACCGGGGACATTGGCACTTCTATAGCTGGAAACAAGGTTCAGATTAGAATGATTGTCGCGAACCAGTATCACTATGTCGTTAATAGAGTTGATTCAGGGCATCGGGAGCATTGGCACTTCTGTAGCAGAAAATAAGGACTAGATTAGAAAGATTTGTTCTCGTTTCGAACTACTGTTTTTGGACCTATAGGGAAGAGCGGGTGATCGTGCTCTTTCACTATAAAGGGAAATTTCCCGCCAGGCAGATCGTATGCCTGGGGACGGCCGGGCCAACTGATGTTCGTCGGACGTTATATTTATCGTATGTCATGTGAAACATTTTGCTTGCGCGATGTAGTAATGTTGGAGTTTATAGTGCGCGCGCAGAGTTGACATGTGCTCGCCACAGACCCTCACATCTTGTAATCTCTATTAGTTGGATGCATGAAACTTGGGACAAAATTCAAAATTAACTTCGACAAGGGTCGATACCATTTTGATTACATGTCGATTATAACGTTAAACCGCTAGATAGATGTCGCTCCGTACGAGTAATGTAACGCGAATCGTATGTGTGGACGGCACTACGAGCGTTACATGTAACGCAGGGTTCGCGTTACGTTACACGTTACATTACATTACACGCGTCTGGATCCAGATGTGTTTTTACGTGTGCAATAAAGTATAACGTTTTCAGTGAACAGACTGCGCAAAGCAATGTAGACTTACTCTTGTTCAGCGTACGGCACAGTTTGGCATAATTGAGTGCTTCACCGGGCTCCAACATCAGAATCGTCAGGCCTTCCTTGTTCGCTCTGGCCGTCCTACCGCTGCGGTGGACGTAGTTCTGAAAATTATTCAGATGTGTATTTTCAGAACAATGCTCAACAACTCGACTGCTGTTTAGCGATTAACTCGCTTGACTAAAACAGAGGTCGTGGGTTCGGTTTCGGCTGGAGGCCACCGCACTTGATTTGTAAAAATGGCCTCAATCTTGGTATAACTCCATGTTTATTATGTCCTTGCCTGGTTACCTAGCACAGGAATTCTAGTTCCTAGAATTCTGACGTTCGTGATAGCATTTAGCATGCAATTTGACAGTTAGACAATTGGATTCGCTCAGGATTTGGTGCACGTAATATAGAAGCTGGGCAAGTGTTATGTTTGTGGAAGTTACTTATTAACACATTTTTATTTCCAATACCAACCTCAGCCGTCCGGGGCACCTGGTAGTGTATGACGTGGTCGACATTGGGGATGTCGAGGCCTCGCGCCGCCACATCCGTCGCGACCAGCACCCCGCGAGGATCATCACGGAATCTGCCGACGAGATTGGGACGTCTCAAGGATAAAACGCACCAACGCGGTGGCGGTGGCGCTGGCGGTCGCGGTCCATACAAGATACTACTGCCGTAAATGATTTATGTGTGGACCGCCAACGCGTTTGGTGTGTGTCATCCTTCAAAATTTGATCGGAGTGACATCTACAGTCCGTTCACAGTTATTTTACCTCTGACAGATGTCATTCTATCCTTTCGTTATGTTGGTACACAGAGAAAAAAAATCACTTATTCGGCTCAGGGTTGCCATCCGTACGAGGTTTCTCGTACAAATACGAGATTTAGAGGTCCCCGGTACGAGGTACGAGCTCACATCCATCCTCGTACGATATTGTACGAGATTCATTGATACAAATTTTAATTCTTGGTTACTAGATAATCGTTTGGAACGCATCTTAATCGGAACCGTGATACACTGCTGCTTTCACTGAGTTGTAAGCACGATCAACCGTGCCGTTATCAGAAACTTATTACGACCATAACTTTGCATATTATAATACTATTAATGCAGACAAGAGATCCGTTTTGGTATGCTTATTAAGTAGGTACCTTATTACATAGTCTTTTTCATATTTTGTGTCGAAAATCATAAAGCTAAATATGGCAACACAACGCTCAGGTGGGCCAACCTAATAGCTAGAGGTACGGTCTGTACCTACCAATACAGCCCATAACGCCCACTGTTGCGCATAGGTTCTCTTCGCCGTCACGCCAACCACGCCGGTCCTCAGTTCATCTCGTCCATTGTCCTACAGCCGCCTTCTTAATGTCATCGACCAATCGGGTAAGCGGCCTACCCACCGAACAACCGGCCAGTTCTTGGCCACCACTCTGTGACTGCCTTCGTCCACCGTCCGTCTTCTCGTCTTACCCGCCCATCAGAATCAGAATTATTCATCTCCACTTAATTTTCCTGATTCGTGTGCCCGTCTTCCACTTTGGTCTTCTATTGTTTTGGAATTACATATTTAGTATTTATGTAGTTCTGTGTGGCGCTGGATGCTCCGCGTGGCGCCGGATTAAGAACAGCATCATTCCATTTCCTTCCCTGGATGTAGTAGAAGGCGACTAAGGAAATCAATTACCAGGAGACGGGCAGCAGCGTCTTCCTGAGATTCCAGCCGCATACTGCGATCGCCCACCCGCCTGCCAAGCGTGGCGATTACGGCAAAACCCCTCATGGTTATGAAAACCACGAAGGAGGCCTATGTCCTGCAGTGGGCGTCAAATGGCTGATGATGGTGTAGTATTTGTACCAAATCATCATAGGCCAGATACCTGTACCGTGGACAAGACGAGTGATGGAGTTTAAAAATGCTAGCCTGGAGATTAGATTAGAACACTTACACTGTACACACCAGAAAACAAAATACAATAAAAGGCTTTAAGGTCTGGAGATCTAGTGGGCGCAGAAGTGTGGGCAGGCAACCAACGAGATAGACTGACGACCTGGCAGAAACAGACTGGACGCAAAAGCCCAATACCGAAGTGAATGGCCTGCATTGGAGGAGACCTACATTCATACAGCATTGGATGCTATGGGCTATGGGTTAAAAAAGATCATCAGCTTTTGTGTCCGTTAAGGACGATTTCAGCGGTTAACACTTTTTGGTGGCGGTGGTAGCCTAGTGGTTAGAACATTGGACTCGGAAGCGACACACCCAGGTTCGATTCCCAGTGCGGTCATATACCTTTTGACTTTGTTTTCTAAGTAATGTACATTTGTGAAGTTAAAGCAGCAATACCACTCGCTAACGGTGAAGGAAAACATCGCGAAGAAACCTGAGTGTCTTAGCTATTCACATATTTCAGCGCTTGAAATCGCCAATCCGCGGTGGGCATGCGTGGTGATTAAGCCCATACTCTCTCCCTGAGAGAAGGCCTGTGCCCCATAGTGGGACGTATATAGGGTGCTTATGTATGTATGTATGTATGTACACTTTTTGGAACGATTAAAGGTCTTCTTGAAAGAGAGCGGCAGTCCCTCTTGCATATAGGTCACACAAAGGAAGCGCGGTGTCGGACCGGTACGGATTCTGTGGCTCCCGGCTCTTTTGTCCGCCAGTGCCGAGCATCACACTTCATCGCAGGTCTTACGGCCCATTCTAACTCCTTCTTATTACCACAAATTATGCTATGATTATAATATTTTACTGTCTTTAAAATTGCTACTTTAAACTTACAAAATATTCAATTCAATTCAAAATGAATAGCTGGGAAGCGAACCGGGACCTGACGAGGATATTGACACAATACCACTGAGCTATGAAGACATGGCACTCCGGTGAAATTAAGCAAGACATTTTATGGCCACTTTCTCTGGTTAAAATGTACAAGGTGCATTTTAACCGCAAGCTGCGCGGTTTCCCAAGTTTCCCGGTGTTGTGCCGCCCGCATCCAGCGACTCCCCGCCACCGTAACCAGGTTTAAGATCCTCTGGTGTGGGGCCTGCCCACGCCGTGTCGTCCGGTCCGCGGTCGCCAGGTCTGAACTTTTTCGCCCCAACGGCCATCAGTCCGCCGAGCTATGTGCCCCGCCCACTGCCACTTCAACTGAGCAACTCTTCAAGCTGTATCAGTAACTGGGGTTCTTCTGCGGACCTCATTCCGGATTCGATCAGAAAACGCTATCCATCTATTTTACAAAAAGTTATGTTTTTTTGTTGTGACAGCCTTTAAAACGAATTCCTACTAACCTCTCAAGGTTCTTCAGCCGCTGCCGTTGCGGCATGCTGGCGTGAAGCGGCAATGGACTGCATTTCAGGAGACCGAACAATTGTGATAATCTGCGGACAAAACCTCGTCTTTAAGGGTGCTGGTGGCTTCTTCTGTGGCTGGCTTCTCATTCGGGAGGCCGTGGGTTCGAATCCTGGCGTGTGCCAATGACTTTGTTTTCTAGGTTATATACATTTGTGAAGTTGCAGTAGCAATACCACACTAACAGTGTAGGAAAACATCGTGAGGAAACCCTAGTTTCTGAGGTATTTACATACCTTAGCGCTTGCTACGTACAATGGCCCAACTATGAGGCTAAGTGCGGAAATCTTAGGTCTAATTAGAACTAGAAGGCTGGTGTTACGTCTCTCATGCTATCTAGTTCGCACAGTCTAACATTTGCATCGATTGTAAACAAAAATGTGCACTTTTGATAAATTAAATGTGGTCTGAGGGTTTCATCATCATCATCATTCAGCCACAAGAAGTCCACTGCCGGACATGGCCTCCTCCATGGATTTCCAAAAAGACCGGTTGGAAGCGGCCTGCATCCAGCGTCTTCCTGCCACTTGGATGAGGTCATCTGTCCATCTTGTGGCTGGTCGTCCTACGCTGCGCTTGCCGATATGTGGTCTCCATTCGAGAACTTTTCGGCCCCATCGGCCATCAGTTCTGCGTGCTATGTGCCCCGCCCACTGCCACTTTAACTTACTAATCCGGTGGGCTATGTCGACGACTTTCGTTCGTCTACGGATCTCATCATTTCTGATTCGATCTCGTAGAGAAATTCCGAGCATAGGGGTCTGAGGGTTTGATAGATATGAAATGTAAACTCTGTTAATTAAGGAATAAGTTTGAAAAGACTAAGTTTGGAGTTTTTTTGTCCGTTTTTTCTCCAAATGATCTAGATTTTGAATCGGACACCTAGTTTTATTTGTAACTTTCAATGAGTCACGGTCTCTGTGTTAATTTCAATAAAAAAAAATTGAATTTGACTTTGACCAAATCCGCTGTGCATTCCGGAGGGGCAGACAGATACTCACCGTTTCACACTGCCGATGGAGTTGCAGAACACGATGGTCCTGCCTGGGTGTCTCCTAAGCAAGTAGAACAGGTAATAGTCCTTCTGTTCTAGAGTGCAGGTGATACGGCACTCGGTTAGAGTCTCCGCGGTTCCTGGGGAATTGGAAAGGTTCAATGTTTAATAATAAAATAACTAAAACTAACTTAATTATATTCTTTTTGGTGCACTAACCCGTGTTGAGGACAATTTTAAAAACCTATTTAGAGGATCATCATCAACCCATTATGTCCCCACCGAGGGGCACGGGTCCCTTCCCTGAGGAAGGCATAGGCCATACTCCACCACGGGGGCCAAGTCCAGATTGGTGGAGGCTTGTAGACTAGTGGCTCGTCTACTGTCAGAAGTTGTCAAGCCGCCCTAAGGGCTCTGACTTGGCTTTACGACTGCCATCTATCGACGGCAGCCGGCACCAACAGCTTAACGTGCCTTGCGAAGCACGCATTTAGAGGATAAAGTTGGCTATTTTTAAAAATTGTCCGCAGCACGGGTTCATCGTCATCATCATCAGCCTATACTTGTCCACTGCTGGACATAGGCCTCTCCTATTGCACGCCACTGAGCACGGTCCTCGGCTGGCAAGAGCTGGATGAGAATAGCCGAGGACCGTGCTCAGCACGGGTTAGTGCAACAAAAAGAATACAATCATGTAGGTACAGCGATATCATAATATAACCGATAAAAACCTAACTGCAAAGTGGGTTAGTCGGGGCTGCAAGTGATGTAAATTGCTTCGGCCAGATGTCGCTGCCTGTACGTAATACAGAGAAAGTTTGTAAAGGGGCTCGAAATTTCACTGATGCCTGCACTTGCCCATTCGCTCAGTTGGGAGAGCGCTGGCACGGTTAGCCAGAGATCGCGGGTTAAAGTCTCGGCATGGATGAAATAAATAGGTTTTTAAAACTAATTTAAGTTTTTTTTAACTTAATATTTGTTATTGTTGTAAAATGTGTGGTAAATAAAATATTTTCACTTTCACTTTCAATGTACACTTGTACAAATGGCCTCAGTCTGGGAGTATTTCCGTGTTTGTGATGTACTTGCCTGGTTACCATGGCACAGGGTATGCTGGTTTGAAACCAGGACTAGTAGATAGATAGATAGAATATTCTTTATTGTACACAATGATTACATTAACAGAGCGAACGGAGGACGGAGATTGAGTAATGGTGAACTTACACAAAAATTTGTTTTAATATAATCGAACAGGCCATGTCAAAAGATAAATAAACGTGGTAATTTTTTTGTCTCCACGTCTAATACATCTAATGATATATAAGCCGTCGAAAACTCATTCCAGTCACGCCTTAGAATATGTTAGGAGCGTTTATCAATATTTCAGTTAACTCCTTCGCCCTTATTAAAAAACGTTTAGAATTTAATGAAAAAACTTAATCTAATAAGTTTTTTATTAATAGAGTAACTTTCGGTTAATAATAGCGGTTCAAAAAAATGTGTGAAGCACACTTTGTGCCAAAAAAGTTACTATAACATTAAAGATTATTTAGATGACAATGATGTCTGGAATTAAAGCCAGTTCAATGCATGAGTTTTAGAACATTTATGTAAATCCTGTAAATTAAGGACTTGAAAAGACTAAGTTTGGAGTTTTTTTGTCCATTTTTTCTCCAAAATGATCTAGATTTTGAAATGGACACCTAGTTTAACTTGTAACGTTCATTAAGTCGCAGTTTCTGTGCTACTTTGAATAAAAAAAATTGATTTTTGATTTTATTTTTTGCATTTTTTGGTAACTCGAATAAATTATTTTTCTGGTTTAATTTTTTAATTTCTCCTGAGTTTTGCTATTTTTATCTCATCTTATTTATTAGGCACACAAAACAGATATTAGCCAGTAAATTATCCAGATAGCATTAATTAATACGTAAGATCTTAATCTCCAAAGCATGTGTACACAGCATAATCACAATCTACGAAATTAAACTTGGACGAGTTACTTACACTAACATAATACGTTGGTATAAAAGTTACGAGTTACAAAAGTAAAATATTTTTCTTGAATACATCTAGTTTTTTTAAATGTTCCTAGTTTAAGCGAAGGCTGTGTACGTTTATAACGGAAATATACATCAGAACTTTCCGTATCGTGCCATACCTAGATGTAATGTAAAAGGTGTATTTCGCTAATGCACCAAATTCATCAATAAATGTATAAACACGGTACGCGTCCACACCATGGGACTGACCGACGGCCCACTATGTCGGGAATGCGTCAAGGAAGAGGAAACACCCGCCCACGTGACTATTTACTATGAGAGAGCGTCGAAAAGAAACGGACCGCCATCATTGGAAAGTTGAGATCCCTTCAGGAGGCCAGCAGTAACATTGGAGCACTGCTGGCTTTCTGCAAGGAGTGCTGTAGGCAATAGGCTGTCTGGAGTGATCTCACAGCCCTGCTACGTTCAAATGTGAGGCTAATTGCGGGTCAACCTAAATTAAAACTAAATGTGTATCGGTGCGCGCTAGAAAGCTCGCAGCGTATCTTTAAAAAAAACCAGCTCGCGTTGGATCCGACGCAACGGGCCGCACGCGTCCGAGCTACCACGGACCTCTACGAGCGAGCCCCTTCCCATGGTGCGTCGGTGCAGGCTCGAGCATGATGGTGGGAATCCACCTTCAGAAATACCACACTCACCTAAGTTCTGGGTAGTGATGTCGACCACCTTGGGGTCCGTCATGCCGATAATGGCGACCAGTTTCTTGACCTTCTGCTGCGGCGTCATCTTCTGTATTTTCCGGTTGATGATCTTACCGCGCTTCGTCACCTGCCGAGCGAAGAGAACTTCGTCAAAAGTCGACACACGAAAAGAAGGCCGCAGGCCGAGCTCTGTTTAACGAAGCCGAGGCCGAAACCAACCCATAATTGGAGCTCACTGTTGGGTATAGGCCTCTTTTGTTTCACACCAACCCATCTGATCATTCGCCAGTCGAATTCAGCTATGGTGGACTGCTTTCAAGAACGTAGACAATGTCTTTAGAGTTAAAATCCCGCAAGGCTGATTGATGTCATAAACCAATGCATACTGTACATTCTCATCTATGGTGCTGAAACATGGTCGCTCAAGTTAATATTGAGAATCGAAGTCCTTGGAGCGGGCCACGCTAGGCCCGGCTTGGATTCTTATTATTGATAGCGTGCGAAAGGGTGACCGAACAAAGTTAGAAATATGCTCTAACTTGATGAGACCTTTTGCCCCGATGGTGGCCAGTCTGGGGTCAGCATGATCACCTTCAATTTTGGGAGACCAAATCCCACTCAGCGCGAAGCTTATTTTCTATATTCTTCCCCTTTTTACAATGCGATAGGTCGTGCGCCATAATAAGAGGGGCGGAGAATATGAAATTCGTCCGCGTTTAGCCGTTCTAACGAAGGGTTCAACTACTCAGTGGTTGCTAAGCGCTGGCTTTCTCTGTGAGAGAAGCAAGTTACCTTCTTCCTCTCCATGTGCTGGGGCAGGTCGTGCACCATAGTGAGCGGGGCGGAGAACACGAAGTTCTGCTGCGCGCCGCGTCGCTTGTCGTCCGCGTTGAACCGCTTTAACAAAGGCTTCAGCTCCTCAAGAGTGGTTGCTGGGAGCTGGCTTTCTCTCAGAGAGTGAGAGAGTTACCTTCTTTCCCTGCATGTGCAGGGGCAGGTCGTTTACCATAGTAAGCGTAACAGAGAACATGAAGTCCTGTCGCGCGGCGAGTCGCATGTCACCTACGTTGAGCCGTTACAGAAGCATCCGCTCCTCGAAGTATTTGCCAGGAGATGACTTTCTTTCAGACATAGAGAGATAGAAGATGGAGAGTGAGAGAGATACTTTCTTCCCCTTCATGTGCTGGGGCAGGTCGTGCACCATAGTGAGCTTGGCGGAGGACACGAAGTTCTGTCGTGCGCCGCGCCCCTTGTCATCTGCGTTGAGCCGTTCTAACAGTGGTGTCAGCTCCTCAAAGGGGTTGCTAGGCGCTGGCTTTCTTCCAGACAAAGAGAGACAGAAGACCGAGAGTGAGAGAGATACCTCCTTCCCCCTCATGTGCTGGGGCAGGCCGTTTACAAGCAGTAAGTGAGGCGGAGAACACAAAGTTCTGCCGCGAGCCGCGTCGCTTGTCGTCTGCGTTGAGCCGTTCTAACAGAGGTGTCAGCTCCTCAAAGTGGTTACGCTCGACTCGCTTTAACAAAGGCTCCTCAGAGGGGTTGCTGGAAGCTGGCTTGCTGTCAGAGAGAGAGAAAATTACCTTCTTCCCCTTCATATGCTGGGGCAAGTCGTGAACCATAGTGAGCGTGGCGGAAAACACGAAGTTCTGTCGCGCGCCGCGTCGCTTGTCGTCTGCGTTGAGCCGTTCTAACAGAGGTGTCAGCTCCTCAAAGTGGTTACGCTCCACCATCCGGTCCGTCTCGTCTATGGCGAGGAACCTGATGGGAAGGACATTGTATATAGATAGATAACTCTTTATTGTACACCAATAGTTTACAGTGATATAAGGTACTTAATAGATAGATAGAGAACGCTTTATTGTACATAAAAAAACCGGCCAAGTGCGAGTCGGACTCGCGCACGAAGGGTTCTGTACCATTAACTATGCAAAGATCGGGAAAAAACGGCAAAAAATCACGTTTGTTTTATGGGAGCCCCCTTAATTATTTATTCAATTTTAATTTAATTGTTTATTTTTGAAGCGAATATAGAACTAAATATTCTGTGAATATTTCAAGCGTCTACCTGTTGCCGTTATTAATATCGAGCAAAAAACGGCAAAAAATACGTTTGTTGCATAGGAGCCCCCCTTAAATATTTATTTTATTCTGTTTTTAGTATTTGTTGTTATAGGGGCATCATCTGTGAAAATTTCAACTGCCTAGCTATCACGGTACATGAGATACAGCCTGGTGACAGACAGACGGACAGTGAAGTATTAGTAATAGGGTCCCACTTGGCACCCTTCGGGTACGGAACCCTAAAAATGGAAATTACAGAGATTTAAAAACCTATTTAGAGGCTAAAAATGATGATGATGATGTAATTAACTACGGCCAGATGTCGCTGCCTGTACGTAATACAGAGAAGTTTGTAAAGAGGCTCGAAATTTCATCGATGCTTGCACTTGCCCGTTAGCTCAGTTGGGAGAGCGCTGGCACGGTGAGCCAGAGGTCGCGGTTCCAAGTCCCGGCATGGGTGGAATTTTTAGCATCTAAATAGGTTTTTAAATTGTCCTCAGCACGGGTTAGTGCAACAAAAAGAATATACAATTACAGAGATATTAAGAGACCAACGTACAGCTCTAGTTTACTCTATTTGTGCATCCACTACTTTTAATAGCATTGCATTGTCACTTTCACTCCTGTGCCTTTCAATTTGTGGTTACTGGAATAAATACTTTTTATCTTATCTTATATTCTTTAAGTTAAGAGTAGCATTTCAATTTATTAATATTGTATGTACTTTGGTATAGCATAGTTAGTTAGTTAGTTAGACCTGAGATTTCCGCACTTAGCCTCATGGTTGGGCCATTGTACGTAGCAAAGCTGTGAGCTCACTCCAGCCAGCCTATCTCTTTCCAGAAGGCCAGCAGTGCTCTGATGTCACTACAGGCCTCCTGAAGGGATCCCAGCTTCCCAATGATGGCGGTCCGTTGCTTTTCCACGCCTTCACAGTGAATGGTCACGTGGGCGGGTGTTTCCTCTTCTTTGAGGCATCCCCGGTATAGCATGAAAATCACTGAGGCAGATCGCTGGCAGCGGCTGGATGAAGATGGCCGAGGACAGATAGAAGTGGCGTGCCTTAAGGGAGGATCCTTCTGTCAGCGGTGGAAGGCTAAAGGGGGGCCCTTGCCCAGTAGTGAAACACAGAAATGGCTAATTAAGAAAAAAAAACCGGACAAATGCGTCCGTCCGTCCGTCCGTCTGTCAAGACCCTTTATCTCGGGAACGCGTGGAAGTATCAAGTTGAAATTAAAATAATATACTCAGGTCTACACTCTCTCGAAGCTGTGAAAATATCAAACCTCTAAGTTCACGTAAAAAAAAGATATGGCCGTTTATGCGTAACGTGTATTTCGAAAATTTATATGGTACTTTCCGTTGACATAAAACTATGAAATTTGGCAAGTAACTGGGTCTTATTGTAATTAAGTCATTTGTAATTAAAACATTAAAAAACATCTTTGAAGTTCGGGTAAAGCTCGGAAACAACTGCGAGACTCGACTCTTGGATTTATTTATAATATGAAAGTGCCTACAAATTTGCACGGAGCCCTCGGTGGGCGAGTCGGACTCGCACTTGTCCGGTTGTTTTGTGTTATAATTTGATCTGCAGACCGCGGAACTCTGGAGGATTACTGAACAAACGCCAATAGAGAAAGAAATATAGATACAAAAGTGGCGTCGAACACGACATACAATGAGGAGATCATGCTTGTAATCGCCAATCTATTATGGATAAAGCCGAACTATCTCTCTGAGAGAAGGCCTGTGCCCTACATTATAAGTTTGTTGTACAGTTTTTTGTTATGTTACAAGCGTTCGGGAGGTCGTGGGTTCGAATCCCAGCATGTACCAATGACTTTGTTTTCTGTGTTACCTACCACTCGCTAACGGTGAAGGAAATCGTCGTGAGGAAACCATTGTGTCTGACCCATATACATACCCCAGCACTGCTACGAACAACGGCCCAACTATGAATGAATGAATAAATTATTTATTGCCACAAACATGCTTACATACAATAATAGAGAATAAAGGAGTGTGCGTGTGACAATGATCCTATTTCAGCGTTCGCTGTATCTATTTGAAACAGCGCTAGTTTTCAAATAGCACCTCCACGCCAAATGAAGAAAACGTGTCATGCAGTTAGGGCTTACCGCAAAAAAAAAAAAAAACTTAAAACTACCATGAGGCCAAGTGCGAGAATCTCCAGTCGAACCGGAACTGGAAGCGTTGACTTACTTGATGCTGTCCACCTGCTCCAGATGCGGCTGGCCCTGACGCAGCAGCTCCCAGAGCCGACCCGGTGTCGCCACAACCACTTCGGGGCTCTTGGAAAGGACCCGCTCCTGCTTGACGGCAGCCATGCCACCGACCACTGTCGCTATCCTTATGCCTGTAGCGACAAAGGCGGGGTCAGTTTTCACTCGGAGGGATGTTTTTATTATTGCTGAAGGCTTGACCCTCAGCATACTGCTGAGTCAGTTGCCATTTATAGCAACAGTGACACGCCGCGACCTTTCGTTTTCCTTTCTTTTTTTATAAAATATATATGTTGTAATGACCTCATCCAAGTGGCGGGAAAGCGCTAAAGGCAGGCCGCTTCCAACCGGTCTTTTTGGAAATCCGCGGAGGAGGCCTATGTCCAGCAGTGGAGTTCTTGTGGCTGAATGATGATGATGATGATGATGATGATATGTTGTAATATTTTCTTAGTTCTTTTGTTTTTATAATAAATTATTTTTCTTCTTCTTCTTCTTCTTCTTTATTTGCTCGCTCGGTATGCTTTATTACGCAATATTAAAAACTTAAAAAACAATCTTTGCCCTGTCTTAACTTATGAGAAATTTTTAGGTATGTATTAAATTGTATTTCTACTATTTTTCCCTTTTTTAGGACGCTTACCAACTCTTTCTTTCGCCATTTGCGGTTGACTGGTAGAAAAATTTTATGGCGTTAAGTACGACGTATTGTAAGTTTATTATTTTTTCTGGTTGTGCAATTGTGTTCTCTATCTATCTCATCTAATATATAAAAATCTCGTGTCACAGTGTTTGTTATCGAACTCCTCCGAAACGGCTTCACCGATTTTTATGATTTTTTTTTTGTGTACTTGGGTGGGTGTGATAATAGGACGTAGGCTAATTAATATGGCAAAATAACGTTTGCCATCATCATCATCGTCATCATCATCTTCAGCCATTTGACGCCCACTGCAGGACATAGGCCTCCTTCTTTGTTTTCATAACCATGAGGGGTTTTGCCATAATCGCCACGATTGGCAGGCGGGTTGGCGATCGCAGTATGCGGTTGGAATCTCAGGAAGACGGTGCTGCCCGTCTCCTGGTAATGGATTTCCTTAGTCGCCTTCTACGACATCCACGGAAGGAAATTGAGTGACGCTATTCTTCATCCGGCGCCACACGTTTGTCATGTCAGCTGGTAATAGATGAATTTCTTCCAGCCATCCTTGACGGTTTGAGTATTAAACAGACAACAAGAATAAGCAAACAAAACTAATTACTAAATTAATTACTAACATGGAACAATAATATCTATGTATAACTTACAACATAAATATCCCAGGACGATAGGAAATAATTCTGTAGTTCTCTATCATCTGTCAGAGATCCAGCAATGATCCGCAATGATTACAACATTATATAATCAGAGGAATCTTGTTGATTGCTATTACAGTTAAGTGAAACTGAAATACATTTATTGCCAAAAACACACTTTATACATAAATATAGTCATAAGCTTACATAATTATCGTTATCGAATTACAACATAAAGATGCTGTTTTCTGGTGTGTACAACCAGGAATATTCTTAGGCTATTTTCTTATCTTAAAGTTTTTGGCAAATGGTCCCATGCTCGGCATAATGCCGCCCGGAGATGCATGCAACGCCATTGCCCCATTAAGACAAAAAATAGGTTGACAAAAACTCAATCATCAAACGGCGTCGTAACGCTGGAGTGTTACAAAAGTACCTATTTATATGTAGATTATATGTCATAAGCAGCCTATATACGTCCCACTATAGGGCACAGGATTTCTCTCAGAGAGAGTATGGGCTTAATCACCACGCGTGCCCACCGCGGATTGGCGATTTCAAGCGCTAAGGTATGTGAATAGCTCAGACACCCAGGTTTCCTCACGATGTTTTCCTTCACCGTTAGCGAGTGGTATTGCTACTATAACTTTACAAATGTACATAACCTAGAAAACAAAGTCATAGGTCCCGTACCTGTCGATCGAACCTGGGTCTCCCGTTTCCGAGTCCAATGTTCTACCCACTAGGCTACCACCGCACCGATTATATATGTAGAGTTAACTTATTATTGTTCTCAGGTTTTAGTAACTTTTCCTACAAACACAGTAATCTCAAGTTAATCTAACTTCTATTCGGTTTGGGGCTCTACATCAACAAACAACATTAATAGCAAAACAATAATTTTTTTTCAAAATGTTTGTCTAGATGGCGTTCACACCGAATCAACTGTTGCAGTACGGAACCTTACCAGTATACTTGGCAGCAGATATAATATGTCTACTGATCTGCATAGCCAGCTCTCTCGTCGGTGTGAGGATGAGGGCATACAACGGCTTGCCAGTCTTCGTCACCACATGGCCAGGGATTTCTATGTTGTCTATAACTTTCACGCAGCCCATTCCTGTGGAATAAGTAGAGTACCGCTTTAACATAACCTCCTAAGTCCTGGCCTTACTAAAATAACCTCCTAAGACCTGACGTTACAAACATAACCTCCTAAGACCTGACCTTACAAACATAACCTCCTAAGACCTGACATTGAAAATAACAATTGTTTTGGATTGTTTTTTTCAAGGTCAGGTCAGGTCAGTTGTAGGATATATAAGTCTACTAGCACTGTAAAAAATTGTTACGATTGCAATAAAATCCAACAACAGAAATAACTTACATTGCTATGAATTAATAAACTAAATTTAAAAATATTCTAAAAAGCTTCAAACAGTTACCACAATTCTCTGTGTCACATTAAAATAAAACTTCAATGTCCACCATGATTTTTTTTTTATATTACAGCCATTTCAAACTTTACTGTTTGCTTAGCGTAAACTTCTCCATTAGGTATAATCTGCATAAATTTTTGAAAAGGGTTTTTTATGTCTGCTTGTATCTTGCATGACCTACAGTCACTGCTTGCTTGCATGACCTTGACTGCCTCGTTGGTCAAGTGGTATTTATTATATCCGATTACCATGCCGGGTTCTATTACCACTGGGGGAGCCCGTAAATTTATACAGATGGCCTCTGGCTGGGTGTATTTCCATGTCTGTGATGTCCTTGCCTGGTTACCATAGCAGAGGGTATCCTAGTTTGGGACCAGGACATGTGATTGTGTTGTGTGGAAGTTATTTATTTATTTTATTATTTATTTTGACCTGTAGCAATGTCGAGGAAGCGAAAGTGATGTGTACCCCCCTGGAATACAGGCGTAAGTTTATGTATGTACAGCTAGTAACACAAGTATGTCATGGTCAACTGTCACTTACCATTTTTATTTTCACTTTCAGCCTCTTCAATTTCCTCCTCCTCTTGATACTCATCTTGACTGTCAGTCTCCTCCCCAGTACCACTTCCATCGTCATCAAGGTTATTAATAAAATCATCCTCATCATTGCTGCTACCAGCTAGATCATCTGAGTCCAGCATGTCTGAGAGATGGATGTAGTTTTCATCACTGCCGTCACTGTCATTGCCTTCATCAGTTGATGTCTCTTTCTTTTGCAGTGGAACCTTGTATTCTTCTAAGAATTCTTCGTTAGACTTTTTCATTTCATCATCAGAGGGGCTTTCATTGTTATTGCTGTTGTTTTTAACACTTTGTTCATCACCGTTTCCATCTGCGCTACTGTAACCGTCCTCAGATGACTCGGTATTTCTTTTCACCGGCTTCTTTCTATTTTTCCGGGCAGCTTTTTTAGTAACTTTTTCCTCTGTATATTCAGCTTTGTTTCTCTTAACGGAACTCTTCTTGTACGGGAGCTCGTAGACATCGACACCGGACGCCAATTGGGCCTTAAGCTTCATGATGCCTGCCAGGATGGGGATCCCAAATGCTAAGGTCTTCCCACTTCCGGTCTCCGCTGCACCCAGAATGTCTCGGCGGCCTGAAAAATGCGTTTGTAACTACACTTTGGACCTAAAGGTTTGTGCGATAGTGGGTAAAACAGAAATAAGTTTTTTTTTTGTAATTTCAAGAAGGCCATATAAATGCATAGCAACTAGACTGAGTAAATTATGTTATTACGTGTTGTACCCGAAGAGATTAAACTCATAATGTGATATTATGATTTTTAATTTTTTTTTTTAGATGTATAAAACAACTGCATAAAAGATGTGTCCGTTTTTTTATTTTTTGTGTCAATTCATCATCATCAACCCATTATGTCCCCACCGAGGGGCACGGGTCTCTTCCCTGAGGAAGGTATAGGCCATACTCCACCACGGGGGCCAAGTCCGGATTGGTGGAGGCTTGTAGACTAGTGGCTCGTCTACTGTCAGAAGTTGTCAAGCCGCACTATGGCTGCTTTTGCAATTATGGCTTTATTCTCTGGGGGATTTCATATCATAACAACATTATGATAAAAATAAGAGAGACTGTAAATTATGTAAAGCTGTTTATATATTAACTATTTACGGTTTGACTTCACTATCGCATTTTGTTACTTTTATTTCATTTCATACAATCGGTAGCACAATGACAACTTTTGCAAATCTTCATACATTAGATCGCACAATGCACAATCCACGCGGTTGCCATCCATTTGTACAGACAGGACAAAAAATGAAAACTAAAGTATTGCAGACAGTGAGCATCGTGCGACTAAAGAAATCATTTACGCCAATAGGCTTTGTGATAACGAAGATTTGTAATAGTTGGCATTGTGCTACTGATTATATTGAAAAATAATAAAAGTCACAATGTGCTGTAGTGGGCATCTTGCTATCAAACCCTATTTACTTACCAAGCATTGCAGTAGGCAAAGTTAACTCCTGAATCTTAGTGGGTTTCTTGAAGCCCTGTTCGGCTAGAGCTTTTAATATCTCTTCTGGTATTTGTAGCGAGGACCAGGCTTCCATGTCTTGGAGAGGCACAGAATTTTCCTCCATCATTGCATTCTCACCTAATTTCAGTTTGGTTTTCTTTGTTTTGGGGTCGACTTTCTGTGTTTTACTTGATCTGGTATTGTTAATACTGCCGTTATGATTGTCAGATAATTGTATTTCGTTGGTTCGTGAAGGTTTTGATTTCGGGCAGGATTCTACAATGAAACCGTTGCTTGTTTTGATATTTTTGCTTGGAGTCTCTATGTTTGTTTCTATCTCAGAACTGCCCAGTTTGACCTTTTTGTTAGGAACAGTCGCTGTTTCGGTGCTTTTTCGTTTCTTCATGGTATTCTTGTCTTTTTTCTGGAAATTCATGTTTAGATAACAGTAACTAACAATTAATAATTATCATTCATAGAAAGAAAGAAGACATTTATTTAAATTGTCACAGAAACACAAAGTAAATACGGAGGTACACAAACAAAATACATGGACGTCAACAAAACAAAAACAAAATGAAAACATCCGTGAAGTTATTATTGTTGATTACATTAAAATTTAGCCAACCATAAGATGTTTACATGTCCCGCCCAAAACATAGGCTAAGACTACTATGGGACCTGGGAGTTACAAATTTGTATCTCTTTTATCCTTGAATAAATACTTTTTAATTTATTTAATTTATTAAACCGACCTGGACGTATGGTATAGAACTGTGGGGCAGAGCGAGTGAGTCCCACATCAATACATTACAATGCCTACGAAACAAAATCTTGCGAGATATTGTGAATGTACTTGGAATAACAACTTGGAATAAAGACTATTAAAGATGAGATCCAAATTACAGCAGAAATTACAAGAGTTGTTTGAGTTGCCATCCAAATATACTAGTGCAACAACTAATATCATTGGATTACCAGAGAACCGAAGCTAACTGTGGACAACTGATTTTTTTTTTTGTTATTAGATAATGCATATTTATAATCAGTTTACGCTGTTGTTGTCCCTAATAAAGTAACATAAATAAACAAAGGCTCAAGCAACACATTGTGCGAGACCTAGCCTGCAGATATTGACATTAGCTTAAATATGAGGAGATGCTCCCAGTGGAGAACACCATCAATAAAACAGATACAGACAACAAATCTGATCTGAAATAGAAACAAAAAAAAACTTAATTTATTAAGTACTTTAGATGACTTGGAACTGAGAAGTTGGCCTTTACCCAGAAGGTATATTATATGATGCACAAAACAAAAAATGACGAAATATGCACTACGAAACAAAAACACAACCATTGGTTGGTGGGTAAAGTTTGGGGTTGTAGGCGTTGGGGTAGGAGGACTATAGGAGCCCTATTGGAAGTTGAAGCCCTTTTGAAGAATGTGTTTTACAAGAATGTGGAGTTTCTTTGTTAGTTTCTTCTCCACATAATCCATTAATTGTGAAACTAACAACTTTGACGTTCATTAAGTAAACATTCTGTTTTTACAATGAATAAAAATATTTGAATTGAATTGAATTGAATTGAAAATATGTAATTGTGGATTTAAGAATGACGTCTGTACATTCGTAATTCTGAGAATCGTAGTTATTCGTGTTTGACTATTACATGGCTAGGACACAAGTACAAAGAAACTTGCATTTTACAAGAAACTTTAAGGGGCCCTTACCTTCCTGGGTTTTTTGGATTCTTTATCCAAACCATAATCCGTACATTCTTCCAAACCCACGAATCCTTGGAAATTTTCCTTCAATGCGGATACAGGAAATCCTTCCAAATCCACCGACTCCCATTTTAGGTCCTTCAGTTTCTTTCCCATTGTAATAACAGAAGTTTCGCTTAGTTTTTACAAAAAAGATTTAAATTTAACCTAAAAACATGCATGCAAAACTCCAAAACACAAACGTGATTTTGACATTAGCGACAGAGTATTGATTGATAGATTGTTCCGAAACTCGAAATAAATTATTCTGCAACATGAATTTTTTTTTTATGTAATAAAAATCGTGAGTTTATTATGTAATATACTAGTAAAATAACAAAATTCATATTTACATATTTACAATAAATATTATCTATATATAAAAGATTGTCTCTAGACTGCTGCCGTTGGAGAGAGTTCCCAAGATACTGGCAGCATTACCCCTCTGGATGGCCAGGCTGATACGCTGACCGAGGTAGCTACCAGCTCTAGGGTCGCCTGACAAGTCGATGAGGCGCAAAGATATTTGTTTGTAAAGATTACGCGCCTCAGGGCCCCACGGACCCATCGTCTCGACCCCAAACGGCGCAAATAAGTAGCTGTCCCCAAGGATAGAGTATTTGCGCCGCTTGAGGCCTTCTGCCATAGCCGCCGCCGCACCCGCGGCGCTGCTGGTGTGCGTGACATGGGAAGGCGCGAGTGTGTCAACGCAGGTTGCGTCCCACACCAGCGGCCTCCCGTTCTGCCACGGCACCAGCGACATACCGTCCGGTCTCCTTCCATCGTCCCGTACTATACCGTTAGACTCAAGGATGGCCGGCACGGCGACGCTGGAAAGAGCCCTGCGGATTATATCATTCAGGGACGCATGACGCGACAGTCGGCCTACGCTGCGTTGGCAAGATAGGCCATGGTGTCCCAACTCGTCGACTTGGTCTCCGCAAAGGCAGCGGTGAGGCTGCACGGTTTTACAGCCTACCTAATCGCAGGCCGATGGCGACTGAAAAAGACATGTTGTCCATCAGCGTGCCTACGTTCGCTGATGGGAGTGCCTGTAGCCACAGCCCCGACTCATACTTTGCTGTTGCTAGTAGACGAGCCCGCTCCGCAGGGCCGCTGCTTGTCTCCAACAGTCTGGATTGAACAGCCATACAAAGCGGCTCGTCCCACTGTCTCTGCACTGCGGGATTTAGTGGAGGGCGCTCATCTGGGCCAGTCTCCAGGCCTCCCTAGCCTGCTCACAGCACGACACCTCAATATCACCTATAGAGGCGAGTATAATTTTTTTATACAAGGCGTTAGTGCTGTGAGCTGAGGATAGGAAGGCGGGAAGGGAGACATTTGATACTTTCCTGATGCCAATCCCATCCAACCTTATCGGCAGGGTGGCCTGGCACCAGGATTTCTCATTGAGCGGGCAATTTAGGATTTTGGTTAGAGTTAAGTGGACTAGGTTATCTATTGGTGTGGGTAAAGATTGGAACTTCCAGACAGGTGCATATCTGAGGACATATGTGAATTTTGGCACGAATAAACAAAAACGTATAATGGTAAATGCCATGTGAGATTTGATTTTGCTCAGATGAAATGATGTCTCCTCGAACTTGGCCACCTGGTCCGTGACGTATGGTTCTATTCCCTCGCTGAGGACTGGAGCAACCAGGAGGCGGAATGAACGCTTCTCCAAATTCTTCCCTGTTGACAGCCCACTGATGAATAAAGGAGGTGCTCTCTGTAGAGTAATTTTGAGGGTGTACTATAGCACTGCCAAATATAACTGTAGATTTCTGGTATGACCTCCTTCACCTGTGTCAGGATGGCCCCTCGGTCAACAGAGTTGAAAGCATTTTTCACGTCAACCTTAACAACGACCTCGCCGCCATCCTCCTCCAGATACGTCCTCATCCCATGTCCTGCCGCTTCACAGCCCCCTGGGCTTCCGAATTCTAATTGGATCGGTTGAAATTTGCTGGACAGTAAAGGTAGAATGTATCGGCAACACAGTTTGGATGCCAACCTCCTAATGCTCGATCCTCGGCTATGGGTCTTATGCCCCCATCTTTTTTTAGGAGAGCGCAGAGGTTGGCTCCATATAGGATGTTTGTGAATTCAGGACATACCTTCCCGGCCAACATTAGATTAATCAGAGCCGTGAGTTCATCAAGAGAGTCTCACCAGCCTCACCGGTTGAGCCGCAAAGAAGGTCTTTTAGGTGTTGTGGGCTCAGACCGTCGAGGCCGCTCGCTGACCCTCCCTTGAAGGACATCACAGCCGACAAGAGGTCTTTTCCGGTTACTCCGATGTTGGCGTCATCGGGTTGCGGAGCAGGCGGAAGCGCGGCCGCTGCAAGGGGCGACGGATGCTTGTCCTCCAAGGCCGAGACTGTTTCGTGGGAGTCGGGAGCGATGGCATCACTCGAGAACAGGAGCTGAGCAGCTCCCCGGATATCGCCGTCGCTAACTTTATTTTCTATGAGTCGGTATTTGCTTTTAGTATGAAAATTTTCTTTTGTGTCTATTAGTAGGTCTAATGGGTTCGAACAGTTGTTTTTTATGGATTGAGTCAGGGATCTGCGTCTTCTCGTGTCTTCTTTTATGTGCAGTGTCCGGTAGGCTAAGGTGAAGAGTGTCTCCCAGGTGCGCTTAGAGTTTTCTTCAACTACTTGTTATATTGTTGATTGTAAATTTTGTGCAACGCTTATTCGTGCTCCGCGGGGTATTCTTTTAATAATTTTCACGGAGGATTTGCACTTTCCTATAGATTTCCAAAAGGGATTTTGCTGTGTGGTCGTTGTGGGAGGGGTAGGTTGAGAGTATGCCTTTTGGGAGGGAGGCTTATGTGTCCGAGCTTTGTGGATATTTAAGCCCGCCCTCCCTTTAAAGAAGCGCAGCTGGGGGCACTCCGGGCACTGCACATATTCTGGGAGTGAGTCATGGTGGCCGCTGGCTGTACCATCGGCCTGCGACATAGACAGGGTCGGTTGGTGGGTAAAGTTGCTTAACTAAGCACATAGGAACACTGTAAATCAATGTTTTTCCTGAGTTGTGTGGCATCCATAATTTGTAAATTTGGTATCTTGAAGTACAGACTGTTAGGAGGGTGACGAGTAACAGGGCAAGCGCGCTTTCCTATTGGGCCGCTGCCCTGTCGTGGACAGTGGTTGCTAGGCAGCTGGCAGTGGTCTCCTTGACGACGCCGGGCCCTCAGAGCCAGCTGTCTGTTATAATAAAATTAGCTCGTTTCTTGAGGCCTCGTGGAGTTGGCCCAAACCAATACTTGAGCTGCTGTTCTGGCCTCCGGTGATGATGCCGTGATCTTTTAAAGGTCTTACGTTTGCGAGAATTTTTATTTGGAAATGTTATTTCTTGACTCAACTTGACATGTTTATTGACATGAATTTTTAATTATTTTCTAAAAGTATCTCATTCGGGTTTTTTTATTTTATTATTAAGTATACTATTGTTACGCTCTAGGGGTGGGTTCGTGATCGGAAAAGCACTTTATACACCGATGAATAAGAGTAGGATTTATTTCCGCACTATTTCTTAACGTCACAACACTTTTCTCTAAACAAACACTTAATCACACTGCACTGTTCCGATAATACTCGTAGTAGGTACTTCTTCCTTCGCTTGTACTTCGTTTCGCTTCCGCTTCCAAAGTAAAAACTGACTCGCGGCACGCGTCGTCTCCGCTTATATACCGTTTGAGGTGTTCTCGAAAACTCCATCAAGTCGTGGAAGGTTCTGCCATCTCGCTCGATCGTGATGTCTCTGTCACACCTTTCCGGAATGTTCGGACTATAGCTATCCCTCTCTAACAGTGCTATCTCTTTCACTCCTACTGAAAATTTCGTCATATACTGAAATGTACTTCAAGGGCCCATAAGGGGTCCTGAAAATGCCTGAAAACGGGTTTTCAGGTTATGGCGTCATCGGATAGAGAGTGGCCTGAAACGCACTGAAAACATGTTTCAGGCGCCTGAAAACCATGGTAAGTTGGGTGAAATTTTGATAAACTAGTATGTGACAGAGCACCCTCTGAAACGGCCTGAAACGGTATTTCAGCCTGCTGAAAACGCCTCCAAGGCACGGAAAAACGCGTTCAAAGTTTTACCTCCTATCCACCATCGTAACACTATCAAAATAAAATCTTTAAGGTGGGTACTCAACGTTACGAGGTGTAATGTAACATGTTACACAGCGAGCATTCGTGCAGTCAGTACGTCGTGTTACGGGGAAACCAGCGAGCAACGAGCCGCTCGTTGCTCGCTTTAGGTGCTCCACCCAGCTGTCGGTTTTTTGGCGAATCTTATTCGAATTTATTTCTTAAAACATCGAGTGGAACTAAGAAAAATAAGAAGAAATAAGTTTGATGTCCAGTAACGTTTTGTCTTCTTCTTAATTTGGATGAAACAATAATTAAGTAGAATCAAAGATACCAACGCGTCCTCGCTGTCGGCCATCTTGAGTGAACTGGCGGCGAAAGCGGAGCACAGAGTTTTGACGAGCATGTTACGCCGATTTTAGAACACAGCGTAACATGTTCGATGCGTAACACGCTCGATGCGAATGTTACATTACACCTCGTAACGTTGGTCAGTCAGTACCCACCTTTAGGATAGGACGGACTATAATTAAAGTCTGAAATTAATACAAATACAGTTATTAATAATTAATTAATTTTTGTCTTTTTGTCTTTACGCCTACTAACCAAACTGTGTGTATATTGCTTACTAATCAATTGGATCAATGTTATCTGAAATAAATAAATATTATTATTATTAATACGAATTAATTACCTATCAAATAAATACGTATTATTGCTTGAATAACTAATTTATTAATAAACAATAAATTATTTATATTAAACACAGTTTATGATTTTTCGTTGGTTTTCGAACACAGATTACAACTTCTAAATATCGTTATGTCGTAACGGTATTCACTGAAAATGAAACTACTCAGTATTCAATGCGCTATAGCTTGTGTAAGTGTAAAGTGTAGACCCGACCCAACGCGACGCGTGCTGAGTCAAATCAAATCTTACTATTTTCTATGAGAATCACATTAGGAACATCCGACGCAACGCAACTATTCATACAAGTTAGGTCGTCGCGTCGCGTCGGGTGGCGTGTTATTAGTGTGTCGGAACCCTAAACTCACGCACATGGGGATATGGAACAGGCCTACCACACTATCGATATCAAAGCGATGTCATAGTAAATAATATACGTATCTATGGCTGTGATTGCGCAGCGAGCTCGCCGCGATTGCGTAGCGATTACTACTCCGTAGATTTCTCCCTTGAATTTTAAGATGTATTCAGAAATATGCTTTTAAAATCTCTAAAGTGAGTTTTGAAAACATCATCGATTGTCGATTGTACAATACTGAAAACAATACTCACACTACGGAGAAAAAAAAATTGCACGCTGCCGCAACCAACCATAGACAAACAGACGGAGGAAGTTTGTGAGTGATCGATTTTGCGCCGGCCTCTTCGTCTTCTCAACGGCAATTTCTTTGTTTGCCATCGCGCGCGAGCACTAAAACCGTGAACTACTGCCGGACCAACGCGTCAGAGCACGAGAATGGCGAACACGTTTCGCGCCGTGACGGTGTCGGCCGTCAACAATGACGGCGCACTGACGCCGCGCTTCAATTTTCCCACGAGCGTAAACGTGGACTACGATCCCCAGGGCCTCAGTGTGAAAGTGATCCGCGCGGACCCCGTGCTGGCGCAGGAGGTCCTGGAGTTCCCGGTGCACAGCCAAACGGAGTGTTCGCGCGTTGCTGGGCAGTCTTACATCTTTACCATTGACAATGAGACCTTGTTTTTCAAGTTCGCCTCGGACGTCGACTGTCAGGGCTTCCATTTGCTCGTCACGAAGATCAAAGCGGGCCGGTCGTCGAGCGTGTTCACCGTGCGAACGGAGGACTCATCGGCGATGCAATATTTCCAGTTTTATGGTTACCTGAGCCAGCAGCAGAATATGATGCAGGATTATGTGCGAACAAGTACGTACCAGCGAGCTATACTGTCCAACATTACCGACTTCCGAAACAAAGTGGTGTTAGATGTGGGCGCAGGATCAGGCATCCTCTCGTTCTTCGCCGCGCAGGCTGGCGCGCGTAAGGTGTACGCCGTCGAAGCAAGTAACATGGCCCACCATGCCCAAGCTTTAGTAAGAGCCAATGGTCTAGGAGACCGTGTCACAGTTGTGGCTGGAAAGATAGAAGAGATTGAGCTGCCTGAATCGGTTGATGTGATTATATCCGAACCAATGGGCTACATGTTGTATAATGAGCGTATGTTAGAAACATACTTGCATGCTAAGAAGTGGCTGAAACCCAATGGGAATATGTTCCCAACGCGTGGAGATCTCCACATAGCTCCATTCACAGATGATGCACTTTTCATGGAACAGTACAACAAGGCTAACTTCTGGTACCAGACATGTTTCCATGGTGTAGATTTGAGTGCTCTAAGAACAGCTGCCATGAAGGAGTACTTCAGACAACCAATTGTGGACACATTTGACATTCGCATATGCATGGCGCGGTCTGTCAGGCATGTGGTGGATTTCTTGAACGCTGAAGAGACAGACCTGCACCGCATCGAAGTGCCATTCAGATTTGAAATGACACAGTCTGGTACTTGCCATGGATTGGCCTTCTGGTTTGATGTGCTGTTTGCCGGCACAACACAACACATCTGGCTCTCCACAGCACCAACAGAGCCTCTGACACACTGGTACCAAGTCCGTTGTCTGCTAGAAACACCCATCTTCGTTAAGCAAGGCCAAGCTTTGACTGGCAGAGTGCTCCTCTTAGCCAACAAGCGCCAGAGCTACGACGTGACTATGGAGCTGAATCATGAAGGAACAAACATCTCTTCATCAAACACACTCGACCTTAAAAACCCATACTTTAGGTATACCGGAGCCCCCGCGGCGCCTCCACCCGGCGTCAACACGACATCGCCCAGTGAAACGTACTGGAACTCTGTCGACGCTAATGCGTTGAGCAACGGTCAAAGCGTCATCCTGGCTGATGGCACGCAACAGTACTGCACACCGCAGGACCAAACGATATCCTACGGAGCCCATCCGAATGTGATCAAAACTGTGATGCTCCAAGAGGAGTTCATCAAGCGAATTGGGATCAGTCAAAACGGAGACATATAATCCGCGAAGATGCGCCGTGCGCGCCACCGTGCTCTGAGGAACCGTTCCAATCGGTTGTGAACATTCTTCCGTTCAGACTTTACTAGTGTGTAAGCGGACTTATAATTTATTTCGAACGAAACATCACAGTGCGAAGGACTTAAAAAACTATTTAATCGTGTAGTTTCAATTTCATATTGGGATTATAAAAAGTGATCAATGATCAACGGATGATCATGATTTTTTTTCTTCATTTTTCATCTAATTTACTTTTACATACAATGACAAGTTAGATTAATATTATTTTGTGACAGGCCTGAATATTGTGACCAATGGAAGTGTTTTTAACATGCATTGAAATTTATTTCTGCACCTTTTTAGGTGCCTCTTTTCTGTTTTTAAAGCATGACCAGAAATATAGACTTGTAGCTTACAAGGGAAGTAAATTCTTTAGATCACTTACAAAAGAAGTGAAATTTAACTTTGCAAGTCATCTATATTCTGGGTCAGCTGTTAAACATTGAATGACGCTTATTAGTGTAATTCGACATCATACCATGTGATTAATTAGTGAGTCATTATATGTACCAGTGTTTTAATTTTGATAGGCGCATGAAACTTAGCTAATTGTGAAAAGATTCATAGTGGCTTTTTGACTGTGAAGTTATATGAATAGTAGATAGAAGGCTAAATATTGGTACCCCATACTATTGTAGCAGTTTATTGTGATATCTGGGCTAGTCTGATGGGCAAAACATGGTGATCACGTAGTGATGATGTAGCTATTCACGATCGTCATTGTTTCATGATTAGCAAAATCCTCTGTTCAAAATGGTTTTTAAATTCAATAGGTGGGGATGTTCAAAAACTAGAAACATCAGTGTTATCACATTTGCAACCAAAACATTGCAGACAACTGTTCAGTTAATTTATTATCACTTTTTGCTTGGGTAAATTTGCAAACTACAGTGGGCAATAATTAATTTATTTAACTTTATTGCACACAAAACATTCAACAGGACATTACGAAAGAAATAACACGTACAAAGGTGAGCTTATCTCTGTAGCAGATTTCTGGCATGTTTGTATTCAGTTATTAGTGACTTCCGAGAGATGTTATTTGCCCTTGCTTCTGCATCCTGGCGGGTCCACCGCCAATAACATCAAGCATTTTAATCAAGATACATATGCTAATAATTTTTATTGATAATACCTAGAAACATTTTTAAGGACTATCCACGCTACAATTTGCCATCTCAGTGCTCAGATTTCAATCTAAAATAATTCTTAAATACTTACGAACTTAGAGACTAAGTACAATAGGAGGTGCAAAAAAAAGTCGGCCGTGGCTGGGCTTTTGCGCTAGTACTGTAGGTTGATCTTGAAAATATTAGGGGTTAATGTATGAAATTGCCGTTTTATTGCAATAGGTTCTTTGAATTGACATAGAATCTTCATGGTTTGAGGTTTTCGAATGAAACTTTTTTCAAATGGTTTCTATGATGTTCTTTTTTTAAAAAATGTGAAACATTTGAATATCGACTTTCAATTGTTTTTGTTATTCAATTTAGACAAGAAAGATGGATACTGCGAAAATTCGAGTGATTATGAGGCAAACATTTTTCGTATTTTTTTATTTTATTGATTTGACGCAAGTGAGTCAATATTGTGGGTAAGGTAACGTTAAACCATGCCGCTAATTCCTGGGTAGTTTGACTAGGATCGGCTTCCACTATCTCTCTTAATTCATCGTTATTCACCTGTGTGGGCGGTCTTCCTCGTGGCTCGTTCTTTAAGTCGAAATTTCCATCACGAAAGCGTTTAAACCAAAATCGCACGGTGCGTTCATTAGTAGACCCCTCTCCAAACGCAGCATTGATATTGCGGGCTGTTTCTGCCGCGTTAGTTCCGCGTCGGAACTCGTATTCAAAAATCACTCGAATTTTCGCAGTATCCATCTTTCTTGTCTAAATTGAATAACAAAAACAATTGAAAGTCGATATTCAAATGTTTCACATTTTTAAAAAAAAAGAACATCATAGAAACATTTGAAAAAAGTTTCATTCGAAAACCTCAAACCATGAAGATTCTATGTCAATTCAAAGAACCTATTGCAATAAAACGGCAATTTCATACTTTAACCCCTATTATTTAAGGTTTATTTTAGTTTGTGTTGTTTCGTCCGTACGACGTCCACCTGTTGTATTGTGAACAGTCTAGGTTGTGGATTCCTACTATTCCATTTCGTCCGTTATCCATTTTGACGTTTGTGCAATGTCAATTAGCTATTTGACAGTACGGATTCGGCCCGAATTAACTGTCAAATAAATTTGTCGGCATCGGCTGGTTGCCATTTCAACAAAAAAAAAAAAACTGTCAAATAGCTACATATTTTGCCATTTCAGAAACGTCAAAATGTGAAAATGGGTACCACGGAATAGTAGGAATCCACAACCTAGACTGTCCATATTACAACTTCGGCCGAGTCCGTATAATGGGAAGTCACGGCAGCACGCCAGATCGCGCATATGGCCCAATTTTTCATTTCGTGTTAAAAAAACGCTAAGTTTCATGCGACTTAAAAGCTACGGTAATGCCGTACAACTCGTGCATTTGTAAATATTCTGTTTAGAAGAAATTCCAATTGAAACTGTCCAGCCGTAATATTACTGTGAAGTAAGCGTTATTTGAAGCATTAGAGCGCTTTAAAAGATGGCACAGTAACGACAAACTGAAAATTTAATCTAGCACAGAAAACTCGATGGCTCTAGCTACCCTTTAGAGCCACTATTCTCGGAAATGAGTTATGCACTATCGATGTTTTACATTTTGAATGTGTGGCAAGGGCCATTTCAGAATATTTTTTCACATGGGTTTTAGTTACTGTACCGTCTAATAACTAAGGCAGTAGTTAGGTAGCTTTAGTGGTTATTAGGTGACGAAGTACATTTAGTGTAAGCAATAAGTTCTGGAATTTAAACGAATGGTAATGTTTATATATTATCATTGTCAATACTCATTTAATCATGTCATACCTTCGGTCACGCGCTCAATCATCTAGCTAGGTAGGAATGTTACAAGACATTGAAAATCCATCTCTACCGACAGTTAGTTTTTTTTTTTATTATTTGCATTTTTTCCATAGGTAATATTCGGAGGAAATCGTCTGTTTGCTGGCTTTAGTAAAATGTGAATAAAATTGTGGTTTGAAAATTGTATGCATTTTTCATATGTACTCACTAAGAAAGAAAATATGATGTGGCTAGTTTGTATCCCACCGAAGGTAATGTTTTTGTAAATAATTTACCTGCCGAGGAAGTGCTAGAAAAAGTGTGTATATTCTGCATTTTCCAATATTTGATTGCATGCAAACATATTGAATGAAATTTATTATCGACGTTCTTAGCTAATTGTATCTTGAAATATGCCAACATGAACTATCCTAAAGATACGGTTTGGCCCATTATATGGGAGAAGAGGCCTCAACGAGTTTCAAATTTCATGTCGGCATTTTTGGACCACATATATACGGCAGTTTTCCGTTTGAAATTTTGTGCCTTACGTGTATGCCTTTGTGCCGTATGTATGTGGCAGGCTGGCAGGTCCATTGGTTTGTATGAATTTACTGCGTTCGGAATCCCGATTCGAAATTCCGAAACGGAATAATGCCGACTGTATGTGGCCGGCCTTAAACCCTCTTGCAAATCAGTTTTCAAACCACACGTTTTTTCTTTTTCAATTCAGCTTATTGCTCTACTTAATCTCTTTGGTTTCGATTACTGTACAGTGTGAATGGAAACAAACTTTTTGAAGGCCAAGTTTAATGAAATGAGTAAAGTTGATAGTACAGATTTTTACCACGCATGTCGTTAAGTTACATTACTGACTTGGTCACGTCATCTAGTGGCCATCGCGGAATCTGTAGCTACTTTTTTTAATGCCATTTTATAAGACTTCAGTCCAGAACTTTAACTGTTTTTTCACTGGAATACAGTACTCCCAAAGCTTAAATATACGGGAACCCTGATTATAAAAAAAAAAACATCTTTAATTGTTCACCGAGAGGAGAAAGTGACCGATTACCGTCGAGGGTGTCGTTTGAAGCCCGAGCTCGGGAATCGCAGTTTCTCTCGAGTGATACATAGTGCTTTATACTACACCTGCTTTACTTTCTACGAAAACTGAATCCTCAAACAACACACAAATTGGAAATGGCGCCAATGGCGTCTGCAATTTTCACATGTTCTTTTTTCAAATTGTTTATCCTGCCGCCGCAGGGTCGCACTGCCAGCCCGACACCATCCAACACACAGCTAGTGGCCAGTGTCATTTTGCGAACTTGGAGATAAAAAGTCACTGTAAAAACTTTTTGGCTTTTGATATTTAGGTTACCGGCGCATAGTCTTACCCAAAATTAAAAAAGAAAAAAACCGGCCAAGTGCGAGTCGGACTCGCGCACCGAGGGTTCCGTACAAACCTGCAAGGTTTACAAAGTTCGTTCATTACGACAATCGAGTCATAACTATGGTATTTTTATTGCAAAACATGAGGAAAAAAGTAATAAGTTTATATTTATTAAAAAATATATATTTTGTAATGTAACTAAAAATTTAAGGTTTTCGGAATTTTTCCTTTATGTGTGCTATAAAACGTTGCTTCATGCCAAATTTCAAGATTCTAGGTCGACTGGAAGTACCCTTTAGGTTTTGATTCCCTTGCGAGTACTTGCGAGTTTCAAAATATGCAGCTTAAATTGCTGTTTCTTTTGATTGCGTTGACATAGAAGTTAGATTTTGTTACAGCTTAAAGGTATTATAGACCTGAGTATTTGGTATGAATTTCAATTTAATACCTCTACGCGTTTATGAGGAAATGGGTAGTAAGTTTAAAATTATTAAAAAAATATATATTATGTGATGTAACTAAAAATTTATGGTTTTCGTAATTTTTCCTTTATCTATGCTATAAGACGTTGCTTTGTACCAAATTTCAAGATTCTGAGTTCACGGGAAGCACCCTGTAGGTTTTGATTCCCTTGCAAGTGTCGAAAATTTGCGGCATAAACGGCTGTATCTTTTGATTGCGTTGGCTTAGAAGTTTGATTTTTTCACAGCTTCAAGGGACAGTAGACCTGAGTAATTGATATAAATTTCAGCTTCATACCTCCACGCGTTCCTGAGAAAAAGGGTCTTGACAGACGGACGGACGGACAGACGGACAACAAAGTGATCCTATAAGGGTTCCGTTTTTTCCTTTTGAGGTACGGAACCCTAAAAACCACGTAAGAAATGGATTTTCATACACTTTTCTCTCCCGCTCAGATGCGTTTTCTCCCCGCATATTTGTTCGATATGCAATGACGTACTTTCTACCGTAAATTTGATAAAGTATCAAGGTACTTTCCAAGCAGGTGTAGTATAAACTTTTTTTTTTACTACCTGTTTCTTGTTCACTAAAATCTGTTAATATCAGTGATAGTAATTCGCACTGTTCACAGCTGTCAGTCGTTAGCAGTAGATAGACAAACTATAAGGTCGCGTATACACGGGCGGCACACGTTGCGAACTAAAGTGCAAACTGCATCCGTCGACGCGGCTATTCGACGCTGATGCATCGGCGACTGCCGTCGACGCGGATATTCGATGCTGACATGTCGGCGACTACCGTCGACGTGTGTCGACGGCTGCATTTGGCACTGTCGTTCGCAAAGTGCCGCCCGTGTGTAGGCGCCCTGAGTGTACGAGAATCCGAGAAGAAGGCAGACTCGCATCACTTCAAAATTCTTCTACAAAATTTAATTTAAATAGCTGTTTAACCCCTCAACTGCCCTCGCACTCGTGACATTTAAAAAGTGATGCCAAAAACTTTGGTTTGTTCCCATCCTTCTGTTACAAATCCGAATACATTGGTGCTTTGTCCTTTTATGCACAAACTAGTGTTTCATAGAATAAAAACAATGTCTACCTCATTTTCCTGCGAACAGATGCGTTTTCTTCGACTTGCAATTTTAACCCTTATGTCACTGCCTGTGTGTAAGTGTGATCTTAGAATGCCGTAGTTCCAGTACCATAAAAAAACGAAGCAATAGAGTATTTTAGGATATTAAATGCAGAAAATGTTAGGCATACCTGTTCAAATCCAGTATGTTTTCGTAAAAAATAACTATTGTTTTTTATGAGCAACATACCGCTTAAAAGAACATGATTAAAATAATACATGTATAATATGCGTTCGAAGATATCGTGATATTTTTTTATTGATAATACAAGTGTATAAAATATTTAATTGATTGCGGCAATTATTACCTAGTTAAGTTATTTTATGCTTGACTATACCTAGGACTACTATTCAGGAGCTAATCAATTAAATCCAAATCTCTATCACACTATCATCATTGTGTTATTATTGCTCAAGCAAGACAAGGGTCATCATGCAGAGCCGACTATAATGCAATCATAGAAAGATGGCGGCGATCCTGCTTGTCTGACTTGTCTCTTGCTCGGCAATATTGTGTGAGCGAGACAAATAGGATCGCCACCGTGTTCTATCCCTTTTCACTTTTTGACCTTTGTTTAACTGACCGTGTTAACCTCAATAAATGTAAACTACTTTTCTTAGGAACTCTACAACTGTCCTATTCCGTAACTGTCCACGGTATTGGATTATCAAGTGTCAAAATATGTTTTTGTGTCGACAGTTCGAAGTTGGTTAAGGCTGGGTTCTGTGACATTACCCCTTAATCAGGTGTTTTAAAATACATTTTACTCTCTAATGGTCAGTACGTCACTACGTCAATTACTCACACATAGGTACACTGTAAAGATAGTAAGCGATGTGCAAACGATCTGTGACTATGTTCACGTTACCGCCAAAAAGATATGTGCGGACTATAACAGCGCGTCTGGACTCTGGACTACAGCTTGGCAAAGGCAGAAATGGGAAGTGACAGTTCGCAATTTTACTGAAAATTCAGTACAATTCATTCATTTGAGCAAAATACTTTATTTTAACGACATGGATTATTTTTTTTATTTTTGTAACTTGTGACTATGGACTTCGAAAATGATGTACCTATTCGTTTCTACCTACTGTGTTTGACAAACTGTACGAATAAAGTAGGTAGTATTTTTATGATTCGCGATGCTCACTATACCTAGTTATAATCTTAACGGGTCTAATCGCGATTGTTTATTGGGTTAACTTAATTCCCGACATTTCGTCAACTTTGTAGTTATGTACCGCGATTAGACCCGTAAAAAGTATAACTATGTACAAAAGTAGTTTGTGTTAGTGAAAAGAGCCTCCAAACAAGATTTATAGACTAAACGCCGCAAAACCTGTTTCTGAAGTGCTATTACAATTTATGTATTGTCACAATGACCTGAATTAAATACTAGAGGTAACTAGTAGCGCTCTTGCACAAAAAATAAGCAAGGATCGAATGACTCAGCACTTGCTAACACTAGGCAAGGCATGTAGGGCCTCTAACCGTTTTGCTATAAAAAATAATAACTTCTTGAAAGACTAACGTCACGGTAGCGTCTTTCGATCTCTAGATACCTAAACGGTTTAACGGTATGAAAACTATTTGAATGGTAAACCATGTAAATTATCCTAATAATCCTGAAAATTCAATAAAATAAATTTTTCTGACTACGAGTTTTGTTTTTATCGCTCCCCTTGCCAGACCTTACGCCGTTGTTGCAAAACACACTGGTCAGTGGTTTTTCGTTTTATAAGTCATACATACTTTTCCGTGTATTCGACAACAGAATTCGTGTAAAGGTTGATGTGCGGTTTGTGTGCGGTCGACCGTGGAAATGTGTTTGTCCATTGAAGTCCTACTCACACTTGGCCGGTTTTTATTATTTTATGGTACCTACAGGGTTATTAATCGATAAATCTGATTGAAACTGATAAATCGCCTTTCACGTAAAAACTGAGATCACAATTCGGTCAATTATCGAAAATTTACACTTCTGCTATAATTTTTTTTATAATTGAATAATAACTACGGACGCAATATAAAGTAGTTACCCAGTATGTAAAAGCTGATTTTAGCTTTAAAATCGACGCTCTGAGACGTTGTACCTAACTAGTTACCAGGCGCGGATCCAACCCTAAAAAACCGGCCAAGTGCGAGTCGGACTCGCGCATGAAGGGTTCCGTTCCGTACCATTATCTATACAACATTAGACAAAGATCTAATTTGAGAACAGAGCCATCTATGGAAACTAAAAAGAAGCGTTTAACATTGACATTTAACGACATGACATTGGCGCTGTGAAGGTTACATCTCAGAACACGCTTCTTTAGAATGTGTGTTTGTTTCACAATGTCACATTTAGACTAGCTACTAAACCGATTTTGATGAAATTGATACAGCTTCAAATCGTATTCGGTACGGTAGTCTTCTATTAGGGTTGTGGGAATGCTCCTCGTGCCCACAACGGTGGACGCGCACTTGCTAGGTACCTCGCAAGACGGCGGTGGCATGTGCATAAATATTCTGCCCACAGATATGTGATTCTGCCGGATAATACATACTGAATTGAACGTGGGGTAACTTTTTAGCGCTAGTTAGACATCTATGTTTTTAACTACCTATCACTGCTTCAATCCATATAAGGTCTACGTAATGAGATGATTTATACAAGCGTTCAGTGGCACCTTACTCACACTAGATGGGTGAAGGGACCACTCGGATGCTGCAGTTCCTGGGACATTGTTTTTTAGATGGAGTACCTAGTTATAAGGTCAGATACTACAATATTAGTGCAAAAAAGCCCGACCACGTACAATTACAAGTGTTGCACTCGTATTTTAGTCAATTCTGCGAATATTTGAATCGTGCCGCCGCGTCGTTGCCGGCCCGTTGCAACGTGGATAGACCTTTATTCAACTAATTGCCAAGAATAAAAAGCAGTTTTAATTTAGTTACAGATTTTATTTACAATAAATGACGAACAACTTCATTACTTGCATAACAGCTAGTACTTAGGGCGCTAATACACGGGCGGCACGTTGCGAACGACAGTATCAACTCATCAACTGCACGTTTTGACGTTGACATGTGGGTGACTGCCGTCGACGGCTGAGGCTGGCACTGTCGTTCACAAATCACGCCGTGTGAAAGCGTCCTCGAGGGGCTCCATGCAGTTGTGGGAGTCCAAGAAGGCTATAAGCAACTTATGAAAAGTTTAACGTCAGAGATGACAGATAGTTTTTGCCTGTCAGTTCTATTGCTACGCTTGCATTAAATATTCGTTTCTCTACGCATTTTACCGTGAAATCTGTTTTCGTTCATCTTACCCCTTCTATCTTTCTGGCTAGCAAATTCTGTGTCCAACTTCCATCACACACTTCCGCCTGCCTCACTGGTGACCCGTACGAACACTTCGATAAAGATGACGAGCAGAGATGACCATGACGACGCCGACCCTCAGCCCGGAGTTTTCCGTGACGCGTGGAATATTCCAGAAGCGCAAGTTCACTCTCCAACTGCGCCCACGCCAACCGAGGTATATCGAGTCGGAGTAAAAGTCCCACCGTTCTACGCGGAGAAGCCATCGGTATGGTTCAAACAGTTAGAAAGTCAATTTAAATTGGCTGGCATAAAGTCAGACGAAACCATGTTTTACTACGCCACTTCACAACTGCAACCACCGTATGTCGACATCATCGATGACATAATCGAAAACCCACCGGAAATAAACAAATACGAGAAGTTTAAGCAAGAACTCATCAAACGCCTAACGAAATCCAAGGAGAAGAAGGTTCTGCAGCTGCTGACGCATGAGGAATTAGGTGACCGTAAGCCCTCCCATTTCCTACGGCATCTACAAAACTTAGCCGGTCCTGGAGTTCCCGATGACTTCATCAAAACCATCTGGTCCAGCCGACTTCCTAATAGCACTCAGACTATAATCGCTGCCCAGCCGTCTACTGCGCTAGAGGTTATCGCAGAACTCGCCGACAGAGTGCACGATGTCGTTCCCAATTACCACCAAGTAGTATCAACCGCCGGGACTCATGTAAACGCTGTTAGCCACCACCAAGTTGCTTCTACTTCAGCTCCACCTCAGGAAAATACCCTGGACTTCATGGTCAAGCAAATAACCGAACTCACCAAGCAAGTCAGCTCACTTTCGGCCCAAGTCAGGGACTCGAGATCGGAATCCAGGCCGCCTCACAACCAATCAGGCCGCCGTCGTGGCAGCTCAAGAAGCAGGTCTCAGTCTAGCTACCGCAAATTCCCAACTTGTTGGTACCACGCTAAGTTCGGAAAAAACGCGCATAAATGCCTCAAGCCATGCGACTTCCAATCGGAAAACTGCCCAGGCGGTCGATAATGGCGACCAACGACTGCCTCCCATCCTCCGGTCGCCTGTTCGTGACAGATCGCAGAACGAAGACCCAGTTTCTCGTTGACACCGGCAGCGATCTCTGTGTCTTCCCACGCTCTGCCCTGAAAGAACGCCGACCCAAGACTACGTACCAACTGTCTGCCGCCAATGGTTCTAGCATTGATACATACGGCGACGTCCATCTGGAACTAGACTTCGGATTACGCAGAGAGTTCTCATGGCGATTCACCGTGGCTGATGTAACCAAAGCCATCATTGGAGTGGACTTCCTGTCCCACTACAACATCATCGTCGACTGTCGAAACCAACGTCTCATCGACAACACGACCACCCTATCAGCCATCGCATCACCCGTAACATCGTCAGACATGATTTCTTCAGTGAAGATCATGACTGGAGATACTCAGTTCCACGCTCTGCTGCAGAAGTTCCCAGAAATCACCCGACCCACTGGTACTGAACGAGTGCACCATCACAATACAGTGCACTATATAAAAACAATACCTGGACCACCTATAGCATGCCCAGCACGACGACTCGCACCAGACAAACTCAAGATAGCCCGGCAAGAGTTCGAATCCATGTTGAAAAATGGAACTGCCCGGCCTTCAAAAAGTCCATGGTCGTCCCCACTCCACTTAGCACCCAAGAAGGAAAACGGATGGCGCCCCTGCGGCGATTATAGGATGCTGAACGCACGAACTGTACCAGACCGGTACCCTATACGCCACATCCATGACTTCACGCACAACATCTCTGGCTGTACGATCTTCTCGACCATCGACCTGGTCAAAGCTTATAACCAGATACCAGTCAGCCCCGAGGACATAGACAAAACGGCAATCACGACACCATTCGGATTGTACGAGTTTCCTTATATGACGTTCGGCTTAAGAAACGCAGGCCAAACTTTCCAACGTTTCGTTGATGAAATGACCCGAGGACTTGACTTCTGTTACGTCTACCTGGACGACTTCCTGGTATCATCAAAAAACGAAGCCGAACACTTGGAACACTTGGGCCAGCTCTTCACGAAAATGAAGGAATATGGCATGTTGATTAACATATCCAAGTGCGTATTCGGTGCACCGGAAGTCACGTTCCTTGGCTATCGTATCAACGCAAGTGGCATAAAACCCCTCGACGAAAAAGTAAAGGCGATAAAAGACTTTCCTGCCCCGAAGACCATCAAAGAACTTCGCAGATTCCTGGGGATGCTGAATTTTTATAGACGTTTTGTCCCCGAAGCAGCACAACTGCAAGCCCCTTTAAACAAGCTGCTCACCGGCTCCGTTAAAGGATCGCATCCTGTTGAGCTTACAGGCGAGACACTGAAAGCCTTCGAAGACTGCAAGCAAAGCCTCTGCAACGCAACTTTGTTGTCCCACCCCGACTGCCAATCGAAGCTCTCATTGGTTACGGACGCCTCTGATACCGCAATGGGCGCAACACTCCAGCAGCAAAAAGATGGTGAATGGCAACCGCTTGCCTTTTTCTCGCGGAAACTCAGTCCCTCCCAACAGAAATACTCGCCCTATGACCGGGAACTGTTGGCGATATACGAGGCAATCAAGTACTTTCGCCACATGGTCGAAGCAAGAGATTTTGCGATATACACGGATCACAAACCAATCTGCTTCGCTTTCAAGAGCCGCAAAGAAAACATCTCGCCACGTCAGTTCAGGCACCTTGACTACATTAGCCAATTCACAACGGACATCCGTCACATAGCTGGCAAAGATAATGTGGTCGCAGACACTCTCTCCAGGATTGAGGAAATAACAGCTCCACTTGATCTGGACTTGCTAGCAAAAGCACAGACAGCAGACTCTGAACTCACACTGCTTTTGAAGACAGGATCAGCACTGCGCTTAGAGAAGCAAAATGGTCTTTACTGTGACGTCAGCACTGGAATTCCTAGACCGTTCGTGGTCAAGCAGCTGCGCCAGCTAGCTATCGGGAGCCTCCACAGTCTAAGTCACCCTGGTGCCAACGCCACCGCGAAGCTAGTCGCAGAACGTTACGTATGGCCAGGGATGAGAAAAGACTGCAGAGAATACGCCCGCAAATGCCTATCGTGCCAACGCGCAAAGGTCACCCGACACGTTTCCGCACCAACGGGAACCTTCGGCTTACCTAAAGCTCGCTTCAGCCACGTTCACATCGACCTGATCGGCCCCCTTCCTGTGTCAGACGGAAAACGGTACTGCCTTACCGCAATCGACAGATTTACGCGATGGCCTGAGGCAATTCCCATACCAGACATCACGGCCGAAACCGTCGCGAAAGCATTGCTGTCGGGCTGGATCGCACGTTTTGGTTGCCCCTTATCAATAGTTACAGACAGAGGTCGTCAATTCGAAAGCGTTTTGTTTGAGCACCTTTCCAAACTAGCAGGCTTCCAACACCGCAAGACCACGGCATACCACCCTGCTTGCAACGGAATGATCGAACGCTTCCACAGACAGTTAAAAGCCGCCATCGTATGTCACGCTAACCCCAGCTGGACAGAATCGCTACCCCTGGTCCTACTCGGCATTAGAAGTGCGATTAAAGAAGACGCAAATGCCTCGGCCGCAGAACTAGTTTACGGCGAGCCATTGAGACTGCCAGGTGAAATGTTTCATGCCTGCGACGATACTCCAACCGATCTAACCGAATATACTGGACGCATTCGCTCTTTTGCACGGAAACTTCAGCCAACGCCCGCATCTCGACACAGGCGTGATAACAACTTCATTTTTAGGGATTTGGCCACAACAAAACACGTATTTGTACGAGATGATACAGTACGTGGCGCTCTTCAACCAGCGTACACCGGGCCATACGAAGTCGTGGAGAGAGGCGATAAAACCTTTAAGGTTAACGTTAAAGGAAAATCAAACACCATCTCCATAGACCGCCTGAAGCCAGCTTATACCTTCACAGAAGCATCTATCACACCCAAAGACCGGGAAGATGAGCTAAAAAGGCCACAAAAACCCCTTACGACCCGCTCGGGAAGGACAGTGAGGTTTCCCAATTGTTACCGCCCGTTGTAACGGTCTCCGCGGGGGAGTGATGTGGGAGTCCAAGAAGGCTATAAGCAACTTATGAAAAGTTTAACGTCAGAGATGACAGATAGTTTTTGCCTGTCAGTTCTATTGCTACGCTTGCATTAAATATTCGTTTCTCTACGCATTTTACCGTGAAATCTGTTTTCGTTCATCTTACCCCTTCTATCTTTCTGGCTAGCAAATTCTGTGTCCAACTTCCATCACACACTTCCGCCTGCCTCACAGTAAACACTAGGGCCACCAATAAAAAAGTATATTGTAGCGCCCCCTATAATTCTGGAACGCACCCGTTGCGGTTCCGCGTATCTGCGACTTCGGCGCAACATGGCACCCCCAGCCTAGCGCCCGCGCGTCTGTCGCCGCCCGCGCCCCTTAGTTAGTTAGTTAGACCTGAGATTTCCGCACTTAGCCTCATGGTTGGGCCATTGTACGTAGCAAAGCTGTGAGCTCACTCCAGCCAGCCTATCTCTTTCCAGAAGGCCAGCAGTGCTCTGATGTCACTACAGGCCTCCTGAAGGGATCCCAGCTTGCCAATGATGGCGGTCCGTTGCTTTTCCACGCCTTCACAGTGAATGGTCACGTGGGCGGGTGTTTCCTCTTCTTTGAGGCATCCCCGGCAAAGCGGGCTGTCGGTTAGTCCCATGTTGTGAAAATGTCTATTTAGTGAACAGTGCCCTGTTAGGATTGCCACAGCTTTGCGCAGATTATCCCTTCTCAGACGCAGCAGGCTACGTGAAAGACGTTTCGAGATCGTCGGTAGAGCCTCCTTGGCTTGTCTGCATTTGGTTTCCGTTCTCCAAAGTTCAGCATGCTGGCTTTCTGTTCGTGACCTCAGCCATTTCCTAAACTGGTTGTATGGGAGTGGGATCAGGGGTTCGGGTCCTTCCCGCGCCCCTTGTACACCGCCCAGGTTCCTAGGGAACGCACCACAGACTTTGTTCTGTGGAACGCACCCATGCGGCACGGCACTCACCAGAGTCACCTAGCGATGGGCCGAGTCACATTTTGTCCAACTCGAGTAAATAAGGGCTGACTCGAGCAGCAACTCGAGTCAGCGTTGTCTCAGCGCGAACACCGCCGTCAAGTTGCGCGAGTCGGTCGGACCTGACACACCAACGCGGTGGCGGTGGCCGTCCATACAAACGTCCATATAAATAGTTCTGCAGTAAATGGATATGTAAGTACCGCCACCGCGTTGGTTTGTTTCATCCTTTATGTATCCACAGCCACGTTCACACTGTAGCTCGAGTTGCATGTTGTACCGTTCTCACTCTAACACACAGCTCGGTCGCATAGTACTGACTCACTCAGCCACACTCGCGAGTCAGCTCGCTCGCGCACACCCGCCGAGTCAACTCGGTTGACGGAATTTCCAACTCGAGTTTACTCGCTGGCAGCCCAACTCGAGTAAATTGACTCGAGTCGCCCATCGCTAGAGTCACCAGCACCATCAGCACTCGGACAAACTCATCGACTCGCCCGCGCACGCCCCCTTGTTCCCAGTCATCACCACTGGCTACGTACCCAGTACCCACTAGGGACAAATGAGAAAAAAAATCGCGCACGCATGGACACCCCGGGCGCCCTCGTGCTCTGCGTTTATTTAAAACTAGAGTGATACGTGTTAATTATGTTACCGGTCCTTATCAAAGATTTGTGTTAGTATTTTGTGGAACAACTCGCTTTATTTCCGGACCTCAAGAACCCTACACCCGACAACCTTTTTTACAGATAACTTTTGCAAAAAGTGTCAGACCAGTCAATAATGTTAATAGTGAGTTTAAGGATCCACGATCGAGAACCTATGATCACCGACCGGGGACTCGATAGAATTTATGGCGAAAACGGCCGTTTTTGGCGTTAAAGCTACGCTATAGTCCTGGGTTTTTCGTCTCAGCATCACGGCCATGGGTCCTAAAAATCACTATTAACATGATTGAGAGAATGGTCTGACACTTGTTGCAAAAATGATCTGTGAAAGACATTATTTTTTTCCTTTGGTGGGCGTTAGTGTTGCTGCATGTAGATTTTCGGATTACCTACATAGAAAAAATAGGAATATAACTACAAATTCTCTCCTAGACTAATGGCCAGGTTCTGAATTGAGAATTCCGCTAAGTAAATAGTTAACTGTAGTGATGTCTCTTCGAATGTCTCAGAAAAGAGCGTGACAGAACGTTACTTCATCATCATCATCAGCCTATGCTTGTCCACTGCTGGACATAGGCCTCTCCTATTGCACGCCACTGAGCACGGTCCTCGGCTATTCTCATCCAGCTATTGCCAGCCGCCCTGCGAAGATCATCGCTCCACCGAGTCTGAGGACGCCCACCGAATTAGCATGCTGAAGTGGCAGTGGGCCGGCCATATCATCCGAAGAACTGATAACCGATGGGGTAGACGAGTTCTTGAGTGGAGACCGCGGATCGGTAAACGTAGTGAAGAACGTTACTTAAGTACTCGTATTTACTTAGTGAAACGTTCAACTCAGAAACCGGCCCTAACCTTCGAACTAAGATTAGAGACACCCCAGTTAGTTTTAATTCCACCTGTTCCAACTCAATTCCCACGTTAAGGGAATTAGTCAAATTACTCAGCCCGTGCTCATCCACTGCTGGACATAGGCCTCCCCAACCACTTCCTTCTGTCCTCGGCTATGAGGATAGCCTCAGATCGTCGGTCCAGCGAGTTTGCTAGTTCGCACTTCATGGTCTCCCCTTCGGAACCTTTGTAACCCATCGATTCCGTGTGGCGCCGGATTAAGAATAGCGTCACTCCATTTCCTTCCGTGGATGTCGTAGAAGGCGACTAAGGAAATAAATTACTAGGAGACGGGCAGCAGCGTCTTCCTGAGATTCCAACGCGATCGCCAACCCGCCTGCCAAGCGTGGCGATTATGGCAGAACCCCTCGTGGTTATGATAACCACGAAGGAGGCCTATGTCCTGCAATGGGCGTCAAATGGCTGATGATGATGATGATTATCGGTTCTTCGGCAGACGTGACCACTTCAACTTGCTAATCTTATAGGCTATAATTATTAATCACAAAAAATAAATAAAAGGAAAAAATAAACGAGTAAATATCCGTGCAAATTCAGTTTTTATTATGTTTAGTGCTCGTGTTAACCTTATAGGCTATGTCGGTCACCTTAGTTAATTGTCTCATTTCTAATAAGATCCATCAAAGGGGCTATGAGCATAGCCCGTTCCATAGCACGCTGAGCGACTTTGAATCGGTGGACTAGCTCTGCCGTCAGTGTCCACGTTTCAGCTCCTAGATGGCAGGACTTACTGGTTGAAGACTCATTTCTTTAAGCTCTGAGGAATAGCCGAGGAGAAAACCAGGCGCAGTTCTCCAAATGTTTCCAACCCAGTTGGATCGTACGCGCGGCAAATTTCTAGAAGTTACCTCTGCTCTGACCAGTTGAAGGTAATTAAAACTTCAATTAATTTCCTTAACGCCGGAAATTAAGGTACTAAGTTTACCTAATAAACAAACGCCATTACACGTGACAAAAACTCACGCTTGTATCCCGGTGGGGTAGACAGAGACAAGGTTCTACCACTTGCCACGATCCTGACAGATCTTTCGCTTCATCGAAGTACATTAGCCGTTGCATGCACGCACGGGTTTCGGGTACAACGCGATTAGACCTGGCAAATTCATAACCACGTATGGGCACCACAGAACATTAAAAAGGCGGGATACCGCCGTTTAGCCAAAGTATTTTTTGCCAAATTTTACTTCCCAATAAACTTATGGCATCAGTTTCATTTCCCAAATGAAACTTTAGCAAGTTTTCATTTCGCATTTTATTCATTTGGTCAAATTATCATTTCGCATAATTTTACTGCGTCAAGTTTTATTAAGACAAACGTTTATTATGCTAACGTTTTATTTTGGCAAGTGTTATATAGCAAATAATTGTTTGATTAAATTTATATTTCGCATTTTGTTTGTTAGGTCAGTACACATAAGCAAAATAGGTTCGAAGTTCCAGGATGGAACGGAGCGCAGCGACGACCCATCCTGAAACTTCGGGTGTTAGTTCTTTTTTTTTATATAAAAGCGAAAAAAAATATTTCACTAAAAATCTTAGTTTTGTGTCAAACTTAAACAAGGTACCCTACATTATGATATGGCAAAACGTAGGATACCGCCGTTTTTGCCAAACGATACTTTTGACTGAATAATGCTTGGTAAAATGAATTTTGACCAAGTATTTATTTGGTAAACAATAACTTGCCATAATAACTTTTGCTAACTGTTTATTTGCTTTCAGTTGTTTTGAGAAATGTTTTTTTGCCAAGTGATAATTTGCGGAAAATAGTTTGGGAAGTAATACTTTGGGAAACGATTTTTGGCAATACATTAGTAAACCTAAAAAGGCACTGCCTAAGCTAACTTCAGACACTCCCTAACATTGGGCATGGTATCACTTTTGTACTTGCACAGCATGCGCAGCAAGTTGAGCTTTTTCTCGTTAGTATTGGAGGACTCGAGCTCGTAGAGTGTGCAGAGGTTTAGCAGGAGACTCTCGCTGAGGCCACGCTCGGGGTCCGAGTTGATGGCCTTCTGTAGCACCGCGATGGCCTCCTTTAGCCTCCCCATGTAGAGCAGGCAGACCGACAGGTTGTTGGCCACCTGTGGGCATGGTTTTGGCATATAATGAAACGCCTATGAAGCTAAAAAAGGAGCTTGCCAAGCAAACTATTTATAGTTATGCTGGCGGCGGACGGTTGGCTTTAGAATTTTAGATCTCCCGTTTGAAAAATACTTAGTATATGTGACATCCACCCTAGCAAGGACTGTCTACATTACAACGCCCGTCGTCGGCTCGTTGTAACGTGGATAGATAAGCCTTTTGGATGAACGAACTACAGGCTACTACAGTACGTGGAGGGTGTATTTGAATTCGTTCACCGTATTTTGAGTGAATGTTCTTTTCATTGTGAAAAACAGTATTATTATTAATGATTTGTCAGTCATGGTAAAACATATTTGTAAATATTCGTGATATACGACCTTTGGCTCCAAACTGTGAATCCAAATTCGAAGTGTTATGAAGTATCGTAACGTTGCAAAATGTTTTCTAATATACTAAATGATTAATTCGTTATGTCTTACGTCCGATATGGGTAAATAATTAAAAAACAATATAACATATGTTTACATTTGCCACTGAAATGCAGTGATGGTTACACTGTGTGAGCATGCCTTTTGCATTTTTCGTCTGTTCACACCATGCAGGCAGCCTGCTTCCCCCACTACTACACATATTTTCGGACCCCCAATTAAAAGTTAAAGAAAAAGTTCGTTAGTTGTTGACTAAGCACTATCGTCGCGATACAACTGTTCTCTCGGCCGTTAGCAAAAGTCGCCATTACGTCGACACGCTACACCTTCGACCTCTCGTTATTCCACGTGCCCAGTGCCACCACAGAACTAAATCCCAAGAAGGCTGAAAGGCAACCAGGTACCAGTCATGTCGGGCTATCAGTGTAAGCTATCGACGGTGGGCGGTCGTGGAAGGTGAATCGCCGAGGAGCCGGAAGCGGCTCCCACTAGAGGTACGCTGACCTCTAGCCCTCCTTGCACCACGGGTCTGGTGAGTCTTTCTGCCATTCCTTTGTCCCATTTTTGAACACTCAAACAATCGCAACCTATAAGTCGTCAACATACAGTCCACTCCATAATCGCGGAACCCCGGGAACACAAAACAACATAGTTTTTTTGGATTTTTATTACTTTTTGTCCTGTTAATGTTTGTTTATGCTTAAGTGAAGTAATTTCAGGTAAAAAAAAATTATTTAACGCGTATTTTTTTTTCAAAATTAACACCACGATTTAGAAACATCATGGTTAGAATGACCCCTTAAAATACGGTGAACGAATTCAAAGTCACCCTGTAGAAGCAACTTACCATGATATTGGTAGGCTCCTGGTCAGACGCCTTCGCAAAGTTGTTGTAGGCGTCCTGATACTTCCCGTACGCGATGTCTATGAGGGCGAGGTCCACGTACTCGCGTACGTCGGGAGTCGGACATCTGCGACAAGAAACGGAAGTTGAAGCCGCCTTTTCACGATCATAGTACGCTCGTTAGTCCGAGGAGGTTATCTTAGTAACTGAAACTCTGTATACCACTGTTAGTATAAGGAAGAAAGAGACTGGATGAAAACGGTGGATTCGCGGCGTTTTATTTATCGGAGAGCTGTTGTATTTTCGCAAATTATCTTTCTCTTGAAACGCGTGCAGTTTTGAGCTGATGCGTGTATGTCACTTTCGTGCACTTTTAAAATGTTCATCGATTCTGTTCTTAAATAAGTTCACTGAGGGAGCAGTAATTACTGCCTCTGGGGTGGTTTACTCCACGTATTCTCTACACGGCCAATTTCAACGAGTGCCCTCTCAGCGATTTGGCCGTATTAATTTTATTTTGGATATTATTAGCAAGGTCCAGTATATTATTGTAGTAGTCCAAGAATTTTAAATTTATAAAAAAAAAGTATAACACATTTTTTTTCAAATCCGGATTTGTTTGTTGTCTCGTGACCTGTCTATGTATACCACAATCACAGATGCTGCCTGGCCTCGCGGCTGGCTTTTGACATCCTTTGAAATTAAAGAAATGCAATTTCAGGAGTGTTTGTCTGGAGTGGTTTAAGTTTAAGAGTTACCTGACGGACAGAAGCCAGATTGTTAAAGTTGGGAAGTAGTAATGCCTAAAGTGTACAGTACGGCGTGCCACAGTGGAGCATTCTTGGGCCAACGCTATTTATACTTTTTATAAATGACATTAACTACATATTTTCAACTGATACTATGATAGACTTTTCCTGTTATGTCCATGATACAGCCCTGATATTTCATGCCCTGCTCAAAAGTGTTCGTCAGCGCAGAAATGGGGTTAGAACTTACAAACATCATTGCTCTTTATACAGAATATTATATAGACGGACGATTTAACAGGGCTGTGACCTGCAGTTGGACGTTTATAGGCTGCTTATGACGAATTATCTATTTGTATTTATTTATTCGAGAAAGCTAGTGTTCCCACAGCCAAAAAGACACTATTGTATTACTTAATATTGTCACACTGGCTAGTTTTACCACGCGATTGACGTTCAAATGTAAAAAAAAAAATTATGGTACCCGTTGATGATGCTGCGTTTCGTCTGTTAGCTTGTGATCAATCTATCGAGCTACACTCACAGGTGCTGCCTGGCTACGCGGCTGGCCTGGTTTGGTTTGCGAGTGCTGAAATCTTTAGTATTTAATAATTATAATACTAATATTACTTTATTCATTTATTTGCTTCTTACTAAGTAAGTTACAGAGTGAGCCTCTGCGTGAGAAAATGACAGGTGATTTAAAAGGATGTTCTTTGATTTAAAAAGAAAATTAGTGGCCTACCGAGTTCGACCCGTATGTAAGTGTGACTCTGGAAGTAGTGGAAGTTTATGTAGAAGTAAACAAAAAACCATATTATTTTTCAACGTTTCACAATCAGTTGATGTTACTGCGTTTTATTTCTTGGCTCGTGATCTATCTACACATACACTTTGTTTCTTAGCCTGCGACCTATATAGGTCGCAGGCTAAGAAACGTGACTTAACTATCGAGCTGCACTCACAGGTGCTGCCTGGCCTCGCAGCTGGCCTACAGAGAGCGTCGCGCACGTTTAAGATAAGCTAAGATAAGAATATTCTTTATTGTACACTGGAGCACATGACATAAAAGTTTTAAAAATACACAGTACAATTGGTGGCCTTATTGCGTCACGTTTCCCGCCTGTCTAGCCTGAAATCTTTAGTATTTACGTGGAAAAAGTAAACAAAATGCAGTATCATTTTTTCATGTCGCTGCGTTTCGTTTCATGGCTTGTTATATATCAATTTATCTATGTACACACTCACAAATGCTGCCTGACGTCGCAGCTGGCCCGGTGATGCAGGAGGGCGGCGCGCACGTGTCCCATCTGTTGTGTCGCTGCGTTTCGTTTAAACAGGTTCTAACCCTCTTGTAACAGGTTGTGACATGTAGTTGGGCGTTTCGTTACTCGGCTCGTTACCTATTCGTTTATCTACGTATATCGGACTCACAGATGCTGCCTGGCGTCGCAGCTGGCCTGGTGATGCAGCAGGGCGGCGCGCACGTGCCCCGCCTGCAGCGCCAGCCGGCAGAGGGCGCTGTGTGCCGCGCGCCGCTGGGACACGCTCGCCGCGGCCTGCTCGGCCAGGGAGCTCAGCAGCTTCATGGCCAGGCGGTAGTCCTGCGGACGTGGTGACCGACGTTAGGTGATGGGAGACGGGAATAGGCGCTATAGAATCGCGTTAGACTTTTTTAGGGCTCCTTACCCGAAGGGTGTCGAACGGGACTCTGTTACACTGCCTCCACGGTCTGTCTGTCCGGCCTTTAAAGGGCTCTATCTTTGGAACCGTAATAGGTAGCCAGTTAAAATTTTCACAGAATATGTGTTACTACGGCGGATTACTTAACAAATAACAAAATTAAAAAAATTAAAAAGAACTAGCTGTTACCCGCGACTTCGTTCGCGTGGTAATTTTGATGTGTATTTTTCCGGGATAAAAATACCCTTTGTGCTAATCCAGACTATAATCTATCTCTATGCAAAATTTCATCCGAATCCGTTCAGCCGTTTTTGTCTGAAAGAGTAACAAACATCCATCCATACATACAAACTTTCGCGTTTATAATATTAGTAAGGATAGGGGGGAATTCCATAGAACAAACGTGTTTTTCCGCCGATTTTTTTGTTTACGCTCTATCGTAAAAACGGGAATACATACAGGCATCAAACTTGGCGTGATTGTGGGACTTACACCCGTATTCCAAGACGTTCCTAACCTAAAGCCTAAGGAAAACGATATTATAAAAGGTCAAAGATTTCCTCTAATCGAGTAAACTCACTCGAGTCGGGGAATCAACTGCCAAAGCTAGAGTACCTCAAATATGTAAGCCTTTGTTGTTGTTCACGTTCTAAGAACATTGGCCTTATTTAGTTGATTCTAGCACCCACCTTAAGAGCGATGGCGCAGTTGATGATGGAATGTTGTACGCGGACCTCTCGCCCGTTCCAAAGGCGCAGCGACTCCTGCTTATCCAGCTCCGAGGAGATGGGCGCTGTACCATCTTCAGTCCTGCCTTTGTTCAGGTTCGCGAGCATCTGTGCGATGGTACAAGGGCAATTATTTAAAGGCTGGAGGTAGAGCACCAAATTCTACACAAACAAATGTATTAGTATTGAAGCAGAGAAATAATTATGTTTCTTCACTTGATGAGCAGACACCTGGCGCACTGTATACGGCAGCTCTCACCTGCCGCACTATATCCCGCGGCGCTCACCCGCCGCACTTTATCCAGCCGCGCTCTTCTGCCGCACTATATCCCGCGGTGCTCACCCGCCGCACTGTATCCCGCAGCACTCACCTGGCACACTGTATCAAGCAGCGCTCACCTGCCGCACTGTATCAAGCAGCGCTCACCTGCCGCACTGTATCAAGCAGCGCTCACCTGCCGCACTGTATCAAGCAGCGCTCACCTGCCGCACTGTATCAAGCAGCGCTCACCTGCCGCACTGTATCAAGCAGCGCTCACCTGCCGCACTGTATCAAGCAGCGCTCACCTGCCGCACTGTATCAAGCAGCGCTCACCTGCCGCACTGTATCAAGCAGCGCTCACCTGCCGCACTGTATTCCGCAGCACTCACCTGGCGTCCTGTATCCTGCTGCACTCACCTGCCGCACTGTATCCCGCAGCGCTCACCTGCCGCACTGTCTCCCGCAGCGCTCACCTGCCGCACTGTATCCCGCAGCGCTCACCTGCCGCACTGTATCCCGCAGCGCTCACCTGCCGCCCTGTATCCCGCAGCGCTCACCTGCCGCACTGTATCCTGCAGCGCATACAGCCGCCGCAGCGAGTCGGGCGCGCGGCCCGCGTGCATAGAAGCCTCGGCTAGCAGCACTCGCAGCGAAAACGGCGCCAGGCTGCCCGTTCGAGAACCGTGCGTGTCCGGATAAAACTAGAAACAATAGTGATTGTTATTTTCGGGCAACGAAATAAACGTTCTAACAGAAATCGGAAACAAAAAGAATATTTTCATTTAGAGCGGGTGCCACAGCATTAATGATTTTCCTACTATTGTAACGGCAAACGCAAACGGCATCAGGGTGCCAAAGTACGGGAGCCTGGAGGGTTCAAATTGGCCGCCGAGTTCTTGATGATTGAAAATTACAAATTTTATTTGAAAATCCATTTTTTCATCCATACAAAATCGCGATTTTCACTACCATTGGTGGAGATCAAAGGCCGAAACCACGGCTAAGCTGCAAACTGCGTCATGGTGCCAAGGTACTGGAGCGTTCAAGTTGGCCGTCGAGATATTAGTGACTTAGTTGTCTCGAAGAGATCACTTTTAGTGATAAGGCCGCCGTCTGTTCTCATAGGTTAAGAAATATCTGTGTTATTTCCATTTTTATGTCCAATAAAGTGTCCCCTTTATATGTATCTACTGAAGATGTAAAATTACAATTTTTATCTGAAAATGGTATTGGGAACTTTTGGCGTTGCAAAATTCAACCCCTATTACTATTCTAGTCTTTATTTCTTTTATCTTTTCCTTTCCCCAGCTCACCTGATAGAACGTGTCAGTATAGATAGATAGATGGGAACATTATTTAATGGCACAGTACTCAAAACATTACATAAACATTCTTTAGACATAAAACAAACAAAAATGCAAAATAATTAAAACAGACAGTCCCCGAGCGTCCCCAGCTCACCTGATAGAACATGTCCGGTTTAAGACAGTCCCCGAGCGTCCCCAGCTCACCTGATAGAACATGTACGGTGTAAGACAGTCCCCGAGCGTCCCCAGCTCACCTGATAGAACATGTCCGGTGTAAGACAGTCCCCGAGCGTCCCCAGCTCACCTGATAGAACATGTCCGGTTTAAGACAGTCCCCGAGCGTCCCCAGCTCACCTGATAGAACATTTCCGGTGTAAGACAGTCCCCGAGCGTCCCCAGCTCACCTGATAGAACATGTCCGGTTTAAGGCAGTCCCCGAGCGCCTCTGCCTCGCGAGACAATGTCTCGTACATCCGGAGTCGAACCAGCAGGGCTAGTCTCGTCAGCCACAGCTGCAGGGAGCGCGCCGTGTGCTTGCTAGGCCGGCCCACTCGGCCCACGCCTGAGAGAAAACCATCGGTGAAGTAAACGTCCACGGCGAGATTGTCACAAAGAAAGTAACAGTATCAGATGATACAATTTTATTTTAATTATTTTAAGGTAGTTGTGTTCTTGTGTTGTGACCCAAGCCGTCACACTGTTTAGATACTCTACCCCCACATCTACGGGGCGATTTTGAAATCGTTAGCTATATTTTGAGAGAATGTACTTTACATTGTGAAAACAGTATTATTAATGATGTATCGGTAATAGTATTGCATTTTGTAAATATTCGTGATTTCCGACCTTTTGCTCGAAATTGTGAATACAAGTTCTAAGTGGTGGAAGTACCATGACGTTGAAAAATGTTTTCTAATTATGTTAAATGTATAAGAGAGTCTGTCCTTCGATATGCGTAAACAATTAAAAGAACAAATGAGTTGGCCGGCACTGACCATAAGACGCTCGAGCCATAGATTTTTCGATTTTTATAACTTTTCGTCCTGATATTGTTTGTATATGCTTAAGTGAAATAATGCTGGGTATCTTTCAAACTGTTTCTAAATCATGATTAGAATGTCCTCAAGTCACCCTGTAGTTGGGTCTAGGTAACTCCACATCTAGGTAATTTCGCAAGCAATGATGTCAATGGTACGGATTCGTTGAAAGGTTAATAATGAAAGATGAAGTAAAAAGGAATGGTGTAAAAAGGTTACACCGTTACAATACCTGTAGTTTAGTAAAAAAAATAGATAACTCTTTATTGCAGACCATTAACCATATTTACAGTGATAAGCGATTAACCACTCGTCTGCCGCGACACAGATCTGTGTCCAACATAGTATGCGCCACCTATACGTTGCGTTCCACGAGGGCAGTTCAGGAGTTAATATGTAGCTTGCCCGGCCGCAGCCAGTAGAGCGCCGGTGAAGTTGAGCGCGGCGCGCAGGCAGCCCGCGCAAAGTAGTTCCTGCAGACCGGCCTCGTTCCTATTACGTGCGGCGTTCCTATCCTTCACTCCACACTACTTACTTACCTTGTCCGGCTGCGGCCAGTAGAGCGCCGGTGAGGTTGAGCGCGGCGCGCAGGCAGCCCGTGCGCAGTAATTCCCGCAGGCCGGCCTCGTCGCGCGTCACGTGGTCCGCTCGCGTCGCGCCGCGGCTGCCCGCTGAGCTCACGCCCAGGTGCTTCAGTGCCACCTCGTGCAGGGCATCTGGCTGCGAGGGTGGAGGGTTACACACAGATAGATAAACACACGCCTGCATTCCGGAGGGGTAGGCAGAGACCAGGGTTTTCCTGACAAACCTGTGATTCCTGTGTTTCATTTAATACAAAGTGGATATTCTTTAAATGAGGATAGTTTAACTTTGTTCATTACATATATTTTTTTAAGTAAAATAAATTTAAAAACACTGAATAACAATTTAAAGTACTTAATTCAGTGTTTCAAGGTAGTTTTTTTGCTCTATTTTTTTACAAACCATTTTTACTAAAACCCACGTTATTATTACTTTGATTTGGTATATTTCTAATAAGACCTAACTATCCTATAACAACAGCTTATTTATGACACATAGTGAACAGATAAATGAAATATATTTACGCTAACCTATTTATTTTCACAAGTTTATAAAAAATGCTCTACTGTATAATTTATCAAACGGTTGATTCGGTGTTTTATAAAAGTGCAGCCGGGCAGTCATTTGCAGGGTGTACGCGAACACGGTAAAATTTATGGAAAATGTTGCGTTACGTGTTGTTTTGCACGTAGTCTGTGCCCGGCTTTACATTCCACAACGTTTTCTAATCACACAATTATTGGTGGAGTATTATTTTAAGTTACTAGGGTGATAAAAAATGCTAAGTTTCATTAACTTAGTAACCGCCTAAGTAACATTCTCTATAGATTACATACGACACATAAAAAAATGCACAGCAAAACCAGGTTTTCGGTGACAACTAAAAGTTATTTATAAAGTAAAACAAATAAAAGTTTTAGCAACCTATACAGACGGGGAGCTAGGCACATAAACCAAAGTAGCTACTGGATAACGTTTCATAGATACATTCCATGTCAAAGTAACAATCCAATAAAGAATATTCTGTCCATCTATCTATATTCCACATCCAAGTTATATTAGATCCTGGTAGTTCAGCCATTTGACGCCCACTGCAGGACATAGGCCTCCCTCATAACCATGAGGGGTTTTGCCATAATCGCCACGCTTGGCAGGCGTGTTGGCGATCGCAGTATGTGGTTACAATCTCAGGAAGACGCTGCTGCCCATCTCCTGCTAATTTATTTCCTTAGTCGCCTTCTACGACATCTGCGGGAGGAAATGGAGTGACGCTATTCTTAATCCGGCGCCACACGGAAAACGGCAGTACCTTTTTATCAAATACATATATTCATGTAGGATGGTTATTGTTGGTCAGAGGCTGGAATATGGATTTTGGCGCAGCTGACTTTGGAAAAAAATTCATTCAGCAATATGGAATCCAGATTACATCAACTTTGCTTACCAGTTCCTCCTCCAATATAACTCCAGGCATGGTGAGCACTTCTCTCTCTGGGAAGAAAGACCCCTTGGGTGAGGACTGCGCCTGTTGCAATTGAATATCAGTGTTAAAAAATGACGTTTCGCGAAGTGGGGTACGCGCCATTCGACGGTGTCGGTTCGCGGTGCGCGGTTCGACGGTTCGCTTGTCGACGGTTCGGGGGTCAGAATAAATGATGATAATGTAATGTATTTTCATACGGACTTTTCATACAAATCTTCAAAATTATATTTACAGGATAGGTGGATCTACCGACTTTCCTCTTTCAAATCTTCCAATTTCTACCAATTTTTATAGTTCATCTACTACTAATCATAAACTATAGTTGGCATTACTGGTTTGCTCAGTGTTTATTTGTTTTATGTATTTATTGTTACTTGCGCTTGTGGTGGGTTAGGGGTTCGCTGTCATCTAAAAACTTTAACTTGGGTATGTGGATCCATAAGTTTGGGAAACCTTGGTAAACGCATACTACGCATAGACACAAAAACAAATTTTATCCATGAAACATTACATTATATAAAATCACGCCTGGATCCCGGAGGGGCAGGCAGAGACCAGGGTTTGCCACTTGCTACGATTCTGACAGATCTGTTTCGCTTCATCAGCATTCAATAGTCCCTGACTCGTTAGTCTCGGCATTAGTGGATTAATGAACGTTATTCATAAAACGTTGCTGAAATCAATCAATTTACTTTTTTGAGTTACTTAAACACGTTAGCACGCAATGGACTCGTAATTTTCAGCGTTCTTATTGAACGTAGCATACCTAAGTACAAGCCAGCGCAACACAGGTTTTAGATCCCATGTTCTCTTCACGATTGTTTTTTTTTTGTTGACGTTCGTGTATTTTGTCTGTGTACCTTCGTGTTTCTGTGACAATTTAAATGTATTCTTTCTTTCTTTATTCTTTCGATGTTTTGAATACATTGCGCGTGATTTCAAATTAGTTCTCTTTAAAGGTGGAAAAAGTCGGTACGGTTCTTTGGGAAGAAATCTTCGGTGTACTACGTGCATTTCAGCAAAAACATGCAAAAAAAAAGTCCGCCTTTTACAGGCATGGTTTCTTGAGAAAAATGCTCTTAATGCTCTTAAAGGGCGGGGCATGAGGGCGCTTATACACGGGCGGCAGGAGTGCCAACTGCAGCCGTCCACGTGTACCGACGGCAGCCGTCGACGCGCCGACGGCAGTCGCCGACATGTCAGCGTCGAATATCTGCGTCAGCGCGTCGACGGCTGCAGTTGGCACACGGGCCGCCCGTGTATAACTTAGAAAACAAAGTCTTTGGTACATGCCGGGATTCGAACCCACGACTTTCCGAATGAGAAACCGGCGTTCTATTGCTCTGCTACCACCGCTGTTGTATAAGCGCCCTAGAGGTCATAGCAAATTATACCGGCATCACCGCAACGGCACGGCTCCAACTCAGCAATGGACTTTTCATTCTGAGCATTAATTTGTGTGTCGTGTAGTATGGGTTCGAATCCTGGCATGTAGGTACCAATGACTTTAAAAACCTATTTAGAGGCTGAAAATTCCACCCATTCCGGGACTTGAACCCGCGACCTCTGGCTAACCGTGCCAGCGCTCTCCCAACTGAGCTAATGGGCAAGTGCAGGCATCAGTGAAATTTCGAGCCTCTTTAAAAACTTTCTCTGTATTACGTACAGGCAGCGACATCTGGCCGAAGCAATGTAGTTTTTAAAGAGGCTCGAAATTTCACTGATGCCTGCACTTGCCCATTAGCTCAGTTGGGAGAGCGCTGGCACGGTTAGCCAGAGGTTGCGGGTTCAAGTCCTGGCATAGGTGGAATTTTTAGCCACTAAATAGATTTTTAAAATTGTTGCGGTGCCGGTATAACGTGCCATGCCCTTCAGACAGAGCCCTGTGCTATGAAACTTGATGGCAGAAAAATGTCTAGTCATGGCATTACCTTCATGAGTGTCTTCTTGGCTTCTTCATTTGGTATCCATGCATCCCTTCTCCTGTCTGCTTCCTTGTCCACTTGGTCAGACTAGAACAATGTAAACATAAACATTTACATACAGGCACATAGATTGCTTCTGGCCCCTCACTAGGATACAGACAACCAGAAACCAGAAACAACGACATCACAAACATGTAAACATCCAAGACCTTGGGGTCCCCAGCCGGGATTCGAACCCGGGACCTCTCGCATGGTATGCAGATGCACTACCGCTGCGCCACAAGGTCGTCATGTGAATGACTTTATTTAGAAAGAAAGAGGATATTTATTTAAATTGTCACAGGAACACAAAGTAAACATAATGGTACACAAACATCAACAAAACAGAGATAAAACAAAAGCAGCCCGGTAAAATATGTCTTATATAATTTGATACTATATCTGCTAATAATAATAACTTCCACACAACACTATCACAAACATGTGGTTTGTGATGTCCTTGCCTAGTTTTTGGTTTATTAAATCCTCCTTGCACATGTATCAACAAGAATTTGGCAGTTTATAGAGTGGCGTCAAATGGCTGATGATGACACCAGAGCATGTGTCATATTGCTAGGCAATCACGACTAGAAGGCTGTTTGTTGTTGCTGGCGTGCAACCTGCTTAAGGAAGAAGCTTGATACTTCCGCAAGTTGGCCAAAAGATTGTCTGTGCGCCTCCACAAACATACTAGATGGCAGTACTGGACGCGGATCACGCTGATAATAATTGACGATGTAGGTTTTAAATTACCTTTACATTCAACCCTTCCATGGCATGATTCAGGATATCAGGACTTGCTATGGAAGATTTTGGAGCTCCAATGGTCGGTTCTGGGCCAATTGTATCGAAGAACGTGGAGGGATCCGGCAGGCTCGCGGCGGGGAGCGCCGCAGGACCGCTCATAGCGGGCAGGGCCTCCGAAAACGTCATATCAACAGGGAGTTGATGTTGTGAAAAGGACGCCGTCATAGTTTGTGGGAATAGGTTTGCCGTGGTTGTTTCGCTGGCTGAAATTAAAGATTAGAGACTTAGCAAGACGCCAACCTATGTTTATCACATTTGGAACGCGGTGAAAGTTAAGAAAATACGATAAAAATATTACCTTCGCCACTGCCTAGGTAAACGCTCTGAATCATATCGGACGGAGATGTACCGATCTCGTCAAAAAACTGGGAAGCCGGGGGAGTTTCGGTTTCACCGAAATATTGACTCAAGGAAGGTTTGTTGTCCATATTTATTGATATTTTCAACAAAATTAGAGGCGATTAAATAAATGGTTGACCGTATGATGACATTTTTTCTTTTAAAATCGGGTGTTGTGTCGTCAGAGCTGTCACATACGTACGTTATCTGTGTTCACATCACAAAAATGTAGATTCACCCAGCCCATATATTACGCTCACCAAATCCTGAGCGATTCCAATCGTCTAAGTGTCAAATTAGTATGGAATTTGACAGTTAGACGATTGGAATCGCTCAGGATTTGGTGCGCATAATTAGGCCACTGAGCGGGTATATAGGTATGTGTTCTATGCACTGAGCAGTGTTGCCAGAGCCCTCACACCTAAAAGCACGGTCGGAAGGCCGAAAAGGCACGTTTTTTTTCTTATTATAAAAACATACATTTTAAAAGAAAAAAGTTGTAATAGATAAAAAAAAAATGCCTTTATTACACTCCTACTGAGGCATATTTTCATCACCCGAACAAAATACAGCGATGCCGGTTTTGACAGCTTGTCGACCAATCACAGCCTGCTGCACACATCCACAGCAGACCATGGTTGGTCAACAAGCAGGAAAAACCGGCATCGCAGGATTTTGTTCGGGTAGGTAACAAAAATATACCTCTGCTTCCTCATAACATAAAGCATGTTTTAGCACGCTTTTATTCCTCGCACGTAAATAGCACGCATGTCTCTAAAAAAGCACGTAAAACCGTGCTAAAAGGCACGATCTGGCAACGCTGGCACTGAGCTGAGCCCACGAACGTGACGGTTTATGACAGGGCTAAATCTGGGCCAGGCCTTTGAATTTGTATGCTTAAAAACACTCTGTGGCATATAATATGGTACCCCACGCACGCCTGCCACTCAACGTCGTAGGTACCTGCCTAGCTCCAGCTCGATTTGTGAAGAGGATATCGCTATACCGCATTACGCATGTGGAGCATCGGTCACAATTAGAACGACGACGTGTCGGTACGGTGGCAAGCACATATTCATTTAAAAATAAGTACCTAACTCAAGAAATTGTTCTTATATCACTCTGAGAATCAGATATCATATTGTACAAAGTACTAAGTGAACCACGAGAAATTAAAACGGCGCCTGATGCCTTTATACTTCACGTTGCGTACGTGTGATATGATAACAGTATAGTCGACAGCAGAGCAGATCAACTTTTATTACATAAGTAGCACTTAACGTAACTCATAAGATTGCACGCATGTGAAGGTTGATGTACTATCGTTTTATTCGACGTTTGAATAAGCGATTGGGGTGTCATCTACAACTACAACTCGACCTGAAAACAGCGGATAGCATTGTAGGTACATTGACATTCAACAATAAATGTTTGATTTCTGATTTCTGAATGTGAGAAGTCAGATAAAGATATAATTTCGCATAATCTCGCATTTATTAGGCGCACATAATGAACCAATCACAAAGTGACTTACTCTACAGCTCCTCTTGCGCTCATTTCATTGGTACAGACTAATCGAGAGGACAGGGGCCGTTTTTGAGAATGAATCTTGTAGGAAGAAAATTAAATACAATAAATTGTTCTAATCTGATCTAATCTATGTTTTTTTCCAAAACGAAAGTGGAGCAAAAGTGATCTGTCAGGATCGTGGCAAGTGGAAGTCCCTGGTCTCTGCCTATCCCCCCTTAAAACATAGATTTTTTTAAAGTTATGTTCTATGGAGTATCGGCTTATATTCTTTCGTCGCGTACGTGGCGCGCGTGTGGTTGGTTCTACTAAGCTGTTGCCATGCCATTGTTTTGTTCAAACTGCCCCTGTATTAAGCGCACCAAATCCAGAGCGATTCCAATCGTCTAACTGTCAAACAAATTAGTATGGAATTTGACAGACGACTGGAATCGTTAAGGATTATGGGAGAATTCCTAGCAGCGGCGCCTAGGTGTGCTCTGATTTTTTCTACTTAAAAAAAAAACAGATTGTTTTTTATTTGTCTGGCGAAGGATTACGACATTTGAGAAAACAGGTGAAAATCTCATTTAATGAATCGGACGCGCGCCGCCTTGAGTAAAAATTCAATTCAATTCAATTCTTAATTATGGCTACCCTAAGGATTCTGCCAATGTCGAGTTTTGGAGATAGCAAGTTTTTTTTTTTTTTTTTTAGTGTGTGTGATAGTTGCTCATGACTTTAAACGTCATTAACGTCTAACATATTTTTTTTTTAGAATAGCAACATAGCAAAAGACTTTCTTTTTTTCTTATGGTATATGTGTTATATGCACAGACTAGACTGTGCATGTGTTCTGTGCATAGAGTATGTATAGTAATCATTGGCAAATCATTGGGTTCTGTGGTTCTGTGTCAGTCAACAACACCGCGGATCAAGAAATTATTTTCAATATAAACTTCTTATCTCGGATTGTATTCACCATTTTACCCACCCAACTCGTAGCAGGTGCGTGGTAGGTAGGACATTTTTTCGCAAATTAAGACGATGGAGCTTGGTAACCAGCCGTTCGTGTATATTTGGTCTCAAGTTAGTTACGCCGCTCCGAACTGATTTTAAGCCGTTGTGTTAAGGCGTATCGGTTTTAAGGCATTAATAAATGTTTTCTGATGGACAGGCCCAAATGACGAACCAGGCTTCCCCAGTGGAGGAGCAGGAGAAGCTTCTCGATGAGGCGTTAAATGTTGTCAAAGTTCAGGTATGTACAAAACTTAAACATTACATTATTTACTAAGGTGTTTGCGCACGCCTGTCAAACAGTATGCAACCTCCTTGCTACAATCTTATTCTTTTCCTATAGATCGTCTTTAGTTTCTTCTTCTGAAAATATTGCGTCATGTAATTGTACAAAAATCTATTAAAACTATTGTTTCTATCGAAAAGTCGTATTTTTGCTGCTAGGATTTACAGAAGAGATAAATCTCTTCATAAGATTATGCTGGCGCTTCACTACGCCAGACGGGGCTACTGCCCTGGGGCCTACATAGGAGAGGGGCTCCCACAATAGAGACACCAAATCAATGTTTTATAAGTTAATTAGCGTCTGCCCATTTATATTTTAAAAATAATTATTAAAAGTATTTTTTATTCGGAAAATAATTAGCGGCCTCGGCACCTTCGTTGCCCCAGGTACTCTAGACCTCTAAACCTGGCACTGCTCTTGGCTATTCATATTCGCGTATTTGCTGGCGATTTATAATACATTGCAGGTTGTACACAATTGGTGCTAAAGATTCGTCGAAGCGCTCGTTAATGGGTGGGTAAGATTTGCTAAGTACACAAAAATTAGTGGCCAAACGAGCTGGCTTTAGATGTACAATGTTTATCCTAGCACATTGTTGGATATGACTGAGATTATATTCAAATTTTCACTACCTACATACAGAATTCCTTCATACAAATTTCAAGATTGTATGAATTGTACAAAATCAATTTTAGACTTTTTATCTTTTGTCAGTGGATGTCGTAGAAGACGACTAAGGAACTACATTACCAGGAGACGGGTAGCAGCGTCTTAAGGAGTTTTTTTTCACAGGCCTTCCAGATGAAGCGATGTCTTGACAAGTCAAAGCTAATGGATGCCTTGAAGCATGCTTCGACTATGCTTGGAGAACTGAGAACCTCTCTGCTGTCTCCTAAGAGTTATTATGAGCTTTGTATCCTTTTATGTGAATTTTAAAATGAATTTTGGTTGGATTACACATATTAAGGGGTTCAAATTGCAAAATCCACTTATTTGGCTTTTTGTTTGATTTCAGTAACAACCAAGTTTTTCAATAGTTACCTAAATATTGAGAAATCACAAATTACTTTTTTTTAGATTTGATCAATTGAAAAATTTTGATTGGTCACTTCAATCAACTACTTCGTATTGTACAACAATGAATTGGGTATTTGACAAAATATCAAATGAGTTACTTTTAAAACGGAATTTTGTATGAAAATACTGGATTATGACGTCACATTTCAGAGCACTCTTAATCTATAAAAGTATTGTAATTACTAGTAATTGACTAAAAGAGATACATTTTCCGAGATATTTTGTAATTTTTGTTTCAATCGAGCATATGAAATATTTTATTGTTGATCGTGTCAAATACCGAATACTAATATTTTTTTTTATTATTTTATAAACTCTGTGGACCGTTAACTCAATTTTCTGTGTTCAGGTGTTTTCTTTTCCTCGAAACCTTGGTTCATATCTCTCCTATCCCTGCATGCTAGGTCCCTAGCCAGTATGTTGTGGCAGCATTCCTTTATATTTCTTGCAATAAGTTATCTCTTCATTAATAGTTGGAATTTCTAGATACTCCTGTACCTAGAAATTTGTATGCCACCGATTACTATCAATAACTTTATTTTGAACCATTAAAAACAGGAATAATCCCTAACTTGCAAACCCCAGACATGGCCATCACAGACGAGCTCCGCCATCTAGAACTGTACCTGTTGGAAGAGTTCCAAAAAGGTCGCAAGGTTGCGGACCTCTATGAACTGGTGCAGTACGCTGGCAACATTGTGCCGCGATTGTATTTGCTGATCACTGTCGGACTCGTGTACATCAAGACTAATTCTAATCTCAGGAGGGATCTGTTGAAGGTACATTCCCTATCTATCTTTGTGTCAAACTTGATCATGCACGCAGGCGTACGCACTGCCATTTTGAGATAGTTTTTTCACTGGATTTAAATTAAGTATCTCCAGTATTTACAGTACCCCCTCGAGGTAAGGCTAAAAATTTCCACCATGTGTATTTTCTTTGTGAATTGCAAAGATTATGAAGAAGGGAAATATACATGGTGGAATTTTTGAACATGACTTACCTGACATAATGTCCTATGTCGCGTGAGTAGGGCAGAGGGCGTCCACAATACTCCGCCATCTCGTCCTGTCTTGGGCTGCGCTCTTCAACCCGGGCCAGGTCAGGCCGGACGTCTCCACCCCCGCTGCCAGCGTTAGCGTTAATGGTAGAGAGTGCCTACCCTCAGTACCTACGTATCTCTTGTGTCAGTAAAAAATGTTGTGGATCCCAAAAAAATCACTACTTGCCTGATTGACATGAGTCATCTTTTGCAAAAAAATCTCCTGGAAACGAAGATTAAGATTATGGGTTGGTACAAACACAATAATGCGTACGAAAAAATCAAAAGTAATTTTTTCCTTTCTCTTTTTAAATTTTTTTGTGACACAAATTCTTTTCTGGTTTTTGCTTCATATTTGGACATTACTTCCTCGCTGTTTACCATAGAACAGGGTATCCTATGGTGTTGATATTATTTGTTTGTTCCCCCACCAGGACCTGGTAGAGATGTGCCGCGGAGTGCAGCATCCGCTGCGCGGGCTCTTCCTCAGAAACTACCTGCTGCAGTGCACCAGGAACGTGCTGCCTGACACCGCTGACGCGCCCAATGAAAGCGAGGGCACTGTGAGTGGTACAACGATACATCTTCTTTTGATGCCATCTCCTATCCGAGGTCGAAGATCGCTGTGGTTACTTTGACCTGTGATATTGCGGTTCGGAAGAGTTATACATTTGTCGTGTTAAACCACTCTGCAAGATTTTGGAGCCACAAAAGCTTTAAGCTCAACCCTGTATCCTGAACGGGTAGGCAGAGAACAGGGTTTGCTTTTTGCCACAACCCTACCTTAACTTTGCTTGGCATAACACCAATGGGGAACTTGCGTCAAACTTAAGTTGAAGTCGCGTTGCTTTTATACCATAGAAGACGGAAAAAGTCAAGAAAAATAAAAAATAAAAAATATCATAAAAATATATTTTTTGGGGTTTTCGGGGTCCCAAAAAATGCGAAAAATCAAGTTACTCTAATAATAAGAAAGATATTAGATTTCGTTTTTTCATAGGGCTTAGATGCATAAACATGATAAACCTATTACTACGAGATAATACAAATAATTGATAAACGCTTCATACATTATAGGGTGTTACGTGTAAGTAGTGACGTCAGAGTTAGTAACTTCCACACAATACAATAATTTGATCTAATCCCAAATTAGGATACCCTGTGCTATGGTAACTTAACTTACTGAATCTGATTAAATAATAATAATAACTTCCACATAACACAATAACTTGACCTGATCCCAAACCAGGATGCCTTGTGATATGGTAACCAACCAGGCAAAGACGTCACAAACATGAAAATACACCCGACTAAGGCCATTTGTACAAATGTACGGCGGCCCCCAGTGGGAATAGAACCCACTACCTCTGTTTTGGTAGCTAAGCGCCTTAACGGCTAGACCAACGAGGCAGTCAAATCTTGGTTTGAGTAGAAACGAGAAAAATATACGTACAGCGCCATCTAGTGTAACTGTCCGACACCATTGACGGCACTGAGTGGTACAAATGTCGCTAATATCATAAATGGATTGGGTCGTGTCTTGAAACTGAGACTTGGAGAAAACTACACCGCTTGATCTGGTGTGTCGATTCGACACATCGCTATGTCCACCCTGAAGCTCTATTTTAAATATTGGTGAAAGAATTTTTGAATTTGATGGCTAGTTCAAAAGTAAAAAGCAAAAGTTTAAATAAAGTTTTTCTTTTGTTACTAGGTCAGAGATGCCATTGACTTTGTCCTGATGAACTTTGCTGAGATGAACAAGTTGTGGGTGAGGATGCAGCATCAGGGACATTCCAGGTAAGATTTTTTTTCCTTCATCACGTTAGACTAAAAAACTGGCCAAGTGCAAGTCGGAATCGCGCACGAAGGGTTCCTTACCATTATCGATACAACATTAGACACAAAGATCGTAAAAAAAACGGCAAATAATAAAAAAAAAATATTTTGAATTATATAACTAAATATTCTGTGAATATTTCAAGCGTCTACCTGTTACCGTTATTAATATCGAGCAAAAAAACCGCAAAAAATTACTTTTGCTGTGTGGGGTCCCCCCTTAAATATATAGCCGCCAAAGTTACAGCCAAAGTGATTAAATAGCTATTATACATAATGACTGGTCATTATATATAATAGCCAAATTCACTAGACAAAGTAATAAATTATTATGCTAACGTTTTATTTTGGCAAGTGTTATATAGCAAATAATTGTTTGATTAAATTTATATTTCGCATTTTGTTTGTTAGGTCAGTACACATAAGCAAAAATAGGTTCGAAGTTACGCATAGATGGAGCGGAGCGCAAAACGCTCCATCCTGAAACTTCGGGTGTTAGTTCTTTTTTTTTATATAAAAGCGAAAAAAAATATTTCACTAAAAAACTTAGTTTTGTGTCAAACTTAAACAAGGTTGGTGCATGGAAAAGTCATAGGTACCCTACATTATGATATTAATATGATATTAAATAAAATTGCTAGTAAATGTGATTAATTTTGTGTTAATTATCACTTTATCTAAACTGAGTAGACATTATATATAATGACCAGTCATTATGTATAATATCCAGATTTATTACTTTGGCTGTAACATATATTTTATTCTGTTTTCAGTATTTGTTATAGCAGCAACAGAAATACATCATCTGTGAAATTGTCAACTGCCTAGCTAGCACGGTTCATGAGACACAGCCTGGTGATAGACCTTAGTAATAGGGTCCCGTTTGGCACCCTTTGAGTACCTTTGCTCTTAACTAGAATAGATCTATTATATTACAACTGCCTCATCTGATAAGTCTCTGTGTCTGATAACATAATAATAGGGGTTAAAGTATGAAATTGCCGTTTTATTGCAATAGGTTCTTTGAATTGACATAGAATCTTCATGGTTTGAGGTTTTCGAATGAAACTTTTTTCAAATGGTTTCTATGATGTTCTTTTTTTAAAAAATGTGAAACATTTGAATATCGACTTTCAATTGTTTTTGTTATTCAATTTAGCCAAGAAAGATGGATACTGCGAAAATCTACACGGAATCCGTTCAGCCGTTATTGCGTGACCTGTGTTTTCATATCTTGTACTTATTTGGTCAGTAAATTATCTTACCAAATTCATCATCCGTGTGTTGAACACCTCTTTCTGATCCTCTTGACAGAGACAAGGAGCGTCGGGAGCGTGAACGCTCCGAGCTCCGTATCCTGGTCGGTACCAACCTCGTTCGGGTTTCCCAGCTGGAGTCGGTGACGGTGGAAGACTACAGACGGCTCGTACTGCCCGGCATTCTGGAGCAGGTCGTCAGCTGTCGGGACGCCATCGCTCAGGAGTACCTCATGGAGTGTATCATACAGGTACGGACTGCAGAGTTAGCGAGACACAGACTAGACAAGGTTAGGCGAATAAGGAGACACTGAAATGTATTTCACAGAATTAGGGAGCCGCAAACTCCTAGAGAGGCGAATATTATACGAAGTTACCCGAACACAAATTCCAGTAATAAGACAGATACTACAGAGTTGAGGAGACACAAATTCTAGTGAGACACAGACAAAGTAGTTAGACACGGTAAAATTGAGTTAGGAAGACACAGACTCCACGATGTTATTACACAGAGTAACTGTCTGAGTTATTCTGTGTAATATTTATCTCCCTAGCATTCGTTCGGATCAGTGATTAGAGACACAGGTTCCAGCGAGACACAGATTGCAGAATTAGAGTAATTGGCCAGGTACAGGTAGGACATAAACGGCAAATGTGGGGCGGAATGGTATATTGTAACAGCTGGACTCAGTGACGGTGGAAGAGATACGGCTCATACATAGTTCATAGTTCATTTATTTCGAAAACAACATACATTGTGTGCGATTCTTAAAAGCTATCTTAAAACTAATTAAAAACTAATACCTATACTGCATGCCAGTGCCTTATAAAAGGATAATACTGTTCTGGAGCAGGTCGTCAGAGGTGTCGGGTCGCCATCGCTCAGGAGTAGGAACCTCATGGAGTGTATCATACAGGTACGGACTGCATAGAGTTAGCGTTACACAGATTGGACAGGGTTATGCGGACGTAGCCTCCACAGAGGTAAGGAGACGAGAAGGGTTATTTATAGAATGTAAGTACCTACAAATTGGTAAAGAACCCTCGGTGGGCGAGTTCGACTCGCACTTGTCCGGGTTTTTTTTAATGTAGGTATTGTGTGATCGTATTGGTATTGGGTTACTTTTTCTCCAGGTGTTTCCGGACGAGTTCCACCTGGCGAACCTGCAGCCGTTCCTCAAGTCCTGCGCGGAGCTGCAGCCTGGGGTTAACATCAAGAATATCATCATAGCCCTTATCGACCGCCTCGCCACCTACAGCCAGGTAACGGTTTTGCATAGCTTCATTTGGCCTTCGTTCGTTCTTTGATTACGCGACGTGCTCAGAATTGTCGTTCATTTTTGTAACGGTGTAATAAAACAATATGACTGCAAAAATAAAACTATCCGTGTGGCGCCGGATTAAGAATAGTGTCACTCCATTTCCTTCCGTGGATGTCGTAGAAGGCGACTAAGGAAATAAATTACCAGGTGACGGGCAGCAGCGTCTTCCTGAGATTCCAACTGTATACTGCGATCGCCAACCCGCCTGCCAAGCGTGGCGATTATGGCGAAACCACTCATGGTTATGAAAACCACGAGGGAGGCCTGTGCCCTGCAGTGGTCGTCAAATGGCTGATGATGATGATGATGATGAAAACAATATGTGTCGTTGTTGCGTAGCTGTGAGTGAGTCACTTTCTTCAATTCTTTCAATGGAGAACTTGCACAACAAAATGTTTTGATCTCATTCTCCAATGAGAAAAATAGCCATGTTAAAAGAAAAATAACCGTGCTTAATTTTTTTTTCTCTGCGTATATAGTTTTTATGATCTATATATTTTTTCCTGCGACTATGTCATTCTCGCTCGAGAATCGCTCGTAGCCCCAGCTGCCTGAGTGAATCGCTCGTAGCCCCGGCTGCCTGAGGTATCTTAAACGATCACGAAGGTTAAGCAACACAGGGCGCGTTCAGTGCATGGATGGGTCGCCGTCTATGCCTAACGCTAGTGGCATTTTTCCGAGCGGTTCCGTGCTTCGCAAGGCACGTTAAGCTGTTGGTGCCGGCTGCCGTCGATAGATGGCAGTCGTTAAGCCAAGTCAGAGGCCTTAGGGCGGCTTGACAACTTCTGACAGTAGACGAGCCACTAGTCTACAAGCCTCCACCAATCCGGACTTGGCCCCCGTGGTGGAGTATGGCCTATACCTTCCTCAGGGAAGAGACCCCTGCCCCTCGGTGGGGACATAATGGGTTGATGATGATGATGTCATTCTAGTCACGTAGTACAAAAACGCGCCATACAAATCGGGCTCTACCTTAACGTCATAACTTGAATATTTGAGCTGTCTCGTAAAATAATGTTTTTATGCGTTCTTAATTTTTGAATTCACATTACTGTAACTTGATATTTCGCATTTTTCGAGTCCTGCAAAAACCCGACAAATGCTTTTCACTTTCACAATTTTTACTTACTTACATACATACATGATGGAATGACAGAAGTGAACGAAAAGTGAACCGTCAGATCTGGCTTCAAGCTGCGCCGTTTGTTTCAGAGGAACGACGGCAACATAAACCTGAGCGTGGGCTTGGAGGATGGCCAAGAGCAGGAAGTACAGCTGTTCGAGGTCTTCTCTGACCAAGTCGCCGCCATCACTCAGGTAAACAGCTTTGTTATGTAACCCGGCTGCCTTTGACCCTATATGCCTCACATGTTCTCTTCACGATTGTTTTGTTTTATCACTGTTTTGTTCAATTGGGACTCAATTGGAACGAGTTAGAAGTTGCCGCACAAGACCGCGAGAAATGGCGATCCCTTCTACGAGCCCTATGTCCCTGATAAGGGATAAGAGGAAATCATCATCATCATCTCTGTTTTGTTGACGTTAGTGTCTTTTGTTTGTGTACCTTTATGTTTACTTTGTGTTTCTGTGACAATTTAAATAAATATCCTCTTTCTAATTAGGTAAAGCACAGTTTAGGTATCTTCGTCTTCGAGTTCACATAACATAAGATTGTTTTTTGTGTTCACATAACTCAGCGCTTGAAATGGCCAATCCGCGGTGGGCACGCGAGAAGATTAAGCCCATACTCTCTCTCTCTCTGAGAGAAGGCCTGTGCCCTGCAGTGGGACGTATGTAGGCTATATAAAAGAAGCCTCAAATGAGTAGTTAATTTTAGATCCTTTCTTTTGTTGAGCTTTATTTGCCATCTCCCGCTCTCTGCTCTCTGAGAGAAGGCCTGCGCCCTGCGGTGGGACGTATAAAGGCTTCATAAAAAACCGGCCAAGTGCGTGTTAACTTGTAAAGCCTACTTAGCCGTGATAGTTTTCCTGAAAAGTTCTTTATATGTGCTACTTAGTGCCTTGAATTTTTTCACCTTTCTACAATCAACCGTTTAGCCAAGAGGGGGGTCGTCCTAGTCTAACAAACGAGCGCTTTAAAGTGTACAATATTTTAAACGTCATAGAGTAAGCGACAAAAAAAATGGAACCCTAAGTTAGGTGTAGCGGAGGTCCAGTAAAAAATTTCTTTTTATAAATTTAATTCTACCGTTATGTAGGCGTGATTAATAAATATGTCTATGCCAAATTTTAGCTTTCTAGTGCTTATTATCGTATCTGTTCTAAGCCGCAGACAGACAGACGGACAGACAGATAGACAGACAGACAGACAGACAGACAGACAGACAGACAGACAGACGGACGGACGGACGGACGGACGGACGGACGGACGGACGGACGGACAATGGCGAAACTATAAGGGTTCCTTTTTGACTACGGAGCCTTAAAAAAGCAACATAGCAACAAGTAACATAGCATGGATGACCCACGGCAGGGCAAAGGCCACTCCCTTATAGACCAAGATTTTCGGTAACTTACCACCATTTGCCTATAACACAAGATCCAAGCAAAACCTTAAAACTGTTTCTTCAGTGTCAGCAATGTAATTAAACCACTTCCAACAGGCAAAAGTTTTACATTCTCAATTAAATTTTTCATACGGTCTTGATTTAATGCAGTCAGTTTATTTGAAAAATATATTAAATAAAGAGAAATCAATTGCCGCGTGAATTGGCCGATCCCTTTTCTGTCTTCGTAATTGTCAGAACAAGGTTTGTATGAAAGAAAATTGTTGAAAAATCCATATAAGTATAAATTGACAGGACGACAGGCTAGACTATCTACCCTAAACTAGACTAAAAAAGAATATATTTATTTATTTACATGTTTGTGATGTCGTTGTTTCTGGTTCCCACGACACAGGGTATCCTAGTGTGGGGCCAGAAGCAATGTATGTGCCTGTATGTAAATGTTTATGTTTATGTTTATTCTAACCTTTTGCTTACCCTCACCATTATCATCCTCATCATCAGCCATTTGACGCCCACTGCAGGACATAGGCCTCCCTCATGGTTTTCCACGCATCCCGGTGTTGTGCCGCCCGCATCCAGCGACTCCCCGCCACCGTAACCAGGTATAAGAAGAGGTACTCTGGTATAAGAAAAGATAACAATGTTCTTCATCGCACACACGAAACGAAAAATTATAAATGAAAGTATAAATAAAGCTACACCAATGTGCTCCACCGGCAGAGCCGCACAGACATGCCTCCCGAAGACATGCTAAGCCTCCAACTGGCGCTGCTCAAGTTGGCGCAGCGTTGCCATCCCGACAAGCTTGCCTACGTCGACAGGGTCCTCGCTCACACCGACAAGATCTGCGCAGACATACACCGGGACAGGTGAGCCTAGATAGGCATACAGCTATGACATACAACTGTATAGTGAATGCAACGATCTAGCACATACAACTGACATACAACTGCGTCTGCCGAAGCTAGCGCAGCGTTGCCATCCCGACAAGCTTGCCCACGTCGACAGGGTCCTCGCTCACACCGACAAGATCTGCGCAGATATACACCGGGACAGGTGAGCCTAGATAGGCATACAGCTATGACATACAACTGTATAGGGAATGCAACGATCTAGCTCATACAACTGACATACAACTGCGTCTGCCGAAGCTAGCGCAGCGTTGCCATCCCGACAAGCTTGCCCACGTCGACAGGGTCCTCGCTCACACCGACAAGATCTGCGCAGATATACACCGGGACAGGTGAGCCTAGATAGGCATACAGCTATGACATACAACTGTATAGGGAATGCAACGATCTAGCACATACAACTGACATACAACTGCGTCTGCCGAAGCTAGCGCAGCGTTGCCATCCCGACAGGCTTGCCCACGTCGTCGATAGGGTCTTAGCACACTCGGACAAGATCTTCGCCGATATACACCGGCACAGGTGCGTCTAGGTGGGACATACAACTGTAACAATTTTTTAAATAATCTCTTTTCCCCAAACAGCTGCAAACCCCACCTCGAACACAACACGAGCTGATGAAGATGCTCAAGCTGCCGGCTGATCATCACCGCGTGATTTGTAGTTGGAAACCTCAATTGTATAGTACATTCCACAATATACCCAGTTTTTTAAACAACCTCACTTCCCAAAAACAGCGACAAAACCAACCTGGAACACAACACGCCGTGTTCAAGGAGCTGATGAAGATTCTCAAGCAGCTAGCTGACCATTACCGCATGATTTATAGCTAGAAATCTCAACTTTAAAGTATATTCCAAAGTATACCCAGTGTTTTAAACAACCTCTCTTCCCCAAAACAGCGGCAAAACCCACCTGGAACACAACACGCCGGTCTTCAAGGAGCTGATGAAGATCCTGAAGCTGCCGGCTGACCATTACCGCGACATCCTGACGCTGGTCCGACTCCAGAGCTATGCGCCCCTCATAGCGCACCTGAACCATCCCGGAAGGTGTATGATCGCTGTACATCTCGCCAACGACGCCTTGGACACGGGGAGGAACATTTCTACGCCTGAGGATGTGAGTAAAATCAATGAATCACCCCGCACTCATCCACTGCTGGACTTGGGCCTCCCCCAAGGCACGCCACTTCCCCTCCCCCAAGGCACGCCACTTCCTTCAAGTAAAAAGATGATGTTATAGTACACTGATATAGCTCGAAGAGTTGCTCAGTTGAAGTGGCAGTGGGCGGGGCACATAGCTCGGCGAACTGATGGCCGTTGGGGCGAAAAAGTTCAGACCTGGCGACCGCGGACCGGACGACGCGGCGTGGGCAGGCCCCACACCAGATGGTCTGACGACCTGGTTACGGTGGCGGGGGGTCGCTGGATACGACTCTGGGATACACGCGTGAGTTTATGTATGTATGTATGTTTTGTAACCAGACTTCCGTTGTACAGGTGGAAGCAGTGCTGTCTATGCTGGATGTCCTGGTGAAGGATCAGCCAGATCAGCGGAGTGACGAGGTCGATGCTGAAGACTTCATGGAGGAGCAGGGCCTCTTGGCCAGGTAACCTTATGTTGACCGTTGACGTCATAGTTTGAGACCGGTTTGTATGGGGTGTTTTCGTATTCCTCTGTGGTACAACGTGAATTTCGACAGGTTATATTAAGAATGACGGTAGGTCCACCCACCAGGACGAGACAGGCAAGCGACCGGATGGGTTAGCGTGAAAGAGAAGAGGTGGAGAAAGGTGGAGAAGAGGAAAAAGGCACCATACGAATCGGGCGTGGACGTGACGCCTTGTGGCGTTGGACTTGTTAAAACTCCTTGAGTTTAGGTTAGGCAATCAATAGGTGCGTTGTGATAGTTGTTTATGATTTTCATTTGTGATTCTGTAAGAAAACATTCTATCAAGTTCTGTCTAATTAAAACTTAATACCTTTTAAATCGTAATATTCCTCGCTCCCACGCTATATTTCACTGCCCCGGCTAAGCGTTCACCCTGTCACAGAACTCTCACCGAGGACGTTTTGATTCATGTTTTGTCTCACACCCGATTCGCGGCTTCCAGACTCGTCCACCACTTCAAATCGGACTCGGCGGACCAGCAGTACCTGATTCTCTCGGCTGCCAGGAAGGCGCTCCAGAACGGAGGCGCGAGACGCATCCAGCACACGTTCCCGCCCATACTCTTCCACGCGTACCAAGTGGCGTTCACCTATAAGGAGTTGAAAGATCAGGTACTTACATCCTTAAGGATAAAATATACTTCGTTCGTTCGCATGACCAAGCTTTGCTCGTTTTTTTTTTGTTCTCCACCCCCACCACCATCAGCCATTTGACGTCCACTGCGGGACATAGGCCTCCCTCATGGATTTCCAAGCTTCCCGGTGTAGTGCCGCCCGCATCCAGCGACCCCCCGCCACCGTAACCAGGTCGTCAGACCATCTGGTGGGGGGCCTGCCGTGACCGGTCGCCGATTGCCATTTGTCGTCGCCATTTCACCCTCCGAGATAGCCCAAATAGCGATAAATCGCCTCATCTAGCAGCGCTGAGGCGCAGCGACTGCCACAGTGCTCTCTGAAGGTTCAGCTCCTATATTACGCGCACCAAGTACTGAGCGGTTCCAACCGTCTAACTATCAAATTTCATACTGTTTGCTATCGCAAACGTCAGGATTTCGTGCGCATGATTAGGACCGTCATCATGCTGTCGCTCCAGGCTACGCCCCCAATCCGGGCCATGCTCAGTCGCTTATTTCGGTCGACCGATTTTCATAAGTTAGAATCTCTCTCTAACATAACTAACATTGCTCTTTGCATCTAGCGGGTTGTATTGCTACTATAACTTCACAAATGTACGTGTAACTTAGAAAACGAAGTCGTTGGTACATGCCGGGATTTGAACCCATGGATGGTGAGGCCGGCGATCAAATAACTTATCAACCTTTTTTTTTTCAGGATGAGATGTGGGAGAAGAAATGCCAGAAGATATTCCAGTTCTGCCATCAGACCATCAGCATGCTGGTCAAGGCTGAGTTGGCGGAGCTGCCGCTCAGGTAAAAAAAAAGTGAAATCCACCACCAGTAAAGTTGATTTTTAATAAATTTTTAATACGCTCAAAAAGTGGCGTATTGCAGGGACTCATAGCGTTCGGGATGTGGGCTATTACATACTTGAGCTTTTTTTTACCTTTTCCGAACTCGTGCGTTCTCTTTCCCAACTGTCAAAATGATGTCTATTAAAAAGAAAAAACCAACCACGAAGTTTTTACTAAAAAAAAATTCGTGGAAGTTTTATGATTCATGCAAATATTTCTAAGAAGAAGCTACTAATTTGTTTCAATATCAGATTTAATGATTTGATTCAATGAGTTAGGTTAGGTTTCATTTCATCTCATTAAATTTAATTTTCATTTCATATCAATAAAAAAATTCTACTGAAGACTTGGCTGTATGGGCATAGTTTCCTTTGCCTACCCAGAATGAGTGAAGAATAAAAAAATCTCTGCTTATATTTTACGATGGCGCCAGCCATTTTCTAAAAAAATTTCTTGCGAGTTTAGTAGTTTGTTGCACAAATTACTTTATTAAATTGCTTCATTTTTTCGCAACTGTATTGAAAATAGTTGTTCAGTACACGTGCGGAACCGTCATTGCAACTAGTTCCGACTGTCTACCCTCACCATCGGCTGCGCCTCGGCTCGGGTAGACATTTGTCGGAACTCTTTGCAATGACAGGCTTTCCGCACTCGTAATGAAATATACTATTCTCGCATTTTTAGACCTGTTACCCCACAAAAAAAAAAACCGCCAATTGTACTGATTTTTTGAACCCCCCCCCCTGTCCTTGTCACAGTTGGTCACATTTGTGTGACCCCCCCCTACCTAGTGTGACGTCACATATTGCAATCTTACATCTAGAAATTATTAAATTAATGCAGCAATTCCGATTATTTCCATTTAAATTACTTTTTCATATTATCAACATCATATTTGAAATAATAATAAATTATTAATTACATTTTTGAAATGTGACGTCACGAAACTTAGGACACCTCCCAGCCCTTTTTACACAATGTCACAATTTATCGACCCTCTCCGCCCCTCTTAGCGTGTCCGTTACTTTATGTAGGGTCCCTTATTAAAGAATGCATTAATGTCAGAAAGTAACTAGTAACGTCCTTCCAGGTTATACCTCCAGGGGGCGCTGGCGATCAGCCAGATCAAGTTCGCGAACCACGAGACAATCGCGTACGAGTACCTGTCGCAGGCCTTCTCTCTCTACGAAGACGAAATCCCCGACTCCAAGGCTCAGTTGCAGGCCATCACGCTTATCATTGGCACTTTTGAGCAGATCGACTGCTTCGGTAAGTTTTAAGTTCATCTAAACTCACGCCAGATCCTTCTAAGACACATTAATAACACCTCTGAGCAGATCATCATCATCAACAGCCATTTGACGCCCACTGCAGGACATAGGCCTCCTTCGTGGTTTTCATAACCACGAGGGGTTTTGCCATAATCGCCACGCTTGGCAGGCGGGTTGGCGATCTCAGTATGCGGTTGGAATCTCAGGAAGACGCTGCTGCTCGTCTCCTGGTGATTGAATTCCTTAGTCGCCTTCTACGACATCCACGGAAGGAAATGCAGTGACACTATTCTTAATTCGGCGGATATACACTCTTTAAAAAGACAAGCTTCCCGAGTCCAAGACACAGTCATGGCACTTTTCAGCAGACAGCTTTTTTAGGTAAGTCCCCGATCTTTTTGTAATCCTCCTAGGACCTCGGAGATCCTGTCAAATCCACGTTCCTTTGATATCCTTCTAAATCCTCGTCAGATCCGACGTGAAGGGTGTGAAAGAAACACCAATCGCTCCTACACTACTACAAGGAAAACTGTTATTTACTGGAAGCTCCTGCAATTTATTGTCTGAAGTGGTACTGGGCTGGCCGCGTATGCCGCACTCACACGTATAGGCGGGCGAGACTTGCCCTAAATCTTATTAAACGAGTCAATCAATCAATCAGCCTGTATTCGTCCACTGCTGGACATAGGCCTCCCCCACTTCCCCGCACGCCACTTCCTTCTGTCCTCGGCCTGAGTTTCTTTCCCGCTGCCTTTTTCTCCACTACAAATACGGCAACACAGTACACTGACATTCAGCAAACAGAATGTAAATTTTAAAAACCTAGTTAGAGGCTAAAAATTCCACCCATGCTGGGACTTGAACCCGCGGACCTCTGGCTGACCGTGCCAGCGCTCTCCCAACTGAGCTAATGGGCAAGTGCAGGCATCGGCGAAATTTCGAATCTCTTTATAAACTTCTCTGTATTACGTACAGGCAGCGACATCTGGCCGAAGTAATTTACATCACTTGCAGCCCCGAGCACCCACTTTGCATTTAGGTTTTTACATCGGTATTTTTAGCCTCTAAATAGTCCTCAGCATGGATTGGTGCAACAAAAATAATGTAGAATGTAAATTCTTTACGTTGAAATAAATGATTGATTTCTGAATCCTACGTCCAGGCGCCGAGAACGCTGAGCCAATGCGGACGCAGTGTGCGCTCGCAGCCGGCAAACTGCTGAAGAAACCTGACCAGAGTCGGGCCGTAGCTCTCTGCTCGCATCTGTTCTGGAAAGGCAAACGGGAGGGCAGCGAGGTAAAATAATATACATCAGGAAAAAACTACAGAGACAACAATTAATTATTATTATTAATGCGTGCGGGCATGCCACGATTAATGAATAGTATTTTCTAAGGTTAACACAAGCACTAGACAGAAAACTGAATTTGCACGGATGTTTACTCGTTAATTTTGTTTTCATTATACAATTTTCCGACGTTTCGGTACTTTTGCAAGTGCCGTGGTCTCAGTAGACTGAGGTGACAGGCGTCCTTAGAAAGCATTAACTGTTAGTTTACTACCCTCGGCAAAAAATTAGTAAGTTACGTTCCAAAAATATTTTGGCAAATTTTTAAAGATATAAAACACCAGAAATTAATTACAGAGACAACAATTAATTATTATTAATAATAATTATTATTATTAATGCGTGCGTGCATGCAACGACTAATGAATGTTGAGGAAGCGAAAGTGATCTGTCAGGATCGTCGCAAGTGGCAGTCCCTGGTCTCTGCCTACCCCTCTGGTATACAGGCGTGAGTTTATGTATGTATGTCATTATTATTATTACATATTAGCTTTTTGCCAATTAATTTAATTTTAAAATGTTGACATGATTATAGTATTAGTACCTCGCAAGCGACTCGTTGACTCGGCAAGCGTTGTATTGCTCAGACCTAACAAATATACACAAAAAATTCATTAATATTGGTGAAGCCGTTTCGGAGGAATTCGATAACAAAAACTGTGACGAAGCTTTATGCAAATTATTGTATTTTTAAGGTTTTCGTATTTTGTATGTGATTATTGTAAATAAATGCTTTAATTAATTATTACACACATAAGCAGCCTATATGACGTACCACTATAGAGCACAGGCCTTCTCTCAGAGAGAGAGCGAGAGAGAGAGAGAGAGAGAGAGAGAGAGAGAGAGAGAGAGTATGGGCATAATCATCACACGTGCCCACCGCCTATTGGCGATTTCATGCGCTAAGGTATGTGAATAGCTCGATGAGCTCGACACTCAGGTGATGTTTTCCTTCACCGTTAGCGAGTGGTATTGCTACTATAACTTCACGATGGTAGCCGTAGTGGGTAGAACATTGAACTCAGAAGCGAGAGACCCAGGTTCGATACCCAGTGCGGGCATGTACCTGTGACTTTGTTTTCAAATTAATTATTAGCATTATAAAAATAATAACTTTCACACATCACAATGACTTGCACCGTGTTATGCAGAAACGTTCTAACCCACATTGTTTTTTATCCATGGTTTTGTTCAGACTGGTTTAATTTGACAATGATTACAAATACAAAACATCTGAACAAAAACATGGAACGCAACAATCTAATACATAAAAAAGCGTTTTTTCTCGCAAGTTATGTATTGTGTGTTGGAATGTTTCTGCGTAAAACGGTCCACACGCTCCCAAACTAGGATACCCTGTGCTGTGCTACCCAGACAAGTACTTTACAAACATGGAAATACACCCAGACTAAGGCCATTCGTACAATTCAAGTAAGGCGGATCGAACCCACAACCACTGTTTCTATTTCACTGCTTTGGTAATCAAGCGTGTTGACGCTAGACGAACGAGGCAGTCAGCTCGGCGTATCTTAAATGTTATGGTACAATTATTAACCAAGGGGGTTTTTTTACGGTGATATGACGTCAGCTCCACCTGGCCTCGTATATACAGATGCTCTTTTTAGCAAGTTTGACATACCACAGGGGATGTATTTCTTTCTTCCATCTTTGTCCTGCAGAAGAGAGCGATCAGATTCATATATAAGCTAGGCAGTAGAGATTCGTTAAGAGATTTCTTTAAAGAAACTAACATCCTAACAGTTGCTAGTCAGTATATCTATGAAAATATTATGTACGTTAGGAAAAATATCAGTGACTTTAAAACTATAGGTAGCCAACACAATGTAAATACTAGAAATAGACATAAACTTTCGTTCCCAAAATTTAGGCTGGCAAAGGTTAATACATCCTTTATGGGGCATTGTAAACGTTTCTACAATAAGATCCCTGAGGATATAATAAGCTTGCCAGAAACGCGGTTCAAAAAATGTGTGAAGCACACTTTGTGCCAAAAAAGCTACTATAACATTAAAGATTATTTAGATAACAATGATGTCTGGAATTAAAGCCAGTTCAATGCATGAGTTTTAGAACATTTATGTAAATCCTGTAAATTAAGGACTTGAAAGGACTGAGTTTGGAGTTTTTTTGTCCATTTTTTCTCCAAATTGATCTACATTTTGAAATGGACACCTAGTTTAACTTGTAACGTTCATTAAGTCGCAGTTTCTGTGCTACTTTGAATAAAAAAAAAATTGATTTTGATCTTCCTTCCTTCCATCCCCCTCCTTATCCCTGTCACTCTTTCTGTCCTAACGTTCTTTTGCAACTTAAATGCATTTGTATTTAAACTATTTATTTATTTAATACGGAGATATTACAGAAACATGCCCCTTATTCTAAACTACAACCCCTCGCCCCCCGCAGTGGGCGCTAAACAACGCGTCGCGAGCGCTCGAGTGCCTGAAAAAGGGCGCGCGCGTCGCCCAGCAGTGTATGGACGGGGCGGTGCAGGCCCAGCTGCTGGCTGAACTGCTGGGCCGATACGCGCTGCTAAGGGAACGGGGGAATGCAGCTGTGACGCCGCAGATCATTGACGCTGTGAGTCCCCTCCATTCGTCTAACTTTAGTAAAGTCCGGCACTGCTATCAGACAGTGGTTTAGCTAGTTGTGTGGACGGGGCAGTCCAAGCCCAGCTGCTGGCTAAACTTCTGGGCTGCTACGGGAACGGGTGAATTCCGCTGTGACTCCGCAGATCATTGACGCTGTGAGTTTCCTCCATTTGTCTAACTTCGATACAGTCCGGCGCTTTTTTTCTACGGAATCGACATTTTTCTTAGTAGTATTATCTGTGGAGTTGACGTTTTTGGCTTACTGATCGGTGTCGTCACTGATTTCTGTGCGACGCCATATTGCCGAAGACAGCGTTTTGGCGGCTTATTTTAAAAGTAAATTTTTATTTGTTTTTTTTTTTAAATTAGCACTTTCTGAGAACTCAATGAACAACAAAAAATCTGAGATGGCTTTTCAGAAACCCGTCGAATAGCCTATTATTGAAGGGAAAAAAACAATAGATTTTTTAGGAAATTAGAATGTGATGTAAACTTTAAACCTTATGAAGAGTTGGTACAATTTTTTTTAATCAGTCAATTTTTGAGTCTTAAGAAATCTCAGATTTATAAGTGACGTCACAAAACTTAAGACTCGTCTTGTCCCCTTGTCACACTGTATATTGACCCTTCCCTCCCCCTTAGCGTGTGCCATAATTTACGGACTGGCCCATACAGGATCATTTAATTTCTAAAACCGAACAATCTCCACCCCACCAGGTGATCCAGAAGATCCGCGAGGAGTTGGCCAACTTGGAGCAATCTGAGGAGGTGGAGCAGATCACCAAGCATTTCCACAACACCCTGCAGCATCTGAAGAATCGCATCGACTGCCCTGACCCTGAGTCCCTCGGCTACGAGGGTCTCGTGCTGAGCTAAAGTGAGGGTGATGGGTGATGCTACCGCTAAAAATGTGAGATAGCGTCAAAGGCTTCTGTTACGTCTAACATGCTGTGTCGCTCGCACAAACTAACAGTTATTGGGCCGGTTTCTGAATTGAGAATTTCACTAAGTAAATACTTAAGTCTGTCACGCTCTTTTCTGAGAAATTCGAAGAGACAGCACTACAGTTAACTATTTACTTAGCGAAATTCTCAATTCAGAAACTGGCCCTTAGTGATTGTAATGAGTATACTTTGTTAAATCTGGTCGGGGGGTTTGATAGATAGTTATATTACGGACATTGTATAAACATTTTTATCTTCTTAGAAGAAACGAAGACATATTTATTTTTCTTATTCTGTCTCGAATGTCCGAAATTTTATTATCTATCAAACCGTCAGATCACATGTACTCATTTTCAAAGTTTACTCATTTGATTGCAATCACTTAAAATGTTAAATTGTGCGAGCGACACAGCGTGCTCGACTGCGTAAGATCACGTTTCCTTTAGGGAAATGAATTATCAAATCGGTGAATCTATTTTAAATAAAGCAATGAATATTATTTTAAGTTATACAATATAGTTATATAGTTAGAAGACAATTTATTATTGTTTTGGTATGTAAACTGTATAGTCGGATAAAAAAATAATATAAATTATTACAATGAATTATGTACAAAAAAACTTTGACTATTCATACTTGGCCTCACTGGATGCGGGCGGCACAACACTGGGAAGCTTGGAAATCCACGAGGGAGGCCTATGTCTTGCAGTGGGCGTCAAATGGCTGATGTTGATGACTTCTCATACATACATACATAAACACACGCCCGTATCCTAATAATACAACACTTGGAAACTTGAAACAAAATCGTTAATCGAGAATATTGTAAATCCATCGATTGGGATTGAAAATAGTGAAACTACTCTTTTTCTTAAAAATACAAGACTATAATATTAACATGAAAGAAATTTACATTATCCGATTTCGCTGCAAATTGATTCTGAGCGCACAAAATTACATTATGCGATTCCTCTGCACGTAGTTTCGGTTGCTCATAAAATGATATTTATTACAGCAATAGTGTCCATAAAACAACAATTACAGTAAGTATCCGATTGCGTAACAGTGTTCATAAAACAAAGTTTACAGTATCCGCTCAGTAACAGTGTTCATAAAACGACATTTACTGTATCCGATCCAGTAAGTGTTTCTAAAAAGACATTTACAGCATCCGATTCAGTAACAGTGCCCATTAAACGAAATTTACAGCATCCGATTCAGTAACAGTGTTCAAAAACAACATTTAAAGTATGCGATTCCCCTGCACGTTATTTCTGTTGTTCAGCAAGATCTTCTCCTGTCTCTTCTTCTCCTCCTTGAAAGCCTCCTGATTCGCTTTCTTCTCTATCCTTCTCTCTTTGCGGTATTCCTTCAGGAGGCGCTTGCGTTCCTTCTTCTCTTCTGGACTCTCATCCTTTGGCCTGTGGAAGAAGTTTGGACAGAAAAAATAACTCTGTAGTTAATAGAAAGATCAAACAGTACCAAGATTTAAATGGCGCCATCTAGTGTTAAAGTAGGAACTTCTTGTAAAATTGATCGGGAATTTTATAAAGTTCTCGTTTCTTTTCGTAAAATGTATACCGATTTCATGAAGCCTTTGGCACTCGCGCCAATACAACGAATCGATTGAGGTCTTATTTGTCAAAATCTGACCATTGGTTAATGGACATACCATGGAATCGGACATACATACGGGCCAAACACATTACCCTCCTTTTGGGCTCCGCCGCAGTCGGGTAAAAACGTGGATGCATGTTTATGAGTTTACACTTCTATCTTGCGGTCATAAGACCACAGGATAAAAGTGAAAACTGATACGAACAACACATTTCCAACTTTCGTAAACTAAAACTTTCGTAAGCACTACACATTATTAACATAAAACCAGAGACGAGCAACCGACCGACGCGAGCTCCGTCTCTGCTCACCATGAATAAGCTCGGCGAATGAGAGCGAAACCTGGTCGGACTCTTCCGACAAATAACCAAGTAAGTTTACATATTTCTAAAAACCTATTTAGAGGCTAAAAATTCCACCCATGCCGGGACTTGAACCCGCGCCCTCCGGCTAACCGTGCCAGTGCTCTCCCAACTGAGCTAATGGGCAAGGGCAAGCATCGGCGAAATTTCGAGCCTCTTTACAAACTTCTCTGTATGTATTACGTACAGGCAGCGACATCTGGCCGAGGCAATTTACATCACTTGCAGCCCCGAGTAACCCACTTTGCAGTTAGGTTTTAACATCGGAATGGTATCACTGTACCTACATGATTATATTCTTTTTGTTGCACTAACCCGTGCTGAGGACAATTTTAAAAACCTATTTAGAGGCTAAAAATTCAGTTTTTAAAATTGTCCTCCGCACGGGTTAGTGCAACCAAAAGAATATAAACACATTTCTAGTTCTACTTTTGCGTTTAATTCCTATTTTTTATTGGACTGTTCGCCATTGAAATGCAACGTCATTGCAATTCTTAGGGTGACTGGACTGTAGGCTCGTAGTACCCACCTGATAGACAGAACACTCAACGTAGAAAGCACCGTCTCGGCCTGCGTCCGGCCGTCATCTTCGGCCCCGTTTTGGTCTTCCTGCTCTTGCATTGCGTTGAACTTGGCCAAGGACTTGACAGTGAGCCGCGTGTCTTTCCCCAGCACGTCTTTGGGAATGCCGGTCTTCGCATCGATCTTAATCTTCTGGGGCTTCTGATAAGATAAGGAAGAAATTAATTTGCGCTTTGAGACACACATAAAGCATAATACAAATAATTGAATATCTTAACCTCCTCAGCCATTGTTATTTTCAAGGTCAGGACTGAGGAGGTCAATATCGTCGGTTGAATTCATCACTGAAACATTTCGAAATATACTTTTACAGTAATTGACGTTTAAAAATCTTAATAATTTGATAATCGATAGTAAAATCACTGTTTCTTTACTGGTCGAAGTGGTTTTATAATATTTACAATTAACGTTTGACTTTTACCATTAGTGATTAGGAAAGAATCTTAAATCTTCTTAAATATAAAAATTATTCAATCATTAGTTCTAAGTTTTAGAATAATATGTAAACTCTGTTAATTAAGGACCATACTTGAAGAGACAAACGGTCTTATTTATATAAAAAAAAACCGGCCAAGTGCGAGTCGGACTCGCGCACGAAGGGTCCCGTACCATTATCTATACAACATTTGAATATTTCAAGCGTCTACCTGTTGCCGTTGTTAATATCGAGCAAAAAAATCACGTTGTATGATTCCAACCGCATACTGCGATCGCCAACCCGCCTGCCAAGCGTGGCGATTATGGCAAAACCCCTCATGGTTATGAAAGCTATGAAGGAGGCTTATATCCTGCAGTGGGCGTCAAATGGCTGATGATGATCTAGATTTTGAAATGGACACCTAGTTTTACGTGTAATGTTTATTAAGTCACAGTGTCTGCGTTATTTTGAATGAAAACAATTTGATTTGATTTGACGCACCTTAGGCTCCTGTATGAGCTTCGGATGGTTGTAGATGTTGGAGTAGGTGGACAGTATGGACTCGCAGTCCCATTTCTCCTTGGGCGCCACTTCAATCGCGACCAGGTCCTCACCGTCCGACGACTCTTCTTCTATCTGCTGGAGACGCTGTATTCTGTCAGAGAAATAATAATAATTATAACCTCCATACAACACAATCACTCGTCCTGGTCCCAAACTAGGATATCCTGTAATATGGTAACCAGGCAAGGACATCACAAACATGGGAAACACACCCAGACTGAGACAGGACAAGTTATTCTCCGGGATGTTGAGTAAAGGGACATCGAGATGCTGTATTCTGACGGTGGAAAGCAGGGATAATTATGTCATTCTCCAGCATGATGACTCAGGAGACATTTTTTAGAGACTAGCTGTTGCCCGCGACTTCGTTCGCGTGGGAATTTTGATGTGTATTTTTTGTGATGGATAAAAAATAGCCTATGTGCTAATCCAGACTATAATCTATCTCTGTGCAAAATTTCATCCGGATCCGTTCTGCCGTTTTTGCGTGAAAGAGTAACAAACATTCGCGTTTATATAATGTTCACAAAGGAGACATATTCTGAGGGACGCTGTATTCGGAACGCAGGATATGTTATTCTCCAGGATGATGCCTCAGAAGACGTTCCTCAGGAGACATGAATTGGAGACGTATGCTGTCGGAGAAATGCAGGATAAGTTATTTTTCAGATTGTTGACTCAGGTGACAATTATTGGAACACAGCATTCGTGTTCTGTTGGAGAAACACAGAATAAGTTATTCTCTACAATGTGACTCATGAGACATTTTCTGGAGAAGATGCGTGAGATGCGTCTTCGCGTGCGTGCGTGCGTGCGTGCGTGTGTGTGTGTGTGTGTGAGTGTGTGTGTGTGTGTGTGTGTGTGTGTGTGTGTGTGTGTGTGTGTGTGTGTGTGTGTGTGTGTGTGTGTGTGTGTGTGTGTGTGTGTGTGCGTGCGTGCGTGTGCGTGCGTGCGCGTGTGTGTATGCGTAAGTGCGTGCGTGTGTGTGTGTGTGTGTGTGTGTGAGAAGCTTTGTTTACTTAATGTAAATGTGTTAGATTCAGCAAATCATGCTGATTCTTTTCAGGGATAACGTTACTCGCCTGGCCATTTCGCGCGCCTTGTCGATCCCATACTTCTGCCGGGAACGCTGGAAGTCCTCGAAAGCCTCCTGGAGCATCTCGTCGGACTCCGGTAGGAAGCCCTCTATCTCTTCGCAATCCAGCGCGCCCAGCTCTGTGTCGTCGTATTCCGCGTACATCTTTGTATTTTGTATTCAAAGATTTTATTAAAGAAAGAAAATAACAAATAGGTTGAAAGATTTGCCAAACTGCGCAACAGTTTATCGGCAGTTATTGACTTGTATAAGTGGCATTGTTGTAAACAATATTTTCTTTGAAACATGTTGATGAAAAAAAAAATGAAAAAAACTTTATTTAGAAAAGGGTTAATAGAGAAAGAGTGGTTACTGGCTCCCAAACTAGGATTCCCTGTGCTATGGGTAGCCGGTTGATGGCGAATTAAATAAGTTTTATATATTACAAACACTTCCATGTGCCGTCTCCTGTTGGAGGTTGGCAACAAAGGCTATAAAATAAATACAATATAAAACGACATTAAGTACCTAAGTATACTTTAAGTACCTAGGTATATAGAAACAAGAGGGGTGGGGGGAGGGGGGGGAGGATTGGCTCGATCAGCCGTGTTAACCAACCAGTGGTAAAGTCCAGTGGTTGGAGGGGTCGGGATTCAAGTAATCACAGCCGATCAAGCCAAAACCCCGCCGCCCTTCTCTTAAATTGCAGAGGAGAAGGCGATTCAATTGAGAACTTGTAAAATAATAATAATAATAATGTAATCTAATTGGAGAGGACATGTTACTGGGCTGGGCTAACTGGGCTCTAGCCATGAGGTCACAATATTTGAGTTATCTCGCAAAGTAATGTTTTTATGAGTCTAAACCCTTATCAGAAAACGTTTCGAATTCAATTAAAAAAGTAAATCAAATAAGTTTTTTACTATTAGTGTAACCATATCAAAGAAGTTGTAATTGGCCGAAGTTAAGTATAATTAAAACTGTCTATCCTAAGGCTGCTGATATGTGGGACAGGGGCTGTTACTGTCTAGTGTGCTGTCTCGCTCGCACAATCTAACATTTTAGTGATTTTAATAAAAATTAGTACACTTTCGATAAATGCGGTCTGTGGGTTTGAGATTTTAGGTAAAAAAATTACGGACATGTTAAATACATTTAAAAAAGTGGTGGTAGCCTTGTGGGCAGAAAGAACACTGGACTCGGAAGCGAGAGATCCAGGTTCGATTCCCAGTGCGGCCATGTACCTATGACTTTGATTTCTAAGTTACGTACATTTGTGAAGTTATAGTAGCAATACAACTCGCTAACAGTGAAGGAAAACATCGTGAGGAAACCTGAGTGTCTGAGCTATTCGCGTACCTCAGCGCTTGAAATCGAAATTGAATGGTGATTAAGCCCATACTGTCTCTCTGAGAGAAGGCCTGTGCCCTACAGTGAGACGTATATAGGCTGCTCGTAGACTAATGGCTGGTTTACATTTGCTATTTTTTTATACTTTTTTAGCACGCTTTTTTAGACCATACTAAAAAGGCATGCATTTAGCAAATGTAAATACGCTTTCCTTTTTAGCAGGCAAAAAAATCTGAGTGATGGTCAGATTTTTTTATCCATGATCTGTGCTTAAAAAAAAAAGCAACAAAAATGGCGTCGCAAGTAAAATGGACAAGCGATTTAACAATTAAACTAATAAACGAATATGAAAAACATGAGTGCCTGTGGGATTCCTAAAAGCTACAAAAACAAAATTCTAAGAGACAATGCGTATGCAGAAATTGAAAAAACTTTAATCTGTTAAGTATCCTGTTTTTCAAGCGTTCAGCCAATAACTGTGATATTATTTCAACAGCTTGCAAAATTATTAGAGATTCCATATTTTCGACTTGCAATGCGAGTGCTTTCTTCGCATTTTCTATCTTTTATGATGAAAAAAGAATAGCAAATGTAAATCGGCGTCTTTTTTTAGCATGCTTAAAAATCAATGCTTAAATAGCACGGAAATTTAGCAAATGTAAACCAGCCTTTAGCCGCAATTCCGCCGTTACCTTCTCGAACCGATCGTCCAACAGGGTGAGACCCTGGTTGCGTCGCAACACGCTCGAGGACATCGAGTACTGCGAGAAGCGAGACTTCGTGTCGTCTTGCTCCCACGTCGGCATTCGGCGGTCGCGAGCTTTGCCGCCCTGCTGGAGTGAGAAAGAGACAGATAGATATATTCAATTCAATTCTGCTTTATGGACTCACAGCACTGATTGTACGGTAAAATTTCGCCAATGTCACGTGTAAGATAAGACCAATCACAAGCGAACGAGGCTCGGTCTAAATTTTAGAGCAATTCAATTTATTTACTAGCATGGAAAAATTACAGAAAGCCTCGTAGATTATGACTTTGAAAATAACAATTAAAAACAATTGTTATGGTGGTCCGATCGGACCATTTAGAATTCTACAGATTACTTGTTCAAACATTGAGGGTAGTTTAGCTATGACCCCACACTAGGTGAACCTGTTTATTTAACTTTTGACAGATGCACACCTATGAAGTTACTTATTTATCTGACAGGAAACCATGGGCGAAAAATGAAACACTTCATGGAAACCTTTTTTTTTCACAATAGTGGGTTTCATAACCATGAGGAGTTTTGCCGAAAATTAATCGCCACGCTTGGCAGGCGGGTTGGCGATCGCAGTATGCGGTTGGAATCTCACGAAGACGCTGCTGCCCGTCTCCTGGTAATTGATTTCCTTAGTCGCCTTCTACGACATCCACGGAAGGTAATGGAGTGACGCTATTCTTAATCCAGCGCCACACGGAAGTATAAAAAATATCAAAATAAAATATAAATGCATATAATCGATCAAAACTTCAACATGATTAAAATCGATTATCATAAAAAAATCGAATCGGTAACTTCATAGAATGTCACTAAATCGAACTGTCAAAAGTTTAATAAACGATTGTATTCAGACCCTTATACTGGCCGCGTTATAGAAGTCGCTCTTACACGCAACATGCTCTCTCGCTCGCACATTATAATATTTTTTACTATTGTAGTAAAATTATTTTGATCATTGTAATAAAATGAGTATAATATTGATAAATGTGGTCTAAGGGTTCAATGGACAATAAAATTACAGACACTTCAGACAGATTTAGGCGGACATTGTCCAATTCGCAAAATGTCCCTTCATCATTTACATGCTTTTTCTTATCCTGTACATAGTTTTCGATTGAGACAATTTGATAGTAAAATTAATGATTTTGGAAACAACATTTCTTTATTAAAACCTAAGTATAGGGAAACAAAAATACATTTAAAATATCATCATCATCAGCCATTTGACGCCCACTGCAGGACATAGGCCTCCCTCATGGTTTTCATAACCATGAGAGGTTTTGCCATAATCGTCACGCTTGGCAGGCGGGTTGGCGATCGCAGTATGTGGTTAGAATCTCAGGAAGACGCTGCTGCCCGTCTCCTGGTAATATATTTCCTTAGTCACCTTCTACGACATCCACGGGAGGAAATGGAGTGACGCTATTCTTAATCCGGTGCCACACGGTAATCATCACGGTTCAAACCCTCAGATCACATTCATCAAAAGTATACTAATTTTATTAAAATCACTAAAAATTTTAGATTGTGCGAGCGAGACAGTATAATATCCTTAATGCCCGGACCTGGGCCTCGATTCTGTTAGTTCCTTAGGTATCCCAAGTTTCTGGCAACTAGGAAATTATCTGGATCATCTGGATGCCACAAAGCTGCCACTGTACCTGAGAGTCGTCACTGTCGTCATCCGAGTCAGCGAAGGCCTGGTCGGAGCGATCATCACCCGACATGGTCTCATCATCTTCTTCATCACTGGATTCATCACCATCGTCCTCTTCACCGCTTCCGTACTCGTCACCTTCTGTGAACATTTTTGCGTTAGAATTTACTATCATCATCATCATCAGCCATTTAACGCCCACTGCAGGACATAGCCTCCCTCGTGGTCCTCATAACCATGAAGGGTTTTGCCATAATCGCCACGCTTGGCAGGCGAGTTGGCGATCGCAGTATGCGGTTGGAATGTCAGGAAGACGCTGCTGCCCCCGTCTCCTGGTAATTGATTTCCTAAGTCGCCTTCTACGACATCCACATTTCATAGTTTACTATGACGATTTGACGCACATTGCGTAGCCGAGTCTTCCTGCTTGCTAGTATGTGGGTTAATCGACTATGGAATGCACACCGAATTGCCATAGTAAACCATAAATTGTAGTTCTATGAAATAAGCCCCTGGGCGACTTTTGTTCAACGAAATACTGTAATGCCCGATTTACTGTACTACATATTTAATATACTACTATATGTAAACTTCCGACTGTTCTGTCTACACGGTTATTTTAATAAAAGCGTCTAAAACACCCCAATTAGACTGTGTGTTTTACAACATTCTACGAGTTTTTATAAAATACCAGTGTTTACATAATTTCATTAAACTCGCGCTGTACCAATGTCGCAGCTCTCAGTGAATCATTGTCACACATAGAAGAACGTCCATTGGATATTAAATTATTAGCGAAAAAAAAATATAAAAACCGGCCGCCGCGAGTCGGACTCGCGCGAGAAGGGTACCGTACCATTATCGAGACAACATTACACGCAAAGATCGAGAAAAAACGGCAAAGAATCACATTTGTTGTATAGGAGCCCCCCATATTTTTTTTTATATTCATTCAATTATTTATTTTTGAAGCGAATATAGAACTAAATATTCTGTGAATATTTTAAGCGTCTACCTGTTGCCTTTATTAATATCGAGCAAAAAACGGCAAAAAAATTACGTTACTTGTATGGGAGCCCCCTTAATTATGAGGGGGGGGGACGACCTACTCTAACACAAATTTGCGCTTAATATTTCGCAAACGGAACCCTAAATCGAAAAATGCTTTTCGTACACCCACAATATTTTTAAACGACCAATCCATACCCCACTTGAATCCCTAATTTGAATCCGTAATTTAGGGGAGGTACCCTAAAACAAGTTTTTAAATATTTTATTCTACCGTTTACTCTAGCGTAGTTAATATGTATATTCGTCATAAGCAGCCTGTATACGTCCCACTGCAGGTCACAGGCCTTCTCTCAGAGAAGGATTGCAGAGTAGAAACCGCGGATTGGCGATTTCAAGCGCTGAGATATGCGAGTTGCTCAGACACTCAGGTTTCCTTACGATGTTTTCCTTTACAGTTTGCGAGTGGTACTGCTACTAAACTTCACAAACGTACATAACTTAGAAAACAAAGTCATTGGTACATGCCCGCACTGGGGATCGAACCTTGGTCTCTCGCTTCCGAGTCCAATGTTCTACCCACTAGGCTATCACCGCTAATATGTATATTAATATGGCGAATTTCAGATCTTTGTTTGTGTACCTTCGTGTTTCTGTGACAATTTAAATAAATGTCTTCTTTCTTTCTTTCTATCGTCTCTGTGCTAAGCCGCGGACAGATAGACAGACGGACGGACATGGCGAAACTATAAAGGTTCCTTGTTGACTACGGAACTCTAAAAAATGGAAAGTGTAACAAAACATTTTCATAGAGCAAAAGTTGTTGTAAAATGTAACACGTTACGTATTTTGCGTATTTAAAAAATAACATTAAAATAAAATAATGACAGGGAGTTATCGCACTACATACCAATGTCATCCCTGCCGGCCATAGCAACGAAATCATCTTCCAGCTGGTTGTCGGGGTCGTCGAAGTCGAAGTCATCGTCCAGAGCCGCCACCACATCTGGATCCAGCTCCAGGCAAAGACCTGGCGAGGGCGGGGTTTCAAATAACACATAACATAACATAAACTCACGCCTGTATCCCAGAGGGGTAGGCAGAGACCAGATCCTGACAGATCACTTTCGCTTCCTCAAATAGATAGATAGATAAACAATAAATTGCCAAAACACACAAAGATATACCCTGCCTTTTTCTCCGCTACATAATTTTTAAAGCGATTTCCGTTATCTTTAAAATAGGTCCCACTCTGTAACAAGTAACCGGCATCGCATGCTTACAAAGACTATTCATCATCAAAACAAAATACTCAACACCAATAAGGAGGTAATTTTCTGTGTAGGGAAGTACATACCTACAATTACATGTTATTAGCTGAGCATTGTTTGCAATCGCAATGAAATAGGAACCGAAACTCAGCATCGATTTGTACGAATCTCGATTTATGTCCTCCTAACAGAGTGATAAGGTTTGTAAATTAAAATGAAACCCTGTTTGCATGGGGTGCTCAACACACAAACCTTGTGAAGCAGCCTTGTTCAGCAGACCGACATCCTCCTCCTGTTCGGAAGCAAACACTGAACTAGGTAGCTTCAGGGTGTCAGTAAGAATGTTGACATCCTCGGCTTCTTGAGTATCATCCTTTGTGGTTTTCCCTTTGCGGTTCTTGACTGGTTTCTGTGAGAAAAATTGTGCTCCTAGAGTAGTACTCTTAGTTAACATAACAAGCACACTTCATAATCAATTGAAGAAGAATTTATTATACGAACAAGATACATCACAGAGACAAAATAAGCAGATAAGTAACATAATATGCACAACAGAAAGAAAACTAAATACACAACAGACAAAATGAATAAATAAAACAGGACCATAGATGTAGCCTGTGGTGTGTCTAAGTTGCCACAAAAGACGATTGGTCAGTAGTTGCCTGGTGGGTCCATTGGTATCTTACCAGTCTGATAAAAGGACTGCGTTAGATTTGGGAGTATTGTTTCTTTTGTGACTATGCAGGTACTCCAACCACAGTCTTTTGATGAAAATTAAAATGATTCCCATCAACACCAGAGTTTATTGGCATCATCAAAATTTATGCAAGAAGAATGCTTTTAGTAATATGGGCGCCGATTTATCGAAAGAACATTCTGTCGATATATGTAAGAAAAGAATTTTTCTTGCTAATAGTTCAGCAAGAAGGAATAAAATCTGTAAATATAATGCTCTAAGAGTTAGATGATTATTTTCCAGTAGCTTCAAGATTACTGAATTAGAATGACTGATTAAGAATGTTTTGTAATTGACTATCTGTTATCAGCTTTCATGCTACCAATACCAATACTCACAGGTGTAAGCAGCATGGTGACCTCCCTAGTGTCCTTGAGGTGCTGAAGGTAGTTGTAGTCATCGTCGAAGTAGATGCCATATTTGCGCTCCTGCTCTTTACGCTGTTCCCGTGTTAACTCCTGCAAGTTTTCATTTGTATTATCTTGATGATTACAGATTGGAAAATAAATGAATGAATCTGTCAGGATCGTGGCAACTGGCAGACCCTGGTCTCTGCCTACCCTTCTAGGATACAGGTGTAAGTTTGTTATGTTTTAGAAAACAATTTGCCTATCTTTATCCTTGAGGCTGATAAGCGTAAAATGGAAGTAGTATGTACTTCATTCAAATCAATTTTGTAGTAGCCATGAGTTTTCGGTCTATTAGACCAGCGGTTCCTAAGCTTTGGAGGTGATGGGACACAACAATGTCCTATTACTGTTAGCGAGAGGTATTACTAACAGTGAAAGGAAATATTGCCAGAAAACCTGTGTGTCTAAGATTTTACTATAAATTTACAAATGTAAGTAAATCAATTAGATAACAGAGTCATTGGTACATGCCGGAATTTATTCATGATACTCACAGGTTCTTTGTCCTTCGTTGGAGGTACTACAACGTTAACCGGCACCAAGACTCGCTGCGGGGCTGTCTCGTCGGCTATGAGAGGGTCCCTCTGTGACCTGTGTACGAGGTTGAACGTCACAGACTTCTTTTTATCGATAAACTTCTTTTTTGCGTTCTTCGCTTTGGGCTGAAAGTTTTAAAGAGGTTAGGATGGTAAATATCGCCTTAACATGACTATATTTGCAAGTTGTAAGGCTTACGACGTGTTGTATATTAGATTACCATTTTGCTGATTCAGTTTGTCCGGCAATATACAGTTTAACGGGCACAATCTGCGAAAATAATCACAAAAACATGTGTGTTGTGTTTTAGAAATGCAAACGTTAGAAGCGAATGGGTACGTTTAAAACAAGTTTAGAAAAATAAAGTATCTATATTGCTTTTTCATAAATAAAACAATACATAGTTTTCCTAACTCTGTTAAACTGAAAAGCTCCAATTTTATTGGGTTAAAAACTGAACGGTATTCAGCAAAATACCTAGTAAGTAATAAATCGTAAAAAGAGTCTTGTAGAGGTACATATGTAAAACATTTCTCAGTTGAAATTCCAGGACAACATAGTTTACGAACGTATATATAGCGAAGCTCCACCGACTCCAACAAAACACCAAAAGTTCGATTCAGATTATGATGAACAGCTGTGTAGTTTATCTAAAATTGTAACACTAAACTATTTGTCAAAGTACAAAAACAAATCTTCTAACCTCAAAAAATGTTGATCGGGAAAGAAATAGCGGTTTTCCGCTTGAATTACAATAAAATTATAAGAAAATGGGCGTGCGCTAGCTGCGTGAGGTTCAAGAGCTCGGTTGAGCCTGATAAAAAGGCGTATTCCTATTCAATTTTGTTCCCCAAAACTGATTTTCCTGTCCGACCCAAAAGTGCTGCAAGAGATGATATACAGAAGGTAAGTAAATAATGCAATAGAAATAGATTTTCTGTTCTCTTCTACCGTTAGACCTTTTTCTATTTGAATATTCTAATAAGGCTACCACAATACAGGCTTAACCTAGCGTCGTGACCGCAATAAACTCTGATCCGGTAACCATTTAAATTGTTGATAAAAAACTTTTTACTTTACTTTACTCTTAGTTTTTTTTAATATTTTGCAATCACGGAGGTAAGTGTTTATAATATTATAGATTATAAGTAATCCCAACTTTCCCCACCAACCCCGCACAAGTAATTTTACGCTACTTTAGTGAGATAGACTTAAATTTCGTAAACAGTTTCTGTGGTGTTCCATACCAAAAATATTTGCGCAGTGTTACAATTTTTTTAATAACACTCACTGATTAATCTCAGTGGTTGAATCTTATCAGTTGATTGATTTCATGCTTAAAATGTGCACACAATGCCATTCAAATGTCAAAACCGTCTAATTTTGACTGAGTTCGGGCAGTGTTATTTGCTAAACAATGATATACCTACTTCTTTTTTAATTGAATATTCTTCTTATTGCCCTAATATTGTAAACAGTTTACCCTTTCTAACTTTTACTTGACATTCTCAGTTAATGCCCATTCTGCAAACCACTTAGAATCCACCAAAATTATTTTTTTGTAATTTTCTTCATCAGATTGCAAAGTTTTCTGAGCTTTACAACTGGCAAAGAGAGAACTTGAAAGGCCAAGAGTTTGTGCTACACGATGGCCCTCCGTATGCCAACGGGGATTTGCACATGGGACATGCCATCAATAAGGTAACTTTTCCCAATCAGCTTGGCATCAAGACATCATTGAAACTAATAAAAAGTCTTATGTCTGTTATTTATTTATTTATTTTGTTTTAAAGTCTTCTTCTTCTAACAGCACAATATAACAGAACACTTCTTCAATGAACTCACCAAATGTCAGTTTACCACTTATATAGGCGTCATACAGATTACTAATTTAATCTTAAGGCCGGATTCTCCAACTTCACAAATTTGTATTGAACTTATTGCACTATGCGAGCGAATAGTTGGAAAAGTAGGCGTCAGTTTTTAGGGTGCGATCGGAAACCCAGCCTTAAGATAAACTAAGGCAGCAGGGTCTGACAGGGTCTCTAACAGTAATAAAACCGGCCAATTGCGTGTGTCATTATCCATACAACGTGTGGCGCCGGATTAAGAATAGCGTCACTCAGTTTCCTTCCGTGGCTGTCGTAGAAGGCGACTAAGGAAATCAATTACCAGGAGCCGGGCAGCAGCATGTTCCTGAGATTCCAACCGCATACTGCGATCGCCAACCCCCCTGCCAAGCGTGGCGATTATGGCAAAACCCCTCATGGTTATGAAAACCACGAAGGAGGCCTATGTCGTGCAGTGGGCGTCTAATGGCTGATGATGATGATGAATGAGATGATTTATACAGCGTCCAGTGGCACCTTCACTGACACTATATGGGTGAAGGGACAACTCGGACGCTGCAGCGCCTGGGACATTGTTTTTTAGACGGAGTAGGCTTGCCCAGCACCTATAGGTACCATCCTGACAGCTTATCGATTTATTCATTAACACACAAATTATTACTACTAATATTCTCGATCTCGATCCTGAGACCCTGGAGACCCGTAAGTTCATCAAGTGTTTCGGAAACACGAAACAGGGTTACGATCACAGAGAATATAATCACTACGTTTTGGTTACGATGACAGGAAAATACTTGCGCGCGCAGGTTTCAGTCTTCACATTTAGATTGAGTGTCTATTTCACACAGCCTTTAAGCTTAAGCTAGCGAAACATTTTGACGGTTCCACGGTACTTACCCCCAGTTTCTCGTACACTAACATGCTGTTAATGCAAAGTGCATACAAAAAAAAACCAGTGACAGCTGTTAACAGGAGATTAACAGCTTGTTAGTGTACGAGAAACCGGGGGTTAGGCATGCGCATTGCTTTAGGACACAATGGCTTTAGGGGTTGGCAGGCAGACAAGTATGTGAACGGATTCTGACGAAGCACATTATATTTTTATAATACCCAACACGCATGCGTTTAGCTTTCGTGTTTGACCATCTCCATTACGTTTTACTAGTTGACCGGGGTTGACGTTGTTTTGCTATATTAATTAGCCTATGACCTATTCTCAGACCTACCAAATATACACAAAAGAATTAATAATAAAATTCGCTGAAGCCGTTTCGGAGGAGTTCGGTAACAAACACTGTGACACGAGATTGTTATACATTAGACTATTTGACTTGGCAAACGTTGTTTTGCCATATTAATTAGCCTACGATCTATTTTCATACCCACCACATATACACAAAAAAAATGAGAAGAATTGGTGAAGCCGTTTCGGAGAGGTTCGATAACCAACTCTCTGACACGAAATTTGTATATATTAGATTATTATTTGCAGATAATAAAAGATATAAGCAACCGCAGCCAGCTCCTCCAGGGCAACCGGGTCCACTACGTCCCGGGCTGGGACTGCCATGGCCTCCCGATCGAGTTGAAAGCCCTGCAGAAGGCAAGAAAAGCTGCGAGCAAAACTGAACTCTCCGACCCGGTTAAAGTAAGGACCATTGCCAGGACATTTGCGTTGGAAACAGTCGCAAAGCAAAAACAGGCTTTCCAGAGCTGGGGAGTGATGGCGGACTGGGAGGATCAGTGTTATTTGACGTTGGACAAGAGCTACGTGAAAAATCAATTGAGAAAGTTCTATGAGCTGCATCAAGCGGGGTTGATATTTCGCGCGTTGAAACCTGTGTATTGGTCGCCGTCTTCAAGGTAAAGATTAGAATTATTATGTATCAACTCAGATAGGAAGAGAAACATTTGCGCTCCATAATTTAATACTCATACATAAATAGATACATAGAATACTGGCTGACTTGACAATCGTTGTTTTGCCATATTAATTAGCCTACGACCTATTCTCAGACCAACCAAATAAGCACAAAAAAAATCGTAAAAATCGGAGGAGTTCGATAACAAACACCGTGACACGAGATATTTTGACTCGCGGTGCTCATCATCATCATCATCAGCCATTTGACGCCCACTGCAAGACACAGGCCTCCGTCATGGTTTTCTAGCCATGAAGGGTTTTGCCATAATCGCCACGCTTGGCAGGCGGGTTGGCGATCGCAGTATGCGGTTGGAATCTCAGGAAGACGCTGCTGCCCGTTTCCTGGTAATTTATTTCCTTAGTCGCCTTCGACGACATCCACGGAAGGAAATGGAGTGACGCTATTCTTAATCCGGCGCCACACGAAAGCGAGTTTATTTATTAGGTTAAATGTAATTACCTTCATTCCCGACATTTCGGCGACGTTGCAGTTGCCGTGGTCACGGGTAGACCGAATTGAGAACTCCCTCCATTTTCGAAGTTGGTTACGAACAAAAGTGAACTCAATGCAACGCAGTTAACATTTTTCTTGGCTGTTTTCAGAACGGCCCTGGCTGAGGCTGAGCTGGAGTACGACCCTCAGCATAAGAGCAAGCAGGTCTACGTCAAATTCCCAATAGAGAAGCCGCCGGCAGTGTTACAGAATTTTGTCGCTGGGTTAGTACAGAATTTTTATTTAGAATTTAATAATAATAATAACTCACAGAATCGCTCGTAGCCCCGGCTGCCTGAGTGATCTTAAACGATCACGAAGGTTAAGCAACACAGGGCGCGTTCAGTGCATGGATGGATCGCCGTCTATGCCTAACGCTAGTGGCATTTTTCCGAGCGGTTCCGTGCTTCGCAAGCTACGTTAAGCTGTTGGTGCCGGCTGCCGTCGATAGATGGCAGTCGTTAAGCCAAGTCAGAGGCCTTAGGGCGGCTTGACAACTTCTGACAGTAGACGAGCCACTAGTCTACAAGCCACCACCAATCCGGACTTGGCCCCCGTGGTGGAGTATGGCCTATACCTTCCTCAGGGAAGAGACCCGTGCCCCTCGGTGGGGACATAATGGGTTGATGATGAATAATAACTTCTTCACAACACAATCACTTGACCTGGTCCCGAACTAGGATACCCTGTGCTATGGTAACCAGGCAAGGACATCACAAACATCGAAATACACCCAGACTGAGGCCATTTGTGACAATGTACGGCGGCCCCGAGTGGGAATCGAACCCACGATCTCCGGCGTGTTAATCAGACGTGATACCGCTTGACCAACGGGACAATCCTGGAGTTTTCTACTAATCTTGAATGTTAAATCCTGAATCCTGAATCACCGGTGATCAGGGCCTAGATTGTGTTGCTGGATTGTAGTACTTTTTCACGAAAGCGTTGATTTAATTTCATTGCCACTTCAAATCCACGCCCGCTCATGTATCAATCCTTCTAGGCGTCAATGTTATCAAAAAACACGTCACGTGAGCGACCGTGTATCTACCATTGTAATTATAATTCGCTAGCATAATCGAGGCCCAGAGGGTCTGTCTTTGACTGTCTCGGTCTAGCTGTAACACGCTTGACTACCAAAACGAAGGTCGTGAGTTCGATCCCCACTGTCTGTAGGCTGCCGTTCTTGATTTGTACAACTGGCCTCAGTCTGGGTGTATTTCCATGTTTGTGATGTCTTTGCCTGGTTACCGTAGCACAGGGATTGTGATTACGCAGTCAGCACGCAAAATTGTCCATCCTAATTATGTTTGTGCTGTGAGTTTCTTGTTACGGAATAAAATAAAAGACAATTTTACTTTCACTTGTTTGGGACCAGGGCAAATTATTGTCTTGTGTTATTGCGGAAGTTATTAACGATTCTATTCAACCCCAACCAGCAAGAAGCTCTACGCCATCATCTGGACCACCACGCCGTGGACGCTGGTGGCCAACCGCGCCATCTGCTACGGCCCTCATATGCGGTACAGTTTGGTGACGCGGGGCGGGGCCGAGGTGTTCATAGTCGGCAGCGAGCTGGCGCCAGGACTCGCGGATGTACTGGGCGGCCCGCTTGAGACGCTGTTAGAGTTTGATGGTCAGTAACACGTAATAGTCTGGATGTCGCCGCCAACTGGTTAATTTAGCCGACGAATTAAAGGTTTAGGACGTTAATTATATGGCTAAAAAGATATCAGCCATGTGATTAAATGGAACGTTCGGTCAGTTGGTTGAAGGTGGCTGGTTAAGTAGTTAAAACAGAACAGATGTCTTCTTTAGCAGTGTGACCAAGATATTTGATTGAAACAGAAGGCCATAATCTGGAACACCCGTTGCCAACCTTCATTTTCACATTTTTTTAACAGCAGCATTAAGCTCGCCTATGTGCAAAACCGCCTGTTTAAATGCAATAAAGGGTTTAATAATAATAATGATGTGCAATATCGAATGATCTATCTATCTATCAAAAAATAACTTCCCCATAGCACAATCACTTATCCTGGTCCCAAACTAGGATACCCTGTGCTATGGTAACCATGAAAATACACCCAGGCTGAATATAGTTTTCTTCAATCAATCAGCTCGTACCCGTCCTCAGCAGGGCATAGGCCTCTCAGAAGGCACGCCACTTCCTTCTGTCCTCCGCCATCCTCATCCAACCACTGCCATAAATCTGCCTCAGATCGTCGGTCCAGCATGCTTTAAATAATTAACAAAGGTAAAACAAATGTTGTCAGGCTCGGCGCTAGAGGGCGCTACCTACGCCAACAAGCTGACCCAGCAGTGCTGCCCTCTACTGGGCGCCGACCACGTGAGCGGCGTTCGCGGCTCGGGCCTTGTCCACACTGCGCCCGCGCATGGACCGGAGGACTTCCTCGTCGCGTTACGGCACAACATGGCCGTGGTACGCTGTAAAATAATTTCCGCACAATACAATCACTTGATGGGGCGTCAACTATTGTATTTATTTTTATCCTAGAGGCGCGATTCCAGCTAACAAATGTTCAATCTGTTTTGAAAACATTTGCGTAGATAAAATAAAACTAATGTTTCGCCTATGTATGTACTATGTATACGGTGTACCCTATGTTTTGTGTAATATATTTTTTTCTTTGAGTACAATAAAGTATATTAAATTAATTAACGCGTCTCTCGCGTATTGAAAGCAAAAAAGTAAAGTGTAACGTTTCACGAAAAACACGAGAGTGAGACACGGCTTTATGGCATTTACTTTAAGAAAGGTTGCTTTAAGAAAGAGACTGATTAACTATCAGCCTCTGGCTCACACACTATAAACGGCAATACTGCATGAGCGAGAGGCAAATTTTTCAGTCACTTTCTTTTATAAACAGCCTAATACGAACTGCCTAAAACCAAGCTCAAATGTGTGGTTTTGTTAACACTTTCGTCTTTATTCTCGCCAGGAATGCAATGTGGACGAGGCAGGTCGTTACGTGAACCTAGGCCCGCTATTAGACGGCCTCTCAGTTCTCTCGGAAGGGCAAGACACCGTCATAAAGCTCTTGGGCGATGACGTCCTCTACCAAGGGACATACAGCCACTCTTACCCGCTGGACTGGCGGACTAAGCAGCCGATCATACTGCGGGCCAGCCAACAGTGGTTCATAGACACGGCGCGCGAAGAGAACCGCCCAGTGGTGAGTTCTTGACAATGTTGATTTGTGGTATGAATGAACGAGTGAGTGAGTGAGTGAGTGAGTGAATGAATAAATGAACAATGAAATAACGGAGGAACGAACAATTGAGCTTAGTTGGTTCTTTTTATTTATTAATGAAAACAAACAGTAGTTCAATGTTAACTTAACATAATAACTTAGTTATTTAAAGTATTACGTAGTTGTACCACCAGCACTGTTAACCACAGATTAGATTAATTAGGAAAACAAAACAGAACCTAATACTATATTCTTGTGCATTTTAGACGTTGCAATAAAACCGTTACCTTAAGAAGATAATAAGAGCAACTGGAAGCTTACACTATGGTAACTCATTCATTCATTCTTCAACTCATTTTCCTCGACCTCTGTATGCAGAGGTAGAGGAAAATGAATGGTCTAGCCCAGTGTTTTTCAATCTGTGGGTCGTGACCCTTAGTGGCGTCGAAGGGTCGCCACGTAATGCTAGGGGGGTCGCGGTCGCCAGCCAGATAAAACTATAAAGCACCTTGCATTACATGATTACAGTAACTACAAAGTTAGTGTTGCCAGTGGCAAAATTTGCAAAATCGTCAAGTCGGCGGTGGTAGAATGAAATAAACGGGCAGGAACGGGACTTGGGGGACTTTAAATTCAGTTTTTACGGAAGTAATGAATTTCCCACTGTCAAATTGTACACTTTGAATCTCATTTTAAAAAATCAGAACAAGATATACTTTACAGGCCCATGACAACAAAAAAATTAGAATTATTTAAAACTGATTTACAAAGTAGTTTACATACCGAAAAAAATAAAACCATCAATGCTAATGCCCATTATGGAGATTTCTTTAAGGTCGTTTCAGATAGTTTTGAAAAAGTTTTTAAATTGAAAAAGCTATCATTGAAAGGAAATAAGGTAGAATTTAGTGAATGGGCCACTGCCGGCATCCAGAAAAGTAGGGACACACTTTATTCACTATATGAGAAAAAGACATACACATATGACCCTAGTTTTCTACAGTATGTTAAATTATATTCAAAATTATTTAGGGCCGTCTGCCACAAAGCTAAATGCGAGCATATAAAAGCCAAAATTCTTAAATCGTCTAATAAATCTAAAACCATTTGGAATATAATAAATAAGGAAACCGGTAAATCCAACTCAGCGGACCCCGAATTTTCGCTTAAGATAGATAATAAATTAATAACGTCAAATGAAGACGTTGCCGCGGCTTTTGAACAATTCTTTACAAATGTTCCAATTATAACTACGGCTCCTTTAGATTCATCTCCTGATCTTGCAGAAAGTATTTTGAAAGATAATGTCCCTCCCTGCGATCACGATTTTTCGTTTGATTATATTGAAGCTCATACCGTGAATAAAGCGTTTAAAAAGCTAAATCTTAAAAAAACTGAAGACCTGTGGGGTATGTCAGTAATAATAGTTAGCTCAGTAATCGATGTCCTAGCACCCCATTTGGCCATAATCTTTAACAAATGTTTAGATGAGGGTACATTCCCTGACCTAATGAAATATAGTAGGCTCGTTCCTTTATTTAAAAGTGGCGACAGGCAAGATCCCACAAATTTCAGACCAGTCTCGGTTCTACCCGTTTTGAGTAAAATATTCGAGAAAATAGTTCTAGGTCAACTACTTACACACTTTAATAATTATCAACTTTTTCATAGTGAGCAATTCGGTTTCACGCAAGGGCGGTCTACGACGGATGCTGGTGTCACATTAGTTAAACATATATTTAGTGCATGGGAGGATCGGAAGGATGCTATAGGTGTTTTCTGTGACTTGTCGAAGGCATTTGACTGCGTAGACCATAAAACACTTCTCTTAAAATTAAAACACTACGGAGTGAATGGGAGGAGCTTAAAACTTATGAGATCATATTTAGAAGGGAGGGTTCAAAAAGCTGACATAAATAGGACTAAATCATCCGAGTCGGAGGTTAAGATGGGAGTGCCACAGGGATCTATTTTGGGGCCGTTCCTTTTCCTCGTATATGTAAATGATTTGCCGTTCATGGTTCAAAATATGTCAGAGATAGTATTGTTTGCAGATGACACGTCACTTATTTTTAAGATTAAGAGACAAGAAAATGACCTTGCGGGTACAAATAATGCTCTCTCTAAGGTACTATATTGGTTTACTTCTAATAACTTATTATTAAATTCAAAAAAGACAAAATGTATAAAATTTACACTACCAAATGTCAAAATGGTTGACAGCAATGTTATATTGGGGAATGATAAACTAGACCTTGTAGAAGAAACTGTATTTCTCGGTATCACAATTGATGCAAAGCTTCAATGGGGTCCTCATATAGGAAAATTGGCAAATAGGCTCAGTTCTGCAGCATACGCAGTTAAAAGAATCCGGGAACTAACTGATGTCGCAACTGCTAGGCTTGTTTATTTTAGTTACTTCCATAGTATTATGTCCTATGGTATACTACTGTGGGGTCGGGCAGCAGACATTGAGACCATCTTCGTCCTGCAGAAGAGAGCGATCAGATTCATATATAAGCTAGGCAATAGAGATTCGTTAAGAGATTTCTTTAAAGAAACTAACATCCTAACAGTTGCTAGTCAGTATATCTATGAAAATATTATGTATGTTAGGAAAAATATCAGTGACTTTAAAACTGTAGGTAGCCAACACAATGTAAATACTAGAAATAGACATAAACTTTCGTTCCCAAAATTTAGGCTGGCAAAGGTTAATACATCCTTTATGGGGCATTGTATACGTTTCTACAATAAGATCCCTGAGGATATAATAAGCTTGCCAGAAACGCGGTTCAAAAAATGTGTGAAGCGCACTTTGTGCCAAAAAAGCTACTATAACATTAAAGATTATTTAGATGACAATGATGTCTGGAATTAAAGCCAGTTCAATGCATGAGTTTTAGAACATTTATATAAATCCTGTAAATTAAGGACTTGAAAAGACTAAGTTTGGAGTTTTTTTGTCCATTTTTTCTCCAAATTGATCTAGATTTTGAAATGGACACCTAGTTTAACTTGTAACGTTCATTAAGTCGCAGTTTCTGTGCTACTTTGAATAAAAAAAATTGATTTTGATTTTGATTTTGATTTCAATTTATTAAATTTTCAGGAAGATCTTTTATTTTTGGGAGTGTAAGTTCTTAAGATAATTTCACTGTACATTGAAGAAGAAGAAGAAATACATTTATTATACCAACAAGATACATCACAGAAACACAATAAGCAGATAAGTAACATACCTAATATGCATAACAACAGAAAGAAAACTAAACACACAACAGACAAAACGAGTAAATAAAACAGGACCACAGATGTAGCCTGTGGTGTATCTAAGTTGCCATAAAAGGCAGCTGACTCAGCGTCATTATAAGGCAGACTTTGGAGGGCGCTGGGTTTTTACAGAACTGAATGTAATTGGCACCATCAGTTTAATAAATATTCGCGCTAGCGGGCGCCTATATGACAAATCTTTTATAATAGAAGTCGCTGAGTTTTTATGAATATGCCACAGAAACAACGACATTTGTCCCCAGCCGGGATTCGAACCCGGGACCTCTCGCATGGTAGGCAGATGCGCTACCGGTGCGTGGTCGTTTTATGGTACGAAAATAAATAATTTTGGAAACTACTTTTCTTTATCAAAAACTAAGCATAAGAAAACAATGTATTTGAAATTTTATTACCTAACAAATCCTCCGACCACACTTATCAAAAGTATACAAAATGTAGTCACACAAAAATTTTAGATTGTGCGAGAGAGACAGAGCAAGCCAGACGTAACAGCAGCCTTAAAACCCTGTGCCCTCTTCCAGGACGCGTTAGACCACGTTCAGATCCTGCCCCAAGCCAGCGCGGCGCAGTATAGACAAGGCTTTCGGGCACTGCTTGAGAAAAGGCCCTACTGGTGCATATCGCGTCAGCGGGCGTGGGGCGTGCCCATACCGGCCGTGTACCACCAGGGAAAGCCTATCGTCGACGAGTGAGTGACTAGAGCTTACCTTACCCCCAATGTTGTGTGTGCATGCTTTAGACCACAACTTAGTACTCATGTCATATTATTACTTTTATATCGTGTAATGGTTGTGATCTGTTTTGTACACCAAATAAAATAAAATATCTTCTTCCCTTTCTTATTTATTTATCTATCTCTCTTAGCGCCCTCGCGGCACGAATTACCGATAAATAGAGAGTACTTTATCTTTATAATATACAGCATTAATTTTCGGTGGTTTGAAAGACATAGCATAATGAACGTGTCTGACAATAGCTATCAAATACGCTAGAATGTTATTTTTTAATGCACTTTTCAAAAATATCTCGACACAAACTCGAATCTATTAGAACCACTAGTAGCCAGCCAGAGCGGTGCGTGCGTGCCGACGGGTCGGTACGGTTACGGCAGACGCCGACATGTCAGCGTCGAATGTCCGCTTCGGCCCGTCGACGGCTGCCGTCGACGAGTGTCGGCGGCTGCAGTTGGCGCTGTCGCTCGCAGCGTGCCGCCCGTGTATAAGCGCCCTTAGACGGCGGTACTAATTGTTCGCGGATTTTTAAACATAATTTCTCCATTTTTTTTGTAATTTATTTATTATTTTGTAGTAATAGTCTCAATAGGTGCCATTTTTAATTACTAATTACATAACCGCGGCTTTCAAACCACTCAGAAACTAGCGTGTATAAAACAAAGTCGTGTTAGTTACACCATTTATCACTCGAGAATGGCTAGACTGATTTTTAAGAACTTTGATTTGTTACTATTTTTGTAAGACCCTCATTACGAGTATAAAAAAAGTCGAGTTGATTAACAAATAAATAAATAGATAATAACTTCCATACAACACAATCACTTGTCTTGGTCTCAAAGTAGGATACCCTGTATTACACAATTGTATAAGTCAAGAACGGCTTGACCGACTTTTCCCATTTCAGATTTGTTGGATTCGTCTTCGCCCCGAATAGCATAATAACTAGGAATTCACAAAAAAATATATTTATTCCAAGGCAGTATGAAGTTCGTTTTATTTTTTTTATAAATAATAAAAGATATACCTAGTTAATTTTTTCCAAAAAGTTACAAGACACCTTTTACTAAACTAAACTAAATTTTCCTTTAAAGCTGGACGTTGGACCTCACACTAAGTAGAGCCTGTATCGTGAGGGCCAGAATTACGATTTCTAATTTAGCATGATTCCAAACTTCGACCTGATTAGTAAAATCCTGAATCGGTTATTGTTATTATTATTATGTACCCAATATACGTCCCACTGCAGGGCACCGAGCTCCTCTCAGAGACAGAGTATGGGCTTAATTACCACGCGGGCCCATCACCCACACCTCAAACAGTCATGGTTCCTCACGGCGTTACAGACTACATTTATCCGATTCTTTCATTTATATTTTTCTTTCCAGCCGCATCATTGAACGGTATGGTCAACTGCTAGACACTCAGGGACCTGACGCCTGGTGGACCTGCGACGCCAAGGATCTGATACCTGAGGATGTGGCTTCAGAGCGAGGGGTGGACCCAACCACAGTTACCAAGGGCAAGGTGAGCGTTCGCGTCCACCTTTCGAATAAACATGTTGTGAGGAAATCCCCATCAATCAATCAATCAGTCCGTACTTTCAATGCGGGACACAAGCCTCCCCCAAGGCACGCCACTTCCTCATCCCATACAAAATCCCCATATACCTAATGTAAAATTGGGGGATTCTACCCGACGATCCGAGGCAGATTGCCGGCAGCGGCTGGATGACGATGGTCGAGGACAGAATGAAGCTTCGCGCCTTTCGGGAGGCCTGTGAGTGATTGATTGATTGATAATGATAACTTCCACAAAACACAATCACTTGTCCTGTTCATAAACTAGGATACTATGGGCTATGGTAACCAGGCAAGGATATCACAAACACTGTAACATAGTACCAACGGCTAACATAGTAACATAGTACATTGACATTCAGCAAACAGAATGTAAATTCTTTACGTTGAAATAAATTATTGATTTCTGATTGAAATACACCCAGCGATTTGTACAAATTAAGTACTGCAGCCTCCAATGTTAGTGAAACCCACGCTGTTACGGCAGTCAAGCGTGTCTTTTTACACACATAAACTCACGCCTGTATACCAGAGGGGTAGGCAGAGACCAGGGACTGCCACTTGCTACGATCCTGACAGATCACTTTCGCTTTCGCGTGTCTTTTTAATTTAAGTAGCATTAAGCTCGCCTATGTGCAAAACTGCCTATTTTAAATGCAATAAAGGATTTAATAATAATAATAATAATAATGTTATTGACTGCGTCTTCGGTCCGGCGGTTAACATGGTTCGATTCCCAAAGCCGCCTTACTTGATTTGTACAAATCTGAATTTCTACAGCCTTCCGGGTGTTTTTCTGTTTAGAATGTCCTTGCCTACTTACCACAGCACAGGGTATCCTACTTTAGAGCCAGGATGTGTGGTTGAATTGTGCGCCAGTTAATATATATATCACTAGCTGACCTAGAAAAGGTTCATCATCATCATCATCATCAGCCATTTGACGCCCACTGCAGGATATGGGCCTCTCTCGTGGTTAAAAGTTTGTTTTGCCATATTAATTAACCTACGACCTAATCTCAGACCTGCCAAATATACACAATTTTTTTTTTGGAAAAATCGCTGAATCCGTTTCTGAGGATATAATAAGATAAGAATATTCTTTATTGTACCAGGAAAAACACAAACATGAAATGTTTACAAAAATGCAGTTCGATAGGAGTTCAATAACAAACACTTTATATATATATATATATATTGGAATATTTTTTTACTTGGCATGTGAATTGTCGTTACAAGAAATGTCTTGTCTTTCTCATGTCTTTCTAAACCCGTTACAAACATCCGAACGAGAATTGCGAGAATTGATTTGAGGCTAAGGCCCTGGCCACACAGAAGGGACGCGGGGTGAGGGCGCCGAAAAGACGCGTCGTCTTTCCAATACACTGTCATACAAAATGAACTGAAGGGACGGGACAAAGCCCACAGAGATGAGACGGGGCGGGACGCGTCGCGTCTTTTCCGCGCCCTCGCGCCACGCCAATCCGCTGTTCATAATTCTCAGGACATAATGGATATCTGGTTGGACTCGGGCCTATCGTGGTCGACACTGGGCGGCAGACAGGCGGACCTGTACTGCGAGGGGGTGGACCAGCTTACCGGTTGGTTCCAGGCCTCGCTGCTTACCGCCTTACCGCTCGCCGGCCGCCCGCCCTACCGGTAAGTGTCTAGAGAAACGAATATGGTAAGATTCGGATAAGTATTGGAAATTTCAACATGAGTGTTAACTCATCGCTTGAAATTGCCAATCCGCGGTGGGCACGCGTGGTGATTAAGCCTAGATTCTCTCTCTAAGAGAAGGCCTGTGAACTGCAGTGGACGTATACACGCTCATTTTTGGGTGGTCTTAAAGACATAGCAAAATGAACGTGCCTTAAAAATAGCTATCGAATATGTTACTTTGTTTTTTAAAAAATAAGCTCTTTATTTGCATTTTTTTTAATATCTCGACACAATCTCGAATCCTCGAGAACCATCAGTAGCCCTTTGTTTACAATCCGCGCGCGGCGCGCGGCAGTGTTCAAAGACGGTCACGACACGACACTGATTCGCACACCGCGCTGTCCACGCCCCGCCCCCAACCCTTTGATGTTCGGCGCGCGCGCCGCTCCCTTCCGGCCGGCTTCTGCGATCAGTAGCGCAACGCGCGTGACAGGTGCTGGATGTATGTGATGTTGCATCAAAAAAACGCGAAAATGTATCGTAATTACGAATACTCTAATTTGGAATAAGATAAGATAATGTTTTATTTACACACCAAAACATACATTTATAGACTTGGGCGAAATTAAAACATAAAACGCCTGAAAAAATAAAAATATAAAAATGAAAAGACACTAAACACTAACGGTACCATTTATAAAAAACATGATTCCTCCAAAACACTTCACTACGAATAGGTACGATGTCTAATTTGGAATAGATACCTCACTATGGTGCAGCGATTACGCTATTGTTAATTTTATCCGTGCCAGTGTGCTATGCGACTTCAAGTGCCACACAGCAAATGAACATGAGATGGAGCGCCGGAAGCGGTGATACCTACCTACCTACTTTACGTCCTTTCAAGTGCTGAGGTATGCGAACACCTCAGACACTCCGGTACTAAACACTGCCTGCTGTCTGTACGTAATACAGAGAAGTTTGTAAAGAGGCTCGAAATTTCATCGATGTTTGCACTTGCCCATTAGCTCAGTTGGGAGAGCGCTGGCACGGTGAGCAAGAGGTCGCGGGTTCAAGTCCCGCCATGGGTGGAATTTTTAGCCTTTAAATAGGTTTTTAAAATTGTCCTCAGCACGGGTTAGTGCAATAAAAAGAATATAATAAAGAAAGTTATCATCATCGAAAATATATCATATCATAGCTTGACAAGTTAATAACAAAGTAGCTCATCTCTCTAATATCCAGTGCTTTGTAACTCAACACTTCTATGCCGTCTATCCAACAAAGTCTATTTAGCAGCCCGACCAAGTGAAGATTATACATCATCATCATCGTCATCACCATCATCAACCATTTGACGCCCACTGCAGGACATAGGCCTCCCTCATAGTTTTTATAACCATGAGGGGGTTTTGCCATAATCGACACGCTTGGCAGGCGGGTTGGCGATCGCAGTATGCGGTTGGAATCTCAGGAAGACGCTGCTGCCTGTCTCCTGGTAATTGATTTCCTTAGTCGCCTTCTACGCCATCCACGGGAGGAAATGGAGTGACGCTATTCTGAATCCGGCCCCACACGGATATAATATGTATGTATGTCTAGACTTGCTTTTAGTACCTTGTCAGACTTGGTCACCGAGTGACAATGGGGCTGAAAAGTTTTCGAATGGAGACCACATATTGGCAAGCGCAGCGTAGGACGACCAGCCACAAGATGGACAGATGACCTCTGTTCATGGGGCAGAAACAAGATAATTTCTAGTATTTCCCTAGGTGTACGTAAGTTTATTATTGTATTTAATCTTCTTCTTGCACTACCCCTCGCCAGTCTCTTCAATACCAAAGGTTTGCTGGAAGAGAATGCTTCTTCCATTGAGCACGCCCTTGTACACTTACGTACAATGTAATTAGTGCAATAAAGAATTAAAATAAATAAATAAGATTTCTAAACTTTTTTGTTTACTTCTATCATCATCATCATTCAGCCACAAGAAGTCCATTAGACCTCCTCCATGTAAATCCATGGAGGAGGTCTATGTTCAGCAGTGGACATCTTGTGGCCGCATGATGATGATGATGATACAAGAATTGCTTGGTTAAAGGTATTAGATAAAATAAAATAAATTAATATTTCGTTATTTTTTTATTAGTATACGCTTCCACTAATGCTAAAACTGTTTCAGTGACTATTTTTTGGACTGTCAACAATAATATCCTTATCAATGATAGTACAAGTGGCACCTTGACTCGGCAGTAATCGGTAGATCTTTTTGGCCTTCTTGATATTGAAGTAAATCAAATTATTGTCTCTATCAAAAGTATATCGGTATATATTGGCGCCTCCCACTAAGCCAATTTCATCAAAAACGCCGCTGTCATAATTGTACTTCCAAATTTTATCGAAGACATTGTAATACAACTCACCATGTGTATCTACAGCTAGCTTAGCAAAACGAGTATTATTTGTGGGCGAAGGAATTGGATTCAAATGTTTGAATATTACCGAGCCACTCTTATAAAATATATCATTATTTTTATCAAGAACAAAATCGTCTATCGTTGTATTGTCCAGTTCTTTGTAGCACATTACTTCTTTGCCGGATATCTGACAAAGACCACGTGGTATGCGGGCGCAGTGTAGTTTACTTTTATACTGCAACTGGCCACAGATTGTTGCATTGCTTATTGCATCGAAATCTTGCAAAGTATGATTTTTATACATATAAAGGTGGGCGCCAGAAGACAAATATAACTCTGCAGTATCTTGATCGAAAGCGGATTCACGTAAGTAGAGGTCATCAGGTATGTTTAAACGTCTTGTACTATTTGTGTCCAGATCGTACAGGATTTTAGTAAGCTTATCATCCACTCTTGTCATGAAGTACAACTCGTTTGTGGTGAAGGCGACTGCTAGGTTACTGTAGATATAACCTTCATAGACCACCTCCTTTACATAGCATTGTTTTTGTATGCACGCGTCGCAATTGGCCGCGTCTGTTGACTTGGCGACAGCGGAAATTAGAGCTAGCAGCAGAAGGTCTCGCATTGTTTTGGTGTCTGAAAGAAAAAAAACCCATAATCTTATATATAAAAATGAATTGCTGTTCGTTAGTCTCACTAAAACTCGAGAATGGCTGGGCCGATTTGGCTAATTGTTGTTTTTATATATTTGTGGAAGTCCAGGGAAGGTTTAAACGGTGAGAAGAAAAAAAACTGTTGACGTCGGTGATACAAAGTTCACGGGGTCATCTAGTATAAGATAAATCGTCGGCTTACTGCAAGAAGTCATTTACTGCAAAAACTCACTAACCGCTTTTTTTAAAGGTATGGACATATTATAGATGTATTGGACAATGATACAATAGTGGTGTTTTAATATCAGGCATTATTTTAACGATGTTATAAGGAAGAGGAAATACAACCATTAACTAACACGAACTAAAAAGTCGTTTTTTCTCCCAATAGTGAATATGTCGGTTAATGAGTTCTTGCAATAAGCCGACGAAATTGTTTACAATATTCACGTGAATTTATTACTGCGTAAGTATAGATTTCTCAAATAAACTAAGTTTAATATGCTCGTATTGGCTTCACGACATTATCCTCCACCGTAGTATTGCAACTAAATGTAGTAATGTAAAGATACAGATACAGATACAGCCGGCAAACAGCTTGAGCGAAAAGCTGCGCGGTGGAGAAAGATAGTGTAGCGCGAGGTGCAGGGTCCGACTTATCAACCAATCGTGTGGCCGAAACGATCCCCTCCCGCCCGAGCCACCTTCATTCCGCCAAAGAGTCTCAAACATCGACTACTGCGCATTGCTCAAGAAGCTGGCCGGCACCTGTACAAGTGTCTTTTCCAGGGATAGAAAAGGGCCTCCTGAAGGTGATGCCACTAGTCTGTCCACCACGCTACCACCGCGTCAGCATCACCGTCTAACTGTAGGATTTGAGGCTGCTTTTAGCATCTTTCATAAAACTACATTTCGTAGTTTATTATGACAGTTCGAGGTACATTGCGCAGCAGAGTCTACTTATTAATCTGTGCGTTCATCGTCTTTGCAATGTGCATTGAATTGTCATAGTAAAACATGAATTTTATGACACAGGTCCCTGGCATCTCTCTCGCTCGCACATTCTAATATACTTAATGATTTTACAATAATGATTAACTTTTGACTATACGTGTCTAGTGAATGCTTCAAATGAAGGACTTCACTTTGTAAAACATATGCCTTTAAGCCAAGAACGTTAAGCGTGATAAAAAAAATAAAAAAATAAAAGTACAAAAAAAGTGTTTTTGACTTAACTCTGTATAAGTTTGAGAAATGAAATTATAAACTAGGTACTTACATGAACATGAGAGATGAAGCAAAGCACGAACGCCGACTGTTCTCCTTGATAGTTCAAATGTAATATTTATTTACTCTCAGGTCTGTTATCAAAAGCTAGAACGTACGTATAACATACTAGCTATGTCAGCGGCTTCGCTGGCGTGGAATCGCCAAAAAAAAAAAACAATCTGGTCACAATGTTCACTCGTGCGTGTGTCTGTCTGTCCGTCCGTCTGTCACAGCCAATTTGCTCCGAATCTACTGGACCAAATCAGGTGAAATTTGGTAAGATGGTGTAATCCTATGACCCAAACACAGAGGTGTAAAGTAAATGAATATGTTAAGGATCATTTTCGCGGGATAAATTAGGTAAAAAAAAAGTTTTGCAAACCTTACTGTGTTATATATCAAATTAAATGGCTCATTATGAGGATCTCAAATATATTTTTGTTATTATTGTAAAATAAATAGTTTTGATTTATTCATGAAAGAAGACGAAAATTTACCACCCCGCCTGATCACGGAAAAAAAAAATAGTTCATTGCTCGTAGATTACAGGAAAATCTGTAAGAATTCTATCAACTGAAAAGAAAGTGGTAAACTCAATATAATACCTTCACTTACGGAAAATAGTTCACTAAAACACCACTAGATAGCGCTAGTGTAGTTACCTCGCGTTTTGAATAAAAACATTTGACTTTGGCATTGTACGGAACCCGCTCCACGCGAGTTCAACTCTCATTTGGCCGGTTTTTTGTATACAATAATGTACCCACTTTTAATCTACCAAACTTTAACACTTATATTCTAGCCACAGCTAAGCGCACAGTTTTGTTCCAATATGGCGACAAAATACACGAAGCGCGGCTGTCAAGGTGGGGCACCATCGATCGTCGTCAAAAACTTTTGCCAGTAAAAGTTATTCTTTTTAATTGATTTTATTTTTATATACTTATAAAAAATTACATTTTATAATCAAATACAAATCATAAAATTCTACGATCAAAAAGTTACGCCACTACGGATTGAAAAATAAACAACCAAGAACGTAACTGGTTTTCGGACGTTTTGTAATAATTCAAACTGACAATTAACTTTGGAAATCGCGTAAGAATAAAAGTAGTTCAATAGAGTGCTTACATATATATACCGAGCGAACAAAAAGGCGATGTTTTGGACCCAAAACGTTAGGTACCATTTGTTTTTTTTAGAAATTATTGATTTTATTATTATTTACATTTTATGTAAATTATTACTACGATACTTTGCAAGGAGTTACAATGTTGAATTTGGGTCCCGCGTGCTTAGTAGTTAATGCTTAGCAGTTGGGTTGTTGGTTATTTATTGATTCAGTTTTTCTTTTTAGTGTATTTTAAATTTTTGTTTGTATTATGCTAATTTAACTTAGCCACACTCGCGCAAACATGACGAACCGATTGAGATCTTATTTGTCAAAATCTGACCATTTCTTAAGGAGTTATGAGGGAACATAGAATCGGACACACATACATACGAGCCAAACATATTACCCTCCTTTTGGGCTCCACCTCAGTCAGGTAAAAACATCATCTAGGCGAATCTCCCCGGGGCGGGGGATCTGGCTATTCAGAGAAAAGTAGACTCGTTTCTATCCAACCTATTTACTTAACTACCGTTAACTTTCTACAAAAGAGCTGTTTAGTGACTGTTACATGCATGATTTAACTTAAACCGTAGTTAACTACTTGATCACTTGACACGTGTAAACGGGCCATCATATGGATGTGGTTTATTATTACGTAAAACCTCTGACCCCTCTTGATAAGAGAAGTCCGAATACAACTTTAATCGGTTAACTGTCTCAAATTATTCTTGAAAACTAAAAATATAAAATAAAAACTGTAAACATATGGGACATGTTTGTCTTAACCAGTGTGATGATTGGAGGCAATTAAGAAAGTATTAGGGCCAGGTCCGAGCGCACGATTTCACACTCAAGTGGTCGTGGGTTCGAAGCCCGGGGTACCTACAATTGTAAATTTGTAGTACCACCACTCGCTAACGGTGTAGGAAAACATCGTGAGGAAACCAGAACGCCTCCTCGTACTCTTACCAGTCCGCCAATCTAAGGTGGGCGTGCGTGGTCATTAAGCTAATTCTCTCTGAGAGAAGCCTGTGCCCTGCAGTGAGACATGCGAAGGCTGCACTGTTATACATAGCCAATGAGCCGGTTTCAGCACAAATTCACAAAGCAATTCATAGATGGCGCTTACAGGCGTGGCCATAGAAGAACCGAAATGCGGCTGTCAAAATTAATCTGCGCTAAGCAACCATTTGACAGACGTGTCCTTATTCTTGTATGTGCACGCCTATAAGCGCCATCTATGATATACTTTGTAAATTTGTGCTGAAAACGGCTCATTGTTACTTGTTAATAGCTAGGCGCTGGGCAAGGCAAAGCCTGGTCTCTGCCCGTCCCTTCGGGATACAGGCATGAGCTTATGTAAAGTTGGAAATAACGCTCCTTCGGCCTCTTCACCCAGGTCCATATTCGTCCACGGCTTCGTGGTGGACGACAAGCGGCGCAAGATGTCCAAGTCCATCGGCAACGTGGTCGACCCCGCCACCATCATATATGGCGGCAAGGACAAGAGGGCGCAGCCTGCCTATGGGGTTGATACTTTGAGGTTAGTCTGCGTACACCGTGCATTTTGGGTGGTTCGAAAGCCATAGCAAAGTGATCGGGCCTTATTAATAGGTATAGAATCGCTCGTAGCCCCGGCTGCCTGAGTGATCTTAAACGATCACGAAGGTTAAGCAACACAGGGCGCATTCAGTGCATGGATGGGTCGCTGTCTATGCCGTCTAGGCATTTTTCCGAGCGGCTCCGTGCTTCGCAAGGCACGTTAATAGATGGCAGTCGTTAAGCCAAGTCAGAGGCCTTAGGGCGGCTTGACAACTTCTGACAGTAGACGAGCCACTAGTCTACAAGCCTCCACCAATCCGGACTTGGCCCCCGTGGTGGAGTATGGCCTATAACTTCATAACTTCAGGGAAGAGACCCGTGCCCCTCGGTGGGGACATAATGGGTTGATGATGATGAATACGCTAGTTAGTTTTTTTAAAAGGGCACTTTCCAAAAATATCTCGACACAGACTCGAATCTATGAGAACTATTAGCAGCGTCGCGGACCCACGGGTAATTGTTCTCTTAGACGGAGACGCGGTACTAATGTTGGCGAATTTTTTGCAATAATATTTACCAACACGAAACAAGATAATTTCTATTATCTCCCCCCCGCCCCTCCACTAAGTCTAAGTTAATGTATTTCCCTAGGTGTACGTAAGTTTATTATTGTATTTAATCTTCTTCTTGCACTACCCCTCGCCAGTCTCTTCAATACCAAAGGTTTGCTGGAAGAGAATGTTTCTTGCATTAAGTACGCCCTTGTACACTTACAATGTAATTAGTGCAATAAAGAATTAAAATAAATAAATAAGATTTCTAAACTTTTTTTTTTACTTCTATCATCATCATCATCATTCAGCCACAAGAAGTCCACTGCTGGACATAGGCCTCCTCCATGGATTTCCAAAAAGACCGGTTGGAAGCGGTCTGCATCCAGCGTCTTCCTGCCACTTGGATGAGGTCATCTGTCCATCTTGTGGCTGGTCGTCCTACGCTGCGCTTGCCGATATGTGGTCTCCATTCGAGAACTTTTCGGCCCCATCGGCCATCAGTTCTGTATGCTATGTGCCCCGCCCACTGCCACTTCCGATGGGCTATGTCGACGACTTTCGTTCGCCGACGGATGTCATCATTTCTGATTCGATCTCGTAGAGAAATTCCGAGCATAGCCCTTTCCATAGCTCGTTGCGTGACCTTGAGCCTTCTTATGAGGCCCATAGTGAGAGACCACGGTTCAGTGCCATAAGTCATCACTGGTAACACACACTGGTTGTATAATTTTGTCTTGAGCGATTGAGGTATATTAGACGAAAATACTTTTCTAAGTTTCCCGAATGCTGCCCAGCCGAGTTGGATTCGACGATCGACGACGGTTTACTTCTATGCTTAAAGGTAATAGTCTAAATATACGGCATTTTCAATTACAAATCATTTGTTCATGTTATGTAATTAGTAATTACATCACAGCGGCTTCCAAACCACCCAGATTTCAGCGTGTGTAAGATTTCATTTACCCTTAAATATGCAATCTCCTGGAATGAAATCTCCATATCCCAAGCGTAGGGGGTTCTACTCGTCGAAACGAACCACCTTTACTGTGGGAAACCCCTCGATTAGCTGTACCGTACTAAAAAAGTTACCACCTGCGGTTACAAGATGCTTGACAGAATTTAAGACTTTTAGGGGCTCTATATACTTTTTTATTCCCGAGGTAGTGGGGCGGTGGGCACAATAAGTTTCAGAACATCTGCGCTAGAGGTAGAAGGAATCTTTATTCACAGTAGTAGTAGAATACAGTATAATAATTAATGAATATTTATTTTATTTCAGACCGTTTGTCCATATACATTACAAAACAATCATCATCATCGTCATCATCAGCCATTTCACATAGGCCTCCCTCATGGTTTTCCAAGCTTCCCGGTGTTGTGCCGCTCGCATTCGGTGACTCCCCGCCACCCTAACCTGCTCGTCAGACCATCTGGTGCGGGGCCTTCCCACGCTGCGTTGTCCGGTCAATATATGTTACAAAAATCAGCAATGTCACAAAATTAAAAACGGACAATACGAAAATAATAATAGGCTGATAGAATATTCTTTATTGTGTGTACACCAGGAATTAGATATGACACTTAAACAATAATATAGTACAGTACAATTGGCGGACTTATTACTAAATGTAATTTCTTCCAGACAAGCAGTGAAGGAAAGGGGTAATCGGTGCAACTAAACAATACTAAGCAAGATATTTCTATACTTAACACGCATACATAAACGGTACATAAATATGAAATAACTGTAGGATCATCATCATCATCATCAGCCATTTGTCGCCCACCGCAGCGCATAGGCCTCCCATAATCGGCCATAATCCGTAATTTGCCATAAATGTAGGATAAACATACAGTAATAAAATTTGTCATGTGGAGGGAGATGAACGAAAAATATACCTACATACCACTAGAAAGAGATTTCACCAAAAACAAACCTCCTAAGTCCTGACCTTGAAAATAACAATTGTTTCCGTACTAAATTTAGCACACTAGGCCTCATACTAAACTTAGCACACTAGGTCTCAGGAGGTTAAACTAAGGCAAAAGTAATGTTTTTGCACTCTTATTAACTATTTACGACTCTCTACAACTCCCAGTCCTTTTTCAGATGGTGGGTCGCTAGCCACGGCACGCAGCACTCCCAAATCGTCATCAGCAAGAAATTGCTCGACGACTGCCAGCAAGAGGTCATAAGGATCCGGAACATAATCAAATACCTTCTCAGCGTAATAAGTGACCTAGAAACATATCACTTCGATGAGAGACCTTCACTGAACTATCTTGACCTGTATATGGTTAAAGAAAGCTACGATTATGTAATCGATGTACAAGAGAACTACAACAGTTTGAGGTACAACGCCGTCGCTCAAAATGTACTCTATTTCATCAGCAATAAGGTATCGTCTCTGTACTGTTACTCAGTCAAGGATCGCCTTTATTGCTCGGCCAGGGAGTCGAATGAACGGCTATCAGCTCAGCTAGTTGTGCACACGATTTTGATCCATCTGCTCAAGTCGCTGGGGCCCATTTTGCCGCACCTAGTCGAGGAGGCTTGGCAACACCATCCGTTGTACGAAAAACCTTTCTTCATGACGCAGCACATACCTCAGCTCTCTCAAAGAGCGGTCAATAAAGAATTGCTTGATACGATTTTGGACTTAAAAAGAGACATTAGTGTTTTAGTGAAGAACGATCAATTGAAAAAGTATAAATTGCGTATTAGACTGGAGGGGAAGTTGTTTAACGAGCTGGAACGACTGAACAGATGCGATGATTTCAACGACAGTTGTTTGAATGAGTTGCTAGAGATATCTGACATCAGTGTAGAGAAAGCGGGCGATATTGGCAACAAGAAATGGGTACTGGAAGTGTCACAAACTACCAAAGAACAGTGTCTGCGATGTAGAAAGTATAACGCTCTAGACTGTAGCGATAAATGTTTACGATGTGAAAATGTTGTTATGAGTATGCTGTAAAAAGAAATGTTTAGGCTAATATTTAGTTATTGTATGGAATCAGGCGTTACTTTGCGTAAATCCATAATAGCATTAAAATGTGAAAATTACTTTGCTAAATTCCGCCAAATACAAGACTTGTCAGTCAACCACCGGAGGATGCCTCGTGTTAGAGCCGAAACGCGTCGCAACGCATTTTTTACACACAAGTATTGGTGTCGGTGGTGGTGTGTTTGTGTCTTGCTTCTGCGTGAAAAAGTGGTAGGGAGGGCGGTGCGTTAACTAACCGCATGGTGCTTGTGGGATTTTGGCGGAATTTAGCAAAGTAATTTTCACATTTTAATGCTAAGACTTGGTTTGTAACCAGTTGAATAGATGCTTATATTTATTGAAACATTTGTCGTTTAAATTTCTTCGGCTTCGACAAATCACATGTTTTGAGAAGGATCACCTAACCTCACACTAATTGACTGGATAGCAGCTTCAGTCGGCCTGTGACCACGGTATGTGCAAAGCTGCCGAAAAGTCAGGTGTAATGGTAATTATGTTTAAATTAAATTATTTTTTGTGGCATCCGTAGGATTATAACAATTTCAGGTGTGTAAAGATGGCGTGTTTTTACCTCAGGTTTTTTTCTTTAATCGGAGTTTTTTAACAATGTTAATTAGACCGGTCTGATTAAGAACTATTTGCTACCTACTAGAAATGAATATTTTTTCCAATCCCAAAAATATTGATTTTTTGTGAGGCTTACAAAACAACCAAAATTCAAGCTTAAATGTACCTTTTCATGTTCAGATAAAAACGCTGTCAGTCATGATGTTCGATGATTGCCTCTGCTATGACGTCACATAGCTTAGAACTAAGCACGGTTCAGATTTTTAAGAATTTAATGACCTTTTTGTTTTTAGCGTTTCAAATTAAAGATTAAAAACAAGACAGGGGGCCAATTTCTGAATTGAAAATTTCGCTAAGTAAATAGTTAACTGTAGTGCTGTCTCTTCGAATTTCTCAGAAAAGAGCGTGACGAAATGTTACTTAAGTATTTACGTAGTGCAATTCTCTATTCAGAAACTGGCCCTTGAATTGAATTTCTATATATTTCGATATATTTAAGTTCGTTAGGCCAACAATAAGTATTGTAGGGAATAAACATTAATAAATGTTTATGCCAGTTAACTAGCATCATGGGGTCAGTTTTTTATAGTCAGATATCAATAAATTTTACTATCACGGTTCATCATCATAAGCCATTTGACGCGCACTGCAGGACATAGGCCTCCCTCATGGTTTTTCAAGGTCCCCGGTGTTGTGCCGCCCGCATCCAGCGACTCCGCGCCACCGTAACCAGGTCGTCAGACCATCTGGCGGAGGGTCTGCCAACGCTGCGTCGTGCGGTCCCACGGGCATCAGTTCTCAGAGCTATGTGCCCCGCCCACTGCCACTTCAACTGAACAATTCTTCGAGCTATATCAGTAACTTGGGTTCTTCTGCGGATCTCCTCATTCCTGATTCGATCACGCAGTGAAACTCCTAACATAGCTTTCTCCATTGCTCGTTGGACGACCTTGAGCCTTCTTACGAGGCCCATAGACAGCGACCAGGTCTCACATCCATAAGTCATAGTTATCACGGTAAACTATCCTTTAAATGTGACCTTCCTAACTAAGTACGTAGAGAATCTGCAACAGCTCATAGCGCCCCGCTTTATAAGATCTTTATCGGTGCTCGTGGAAACATCAGACATTATTCACCTTCAACAATGACTTACTCTGGTCTCTGTCTACCCCTCCGGGATTCATACGTGAGTTTTATCCTTAATCTCTTCCAGATATTACGGCTTCCGCTGCTATCTATTTAAAAATCAGATTCAGACATTGCTTACTTATGTGGTCACCAATCAAAGAAAATGTTTTTTTATGTAGCTAGTTTGTTTTAGTGGGACACTTATGTTATGACAGTCATTTGCCACCTCTGACCACTGCGGCAAGAATCATCCCGCCATCGCCTTCTCGGCTTCCCCCGTTTGCACGGAACAGATGTTCTGTGCCCGTTTGCTATAACCGCCGCGCGGTACACGCTCGGTGGAAAGTCTCGCCCACTTATTCGGGTGCATGCGACTTACCTGGCCGGCCCAGTTCCACTTCGCTTGCAAAGAACATACCGAAGCGAGATTGGTTCTGTAGCTCGACCTACCTAGTAAAGCTACAAAACTACTAAGCGGTACACAAATGCTGCTTCGAATTTCGTCGGGGATTTAATCCGGGTACCGTTCGCTCCGGCCGGCGCGCTGTTAATTATCGAATCGACGCGCACTCGACTGCCCGCCGATACAGGATGTGTGAATGCATAATGGGCGAAGAGCATATTGGTCGCGGACATACGTTATACAGTAGAATCTACTGTAAGGGTTTCTCAAAGTGTGGTGCGCGAACCCCTAGGGGTTCGCCATGCGGCGGTAGGGGGTTCGCTACAAGATTTACATAATGTAATTATTATTATTATAATAAGTACTTCTATTTTGTATTTTTGTATTTTCATACGGACTTTTCTTAGAAATCCTCTCAATTATATTTTATAACATAGGTAGATCTACTGATTTTCCTTTTTCAAATCTTTTGACTTCTACCAATTTTTATAGTCCATCTACAAATTTTCTAAAACTAGAGTTGGCAACACTGATATGCTCAGTCTTTATTTGTTTTATTTATTGTTACTTGCGCTTACCGCCTAACCTAACCGAACCCCCCCAGTTAGAGGTTCGTTGTCTTCTAGAAACTTTGACAGGGGTACGTGGAGCCATACGTTTGAGAAATCCTGCAGTAGATAACTAACGGTACAACCACTTACCAAAACACTAACCCCCGGCTTCTCGTACGTAATTCTAATCCTAGTTAGACTTGGAATTTCCTCACTTAGGCCGACTCGCACCACTTCTTAAATGTCACTTAAGTCGCCATTTAAATCGACGTTTGTATGAAGAATCTTAGTTAAATGCTGTTTAAGTCACATTTTAGAAAGTGATGCCAGTCGGCCTTACCCTCGTAGTTGGGCCATTGTATGTAGCAAGCGCTGAGATATGTAAATATCTCAGACACTATACTAAAAGTAAGAGGGCCAGTTTCTGAATTGAGAATTTCGCTAAGTAAATTGTTAACTGTACTCGTACATAGTAGTGCTGTCTCTTCGAATTTCTCAGGAACAAGCGTGACAGAGCGTTACTTAAGTATTTAATTAGTGGAATTCTTAATTCAGAAACCGGCCCATAGTCTAAATAGATGCCATTTTTAATTACTAATTACATAACCGCGACTATCAAACCACCCAGAAATGAGCGTGTATATACGTAAAGATACGCTGTAACGTATCTTTGACATATTATACCTAAATCTCTTCCGAAAGCCACGGAATTGAAGTCATCGACAATTCGGTCGCCAGCAAGCTTTTACATTTGCTACTAACTCATCCTGCCACGCCAATTACACTCTTATACACTGGTCGACAAGGCTTGGAATACTTGTCACTTGATTGGCTGTTTCGTTGGACAACGTCCGACGAAATCTGTTCGCTCGACTATCTCGATACATTGGTTTCTATTGTAGAGGAAATCGAACGTCCGTAAAGCCATGCTTTCACAGCATACTCAACCATTCTTGCACCTTTTAACCTAACATTTAAGGACATACTACAACTACCTATAAAAAAACCAAAGGTTCCGTAAAAATTTGGAATCGGGTCTCGCAGTTTTTTCCAAGCTTTTCCCGAACTTCAAAGACTACTTTTTTGTAACTTAATTACAAATGTATAGTTATATTCTTTTTTTGTTGCACTAACCCGTGTCGAGGACTATTTTAAAAGCCTTTTTAGAGGCTAAAAACTCCACCCACGCCGGGACGGTTGGAGAGCGCTGGCACAGTTAGCCAGAGGTCGCGGGTTCAAGTCCAGGCATGGGTGGAATTTTTAGCCTCTAAAAAGGTTTTTAAATGTTTAGTTTTCAGATTTTTCCTTGTACTTGTAGTATAAGACGATATTACTTGCCAAATTGTATCTTTTTTTACGTAGAAGTTTGTTTTTTTCACAGCTTCAAGGGACTGTAGACCTGAGCATATGGTTTTAATTTCAGCTGGATACCTCCACGCGTTCCCGAGATAAAGGCTCTTGACAGACAGACGAACGGACGGACATGGTGATCCTATAAGGGTTCCTTTTTTTCCTTTTGTGGTCCGGAACCCTAAAAATGTATTCAATGTCTAAACAGTTTTTTCGGTGATTTAGCGATTCTGTAATTATTTTATATCTTTTAAGGCTTTTGTTGAAAATCTGCGTCGGCAGTGGAGCATGTTCACTGACGACATTAGATTAGATTACTTTATTGTGCACACCAGAAAACAAAATACATTAAAAGGCTTACATGTCTAAGTTTAGGTTTAGCCTGAGCAAGAGGCCTTTTGCCAAAGTTTTATAAGATTTTCTCAGTAATCGCACTTTATTAAATTTTTGATGGCAATAAAGTCAATTTCACTTTCACTTTCTCTAATAACGAACCCAATAGTTTCAAAATCTGAAATAAGCCGAGATTTTGCGGTCTTTACGATTATTGACAAAGTTGCGTTCGGCGCTCCAGGTCACGAACTTGGATTATTGATTTTGCTAACATCATAAACAAGTCGCGCCGGAGTGATAAAACCGATCGCGCCCGCCTCGCTTTCTCATGCGGCGATAAAAAGAGAAAGAAAAGGAACCCGGGACGGCGCAGCCTACCTCTACCACTTTCGGGCGAGATGAAGACGAACGAGACAGAGTAATATTTGTGGGAGTGCGAGCGAGACAGAGTATTGTTGCATAAAGCGACTACTATGGCTGAGGTAAGCCGTTTGCATTCCGGGTTGTTTCGATAAAACGTATGGAGAACTCGCTGTGCGTGACATTATGAGTGTAGCAAATTGGGATTTGGTGGGGGCCGGCAATCGGGTCGTATGAACCCTTCGCCACTGATGGTTACTTGACATTTCCGACTATTCCGCGCAACTCCTAAAAGTTACGGAGTTATTTTTAAAAATGCGATTCCTTAAAACACTCCTCAGAGGCAGAGTAGAGAGAGAGAAAGAATTTTTTTTGAGAAATCGTGTTTTTCTATAAATAACACTGTTAGAGTTTGTGTTTCTTGCGTTGTATGAGTTTTTTTCAGATTTATATAAGGTTTTTGTGTGCGTTAAAGAAACTATCCGAAACCAGGCGCCGAACATCGTGTCCTCTCTACTGATATCGCGAAGAGCAAGACCACGCGATGTTTAGCGGCTTGTTTCAAATCATTTACTTGCTTGCACCAGTACTGTTACAGTGCATACAATTAATCGTGGGAATCACAGAAACAGGCAATTATAAAACCCAAATTAACTCTTCATAAGCAGCCTATATACGGCCCACTGTAGGGCACAGGCCTTCTCTCAGAGAGATTATGGGTAATCAGCACGCGTGCCTACCGCAGATTGGCGATTTCAAGCGCTGAGGCAAGCGAATAGGTTCAAGCGCTTTCAAGCGCTGAGGCTAAGTGCGGAAATCTCCAGTCGAACTAGAACTAGAACACTCAGGTTTCCTCAGGATGTTTTCCTTCACAGTTACTGAGTGGTATTGCTACTATAACTTCACAAATGTACATAAATTAGAAAACAAAGTCATAGGTAGGTACATGCCCGCACTGGGAATCGAACCTGGGTCTCCCGCTTCCGAGTCCAATGTTCTACCCACTAGGCTACCACCGCTACTTAACTCTTCGACCGCTTATAATAAATGCCACTCTTTAATTTCACGGAAAAATAAAATGAAAGTATTGAATATTTTGATATATTTTTTCTAGCAAACACCTAACACGCAATCTTGTATGTAGGACTATTCTGACTTGTATGTAACCCAGCCGTTTCGACAAAAAATTACATTGACAATAATTAAAATGAATGAATTGGGAATAGTAAGTACCTACTAGGTAATAATTCTTCTACACATGACCGCGGAAGGGCACGAAAAGAAAGACGTATATTATTACAAATTGGGTCACATTTAGAGCCCAACTTTAACCTGAATAAGAACAGGCAGTTTACTCTGACGGTACTCTTTACCTACTCTTATTTTATAAATAAACACGCTTCATCTAAAACACTCCTCAGAAGCAGTTTAAATAATCTGTGGTTACGTCTCTTCCTTTACGTGTTTTTATGAATAACACTGCTACGTTTTTAGGAAGTAGTTTAATTTTTATGCATGTGATTAGCAGCGTTATAAGAAGTAAGTACTTAAGATGAAGGGAGTGTGGGCTTATGAAAACGTGTGCTTCCCGGGGATTGGCATTTTAAAGGTTGCTGGACTTAATGTATGGTATGCAATAAAGAGTTCTAAGCTAATCTGATGTAAATACGTCAGACGGTAAACCTCGGTATTCCTTGCGAAGGTTTCCTTTACATAATAGATCTGGGAATCATAAATATAAGTTTTAATCTTATCTAATCTAATCTAATGTAAATACATTAATCAGTAAACCTCGGCATTCCTCGCGAAGGTTTACTTTCCATAAAAGATCTGAAATTAAAAAAAATGTGTATTTTAGACCCGACTTGTAAAACGAGGGGTTTTTTAAGTTTGACGCCTCTGTGTGTCGATCCGTCTGTGTGTCTGTCTGTCTGTCTCAGGTAAAGTAGCTCACAAACGGATGGACTGACTTCAATGCGTTTTGAAAGTTAATTTAATCGGCTGGACCAATTTCCCCCTGAGCTACTTCTTAGCTAGGTCAAGTGGATGGTTGGTGCAGCCATTTCCAAGATCATCAGGTCTAGTGGCATTTTTAGGCGTCATCCGTCGCTATTATACCAGGAAAAGTGTAATTGGAGCTGAGATACACAGTTTTATTATCACTTTATATTTCTGAAGATATGAAAGTCTGATGATGACCAGGACAAGAACCATTGGATCTCTGACACTATCACAACTAGCAATCTAGAGTTTGTGTAAAAATTCTCAGTTTCATTGTCGTTTTCTACATCCAAAGACTTGAGTGCCTAAGGAAAAGTATGTATGTATTGATAAGTGGAAACCCCGTTTCTGGGCGTGTATGGGAACAATTGAAAACCGTTGTTATTTTCAAGGTCAGGACTGAAGAGGTTATACACTCTGTATAAATCATCTAATCATTCTTAATTTTGCAGCCCAAGTGAATGCTTAATTACTGTACTATACTAACCTGATAAGGACCGCCGATTCCCTTTTTGGGTCGCATAGCGATAAATTCACTCTTGGAGGGTATTTTGTACAAGATTTATAACTTAACCCGGACAGGGCTGGCTCATTCCTCTACAGCACAGCGTTGGATTTAGGTACGAGTTTTCTTTCAAAATGCATGAAGTCTTCGTTAGAAGCTAACTCCTGAGTCTCAACGTCATTTTACGAACTTGCGTGTAACTTAGAAAGACATATAAAAACTTAGGAAAAATGAAAAAATAAAACCATAAAAATATTTTTTCATGGTTTTTCGCCATCACAAAAAATGCGGTCAGACCAACAGCGTCGGACGATACAGTTGAGTCGACGGAAGGTCCTCGGATGCGAATGGCAAGGGGCCAGGGAAAAGGCCTATACCCAGCAGTCGACAGCTGTGAGCTGATGATGATTACAACTCACACCTCAGTAAAAAATTGTTAAGTATACCGGAGCGACCATTAGGGTGTTAATGTTATAGTAGCCCTTTTGGCATAAAGTGCGCTTTACACATATTGGAACGTATGGAACTACCGATGATGTGTCGTGATGTGTACTGTTATCGGCTAATATAAAACCGGCTAACGATGATACAGTCGACAGCAAATCAACCTTTACATACGTGCACTCTAATCAGTTACGTTAAGGGCGACTTTGCAACAAGGATGTAAAGGCTGACCTGCTGTCGACTGTACTGTACTACTCACGGGAACATAATGAAACTGGACAATCCGTGAACTTATAGTAGAAATAACACCAGCTACATGTTAAGGAAATCATCGCGAGGACACCTGAGTCGCTGTTTGAAATCATATAGGTACGCGGTGACCACTCGCGTTGATTTGAGAAAGGGCCCGCGCCTTGCAGTGGGACGTAAGATGAGTAAGTAGGTATATAGCCTGCGTACAAAAGGTTATTATTATTATTATTTTTAAAGTGAATGCTATGGTATTTTCTACCAATCAACACACAAAAGCTGAAGTAGGGGTGCAAAAAGAGGTTGAAATACTCGTAAAAATGCATTTGGAAGGATCTATAATAATAAACCTTTTTTTGAATTTGCAGTCAATACGGACTTCAGACTTCATAGGCGTAGTCCTTGTCTTTTTTTCTTTCTAATCTGTGGGCGTAGCGCGTTGTCGTAGCACTTTCGTAGTACATAGAGCATACGCTACGGCGGCGGCGTAGCAAATAATAAAAGCATTCTTCGCGGAACCGGGATTAAAATTATAAACGTTTAACTAAATACTTAGCAACGTCTCGTCTCTTCGGATTTCTAGTGAAACTTTCAATAGATACAGAAACTGGCGATAAATCACTCAAAACTGTACTCAAACCTTCCAAATAACTGAATTTACGAATATCAATAACCGAAGCTACATAAAATATGTTATACAACGTGTTGATTTGTAAAGCAACGCCCAACTCAGGGTACTTTCTACTCATAAACACGAACAACTTTTACTATCGGGTCGACCTCGAAATCGCGAAAAAAAAAGAAACAGAAGTGCCATACCTACTAAAATTCGATACCTACTGTACAAATGTATGGAACAGGTGATATTTTTTAAAGATTTTAGAGTTGGTTCCATAGTAAAAGTTGTTCGTGTTGATGAGTAGAAAACACCCTGAGCCGGGCGTTGCGTTACAAATCAACACCTTGTATGTTACCAGCACATAATCTTAGTTTTAAATTTCAAATCAACCCTGCAATTTGAATATTTATTATATAGCGACAGCCCTGCAGGAGATAGCCCAGAATAACGGAGGCCAAGTAAAAAAATATGTGGGAATGTTGCGTGTAAAGTTTGTACACAATACAAAAAGTAACCCTATAAAAATAAAACATGCTGCAGAAACTAAGCTGTAACAAAAAACTATAATCTATCCTAGTATGTACTACTAGACGATTCTTCTTAAGAAAATCAATAGGAATTCCTTTTGAGGCGCCAGACTAATCTGTAAACATAATACATAACATAAACTCACGCCTGTATCCCAGAGGGGTAGGCAGAGACAAGGTACTGCCACTTGCTACGGTCCTGACAGATCACTTTCGCTTCCTCAACATTCATTAGTCGTTGCATGCACGCACGCCGGTTCTGTGTTCTTGCAAAGGCCATCACAAATCTGTTTGTCTTAGCATGGTCGTTTCCTAAACGGTTATGTTATTGCGGCCAGGTCTATGGCCATTCCCTTCTGAGGAGGAAGACTTTTGGCTTTTGAATGGATACAATCGGTCACAGTTAGATAGATGGAATGGAAAATGTCGCCTTAGAATTTTGCTAACAAATTTAAGGTCACTCTGTGGATCAAAACTGACTTCTCAGTGTTGTAGTTTTTGGAGTAGTTTTTAAATGGTTTACAAATGAAGTAAATTACGTTAAAAAATATTTGACTCAACGTTTAGATGTAGGAGCGGTGGTAGCGCGGTCGGTCGCCACACGTTCGGGAGGTCATGGGTTCAAACCCCGGGCATGTAACAATGATTTTGTTTTCAAAATTACGTACATTTGTGATTTTGTAGTAGGTAGCAAAACCATTCGCTAACGACAATGGTAAACATTGTGCGGAAACCTGAGTGCCTAAGGTGTTCACATGCTTGTAATTCCCAATGTGTGGTGTTGAATAAGCCCATGCTCTTACTCTGAGACACAGGGTCTTACAGTCGACTATAGTCGATATAGGCTGCAATTTTATTTTTATTTTAAGGCTTTACCTTTGTTTTGCTCACTTATTGCGCAAAGATTTGGAACCAAAGTTGCACGAATCAGAAAACTCTGAGCTAGAACTACTGGTGTATAAAAGAGAATTTGATTGTTATAAAAAGCGCCAGACTAAAATTGTCGTTTGCACAGGTGAACAGGAATCAGGCACTGTTACTGCGTCTATACAGCTGCACAATAGCGCAATGGAACAGTCAATCTCTGACGCGGGAGGGATATTCAATTTGTAATGCCACTGTTCTGTAGGGTTGGCAGAAAGAGCGATGGATTGAATGTGTTATTAAAATTGTCTAATATTACTAACGCGTACACCGGGATCAGTTTTAGTTTCGGAAAGTTTTACTAAAGTTTGACTAAGCCCTCCGTACACCAGCGTCACCATTGGAAAAAAGGCGTATCTTGTTTTACAGATCGCTTTTGAAAAAAAGTGTCAGACCAATCTCTCAATCATGCTTGCAGTGATTTTTAGGACCAATGGCCGTGGCCATAAGATAAAACCGGCCAAGTGCCTGCCGGGCCACGCGCAGTGTAGGGTTTCGCAGTAAGAGGGGGTTTTATCTGCTTTACGGAAGTAACAACTTCATCAACGTAATTTTCAATGGATTTTGTACGAAGTTTTCCTTTTATAAGTTGGTCGCCTATTACTCGTTACCTTGTCAAGCCTACTTAGCCGTGATAGTTTTTCTTTTTAAGTTAATTATATTTGCTACTAACCTTGATTTTTTCACGTTTCTACAATGAGCGTAGACAATCAGACAAAAATTTGCGCTTTAAAGCTTAATATTATATCGGCATGTGACGATGCACAGCATTAAAGTGAGATTGCGCGTCTTTCTTTCTGGCAACACACAGGAAATACGTCATAATTTCGATAAATTTAGTCTATGAAAATGGTACGATACAACCTGATTTCCGGTTCTGGTCACCTGAGCTTGAGCAAAGGCGATTTACCCTCATAGCGTCGTCTTTTTTCGTTGAAGCAACAACTCAAGTCGAAATTGATCGATTTTGTGAAAAAATCGTTAATTTGAATATTTTAAAATAAGTTATTTGTCTACTGAGTTGCGCGAGTGCTACAGAAGATAACGGATTAAGTGTTAGTGCAATGAGTGATCATGAATATAGTGATCGGGATGTGTACCTCGTGGTACCCACAAGTAACGACTTGCCTTCACCTGTCTTGGAGGCGGGCCTCGAGGATGAGCCAGGGCCGCGCACTCGCAAGCGTCAGGCCTCGTCCGGTGACTCGCGCTCCGGTAAGCGGCAGGCCTCATCGGACGACGAGCCGCCGCCGCGCTTTCGCAAGCGGCTGGCCTCGTCCGATCACTACGAAGGAGCAGAGGTAAAGAAGAGGAAGCCAGGTGAGATGCACAGTGGTTTTAATGAACTTCTAAAAGACATGCGAGCAATTTCGGAGTTTTTGACACGTAACGAACAGAAAAATGAAACGGTGATTCCCGCCATTTTTTCTGGGCCTAGCACTTCACAGCAACCGTTGCACCCACAAGGTCCGGAATCGTTTGCGCTTTTGAATAGACCAGACAACTGCATTGATCGAAAAATTCTTCCAAAACTCGATCTAGGTTTTATTAAAACGTCCATTAAAGAACCAATTGCACCTCCTGCGGACCCCCAGCATTTGAACCGCCTACAAAATCTGCAGAAAATTGGAGAATCTTCCTGGAAGGATGTCAGGTACAACGATGCCTTAAAAAGCCATCTTGCTACTCCCGGTTTTATAGACCTCGAAATTAACGACGGACTTCGTCAACTTTTGAAGGGAAAAGATTGTCTGGACACTACTGAAAAGGCGTTAGCAGGGCTGTGTAATGCTTTGTTGACACAGCATGATACTTTAAAGCAGAACCTGCAACAGTTCGTAGACTGGGTCGCTAACCCAAACACGGCTCTCACGCCCCCCAATATTTTCAATAGTATTTCAGAACTGTTTAGCCCTGCATCAAAATTTCACAAAACTAGTGAAGAAGTCATGCAGATCGTTTGCGGAAAACGAGCTGAATGCATTGAAAATCGTCGGGAGCGTATCCTGATGGAAATCACCAACAAAACTCTTCGGGAAGGTTTGCGTAAAATCCCCCCGAGTACTCAGCATCTCTTCGATGACACGATGGTACAGTCTTACATCAAAAACACTGGCGGTATAGACAAGTGGGTTCGGCCGTGGTTCAATCAAAACAAGAACTCAAAAAGTTCCGGCCAGGGGCCCAAGACCAAACCTGCTGCTCCCCGTGACACAGGTAAACAGTACTTTCGCTCCGAAAACTCGACCCAACGCCCCAAAGATGTTAAGCGCGACTTTGGCTTCTCTGCGAAAAACGCTGCAAAAGACAAAAGACCCGTTGGGAAAGAAGGGCAGCAAGGAAGGAAAAAGTATGACCGCAAGTGACTACCACTTCCCCACCCGTCGTTTTCAGGGAGGCTGTCTTCGAGCATATCGAAGACAGTGGCAGACGCTTCGGGCTCCGCAGGCCCTTCTGAGAGTAATCACCGGAATGCGTCTACCATTTACCTCCAAGCCTGTGCTTGTTCAACCAAATCCACATACATGCCGGCGTTTCAAGACAATAGAGACCGACCAGATGACAGAAGCCTTAAACAGGTTGGTGGAACAACAAGTTCTAGAAATACCCGATCAGAATCAGCTGGGGCCCGGTTTCTTTTCGACAATGTTCCTAACCAAGAAGAGCGATGGATCGGACAGGCCAATTTTCAACTTGAAACGACTGAATCAATACATAGTACCGAAGAAATTCAGATTGATTTCTCATCATCAAGTGCCACACTTTCTTCAGAAAAAAGATTGGATGATAAAACTGGATATTTCATCAGCATACTTCCACGTACCCATAGCGGAGGCCCACCGGAAATTCCTTCGCCTGATATACAAGCATCAGGTTTTACAAATGACCAGCCTCCCATTCGGACTGTCATGCGCACCGAAAATCTTCGCCGCTCTCTCGAACTGGATGGCGCAGCTGCTTCGGAACAGAGGCATGAGAGTACTAGTCTACTTAGACGATTTTTTGATTGTAAGTCAATCTCGAAGCCTACTCGAATCACAGGCCAAGCAAACCACTTGCCTGCTGGAGTCCCTGGGGTGGAGTATAAACTACGAGAAATCCGTCCTGCGCCCATCTCAATCCTTGGAATACCTCGGTCTGATTTGGGACACGCGTCAAAATACCAAAGCGCTTCCTGTCAAGAAGGTACGGACTATCGTACAGATGACGAGTCGAGTTCTACAAAGAAACAAGGTATCTCTGAAAGAATGTCAGATTCTGCTGGGCACTTACAACTTCGCAAGTTTCGTGACGCCCCGAGGTCGGCTGCACTGTCGCCACATGCAGCGACTGGCAAGGACTCTAGAACACCAATCAGCTCTACATCGGGTGCAGATCCCTCCTGCAGTAAGAACGGACTTAAAGTGGTGGATAACAGTAGCCGAACAGTCGCATACAACAGACTGTCTGCATCAATCTCGAATCCAGCACTTTTTGACAACGGATGCAGCAGACTACGGTTGGGGAGCTCAGATGGACGACTCCCTGATATCTGGCAGGTGGGACCAGTCCCAACTCAATTGGCATTGCAACCGGAAAGAAATGTATGCAACCATAGCAGCAATATCCCACTTCAAACACAAATTGACAGGATGTCATGTTATTCTACAGACAGACAACCGAACCGTTGTGGCACATATCAGAAACGAGGGAGGGACGAAGTCAGTTGCACTACAAGACCTAACCTACCAACTGATGCATCTTCTAGACAGGTGGACTATAACTCTGACAGCCGTGTACCTACCAGGCAGACTCAACCATATTGCCGACGGGTTGTCCCGAGGGAAAGGTGTATCGGAATGGCATTTACTAAGGCCAGCCCTAGTCCCGGTGTTTCGGAAGTTCGGGGTGCCCAGAATAGATTTGTTTGCCTCAAAGCAAACCAAAATTGTGAGGAATTATGCCACCATGGATTGCTCAGACAAATCAGCAGTGTTTCACAATGCCTTCAGCAGAACATGGCAGTACGATCTAGCGTGGGTGTTTCCTCCGCCGAACCTGATCCCTCGTGTTCTCCATCACCTGAACTCTGCGAAAGGCACCTACCTGTTAGTAGCTCCGATGTGGTCAAACGCCTTCTGGCTACCGGACCTGCGCCTCCGAGCTCTCAGCAGACCGATCAGGATTCAGAACCTACCCCAGGTCCTAGTAGACCAGAGCACGGGCTTGCCTCCTCCACGTGTACAAGAAATGAAACTTTTTGTATGGAAAGTTCGGGGTGGGCTAACTTAATAGAATCATGGTCCGACGCGGAAAGAAATCTACTTAGAGCGAGCTGGCGCGAATCAACTCTTAAAACTTATAAACCAGCCTGGGATCGTTGGATAGAATGGTGCGCAGCCAATAACTTTAATTATAAACTGGCTAATCCAAACTCGCTGGCAAGGTATCTGGCACATTTGCATATAGATAAAAAGTATGCCTATTCTACAATATTATTGCATAAGTCTGTTGTAAATTGTTTTAGCCAATCAAAACACCCTGATCTTAGCTCTCATTTCCTAATCAAACATATCTTAAAAGCTATATCTTTACAGAATCCAAAAGCTACAAAACTTTCAGTTTGGGACCCAAATGAAATGTTTACGTGGCTAGGCAATAATCTCCCGCGTAGGATTTCTCTGTTTGAAGCGTCACGCAGATTAAGCTGTATACTTTTGTTAGCATCAGGCAGACGTGTGCATGACCTTACTCTTTTAAGAATATCTTCAGAAAATTTTGTAGACGATGGTAAGGCCATAACATTGTGGCCAGTTTTTGGTTCAAAGACTGACACTGCCACATATAGACAATCAGGGTGGAAACTTCTGGAACATCCCAATAAAAATGTTTGTCCAGTTTTTTGGATAAGAAAAGTTATAGAATTGGGAAAGGATAGACGCACAGCGGATTGTAATAATTCCCTTTTTGTGTCAATTACTGGCGATTGCAAATCAGCTTCTAGAACCTTAATTGGTAACTGGGTAAAGACAGTTTTGAAAGACGCCAATATTAAGGCTTCTCCTGGCAGTTTTCGCTCAGCAGTAGCGTCCCTTAATTGGTTTGAAAACCTTCCCATTGAAGATATTTTGTCTCGCGGTAACTGGCGGAGTGAAAATACCTTCAAAAATTTTTATTGTAAACAAATTTTAAGAAAATCTGATAATAATCAATCAGGGCATTGTCTTGCTTTAAATTTTGAGCCGATTGTGTGAATACCTAATCATTTGATTTGAGAAGTACTTTATTTCTATTACCTGATTGTAAACTATTCATTATCAATATTATATATAGCTTGTGTTCAAGGCCGCATTTTATTCAATAGTAAAATGAATGATCCACACCAATTTCTTTTTTACTGTTTTCTTCACATAGCATCGTCCGTGGCCACCAGGAGCTAATAAACACATCTCTCACTTTAATGCTGTGCATCGTCACATGCCGATATAATAAACAAGTTTTACATTAAATAAAACTTGTATTATTGAGCAGAGACGATGCACAGCATGCCTTTCAGGCCTCCTGGTGAGTGAGAGACTTCTATGAGGGTAAATCGCCTTTGCTCAAGCTCAGGTGACCAGAACCGGAAATCAGGTTGTATCGTACCATTTTCATAGACTAAATTTATCGAAATTATGACGTATTTCCTGTGTGTTGCCAGAAAGAAAGACGCGCAATCTCACTTTAATGCTGTGCATCGTCTCTGCTCAATAATACAAGTTTTATTTAATGTAAAACTTGTTTATTTCGCATTTTTCTAAACAAGATACCTCAACCCGAAACAAGATTTTTTTGTATTCATGCATAAGTTTCGTTTAAACGTAATAGTCTAAATAGATTAAATTACTAGTTACATAACCGAGGTCAGTTTACAAAACCATAGCCGGAATATCGAACGTACGAAGCTAACCAAGCCGCGGGTTTCTTCACGATGTTTTCCTCCACGGTTAGTGTGTGGTATTGCTACTACAAATTCGTAGATGTACATTACTTTGAAAATAAAGAAAGTAGGTACAAAAAGCAATGTTAGCCCAGTGGATAGAACAATGGGGTCAGAAGCGGGGGACACAGGTTCGATTCCCAGTGCGGGTATGTACGGCTTTCAAATTACCTAAAATTTATGGTATATAAGTAATCGCTTTAAGACAAAAATAAGTTTATCTCATCAGTTTGTTCTGCTGTCGGTACCCACCAAGCCCGGGGCAACTTCAGCCGGTAGCCGGAGCTAATACAAATGCACGTAATGCGCCCCTGTCTAAACTCCATCTGGACCTGTCCGATGCACTGCCAGTTAGTTTAACTGCAAAGGAAAGGCAAAGCTGACAGAAAACAGCGTGATGACACCTCAGAGTAAGCGAAAGTGAGAAAACAAAAGTTTGGCGCACAGTCGGCAATAACAATCATCACCAGCCCACCTCTGGCCACCGTTATGTGTAGGCCTTTTCCCCGTCACGCCATCTTTCGCCATTCGCATCCACGGGCCCTGTGCCGACCCGACCATCCGGCGCCACACGGAGGAAAAAAAAAATCTTTTTTACAGCTCAAATTTGCAAAAAGTGTCAGTACAGTCTCTCAATCATGTTAACAGTGATTTTTAGGATAAACGACAAATAATCTAGGATCACGAACCTCAGACTAGATAGCATTTATGCAAGAAACGGCCGTTTCCGGCGTTAATTTCAGCCTTAGGTTCAGAGCCATGGGTCCTAAAAATCACAATTAATTAACATGATTGAGAGATTGTACTGACACATTTTGCAAATTTGATCTGTAAGAAAGGTTTGGAATTACTCCCTGGACCCCCTTAATAACAACCACTATGCTGATCGCCAGAACGTTTCGCTTCATTGCTTTGGCTCCTGTGCCGCTATTCGCTAAGAAGGAGGTCAAAGCTTTAGATAAAATCACCACATGGAAATGATGTGAAACCCTCTGTTTCTCGTCCTAGGTTATATTGTTCAAGGCTGTATATTCTAAAAGTAGCTATCATCTTTGCTAAGATGTATGATGTATGTGAGATGTAGCAAGTAAGTGAATCCGGAATTAAGTTAATAACTTTATTTTATGCAAAACGTAATAATTTTAAAGGAAGTTATGGTCATGCTGCTGGTAGCGCCAGTTAAATTCGTGTCGTGTCTTAATATATCATCATCATCATCAGCCATTTGACGCCCACTGCAGGACATAGGCCTCCTTCGTGGTTTTCATGACCATGAGGGTTTTTGCCATAATTGCCACGTTTGGCAGGCGGGTTGGCGATCGCAGTGTGCGGTTGGAATCTCAGTAAGACGCTGCTGCCCGTCTCTTGGTAATTGATTTCTTTAGTCGCCTTCTACGACATCCACGGAAGGAAATGGAGTGACGCTATTCTTAATCCGGTGCCGGTTATGAAAATCACGAAGGAGGCCTATGTCCTGCAGTGGGCGTCAAATGGCTGATGATGATGATGAGTGTACCTATAGAAAATTTTAAAGCTAGATCTCCAGTGCGGTTATGTACCTATGACTTTGTTTTCTAAGTTATGTACATTTGTGAAGTTAACCACTCGCTAACGGTGAAGGAAAACATCGTGAGGAAACTTGGGTGTCTGAGCTATTCACATACCTCAGCGCTTGAAATCGCCAATCCGCGGTGGGCACGCGTGGCGATTGAGCCCATACTCTATCCCTGAGAGAAGGCCTGTGCCCTACAGTGGGACGTACGTATATATAGGCTGCTTATATATGTTATGTGTGAATAAAATAGGTACAATATTATTTAAAATTTTACATAAAGATATACCTAACTACGTTTACACTAAACATTTCCCTCAACATTAGTCTATTCGTGTTTCAATCCTTGGAAGTAACGATGTAGTAGCATAAAGCAAATTAAACTTAGATTTACTTAGGCGGCAGAGTAGGCCGTACAAACAAATGTTCAAACAAGTTGTAGGGTGCCCCCTGGGTCTTGCTTACTTAAAGGAGGAGGGTGACCATTCGACTACGGATTATTCAGGACAAAATAAATAACATCCACGTAATACAATCACTTTTTGTTAGCCAGTATGGTAACCAGATAAAGTTATCGCAAACATGGATCGAACCCGCAATCTCTGTCACGGTAACGAAACGTATTACCGCTAGACCGACTGGGCAGCCAGAATATTGTGACGTGTTTATGAGGGTTATAAGTTTTGGGTGTTTCTAACCGACGGTTATAGTAACTTTCTATGATGTGCAATAAAATTGATTTTTAAAAACAACGGCCCTAAAAACAGAAATAATTTAAGTGAACACGAGCTTTAAATATAAAGTTAAATTTCTATTAGATAATATTGTTTTTGGTTGCACTATCCCGTGCTGAGGACAATTTTTTTAAAAAAACCTACTTAGAGGCTAAAAATTCCACCCCTGCCGGGACTTGAACCCGCGACCTCTGGCTAACCGTGCCAACCGTGGCTAACGGTTAGCCAGAGGTCACGGGTTCAAGTCCCGGCATGGGTGGAATTTTTAACCTCTAAATAGGTTTAAAAAAAATCGTATTAGATATTAAAATATAAGAACTGAATGTTGGCGTCCATTCGTAAATTTATAGTGGCTCCATAAAACAGAATTGATGTGAAATAGCGTTGCCATTTTGTTCTGCTTGACGTCGTAGTTTTCTTAAATTGTTTTAATTGAATTTAATGTATAATACAGTGTATTCAACTTCTTTGTGTTGAAGACAAAGCCTAAAATTTACAAGACAAAGGGCCATAATTTGGGGTTCATTGTCAACCCAAATCCGGTCGTTTCTGTCATTTTCTCCTGAAACGTACAGATTTATGTGGCAGCAGACGCAATTGTATATACCACTGTTCAGGTAAGTAGTCATGAGGCTGGGGCTCACCGAAATATCGATGAGCTGAACAAGTCTTAGCTATATATTAAACGGGTCTAATCGCGATTATATACCTATATTAGGTACGGGAAAAAGTCTTTTTGCATTTAATATAAATAAACTTGTAATAAAATCACTTTCGTCCCAACACTTATGTATGCTAGCGAGACTAGCTTTCTACCCCATCGAAGCAATCAAAAAGGACACAAAGGAACAATTTTCCTCTGTGATTTTCCGTTTCACATCCTGACTCTTATTTCCTGGTGATAGAATCGATAATAGCGCGCAATCGTTTCCCATTGTTGGCGTTAAATTAGCTGTGGGTAAACTACAGGATGCTGTAACATAGTAACATAACATAGTACATTGACATTCAGCAAACAGAATGTAAATTCTTTATGTTGAAATAAATTATTGATTTCCGATTTCTGTAACCACTTTTTAAACTAAAAATGTTGGTGCGTGCATATATTAAAGCTTTATAGGCCATGTCTTCATAAAATTTTATTTGTATGCACTTATCGCGATTATGGCAAAACCCCTCATGGTTATGAAAACCACGAAGGAGGCCTGTGTCCTGCAGTGGGGATACCGCCGTTTAGCCAAAGTATTTTTCGCCAAATTTTACTTCCCAATAAACTTAAGTCATCAGTTTCATTTCCCAAATGAAACTTTAGCAAGTTTTCATTTCGCATTTTATTCATTTGGTCAAATTATCATTTCGCATAATTTTACTGCGTCAAGTTTTATTAAGACAAACGTTTATTATGCTAACGTTTTATTTCGGCAAGTGTTATATAGCAAATAATTGACAAAATGACAAAGTTTTAATAATTTGTATTTGCAACAACAAAAATATAGGTGCGACGAAGCGCGTAGCGTAGCGGAGCGCGTAGGAGCGTGTTAGGTTGAACATGTAAGACCGAAAACTAACCGAAATTGCCAAACGATACTTTTGACTGAATAATGCTTGGTAAAATGAATTTTGACCAAGTATTTATTTGGTAAACAATAACTTGCCATAATAACTTTTGCTAACTGTTTATTTGCTTTAAGTTGTTTTGAGAAATGTTTTTTTGCCAAGTGATAATTTGCGGAAAATAGTTTGGGAAGTAATACTTTGGGAAACGATTTTTGGCAATACATTAGTAAACCCCTGCAGTGAGCGTCGGATGGCTGATGATGATGTTGATGATACACTTATCGTTAAAAGATAACTCATACGTGAATTCTTTTTGAATTTATACTGAATTTGAAAATTCGCCTCTCGCTAACCGTGAAGAAACGCATCGCGAGGAAACCTGAGGTTGAGATATCTGAGGTTGCCGACAGTCAATCTTGCCAATAAAGTGTAAAAAAAAAACAACTAAGATCGAAGAGGAGACACTTCTTTCCACTTTCCATCATAACAGGGCCGCGTTTTGCAGAACTACAATTCATAGTTTATTACGACGATTCGATGTACATTGCGGAGCCGTTACTCGTTACTGTATTTATAAACGGAGACTTGTAATTTGCCTTGTGTTCCCGATGTCGCTGTTGTTCTGTTATATTGTGCTGTTAGTCTTCTTTAAAACAAAATAAATCCGTGAGTTAATCGACCTCGTAATGTAAATTGAATTGTCGTAGTACTCCATTAATTTTACTTCTACGAAACAGGCCCCAGGTAGGAAAACATCGGCACGCCTAGTTTTCATACAAATCGCGTTGTTCGCGCTATAGCTACATTCATTTTAGAATGAAGGAATGAATATGAAATCCTATGGAAGCTCGGGCGAATTTGGAATTCGAAATTGGCAATTTTGGGACGCTCCGAATCACTTCGATGCGGTCGATGCGTCTTGTCTATATAGGTGTGTGGAGAGCGAGAGAGAGAGAGAGAGAGAGAATGTATATAGGGTGATTTCGTATATAGGGTGTAAAATTTATATATGAATTAAAGTTTTGTTTTGTAAATATGTCAGATATTACAGATGTTTAATGTTCAGGGGTAAGCAGAGCTACCATTTTTTTTTCCATTTATTAGAGGGGGAGTACTGTGGAGGCTCTCCACAGAGGTTTTATTTTATTTTATGTTTTTGAATTTTGAATTTGAGTCTTTGTTTTATTCAGTTTTTTCCTGTTTGTGACAGATTGTAAATATAGTTTGAACTGAAAACATCATTTTGTCTTTATTTAACATTTTATCATTTTTATCGTCGCAAACCCAACTGCGGGCGCAGAGGCCTGCATAGGTGTTCTCTATTACGAGGTTCTACGAGGCTTACTAGCACCGGCAATAACACAAAATCGGCCAAGTGCGAGTCGGACTCCAGTTTCGTACTCGCGCTTGACTGTTTTTTTATTATTTATCGTTAGAATACAATGACATTATACTAAGTTTCACGATCACGCCAAGTTTGATGCCTGTTTGTATTATCGATTTTACTAACAAAAAAACGCGTTTTGTTGTGTAGAGACCACCTTTACTTTTTATTATTTTTTAGGTAATCCGCCGTAATAACACATGTTTTGTGAAAATTTCAACTGGCGCTCTATTACGGTTTCTAAAGAGCGCTTTCAAAGTCGGACGGACACGCAGCGGAGGCAGAGTAATAGAGTCGGATATCGTTTTTGAAGTAGTTCGCTACTTGTAACTTTCTAAGTACCCGAGTAGTATTTAAGAACCCAACGTTATAGTCACAGTAAAGAATTAGCATTTTTTTTTTTGCGAAAACGTGATTTTATTTTTCTGATTTCAACAGCCACGCATTTTCAGCCTTTTTATTGACACCACCCTCTTCCTTATGACGCCCAAATTACACCCTGTATAACCGCACCGGGGCACGCTTGCGGTGCCCCGAACGCTTAATCTAAGAGTGCAGGTGGGGGGTTCCCAGGTAATTACCGGGCAGTCACTGGCTGATCGGTCGACAAAGCGCTATTGTGTCTCAGCAGAATAGGCTGCGAGCGTACCAAGGCTCACCCGAAGCGATGTGATGAACACTCCTTATCTTAAGGTATAGTTAAAAAGACACGACCCCTTCAAAACACTCCTCAGAGGCAGTATAAATATATGTGGTTACTTCTTTCCCTGTTCGTCATCAGCCACTTGACGCCCACTGAAGGGCACAGGCCTCCCTCGTGGTTTTCATAACCATGAGGGGTTTTGCCATAATCGCCACGCTTGGCAGGCGGGTTGGCGATCGCAGTATGCGGTTAGAATCTCAGGAAGACGCTGCTGCCCGTCTCCTGGTAATTTATTTCCTTAGTCGCCTTCTACGGCATCCACGGAAGGAAATGGAGAGACGCTATTCTTAATCCGGCGCCACACGGAACTTTCCCTGTTATTATACATACTTTAATGCACAAAAATATATAACAGGACATCACATAAGGAATAACGTGTACAAAGGCTAACTTATCTCTGAAGAGACTTCTTCCTGCAAACGTTAGAGAATAGGAGAAGCAGTAAATAACGGGTCAATGCACGAAATAAACTACAAAAAAACTAAATAACAATCCCTTTACCACAGTCTATTTGAGCTGCCCCTGAGGAGTGTTTAAAGCAAACGTGTTCTTATAAATAAGACCGATACATTAAAGGCGTGTCTCCTGTTCGTGTTTAAATATGAAACATTACACAAACCATTCTGTTTGTTTTCTTTGCACAAAACATTTTCGTTGCAAGGGGAAGCAAAATAAAAAGTTAATTTGGAGCACTGAAAACCGATTGTTTTGTGTAGTGTTTCATGTTAAAACACGAGCAGGAGACCCGGCTCGACCATCGGATAACTCTATTTTATTCTGTCTGTGCAGCAGAGGCACCTGGAGAGTAGACCTGCGGCCCTTCCGCTCGTGATGCGTATGTGCACTGTGCTGCGGTATCGTGCTCCGCATTGGCGGACAAAAGAGCCAGGAGGCACCAAATACGTACCGACCCGGCTCCGGACTCTTCCTTTAAATATAGTGTATAGTGTATTCACATAAGTGCATCATATTTAATGATAACCCATTCAGTTTTTGTTGGTCTCAAATTTGTGAGCGTTATAAAATATTTTCTCTTCATGATTTTTCTCTTCATGATTGTTTTGTTTTATCTCTGTTTTGTTGACGTTCGTGTATTTTGTTTGTGTACCTTTATGTTTACTTTGTGTTTCTGTGAGAACATAAATAAATATCCTCTTTCTTTCTTTCTAATTTGTGTTATTGATCCTCATATTTATTTTTTTGTTTAAAATTTCATTTAGTTTATAGGCTTACATTTAATTGTTATTAGCAAAATATTTTTCTGTAGCCGTATTTAAAATGGTAAATTATTATTTCTATCCTCCACGAGACAGGCATCGCCTAGTGTAGGGTCTGTACATCTACATTATGTAATAATTTTATATGGCAATAAACGTTTTATCTTTTATCTTTATCTTTTATCAGTAGGGTCTGCCGCTCTTATATTATACTACACAAATAAATATATTGATTGATTGATTAAATCGGTATTTTTAGTCATTCGAAAAAGTGTCTAATTCTCAGGCGATGCTTAAATCATCCGTAACGGACGCAAAAGTCTGTGATGAGTAGTTTGAAGTAGAATGCAATTAGCTTTATATGTTTTTTACATCACATTTTCAATTTACGTTGATAGAAGAAGACATTGTTTACAAACGCAATGCAATATAACACGGCGTATTTTCTATTTTCACGGAATTTCATAGGAGAGATGGCTGACGGAAAGACAGAAAATGTAATAATACAAAGGGCAGAGATTTATTGAAAAATAACTCGACGAGACTCAATTGTTTACGTATCTCAGAACTGTTATTAAAATAGTTTCGAAGTCTGTGTGTCTCAAGAGAACGTTGACAACAGTTGGTTTAGAGTCAAGAGGTGGTTGGTTCGATTCTAGATATGCACTCGAGTTTATTTTTATTTTACATTTGTAATAGCATTAATGGCAATCGCTGAAACATCATGACGAATTTCCGTTGTTGCCATCTACAGTACTACCACTTTTATAAGGCGCCTCGGCATTGTCCGATGGCGCAGACTCCAACCGAATGAAAACATCAGTGAAATAACGAACTTATTGCTACTACATAAGATTTTAAAATCCAAAAATTTTGAATAAGAAATAAAAGCGGACTTCAAAAAACTACAGCACTAAAAAGTTAGAAACAATTTAAAAGAATACCTCTAACACTACTTATCGATTTTATTCTTCTTTACGATTTTGAACGAATTTTTACCATCTCTCCGAGCGCTGCACGCCGCGTTACGGGTACCTACTGACGGAAGACCAGCGCTGGGGTACCATCACATCTCCAGCTTATGCTGAGTACTGGATAAGGCATTGCTGTGTCTCATTTGTAAATGTTTTTTGTAATAATGTTTCATTGTGATTTGTGTGTGCTCTTACTACTGTATTATTGTTTTTATTGCGATCTATCTAATTTAGAAGTAGATATGTATAGTATATGTATGTAGGTATTGTAGAAGTCTAATTTGCAGTTGGTCCCCAAAATATATGTCCTGATCATGAAACCGCACACAGATTACAAATTATACTTCTACAATACTTACATGGTTACATACTTCTAATTTAAAGGTATTCTTTTGAATTATTTCTAACTTTTTAGCGCTGAAGTGTTTTGAAGTCAGTTTTTAGTTTTTATTAAATTTTTTTTATTTTACAAATTTAAGTGGGGGAGCGGGAGAATAATAAACAAGTCCCTTATAACCGTAATTTATTTATTTATTATTATTATTTTTTAATTCGTTTTGAAGTTCTCAATTTTCATCCCCGAAAGTCTTCACCAGAACATCACCAAGTTACGACTATGAAACACATGGATATTACTAAAGGATGGGTCCCATTAGGCCTTATTTACTGCTGTCCATTAAAGAGTTCCGTTCTCCATTCTTCTGACAAGGACCGACTGCCGAGTGGGTACATCTACTGGTAACCAAATATCAGGGCTACTGCCAACTCGAACGAATAGTGTCAACTTAATTGGAATTGGCTGGTACCTTCAATACAGTTTTTAAGTAGTACAGGAATCAACGACCCCTACTTTGTTATTAGCATAGAAATTGAAATTGAGTAAACTAACCTAAGCCCTTATGTAAACGCTATTTTATTTTATTCTATAGAGGAGGAAAAACAGAGTTAACAAAAATTACTTAAAGAAAGTAAATTAGTTAGTTTGACACATTTTGTTAACTCCTAAACATTCCTCAACGATAGGTAAATAAAAACTTAATAATCTTAAAGACAAACGTTAAACAAATGGACAAGAAACTTTTTATTTTTTAGGGGTCCTTACCCGTAGGGTGCCAAACGGGACCCTATAACTAAGACTTCACTGTCCATCCGTCTGTCTGTCTGTCTGTCTGTCACCAGGCTGTATTTTATGAACCGTGATAGCCAGGCAGTTGAAATTTTTACACATGATGTATTTCTGTTGCCGTTGTAACAAAAAATACTAAAACCAGAATAAAATAAATATTTAAGGGGGGCTCCCACACAACAAACGTTGTCTAAAGACAGCGCTCGCCTTTTAACGGCCATCTATGAGTGCCATCTATATACATAAGCAGCCTATACACGTCCCACTGTAGGGCACAGGCTTTCTCTCAGGGAGAGAGTATGGGCTTAATCACCACGCGCGCCCACCGCGGATTGGCGATTTCAAGCTCTGAGGTATATGAATAGCTCAGACCCTCAGGTTTCCTCACGATGTTTTCCGTCACGTTAACGAGTGGTATTGCTACTATAACTCCACAAATGTACATAACTTCGAAAACAAAGTCATAGGTATATGCCCGCACTGGGAATCGAACCTGGGTCTCCCGCTTCCGAGTCCAATGTTCTACCCACTAGGCTACCACCGCATTATATATTCGCCGCCATCTATATATTCGCCATCTATATATAACCTTCACAGCGCCGATGTTATGTCGTTAAATGTCTCTATATAAATTGTATGTATAGATGGCGCTGTTCTCAAATTCGATCTTTGTCTAATGTTGTATAGATAATGGTACGGAATCGTTCCTGCGCGAGTCCGACTCGAACTTAGCCGGTTTATATTATACTGTTGGATTGGACGAATGTGGACTGCCACATTCATATGACATGGGCCTCACGCAAGGCACGCCACTCCTTTCTGTAGGTACAGTTGACAACACATCAGCCTTTACACGTGTGTACTGTATTCAGTTACGTTACGTGCGACTATGCAACAAAAATGTAAAGCGTGTCCTGCCGTCGACTGTACTCCTGAGGCTTGTTTCATTTCGTTTCGTAGTTCTACGATTCATGGTTTACTATGACTTTTCGATGTACATTGCAAAGTCGATTATTACCCGCACATTAACAAGTAGACTCCGCTACGCGACGTACCTCGAATTGTCACAATAAACTTCGAATCGTAATTTTGTATATATAATAATTGTAAACGAATTTTATATTACCGACGCGCGTGAAATATCCAAAAGGAGCTTCATTTAAGAGCCATTGAAATAAATTACGAGTAAGAAAAACCGGTAGGAATCGCTTGAAGACGAGATGGAAGAATATTTTAAATGAAATTAATTATTCTATCTCATAATTTGATTTTCTCGGATTTAAGTCTATTGTATCCGAAACTTGAGAAATCTGGGCTTTTGCGATTGATCCCTTGTTTTGAGAGAATGGAACAAAAGCACGTCCAAAACTTATCTAAGTCTTATTATCCGACTGCAGCGGAGCCCAAAAGGAGGGTAATGTGTTTGGCTCGTATGTATGTATGTATATAAGTATGAAAGATTTTATATTTCCTCATAGCTTCTTAACCAATGGTCAGATTTTGATAAATAAGATCTCAATCGATGTTTGCGCGACAGTTATAGGCCATATGAAATCAGCCTAAATCCGACAAAAATCACTAAAGAGACAGATATAAAAATCAAAACTAAATTAAAAAAGCTATGTGGGCGGGGCACGTAGCTCGAAAAACGCATGGCCGTTGGCACAGTATAATGAACACCCAGTAGGCCATCTTGGCCGTCCGCCGGATTTTATTACCTACGCTCGCTCGATCGGAGTAAGCGCGACAGGGTTGACGCGCTTGTGTTTCGAATTAGATACTGCCACATTTAAATATTGTCGTCTCATTTACCAGGTATTTCAAGAGAGTCATAAATATGCGATAGAGGGCTTTCTATTTTACAGTCCGTGTAGTGTTCACAATTTTATGTCGTCACTTGGCCTCAAAGTGGGTTTTCCCGTACGTGCGGAAAAACCTGCTTTTTGGCCAGGTGTGGCATAAACAATATTAGGATGAAGAGTAATAAAAATCGAAAAAAAGATATAGTTCGAGGGTCTTATGGTCGGCGCCGGCCAACTCAATTGTTTTTTTAATTGTTTACTCATATCGCATGACAAACTCTTAAGCATTTAACAGATAAAAAAACATTTTTCTACGTTATGGTACTTCCTACCTAAATACTTTGGATTCACCGTTTGGAGTCAGGTCGGAAATTACGAATATTTACAAAAATGTTAGACCATTATTGATAAATCATTAATATTACTGTTTTTTAAAATGAAACGAACATACCCTCAAAATATTGCCAATGATTTCAAAATCACCCTGTAGTATTTTATAATTTTCTTCATTGTTTCTATTTTATCGTTAATTCCGAAAAACATTCCAAAGGCAGTTCGGCTGTCCCAAAAATAAACACAATAAGAGACAATATTTTTCAAAACCGAGATATGTCCACTACTGGTTACCAGTTGACAACGGATCGCGTGATCAGATTCTACGAACCCGGTTCCGGTAACCAATAGTGGAAATATCTCCGGTTTAAAAAAAACACCCTTACTGTGTTTATTTTTGGGACAGCCGAGTTCTACCTGGCCCTAGTTCGCAGCGGCCGTAGGGCCAGACAGGAGCTCTCCTTGACACGGCGCAGGATACCCGGGCGCCGCCGCTCCCCCGCAGGGGGCGAGGGCTCCCAGAAGCTGACTTGCTCGGCGGGCGGCGGCGGCAGGGCCAACTGGTTCTGGGGAAAAAGTCCACCGGTATAAAGCCGCATAAAGCTGCAGATTCTTACAGAGCCGTCGATGGACAGAACACCGGCCAAGTGCGTGTCTGGCCACGCGCACTGTAGGGTTCCGTAGGAGGAGGGGTTTTGACTCCGGCAAAAATTGCGCTCTAAGGCTTAATATTTCGCAAACGGAACATATTTTTTAACGACCAATCCAACCTCATTATGGCATAGGTGACAAAAAAATACATGCCTAATCTAGGTGTATTGGTGGTACCCAAGAAAAATCTTTTTTAAAGATTTTTTCTGCCGTTTTGTCAACGTAGTTAATATGTATATCTATGCCAAATTTCTGCTTACAACCAGACAGATGGACGGCGAAACTATAATGGTTCCTTCTTGACTACGGAACCCTAAAAACGGGGTTTCCCTTTTCAATCGATCAACCGTAGAGTTGCATTAAAATAAACGGATAGTCTCCAGAGCGCTTAGCATACACGTCTCGAGAAAGATCCGCACCATACCGCTTTCATCCCACACTGGAGCGCAGGAGCTATTTCTGTCTAGAAGTCTTTATCATGCACGGCTTTCAAGCTAGAGGAATTCCACTCACATTTACTGGACATCGGCATCAATAAAACGCTGTCTAAGACGTAGAAGGCGTGGGTCACACAGAAAGGACGTGGGGCGAGAGCGCGGAAAAAAGGCGACCCGTTGCATAGAGTCACAGACTAAAGACCTTGGTCACTGTGTAATCTGTGACTTTATATAACGCGTCGCGTTTTTTTCACGCCCTCGTCCCGCGTTCCTTCGGTGTGGCCCAGGAACTACATTAGAGATGTCGTGAGTTTAATTCAAATAATTTTTTTTTAAGTACCATCAAAGTCAAAAAATTGACAATAGGGGTTGAATTAAGTTTAGAATCATTTGAGAAAAAAAGATCAGGGTGGAGTTTTTTCTTCGTATTTAAGTATGTATACAATTTCGTAAAGTTATAGTAGCAATACAACTCGCCAACGGTGAAGTAAAACTAAGAGTAAGGTGTTAACACACCTCAGCGCTTGAAATTGCCAATCGGCGGTGGGCACGCACGGTAATTAAGGCCATATTCTCTCTGAGAGAAGGCCTGCAGTGGGACGTATATAGGCTGCATAAATTCGATTTCTATTGATTACACGCAGACCAAAGCCGAATGAAACTAAACTTAAGTTTGATGTTATTTTGCGTGTTTTATTTTTTTAAACTGTAACTTTTCAGCCATTCTTTATTTTGTCCACTTTCACGTCGTGTTGAAATGTTAAAACATCGTCCTTGAGAGCCGGGGCGGGTGGAAACGGCACCAGAGGGAACTAGCACAGGACCTATTGCTACATAGATGTAGAATTACTGCAAGGATTTACTGGATGCGGCCGCTTTGGGCAAAAGCTATCCTTACTCAGTCAGAAAACAGTAATCAAGAAAAATATTTCGACGTTAAGAATATACATTCTATATGTTGGTGTAATGGTTTCACAAATTTTTATTAACGTTGGGATAGCCCACTAGTTTCGACCTCGTACGGAAGAGCGACCGCAGAGCAAGGACTGTGGTCTGTACTCTATACATCTTACTGCGCCCTCGCCACACGTCCCATCTGTGTGTCTCGTGCCTTAAGGATTATTTAGAAGACAAAGATGTCTGGCACAATTGTGTCTAGTATTCAACACATTCTTGAGTAATAACTTTAAGTTGAAAACTCTGTTGTTAATTAAGTTAAAACGTCTTTTGTTGGCTTCTTTTTCACATAATCTATTAATAGGGTATTTGACAAAATATCAAATGAGTTTTAAAAACAGATTTTTTTATGAAAATACTGGCTTATGACGTCACATTTCAGAGCACTTTTTTATGTTTAATCTATTTAAAAACTGTAATAACTAGTAATTGACTAAAAGAGATATACTTTCCGAGATATTTTGTAATTTTTGTTTTAATCGAGCATATGAAATTAAATTTATTGTTGATCGTGTTAAATACCGTATTGTGACGTTTAAGTAAACGTTTTGGTTTTATAATGAATAAAAAAAAATAATCGAATTAGATCGATTTGACTGCCTCGTTGGTCTAGCGGTTAACACGCTTGACTACCAAAACTGAGGTCGTGGGCTCGATTGCCGCTGGAGCCCGCCGTACTTGATTTGTAGAAATGGCTTCAGTCTGTGTAGATTGAGATAAACTAGGCTACCCTGTGCTATGGTAAGCAGGCGAGGACATGACAAATGTGAAAATACACCCAGACTGAGGCCATTTGTACAAATATTATATAACAAAGAAACATTTCCTTAATACTGCTAAATGTTGCTGTGGTACCACTTGCTGTCAGGTTTCCTCACGGTGTTTTCCATTTTTCATCAGCACATTATAATTTAACCTATAGGCACGAGTCTAGGGCATAGGCCTTCTCTCAGAGAGAGGGAGTATGGGCTTAATCACCACGCGTGCCCACCATAAACAGAATTTACAAGCCCTGCGGTGTATGAACACCTCAAGCATTCGTGTTTTCTTACGATATTTTCCTTCACCGTCAGCTTTGCACATCATATTCTTCAAAGAAAAATATTTTCTTGTGAAAAAGGGGCCCGGTCTTCGCACATCTCGGTATCTCAAACTTAAGACGCGATGGTTTAAAACTTCGTCAGTATATTTTCCTCATAAAACCCGCCCGAGAGGACGCCTCCGCATAGTTTAAGCCTAACGTACGACGAGGACGTGGGTTCGATTCCCGCCGGGGCTAGGATTGATTTTACTGTGCAACTTTTACTGAGACTGCGGCAGATCTCTTGTGTTATCGCTATACTTATACGACGCGACGTCTTTTCGTTTGTCTGTCACTCCAAAATTGTATAAAAATATTTTGGTCAGTACTTAAAAGTAGTGCAATTTTTACAATTACTGAGTGAAATTGATAGAGACTTGTAATCTCTATCATCATCAGTCATTTGACGCCCACTGCAGGAATAGGCCATTTTCATAACCATGAGGGGTTTTGCCATAATCGCCACGCTTGGCAAGCGGGTTGGCGATCGCAGTATGCGGTTGGAACCTGCTGCTCAGGAGGACGCTGCTGCCCGTCTCCTGGTAATTGATTTCATTAGTCGCCTTCTACGACATGTCTATAAAAATGGTTAATTAACCTAATTAATAAACATAAAAATTAAGAAATCAAATACTTTTATTCATTACGCGCAAGTGTCACTTAAAAATTGATTAAGCTGTTTATTTAAAAAAAAGAAATACGTACGAGTACATAATTAATCTAGCTGTGAAAGCTAAATCTTCTTTTTAAGATTATAGTGTTCTTCTATATTAAAGATGAATGATATAAATGAACTACATATAGGTACTCATACTTATAATTAATGTAATAAGTTTGTTTGTTATCGAACTCCTCCGAAACGGCTTCACCGATTTTTATGAACTTTTTTGTGTATATTTTGTAGATCTGAGAATAGGTCGTAGGCTAATTAATACATTATGGCAAAACAACGTTTGCCCGGTAAGCTAGTAGTTTTATTGCAAAAAAAAAAAAAATACAGAAACTTTAACAGTCAGCTTTCAGTTACTTTTTGCGGGCTTTTTTAAACAGTTTGGTGCCGTCTGCTGAGATCTATTGAGCTGTTGGAGTTTATGTATTTACGGTGTTATTTACAAAAACACGATATCTCTAAAACACTCCTCAGAGGCAGTGTAAATAACCACATACTATTTAAACTGCCTCTCAGGTGTTTTAAGGAGTCGTGTTTTTTACGCTATGTCATGGTGTAGAATGTGCGAGTGAGACGGCGTGCCAGACGTAACAGCTTTAAAATGTATGCCTACAAAAGAAGCAGTAGGTCGAGGCTAGTCTTAAACATAGCAATAGAGTGTTACAGTCCTTATAAGAAAATGTCATAGTACCTAGTGCTTTCTATGTTATTGTTGTTTTCTTCTGATTGTGTCTCGGAATGGGTGAAATCGAAAAACTACAAAATTGGTGTGGTAGTGTTGGGATAAAGCTTATGGATGTTGATGATACAAAAAGGGTTTTTCGAGGCCTTACGAAAATCCCAATGAGTGGTGAATTAAACCAACGCACCAACGTATAGGCTTATAAATTCGCAAATGTAACAAATGTTATTATTGCAACCCACAATAAAAAGCGGCCAAGTGCGTATCGGGCCACGCGCAGCGTGGGGTTCCGTAGAAAGAGGGGGTTTCGCCTGCTTCACAGAATTAAAAACTTCATTAAAGCAATTTTCAATGGAATTTGTACGAGATTTTTCTTTTATAACTTGGTCCCTATTACTCGTTAACTTGTAAAACCTACTTATAGATTTCCTTTTAAGCTCATTATATGTGCTACTGCCCTGAATTCTTTCACGTTTATACAATCAACCGCTTAGCCGGGAAAGGACACCCGAGCCGGGACAGCCGGGACGTCCCACTCTAACAAAAAAATGCGATTTAGAGATGAATATATCGCAAATGGATCCCTAAATCGAAAAATAGTTTTCTCCACAAAATATTTTAAGCGACCTATCCAACAATACCCCTTACTATGGTGTGGGCGAGAAATAAAAATTGCATCCCTTATTCAGGTGTAAGGGTTACGCTGAAAGTTTTTTTTTTATGATTTATTCAACCGTTTTGTCGGCGTAATTAATACATATGTATACATATATATATTACACATATGTATATCTATGCCAAATTTCAGCTTTCTCGTACTTGTAGTCTCTGTGCTAAGCCGCGGACAGACAGACAGACAGACGGACATACCGAAACTATGAGCGTTCCTTATTGACTCCGGAACTCTAAAAAAGGAAATAAACATAGCCACATCTCTCTCTGCTACTGTGCCTTTCTACCAATTAGTCTCTACTTTTTTATTTAATTGTAAATGCGATCTTGTGCGTTAATACTAAGCTAACGAGTTATAGAGTAAAGGAGTTGTTACACAAGGAGAGTTTCTCGCACGCGAGAGGCGATTTATTCTTGACAATACTTAATATGGTCGCCTAGTGTAAACAAATGCCCCGGGTTTCGCCTCTTGAATGAAACAATCGCTACTTAAACTCTCCTAGGCCTGTGTAAACAAACCATACGAGTTTCTCTTACGAGTTTTGCCATTTAAATTGAAATCCACACGTATGCGTCTATAGATCTGCGATTACTCGCCTGTAGTGTAAACGTTTAAGTGCAGAGTCTCGCCTGTGATCCTCGCATTCGAGAATCGCTTGGTTAATACGAGTTTTTGTCAAAATGTAAACTACCGCGGAGCGTTGGTAGCCTAGTGGGTAGAACATCGGACTCGGAAGCGAGAGACCCAGGTTCGATCCCAAGTGCGGGCATGTACCTATTACTTGGTTTTCTAAGTTATGTACATTGTGAAGTTATAGTAGCAATACCACATGCTAACGGTGAAGGAAAACATCGTAAGGAAACCTGAGTGTCTGAGCTATTCACATACCTCAGCGCTTGAAATCGCCAATCCGCGGTGGGCGCGCGTGGTGATTAAGTCCATACTCTCTCCTTGAGAGAAGGCCTGTGCCCTACAGTGGGACGTATATAGGCTGATTATGCTTATGCCTATGCTAAACTACCGCGGGCGAGAATCGAATGGCGAGTTCTGCCATGGGATAATCGCTTACGATTACTCGCCTATCGCAGTCGAGAAACTCACCTTGTGTAACTTCCGCTTTAGAGATAATCGGTCTTGTATGATAAAAACACGATTCTTCTAAAGCACTCCTCAGAGGAAGTTTATTTAATCTGTGGATACGTTTTTTTCCTTTACCACAGACTATTCAAACTGCCTTTGAGGAGTGCTATAAGGAATCGTGTTTTTATAAAAGACCGAATATCTTTACGTTGACACGATTTTAACGTGAGCTGTACAAAATTCACGCCGCTTTTAAAATTATCCGAAATGTAGATGATATCTTTGAAGCAGTTAAGTATTTTGCAGTTAAACGTGGGAGCACATAAAGAAAATCCCGAATCGGTAACACAACTGTTTATTCGAGGGTAATAATATAAAAAGCAACCTACCTACATAGGTGTATACACTACACCTCCACCACAAGATCTTAACTACAATTTCTAAAAGTATAAAGAAATACAAAAGTATTTAGTTCGGAAAATATTTTCCTTTAAAAACACATGACCGAACAGATCGACCGGATTTACTCGTTTTGTTAACATTACTAGTGTTTGGGTCAGTCAGCTCGTTAGTTTCACGAATTAGGTGATCACTTTCGTCAATATTCACAGTATCAACAAATTCGCCTTTATCAATAACAGGAAGTGAGCACTTAACACGTTGCGATGGAGACACGGGATCGCATTGATCATTATTATTATCGGTACTGGAATTATCTGGTAATAGCTGATCAATATGGCGCGTGCATTCAACACCATCGGTTAAACGAACGCGGTAAGTCAGAGGCGCCGGGCGCGCCATCACCTCGCCATGGGCCCACTTGCCCCCGCGAGCGCGGTAGTCGCGCGCCAGCACCTTAGCGCCCACCTCCGCGTTCCTCTGCCTACCCCCAGCGCGCTCCACGGCGCGTTCTTGCGCATCCGCCACTACCTCTGCCGTGCTTGGCCGCAGTGCGTCAAGTCTGCTACGCAACCTTCGACCCATCATTGACACTGCTGGTGGCACTCCGGTTGTTGCTTGTTCGCAATTTCTATACTGAAATAAAAAAATTGACAAAGCTGCGTCAACGTCCACCCCTTCGTTTGTCGCCTTTTTAATTGCTCTTTTGACTGACTTGACGGCATTTTCAGCCGCCCCATTTCCTGCTGGTCTATAAGGACTAGTGATTGTGTGTTTGATTAAATTATTTTTTAAATAAGACTCAAACTCTTGCGAGGAGAATGGAGGGCCACCGTCACTTACTAACTGAGTAGGCAACCCAAAGCGAGCAAACAATTCACGCAATTTATTTACAGTGGATTTGGCGCTTGTTCCACTCATTAGTTGAACCTCAATCCACTTGCTATGTGCGTCCACTGTAACCAAATAATATTTTCCCCCGAACTGGGCAAAATCTATATGTATTCTTTGCCACGGACGCGTAGGAAATACCCACGGTTGAAGTAGGGCCCGCGGAGGTGCATCACGCTGTTGAATGCAAGCTCCACAATTTCTACATAAGTTCTCGATATCAGAATCGATTTTTGGCCAGAAAACATAATTTCTAGACAAATTTTTCATTTTTACAATGCCTAAGTGGCCTTCGTGTAACTCTCGCAAAACCTGTTTACGAAGTACACTCGGCACCACAACTCTATGATTATACAGAATGCAATTTCGATCAATTGTCAATAAATCTTTCCTGTTCAAATATGGTCTTTCTTCGTCAGATACTACTGAAGGCCAACCGTTTACAATATAGCTGTAGAGTTGGTTAAGAAAAGGATCCGCTAATGTCTCCCGCGCAACATCTTTTACACTAATAGGAAACGATTCCTCAACAAAATGTAGGTACGTGACTGCGCAGGTGTGCGACTGGTCCGACTGTGCCTGTCGGGAGGGCTCGCTCGTCGGCGGCGGCGGCAGCGGCAAGCGCGATAGTGCGTCGGCGTTACCGTTATCAGCTGATTTGACGTACTCGATATCGAATTCATATGCGGCTAGACGTACCGCATATCTTTGTAAACGGCTAGCTACCGTTTGTGGTAGCCCCATTTTGGGCCCGAAAATAAATGTCAATGGCTTGTGATCGGTTTTAATTACAAAATGCCGGCCAAATAGGTACTGGTGATGCTTAATTACACCAGTAAATATTGCCAACGCTTCTTTATCGAGTTGACTATACCCGCGCTCTGCAGAGTTGAGGGTCCGCGATGAAAAACTAATAGGACGCTCCTCGCCATTCGGATATCGGTGCGCCAACACGCTGCCGACGCCGTACGAGCTGCTGTCTACAGACAAGACCAAGGGCAGCTCAGGAGAGTAATGCACCAGTACAGCCTCACTTGTTAGTGCGTTCTTTACTGAAGTAAACGCCTCCTGGCACTGTTCAGACCATTTCCACGGCGCATCTTTTTTAAGTAAGAAGTGCAATGGGTACAACATTGTGCTTAGGCCGGAAATGAATTTTGCATAGTAGTTAATAAGACCAAGAAATGATCTCAACTGTGTCACATCAGTTGGTGTCGGTGCGTCCTTAATAGCTTTTATCTTACTTTCATCCGGGTGCAAGCCAAATTTGTCAATCACAAAACCGACATAAGAAATTGAATCCTGCATGAAACAACATTTTTGTAACTTAATTCTAAGTCCGACATTATTCAATCTTTGAAAAAGAGCTTTCAAATTGGCAACATGTTCATCCAAGTTGCGACCTGTGATGGCTATGTCGTCCATAAAGACAGCCACGCCCTTAAGACCACGCATTGTCTCCTCCATAAATTTTTGAAATTTTTCTGGCACGCAAGTGAGACCGTATGGCGTGCGACGATAAACAAACGTGCCAACATGCGTCGTAATCGCTGTGCAAGCCTGCGATGACTCATCTAATATCTGTTGCTGATAGGCATTTGTAAGGTCGACCTTAGAAAACTTCTCACCGCCGCTGAGGGCGGCAAACAGCTCCTCGATTCGTGGCATAGGGTAGGGGTCGCGAGTCAGCTTCTTATTTATGGTGACTTTGTAGTCACCACAAATACGAATTTCACCGTTTTTTTTAATAACTGGTACAATTGGGGTACCGTAATCAGAATGCTCAACTTTAAAAATTGTGCCCTCCGCCACGAGTCGATTGAGTTCAATTTCAACTGGCTCCCTTAACGCTAATGGTAAGCTTCGAGCCTTTAGGTATATTGGTGTGTCATCGTTCAAACGCAAAAACATTTTTTTTGAGCATGTGCCCAATCCCGGCAAAAATACGTCAGGAAATTCTTTTGATAATTCTGTTACCAAATTTCCCGTGGTGATATCGTTAAGATTTAGTAAATAATCTTTAATTTCAACAGATTCGACTTTCAAACTTTTTAACCATGCCCTGCCTAACAATGGCGGGCCACCATTTTTAATTACATAAAGTTTCAAATTATCCGCTGTATTGCTGCCAAGACGGGCACGTACGGTAATATAGCCAGACGGTTCGATTAAAGTACCTGTATAGGAACGTAAACAAATCTGCTTTTGCATAAGGGGAATATCCTTGAAGTTCTTTACGTAGCATTCATAATTAATGGTCGACAGCTTACTACCAGTATCCAGTTCGAAAACAAGATTTTTATTGTTATTAATTAATAAGCTTACTTGATAAGGCTCGTTATTCTTACCGCACACGGTGATATTGTAAAACTCACTCGAGTCATCATCGCTATTCACATAATAATGCGCCCTTTGTTGCGCCACTACGCCTTTTTCCCCTTCACTATTACGATTCTTACACACCACTTTGATGTGACCCTTTTGACCACACAAGTCACATGTATAGTTTTTGAAGCGGCAAATTTCCGGCCGATGGTCTCGACCACAGCGCCAGCAAGGCCGCGATGCGCGCGCGCTCCTCGCAGAGCCTGCGCCTCCGCCCGCGGCCGCGCCCCCGCTCCTACCTGCAGCCGCGCCTGCGCGCTCCGCTACTCGATGCAGCGGCTCTGCTGCCGTGTCTCCGCTTGCAGCTGCCCTGGCTAGGCTTCCCTTGCAGCCCGAGCCGCTCGCCACTGCGTGCCGCTCCGCCGCCTCCAACGCAAAAGCCAATTCGATAGCCCGTTTGTAGGTTAACTTTGATTCGGCAAATAATTGTGAACGCATGACGTCATTCGCCAATCCCGAGACAAACTGGTCTCTCAAGTTTTCTTCCAGAGTTGTTTTGAAGTTGCAGGTGCTAGCCAAGTGCTTTAAAGCCTGTAGGTAGTCGCTCAACGACTCGCCTTCACGTTGCCGACGATGCCTGAACAGATGTCTCTCTGCAATGTCGGAACGTTTAGGCTCAAGACGGTTACCGACGATTTCAACTAATTGCGCGAACGTCTTGACCTCTGGATTGTCTGGAGCGCATAGGTCACACATCAAATCATACGTTACTGAGCCCACGACGGTCACTAAGGTAGCCACTTTGAGTTCATTTTTGATGTCGTTCAACGCGATAAACTGCTCCACGCGCCTTACGTAAGCCGCCCACTTTTTGCTTGTAATGTCGAAAGGTTCAACTTTTCCGATAGGCATTGTTGTTATTTCGATGTCGGGCACTAGTCAGGAGTAAATAAACACGCAATAACTGAGTTCCGTCGTCGCCAGTTAAGTATTTTGCAGTTAAACGTGGGAGCACATAAAGAAAATCCCGAATCGGTAACACAACTGTTTATTCGAGGGTAATAATATAAAAAGCAACCTACCTACATAGGTGTATACACTACAGAAGCGACTACCAAAGCTTTTCCAAATTAAAAATAAATGGTAAAATGGCTGCGGCACTTGCCACAATTCTGGCAAACCTCTTTCGCTCTTTCCTCTTTTCGAACCACTTCAGCCAGCCTCTCTTACGCATGTGGTGGGTGGTATGGTGTTCGAAGCTGCTATACATCGCTCCTTACATCTACAGGTAAGTCCGCAGCTGTCTGAGGCACAATACGGCTTCCGACCCGCACGCAGCACCACAGGCAACTTGCTTCATCTCATGACTCGCGTTGTTCCAGCAGTAGACGCCGGAGGGCAAGTTGATGTTGCGTACTTCGATTTTAAAAAGGCCTTCGATACCGTCGATAACGATATCTTATTGACGAAGTTGACACGCGCGGGTTGCACCCCCCCCTACGCTCGGCTTCTTTGCGGACTATTTACGGGGCAGGCGACAGTATGTTGACTGCGCCGGATATAGGTCGGAACCGTACTACACCAGGTCTGGCGTCAGCCAAGGAAGTAATTTAGGACCCCTGGAGTTTATCCTAATGGTAAATGATCTTCCCGAAGCGGTGACGCATTCTGCCTGCTTGCTTTTCGCTGATGATCTCAAGTTAGTGAGAGAGATGGAGGATGAGTCTGACTGTCTTGCATTGCAGGCCGATATAGACAGGGTAGTAGCCTGGAGCAATGTGAACCGGCTTTTCTACAACGTGGCTAAGTGTCAGATCATCTCTTTTAGTCGCAAACGATTGCCGCTTCTGCATCAATACCGAGTGGACGGCACTCCTTTACAGCGTGTAGCAGAAGTAAGGGAGCTGGGTATTAGACTTACTGCAGATTTAACGTTTCGGGAACACATTGTTAACGTCTGTAAGAAGTCATTCAGAAACCTAGGATTCGTGATGCGCCAATCGCAAGGGTTTACGAACATATCCGCCATTCGCGCTCTTTACGAGGCTATTGTAACAAGCCACCTCGAGTGTAATTCAGTCATCTGGAGTCCACATGAGATAAAATATAGGCTCATGCTGGAACGCATTCAAAACAAATTTATTAGGTTAATTTACTTAAAATTGTACGGAGTCTATCCTTTTTATCCTTTAATGTATCCTACTTTGTTCATCTTAGGCATGGTCGGTTATAACCAGCTGGAGGTAAGAAAGGAGTTAGCCCTAGCCACCTATATATTGAAACTATTACGAGGTATGCATTGCAACCCAGGGGTGCTACAGATGGTAAGCCTATCCGTGCCAGACCGATATGTGTGGCGCAGACGGGGCGTTGATCTGTTGGCGGTGCCGCGCGCGCGCACCAACTTGCTGCGGGACGCGCCTCTGACGCGAACTATACGCTATATATATATGTACCTACCAACATTTAGTTATTGTGTAAAATGTGTACTGCACTATCGCAATAGGGTTACCTGCAATGATAGTTGCGAGTTTCATGAAATAAATAAATAAATGTGTGTGGGGGTTGGTGTGATGACGGCCTTACGTTGGTACTATGTTGCATAAAGTTTTCCAAGTTCACAGCTTGAGTGTAGCACTAATGTAGTGAATAAATTTGACAACAATTTAATAAATTCTTTTTGTTGCACTAACCCGTGCTGAGGACAATTTTAAAAACCTACTTCAGTCGGGAGAGCGCTGGCACGGTTAGCCAGAGGTCGCGGGTTCAAGTCCCGGCATGGGTGGAATTTTTAGCCTCTAAATGGGTTTTTAAAACAATTTAATATTTGTTTCGGCACATCTAATTGTATCGACATACCCACAACATTGAAATGTATCCGGGACTCGATGAGCGGCGTCGTAAGCCACGATACAGGCTCGCCTAGTATAGTTTTCGACGTGAACACATAATAATACAATTACACGCTTACCTACTAAGTTCATCCTTATTATTGTTATTATTCTTACGTGATTATCCCGTCTTCTATTGATATTGATGTCCAAGCCGCCTCCACCGCTAAGACAGATTCCGACAGAGTGCGGGGTGCGCAGTACATAGCCCTCCTTCAGATGGCTGGGACGGCCAGCGCGCGGGCCCGGCTGCGGGAGGGCTGTAGAAGACAAGAAGGAGCATTGCATGATAAATAAATGATACTGTATTCAAAATATTTTTTTTTGAGAAAAGAAGCAAAGACGTCGACATAGCCCAGCGGATTAGTAAGTTGAAGTGGCAGCGGGCGGGGCACATGGCACGCAGAACTGATGGCCGGCCGAAAAGTTCTCGAATGAAGACCACATATCGGCAAGCGCCACAGAACAGAATTGTTCTGTGGCAAGCGCACATCGGATAGGACTCGGGCGCCCTTCCGTATTAAATTCGGGCGCTTGCAATGAGAGTCATAGGATGTAGGAATACATTGGTTTCACTTACGTTTCTCCACAACGACTACAGCACTCTCTGGGTTATCAGGATCTTCGAGTTGCTCTACCGTTTGCAGTCCTTTCCATCTGCTCATAGTTCCAGAGGTAAAACGTGCTACTCTGAAACGTAGCGACCGCATTTCTTAAGCATTTATATGCTCTTATGATATTATATGCCCTTCTATATATAGGATGGATATTCTAGCCACTCACCACGCACGAAATAATTTTAATGATTTTTGGAAAAATACCAAGAAATTAAGTCCTAGATCTAGTGTCCCTCTTAATGTTGATGGGGTGACTGAGCCAACTGGAATCGCAAACTTGTTCAGGGAGCACTTTCAGGTGGAACCGCCAACCCAAACAAGTGAGCCTCGGCCGCTGCCGCCGGTGCTGGATGCTGAGATTCGTCCAAAGCCCTTAATAAACATAACAGCGAAGGACGTGTTATCAGTTATTAAAAATATGTCGAAGGGTAAATCTCCAGGACACGACGGACTTAGCGTTGAGCACCTTCGGCATGCCGGGTTCCATCTGCCGCGGATCTTGTCAATGCTCTTCAACTTCTGTTTGAGACATTCATACCTCCCAAGCGAGTGCATGAGAACGGTGGTTGTGCCAATAATCAAGAACCGGGGATTCATCCGACAGAAGCAACTACAGGCCCATTTCATTAGCCACTATTATTGCAAAATTGATGGACAGCCTGCTGGACCGCATAATGTGTGGACATTTGAGGTTGAATGATGCACAATTTGGTTTTCGTTCTGGACTGTCCACTGAAAGTGCAATATTCTGCCTTAAGCATGTTGTCCGTTATTATACCGATTGCCAGACCCCAGTCTACGCCTGCTTTCTGGACTTGTCAAAGGCTTTCGATTTGGTGTCCTATGAGTTGCTCTGGTACAAGATGCGATCGGAAACCACTTTACCGGAGGAATTTATCGCGTTTCTTGATTATTGGTACAACAGCCAAACGAATGTTGTGAAATGGGCGGGAGCAGTTTCTGACGAGTATAGGTTGAAATGTGGTGTGAGACAGGGAGGGTTAACCTCTCCTCGTCTTTTTAACCTGTACGTAAACGAGCTGGTGGAGGAACTCAGTAGCGCCGGAGTTGGTTGTTCCATAGAAGACAAATATATTAACAACATTAGCTACGCCGACGATATGGTGCTGCTGGCTCCCTCCATAAGCGCGTTAAGACGACTGGTAAGCATATGTGAGACATACGCCGGGGCCCATGGTCTCAGGTACAATGTAAAGAAGAGTGAAGTCTTAGTTTTCCAAGCACGCGGTCGAAAGGTCACCACTGTACCACCTGTGTACCTAGACGGAGCTGAGCTGAAGAGAGTTTCGCGATTCAAATACCTGGGTCACTGGGTCTCGGATGACCTCACCGATAGTGAGGATATTGAGAGAGAGCGCAGGGCTCTGGCTGTCAGAAGCAATATGTTGGCTCGTAGATTTGCGAGATGTACAGTGGCCGTTAAGATCACGCTATTTAAGGCTTTCTGTCAGACTTTTTACACGTGCGGTCTATGGGTCACCTATTCACAGAAAGTGATCAGCGCCCTGCGCGTTCTGTACAATAATGCGCTTAGGATGTTGTTGGGGCTGCCGAGGTACTGCAGCGCGTCATCTATGTTTGCTGAGGCCCGCATAGACGGCTTTTATGCAATTATGCGGAAAAGAGCTGCCTCGTTACTCAGCCGGATCCGAGGCAGCACTAACAGCATCCTGAGAGTTATAGCAGGCAGATATGACTGCCCGGTCATGTGGCACATGGAACAATGGCACCTTAATTTAATTGGTTTTAATTTTAATTTAATTTGATTCAGTTTGGCTTGATTTGATTTGATTCAATTTAATTTGATTTATTTTGATTTGCTTTAATTGGATTTGATTTGATGTGATTTAATCTGACTTAATTTAGTTTTATTTGATTTAATTTAGTTGAATTGATATGATTTGGTTTGAATCGATTCGATTTGATTTAATGTGTACATACGAATATTATTACTAACATAGCATAAGTCACGATTGTTACTAATACTATATGGGCATTGCCTGAAATAAATGAATACAATACAATACAATAACATCATTCAAGAGGAGATTAAAAGAGCACTATCTCTCTAACCTGCCATAGATAATAGGTTTATGTACGTATAAGTATATATGTATATGTAGGTATATTATTTTATTATTATTTATTTATGTAGTTATAAATATTTCTCCCTTCCTCCCGTTATCTAAATTTAGACACCGTGTGCTAAGGTTGGCTGGAAGAGATCTCTCTTAGAGATAAGTTCGTCTTTGTAACAATGCTGTGTAATTTATTTTCTAATTTATGATTTGCAATAAAGGATATTATAAGCATTTATTTTTACAGGTAAGTACCTACCTATTTAGTCTGTGTAGTGTATTTATTTTCCGCTTAATGTTGGTTATTTGTTATACAAGAGTGCAAAGTTGCTTTTTAACAGCTTGCTCAATTTTGATGACCGAGCAAGCGAAGGATTCTAAAATTGAATCACGAACGCAACGAGTAATGATATCGGTGTACCTACATGATTATATTCTTTTTGTTGCACTAATCCGTGCTGAGGACAATTTAAAAAAAATATTTAGAGGCTAAAAATTACACCATTCCAATTCCACCGCAAGTGATGTAAATTACTTCAGCCAGATGTCGCTGCCTGTACCTAATACAGAGAAGTTTGTAAATAGGTTCGAAATTTTGCCGATAACTGCACTTGCCCATTATCTCAATTGGGAGAGCGCTGGCACGGTTAGCCAGAGTTCGCGGGTTCAAGTCCCGGCATGGGTGGAATTTTTAGCTTCCAAATATGTTCTTAAAATTGTCCTCAGCACGTATTAGTCACAAAAAAAGAATGTAACACGGTTAAATGATGTTTTGAATTTACAAACTTAGTGCACACGATGTTCTAAATTCAATTTACATTATCCTCTAGCGGATAAAACGGCTTGAAGACCAAAAATACTCTTTCCGAGATGGGGGGATGAAAAGTATTTTAAAGCAGTTTGCTGGGTACAAAACAAAAGTTAACGCCTCAGTTAGGCCAACAACCGTGCAGTGTTTCAATAAAAAGTTCTTTATTAGAGTTGAGCTACTGACCACCATTATTAAAAGAAAAAAGGAAAATAAGGTGTAGAACTCGTACTGTAAGGGTCTCGGACAAACAAATACAAACTCGTGTCGTCGCTAATGGTGTCGTAATCAACTGCCAAAGAGTTAAATTTGCAGCGGCTGTATTAGGAAGGAGCAAGATAAAAAGTACCCAAAACCTGCATGCGTTCATGCAACGACTAATGAAGGTTGACGAAGCGAAAGTGATCTGTCAGGATTGTGGCAAGTGGGATACAGCCGTGAGTTTATGTATGTATGTATGTATATATGTAGGTACAATTAGTGTTCAGGCACTTTCATTGTTGGTACTTACGGCTTAGTCCGTGATGGTTTGTTGATTTTCAAGCCAACGGCTACCTCTGCTTCACTCATCTCAGATTGATCTGTGAAAATAAGGAAATTGCATTGAGATTTTTAAACTTTTGCTTATTTAAAGTGTTTTAGTTTATAGATACAAAAGATTAAAGGGCTTCCAAGTTGTGTATTATTTCAATAACAGAATAAGCAAGTAGGGACAGTCGCCAGCAACCTTTATTTTTTGTATTAAAATGTGAAAATTACTTTGCCAAATTCCGCCAAAATCCCACAAGCACCATGCGGTTAGTTAATGCACCGCCCTCCCCACCACTTTTTCAAGCAGAAGCAAGACACAAACACACCACCACCGAAAACAATACTTGTGTGAAAAAAGGCGTTGCGACGCGTTTCCCCTCTAACACGAGGCATCCTCAGGCTCCGATGGTCAACTGACAACCAACAGCACTCCGTATTTATAGGCAAGGCCAACCCCGCCCCCCGATTAAAAAAGAAACAGTAATTAAAGTAATTAGTAATCAAAGTAATTTTCACATTTAAATGCTGTTATGGATTTCCGCAAAGTAACGCCTGATTCCATACAATTGGTTATTTGACAAAATATCAAATGAGTTACTTTTAAAACGGAATTTTGTATGAAAATACTGGCTTATGACGTCACATTTCAGAGCACTATTTTTATGTTTAATCTATTTAAAAATTGTAATAACTAGCAATTGACTGAAAGAGATACATTTTCCGAGATATTTTTTAATTTTTGTTTTAATTGAGCATAAATGAAATAATTTATTGTTGATGGTGTCAAATACCGAATTAATTTTTTGTTGCAAAGTCGTCCTTAACGTAAGTGATTTGAGTGCATGTATGTAAAGGTTGATCTGCTGTCGAATGCACAATTAGACCAAATAGAGACAAGTGGAAGAGAGCTACTTAATAGTGATAGTCGAACAGTCGTGACTTCATGAGGATACTCATGATCAATCAATCAATATATTTATTTCGATACAAGTCCATAGTCTCACTTGTCACACTTCTCAAATGTCACCAGTGGCCATTTTAACTGAACGTTGTATGAAGAATTTTAGTTTAAGCCACACTTAAGATTAAAGTTGTGCAAGTTGCCCTGAAATTTGATAAAGTAACGTTTCTACTAAAATTGTGAATTTTGGTAACAAACCTCAATCGAGAACTACGGGGTGATAGGTATCTCTCGAGAATTTGGCCCCTCTATAAATCTATTTCAACAGCTCTTGAAAGACGTCCACTTTTGGGAATACCTCTTCTCACTGGCACACCAACCTCGCCGTTCTCCTACCGATGTAGTCGATTGTTCGCATTGGTGAGTTGGAAATGAACGCGGTTGTAGAGAAGCCGGCGATTAGGACCCAATTTGCTTACCTCATGGGGGCATGAATATAGAAAAAATACTGCTTGTTATGAATTTAACTGTTGATTATGAGTTTGAGGAAACATTTTTTTTTAAAAGGTTGTTATTTAATTGGCATTTTTGCTTTAGGGCTTCTTTTTTTTATGGCACCCCTACGAGGTAGTGATTGTTTTCTCTGTGCCCCTACGATCTCTTGACCTTGATCCTTTTTTCTTTTTAATCTGTGATCTTGATGTGACTCTTGATACTTTGTCCCACAGAAAAAAAAGACAAGTCATTTAACTTTGTCCTGTGACTTTGTCTTTTTAATCTGTGCTTGTGACATGTTTATGACATTGGCATTGTTATAGGTATAACATTTAATGAGTTTCTAAATGAATTGATGACCCTCCTTACAACCGTTGGTACTGTAGTATTTTGCCAGGAAATAGTTTGCAAGTTATACGATTCACATATTAGAATTTTCAAAACATAGTTCTGTATACTGCGTTCCACAAGTCGAACTCCTAAGGAACAACTACTGGCATCCCATTGGTCAATGCGCGCGGCTAGAGATAAGCGAAACAATAAGTGAAGACTGTCCGCTTCATAGGGTAGTTTTACATGCTGGAGCTCAGCAACTATGCATTATTTATTATTTTTAATAAAAACAACTTTGTCGTAGAATATTAGTTTTAACATGAGTGAACATGAGTTTATTTTTTCTAATAAAACGCTATTTCTTTCTCTTGTGGCGTTTTAAAATCCTAATGACGTTCTACAAAAATTTGTTACATCAAAAATTTTGGTATCTTCATTAACTTTTTACTGAATTTTATGTAAAGTGGGATTCTCGTTATTGAAAAAAAATAAACGAACTTTTCTTCTAAGGGCACATTTTGTAAACTCATTAATCTTCTGCTCTGCTGTAGGCCTTGGTCGCTTTTTCCTTGTAGATGAAGGTTTTCTGCATTATCACTCATTTCACTGACAATACATAACATCGACTTCCAGTGATTGACCAATTCTTTGTTAGAAGTTTTCAGGGACACGAATTTCTTAAAGCGTTATGTATATTCTAAATAACAGTTTATTCTGTTGATGAAAAAGGTCGTTTTTACGTTTTCTTACTTCTAATTTTCAATATCCGACTTAATTCATATATACTCTAGCTATCTAGCTATGAACGTACTGAGAACAATGCGTCATGTAAAACGATCTTAAGAAATGCAATGGCTATTGAAGGTCACGTGAATTAACCATTGGGCACACATGGGCAATTTTCTTTGGGAGCTTCTTTCGTGAAATGGAGTATAGCATACATCAACCTTCAAAAATAGTTGGGTAGCATATGACAAATACGGTTAACCTTACAAAAATAAAAAAATTCGAAAATATTGCTAGCCATTAATGCTAGTGTAAACATAAAGTGTCATTTCGACGATTTACTAAGTACTGTATAGTGACTATAAGTAAAAAAACTCTGTCATTTAAGTTAAAACGTGTTTTAAAAATAATCAATGTGGAGTTCCTTTGTTAGTTTCTTCTCCAGATAATATACTAATTCAGAAACTAAACATTTTGCAGTTCATTAAGTAAATATAGTTAAAAAAACCTCGATTTCAAAAATGTTAACTTTGACCGACCGCAGACTGTACATGGTCAGTTGGTAGGATTGCATAATAACGGTAGTTTTTAATTACACCCGAATCGCGAATACTTCGTATTTTAAAACGAAATTAATACTTTCGAGAGAAAGATTCGAATAGCGGTCTGATTGGTTGTTCCTTTCACAATTCTTTAATTAAAGAATCAGATTCGTTACGGTTTCAATTGCAAAACATGAATAATGCCGGACGTCATTTCTTGAAGTTATTAATAACTCAATTCATAAAATAATTGATGCAATTTTAAAGACAAATTGATCTCTTTGTAATTTAAATTTTACGTAGGTTGTCTATTCCCTGGCGTCTCTTGCGTTTAAATTTGAGTTTAACCCAATTTGAAGAAAGTTTTCTAAAAGGTGAGTTAGTTAAATTATTTTCGCTCCGCTAATTGAAATAAAATAAATAAATAAATAATAATAAATTGTTTATTTTCACTAACAGATCTGAAAATATTTTACCGTTCGTTTAAAATGAATTCATCATCATTATCAGCCCTTTGACGCCCACTGCAGGACATGTGCTTCCCTCGTGGTTTTCATAACCATGAGGTATTTTGCCATAATCGCCACGCTTGGCAGGCGGGTTGGAGATCGCAGTATACGGTTGGAATCTCAGAAAGACGCTGCTGTCCGTCTCCTGGTAATTGATTTCCTTAGTCGCCTTCTACGACATCCACGGAAGGAAATGGAGTGACGCTATTCTTAATCCGGCGCCACACGGAATAAATTAGGCTAGCATAATAACCAGTTTTGCCTAGACTATAAGTGACGTTAATGTATCCTGTATCTTAGGCGTATTTTCAATAATAAATTCAGAATGTTCGTAACACACAATAAGTAGCCGAAATTAGATGGATATAGACCCGGAACTCATCAAATAAACTTTTCCATACATTTTAATGCCGCAGGTAACTGATGAGATATTACAGAATATCGGATATATTTTTTGAAGTTATCTCAAAGTAAAAGTTGTTCGATTCGAGTTGTTGTCGAAAAGAGTTGTTACCATAGCACAGAGTATACTAGTTTGGGACCAGGTCAAGTGATTGTATTGTGTGGAAGTTATTATTATATTGACGAGTAGACCTCTTATACTATTTGAGTGGTTTGAAAGCCGTGGTTATGTAATCAATAATTCAATAATATACCATATATTTAGACTAAAGTATGACTTTTAAAAATTTAGTAAAATAAAAATAAATTCAAAAAGTTCGCGACCGTTTAGCACAGCCTCTCCGTGTACCAGAACAACAGAACAATGACCCGCAAGACTCGTCTTTTTTCTTTTTAATCTGTGCGCGGACCCACGGCTAGGGTTGCCAACTTTTTTTCTAACAAATATAGTATTTTCGATGCTGTTACCTCTAAAAATATAGAAGATTCAAAGTAATGGTAAAAAATAGTACAAAATAGCGGCAGTCGCGCCGCGCGATTCACGGACTTAAACTTGAAGAGCGAGCTTTAGAAAAAGATTAAGCTTGGGTTCCGCTTTCCGCAAAATATAGTAGTTTCGCCTACTATATATTTTTTTTTAGAAATAGTAGGATACTATATAGTAGGGTTGGCAACCCTGCCCGTGGCACGCATGCATCGCTCTGGCAGGCTACTAATGGGTCTCATAGATTAGACGTTAAAAGATGTTAAATATTTTTGGAAGTGCCTTTAAAAACAACAAAATAGCGTATCGACAGTTTCTGTAAAAGCACGTTAATTTTGTAAAGGCTTTCAAGCCACCCAAAGTTCATGGGGCATATTAAACGGGTCCAATCGCGATTATTTATTAGGTAAAATACTGTACTCGCCACTTCCGTCTACCCGTGACCACGGCAGCTGCAACGTTGCCGAAACGTCGGGAATTAAGCTACTTAATTAAATTTTACCTAATAAATAATCGCGATTGGACCCGTTTAATATATGTATAAGGTCGCCCAACGAGCAATGGAGAGAGCTATCTTAGGAGTTTCACTGTGTGATCAAATCAGGAATGAGGAGATCCGCAGAAGAACCCGAGTTACTGATATAGCTCGAAGAATTGCTCAGTTGAAGTGCCAGTGGGCGGGGCACATAGCTCGGAGAACAGATGGCCGTTGTTGGTACGAAGTTAACCGCGACAGCTAGTAGTATAAATGTGAAAGTTTGTGAAGATGTTCGGATGCTTGTGACTCAATAATTATAGTTTGAGTAAATAGATAGCTTGAGTCTCGGGGAAGGACATAGGATAGTTTTCATCCCGGAAATTACTCATTCCATGCGGACGAAGTCGCAGATCAAAGCTAGTAAATAATAATATAATAACTTCCACACAACATACCCCCAAAAAATCATTACAAAAATCTCTCTCAGTCCCTTACAGAAGAACTCACCAATTCCACATATATGCCAACTTTACAATAAACTTAGTAGCATCCTAGAGGTGCACTTTGACATTGCACAAAATTGTCGGAAAAATATATTTAATAATTTTATTTCAAGCACTTAATTAACATTACTATACTGTAGTTACTTATTATTAAGATCTAGCTGTAGGTACTTAACTACTTTTGTCATGCATGCCGAGTTTATCTATAATTAGTTATACATCTAGTTCAACACAACCTCATGTATTCTGTTAGTATGTGAGGATGTATATACTGTTGATAAACCCAATTAATAACAATAATAATAATTTATTTGCCTCGAACAACAAGATTCATATTTGGTTAGTACATTTCAAAAGTTATATTTATGTTAGTAGCATTTTAGGACAATGAACATATCTTAAAATCTTAAATATATAAAATAAGACACTGACTGATTGGTGACTGACTGACTGATTGACTGACTGACGTATCAACGCAATGCCCAAACCGTTAGGTCTAGAGACTCCAAATTTGACACTTAGGTTCCTTATGAGGTCCAGGGGTGCACTAAGAAATGACTTTCAAAACTCACCCCCTAATGGGGTGAAACGAGGGTCCAAAGTTTGTATGGAGAAACAAGATTAGTAAGACCATTTCATTCGAGTAAATAAATCATCATCAGCCATTTTACGCCCACTGCAGGACATAGGCCTCCCTCATGGTTTTCCCGAACCATGAAGGGTTTCGCCATAATCGCCACGCTTGGCAGGCGGGTTGGCACTCGCAGTATGCGGTTGGAATCTCAGGAAGACGCTGCTGCCCGTCTCCTGGTAATTGATTTCCTTAGTTGCCTCCTCCTACGAGTAAATAAATAAATAAGCGTCATCAACTTGTCCTGCCCTTCTACCACGTTACTTTCTCACTCTATCGGGTTAACCAGTTTGACGACTCCAAAATGTCAAAATATGTATGTTTTTGACAGTTTGGAGTAGGTTAAATACAGTGGAGGACTTACGCAGTAGCGCCCCGAGTCTCAAACTAGAAAATAAATAATTTATCAATCAAAATTCTAAAGATGATGATGATGGTGATGTAAATTGCTTCAGCCAGATGTCGCTGTCCGTAATACAGAGAAGTTTGTTAAGAGGCTTGAAATTTTGCTTATGCCTGCACTTGCCCATTAGCTCAGTTGGGAGAGCGCTGGCACGATTATCCAGAGGTCGCGGGTTCAAGTCCCGGCATGGGTGGAATTTTTAGCCTCTAAATAGGTTTTAAAAATTGTAAAACTACTGTTTCTTAGAAATTGTACTCTCTTCTAAAATAAAGCAGTTTCTTTTATTATTTGAAAATCTCGTGTTAAATTTTCTTCTCAAATGTGTCAAATATAGTGAATAATAAAATCCAAATAAAACCTGCTTCACGGTGTACCGAGTTTTATTGCCTTATTTTCGAGCACTGAAACTAGAAACTTGTGAATTACTTGCCTAAAGCTTTAAACCAGGGCCGTCAACAATATTTAAATTAGACTTTACACGTTAAAACACGTTTACAAGTTGATTGGACAGAGGTTTAAAAAAAAAAAAAAAAATCAATGAAAATGTATTTATTATCGGTTCAGGATTGCAGAAACCATAAGTTCATATTCATACTCATATTCTTTACTGCTGAATCACGTGCACGTTTACTAAACTAAATTGGGTGAATGGTGTACCTATCTCATATTTTCGTTAAATAAATGCCTGACAACGCAACAGTGGTGATCCTGTTTTAGATAGATAGATAGATAGAATATTCTTTATTGTATGTAAATTCAGAAAAACCGGCCATTTGCGAGTCGGACTCGCACACGAAGGGTTCCGTACCATTTATCTATAGATAGATAGATAGAATATTCTTTATTGTATGTACACCAGGAACATTAGACAAAAAGATCGAGAAAAAACGGCAAAAAATCTCGCTTCTTGTATGGGTATAAATATTTATTTTATTTTAATTCTTTTTGTTTGAATCGACCATAGAACTAAATATTCTGTGAACATTTCAAGCGTCTACCTATTGCCGTTATTGATCTTGAGCAAAAAACGGCAAAAAAATACGTTTGTTGTATGGGAGCCCCCCCTTAAATATTTATTTTATTTCGTTTTAGTATTTGTTGTCATAGCGGCAACATTTCATCGGCAAAATTTCCACTGCCAAGCTATCACGGTTCATGAGATACAGGCTGGTGTCAGACTGACAGGCCGATAGACAGACAGACGGACAGTGAAGTCTTAGTAATGGGCCCCGTTTGGTACCCTTCGGGTACGGAACCCTAAGAAAAACGACTGTCTGACGAATTATACAATAAAAATCAAAGATAAATTATTTCTTTGCAAGAAGATGAGTGTGTAGTGTGTGTTTGGAAAAGGATACCCGTCCAATACCAGCTACACCAATGTTTCGCATTCTTAAGAACATACCCTAGAGTCTAATACACACACAGTTTATCAATAGAATGATATAAACACGATAATATCTGTTATTTGTCTCTATTTGGTAGTCTACTGAGGAATGTGCTATACATCATCATCATCATCAGCCATTCGACGCCCACTGCAGGACATAGGCCTCCTTCGTGGTTTTCATAACTATGAGGGGTTTTGCCATAATCGCCACGCTTGACAGGCGGGTTGGCGACCTCATTTCAATTGTATAACCCGCGTAAATTAAATAGGCATTTCTCGGAAAGAAGACTGGGGTATTATGCAGAATATTATGGGAACGCTGAATTAAAATCTGAAATTAAAACCACAAACGTATCTCTTGATATGCTAATCAATACGAATTATTAAAATAGGTTTCACTTTCATACAAGGTATTAATTTCCGACGTCTTTTTAGGTTTGTTTCACAGATTAAAAGACAAATTTTCTGCAATAACTGTTAGAGCAGTTTTTTAGATTACGTCAATACGTACAGGGGGGGGGGGGGGGGGGGTGTGCAAGCTAATGTCGAAATCGCTTCGGTCAGTCAGAGGTAGGTTACGTACATTAAAACAGTAAACGTTATTGGAACAGCAAACCAAGCTAGCTTTTCAGCACACAAAAAATAAAAAACTGGCCAAGTGCGTGTCGGGCCACGCGCAATGTAGGGTTCCGTAGAAAGAGGGTTTTTTATCTGCTTTACAGAAGTAACAACTTCATCGAAGTCATTTTAATGGATTTTATACGAACGCCCTACGTGGACAAAAATTTCGGTTTTAAGCTTAATATTTCGCAAACGGAACCCCAACTTTCAGCCCTCTATCTTGAACTGTCACAGAGATACTGTCAAAAATGTGTTTTTGAAACATTTTTTTTCAAACTCGTGTATCTCCTAACCCATAGCAGCTAAAGCATCGAAACAAAATCACAGCTACGTAGTTTGAGCGGGTGTATATCCTATAATTTTATTGATATTTTCTACATGAAAAATAAGAAGAAGAAGAAGAAAAAACATTTATTATAAAAACAGTGCACACGCCACAATAACAAAACAAAAAAACAACAAAGAAAATATTTCAACCGAAATGTTATAAAAAAGAAAGGAAAACGAATGATCACAGCGTGTCACTGCTGCTATAAATGGCAACTGACTCAGCAGTATGCTGAGGGTCAAGCCTTCAGCGCTGATTTTCAGTCAGTGCCAGGAGTTTCCCCGCGAGCGTCACATACCGCGGTGTGGTACAACTATGTAATACAGAATAATAATTATATACAATTATGTATACAGTATGAAACATATACTTAAATTGTTTTTTTAAGTCACTGAATAAACTACGATATACTCAAATAAAATCATACACAAATGAATAAAAGTATATAACCAGCTTAAAGCATGTTTAAAAATTATGAATGTAATTAAATTTATATAAAATAAAAGAAATAAATGTCAATTTATTTTTGACAGCTCTTTTCAACGGTGTTTTTAAGTACAACTATAAAAAAAATCACATAACTTGCTTTTAGTATTAGCTACTAGCATACGAAAAATCAATTGATTATATTTGGTGCAACATACTGAGCAGCGTCTTCCTGAGATTCCAACCGCATACTGCGATCACCAACCCGTCTGCCAAGCGTGGCGAAACCCCTCATGGTTGTGTAAACCGCGAAGGAGGCCTATGTCCTGCAGTGGGTGCCAAATGGCTGATGATGAACAACTATGCATATTAGAGACTCACCTCTCAGGTTTTACCCACATTTTACGTCCAGTTCCACGTATCCTAGAGTGGGGCCAGAAGCAATGTATGTGCCTGTATGTAAATGTTTATGTCTTTACCTACCGGTAGGGGAGAAAGGTACTACTTACAACATTTAGATGTAAGTAGTACCTACTTAAGTTCTACCAAACAATGACGATAAAACACTAGACAACGAAATCTATATATGTATATAAAACAACTAGCTATTGCCCGCAACTACGTTCGCCTGGAAATTTTGATGTGAGAAAGTAGCCGCCATTTCGGAATCACTTCGTCACTATCTTAACTCCACAGCTGTCGTGGTCTCCGTGGACTTGTGCAACAGTGCAAATAAGAGCCTCATATTCGCAAAATCTTCTGCTGCAGATAGATATAAAATCTTTTAGAGCTACTTTACATTACTAAGTAAAAGCTTTGTACAGGGGGCGATGTAAAATAGTAGAGACCTCGTCGTATGTTGCTCTTTTATCAAAAGGTCTACCAGCATAAAACGGATGACATTGACTGACTTGGCCGTCCTTGGTCCTGTTGCGGGGATATTTACACGCGTCACCTCAAGCTGAGTGTCAAAGGTTAAATTTTCAGGATTTTGAAGAGAAGTGACACTTTATTTTTATTATTTTTCAAGAATCAAGAATATTTATTGTGAGCTTAGACATGGGTTACACATTTAGCAGTAACAGTTGCTATTAATTTCAAACAGAATCACCAGGTCTTACCTTAACAGGTGTACTCACATTCATCCATCCTTCACGTAGGTATTATTTTTTATATGGTGGAAAGAGTAACATGTCAGAATTATAACAACATTTTTACTTATTTGATACACAAATAAAGTATCATTATTACAAGAGCTGGTTAATTAGGGTATCTAAACGGGCCAGTGAGCTATAAAAATGCTGTGATAGGTGTTTAAATACAAAAGGCCCGACAAATAACTTTGATTCATATGGTCGTAGGTATTTGGAGTCTCATCAGTGGGGGACGCAAGTTGTGACTTAGAAATCTTCGGATTTATAGTTCTAGTTAGACCTGAGATTTCTGCACTTAAACCTCATTTCCGCAAGTTGCGCCATTACGCAGCATGCGCTAAGGAATGTAAATACCTCAGACACTAGGGTTTCCTTACGATGTTTTCCTTCACAGCTCCGATAGCGAGGGAAATCCTTTGGCTCAGATATGAACCAGAGCGAACGTCCATGCCACGGTCCCTCAGTCGGTGGCCCGGCTCCCGAATGAAAGCTCTGCCCTGAGTCCTCAATAGGTACACCAGTGGTTTCGGTAGCCAGCGGCACAAAAATATAAGTATTCATTACTTTCATTATTCGTTACTTTCTTACTTACTTACGCATCTGCGGGCCTACTTACGTCGCACAATATGTGGCTGAATAATGCAGAAGGTCCCCGAAGTAATCCCAGCCGTGCACCGGGCGATGCGGTAAATATTTTATAAGACAACTCATTAAGGAGCCGCCAGTACCCGCTCGACCTTTAATTAAGTACCTTGGACCTGATTGCTGGTGCAGTATTAATTTTGGACGGGTCGGGAACTAGTTTTTGGTTTACGAACCAGGTAGATAAATAGATAGATGGAATATTATTTATTGTATGTGCACCAGGAATTACTTATGAGAATTAAACTAAAATATAGTACATTAAATTGGCGGCCTCATAACCAAAAGTAATTTCTTTCAAACAACCATTGATGGAAAAAAAAATTGAGAAGCTAAATGACGGGTAGTCGGTGCAACTAAACGAATTTCTTTATTTAATACACATACATAAAAGGTACATAAATATGAAATAAGTATAGAATAAACATACATAAATAGAAATTGTCATATGGAGGGAGGAAATGAACGAAATATATACCTACAAAGAGGTACCCCCTCTAGTCTATTACTCTTGACGCTAAGTTCAAATCGAAAGTCAGTAATAACGACTTAGTAAAGGTTTTAATAATTATACGTTGTTGCACACGAAACACTGAACAGGACATTACATAAGAGATAGCATGTGCAAAATTGAGCTTATCTTTGTAAGAGATTGCGTCGAGCAAACCTTGGAGACTCAAAACAGCGGTAAAAAACGGGTCCAAATACGTGTACAAAATAAAGTAAATAAACAACGTTTTATTTGTAAGAAATAGCAGTAAAGTTATTGAAACTTCAGAGCGCATCGGAAACTGAAAGCATATTTTAGCTGAATTAATAAATTGAGTGCATACTCAATTGTAACGCAAGTTGCATAAATTGGCGTCGAGAGTTGAGGGGCTGGCCCCTTATGGATCTGCACTCTTATTTTTACTAGAAGAAAAGAAAATTGCGGAAATTCTTAATTTGAAAAAGAAAAGTCACTACCGTGAAGGCTTTTTTCTTCTCAATTCTATAATCCTAAATATATCGAGCGAATGTGAATGGAAGGGCCGGTAAGGGACGACCCAGACGGACATACTTCGACCAAATAGGGGATGTATTAGCAAAGGGCAAGATAAAAAGTACCCGAAACTGGCGTGCGTGTATGCAACAACTAATGAATGTTGAGGAAGCGAAAGTGATCTGTCAGGATTGTAGCAAGTGGCAGTCCCTGGTCTCTGCCTACCCCTCTAGGATACAGGCGTGAGTTTATGTTATGTTATGTTGTCCTATAATTCTCCTGAAAGTAAATATATAGATACAGAACACTTCATTGCCCAACCAGGTGAAAGAAACATTCACTACCTTAAAGTGAATGATAGTGAATTTTTGCTTTCACAATGAGAACTGCCCATCTAGTTCAAGATTTTTCGTCTTAGGTTCTATGTCCTAGTTCCTAAATATCACAATCTCCACGATAATATAGTCATTTATTTAGTGCAAAGAAAAAGGCGACACAATATCTGAACGTTCACAAGCTTCGTCGTAAAAAGCAACAAACACAGAACATAAAACTAAAATACTGTATTAATCAAAAACTTCATAATGTACGTAACTTAAAACAATATAAAAATATGTGTGAAAAAGGTTACAACATGGTCGCCGGAGGTCGTGGGTTTGATTCCCACCGGGGCCGCAGTATATATGTACAAATGGCCTCAATCTGGGTGTATTTCCATGTTTGTGATGTAATTGCCTGGTTACCATAGCACAGGGTATCCTAGGCTACAAAAAATAATATTGATTGTTTGGTAACATTTACCTGGAACAAACTGTACAGCCCTCAAGAACGTATGTTTGCGTGCGGCACCCGTTATCGCGCGGCTGCGTCCCAGCGGGAGCAATCTCCTTTCACATACTGCGAGTTGAAATTAATCCTCGACTCAACGAGTTGAAGGTATTATAAGCGGGGTTATGCGGGAGAGAACCAGCGCTGAAGGTAAACGTCTTGTTATTTTTATTTTTTTCATTTCCACACAACACAATCACTTGTCCTGATCCCAAACTAGGATACTCTGTGCTATGATAACCTGGGCAAGGACTTAGTACAAATTAAGTACGGAGGCTTCCAATAGGAATCAAACCCACGCGTTTCCATTTCCATATTTGCATGATTACTATAGTAAAGGGTATCCTAGTTCAGGACCAGGACAAATTATTGTGTTGAAGTTATTATCTTTAACTCAAGAACCGCTGGATCTATTCTTATGATTTTTGATTTGTTGGATTTGATTCCACCCCTATTAGCATGATAAATATAGAAACAATCAAAAATTTCACAAAAAAGTTATTGATTCTCAGGCGGTATCAAGTTCGGGCCAATTATTATTAAATAAATTAGAGGTATCTAATAAAGAAAAAATAAAGACATTTATTGGGACAAATTAACACATCACAAGAAAAAAAGGCATAACAAGTAACATAAACAAGTACAAAGGAAAAGCAATCAGTTATAATCAATTAACATTCCAAAATGAAAGTAATACAACCGAAATAGTAATGATGACGATGAATTACTTTTTTATAGTCAGTTAACATTCCAAAACTCAAATCATACATTAAAAATAATAATGTCAATTCGGTGCAATGATCGCTGAACAGAATTTATAATAAATATAACCTAACATAACATATACTCACGCCTGTATCCCGGTGGGGTAGACAGAGACCAGGGTTGCGTTGTCGACTGAAAGAGGACCTAGTGACTAGAATTGAGAAAGAAATGTTACGTTTGTTTGAACGAATGAAGAGGATTAGGGAAGAAAGAATATATGGAATGTAGGTGGAAGGGCCGGTAAGGGACGTCCAAATAGGGGATGCATTAGCGAAGGGCAAGATAAAAAGTACTCGATACCGGCGAGCATGCAACAGCTAACAAATGTTCAATTTATAATAAAAGTTGATATTCTGCATAGTGTTCCTTGGCATAAACCCGTCCCAAACACTCGTCGGTAAACGACCGCAGAAGCGACATAATTTATTAAAGAAAAACATTCGCAGTTTGCATCCAGCTCTCATGCTCTCGTTGGGAAAAAAACTCATTATGGTTTCCTAGATTATTAAAGTCGATTGCGAGTAGAGACGTATTGGTGAAGCGGAGATCGTTCGAATATTATAATTATAATACAATCCCCATATATACACTACCTAGATAGATAGATAGATAGAGAACACTTTATTTCGAAGCCAGAAGAAATAATTACAAATGATTTCTCACTATATTCTTTTTGTTGCACTAACCTGTGCTGAGGACAATCGCTGTCAGTACGTAATACAGAGAAGTTTGTGAGGAGGCTCGAAATTTCACTGTGATGTTATGATAGATAAGTATTTTTATTATTTAAAACATACATTACAATCAACTTCATTAACATCAAACTCGGAAGCGAGAGAACCAGGTTCGATTAAGTTACGGACATCTGCGAATTTGTTGTAGCAACGTCACACGCTAACGACAAAGGAAAACATCGTGGGGAAACCCGTGGATTGGTAGGCTCCACACTTATTGACTTGTCTTTCCTGTGGGCTAGGCCGACTAAGCTGTCAGGATGGTATAGGTGCTGGGCAAGCCTACTCCATCTAAAAACACAATGTCTCAGGCACTGCAGCGTCTGAGTGGTCCCTTCACCCCTCTATGTAGTGTGAGTGAAGGCGCCACTGGACGCTGTACCAATTATCTCATTACGTAGATGCAAAGTTCAACGTTAAGAGTGTACAATGTATACGGTACATGTGTGAGTTGTTTGGGTTGAGTTCAATGTGTGGTGTGTGAGGGAGGATGAATAGTGTGTAACAGGCCCTACGAATTTGGTTTGTTGGATTACGTTTTTTAAAGTATAATTTAAATTGGATGGAAGTCTACCACTCGAGTATCAACCGCTCTGAACACAAAAATAACACAAGGTTGTGAAAGTAACAAGTCTAAGATAGTTTAGCATCAAACAACTCCTGAGGCGCTTCCGTGTGGCGTCGGATTAAGAATAGCATCACTCCATTACCTTCCGTGGATGTCATAGAAGGCGACTAAGGAAATGCATTACCAGGAGACGGGCAGCAGCGTTTTCCTGAGATTCCAGCCGCATACTGCGATCGCCAACCCGCCTGCCAAGCGTGGCGATTATGGCAAAACCCCTCATGGTTAAGAAAACCGTGAGGGAGGCCTATGTCCTGCAGTGGGCGTCAAATGGCTGATGATGAACACCTGAGAGCTTAGTAAAACTCATTAAAACGTCAGCTTTCATATTCATAAGCAGCCTATATGCGTCCCACTGCAGGGCACAGGCCTTCTCTCAGAGAGAGAGAGTATGGGCTTAATCACCAAGCGTGCCCACCGCGGATTGGCGATTTCAAGCGCTGAGGTATGTGAATAGCTCAGATACCCAGGTTTCCTCACGATGTTTTCCTTCCCCGTTAGCGAGTGGCATTGCTACTATAACTTCACAAATGTACATAACTTAGAAAGAAAAGTCACATGCCCGCACTGGGAATCGAACCTGGGTCTCCCGCTTCCGAGTCCAATGTTCTACCCACTAGGCTACCACCGCTTCAGCTTTCATCTTCAGCTTTGGCTTTGATAAATTCAATCTAAAGAAGGCTGTATATTCTTGCTAATGGCGCAGCCTATCCCAGCTTGAACGTTAAAGCAAACTAGTTAGAAAGTTTATGTCAAAGAGTTGAATATGTTTGTAAGTTTGCCGGGCCAGGGTTTTGACTTTATAAATGTTTTGCTACGAGATTGGCTTCGTGAGTCGGTAACTTTAACCTCATGAATAGTATTTATGGTACCCATGTACGGGGAGTGTAGTCGCTTCAACGTGACTGAACCTATTACTTTTAAGCAAATGTGGTGGTACAATAAGTTTGAATTACGGACTTTTTATACGTTGATTTTAATATGATAAGTAGCGGCTGGATGAGGATGGCTGAGGACAGAAGTGGCGTGCCTTAGAGGACTCTCTAAGGTCCAAGTATGGGCAAGTAATTATTTAAATAAAAAATGACTTCAAAACTACAGCACTAAAATGTTACAAATAATTTAAAACAATATCTTTACCCTTTGTTGGGCCCAACACTGAGGCCAATGACCGAAGCTCAAGATAATCATCAACATATCCTGGTCCCAAACTAGGATATCCTGAGCTATGGTAACAGGCAAGGACATAAAAATACAACCAAAATGAGGCCATTTCTATAAATCAAGTACGGTGACCTAGTGAGAATCGAACCCACGACCTCTGTTTTAGAAGAGTAACAATGTAATAAATTCTTTCATTTGTAACGGCGTCAACCATTTTACACCATTTTCATTTTGTTCTACAATTTTTAAACACAAAATTTAAACCTTACCAGTCTTACCCGCCCTTCCACGCACATTCGCTCGATATATTTATTTCGTCAATTCTTCATTCATCCTCTCCTTATGACCAAACAAACGTAATATTCCTTTCTCAATTCTAGCCACTACAGAATACTACAATGTAAATCAGCAGTGAACTTAATTCGAAGAGGAAGGCGAGTCTTTCAAAGTCAAAGGGTTTTCGGTCGGACCCCTGCTAATGATGGACAGTCAGACAAGACTAATAATTAAAATAGTGCACAGAGAATGGCTGATACAGAGGCGGAAAGCTGTAAGCTTCTCTTTGATGGACGGATGCGTTGTTGCCTTTTTTAGAGGCTTCATTTTTTATTCTTTGTGTTGAGATTTAAGTCGCGTTTTAGGGCTCCGTTGTAAAGCTATTGTTGTGGAGTTGTTTTTACTAGATAGAGGTTTTATGGTTAACTTGTTAAAGCAATGTGCGATACTTCAAGTGGTCATGAATCAACATAGATAGATAACACTTTATTGCACAACCAGAAAAAAAAAGAAGAACAATTGTAATTCTTTACGTCAAAGTAAACTATCCAATATTTAGTAAATTAAACAAAATTACTAAGCTGTACATTTTGTTACCTACTTATTACAATTAAGTATCAATTATAAGAAAAATAATAACTTCCATAAAACACAATCACTTATCCTGGTCCTAAACTAGGATACCCTGCGCTATGGTAACCAGACAAGGATATCACAAACATGGAAACACACCCAGACAAATGCTAAAAAAACTCTTTAATACAAACATAGTTTCGGACGTCCATAATGGAGTGCTGGTCCCAACACTGATGTATGGTAGCGAGACTTGGGTATGGCAAAAGAAGCAAGAAAGTAGGATAAATGCAGTAGAAATGAGGTCCCTGAGAAGTATATCTGGTGTTACTTTGAATGACAGGATACGCAATAGTTTGATTAGAGAACGTTGTGGACTGAAAGAGGATGTAGTGACTAGAATTGAGAAAGGAATGTTGCGTTAGCTTGTACATGTCGAGAGGGTGAAGGAAGAAAGATTGTCGAAACAAATCGTCGGCTTATTGCAAGAAGTCATTTACTGCAAAAACTCACTAACCGCTTTTTTTTAACGTATGGACATATAGATGTATTGAACAATGATACAATAGTGGTGTTTTAATATCAGGCATTATTTTAACGATGTTATATGGAATAAGGAAGGGAAAATACAACCATTAACTAACACGAACTAAAAAGTCGTTTTTCTCCCAATAGTGAATATATCGGTTAATGAGTTCTTGCAATAAGCTGACGAAATATATCGAGCAATTATTATTGTGGGTGGAAAAGCCAGTAAGAGACGTCTCAGGTGGACATACTTCGACCAAATAGGGGATGCGTGCATGCAACCACTAATGAATATTGCGGAACGGAAAGTGATCTGTCAGGATCGTGGCAAGTGGCAGTCCCCGGTCTCTGCCTACTCCTCTGGGATACAGGCGTGAGTGTATGTATGTAGTATCGGACGTCATACATACGAGGGAAACAGATTATTCTCAGAATAAAATATTACCTATACATGTACAAGTATATGCAGTCAAAATCTTAGGACAGATAGATGAATTATTTATTTGCATCTACACACCCACATTATACAGTAGCAAGAAAAGCAAACAGCATATAAGAGAACCAGGGAGCTGACCGGTGTTTCAAAAGACATTCACTCTTTCATTTTTACCTATAAACTTCTTACGTACAAACATAGATCGGGTGTTTTTTAGGGTTTCGTACCCGAAGCGTGCCAAACGAGACCCTATTACTAAGACTTCACTGTCCGTCTGTCTGTCTGGCTGTCTGTCACCAGGCTGTATCTCGTTTTTTCTCGATGCATAATCAGCCTATATGCGTCCCACTGCAGGGCACAGGCCTTCTCTCAAGGAGAGAGTATGGGCTTAATCACCACGCGTGCCCACCGCGGATTGGCGATTTCAAGCGCTGAGGTATGTGAATAGCTCAGACACTCAGGTTTCCTCACGATGTTTTCCTTCACCGTTAGCGTGTGGTATTGCTACTATAACTTCACAATGTACATAACTTAGAAAACCAAGTCATAGGTACATGCCCGCACTTGGGATCGAACCTGGGTCTCTCGCTTCCGAGTCCGATGTTCTACCCACTAGGCTACCAATGCTTTTCTCGATCTCTCTGTCTAATGTTGTATAGATAATGGAGACTTCGTGTGCGAGCACAACTCGCACTTGGCCGGTTTTTCAATACGATCTTAATGGCAGAGTGTGTAACTGTCCCCTCTGAATCTATTTCCTGCTCTACGTCTAAGTGCGGGCTAATGAGGCTGTATAAGGGACAAACAAACGACAATCGGTACTGTCTAAGCCTCGCTGTCTACAAAGGGAATTACTAACCAATATACAGTCAAACCGTCGGTTTCCGAAAATTTTACCAAGTATTATTAAGTGTTAATAAAGCATACTTAAGTACTTCATTGGTGAAATTGCTAGTTTGAAAAAAAAAATTATTTGTTAAACTATATTTTTTTATCTTGATCTGGGGCGCTATTGCGTAAGTCCTCCACTGTATGGACTAGTCTGATTTAGCCTACTCTGGACTGTCAAATACATACATATTTTGACACCTGGGCGTCGTCACAATGGCTAACCCTATAAATGGATAGTTACCTGATAGAAGAAACGATCGTTTAACTTCGGCTTTCACAAAAGAAGTTTAATAGTAGATTGTACAACAAGTGCATAAAACGCACCATTTTACTCGAGACGTTTATCCATCCGAGCGAGCTTGCGAGCGAGGATAGATATAAAGTCGAGTGTAAAATGGGTTTTATGGACGAGTTGTACACTCTACTTTTCACTTCGATTGCGAGGAAATGAAACAGCAACAAATACAAATTATAAGTTTATTTCATGAAGTTTTATTGTGTACTTTGGCTGTTGGTATCTTTGCCTTGGTCTTAGAATACGAACGAAACGAAATAAAATAAAGAGGTTGTTGTATGAAGTTAAAGATGTTCGTGTGGCTGTTGCAGCGATTGCCTTGGTCTTCGACGAAGATTTTACTTTATGCTCTAGAGCATAAAACGCGACTTTATGTCGCCTACGCACGACATAAAGACGAACTTTTAGAGCATGAGAAGTGAAAATGTATTTATCAACGTAAGGGAAGCTATCTTGTTCGAGAGCTACAAGTAGCTACGCTGAATGTGATGTGCTAAGCTCCTGCGAGTTTGCTACGCAAAGATACAAATAAGATACTTTATTTGTCAAACTTGTACACACATGGCAATACATGCATGGTCTTATAAATATCAAATATGCGCTATGTTTAGCGAATATGGCATACAAATGTATTAAAGGAAACATAAAATTAACAAAGTTGTAAAATAAGTGCTACTTTGCTACGGTACTGCATTAGGCTATGATGTTGCTAAGTTGCTCAAGCAGGTGCAGCATTAAACCAGCGCTGATCACCTGTGGCTAACATTTAGTTAAGGTGCAGCCTTTTAAACGTTCTGTAGTCGACAAAGAACCCTCATAGTTTCACCATTTTCGTCCGTGCGTCCGTCCGCCTGTCTGTCTGTCCGTCTGTCTGTCTGTCAGTCTATTTGTCCGTCTGTTCGTCTCTCCGTCTGCCAGTTCGCGGCTTAGCACATAGATGACAAGTACTAGAAAGCTAAAATTTGGAATTGATAATATATAGTCCGTACAGATCTTTTTGGCGGTAACGTGAACATAGTCACAGATCGTTTGCACATCGCTTACTGTCTTTACAGTGTATGTGTGAGAAATTGACGTAGTGTGATGCGTAGTAAATTACTATTAGTCAATTACTAAATTAGTCAATTACTCACACATACACTGCAAAGACAGTAAGCGATGTGCAAACGATCTGTGACTATGTTCACGTTACCGCCAAAAAGATCTGTGCGGGCTATACGTATGCATCACGCCGACAAAACGAAAAGAAAAAATCTTAAAAAAAACTTTTTAGTCTACGCAAACATTTTTTAATTTAATTTAAAAATATCGCAAGTGTAGGAAAACAATTTTTAGATTCAGGTATCTGTTTGTGAAATATTAAACTGTAAAGCGAATGTTTTTCTTAGAGTAGGGCGTCCCCCTCTCTCTCGGGTAAACGGTTTATTGTAGAAACATGAAAACAGTTCAGAGTAGTAGCACATTTAATGAACTTTAAAGGAAATCACGACTAAATAGGCTATGCAACTTAACGAGTAATAGGCGACCAACTTATGAAAGAAAAACTTCGTACAAAGTCCATTGTAAATGACTTTGATGAAGTTGTTAGTTTTGTAAAGTAGGCAAAAAACCCCTCCTTACACGGAATCTACGAATCCTATAATGCAAATAGCCCGACACGTACTTGACCGTTTTTATTCTATAGCATTTATGTTTGCACGATAGTGTATTACGGCGTACGTGCATCCAAAGACTAATGAATATTGATGAAGCGAAAGTGATCTGTCAGGATCGTAGAAAGTGGCAGTTCCTGGTCTCTGCCTGCCCCTCTGGGATACAGGCGTAAGTTTATGTTATGTTATGTTTGATAGTGTATTATTATTTTTCTTAATAAGTTTGTTTTATTTTTCCGTAATATTTATTTGCGTTACGAAAAGAAAGGGATTGGACAACTAACTATTTGCCCCTCGCTTATTTTATATATTATATGAGTGAGAAGTACATTGTCATTCTTAAACTAATCGTGCACATGAGATCCCGAACAATGTTAACCATAATTTTCTGAATTGGTAGTTTCATTAAGTAAATACTTAAGAATCGTTCTGTTTCTTTTTTTTAAACAATGTGAAAAGACAGACTGATACTTAAGTATTTGCTTAGTGAAGCTTTCAATTTAGAAACCGGTGGTTAGCCTGCTAAGCCAAATGTATGCTATTTGTGCTACGATACTACGACAAGCTACGAATCTGCTACGCAGAGTGTTTACTACTGTACTGAATAGACTACGAATATGCTACACCGAATGTTTACTACGAAACAGACTACGAATCTACTACGCTGATTGTCCACTACAGAACAGACTGCTTGTCTACTACGCCGAGTGATTATACTACGGAACAGACTACGAATCAGCTACGCCAAATATCTACTACGGTACACATTACGAATCTGCTACGCCGACTACGGTACATACTACGAATTTACTACGCTGAATGTCTACTACGTATTAATAATTTCTTATATGTAAGTAATAGCATACAATTAGCGTTCTTATCGCTTAGAGCGATCTCTTCTAGACCTTTTTATAAAGTAGGTTGCAGGATGAATATAGTCGTTAGGTGTGTGTACGAGAGAGAATGAATATAAGAGAATCGAAAATATATTTTCAAGGTAATAATGTTGATGGAACGAAAGAGAACTGACAGGATCGTGGCAATTGGCAGACCCTGGTTGGCCGGCTTATATTCTTCGCGAAGTAATGCGGCGTACAAGCCGACGCTTCCAACGGCCGATGTAGCGCGCTTCACAATCGCTCGCCTCCAGGCGTCCGTATCGCATGCCTTCTTTACATTGCTTCACTATACTGACGCAAGCCTGTTCTAGATTCCTATGCATGAATTGTTTACAAATATTATTTTTATTGACAGCCTTCGAAATCTTATTGCAGCTACGTAACTGAGACACTCGAAAGAAGTGGGGGGGGGGGTCGCAAATAAACACAAAATATTACAAGGGGGAGGAGGGGTATAGTGAAATATTACGTGTAATAGTATTTTTCTTGTTCGCACGATTTTTAACATGGTTACAAGTTTCACGTATTATTTTCACTTGATTCTGGGTAGATGAAAGGAGGGCGGGGTAAGTTTAGTGTCAAACCTCACGTTATATCACCAGCGTTGGGGGCTTTGGGGGTTGAAAAGTTGCTAAAAACATTAAGTGATTAATGGACCACCCCATATTGTACGGGCTCCCTTTTTCTTTCCTTCAAATTTGCCGCCGCCTGGACACAGAGAATCGTGCGCACTGCCACTGGATATAAGTGATTATTGTAGGTCATTAAAATATGGGAACACACTCAGATTGACGACATTTATACAAAACATACGGTGGCCTCCGGTGTGAATCAAACCCACGACTTCTGTGTTGGTAGTCAACCACGTCAACCGATAAATCAACGAAGCAGTCGTTCTATGATTTCTTTCAATGGAGCGTTGTATGAATTCATTGTCATTCAAACGATGATTTGAAACTTACCAACCCAAATCACAGTTTGCACAACATTGTTAGTGTGGTTTTACAGTGACGTTTTCGCCAGCGCAGTTGGTAAGTATCGCAGACCGCGAGCTTCAAGTGTCTTTGTGTGGTTTTACAGTGACGCTTACCTCCATGACTGTCCTCTCTCTCTTCGCACCCTCAGTCTCACATGGTGGTGGGGTCAGCTTTCGTGGGGTCACTTCGCCCTATTCATGACCTTGTTCGAGCATTCTGCGAAATCTTTCTTTACTATATCCATCCACCTAGTTTTTGGTCTTTCCATCGACCTCCACCCAGGAATTGATAGACGTAGCACTAAGTTACCAATATGGTTAGGAGACGATCGTTCGCATGCCTCTCCGAGGCTTCCTCGCATGGACTTGTTGCGTATTTTATCGAGCTTCGTTAAAGCGCACATCCACCTCAGCATCTTCATTTTGGCCGTTTGAATCCTGCTCTTGGCAATGACTTTCCTGCTCACTCTAAAATGCAGCGGATGAACTAAAAGTAAACGTGAACACGGAGCACGGACCATAACGGGTGAAATTTTTATATCTGTCCGCATATTTGTATCTAGCGAAATATTCCTCGAGAATCGGGAAAATGTTTTAGAATTTTATGCATTTCAACTGTCATATTTCGGTTGAACGTTGTAGACGGAAGTGCTGTTAGCGTTTTCGTTATTGGAGTTTGTGCGATAATTTTATATAATGTATTTTAAACATATCAATCATTCCATTTAACACCTAGTATTAAGCATTAGCTATCAAACTGTGCTACTAAATATATTTTTTAAAATAGATAATTAAGGAAAAAAAAATAATTCGTTTTAAAATCATAGAACAAAATTTATTGTACACGACAAGCTCTAACCGATATGTTTCAGCAATTGCGCATTTAAGAAACAACCCTGCATAATAGAGTAGTACATGTATAATAAAAAGGGGAAAGTAATAAGTGGGTTGCGAGTGACATCCGTGTGAATTAAAAAAATATATAAAGCTGAAATTTTTTATATATATAAATAGTGATTACGCCGAAAAAGAGGTAAATAAAAATTAAAAAAGAAAAGGGCACTTACCCTACATTAGAGAGGGACGACCAACTACGGAACCCTACAATGCGCGTGGCCCGATACACATTTGGCCGGTTTTCACATTTACGCTGTGTTACATACGTCTAAAAGTAACAAACAACTTTCTTTCTACTCTGGGTAGCCCTGGGGTCTCTGGTCGTGTTGATGAGGCGTGACGATAGTGCTTTAAAGTACAATCGCGCCTCAGTCCCCCACGGTCTGATTGTCTCGATACCAAACGGCACAAAAAAGTGACTCTGTGCTAGAGTCCTGTACTTGTGCCGATTGATGCCTTCTGCACTTGATGCCGCAACGCCGGCTCTTAAGCAAGTGGCCTGGATATGGGACGGCGCCAAAGTGTCCGCGTATGTTGCGTCCCCCACCATCATCATCATCCGTTTGACGCCCATTGCAGAATATAGGCCTCCTTCCAAGCTTCCCGGTCTTGTGCCGCCCGCATCCAGCGACTATAGGCCTCCTTCCAAGCTTCCCGGTCTTGTGCCGCCCGCATCCAGCGACTCCCCGCCACCGCAACCAGGTCGTCAGACCATCAGCTGGTGGGAGGCTTTCCCACGCTGCGTCGTCCGGTCCGCGGTCGCCGGGTCAGAACACCAAGGTCCTCCCATTTTTCCATGGGATTAACGACAACCCATTTAGCTACCTGCACTCGTCACGTTTGGCTCTAGAATGGCCGGGACGTTGATTGTGGCAAGAGCCCTTCGGATGATGTCGTTGATCGATGCAAAGCAAGGAAGTGTGCCGGCACTGCGCTGGTATGACGACCGTGTCGACCCAGACGGTCGACTTTTTCTGCGCAGAAGCAGCAATGTGGCGCAGTCAGTTATGTGCCGAGTCGCAGACCTACAGCTACCGTCAAACTCGCATCATCTAGCATAATCATAATCCTACTATCCTATGTGAAAGTTATTGTATGGATTAACCACTCGTCTGCCGCGACACAGATCTGTGTCCAACTTAGTATGGGCCACCTATAAGTTGCGTTCCGCGAGGGCAGTTCAGGAGTTAAGGGGCTACTTTGCGGAAATCCATAATAGCATTAAAATGTGATAATTACTATGCATTTTTTCACACAAGTATTGGTGTCGGTGGTGGTGTGTTTATGTCTTGCTTCTGCTTGAAAAAGTGGGAGGGAGGGCGGTGGATTAACTAATCGCATGGTGCTTGTGGGATTTTGGCGAAACTCAGCAAAGTAGTTTTCACATTTTAATGCTAATGTGAAAGTTTGTGAAGATGTTTGGACGTTTGGAAGTTTGTTACTCAATCACTCAATAACGGCTGAACGGACTTACATGAAACTTGGCGTACAGATAGACAAAGACGTGAATTTAGACATAGCATACTTGATATCCCAGTATCCCCCTGAGTCAGCTGCCTTTTGTGGCAACTTTGATACACCACAGGCTACATCTATGGTCCTGTTTTAATTAATCGTTTTGTCTGTTGTGTATTTAGGTTTCTTATTGTTGTTGTGCATATTATGTTACTTATCTGCTTATTTTGTTTCTGTGATGTATCTTATTGGTATAATAAATGTCTTTCTTCTTCTTCTAATGTGTTCCCGGGGGTAATATTTATTTTAAGTTTAAAATAGATGGCGTTGTGCGGGCGAACGTTGTGTTTTAAAAACAAATGGCGTTGAGCAAGAATCGTACAAACGGATTCTGTGGCGGTACGAAGTTCGCCGGTACAGCTAGTCTAATACATAAAAATATCTGTCACAATGTTTGTTATCGAACTCCTCCGAAACGGCTTCACCGCTTTTATGAATTTTTTTGTGTATGTTAGGTAGGTCTGGGAATAAATAGGTCGTTGGCTAATTAATATGGCAAAACAACGTTTGCCAGGTCAGCTAGTACTCTATATTTAATCTGTGGGGTATTCCTTACCGCCTTTCGAGTGCGTGACTTGCAAGGCCATTAGAACCAAAATAAAAGCGAGGAGAACTGCAATTTTCCCTCAAAAAGCGTAGATAAGACTGAATTGTAGCTCTCTTTTTCGGAAGTCAGCTTATACTACTGGGGGCTTGATGTGTGGCTGACGGCCTCGTTGGTCTAGCGGTATCAGAACAGAGGTCGTGAGTTCGATTCCCACTGGGAGCTGCCGTACAAATGGAAATAGCATATTTCTGTATGGCTCGTGATGGCTAACCATTTTGAGGACCCTATTAAAAGGCAGTAAATGTAGTGTATTGTGCTGTGTTGAGAAGAGAGCATGTTATACGTGCCCGTATAAGAAGGAATGCATGGAGGCGGTGGTAGCCTAGTCGGTAGAACATTGGACTCGGAAGCGAGAGACCCAGGTTCGATTCCCAGTGCGGGTATGTATCTATGACTTTGTTTTCTAAGTTATGTACATTTGTGAAATTATAGTAGCAATACCACTCGCTACATAAGCAGCCTACATACGTCCCACTGTAGGGCACAGGCCTTCTCTCTCAGGGAGTGAGCATGGGCTTAATCACCACGCGTGCCCACCGCGGATTGGCGATTTCAAGCGGTGAGGTATGTAAATAGTTATTACCACCAGGTATTACCACTAGCCAATCCGCGGTGGGCACGCGTGGCGATTAAGCCCATACTCTCTCCCTGAGAGAAGGCCTGTCCCCTAAAGTAGGACGTATGTAGGGTGCTTATGTATGGAGGCGGTGTTAACATACTACAGAGTTAAGAATACTTGAAAAAGCAAACTTTTAGACGGTTGCAAGTTTTTTAAGATACTTTTTAGAAAGTTGTTGATAAGATGGTTACATTCAATACGTTTTGAATTCGCTGACAGTACATGCCCATAGATGCAAAGATCACCTCTCGTCAAAAGGTCTACACTAGTTTTATGGTCAAAGAAAATTAAAGGCAGTTAATTATTATACACGGCGGGTGATTTGGGTCACGATCACGGAGCGCCGCTGTGAAATGTTTTGAGAACGTGAAAAAACAAATATTTCCCAGTAACATTACGAAGATTGGAGGAAGCATTTTCAGGGTTACGTAGTATCTAGACTCGGTGTAGATTATGAGCGATGAGCTTTGAGCTTTTGTGGTTGTTAGCTCATGGTGTGCCGCAGTCCTGCGTATAGCTGCCTCGTCCAGGAATTTTGCATTCAAACGTGCTCGTTACATTTGCGGAATTTGATTAAGGTTTTTACATAAGGGTTACACGAAATAGTTACCGTGTAACAGTTAATGCCACGGATCACCCGTAGACAATAATTTTCTAGAGCTTTGCGATTTCATTGGCGGACTGGTGACATTTCGTGACGTCAATATTTGGTCTTCTTATTGTTCGCGGATCGGTAAACGTAGTGTAGGACAACCTCAGACTCGGTGGAGCGATGATACTCAATACTCAATACTTTATTGCATTCCACAAGTTTTAAGGTTTACATTTTAACTTTTGTTTTCTCGTCTACACGTGGCGTGGTATCGTAAAATTTTTTTTTAAGCCTATACACGTCCTAGGCCTGCTCTTAGAAAGAAAGTATAGGCTTTATTATCACGCATGCCCACCGCGGATTGGAAATTTTAAGCACTGAGGTATGTGAACACCTCAGACACTCAGGTTTCCTCAAGATATTTTTCATTAATGTCAGCGAGTGGTATTGCTACTATAACTTCACAAATGTACGTAACTTAGAAAAGAAAGTCATTGGTACATACCGGAATTTGAACCCACGACCTCCCGGATGAGAAGGCGGCATTCTACCGTTCCCCTACCACCACAGGTGTTCGTTGATTGGGCGTTTAAAAAAAATGTGGGCTTAGGATTATAATTTTACGACTGAGGAATCTGTTTGCGAAACATTAAGCTTTAAAACGCATCTTTTTGTTATAGTTTTGCTTCCCCCTGCTAAAATCTCTGGGGGAGTTAATTTTTAAATCTAAATTCTCTTGCCCAGTTTATTTTAAGCTCTTGGTAATTTCATTCCTTCATTTTTTCTTGGTAGTTTTTATAACGATTCAATCCTGTATCATACTCGTCAGTATTGCTTGTACGGACTCTGGCCCAAATCCAATATTTACCTGAAGCCTCAATCGAGGACGCCCGATGACCGTCACGTAGCACAACTTTAATTAATTTATGTTTTATAAATCACCCGCGCCAACTTTGTTCGAAATATGTCTGATCCCGAAGGTGCTCTGTTTGGTTCAAGAGTGAAGCGAAAGAGGCACCATAATAATAAGGTATTTGAAACGATCATACACGACATAAATTATTTCATATGCTCGATTAAAACAAAAATTACAAAGTATCTCGGAAAATGTATCTCTTTTAGTCAATTACTAGTTATTACAATTTTTAAATAGATTAAACATAAAAAGAGTGCTCTGAAATGTGACGTCATAGGCCAGTATTTTCATACGAAATTCCGTTTTAAAAGTTTGTCAAATACCCAATTATGGAATGCGCCAAAGAAAAGGAAATCTTTCATTGAATATTACTTTGATGAAGTTTTAAATTGTGTAAAGCAGGTAGTTAATGTAACTAAAATAAAATTCTAATATCAATTAAAAATCATCTATCTATTACTATTATTATAACATGATTATTACAATTTAATCTATATTGTAAGCGTAGCAGTTGCGACGTTAGCTCCCAGATTCTTTTGACTGCATGTGCTGCAGAAATAAGTTACCAAGAAATACAGTTTCATCTATGTATTTACATAATATATTTAATTAATGTATACCTATAATAGAATTATCAATTACATTGAAATATACAATTGCTGTCAATTTAGTAATTTATTCGTTTTTCGGAGTGCTGCAGGTACACGGCCGGGTACTGACCCAAAAAAGATTGTTTCTTGATTTGAATGTGCTTATTTTGGTTACTCTTTTTGTGCCTACTTGCTGTTCGATGAAGGACAGGCACTAAAAATGTTTTAATTTAATCGGAGAGACCGTGTTAAAAGTATAAATAAACGTGGTATTTTTTTTCTGTACGACTAATACTTTTGATAATATAACCTGTCGAAAAGTCAATATTGTCACGTGGTACAAAAACACGCCAACGGGCTCAAGCTATGACGTCACAATCACAACTTGCACGTAACGCCTTCTAATGTAAATGTAAATAATGGCATGGAACGTTCAGAATCCAATGAATAAACTAAATCTAATAAGGTTTATGCTATTAGAGTAACTTTATTTTTCGAATTTATTGTGACCCCGAAAACCCCAAAAAAACATTTTTGACGTTTTAATTTTAAATTTTTCCTAAGTTTTTATATTATTGCTATGGTATAAACGCAATGTAGCTCCAATCTAAGTTAGACGGAAGTTCCCCATTTTGCTTCAAGTTACTTGTGCTATTTTTTATTATTATTATTATCAATTCTTTATTGCACAAAAACAGTGTACAAAAGGTGGACTTAATGCTAATGGCATTTTCTACCAGTCAACCTGCAGGAGGTACAGGAGAGGCAAAAAACTGAGGTAGGCGTGCAAAAAAGAAAGAGATAAAATTACTTATAAGTACCTAATGTATTATAAGGATGTAATTTTATCTGTTCCATATCTATGTCTCTGTGTGGGTGTAGATGCAAAGAAATACATAAGCAGCCTATAGACGCCCCACTGTAGGGCACAGGCCTTCTCTCAGGGAGAGAGTATGGGCTTAATCACCACGCGTGCCCACCGCGGATTGGCGATTTCAAGCGCTGAGGTATGTGAATAGCTCAGATACTCAGGGTTCCTCACGATGTTTTCCTTCACCGTTAGCGAGTGGTATTGCTACTATAACTTCACAAATAGAACTTAGAAAACCAAGTCATAGGTACATGCCCGCACCGGGGATCGAACCTGGGTCTCCCACTTCCGAGTCCGAGGTTCTACCCACTAGGCTACCACCGCTTAAGAAATATTTTTATCTATCTATCTGACACGTGTTACATAGCAATGTAAGTTATTACCGTAGTTACCGCGTCACAGCGACGAATAATGAAAATAATAAAATAAAGGTTTGCTGGAAGAAATCTCTTACAGAGATAAGCTCGCCTTTGTACATGTATTTTTTTTGTTACCTTTCCTATACTCTATTCTTGTGTGTGCAATAAAGTATAGTAATAGTGTAAAACAAAAATAAAAATGATTTATTCACTTATTGTACGGACTACGTTGTGAAGTCCCTGATCCCTGAGCTAGGTAAAATACCTAAAAGTATTGAGTAAGCATTAAAAATAAGTTTTTCTGTGTGTCCTGTATGCACTCACTATACGACTACCTGAGAATAAACATGAATTATCCTGCGTTTTGACCACCAGGAACCCTCAAACCTAAACAACCTTCATGGCGACTTTGCTAAAAAGTTAAGAACCAAAAGTTATGAAGAACCGAAAACGACATACATACAAAAACTCACGCCTATTCTGGTTTTCTTTCTTCTTTGTTTTTGATTAGGTTAAGTTAGGTTAGGTTAGTAATTACCGAAACCGGCGTGCGGGCATGCAACGACTAATGAATGTTGAGGAAACGAAAGTGATCTGCCAGGATCGTGGCAAGTGGCAGTCCCTGGTCTCTGCCTACCCCTCCGGTATACAGGCGTGAGTTCATGATATGTTACGTTGGTTGGTTAATCATAAATCAACATTTTATTGCGACCATATAGTGTTTCAGAAGCTAGGTACATTTAGGATTTGTCTCATACATGATACCCTCTTAGGTTAAAAATCGCCACCATCTTTGACCTAGGCTCAAACTTCTATGCATTTAGAATGACCCCCGTACGTGAGGCAACGAGTTAGCTTGGATTCGATAAAAATATTTATAACTCGGAGCTCAGCGTGTCGTGTTACGACAGTGAATTAGTAGGTAGGTACTTTTAACGCCAAAGTTCTCGGAACTCGTAACGGAGTATGTTTATTTTATTTTATTTTACTTTATTAGGAACAACAACAGCGTAATCTGATTATAATTACATATTAACTAATTACTAATAATAAGGACAATAACAGTTGTCCACAGCTTACCAATTAATTTATAAGCGGATTTATATTAATATATTAATTTATAGCCAAATATTGAATGCATGACAGAATACATCAAGAGTAGTTAAGTACTTAATTTTAGGTTAGGTAATAAACATGAAAGATGTATCAAACATCTAAAACAAAAAATAAACAAGAGGGCAAATGAGCATGCAAGTTTTTGTTCGGAGTCATGAGTGAGTAGTGAAGTGTGTGTAAGTGAGGGTGTATGTTTGTGTGTGAATGTATGTATGTGTAATGGAGATTGTATGTATGGGTACTTCATAAAGTTACATTATGGGGTTTTACCGGCGTGCGTGCATACAACGACTAATTTATGTCGATCATGCAAAAGAGGTTTGTCACAATCGTGGCAAGTAGCAAACTCTGAACCTACCCCTCTGGGATGCAAACATGAGTCTATGTAATGTTTGTATATGTTTTTATTGACTTTTCAGGTTCATGGCCACCATGTAAATCTCCATTTCCCCCCGTGGATGTCGTAGAAGGCGACTAAGGAAATAAATTACCAGGAGACGGGCAGCGGCGTCTTCCTGACATTCCAACCACATACTGCGATCGCCAACCCGCCTGCCAAGCGTGGCGATTATGGCAAAACCCCCTCATGGTTTTCATAACCAGTCCTAGAGGTCTATGTCCTGCAGTGGGCGGCAAATGGCTGATGATGATGATTACGATGATGTAAATGTTAGTTAAGATTAAAGCAATTAAAGTAAAGTAAAATAATAGTATATTGTATTTAAAATAATAGTATATAAAAAAAAACCCAGGTCTTGGATGTTTACATGTTTGTGATGTCGTTGTTTCTGGTTCCCACAACACAGGGTGTCCTAGTGTGGGGCCAGACGCAATGTATGTGCCTGTATGTAAATGTTTTTGTTTATTTTTTTCTGTTCACCATTATGTTTAAGCCCGACGCGTAGCGGAGGTCTTAAAAGAAACTCGAGAACAGAAATAGAACTTCCTCCCGAGTGATAGATAGTGCTCCATGCTACACCTACGAGGGAAATATAATTATTTAGAATAATTAAAAGCGTACTGTTAAATTATCAATTTAGTAAAAAACAAAATTTAGCAAAACAAAAGGAGTTTTTCAATAATTTGTTAATTTGGTTAAACCAGAGTCCGAAGAATTTTACGTTACGCGTCTCCCACCGTTAAGACTCGAGATACGTCCATTTGAAGTCAAGGTAATCTGATCAAGTTATTTGTCGAGCATTAAACGGTACAAAGTAAAAGTCTTGCTTGAATCTGAAGGAAGGCTTGTGGCATTAAGTCCGCCGCATTGGGCCGTCGCCCCACAGTGAGACGTTATGTTTTTGCTGAGTCAGTTGCCATTTGCAGCCTTTCGGCCCGTAATATCAAACTGTCATGATTTCATTGTGACTAAATTTCAATCCCATAGCAGAGACCCACCGCGACAAATTTTAAAAAGTGTTTTAATTATTTTTTCCCCATTTTGTTTTGTTTTAAATTTTAATTAATGTTTGTTGTCTGTTGCTGCAATAAATGTTTCTCTTTCTTTCTTTATATTAAATTTGAATATATTTTTATTGCATGAAATGAAAAAAACTATTTTATAAAACGGTTACAAAAAATGGTTTCTGGCTCCCAAACTAGGATTCCCTGTGCTATGGGTAGCCAGGACATTGGACGAGACTTTCAAGGGACCGAATAGGTTGGCGTGACAGAGAAGAGGGCTATGCCTAGCAGTGGGCTCTGTTTACGGGCTGATTAGATAGATTGGATACTATAATTATAGTTGTTATACACCACTGGGTCTCATCATCTAAACATCTTCACAAACTTTCACATTTATAACATTATTGTAGGATTTGCTATTTCCTTCACGAATTGACTGCCGAAGAGATTATTGATGTTTCAGACAAGCTGTATCATCATCATCATTCAGCTACAAGAAGTCCACTGCTGGACATAGGCCTCCTCCATGGATTTCCAAAAAGACCGGTTGGAAGCGGCCTGCATCCAGCGTCTTCCTGCCACTTGGATGAGGTCATCTGTCCATCTTGTGGCTGGTCGTCCTATGCTGCGCTTGCCGATATGTGGTCTCCATTCGAGAACTTTTCGGCCCCATCGGCCATCAGTTCTGTGTGCTATGTGCCCCGCCCACACAAGCTGTATAGATCTATTGTAATTTTAACCGGCGAGGTGGCGTCCGGTAAAGATACCTATGCCCAACAGTGGGCGTCTTTCATGGGCTGTGAAGATAGATAGATATTCACTGAACTTGTAAATCTGCCACAACCCAAAAGTCGTTCGGAAACTAGCGCAAAATTGAATTGATGAGTGACCCACTCGAAAATGCTTACATTTCGTAGTCAGCGAAAATTATTCAAACTCGACTGATGGTTTTTAAATATTTACTTGGCGTAGTCACAGAGCTGAACGGATGAACCGCTTTTTAAATGCCCGGCAAATAACTTGAACAAATCATGGAATTTTATCATATACCAACTTTAAAAAACCTATTTAGAGGCTAAAAAATTCCACCCATGTCGGGACTTGAACCCGCGACCTCTGGCTAACCGGGCCAGCACTCTCCCAACTGATTTAATGTAAAGAGGCTCGAAATTTCGCTTATGCCTGCACTTGCCCATTAGCTCAGTTGGGAGAGCGCTGCACGGTTAGCCAGAGGTCGCGGGTTCAAGTCCCGGCATGGGTGGAATTTTTAGCCTCTAAATTGGTTTTTAAAATTGTCCTCAGCACGGGTTCGTGCAACAAAAATAATACGATATACCAACTTTTTATTACAAATCTGTTATTTTTATTATCTCCTGCGGTTGACTGGTAGAAAATGCTTATGCAATTAAGTTCGCTGTGTTGTACATAAGTTAAAGTGTAATAAAAGTATTAATAATGATAACATAAGTTTATTAAGATAACATAAGATAAGCTACTAATCTCGCATTACGAGAACTGCACTTGGGTGTGTTCTAAGTACATAAAATTATAGTAATACATATTTATTTGTTTTAAAGAAAGTAACACTAACGTTAGTTAGTAGACTTAATCTTTATAAGTTAGAATCTATAGCTAAAGACACAATCTGGGGGCACGGCAGTGCCCCCGCCAAGTCGAGCAAAAAAGCGGCACGGCCGTACCACCCTTTTCTCGAAGCAGTGCAGGCCATTTTCGACCGCCTATAACTTCGTTGTGGATAAAACTAGAAGCCAGCATTTTCAGTAACCAAGCAGGCATTGTATAAATACGGTATATTTCAAATTTCGTCGCCCCATTTTTTATTCAAAACTAGCGCCATATGTTTCTAAATCATGGTTAGAATGTCCCCTTGACATTTGTCAATCGAATTCAAACTCACCCTGTAGATGTTGTACATCTGCATATCGGTAAATTCTTGTTCTATTGCCCAATCAGCGTGGCAAAGGCAACGGAACTCCGCGGACAGCCTCCCGCAGTGTAAACGCGAAGGCTTTGTTTAACCGGTAACAACCGGTGAAAACCGGTTTATTCAGCTGTTATTTGTATTGTTTTGCGCTAATTCGAAGCTGGCGTTATTGTTGTGATGTTGTTAACAGAGTTCGGAATGGCCAATACGTGATTTCAGGATCTTTTCGAGTTCGGGGTCTGATGATTTCGTGGCTGTTTTACGTTAGCAATTTACTCTTCGATTCGAGAGGAAATTTTAACATTAAAAATAATTGTGGCTCGTTATATCGTCATTTTATCATTTTACAGTCCCGAGCTTGGACTTGGACTAACTTTGTTTGCGTGGAAATAGATTTTTTTTATGTAACCTATACACGTCCCACTGCAGGGCACAGGCCTTCTCTCAGAGAGGGAGAGAGAGAGTATGGACATATTAATTACCAAGCGTAAACACCTTAAACACTATGGTTTGTTTGTTTGTTACACTTTATTGCACAAAATACAAAATTTAGCACTTAAAAAAACATGAATGTCTTAGATTATGAGCAAGGGCGGACTTATTTCAAGAGACATTTCTTCCAGCCAGCCTTGACGTTTAGGTTGTTAGACAGACAGCGGGAAGAGGGCATGTAAAGCACAAACAAAAAATTATAACTACTTAAATGCTACATTATTTTTTAATATGACATACATACAATATAAACCAATATCTGCATAGATACAAAATTAATAAAATAAGGAAAATAAATATCAAACTATATAAATAAAAAAACATACTTATAGGTATAGTAGGTACTCATACTAATTAAAATAATAATATTACAGTTTCGGTAATATTACGGTTTTCTCACGATGTTTTCGTTCACCGATAGCGAGTGGTATTCCTACAACAACTTCACAAATGTACGTAACTTAGAAAACGATGTAAAAGTGACATGCCGGGATTGGAGCCCACGACTGGGAAATCGGATGAAAGATATAAAAAGCCAAGTGCGAGTTGGACTCGCGGACCGAGGGTTCCGTACCACCGCTCTTTTTTTTAGTATATACCTATTATGTAGTTGAGGATAATCGGATTCGTCCGGTGGTAGAACTAATGTTCATTTAAATTTATAGTGCAGTTAGTTAAGTATTTAGTGAGTCCGACTCGCGCTTGGCCGTTTTATTATTTATCTTTAGGACATACAATAAGTCGCACAATCACGCCAAGTTTGATACCTGTATGTGTTAGCGTCTTTACGATACTGCATAATAAAAAAAAAACGGCGAAAACCACGTTTGTTGTGTGGAGACCCCCCCTTATTTTAAATAATTTTCAAAATTTTATTATTTGTGAGGTAATCCGCTGTAATAACACATATTCTGTGAATATTTCAACTGGCTACCTATTACGGTTCCAAAGATAGCCCTTAAAAGGTCGGACGGACGGGCAGACACACAGACGGACGGACAGACAGACAGCAGAGGCAGAGTATTAGGGTCCCGTTTGGCACCCTTCGGTTATGGAACTCGAAAAATAGCGCTAAAATATAATATCTAACGAACAATACTACATTGATTGGCTTATCAATGACATTTTAGTCTATTTTGACGATATGAATGGGCTCTATGCAGTAACACTAGCTTTAAAAGTGGGAAAAATACATTTTTTTACAGATCGTTATTAGAAAAAGCCCAGGCTTAGATATCATTAATGTTAAAAGCAGCCGTCCCAGTTCTGTGATCGTAGGTTCTCGTGGTCGTGCGTCCTAAAAGTCACTATTAACATGAGTGAGAGATTGATCTGACACTTTATTCAAAATTAATCTGTAAAAACAGATGTTTTTTTTTTAGGGTTCTGTAACCAAAGGGTAAGGGTATTACTAAGACTCCACTGTCCGTCTGGCGGTCTGTCTGTTTGTCACCAGGCTGTATCTCATGAACCGTAATAGCTAGACAGTTGAAATTTTCACAGATGATATATTGTTGTTGCCGCTATAATAGAAATACTAAAAAACACAATAAAACAAATATTTAGGGGGGCTCCCATACAACAAACGTGATTTTTTTTGCAGTTTTTTGCTCGATATTAATAACGGCAACTGGTAGACGATTGAAATATTCAAATGTTGTATAGATAATGGTACGGAACCCTTCGTGCGCGTGTCCGACTCGCACTTGGCCGGTTTCTCCCATTAGTTGCGCTAGTGTTACTGCCCCGCGTGATTAAGCGCGATGTACCTATGACTTTGTTTTCTAAGTTATGTACATTTGTGAAGTTATAGTAGCAATACCACTCGCTAACGGTGAAGGAAAACATCGTGAGGCAACTTGAGTGTCCGAGCTATTCATATACCTCAGCGCTTAAAATCGCCAATCCGCGGTGGGCACGCGTGGTGACCAAGCCCATACTCTCTCCTTGAGAGAAGGCCTGTGCCCTACAGTGGGACGTATATAGGCTGCATATGCGATTGAGTGCTGTAAATAACAGTTTTGTCTTATCTTGCTTATTATTACGCTTGCCAGATCCTAAGCACTATCAGCCAAATTACTTCAGTAACTGCTCTATTGCAGTTTCAGTTGTCAAGTCCACTATCGTGTGTTTCAACTTTAACGCATTCAATTTAAGTTTCAACTGAACTTGGGCACTTGTCTTTTAACGACTTAACTTTTAAGTTGGTACTTAGGCATCTATTTATATGCTCTGGAGCTGCGGTTCCCAAACTTGTAAGGCTGTGGGACACTAACAAAGCCACTATATTTTGCGGAATCCCGTACCAAACTATCAAATGTATGACTTTACTTCAAGCTTCCGAAAGTACCCCAACTGTCTCTGGGTTTTTTCAATATTGTATGGGGTGGGATGTCAAATAAATAAATAAATAAATAAAAAAAAGTCGGTTAAAAATAATTCATAAACAGTTCATAAAGTACAATATTGAAATACATCAAGTGACAGAAAAACTATTTTACGTTATTTCAGTGTTTGTGTTGCGCCATCTTTTAGCAGTTCTGAATACATAAGCAGCTTATATACGTCCCAATGTAGGGCACAGGCAAGACACAGGCCTTCTTTCAGGGAGAGAGTATGGACTTAATCACCACTAGGCTACCACCGTCAGCGTGTATAATTGTATATTATATATAAATATGTATTTAAAACATTTAAAAAATTAAAGGTAGAGCTGCTGTCGTCTGTACACAAAGATGTGGATGCGGATCCAAGGAGCGTGTGCGTGCGGCGTGAGATTCGCCTAAATAAATGAGTGGAAATTACGTATCTGCCATGGAGATGAGTTACAGGTGCGCTGAAGTGCGAATGATTTACGCAGACAGCGCGTCCCGCCACTCCGGACTTGAAGATAGTCCGGGAGTGTTAGCAAAATTACGTAATGTAACGTAACACAACGCAACGTCACGTAACGTAATGTAAAATAACATCCACATAACACAATCGCTTGTCCCGACACCAGACTAGGATAATCTCATGTTTCAGTAAGTAAAAATGTACCTAAGGCAGAGCAGATAGTAGACGACCTCCATCTGTATCTACCTTGCAGACTTATGGATGTTTCCACAGCAATAGGTCAGCTGTCCGAGGATCTTGAGGCTATACGGCAATGGTCGACGCGGTATGGTCTTATAGTGAACCTTACCAAGACGCAGGTCATGTTTTGTCGGGAGCCCTCATCGCCAGACTTGACCAACTTCCTGCTGTACTCGATGATGGGATATATCTCCCACACTGCAAAAATGTAAAAAACTTACGTTACCTTTCGTAGCGTAACATATCGTAACGTAAAGGAATATAACGTAACGTAATATGTACATAACATAATCACTTGTCCCAATTCCCAGATACTTAAACATGAGGTTATCATGTTTGAGTGAATAAAAATGTATGCTACAGCAGTTACTACAAAAATAATGTTAATACCATTCCTAAATAAAATAAGTCTTCGTGCGTTTTATTTAGCGTGTACTGGGATCACTTGTCCTGGTCTCAAACTAGGCAACCTTGTGCTTTATTCACCATGCAAGGGCATCACAAACGTGGTAAAACATCAAAACTAAAGTCATTTGGTACAAATCAAGCTGCGGCGGCCCCTAGTGGGAATTAAAGTCACGACCTCTTGCATGGTAATCAAACGGTAACCCGTTTACGCTAGACCAACGAAGCAGTCATAATATATGTACCACTTTGCTACAAAGTATATTGATATCCAAATAGCTACACGAATAAAGCAACTTTCCGGAGACATTACGCATCTAGCTCCCTGCTTATAAAGTCAGTAACTTGTATAAAGTTACCCACCTTAATGCGGGATGATTGATGTATAAAACATGCCTAATGAAGTGTACGTTTCACCATACACTCGCAGGAAACGGATATTTCTCATGCAGCTAAAATATACTTCTCGGTTCCTCAGGAAAATATAAATCTATTAATTTCAATATATACAGGGTTATTTAACCAAATATATGGCTTTATGAAGGAGTTCGGAAGGGTCGCAAGACCTGCGAAGAAGTATGGTGCCCGACACTGGCAGACAAAAGAGTCAGGAGGCACAAAATCCTTACCGACCTGACTCCGAACTCTTTCCATTATGTGTCCTACAGTATAACCGTCCGCTCTCGAATAGGACTTTTTAGTCATTCGAGAAAGCACTGCTTAAATCATCCGTAACGGACGCAAAAGCCTATGATGAGGATGGTTATAAATATCTTCTATCAAACAGCGACAATTTTAAACCATAATTTTTTTTTTCCGATGTAAAATAAAAAAAAAATCAAAAATCCTAAAACAAAAGTTGTTACAGATAAAATACTTTAACCAACATGTTTCGTTTGTTGCATATTTTAAAAAGAACCGATAATAAATACACTTTCATTTTAATTTATTTTTTCATGATCACTAAGTAGGATTTTATTCCATACTCGAAGGGTGCCTATAGGAGCGTATCTGGGGGTACGGTAGAGCCCCCGCTAAGAGAAGCGAAGCGAAGCGCATATCTTTTCGCGCGCTTTATCGTATTTTTGAACCCTCATAACTTGTGTTAGAATTACACTAGATAAACTAAATTCTCGGGATATGATGTCAATAGGTTTATTAAACAAGGAGTTTTAATTGCATAGCCCCTATACTTTAGATTTTATTGACATCTAAAAAATATTGATTTCGTCACTGACTCACTGATGATCATCAAAATTCCTAGGATACTTCCTGAAGTCTTAGTAAGCTGAAATTTGGTATGTCTAAATAGCTTCTAACTCTATAAGCCCTAACGTTACAAACTCTACACCTTAGACAAAATACGTGGCTTGATCGTTTCGCTAACGTCACATGGGCGTAAGGTGAAAAATTTATTACATATTAAATTTATTACTGTTCATTACTTTTCTGTTATACAATAGTTCTTGTAACGAAACGGCCAAGCCACGTGTTCTGACTAAGGTGTAGAGATTGTAAAGTTAGGGCTTGTAGAGTTAGAAGCTTGGCTCTGCGTGCGATCTGATAACTTTTTGACAGTGCGAGGTGTAAGGTCTCGTCTTGGCAACAGTTTACATGAAAATGTTTTGGTGGATTAATATGTCCCGACGTCTGTCTGTCGGCTTGTCTGTCTTACCTAGAAAGGTTCTGCTCCTATATAACGGCAACAAATCGTGAACGATTCCATCTGACTCTCAAATTCCATTCTAATTGCTATAGCTAACCTTAGAATTCCTACAGGATTTGGCGCGCATAATTAGGCCCCTGAAGGCATCATCTTGCTAATCTCTCTCTCTCTTTTCAGCTGTAGTACTGCGTGGTGGTGGGGTCAGCTTTCCTTATTTTCTCTCTATGACCTCATTTATTGAGGCTCCGTATTCTGCGAGATCGTTATTATCTCCATCTACCTAGTTTTCGGTCTGGAATACCTCTGGATTTCCGCTCAGAAATTCGTTATCGGTCTCCGACCTGGACTTGATAGATGTAGCACTTCGTTATAAGAGTGAAACCTGCTTGGACTCTTCCGACCAAAATTATAATTCATGTAAGTGATTCCGAAATTAAATTAAGAATGTGTAGTGCTTACGAAAGTTTTAGTTCCAAAAAAGTAAATGATATATTGTTGTAACTTTTTGTGACTTTGCTCGATTGAAAAACAGTAATAAAAAAAAAGATGTGATTTTAGTGCAGTACCCATAGCAACTAGTACTAAAAACCGGCCAAGCGCGTGTTCGACTCTCTTACATTTTGTTGGTTGGGTAATATGCTACCCACTCAAGAGGTTAGTGATACTGTTTGACGCCTCGATGAGACAACGTTCAAAGCAATGTTCTGCCGTTCGTAGCTTTCGTTGATTTGAGCTATGAATAATAAAAACCCCGAAATATGACTTCCTATAAATTCACACTAAAAACTGTACCAGTCCTAATAATTACGTCTTTACCAATGAAATGAGCGCAAAATGTGCGGTAGTGTAAATCAACTGTAATTGGTTCATTATGTGCGCCAGCCATGACGTGAACGTTGATTGGGTGGTAGTTATTACAAAAAAAATTTCACGATAAATTGTTTGATTTTACATACTGTCTGTCCGTCTTTCTGTGTGTCTGCCACCAGGCTGTATCTCATGAACCGTGACAGTCAGACAGTTGAAATTTTCACAGATGATGTATTTCTGTTGCCGCTATAATAAAGAATACTAAAAACAGAATGAAATAAATATGTTAGGGGGGCTCCCATACAACAAACGTGATTTTTGTGCCGTTTTTTGCTCTATATTAATAATAGCAACAGGTAGATGCTTCGAATATTAAAATGATGTATAAATAATGGTGCGGAATCCTTTGTGCGTAAGTTCAACTCGCAGTAGGCCGTTTTATTGGAGTCTATAGACGTTTCACTGCAGGGTTTTCTCAGACTGAGAGTATGGGCTTAATTACTACGCGAGCCCATCACGGCTTGGTAATTGGCAACGCACTTGGCCGGTTTTGGCGTTAGTTAGAAATCTGTCGTTGTTATCGTCACTACATTTAAGCGTTCTATAAGGTTTTCTGTTTCAACGCTGCAACCAAACTTTTTACCTCAATTCTGCTCATCCCGGAGCAATAAAAAACTAAAAAAGAAAAAAGGCAGTCGAGTATCTCTTAGTAAACTAATCTGTCAGTTGCAAAGGCGTTAAAAGAGTTTTCTTTGCCTCAGAGAGATGCCAGCAGCCTGTCAACGCTGCATCGTACTGCAAGAAAAGTTGTATGAAAACACTGACAAAAAGAGATTAAGTGAAAGTTTTCTAGATTAAAAAACAGGGTGTGAGCTTATGCTAACACGATGTAAGTGGAAACTTACATGATTTTATTAATAAAGAGGACTTCTGGAGTCGAGTATATCCGATTCAGTGTCCAGGTGCGGCTCAAAGAAGTTTTCTCGTCAAATACTCTTGATGAAAATATATCGTCAAGACGAGATGAAAAGTTACAAGTTACTGGCACAGTTAGCCAGAGGTTCAAGTCCCGGAATGGGTGGAATTTGTGCGACTTAGGTTTATATTAGTATGTACATCTTTCTAAAGGATTTATTTTTATTAGTATGCATGTTTTATATGTTATATATTTGACAAATATTAAATAATTTTGTCTTTTCGTATAAATATTTAGTCGGTGTGTCATATTTGTAACTATTATTTCGATTGTTTACGCATATCGGAGGACAGAATCTTATACATTTAACATATTAGAAAATATTTGTCAACATCATAGTACCTCTTGCCACTTTAAATTTGTTTTCATAGTTCCGAGCAAAAGGTCGGAAAACACGAATATTTACAAAAATGTGTTATACCATTGCCGAAAAAGCATTAATACTGATTGAAAAGAACATTCTTTCGAAATGTAGCTAAATATTCCAATATTAAGCTGTAAATGAGTGGAATAACCAATAAGTTAGATGCTCAGATAACGCAGACGCTTTGGGGTACCGAATTACTGTCATGTTGCAATATTTATGTAAAAAAAAAATTAAAAAGAAATGGAGAGCTTGCACTAAAAAATGTTTTTATAGTACATATGGTGCTACATTACCGCACTAGTGCGATAATGAGCACTTTACGTGCCTATGTCGAAACTTCAAAGGGCCATATGTACTATAAAACGTTGTACGATACACGTGCGAATAGGTAATTCGTAACTCGTGTCGATTTAAAACACTCCCTTCGGTCGTGTTTTAATTTATCGCCACTCGTTGCGAATTTCCTACTTTTCGCACTGGTATCGTAATGTACTATAATCGAATAGGAGAGGACACGTTAAAAGATAAATAGACGTGGTATTTTGTTTCTCTGCGACTAACACTTTTTGTAATATAATCAGTCAAAACGTCAATATAGTCACGTGGTACTATGACGTCACTGACCTGTGGTATATTGAGTTATCTCGTAGAATAATGTTTTTATGCGTGTACACCCTTATAAGAAAACGTCCAGAATTCAATGACAAAACGAAATCTTACAAATTGTATGTTATAAGAGTAACGATTTTTTTTTTTTTTTTTACTTTATTGTATAACATACATACAATTGAATTTGTCTTAATTCTTTGACTGCGCCACGGCACGCACTCCGTAGTATAATTATGGGTTACCGTAGGCACTGACTGAAAATCAGCGCTGAGGGATCACTTCCTCAGCACAACGCTGAGTCAGCTGCCTTTTGTGGCAATGTAGATACACCACAGGCTACATCTATGGTCCTGTTTTATTTATTCGTTTTGTCTGTTGTGTATTTAGTTTTGGTACTTATGTGCTTATTTTGTTTCTGTGATGTATCTTGTTGGTATAATAAATGTCTTTCTTCTTCTTCTTCTTCATTTTTCGCATATTTTGTGACCCCAAAAACCCGGAAAAAAATATTTTTATTGTTTTATTTTTGAATTTTTTCCAAGGTTTTTATATGATTTCTATAGTACAAAAGCAATGTCACTCCAATCTAAGTTAGACGGAAGTTCCCCATTACGAAATGTTACTGAATGGATGTTGAGGAAGCGAAAGTGATGTGTCAGGATCGTGGCAAGTAGCAGTCACTGGTCTCTACCTACTCCTCTGGGATACAGGCGTGAGTTTATGTATATTTGTATGTACTGAATTTAACTGAGTAATACTTAAGTATTATGAATATCCTTTTTCTTCTCCTATAGGAGGTTTTTGAAGCTGCCAGCACCAACAAGAATATAGTGCTCACTTCAAACCACTGTCGTCAGAGGTGTAGCCATAATATCACTTGTCTCCCAGGTCTCCATCTTCGTGGAATCTTGCCTTTGCTTAGGGAATCACACGTAACACCTAAAACATGATATTTTTCTCTTTGAGAAAATTTGTATTTATTATGCATGCGGTAACCATCTGTAATTGGAGTCACAGGCATCTAATATATAAAAATCTCGTATCACAGTGTTTGTTATCGAACTCCTCCAATTGTGTATATTTGGTAGGTCTGAGAATAAGTCGTAGGTTAATTAATATGGAAAAACAAAGTTTGCCCGTTTAGCTAGTGATCTATATAAAAATCTCGTGTCACAGTGTTTGTTATCGACTCCGCTTAAACGGCTTCGCCGATTTTTATGATTTTTTTTGTGTATATTTTGTAGGTCTGAGAATAAGTCGTAGGTTAATTAATATGGAAAAACAAAGTTTGCCCGTTTAGCTAGTGATCTATATAAAAATCTCGTGTCACAGTGTTTGTTATCGACTCCGCTTAAACGGCTTCGCCGATTTTTATGATTTTTTTTTGTGTATATTTTGTAGGTCTGAGAATAGGTCGTCTGCTAATTAATATTATAATGGCATATGCCAAAACAACGTTTGCCGGGTCAGCTAGTAATCTATATTGATGGATCAATAAACAAATAAAATTAAAAACCTTTGATACAATAATCGCGAATAGACTAAAAATACTTTAGAAAGGGTTTGATGGCATTCGAGCCCTTGTTATTGTAAGAACCTACTTGCTAAGCGGTGGTAGCCTAGTGGGTAGAAAATTGGACTTGGAAGCGGGAGACCCAGGTTCGATTCCCAGTGCGGGCATGTATAGGTACAGGTAGACCTATGACTTTTTTTTTAATTTATGTACATTTGTGAAGTTATAGTAGCAATACCGCTTGCTTACGGTGAAGGAAAACATCGTGAGGAAACCTGGGTGTCTGAGCTATTCACATACTTATTATTCATGCAAGTCATAAGCAGCATAGGCTGCTTATGACTTGCATGAATAAAACATGCCACTATGCAGGCATCTCGTCTGAATCATTAATACGCCAGCTCATTACAAATTTTCTAGAAACTTTTAAGAAGCGACGAGTATTTCGCTAAATAAATAATCAAGTTTTCAAGAAAACACATTGAATGACCGAAATTTTACGTGCACACTCGCACCAGCAACCAAAAAGGTTGTAAAATGTTCTGCAGGCGTTCTAAATTAAGTCTCGACCTCTTTGGTTTGCGATTGACATTTCCATGGCCGGTTTTCAGACATGCGCTCTCCTGGAAAATTTAAATTTGGAATAGGTGTTCCATCATTTTCCCCAGTCGGCAAATACTGGCCACATTTTCAGTTTGCGCTCGACGCTCGTGGCTGCGGGACGTCCCTGTTGTTCAGGAGCTGACGTTACGCCGATCGCGCGATCACGTAAACATAATTTGGCTTTATTAAATTTTGTGTCCTCGAAAAAGACGTTGTCGTTAAACGTTAAATCTGTGCTTTAGAAGTGGATTATGAATGGGTAATTTGAAACGAGAGTTGGATAATTAGATTCAGGAGTTAAATTAAATTCAGTTTCGCGGTACATCGAGCGATTTTCGCCATCGTCAAAGGTAAGAATTTTCCATTGTCTTCTTTACTGTCATAAATGCACATTAATTCTGGAGAGTGACAGTTTGTTTTTATCTTTGTTTTGATTGAGGGCATACCTACTCCGATTTATAATCCATGTCATATTTAATAGCGTGATTTATGGCCCGGTAAGTACTCTGGTGCTTCGTTATTCGACGGATTTGCGTTAATTGAACATAATAATATATAATGTTCTCTATTTATCCATCTAGGAAACATTCTTTTCTTTCAATTCTGTGACCGGCGCGAGTCTTTTTGTGAATTGTACATTTAATCTCAAAATGTTCAATTGTAATTAAAACTGGTTGAAGAAGGTTTTAGAAGAATTCATAAAAAATATAACATAACATAAACTCACGTCTGTATCCCGGAGCGGTAGGCAGAGACCAGGCAGGCCTAGGCTGGCTGTAACTGGATAGAGTTTATTGCTGACGATGGGTTTATTGTTGAAGAATTCGTCAGCAAATTGCGAATTGGGCATTATCCTAAGTTACAAATAGTTACAAATTATACTTCATTCTAAAGGTACAAGGTCAGTGAATTAGGTCAGTGTATTTTTGTGTATAATATGTGTGTGACTAATTCGCCCTTCTAAAGTTCGTTTCACACGTGAATGAAAGTACCTTTATTATTTTGAAGGAAAAACGCCAAGATAATGACATCTCATTATTTCGTAAAAATACTAATATAATTTATCTTTTACGTTTGCACAAATCAGGAGACTTTTTAGGTTATTAAAGAGTTATTGTATCGAGCCATGGTATCACTAGAAACTGACAGCTTGTAAAATCTTAGTTGATGACGTACTTCCGGTTTCGAAGACTGATTCTTTTTTTCGGCTTTACAAATGAAATAAAGCAACTGAATATTTATATTTGGGCCCGCTCTAGAAATTACCTATTTTCTAAATTACCCTATTATATCGAGTAAATTTTACTATTAAACAATAACTCACAATATTCCGCGTTTTCTCAAAAAATGTCGCGCCGGCGCCGAACGCCATTTAAATAAAATATAATATCATTTTTGCTCATAAATATTTGATCAGCAACAAAAAATATTATCAAAAGAATAATTTTGTCCCTCAAGATTTACATTAGTGGGCGGAATAACAGAATAAATAAATATGCGGCAACACGTGGTCAGCTATGCTAGGCTATGCTCGGGGTTTCTCTGAAAGATCGAATTCGAAACGAGGTGATCCGACAGAGAACCAAAGTCACCGACATAGCCTACGGAATTAGCATGCTGAAGTGGCAGTGGGCCGGCCATATCATCCGAAGAACTGATAACCGATGGGGTAGACGAGTTCTCGAGTGGAGACCGCGGATCGGTAAACGTAGTGTGGGACGTCCTCAGACTCGGTGGAGCGATGATCTTCGCCGGGCGGCTGGGAAGAGCTGGATGAGAGTAGCCGAGGACCGTGCTCAGTAGCGCGCAATACGAGAGGCCTATGTCCAGCAGTGGACAATCATAGGCTGACGATGATGATGATGATGATGACGTGGTCAGCAAATAAATTCGGTTTGGTAAGAATAATAAATAAACGGGCGTGGCCGAGAAGACGATGGCGGGATGATGTCGACAAATTCTTACTCCGGCAAGAATTTGTCGACATGCTGCGAATGACCAAAAATCTTGGTCTAAAGGGGGGAGGCCTTTGCCCTACAGTGGCTAAGAAAAAAAAGAATGATACCTGTTTGGTAAGCGAAATAAATAAATTGATAAGCGAAACGGTTAACTGGTGAGCACGGCATGAGGTAAATAGTAATTACATGGTTTTTGCCATTTCTCTCATCGTAAGCAGCCTATATACGTCCCACTGTAGGGCACAGGCCTTCTCTCAGGGAGAGAGTATGGGCTTAATCACCACGCGTGCCCACCGCGGATTGGCGATTTCAAGCGCTGAGGTATGTGAATAGCTCAGACACTCAGGTTTTCTCACGACGTCTTCCTTCGGCGGTGGCGAATGGCTACTATAACTTCACAAATGTACATAACTTAGACAACAAAGTCTTCGTTGTACATGCCGGCACTGGGAATCAAACCCGGGTCTGTCATTTCCGAGTCCAATGTTCTATCCACTAGGCTACCATCGCTATTATTAAAATATGACAAACAAACCCATTCCATTTGCATATCATCATAATTGAATCGTGTGATTTTAAAACAACACAAGTCACATGTGTTTTTAAAATAACACTTGCCCATTTTTTTTTAATTAAATTATTTACACCTACCTATTGATTTACATTACAAAAAAAAATTGTAGTTTATTCATACAGAAATCAATATAATATGCTAAAATATTGCTGTTGTAGATATTAGTATTTGAATAAAATAGTTTTTTCTCTTTCCTGCAAAGTTGTAATGAAAGGACATGTGTCGTTTTAAAATCACACGATTCAATTAGTTTTATAACCTAACAAAAGTGGTATTAGCCGGAATGCCGGCTTCACATGCGGAAGGTCATAGGTTCTAATCCCGGCATGTACCGATGACTTTGTTTTCTAAGTTACGTACATTTGTGCAGTTGTACTAGCAATACCACTCGCTAACTGTGAAATAAAACATCGCGAGGAAACCAGAGTGTCTGAGATGTTGATACACCTCCGTATAAAATTGCCAATCCGCGGTGGGCACGCGTGGTAATTAAGCCACACACTCTGTCTCTCTTTCTCTGGTAGAAGGCCTGTGCCCTGCAGTGAGACGTGTATTATTGTTAAGATTTCCCACTATTGTAATAGGGGTTAAAGTATGAAATTGCCGTTTTATTGCAATAGGTTCGTTGAATTGACATAGAATCTTCATTGTTTGAGGTTTTCGAATGAAACTTTTTTCAAATGGTTTCTATGATGTTCTTTTTTTAAAAAATGTGGAACAGACCCCTCTCCAAACGCAGCATTGATATTGCGGGCTGTTTCTGCCGCGTTAGTTCCGCGTCGGAACTCGTATTCAAAAATCACTCGAATTTTCGCAGTATCCATCTTTCTTGTCTAAATTGAATAACAAAAACAATTGAAAGTCGATATTCAAATGTTTCACATTTTTTAAAAAAAGAACATCATAGAAACCATTTGAAAAAAGTTTCATTCGAAAACCTCAAACCATGAAGATTCTATGTCAATTCAAAGAACCTATTGCAATAAAACGGCAATTTCATACTTTAACCCCTAATATTACAACTTACTTTTTCATCAAATTTTCCTATGCAACTTGCTGTGTTCACTTTGCGAGGAGTGAATTTCTTTCCTGCGGGTTTCCTGTAAATAATTTAATTTCCCCACTGAAATTGAGTTGCCGTTTTACTTGTGCGTTTGTTTGCGGAGAGAAAGTTTCGCTTCGCATTTTTTAACCCGAGCTACGCTGAGGTTGTGCCAGTACCTGGCTTATTTAGTTTAAGCCGACGCAGATTTTATCTAAAACAGGAAGTTAGAGCACCCAGCCCTTTAAATCCATTATTAAAGTCAATCCCGATACGCTTGTAAATTTGTCGGTAGGGTCCGGTAAGATTTCGCTCTGATAATAAAAGCATTATTCATAATTAAAATGTTTTATTCACTACAAAAACAAAATGTTTGCTTACTTAATGAACGTCAAACTTGTTAGTTTCGGAATTAATAGGTTATGTGGAAAAGAAGCTAACGAAGAAACTCCACATTTATTATTTTCAAAAAAGTTTAGAGTTTTCAACTTAAAAAATACTCGTATGACTCATGAATGTGTTGAACACTAGACACAATCGTGCTCTAAATACCCATTAACATTAATCTACTATTTAATAACAATAAAGTAACCTTTTTTGCACAGAGTATGGTTGGCAAACTTTTTAATCGCTTCGGGGTAACTCTAATACATCTTGAGGAATCTTGTTCCAGCAAGGATGTATTAACATTTGCAAGTCTAAATTGAAATGACAATTTGTGTTTATTTCTCCTATTAATAATATCGAAGTCTTTGATATTTTTCTTTAACGTACATAATATTTTCATAAATCTGTTGACTTGCGACCGGACTGTGGTGATTAAGCCCATACTCGCTCTGTGAGAGAAGCATATAGCCACTAAATAGGCAGATCCAGTTTCATATTATATATATAATTATATAATTTGAAACTGAATCTCGGAAACGGCTACAACGATTTTCATGAAATTAAGTATGCAGGAGGTTTGGGGGGCGATAAATTGATCTAGCTAGGTTGCCACCATCTAGAAGGTTGTGATAGCTCAGGTGGGAAATGGGGCTGTCTCGAAACCAGAAGACCCTGGTTTTTCCCTTTTTAGGGTTCCGTAGTCCAACAAGGAACCCTTATAGTTTCACCATGTCCGTCTGTCTGTCTGTCTGTCCGCGAGCTAGCTTAAAGACGGGTGGTACTAGAAAGCTGTAATTATGTGTATACATGTTTATCACGCCGACAAATTTAAAGAATAACATGTTGAAATTTTTTTTTTTTACTGTGGTTACCTCCCCTAACCTGAAAAGTGGGGATTTTTTTTTTCTCGTCCACCCGATCATGTGGGGATCGTTGGATTGGTAGTTGAAAAATATTGTGGGTGTAGGAAGACCATTAAACTTTATAGCGCAAATTTTAGTCTGAGTAGGGCGTCTTTCTACGGCGAACCCTCTTTCTACGGAACCGTACATTGCGCGTAGCCCGATACGCACTTGGCCGGGTTTTTTTCACCGTATGTAAAAATAATTTCCAAAAAACACGATTAACAAAAAAAAAATACCGAGCAAATTTCACTGATGAGCAACGCAATGTAAATTTACTTTTCACAATAAACTATAAATGTATTAGTTTTATGACACGTACCCCAGGGAGTCACGAATACATTTTTAAGTAAAACCTATTCGAACGAAGTGGTACAGTAGTTTTCCTTCCTTTTGCCGCATTATGACAGTGTTAATGTTTTTGCACTCACAATATCTATCTATTTAAGCTATCATAAAAGCTGAAAGGGTGTGTTGCAGCCCTTTCTGTAAGCCGTGAGCTGGCCGTTGCTAACGCTACGAGGATAAAACTAATTAATGGGTGTATCTAATATATAAAAATCTCGTGTCGCAGTGTTTGTTATCGAACTCCCCGTAACAGCTTCACCGATTTTTTTTTAAATTTTTTGTGTATATTTGGTAGGTCTGGGAAAAGGTCCTAGGCTAATTAATATGGCAAAACCACGTTTGATAGAATTCTATATATTCAAAACATATGCGTCTAAGTATATAGGGTTGTCAGTGCCAAAAATGGAGAGCTTTGTACGGTCAGGAAAAAAGTGGGACTCTTTGAGCAATGACTTTCAAATATTTATTGGTGAGCAGTACAAAATCTACCAGTCGTAGACACATTACTTTTGCGACATACACTTCGAGAGATATGTCATCTGAAATCCCGTTGAAAAATCTTTATATCATTTGTCTATATTTTTATATGTATGTTCACCGATATTTCCTAACCAATGTTATTGTCTGATTTCATTGATTCTTTTTTTGTTAGAAAGAGAGTACCTCACATCTGGTCCCATATAAATTTAGTCAAGATATGTTTGTTGTATGTACGTTTATGTATGTTTATCGAACTGTTTTATCATCTAAGCTTATGGTCTCATCCTGGTAACGTATGACATAGGGTTTACCGACGGCCAGCCCACAAACTAATACCCCTTCAACCTTTTTTGGTAACCCTCGCCTGATAGAACTATTTAGTAATTGGATAGCAGTGACTTGCAGGAACGTGTTCTTTTGTCATCCTTCAGCGTAGATTCTTCCAGAAAGTCAGCTTCTACAACTAATTCCTCGGAATGCCCCGATTATTGTAAGATCTACAATACTTAAAAAAATATATAAAAATATACCTAATGCCAAATATGCCTGAGTGGTGGCGAAGAACGGAACGGCGGTCAGTGGATGGACCGACAGCCCGATGGTCGGACGACGTGATCAAGTCATCAAAGGGCCCGAGGATGTGAATGGGGAGAGACCGCGAAAGATGGCGTGATGGGGAGGAGGCCTATACCCAGCAGTAGGCAGAGGTGGGCTGATGACGATGATGGTGATGATAAATGTTAAATGTGGCTTATAATTCGAAATAATGCCAAGAACTTCAATGCTGTGCTCATAGTACTACGCGACAATGAGTGACAATGCTTATAAAATAATCTTCAAAGTTTATAATTCAAACGTTATATTGAACGTTAAGGTTTATTGTATCAGAATTAATAGATAACGAGGAGAAGAAACTAACAAAAAACTCTAAATTTTTTTTTAAAGTTTTAACTTAACAGTGTTCCTAATTAAACTTTATTGCTCGTGAATATGCTCAATGTTAGCATTATTGTACGGTTTAATGTATGACACAGTACAATGATCTGAAATAGGCTAAATAGCGCCCACTAATTTAAAAAAATCGTAATAATATCGTCTTTTGCAGATCGTATTTGCAGAAAGTGTCCTAAACAGTTAACCATGACGAAGAACACAGGATCAGGAACGAACTAAAAACGACCGTTTTGGCGTTAATGCTGTCTAGCCCTAGGCGGTGGTAGCCTAGTGGGTAGAACCTCGGACTCGGAAGTGGGAGACCCAGGTTCGATCCCCGGTGCGGGCATGTACCTATGACTTGGTTCTCTAAGTTATTTACATTTATGAAATTATAGTAGCAGTACCACTCGCTAACGGTGAAGGAAAACATCGTGAGGAAACCTGAGTGTCTGAGCTATTCACACGCCTCAGCGCTTGAAATCGCCAATCCGCGGTGGGCGCGCGTGGTGATTAAGCCCATACTCTTTCCCTAAGAGAAGGCCTGTGCCCTACAGTGGGACGTATATAGGCTGCTCATGCTGTCTAGTCCTAGATTTTTTTGCCCTAGGTTCACGGCCATGGGTCCTAAAAAACACTATTAACATGATTGAGAGATTGTATACAGACACTTTTTGCTAATTCGATCTGTAAAAAAGATATGATTTTCAGGGTTCCGTACCCAAAGGATAAGGACTAAGACTCCACTGTCCGTCTGTTTGTCTGTCTGTCACCAGGCTGTATCTCATGAACTCTAATAGCTAGACAGTTGAAATTTTCACAGATGATGTATTTCTGTTGCCGGTAAAACGAAAATACTAAAAACGGAATAAAACAAATGTTTATGGGGGCTCCAATACGACAAACGCCTGAGATATTCAAATGTTGTATAGATAATGGCACGGAACCCTTCGTGCGCGAGTCCAACTCGCACTTGGCCATTTTTGTTTTTCTCCGGTGGCGCTAGCCTGGAGCCCTTTAATGATTATGTTTGCCTTTTTTGCACATTAGTGCCTTCTGTTCGATTCCAAATTGTCTCTTCGAGCCTAAAGTAGCCTGTTCAAAAGATAGAAGTGACTCGGAAAGTAAATTCACGGGACCTAGCTTATTTGGGCTAATTGTACTACGTCCGAGGTCACCAGACTATGGTGTGTCGATATAATGCCATTCTTACGGTTAACGGTGTGAATATACCTACGGCAAAGTTTTTATTGTTCAGTGTGTAGGTGTTGAAAAGAATTCGTAGTGTTATAAGAAAGGGACAATAAAAAGTTTATTACACTTTCAAGGTTTTATACACGCTCATTTCTGGGTGGTTTGAAAGCCGCAGTTATGTAATTAGTGATGAAAATTGCATCTATTTAGAGTATTACTTTTAATTATAGAGGTAAATAAAAAAAATAGTTGAGAAATCTTGTTTTTAGTTAAAAAAAATTGTTTAAAAAATGCGCGACAAATTAGTACCACCTCGCCGTCTAACAGAACATAGAGCAATAAGTGATTTCTTTAAAGGATCTAACATCTTAACAGTTGCAAGTCAATACATTTATGAAAATATAATGTATGTTAGAAAAACATCAGCAATTTCGAAAATGTTGGTAGCCGTCACAATATTGATACGAGGAATAAACATAAATTGTCATTTCCACGTTTTAGACTTGCAAATGTTAATACATCCTTTATGGGGCACTGTGTACGGTTCTACAATAAGATTCCTCAAGATATATTAGAGTTACCACCGACGCGGTTTAAAAAATGTATTAAGCATACTCTATGCAAAAAAGCCTATTATAAAATTAAGGATTATTTGGAAGACAAGGATGTCTGGTACTTAAATAATGTTAACAGGAATGATTGTATCTAGTGTAATGTAACTTTAAGTAGAAAACTCTGTTAATTAAGCAAACCTGTTTTGAAAAGAATAAATGTGGAGTTTCTTCGTTAGCTTCTTCTCCGCATAATCTATTAGTTGTGAAACAAACAGCTTTGACGTTCATTAAGTAAACATTTTGTTTTTATAGTGAATAAAAATTTTGGACTTTGACTTTGAGCCGCGGACCCGCGGCATGCACGAACCGCTCTGGCTGGGTAATATTGGTTCTATCTAATAGATTCGAGTTTGTGCCGAGATATTTTTGAAAAGTGCGTTTTAAAAAAAAACAAAATAGCGTATTTCATAGCTATTGTCGGGCACGTTCATTTTGCTATGTCTTCGAAACCACCCAAAATTATTGCTTCGTTTGCGAGCCGATACAAAATAGGGATTGCTATTTTCCATTTCTTTTTTTTCATATAAGTACCTTCATATTGTAATAATATTGTGTAGCATTTTTTTATTAAATCTAGCTAGATCCGATTATCATCCCCGAAACTCTCTACATACTTAATTTCATTCTTAATAATACACTGTGCTATGGCAACCAGAGAGCGGTGGTAGCCTAGAGGGTAGAACATTGGACTCGGCGAGAGACCCAGGTTCGATTCCCAGTGCGGGCATGTACCTATGACTTTGTTTTCTTAGTTATGTACATTAGGAAAGTTATAGTAGCAATACCACTCGCTAACGGTGTCGGAAAACATCGTGAGGAAACCTGAGTGTCTGAGCTATTCACATACCTCAGCGCTTGAAATCGCCAATTCGCGGTGGGCACGCGTGGTGATTAAGCCCATACTCTCTCTCTGAGAGAAGGCCTATGCCCTACAGTTTGACATATATGGGCTGCTTATGTTATTGGCAACCAGGCAAGTACGTCAAAAATATGGAATTATACGCATACTGTAAATATTTATGTATAACTATTTGGCTCAGCAAACGTTATTTTGCCATATTACGCCTAGGACCTATTCTCAGACGTACCAATAATACACAAAAAATTACATAAAAATCGGAGTGAAGCCGTTTCGGAGGAGTTTGATAACAATTAAATACCTATTGTGACACGAGATTTTTATGTATTATTACAGGCCAAGTTCTCGGCCAGCCCACACCGTGATATATTATGCATAACGAACGGTAAACGGGCTTTTTTCCAGGGAGACACAAAGTATTACGGACAAGAGATTAGGTATTCTCTGTCCTAGTTGAAAGTTCCCTGGGTATAGAAACAAAAGAATACCTACTCTGAAATTCAATACCTTTCCAAAGGAGGATAAAACTTATGTTGCTACAGTTTATATGTGTATATTATATATATTATATGTTTATTTATATTATGTATTATATGTTTATAGTATTAGGGGTTAAAGTATGAAATTGCCGTTTTATTGCAATAGGTTCTTTGAATTGACATAGAATCTTCATGGTTTGAGGTTTTCGAATGAAACTTTTTTCAAATGGTTTCTATGATGTTCTTTTTTTAAAAAATGTGAAACATTTGAATATCGACTTTCAATTGTTTTTGTTATTCAATTTAGACAAGAAAGATGAATACTGCGAAAAATCACTCGAATCATGAGGCACCCATTTTTCGTATTTTTTTATTTTATTGATTTGACGCAAGTGAGTCAATATTGTGGGTAAGGTAACGTTAAACCATGCCGCTAATTCCTGGGTAGTTTGACTAGGGTCGGCTTCCACTATCTCTCTTAATTCATCGTTATTCACCTGTGTGGGCGGTCTTCCTCGTGGCTCGTTCTTTAAGTCGAAATTTCCATCACGAAAGCGTTTAAACCAAAATCGCACGGTGCGTTCATTAGTAGACCCCTCTCCAAACGCAGCATTGATATTGCGGGCTGTTTCTGCCGCGTTAGTTCCGCGTCGGAACTCGTATTCAAAAATCACTCGAATTTTCGCAGTATCCATCTTTCTTGTCTAAATTGAATAACAAAAACAATTGAATGTCGATATTCAAATGTTTCACATTTTTTTAAAAAATAACATCATCGAAACCATTTGAAAAAAGTTTCATTCGAAAACCTCAAACCATGAAGATTCTATGTCAATTCAAAGAACCTATTGCAATAAAACGGCAATTTCATACTTTAACCCCTATTATAAATATTTACTTATTTATTGTTGAGTATTCGTCTTCTTATGTAATTTTAGTTAAAGTTATTCGTTTTATCCATCTACTTCGTATGCCTACCAGTTAATTTCTTGCACCTCCTGTGGTTGACTGGTAGAAAATGCTTATAGCATTAAGTCCGCCACATTGCCATTGTATTTTTTTACTTATGTGCAATAAAAGTATTAATAATAAAATTATTCAATGAATGGCAAAGTTCATTGCACCGATATACATTTTTTGCATAAAAGCAAGCTTAATATAATTAAACTTACGTCCAGCTATTCTTATGCGACGTGGAGAATGAAAAAAATGGATAATTTTTTTTTTAAAAGTGGGTGGAGCTCTGCTGTGTCGTATTACACGGCCGTTGGTTAACGCGAAACGTCTATACGTTTAAAGCATTGATGTCGATCGCATTTAAATAATATAAATAATAGTAAGTAAGTAGGTCCTAAGTACTAAAAATAGATATGAGTTGTGTGTAACTACTAATAAAACTATGGATTTCAGATATCTCAGGTACCTCAGAGCTTGAAATCGCCAATCCACGCTGAGCACGCGTGGTGATTAAGCCCATACTGGGAGTATATATATAAAAAATAGAATGGAATAGAATATAATAGACGCCTACTACCTTTCTTTCTTTACGGTGAAGGAAAACATCGTGAGGAAACCTAAAGCTCAGACCCCTCAGGTTTCCTCACGATGTTTTCCTTCACCGCAAAGAAAGAAAGGTAGTAAACGTCTATTCTATTCCATTCTATTTCTTTTTTACCACACACTATTTAAACTGCATCTGAGAAGCGGTTTAAGGAATCGTGTTTTTATAAATGAGACTTCGTTTTTAAAAGAAATTACATTTTACAATATGAATTAGGAACTTTTGCCTAGTGCAGAGTATACAGGAAACACGCCCACATGCGCCCGTCATAATCTTTCGTGACGTGAGCAGTTAAGCGCCAACTAAAAGGGGATTTGGCAAAATTAAGGACCGGCAGGGTCTTAACAGGAAGTCTTGGGGCTTGACCTCTGACTCGCTACGAGTAAGTGTCCATGCATACTATGGCTCAGTTTATTCGGTCATCGTTCACGATCGTCTTACATAAAAACATCGCTTTTAGCGAAACCAAATCCAGAACGATTCTAATCGTCTAAATGTCGAATTCCATACTAATTGTTATCGCAAACGTCAAGATTCCGACAGGATTTGGTGCGCAGAATTAGGCCCCCGACTGCCATTTGCACTCAGAATCAAGGCGCACAGAGTGCGCCAGGCCAAGTTTCCGGAAAGCCCGCATCGTGCATATATTTACACGAACTCATTTGAATCGCTCGTAGCCCCCGCTGCCTAAGTGATCTTAAACGATCACGAAGGTTAAGCAACACAGGGCGCGTTCAGTGCATGGATGGGTCGCCGTCTATGCCTAACGCTAGTGGCATTTTTCTGTACGGTTCCGGGCTTCGCAAGGCACGTTAAGCTGTTGGTTGGGCTGCCGTCGATAGATGGCAGTCGTTAAGCCAAGTCAGAGGCCTTAGGGCGGCTTGACAACTTCTGACAGTAGACGAGCCACTAGTCTACAAGCCTCCACCAATCCGGACTTGGCCCCCGTGGTGGAGTATGGCCTATACCTTCCTCAGGGAAGAGACCCGTGCCCCTCGGTGGGGACATAATGGGTTGATGATGATGATTCAAGCACGTTTGAGCGGTGGTAGCCTAGTAGCCTAGTGGGTAGAACATTGGACTCGGAAGCGAGAGGCCCAGGTTCGATTCCTGGTGCGGGCATGTACCTATGACTTTGTTTTCTAAGTTATGTACATTTGTGAAGTTATACCACTACCACTCGCTAACGGTGAAGGAAAACATCGTGAGAAAACCTGAGTGTCTGAGCTATTCGCATACCTCAGCGCTTGAAATCGCACGCGTGATGATTAAGCCCATACTCTCTCTCTGAGAGAAGGCCTGTGCCCTGCAGTGGGACGTGTAGGCTGCTTATGATTCAAGCACTTTTCGACCCTCCTCTATCTTCAAAACCAGTTATGTCTCAGGACTGAAAATTGGCACAGGGATTAAGGTCAACGAAAAAAAAAACGTAGCTCCAAAGCTCATGCACCCAGCTAGTATAATTTAGAAGATGTGAGGATCAAAAAATTGAAATTTCCGGCACTCACTGATAGATTAACTCACTCACTGATGTCTAGGGTACTTCTAATTGAAATTTAATTAAATTCAGAACATAAATGGTTCATTTTTCTTCTTATCGTGTCGATTTTTCCTTGTTAAAATCTTCAAAAAACTTGCCAGAGTTACTCTATTTTTATGAGCTTGTCAAAACACTGCTAATTTTGTCAATACTAATGAAGGTTAATGAAGACAGCATTTTTATTTATTTACTGTGTGTAAATAAACGATTTATCTATCTATCTAAGGCGAGTTCTTACATATCAGGGAATTTTTGAGACATTTATGTTTTGGTTGGATTAAGATATTTTACGTCGAGGTTGAAACGTGGTCTCTCACTCAATGGGCCTCATAAGAAGGCTCAAGGTCACGCAACAAGCTCGAATCAGAAATGATGAGATCCGTAGACGAACGAAAGTCGTCGACATAGCCCAGCGGATTAGTATGTTGAAGTGGCAGTGGGCGGGGCACATAGCACGCAGAACTGATGGCCGATGGGGCCGAAAAGTTCTCGAATGAAGACCACATATCGGCAAGCGCGGCGTAGGACGACCAGCCACAAGATGGACAGATGACCTCATCCAAGTGGCAGGAAGACGCTGGATACGGGCTGCTTCCAACGGGTCTTTTTGGAAATCCATGGAGGAGGCCTATGTCCAGCAGTGGACTTCTTGTGGCTGAATGATGATGATGATGTCGATGTTTAAGATGTTTTACGTCAAGGGGTGACTTCGAGGCACCAATGGAAAAAACATATCTTCATTTAAAAGTGAACATCTCTAATCTCAATAATGGTAGTTTCAATGTTAGTTATTTTAGTTAGCTTTGAGTAGTCCCTTAGGTAAACATTTCCATTCTGTTAGTATTCGTACTTGCAGGCTGCTAGCTTTACCATATAAAGCCGGATCCGCGTGTAACGTGTAAGTTTACCGTTACTACCTAAATCTTCAGTAATTATCTTAATTTATTTTAAGTAGTATTCATATGCAGACTTCACAATATCATTAGTAAAGGAGGTTCTTTGTATTTATTTATTGTATTATGTATTTATTTATTAGTATATTTATCATCATCATCATCAGCCACTCCACGCCCACTGCAAGACATAGGTTTTTGTCATAATCGCCACGCTTGGCAGGCGGGTTGGCGATCGCAGTATGCGGATCTCAAGAATATGCTGATGCCCGTGTGATGTAAATAAGTAATTACTATATTTATTATTCTAGGTAAATATTTTCTTTAAAACTTAGGTTAGCTGGTAGATAATGCTAAGTAGCATTAAGCTCGCCTATGTGCAAAACTTTGTGTTTATATGCAATAAATATTTTTAATAATAATAATTTTTATTATTTTATCCAACGAGTAAATGCAATGCAAATCTTGCATGTAGACGCACTACGAGCATTAAATTTAACGCCCGTACACACGACTCGTGTTGCATTACTCGTTAGATTACATTACAAGTGTAGATCTGGCTTTAGGGGAATCATGTTTTTGTTTCCCATTTATTGTTGGTTTTAACTTTGACTTGTACTTCGACCCTATTTGTAAGTACAGGGCCACACAAGGTCACTGTAGTCCAACATGCATGATTAATGTTTTGTTTCGTTAAGAATAAAGGGCTTAGTGCTGATGACCTGTGGGAAAAGGGTTCCGCTAGGGATCTTAAAACAGTGTAGCAGTTAAAGGATTTAGAATTTAAGGCCCCGGTATCTTTCAAGTCGAAGTACACGCCCTGTTTGACGCCACTATGAAAAAGTATACTGAACACTTTACTGTCAAATGCCCGACAAATAACTTGAAAATACTTGACTCCGCACGGACGTATTTCGGGTCTCATTGACAAGTAATTATCAATAAAACTATTAATAAAAAATATTTCCTTAGCGAATACTTTTTCGCGGAGGAAACGAACGAACGAACGTGTCGGTTGAAAGTCATCTCGACAGAGGGGATTTTTTTTTCATATTTGTCCGCTACAACCAATCCACCACCACACCACATTATACACCACAAGCTACTCCAACAAACAAACGTACGTACGAACGAAGAAACAATTACATACCTACGTATGTACATACGTGCATATATATATATATATATATATATATATATATATATATATATATGCATATATAATATGCATTAGCTGCCCTGGCAAACTTCGTACCTAATTATATTCTTTTTGTTGCACTAACGCGAGCTGGGGACAACTTTAAAAACCTATTTAGAGGCTAAAAATTCCAACCATGCCGGATCTTGAACCCGCGACCTCTGGCACGGTTAGCCAGAGGTCGCGGGTTTATGTCCCGGCATGGGTGGAATTTTTAGCCTCTAAATAGGTTCTTAAACTTTGCACCGCCACAGAATCCGTTTATACGATTCTAGTTACCATGGCAACGCAATCAATAAATATCTCGGAGTTTGGCTTGAAAAAAGGTTACGGTAAGAATAAAATATTATCCCACGGGAACGTATTACCGGGATACCAAAGTATCCTATGCCTCAGTTCAGGTCTTTGTCTATCTGTATGCCAAGTTTCATGTAACTCCGTCCAGCTGTTATTGCAAGATTGAGTAACAGACATCCAAACATCACAAACTTTCATATTTACAATACATACATAGGGCCGGTTTCTGAATTGAAAATTTCACTAAGTAAATACTTAAGTAATGTTCTGTCGCGCTCTTTTCTGAGAAATTCGAAGAGACAGCACTACATTTAACTATTTACTTAGTGAAATTCTCAATTGAGAAACTGGCCCATAAGACTGCTAAACTCATAAGTCAAAACCCTTCTCTTGGCTTTGTTTAGTCGGAAACACATTTCTTAATTTAGAGTACAGGGAGCCTACAAGTAATAGCAATACAAATTTTAATTTGTGTATTTTGACCTTATTTTTAATTTGCATTGGACTTGTTCTGGAAATAAATAGTTAATTATTAAGTACATTTACTTTTCTGAAATGAAATGTTTACGGCCTTATTTATAAAAACACGATTCCTCTAAAACCAATCTAAAACTCGGTTTATTTAATCTGTGGCCACATCTTTTTCTCGTTAAATCTCCAACACAGACAATTTTAATCAGCGTTTTTGAAGTGTTATAACGAATGTAATTTTTATAAAAAGACCGTTAACCTCTTAAAATGGAACCCTACAAAAAGACGCGTTAGTGATTTTTTACGCTACTTAACATTAGGAGCTTGGCTCACGCAAGCTGCCCGAAATATTACCCATTTGTATGTTATTAAGCGTCGTGTGTGCTGTTAATCAGCAGCAGCAAGTAGCCGAGTGGTTTGGTTTGTTGGACGCCAGCTTTTGAACTTGGGTTGAAAATGACGTAGCCTTCTATCTAAAGACCGTAAGGCTAAGCGTATGCTGAGACGCAGGCGACGCTGCTCAGCGCGGCGCAGGGCTGAGTAGATTTTGTAATGTATTGAAGGTCATGTAAATCCCATACTAACTGCTACCGCAAACGTCAGGATTCCGACAGGATTTGGTGCCCATAATTAGGCTACGCGGACTCAGGGCATTCGCGTCATAGCTAGTAAGAAGAATAGACAAACTGACGAGTAAAATTACTTCAGAAGTTTTTATGGGTAACCACAACATACGTTCGTAATAAGGTAACAACAAAAAAATACTGTAAAGTGGGCAGTCCCATATGATATAAAATAGAATAAATAAATTCATATCCTGGTCCCAAACTAGGATACCCTGTGCTATGGTAACCAGGCAAGGACATCACAAACATGGAAATACACCCAGACTGAGGCAATTTGTACAAATGTGCGGCAGCCCCCAGTGAGAATCGGACCCACGACCTCTTTCTTGATGGTTAAGCGCCCCAAGGCTAGTCCATCGAGTCAAAAATAATAATGTAACTTAAGCTGAAGGAGTAACAACTTAGGTTTATTCTTTGGTTTATTATTATTCTTTGGTTTTGTTATACACACATGAGTGTAGAATCGGTGAAACCGGTTTTTTTATGTGTGATTCTAAAAACCGAGTCACCAATACTTACCTAAAAGCGACCATTTTGAGGCCACTTCCAACCCGTCTGGTCCGTCCACTTTAGGTCACAGGCCTCCTCCCAAAATGAGAGAGTATGGGCTTGGTTACCACGCGCGCCCACCGCTTATTGGCAATTTCAAGCGCTGAGTTTATGTGAACATCTCGAGAAGTCAGGTTTTCTCACCATGTTTCCCTTCGCAAGTGGTATTGCTACTACAAATTAACTGGACCGAGCTACGCAGAAACATTCCAACCAACAATAATTTGTTTCTGTTCAGGCGTTTTATATTTGGAATCGATAGAAAATTAAACACGTCTGATCAATACCATGGCAGAAAAACAATCTAGGACATAAAAAAGCGTTTTTCTCGCTAGTTACGTATTGTGGGTCGGAATGTTTCTGCGTAACACGGTCCAACTTGCGTACGTAATTTAAGAAAAAAAGTCATTGGTACATGCGTCGGGGTTTTTCGAATTTCCGTCGCGACAATTCCAAACTTTTATTTGCCGAAGTAGTCCAACTGAACTCCTCTGCTTTTAATTAAGAGAAATAGACCGGAAATTCGCTTACGTGTGAACGAAAACAAGACTGCAAAAGTTTTCATCCCGTGGGACCGTGGAAAAGTTGTAGTGGGACGAGCCGAAGATTTGTAGACTTGGACTGTCGCATCGCCTCGCCCGTAGCGAAGGGATAAGGTAAAAGTGTGAAGGCACTTAATGCATTTTTAATGACAACATCCGCTATTCCCTGATCTCCAAATAGGGTACACACACCTACATGCACATAAAAATAGATGTCTTTCATTATATAACACAGTGTATCCTAGTTTGTGATCAGCTACTCATTGCATAAGCAGCCTATATACGTCGCACTGTAGGGCACAGGCCTTCTTTCAGAGAGAGAGTATGGGCTTAATCACCACGCGTGCCCACCGCGGATTGGCGATTTCAAGCGCTGAGGTATGTGAATAGCTCAGACATCCAGGTTTCCTCACGATGTTTTCCTTCACATTTAGCGAATGGTATTGCTACTATAACTTCACAAATGTACATAACTTAGAAAGAAAAGTAATAGGTACGTGCCCGCACTGGGAATCGAACCTGGGTCTCCCGCTTCCGAGTCTAATGTTCTACCCACTAGGCTACCACCGCTTCTCATTACGCGCATCAAATCCTGCACGATTCAAATAGTGTAACTGTCGAATTCCCTACTAATTTGGTGCGCGTAATTAGGCCTCAGGGCAAGTAAGTGTGAGTTGTGCATGTTATTTTGTGAAAATATAATAATAATGTAATATAATAATTTGTTTATTTTGAACCAAAAAGTACATTAAAAATGACAACAATCGTTCGGTGCTAATCTATTGTACAATAGTCTTGTCTTTGCATCCTATCTCCTAAACTAGGCGAAAAAGCCTGTATCTTAGGAGAAGGTGAAATTAAATTAAGCCTAGTACATACATGGTCGAGAAGCATTGAGCGGACGACTGTCAGTCAACAAAAACATAACTTAATCTATCACATGCAAAGAAAACTAAATTAAAATAAACAGAAAAACCTTTCTTAGGGTTCTGTACCCGAAGGGTGCCAAACGGGACCCTATTACTAAGACTTCACTGTCCTTCTATCTGTCTCTCTGTCACCAGGTGGTGTCTTATGAACCGGTATAGCTAGGCAGTTGAAGTTTTTACAGATGATGTATGTCTGTTAAACAAATACTAAAAAAAGAATAAAATAAATATTAAAGGGGGGGAACCAAGCCCATACAACAAACGTGACTTTTTTGCCGTTTTTTGCTCGATATTAATAACGGCAACAGGTAGACGCTTGAAATATTCATGTTCGTGCGCGAGTCCGACTCGCACTTAGCCAGTTTAATTTTTTATTTGTTACAACAATAATTATAACTTCCACACAACAGAATCACGTGTGCTGGCCCCAGACTTAGATGCCCTGTGCTTTGGTGACCAGGCGAGGACATCAAACACATGTATGGAAAACACCGAGACTGAAGCCATTTGTTCAAATCAAGCACCAGCGGCCTCCAGTGGGAATGGAACCCACGGCATCTGTTTTTGTTTTCAGTCGTTTCTCAGTCAGTATTTTCAAAATTAGGCCTTTCGATAATACAGAAGCTTTGAGACCAACAAAGACAGCCTCACCAGCCGATACACCTCAGCTCATACAAAATCAAAATCAAAATAAATTTTTTTTATTCAAAGTAGCACAGAAACTGCGACTTAATGAACGTTACAAGTTAAACTAGGTGTCCATTTCAAAATCTAGATCATTTTGGAGAAAAAATGGACAAAAAAACTCCAAAGCAATCAGGCTGTTCTATCCCGTCGTAAAAAGATCCAAAGTGTCAGACACTCTATTAGGAAAAGGAAAACCATCTACACAGGAAAAGCAAACCTTTTTTAACCTTCAAAAAAGGAGGAGGTTATGAATTCGACGCGTACTTTTTTTTTGCTTTGTTCCTTCATAACTGTCAAATCTTAAGACAATTATTTTTTTGTTCGTATAGATATAACGTCCCATTGGACCCATTTTCATTTGGTGAAGATCTGATGAAGACTTTTAGAGTTGGAGAACGGAACTCTTCAATGGACAGCAGTAAATGCCTAATGGGCATTCCTTCCTTTAGTAATATCCGTATGTTTCATAAAATAGCGTAAAAGTAGTCTCAAGTTAATTTAGTGATGGTCTGGTGAAGACTTTCGGAGATGGAAATTAAGAACATCAAAATTTAAAGCAACGAATTAAGTAGGGTAAATTATGGTTAAATAAGGCAATTGTTTATTTTTCTCCCGATTCCCCACCAAAATTTGAAAAAAATAAATTAATTAAAGAATGTATATTATATTACCTATTAAATAAGGCGCAGTTTCATGACCAGCACGTATATTTTAGGCACCGACTCCAAATTGTACATCTACAATACCTACATGTATACATACGTCTATTTATTTAAATTATTTCTATCTTTTTAGTTCTGTAATGTTTCCAAGTCAGTTTTAATTTTTCATTTACATTTTTTTATTTAGATTGGCTATACACCATTAATTTTGGGTGGTTCGAAAGACATAACAAAATGAACGTGCTTAAAGAATAGCTATCAAATACGATAGATTTTTTTTAAACGCTTTTCACAAAAATATTTATTTATTAGAAGCCATTCTAGAGCGGCGCGTGCGCGCCGCAGGACCGCGGGTCATTGTTTTGTTAGACGGAGAGGCGGTACTAATGGTTAGCGCATTTTCTAAACAGGATTTCTCTACTCGAAACAAAATTTCTCAACATTTTTTGTTTATTTATTTTATTCGTCATCATCATCATCGGCCATTTGACGCCCACTGCAGTACATAGGACTCCTTCGTGGTTTTCATAACCATGAGGGGTTTTGGTTCAAGAGGGGAACCTCCCATGCAGCTCCTTCTCATTCCATTTGTCCTTGTGCCCAGAGATACTCAGTACCACCGGGTCTTTCCATTGCTCGCTTTTAGCAAACCAGAGAGGTGGGTCCTTTATCACATCCTATGACATCTCTATGCATCGGACTGTCCATCATCGTCAGGAAGTAGTTACGGATGTTGCTTACCTTGCGATTGTCAATGATCTAGGCATTCAATAGCCGACGACCACCATGCTTTATCAGCTAGTACAACCTCATCATAAGCAGCCTATATACGTCCCACTGTAGGGGACACAGGCCTGCTCTCAGAGAGAGAGTACGGACTTAATCACCCACGCGTGCCCACCGCGGATTAGCGATTTCAAGCGTGAATAGCTCAGACACTCAAGTTTCCTCACGATGTTTTCCTTCACCGTTATTGCTACTGTAACTTCACAAATGTACATAACTTAGAAAACAAGGTCATAGGTACATGCCCGCACTGGGAATCGAACCTGGGTTTCTCGCCTCCCAGTCCAATGTTCTAACCACAAGGCTACCACCGCTAAATCACAGGCTTATCAGAGGTCAGGCTCATCACTATTATTATTATTATTAACGTATTGTAAACAAGCAAACAATACGTGTTGGTATCGGTGACAATTTGGGTTTCCGCAACTCTACTGCAATTGAGTCTATTTTGCGTACAGTGGGACTACACAAAAATAATATCTTATCCCGGTGAATAAGAGCCCTGACGTTGTTTATTCGGTGATGGAGCCGTACGAGGGAGAAAGTTTTTAACGAATGTTCCCATCCGCGTTAATGAGACCCGGCATGAAGCACAGATATGGAAGACACAGAGGCACTGCCGTCCCTAAGCCGTTCTTAACTTTAAGGGCTCCACAAGGGTTCACTACAAGTACACCAAGCGCCTCCAAGGAAAAGAAATCGTGTGTGTTAAAGGCTGAAATGTATTAACGGTTACTTATTGACTTATCGGTTGATTGCCTCGTTGGTCTAGCTGTATCACGTCTGATTACCATGTCGGAGGTCGTGGGTTCGATTGCCCTTTCGTTCGATTAACTTTCACACAACACGATCACTTTCTAGATACAAACAACAAGACAAATTTAGCTTATTTGGTGCGGTGGTTCGAGAAACATTGCTAGTTTTCCGGGCACAACAGCAAATCAGCAAAATTTTTATTGTTTGTATCATTAATACTGTTTATTTTATTTTAATTTGCTTTATTAGGAACAACAAGTTATTAATAACTGGGATTTAGTATTAATTACTATTATTTCAACATTGCGTACATCAAAGTGTTGGATCATTATTTATAAAAAAATAAATAATAGGTATTTCGGTTGCGATTTATGCTTCGAAATTCATAGATTTTCTTAAAAAATACTTGGAATATTTGTGTGTGGTTATATTATTATTACAATTCTTTTAGTAAGTAGGTATGGCTTAGGCAACAGTTTAAATTAAAAGTTGATAATATTTTTAGTATACCTAGTTATAATAGTTAAACTTACTGGTAACAGATAGTTAACTTGAGAATTCAATAGATAACAGGTAATTCGTTACGTAATCGTCTTAAATAATTATCTTTTTACTACTATTGCACAATCAGGTATACAATAGAATTACTAGTAAACAAATACCATCTGGTATTAATTTTATTATGAAATAAGTACCTAGTAATAATTTCTGTACAAAAAGGAATGATATCCCATCAAAAACATTAATGTGAAATGAGAGCCAAGTTCAATATTATGCTGTATGCCTTGGTCGTTGACTTCAACGATAAAAGAAGTGAGATCTAAATGGGTGCCAAATTCAATCGTCAGTCCTGACATTTTTTTATAACAATATAAAATATTTTATAACAACTTAAAATATCATTTCTTCTAATAACTTAGGATAATATATTGAAGCCTAAAGTCTGACTTGGCTAGTTTTTATAATATACGAATGATGATGTTGACGAATTGCGCAACTAAGGCGCAGTGCATCAATTTGAAAATTGATTGAAATGTTCAGTGCGAAACTGTACGCGCTTTCGGCTAAGTGGTTCTTCTGTTTATTTCGTGATTTGTCAAAGATGCGCCATGTTGTGTGCGTGGTAATGACATATTGTTATGTGACGTCATTACTTATTAGGTGGTAGGACGAAGTTGGCATAAAAGGGGCTTCTTGTTTGTACCAAGCGTGTTTTTACATCATGCGTAGAAAGTAACTGATGACTTGTTAATTTTACTAGATTTGCCCGGACTTCGTACGGGTTACATTTAGGTATGAAGTATTATTTGTATGCTTCAATGTACATCCATCTACCGAGTATATTCTTGCTGTAATCCACTCCATCCAGAGGTTGTCTGGAAGAGATCAATCTAAGCGATAAGACCGCCAATTGTATACCACTACTTAGATATAAGAAACGATTTGTAATATATTTCACCTGGTTGTGCAATAAAGTGTTCTCTATCAACTACCAAATTGTTGAGTAGGTACCAAGTTCATATTTTTTAAATTAATCTACTAAATTCAAGTTAAAATATGTTTCATAGCATGTTTGTAACTCAATGACGCTTAAGCGGTTGAGATGAACGCGCATAGATTACTCGCAAATAAACCACCATTACAAGCGAGTAATCGATTGAAATTTAATGTGCTTTTAATCCGAATCCCACGTGGATGATGTCGCGTGTACTGCACACCAATTTGCCTATTCTATTCAGGTAACATTTAGATGTTTATCATATCCATTGCCACGAAAACGTCATCAACCACCAATTCATTCTCGGTTTAAAACTAAACTAATTTGACTTCACAATAGAACACAATCTCAACTTCAGAACACAATAAGGCGAACACTCAATAACATTATACAGTGACATCGTACGAATCAAGTCGTTCTCTTAGTTTGAAACTTCGAAGTACTTGCATAATCAGCCTGCGAGCTGATTTCTGACTTCAGTACTCCGATATCAAACGTTGATAAATCTAAATGTGTATTATTTTTCCAAGTTTAATATTTTTTTTGTCGTTATATTAATAATGTTGGTAATGACCAATAACACTAACATGATAACTGAATTTCCAAGGATAATATAATAAACATAATTATTATGTAGTTAGACCTGAGATTTCCGCACTTAGCCTCACAGTTAGGCCATTGTACGTACCAAGCGCTGAGGTAAGTAAATACCTCGGACACGAGGCTTTCCTCACGATGTTTCCCTTCACATATTGTGAGAGTTATACTACTACTATAACTTCACAAATGTACGTAACTTAGAAAACAAAGTCATCGGTATATGCCGGGTTACGAACATCCCACGACCCACGACCCACGACCCACGACATCCCTAATGTGAAGCCGGCGTTCTACTGATGTGCTAGAACTCGGTAGCACGGCGGCGTCAGGAAAACATCGTGAGAAAACCTAAGTGTCTGAGGTGTTCATATACAAGCTTGAAATTGCCAATCCACGGTGGGCACGTGGGTAATTAAGCCCATACTCTCTCTCTGAGCAGGCTTGTGCGCTGCAGTTTTAAGGCTACATTAAAAAAAGTTTTTCCCAAATAAAAATTTTAATATTTTTTTACTAACAGACGTTGTTAGCACACTCAAAGTCTAATTTGGGTGTCTCAGGAATTGCGCCTTTAAAAAAACCCCGTAGATTTCCAGTGAATTCATTTACATCAACAAATAAACAAACCACATAACCTGGAAACAAAGGCATCAAAGGGCTTAAGTTTATCTGCTATCCTGAGTACCTTTAGTATAATTTTACAACAATGTGGTGGGTAGACAAAATCTAATCAAAACAATAGACATACCCCGCGTTATTAGAACGGTAGCCGGAGCAAAACTTTTAGTCACTGTTTATGCGCAAATCCTGAAAACAATAGGATGCCTACTGGGTGGACAGTCAACGATGAAACACGTGGCAGCTTCGTTCGCTAGTTCCTTGTAAAAGAAACTAAAGAAAATACTTTTAATGTAACAACACGACACATATATACAGAGTTTAAGTTGATCAGGTGGGAAATTATCAAAAGTTGAGAAAAAAATGAATAATTCGAAAACTATGAAAAGACGCGGAAAATTTTATTAGATATAGAGGAACCTTAATTTTATTTTTGAACGTGTCCAGATGTTCCGGCCACCCTGTATAATGAAATAATTATAATAGATTGTATAAAAACATTCTTCAACGGTTACTTTATTTTATTGAATTGCTTGATGATTCTTAGGAACGGCTACATCGGTTTATTAAATGTGTTAAGCATACTCTGTGCAAAAAAGCCTATTTTAACATTAAGGACTATTTGAAAGACAAAGATATCTGGTATTTAAATAATGTTAACGGGAACGATTGTATCTAGTGTTGTGTAACTTTAGATTTAAAACTCTGTTAATTAAGCAAACCGGTTTGAAAATAATAAATGTGGAGTTTCTTTGTTAGCTTCTTCTTCGCATAATTTATTAATTGTGAAACTGACAGCTTTGACGTTCATAAAGTGAAAGTGAAAATATTTTATTTACCATATATTTTACAACAACATTAAATATAAAGTTTTCTTTCATTCACATGTTGTGGTAAAAAGGAAAGGGCTCGGTTTTATTGCCGTGACTGCTTGCGTAGTTACAGCGTTGGTTTTCAGCCCGTCCCTTACATGCAGAAGCAAACATTTTGTTTTCTTGCCCATCGCTGAGCTTACACTTTTCCCTGGTTTCTGCCAACCTTTTCGTGCCTGCCTCATTGCTTACCGTTCCACTTTCCAATTCTTGTCATGTGGAAACATTGCTGGGAACGGGTGCTGCCCGTATGTCTGGCCACAGCATTAGTGTTTTCCTACTTTTGTAAGAATAGTAACTAATGTTGTAGAATTGCAAGTTGTTGATTGCACTCATGGGATCTTGTTAGGTACGTACTCGCACCAAAATATATGGGCAAAATAGATGATTCGAGAAAAGATGCTTAGAGTGGAGATTTTTTCGCTATATTTTTCTTCACTACAACTCGACCCGAAGACGTTAAAAGTACATTGACATTCAACAAACATAATTTAAATTCTTGACGTTGAATTACCTTTTTGATTTCTGATTTCATTCTCTGAGAACATCCTCTCCTGCCCGTCACTAAATGTGAGCCCCATATGAATTTTCATCGTTGACTGTACGGAACTTGTTTTGCCCGCCACGCCAGTTTTCGTGGTTTTGTAATCAACTACAGTGGGGGTCGAAACATCGATTTTAGTTTGTAATCGCCCATTTTTTATGCGCCCTTCGCACTCCTGTCTTGCTCCCCGGGGCCATTTGGTAAAATTAACTTTTCGGCAACCAAAATTGATGGAAATAAACGCAAAAAGCCGGAAATATGGCTTTTTGCATTTATTTCCATCAATGTTGGTTGCCGAAAAGTTCATTTGGGCGTGAGTGCATATGACATTTGAAATGTAATTCCTGGTATATAATAAAAAATATTCCATCTTCTACATATATTACATAAAGTCATGCCTGTATCCCGGAGGGGTAGGAAGAGACGGATTTGCCACTTGCCACGATCCTGAGTGACCTCTCTGGCTTCATCAACATTTATTAGTTGTTGCATGCGCGCACGCCGGTTTCGGGTACTCTTTTTTATAAAAGTAAGTCCGCCTGGGATGTCTCTTACCGGCCCTTCCACCCACATTCGCTCGATATACCTATTTCCTTTGTCGTATTATCTATCTACTATTTTATTAAATGTCATAATAATTTTGTACTAAATGCATGTGGTGGTGTTGGTCCATGCATTCTGTTAGTAAGCAACATACATACACTCACGCATGTATTCCGGAGGGGTAAGCAAATGCCGGGGTTTGTCCCTTATCATAGCTAAGTTAGTAAGATGAATATTTGTTTTTTATAGATTTTAAAATATTTCCACCATGACATTCTCAAACAGTATTTTAGTAGATAAATATTTGACACGAGTAATATTTACAAGGTAGCTTACCTGTCTAGGTAGCTTATGCTTATAAAAACCTATTTAGAGGCTAAAAATTCCACCCATCCGGGACTTGAACCCGCGACCTCTGGCACGGTTAGCTAGAGGTCGCGAGTTCAGGTCCCGGCATGGGTGGAATTTTTAACCTCTAAATATGTTTTTAACAATCGTTCTCAGCACGGATTAGTGCAATAAAAAGAATATCAGTTCTTTTTGTAATGTAGTTAATATTTTCGGAATTATTTCGGAATTTCGGAAAAAACCTATTTTGAATGTAAAAAATGTGTTATCGAATAGTTAGATACCTTGCACTTCAACAAGACAGAAAACTAATAGAGCAATTAAAATAATATTTACACATCATCAAGTGATCAACACTTTACATACACAGTCACACACAGTCACACACACAATCACACACACACACACACACACACACACACACATACACACACAGACACATACACACACAGTCGGTAAAGTTTATTTTTATTGTTTTGTTATTTTCCTTTTTTTTCTTTTCTTGATTAATGCTATGGAAGAGCGGTGTCACCTAGTACAGGCATTGCATGCTTAAAAGGTGACTCCAGTTAGTATCTACAGAAAAATAATGAAGATAAAGAAAATAAACATAAAAAAAATATTTTCAGAATTTCGATAGGTTAAATATTGACCTTCAGTTGGAAAGCATGTTTTGATCTTCAAGCTTAAACTCAAAGTTCAGACTGAGTGAAAGGTTATCGTTTCGGGCTGATCAAACCCAACCTTAATCCTTGTTAAAAACTTTTTGAAGTTTCTTAAGACCCTTACGAGAGAGTATTTGGAAACATTACTGAATAGTTTATAAACTTAAGATGGACTGGTCTCCAAATTATAGTCATACTTTATTGCCCGGCGTGATTCGTAAATTTAACTGAGGATTTACATTATATTACATAAACTCAGGCCTGTATCCCAGAGGGAGGCAGATACTAGAGTTTTCCACTTGCCACATCCTGGCAAGCCAAATAAAACACCAGATTGCTAAAAAGTCTTCGAGGAGCCTTCGTAGTCTGTTGAATATCCAACCTCATCAGTTTTTTCTCATTAGATTTCTGTTTTTTATGCAAGTTTTCAGAGTTGTTCTCATAAGAAATTCAATGTTGTTTGTATTGATTAGTAGAATTACCCCCTGAGGGGTGACTTAATTAGTTTATTTGGTCTTTGCACAAAAACAAATCAGAAGGTGGCTTTGAATATGAAAAGTCTGTGTTCATATAATTACACGGATAAATTGGTTTACACAGTAGGTTATGCACGCAGATAGAATTTAGAATTAAAGCGCGAACATTAAAATAGAAAACCTCGCCATATTGCGGAAAATCAGAGGAACTAATGTCTTTTACTGGCAACAATAACTTTGAACGTCATTTTATGTACGTCGATTTTTGTCAGATTATCTAACAATTGAAGCGCCTTTTACAAGAGCAGCCAATGTCCAATTTTAACGAATTTCTGTTTCCGGTTTTTGGCAACACTGTTCAACAAGCTGCATTGGGCTCACTAATCAGTTTTTACAAAACCTTCCTATGTCCACACTTGTTCCATCGAAAAGTTAAGGAAATTTTACAAAAACCACCAAGGTTTGCTTGGCCAAAAAGCACCAAATTTACTCTGGGGACAAAGGTTGTTCTTGTAAAAGGCGCCTCAATTGTTCAAGAGTGGGCTGTTTTGAAGCTTTTGTGAGTTTCTTGTGCGCTAAAATGCCAAAACTATTCATAGGCGCGAGAGAAAAGTGGCGCACAATTTAATAAAGTGTTCGTCGGATAGAAACTTTGCGGGATTGAGCTCGATTCCTATAAATAACAATACCAAATTAGTTGTCAACATGACTGATTGCTGTAATGCATATTTTATGCAATGAAGATTCGCCACTTTCTGGTTTATTGAAATGTGAATTGAATTTCTTTTTATAAATATTGGTGGCATTGAAAGTGACAGTGACTTGTCCAGCCTGACAACTGACAATAAGTCGGATACATCAGGAATTCAACCATCTGATGGCGAATATGAAAAAATTGCGTACGAGTCCGTTGAATATTTAAATTCTGAATATGATTATTGATGAACAATTATATACATTTCTGAATGTTTTTTCCAATACGGAATACCGATCTGTTTAACAAGATGTGATTTTTAGAGTTCCGTACCCGACGGGTGCCAAACGGGACCCTATTATTAAGACTTCACTGTCCGTCTGTCTGTCTGTCTGTCACCAGGCTGTATCTCATGAACCGTGATAGTTAAACAGTTGAATTTTTCACAGATGATGTAGTTCTGTTGCAGCGATAACAAAAACCGAATAAAATAAATATTTAAGGGCGGTTTCCATACAACAAACGTGACTTTTTAGCCGTTTCTTGCTCGATATTAATAATGGCAACAGGTAGACGCTCGAAGTATTCATGGCCTCAGTCTGGGAGTATTTCCATGTTTGTGACGTCCTCGCCTGGTTACCATAGCACAGGGTATCCTAGTTTGGAACCAGGTCAAGTGATTGTGTTGTGTGGAAGTAATTATTATTATTATAATAGTACGGAACCCTTCGTGCGCGAGTCCGACTCGCTCTTGGCCGGCTTCTTAAAATTAGATATGAATATATCTTTACCTACGTAAGAACTTTTGATAAAAGTTAGCATTAGGTAATTTAAAAAAAAAATGCTAAGCGTGATAACAAATAAAGTAGCCAATTCAAATTGGTATTACCATTCTAAATGCTGCTGAAGCGATAGAGGTCGTGGCCAGTAGCAAACCCTGGTCCATGCCTACCCCTCATATAAGCCGATACAGGCGTGAGTTTATGTAACGTAATATAGTCTCGGTTGGACCTTACAGATTAGATAAAATAAGAATATTCTTTATTGTACCTACATAATAATATGTTCCGTGTGGCGCCGGATTAAGAATAGCGTCACTCCATTTCCTTCCGTGGATGTCGTAGAAGGCGACTAAGGAAATAAATTACCAGAAAACGGGGAGCAGCGTCTTCCTAAGATTACAACTGCATACTGCGATCGCCAACCCGCCTGCCAAGCGTGGCGATTAAGGCAAAACCCCTCATGGTTATGAAAACCACGAGGGAGGTCTGTGCCCTGCAGTGGGCGTCAAGTGGCGAATGATGATGATGATGACATATTTTTTATTGCACAGGGAAAGTATTATTACTTTTGTATTGTTATTATTACAGCCTGATATGTGAGGAAACCTGAGTGTCTCAGGTGTTCACATACCTCAGCGCTTGAAAGTGCCAATCCGCGGTGTGCACGCGTGGTAATTAAGCGCAAGCTCTCTCTCTCTCTTTGAGTAAAGGCATATGCCCTACAGTGGGACGTATATTTTGCTACTAACATTTATGTACACGTGTATCTTGTTTGTTTGTATATTAATTTGTTTTTAAAGTCTAAACAACATAACATAACAGGGACTGCCACTTGCTACGATCCTGACAGATCACTTTCGCTTCCTCAACATTCATTAGTCGTTGCATGCACGCACGCTGGTTTCGGGTACTTTTTATCTTGCCCTTTGTTAATACATCCCCTATTTGATCGAAGTATGTCCGTCTGGGTCGTCCTTTATCGGCCCTTCTATCCACATTCGCTCGATATATTGGTTTTGTCAATCTTTCTTCCTTCATTCTCTCCACATGTCCAAACCAACGCAACATTCCTTTCTCAATTCTCAAAGTCTGAAATAAATGTTATATTATTATTATTATAGGCAGCATTATTATAACAACAGCCTAGCTCCTCTGTCGCTAACTGAACCTTATTGCCAATTGGGTTCGATGCATCATTATTGCATCGTGTGATTCTCGTTGTTTCTCGCGGCTTTACTCTGATCGATGAGGCTAGTTGGAGGCCGTAATTGGAGTTTCATTTCGGCTTCTCCGATGCCGGAAGGATCGTGTCGTGAGAAAATCTGAGAACCTGAATTACACCTAGTTTTTCCTACACCACCACTCTAACAACCTTTTAATCTACTATTAACCGCTGTTAACAGTGTTTGTTTTACTTTGGGCTACTGACACATGTTAACACTAGAGTAACAGATTCTTAGTGCAGGAGAAACTTGGGGTAAGTTAAATTTTATTTTACGAAGGCCGGGTTGCGTCTTTACGGTATCGAACCCATGACCTCCGGCATGGTAACCATAAGTGATACTACTAGGCCAACGAGGCAGTCAATATTTAGTCAGTTATAGCTCTTGAGCTACTTTTTATACCGAAAAATACACGTACATTTCAATGCGAACAAAGTCTCGGGTAGATATATATCGCAACATATTACATGATACAGGAAACAAGGTTTAATTATGTTTTGTTTGATTACACTCGCATTGTATGCGTCGACGGTTAATTAATAATTAATCCTTATTGTGCCTGGAGTTATTCGTTCGATCAATCATTATTTTCCAATAATCATTATCCCCCCCGGATTGTTACTGATACATTTTGTGAGAAACCACATTAGTTTTCCTAATTAAATAACGTACATACATAAACTCGCGCCTGTATCCCAGAGGGTTAGGCAGAGACCAGGGACTGCCACTTGCCACTATCCTGACAGATCACTTTCGCTTCCTCAACATTCATTAGTCGTTGCACGCACGCACGCCGGTTTCGGGTACTTTTTATCTTACCCTTTGCTAATACATCCCCTATTTGGTCGAAGTATGTCCGCCTGGGACGTCCCTTACCAGCCCTTCTACCCACATTCATCATCAGCTATTTGACGCCCACTGCAGGACATAGGCTTCCTTCGTGGTTTTCATAACCATGAGGGGTTTTGCCATGATCGCCACGCTTGGCATGCTTCCACCCACATTAGCTCAGGGTATTTGTTTCGTCAATCTTTCTTTCTACATCCTCTCCATATGTCCATACCAAGGCAACATTCTCCTTTCTCAATTCCTTTCTTAAATAAATTCGGAGTACTAATCTTACAAACCTACTTCCATCTTAGCTTACTTTGATTTCTACACGTGCCAATGGTTTTATTTTACTATACATACATAAACTCACGCCTATATCCCAGAGGGGTAGGCAGAGACCAAGGACTGCCACTTGTCACGATCCTGACAGATCACTTTCGGTTGGATTTTCTACGGTAAATAAACCGATACATTGACTGACTCTACAATGGCTTTACGGCCTTAGTAGAAATCTGTTTTGATTGTGCAAAAGAGTCGAAATAACAAGTAGTTCAGTCATTATAATTATCCAAAAAACCGACCCCACCCGTGAATAATCAATTCTTGGATTTTTTTTCATAGGTCCCTCGGGAGGGTCACTGGGAGTGTAAATTCAAAAAGTAGACTGAATCATTCTCCTGTGCATATTCCAAAAATGTTTTTTTTTTCCTCCAAAAAACGGTTTTTCTTGAATAACTCGGCCATTTTTGATTTTACAGTAAAACTGTGAGAACAAAAATTGTAGGAAATTTGATTCTCTACAAATTTGGTCCTCACAATTTTTCTTCTAGGATCGAGATTTTGGAAATTAAACCTTTTGAATTTACACTCCCAGTGACCCTCCCGAGGGACCTATGAAAAAAAATCCAAGAACTGATTATTCACGGGTGGGGTCAGTTTTTTGGATATAATGACTCGACTAAAGAAATATTTGAAACCATTTTGTATTTTTGTAATTCGTATATAATAAGGCTCTGACTCGAAGGTACTCTTCAATTTTATTGAGCTCAAGTCAAGGTCTTAACGAAACAAGGGTTATTTATTTTATTTTACTTTATTAGGAACAACAACAGAGTAAACTGATTATAGTTACTTATTGACTAATAACTAAAAATAAGGCCTATAGCAGTTGACCACAGCTTGCCAATTAATTAATAAATGCATTTGTATGAAAAGCTCGCTGGAAAATGCTTTAAGAAACCGTTGATAGCCAAATATTGAATGCACGGCAGAATAAATTAAAAGTACACTCCTTTTTGTTGCACTAACCCGTACTGAGGATAATTTTTAAAAACCTATTTAGAGGCTAAAAATTCCACCCATGCCGGGACTTGAACCGAATTCTTACTGAGAGATGGGGTCAGCATCTGTAAATGTATTATTCAGTAATGTTCAGTAATTCAAGGTCAAATCAACATGCCCTATTAAACCTGAAGACAGACTACGATCCCAAAGCTGAATGTTGGGAAAAATAGAGTTACTAAACCCTGTACAAATTTTTATACAGAGTTGCATATAAAATGTGCAATTTCTAGCGGCACTCCAATTATAATTCGTGTTACACAATAACTCTGTGCTATGAGATTTTTTCAGAGCAATATTATTCGGAATATCAGGCTTTACGTTGTTTCGTGTGGCGCCGGATTAAGGATAGCGTCACTCCATTTCCTTCCGTGGATATCGTAAAAGGCGACTTAGGAAATAAATTACCAGGAGACGGGCAGCAGCGTCTTCCTGAGATTCCAACTGCATACTGCGATCGCCAACCCGCCTGCCAAGCTTGGCGGTTATGGCAAAACGCCTCATATCATGCTTATGAAAACCATGAGGGACGCCTATGTCCTGCAGTGGGCGTCAAAGGGCTGATGATGATGGATGACGTAGTTTTATGAAATTTGCGCTCTACGACGTCGCAGCCTTCGGCCAATCTTTGTCCTACATAGAAGAATGTTCATTCTACGTAACACAATGAATCCCGTATGTTGTAGGTAAATGCTATTCTATATATGCTATTCTATTCTACACGAGAGGCGATTTCTATGTAAACGTAGTTTGGTTTTAATTTAAAAATATGTCATTATAAACTTACATAAACTCACGAATGTATCTTGGAGGGGTAGGCAGAGATTAGAGCTTGCTACTGGCCACGACCTCTTTCGATCAGCATTCATTAGAGTCATCGTGGCGCCGTTCTGTGAACTAAACCAGGCAGGTTTAGTTCCCTCATGACAGCTTCCATAAACAAGTTCAAGACGACTGTTGAGGCCGAGTCACCCTGTTTGACACATGGAAAGGTTCCGATTTCTCATTTTGCACAGCAACTAATGAAGAGTGATCTCAACTATACGTACCAACTTCCCTGGTACTCCAAACTTCAATATTCTGTTGAAAATGTCGAGATAGAGCCACATCTTTGTCAAAATTGCATCGAAAATTTCGTGAAAAAAGCAAGAGCCTGTGCTTAAAGCCGCGGGGCCCACATGGGGGATATTTTATTCCATATATTATAATCGGAACATGCCTAGTTCACAATGCAATAAAAATATCATCACTTGCTCAAAAAAAGCGTTTTTCTTATAAATGAATTCATGCACTCTTATTGGGACACCCTTTATTTACTCTATGGTGTTGAGCTGTAAAATCCGGATGTTAATGTAGCGATGTAATTTGCGAGTCGCACCAGACGCCATTAACTTCCAAGCTATAAAAGAGTCGTCAAATGTTGAACGGTTTTGCGTACAGAGGGCGGTTTGCCTCCACAGGGTGTGTTTTCGTTTTAGGTGGCGGTAGGTACACAGCTTTTTCAAAAGTGGTTTGTCTTGATGAGTAGCTTTAGGAGGGGTTAGCAAGGGCTAGGTTATAAAATAAGATAGACATATTTAGTGAAATGCTGCAAACGCTAGTTTATTCCGAAAAACGTTTCATGTAGCATACAACCTTATTGAAAAATTAGGTAAACGTACCCGAAAGCGGCGTGCGTGCAACGACTAATGAATGTTGAGGAAGCGAAAGTGATCTGTCAGGATCGTGGCAAGCGGCAGTCCCTGGTCTCTGCCTACCCCTCTGGGATACCGGCGTGATTTTCTGTGTGTATGTAGTAGATAAATATAAATTTCTTGACAAAACGACACATTAATCCTTCTTTTGCAACGTAATCGTGTAACAAGTACATCGTCACTAATTCATCCACTAGAAAACGCTGTTACAACTATCCTTAAAATGAAACTCAAAAAGGATTATTTTCCACATCTCTGTACTTCATCATAATCTAGCATAAAATTCATGAATGCAACACAGAGATCGGTGAGCCTCAAGCATTAAACGACGTTTAAAGAGCGTTTTACGTTTACTTTGTTTATTTAATATGCAGTGGTTTTCTCATGAATAATAAGCAGGCAAGGGACAGCACAACTTTGAGCTACTTAATTTGAATTGGGATAAAATGCCCGTAATTTTTGTACGCATAAGCAGCCTACATATGCCTCATGTTAGGCACAGGCCTTCTCTCAGAGAGAGAATATGGGCTTAATCACCAAGCATGTCCACCGCGGATTGGCGATTTCAAGCGCCGGTTTCGGGTACTTTTTATCTCCCCCTTTGCTATCCTCTATTTGGTCGATTACCCTTACCGGCCCTTCCACCCTCATCATCTTTTTTTTGTCTGTGGTATTCAAGAACGTTTTACCCAATCATTGGTTGTATTTGCTGTGTGGCGCCGGATTAAGAATAGCACTCCATTTCATTCCGTGGATGTCGTAGAAGGCGACTAAGGAAATAAATTACCAGGAGACGGGCAGCAGCGTCTTCCTGCGATTCCAACCGCATACTGCGATCGCCAACCCGCCTGCCAAGCGTGGCGATTATGGAAAAACCCTTCATGGTTAGGAAAACCATGAGGGAGGCCTATGTCCTGCAGTGGGCGTCAAATGGCTGATGATGATGATGATAATGGTTGTATTTTTTTTTTTCGGTATTACGTTACTTTATTTTATTTTGTGTGGTTGTTAAATTATACGTATTTTTCTATTTCGAAATATCCAATCACTTTTAGCCAAGCCCCAGGTAATTGGGTATTTGACAAAATATCAAATGAGTTACTTTTAACGGAATTTTGTATGAAAATACTGGCTTATGACGTCACATTTCAGAACACTCTTTTTATGTTTAATCTATTTAAAATTGTAATACTTAACTAGTAATTGACTAAAAGAGATACATTTTCCGAGACATTTTGTAATTTTTGTTTTAAATCGAGCATATGAAATAATTTGTTATTGATCGTGTCAAATACCGAATTGAGGTCGCGGGCAAAACATAGTAAATCGTCTTTAAAATTATTTAGTTACTGATGTGATCATGCTCTTAAGCTATATGAAATATTTTCTTATTTATCGGGTGTTGTATTTGTGTAGGAAATGCATTACCAGGAGACGGGCAGCAGCGTCTTCCTGAGATTTCAACAGCATACTGCTATCGCCAACCCGCCTGCCAAGCGTGGCGATTATGGCAAAACCCTTCATGGTCAGGAAAACCACGAAAGAGGCCTATGTCCTGCAGTGGGCGTCGAATGGCTGATGATAATGATGATGATGATGTAGAAATACTACTTCGCATGCGCTCACTACAGATGCGTGAATGACGCGAAGAAAAAACAGTCTGGTAGCACACGAATGTGTAAATGAAATAATAGTACATTGTTCACCGAGAGGAGAAAGTGACCGATTACCGCCGAGGGTGTCATTTGAAGCCCGAGCCGTAGGCGAGGGCTTTAAACCACCCGAGATCGGGAATCGCAGTTTCTCTCGAGTGATACATAGTGCTTTATACTACACCTGCTTGATAGTTTTATTTTACTTTCTACGAAAACTGAATCCTCAAACAACACACAAATTGGAAATGGCGCCAATGGCGTCTGCAATTTTCACATGTTCTTTTTTCAAATTGTTTATCCTGCCGCCGCAGGGTCGCACTACCAGCCCGACACCATCCAACACACAGCTAGTGGCCAGTGTCATTTTGCGAACTTGGAGATAAAAACTCACTGTAAAAACTTTTTGGCTTTTGATATTTAGGTTACCGGCGCATAGTCTTACCCAAAATTAAAAAAGAAAAACCACGTAAGAAATGGATTTTCATACACATTTCTCTCCCGCTCAGATGCGTTTTCTCCCCGCATATTTGTTCGATATGCAATGACGTACTTTCTACCGTAAATTTGATAAAGTATCAAGGTACTTTCCAAGCAGGTGTAGTATAAAATTTGTTTGCACATCCACAACCTTGTTATCTTCTCGCATTCAGTACTGTGAGAGTATTTTGAACGAGCCTCGATGCCCGGGGATGATTAAGCTATTGCCACCTGTTTAAGGCTTGACAAATGCCATGTTCCTGTTAGAAAGGGTCGCTAATAAATAAATTGTTTCTCTCTCTCTCTTTCTCTCTCTAATAATGGTGGGCGTAGCGTGAACTGTAAAATTTCTATTTTGCTGTAACCTTGCCAGGTTAATTTCATCTATGTATTTTTAACCCTGGAAGAAAAACGAGGGGGTTACGAGTTCGATACCTAGATCTGTTTATCTATGGAGTCATAGCTTCCGAAGGGATGGACCGATTTGATTGAATTTTTTGTGCATTGTCAACTTAAATAAGTTGACGTTTTGAACTTAACTGATTTGAATTTGCATTTCAGTTTTGCTTCCGAAAAATTAATAATAACTGCATTGGACAGTAGAATATCGCCTGGAGAATAAGTTGCACAGCATTTGCCTCAAAATGTACATTTCCTGAAATTGTTGCCCTATGCATAAAAATCTCTAATCTGTTTAATACACTTGCATTTGTCAAACAGTACCATCAGAAAGATTTTTTTTAAAGAAAAAAAAAATTCTGTAAGAAATATTTAAAAGTAAGATGTAAATTACCAACTCTTATTGAAGTGTTTCAGGAATTGCGCGTTTTACAGATTTTTTTAAAATTCAAACAAACTGATTGCTTTTTAGGGTTCCGTACCCGAAGGGTGCCAAACGGGACCCTATTACTAAGACTATTTATGTTGCCGCTATAACTAAAAATACTAAAAACAAAATAAAATAAGTATTTAAGGGGGCTCCCATACAATAAACGTAATTTTTTTGGTCGATATTAATAACGGCGACAGTTAGACGCTCAAAATATTCACAGAATATTTAGTTCTATATTAGTTTCAAAAATAAATAATTAAATTAAAATAAAATAAATATGGGCGGTGGAGGCTCACATGAAAAAAACGTGACTTTTTGCCGTTTTTTCTCGATCTTTGCGTCTAAGGATAACAGTACGGATCCCTTCGTGCGCGAGTCCGACTCGAACTTGGCCGGTTTTTTTATTATGTCAAAAAAATAAAGTTTTGAGATGGCATGGAAATTTAAATTTACGCCACTAAATAAATGCAATAAATAATAATAGAAATAACTTCCAAAATACAATCACTCAATCAATGTCTTGACCTGGCCTCAAACTGGAATATCTCTCTTCTATGGTAACCTGGCCTTATTCATTATCGCCACTAAAGATATCGGTTTCACGTTTCTATAACACGCTAAAAAGTTATTTAAGTTACGTTTAAATACATTAAGTACTTAATTTGTAAATTGGTCCAGTTTTGCTTTCCAAATAGAAACGTTCTTTTCCAAAGCATGTTAGTCGCAAAAAACAATGTATGCCATTTGTAAGACTTAAAAGTATATTCAATTATGTAAATTAGTTGATTAGCAACAGCGCTGAAAACCTCGCGTGCATGTTACATTTTCATGCCTTCCTAAACACCCACGACCTGGCACAAAACAGGAAACTGCGAAAAAAGTAAAAAAAGAAAAAGTTAAATTTAATAAAAGAACGTTAAACAAAAAACGGGCGGGAATTGCATCCGGCCAGCTTGCGAGCGAGATTGTAATATCACCGCGTAGACGGTGCCAAGTATTTTTACCAGCCTAAAGGTGTCTGTACACTAATAAGTTAGCCGGGTTTGTGTCCCAAAGCTGGGCAAAAACCTCCCCATGATCTTCCACTCCTCTGTCTTGAGCTATCCTCTCCTATCCGGGAAAAAAAGTTGAGAAATCTTCCACCTTGGCCGACTACGTCTGTGATATCCGTCGCGGGGAACCCAATCAGTGACAATTTTCGCTCATCTGTCCGGGCCTCAGAGCCTTGAGATACCTATGGTCCGTGCCCATATGCCTGATGTGGGCTGCCTGGTTCCACTTCAGCTTTGCGGTTACTGCTCTAGCATCAGCCATTTTGGTTCTGGACCAGAGCCTGATATTCCGGATTCGGTCAGTCCTTTATACATCCAGGATGCTGCGCTCCATCGTCCGCTGGCAAAGCATGAGTCTGGTCTGATCTATTCAGTCAACAAGGTGCACTTAACGCCTTGTGATACGAAGCGTTTATCAATATTTGAAGTATCACGTCAAATAATGTTTTAATGATCAGACACTCTAATTAGAAAACGTTTATAATTCAATGGAAAGGCTAAATTAAATAAATTGTTTTATAAAAATGAGAAAAATCAAGTTAAAGTAACTAGATTTTTCGCATTTTTAGATATCTTTAAGACCCCGAAAAAAATTATGGTTTATTTTTTTTATTTTCCCTAATGGCCAGCTGGATCCATTTTTAAGGTTCCGTGTTCGAAGGGTGCCAAACGGGACCCTATTACTAAGACTTCTCTGTCCGTCTATCTGCCTGCCTGCCTGAACTCTACTTTGGCTGTCGCAATAATATATTACCTACTTATAGGCAGTTTAGTCCTTACAATTTTTTTCAATAAAACAGGTAACATTACGTACTACTTATAAATTTGTAAAGATGTTTGGATGTTTGTTACTCCATCACGCAATAACGGCTTTAGATGAAATTTGATATGGTGATAGTTTGATCCTCGGGGTAGGACATAGGATACTTTTTATCCCGGAAATTACTCATTCCATGCGGACGAATGGACATGGAATGCACTGAAACTCTGTATATAAAGATCTATTTTACTTACCAATGTACATGAATAAACGATACTTTACTTTACTTTACTTTACGAAATCGCGGGCAAAAGCAAAAACAATAACATCCACACAAAACAATCACTTGTCCAGGGTACTCTGTGCCATGGTAGGAGGCAAGAACATCACGATATGGAAACCCATCCAGACTGAGGCTATGTGTACAAATGTACGACGGCCCCCAGTGGGAACCGAACTCACGACCTCCGGTATGGCAATCCGGTAAGACACCGCTAGACTAACGAAGCATTCGATATTTTCTTAGATTTTATGTTAAGATATATTCGAATGCGTTCGCTGATAAGGAGCTCTTGCTAAGCAACATTATGTATGGATCGTCTAGATCTTGATCTAAAAATGGACTTGTAACGTTCAATAAGTCTCAGTTTCAGCACTATTTGGATTCAAAACACTGACTTGACTTCGGCTTTGGACGAAAAGTGTACGTGCTCCTTTACGTCTGCGTGAAACAGCTACCCCGTATATCGGAGCCCGCCACAGTGGCCAATTAAATCTAGACACGACTCTGGCTGAAGAGAGGGCGTTAATTATGTTGTTTAAATGATAAATTAGGAGGTAGCGGAACGGTTGAACGCCGGCCTCACATTCAGAGGTCATGGGTTCGAACCAATAACTTTGTGGTCTAATACGCGATTTGTCGAACGTTTGTATCGTTAAGAAAACAACGTTTGAGTCAAAATTATACTCGTAAATTTAAATTTGCGTTCATGGAAAACTTTATCAGTAGGTAATAGTAGATTATGTACTAAGGGAATAAAACCATGTATTATGTCATGGGCGGCATATTGAACCCTGAGCGGAGCGAAGGACTCCGAGTTAACTCGCGAGCGCAGCGAGGGAGTTAAATTTTAACTCCTGAGCGAAGCGAGGGAGTTATGTAGAGTCCTGAGTGAAGCGAGGGGTTCATACCGCCCGAGACTAAGACATGTTTTATTCCAGAGGTGATACTCTACTTTTCACACCATCTGGGAGACAATAAAAAGACAGGGCTGCATAAGTTGAAAATATGTATTAAAACCTGAAATTAAATATAAAGTCCACACTCTTTTACGGCTTAGCAACTTAAATTGAATATAACTTTTAAATTCGTATTTGCAATTCGCGCCTTTTTTTCTTTTTTTGTTGGTGTTTCGCGCGGTCACAGGACACAGTATTTCAGAAAAAAAAGAAAAAAAAGAGGTGAGTTTCGAACAACAATTCGAATTTCGAATTGCAATGCTATAAATGCGGGGCTTCTCCATAGTTTTCATGCGAATTTTGACATTCTAAATTCAAATCACTTTATTCCCTAGGGAAATTCTTCATTATTATTGCCCTCGAGAGACAAGGCCATGCTTTACGATGATCTAACTTTCCATTGCATTTCTTAAGAAAAAAAAAAAAAAAAAAATAAGAATAATAATGTACACTAACAATAAATCACGCAATATCAGCACTGCACGTCTAAATGACAATACTATTTTGTGTAAAATGTCGTCGCCCACGATACAGGCTCAGCCTAGTGTGGGGACACGGCCACCACTACCTAATGTTATCTAAATATTATTGTTAATTATGTTTTAAATGGAAACTAAGATTAATAATAATTAATCCACATGCATGTAACATAATTCATTTGGTAATAAATAATTTTTTACTTTTACTTTACTTTATATTTGACGGTACGTAATAAGGCATTGTCGAGCAGGAGGTGTGAAAAATACATAAAGGCTTAATCACATATACAAGACAAACACAACAGCCTGAAAAAAAAACACAAATGGCTCGAAAAAAATCCTGTTGGCCAGCCGTAAGAAAAACCACGATAGACTTTTTTCTCCTTAGGAACTTGGTTCTTGCGGGACGTTTTGCAAAGCGTGAGGCGGGAAGTTTGTCGCGCAAGTTTCCCTGAGTTATGTAGCGTGGGTGCGGCGGTATTTGTGGTACAAGGAAGAGGAATCCGCGACAACTTCTTCAGTTTTAAAGGTAACACAGAGCGGCCAAGATATCCATAACCAAATACCAAGGTTGTCTTGACAGAGAAATGGTACATGGAACATGGTACTACTTTGTTGTTTCAAAAATTTACAGCACTTATGTTAATCTTTGTTTATTTTAATTAACAGTTGCAAATTTCGGAACGCACAATATTTTTTTTCTGGTTTTTCTGTCTGGTACTTCCAATATTGTTAAAGCTGAAATTTAATTACAATGTTTGTTTTGTACGTACGCAAAAAAAAAACTTTCTGGTATTTTTGTTTTTTTTTGTGCAATTAAACATTTTTGTCTAATCTTAAAATTGATTACCTAATTTATAAAGTTTGAGACACCGATAGAGCGCACAGAATTGAGACCAAGCGTAATATAAAAGTTAGATGAATAAATTTAAGAAGAGAAGAGAAAGAAGAGCCTTAGATCGAGCTCAGTGGCGTGTCTTGGGAGAGGCATGTCCAGCAGTGGACTGACACCGGCTGATGATGATGATGATGATGATGAATAAATTTAAGCCCCCAAGGGGCGCCCGAAACCCTTTGAAATTTCCCTTTTAGCAAGTGCACTTTTTGCACCAAGAACTTCCGGTTGCCGATTTGTCGTTCTCGGGAATTTCGGGAATATTCTCAAAATTAAAAGTGTAGCATTTAATCATATTGAAGAATATTTTAAAATGTAGGTGACGAAACCTTTTAGGCCTAATAGTAAATAGCCCTTTAGCCACTCCTTACCTAAATAGGTTAAAAGACCGCTCAGGCGCTTTAGTCCCTGAAACTAGATAGTGTAAGCATGGCCAGCCCTTTACCATTCTCTCCGGGTTGGTTGAGGCCCAATATCGTTACTAATATTATAAACGCGAATGTTTGTATGTATGGATGGATGTTTTTTACTATTTCACGCAAAAACGGCTGAACGGATCCAAATGAAGTTTTGCACAGAGATAGATTATAGTCTGGATTAGTACATAGGTTATTTTTTATACCGGAAAAATACTCATCAAAATTACCACGCGAACGAAGTCGCGGGCAACAGCTAGTATCTCATAATACACAACTTTCAAACTGAATGAACTCATCCAACAAAATTACACGTATAAGCAGCTTATATACGTCCCACTGTAGGGCACAGGCCTTCTCTCAGGGAGAGAGTATGGGCTTAATCACTACGCGTGCCCACCGCGGATTGGCGATTTCAAGCGCTGAGGTATATGAATAGACACTCAGGTTTCCTCACGATGTTTTCCTTCACAGTTAGCGAGTGGTATTGCTACTATAACTTCACAAATGTACATAATTTAGAAAACAAAGTACATGCCCGCACTGGGAATCGAACCTGGGTCTCCCGCTTCCGAGTCCAATGTTCTACCCACTAGACTGCCACCGCATTACACCGCACCGCACCGAATTACACGTAATTAATAATAATAATAATAATAACTTCCACACAACACAATCACTTGACCTGGTCCCAAACTAGGATACCTTCCACTATGGTAAGTGTATTAGGAACTAGCAGTGCTTGTGTTATAATGGATTAGCCTTTAGCCTATGCCCGCCCCGAAGATACATATTTATATATTTTTTCAAATCGGCCAACTACTTACGTAGAAAATCTCTACATATAAACGTACAACCGTTTCCTCTTCATAATATTAGTAGTAAGGAAACCTCAGTATCTGAGGTGTTCACATACCTCAGCGCATGAAATTTGCAGTCCGTGGTGGGCACGCGAGGTAATTATGCCCATACTCCCTCTCTGAGAGAAGGTCTGTGCCCTGCAGTGGGACGTGTGTAGGCTACATCAAAATAGTATAATAGATAGATAGAGAACACTTTATTGCACAACCAGGTGAAAGAATTACAAATAATTTCTTAAAAAAAATATTTAATAATTTATTTCATATAATAGTAGTATACGTATAGAAGCATAAATTAGTATAAATAACTTTCGTATCATAGAAGTTCAATTGTTATTGGTTTTACTTCGATTCTTCTCTTTTAGACCACACAACTTTCAGCTAAACTATGAAAGTTTCAGTTTTGTAACGCGACGTGAGAAGATTCAAATATGACTGTTTTCAACAGAAATGTCTTGGAATTTACAGACTTATTTCATACGGGCTGTTATGATTGTGAAAGAAGATACTGTGAGAAAAGCTGCGGATGGCTACGTTGCCGGTTTGTAAACCTATTTTAAAAGCGAAGTATGATATTATGTTGTAGGTGAAAAATATAATTAATTATGTAATAATTTTAATAAGGAAAAAATATATGAACTAACCTTTAATTTAAATATATGAACTAACCCAAAATTTTAATTTATTAACTCAGCACCTAAATGTAAAATTCAGCGCCCAAATCATCACAGCCTCTTGGAACGGTCCCCAGTATGCTGGCTACGTTACCTTTGTGGCGAGATTCCTGCATAGAGCAGGTAAAATGTTTCACATGACATAGCATAAATATCGGTCGGATCGGCCGTCCCCAGGTAATTTGATCTGCCTGGCTGGAAAATTCCCTTTATAGTGGAAGAGCGCGAGCACCCGCTCTTCCCTATACCTCTTTGGATGCCGAGACTTATCCCCTGGCGTTAGTTAAGTAATACAAAGTATGGAGTTCTTTCTGTGTGTTTTTTCATTGAGTCATAGTTTCGACGCTTTAGTGAAAATTTAAATTTTTGTAAAAAAACCGAGTTGAAGAAAATACGCACTGAAAAAAACAGTTTGATGATTTTCCCACGCATTACACCAACAGATCTTGAAGAAACTGCCATTAACATAAGTCCACCTTTTGTACGCTATAAACATAACATGAACTAACGCCTGTATCTCAGAGGGGTAGGCAGAGACCAGGGCCTGCCACTTGCTACGATCCTGACGGATCACTTTCGCTTCCTCAACATTCATTAGTCGTTGCATGCACGCACGCCGGTTTCGGGTTCTTTTTGTCTTGCCCTTTGCTAATACATCCCCATTTGCAAACATTCGCTCGATATATTTGTTTCGTCAATCTTTCTTCTTTCATCCTCTCCACATGTCCAAACCAACGCAACATTCCTTTCTCAATTCTGAATTAGTAATACCACCAATCGTATACGGCAAAACCTACATACATAAGCCTTCTAATGTATTTTGTTTTCTGGTGTGTACAATAAAGGGTTCTAATCTAATCTAATCTAACATAAAATTACATGGGACCACCTCAAAGGTGGTAATCCCGTCTCTAACATAACATCGCATAACATAAACTCACGCCTATATCCCGGAGGGTAATCGAGTGAATGTGGGCGGAAGGGCCGGTAAGGGACGTCCCAGGCGGACATAATTAGACCAAATAGGTTATGCATTAGCAAAGGGCAAGAAAAAAAGTACCCGAAACCGGCGTGTGTGCATGCAACGACTAATGAATGTTGATGAAGCGAAAGCGATCTGTCAGGATCATGGCAAGTGGCAGACCTTGGTCTCTGTGCCTTTCTAACAAAAAAAATTGATATCGGACAGTGCCATAAAGAATATTTATTGAAGTTGATTCAAAATGATCGATTTTGATATTATTTATCCGGTTCAATAGCAAACTGAGCCCTTATTACGAAGCAGGGCATATCGCTGCTTCATAATAAGGGTCGTCAACGTCGCGCTGGAGCCCGACAATGCACTCGATTCTAGTGACAAATACGGTTGTTAAGAAAACAACAGTGAAACAAAATAATAGTTTCGAAATTTCCTGCCACTGAGTAATGAACGCCAGAAATGCATAGCGACCATACCGATTTTTACGGATTGAGATACGGATGTTGACACTGACAAGCGACCATCTCGCTACCTCCGATAAAGTCGCAATTTCCTTATTATAAGGGCCCTGGGTTTAGTTGGAACGATGAGACAGGCGTAACAAGCGAAAAGCCAACGGAAAGTTTGAAGGCCAAATTTCCAAAGCAAGTGCCAAAAACTCAATGCAGAGTAAATAAATTATTTTGATGAAGACGGATGGCGGCCGATACAAGAGACGGAGTGTTGGTAATGGGGCCGTAAATTTTGAGTGTTAGTATAGTTCTTTTGTCAGTATGAATGCTTGCGCGACTTATGCACCTTAGTTTTAGTTAGACCTGAGATTTCCGCACTTAGCCTCGTAGTTGGGCCATTGTAGGTAGCAAATGCTGAGCTATGTAAATATTTCCTACGGCAGGGTTTCCTCGCGATGTTTTCCTTCACGGTTAGCGAGTGATATTGCGACTACAACTTCACAAATGTACGTAACTTAGAAAACAAAGTCATTAGTACATGCCTGGATTCGAACCCACGACCTCTCGAATGTGAGGCCGGCGTGCTACCACCGCTCCGATTTATGCACCTTGCCTGGTGATCAACAGTATTGTGGTAATGAATTCCGGCATTATTGTAACCGCCAAAGATTAAATCTTAAGTTGGTTACAGCTGTACAATTTTATTTCAATTTAATTGATTTAAGTAATACTGCAGAGCACATGCCTTTTCATAGAGAGAGAGAGTATGGGCTTAATTACCACGCGTGCCCCCCGCGGATTGGCAATCTCTGAGGTAAGTAAACACTTCAGACACTCAGGTTTTCTTACGATGTTTGCCTTCACCGTTAGCGAGTGGTATTGCTACTACAACTTCACAAATGTATCGAACATTTAAGATATAAATGTACATAATAATGACAATCTATGTTTATTCCTAATAGAAATCATGAATATAAATTAATAAACAAAACCATCGGTGGTAGCCTAGTAGGTATAATATTGGACTCGGAAGCGAGAGACCCAGGTTCGATTCCCAGTGCGGGCATGTACCTATGACCTTGTTTTCTAAGTTATGTACATTTGTGAAGTTATAGTAGCAATACCACTCGCTAACGGTGAAGGATAATATCGTTACGAAACCTGAGTGTCTGAGCTGTTCACATACCTCAGCGCTTGAAATCGCCAATCCGCGGTGGGCACGCGTGGTCATTAAGCCCATACTCTCTCGATGAGAGAAGGCCTATGCCCTATATGTAAAATTATGTAAACAAAATAATAATGATAAATGCATCGTCAACAGATTAAATAGGTCACATTATAAAAGTCCAACATAATTAACTTATAGCATAAAAAGCATAACTATGGTTTATGTAACTATATTATTATTAAGTATAAGTATGTAAATCAATATTCGTGTTTGCACCTACTGCCCGTCTCACTTTTCCTTCAGCAGCTCTCCATCGTCGGTTGCCTGGAAGAAATTGCTATAAGCAATGAGGCCGCCAATTGTGCTGCATTTTTGTTAATATTTCATGTCTGTGTTTTTCCTGGTACAATAAAGAATACTCTTATCTTATCTTATCTTAACTTTTAAGCAAAGCAACCTTTTTAGTCACTCCGGGCCATGTTCGACGCAAATGTCCCCATAACACTGGCATTGTTTTTTGTTTTTAAAAAAAATCTTCGACCTTATTCCAATGTCCAAGAGGCTTTGTTTATTGGGTAATTCATCATAAGCAGCCTATATACGTCCCACTGTAGGGCACAGGCCTTCTCTCAGAGAGAGAGTATGGGCTTAATCACCACGCGTGCCCACCGCGGATTGGCGATTTCAAGTGCTGAGGTATGTAAATAGCTCAGACTTTCATATTGGGTAATTATATTAAAAGAATTAAATAGCATAAGTAACTTGACTGAAGGGCAAAAGTAGTATCTCAGGAGATTTCTGTATAATAAAGTGGAGCTATAAATTTGCCACTTTCAGGGCAAATTGAAGGCACTCGAGGGCAAGTACTTTGAGAGTTTGTTGGTGGAGTTTTCTGCCGTTTAATTTTCGTGGTTAACAAGCGGTTTACAATCGTGGTAACAATCTTTTGTTTTTCGGTCGAAACATGTAGGGTTGGCCCTAATGATTAACGTTACATACATACATACATAAACTCACGCCTGTAACCCAGAGGGGCCTACCCCTGACCAAGGACTGTCACTTGCCGCGATACTGACGGATCACTTTCGCTTCCTTAACATTCATTGGTCGTTGCATGCACGCAGTTTTTAACGGTGTTTTTTTTATTAAGACACGATTCCTTCAAACGCTCCTCAGAGTAAGTTTAAATACTCGGTAGTACCCAAAGGGAAAGACGTAACCACAAATTATTTAATCGTCTGTTACAGTTACGGGGATATACCGTACTATAGACTATTTAAACTTCATTTGAGGAGTTTGTTTTAGAGGAATCGTGTTTATATAAATAACACCGATATAAGGACTACTTATTTTTAAATTGCATTTGAAGTGTGTTCTAGAGATTTCGTGTTTTGGTAAAAAACTTATGCCTTTGCATTTGCGTAATGAGATGATTTATGCAGCCTCCAGCGGCACCTTCACTCACACTAGATGGGTGAAGGGACCACTCGGATACTGCAGTGCCTGGGACATTGTATTTTAGATGGAGTAGGCTTGCCCAGCACCATGCCATCCTGGCAGCTTAGTCGGCCTAGCCCACAGGAAAGACAAGTCAATACGTGCGGAGCCAACCAAGCCGCGGGTTTCCTCATGATGTTTTGGTAAACTTAAATAAATACTTAAGTAACGTTCTGTCACGCTCTTTTCTGAGAAATTCGAAAAGACAGCACTACAGTTAACAATTTACTTAGCAAAATTCTCCATTCAGAAACAAAGTGAATCCGGAATGAAGCTAATGTAGTGCGTATTGAAATAAAAAAAATCTTACCTCCCTGCCGTTACGTATCAATACTCATATCATTCTCCAAATGGTCAATCAATCAATCAATCAATACATTTATTGGTCCAAACATAGGTATTGTGCTTACATTACAGTATAGTGTAGCCAGATCTTAATTTTGTTTGTAAAATGGTTTAGGAGCCACAATTTTTATATAGCAAACTGAGCAGTAAATGCGTAGGCACCGATTTTTTTTTAAAAGACACGTCATATCTCCGCTGTTTATATAATTACAAATATTGTGCTTTTCCCATACAAATAGTCAAGAAAACGGGAAAACATCCACCATTTTGAATTTTTTGACAGTTGAAATTCACCCAATATTCTGCCGTCAACTGTTCGTGACCGAAAAAGCTCCAACCACTTAAAACTTACCTACCACTAAAAACTTTACTGTCATGACCCGATTGTACCGAAAGCCATCCGGGCGTAGTTTTACCGGGGACTGGGATCCAGGCGAGCTCTTGACATTGGCTCGTCGTCCCAATAGGACTATGTTGACCGGTAGCCCGGTACAGGAACAAAGCCGACATGTGACTGCCTCGTTGGTCTAGCGCTATCATGTCTTATTACCATGCCGGAGGTAGTGGGTTCGATTCCCCACAGGGGGTCGCCGTACATTGGTATACATGGCTTCAGTCTGGGTGTATTTTCATGTTTAAGATGTCTTTGCCTGGTTGCCATAGCATAGGGTATCCTAGTTTGGGACCAGGATAAGTGATTGTGTTGTGTGGAAGTTATTATTAATTTAAAAAAAATCCTTAACCAACTCACTGATAATGTATAAAACAAAATTGTAAATACAAAGTATAACGTAATGCTAACAAAATTGCGAAGTTTTTTTTTTAATATTTCCCAACATTTGTGATGCAAGCATTCTACCGACAATGCGTAGTAGTAGTAGAATTAGTAGTAAAATTATGTGCACTTCTTATATTGTACTTGCTTCAATCAATAAATAACTTTCACGCAACAGTTTCTATCACTTGCCCTGGTCCGAAACTAGGACACCTTGTGCTATGGCAACCAAGCATGGAAATACAGAGGCCATTTGGACATATCGTGAACGGCGACCTCCAGTGGGAATCGAATCCACGACCTCTGGTTCGGTATTCAAGCGTGTTAACCGCTAGACCAACGACGAAGTCATTCCTATGCGGTTTAACGATTATAGCTTGACGGCAATCCACTTATTCCTTTATTCTTCTAGCGAAATGGGCATCCAGCTAGCTAAATTTCAGTGACCTGTAATTTTATTGTCAGCAAATTTGCCCGCAACGTAGCCGGACAAAGCCTGGCAAAAAGGGTAGATGTCGGAAGTAGAACCCAATCTCAAATGCAGTTTAAATAATCTGTTGTCACGTCATTGACTTTAGCACAAACTATGTAAACTATTTCTGAGGAGTGTTTTAAGAAATCGCATTTTAATCAATAAGACTCTTTAATTTCTACACTTTTTTGCATAACTTTACGACGGGTCTACATAGATTGCATAACGATATCATCATCATCATCATCAGCCTATGCTTGTCCACTGCTGGACATAGGCCTCTCCTATTGCACGCTACTGAGCCCGGTCCTCGGCTACTCTCATCCAGCTCTTGCCAGCCGCCCTGCGAAGATCATCGCTCCACCGAGTCTGAGGACGTCCTACGCTACGTTTACCGATCCGCGGTCTCCACTCAAGAACTCGTCTACCCCATCGGTTATCAGTTTTTCGGATGATATGGCCGGCCCACTGCCACGTCGAGTCTTCACATCGCCAATCCCACAGAGTCTCAAAACGAAAGTTTTCACGAAATCTACGTAGACTGCAAAGTGCTATATGGTCTGCTGCTTTATTATGCGCCCCGAATCCTGAAATATTTCTGACGTTCCTTGATAATTGTGGCAGTAAAAATCAGGATGAAGTCAGGATTTAGTGCGCATATTATACTTACGCAAAGCATTCTATCAACCAATCATATGTTTACTGACGTAAATTACATGTGCAGGGTTGTTCATAATATACATGAAAGTTTCAATGTAATTTTACCAATATGGTGTGACAATATCGAAACATAAATTATAAACTAAATCATGCATTTTATAAAGAAAATTAAATGTGTATTGAAATTATAATTCAACATTAAGTCGCAACAGTCGCTGGATGCGGGCGGCACAAGACCGGGAAGCCTGGGAAACCACGAGGGAGGCCTATGTCCTGCAGTGGGCATCAAATGGCTGATGATGATGATGACGATGTAGTATTTACATTTTTGCTAATATCGTTCGAGAGTGACCGCTGGTTAGTGCGATGACGTCAGAAAAACCTGCGCTGGATAAATCTCCCTCTCTGTGGCCAATTTAACTTCGCTAACTGCCCTACTTTGCCTAGGCAGTGAAAATAAAAGTTGCACTCGACGAAAGCAAGTTTTGTTTTGCAAATCTGCTCGGATGGATTTTTTTGTGCGGCTTTTTGTTGAGGTTTTTGGGTCTTAGGGGGCTCCAGGGAGTAACACTAGCGTCGCCCAGGAAAAATAATCATAACTTTTTTACATATCGAATTTTGGCGTTAATGCTGTCTATTCCTAGGGTTTCTGCCTTAGGTTGATGGCCTTGTGTCCTAAAAATCACTATAAAGATGATTGAGAAATGTACAGACAGTTTTTGCAAATACTTATTTGCAGGATCTGTAAAAAAGATATGATTTTTTTTCCTTGGTGGCACTAAGTGTTACTCTATGGAGCCTCTTAAAGACTATCCACATTGCAACATGCGAGCTAAAATAAGCCTTGAATGCGTTTACGGTTAAAGAACACAATACAAGCGCAACAAAAGCCCGTCCACATGCGGCCGACGACGGGCGGCTGACAAGCACATCACGGGTGCAGGCTGTAAGTATTAAAGGATCATTTTTGATTGAAATCATGTCACGCGCACGTCGCCAGCCCCTTGTAACGTGAATAAACCTTTACACGTGACTATGGAATGACCTCAAATTCTTTAGCATTTTTTCAGCTAAAATTGTTATCATAGAGCGGAGTGTCCTAACACAGGCATCTTTATGTTTAAATGGAAGCTCCACATACTGTTAAGACAAATGTACCTTAAGTTGATGAAATAAACATTTTATTATTATTATTATTATTTTTTAAATGCTAGTTAAGCCCATTAATAAGCGATTCCCATACAAAAGTTCTTTGCAAACGACATGTCGCAATGAAACTTTGCCAATATGTTTACAACACAAATCGTGATTGATCATGCCTAGAATTGAGAATACACGAATACAATGGACATTAGAGGCTCATGAGCCCCATGCAATTATTATTGTAGTTGCTGCGTACGGGCGTGCGCGCAGCGACTCAAAAACGTTGATGAAGCGGATGAGTTGTCAGGATCATTTTCAAGTGGCAAACCCTGGTCCCTGCCTACCCCTCCGAGATGCAAATGTGTGTTATTTAGCATGTATGTACGTATGTATGTTATTGAGAACTTAACTCGTGTCAGTAAGGCATGAATAAAGTAAAGGAAGCGGAATTTTCTTTCATTAGTTAAAACACACATTAAGTGTAAACACACACACATCAAATAAATAATTTACTACTACTACTACTACTACTACTAAGTTATGTACCATTTATGTGCAAATACTTTTTGTCCAGTTCAAAGAACTTGATTCTGTTCAATTGATTAAAAGCCTTCTAAGCTTGTTTCTTTTCAGCTTCAGTCATTTTGCGGAGATTTCTATAGACACCCGCGCCTGAAAAGATCTAAAACAATATCGGCGACCGAATAAGGATTCAAAAGATTTTTCCTCAGTAAATAAAAAGCGAACGAATGGCGTGGAGATCTGTCGAAGAGAGCGGGACAAGTAGACACGGGTCTTTTCTTTGGTTGTTTTATTTTGTTTACAGCATATCTGTTACAGCTTCTAAGAGGACAGCTAGAGCACCCCATGAAACCGGGAATCCATGAATCTTTTACAGATGTAAGCTCGCCTTGGTACACGTAATTTCTTATTTAACCTTGGCCCTTGCATCTACGTAATGAGATGATTTATACAGCGTCCAGTGGCACCATCACTCACACTAGATGGGTGAAGGGATCACATGGACTCTGCAGTGCTTGGGACATTGTTTTTAGATGGAGTAGGCTTGTAGGCTAGTATTTAATGCCCTGTTAAAATAAAGGATATATTAATTGAGTGAATTTTACTTAAACCGTTCAGTAGGACAAATTGCATTGATTTTAAGGCTGGTCTTACGTCTGAGATTTGTCTTGCTTGCACATTCTAATTAATTAAATATGATTGATTGATAAAAACTGAATTTTCACGGATATTTACTCGTTTATTTTTTATTTTACAATTTTCCGACGTTTCGGTACTTCGGCAAGTGCCGTGGTCTCGGTAGACTGAGGCGAGGCGTCTTTTTGAAAGCATTAACTGTTAGTTTACTACCCTCGGCAAAAAAATATTAAGTTACGTTCCAAAAATGTTTTGGCAAATCGCAATATAGAAGTATAGCATAACGAAAATGTATCTTAAAATGTCCGTGGTAGACCGTTATAACCAATTAAACCCTAAGATCATAATATTATTATGTTTCAATGTCTAGTTTGTCATTCTTCAATATAAAATTTCTGTCACCTATTTTGACATTTGGCAGAGTTTATACATTTTGTCTTTTTAGGGTTCCGTACCCAAAGAGTAAAAGACCCTATTACTAAGACTCCGCTGTCCGTCCGTCCGTCCGTTTGTCAACAGGCTGTATCTCATGAACTGTGATAGTTACACAGATGAAATTTTCACAGATGATGTATTTTTTCTGCCGCTGTAATATCAAATACTAAAAACAGAATAAAATAAATATTTAAAGGGGGCTCCCATACAACAAACGTAATTTTTTGCCGTTTTTTCCGATATTATTAACGGCAATAGGTAGAAGCTTGAAATATTCTAATTTTGTATGGTACGGAACCCTTCGTGCGCGAGTCCGAATCGCACTTGGTCGGTTTTGGATTCAACAATAAGTTATTTAACATTTATTAGTCCTTAGAGTACTCTCTCCAAAAAAAATTTCTTCACGTTTTGATTTTAGTAGTTTCTAGTACAAGCGATGTTGTTTTCTAAGCTCCAGTGTCTAGCTGAGTTGACAAACACTCCTCGGTCGTGTGAATTGTTACCCCAAACTGTAGGGTGGGGAGATAGGGGATTGGCTGTTATAATTCTAGCGCTGTACGTTCCTTCAAGAGGCCCAGGCTTGATTCCCGGTAAGTCGGTACTTTCTATTGTTTGTGAGAAATTCTTAATTCTAACGCTGTTTATTCCTTCAAGGGGCCCGGATTCGATTCCCGGTGACTAGATGCCTGCTATTGTTTGTTGGAAACTGTAAGAAGTGGAAGGATAGTGATGCACCCATGAAGAAAAAAATCTGAATTTTGTAACTATTACTGACTGCCTCGTTGGTCTAGGGGTAACACCTCTGATAACCATGCCGGATATCGTGGGTTCGATTGTCACTGGGGGCGAACATAAATTTGTACAAATGACCTCAGTCTGGGTGTTTTTCCATGTTTGTGATCCCCTTGCCTGGTTATCAAAGCACAGGGTATCCTAGTTTGGGACCACGACAAGTGATTGTGTTGTGTGGAAGTTATTTATTACATTTTGTAAATCGATGGCATTTACGTACTAAAACGTAACGATAGAATAAGAATAATGAGCTTTATATGTCAAATATGAGTGCAAAAAAGTTGATACGAAATAATAGGATACGTTGGTATCCATATAACGTTGGTATGTTTTTTGTAAGTTCTCGAATAATGTATATAACATTATTTGTATTTTTTTCAAATAAAGAGCCACGAAGATTAGTGGCATAGTCTCAGTGGCGCCCTCTATATTTTTTTCAATGTCGTGGAGCACGATGAAACCTAGCTAGATCGATAGAGGACAAAAAAGTAAACAAGAAATTATTAAAGTCACCATGTCCTAAAGTGGCACGTTTAGGAGTTATTGAGCTTTGAAGTTTGTATGGAATTTCCACTAACTGAGTTTGATATGAGTTTTCTCGGGGATTCAAACCTACTTTAATGTTTTTTAAAGTCTGGGTAGCTATGTCTAGTAGGTACCTACCTACTTATATACATATATACATGAAATTATAGTATTATTCATGCATCCAATTCGTTCAATTCGATTAAAATTCAAAACATGTCAATATAAAACCTACAGTTTAATTAATATAGATAGGTTTAGGTGGTAGGTAGGTACCTATAAATAATGTAGATAGGTACATATCGCTAGAAACTTAAACCGCTGCTGTGTGTAAAACCATGTTCAACCATGTTTTTAACATAAATACCATTTCCTGACGTAGCGTAGTAGGTAGGCAATATCCAATAATTAGGTAGGTACCTTCATCTTCAGTTGGGCAAAGAAAGAACCTACGGACCTACCCACTGAGGTACCTACCTATTACAAACTTCTTTGAGATTAATCTTTTTGGTGAGTGGGTAAACTACTGAAGTGACGTTGTCAACATTGATTTATATTTGGAAAGTAAGTACCTCATTTGTTTCGTTTTCTTTTCATTTTCCAAAATTCAATCAAAGCATTTTGTTGACTTAGTAATTGGTTTATTGTTTGAAAAATGGCAGATTTATAACTCTGGTAAAAGCTCCCGTAATACCCTCGCATTGTAAGCATCCTCGCTACGCTCGGGTGCCTTAATATACGGTATCTATAATAAACTGGGTGTTTTTTCTACGACTTATTTAGCAATTTAGTCAAGAATCGGCAACGAGTCACAGGTGCCAAGCATATAGTCCAGTATTTAGTGAAAAATGATTCAAAAGTTAAGTTTTATAAAAATCTCATACAAACTTCAAAGCTCAATAACTCCTAAACGTGCCACTTTAGGACATGGTGACCTTAATAATTTCTTGTTTACTTTTTTGTCCTCTATCGATCTAGCTAGGTTTCATCATGCTCCACCATATTGAAAAAAATATAGAGGGCGCCACTATGAACTATGCCAGGCCCCATACAAAAATCTTCGTAGCTCTTTTGCCGTGAACCGTTTCCTGGTGAATGTGGATGTCAAAAAACATTCAGTGTTTAATTGAGAATTAATTGCAAGCAAATTTCTATTTCTATAACCTATACCGAAGCGTAAATAAAATCTGTGATACCATTGGAATTCATTGTTTAAGAAGAACCTATTAAAATTTTAATTAATCTTTGCCCCATTTTTTAGGTTTCCGTATCCAAAGGGTGAGGAACCCTATTACTAAGACTCCGCTGTCCGTCCGTCTGTCGCCAGGCTGTTTCTCATGAACCGTGATAGTTAGACAGTTGAAATTTTCCCAGAAGATGTAATTCTGTCGCCGCTATAACATCAAATACAAAAAACAGAATAAAATACATATTTAAGGAGGCTCCGGTACAACAAACGCGATTTTTTTGGCCGTTTTTGCTTGATATTAAAAACGGCAATAGGTAGACACTTGAAATATTCAAATGTTGTATAGATAATGGTACGGAACCCTACGTGCGCGAGTCCAACTCGCACTTGGCCGGTTTTTCCGACGTACTGACTGGACTACAATGCGTAAAAGCTTTGATACGTGTACGCGCATAGACTTAATGAGGCAATGAAATTAATTCAACGCGTCCATGCATTTGTCATTGTACTGCAATGTGTTAACAGAAACTAGTCCCTGGGACTGGGCAGCTTGCACGCAGCGATGAATATCGATGAAGCGAAGAAGGTATGTCGCTTCATCCCGACATTCCCGAGATATTGCGGTACACGGCAAACCTTGGTATCGGCATACCCCACCGGGATATAGGCGCATGTGCATACATAGGTATGTAGGCAGTAGTTTTGGTGAAGCGATTGAAGAGTGTATATTTGTGTGCGTGAATAATCCCTAGCTTCACTTTGTCGTACACTAACAATATGTTAATTTACTGTTAAAAGCTCGCTAATTGTGAAGGAAATCATCGTGAGGAAATTATCGTGAGGAAATCTGAGTGTCTGATGTGTTTACATACCCTATCACTTGCCAATCCGCGGTGGGGTATGTGAACACCTCAGATACTCAGATTTCCTGTACGAGTCAGACTCGCGCACGAAGGGTTCCGTTCCATTATCTATACAACATTTGAATATTTCAAGCGTCTACCTGTTGCCGTTATTAATATCGAGCAAAAAAAGGCAAAAAAATCACGTTCGTTCTATGGGAGCCCCCTTTAAATATGCATTTTATTCTGTTTTTAGTATTTATTGTTATAGCGGCACCAGAAATACATCATCTGTGAAAATTTCAAGTGTCCTAACTATCACCGTTCATGAGATACAGCCTGGTGGCAGACGGATGGACGGACAGCGAAGTCTTAGAAATTACCCTTTGTGTACGGAACCCGAATTAAAGTTATGAAAAAAGGGTACTTTTTATTTCAACATGTACTTACCTCTTTTCTCAAACTGACCATAACTTTACCTGACTTAAAAGTTAAAAAGAAAAGGAATAAAAAGTCCATCCTGTAATAAATTTCATGTTTCGAGTTTTTCCTGCCAGAACTTTTAAACCATAGAGCTGAGCTAACTTTTTTTAAACCAATACAAATGACTACAGCTTTGCCTCCTTGGTGCCAACGTTGCTAAACCCTTTCGAGGTTATTTTTCAAACTAAAAACTTGCAAGTTGCCCGAAGTTTTATAGAGTTTGTAAAACTTGGTACGCTATTCTGAGAAGTGGCACTTTGTTATAGCCTACATGTAAGTGCATTTGGTTAATCAACTCTCGTTTATGCTTTGATAAGGATTGGATTTATTTCTAAGCATACGCTTTGGCTAGAAAATAAAGATACCTTCAGTTTTGTTAAGTAACTTCTCACAAAATGGATTCGGTCGTTAAAAACAAAGTTCTAATAATAATAATAGCTTTCACACAACACAATCACTTGATCTGGTCCCAAACTAGGATACCCTGTGCTATGGTAATCAGGCAACGAAATCGACGCCATACGCCACACTTTTCGTGAAAAAGTCCAATCCAATGTTCCATTGTCAAAAAGTCATTAGTATATGCTGGGATTTGAACCCACGACCTCCCGAATGAGAAGCCGCCGTTCTACCTCTCCCCTACCACCGCTCTAATTTTGACGTTATTACTATAAAAATGGCGCGATTAAGTAGCAAGTCTAGGCGCTCGTGTGGCCGCGTCATTAAACGCGCCATAATTGAATTAATTAATGAACTAATTGCCTTTACTACGAGACGTAGTAAACGTAATTAATTCAGCTTTACTTTACGCAAATTAGACGGAGAATATTTCCCATATAGGAACTGCCAAAATAACGCTTGTGAACTTCAGCGATATCGTGGAAATTACGTATGGTAAATATTGATAGTGGCATTTCACAAGCAGCCTCTATACATATACATCCCACTCTAGGGCGCAGGCCTTCTCTCAGAGAGAAAGTATGGGCTTAATCACCACGCGTGCCCACCGCGAATTGGCGATTTCAAGCGCTGAGGTATGTGAATAGCTCAGACACTCAGGTTTCCTCACGATTTTTTCCTCCACAGTTAGAGAGTGGTATTCCTACTTTAACTTCACAAATGTACATAACTTAGGAAACAAAGTCATAGGTACATGCCCGCACTGGGAATCGCACCTGGGTCTCCCGCCTAGAGCGGTGGTAACCTAGTGGGTAGAACATTGGACTCGGGATGGCATTTGGCATACTTCATTTCCACATTATACGTTTGATTACGTAGACAGAGGTTACGGGTTCAATTACCTCTGGGGGACGCCAAACTTTAATTTGTACAAATATAAGAATAGGCATAAATGGCCTGCCTGAATATTTTTTCGTGTTTTTAATGTCTTACAATAAGAATAAAAGAATAAAGATGTTTATGACCAAAAACATAAAACTAAAACTCACACCTGTACCCCTGAGGGGTTGGCTATAACCACGGACCGCTTGCCACGATCGTGACAGATCTCTTTCGCTTCATCAACATTCATTTACGGTATCTTTTATCTTGCCCTGAGCTAATACATCCCATACCAAAAACTAAAATGACATGCACAATAAAAAAATACATGTTAAAATTTAATGCCAATTGAATCGTGTGATTTTAAAACGACACATGTCCTTTCGTTACAACTTTGCAGGAAATAGAAAAAACTGTTTTATTCAAATACTAATATCTACAACAGCAATATTCTAGCATATTATATTGATTTCTGTATGAATAAACTACAATTTTTTTTCTAATGTAAATCAATAGGTAGGTGTAAATAATTTAATAAAAAAAAATTGACAAGTGTTATTTTAAAAACACATGTGACTTGTGTTGTTTTAAAATCACACGATTCAATTACGCGATTACTGTGTTTCTTTGACAATAGGAAGCGCGATCAGCTATGTCGCTAGGTTTTAGGACAAAAACTGCCTGCGCCGGGTTTCAAAGTGCCTTCTAAAAGTGATTATTTTGTTTTCAGATATTAGTTCATAAGAAATACGACAACATTCATTCACAGTACTTTTTATCAGGCCCCAAGCTAATACCGAAATCCTATACCGAAAACTCAAGTTACATGCGAAATAAGAAATATTATATTATGTTAAAATTTAAGAAGAAGATGAAGAAAGACTTGTTGGGACAAATTAACACATCACAAAAAAAAAAGGCATAACAAGTAACATTTATAAACAGTACAAAGGAAAATTCCGTGTGGCGCCGGATTAAGAATAGCGTCACTCCATTACCTTCCGTGGATGTCGTAGAAGGCGACTAAGGAAATCAATTACCAGGAGACGGGCAGCAGCGTGTTCCTGAGATTCCAACCGCATACTGCGATCGCCAACCCGCCTGCCAAGCGTGGCGATAATGGCAAAACCCCTCATGGTTATGAAAACCACGAAGGAGGCCTATTTCCTGCAGTGGGCGTCAAATGGCTGATGATGATGACAAAGGAAAAACAAATACAACATAATACAAGACAAAGTCAGAGCGTCAGAGTGCATCCTGTGGTGTGTCATAGTTGCCACAAAGGGCATCAAGGGCATCTGACTCAGCATTGTGCTGAGGGTGTGAGCTCTCAATTTACTGCCAATTACGTGATTGTCGTGTATTTTTTGCAATAGGAAGCGCGATCAGCTATGCCGCTAGGTTTTAGGTTAATAAATACCGACACAGGTTTTCTAAAAACGTTTATTTTATTTTCGTAATAATGTCATTGAAGCCATCTTTAATCTAGTCCATCTATTATTATTACAGAATAACAAAATTCATATTTACATATTTACAATAAATATTATCTATATATAAAAGATTGTCTCTAGCTCTACACCGCTGCCGTTGGGGAGAGTTCCCAAGATACTGGCAGCATTACCTCTCTGGATGGCCAGGCTGATGCGCTGACCGAGGTACGAGCTACCAGCTCTAGGGTCGCCTGACAAGTCGATGAGGCGCATAGATATTTGTTTGTAAAGATTATGCGCCTCAGGGCCCCACGGACCCATCGTCTCGACCCCAAACGGCGCAAATACGTAGCCGCTTGAGGCCTTCTGCCATAGCCACCGCCGCGCCCGCGGCCCTGCTGTTGTGCGTGACATGGGAAGGCGCCAGTGTGTCAACGCAGGTTGCGTCCCACACTAGCGGCCTCCCGTTCTGCCACGGCACCAGCGACATACCGTCCGGTCTCCTTCCATCGTCCCGTACTATACCGTTAGGCTCAAGGATGGCCGGCACGGCGGCGCTGGAAAGAGCCCTGCGGATATTTATTTAGTTATCACGTCACAGGGTTTTGAATCAAAGTAAGAGCAAATCAAACTTACAAACATCACAAGGTTGTGCGAAAGTGGAATAGAGAAATATTGTAAACTTGTAGGTAGTCGTCTACCCCATTATAACGTTTACGTATTACCCTATTACGTTTTTGGCATTTGAAGATTATACAAAACAAATGCGTATGTATTTTGATAACCCGAATTTAAATTTTAATTCACACAATACATTCGCATGAATAGGGACCTGACAAATAAATAAAAATCGACAGACAGACAGAGAGGCTAAAAAAATAATGGTTCGTAAATATACGTTCACATGTTTGTCTATGTAAAATCGACCGCAGCCGGGACTTTAAATTGTTGAAGGAAAGTAGTCCGTAGCGCAATAGAATAGAGTGCACGAATTCTGGTTCGTGCGAAACCTGTAAAGGTTGAGATGCTGTCGATGGCACGATCCCGAAAGTTTCGAAAAGTTTATTTACGTACTGCTGCACTCTGAGTTGAAAACGAACACTTTTCCTAACGGCGCGTCTTCAAATAGCTTGGCCCTAACTGACTGTTGACCTAGCAGATGTCTTTTTATTCTAAAATAGCTAATGAGGGCCGTTAACCTCACCCGCTTGTCGGATCTCTGTTGCATGCTATAAAAAATGGTTTATTTATGATGTTTTTTAAGTTCACTTTATTTTCGGGAATAATATAATACAGAACCTATTTACCTTCGTAGTTTGTTCTATATTATTTTCGTCATAATATAATTTTATGTAAGTAATAAACCTGGTATCCAATTTTTTTACTTTACTTTGACCTATCGCTCATTCGGAAAACCGCAAAGTAATTACATTTTTGCAAATTTAACAGGGGGACATTTCAACGATAGTTTTACAGAAAAAAGTTAAAGTTAAAAAAAAAGTTAAAAGTTTTTTATTATCAATAGACAAGTTTAGCACATAGGTAACAAATAACATTTTCATCACAAAAATAATAATATCTTAATATTTCCATGAATAGCCTTGTCACTTTCTTACCCTAACTTGCACACTAGGATTCCCTGTGTCGTTCAAACTAGTCACTTCCAAAAACGCGTGTATAACGCGTCATTTGACTGAAATTAATATTATACTATAAGTTTAATGTTGTCGGTGTAATCTCGTGTTTAATTTCCCATTTTTCAAAAGTCCGTCGTTGTTGTTCGGGTTGAGCGTAATGTTATCAATTGTACAACGTAAACAATCACCGGGGCGAGTTTCACATCAAATATCACGTCTATTTTTTACTATTCTTACAGCCTTAAAATAACAACCCCTTTTAGTTTACCAATACCCTCGCTTTGACCTTACCCGGGGTTCTGAATAAATCATCAGAAACATACCGAAGGCAGGCACAGAAATAGCAACACTAACGGCATTAAGCCAATTAATCAATAAACTACAGGAATGACGTAAACGCTTGTCTGAGAGTTGAAGGCACGTTGAACTTTACACACGTGGAGTAGTGAAGTCTACTCAGTTACATTACGGACTAATTTGAAAAGAGAGACAGATTAGATGTTGACTGTAGAACCACGCGCAAAGTACCGCCGTGGGCTTGACTAGAAAATGACTCTAGTTTAGTAGTCACTCAGAAACCAAAATTTTTTATATTATTTTTGTTGCACTAACCCGTGATAAGGACAATTTTAAAAACCTATTTAGAGGCCAAAAATTCCACCCATGCTGGGACTTGAGCCCGCGAGTCTCACTTGAACCCTCTGACTAACTGTGCCAGCGCTCTCCCAACTGAGCTAATGGGCAAGTGCAGGCATCAGCGAAATTTTATTCTCTATATAAACTTCTCTGTATTACGTACAGGCAGCGACATCTGGCCGAAGTAATTTACATCACTTGCAGCCCCGAGTAACCCACTTTACAGTTAGGTTTTTAATGTTTTGATTTTTCTCTGATGCCTGCACTTACTCACTAGCTCAGTTGGGAGAGCGTTGGCACGGTTAGCCAGAGGTCGCGGGTTCAAATCCCGGCATGGGTGGAAATTTTGGCCTCTAAATAGGTTTTTAAAACCAAAAATGTATTAAAATGCGAAAATTACTTTGCTAAATTCCGCCAAAATCCCACAAGCACCATGCGGTTGGTTAATGCACCGCCCTCCCTCCCACTTTTTCAAGCAGAAGCACCACCGACACCAATACTTGTGGGAATTTAGCAAAGTAATTTTTACATTTTAATGCTATTATGGATTTCCGCAAAGTTACGCCTGATTACATACAATCAGAAATGTATTACAAAGTAAATAGTTTACATTCTGTTGAATGTCAATGTAGAATGTTATCCACGGCCTTGGGGTCGAGTGTGCAGTGGAGAAAAAGGCAGGAAAAAAACTCTGCTCTGACCATCTTTTCAAATACAATAAATTGGTACCAGGACCTACCTAACAAGATTCCACGAGTTCAATCAACAACTTGCAATGCTACAAAATTAGGAGTTACTATTCTTACAAAAATAGGCAAATACTGCACCACATTCCGCGCCCAAACAATTTAAATTTTAAGCGTTGAGGTAAGTGAACACCTCACCGGGCTTACTCGCGATGTTTTCCTAGACGGTTGGCAAGACATAAAATACCATAAAACTTTACTATTTACACAAGAGGCAGAACAGCACCCTTTCCCAAACTAATGAAGGCGAAAATTGCCAAAAAACCTTTTAAAATTCAACGGATAAGACGGCGCCATAAGCAACAAATTAAGCCTTTTGTAACGCCAAAAAGGGTCCGTGAGCGCTTTTTTATTGTTATATTATGGAGACCCGGCCATTGGTTCAGCAAACACGATTTTCTATTCCTAGAAAAACATATCACTAAGACAGCACTTTTTGGGCCTGTTTTCGTACGCGTCGATGTTAGCTGCGCGCTGAAAACAAGATCAAAATGCAGACAAAAAACGCTATGCCAAAAAAAAATTATCATGATTTGTATCAGCATAAAGATTTAATACACGATTCTAATTACACGCAGATAAGCGATACCGCTTGCTGTAAGCGCGTTTGAGTCAATCAATCAATGGCAGGTTTCCTTTTTGACTATTAAGAAAAAAAGTAGTTCCCAAGAACTCTGTAGATGGCGCTGAACTGACTGCGTTACTAGCCGTGTGTACCGATTTGCGATTATGGGCTATGCTAGCCGTTCCGAAATAGACCGAATGATATTTGTGATGTGACAATGACATTCTATTATGTAAGTGTCGTTTTGTAATGTAAAAATTACATCCAAGAGAAATAAAAAAAAAATGGTGCTTGCAGTAACTTACCAAGATCAGCGCCATCGATGCAGCGACTAGGGAATAATAAAAAAAAAATATAAAGAATATCCCTCAGCCCGTATTCGTCCACTGCTTGACATAAATCTCTCCCAAGGCACGCTACTTTTTGTCGCCAGCCATCCTCGTCCAACCGCTACTAGCTGTCTTCCTCAGACCGTCGGTCCAGCGAGTTGATGGGCGTCCTACGCTGTATTCACCAGTTCGTGGTCTGCACGAACCCTTGTTAATTAATGGCTTTCGGTCTTTTAGCACATATGGCCAGTCCACTGCCACTTCAACTTGCTTATTTTGTAGGTGATTCCAGTCACTCTTTCTTTGGCAACTTGCCTCACTTCTGGTCTCCATCGATGAGCCCGTGCCATAGTTCGCTGAACGGCTCCTTGTGAGCGGTAGTAACAGAGCGGTAGGACGCCGGCTTCTCATTCGGGAGGTCGTGAGTCGAGTCCTAGCATATACTAATGACTTTGTTTTCTAAGTTACGGACATTTGTGAAGTTGTCGGTGAAGGAAAACACTGTGAGGAAACTATGGTTTCTGTCTGGGGTATTTATATACCTTAGCGCTTGCTACGAACAATGGCCCAACTAGGAGGCTAAGTGCGAAATTCTCAGGTCTAACTAGAACTAAAAACTAGATGGACTCCTCCCAATCATCTAGTGACGTAACAAAACTCTTCGGACCAATTCACCGCGTTTTTCGCACAAATGGATAACGAAACATAGATACGCGCTGTACGGGAGAAGGTTGAATAGAGGCATTGTGCCATAAAGATGGATATGGACAACGTGGGAAATATGACCTTTATTCAGGGCGATATTTGTGTCCACCATTACGTGAGGAAAACTCCGAGATCTTTTCTTCATGGGTGGCGAAAATCACTCGTTCGGGCATGTAGTTGTAGTTAGTCCTGAGATTTCCTTACTTAGCCTCATAGTGAAGCCATTGTACGTAGCGCTGAGGTATGTAAATACCTCACACACAAGGGTTTCCTCACTATGTTTTCCTTCACAGTTAGCGAGAGGTATTGCTACTACAAATTCACAAATGTGCGTAGCTCAGAAATCAAAGTCATTGGCACACGCCAGCATTCGAACCCACGACCTCCCGTATGTGAGGCTCCGTTCTACCACTCCGAAAACTCAACACATAAAACTTGCGACAAGCTGGGTCCCATTTCATAGAACTATAATTCATGGTTTACTATGACAATTCGATGTAAACTGCACAGCCGATTGACTCATAGATTAACAAGTAGGAAAACTAATTGTACCAATCAGCTACGCAATGTTCATCGAATTGTCATAATAAACTTCGAACTGCAGTTTTATGATATGTGGTCCTGGTGTCCATAGTAAAAAATACCTTAAGCCTTTTAATGTGTTTTGTTTTATGGTGTATACAATAAGATTGAAGATTGAGAATTTGTTCGTAAAATATAAAGGTTTACATAAAAAACTATCACCGTATTCAAATGCACTCACCACCATAATAATCATCATCATCATCATCATCAGCCGGTGTCGACCACCATAATAGCTTGCAGCAATAACGACAGTGATAAAACAGATGTAAACGAAAGTGATGAATTAATATTGCAAATTATTATAATAAAAAATGCTAAGTATTCTATTCTATATGTGTGTTCCGTGTGGTGCCGGATTAAGAATAGCGTCACTCCATTTCCGTCCGTGGATGTCGTAGAAGGCGACTAAGGAAATCAATTGCCAGAAGACAGGCAGCAGCGTCTTCGTGTGATTCCAACCGTATACTGCGATCGCCAACTGCCAAGCGTGGGGAACATGGGAAAACCCTTAATGGTTATGAAAACCACGAAGGAGGCCTATGTCCTGCAGTGGGCGTCAAATGGTTGATGATGATGATGATGATGATGATTCTATGATTCTATTAAGACTTAGGGCCTATAGAATAATATTACTCTTTCTAAATTGTTACAATCGTTTCGAAGAGAAATAATGATAAATACAATGTTTGCTCCATTTTAAGGAGATATTTGGTTGTCTACAATACAGGGTCACCCTAGCGTAGGCAACTACTACATACACGTAAATCTTTTTGTTGTGCAAACAAATTTTTATTTTATTTTATTTCATTTTATGCCACCAGTAGGAGATTGGCCTCTGGTTGGTTGGAGCTTTTCCTCTCTTCTGTTTGCAAAGTGATATTTATGTCTTCGACGCTGGCAACTCCAGTCCATGGCCTGATGTTGCGGAGCTGTGATTTTCTTTTTCTACTGACACGCCTCATATAGAATTCTACAGATGAATAGAATCTAGGCTCAGGCGGAAGTTACTAAACGTCCCGGTATCCAACAGAAGTGGAACGGCCCATAATAATAATTAGCTTTGTCAGTCTGTCTGCGCGCTCACAACTGTTTGTTTTATATAATTAGGTGGCGAACGCAGCAGTGTGCGCCTCCTGTTTCATTAACTAGACTAGACAGTGGTTTGAATAGACTAATTGGTAACACGTTATGCGACGACACCAAGAGACACATCTTTGTTCAACAAACGCACGTATTAATTGCACTCTAAGAGCTATTGTGTTATAGCAGACGCAAGGCGGATGCCTGTCCCACATTTTCGTTGCAAAGTCACCAGTAAAGTAACGGATTAGGAGTGCGCGCGTGTGATGGATAGTTTACACGCGCTAAGTACGAAAGTATTTAACTAAATTAACCGAAGTGAGATGCTGCTGCCCAGTAAACTCACACGGTAACACATCATCACACACACACACACACACACACACACACACACACACACACACACACACACACACACACACACACACACACACACACACACACACACACACACACACACACACACTCACACCCTCACATGCATACACATATACACACACACGCACGCACGCAAGCACGCACGCACGCACTCACGCACTCACACACACACACTCACACACACACGCACACACACACACATACATACATATACACACACACACACACACACACACACACACATCGCTCACATATTCTTCCTTTATAATATAACTATAATATAACCTATAACTTAACTAAATAATTTAGTACAATAATACTTATAAAAGTAAAAAGTAAAAGTAAAAAATGGTTTATTGTTCATAACTTAAAATTAGGTACATTTTCCAGCGGCACCCACACTAGGAGACATTGGAATATTTTAACTACCTTAGGTTTCTTGTAAAAAGCGGTGGTAGCTCAGTGGGTAGAATAATGGACTCGGAAGCGGAAGACCCAGGTTCGTTTCCCAGTGCAGGCATGCACCTATGACTTTGTTTATTTTCAAAGTTACGTACATCTGCGAATTTGTATTAGCAATACCACACGCTAACGGAGAGGGAAACATCGTGAGAAAACCCGCGTTAAAAAAGAAGAAAGAAAGAAGACATTTATTTCAATTGTCACATAATTGTAAGCTCCTATTGCGATATTAAATAAATAAAGAAAGAAATAAATAAACAAGTTACGTACATCTGCGAGTAGCATTACCACCAATGACCTTCTAATACAAGGACATCGCACTGGCGCGCGTAACAAGGGACCAAGAAAGTGTGCTTAAACTCGTTGTAAGCACACTTTCTGCATTAGTCGCATGTCCACCGCAAAGGTGTCAAGATGCCCAAGTGCGCTATCAAAAAGTGCCGAAATAATACATTGACGACGCAGAAAAAAGATGGTGTGACTTACCACTGGTAAGTTAATTTTGTTTACGTAAGATAACATGCGAAAAAGTGTAAAATACTTAGTAAAACCATTGAAAACACAAGAAATATCTAAAATTATTTACAATGTTCCCATTCCTTTCTCTCACGCACATCAGAAAGAGACAGATGGGAGGGCGCGTCATAAATGTCAGAAAAACAAAACTGTGGAGTATCTTTTTTTTGTTCAATGTAAAATCTATTTGGCATTATTGTTATCACATTTATTTCACTATCTTGCAAGTTTTCCCAATGAATAAAAACATATTATATGCCTCGAAGTTAATATTGTTTATCTTTACTCAATCAAAATATAAATGACATAGGATAAGTTGCGCAAGTTGTAATGGCAGTTTTTTTAAGATTTAAGCGGCAAGTACATGCTCAGAAAGTATGATAAAACCTTTTTGACAGTAAAAGTACTGAAATCGCTTTCAACTGTCAAAATATATGCCCAAATCGATGCACACACAAAAGAACAGTTTAGTCATATTTATGACTTGACCAAGGCAGTCATAGAAAGATACATTGACGTTCGTCTACATTACATATGCCAGAAGGATACCTTAGAAAAGAAAAGTAAGTCTAAAAGACAAGTTTTTAACAAATTGAATTTGTTCCAAGGCACTTAAGTTTGATAGTCGAAGTGAAATAAAATTTGTATTTTCTTAAATTTGTTGTTTTTCTGAACATACACGAGTGAATAATGAATTTTGAATGAATCAATATCTACACACACACGTGTGTAGATATTGATTCATTCATACAATCTCACACACACACACGCACGCACGCACGCACACGCATACGCACACACACACACACACACACACACACACACACACACACACACACACACACACACACACACACACACACACACACGCGCAACTGGCGTATCCCAAACGGGAATGTGGTCCTTGAAACCGTATTTCGTTGAAACAGTAATTTTGAAACAAAAATTTCGTTAGTAATTTTGGAGGCTATGTCTATCACCTTGGTTCTCTGACGTCATTCTTGATGCGATCCATAGCTCACTGAGCGACTTTAAATAAAAAAAGAGGTAGGCTTTATTATTAAGTAAATAAAGTATCTGCCCACCCCTGTGGGATAAAGGCGTGATTTTATGTAAGTATGTAATAAAAATCATCCCACTTAACACCATATAATAATTTCATATTTACAAAAACGAAAAATCTCAGATATAAAAATTAATAGCGCTACACTAGACTACTCCATTCCATTTTTTATTCCAGTCTGCTTCTCAAATCACTTTATTTTGCTTCTACTGCCTAATCGATTTACACTAAGTCTTAATCACAGAGGTCAGTTTACAGGACTTGAATATCAGCGGCAATGTATAAATGGAGCAGTCGAAGCAAAATAGGGTAAATTTAGAAGTGTGTGCCATGTTTGGGCTCTGTTGTTGTATGCCACGATTTGTCCTGTGTATTAGAAGGTCATTGATTACCACACGCTAACGGTGAAGGAAAATATCGTGAGGAAACCCGCGGCTTGGTTGGCTCCGCACGTATTGACTGGTCTTTCCAGTGGGCTAGGCCGACTGAGATATCAGGATGGCATAGGTTTCCATCTAAAAAACAATGTTCCAGGTACTGCAGCGTCTGAGTGGTCACCCATCTAGTGTTAGTGATGGTGCCACTGGACGCTGTATAAATCATCTCATTACGTAGATGCAAAGGCCAAAGTTTTTTTTACCTGTTGTATGTGGCTATACGTCTTCCTGAGATTCCAACCGAATACTGCGATCGCCAACCCGCCTGCCAAGCGTGGTGATTATAGCAAAACCGCTCCTGGTTATGAAAACCACGAAGGAGGCCTATGTCCTGCAGTGGGCGTCAAATGGCTGATGATGATGTGTCTATAAAATAAACTTATACTACTTAGGGCCAATTTTTCAATTGTCAGATAAGACGTAACTGGAGAATAAATTGCATGCTATCCCTGTCTAATTCATACGACAAGACAGTGACAACACCAGATTTATTCTCCAGTAAAGTTTTATCTGACTATTGAAAAATTGGCCCTTAGTAATTTTTAGTGACGCGCGATGCACATACATATTTATACATTAAACGGATCTAACCTAAACTTATTCTATTCTAAGTTTTAACTCAATCGCAATGTCAAAAACCTATTTACACAGAGGTCGCCGGTTCAAGTCCCGGGCATGGGTGGAATTTTTAGCCTCTGAATATGTTTTTAAAATTGTCCTCAGCACGGGCTAGTGCCACGAAAAGAATTTAATCTCAATGTTTTAAATTGTGTGTAAAATTGTGTGCGAGTTTTAGTTGGAAAAACGGTGTTATTAATAATTTATCAGTAATGTTATAACATATTCGTGATTTCTGACCTTTGGCTCTAAACTGTGAATCCAAATTCCAAGCGGTAGGAAGTACCGTAAAGTTGAATAATACATACATACATACATACATAATCTCACGCCTGTATCCCAGAGGGGTAGGCAGAGACCAGGGACTGCCACTTGCCACGATCCTGCACCGATCACTTTCGCTTCATCAACATTCATTAGTCGTTGCATGCACGCACGCCGGTTTCGGGTACTTTTTATCTTGCCCTTTGCTAAGGGCATCTCCTATTTGGTCGAAATATGTCCGTCTGAGACGTGCCTTACCGGAAAAAAATATAAAAAAGAAATCGGCCAAGTGCGAGTTGAACTCGCGTGGAGAGGGTTCCGGACAATGCCAAAGTCAAATGTTTTTATTCAAGACAAGAGTTAACTACTACTATTTGGTCGAAGTATGTCCGCCTGAGTTAAAAAATGTTTTGTAATGTTAAATGCTTAAGCGTCTGTCGTCCGACATTCGTAAACAAATAAAAAAACAATTGAGGTGGCTGGCGCCGACCATAAGACGCTCGGAACATATTTTTAGCGCATGTTTTTTTCCATTTTTATTACTTTTCGTCCTCATATTGTTTCTTTTGCTTGAGTAAAGCAATTTTGGGTAACAGAATAAAAAAATTTTGTACATAATTTTTTTTCAAAACTAGGACCATATATTTCTAAATCATGTTTAGAATGTCCTCTTAAAAAACGGTGAACGAATTCAAAGTCTCCCTGTAGTGACTATAAAGGGAACTTCTTGCAAAGTACATTGGGAGATTTATATGGTTTTGCTTTTTTTATATTTATGTTGATTTCACCCGCACAAGGATGAGAAAATATATCAAGCCAATGTGGGTGGAAAGTCTAATAAGGGACGTCCTAGGCCCTGGCCACATAGAAGGGACGTGGGGCGAGGGCGCGGAAAAGACGCGACGCGTTGCATAGAGTCCACGCCCTCGCCCCGTCTCATCTGTGTGGGCTTCGTCCCGTCCCTTCAGTACATTTTGTATGAAAGTGAATTGGAAAGACGACGCGGCTTTTCCGCGCCCTCGCCCTATGTCCTTTCTGTGTGTTTCAGGCCCTAGTCAGACACCATAGACGAAATAGAGGATATATTAGGGAAGGTTGAGTTACTGTTATTGTAGCGACTTATGAATGTTGTTGAAGCGAACCTTCATCAACAGTCTCAGGCCACTTGCCGCAATATTTTTCCTACCCTTTCGGGATATAGGCCCGAGTTTATGTACATGCACGTAAGTTAATTTGTAGTACTAGTGTCGAAAAAATTGTGAAAGTTACAAATACGCCCTTTAACAAATATACTCCACAAAATACGGCCAGTGTCGGGTCCGTAGACAAATGGACGTATCATTCCGTTAACAAAGAAAAATGGAACAAAATTTCGCGGACAAATAGCAGCCACATCAGTATTCCGGCCATGACAATCGATACTTACAGAATGTAGGATGAAAAATCACTTAGATTCAGGGACACGTTAAAAAAAATAATGTTTATTTATAAGAAAAGATTACAATAAATTATGGTCGATGGCGACTCCCACACTAGGCGCAGCCTGTGTCGTGGGTGACGGGTAGAACATGCACTTCATAGTTAGCACCGGTTGACAGATCGAGACGAGCGAGTTACAAGCAAGCGTGAGCAAAAACAGTGCTACTATGGACTCTCGGGCTTCCACACTAGGCCGAGCCTGTGTGAGCCTTAATAAAACGCTTTTACCTCGGATTGCACTTAAGCGTTGTCAAGTTGCTATTTTGTTTCGAACCGAGTACTTGAAATGAAATGAGTACTTAAGGAAGATAACAGAGCTAACGGCGTTTTATTAATTCATTACTAAGGGTATCGTCGGATGAGGGTTTTCATTAGGGAAGTATGAGAGTCCGGAGTTGAAGTCATGAGGGCTTTTTCATGAATTATCAAGTCAATCAAAGAATTGGTATTTGGTGCCTCAAGTAGGCAACGTTCGAATTACATCCCAAATTTGGTATGTACTGTAACGATTCCTCTTTGTAGGAGCTGGCTAGCAGAGGCTTCTAGTCTTATTTTGAACATTTTGAAGGGAAACGTTACGTTTTGTTTCAGAAGTCAGTCGATCCCTAGGCTAGGGAATCGATGAAAAAGATACAATAAAACTAATATTTGCTCCTTAAATCTGGATTTTAATTAAGTAAAGCGTTACAGTAGGTACATATCTATTGCGGAAGTATCAATTGCTGTAAGGGACATTCTGGTCGAAAATTTGTGTTATATATAATTTTTCTTGGGCTTTTTTCCTCTATCAGATGGTGTTTTCAGAATCTTGATATCTGTAAAGAAATTTCCCTTCCACATAATCAAAAATCTGAAAACACAATAAAGGAAAAAATTTCAAGAAAAATTATATATAACACAAATTTTCGAGCAGAATGTCCCTTACAGCAATTGATACTTCCGCAGTCGATATTTATTGGTTTTGGTTAATATATATTTTTTATATTTTTCAGGTAATTCTTCAGTTCTGTCAACAACCACGTTCAAGGTAAAATTACGCTTAATCTATTCTTTTCGAGTTCCATTTCTAACCTAAAATTGGTTATTTGGATCATGAAATTTGTGCAAAGGTGACAGTTGTCGAAAATATATGTGTGTGTATTTTCCTGTAACCGTTAATTAAATGAAAGCCTTTCGGGACATGGCTGCGCACATGACAGAATGTCCAAATTGTTCGATTACCTATGTGTTAAATAATACAAGAGTCAAAATGCACAACAGACATATAATACGATTGTTTGAAAGAACGATTGTGATATGCATTACTAGTCATATAGATAATTTGTCACAAGGACCTATTATCAAAATGAACTAATTGTTACAAAGTGAAAGTATTAGAACGATCGAGTGTCAGAATGTATAAAATCGTAAAATCTTAACGACATGAATGAATGAGTGTCAAAATGTCCAATTTTATCAATGTTATAATGACTAATACTTACAATGTATTGTTTGTGTCAAGTTGGTGAATAACCCGTTTGTTATCATAGAGTTAGTTATCTATAAAAACTCTTTCGAGTACCGCTTACAACCTATACTTATCATTCCTTAAAATTAAAATGAAATTTAAAATTTTGCTCTTTATTTATTTTCTAACTCGTTTCTGTCTGCGACTTCGTGTGTATAGAATTAGTACTTCGGGGCAGTCAATTACTCTCGGCCAAAAGGTTTCGTTCGGATCTATACATTAGGGGAGCTACCCATTCCTAGGTAAGTGTTGCGACTGAAACATATGTACAATTGTACACTCGGTTCAGGTCCTACCTTCAAATGTAATTGTGTCTCGACGTGTATACAAGGGACGCAACAGCACTCCTCACTACCACCGCGGCACGAGCCAACGGTCCCAGATCTGCCTACGGCAACGAAGCCTATCACGTTCTGTACTAAGTGTTCTATTACACTTCACCTCATCCTCCGACGATCATCAGTCCTCGGTAAATAGGTATAAGATTTTTGCCTTTGTAAGAATCAGCTATTCAATCAATTACATGATTAGTCACTAAAATATTGTAACATTTATATATTTTATTTCTGACATAACTTGACATAAACACATTGTTAGATGTTTACATTCTGACATAAGCATGATGTAACATAAATACAATGTGAACTTTTGTCATTTTGTCACCGCAACATTTTAACCATTAAACTTTAGACATTTTGACACTTACACATTCGAACCCTTTAGACATTGCGTCACGTGAACAGCCATGTCCCGGAAGGAATGAAAGTTGATGAAACGAAAAAGTTATTCCAAGACCGTAGGTAGTATATCTGCCTACCTCTCTAGAAGGGCGTGTGTCTATGGACTTATCGTCGATTTCTCGTATACTAAAAAATTGTTAACATACTGTCCAGAGCGGTCACTGGCCAAAGATGAAAGAAACAACATACAAAATGGTGTTACATGTTTCATATTTAACACTAGATTAACAAGTGCATGCTAGTGTATGAGAAATCGGGTGTCATTAAGTTCTTTACTTTTAAAAGTCCAGAAATCTGCGAATCCAACTTCTCTCCGTAAATCTAAAACGCTGAATAACAAAGATAACCCAAACAAATAGCTTCTGAGAGGCTTTTATTCCGCGAGCCAATCAGTTATTTCCAGTCTCCTCTAAGGGTGATTTAGAAATCAATAGCTATATTTTTGAGAGAATGTGATCTGGCGAGCACATGGCAACTCTGCGCGCGCACTGTAAGTTCCGACATTCCTGCATCGCGCAACCAAAATGTTTCACATGACATACTCGGACCGGCAGTCCCCAGGCATACGATCTGCCTGGCGGGAAATTTTCCTTTATAGTGGAGGAGCACAATCACCCGCTCTTCCCTATAGTGGTGACCCCGACAACCTTCTGTTCTTTTTATTGTGAAAACAATATTATTAATGATTCATCGGTACATGTATTAGAATTATTATATAATGCACAAAATACACACTTTTGGTGTTGGTAGCCTAGTGGGTAGAACATTGGACTCGGAAGCGAGAGACCCAAGTTCGATTCCCTATGCGGGCATGTACCTATGACTTTTCTTTCTAAGTTACAATACCATTCGCTAACAGTGAAGGAAAACATCGTGAGGAAACCTGGGTGTCTGAGCTATTCACATACCTCAGCGCTTGAAATCGCCAATCCGCGGTGGGCACGCGTGGTGATTAAGCCCATACTCTCTCTCTGAGAGAAGGCCTGTGCCCTACAGTGGGACGTATATAGGCTGCTTATTATCGGTACATATATGACAAATTTGTAAATATTCGTGATTTCCGGGAGCCCCCGTATATTTGTATAAATGGCCTGAGTCTGGATGTATTTCCATGTTTGTGATGTCCTTGTCTGGTTGCCAAAGCACAGGGTATCCTAGAGAACAGGACACGTGATTGGGTTGTGTAGAAGTTGTCTAATGTATAAAAATCTCGTGTCATAGTGTTTGTTATCGAACTCCTCCGAAACGATTTTTTGAAACTTTTTGTGTATATTTGGTAACACTATGACACAAGATTTTTATATACCTATTAGGTAACCTCTTCACCTTACTCCGACCGTCTAAAACACTACAATATGGAAACACTCCACACGAGGCGTGATCGCTCAGACTTTATATTTCTATATAAAATAATAAACAGTAATATTGACTGTCCTGAACTTTTAAGTCAAGTCCATCTGAAAATCCCCCGTCCGATTAGCAGGATGCACAACCGCTTGCCATTTTCTTTACCACAATTCCGCACTAATATTGGTTCCCATGCCCCTCTCTTTCGCATGATGGGACTTTACAACAAACATAAAGACCTACTTGATGTTTTCTCTTCGTCATTCAACTCAATTAAGGACACTCTTTTCGACAAGAGTTAGATAAAACTTGGTTTAAATATCTCATCCACTGTTTTTAAGACTTTGTTGCACTGTTTGTACCTAATAAGTAAAATTGTGTTAGATATTGTATTACTTACCACCCTAATAATAAATTTATTGCGTGTTGTGATCACCTGCCTGTACTTAAGTAGCGTGTCACAGTCACAGTGTAACATCCTGTTTGGTGATTCCAAAATAAATTATAAAAAAAAATTAAAATATTCAGGCATACGCTTTAACTGAGGTTTCACTTATCTCGTACTGCCACCACGGGCCTGCGTCATAGAACTACGGTTTTTTATTTACGGTTAATTATGACAATTTGGTGTACATTGCAGTCGATTACCCACAGATGAACAAGTGGGGAGATTATGCTTAGCAATGTACATCGAATTGTCATGTCTATCTATCATAGGCCTCTTCATCGACACGCCAACAGCGCCGGCCCTCTGCTAATTACGTCCATTGTCCTCCTGCCGCCTTCTTAATGTCATCGACCCATCGGGTAGGCGACAGTTGTCATAATTAACCATCAATTGTAGTTTTATAACATGCGGCCCAGATGCTAGATTTAAAACATTTCCACCACCGACAGCGATTCCGCCGACTTCTCATGGTAAGGGTTAGATTGTATAATATTTCTTTTAGGCATCTGAGGAAATTACTCGGGCCTGCTGGGCCTGACGACTGCCCCTGCGCGAATACTAATCGCGACTTCATGTCTCACAGAAGAGGAGTAGAGACGCCGTAATCTTGTTTTGCGGTCACGAAATCTATCCATTTTTCATCATCATCATCACCATTCAGCCACAAGAAGTCCACTGCTGGACATAGGCCTCCTCCATGGATTTCCAAAAAGACCGGTTTGAAGCGGCCTATTTAATCTATCTATTTTACTAATAAGTAAACCCAAACCGTGGCTATGCATCATAGGCCTCTTCTCTTTTACGCCAACTCATCTTGACCGTCGATACTGTTAGTAAAAACATCACAACCACTTGAAATACGTTAAGCAGACAAGGACGTTACACACGTGGAAAAATACCCAGACGAAAGTAATTTGTACAAAGTACGGCGGTCCTCAGGGGCAATCGAACCCACCACCTCTGTGCGTGCTGACCAGGATATGTCTGAACAACTCCCGTTTTCCTCACAGTTTTAGTCTTATATGGTAGGTAGTATCGATGTAATCTGCTGGTAGATGGGACCAATTAGGCAAGTGGTTGGAATGATACAAAATTACGATATGATGGTATACAAGCCTGTACCTTGGAGTAGTAGGCGATCCCGACAAACCACATTTGCTTTATCAACATTCATTAGTCGCTGCCTGCACGCTCACCTGTTGCGGAAAAAGATGGAATACAAACGAAAAAACCGGCCAAGTGCGAGTTGAACTCGCGTGGAGAGCGTTCCGTACAATGGCAAAGTCAAATGTTTTTATTCAAGAAATGAGTTAACTACAGCTACTCGCGCTATCTAGTGGTGTTTTAGTGAACTATTTTCCATAGGTGAACATATTGTATTGAGTTTACCGCTTTATTTTCAATTGACAGAACTCTGTAATCTGCAAGCAACGATATTTTGTATATTTTTTTTATTTTAGGCTCAGTAGTTTCGGAGATCAGAGGAGGAATGGTCATATTCCGTCCTTTTTCATGAATAATTCGAAACTATGTATTTTACAATAATAGAAAATGACCCTTATCTGTCTTTGGGTCATAGGATTACACCATCCCACCAAATTTCCCCTGATTTGGTCTAGAAGATCCGGAGCGAATTGGCTGTGACAGACGGACGGACAGACAGACGCACGAGTGATCCTATAAGGGTTCTGTTTTTTGTACACTGTACGGAACCCTAAAACATATTATCTTATTCAACATGAATCCACAGCTTCCTCTGTTCGTACCTAGAAACATTCTGAACAGGTTGGCGAAAAATCGGGACGATCGCATCTGCATAAATTGATTGTTACGTGCTGCTCGTGACCAGAAACCTCTGTGGATTTTCCGTTCATTTGGAGAGCTGCTGTAGGTAGGCTTCTAGTTCTAGTTCTAGTTCGACTAGAGATTTCCGCACTTAGCCTCATAGTTGGGCCATTGTACGTAGCAAGTGCTGAGGTATGTAAATACCTCAGACACCATGGTTTCCTCACGATGTTTTCCTTCACCGTCAGCGAGTGGTATTGCTACTATAACTTCACAAATGTACGTAACTTAGAAAACAAAGTCATTGGTACATGCCGGGATTCGAACCCACGACCTCCCGAATGAGAAGCCGGCGTTCTACTGCTCCGCTACCACAGCCTAGGCTTAGGCGTAGGTAGGCTTATCAACCGATACAGCTGAATTGACGGTATGTGAATGCCTACATTTTTACAATACACCATAGTCTCGGTGTTTTTTTAGGGTTCCGTACCCGAAGGGTGCCAAACGGGATCCTAAAAACTTAGGCCAGATAGGCAGACTGACAGACGGACAGTGAAGTCCGTCTGTCAGTCTGCCTATCTGGCTGTCTGTCACCAGGCTGTATCTCTTGAACCGTGAAAGCTAGGCAACTGAAATTTTCACAGATGATGTATTTTTGTTGCCGCTATAACAAAAGATGCTAAAAATAGAACAAAATAAATATTTAAGGAGGGCTCCCATACAACCAACAAATTTTTTTGCCGTTTTTTGCTCGATATTAATAACGGCAACAGGTAGACGCTCGCTTGAAATATTCACAGAAGTATTCTAAACAATCAGTTATTCAGAAATATTCTGTAGTAGCTTCAAAAACAAATAATAAAATAAAAATAAAATAAATGTTTAATGGGGGGCTCCCATACAACGAACGTGATTTTTTCCCGTTCTTTCTCGATCTTTGTGTCTAATGTTGTATAGATAATGGTACGGAACCTTCGTGTCCGAGTCCGACTCGCACTTGGCCGGTTTTATGGTTTGACCATATACCCAGGAGATCAATTACCAGGAGACGGGCAGCAGCGTCTTCCTGAGATTCCCACCGCATAATGCGATCGCCAACCCGTCTGCCAAGCGTGGCGATTATGGCAAATGGCTGATGATGATGATGATGGTGATGAATATACCCGACAGAACTAAGTTTGTACTGTACCTATTCAATGATGTTACCTATCGACTGACTATTGTTATATCCGAAGACGCTAGCTTCGAGACAAACCAAATACAAATACAATGTTTTAACGAATGAAACTTTGTTTTTGCCTTCGATCGTGGTCCTCATGAAGACGTGTTATTGTTGGCTAATGTAGCATGCTTCACGGTGCACCACCACGCCATTCTTGCTGGTCATATGTTGTCTGCTGATGCAGAGACATGCTGGACATCTAAACCGTCGATATACAGTCTTCTTCACTAAATTACAAAAATATGCTAAATTAGAAAGAAGAATAAATAAGACTTTAGAGAAATTCTTAATCTAACTAATTCATAAACATAAACTTTTCTTTTTCTATTTGTGCTAACCCGTCAGGCCCTTTAACAATGTTGTCCACTGTCATTCAGCTGCCTACACAATGTATATGATTTATTTTTACCTTCGTTCAAACCGCGTCTTACAGCCTAAGTAAATGCCCAGACAAGAAATTTAACAGGCATAACCTAACAACATGGCGGGGATTTTACGCTTTATAACTTTTTATGCAAGCTTGGACCCGTCTACGCCGTAGAACTTTGCTACGCCCGACGTAGCGCTCAGCAACGTAGCACGTAGCGCCAGGGCATAGATGTCAATAGTAGATTGTACAACAAGTGCATAAAACGCACCATTTTACTCGAGACGTTTATCCATCCGAGCGAGCTTGCGAGCGAGGATAGATATAAAGTCGAGTGTAAAATGGGTTTTATGGACGAGTTGTACACTCTACTTTTCACTTCGATTGCGAGGAAATGAAACAGCAACATGTAAATATAGTAAATGCTAATTTAATTAAAATTGAAAGTTACATTAGAGCAATGAGAAATATCTTTGGCTGTTGGTATCTTTGCCTTGGTCTTAGAATACGAACGAAACGAAATAAAATAAAGAGGTTGTTGTATGAAGTTAAAGATGTTCGTGTGGCTGTTGCAGCGATTGCCTTGGTCTTCGACGAAGATTTTACTTTATGCTCTAGAGCATAAAAAGCGACTTTATGTCACCTACGCACGACATAAAGACGAACTTTTAGAGCATGAGAAGTGAAAAAAACATTATGTGCGCTGGGGATGTAACAAACGTAAATCTACGAAGTAAGTAACTGTTTGAAGAGTTGTTCGAAATGACCATTGGATTTTTTTATTGCATGTACCTGTAAATTCACTCTGTAGCGTATGTATCTATCTATCCAGCGACCACGCAGTGTTGAAATTTGCCAATCAGCATGAAAAGCTCGGTCACTTGTATGTTATTATAATTTACGTGTGGGCTTTGTCAGCAGTGAATCGTTAAAAGTCAGGCCTGTAAATAAATTGCGTTCGATGATATTGGTACATTGGTACGATATTATTGTACATATTAGTTTACACTTGTGAGTACGCGTAACACTAAAATTAATAAAGTTAAGAATAAATTAAGTTTTTGCTTATCGAATGTGTGAATAATGACAACATATAGTTGTACATACTTAATATAGGCGAAAGTAGAATATACCAGAAAATAGGTGTAGGTAGAATACCGTTAAGATTTTTATTCCATAAATTGAGCGTATTCTGTATCTTAGGCAATAGTCTATACCTTATATAATAAAAAACGTAGTAAAATACAACCTAGGTGTATTTTTGGAATTTACAATCTCATTTATGGATTTTTTATAGGTTGATAATTTGCGTAATTTAATATATGAACAAACTCATCTAGACCTTGCTTAAGATTTTGTAGTAGTTCGATTTTCAGGGTACTTCACCTCAAAAGAAAAAAAAAGGGAACCCCTATAGGATCACATTGTTGCCGTCCGTCCGTCTGTCCATCCGTCTGTTTGTCTGTCTGTCAATACCCTTTATCTCGGGAACGCGTGGAGGTAGAGTTGAAATTAAAACCATATACTCAGGTATATAGTCCCTTGCAGCTGTAAAATTGAGAAGATGGCCGTTTATGCCGCAATAAACGTATTTTTTGACACTCAAGGGAATCAAAATTTATAAAGTAGTTTCCGTTGACCTACAACTGTGAAATTTGTCAACTAATGTCATCTTATGCTACAAGTACAAGAAAAAATCTGAAAACAATACATTTGGCATTAAAACATAAAAATATAGCCTTCTAAGTTCGGGAAAAACTCGGAAAAAACTGCGAGACTCGATTCCTGAACTATTAACATGTAAGTACGTACAAATTTATACGGAACCTTCTGCGAGCAAGTCTGACTCGCACTTGTCCGGTTTTACTTTTTATGATAAGGGTTTTTATTTCACACTTTTTAGTGACTTTTACCGACAGTATTATTTAATTTTTCCATGACGTCAGCCAGTGACGCGTGCGTGTCAGTTAATTTTATTGACACCTCTTTTGTCAAAATCGATTAAGCCATTTGGACTCTGGGTGGTCGAAAACATACATATATACGTGCAAAAATATAACACACTTTTGGTTTTGCAGCGTAGTAAAAATACGGCTAGAGTACGCAAGTGAATCTAACCTTCTATACGGCAAAACTTAGATATGTAAACCTTATAATGTATTTTATTTTCTGGCGTGTCCAATAACGTGTTCTAATCTAATCTAACCTTCTTAGATAAACATTACTCTGATATACGATTAAGAAACCATTTGTAATTCTTTCTTCTGATTGAGCAAGAAAGGGTTCTCTATCTATCTGTCTTCTTTAACAAAAGTAAGTGAAATTTCTGCGTAGAAATGAAACCGTAATCTCTGCAAACTCGTCTTGTCTAATTAATAATTTTATGATTTGAAATAAGATTCCTCGTCAAACAGAGTTATTTGAGAGTAATTCCATATTATGCGCTGTGTAATCAAGTTAGGACGCCGCAAGCAGAATGAAATCTGTCTGTTTTGACGGTTGATGGTCTTGCAAAGGTAGAAATTGACATTCTATTCATGGTTGTCTCAAAAATGCGCAATTCCTGAAATTCACGCAGTTACAGTTTATCGTGGCCATCGGGGCGAAAAAGTTCTGACCTGGCGACCGCGGACCCGACGACGCAGCGTGGGCAGGCCCCCCACCAGATGGTCTGACGACCTGGCCATGGTGGCGGGGAGTGGCTGGATGCGGGAAAATACGGGAAGCTTGGAAAACCACGAGAGAGGCCTATATTCTGCAGTGGACGTCAAATGACTGATGATGATGATGCTAGTTTATCATTTCAAAAACTTTTCTTCTACTTTTCAATTTGTTTCATTTAATTTTTGATTTTCAATCGCTTGCTTTCTATTAACACTGTCCCTCAGGGCGTTGCACAGATTTTAATAAAATATTTTGCGTCAGAATTTGTTGTATAATCCGTTTTTCAGAACTTTGATGTAGCTAAGTAAGAATCTTTCTTATTTTCCGACAGTGCCTTATCTTAGTAGACTTGCTTGTTCAATATTATTTAGCTTGCAGAATGCTTTTTAAGACCCCGTTGCCTTCATTTTATTAAAATTTTAATGTCCACCGCAAAATTGAGTGTGGCTACCACCGACAATATCTTGAGCTATAAAAATAAAGTTTTTTTGCTCCTCGCCTAAACGCGCGCATAAAAGAATATTCGAAGTAAAATTTTACGATTCCGTTTTAGAGATTGCGAATTTTTCTGCGATAAAAATCTCCTTGCATAAACAGGCACGTTTTGGATCGCCCGACAGGATACTTGCACTGATTAATGTTAGCTTGACGATGATGACTTCGTGAGGAAAATACAAGGAACTATTTGAGGGTTCCGTAGACCCTAAAAAAAAAACGGAACCCTTATCAGGATCAGTCGTGCGTCTGTCCGTCTGTCTGTCACAGCCAATTTTCTTCGAATCTACGAAACCAAATCAGGTTTGGTATGATGGTGTAATCCTATATCCCGAACATAGATGAGCAAAGTATTTTTTTAATACAGTTGCTCAAAAAGTGGCGTATTGCAGGGACGTATAGCGTTCGGGATGTGGGCTATTACACACTCGTGCTTTTTTTTTACCTTTCCCGCACTCGTGCGTTCTCTTTCCCAACTGTCAAAATAATGTCTATTAAAAAGAATAACCAACCATGAAGTTTTTACTAAAAAAAAATCATAGAAGTTTTTATGATTCATGCAAATACGTATATTTCTAAAAAGAAGCTACTAATTTGTTTCAATATCAGATTTCATTATTTGATTGAATGAGTTTGGTTAGGTTTCATTTCATTTCATCTCATTAAATTTCATTTTCATTTCATATCAATAAAAAACTTCTACTGAAGACTTGGCTGTATGGGCATAGTTTCCTTTGCCTACCAGAATGGGTGAAGAAGAAAAAAAAACTGCTTATATTCATTTCTCAGAAATTTTCTTTGCGAGTTTAGTTGTTAGTTGCACAAAATGAGTAATTTCGACCCTTGTTTTTTTGAATTAACACCACCGGAACTCAGTATAATTGCACAAAATGCTTTGGAGAACATTTTACCGGAAAAGTCAAAAAGTCGCTACATATCTACATACGACGAATTTATTGCGTGGAGAGAAGAGAAAAAAGCAAATAGTTTTTCATTTTTTCGCAACTGTATTAAAAATAGTCGTTCAGTACACGTGCGGAACCGTCATTGCAACTTGTTCCGACTGTCAACCCTCGCCTTCGGCTGCGCCTCGGCTCGGGTAGACATTTGTCGGAACTCTTTGCAATGACAGCCTTTCCACACTTGTAATGAAATATACTATTTTTTCAATAAGGGTCACTGTCTGGGGACAATCAAAATAAAAAAAAAAAAGTTTTGCACACCTTGCTCTGTCAAATATAAAATGGAAGTGAATGGGAATGGAATGGAAATATGAAAGGGCTCGTTATGGTGATCTCAAATATACTCTTGTTATTATTGTGAAATCAATAGTTTTGATTTTATTCATGAAAGAAGACGATAATTGATCATTCCCCGCTGATCTCCGAAACTACAGATCCTAAAATAAAAATAAATAAAATACAAGATATAGTTCATTGCTTTTAAATTATAGGAAAACCTATAAAAATTCGATCAATTAAACATAAAGTGGTAAACTCAATAAAATACGTTCACTTACGGAAAATACTTCACTAAAACACCACTAGATAGCGCTAGCTACTTAACTCGCATCTTGAATAAAAACATTTGACTTTGGCATTGTCCGGAACCCTCTCCACGCAAGTTCAACTCGCACTTGGCCGATTTTTTTTCTATTTTTTTCGGCAAGGCACGTCTCAGACGGATACTTCGGCCAAATAGGAGATGTATTAGCAAAGAGCAAAATAAAAAGTACTTACCCGAAACCGGCGTGCGTGCCTGTAACGAGTAATGAATGTTGAAGAAGTGAAAGAGATAATAATAATATTAATAATAATTTGTTTATTTTGAACCAAAAAGTACATTAAAAATGACAACAATCGTTCGGTACTAATCTATTGTTCAATAGTCTTGTCATTGCATCCTATCTCCTAAACTAGGCGAAAAAGCCTGTATCTTAGGAGAAGGTGAAATTAAATTAAGCCTTTAAAAGTGCGTACATACATGGACGAGAAGCATTGAGCGGACGACTGTCAGTCAATAAAAACATAACTTAATCTATCACATGCAAAGAAAGCTAAATTAAAATAAACAGAAAAACAAAAAGGTATGATGATATTAGCCACTCAGATCATTGTGTGTGTGTGTGTGTGTGTGTGTGTGTGTGCGCGTGTGTATCTGTGTGTGTGTGTGTGTGTGTGTGTGTGTGTGTGTGTGTGTGTGTTTGTGTGTGTTTGTGTGTGTGTATGTGAGAAATTGTACGTGTGTTTAAGAAAGTTAATATTATCATTTAGTGATGCACAAAAACTCCTCAAAAGCATTATACGTCAGAACCTGCAGCCAAGTATTAATTTTGTGTTTAACTTCAAAACCTTTATTTGGATATATATATTTGTTTATTTATCCTGGCACTCTGAGCACTGTATTGTTGTGTTGCAAAAGCAGTTCTACATGACACAGTGGGACACACTGGTCGACTATGACGACGTAGGGTTAGTTTTTCATCAAAAGAAAATTCGGAGTGCCTTTGAAGAATAGATCGTAGTACGTACAGTACGTTTCCGTAGAATAATATCGTGGCTTAAAGTGTAGAACTTTTAGTACGGCTCTTTGTGCTCTTTCTAATTTGAGCATATCCGTTTTATGGGTTCCTCCCCAGACGTGGATGCAGTAAGATACAGTTGACTGGCACAGAGCAAGATATACCATTCGAATTATGGTTTTGTCTGCAGAGAAACGCAAATTTTTAAATATGTAGATAAGCCTTCCAGTTCTACCATTTAAAGACTATATGGGCTCGCCAGTCTAGTTTTTCGTCGATATAAACCCCTAGATACTTTACAGAACTGACTAAAGATAAAGTCATACATTTGCAATTCAGTGTGTTTAGTTGGCAAGTGTGGGCTTTTAATTGTGCCGTTTCCACAGAAGGCTTCGCAGTGTTTGGAAGTAGGAAACGTATGACCTTAGTCTTTTCTACATTAAGCGTCAGCAAATTTGAGGAAAGCCACTTCATTACCATGCGAATGGCATTTTCAGAATGGTCCATTGCTTCTTTCCAATCCTTGCCATAAGTAATAAGTGCAGTGTCATCAGCGTAAGTGTATATGTCACAGTTTCGGAGGTTCATTGTACACAAATCATTAATGTAGATCAGAAAAAGGGTTGGACCTAAAATGCTTCCTGTGGCACACCGTAGCATATTTGCTCCTCTGCACTTATTGTGTTGTCAATTTTGACCGACTGCGTTCTGCCCGATAGGTAGTCTTTAAAAATATCTAACGCCAAGCCACGTATACCTAAATATTCCAGCTTTTGTACAAGTATGGGGACAGATACTGTGTCAAAGGCCTTGCTTAGATCCAAAAAGATTCCGTAGCATTTAAACCGACTATCCACTTTACGAACTACCGAATTAGCCAGTTCAACTACCGCATCCTCAGTTGATATACCTGCTCTAAAACCGTATTGGTTATTAGCCAAGATACTATATTTGGTCAGGTAGCTCGTCAGATAGTTGTTCAAAACTCGTTCCATAATTTTTGACAGGGCACTCAAGACGGAAATGGGTCGGTAATTTGAGACACAGCCTCTGTCACCACTCTTATACATGGGGGTAACCAGTGCCTTTTTAAAGGCACTTGGAAAGATGCCATGTGATATTGATAGATTACAGATATGTGTAATTAGTGGTACGACGATATTTCGTGAAAGTTTTATGATTTAAGTAGGTATATTGCCCATCCCGTAGCACAATCGTTTCGAAGTGTTTTCACTATTCTTTCTATATCATCTTTGGATACGGGCAAAATAGCAATCGAATTGCATGGTGAGCCTGGATAATGGAGATCCGTCAGGGTCGTGGCAAGTGGCAAACCCTGGTCATTGCATACTCCTCCCAGATACAAGCGTGAGTTTATATTTTACATAATTTACATACATACATAATTCAGCACTTAACTTGTCCCACTCCTTTATATCTCGGGCGTTGTTACTTATGTTTACTGTTTTGCCATATTGAGTTCGGGAAAAAAAATTGTTCGTCTGCCTCTAGTAGTTAACCCACTTCGCTAACAAAACAAAGGTCGAGGGTTTGATGTCCACTGGAGGTCACCGTACTTGATTTGTACACACGACCTCAGTCTGGGAGTACTTCCCTGGTTGTGATGCCTTGCCTGGTTACCATAGCACAGGGTATCCTAGTTTGGGACCAGGACAAGTGGTTTCGCTATGTGGAAGTTTATTTTTGATTTTATCTATCTATCCAGCCCATAAATACAGTCTAAGGGCTGCCTGTAACAGAAACCCTCTCGGTTTAGCAAGAATTTTTTTGAACCAGCCACAAGATGGACAGATGACCTCATCCAAGTGGCAGGAAGACGCTGGATGCCAGCCGCTTCCAACCGGTCTTTTTGGAAATCCGTGAAGGAGGCCTATGTCCAGCAGTGGACTTCTTGTGGCTGAATGATGATGATGATGATGAGGATTTTGTTTGCTACTTTTTGTTGTAATTAAGTAATTTTTGGAAGGCATATAAATAAAAACTATGCATAACCACGACGTCTACTAGACCTGGTGGTGGAAAAAATCGTTACACAAGAATAAAATTATCACACAATACCTTTGGCGAGTGGCATTGTTACTGAGATGCCGTAGTATATCATAGATTAGCGACATCAAGCGCTGAGGCATGTGAACCTCATACACTCAGGTTCCCCTGGCTGCCCCGATAGTACAAGCCCCTGTATATTTACGTCCGGTTTACAACGGCGCATAACTTTTTTACTACTTACATCTTCATCATCAACCCATTATGTCCCCACCGAGGGGCACGGGTCTCTTCCCTGAGGAAGGTATAGGCCATACTCCACCACGGGGGCCAAGTCCGGATTGGTGGAGGCTTGTAGACTAGTGGCTCGTCCACTGTCAGAAGTTGTCAAGCCGCCCTAAGGCCTCTGACTTGGCTTAACGACTGCCATCTATCGACGGCAGCCGGCACCAACAGCTTAACGTGCCTTGCGGAGCACGGAACCGCTCGGAAAAATGCCACTAGCGTTAGGCATAGACGGCGACCCATCCATGCACTGAACGCGCCCTGTGTTGCTTAACCTTCGTGATCGTTTAAGATCACTCAGGCAGCCTAGGCTACGAGCGACTACTTACATCTTAACCGGGCCATACACCACGCCATGCAGGAAAAAAATGCGGCCGCCCATTATATTACCGCGTGATGAAAAGAACAGAAAAGGAATGTCAGGACACAGAAAGATCGTTTTTCACCTTCAGTGCTCGAGTTGAACTTGAAGGTTCGATAAGATAAAAATTATCGCCTCGTTGGTTTAGCGGTATCACGTCTGATTACCATGCCGGAAATCGTGGGTTCAATTCCCACTGGGGGCCGCTGTACACATAACCTATGAGAGTTATGAGAATCCTAACCATATGGCTGGGTATCCTAGTTTGGAACCAGTACAAGTGATTGTGTTGTGTTGAAGTTGTTATTTTATTATACAGTTATAAGATAAGATAAGAATATTCTTTACTGCACACAAGAAAAAGAGAGATAAAATACGAAAGTAACCATGAAAAAGTACAATGGGCGTCCTTATTGCTAACAACAATTTCTTCCAGACAACCTTGTCACGGAAAGGTTGCCTAAGGAGAAAGAGAGACGGGTAGTTGGTGCGAATACGACTAATACGTACTTAAACTTAATAATAAACAAAATAGTCCTTTTGTCTTTTGATATTTAGTGGTGACCGCTGTAAACCAGTAATGCACGGTCGCCGTGCGTGGTTTGAATTTGGAATCTCTGAATGTCGTTATGTCGTTACTTCGAACGCAAACATAAATTGTTACGAAATCAGTTTTAGATGCGGCCTTTTTCTGGTTAAGTAGACGTTTTAGGTATGTGCTGGCCGGTATAAAGTTGGGCGGCTGAAAAAGAAACCGGCCACGTGCAAGTCGGACTCGCGCACGAAACGGTTCCGTAACCATTATCTATACAACAGGACAAAGATCGAATTTGAGAACAGCGCCATCTATAGAAACCAAGAAGAAGCGTTTAACATTGACATTTAACAAAATGACATTGGCGCTGGGAAGGTTACATAGATGGACGCTAGATGGCGAGCGCTGTCTTTAGACAACGTTTGTCTCATGGGAGCCCTGCTTAAATATTTATTTTATTCTGTTTTTAGTATTTGTGGTTACAGCGGCAACAGAAATACATCATCTGTGAAAATTTCAACCCTTCGGGTACGGAACCCTAAAAAAACATTACCTACCAAACGTCACATTGAATTTTTTTTTTGTTTTTTTCATAATTATTTCTGTAGGTGCCAGTATTAGGCGATTTGGGATTGGGCTGGCCGCTAAAAAAGTTGAACGGCTTGAAAAACACCAATACCTGCAAACATCAAAAACATATTTTCTTTTTCTCATAATTATGGATATGAAAGCCAGCACTTACAGATGAGGTAACTGAATAAATTTGCCAGAAAGATAAACTGCCAATAGATTGAAATATAAATATGATATTATTATAGGTCAGGGAAGTCTTTTCGCATATAGTATGTATAAACTTGTAATAAAATCTTTTTGGATGTACGTTTTGTATCTGGCTGGTTTTGATGACATTAAAAAGGTTACATTTAAGGTCCCGTCCCCCCCTTCCTCTCCTGGCTAAACGGTTGATTGTAGACCAAATCCTATGTGACCGAATCTGAATCTTATGTTAATCTATTGTTTTAAGATGATACGGCAGTTGACTCAAAATTTGTTTGGGATAAAACTGTATTTACCTATGCTATAAGGCAAACAAAACAAATACAAAGACTCAATTTTTTTTTTTAAATAAATGTGATCGGTCGTTGTGACAGCATTTTAGCGAGAATGCGATGGCTAATTGGAATTGCAAAATATAACATATTTGTAAAACAAGCCATCTTTTTTTCATTCATGGTTCGGTCTGAAAACCAGCGCCAAAGCCCTGCTTTGGCATCATGCTGAGACTGGCCCATTTTTGGCAACTTTGTGTGTCTAAGTTTCATGTAGGTACTTAGGTACAGGTATTTCGCCAAATGTGTCCTATGGTTTACTAACTTAATTATGCACTTATTGTTTGTAATTCTTTGTAAGGATATTGGCTTATGTACTGTAAGTATTTCTTTGTAATGTTGCCAAATAAAGTTTATTCTTATTCTTATTCTTATTCTATAGAAGAAAACATAGGTTTTTTTTACCATACATAATAAAATCTATAGGCTAAGGGCAAAAAATAAGTCAAGAAAGTCACGGGCATAAACAGTGTAGGATAACTTCATGTTAAGTATATCTTGTTCATGCTACAGCTGGTTTTCTTATGAATCCAAACCCGTTCAGCTGTAATTTACTACAATTTCACATTGTGTTTTCTACGCTCAAAGAGTTATTTTCTATGCAGGCTCAATGGTCCTCTTGGGCGTATTCTGGATAAACGATGTTGCTACAAAATATGTAGAGAAATATCTAGATAGTTCAATTTCACGTTGCCTGCGCCTCTTATGTTTTCATTCACATTCAAATCTTGACTTACAGTTATACGATGCTAGCACTCCCCACGACTTTGTCCGCGTGGTGATGAATAAGCCTATGTCTATCTTATTAGGCATTAACTCGTAATTTTTTTTGTTAAATTTAGTTATAAAAAAATTCTCCTCAGCACGGATTAGTGCAAAAAAAAATTATATATATATTATACATACTAAGCAAAAGTGAATTCATTGTATTCGTAACTATAATGAAGAAAATAAATAATAAGAATAAATAAATAAATAATAAAAGATAAGAAAATAAAGTGATAACATCAACTTCAAATTTGTTACCTACACTTTTTTTAGTTAACAAAGGCGATAGGATTTTTCATAAATCTATAAATTCAGTTAATACCTTTAAAAAATTAACATATTTATGCCTGTAAATGAATATTTTTTAATGCACCCACAGTTGGATAGAAAATAGCCTCGCGTTCAACGCAGGCCTTTTTGTGAATAAATCGAAAATTGTTGTGCTTTAATCAAATACTAAAATTACGGTTTCACAAAAAGAAAACCATTTACTATCTACGTCATAAGTTTCAAAAGAATTTGTTAATATTTAGCCGAGAATTTAAGAAAAGTGTAAATGCTGCAACAAATTGCTTAGAAAAATACGTAAATATACGTTACAAATTATTAAAACATAAAAAAGAATGCCTAAAATTTTTAGAAATATTTCTCAGTTCATTCGTAACAAAGTATTCGTTTTTTAAACTCATAACCAAGACTGACAATATGTCTCTCTCCCTACGACTCTACGATACCATAATTAGATTTAGGTATAATAAAGTCATTTGTGATTTATTCCGATTAACTTATCCCCCGTTTCTTAATTGTACACTAATAATTTGCCAATTTAGTAACAACAGCTGTCAGTTGGCTAAAGTGCACACAAAAAAACTGACAGCTGCTAAAAGTTGTTTAACAGATTGTTAGCATACGAGAAACTGAGGGTTAGAATTGCGCGTGACGCATCGGCTGTGGCTTAAAAAGCCGCCTTTTCATCTTCAATCATAAAGTGCCGAGAGCTTTTATTGTTTGAGCTCTGTTCAGATTAGCTAAGTATGATAACATGGGTCTAGCAATTTGAATTTTTTTACAGACCTATTACAGAAAAATTGCCGACATAAATGGCTTGTAAAACAGCCAACGTCTTAGATGAGTTTTTAGGGTTCCGTACCCAAAGGGCAAGGGACCCTATTACTAAGACTCCGCTGTCCGTCCGTCCGTCCGTCTGTCACCAGGCTGTATCTCAAGAACCGTGATAGTTAGCCAGTTGAAATTTTCACACATGATGTACATACAACATACGTGATTTTTTCGCCGTTTTTGCTCGATTTTAACAATTCAAATGTTGTATAGATAATGGTACGGAACCCTTCGTGTGCGAGTCAGACTCGCACTTGGCCGGTTTTTTATATAGTTATTGATGGTAATTAAAGTGAAAATTGTCGAAAATAATTTCACTTCAAGCGCTGATAAAAAGTATAATTATATAATATAAATCTAAAATAGTCCTTATTTACTTTTAAGATTACAGACTATACAGTATGAAAACAAATTGAATGCCGGCCGAGCATCAGACCGAGAATATTTCGCCGGGTTTCGTAGAGTAGTTTCTAGCCTTAAAAGTATACAAGATTGATAACGTTTTGCCCGTACGGCTCCGTAGCCACAAAAAGTTCTAGCTGAACTTAGAGTATAAAGTACTACGTATAGAGAGCACATCCTTCCATCGCAAACTGTGGTCATTATGGTAGCACCTTATTTTGTCCACGACGAGTGCTCGCCGCGAGAACACGTTTGCACACGTTACGAAAATTGTTCTTTTCGTAACGAGTGAAATCGTGTCACCTTCAGGTGTTCTTAGATATTGTAAGAACCACTCACTTAAATCTTGTTCGGGATGTTCATTCCATAGGATTCTATTTCTATGCAGCTGAAATGCTGATAAAGGCATTGACAGATTTCGACTCTATGGAATTATCAAATGACGCTTCTGTTCCGATCAATTTATTGCATTCAGAAACAAATTATTTCTCAACTTGTTGCTAATATAACTCAAAAGCCCGGGGCCCTTATTATGAAGCAGCGATATGTTCGGAAGGGTTACCAACGTCACGCTTGAGCCCGACAATCCACTCGAATCTTGCGACGAATACGGTTATTTTTTTTTAACTTTAGAATAGTTCTGCCACTGGTAGAACTATTCAAAAAAAGATTCGTATTCGTCGCTAGATTCGAGTGAATTGTCGGGCTAGAGCGCGACCTTGACGACCCTTCCGAACATATCGCTTCTTCATACAGATTTTTTAGACATTTTTGGCCCAGACTCATCAGCACGTTGAATCATGCATCCGTCATAGATGATAGTAAACAAAATTTGAAATATGAACGACCACCACGGAGTTCCTACGACAGGTAAACAACAACAAACTTTATTTTGGCGTAAAATAGGCTCATCTGATAGCCTATTTTATTGGCTACAACCACAGAAGTTAAACTTTAAATCTGGTATCTTACGGAATCAAATAGAGATTGTTCTGATAATATACAATGACACACTAGCTAAGACGACATTTAATCAAGGACTGACAAACCGACAAAACTACCCACTCAGCAATCTAATAAAAATTAATGATACCTACCAATCCGAATACATCACAAAGATCTTATTTTATATCTTGATCTACATAGCTCAATCCTGTTTTGAGACAAACACTGCTTCTGAATTTGAAATGTTTAGGAATCGATTTTCTATACATAAAAATGTAAAGGGCACACAATTTCCATGGAGGCAACACATACGTTAAGTCTGTGGGAGAAACCTCCCATTTTGGAGGTAGGTTGTTGAGAATGTCGTTACACCCTGTATATCGAAGCAAGTATTAGTATTAGATTACATTAAATTGGAATGTAATTTTCATAATAACATTGCTTAGGAATAAAAAATGCATTAGAATTGAGAGTAAAGCTGTTAACAAAATATGAAACTTATTCTATATAAAACTCCGTATTAAGCGCGCTTCACAATGATGGTTTTTGCAACCGACTTCAAAAATGGAGGAGGTTATCAATTCAACGCGTATAATTATATATATATTTTTGATCAAATCTTAACCGATTTCCACAATTCTTTTTTTGTTCGAATAGATATAGAAACTCTTCAATGGACAGCAGTAAATAAGGCCTAATGGGGCCCATCCTTTATTTATATCCAAATGTTTCATAAAATAGCGTAAAAGCAGTCCCAAGGTAATTTGGTGACGTTCTGGTGAAGACTTTTGGAGATGGAAATTGAGAACATCAAATTTTAAAGCAACGAATTAAGTAGGGTAAGTTATGGTTATAAGGGACTCGTAAATTTTTCTCCCGCTCACCCACTACATAAGCAGCCTATATACGTCCCACTATAGGGCACAGGCCTTCTCTCAGGGAGAGAGTATGGGCTTCATCACCACGCGTGCCCACCGCGGATTGACAATTTCAAGCGCGGAGGTATGTGAATAGCTCAGATACTCAGGTTTCCTCACGATGTTTTCCTTTCACAGTTATTGAGTGGTATTGCTACTAGAACTTTACAAATGCACATGACTTAGAAAACCCCTAAAAATTTAAAAATAAAAACATTAATAAGAAGTAAAAACCGACTTCGAAACACTACAGCACTAAAAAGTTAGAAATAGTTTAAATAATTAGAAGTATGTATACGACTACATGTAGGTATTGCAGAAGTATAAATTGTAGTCGGTGCCCTGTTTCATGAACAGCATATATATTTTGGGCACCGACTCCAAATTATACTTCTACAATACCTACATGTGTACATACTTCTAATTATTTAAATTATTTCAAACTTTTTAGTGCTGTAGTGTTTCAGTCAGTTTTTATCTTTTATTTCATTTTTTTATTTATCTTCGCACTCTAAATCCATTAACGCAAATTCGATAGGACATAATACTTTTACAACTCTTTTACAAGAGCTCATTTCCTCCAAAGAGTCTAAATTCAACATTTTAATCTAATTCGCAAGAAACTATTTTTAATATAATACTTTCACCACCTCGTAATATCTAAGCCAATAAGAGCAGTTGATTTGGAACTTGGCCAATTAGACATGAGCCATACATAGAGCTGCCACCTCCCCGGGTCCGACCCAGAGTCTACGGGTTTGAATGGTCCGGGCTCATTAAAATTAAAATTATACTAGGTACGGTAGGTTAACCAAAATATAAAATCTTATATTGAATAAGATAAGATAAAAATATTCTACATAGCACCTGACATATAAAAACTTGAAAGATTCAGAGTACAATCAGAATTGGCGGCATTATTAATTACATATTTAAAAATGTAAAATACGCACATAATTTGTGACGTGTCTCATTCGCATACGTTCTCATTTGGTGTTGATGTTTTTTTATTTATTAAGAGTAATAAAATTTAAAAAAAAATTAATTAAATATTAGGAGGTATGTTTTCGGTAAAAATATTATTTTTCCAAAAAGACCGGTTTGAAATCCATGGAGGAGGCCTATGTCCAGCAGTGGACTTCTTGTGGCTGAATGATGATGATGATGATTATTTTATTTTATTTGGTGTCACACGATATAAAAGTAATATTATGACATAAGTACTAACTACTAAGTTGTCATCTAAAGCATGCACACAGAACATCACCACATGTAGTTTTGAGTCTCAATATATAAAAACGACTTTCCCACAATCTTCGGGCTTATTTTTTTTAAGTGGCAGCCCTAGCCTTCCATATTGTTGCTTTCGAATATTACACAAAACAACCAATTTCCAATGGAAGTATTCAGCGTCCTGAACATGTTCGCTAGCTGGTTGGACTGCATCTAAATGGGTCACTGTTCCAGCACAGTACAGATATCAGGGTTAGATTTTGTCATTTGCAGCAACTTTGTTAAACGACTTGAATTTTTTTTGGTATTTTTTCCATTTTATATAGCACAACGTTTTACTGAAAAATTTTATAAGTCCCGATATTTCAAAAAAACTAGTAGAACAAAAGTTGTTGCCAAAAACTCAAATTGGGGTGTCTCAGGAATTGCGCATTTTAGAAATAACAACAAAGTAACAACGTTAAGCCAAGTCAGAGGCCTTAGGGCGGCTTGACAACTTCTGACAGTAGACGAGCCACTAGTCTACAAGCCTCCACCAATCCGGACTTGGCCCCCGTGGTGGAGTATGGCCTATACCTTCCTCAGGGAAGAGACCCGTGCCCTTCAGTGGGGCCATAATGGGTTGATGATGAACAAGGTATTAATAAAGGTAGTGTTTAATCTTCGACCCCATATTTTATTTGAAACTAATTACAGATGACGCCACTGAGATTTGCCCCGACAATGTTTGTTTTGTTTTATAAGTGTTACTTATTTTCGAATTTTCATGGAAAATGAACATAAAAAAGGTCATGAAATGCTTTTCACTAAACAATAAAAGCTATACTTTATTAAATACCAAAACTGAAAAAACAAAGTTTTGTATACAGCTAAAGGAATACAGGCTGTAATACATAGGTTATCTCAAAAATATTTTTTAAACATTTCTTGCTTAAATAATAGCATACCTTTAATACCTCTTTACTGGCTGATTTATTCATTATAAAGTGTCAAATATTAAATTGACTTAAGATTGTTACTCAGAAACATCCAAAATCGTTGTAAAAATCCACACTATGTACCATATAAAGTTACTCATAAAATCATACTATTTCTACATGAACTCTCTTAATTTTATGCCAGTTTGGAGACGAAGCAGCTTTACGAGCATAAAATGATGCTGCGGGACTACTACTTGAAGGTTCCTATCACCAACAACTCAATTGTCCTATCAGAAATATTGATATTTATTCAGATCTGCCCAGTTCAATGCTATGGGCTGGCTCTGGGTAATTAAGTGCTGCTGCTTACCTTTTTTTGAGATACGGGTGTAGGCCCAAAGAAATACGTGTTACAATGTATGATTATGATTTTATTAAATAAAACTGATGTTCACAAGACCCAAGAACCTTGTTTTACTTCACTTACAAGTGCAGCAATAATAGCTAGCCTTACTTTTACTAAATGAGTTGAATCATTGATATCAAGGCTTAAACATAGAAACATAAACATAAACATTTCTCGTTTTTAGTTACTTTTAGGTTTAACAGTCTATATGTAGATATATGTAGTGTATTTTTGAAAATATACCCTACATATATCTAAGGGGTTTATATAATTGCAAATATTGTGCTTTTCCCATACAAATAATAAAAAAAACGGGACATCTTCCATTTTGAATTTTTTGACAGTTGCCACTTGATTGAGATCTTAGCTATCATAATCTGACCATTGGTTAAAGAGTTCGGCGGGGACAAAGAATCAGACATACTTTCATACACAAATATGAGCCAGACACATTACAGCCTTCTTTTGGGCTTTTACGCAGTCGGGTAAATCGTTCGATATTCGATAACTTTTTAAATTCAAATTGTAGTCGTAAACCATGCCAAGCACGTACTAAATTACGTGCAGCTAATAGTTAGGGAGTGCTTACTCAAATGATTTTCATTTGGGTAGAGATTTTTCATTCACAAAACGTTCCAATACCTGTTTTTTTTGTCTTGACATCTCATTATCTGAACGGAGCGCCAATAAGGAAGCCTCGCCATTATAACATTCAAAGATAAAAGAGGAAACGTCTGTCGGTTAGTTAATTAGGAGTTAGGATTCTGGCCAAAAAGTTTACGGCAGTTAACACAAGATTTGATTGGGGTGAAATTATATTTATACCCTAATGGTATAGCTACAAAAACTCACAAAAATATAGAAAAACATTTTTTGCGGGTTCACAGTCACAAAAGGTAAGTCTACTACTTTAAATCTTGATAGACTTAGATAAGAATGTAGAAATCAAAGGTTGTGTTGTAAATTAGCTACGAAAACCAAACCTTTTGTCTTGACATCTCATTACGTGAACGGAGAGCCAATAAGAGAATTTCGCAATATAAAATTCAAAGAAAAAAGAAGAAATATCGCTCTGTTGGTTAGTAATCAAGGCTCGTTTTTTCGCATTTTTCGTCGCAAAATTGCAGAACATTCGGATTCATTCATCCAAATTAGAATTTTGCTTAGTTGGTTACAAATAAAGAACCGAATCTGTTACAGTTCCTGTTGAAACTGATAGCACGATACTCAGCAAATCCAATCCACCCTTGAAATGACACGAAAAAATCTCACGCCTGTAACCCGCAGGGGTAAGCAGAGACCATGGTTAGCCGTGATCCTGACAGATCTCTTTCACTTCATCAACATTCATTAGTTGTTGCATGCGCGTACTTTTTATCTTGCCCTTTGCTAATACATCTCCTATTTGCTTGAAGTATGTCCGTCCGGGATGTGCCTTACCGGAAAAAATAAAAAATAAAACCGGCCAATTAACGTTTATCTTGCCGTTATTATATTTGATCGAAGTATTCACGCTTGGGACGTCCCTTGCCGGTCCAATCCATCAGCCAATATTCGTCTATTCATGGACACTCCCAAGAGAACCCACTTCTTACTCTCCTCGCTCATCCTCATCTTGACGGCTCGTGGTATCTATTCGAGAAACTTTTTACCCTACCGATTCTCGTGCCGAAGGATTTGCCAGTCTGAAATGTATTGTATTATTATTTTGTGCGCAACGTCACCTTTGACAGTCGTCTAAGGTCGAGGTTTCAAGTGAATAGGCACTTGTTTACTTTGTTTAGTCGCAGTTTTTCTGAGCAGTGAACGAAACCGAACCGTCACGCTCGGGTGTCGGTGACGCTGAATCGGATATACTCGGCGTCAGTCGATCGGTGACGTTGAATCGCGTATACTCGTTTCCATTCGTCGTGAAATAATATTTATCAATTTGGTTATTCCAGTAAGTATTTCTATTGACAACCACCAAGTACATGAATATTTAAAATTGGTCTGAAAGTGTCCACACACCAAATGATCTTCGTTTTGTTGAAAAAATAAATCTAGACGTAGTATTCGGCAAAATACTTACATAGTATGAATTGAATTAAATTAAAAACCGTTTAAGTACTACACACATCACACGTAACAATTTTCAAACACAGGATTACAACTAACTAAATACACGTTTGGTGAAGTAGCACCGACAACCTTGACATTGTCGTTGCAAAGTCACCCGTATCGTAACTGAGTAGAGTGCGTAATTATCATGTAAATAGTGATATACATGATAATTCAGGACCCACCACAGAGAACCAAGTATCAAAGACTAGATAGTACTTATGCTAAAAACGGCAGTTTTTAGAGGAAACTTTTTTAATCCCAGATTCTTAATTGTTTTTAAAGAAAATTTTTGAATACAGTAGTTTGTTTTGGTGGCCTGTATATTATATAGATTTTGGGCGTCAATATTTTAAAACCATTATACTTATATTTAGACTGTCTCGTTTGTCTAGCTGTAGTAGGTTGGATTACCATGACGTAAGTCGTGGGTCGTAAGAGATCTGACAGCATCATGGTGGTAGAGCCTGGTATTTGACTACCCCTCCATGATACAGGCGTGAGTTTATGTTATGTTTAAGTCGTACGTTGGACTCTGGGACCTATTAAGTTTTGTATAATTCCCTCAGGCTGGGTGTTTTTTTCTTTTATTACTAACGCAATTTTATTTATTTATTAATGTAAATTAACGGTGGGCAGGCGTGGTGATTAAGCCCATACTCTCTCTCTAAGAGAAGTGTTGGGACCAGCACTCCGATATGGATAGCCAAGCTATAGCTCTTTTGGTGATGTTTTGGCCACTCACAAAGGAGTGCAATGCACCGTTAATAAAAAAAATATAATGTAAATTATGGAAATTGGGCCTAAGTTGTCAATAAAATAGCTTAAATTATTATTTATAAATTACGATATCACTGGGTACCCTAATCTGACACCTAACATATTGTCACGTTACCAGGGTTGTGTGAAGGCACAACCCTTGGTAACGGAAGCTAAAGAAATAAAAAGAAAGATTTAGAGATGTAAAAATATAATCATCAAAACCCCCTAACCTATAATTAAACTAAAAACTTAATAATAATAAAAACATCAAAAATATATACAAAAAAAAACCTTAGGTCGCAAAAGGGTAAGCAGATCGTGAAGGCGGGCCGTGGAGACGGGCAAGTAAGTCGTGGAGTCAGGCCGTGGAGACGGACAGGCAAGTTGCGGAGGCAGGCCGTGGAGAGGTAGACAGGAACTCAGGTCTCTCAAACAAGAGCTCAGGTAGGTCTCACAAATAGGACTCAGGTAAGACTCTTCAAGTAGGACTCAGGTAAGATTCTTCAAGCAGGACTCAGGTAAGACTCTTCAAGTAGGACTCAGGTAAGACTCTTCAAGTAGGACTCAGGTAACTCTTCAAGTAGGACTCAGGTAACTCTCAAGTAGGACTCAGGTAACTATTCAAGTAGGACTCAAGTGAGACTGACTGGAAAGCCTTCTTGGGCGGCTTTTATACCCCAAAAGTAGTTCGATTCTAATATTCAAAATTGATCTGAATCTGCGTCAGAATTCTTCTGGAAGTTTCTGGATCCTGTTCCAAATCCATACATTCAAATTCTAGATCTTCTTTCTTTAAATTCATAATTTAGATTTGGAATGCGAATAGTCTTCTAGAAGTCTCCATAGGCCAGAAGTTTCCTTTTTCGACCTTCTTAGTACGACGATTATTTGACATATTTAAAAAAATAAAGAACAATATTCAAATAAAAGAAATATCTGACTAACAGTTGAATCGTTGACAGTAAAGCAAAATACAATATTTACAATGTGAAAAGTGGAAAAATAATTAGAAATACGTATTAGCTTTAAAATAATAGTGAATCAACCTTATGTTTTCGTTCGTGATAACATGAAAGTGTTATGAAATTGGATTTCAGTGGTTCAACTTGGACAAAACGTAAGTCTTTTTTGCATTGAATGAAAGAATAGGGTGCTCGGCAATAGAATCTCGCTAGACGCGTAAGCTCAACCCTACAATATTGTAAATGTATATTATATATTTTTTAATTTTATCCCCAATTGTATGTACCTCTTCTTTTTTAACTATTGTCTCTTTATTTGTTTTCTGGAGTATACAATGAACCATATTCTTATCTTATCTGACATAAAACGGAAGCCTTAAAGCACAAAGGGCCCCCGAATACAAAATTTGTAACAGATGCGCGTGATGCGTTCCGAAAATTGTATTTTTAAACTCTGAATTGAATGCCTTGGCCCCGGGCCAGGTCGTAAAACGTCTTAAGTGTTTGTTAGTGTCTAGAGTGGCATTCAAATAAAAATTAGGCCCGAGAAAGAAGCTACTCGTATGTCTGTCGGTTGGTTTATTAGGAGTTAGGACTCTTGTCAAAGAATTTCACTCCGGTTTTCTCAAAATTGGATTGGGATGAAATTATATTTATACTGACCATTAAAAAAAAACTTTCGCCTCTGCATCTACGTAACGAGATGATTTATACAGCGTCCAGTGGCACCTACACTTGCACTAGATGGGTGAAGACTGGGACGCTGCAGTGCCTGGTACATTGGTTTTTAGATAGAGCAGACTTGCCCAGCACCTATGCACTCCTGACAGCTTAGTCGGCCTAGCCCACAGGAAAGACAAGTCAATACGTGCGGAGCCAGCCAAGCCGCGGGTTTTCTCACGATGTTTTCCTTCACAGTTAGCGTATGGTAATGCTACTACAAATTCGCAAATGTACGTAACTTTGAAAATAAACAGTCATAGATAGTAATACATGAAACGGGTCTAACCGCGATTATTTATTAGGTAAAATGTAATTACCTTTGACAGTCATAGGTACATACCCGCCCTGGGAATCGAACCTGGGCCTCCCGCTTCCGAGTCCGTTGTTCTACCCACTGGGCTACTACCCCTTAAACCATTAAGAAGCTACGAGAACTCACTGTCGTGTTTTAGCGGCCAAATAAATTACATAGTAAACTCATAAATTACATAGTAAACTTATAAACTACATAGTAAACTCATAAATTACACAGTAAACTCAATAAACGCCGCTGCAGTGATGTACTATAGCGTTGACATCTGTTATAGTATACATTACTGCAGTGGCCAGCAAACGATGCATTGATGGACGAACGTGTAAATGTCGGCCGAGGCAGATATACGTAAGTCTATCAATGCCTAGTTGTGTACAAGGCTTGTAAAGAACTTTTATCAAATAATGCGTCGAAACTAAAACTAAGTAGTACCTAACTAGGCAATTTTTCAATACAATTTTCAAAATCAATGTCGAACAACGAACAACAATATTTTTTCCCGCGTTAGTGTTATTTTTTTTTAGAATATTGAGCTTTCTTTCTGAAAGCCAGTTTGAAATTTAAATAAAACCTTTGATAAGTTACCTCCTTGATAGTCATGTTTCGGAATAAAATATCGTTCCATTTTAAAATTACACGACGGATATGAGTTTACTATGTAATTTATTTAACACGACAGATATGGATTTTCATACATCTTTTGCCGGCCGCTGCTCGCATGTATTTGGCCACTACAGCAATTTCGATTTATCTCAAAGACGGTTTTCAAAATAATAGGTACTCAAATTTCCAAGTATGTTTGAGAAAAAGTAATTACATACATACATACAAATAAACTCACGCCAGAGGGGTAGGCGGAGACCAGGGACTGCCACTTGCAGAATAATTATATTTGAAATATACCTACACTCAGCTAACAAATTAACGGAAATTTTTCCACAGATTTATTTATTTATTTCATAAAACTTACAACTATCATTACAGGGTGGCCTATTGCGATAGTGAAGTACGAAATACATATCGTATAAATTGAATTATAAATCATTAAAGTTATGATCAATAAAAACATACAAATACAAATTGAAGTAATCTAATCACACATGTCAATACAATACCTACAACCATAAAAATATTATTAATTCATATAGACTTCATATTTGGTTTTAATATAGCGCTTAGAATATTTTTGAATAGTTTTAGTGATCTGAATCTGGAGCAGTATGCAATAATGGGTTGGCTGCGTTCAATTTCAACGGCATATTTGGGCTGAACCATCGCACTAACCCTAGGTTATGAACTATCTTTCTCAATTCGTCAGTCAGAATATTCGCAAAGCCGTACAGCAAAAGAGTTAGGGTAAAATATTCATTCAGGGTGACACTTGTGTATGATTGAAATACGGATTCCTTTGATATCTCAAGCGGAGAATACATTTCTTGACGGGAATAAGTGACACAGTCCGTTCACGGACTACGCAGTGTGATAACATTGACAACGAACAAAGTCTATGTAATAAATAATATAAGTAAAATTGTAAGATTGAACTCACTAACTTAAAAATAACTTACAGCTGATCATAATAAAATAAAACACAAAAAACGAATTACAAGTTTACGCAAATAGAGACCAATTACTAACATATGTGTTTTTTTTTACAAAAAACAGGTTTTTAATTACGCACATTATTCATCAAACAATAATTGAGTTAATGCATTTCTTATCTCGCTCAGACTAGTACTGAATAAGTCAAGGTTGATTCGTTGACACCTGTTGAATAAATAAAATAAAATAAAAATTATGTCTTTCTCTTCAATAAAGTGCTCTTACCGCTCTTGAATGCGCTGTTTATTTTCAAACAGCATGGGCGCTCAAAAGCGACCTCAGAGGTAAGAGTGTTTTATTAAATAAATACTATCCTAAGTACTAAACTTTTAAGGCTGTAAGGGTTTGATGGCCCGTACCAAATATTTGCGCTCTTCGCAGGAATTATAATTTTTTTTGTTATTAAGGTAAACAAACAATTGTACAATAAATAGTAATAGTAGCTAAAATTAAATGAAAGTTCAAGTAATTTAACTTTTTAGATTATGACCTTGAATATAACAATTAAAAACCATTGTTGTGGTTTCCCTATCGGGTCATTTAGAATTCTACAGATTAAGTAATTGTACAACAAGCAACATAAGCAGCCTATATACGTTCCACTGTAGGGCACAGGCCTTCTCTCAGGGAGAGAGTATGGGCTTAATCACCAAGCGTGCCCACCGCGGATTAGCGATTTCAAGGAGGTATGTGCATGGCTCAGACACTCAGGTTTCCTCATGATGTTTTCCTTCACAGTTAGCGAGTGGTATTAGTATTATAATTTCACAAATGTACATAACTTACATTGGCCCACACTGGGAATCGGACCTGGGTCTCTCGCTTCCGAGTCCAATGTTCTACCCACTAGGCTGCCACCGTTGCTAAGAATATTTAAACAATAGCTAAAAATATTTCTGTATCCCAGATGCCACAGTATTTTTATTATTTAAGTATTTTTGCGAATACCCACTCATTCTCTCTTTCTCTCTGTCTCTGTGAGAGTAAGAATGTCACTTATACTTTATGATTTTTCTTTGACAAATAAATGTGTACATCATCATTTAGACCATGAAAACCAGAACGTCTGACAACTATGCAATGAGCCCACTGTGATCAACGTGCACATGCGGATCTTCAAGATGACGGGGCACTGAGTCGCTTTGATCCGGGCCGCCTGACGGATGCCGTGTTTTATATTAATTTAGAGACGCTTTGCTCTATGACAAATATGACAATGTGGGATAAACATAGATTTCCCGGAAAATTAAAGGAAACAGTTCGCTTCCATTAGCGAAAGTGTGATACGATTGGGCAAAACTTGTTTTATTCTGGCCTAATTTACTTATAAACGGCATGTAAACTATGTTAAGTTCGGTGAATGAAAACTACTAGTATATTATATTACTAGTAGTTTCCGCGACTACGTTCGCGTGGTAAACAAATTAGTCTGTAGCCTATGTCCATGTCCACCCTGAAGGTCCATTCTAAATACCGGTGAAAGATTTTTTTTTAAATCGCACATGTACTTTTGGAGATTACCTCCTACTTATAATATTAGTATAGATTAGCATAGATTTCTATGCCTCTGCCCACACCGGGTTACTGAAATAACATAAAATCTGAAAACCGTTTTTCAGTATTTATAATTAAACCAGTTCCAATTTACACTTAGTTTCTAAATTTATTCCTTTTAATTTTTGACGTGAAAAGTCCGTCAACGTGAAGTCAGTAACTCTGTAACGTATCCTGTGCAATTCATATAGTTGAGTGGGGCAAAATAGCCATTACTCAGATCGTTTTGACTCGTGCCGCTAGATGGCGCCAGTGCCGCGTAACTCATCAACTCCGCTCAGTTTGAGATAAAAACTCATCAACTGCGCGCAGTCTGAGCTAAAAATTAACGCTTACTTACGTTTCACGTTATAGCTACGACAGTGTAAAACCACACAGCCCCACTAGGCCAGTAATTAGAGGTTCAAAACTGGGGTGTACCGCGCAAAAAGTAGTGCAGTAGTTTTTATGTTATCTCGTATGGGTGTGAGTAAGTAAATATAAAAGATTTCATATCTCGGGACAACTTTTGATAGCTAGTTAAACTCGAAAATTCGAGACTTATTTTTTGTTTCTTCCTCTTAACTTTTACATGGTGCAACCTAGCGAAAAATCGCTTTCTATACAATTAATTAGAGAGCATGGCATTTTGCATCTAATGTGTACCAAAACTTAAAAGTTCGGTCTAGCAATATATAAAAAAATCATGGAAAAAAAAACGAGGATTTTCACTGACACTGTAAATAACTGGATAATAGTGGTTTTTAAACGTCTCCAGCTTGAAAATTGGCACTTTTAGAGGTCCTTTTTATAACATATAATTGTACCAAATTTGTCGAATTGGGTCAAGTACACTGATCGCAATCGGCGTCGGCGTTTCCTGCAATCGGCTTTTGTAACTACTCTATAATTTCCAATCCCTCAATGGTAAGATTTTATATCAGAGAGTTATAATTTTTATTAATTTTTGTTTATTAATTTTCTTTTTATAATTTCTAAATTTTATTTTTATTTAAATAGAAATTGATTAATAATAACTATTAATAACTATTATTTATTTGAAACTTTCGTAAGTTTCGTAGCGTAACTTTCGTGGAAAATTGACTACAAAAGTTACTGAACTTGCCAAAAAAGGTAAGAGCTGTATTAAAATGTTGTCATATAGTATAATATAGTTTTTGTACACGAAATAGATTTGCTAGTATAATCATGGTATATTAATTAAGTTTTCTGTGCAGTTGCCCGTGCCCGTTTTTGACCATGGTTTTTTTTCTACTATATTACTTGACCGAATTATTACGTTTTGATACTCATTAAACGCTAAATTGTGTGTTCTCTAATTTGTTACAGAACAATTTTACGGTAGGATGCACCGTGTAGAAGTTATGAGCAAGAAACCAAAAAAAGTCCCAAAAATTTTTAAGTTTAGTAGGTACCAAAAGTTATCTCCAAGAACGTCTCATGTTACTTTTTTGATATTTAATTAGTAGCACCCATATGTACGAGATTGGACTCTGTGTGGCGCCGGATTAAGAATAGCGTCACTCCATTTCCTCCCGTGGATGTCGTAGAAGGCGACTAAGGAAATCAATTACCAGGAGACGGGCAGCAGGAGACGGGCAGCAGCGTCTTCCTGAGATTCCAACCGTATACTGCGATCGCCAACCCGCCTGCCAAGCGTGGAAAAACCCCTCATTGTTATGAAAACCATGAGGGAGGCCTATGCCCTGCAGTGCTGCGTCAAAGGGCTGATGATGATGATGATGATATGTACGAGATAAAATAATAAAAACTACTAAAAAAAAACTAAAGAAAAAACTAACAAAACTACCTTTTGCAACGTAGAATGTCGCGTCGTCGAATGAACGCAACGTCCTGTTAAATGTCTTGTGTGCAAAGTATAATATAATAGAACCATTCTAACAACTGGCCTGGGTTTGTATGAAACATTTTAAACTTGTGTTTAGTAAAACTGGTTCAGAAACTGTTTTGCGTTATTTTAATAACAATTTGTAATTTTAGTCGACTTGTCACATCTCAAAGTAGGAGGCTTATTTTAGAACAGAGACAAAATCACAAGTGGCAATGAAAGTGCCAGCTGCCGTTTTGTATAATTTTAGCATCAGAAAAAAAAACGGAAAGGTGTCTCGTATCCACACACGTTCTAGTCAGTTAAATTGATTTGTCTAGAAGCCAACACTAACAGTCTGCATTTTACTCACGTTTGCTATTTTTACATTTATTGGCTGTAGTGACGCATTGTGTTTACCGGTTCACTCATATTCGTGGGGCTTTGGTTTGATTCCTGGTATGTACCACGACTATATTTCTATGTTACTAGCAATATCAATCAATAAATACACAACAGACAAAACGAATAAATAAAACAGGATCATAGATGTAGCCTGTGGTGTATCTACGTTGCCACAAAAGGCAGCTGACTCAGCGTTAGAGCGACTGCTCCCGCAGCAGGCTCATTAGAGATGGACCCCATGCGCAAGCAGGCGCTCTCACACGAGGAGGGGACCACACTTACACCCCATTGAACAGCCATATTTTGACACTATTGGTGACCAAATATACATACTAGCGATAAAGCTAACTAATTGCAATCGAGTTAACTTGCTTGGCCCTAACACATTACTGATTTGTTCTATTACCCAGTCTACTGAACACGTAGTTGTCCAATAGAATCATAAAGGCACTGCTGTTTGACGTTCTAATTGCATTTTAATTGAACTTCCAAAGAGACGTAGTGAATTAATATTAGTCAATTACTAAAGTAGTCAATTACACACACCATGATGACTCTGTGAATTCCTCTCATCTAACCGAAGGCCCCGCCAATCTCTACTTCAGCTTTGTGACTCACAATTTGGTATTTTGTCAAATTAGATGAGGTCTTCCACCTTAGTGGAGCGCACACACACACGTGCGCATAGACACACATATACACCGCCGGGTCCTTAAAGATACTATGCCAAAATGCACTGACGGACGGTCCCAAGGAACAGCCGACAAAATGTGCAACTGTCAAAACTTTCAGTTGGAACTATTGTCAAAACATGAGAACGCACAAATCTTCTAGCGGCAAAATGTGCAATGAGCAAAATGTAAAGGCCACAAAAAGTCAAAAAGCGCCACAGACAGAACTTTTCAATGACAACATGTGCAAATGTCCAACAAAATTTGTAGGACACAAAGCGTACCTAGTAGGTAAACACTTCCCGTACAGTATAAAATTTCGAATTGCTTCAAATATTTTGTCCATTGCAGTTTCCGTCACATCACTTTTCAAACCTTGCACATCAAGTCCTTGAAACATTGTAGTGTAATTAATGATCATTCCAACATTTGCTCTTTATGTAAAATGCACATTCTGACGCTGCGCTGGAGCATTTCATCGCTGGATACATTTATGGCATTTGCTCATTTTGTCGTTGAGAATCCTCAACGTCCACATTTTGTCGTTTGTTCCTTTGGACCGTCATGCGTCATGTGCATTTTGGCATAGTCTCTTTAGTGACCCGGCTAGATTTGTTCTGATTTATTTTTAATTTCGAACTTAAGTACCTATTGAGTTAGTTTGTTGTTTGTTAGTTTGAGACTTTTTTAAGCTTATTTTAAATGAAAATGCCTATCTCTTAGTTAAGTTGAGTTAAAATAGTAAACTGTATACGACTCCCAGAAAAACTGTTTGTTTAAAAACTGTAGAATGTAAGTAATGGCGGTTAATTTTTCCAAGGAGTAGTAGCCCAAATTTGAAAGAAATCTAGAGTGGGTGACGTAATTTTAAATTTCGTGTTTCTGATAGAACAGAATGAAAAGAAATAGAAAAAATGGTGTAAAAAGGTATACACCGCTAACCCTACTATAATCCTACAAATATTATTAATGTGAAAGTTTGTCAAGATGTTTGGATGTTTGTTACTCAATCACGCATCAACGGCTGAACGGATTTAGATGAAATTTGGCATGGAGATATTTTGATATCTCATTAGTAAAAGTTAATATAAAATTGGGCTATAGTCCAATTTTTTTGTTACTTAAATTATATTATTACAAAAATACAAAAAAAAAAATACAAAAATACAAAATTTCTTTATTTCATAAACAGGATTCATTTGACAGGGGTTGGGACTCTCCTGTTAAGTTAAAAAAAACCTGTGTTAGGAGAGGCCAAATTAAACTTATTTAAATTATTAAACTTGTGCTGTGGGTTTTGTTAATAAAAAAATAATAAAAAATATTTTGTTAAATTACGCATACTACTATTGGGCCTTTTGGGCCAAAATCCACTTAGTAGACTCGAAGCCCGGGCATAGGCAATGTAGAAGGAAGCTCGGTCCACATATCTGCTCACACCTCGCCGCACCGTCGGTTTGTCTAACCTATTTGTCTCGTTATTCTAGAAATACATCTTGTTTATTCTACTATCTGCAGATTTCATGTCGAGAGAATAGCTTTGAAATGGAAACGAAAAAAATTAAAGTTATTTATGTGATCAAAAAAATTTGTTCATTAAATGTGGCGGTGGCAGCGGGACGGTAGAACGCTGGCTTCTCATTCGGGAGGTCGTGGGTTTGAATCCCGGCATGTACCTACTATTGACTGCTGTCTGAGTTACGTACATTTGTGAAGTATTAGCAGCAATACCACTCGCTAACTGTGAAGGAAAACGTCATGAGGAGACCTGAGGGTCTGAGGTGTGTAAACACCTCAGTGGTTGAAATTGCCAATCCGCGATGGGCACGCATGGTGATTAAGCCGATACATTTCTCCTTCCCTTCCCATCCTAGACTACGCCGATGTTTGCTATCTCGATCTCTCGCAGGAATTCCTGAATAAACTCGATCGTCTGCAGAACACCTGCATTCGCTTCATCCTCGGTCGGCGTAAATATGATGACGTGTCAGAATTTCGCGCCAGGTTGAAGTGGCTTCCGATTCGAGATCGTAGAAACCTTCGAATTCTTTGCACCCTCTGCTCTGTTCTCAACAACCCCAACACCCCCCAATATCTCAAGTCAGCAGAGAACTCCGTTTCTCACAAAATCTTCTTCTTTGTACCCCCTCTCACCACTCCGTTTACGTCTCTAGCTCTTTCTGCGTCTCTGCCGTTCGTCTTTGGAACGCCCTCCCTGATAATATCCGTAAAGCCCCCTCGAACACTTCCTCAAGAAGTGCTACCGCAATCTCCCTTAGCCCCTTTTCATGATAAGGGTCTTTCAGTTGTATGTCCTCTACTATTAATTTTTTTTTTATTGTATGTGTGGTAAAATATATGTATTCCCCTGACCCCTTATAGTGTGTAGATATAATATGTATTTTTAGTGGTTTAAGGCTTATTGTATTTTAATATATATTGTATTATCGGTACATATATGTAAGTCTATATTAATGTGTAAGTTTATTTAATTACACTCTATAAAAGTATATTTTTAAACTTATATTAACTTTTGCTTTTTTTTTTGCACGCCTACCAACTCTTTCCCTTACCTCCTGCGGTTGACTGGTAGAAAATGCTTATGGCATTAAGTCCGCCGAATTGTACGATTTTTTTTAAGTGCAATAAAAGTATCAATAAATAAATACATAAATATAGGCTACATAAAGTTTATTTATTTATTTAATACGGAGATGTTACAGAAACATGCCACTTATTCTAAACTTTGATGATAAAAATATGTACTAGGCATGCATCCAAAAACATATCTCACTAAGTACTTTATTATGAGTAAGTTTAAGGTGAGGGCGTGTATTGAGTAATTCATGAAGAGTACATGAATTATTTTACAGCAATATTATGTGACACAACTTAAAGAAACCAGATTAAATCTTAATGAACGTTCATGTGGGGTCCTGAAGTGAGTGCACAACACAATATTGAAGTCTTCCGGTTTCTCCCACACCAGCAAACCGCCAATATCAACAGCATGTCGTATCAATATGAGTGACATGACATAAAATAGACATAGGCCTCCTCCAAGTCAAGCCACTTCGTGCTGTCCTCGGCGATCTCACCCAGCCGCTGCTAGCAATCTGCCTCAGATCGTCGATCTTGTGTCTTGAGAGCCAGTTTCAATCACTTTATGAATTCAGGTAAGTTTGAGGCTGGCCAGCTCGTTATCAATGGGTGAGCTCTATCCAGTGAATAAGTCCAAAAACTTCTTGAACCATGATATTTGCAGAGCTCTCCGTAGACGGATTATGACTGGAGGTTTCCAATCAGATATTAATCTGTTTATCCTTGGATAAGTTTTCACTATTTACTTATTTATCCAGTGACTTGGCAAGTCACCCTTAGTGTTGCGTGGCGTCTGGACTTAAACGCTGTTACTATTTTTTAAATTCATTCATTCATAAGCAACCTATATACGTCCCACTATAGGGCATAGGCCTTCTCTCAGAGAGACAGAGAGTTGGGCTTATTCACCACGCGTGCCCAGCGCGGATTGGCGATTTCATGCGCTGAGGTATGTGAATAGCTCAGACACTCAGATTTCCTCACGATATTTTCCTTCACAGTTAGCGCGTGGTATTGCTACTATGACTTCACAAATGTACATGACTTAGAAAACAAAGTCATACGTACATGCCCGCGCTGGAAATCGAACCTGTTCTACCCACTAGGCTACCACCGCTGTATTTTTAAGTAACGACCTGCTATTGGCTAGAATCACTCATTGGTAGTCTAACGCGCGGTCAAAAGTTCTTATCCAATGGATCCACAGTTCCAAGCCGACAAGTTTCTACTTGAGACTTGTAAGCTAAGCGACAGTATGAAATTATAAAATTTCAAGTCAGAAACACAATCTCATTTTTAGTTGCGCAGAGATAACATCCTGACTAAAAACTATTCTGGGAAGACTTATATTATAAATTGTTTACGTGAACAGGAGATTCTTTGAAGTGGCCTGTCTTAATTAATATTTTCTTTCACCTTGATATTAATAATTTATAGCGCAAGTAGGTACGTAAGCATTTGTTTGTTCATAGAGTATCTATTCGTATAATTTATTTATCTTTGTTACTTATCTAAAGGAACTTATTAATTCATATTATTGTTATTCGTATTCTTGCTCTCAGGGACGATAGGCTACATTAAAAAATGTATAAATCATAAATGTTTGCTAAAAGCAGTAGGAATTTTGTAGTTCATGACGTTTGTTTTGTACACGTATACAGCATGAATTTTGGATGATTCAAAAGCCATAGGAAAATGAACGTGCCTTAACAATAGCCAGCGAATACGCTAGTTTGTTTTTTTGCCTAAGGCAATTTCCAAAAATATCTCGATTAAACTCGAATCTATGAGGACCATTAGTAGCCAGCCAGAGCGATGCGCGCGTGCCGCGGATATGCCGGTCATTATTCTGATAGACGAAGAGGCGGTACTAATTGTTCACGCACTTTTTCAAACAAAATTTTTCAAAATATTGTATGGAATCAGGCGTCACTTTGCGGAAATCCATAATAGCATTAAAATGTGAAAATTACTTTGCTAAATTCCGCCAAAATCCCACAAGCACCATGCGGTTAGTTAATGCACCGCCCTCCCTCCCACTTTTTCAAATAGAAGCAAGAAACAAACACACCGACAACGACACCAATACTTGTGTGAAAAAATACGTAAAAATACGTAAAAACGTATTTTTACGAAAATTACTCGGGGAATTAAGCAAAGTAATTTTCACATTTTAATGCTCAGAGTTTTCAACTCTTTTTTGACGTCTATACTTAAAAGTAATAGTCTAATTAATTGCAATTTTTAACCACCACACGGCTGCGGCTTATAAACCACCCCGATTTCAGCGTATAAATAAAACTGTCTGCAAAAAAAGATTTTTGGTTACATCAGTGGTTATAGTGAACTTCATGTGGAGTTTTTATTCGATTTGAATACATGTGATATACCTACACTTACCGTTTAAATGCTTTGGATTGCACACACTCGGTTTGTTTGGGAACAACAAATTGAAAGATGGCCGACGATGCAACGACTTCACTGAAACTATTTATTTTTTCTAATTTCACTCGTTTCTATTGGCTTGAAAAAATCTTAACACACTGCAACAGTTGTTATTGGTTGATGACATTTTGTTTGAAACCACCAATCGTAATAAAACGTAAAAAATATGGCAGAAAGTTACAACGACTCCCTACGGACTACCTGTAGTCATTAAGACGCTACTGACAGTTTTTTCTTATTGACTTACGTTAGTCCGCAGGACGTGTCACAGGTTAATATGGAAAAACACTCAATTACAGATATTGCAGTAGAGGACTTGACAATCGTTTTTGTTTTCTCGACCAATTATTTGGCAACAAAAAGTACTTCTCTTATCATTATAAGCAGCCTATACACGTCCCACTGTAGGGCACAGGCCTTCTCTCAGAGAGAGGGTATGGGTTTAATCACCACGTGTGCCCACCGGGGATTGGCGATTTCAAGCGCTGAGGTATGTGAATAGCTCAGACACCCAGGTTTCCTCACGATGTTTTCCTTCACCGTTAGCGAGTGGTATTGCTACTATGACTTCACAAATGTACATAACTTAGAAAGAAAAGTCATAGGTACATGCCCGCACTGGGAATAGAACCTGGGTCTCCCGCTTCCGAGTCCAATGTTCTACTCACTAGGCTACCACCGCTTTACTTAAATCCTTTAACTTCTCTTATAAAGCGCACCAAATAAATCCTTTAACATCGGCAAAAAAATGGCTGAACAAACTGTCACCCCTTATCTTCAATACAAAGGGGTGTTTGTTGTTTTCTTTATCAATTTCCAGGTCGTAGCTTTTGGGATAATGCCCACTTGATACATTGAGTGTGAATCTAACCTTTTATAGGTATTATGTGGGGAAGTTGACATTACAGCATGACTGCTTGACATACCGTTAATTTCGAATTTCCAAAGTCAAAATTCTTGGGGGGTCAGTCTCGAAAATGCATAGTTATCCAATAGTGTTTCATTGACATTTTTGGTTGCCTAGTAATCAATCGCATTCCAACGGTATAACCCGTGCAACTTAACTCGGCACCTCGCGCGATTCGATCTCCTTCGCGAGAGATGTCTATTTAATTTGCGCGGGTTATGTGTTGTATTCAGCCTATATACGTCAGATCGTCGGGCGCAGGCCTTCTCTCAGAGAGAGAGTATTGGCTTAATCTAACGCGTGCCCACTGCGGATTGGCAATTTCAAGCGCCAAGGTATGTGAACACCTCAGACACTCACGTCTCCTCACGATGTTTTCCTTCACCGTTAGCGAGTGGTATTGCTACTATACCTCTAACATCACAAATGTACGTAACTTAGTAAACAGTCATTGGTACATGCCGGGATTCGAACCCACGACCTCCCGAATGAGAAGCCTACCGCTCCGCTACCACCGGGTTACCATTGGATTATACGTTATACCGGTATTGCTTACTGGACTGTCAAATAGAGGTACCTAAATAACATATATTGCAGTGCTTCTATCATTCTTATGAAAAACAATGTGTGTATTTTGACTCTTTGGCCTTTGCATCTACGGAATGAGATGATTTATACAGCATCCAGTGACACCTTCACCTTCACTCACACTAGATGGGTGAAAGGACCACTCGGATGCTGCAGTGCCCGGGACATTTTTTTTAGATGGAGTAAGCTTGCCTACAAATGGTCTGGTCCACTTTAAAGTCGCTTAGCGTGCTATGGAAAGGGGTATGCTCGGGGTTTCTCTGAAAGATCGAATTCGAAACGAGGTGATCCGACAGAGAACCAAAGTCACCGACATAGCCCACCGAATTAGCATGCTGAAGTGGCAGTGGGCCGGCCATATTATCCGAAGAACTGATAACCGATGGGGTAGACGAGTTCTCAAGTGGAGACCGCGGATTGGTAAACGTAGTGTGGGACGTCCTCAGACTCGGTGGAGCGATGATCTTCGCAGGGCGGCTGGCAAGAGCTGGATGAGAGTAGCCGAGGATCGTGCTCAGTGGCGTGCTATAGGAGAGGCCTTTGTCCAGCAGTGGACAAGCATAGGTTGATGATGATGAAGCTTGCCCAGGACCTACCTCTATACCACCCTGACAACTTAGTCGGCCTAGCCCACAGGAAAGACAAGTCAATACGTGCGGAGCCAACCAAGCCGCGGGTTTCCTCGCGATGTTTTCCTTCACGGTTAGCGTGTGGTATTGCTACTACAACTTGGCAGATGTACGTAACTTCGAAGATAAACACTCATATGAATCGAACCGGGGTCTCTCGCTTCTGAGTCGAAGCGGTGGTAGCCCAGTGCGTGGAACAATTTTTACTCTAGAGCCTGGTCAACCGTTATACTTTTGTGGCTAACCGAGATCAGTGCATGCGTATACAGTGTGATTTTGGATGTTAGGTTATGATCTTATTACCTACGTATATGTATCGATGTATGTGGAAGACGGGGGCACACGATTCACGAAACTTGAGTGGAGATGGGCGGACCGTCTGGTTAGACGGGAAGACGGACGGTGGATGAAGGTAGGCTCAGAGTGGTGGCCGAGAACTGGCCGTCCTTCGATGGGTAGGCTGCCTGCCCGATGGGCCGATGACATTAAGAACGCGCAGGAGGGCCGTGGACGGCAGTTGGCGTGACGGCGAAGAGGCCTATGCCCAACAGTGGGCGTCTTTCAAGGGTTGAAAGATAGATAAATAGATGTATCAAGGTCGGTCAAAGTATTAAGAAACACTTTACTCCATCGAGCTAGCCTAAATTATAAAAACCCATTTAAGAAGAAGAAGAAGAAAGACATTTATTATACCAACAAGATACATCACAGAAACAAAATAAGTAACATAATATGCACAACACAGAAGGAAAACTAAAAGAGGAAAACTAAACTAACTATTTAGAGGCTAAAAATTACTCGGGGCTGCAAGTGATGTAATTCACTTCGGCCAGATGTCGCTACTTGTACGTAATACAGAGAAGTATGTAAAGAGGCTCGAAATTTCATCAATGCTTGCACTTGCCCATTAGCTCAGTTGGAAGAGCGCTGGCAAGGTGAGCCAGAGGTCGTGGGTTCAAGTCCCGGCATGGGTGGAATTTTTAGACTCTAATTACTACTAATGTTGAGGAAGTGAAAATGGTTTATGGCGTGTGGTCACCTGATCTCTGCCTACCCCTCCGGAAAACAGGCGTGAGTTTATGTATGTGTATGTATGTATTGCCAACTTCTCCACCGAAAAGGGGCTCCCTGGAACGTTTCGGATTTGGCATATCGTCGAACGACCAATTGTGCGAGTCTCTAACGTCTGTTCGTATAAATATTTGCCTGTCGTCTCCCAGGCGTCTGAGGCAGATGCCACATAAAGAGTTGGCGCTTGGCGAATTTTTAGCCTCTAAATGGGTTTTTAAAGTTGTCCTCAGCACGGGTTAGTGCAACAAAAAGAATATAATCATGTAGGTACAGCGATATCATTCCGATGTAAAAACGTAACTGCAAAGTGGGTTACTCGGGGCTGCAAGTGCAAGTGATGTAAATCGCTTCGCTATACAAACTTATTTCCACCGATATGCAAAGCTGATATCTCGGCAAACGACCTAAGTTTTGTAGTAGAACGAACCTTTTCAACTGGCTCCAAAAAATGGTTTGATTTATGTTCTTAAAAGGTCATTCCAGTTGTTATGAAAGGGTAAAACATCAACATGCTGAATACCAAATACTAATATACTTACAATGTACTTACTGTTTGTGAAGTTGGCGAGAGACTCACTGTTTAATAAAATAGGTTTCTATAGTTTCTTGGTAGACAGTTATCACCCAATGTTGGACATAGGATCACACAGGATCTTTCCTAGTATGGACTCCAGCCTCTCACATAGGTATAAGTTCTGATTACTCTAATTGTACCTACTATATGTTCTGATACCTCCGTGAAAAGGATGTAAACAAATTACTTACTTACTTACTATAGGCCTCCCCACGCCACAAGCTTGCTGGCCATTGGGGGTTAGCCTGTAATCACGATGTTGGCAATTGCAGTAAAGATTTACTGTATCTAGTACAGAAGAGGTGCTCTGCTCTGGTCCACCTCCTCTTAGTACACCCAAGAGAAGGAATCATGAAATGAAATGAAGTGAAATTTATTTAGCGGAAAGAAATCTTTCACACTCGTTTTTCTTAAATTTAAAGTAGTTACATAAGTATCATGGTGTTTGTATTCTTAGACCGACCGAAGACCACACGGGTTGGCAGTACAAATAACAATACAAATACAGTACAAGAAACTTTATTGTCCTAAATAATGCCTGGTTATTTATGACAATAAAGTTTTCTTCACATCTTTGTCTTCTAAATAATCCTTGATGTTAAAGCTTACTATAACATCAAGGATTATTTAGAAGACAAAGATGTTTGGCATTAAACAGTAGATTAATATTATTTAAAGAACGATTGTGTCAACACATTCATGACTAATATTTTAAGTTGAAAACTCTGTTAATTAAGTTAAAACGTGTTTTGAAAAGAATAAATGTGGAGTTTCTTTGTTAGCTTCTTCTCCACATAATCCATTAATTGTGAAACTAACAACTTTGACGTTCATTAAGTAAACATTCTGTTTTTACAATGAATAAAAATATTTGAATTGAATTGAATTGGTCCCCAAACTAGAATACTCTGTGTTATGGGTTATGTTATGTACATTGCGTGGGCGATTGGAACTTATTTTTCTTACTTGCTAAGCTGTGGGTTAATTGGCTGTGCAATGTACCTACATGAAATTATCTTGACTACCTCATTGGTCTAGCCGTTAAGGCGCTTAGCTACCAGAACAGAGATCTTGGGTTCGATTCCCACTGGGTGCCGCCGTACATTTGTACAAATTGCCTCAGTGTGGGTGTATTTTCATGTCTGTGACGTCCTTGCCTGGCACGTACCATAGCACCTTACCATAGCATAGGGTATCCTAGCTTAGGACCAGGTCAAGTGATTTTATTGTGTGAAAGTTATTTACTGTTAAACTCGGATTATAGTTCTATGAAATGTGGCCCAGGATTAGGACGTATTTTTAAAAACTTCGTAATAACGAACCATTAAAAGAACGCAAAGCTTGGAAACAGTTACTTCATTATTAAAAAGTCGTTTTTCTCCCAATAGTGAATATGTCGGTTAATGAGTTCTTGCAATAAGCCGACGTTTTTTTATTTACGTCTATACTTAAAAGCAATAGTCTATATAGATGAATTTTGAATGAATAATTACATTATGGCGGCTTTCAAACCACCCATAAATCGGCGTGTGTTAAGATGCAGATATTGAAGTCTAACTGAGGACTGTCTTAGTGGAATAGTTTTATTTTTATAAATAAGATAAGATAAGGGATAAGACCGTAAGTATATAAATCCAAATTGTAAGTTGATAGATAATCTAAAATATAAATACTAAACAAAATTCGATCCTGAGTACCACCCCGCTTTAAAGCGTCATCCATCTTACGGGCGATTCGTGAGATGTAAGACCTACATTGTAAGTGGTTACTGCTAACAAAAGACACGAAGCTTCTGGTTCGACACTAAAATTTATGCCAGGAAATATGTGATAAAGACATAAAGATAAGCTGTCGACTCTACGTTTTAACATCACGGTGGGATTTAAAATGATCATTTTGTTTATTCCGTCTTCGACAGACGGAAGTGGATTGCGGCAGGATTTTTATTGGAATCCGATTAAAACGTACACCCCGTGTGTTTTCTGTGTATAAAGATGGAAGGTTCCTTAAGGCTTTAATAAGGGCTTACTAGCTCCGTCAATGAACCAAAAATCACATCTTCTTTCACAATCCGTTTTTGCAAAAAAGTGAACGATGTCTGCGTTAGTAACAGCAATTTTTTGTACCTACAGCTTAGAAATTAGGTTAAAAAATCTAGGCTACAATTTCGTTTTTGGCGAAAACGGCCTTTTTTGACGTAAATGAAATTGTGGACCCGGTTCTTGGCCCTAGGTTCTAAGTTGTAGGTTCTAAAAATAGCTATTACTAATACAGAAAACTCTCTCATCACTTTTTTTTTTAAAATGGATACAAACGAAGATGTGATATTTTTGTTACATTGGCGGCGCTGGTTAGCCCTTATTAAAGCCTTAAATGCCAAGTTTACGTCCTGTTGCCAAAAGGGTACATAACAAAACATAAACTCACGCCTGTATCCCATAGGGGTAGGCAGAGACCAGGGACTGCCACTTGCTACGATCCTGACAGATCACTTTCGCTTCCTCAACATTCATTAGTCGTTGCATGCACGCACGCCGGCTTCGGGTACTTTTTATCGTGCCCTTTGCTAATACATCCCCTATTTGGTCGAAGTATGTCCGTCTGGGTCGTCCCTTACCGGCCCTTCCACCTACATTCGTTCGATATATTTGTTTTGTCAATCTTTCTTCCTTCATCCTAACCTAAAGGGTACATATTATACTATTACCTATTTTTGACTTACTTTAAGAAAGTACTTTCCTGAACAAAGGCGCCTAATTGAACACGGGCTTATATTAGTTAAAAGCCGAGGCATAGACCTTTCTATTGTCATGTAAAATGAATCATTAAAATTTGGATGTTAAAAACCTATTTAGCGGCTGTCGCTGCCTGTACGTAATACAGAGAAATTTGTAAAGAGGCTCGAAATTTCGCCGATGCCAGCACTTACCTATTAGCTCAGTTGGGAGAGCGGTGGCATGGTTAGCCAGAGGTCGCGGGTTCAAGTCCTGGCATGGGTGGAATTTTTAGCCTGTAAATTGGTTTTTAAAATTGTTCTCAGCACGGGTTAGTGCAACGAAAAGAATATAATTTGGATGTTGTTTTGTTGCGAGAGTGATTATTATGCCTTACTATGTAAATCGTCCTTAAACATTATTTGAAGACAAACAAACATTTCTATACACAAATTTCTATTTCTATTCTTGTACACCAATTAGCACGCGCAGCGAGAACGCTAGTTTATTACCCGTTAACAGTAGGTAATCAACATTTGACATATTTTTTACCGGGAACTTGTCAAATTGTCACTGTTAATACACTTGACTAATGATAGATCATTTACCCCCAGTTTCTCGTACACTAACACGCTATTAATCTACTGTTAACAGCTGTCAATTGACCAAAGTGCATACAAAAAAAAACCACTGACAGCTGTTAACGGTAGATTAACAGCTTGTTAGTGTACGAGAAACCGGGGGTTAGTCAGAGATGTCTGAGGTGACTAAAGTATTTTTTACCAATTCAAATTCCCGTAGAACGATCAAAGGATCAACATGAAAATATTCCACCTTTTTCGTTAGTGAATAAATTTCATAATGTCTCCGTTTCCTCTCTAATCCAGCGCCATCTTTTTTCCCCCAGGTATATTTCACTAACGACATTTTTATAAGGCGGAATGGAGGACTTTAATCTGTTTGTGAGGAAATCTTTAATCGTACTGCGCATTTTGAGGAGCAGAGGCCGGAAGTTTTAAGCGCTTAGGTTTGTGAAAATAATAGAAAATGTTTTATTTACAAATCGAGAAACATTTCACATTTTGAAGGTGCACCTTCTGCTCTTACAAGTCATATAAAAGTTATATTAAAAGTTAATTAAATTTATAAAGTCTTTTGCTTATGTTTTTTAGGGTGCCGTACCTCAATATGAAAAACGGAATCCTTATAGGATCAGTTTGTTGTCCGTCCGTCCGTCCGTACGTCCGTCTATCTGTCAAGAGCCTTTATCTCGGGGTATCGAGTGGAAATTAAAACCATATACTCGGTATCCACAGTCTGCAGTCCCTTGAAGCTGTGAAAAAATCAAACTTCTAAATTAACGTAAAAAAAAGTTGCGGCCGTTTATGCAAAGAAACGTTTTCGGCACTCAATTCTTTATTTGTACTGTGACTCAAGGGTGGGCGAGTCCGACTCGCACTTGTCCGGTTTTTTTTTTATATAAACAAGATTGTTACTCTGCCAACAAAATACCTATTACCTAAATTAGCGGTATAAAAAAATCTGTAAAAAGAGATCCATGTTTTTTTTTTATGGAATAATTACTGTTTACTTGCCAATAATGTTATATAAAATAGATTAGATTAGATTAGATTAGAACACTTTATTGTACACACCAGAAAATAATCGGTTTTTCATGCACAAAACGTTTTGTTGTAAGAGGATGCTAAATAAAAATTTTATTTGCGCATCGAAAACGCATTGTTTAAAGTTATAAAACTTTCCTGGTAGTAAATACCCAACTAAAGAACCGGAACTCAAATTATTTAACAAAATCCCGATAAACTCGTACTTCCAAATACAGAGAGGGTTTTACTCATCAATATGAACAACTTTTGATGAAAATTAAAATTAAGTGGTGGTACCGCAGCGGTAGAATGGCCGGTAGAACCGGCCTCACATGCGGGAGGTCGTGGGTTCGAGTCCCGGTACGTACTTTGTTTTCTAAGTTAAGTACATTTGTGAGTTGTAGTAGCAAGAGAGTCTCTAACCGTGAACGAAAACATCGTGAGGAAACCCTAGTGTCCGAGGTATTTACATACCTCAGCTCAGCGCTTGATACGTACAATGGCCCAACTATGAGGCTGAGGGCCGGTTTCTGCATTAAGAATTTCACTAAGTAAATACTTAAGTAACGTTCTGTCACCCACTTTTCTGAGAAATTCGAAAAGACAACACTACGGCTAACTATTTACTTAGCGAAATTCTCAATTCAGATACTGGCCCTAAGTGCGGAAATCTCTGGTCTAACTAACTATGAACAACTTTCACTACGAGGATAACTCCGAAATCGTAAAAAAAACCAACTCTTGGGCACTTAATTTACCACCTACGACATTAAGAAGAAAATAAGCAGAAGGATAGAAATCTCTTGTTATTTTCAAGGTCAAGACAGAGGAGGTTAAAATTTAACCAGGAGCTGTTGATATCAATCGCAAATTAGAAGTTTTCCTGTTCCCCCGAATTCGACTAAGCCGAGCAGTACCTACATATTTTTCACAAAAACTGTCTGAAAGCACCCCGTCGATAAATCCCAATCTCTCTTACACACAGGTACATAAAAAAACCCCTCGTCGTAACACCATTTTCCTTATTATGTCGGGTTTAGGAAGTCGAAATGGCAGCGTAGTAAGTAAAATGGAGTGTTTTCTTCCAGATAAAATATACACCATGAATCTTGGGTGGTTTGAAAGCCATAGCAAATGGAACGTGCCTAAATAATAGCTATCGAATTCGATAGTTTGTTTCTTTAAAAAGGCACTTTCCGAAAATATCTCGACATAAACTCGAATCTATTAGAACCATTAGTAGCCAGACAGAGCGGTGCGTGCGTGCCGCAGAGCGGCGGGTTATTGCTCTGATGGACGGTGAGGCGATACATTATTGAATTACTCTTCAATAAAACCACCAAATGTCAATTTCGCAATTATTATTAAACTACTTCCATCAAACTGCCAGTAACTCACTAATAAACCTTAACCAATCCCCATTTACCACCGTTTTTCCACCATATTTTTCACACACCCAAAAAAACCACCTCCGATCATCCAACAAAACTTCACCGGCCAAACTTCTGGGTTGCCAGCCCCCAAAAATATATTTGGTTTATTGTGTTTCGCGACTGAATGTAATAAATTTAGTGCTCAATAACAAAATAATAAAGTACAAAATTGTCTTTAACTAGAGAACCTTACACACGTATTTTTTAAATAAGATTTATCGACTCGAAACAACTCAATATATTTTTTAATTGATGTCTATACCTAAACGTGATAGTCTAATAAGTTGCCATTTTTTCTTACTAATTACATAACCGCGGCTTTCAAACCACCCAGATTTCAGCATATGTACGTCCCAAGAGAGAAAAAGAGATAAGCCACACAGACTTTGGCCTTTGCATCTACGTAATGAGATGATTTATGCAGCGTCCAGAGGCACCTTCACTCACACGTGATGGGTGGAGAGACCACTTGGACGCTGCAGTGCCTGGGACGTGTTTTTTTAGTTGGAGTAGGCTTGCCCAGCACCTATACCATCCTGATAGCTTAGTCAGCCTAGCCCACAGAAAAGACAAATCAATATAAGCGGAGCCAACCAAACCACGTGTTTCCTCACGATGTTTTCCTTCACGGTTAGCGTGTAGTATTGCTACTACAAATTCGAAGATTTAGGTACGTAACTTTGAAAACAAACAAAGTCGTAGAACATGCCCGCACTGGGAATTGAACCTGGGTGTCTCGCTTCTAAGTCCATTGATCTACCCACTGGGCTACTACCGCTTCTATGTCACACAGATTAGCTAACCACAGAATACATGTAATAAATACATCTATAAGTTCCTATTATTATTGTTAGTATTTACTAAGCGGAGGGATCTAGTGTCTGTAACACGTCAATCCTGGTGTGGGAACTAGGGCTTCATCCTTTTGTATGAATTTAGTTTTTGGAACAAATAAGTATTTTTGCTTTTAATCTTAAATTTGATATTGTGGTAACTGGTGCTGAGTGGTACACACATAAAATACATTTGAAAAATGTCAATTTTTATTCTGGACCATTCACATCGCAAATTAAAAAAACACGTTTCTTGTATGGGAGCCCCCCTTAAACATCTATTTTATTCTATTTTTAGGTTTACGTACCCGGAGGGTGCCAAACGGGACTCTATTACTAAGACTTCACTGTCCGTCTGTCTGTCTGTCTGTCACTAGGCATGAACCGTGAACCTCATGAACCGTGATAGCTAGGCAGTTGAAATTTCACAGTTGGTGTATTTCTATTGCCGCTATAATGACAAATACTAAAAAAACAATAAAATGTTGTATAGATAATGGTACGGAACCCTTCGTGCGCGAATCCGACTCGCACTTCGCCGGTTTTTTATTAGTACGGATTTACGGATTTGAAAGAAAGACGTTTATTATGCCAGCAAAACACATCACAGAAACAAAATAAACAGATAAGTAACATCATATGCACAGCAACAGAAATAAAACTAAATACACAATAGACAAATCAAATAAATAAAACAGGACCGTAGGTACATTTATTTGGTCAGCAATAAAAGTGAGCTGCAAATAGTTGTCGCCAAATTGATCATATTTCGCTTTCTGGATTAATCTCATCGCAAAGGAATAGATTTGACTTCGGATTTCATATGAAAAAGTCACTGTACTATGACTCTATGCACTATAATAAGGTATATAGTTGTAGATTAAAAACATCCGTATTAATATTACTTTCCGGTTTTTACTGGTCTCAAAAAATGTAAAATATCAAGACACTCACATAAAAAAACTTGCGTGCGCTTACAAAAGTTTTAGTTCGGAAAAATACTCATAAGATTTTTTCATTCAATTCTAAAAGTTTTCTAATAAGAGTGTAGACGTATAAAAATATTAATTGACAAGGTAACTCAAATATTGATAAACGCTTCATAAATTATAAAGCACTATCTTCAAGTTTAGACGTCATAGTAAGAGCCCGATTTGTATGGCGCGTTTTTGTACCATGTGACTTGAATGACTTTTCGACAGGGTTATGTCATGAAAAGTATTAGGCGTAGGGGAAAAAATAAAGCACGGTTGTTTATGTTTAAACTCCAATGAGACTAAAACAGCTTTTTGTGCAAGTTCACCATTAGTTTGATCATTAGTTTGATTAGGATGGAGTATCCATTCTGCATTACTATAGCATTAAATCTGCATTATTTAAGAAAGAGGCTGAAGAACTATTTGCCTCTCGCTCATACATTATTGTATGAGTGAGGGGCATATAGCAGTCTAATACCTTACTTTAATTAGCAGACTTATGTATAGTGCCACTTTTAGAAGATAGCACCGTGTGTTTGCAAACCGTTTGTAGGACAAGATAAGAGATGGCATCCCTCATACGGGCGCCCTGATAACGGTAAATGAATAAAGTTCCTAACTCCAGGCAGTAAGGGAAATTACCCCAGTAGTTTGACTAGCCGCTCATGTGTGACAAAAATTTTCCTTTTAATTTAGAAGTATCCTTCTGATGCGGTGGTAGCGCAGCGGTAGACTGCCGGTCTCACATTCGGGAGGTTGTAGATTATAATCCCGGCATGTATTAATGAGTTTGTTTTTCTAAGTTACGTACGTTTGTTAAGTTAGAGTAGCAATACCAAAACATGCTACGTGAGGAAACCTGAGTGTCTGAGGTGTTCACGTACCTCAGCGCTTGAACTTGCCAATCCGCGGTGTGCACGCGAGGTAATTAAGCCCATACTCTCTCTCTCTCTTAGAGGGCCTGAGCCTCGCAGCAGGACGTACACTTATCTATAGGCTGCATAAAAAACAATTGAACTGTCCTTTTTAAGGATTTTCGAGTGACTGGATATTTCTAGTTTTGATATTTGACCGTTTCTATCTCGAAGTAAAATCTCTGAAGGAAGTAACACACCAACGCGGTGACGGCGACGATGACGGTACATACAAACGTCCGCGTAAATACTACTGCAGTGAGTGACGTATGTATGGACCGCCACCGCGCTGGTGTGTGTCATCCTTGACATTGAACTCACACATTCACAGAACTTAGGCATGGCGAGACAAACTCATTTTACGTTTATTATGGGTAACCTACCTAAGTTTCTATTTTGAAAGGCAGGTTTTTCGAGGGTTTTTCTTATTGTGCTCTCTTAATATGGCTACATACCTTAGATTGGCCTAGAAATTAACGTTTTTCACTGATTATTCTCAACACTATTTTCATTTACTCAGGCATTTTTTTGGTTTTCGGTCGTAATTGCTTGCGTTGATTGTTCGTCCGTCACTTACGTAGGTTCTGACAGAATACCAGCTTCACGGGTTGTCAACCGTATTATGCTGAGTCAAGAACCTTTCCTTGTACCATGGCACACAGCGTCTCCACCATAATCACTTAACCACTACTGTGTGATTGTTGGCCTTAGTTTATTTATTGTTACTTTAAGTGAGTTTATTGGTTGTGCATTTTATTATTTGTAAGATTTTATGTGTGTTGAAAACAATAGACAAGTGCGAAGACTTTTGACAAATTTAGAAGTCAAAGTACTCGTCATACTTGTATTGCATTTCGACGTTCAGGTGCAGGTAGAAAAATAAACAATATATTATTAGGTCGTTGGGATTTCCGAACTGACATTGGATAGTTTGCCGAAGGAGAAATAATTTAGCAAACTAAATTATTGCAAACACGAATAATAATAGATATATTACGTATCCATAATAATAACAAACTTACGTATACCATACTTAAATACTATACATAAGTACATGTATATGAATAGTAACTTACAAGAAGTGTATGATGTAGACAACAAAAAGGTGACAATACAATTTAATTAATTAATTAATTTGCAGACCAATATAAAAAATGCTGTATGCAATAAATAATATTCTATATTTTATGGCACGACACTTCACGTTCGGTACGGCACTATTCGTAGAAAACAGAATAGTTGCAAAGAATATTATCAATTTTCTTTTTTTTTTTTTAATAAAGAACATAATTATTACATTTTTCTTCTCATCCGTTATTCACTGAAAAAGAAGTTGAATATCCAACCTTCTTAGGCACTTTTATGTACCTACTGAATGATCGAATTCAGAACGTTATAGTTTTTCCAAGGATCCAAGAAGGTAACTCAAACTATTTTGGCCACTTAAATAGGTAGTGTTTATCTCTTGGGCTACCCTTTGTTGTATCTTTTGTATTGTATTGCTACGCATCCCCAACGTTTGCGTGGGATATCCCCAAGAGAGCCAGAGATTAATCGTAAGTGTCTTTAGCCCTTTCACTGGACTAGGGAGCTAATTTGTTTTATTCAAATGGGACAGACAGGCAACTGAAAAAGGTATTCTTGTTGAGTATTAGAATGCACGTCCTGAATAATAAAACCGTGCCGTCTTTAAACGAAGACCATGGTAAAGAGAACATAAATTATACAGGGTGAACGGGTTATACAGTGTTGAAATTTGAGGCAGCTTATTCACACGAATTAGACTAATTGCCTACGATATGGACACTACTTATGCTTAACTAAATTAACCTTACAACTGCCCTCGCTAATGGAATGTATAGGTGGTCTATACAAACTTGGGCACAGATCTGTGACACGGCAGACGAGCGAAGATTTATAATAAACTTTCCAAAAGTGTCTCGACATAAATTCTAATCTGTGAGAACCATTAGTAGCCAGCAAGAGCGGTGGAGCGGCAAGAACGGTGGTAGTCTAGTGTGTAGAACATTGGTCTCGGAAGCGAGAGACCCAGGTTCGATGCCCAGTGCGGGCATGTACCTATGACTTTGTTTTCTAAGTTATGTACATTTGTGAAGTTATAGTAGCAATACCACTTGCTAACTGTGAAGGAAAACATTGTGAGGAAACCTGCGTGTATGAGCTATTAACATACCTCAGCGCTTGAAATCGCCAATCCGCGGTGGGCACGCGTGGTGATTAACCCCATACCTTCTCTCTGAGAGAAGGCCTGTGCCCTACAGTGGGGCGTATTTAGGCTGCTTATGAGAGCGGTGCGTGCGTGCCGCGGGTCCTTGGCCCATTGTTCTGGTAGACAGAGAGGCGGGACTGATTGTTCGCGAATTTTTTGAAACAAGATTTTTCAACACATAGACTGAATAGACGGCTCTTTTAATTACTAATTACATAGTCGCGGCTTTCAAACCACCCAGATTTCAGCGTGTATAACCGGTCGAGAAGTACTCGTAATTCTAGTAGCGTGGTACAAAAATGCTACAAACGAATACGGCGTAAACCGTGACGTCATGAGGCTACTGATGCCTTTAGCGTTTTAGTGTATGAAGAAATTACCAAAACACAACACCCTAATTAGAAAAATCTTAAAACTTTAATTATAAAACAAAATGTAGTAAATATTTTATTATTAGAGCAACTATATTTTACAAAAAATATTACGGCAGTCTCCACCAATCCGGACTTGACCCCCGTGGTGGAGTACGGCCTATACCTTCCTCAGGGAAGAGACCCGTGCCCCTCGGTGGGGACATAATGGGTTGATGATGATGATTACGGCAGTAGTTGACACTTTAGGAAGTCACTTGAGATAAGGGTTTCCTAGAAGACGGGCATTTTTAACAAATATTAAATGGAAGTTTTGGATAATACGGTTATGTTGACTAAAAACTTCCAAATATAAAGCCAGTGGAAGTTTTTCGACAGCGGTAATATTCCCAGGCGAATATCGTTAAAAGTAACTGAGTAGAGCACACGCTGTATTGACTGACCGGTTTTACACTTGACGACAACTGTAACTGCACGAAATCGTTGGACTAGAATACATACAACGCTTCTTAGCGACGAAGTGCTCTGAATTTTATTTTCTTTGTATTAAATTTTACTTAGATACCAAATTTATTGTCGTATCTTCATAATATATGTGTTTAAATCTGGACGCGCGCGAAAGTCTACTGGTCTGAGCGATGCGAAGCTCTACCGTGTAAAGGCGTAGCTCCGTCTCGCTCAGTCGTTCCGTCTCACTCACTCACTCACGACAGACAAACATGGCGAAACTATAAGGGTTCCTTGTCGGACTATATAACTCTAAAAAAGTCAAATAAAAAGGAAGCATAACAGTGTTTAATCGGCTTGAAACTAACATTGGTAAAATAAACATATTATTAGTAAATATTATTACATGTGCTTGAACTAGGTTAAAAAATATCCTGTTTCTCAAACGTCTTACCCACACTTGCAATCTGTAAACCTACTGTCAACAGCTGTTAGTTGGCCAACGTGCATTAAAAAAAAATGCTTTTTTCTTAAAAAAAAATCCTGCCAATTGGATGAGGTCATCTTTCCATCTTGTGGCTGGTCGTCCTACGCTGCGCTTGCCGATATGTGGTATCCATTCGAGAACTGTTCGGCCCCATCGGCCATCAGTTCCGCGTGCTATGTGCCCCGCTCACTGCCACTTCAACTTACTAATCCGCTGGGCTATGTCGACGACTTTCGTTCGTCTATGGATCTCATAATTTTTTATTCGATCTCGTAGAGAATTTCCGAGCATTGCCCTTTCCATAGCTCGTTGCGTCACCTTGAGCTTTTGCAGTAGTATTTATATGGACGTATGTATAGACCGTCCCCGCCACTGCCTCCGCCACCGCGTTGGTGTGTTTCATTCTCAAATCGTCCGTAACCGACGCAAAGGCCTATGATGATGATGATCGTACGGGAAACCGGTGGTTTATGATGATGTCGTGTCGTTACGGTTCTCATCCAATATGAAACCGGCCATTGATGTACTGTCGATAGTTCATAACATAAATCGCCTAAAGGCGTACATTGCGGAAATGAAAAACGAATTCGTGAACGTACCCTGCCCTATGACTCGCAATAACCGGCATCCGGAACACATAATAAAGTACAGAAGGCCCAAACTGTTTAGTGTCTGTATTATTTTCTATGTTTGTACATGTATTTCCTTCTTCAATATTAGCTCAGTCCATCCGAAGGTTGTCTGGAAAAGATCACTTTTAGGGTTAAGTAATATCTGTGTATTTTCCTTTTTTATGCACGCAGATTGTTCTCTAGCTGTATATTTTGTTGGAAACTCGGTTCTGTTGGTAGAAACACTTAAAATAATCAAAAAGTAAAATTACAAATACGCCGGTTTGTTTACAGTGAAAGAGGGAAAGTTAAATACTAACGATACATAGAACTATAGGGTTTGCGAATATGACCATGAATTAATTTATACTAGACTAATCTAATGGTGCGGTTCATCATCATAACCAGCCTATATACGTCCCACTGTAGGGCACAGGCCTTCTCTCAGGGAGAAAGTATGGGCTTTAATCACCACGCGTGCCCACCGCGGATTGGCGATTTCAAGCACAGAGGTATGTGAATAGCTCAGACACCCAGGTTTCCTCACAATGTTTTCCTTCACCGTTAGCGAGTGGTGTTGCTACTATAACTTCCCAAACGTACATAACTTAGAGAACAAAGTCATAGGTACATGTCCGCACTGGGAATCGAACCTGGGTCTCCCGCTTCCGAGTCCAATGTTCTACCCAATGGTGCGGTTGTGTGAACGTAACCGTGAACACTAACTATCTGTGCTTAAAGCCAACAATCAATCAATAAGCCCGTACTCGTCCACTACAGCAGGACGATTTAAGGGTGCCACACACCAACGCGGTGGCACTAGCGATGGCGGTCCATACATAAATAATTTACGGCACAGTATTATTTTGTATGGGCCTTTCCTTTCCTTTAACTTCACAAATGTACGTAACTTAGAATATAAAATCGTAGGTACATGCCGGGATTCGAACCCGCTACCACCGCCGAAAAACTGTATCATTATCAGCCATTTGACGCCCACTGCAGGACATAGGCCTCTCTCAAGGTTTTCCTAACCATGAGGGGTTTTGCCATAATCGCCACGCTTGGCAGGCGGGTTGGCGATCGCAGTATGCGTATGGTCTCCTGGTAATTTATTTCCTAAGTCTATCTATGTTGAAATTACAGACGTTTCTTTCTTTTTTTAGTCATTGTTTTAGAAGTGGAGATTTGTAGTTGGCCTTTAGCTGTTAATTTATTTTATGTACAGCCGTTGTGCGGCTGTTAATCTTCCTAACAGAAATAAATAACATAAATAAAAGTAAAAATATCGTAACCCCAGACTAAATTCATATTAAAAGCAAATCCACGCCTGTGTGTGGCACAGCTTACTTTTCTCGTGGTTTCAGTAAGTAAAATATGGTATAAAAACATTATTTACTAACTTGTCTTCCTAAATATGTTCACGTTTAGCGAACTTAGGATTTCGGGGATGAAACCGTTCTTCTGTAAATAGTACTTGTCTACTTTTTCGCGACGCCATGTTTAGGGTTGTTTTTTAAATGGCTTGGAAATTGGATCTCAGTTATTGGACCCTACTGTGAATTGCAAACAGAAGCCCCGAGGACTGCCTAGGACTGTCTGTCAACGCAACAAAGCCCTGTGGTTTGAAAACTACAAGTCATACATATACTAGGCTACTACCGCTGTTGCAATAATGTACTATTAAATGTTGCAATAATGTACTGCCTTTGCAATAATGTACTATTAAATCGCCAAACAAGAACTGACGTAAAGCAGCAAGCCCGAGTGCGCTGCTTGAGTTGAAGGTGCGGAAAGCGGTGAGATACCATGCCCATACAATACAATTTCCTTTTAAAATAAAATTTGGTCCTTTGAGCTGGATACAGTATCATACTAAGATGTGTTCTGTGTAAGAAAATTAATTAAAAGACAATTTAGAACTCGTATTACACGAAACAACACTTAACGCCTTATTTATAAAAACAGGATTCCTTCTAAAACACTGTTTATTTAATCTGTGGCTACCTCTTTTCCTTGTAAAATCTCCACCACTGGCTATTTTAATCGAGTTTTCATAAATAAGACCGTCATTCTAACCTTTTATTGCAACGATTTGACGCAAAGACCGACCTGCCCCGCCAGGGCCGAGTTTCCTTAAACTACTTAGAATTCGTAGTTTACTATGATAATTTGAGGTACATTGCGTAGCAGAGTCGTTTTGTTAATCTGTTGGTAAATCGACTTCGCAATGTACATCGAATTGTTATAGTAATCCATGAATTGTAGTTTTATGAAACATGCCCCAGGTCAGCATCAGAAGGCGAAAGGATGTCGCAACGCTGTCTGACGCGTAAGACAATTATGGTTATAGATTTTACGCGTGTAGCGCGTTTTGGAATTCTACAGATTAATATTTTTGTTTTCTTTGTAACTTTTATTTATGTGTTTTATTTATTGTGTGGAATAAAGAATATCTTATCTTATCTTATTGTGATGTTACTCTTTTTGTGGCACGCCCATATTCATTTAAAATTGACTAACCCAATAAATCGTTCTCAAACTCACTCTCAGAATCAGACCTCGTATTTTACACAGATTTTATAGAATATTAGTTACACCTCGAGAGACGAAAACAGCGTCTGATGCCAAATACGCGTCACGTACGTAGGAAAAGTGTGCACACCTTCCCACGTCACGTCAGATGCGTAACGTACGTATGATCAGTGTGGTACTACCTTCCCATTGTTTCACAAACCAGTTAATAATACATTGTTTAACTCGAACAGCTAATGTTTACAGAGATTAGTGTAGGAATAGTATAAACATGCCAATATTCCTCCATTCCCAACACTATTGAATGAATGAATGAATGAATAACCATTTATTGCCAATAAGACAGATGTGTTACACTTAACTTACAGGCCAATTAAAAACTTAATTGCTTATATGTTATTTTTAAACAAATTTTAAAGTAGAAAAAATCTTGGCAATCGGACAGACGCTCAGCCTGTGCTGCGGGATGCAGGTCATCCTACAGCGCTGATTTTCAGCGAAGCCCGAAACTTAGAATAATTAGGTTATTTTAATTAAAGTGAAAGAAAGGTAGAACAGTGATACCAGCCAAAAAAAATAGATAAATAATAAAAGAACTAAAAAGTACCCACTAACTATCAAACTAATTATGTCATTCAGTGACATATGCCATGGAAGTAGAATCGCACGCAAACACTTAGGATTCTGATAAGTATATCTTAGATCTGAACAAGGGTACAAAGCTGAAACTCATATTCTACTTATACATTGTCAAAATATCTAATAAAAGTACAAAATATAATCTGGAAGAGCAACTAAACATGTATTGACGATATTGTGTAAACAATCATTCCACAGACGTGGGCGATCGGATAGCAGTATAGAATTATTAGCATGTATTGTTACGTACAGCCCGACTAGTCGACTGCCTCGTTGGTCTAACGGTAATACTCTTGCTTACCAACCCAGGGGTTGTGGGTTGAATCCCTGCCGGTATTTCGATTCGTAAAAATGTTGTTTTAATGACTGCAATGTCTAGTTTTGGACCAACAAAATGTATCACATCAAAGTATTTTTATTCAAAATAACACAGAAACTGTGACTTAATGAACGTTACCGGTTAAAATAGGTGTCCGGCTCCAAATGTAGACCATTTTTGAGAAGAAATAGACCAAAAGTTAGTCTTTTCATAGTGTTTTTGTCCTTAATTAATAACAGAGTTTACATATTATTTTAAAATCTAGAACTCGTGCATTGAACTGGCTTTAATTCCAGACATCATTGTCATCTACATGATCTTTAATGTTATAGTGGCTCTTTTGGCAGACGGTGTGCTTTACATATTTTTTAGACCGCATTTCCGGCATGCTTATTATAATTAATTATCTTCAGGGATCTTATTGTAGAATCGTGTACAACGCCCCATAGGGATTGACCTTTGCCAGCCTCAATCTTGGGAATGAAAGCTTATGTTTATTTCTACGTATGTAGTATTTACATTGTGTTGGCTACCTACAGTTTGAAAGTTACTGATATTTTTCCTATTTTATATTGATAAATGAAACAAAATCTATAAGCATTGGATGTAAGGACCGGTGTCTTCTGCCACAGGTATTTTTATTTAAAAAAAGGCCCCTGCCAACACCCATATATTGAAATTTATGGTTGCACCATAAATATATTTTATTTCATTTAATTATTTTTATTTTATTGTGTCGTGTGGGTGTGCAATAAGATCTTCATAAATATCTATCCCCAAAGGGGGAGTTCTACACTTTCATACGAACAACTTTTACTATGGTCTATCCAAAGGTTGTCTGGAAGAGATGACATTTAGTGATAAGGCCGCCGTCTGTACTTTTAGGTTAAGAAATACCTGTGTGATTTCCTTTTTTATGTACAATAAAGTGTTCCCTGGCTCTATCTATCTACCGGTAGTGACAACTTACTAATAACATCAAATAGCAAAACAAAAATCAGCTGTTCCTTAGCGGCCTAGCGGTACCACGTCACGGAATCTACCATGCCGGGGGGAATTTCTCGCAAACTAGATGGGGAATTACCATGCCGAAGGATATGGGTTCGTTTTCCACTGGGGGCCGCGGTACATTTGTACAAATGGCCCCAGTCTGGGTGTATTTCCTTGTTTGTGACGTCCTTGCCAGGTTACCATAGTGTATCCTACAGTGTAACCTAGTTTGCCACCAGGATAAGTGATTTTGTTGTATGGAAGTTATTCTCTATTCTTATTAACTACTATTCTTATTAACTATTAATTACTAGTAACCTAAACCTACGGCATTGACATTGTTTGAACAGCTAGTATTTATTTCACGGTTTTGAAGTGTAAAATTCGGTCGCCTTTACGAGTAGAGCCTCCCGAATTTGCCCCGAATAGCTATGGCAATTTTGTTCAACTCTGTATACGCTCTATCCAGGTCCTCGATGTGACGATATTACGTGCTTTAATGAATTGCATTAGAGCTCACATTTCAACGACATATAGCTGTAGCCTTGAAACAGTCGAAATGGAAGATCTGAAAATAAAATTTTTGTACCATATTTTACGTTGTCGTGACCGCAAAACTGAAGTGAAACTGGACAGGCCACGTCAATCGCATGAGCCTGGACAGATGGTTGAATACTGTCACTGATAGGATTCTACATGACGGATGTCACAGACGTGGTCGGGCAAGGCGGAGATGGCGGTACGATCTCTTGACCTTTTTGCGCGGATGGGAGAGTATGGCTCAGGACAGAGAGAAGTGTAGGGTTCATGGGGGAGGCCTTTGCCCAGCAGTGGGACACAAACCCAGCTCACAAAAAATGTTTCGTTACAAAACGAAAGAGCTTTGTCAGGACAGTGGCAAGTGGCAAAACCTAGTCTAACTCACCCCTTCGGAATACAGCCGTGAGTGTATGTAATGTATTTTTACGTAGTAAAAGAATTTGACTTAAAAAAAAAAACATTTCGTTCTATAATCAGAGCTACAATCCTTCCTAACGATATTGGCATGCAGAAAATTAGGAAAAAAATACACAATTCAAATTACAAATGGGATATTCAATAATAAACGTACGACGACCCAATTCAAATCGAATAAATTACTCCGGGCTGGTATCCCCCCGATCTTAGTATCAATGGCTGTGCTTACACTGGTGGGCTTTCCCACGAGATACACGTCATTTCTCTTGCTCCTAGTTTTCTGCCCGACTATGGTGGAGCACGAAATAGGGGTAATGTGTTTGGCTTCTTTTATTATAAGTATATTTACGTGTGGACGTAAATAAGTATGTCCGAATCTATGTTGTTTGATATCGCCAGATTTTAACAAATCTCATAGGCTGTATGAAATCAGCATCATCATCATCATCATCAGCCCTTTGACGCCCACTGTAGGACATAGGCCTCCCTCGGTTTTTATTACCACGAGGGGTTTTGCCATAATCGCCACGCTTGGCAGGCGGGTTGGCGATCACAGTATGCGGTTGGAATCTCTGGAAGACGCTGCTGCCCGTCTCCTGGTAATTTATTTCCTTAGTCGCCTTCTATGACATCCACGGGAGGAAATCGTGGGTTTAGAACCAGAGTAGCGTAAGGGCAAAATCACAACTTTACAGGAGAGCCAAAAAACAATTCGAATTTACGTACGGTAAGCTTCTAGCTCCTCTATGGCAAAAACTATAATATTTAGACACCTGATTTTTACTAATAATAAACCTTTATTTATTTGTTGCCAAATAATATAACTTTTTGGGTAATAAAAAAACGTTTTCATTTAAATAATGTTTATTTTTCAAAAAATGGTTGACTTACGTTATTTTGGCAATAACATACATTTATCAATGCCTGGAGTTCAACTTATCTTCCGTTAAAGTGACCTTAATAAAAATAATAAAAAACTTCTAACAAGAATAAAAACAAAAAAGCCCCCTCATGGCCTTAAAAAGTGTAATAAAAAATATATATATTCCTGTTCGATATGCAAATGGTTGTAAAAATCATGATAGTATAAGGGGTTAAAGTATGAAATTGCCGTTTTATTGCAATAGGTTCTTTGAATTGACATAGAATCTTTATGGTTTGAGGTTTTCGAATGAAACTTTTTTCAAATGGTTTCTATGATGTTCTTTTTTTAAAAAATGTGAAACATTTCAATATCGACTTTCAATTGTTTTTGTTATTCAATTTAGACAAGAAAGATGGATACTGCGAAAATTCGAGTGAACCCCCCCTGCTGCCTTACGCACGTGTTTGCTGTACCCCTGTTGAGGAGCACAACACCGGATGTCACCGCCCACTCTTCAACTGCCTCGCCTCGCATGTCGGTCCTCGGGGAACCCCAAGCCGCGCTCTTGGCATTGAAGTCACCAAGGACAAGAGCCCGGCTGGGTGCTGCCCTTCCGATGGCCGCTCCCATCTCATCGAGGAAAACCTCGAACTCTGCTAGGGCCGGAGCCTCTCTCCTCGACGACAAGAGGTGTGGTCTGCGGGCCGACACCGACCGCTATCGCGACCATACTGTCGAGGTCCCCGGCCCAGTTATTGCGGTCAGGCACAAAATACGGCTCGGCAACCACCGCCGCGTCGATCGACCACTCCAGCATGGTTTGCAGGAACAAATCCTGCGCACCAGCGGAGTGGTTGAGATTACCCTGGAGGAAGCGAAGTGTGGTAGCCATAGCTAACCGGTCACCATCGCCTCCTCATCGGCTCTTCTCTGTTGCGACGCGGCTAAGGTCGCCGTAGTCGCCTTCCTGGCCTTGGGGGGAGGCTTACAGCTCTTACCCCCAATGAGATGGTCTGCGGGTCGATTCGCATCCGCACAAAGGGGGCAGTGGGGCCTGGCCGACCACGCGGCCGCCTTGTGGTCGGGACTGCCGCAGCGGAAGCACAGACGGCTGCGGTCAGTCGCGGAGGTGCACCGGAGTCCCGTGTGCCCAATTGCTAAGCAGCGGAAGCATTTCATGGGCCTCGGCTCCAACGCAACAACCCGGGCAGAGCTCCAGCCGACCAGGAGGCGGCCATCCTCCACCAGCAAACCGGCAGTAGCCACAGGGCACTGAACCCAGATGGTGCCACTACTGAATTCGCTGCGGCGAATCTGTCCCACCCTGACATTTTCGACCTGGCAGCCGCCCCGCCTCACGACAAAGGCTGCAACGTCCTCTCGGCTTACCGAGTCGTCCAGACCAGACACGCGGATTTCTGCACATTTCATCGGTCTGGCGACTCGGACACACTGAGGCAGGACCTCCCTTAACTTAGAGGCCAGCCGGTCGGCCTTCGGGCCACTCTCCAAGCCTGGGAGCTCGAGGACACGGGCTCCAGTGGCTCCCATGCGGAACCTGAGGCCAGATATGTCCATCTGCCCCAAGTCCACCTTGGCCCTGGCCTCCGCTAAAACACTGCCATATGTGAGGCCCCTCTCTGTAGCGTCAGGTGGCAGGGTGATAGTAACCGCTGCGGAACGCGGGGTCTGCAGCTTCTTCCTCCTTTTCCGTCTGCTAGCAGCCTGAGAAAGCCAGACAGCGACGGGAGCCTGTCCAGCCTCAACAGGTGCCGGCCGGGCCGCTGCGAGGAGTAGTCTAGCAGGAGCCAGCCGGGCCGTGCCAGAGGGCTGCGACTGGGTTTTGGGGCGTCCCCGCGGTAGGGGTAGCACAGTGTCAGTCTGCTGTCCTCCCACGGATTGCTTTGGTCGCCTTCCCTTTGCTCCAGGTGGTCCCTGCAACCTCGAGGCGGAGGTCGCAGTGGGAGCGCTTCTCCCAGGAGTCGGCTGAGATGCCGGAGCCGCACTTCGCTGTCCCAGTGGCGGGCGCACAGGTTTGGCGGGCAGTAGCCGGTCCTCGATGGCCGCAAATCGTGCGCTCATCATAGAGCCCACCTGGAGCACTATGGACCGGGCGAGGTCTTCCTGGCTACCTCAACTTTTTGGTGTCAAATTAACGTATAGTAGTACTACAGGCGAAAGAGAATCAGGCTAGCAGAGATTTATTACGTGCTAAAATAAAGTATAACATGAATCCTACACTATTACTGATCTTAAAATGTTTGTATTTCATTTTCTATTAGTGCCAAAGTAACGTATCACACCTTACGTTTTTTTGGCAGAGAAAAAAATCTGGAAAACGCGCGAAACTAGGTCCTATAAGGAGTATGGTAATATACGTTTATTTGGCACGAAACAAACATAGGCTACATGATCAAAATTTTCTGCACTTAAAACGTACAATGTGATACGTTATTTGAGCGATTACATTCAAACATCTTTGGTGTCTTATTTGTACTCTAAATCGAGATCCGATCGCGGTGCTCGTAGCTTTTATGACAAAATAAAGTCAAAATTATTGTAAGCTGATACACTTCATTTTGGCAGTAAACAAAAATCATTTTTTTGGATACGTTATTTTTGTACTAAGCAATCCACTTACAATATGGATCCAGTTTTTTGGCACATAAAAATATTAATGTTTTAAAAGCGAATGGCGAAAAAAAAATTTTTTTCAATTTTTGCCCTTACGCTACTGTGGTTCTTAACCCACGAAATGGAGTGACGCTATTCTTAATCCGGCGCCACACAAGCTCTGTCTCGACTCACCATGATTAAGCTCTTCAAATAAGAGCAAAACCTAGTCAGACTATTCCGACAAAAATTTAAGTAATGATTCCGGAATTAAGTTAACAAAAAAATGAAGAAGAAGAAGAAGAAGAAAGACATTTATTATATCACAGATACATCACAGAAACAAAATAAGCAGATAAGTAACATAATATGCACAACAACAGAAATAAAGCTATATACACACAACACATGAATGACTTCCACACAACACAATCACTTTTCCTGGTCCGGATCATATTGTACAAATGTACGGCGGTCCCCAGTGGAAATCGAACCCATGGACTTCGGCATGGTAATCAGACCTGATACCGCTAGATCAATGAGACTAAAATTCCCGATTTAGTTTACGCAAATTCCCACCCGTAAACGGCCATAGCTAGTATAAATTTTTCCTTGGTTTTGGACTTTATCTCAAGGAGGTAAGGTTCAATTTAAAGTGGGAACTATTAACCCTATGGTCGATTAAGGGTTAAGTCACGCGTTGTTGTTGCAACACAATATGTCGCAGTTGCTAAAATAAAAAATAAAAACAAAAATTTGAAATGAAAAAAAAAAAATACTGTTGAGCATTAACTACTAGACAGTTGTGACGTATTTTGAATGATTGCACCTGTTATGTTATTGGGTTTTCTGTAACGTTTTATTTCAGTTTTCTATTTTTATGTATTTTATCTTCTTACGTAATAATGATATTGTACTAACACTAATCAAATTTAATTAATCAATTAAATTAAATATATTATATGCAGCCATCATGGCACGAGTCACGTGTTTTGTGGCGCAAAAATATCAGAATGTGACAATGAATGTACCAGAAAGTCGCGACTTTTGACATTTAAAAGGCGCTACAGTAGCATCGTCGTATTTTGTAGAAATTCGTCATATTGTAGAAATGTGAAATAAAAAAATAAAAGTAATTTTCTACATTTCTACCCACGATTATCACTTTTGGGTAAGTTCCATAATTATCACGCTTGCCTATCGCAGATTGGCGATTTCCGTCACATGACCTTGTTTCAAGTCGTATTTTGTTTTCAGTTGTATAAGGCAATAAATACTTATTTTTTCCCAGAGCTCATAATTATATGTGAACACCTCAGACACTCAGGTTTCCTCACGATGTTTTCCTGCATTCGCATTACTCCTATAAATTCGTAAAATTACATTATTTAGGAGAGAGTGGATTGTAACTGTCGGAATCGAACTCAGGACATTCCCGATATGAGGAAAACGTTCGACCAATGCGCTTCTAACGCAACATAGCAATCAAAAGTAGTAATTTTAAAGATGACTGGTCTATAGTAACTATCCGTAAAATTATAGAGCAACCATATATTTTAAAGATCATAAGTTATAGTTGAAAGCCTCTATTTTAAAGGTCGTTTAGATAAACACATTTTGTAGTTAATTGAGACAGTAGTTATTGGCGAAGGAAATGACGTCACGATGATGCAAGCGCGTTGGAAAGATTCTGTAGTGTGAAAAGAACCAATACTAAAGCGTCATGCAGTTGTGTGTCGTCGAATAAACGTTAATTTGCATTAGCGCCTCAGGCTATTTGGCTCGACTCCAGTTCAAGAAAAACAGTTAAAACCACTTAAACCTGTCATAATACGATGAGAAATGAACCCTCTGCTCCTTAAAATAAAACCCCATTTCGTTGCGTTATCCAGATAAAGATGACAAATATTGTTCTCTGAAAAAGCTTCAAGGTAATTCAGACCTTATCGGCTTTGGGGTAAGGTGTTTTATTTTCGTGTGGAAATGCGGTTGAGGAAATGGAGTGAAAATAATCATATCAGTTTGTTCGAGTTTGTACAGTTTAAGACAATGGTAATGGCTCTCTGTTGAAACTTTTAGTCCATTTAATTTTGATACCAAAACGCCATAAAATACTCGTACCTTACTGAGATTTATAGACCCAGTATCCTTTGAAGTTTTGATGAAGGATACTTAGTAAATGAATTGTCGTTAATAAAAATATCACTCTTAGTCAAAATGTTTTTGATAGTTAAAGCATAATAATACCTGTTCAAGCTTGATAGTTTTTTTTTTTTCGTTTATCCTTTAGTGTGAGGCAACGTTGAAGTGGGTAAAGGAAAATAGTTTTTTGATTCAGTGATCTGTTCTTCTTGATCTCGGATCTATTAATATTTAGCTGTAAAAGGCAATTTATGTTAGAGAAGAGCGTCCCCCCCCCGCTCTCCCGGATAAACGGCTGTTTGTAGAAATGTGAAAAATTCAAGGCAGTATAATGAACTTAAAGGACGACTATCACGGCTAAGTAGGATTTACAAGTTAACGAGTAATAGTCGATATAAAAGGAAAACTTCGCACAAATTAATTAGACATTTAATAATAATGAAATTTATTAATAAATTTCAAACTAATTTGTACGATTTTATTTTTTAGACGACCTCGTGGCGCAGCGGTAGTGCATCTGCATACCATGCGAGAGGTCCCGGGTTCGAATCCCGGCCGGGGACGAAAAAAAAAACACCCCAGGTCTTGGATGTTTACATGTTTGTGATGTCGTTGTTTCTGGTTCCCACGACACAGGGTATCCTAGTGTGGGGCCAGAAGCAATGTATGTGCCTGTATGTAAATGTTTATTATTATTATTATTTATTATTAATAATGTAATGCCACTAGCGTTAGGCATAGACGGCGACGGCGTGCTTCGCAAGGCACGTTAAGCTGTTGGTGCCGGCTGCCGTCGATAGATGGCAGTCGTTAAGCCAAGTCAGAGGCCTTAGGGCGGCTTGACAACTTCTGACAGTAGACGAGCCACTAGTCTACAAGCCTCCACCAATCCGGACTTGGCCCCCGTGGTGGAGTATGGCCTATACCTTCCTCAGGGAAGAGACCCGTGCCCCTCGGTGGGGACATAATGGGTTGATGATGATGATGATGAATAATGTAATTACATTTAATTAATTCCCTCGAATTTCGCTTATATTGACGGCCAACTACGGAATAGACACGGCCCGACACGCACTTGGCCGGCGACTTTGCAGTCACAAAATTAATAATACACGTTGAAATCTCGTTTGCTAGCTGCGGTTATGTAATTAGTACGTGAAATGGCATCTATTCAGACTATTACTTTAAAGTATTAAAAAAATATTAAGTCGAGAAATCTTGTATCGAGTTGAAAATCTTACTTCAAAAATGCACCAACAATTAGTACTGCCTCTCCGTGTATCAGAACAATGACTCGTGGAACCGCGGACGCATGCTACGCTACTAATGATCCTAATAGATTCGAGTTTCCGTCGAGATATTTTTGGAAGGTGCCTTAAAAAAAACAAACTAGCGTATTCGATAGCTATTCTTAAGGCACGTTCAATTCGCTTTGGCTTTCAAACCGCCCAAAATTCATGCTTTACTGTACAAACTGTTCCTGCACGACAGAGCGCTGTCAACTCCAACTTCAACTATTTAAAAAAAAGACAGTAGTAGTAGTACAACTATTTTTGTCTCGAAGTGTATCCAATGTAGCCTTTCTAAGTTTACGTTTCGCGCGTATTTTTATTCCAGCCCGGGAATGCGCCCGACAGGAATAGTGGGTGTCTGTTTTGTTACTTCTATCGTCTATTTTGTTACTTATCGGCGGGAGAAGATGACAAATATTTATTGCTTTGTTTTTACTGCCACAGTAGGGCAGTGAAGAATTATTTGTTACGTACAGTCGAATAGACAAATCGGTAATGAAATTGTTTAAGTATGCGCGATGGGGAACTTGCGTCTAACTTAGATTGGAGTGACATTGCTTAGTATATACCACAGAAATCATACAAAAAGTTAGGAAAAAATAAAACAAAAAAAAATATTTCTCTAACAAAAACAAAAACCTTATTAGATTTAGTTTTTCAATTGAATTGGTAAAGTTTATAAACGTGTACATGCATAAAAACATAACTTTACGAGATAATTCAAATATGCATAAACGCTTCGTCATACATTACAAGGCTTTACGTGCAAGTGGTGACGTCATAGTTTGAGCCCGATTTGTGCGGCCCATGTTTGTACTACGTGACTATATTAAGTTTTGAACACACACACACACACACACTTTTCTCTGTATTTTAATATTAGCATGACTGACATCATTTTTGTTCGTATGTGTAGTGCTTCATAGCCGTTTACTATTGTACAGAGGGTCACTGGCACTCGTAGGGCCCGTACACAAAACTGCGATACGACGTCGCATCGTAAAAATCTGCGAGCTCGCGCGACGCATCGCAAGAACTTGCGAATTGATTCGCATCAGCGTTCATAATAGTATCTAATAAATGGATGAACCCAAAATCTTCTTCGTTTCTTTTCCCTGTATCGTCTTAGCAATAACAGAAGTTAGCACTTCTTTTTACGATCCAAGTCACGACCTAGTTTGCGAAATTCGTTCAGTACGGCTGACGGTCGTCCAAGGAATGGTCACCCGAATCGTGAAAGCAGCACGAAATCGCATCGCAGCAATTCGTGTCGCAGTTTTTTGCATTTCGATTTTTCTTACAAATTTTTCTAGCTATAGAGTTCAAAAGACTGACTAACTTAGTTCTTTGTCAACCGTCTATTTATTCCTACTTTATGAATTTTAAGCTTTTTTTTTATGTGGCTATGAATAAAGTTATTCTTATTCCCAATAGCGAGCCACCACACAGCATTAACTACGTAAACACGTGACAGCACGTCGAATCTCAGCGGATCCGCTCGGATTTCGTTTTCATTCATAAATTGGGCACAATCCAAGTCTGTGCCAACAATTCCTGAGATGCTCTTGCGTAACACTTGACTCAGGCCAGTCAGAATACTCACTGCAGATTCATTTGAGATTACTATTGTTGGATTATGTATGGCCCGATACGGAAACGTTTTTCATCTCATCATCAGCCATTTGACGCCCACTGCAGGACATTGGCCTCCTTCATGGTTTTCCAAGCTTCTTGGTCTTGTGCCGCCAGCAAACGTTTTTCGCTTGGCTAATTCGCTTAGAGATATTCAAGAGATTTATTCAATAGATTTATTACCCGACTGCGGCGGAGCCCAAGAGGAGGGTAATGTATTTGGCCCGTATGTATGTATGTAAGTATGCTCCATCCTATATTCCATCATAATTCCTTAATTAATGGACAGATTTTGACAAATAAGCTCTCAATTAATATTTGTTTGTGCGAGTCTTATAGGCCATATGAATTCAGCATTAATAAAAATATTTTTTTTAAAAAATCACTGAAAAGACAAAAATAAAAAACTGAAATAAAAAATAACCAACAACCCGACTGTTGAACATTAACTACTAAGCAGGCGAGACGCAAATTCTACATTATGAATCGTTTCTAGGCATCTCGGTTGGTCCCGCCTGCGTAGTAGTTGGTGTTCAGCATTCGGGTTTCTGGTTATATTTTATTTTAGTTTTTTATTTTTGTCCTTGCAGTTATTTATTTAATTTTTATTGTATTAATGCTGATTTCATGTAAGGTGATGCCTTCAGCCATTTGACGCCCACTGCAGGACATAGGCCTACCTCATGGTTTTCCCACCTTCCCGGTCTTGCGCCGCCCGCATCCAGCGACTCCCTGCCACCGTAACCAGGGCCTAGATTCTGTTAATGCATTGTAGTAACCTGACAACTGCATGAACATGGCGATTTCATTTCATTGCTGCTTTAAGTCTACGCGGGCACACGTATCAAACCTTCTAGGCGTCAATGGTATGAAAAAACACGTCACGTGACCCGACAGTGTACCTGTCATTATACTACAATGCACTAACAGAATCGAGGCCCAGGTCGTCAGACCATACCTTCTGTACATTCCAATCGAATGTGTTAGCCAAAGCGCCAACTCTTTATGTGGCATCTGCCTCAGACGCCTGGGAGACGGCAGGCAAATATTTATACGAACAGACGTTAGAGACTCGCACAATTGGTCGTTCGACGATATGCCAAATCCGAAACGTGCCAGGGAGCCCCTTTTCGGTGGAGAAGTTGGCAATACATACATACACATACATAAACTCACGCCTGTTTTCCGGAGGGGTAGGCAGAGATCAGGTGACCACACGCCATAAACCATTTTCACTTCCTCAACATTAGTAGTAATTAGAGTCTAAAAATTCCACCCATGCCGGGAGTTGAACCCGCGACCTCTGGCTAACCGTGCCAGCGCTCTCCCAACTGAGCTAATGGGCAAGTGCAGGCATCGGCGAAATTTCGAACCTCTTTACAAACTTCTGTGTATTACGTATTGTTAGTAGTATTAATTTTTTATCAAAATAAATGCACTTTGCGGACGCCTACGATATTATTATCAACACTAATAGAAAAAAAACTTCAATGAAAGCACGCAAGCTTGAAATCATACTTATTTTTAATTTCTTAGCTCATTTTCTTAGAACTAGAAGCACGAGTTGAAAACTTTGTACAATGGGTTATTACGAAACAACAATGGGGAACTTGCGTCAAACTTCGATTGGAATGGTTTTGTTTTTATACCATAGAGGATGTAGGAAAACATGAAAATAAGAAAATAAAATGATAAGTTTTTTTTTTTTTTGGGATTTTAGAGGCCTCAAAAAATGCAAAACATCAAGTTACGTTTCTTTCATTCAATTCTAATCGTTTTCTAATGAGGGTACCATACCATACAATATTACCATAGCATCCTAGTGTCCTAGTTTGGGACCAGGACAAGTGATTGTGTTGTGCGGAAGTTATTAATATTTTTAGCAGGAGTCGCGCTTCAAGAGGACGCAGAAACGATCACCGCCAAAGCTAAACCGCTGGCGCTAAGCAAATATCTAGGCTCCATTAGCCACTAATAGCACTAAATTGTCAACACAGAAGATCAACTGGTTAATATCAGGGTTCTAAAGTAGGTTGGAAAGTTGAAAGTGTATCACCATAAGGTCGTATTTCCAGTTATGTGTTGATAATTTAAGTGTCTTGGCGGGTACACGGTATTTTTTTAACCAAAACTTTCGTAAGCACTTGTACTCAATTTATTAAAAAACCGGATTCACTTACTTACAAGTAAGTTTTGTTTTGTCAGAAGAGTCCAACCAGGTTTCACTTTGATTTACAGAGCTTAATATGGTGAGCGAGACCTAGTTCTCTGATCTCTTAGGTATTAATAAAAAACCGGCCAAGTGCGAGTCGGACTCGCGCACCGAGGGTTCCGTACAAACCTGCAAGGTTTACAAAGTTCGTTCATTACGACAATCGAGTCATAACTATGGTATTTTTATTGCAAAACATGAGGAAAAAAGTAATAAGTTTATATTTATTAAAAAATATATATTTTGTAATGTAACTAAAAATTTAAGGTTTTCGGAATTTTTCCTTTATGTGTGCTATAAAACGTTGCTTCATGCCAAATTTCAAGATTCTAGGTCGACTGGAAGTACCCTTTAGGTTTTGATTCCCTTGCGAGTACTTGCGAGTTTCAAAATATGCAGCTTAAATTGCTGTTTCTTTTGATTGCGTTGACATAGAAGTTATATTTTGTTACAGCTTAAAGGTATTATAGACCTGAGTATTTGGTATGAATTTCAATTTAATACCTCTACGCGTTTATGAGGAAATGGGTAGTAAGTTTAAAATTATTAAAAAAATATATATTATGTGATGTAACTAAAAATTTATGGTTTTCGTAATTTTTCCTTTATCTATGCTATAAGACGTTGCTTCGTACCAAATTTCAAGATTCTGAGTTCACGGGAAGCACCCTGTAGGTTTTGATTCCCTTGCAAGTGTCGAAAATTTGCGGCATAAACGGCTGTATCTTTTGATTGCGTTGGCTTAGAAGTTTGATTTTTTCACAGCTTCAAGGGACAGTAGACCTGAGTAATTGATATAAATTTCAGCTTCATACCTCCACGCGTTCCTGAGAAAAAGGGTCTTGACAGACGGACGGACGGACAGACGGACAACAAAGTGATCCTATAAGGGTTCCGTTTTTTCCTTTTGAGGTACGGAACCCTAAAAATAACAAAAACATAACATAAACTCACGTCTGTATGCAGGAGGTGCAGCCAGAGACCAGAAAAAAGGAAGATAAGGAATAAAATCTCAATGTGATGCGACGATGTCTCGTCGGTTACATCAATGTCTGTTAGTAGACTCTTGAATTTTCAGCGTTTAAAGTATCTACAATATGGTTTTTATTCTCTATAGTAGAATTCAATAGTTGATGTACTTTATTCTTTCCATGTCAATGTTTGTCTGTCCGACTAAACGGGATTGTCTAATGTCTATGCTCTCGGCCATTGAATTTCTCCCGATTTTGCCGGGTAACCATAGTATCCTAGTGTGGGACAAGTGATTGGGTTGTGTAGAAGCTATTATTATTGTTTCTACATAAATCCAATCTCGTCGTGTCGTGTTGTATTTGCGCTGTGTTTACCTCCTGTAGAGCACAGTTTGCTCTAATGCCGTGCAAGAGTGAAATTACCGCGTTCCTATCTAGTGTGAGCGCCTAGCCAGCGTTCCCACTTCATTTGCTAGTGCCAGACTTCGCTAGGATAGAGTGTGGCGGCTTAGGTTGGCTGCTAGTGATGCGTCGTATTTAATCCATTTAAACCAGCTGTCTCCATTTGAGAACCTTTTTGTTTGAGTACCTTAAATTTCTTAATTTTATTGTCAACGACATATTTTGTCACGAAAGGAACTCAAGTTTGCCTACAACTGACGTAGAGATGAATGACAAAAACCAAGTATAAAGTGCTTTTATTCGGAGGCTTTTTTTCTAAATTTCGCCAGACTGGTGACTCGCCAAAGGTAAGATGATAGATAGAGAACACTTTATTGCACAACCAGTTGAAAGAAGCGGACCAACTAAAAATGTTGCTTCATAAATCATATAGTTTCTCTATTGCTTCCCTTACTTACAGTATTCAGATATCAAAAATGCTATCGCGTCAAATATCCCCTGCGTTTTGACAATGGGATGCGATCACGAACATCCTTGTCCCCGACAAAATGCAACAGAACATGTTGCATAAAAAAATCTATGTTTTCTGCAATATAAAACATCGGGGAACTCGCGTAAAACTTATATTGGAGGGGCATTTTCTTATGCCATAGAAAACATACAAAAATAATGATAATACCATAAAATATCTGTTTTCGGGATCTTGAAGTTAGAGGAAGGGTGGTGCACAGGCAGGGAGACGGGATGTAAATAAAAGGTCTCTGTTATAGTACCAGTAGAGTCTCTCGTAGAGTCTGAGCCGTTTATTAGAGATGCATGTGTCTTTCTATAATTCGGTTAGTTGCTATGCGGTTCAGTTCGACATTTACTTATGCTACCATAATACAATCTTACGAGTCTTAAAACAATAAAAAATCGAGTTACTCTAATAACAAAAAAAAATGTACATAAGTATTAGTTTTTTCATTGATTTTCGGGACGCTCGCTAATAAGGATGTAGACTCATAAAACATTATTTTACGAGATAACTCAATAACTTATCAGTCGTTACCTACACCGTGTGACGTCATAGCTTGAGCCCGCTTTGATTTCATTCATTTATTATACCAAAAGAACTTACAGTTTCCCAAAAATCTCTTACTGTTACTATAACTGTAACGTAGGTGCACTGTACTAATTTGTATTAATTCGTTTCAAAAGTATAAGTAGCACAGAAAAAAATTCACCAGAGAAACAATTTCATCCAATGTCAATATCTTGGCGTTTTTTCTTGAATTGTATTGTTTATTGGAAAACCAACAGCTTATACGAGAAACACATTTACAAAATTGAGACGATTAAAGTCAAAGCCAATAACAGGTTTTCACTGATAATCAAAACTATAAATATTCATACAATATATTAATTTATAACTGCATTTTTTCATTTTTTATTGAACCATGTTTGAAAGTATTCATTCACGTTTGAAACGAAGGTCGAATTAGACATACACTTATTCACAAAAGTACAAGAAGTCAGTGAGTATTAATAATTTGTAATTGTGGCACTATATTTACCTAATACTTACCTTTAAAATGAAGTATCATTTGTAACTATTGTCAATATTTAGGACAACGCCAAGAACGCCCATTGCTTAGGGCGCCACGCCTCGAAGGGCCCCATAAGCAGGGCCGATTTTTTCTCATATTGATTTTCTGTACCGTCTTTGTGCAAAAATGACGTAGGTATCTAAGCAGCGTACTCTCACAGAAAATAATGCAGGTATATCAGATACTTCAAAGTTTGATTAAAGGCTTCGATTTTTTAAGAGATTGGTTATCAGTCGTTTAATCTTCGCATTATTATACGCAGGTAATAAAACGTTTTTCTAAACTATCCCTCAAAAAACCGCGCTGCCAAATTGCTAATTTCATTTTTCTCTTTTTTCCTACCCACAATTTTTGTTCGTAACAAGTTTTTTACGCCATTATTAGGTCGAGGCAGGTTCGCTTAAATTCACACACGCTTAGGGCCCTCGCCCACGGCGACTTTTGGTAGCGATGCTGTAGCGATGCTGTCGCGCGTTCGCATCGATACAGTCGCGATGCGGGCGCTAGTTGTGTGCCCTCGCCCACCGTAAACACTATTCAGTCGCGATGCAAACGCGATACCGTCGCGCTTCCATCGCGATGCAAATGCGATTCAGTAACGGAACCAAAATGCCTGCGATCGCTACAGTTGCAAGATGGACTCCGATGGACCGATGGACAACAGCAGTCTCGATCTCTCTGTGTTGCACTGCTCATGCGCCACCCTTCCTCCGTTCTCCTCCCGATGTCTTCCGATACGCTTGCGCGTTTGCATCGATGCAGTCGCGATGCTGTAAGTAAGTAAGTAATTTATTGGCTATAAGTTACAGAGACATATCACATTTTAAAAGTTACATATTAAGTTACACACTAACGTAAGTCCCTGACTCCTAAACTAGGGCAACCTGTATCTTAGGAGTCAGTTCCTTCCTTTTTGGATTTAGCACTTTTTGTTTTACGTCGTTATACTTTATCTCTCTGCTAAAGAAAATCGAATGAAGAATTTAAAAAAGAAACAAAATAAAGGGATAAAAATAATAAGTTAACTGCCTGCAGAAAGTTTGTGTGTGTGCGTGTGTGTGTGTGTGTGTGTGTGTGTGTGTGTGTGTGTGTGTGTGTGTGTGTGTGTGTGTGTGTCTGTGTGTATGCGTTGCAAATGCGACTAAAGCGCGTTCGTAGCGATGCTGTCGCGGCCTTAGGCCCGACGCACCTACATCTAATTTCATTCATCTTTTCCCTGAGCGTAAACAAATATTATTTCGCAATACTGTGTAAAAATAATAATGCAGCCTTTATGCGTCCCACTGTAGGGCACATACCTTCTCTCAAAGACAGAGTATGTGGGCTTAATCACTACGCGTGCCCACCGAGGCGTGGCAATTTCGAGCGCCGAGCTATGTGAACACCTCAGATACTCAGGTTTTCTCAGGATCTTTTCCTTCACCGTTAGCGACGTAACTTACAAAGTAACTTCAAAGTACATGTACATGCCGGGATTTGAACCTCCCGACCTACATAGTACATCAGCATAGTACATTGACATTCAGCAAACAGAATGTAAGTTCTTTACTTTGAAATAAATTATTGATTTTTGATTCACGAATGAGAAGACGGCGTTCTACCGGTTTGCCACCACAGCGTATGTACACCTACTATGTATTTCGAAATTATATCTAAGTACATGGACATACACACGTAGTATGTAGTGATAGCGTAGTATGATAGATGGCAGTCGTTAAGCCAAGTCAGAGGCCTTAGGGCGGCTTGACAACTTCTGACAGTAGACGAGCTACTAGTCTACAAGCCTCCACCAATCCGGACTTGGCCCCCGTGGTGGAGTATGGCCTATACCTTCCTCAGGGAAGAGACCCGTGCCCCTCGGTGGGGACATAATGGGTTGATGATGATGATGATGTAGTGTGCACGTGTTTTAACACCTCCAACCCGACTCCCTAAGGTTTGCTGGAAGAAATATCTCACAGAGTAAGCTCGCCTTTGTACTGTGTTTTCAAGAGCAGTAAAGTTGATGTTGATGAGCAAACAACTTGATAGGTAGCTGGATCATCATCATCAGCCATTTGGCGCCCACTGCAGGAATAAGGCCTCCCTCATGGTTTTTCTGACCATGAAAGGTTTTGCCATAATCGCCACGCTCGGCAGGCGGGTTGCCGACCGCAGTATGCCGTTGGAATCTCAGGAAGACGCTGCTGCCCGTCTACTGGTAATGTATTTCCTTAGTCGCCTTCTACGACATCCACGGAATGAAATGGAGTGACGCTATTCTTAATCTGGCGCCACACGGGTAACTAGATGCCTTCCATGTATTAACTATTTCTATCAATAGTTTGTTAAATATAGGGAAAAGCTGTAATTTAGATATAGGGAAAATCTGAATGAAATGTATATCTTATATCTATGTAAACTTTCATGCCCTACTTCACCTGGTGAAATTTGCAAAATCACTGAAAGATTTGTTTGTTATTGATGGACTTTCACACTAAAACTTACGACATTTCATCGCCACTATCCCCAGAGGTGGAATTTCCAAAAATGCTAGAACTCGTTTTAATTCTGATCAAAAATCAGTTTCATGCTTCTAGTTTTATGATTGACGGACTTCCATACAAATTTCAATTTGTTTTTTCACCCCCTTAGGGGTAAAATTTTGAATCCTTCCTTAGTAGGTAGCTGTTTTCGTTACGAAGGAATCCTACTGGCCAAAATTCATGTGTCTAGCTTTGATAGTATCCGCTCGGCGATGATTAGTTAGTCAGTCAGTCAGAACATGTTATTTTATGTCGAAGATATGAAAATGCGAATTTGTGAGGTTGAATTTCTACCCTTGTAGACGTGAGAATTAACTGTGAATTGGTGGAATAGTTTTACAACAGCGTTGTTCAATAGTTATTAAACGGTCCTTCCGGCAACCCTTGTTTCCCTGCTCTATTGTCCAAATTTTTTTAAAACTTATATTTAAGAAATGTTATCTGCTAAGCTTAAATTCATCTTATTAATTCACACGTCCCGCTTAATTTTATTGTCTTTTATTGTACCTAATTGAAACAATTGTAGTTTTATGGAACTTTTATTTGGTGCAGAGTATACATACAAGGCTTTCCCGCAAAGGGCACAAAATGAAAATAACCTACATCACAATGAAAATGTAATCACAATGGGTTGAAAATGCTTTTTTACGAATTCAGGTGTTGCTTTGGAAGGTAAATAATGGGAACGTGTTTCAGAGTATTTTTTTATATACAGTTTTTTTTTAAACCCTCCCCTGGTTTTACAGTCAAACAAACTATACTTTGTTACAATGTGTACGAATTCTTTCCTTCACAGTGATGTGAAGGAAAAAAATTCGTGAAGAAAGGTTTTACCATACTTTTCACGCCATTGACGTGACGACTATTCACTGACCTTCGCAAACGCACCGCTCGCCGGGCGGCCGACCCGGCTTGAGAATGGCTAACTAATCTTTGTAGAGTGCTCACGCGCCGCGTCTCTGAAGCAGGCCATACACGATCGCTCCACTCCACAAAATTTCACGCCAAAACTCCAAAATAAGTGAAAAACTTATTGTGTGTGCGGAATCTTAGATCGATTGAGTGGACCGATAAAAATTTTGGATCTCCATCTCCCCAACCTTCCAATCCATCAAGCTATCAGTCCCAATTCACGCCGCACGCGCTCGTGTGTGGTAGATCTAAATCCTCACGCTTCGCTCGAAAACTTATATCGCGCTGTGAAATCAGCGAACAGGCTGGATAGTTCTGGACTAGGCTAAACAACTCATCCTAGTGAAGCGTCTCATCAGCTCATATCAAGCGTCTCAACGATGGCTCATCCTAACAAGAAAGCCAGCCCCGTACCGGCCCGACTCGGTCAGTTCCGCCGCTCCTCTTAGATTTAAAATTTCTTAGATCTTAGGAGATTTCCTATACTATCACCCCTTCCCCCATATTCTCACGTCGAGTGCACAGAGAATGTCGAGTGTGTGCCTCACAACCTCACGCATACCTTATCGCAGCTCAGTTTTTTAGGGTTCCCTACGGGTAAGAGACCCTATTACTAAGACTCCGCTGTCCGTCCGTCCGTCTGTCACCAGGCTGTATCTCATGAACCGTCATAGTTAGACAATTGCCGCTATAGCAACAAATACTAAAAACAGAATAAAATAAATAAATAAGGGGGGCTCTCATACAACAAACGTTTTTGCCGTTTTTTGCTCAATATTAATAACGGCAACAGAGGTTTGAAATATTGAAATGTTGTATAGATAATACTTCAGAAACCTTCGTTCAGAAACTTGGCTGGTTTTTGAAATAACCTTCCCCTGCTTTCAAACTTAGATAGCCACTTAGATAAAGATAAGATAAAAAAGTATTTATTGAATCATCATAAAGCTCACTGCAAGGAAAGCATCGTGATGAAAGTATTTCTACTCAGGTATTACCAAACCTTATCGTAGCTTGAACATAAGTACAGAATCCCACACAAAATTACTCTAACATAGGAAGTGCGACTGGTAACTAAGATTTCTTTGAAAAATATCTGAAAAGGAAAAAAACAATATGTATAAACAAATATGTCTTCAAAGAGCCAGCTAACGTTTTATGTGACGTATTACTTGAATAAAACATGTTCCAACATCAAACGCGGCGGCAAAAAGCGGCCACCCTGTAGTCTCGTAAATGGTTTCTCGCTCTGAGAAAATTCACGCATGTGCCAGAGTGGTAGGTAGAAACCACGGACTGCCACTTGCTACGATTATGACCAACCTCCTTCGTTTCATCAACATTTATTAGTTGCTCTACGCATGGTTGCCGGTTTCAGGTACTTTTGATCTTACCCTTCGCTAATACATACCCTATTTGGTCACCGCATGTCCGCCTAGCGGTATCTGCGGTCGTAGTGAAGCGATAGAATGCCTCTTATTCGGCTTCTCATACGGGAGGTCGTGGATTTGAATCCCGGCATGTACCAATGACTTTGTTTTTTAAGTGACGTATATTTGTGAAGTTATAGTAGCAATACCACTCGCTGATCGTGAAGGAAAACATCGTGAGGAAACCCGAGCACCTCGCTCACGTACCTCAGCGCTTGAAATTGCCAATGCGTGGTGGGCATGCGAGGTGATTAAGCCCATACTCTCTCGCTAAGACGTATATAGGCTGCATTGTTTATGCCCGCCTAGAGCGTCCCTCACCGGCCCTTCCACCCACATTAGCTCGATGTAATTTTATTATACCAAGTCATGTATGTCCGTATGTCCAAGTCAAACCAAAATTCCTTTCTCGTTTTCGTTCACTATAGTCTCTTTCAGTCCACAACGTTTTCTAATCTCACTGACACCGGTTTCTAATCTCACACTTAACAAAGGTCTGAAGTAACGAACATTTATAAAATATATGTTATACCATCACTTTTAAATCATGAATAAAAACTTATTTTGATCCCAAACTTGGACATCATATGCTATGTTAACCAGGAACTAACATCACAAACATGGATTTACATCTGGACTGAGGCCATTTCTACAAATAAAAAAAATTCGGTGGCCTCCAGCAGGAAACGAACCCAGGACCTCTATTTTGGTAAATCAAGCATCCCTAAATCAATTACCGCTAGTTACCGCTAAGCCAACGCGGCATAGCGGCATCGGACCGAAAGATTAAAACACACTTTGTATTTTAATCTAATCTGATTGTGTAATAGCTTTAGCCTTTGCATCTACATAATGAGATGATTTATACAGCGTCCAGTGGCACCATCACTACTAGATGGGTAAAGGGACCACTCGGTTGCTGCAGTGCCTGGGACATTTTTTTTTTGACAGTTGAGTCGGCCTAGCCCACAAGAAAGACAAGTCAATACGTGCGGAGCCAACCAAACCGCGGGTTTCCGCACGATGTTTGTTTGTTGTGTAATAAACGTATTATGATAATAAAATACAGGGTTACCTATAAAATGCGCAGTTCCTGACACTAGTTAAATATGGTTGTTAGAGGTAAAACTCAAACTTTTATTGACTTTTTCCCGGAATTGCGCATTTTGGAGATACAGATACATAAAGGGAGTATGAAGTGGTCGGGAAAATGTACATAAACCTTTGCGAAGACTTACTGCAGTCAACTCCATCCAAAGGTTGTCTGGAAGAGATTGCTCTAAGCGATAAGACCGCCACTTGTATACCACTACTTGGATATAAGAAACCATTTGTAATTCTTTCTCATGCTTGTGCAATAATGTGTTCTCTATTTATCTATCGCATGTTGGATCTGATTAAGCTGTCAGGATGGTATAGGTGCTGGGCAAGCGTACTCCATCCAAAAAACAATGTCTCAGGTCCTGACGGTGCCACTGGGCGCTGAATAAATCATCTCATTGCGTACGTAGATGCGAAGGCCAAAGTTTATCTACTTGGAATGTTACACTGAAATAAAATTCCCTTTGAGCGTCCAATTTCAACGTGCACTTATGTTTGCATGAGGGGACAACACCTCACAGTGTACGAGCCTGAGATTATTTGCAAAAATAAATAGTAAACGCGGGTTTTAGACGGGAAGTTTCAAACCACTTAATTATTGACGTAGTGTTCTGCAACGTGAACTAACAGTTTCACCAAAATTCCTCGCAAACAGTGAGTAAATACCCATCTTTATTGTGCCAATAAACAAAGAAGTATCATCAACCGTCACTGTTAGAGCGAGAGCCAAACAGATAAACGTCACCTTACGTCACTTTTTATACACTATCGGACAGCTGTCAGCAAAGTGTCACTGTGAAGGACCAATCAAATCCTCTTACGCTCCGGTATACGCAATACTCGTAAAGCGTTGAAACTGCAAAACGTTAAGCACTTACTAAAATCGTGAGCATGAAAGTTTTCGGGCCCTATTTACAATGTGCCGCCTGCTGTCAAGATATTCACGAAACAGTGTATTATAGATGCACAAACTGCCAGAATCGTTTGCACAAGCTATGTGTAGGCATTTACGAGGCAAATGCGGCTGCTGCGAGAAACTCTTCTGACCTCACTTGCCTTTGCCCAGAGTGCAAATGCAAGATACCAAAAGGAGATAACTCGAATACGCCCATACGTCAAGGAGTCACTTTCAGAGATGAATTCGTAAATGTAACCCACAGAAGAGACCGTACATTCAACTTGAATGACTCCACAGATCAAGGAGAAAACTTTGACATGACTATTCTGATGGTAGAAATCCGCCAGCTCAGGCAGGCGGTGACCGACCTCACATCACAGAACGCTGAAATTTCCCTCCTAAGAAGAGAGGTAAGTGAGCTTAAAGCTCAGCTCGCCTCATTTCATGTTGACGGTCAGAAAATCGCAGAACCGGAGAGTACCTCAAGAGCTCGCGTTGTAGAGATGGTAGAATTAAAGGCTACTATATCACAACTGCGACAAGAGAACCTTAAAAACGAAATTGAGATAGTAGGTGTTCCTGAGCGAGAGGGTGAAAGTCTCGGCCACCTTACCTTGCTGACAGCAAAGAAAATAGGCGTTGAGCTGACTGAATACGACATCGATGGTGTTTACAGAGCCGGAACGCGTCGTTCAGCATCATTAAAATCCGATTCAGAGAACACTCAATCTCGCTCCTTAGTAGTGAGACTGGTGCGCCAGGCAAAACGAGACCAACTCTTCAAGGCTGCTAAAGTGAGATCCGATTTAACAACAGAGGGCATAGTTGCCGGGACTCCACGAAGAATGTTCATTAACGAACGGCTAACAAAAGAAAACCGAAACCTTTTTCGGGAAGCCAGACTCCGCATCAGGCAGCACAATTTTCGTTTCTGCTGGACTCGCCAGGGCTGCGTGTTTGTTCGTAAAGCAGAGAAGAGACCAGCTATCCCAATCAGATCAGAAGAAGAACTGGAGTTGCGTGTGGGCCCATCTCGTACTGAGAATGTTCTATAAACATAGTGTAATGTCTAAGACAAGTCGAGCAACATTTATTTACAAACCATGGATCACTCCTGGTTTAATGAGGTGTATGAAGCACAGAGACAGGCTCCACCTGAAATGCCGTAAATACCCAAAAGATCCTACTGCTCACCTCGTCTATAACAGATATAAAAATTTCTGCAATGACCTACTACACAGAATTAAATTCGAGTATGAAAACAATTTGCTTGCTACTAGTAAAGACAATCCTAAACAACTATGGAATGCCATCAAACAGATATGTGAAATTTCTCCAACACGTAACACTGCCACAGATCTGCTTAATTGTAAAACAACTCCAAAAGACTCTCTTGATTATTGTAATAGCTACTTTACAAACGTAGGGGCTACACTTACAAACTCTATCTTGAATAGAACTGGAAAATCTGAAACCGAACTAGTATTCCTTGCAAAAAGTACAACTACCCCAAACTCTTCCTTTTTCTTACAACCGACTGATCAATATGAAATCACAAAATACATAATGAATCTGAGAAACCAAAGTGCTCCCGGTCTTGATAGAATACGAAGCACACTGCTGAAAAGCTTATCGAAGCAATTAGTGATCCCTCTTACACACATCTGTAACTTAAGTATTTCCACTGGGATCTTTCCAGACATATGGAAGACGGCAGCCGTTACGCCAGTACACAAGGCCGGTAACAAAAGGGTACCTTCCAACTATAGGCCCATCTCATTATTATCTATTGTATCCAAAATCCTAGAGAAAGTGGTGAACAAGCGGCTTGTCAAATACCTAGAAGATAATAACCTACTGTCACCTACTCAGTTTGGCTTCCGCCAAGGCCGCTCAACCGAACATGCTGTCTCGCTTCTCCTAGACACTGTAACGACTAAGTTGGATCAAGGGAATTGCTGCTTGGGTGTTTTCCTGGACTTGGCTAAGGCCTTTGATTCTGTCTCAATACCAATACTTTTGCAAAAACTGGAGAACATGGGTATTAGAGGCCATGCTCTCCAATGGTTTAAAAGCTATCTCTCAAATAGACAACAGCTTGTAAAGATATCTGAATCTCTAAGCACCCCAATGCCGATAAATTACGGAATTCCCCAGGGCAGCTTACTGGGACCAACGCTTTTTTTAATGTATATTAATGACATGGCCGCCGTTCTGCCCCCTTCAATGAATTCAAGCTTAATTTCCTATGCGGATGACACCGCTCTCATCTTTTCCGGCTCGAATTGGGAATCCACTTATTCGAAAGCAGAAACTGACCTTGCGAGAGTGGGGAGTTGGTTATCGAACAACCTTTTAACGTTAAACGTGTCCAAAACAAAATACATGGGTTTTCATAAATCTACTCCTTCAATGCCAAATCCCAATATGATTCTCCGTCTCCACATATGCGATAAACCAAAGGGAGGCTGCTCGTGTGAGAAAATAGAACGCGTAAGTGACATTAAATATTTGGGTATCACCCTCGATGACAAGCTCACTTTCGAGAAGCATTGCGGTATCCTCGCAAAAAGGGTGAGGAAGCTCATCCATATCATGAGACTCCTTCGTAACGCCGCTGACAAAAAAACCTTGAGAATTGTATATATGGCTCTATGTCAGTCTGTGTTGGGTTACTGCATTGCGTGCTGGGGCGGGGCGGCTAAAACACACATAATTCCCCTGGAAAGAGCTCAGCGATCAGTCCTAAAAACTATGCTAAGAAGGACGCGTACATATCCTACCACTGCACTTTTAACCGAATGCAAAGTGCTATCAGTTCGCCAACTTTTCATTTTTAGAGTGGGCTTAAACAAGCACCGTGAGATTATCAATGCTCCAGAGTACAAGGGACTCCTGTCTCGTAGAGTGTTTAGGACGCCTGTCCCAATCACAAAAACCAAATTTGCACAGAGATTTCAGAGTTTTCTAAGTCCTTACCTCTACAACAAAGCTGTTAAGCAATGTAATTTAAAGCAAGCCTCAGTAGCTGAGGCTAAGAAGCTTATACAAGAATGGTTGTCTCAACTAAACTATGACCAAACTGAGGCTCTACTTAACGTCTAAAACTTGACTCCATCTATTATCCATATATACAGTACAGTATTTTTAGTATGTATGTGTGTGTGTGTGTGTATGTATGTATATGTATATATATGTATATGTATATGTATATGTATATGTATATGTGTATAATATGTATATGTATATTTGTATATGTGTGTGTGTGTATGTATGTGTATATATCATTATATATCCAACGAATTCCTTGTTTGATTTAATTCAATTCAATTTGATTTGATTCAATTCGATTTAATTTATTTGATTTAGTTTAATTTAATTTTATATGATCTAACTTTCCATTGCATTTCTTAAGAAAAAAAAAAAATAAGAATAATAATGTACACTAACAATAAATCACGCAATATCAGCACTGCACGTCTAAATGACAATACTATTTTGTGTAAAATGTCGTCGCCCACGATACAGGCTCAGCCTAGTGTGGGGACACGGCCACCACTACCTAATGTTATCTAAATATTATTGTTAATTATGTTTTAAATGGAAACTAAGATTAATAATAATTAATCCACATGCATGTAACATAATTCATTTGGTAATAAATAATTTTTTACTTTTTTTTACTATAATTACTAGGGACATACATTTCAGGCAGCCAACGTGCTGCCTACTTACGCCCGAGATGTTTGGGAGTGGGGCAAGTTAAGTGGTAGAGTGTTGGTAGCCTAGTGGGTAGAACATCGGACTCGGAAGCGAGAGACCCAGGTTCGATCCCAAGTGCGGGCATGTAGCTATGACTTGGTTTTCTGAGTTATGTACATTGTGAAGTTATAGTAGCAATACCACACGCTAACTGTGAAGGAAAACATCGTGAGGAAACCTGAGTGTCTGAGCTATTCACATACCTAAGCGCTCGAAACCGCCAATCCGCGGTGGGCACGCGTGGTGATTAAGCCCATGCTATCTCTCTGAGAGAAAGCCTGTGCCCTACAGTGGGACGCATGTAGGCCGATTATGCTACTCGTATTATGCAAGTTAAGTGGTAAATTATGTCGTACGTCACGTTACATAAACTCTCGCCTGTGTTCAGGTGCAGTAGGCAGCGCCCAGGGTTACCCACAGGCATGATCCTGAGACACCTCTTTTGCTTCGTCAACTTTCATTGGTCTTTGCGTGCCCGCTGGTTTCGGGTACTTTTTATCTTTCCATGCTTCTTCTTAGGGACCATCCATAAAGTACGTCACACGTAAGGGGGGGGGGGGGGGGGGAATGTGACATCGTGTGACTAGGGGTGGGAGGGGTCTTAAGTTTCGTGTCGTCACATTTCAAAAATATTAATTAATAATATATTGCTTTGTTATTTTTTGACGAAGTAGGATATAAAAAAATAAATGATATGGAAGTAAAACTAACTTCGGAACTGCTGTTTTTATTTAATAATTTCTGCGCCTCGTGGCGCAGCGGTAATGCATCTGCATACCATGCGAGAGGTCCCGGGTTCGAATCCTGGCTGGGGACAAAAAAACCCCAGGTCTTGGATGTTTACATGTTTGTGATATCGTTGTTTCTGGTTCCCACGACACAGGGTATCCTAGTGTGGGGCCAGAAGCAATGTATGTGCCTGTATGTAAATGTTTCTATGTCTAGATGTAAGATATGTGACGTCACACTAGGGGAGGGGGGGGTCTCACAAATGTGACCAACTGTGACAAGGACGGGGGAGGGGTAAAGAAATCACGACATTAGTGTGACGTACTTTATGGATGACCCTTTAACATACATAGATAAACTCACGCCTGCATCCCAGAGGGGTAGGCAGAGACAAGTTACTGCCACATGCCACGATCCTGACAGATCGCTTTCGCTTCCTCAACATTCATTAGTCGTTGCATGCACGCACGCCAGTTTCAGGAACTTAACATGCTACCAAATCAGATCAGGGGTTTGATTCTCTATGGAATCCGTAACGTCCTACATGGTTTCTACAAATGGCCTCCGTCTGGGTGTTTCTCCATTTTGTGAAGTCCTTGCCTGGTAACTTAGTTATCCCAGTTTGAGACCATGACAAGTGATTTTATTGAGTGGAAGTTATTATTTTTGCGCCTAACCTTAAGCAAAATAGGCTAACTGGATATTCCGGCGAAATAAATTTAAAAGTAGGAGGCACCCTTCACAGTGAGTGGCTGTGATTTATACCACGGAACGGCCACGTGCAGCTGATGCGGGAACAGTGCCAACACTCTTGACGGACGACAGGATGCTAGAACAATATATCGCGGACGAGATGTGATTTCCAATTGTGATTCGGTGTGTAGTTAGGAACGGAGCGTCTCGGTGGCATTGTTGATGATTTCTAGCTCTTATTCTCTTTCTTGTTCCTCTTTACTAGTGGAAGTTGGCCGTCAGCTCACCAAATCTTCTTCATTTCTTTCCAAGTAAGACGGGTCTTCTACGCTGGCTACATTTTCTGATGCTCCATCCATTTGTTGATGTTTCAGAGTTACAACTTCCTTCTTCTCCCAACACACCTCTTCCCTCATAGCCTATATACGTCCCACTGTAGGGCACAGGCCTTCTCTCAGGGAGATAGTATAGGCTTAATCACCACGCGTGCCCACCGCCGATTGGCGATTTCAAGAGCTGAGGTACGTGAATAGCTCAGGCACTCAGGTTTACGCACGACGTTTTCCTTCACCGTTAACCAGTGGTATTGCTACTATAATTTCAAAAATGTACATGACTTAGGAAACAAAGTCATAGGTACATGCCCGCACTGGGAACCGTACTGGGGTCTCTCGCTCCTGAGTCCAATGTTCTACCCACTAGGCTAGCACCGCTCTTTCCTTTAATCTTGCTCATCATAATAGCTTGAAGAAGTCGTCACCTATCGTATCGCAGCATATGCCCAAGATAACTAATAAGATAATAACTAGGGTTCTTAGTAAATATACTTTTATCTTCTTTTCGGTCCATTCCCTATATTGATAAGTGTCTTATTTTAATATCATCAACGATATTATAAATAAGTATTAATAAAGGCAGTAGTGGAGAGCTAAAGGGGAGGCATATGTCCAGCAGTGGGACATAATCGGGTCTATAAAAAAAAAGTAACGCGTGCCGCGTAGTATCAATTTCATTCTCAAACCTGTCATATTTCGACGAAAAACGAATTTACGAACGAGAGGGGCACAATCCAAGTTGTCCACGAAAATAGAGCTAGCCGGCACTAAAACCGTTGAGAACAGTTTACGGCGAGCGCGCGCCGGCATCGACCGCCCAATATTCCCGAAAATTCCAACCAACTTCATTTCGAATTTCGAATTTGAATATAGAACGCCCGACAATTACACAACGGTTTTTGACTGGCCAACTGTTCGGGAGCGTGTTCAGAATTTGTAATTTGCGTGGACTGTATTCTCTCCCATATTACATGAGTGGAATTGGTGCAATTTTGTGAATAGATTTAGTTCATAGTTTTGTGAAATTGAGTTCTGTTGGTAGTGAAGCTCTGTTATAATAGTGTCAATATTGATTGTACGAGTGCTCTTTAACTTTGGGAACTATCGGATTGTTTGTATTGGTAAGTGGACTGAAAATACTGGATATAGATATCCACTTCATTCCAATTCTCATCTTGTTTGCAGAACTCTATCTAAAATCAATTGAGGCGCTTTTTACAAGAACAACCTTTGTCCCCAGAGTAAATTTGGTGCCTTTTGGCTTGGTGGTTTTTGTAAAATTTCCTAAACTTTTCGATGGAATAAGTGTGGACATAGGATGGTTTTGTAAAAACTGATTAGTGAGCCTAAAGCAGCTTCTTGAACAGTGTTGCCAGAAACAGAAAACAGAAATTCGTTAAAATTGGACATTAGCTGTTCTTGTAAAAAGCGCCTCAATTATCGTTTAATCGTTCGTGATAATTACTTTTCGCGGGTATCTGTTCTAGCATCTTTGGAAAGTTTTATTCCATCGATTTGAGTGGGTAGCACGCAATTTATGTGAAATTTTTAACCCTTAAAAAGTATACCTATATTTTATTTCGTTCAACTTTGTTCTATAGTAATTTGTTAACATTCTAATAGTTAAAATACGTGATAAAGTTGTTTGAAATAGTTTAAATACGGAAAAAAATTGTTTGCTTGTCCTAGGTCATTCATTCATTTCAAAAATTCAAGAAATGTCAACCCTTATGTAGTATTTATCACTTTGATAGAATAAAAAAAAAACTGTTTAGACCCAGACCAAAACTGAGTAACACGAACATAAAATGCAAATGTCATGAACAAAAGTCAATTTAAATGGCGACATACGAGTATGTGACATTTTATAAGTGATGCAAGTCGACCAAACACCCGGTTTCTCGTACAGCGAAGTCTCTACATATTAACGGCAGTCAGTTGTTTTTTTTTTATTTGCACTTTCGCCAACCGTTAACAGTAGATTAAACTTAGTTTGACCAAATTGGGTCCGGGATTTCCCCAGGATTTTAATCATGTCACTTCAATGCAGTGAAATAATCCTAGAATTTTTTTTTAAATTATTAATGCTCGTTTACATAAACTAACTCCAACAAAACTTTTTGGCCAAAAGTAATCTATATTGATCAGACAAAATTAAAAATTCAAAAATAAAAACATCCGGTGTCAACTTAATAAAAAAAAAATTGTCTGTTTTGGATTTTCATAGTTGCCCATAAAAGGGACGAACAATTGTAGCTTTTATTGTACTGTATTGTATTGTATTGTATTGTATCATGCTAACTTATGTTCTCCACTCTTCCCGCTTTCGAAACGTGCATTTCTAATGGAATCATCTCTTTGTTCCAGATACACAGTCAACCAAAATCACAGTGAACACAAAGTGCCGTGACCGCTTAATCGCATAAATTCGAGCTAAACAGTGACACATAAAAACAGCAAACTATAGAGCCATAAAAATTTCACTCGCGCCAATAAAGTCTCGTGAAAAAAACTATGTTACAACTTGGACTAGTGCTGGCGTAATAATCACCTACGCAGTGAATGAGCGTGTGGCGTGTCCCAAAAAATGCGTGTGATCGTAAAGTGGTGCAAGTGAGGTGCGTTAGCGTCGAGCGGAGCGTGTAGCGGAGCGGGCGAGCGCTATGGAGCCGACTCCGCTGCCCTTGGAGGTTGATGAGGAGGGCCGGGCGCTGACGCAGCATCAGGGATCTTCGACCGGGAGCGGATCCTCCACTGGTACGCCATATTATACGCATAAAAATGGTAAGTGATGACAAGTGCTCTTGACAAATTATTGAGAATGTAAGAACAAAAGTCTGGTTACTATATCGTAGTTAAAAAATGCATATTTATGGATACCTACAGATTTATTTATGCAATACATTATAATAGAATTATCGTGATAAATACCATGCTACCTTATAATTATCTCTATTATTAAACGAAACAGATAAGATTACATGCGAGAAAGCAACTCATCAAATAATATTATACTTATAAAGCTTTAGGTATTTGTTTTTTTTTCAAATACGAGTAATCTAATTCTGATTGTGTGGTAGTAGCGTAGCTGTAGAACGCCGGCTTCATATTCGGAAGGACGTGGGTACGAATCCGGGCATGTAGGAATGACTTTGTTTTATAAGTTACGAACATTTGTGACAACTTAGTAGCAATACGACTCTCTAACTGTGAAGGAAAACATCGTGAGGAAACTTGAGTGTCTGAGCTATTCACATACCTCAGCGCTTGAAATCGCCAACCCGCGGTGGGCACGCGTGGTGATTAAGCCCATACTCTCTCCCTGAGAAAAGGCCGGTGCTTTCGCCTTCTACGACACCCACATACCTCTCAGTACTTGAAATTGCCAATGGTGATTAAGCCCGTACTCTCTCTCTTTTAAAGAAATCCTGTGTCCTGCAGTGGGATTAATAATAGGGGTTAAAGTATGAAATTGCCGTTTTATTGCAATAGGTTCTTTGAATTTACATAGAATCTTCATGGTTTGAGGTTTTAGAATGAAACTTTTTTCAAATGGTTTCTATAATGTTCTTTTTTTAAAAAATGTGACACATTTGAATATCGACTTTCAATTGTTTTTGTTATTCAATTTAGACAAGAAAGATGAATACTGCGAAAATTCGAGTGATTTTTGAATACGAGTTCCGACGCGGAACTAACGCGGCAGAAACAGCCCGCAATATCAATGCTGCGTTTGGAGAGGGGTCTACTAATGAACGCACCGTGCGATTTTGGTTTAAACGCTTTCGTGATGGAAATTTCGACTTAAAGAACGAGCCACGAGGAAGACCGCCCACACAGGTGAATAACGATGAATTAAGAGAGATAGTGGAAGCCGACCCTAGTCAAACTACCCAGGAATTAGCGGCATGGTTTAACGTTACCTTACCCACAATATTGACTCACTTGCGTCAAATCAATAAAATAAAAAAATACGAAAAATGGGTGCCTCATAATCACTCGAATTTTCGCAGTATCCATCTTTCTTGTCTAAATTGAATAACAAAAACAATTGAAAGTCGATATTCAAATGTTTCACATTTTTTAAAAAAAGAACATCATAGAAACCATTTGAAAAAAGTTTCATTCGAAAACCTCAAACCATGAAGATTCTATGTCAATTCAAAGAACCTATTGCAATAAAACGGCAATTTCATACTTTAACCCCTAATACCTACTGTGGGTTACCTTAAAAAACATGTAACGACTAGCTTTATCATCATCATCATCATCATCATCATCCTATGCTTCTCCACTGCTGGACATAGGCCTCTCCTATTGCGCGCCACTGAGCACGGTCATCGGCTATTCTCATCCAGCTCTTGCCAGCCGCCCTGCGAAGATATTTATAGCTTTATAGCAAATCCATTTTTTGTGAATAAATTACTTCATTTCAGTGGCGCATTGATGGTCGATGCTTGTATGTCAGCTTCTTACATGGCTCCATGAGGTTCACAAGCGCTCCCAATCATCATCATCATTCGGCCACAAGAAGTCCACTGCTGGACATAGGCCTTCTCCATGGATTTCCAAAAAGACCGCCTGGAAGCGGCTTGCATCCAGCGTCTTAATGCCGCTTGAATGAGCTCATCTGTCCATCTTGTGGCTGGTCGTCCTACGCTCCTACGTCCTGCGCTTGCCGATATGTGGTCTCCATTCGAGAACTTTTCGGCCCCATCGGCCATCAGTTCTGCATGCTATGTGCCCCGCCCACTGCCACTTCAACTTACTAATCCTCTGGGCTATGTCGACATCTTTCGTCTACGGATCTCATCATTTCTGATTCGATCTCATAGAGAAATTCCAAGCATGGGCTATGCTTACTAATCCTCTGGGCTATGTCGACATCTTTCGTCTACGGATCTCATAATTTCTGATTCGATCTCATAGAGAAATTCCAAGCATAGCCCTTTCCATAGCTTCCAATGTAAACCATCAAATCTTCTCTCTCAGTTTTTCTGAATTTGCTTGGTCAAAAGGGTATAATTCGCACTTGCTGTAATTTAGTTCCAAGATTGATTTAAAGTTTTCCGAAAGTGTTACAAGATCTTTTTGAAACAAGTTGAATAATGAAATATTTTTTTGTCCAATGTCCATTGGAACTCATAAAAGAACAGCTTTTTTTAGAACACAACCTCTCATTAGGGTGATTCAAGAATTGCGCATCTTGGAAATAACCCTGCAGGTGTGTTCACGTATTTTCCTTACCCGGAGCATTTTACTGCTCGTAAAGTTCAAGAAGGAAACGAAAGTCGAAGGAAACTTTTTATCGGACTTCCCGTCGGGCGGTAGTCAAACGCGCTACATTTGGGGTCAGTATAATCATATTTATTTTCCCATTGGCTTCTTTTCGATGTCCACCAAAGATAAAAACTTTTCTTCGAATACAAACTTTTATTACTCTTTTATTTTTTACTTTCTCTAAGAAAAAGCCTCTGCCCTATATAGTGGGACGTGTGTGATCTCTATTGTAATTTTTTAACTCATTATCTCGTAATGCAAGCAGTTAATAATAATCATAATCTTTGTTGACACAAATCACACACAAAAACAAATTTTACATCTTGTTACAACATGGTTACAATCTATTAAGTTAATTCCGGATTCACTTACTTGCTTTTTGACATTGGAAATGTATTTTCGTTGGCTCCAGTGTAGGCTCCGATTTCACGAAAAAGCGCGATCCCCTTATATCTCGGAGAGTTGTTAAGAAATGAGTTTCTTAAAAGATGCGTGTTCACATGAAACTATAAGGTGCAAAAAAAATTATTCGACAAAGTCAAAAACGAAAAAAATAATGTCCGAATAGAGAAAAAAATATTTTCCGAATGTTTGCTTTTGGCGCTCGATATTAGGAAACGGAAAATTATATCAAAAATATTTGAGAAAAACTCTCCTGGACAATTTAGTCAGCTACAATTTGAGCCTAAAACAGAGACGATCGGGTTAAGGGTTTGCCCTGTAGCCTAACCCTTTTTGAAAAAAGTCAAGAACTCCGAGCGACATTTTTCACATGACATCAATTTATGACTCGATTCATTTCCAATGTGCTCGATAGTCGTGTGAGGCACGAATTCTGTGAATTTTGTCGGAAGAGCCGACGGTTTCGCTCTGATTCGCATGGTCAATGGTTACAGTCATTTACGATGCGTCTTTCTGATTCCTGTGCTAGGAAAAATCATGTTGCAGGTACCAGTGCCCTCCAAGTAATGTGTATGCAACTTGGTAACGAGTAAATAAAAATGTAGTAAACAAGGTTTGAGAATAACTAAAAATAATCCTACAGAACTTACACTGGAATTTCATAATGTTAAGCAAAAATTTTTTTAACTACACATACTTTTATTACAACATTTTATCCGTAACCGTAGATAAATAATTACACAGTTAGAGCGAAAATTCCGTCTAATTAATTAAGACAGTCTTAAAAAAATAACAAGGCATTTCATTGCCGCCTCGATTCCTCACACTGAAACACGTCAAGTATTTGAGGCGTCGATGTAAGAAAACATATTGTTATAAGCTGTCTTAATGCTGTAAATAATAATAACAACTTCCACACAAAACAATCACTTGTTCTGGTCTTAAACTAGGATAGCCTGTGCTACGGTAGCCAGGCAAGGACTGAGGCCATGTGTACAAATGTACGGCGGCCCCCAATGGGAATCGAACCCACACCTCTGGCATGATAATCAGACGTGATACCTCTAGAGTCTAGACCAACGTGGCAATACATATCATCCCGTTTGAGCAAAAACATCGTGAGCGACAAAAAAAGTCCAAATCAACATTTTGCGACGTTTTTTAGTTTCAAAGAATTTTGCACCTAACGCGCTCACCCCAGTGTTGAAGTTCCAATAACACGCCGAGACATTTTTTACTACGCATTATTTCGCATCGCATATTTACGCATCGAACGTAAAGTATACTATACGCTACGTTTACAGATCTACTGTGATGGTATATGGTAAAATTATTGTTTGGAAATAATTGTAGGTAGGTACTTATCCATTTACACGTTATCAAAACAAAAACAAGTCTTATTTGCTTTGAAATCAGATAAGTTTCACAAAAAATAGTACCTGTATTTCATTACGAGTGCGGAAAGGCTGTCATTGCAAAGAGTTCCGACAAATGTCTACCCGAGCCGAGGCGCAGCCGAAGGTGAGGGTTGACAGTCGGAACAAGTTGCAATGACGGTTCCGCACGTGTACTGAACAACTATTTTTAATACAGTTGCGAAAAAATTAAGCAATTTAATAAAGAAAATTTTTGGAAAATGTCGCCAACCGTATGTTGGAACACAGAGATTTTTTCACCTATTCTGGGTAGGCAAAGGGAACTATGCCCATACAGCCAAGTCTTCAGTATTTTTTTTTTATTGATATGAAATGAAAATGAAATTTAATGAGATGAAATGAAATGAAACCTAACCTAACTCATTGAATCAAATCATTAAATCTGATATTGAAACAAATTAGTAGCTTCTTCTTAGAAATATTTGCATGAATCATAAAAACTTCTGTCAATTTTTTTTATTGATATGAAATGAAAATGAAATTTAATGAGATGAAATGAAATGAAATGAAACCTAATCTAACTCATTGAATCAAATCATTAAATCTGATATTGAAACAAATTAGTAGCTTCTTCTTAGAAATATTTGCATGAATCATAAAAACATAATTAAGTAAATCATAATAGTAATCCTGAAAAACAACAAATGGTAAGAAAATTATATATAAACATTGTATGACAAAAAAGATATTTAAAAAAAAAACAGTCTCTGTAAATTTTTGTTTTTGTCGCTTACGATGTTTTTGCGGAAACGCGACGAATTACGATACATAAATGTGGGCTACTTTAGCTTAGCAACTACATGAAAAAACTGTATTTAAAGTAAAAAAGTAAAGTAAAAAATGATTTGTTACCAAATGAATTATGTTACATGCATGTGGATTAATAGTTATTAACCTTAAGATTAATAATTATTATTACTTTTAAGATTCCATCCCAACGGGACCCTGTTACTATGCCAACATCGTCAACGGCTTTATCTCTTGAACTCATATTCAGTGTAAACTTCAAGTGGCTACATGTATCTCGGAGGGGTCGGCACGAGTACATCGACAAACAAATGTCAAGATGGATATGTGAATTGTGAAGATTTTTAGATGGAGTAGGCTTGCCCAGAACCTACACCGCCCATACGTGCGGAGCCAACCAATCCGCGGGTTTCCTCACGATGTTTTCGTTCACGGTTAGCGTAAGCGCCACCTACTAAAGACATAATTACTCCCCAAACCTACTTCGGTATTTGGCCATGGCTCTTTGAAGTCACAAACAGCTAACAATCTCATCGTTGAGTGAAAAGGCTAACGGAATCAGCATAATCTTCAGAATCTCCATCGCTGGGCCGTTCCTATCACATCCGTGAATAAAGTTACGATTCCTATCACTACATCGCCAGCGCTGTACATGGTCGAGTTACGTTTGTTTGTCTTAAGTCTAACCCTTTGTCTGAAAAAATCTGACAATATTCTTCCCGCGAGGTAACAATACATTACGCCTAGCAAAATGTACCACAATATTTAAGCTAAAAACATCAAGAAATGTAAATTAGGCTATTTCAGGTATATAATGCGTCACATTTCGCAATAACGTAACGTAACTTTAAATGACAGGAGACGTAATAGTTTGATTAGAGAACGTTGGCGACTGAAATTGGAGTCTGCACATGAAGAAAAAGAAAAATCTGCAAATTGCAAATTGTTTTTGTCAGAGGAAGCTACGGTCAATTTTTTTTTTATAAAATCCGGACTCGCCCACCGAGGACCCGTACAAATTTGTAGGTATGATTCAGGAATCGAGTGTCGCAATTTTTACGAGCTTTTCCCAAATTTCAAAGATATTTTTTATGGTTTAATAATAAATGTACAGTTTTCAGCTTTTTTCCTGTATTTGTAGTAAACGACAATATTGCTTGCCAAATTTCATAGTTCTAGGTCAACGGAAAGTGCCCTATAAATTTTGATTCCTTTGAGCGTGTCGAAATATACGTTTCTTGCGGCACAAATGGCCGTAACTTTTTTTTCCGTTAACTTAGAAGTTTGATTTTTGTACAGCTTCAAGAGACTACAGACTTGAGTATATGGTTGCAATTTCAACTCGATACTACTTCGTGGGTCTTGATAGACAGACGGACGAACGGACGGACGGTCGGACGAACAACAAAGTGATCCTATAAGGGTTCTGTTTTTCCTATTGAGGTACGGAGCCCTAAAATATCATCCCGTTTAGCTTCTTAAAATAATAACATTAGCGTTTACTTCCATATCACCAATACTTGTGGTACTCAAAGTATGGCACCACCAAAATCTACGTCTTAACATATCACTAAAGGCACGGCTCTGCTCGCTAGACACACAAGCTACATGTGAACCTAGCATTGGCAGCAGATATATACTTACTCGTAAGTACATTTTATATTATGCTTTTCCCTTAATTTTTATTCACTATAACAAAGATATGCAGCCCCACACTGCGACTTGTTTGTGGATGGGATAAAAGATTTGATGATGTATAAATGTCAGATAATGTTAGAGAGATCGTTGTGAGAGGTTGTCTCTAGCTCTGTAACGATTTGGTGTCTACAGTAAAGTTACAAGAACTTTTTAAATAAATAAATAAACATGTTTCCCTAATGAACGTCAAAGTTGTCAGTTTTGAAATTTATCGATTATAAGTACAAGAAGCTAACAAAGAAACTACTCATTTTGTCCTTTTCAAAAAGGCTTAAACTTAATTATCAGAGTTTTCAACGTAAAAAATATTACTCATGATAAATGTGTTGAACACTAGACACAATCGTCCTCTATAAATATACACTAACGTTATTTTTCTAAGTTTAACAATAACTTAATGCAGATTGGATACTTTCATAATAAACAATTCAAATTTGTAATATGAAATTAAGATACAAAATCAAGGTAAAACAGGGCTGAACCCAACTTTGATGAATATTTACAAAGGTCGATGTTTCAGGTTATTATATTCAAATAAGACACTGCTCTCAATGTAATTTAGAGCGCGTCACCAGCGCCTTAAGGTTTTAACGCGACTAGCGCAAGGAACTCCGGTTTTCTGAAAAACGTTTGCTACGAAAGACATACTTATCTTGGGAGGATTTTAATTCGACCAATGCTTTGGAGCTCTTTTAAGTTAGGAGCTGTGAGAGAGGAGAGGCCAGGGTCAGTGGTTTTCTAAAGGAATATTGATACTTCTTTTATGGTAATTGCGTATCTTCGCATATTGATCAGGTATTGTAATATTGTTATCCGGACTTAAGTATATGAGATTTAGGTATTTGCGTTGGTCCGACTCTGTCTCTGAGAAAAGGCATAGACCCGGCAGTGAGACGCAGTTGACTTGTTCAATTAAAACAGTATAACATAATATTAACTCACGCCTGTATCCCGGAGGGGTAAGCAGAGTCCAGGGACTGCCACTTGCCACGATCCCAACAGACTGACCAATCTGACTGACTTTCACAAAGATAATTTCTTTCTTTTCTTTGATCTTTCTTTCTTTTTCTTTCCTGACTTTTTCACTTAATAATATAACTTTGTCACTTAAAGAAACGGACTGGACGACTATTCCTTTCTTTAAGTGACAGAGTTATTGGACAAATATTTGATTCTCGTTTTTACAATAAAACCGTCAATATTGTGTGAGACAGAAGCGAAATAGATAGCCTCGTTGGTCTAGCGGTATCACATCTGATTACCATGGCGGAAGTCGTGGGTTCGATTCCCACTGGTGGCCGCCGCACATTTGTACAAATGGCCTCAGTCTGGGTGTATTTCCGTGTTTGTATATTTCCTAGTACATATCCTAGTTTGGGACCAGGACAAGGGATTGTGTTATGTGGAAGTTACAATTAGTACCAATAATAGTTTACCTATAAATAACCGCCATTAGACCCGTTAAATGTACGAGTATACCTAAATAGTTATTGAGTCCCGTTCTTATAGTAACAGTGCCATGCAGGAGTTAGAAATAAATATTTTATATTACTAGCTGACCGGGCAAACATTTTTTGCCACATTAATTAGCCTACGACCTATTCTCAGACCTACCAAATATACACAAAAAAAATCATAAAAATCGGCGAAGCCGTTTAAGCGGAGTCGATAACAAACACTGTGACACGAGATTTTTATATATGTATTAGATACTGACAGTTACTTTATTTTATGAAATCTGATTGGATACTCAAGTATTTGTTGTGCCCAATAAATCGTAAGAAAAATTAAAATTGCTTAATTTTCTTCTTGCTTATATGTAAGTGCGAAAGTAACTGATTACTAACTAACATACAAGGACATTACGCTAGTACTAACCCTGATATCGTGGTAAGTGGCAAACTCTGGTACATGCCTACCCCTCTGGGATATAGGCGTGAGTTTATGCAATGCAATGTGTGGCCCTCATACACATTATTATTATACTAACAATCAGCGAGAGGCAAAGGGGAATTAATGTTGTCTTAATTACTGAACATTGAATTATTTTCGCGCACGGCTGCTTTTGCATAATATCAGTATGGCTTGGTTCAAATTCTATTCGGCCACTAAATATGTGAACTTGGCATAAAGATTTTATTTGGTTTTATTCGGTAACAAAAGAATATTGAATAAGGGAAAATGGTTTGTGAACCCCTGGTCTCTGCCTACTCCTCCGTTATACAGACGTGTTTTTATGTAATACTGTTTTTCCATATTAATTAGCCTACGACCTACCAAATATATATTTTTTTTTTTTTTATAAAAATCATTGAAGCCGTTTCGGAGGAGTTCGATAACAAACCACCACAAACAAACACCAGATTTTTGTATATTATATACGTAATGTTGCTGGAGAAGTTTCTTTGCCGCCTTTTCTACACAGCAGACCTGATAGTGAAGATGATTCTGTGTTCTTTGACTTTCATCAAACATGGCACACAGGTAGACTACCTATATCCTGAATGAGAACATAAAATATACAGGGTTACCTCAGAAATTCCTGAAACACTTCCATTTGACTATAGTCAAATATATCATTCACAACAACTTTGTATTTTTTTTTTTTGTTTATTTTATTCCGTCCGTGGTTTTCTGTTATTTTGAATATTTCTGATATTTCGATTGGTCTGTGATAAAATCGTAGAAGAAAATTGCTATAAAACACGAATTCTAATAGATAGATAGAGAACTCTTGAATTTGTGAGTTTCAGATATTGTGCATATTGAAGGTAACCTTGCGTACAGAATCCAGAATTTAGGTGCAAAAAGCACTTAATTTTTAATTATTATTTATGATTTTTAATTGATATAACGCGAAATGACAATATGTTATTTTGTCAACGTGTAGAATAATTTTGGATTATGTATAGGGATCTGATAACAAGTTCGGAAGAATCGCTCTTGACCTACACTCAAGTATGTTACGAGTACGTGGCAGGCAAAAGAGCCGGAAGGCACCGAATCCATACCGAACCGACTCCGGACTCTTCCTTTATGTGTCTTATTTGCAGCAGGGCATGCCGTTTCTTAGATGATCTTTTAGACTTTTTAGAGGCATTCGAATAAGTGCTACTTTTAGGCACTAATCATATCCGTGAAGGAAAACTATGCGAGAAAACCCGATTGCGGGAAAGTCGTATCCTGCAGTGGCGCGTGAAAAAGGTAAAATAGGAATTTTTTTTTTGCACATAACAAAATACGAGTATTGCATAAAAACTACAAGGATTTGAAAATGTACAAATCAATTTCTTTTTAATAAAAATAAAAACCAACTTCAAAACTCTACAGCACTAAAAACAGAGAAGTAATTTAAACAAATGTGATATTTAAATTCGATGTGGGTTAGGTTAGGAGCCGGTGGCAAGTTACAAGACCACCACAATATATTTCGGGCACCAACTCTAAAATATATTTCTACAATCTATATCAATTTCTACATTAAATTTAAAGATCATATTCGTTCAAATTATTCCTCTGCTTTTAGTGATGTAGAATTTTGAAGTCGGTTTTTATTTTTATCCAAGAAAAAATATTTCACGATTTTTTGTGAATATCACTACGATTCCGCCAAATTATGTTTTCTGAAAGCGAATGCACTATAAAAACACCCAAATCGCTTCAATTTGAAGAGTCCCCTCGATTTCTCCAGGATCCCATCATCAGATCTTGTCTAGGTGTCTATGGGACCACCTGTGAAGTCTACCCTTTTAAACAAAAAAAAAAAAAATTTCAAATCGGTTCACGCGTCTTTGAGTAATAGGGGAACATACGAAAAAAAAAGATACCGATCAATTGAGAACCTATTCCTTTTTTTGAAGTCGGTTAACATGTAACAAAATGCAATTTCTTCCAGACAACCCCATAGGTTTTATATTTTTAATTTTTATTTGTGGCTGTGTAGAAAATTGGAGATGTTTACACTATAATATGTGGTCGGATAGGACACAGATTATTGAATTATATTCGCTGGAGCGATATTACATAGTATTATAATTTCTAGCAACTATCAGTCGTGTGTGCGTCGACTGCGTGAACTGTGTCACATGGACTCAACGGGATTATGCAATCGGTTTGCATAATATGGACGATATTACGCAAACCTATTGGAAATTGTAACACTCGAATAATCTATCAATATCAAGCATTGCTTATAGAACGCACAAACATACATACATACATAAACTCACGCCTGTATCTCAGAGGGGTAGGCAGAGACGAGGGACTGCCACTTGGCACGATCCTGACAGATCACTTTCGCTTCCTCAATATTCATTAGTCGTTGCATGCACGCACGCTCGTTTCGGGTACTTTTTATGTTGCCCTTTGCTGCCACTAGCCACGATCTTGAAAGATCACTTGCATGCACGCACGCCGGCCAGTAATTTTTTTCTTGCTCTTTGCTAATACATCCCCTATTTAGTCGCAGTATGTCCGACGGGGACGTACCTTACTCGAAACCGACGTGCGTGCATGCAAGTGATCTGTCAGGATCGTGGCTAGTGGCAGTCCCTGGTCTCCGCCTACCCCTCTGGGATACAGGCGTGAGTTTATGTATGTAGATTTAAATGAAAAATCACTGTATTACAATGAGTAGCTATTTTATTCCACCTGGAATTAGTTTGAGCAAACGATAAGTTTAAGATACGCCGGCGGGAGATGGCGTGGTGCGGTGGAATAATTAATAGTAAAATTCATATTGTATGAATGAGTTTTATTGTATTGTATGAATTTTAATATTTGACACGATCAACAATTAATTATTTAATATGCTCGATCAAAACGAAAATTACAAAATATCTCGGAAAATGTGTCTCTTTTAGTCAATTACTAGTTATTACAATTTTTAAATAGATTAAACATTAAAAGAGTGCTCTGAAATGTGACGTCATAAGCCAGTATTTTCATACAAAATTCCGTTTTAAAAGTAACTCATTTGATATTTTGTCAAATACCCAATTGCGAAAAGGTTTAAGGGTTACCCCATATTTTAATTCAAAGCGAACGCAGTCGCAGGCACAGCTAGTACGATAAAGTCGAAGTCAAAAATTTTATTTACTACAAAAACTAAATATTTACTTAATGAACGCCAAAGCTGTTAGTTTCACAATAAATAGATAATGCGGAGATGAAGCTAACAAAGAAACTCCACATTTACCTATTCTTTTCGAAACAGGTTTGCTTAATTAACAGAGTTTTCAACTTAAAGTTACACTACACTAGATACAATCGTCCTGGTTGACATTATCGAAATACCAGACACCTTTGCCTTCCACTGTTATAATAGGCTTTTATCACAGAGTATGCTTTACACTAAATTTAAAACAGTATTATATACAATTCTCATAGACAAAATGTATTATAGTGTAAAGGACTTCTTAAATGGTCCATTGATCTCAGTTTAATTTTAAGCAGTTTTTACTTTTATTGTTATCACTATGCAAAGATTTATGTTACATATTTTTGTACCTGCCTACTAATTTAGCTCAACAAACTTTTTTTTTTAAAAACAAAAATAATATTTGCGCACCCTGACGGGTAGAGCATGCTTGTGCCATAATTTTAATTACCACCTACATAATTTGTAATTACCATGCTTTAGCAAATAAAAAATACTCATACTCAAACTCACATAATCGCGTCGGCAGTAATTCTAATATATGTTGAGGAATTTTATTGTAGAACCGCTGTATACAGCCCCATAAAGGATGTGTTAACTTTTGCAAGTCTAATACTAAGTAAGGATCGATATTTTTCGCTGTACTGATGCTTTTCTCGTAGTATTCATCCATCAGTCTTACAGTCTAAGGGCTTATGGCTATAGTTGCTAGTAGGGGGTATAAATTAAGTTTTCACACCTGCTATTCAGAAAAGATCCCTTGATTCCCTCAAATAAGGGATCAAAGTTGTACTTTTCTTCCTTGATATTCTAGTTTTTTTTTATTGCCCTCAGCATGATCCGTGTGCAGATTTTCACAAAATGTAATTCCAATTCGATTTTTATTTTGTTGCAATCGATCATAATTGTCTTCCACGGCACATAAATAATTTTTCCTTATAGCAGGTGTGAAAAGCAGTATGTGTCACTCGGTAGCAAAATTATTTCCGTCTTGGGCGTAAACTCTTGAATCCCTCGCTACGCTCAAGATTCTACTTTAGAATCCCTCGCTATGCTCGGGATTCTATTGTAGAATTTTTCGCTTCACTCAGGATTCAATATACCGCCCTCGCCGTAAATATATCATTTTGCACCCTTGAAACACAATCTACTATTAAGTAACAATAGATACCGCCGACAAAAGACACAAGTGATGTTTGGAAGTGCAATGCAAAAACGGTTTCAAGACACTTATATCAGTGTAAATTCATTTTAATAAATCAAGACTTGAAAGATACGTTAGGGTTTCATGCGCCTCATCATTCTACGGTTGCGCGTTGGTGTGCTGAGTTAAAGAGAGGAAGAACATCCACTAATGTGGACTCTCGCTCAGGGCGCCCTACGACTGTTTGTTAAATCACCTGTAAACTCACCCCGAGCGGTAAATTTGTGAAAATCCAAGCCAAACCACTCACTGACTGAATCATCACCTTATGTCACGAAATTATGTGTGTTTATTTCCACAGAATGCCAGACAAAAAGTACTCGATACTGAGTAACTCAATACTTTTATTGAATACGAATGCCTTGTTGCGATACTACTCGATACTACGATATATTCAATATGGTATCGAATGCTTTTGTTTCGATACCATATCCCTTGATAAGCAGCCTATATACGTCCCACTGTAGGGCACAGGCCTTCTCTCAGAGAGAGAGTATGGGCTTAATCACCACGCGTGCCCACCGCGGATTGGCGATTTCAATATTTGACACGATCAACAATTAATTATTTAATATGCTCGATCAAAACAAAAATTACAAAATATCTCGGAAAATGTGTCTCTTTTAGTCAATTACTAGTTATTACAATTTTTAAATAGATTAAACATTAAAAGAGTGCTCTGAAATGTGACGTCATAAGCCAGTATTTTCATACAAAATTCCGTTTTAAAAGTAACTCATTTGATATTTTGTCAAATACCCAATTGCGAAAAGGTTTAAGGGTTACCCCATATGAGAGAGTATGGGCTTAATCACCACGCGTGCCCACCGCGGATTGGCGATTTCAAGCGCCGAGGTATAAACAAACAAACATAAACATAAACATTTACATACAGACACATACATTGCGTCTTGCCCCACACTAGGATACCCTGTGTCGTGGGTACCAGAAACAACGACATCACAAACATCTAAATAGCTCAGGCACTCAGGTTTCCTCACGATGTTTATCTTCACCGTTAGCGAGTGGTATTGCTACTATTACCTTACAAATGTACATAACTTAGAAAATAAAGTCATAGGTATATGACCACACTGGGAATCGAACCTGGGTCTCCCGCTTCCGAGTCCAATGTTCTACCCACTAGGCTACCACCGCTTTCCATATCCCTATTCACCAGTAAACTGACTACATAAGGGTTTTGATGTTGACTGTACCGAAGTTCTACTCCCTTCTCTTAATACGAATCATTTGAATTATAAATTGCTTTATCAAAGTGACATTTGTCTAAGAGGTGCTGCGTGGAAATTGAATTAATTGCCAAATTCATTTTAACGCGCCCGTTTGGCCCTCGAGTGATTGAAGTCAGTGACAGAAAACCATTTTCGCTGACTGCTTTTTATAGAGATCTTGACAGAACCATGGTTTTATGGCTGAACACCTTCATGTCATTCTCCTAACTGTGCTTCCACGTGACCAAACTGTACTTCTGCGTAACCCAACCGTGCCTCTACGTGAGCCCAACTGTCTCTCTACCTGAGCCCAACTGTGATTCCATTTTACTTTATTTTCTTTATTAGTGACAAAATACCAATCATCATCATCATTCAGCCACAAGAAGTCCACTGCTGAACATAGGCCTCCTCCATGGATTTCCAAAAAGACCTGTTGGAAGCGGCCTGCATCTAGCGCCTTCCTGCCACTTGGATGAGGTCATCTGTCCGTCTTGTGGCTTGTCGTCCTACGCTGCGCTTGCCGATATGTGGTCTCCATTCGAGAACTTTTCGGCCCCATCAGCCATCAGTTCTACGTGCTATAATGTGCCCCGCCCACTGCCACTTCTACTTAGTAATCCGCTGGGCTATGTCGACGACTTTGGTTATCGACAAAATACCAAGGCACCAAACAAATCCTAAATAATACACTTGACATTTACATATTATACTGATGACTCGCCAAATCATATGTTAGTAGCATGCGATGAATACGGTGTTTAAACATGCCGTTGGCCGCTTTTTTAAAAAAAAGGGAGGACGTTCTCAATTCCTCCGATTTTTTTTGTATGTCCAGCAATTTGAAAGAATTATAAAGCTGTGGTAAAGCCGTTCTTTGTCCGATATCATTAATTTTCTGTTTCTTAAGGGTGGTCCCATATAGGCTCCGTACACAAAACTGCAAATCAGCAAGATGCGAATTCGCAATGCAGAAAAAAACTGCGATACGTATTGCTGCGAAGCGATTTCATGCGGCGAGGCATCTCCCTTCCACGATTCGGGTGACCATTCTTTCAGCTGTACTGAACGTATTTTGTAAACTAGGTCGTACATGGATCGTACAACATAAGCAGCCTATATACTCGTACGTCCCACTGTAGGGCACAGGCCTTCTCTCAGGGAGAGAGTATGGGCTTAATCACCACGCGTGCCCACAGCGGGTTGGCGATTTTAAGCGCTGAGGTATGTGAATAACTCAGACACTCAGGTTTCCTCACGATGTTTTCCTTCACCGTTAGCGAGTGGTATTGCTACTATAACTTCACAAATGTACATAACTTAGAAAACCAAGTCATAGGTACATGCCCGCACTGGGGATCGAACCTGGGTCGCTCGCTTCCGAGTCCGATGTTCTAACCACTAGGCCACCACCGCACCGGATCGTACAAAGGAGTTCTCAATTCTGTTATTGCTAAGAAGATACAGGAAAAAGAAACAAAGAAAATTTTTGAGGAAACCTGAGTGTCTGAAATTGCAAAGCCGCGATGGGCACGCGTGGTAATTAGCCCATCTCTCTCAGCCCTGCGGTGGGATGTCTAAGCTACATGAAAAAAATTAGAAGTAGTGATTAGCTTATTAAGTTTCTAGTATAGCTACCCTTTCACAGGTTTTGATTCCATCGTAGGCTTCAAGTGTTTATAGAAATGAGAGGAGGCTGATTGATTAGGTCTAATTTGTTAAAGTCGTAAGGGCATTACGAGTTAAATGGTAGCCATCTTTCACGCCCCGAAGGCTTATGATTTCGGTAATGTGCTTCAGTGACTAGTAAACAGTACTTATTATATCAATCAATAAACGGCCTCAGTCTGTTGTTGTCCTTGCCTGGTTGCCATAGCACACGGTATCCTAGTTTGGGACCAGGACTTGTGATTGTGTTGTGTGAAATTTAATTATATTTATTCTTGAGTAAAGTAATTTCGGGTAACAAAAAAAATATATATATCGATTTGTAATTTAATGTTCTAGTATAAACTTGCCAACTATTTCTCGCAGAAGTACTCTTATAATTAAACCCGACAGCCTGCCACCGTACTGGCTATTTCCGAGACCAATAAAGCCCGCAAACTCGTTCGTGCAGATGTTTATTTCATTCGTCTTTAGGTTTAACCGACCATAAACAAAGCTGGCCCAAACTATCGACACTAAAAACTGCTTTACGACGTCTGCCACGCAGACATCAAACGGTCAATTTAAATTAGTGTTCAGTACGACACGTCTGAATAATTTGAAACTAAAAGCTCGGTGTTTTTTAATGAAGGTCGTACTATTTTTACCTAACGCGCAAACAAAAGGTTGCAATACAATAAGCCGTAACAATACAAATAACTTACAATGAGGGGAAACTTCGTGAGGAAACCTGTTGGCAGAATATCAGCGCTGAGGTTTTTGCCAAACTTTCAGCACATGAGTCGGAACCCACCTACATTTACCATAACTACGTTGTCATCCCAATTGATACATTACCGTACGACAGAAGTATTACTCCCTACAAAATTCACACTAAAATTACTCTTTACCTTACACGGGGCTGCAAGAGATGTAAATTACTTCGGCCAGATGTCGCTGCCTGTACGTAATACAGACTAGTTTTTAAAGAGGCTCAAAATTTCGCTGACGCCTGCATTTGCCCATTAGCTCAGTCGGGAGAGCGCTGGCACGGTTAGCCAGAGGTCGCGGTTACAAGTCCCGGCATGGGTGGAATTTTTAGCCTCTAATAGGTTTTTAAAAATTGTCCTCAGCACGGGTTAGTGCAACAAAAAGAATATAATGATGATTGGTTGTATACAAAATCGTCAAACCATTGACACAACCCGTCGTCGAAATATCTATGTACGCCGCAAAATGGCCGTCTGACGATGGTAGAAGCGTTCGCAGGGTAATACTGAACTCGCTCCGATTGGTATCACAATTGACTAGCCCCGCCCGCCTGTCCACAATTATTGAACGTGGGGTAATTTTTTGCGCCAGTTAGACATCAATGTTTTTGACTATCACTGGATTTATGTACCTGTCTATTATTGTATTCAAAACCTCATCGCTTGTAATTGCTAATCCGCGATGGCCCTGCGTGGTCATTAAAATTTATTCTTTGAAACTCTTATTTGAAAATACACTGATAAAATATATATATTGTTCTTCAATTTCGAACTTCAGTTATTCTCTCAACAAATTAATATTTTTATTACATTTTCCCGTCTTGAATTCAACTCTTGCTTGGCCTCTATTTTGGATGCTCTTTGAATGAGTGATTGCCTGTGGCAAACGCTCATTCAATACGTTCATCCAAATATTCTTCCGTTCACTCATCGCGGCTCTCGCAGATTTTGAAATTTCGATCACGGAAGGAGTGTGCGTTCTCCTCCTCCGGCTCTCTCCAACCGCCCTAGCGGTGTATTTTTACTAAAATTAGGACGCCGTGGTCCAGATTAAGATCCTCCAGAATCCGATCAACGAGGCGACACGGCGCGCCATCCCATCCAAGCTAGGGGAGTACCTTTCAAAAACATTTCCGAGCTGAACCAACTGAACTAGTGGGCACGAACCCACTCTTTCCACAGAAATCAGAAATCAATAATTTATTTCAACGTAAAGAATTTACATTCTGTCTGCTGAATGTCAATGTACTATGTTACTATGTTAGCCGCTGCCTTCGGGCCGTATTTGTAGTGGAGAAAAAGGCAGCGGGAAAAAAAACTCCACTCTGACCATCTTTTCTCAAATCATCTTAAACTTATACATCAAAGCCTATATGATATGATTCCGTGATAGCCACCAATAACTTTAAAAGCCAAAATAACACTTCTTACAAAAGTAGGAAAAACATTAATGCTGCGGCCAGACACACAAACAGCACCCGTTCACGAGCATAACGCAGGGGTCAGCCATCACCAGTCTCAACCATTTTAGAGGGAAATAGGTGACCCGGCCATCACGCCACCATTCGAATGACCTTTAGCAAACCTGCAGATTGAGTTCTTTCTTTCACAACCCACTTGTGTATATTTTTGTAAATAAATAATTGTACATTTTTACTTATCATCTTTTCTTTCCTCTCTGTCTATCGAATCGTCAAACTCTCTCTCTCTCTCTCTCTTTCTCTGAGAGAAGGCGGGCTTAATCACCGCGCGTGCCTGCCGAGGATTGGCGACTTCAAGCGCTAAGGTACGTGAACACCTCATACGATGTTTTCTTTCAACTTCAGTGGTGTGGCTGCTACAAATTCACAATTGCATTGTACCTAAATGGTGTCATACCTACATACAAATGTATACTCCGCATGATGTTTTCCTTCTCAGCTAGATAGAGGCATTGTTGATACTACAAATTCACAATTTTATGGTATCATACAAATGTACACTCCGCATGACGTTGTTGATTCTTATTCGAAATATGTGTCAATTTTTTCCACGCAGAATTTAAAAAATCGGGTGGCTCGGATCTCTTGACGATGTTTTCTCTTACCGTCGGCGAGTGGTACTGCTGGTACAAATTCAAAAATTTATGTAACTTAGAAAACAAAGTATGCCATAGGCCGGTTTTCTAACCCACGGCATCTCGCATATTAGGCCACTGTTCTGTCGATGTGCTAACACAGTTACGAGTCGGTTTACTATTTACGTCAGTATCATGAAATCAATTTTATTATTATTTTAACTGTAGGTTTGAGATACGTGACTGCTTCGTTGGTCTCGCGGCATCACGTCTGATTACCACGCCGGAGGTCGTGGGCCGTGTGGCGCCGGATTAAGAATAGCGTCACCCCATTTCCTTCCGTGGATGTCGTAGAAGGCGACTAAGTAAATCAACCAGGAGATGAGCAGCAGCGTCTTCGTGAGATTCCAACCGCATCCTGCGATCGCCAACCCGCTTGCCAAGCGTGGCGATTATGGCAAAACTCTTCATGGTTAAAAACCATGATGGAGGCCTATGTCCTGCAGTGGGCGTCAAATGGCTGATGATGATGATGAGGTCGTGGGTTCGATTCCCACCGGGGGCCGCCGTACATATGTACACATGGCCTCCGTCTGGATGTATTTCCATGTTTGTGATGTCTTTGCCGGGTTACCATAGCACACAATCCTAGTTTAGGACCAGGACAAGTGGTCATTATTTAATTTTTTATTTAAATAAACTTCTTCTTTTCCCTGTCATCATAAGATCTGCATCTATCAACATCAATTTTACATGCCGGCGCTGAGATTTTAACCCCAAAACTTGTGGCTGGCTCTCCGGTCGACATCGCCTAACCATAATGTAAGCAAACACGCACCTTCCCCCAAAGACATTGTTTCAGACATTCAATTTACTCCGCCTGTGATACATTACATTCAAAAGGGGGAAAACGAGCTGTAAAATGCGTTATCGAATGAACCAATCTTCTCCCCAAGCCATGACTGATGATGGCCATCACTTTGCGATCGGCACATTACCTACATCTAACACTTTGTAGGATAACTTAAGTTGAAGTTTAGTTACGCACGGAGTTTTGGTAGTCGTCAATCGATTTAAATAAGGAAGTATTGCTATAAGGTGTAGTTACGCACGGCATCTTTTAGCCGATTTAGTCGTCGATGGATTTAAATAATACCCAGTTGCCAAAGGCGGACGAATGATGATGATGTTGATGAAGATAACATCAAAAATAGAATACAGTTTATTATAGCTGAAGCGAGTTTGTTTGTGGACTGAAAGTGGACGTAGTGACTAGAATTGAGAAAGGAATGTTGCGTTGGTAGGCTGGACGATCTGATGGAGATTACTAGTAGTTAGACGACGAGGAAAAAAAAATTGCATCCCTAATTTAGGGTACGCAAAAAAAAAATTAGTATTACTTCTAATTACTTCTATGCCAAAATTCAGCTTTCTTGTACTAACCGTCTCTGAAGTAGGCCGTGGAAAGACAGACAGACTGACGGGCACGGCAAAACTATAAGGTTTCCTTGTCGAATCATCATCAGCCATTTGACGGCCACTGCAGGACATAGGTTTTCCTCATGGTTCTCCTGAACATGAAGGGTTTTGCCATAATCGCCACGCTTGGCAGGCGGGTTGGCGATCGCAGTATGCGGTTGGAATCTCAGGAAAACGCTGCTGCCCGTCTCCTCCTTCTACGACATCCACGGAAGGAAATGGAGTGACGCTATTTTTAGTCCGGCGCCACACGCCCTTGTCGAATACGGAACCCTAAAAAGCGGGATAATTTCAAAGGCGTCTCCCTTTCCTACGTGAAACTCACTTCGTGTGACTTTACCTAGTAACTGTATTACATCTACCCCCATTTTTTACGTGTAATATTTCACTCTCACAAACCGCCCTTGCGGTGAAAGGTTGTTTTACTTGACATTTGCAATTTGTTATAGAGAAAACTAGCATGGTGAAACCCCTTGCGAGATGCGAATATACAACTTTGACCTGTATGTCAGCTGTGTGTGAGACTGGTTTACTATACGAGAGGAGTTTCGAATAAAGTCTCGTTGCTTACAAACCAAAGGTTTGGTACAGTTATGAACTTGTGCGTGTTTAATAATGTTCATTTTGATTGCAAAGTTGAATAAAAAATACCTAACTACGCAAATTTTCAGGCCTTTTCTTTAAGAAAGAAAGAGAGAGAGAATATATCTCTCTCGGTCGGAATAATTAAATGAATGAATGAGTGATTTATTGCCACAAACAAACATGCTTACATACAATAATAGAAAAATAAAGGAGGGTGCGTGACAATGATACTATTTCAGCGTTTACTGTTTCTATTTGAAACATCGCTGGTTTGCAAATAGCACCGAATTACCGAAACATCTCCAATACTACGTGTTTTGAATTAAGTATGCAGAGTTATATTTTTCGTACTAATCCGCTAATCCGTGATGCACTAATCCGTGCTAAGGATAAAATTGGTTTTTATGCAGAATTATTAAGAATTTAAAATTCTTTTCTAATCACTAATGGTACAAGTCAGACGGTACTAGTTATAAAATAACTTCGACCAGTAAAGAAACGATGACTTTACTAAAAAAATTTAAATTTTACAGATTTTTAAACGTCAATTACTTGTAACTGTACATGTATTTTGAAATGTTCCAGTAATTAATATTACCGACGATATGGTACGTGCCAGTCACTGATTAGCAATTTCAAGTAGTGAGATGTTATTATGTAAACACCCTAATTGCCCTAACGGCACGTTTCTGAATTGAGAATTTCGCTAAGTAAATGGTTAACTACCTGTACCTAGTGCTGTCTCTTCGAATTTCTCAGAAAAGAGCGTGACAGAACGTTACTCAAGTATTTACTTAGTAAAATTCTCAATTCAGGAACCGGCCCTAAGACATTCATAACACGCCAAGACAGAGGTTATCGGTTCGATTTCCTCTGAAGACCACCGTACTTATCATCATATCATCATCAACCCATTATGTCCCCACCGAGGGGCACGGGTCTCTTCCCTGAGGAAGGTATAGGCCATACTCCACCACAGGGGCCAAGTCCGGATTGGTGGAGACTTGTAGACTAGTGGCTCGTCTACTGTCAGAAGTTGTCAAGCCGCCCTAAGGCCTCTGACTTGGCTTAACGACTGCCATCTATCGACGGCAGCCGGCACCAACAGCTTAACGTGCCTTGCGAAGCACGGAACCGCTCGGAAAAATGGCACTAGCGTTAGGCATAGACGGCGACCCATCCATGCACTGAACGCGCCCTGTGTTGCTTAACCTTCGTGATCGTTTAAGATCACTCAGACCGTACTTGATTTGTACAAATGGCCTCAGTCCGGGTGTATTTCCATGGTTGCGATGTTCTTGCCTGCCTTGGTAGTACGACGATGCTAGTCGCGGGTTTTAAAAGTCAAAAGTCGCGACTTTCCGGTAAATTATGTCAAATTATGACATCTCAGCGCCACAAAACGCGTGACTCGTGCCGTCGTACTATTGCAGATCCCCAACTAGGATGCCCTGTGTTAGGGCTAGTTTCTAAATTGAGAATTTCGCTAAACATTCAAAAAAATTCAAAAATACTTTATTGCACAAGAGATGTTTGTACAAAGGCGAGCTTAATACTACTAAGTATTTTCTTCCAGCTAACCTTGGGTTATGTAGATAGTGCAAGTAAATAGTTAACTGCAGTGCTGTCCCTTCGAATTTCTCAAAAAAGAGCGTGACAGGACGTTACTTAAGTGTTTAATTGGTGAAATTCTCAATTCAGAAACCGGCCCTCAGTGTTACCAGCAAGGGTAGTACGATAGCACGAGTCACGCGTTTTGTGGCGCTGCCCAGGCAGACAAGTAAATTGATTTGATTTGTGTGGAATTTATTCATTTCACGATTTCATTTTATTGGTCTCAAGATAACCAATTCATAGGATTGAACCTTTGTATCTTGAAGTAACCGGTCTACCAGCTGTGCTACACCGTCGCAAATTCTTAATACATTTAGTGCTAGTTTCTAAATTGAGAATTTCGCTAAGTAAATAATTAACTGTACTGCTGTCTCATGGAATTTCTCAGGAAATAGCGTGACAGAACGTTCCTTAAGTAGATTCTTAATTAAAAAATCGGCCCTAATTGTATTGCATCTCGTGTCATTTATTCTGTCTATACTAAAACGTTTTCGGACTAAGAAAATGAAAAAAAAAAAAAAAAAACCTCTGTTGATCCAAACGAAACTGGAATAGTACTCACTACAATGTACGTATACATGTGCAATGTCTTTGAAGTCTAGGATATACGTATTGAGTCAAGCCATTGTTTTCAGCTCAAATAATAATAATAAAACAACACTTGTTTTTCTTGATCTGTAGGTTTTAGTCGCGAGTTGGCATTTTGACATTTATCTGTGAAGTAAAATAGCTCAACAATCATACGAATTAAAGTGAAAATTCTTCGCTATCCGAGAAAAACAAACAATGATTTGAAAGAGTGAGAGAGCGTACCTACTATTCAACGAATTTCGAATTTAAAATCTGACAAAAAAATGTTTGCAAATGGACACGCGCGCGAACTGGCCAGTCCAAAAATACGGGAAAATCTTTTTTCATATCTAGTCATGAATAGTACGTCTATTCAGCAGGGAAATATCAGACGCGGAAGAGTGGGTTTAAAAAAAACCAGTCAAGTGCGATTCGCACTCGCGCACGAAGGGTTTCGTACCATTATCTATACAACTTTTGAATATTTCAAGCGTCTACCTGTTGCCGTTATTCATATCGAGGAAAAAACAGCAAAAAAATCACGTTTGTTGTATGGGAGTTTCCCTTAAATATTAATTTTATTCTAGTTTTAGTATTTGTTGTTATAGCGGCAACAGAAATATATCATCTGTGAAAATTTGAACTGTCTAACTATCACGGTTTATGAGATACAGCCTGGTGACAGACGGACGGACGGACGGACGGACGGACGGACGGACGGACGGACGGACGGACGGACAGCGGAGTCTTAGTAATAGCGTCCCTTACCCTTTGGGTACGGAACCCTAAAAAGAACTTATGAAAATATTTTTAATGGCCATCGGAGTGAATTCAAGATGTCTGGGTGAATGTTTTGAATGAGAGAGGAATACGGCTACCATTGCATAACATTTCTTTTATTCTTTAAAAATTTCTCCTAGATGGTTTCGTTCGCTTCATTATGTACTTGGCTTACCTACAAAAATCATACAAACAGCATAGTTTAATAGGGTTTATGATAGGCGGATCAAAAAACAAACTTGTCTAACAAATAACTTTGGCCTCGCATCTACGTAATGAGATGATTTATACAGCATCCAGTAACACCTTCACTCACACTAGATTGGTGAAGAGACCATTCGGATAGTGCAATGTCTGGGACATCGTTTTTTAGACGGAGTAGGCTTGCCCCGCACCTGGTATACCATCCTGACAGCTTAGTCGGCCTAGCCCACAGGAGAGACACGTGCAGAACCAACCAAGCCGCGGATTTCTTCACTATGTTTTCCTTCATAGTTCTAACAAATAAACGAACAAAATAATATCGAATTCGACCAAGACCCCAACAAAGCGTTACATAAATAAAGCTGTTTTATGAAATGGATAATTTTCGTCTCAAACACACCACTTCATTAACCGCCCGTCCGCTTCCGTGGTATTTAATCGTATCGACAGCCTTTATAGCGTATTTTTCTAACAGTAGAAATCTTTTGATAGCAGAAAACATGATAATTATGTTACTCATATTGGCCTCCCAACCAATCTGGATGATCTGCTTATCTAATTTTAGTGGAAGTATTTCGTCTTATCCGTCTATTTCTTATGCCTACCAGTTAATTTCTTGCACCACCTGTGGTTGACTGCTAGAAAATGCTTATAGCATTAAGTCCGCCACATTGCCATTGTATGTTTTTGCTTATGTGCAATAAACGTATTAATAATAATAAGTCGTCCACACAGTTTCTCGCGTAGAAATGCCAAAATTCATCACAGAAGAATATATTATAATACTGAAAAATATGGCTGTCCGTTCGGCCATTCGTCCGTCTGTCCGTGCGTCTGTTGGTCCGTCCGTTTTCTGCCTGTCTGTCCATCTGTCCGTGAGTCCGTCCCTCCCTCCGTCCGTCTGTCCTTCCGTCCATCCGTCTCTCTGTCTGTCAACCTGGCGTACCACGGTGCCGCGTGTCTATATTTATGGTGGTACAAACCCTTGTCTAGATTTACGGTGATACAAGGATTTGCGAATCTTCAAGATTGCTATTTCGACGTTAGTCTGTCATGCCAGTGTTGCCACCTCTGAAAATCTCTATTTTACCTAGCCTATATATGTCTTACTGCAGGGCACAGGGCGTTTTCCCTACGATTGAGAGTATGGGCTTAATTACCACACGTGCCCACCGCGGATTGGCAATTTCAAGCGCCACGGTAAGTGAACACCTCAGACACTCAGAAGTTTTATCGAAAAAGCGAGGGGACGGCGTGTGAATCTTCATATTCACAAGAAATCGCTGAAAATAAGGAAAATAGCAAAATCTCATTTCTTCTGACGATTTTTCGGCACCCTCACGTAATGGGAAATTGAATCTAAATCTTCACGGAGCATCCCTATTCGATTGGCCGTAATATAATCATTTTCTTTTGTTATCAAATAATTTGTATGCTAATCTGTTTTCCTCGACTCGAGAGTGTTTTGAAGGCTAGTTGACAATGCTTCTACGAGTATATTTCCATTTAGATGCAAAGTTGCCCGTAACGTAAACAAAAATGACTAAAATTTTATTGTTTATTTTCACTACTACAAGTTATTTATAAACAGCTCTTATAAAATTAAGCCTCAACGTCTTATTGCGCATTGTGAACTTAAGTGAGAAAAAATAATTCCCTAATAAAGTCTCATGTCTTGATAGTTCAGTGGTATTGTGTCAAGATCCTGCTACGGAGGATCCGGGTTCGGTCCCCAACAGTTCATATTATAGTTAACAGAAGATTTTTGTTTTAAGCCCAAGACGAATTCTAAATATGACTCGCTTATAACTCTTATCCGTATGAAGATAATAGAGCAAACCATTCGTTATAAAGATTGAGCATTGAGACACGCGCTAGAGTTGCAAGGTGTTACATCAACCTCGTACTTCTATACGGAGCAGAGGCTTGGACACTTATCCAGAGTGTATCTAATCATATAGAAGCGTTTGAGATGTGGGTGATACCGCCGGATGCTTAGAATTTATTGGGTTCAAAAAGTCTGCAACTCTACGGTTCTGCATAAAATGAAGTAGACGATGACAGAGGTACTTAACATCATCAAGAAACGGAAGTTAGAGAATTTGAGACATATAATGGATAACAGCAAGTACAGTCTCCTTCAACTTATCGTACAAAGCAGGATTCCAGGAAGAAGGAGACCTGGGAGACCAAAGATATCATGGCTACACAACTTACGACAGTAGCTTTGACCGAGTACCAGTTCCTTGTTTGTATTGACAGCCTCCAAAATCAAGATAGCCGAATTGGTTGCCAACCTCTGATAGCACGGGACATAAAGAAGAAGAAGGAAACCTCCATTCTAAAATACATTTAAATCATCATCATCGTCATTCAGCCACAAGAAGTCCACTGCTAAACATAGGCCTCCTTCATGGATTTCCAAAAAGACCGATTGGATGCGGCTTGCATCCAGCGTCTTCCTGCCACTTGGATGAGGTCGTCTGTCCATCTTGTGGCTGGTCGTCACATTTAAATATACCCCAAAATATATTGCTGGAAAGTCTGTGTAATATCCAACGGACATTACCGACGGAAATAGCTTGCAATAACACGTTTTCCAAATAACGCTAAATTGTAGCTATGAACCGTTGCAGCACCTTGAAGCCTTACATTACGCCAGCTTAATAGGTTTACTGGAATACCAAGTACGTAACATGAAATTTCCTATTTCATTTCAACTAGACGCAGTTGGACAACTTTGGGTTTTTACAGATACGATCGCAAATTATACCAAAATTATACATAACTCGGCCAAATAGGGGATGTATTAGCCAAGGGAAAGGCACATAAGCAGCCTATATACTTCCCACTGTAGGGCACAGTCCTTCTCTCGGAGAGAGAGTATGGATTCAATCTCCACGCGTGCCCACCCCGGATTGGCGATTTCAAGTGCTGAGGTATGTGAATAGGTCGGACACTCAGGTTTCCTCATGAGGTTGTTCTTCACAGTTAGCAAGTGGTATTGCTACTATAACTCCACAAATGTACATAACTTGAAAACAAAGTCAAAGGTACGTGCCCGCACTGGAATTCGAACCTGGGTCTCTCGCTTCCGAGTCTAATGTTCTACCCACTAGGCTACCATCACTCGCAAAGCGGTGGTAGCCGCTCATAGGGCAAGATAAAACGACGACTAATCAATGATGAAGCGAAAGAGGTCTTAAAAACCTATTTAGAGGCTAAAAGTTCCACCCATGCCGGGACTTGAACCCGCGACCTCTGGGTAGCCGTGCCAGCGCTCTCCCGACTGAGTTAATGGGCAAGTGCAGGCATCAGTGAAATTTCGAGCCTCTTTACAAACTTCTCTGTATTACGTACAGGCAGCGACATCTGGCCGAAGCAATTTACATCACTTGCAGCCCCGAGTAACCCACTTTGCAGTTAGGTTTGTACATCGGAATGATATCGCTGTACCTACATGATTATATTTATGTGGGGTGGACTGTATAAGGGTGATGTACACTTCCAGTGATTCTTGATAGCTGTCTATTTCTTCCAGGTTCAGGGTGGTGTGGTAGCTAACTGAAACCTCATGCTAATATAGAGAATGTTCCGGCTTATATACTATTTGGGCCAGCCGTCCGACCAATCACAGATCTTTATGAAATTATCCACTGGGCTTACGCAATATTTACACATGTTACACAATAAGAAAACGCCCTCGTTCAGCATACAGCTATCTGCGAACCTAACTTAAACTAACAAATTTAGGTGTTCGCTACATTTACAGAATATCAGCCACTCGATTGTTCGGTATGTCACTCTCTGCACTCATCATCATCATCATCATCAGCCATTTGACGCCCACTGCAGGACATAGGCCTTCCTCATGGTTTTACGATCATGACTGGTTTTGCCATAATCGCCACGCTTGGCAGGCGGGTTGGCGATCGCAGTATGCATTTAGAATCTCAGGAAGACGCTGCTGCCCGTCTCCTGGTAATTCATTTCCTTAGTCGCCTTCTACGACATCGACGGAAGGAATGCTAAAATGCCTGGTTCAGCCTACAGCTAACTGCAAACCTAACTTAACCTAACCCGTATCGGCGTCCACTACAATATTGTTTTTGTTGCACTAACCCGCGCTGAGGAACATTTTAAAAACATATTTAGAGGCTAAAAATTCCACCATGCCGGGACTTGATCCCGCGACCTCTGGCTAACCGTGCCAGCGCTCTCCCAACTAAGCTAATGGGCAAGTGCAAGTATCGGCGAAAGAGGTCTGTCAGGATCGCGATAAGTTTCAAACCCGTGTCTCTGTCTACCCTTCCGGGATACGCGCGTGAGTTTATGTAATGTATCAACATTTATTTTGTACTAACTCTCCATTTGTACTTTGTATTTATAGGTAAATACTATTAATGGTAATAGCATTGTTCCCAGAACCCTTGCTTATTAATTCCCTCCAGCGCAGGGTAGTACCGAATGTGATTGCTTTTTTTCCTGAATCCGATATTAATGACCCTGTCTCTTCTTGTTTCAGGTAATAATAATTTAATTTAAAGCCAAACGGAAATGTTCGTGAACGGGTGCTGTCCGTATGTCTGACCGCACTATTGGCGTTTTCCTTCTTTTTAGGGTTCCGTACCCAAAGGGGGAGGGACCCTATTACTAAGACTCCGCTGGCCGTTCGTCCGTCCTTCCGTCTGTCACCAGGCTGTATCTCATGAACCGTGATAGTTAGACGGTTGAAATTTTCACATATGATCTATTTTGTTGCCGCTATAACAACAAATACTAAAAACAGAATAAAATAAATACTTAAGCCCCCCCCATGCAGCAAACGTGATTTATTGCCGTTTTTCGCTCGATATTAATAACGGCAACAGGTAGACGCTTGAAATATTCTATTTTTGTGGTAATGGTACGGAACCCTTCGTGCGCGAGTCCGACTCGCACTTGGCCGTTTTTGGCCGTTGTTGGAGGATACCAACTTAAAACGATTTAAGGATGACACACACCAACGCGGTGGCGGTGGCAGTGGTGGTGGCGGTCCATATATACATCATTTACGGCAGTAGTATTTTGTATGGACCGCCACGGCCAACGCGTGGGTGTATTTTATCCTTTAAGAAAGCATGGTCAGAGTGGAGTTTTTTTCGCTGTCTCTTTCTCTACTACAATTCGACCCGAAGGCAGCGGATAACAGTGTACACTGACATTCAACAAACAGAATGTAAATTCTTTATATATATATTTTTTTATTTGTTATTGATTTCTTGGTATCGTAAATAGAACGATGTTATCTGAAGACGTATAGCCAGAGGTCGCGGCATGGGTGAAATATTTAGCCTCTTAATAGGTTTTTAAAGACGAATAAATAATTAAGTATTATTTCTGGGTTAATTTGACATTGACTGTTCTCTACTATTTTATTTTATTTTTAATTAGGACAGGTTGACACTTGACCCCAGTTACCCCTGATGGTTAACGAAGACGGGGTCTGACGTTACGCGATACTCATTTACCTGTTAAATGCCGGTTGACTCTAGTTTTAAAGACACCCAGGTTATATGTCTCTGGAAAAACAGACGACGGCGTCGCGTTCCACATCTTTGCCGTTCTTAATATAAAAGAATTCGCTAATCGCTTAGAAAAATGGACCGGAAATAAGGGGATGGGATGGCTATAATAACCCTCACCATGCCCCTACGTACAATTCCTACTCAATTGAATCAGGGTCTCGAAACTACTAAACGCCTAGTTTGGGCAATAGACTGGTCATAGTGATAGACTGGTGACTGCAATCGCATTCCAATAGTATAACCCGTGCAACTTAATTCGGCACCTCGCGCACTTCAATCTTCTTCGCGATCTTCTTAGCGACGCGCGCTACGTATACTATTGGCATGAGAGTATGGGCTTTATGACCGCACGTGCCCACCGCGGATTGGCAACTTCTAGCGCTGAGGGATGTGAACGCCTCAGACACTCAGGTTTCCTCAAGATGTTTTCCTCCGCGGTTACATAAAAGTACATACCAAATGACATTACACAAAAAACTCAAGTCTATATCCTGAAGGGGTAGGCAGAGGCCAGGGTGTGCAACTTACCACGATCCTTACAACCTAACCTAACCTTACTTAGTAGTACCTCCGTGCTCTGTATCGAGCGAGCGTTTCGAGTTAGAGTTAATCTCGAAATCCGATTACATGCAGCTAAATTACCTACACAACTGATTGTGTCAGACCAATCACACCTGTATTGATTAGTTAGGTACTATTTCAATTAAGTTGAATATACAATTTTAGGAAGAAAAAGAAAGACATTTGTTATACCAACAAGATACATCACAGAAACAAAATGAGCAGATAAGTAACATGCACAACCACAGAAAGAAAACTACATACACAGCGCCAATTCACACCGTTTGAAACCATCATCATCATTCAGCCACAACAAGTCCACTGCTGGATATAGGCCTCTTCCGTGGATTTCCAAAAAAGACCCATTGGAAGCGGCTTGCACCCAGCGTCTTCCTGCCACTTGGGTGAGGTCATCTGTCCATTTTATGGCTGGTCGTCCTACGCTGCGCTTGCCGATATGTGGTCTCCATTCGAAAACTATTCGGCCCCATCGGCTGTTAGTTCTGCGTGCTACGTGCCCTGCCACTGCCGTTTGAAATGTTTTAAGGGAATGTCTATTTATTGATTTATTTATTGATACTTTTATCGCACTAGCATTAACAAAATAGTACAATGCGGTGGACTTACTACCAGCAGCATGTTCTTTTCCTTTTATCTACCCAGACCATAAACCGAGCCCACTTTCCCTTTCACGTTAACCCTACCGGTTCTTCACTACCACCTAGGCGCTTTCACAATATCATCAGCCAACCGGGATGGTGGACTGCCACCCGTTCTTGACCACCATTTAGTGGCTACCATAGTCTTCTTTCATTATGATAAATAATATATTAATAACTTTATAAGTGTGGCCGTCTGATGACGGGAGAACGTCACCAGCATTCTGGGCTCCCTTCGGCGGGACGCCGACATCTGGGTTTTTTTATTTGTAAATACGTTTTTTTCGTAAACATTTTATTTAGGAACAGTTGAAGTTATAATATCTGTTATGTTAGGTATATGCCTTTTTGTTTTCCTATACTTAATTTATTATGGGGTATTAATAGGTATCATTAATGTATCCGTGTGGCGCCGGATTAAGAATAACGTCACTCCATTTCCTTCCGTGGATGTCGTAGAAGGCGACTATGGAAATCATTACCAGGAGACGGGCAGCAGCGTCTTCCTGAGATTCCAATCGCATACTGCGATCGCCAACCCGCCTGCCAAGCGTGGCGATTATGGCAAAACCCCTCATGATTATGAAAACTGCGAAGGAGGCCTATGTCCTGCAGTGGGCGTCAAACGGTTGATGATCATGATTATTGTATATTGTTCACAATATTAATTATTTAAAAGTTGTGTAATAAAGTGACGTTATAGCATAAGCAGCCTATATATGTGCCACTGTAGGGTACAGGCCTTCTCTCAGGGAGAGAGTATGGGCTTAATCACCACGCGTGCCCACCGCCAATTGGCGTTTTCAAGCGCTGAGGTATATGAATAGCTTAGATACTCAGGTTTCCTCACGATGTTTTCCTTCACGGTTAGCGAGTGGTATTGCTACTATAATAACTTCACATATGTACATAACTTAGAAAACAAAGTCATAGGTACATGCCCGCACTGGGAATCGAACCTGGGTCTCCCGCTTCCGAGTCCAATGTTCTACCCACTAGGCTACCACCACTATAACGTAACTGAATTGTCTACGAAAAAGCCACATGGGGCAAATCGATTATAATTAAATAAAAACAGTTAGAACTTAGCGAAAACGAAACTTTTTTCATTTTCGTTGAAGAGACGTAAATTTCGCGCTGTAAATTACTAAATCAAAATAAAAGTATGAAATTGACAGCAGCATTGCTTGACTGACAGATTTATTTTTTTTCGTCTATATGTTTTTCCATAAAAGTTGCATAGCCAACACAAAGGCGGTGAATTATTGAATAAATTGTGTAGGTATATCCCGAGGGGATTTTGCAATTCCAATTTATGTTACTCAACCGAACTTAGGTCGTAATTGAAATTGACAGGCATGTTAAGAAAGGGAGTAAAAATAAATTGTTTTCTTGATACAATATTATTTTCGATCTGTGCCCCTTTCGCTTTGAAGCAGCATATTCAACACTAAATGACTGAATATATGCAAAGTGGACATTATAATAATAATATAAGAACTTCACTTGACCTGGTCCCAAACTAGGATACCCTGTGCTATGGTAACCAGGCAAGAACGTCTCAAATGTGAAAATACACCAAGACTGAGGCCATTTGTACAAATGTACGGCGGCCCCCAGTGGGAATCGAACCCACGACCTCTGTTTTGGTCGCAAAAAGCCTTAACGGCTAGACCAATGAGGCAGTCATCATCATCCAGCCACTGCCAGCAATCTGCCTCAGATCAGGAAGTGGCGAGCCTTGGGGGAGGCCTATGTCTAGCAGTGGACGAGGCTTGATTGATTGATGTGATATGCGCCTGGTTACAGACGGCCAAATGAGTGCCTCGTTGGTCTAGTGATATCAAGTACAGATATATTTACATGCTCGCTCGCGAAATTCAAGGCTGAGGTGACATTTTTATTGAGTAGATAATATTTTAACAGGTAATATTTTATTGATGCATATTTAATATTTAATGAAATTGACATGATCTTGTATTTTTCTTATGAGGCAATTATTTATTTACTTTCTTTTTTTTTTTTTTTTTTTAATATTTGATGAAATTTTTATGAATTGTTTATTCATTTTATATGCTTAATGAAACGTATTTTTAATGTGATTTAACTTTTTATTGTAATTAAGTCGCACAGGAATCGGTGCCATTAGCATGCCATAAGCATTAAGTCCACCTTTTGTACACTGTCTTTGTGCAATAAATAATTAATAATAATAATCAGTGACGTCACTGGACAGTTGCATACTGACGTCAAACGTCAACTCCACAAAACTATACTACTAGGAAGAATATCGACTCCATAGAAAAAAGAGGGGTACTAAAATTTACTGTAACGCCATTTAGTGTGTGCCCCCGGAGCGGGAACTTTTAAATATAAGGGCGCGGAAAAGCAAATAGGTGTACTACCACAGGTTCCTTGAAAAATCTGAGAATTTTAGGGATTCTAAACATGACAGGTACTGACAGATACTGACCTGTGACGTCATAATAGATTCGAACAATCCAGGCCGTTTTCGATAAAATGGCTACAGTTACAAAATTATCAAATTTTATCCCGGTTTTTTTTTAATAAATGATATTTTTTTTAGATATAATTCCTTAAAACGGGTTTAAAACTTATAATCTGTAAAAATATATATAAATAATACTTTTTTTTCACACTGTCAAATAGCCTATTGCTTTACAATTGCTTAAATTAAAAAAAAGACAGGTTTAACTTAAAATAATATTTTCCAAGTAAATAAATGACATTGGTACAATAGTTTCATTATTTATCGTAACTAAGTACAATAGTTTAATTATATATCGGTTTATATCAAACAACAATAGTTCTAGAGTCGAACATAAATCCTTCCTTCTCCAGGGGCCTGTTTCATAGAACTTCAATTCATGGTTTACTATGAGAAATCGATGTACATTGCAAAGTTGATTAGCCCACAGATTAACTAGTAGACTCTACAACGTAATGCACCTCGAATTGTCACAATAAACTAAGAATTAAAGCTTTATGAAACTCAGCCCTGGAAGGCGTCAACGAACGAACGGATCCAATTACTTGTTACGTTCTGTAGTGACATTCCAATGCCTGAAAAAAAAATGTGATAAGTTAGTTTTATGAAACTCAGCCCTAGAAGGTATTAACGACCAAACGGATCACATTACTTGTTATGTTCTGTAGTGACATTCCAAAGCCTGAAAAAAAAATGTGATAAGTTAATTTCTACGTATACCGAATTAAGGTTAACAGCTGGCTTCTGAATTAACTCTTTCATGAAATAAATAAATACTTAAATATCCTTCCTAATATTGTTATTGTTATTTATTTATTTAAAGCTCCCACTGCAGGGCACAGGAATTCTCTCAGAGACAGAGTATGGGCTTAATTACCATGGTTCCCGCGGATTGGCAATTTTAAGCGATGAGGTATGTAAACATCTCGGACATTCAGGTTTCCTTATGATGTTTTCCTTCACAGTTAGTGAGTGGGATTGCTAATCCTTTTTTTCAGCTTAAAAAATATGTAAGCGATACTGGAAAATTATTATTTTCCTCATCCTCATATTCTTAAATCCGAAATCGGTATTTAGTACTTTTTGTACTATTGGTGTAAAGTGAACTATTTCATCACATGAACATGTATTTCATAATGTTACCGCATAAACTATGAAATTGAATTGTAAAACTCCACTTGACATTTTCCTACGTCAACGTTTACCTACTCACCAGCTGGAAAGGGAGACGCAGTCATCTGCAATGCACAAACGTCTAGAAGTTAAATTCCATTCGTATTAATTTAATTTAACTTATCGTTCAAATGATAAAAAATACTTTTTGAAAGGAATGACAGCCTTGAGAATAGTTTCTATGAAAACTCTTATGAAGCTAGAATTTCTTATTTATCATAATATTCTCAGTTGTAAACCTCTATTTGTGTCCCATAGACGTATTGGTAAAGTTTCATTGCGAACTGGCATGTCGTTCTAAAATAAAAAGGAAACTAAGTTTGTATAGGAATTGCTCCTTGAGGGGTTCCTGTCTTGTCACTGTCTTAAGTTCAAATCATGTTAATTCTATTTCATTCATTGTTCAAATGATAAAAAAACGTTTTTATAAAATATTGGTCCTTCTAAAACCATAAGATCTGTTGTTGCAAATTATTCATTCTCTGTATGAAACATGACTAGTGAATAATCCAACAGTCAAATAACAGACAACAGAAATAACAGTTGCACTGTAAGGCACAGGCCTTCTCTTAGAGAGCGAGAGTATGGGCTTAATTAACAGACATGCCCACCGCGGATTAGGGAATCAGAATTTTACCAAGCTATCCCGAGTCTTCTTTCACATGAAATTCGGATAAAAGCAAAGTAGGTACAGCATATATCTTACGTTTCAATTTGTGTGATAAATCTCACCAAAATCTGCTTAGCCATTTATACGACAGACAAACATACAAACTTTAAGTTTCATAATAGGTAGTTATTAATGGTTAAATGGTATTAAAAATTACTTATGTTTTGTTTTTGTTATGTCTCGTATCGTGGTAAATTCCCTAGTAAAGACGAAAATTACTAATCTACAGCCTAAAAAATATTTTAAATAAATTAAAAACCAACTTCAAAACACTACAGCACTAAAAAGCTAGAAGTAATTTAAATAATTAAAAGTGTGTTTACATGTAGGTATTGTAGAAGTATAATTTGTAGTCGGTGCCCAATAAAGTAAAAAAAATAAAATAAAAATTAAAACCGTCCTCCAAACACTACAGCACTAAAAAGTTAGAAATAATTTTAGTAATTAGAAGTGTATATACACGTAGTTATTGTATTAGGCACCGAATCCAAATTATACTTCTACAATATTTAAATTAGTGGGTTCTAATTTTTTATTTAAAATATTTACCCTACTTACCCTAATATAAGTGAAATTTAGCCTACTTAATTCGTTGCATTAAAATTTGACGTTCTCAATTTCCATTTTCTAAAGTTTTCACCAGCCCCTATATTACGCTCAACAAATCCTGAGCGATTCCAATCGTTTAACTGGTCAAATTAGTATGGAGTTTGACAGTTAGACGATTGGAATCGCTCAGGATTTGGTGAGCGTAATTAGGCCACAGAACATCACCAAATTACCTTGGGACTAGTTTTACGCTATTTTATGAAATATACGGATATTACTAAAGTATGGGCCCCATTAGTCCTTATTTACTGCTGCCCGTTGAAGAGTTCCGTTCGCCATCTCTGAAAGTCTTCATCAGATTTTCACCAAATTAAAATGGGACCAATGGGACGTTATATGTATTCGAGCAAAAAAAATTGTCGAAATCGGTTAAGCTTTGACGGGGTTTTGGAGAAACATAGCCAAAAAAAATACGTCAAATTGATAACCTCTCCTTTTTTAAAGTTGGTTAAAAATCGATGTCTCTCTACTCACCGCAATAGTAACAAAAGCCAGACACAAGAAAAAAGTTGGAAACATTTTGAAACTGTTTTTGCAAAATTTCCGTAATATCGACTAGTCTGAGCAAACAGTCATAAGGTAGTAAGAGTCGATGAAGAACGGTTCTTAGAACGTAACATTTTAATGTGAACATCGTTGTAATAAATGGTTTGAGTGTATGCGATTGACGTGAGTTAAACAGATATAGGGGGACCGGAAACTCGTACATACATACTTATGTACACACACACACACACACACACACACACACACACACACACACACACACACACACACACACACATTACTCCCACTTACACCAACGTTTCGGTGTGCTAGTTGTAACTAGCACGGGGTATAGCCCAAATAGGGATTTAGTGGTTGCACAATAGCACTTCAAAACTTCAAACCCTAGATGAATACAAGCAATGTATCGGATAAATAATTACCCTGTACAATAGCCTTGCTGCGCATTTTGTCCTTTTGCTCATGCTTTATATTTACGTACATTCGTTAACTAACTATAAAGATAAAGTAAAGATAAAAACATTTATTGTTAAACATGTTAGAAAACTAGCAATCTCTTAATATACTGTCAACAGCCGTCAGTTGGTATCAATTTCTCAATGGGATGATAAAGCCCATCAAATGACATATCGACGGTTAAGATTCAATACCACCTAACTACAAAAACAAGATTTTACAGGAAATGAAAAAAACGTTTAATTGTTTCATTTTTGAACTGAACCATACATTTTTTACTTGTAAAATATTATAAAATTATGCCGTATTTTCCCTTTATGTTGTTAAATCTGTATGTCTAGCCGTTTTCGAAATAATGTTAGTTAGGTGTTCACGGTATGAATTGAGAGAATAATATTTTGACTAATGTTAGATAGATTTTGTTGGCGGAGGATAAATAATAAAAAAAACTAAGTAGTTAACAACTTTATTATCATAAAATCAGAAAAGAACATAATAAAACAGCTTCTTCAATCATTGGGTATTTGGGAACAAAAAAATAACTTCCAATATATTTTTCACGTAACAAAACAATCAATTCTATGGTATTGTTAAGTAATCACAGGCAATAAGATAGTACCTATGTAACCTTCATGGTACCTAAAACATAATACCGCAACGTGATAGTTAGCGAAATAAGATAAAAACAAAAACCAGGTACAATATTTTAAGTATGCGGCAATGTGTTATAGAAATGATGATAGTCCATTGGTAAGACTTGTTTCATATATTGAAGATGCTGAAATTTTGTAGCAGCAATAGGAATAATTTCAGAGTGTAAATTTGTGTTAACGACGTCCAAATTAAGTCTTCTTGGTCTTTGCGGAAGAGCATTCCAATCGTCATCAAAATGTAACTTTACTTTGATAACTTCTTCTTGATCCTAAAGAATAGCTCGAATGTCAGGCACTCCAGGATCACCAGGTTTGCGCCCTGGTCTTATGCTTTTATAGATCCAGGTATTTTCATCCGCATAATTTTTCACAAATGTGTGATCTATCTAAATCACTTCATACGGATTAGAGAGTCGAGCTTCTTTAGTAGCAGATACATAATCTGAAGGCAGATGAATTTCTTTATTCTTGAGTTTGCGTTCGATTACGCTGTGAACCGAGTCACATTCCATTTGTATGAGACCACACTCAACATATTTCTGAGTTATGGTTACTTCATGTTTGATGCTAAAATTAAGCAATTTACTGTGTACTTTAACAACATCCAAAAACGTTTAAATTACAAATATTTTTATTTTTATGTAAATATCTTGAAAAATATTATGAAAACTATGGTTTTACTTAATGTTTTGACTGTTGCTAATAATATACACATCAAGAAGATTTTAGCTGATGATGTATGTTGTGAATTACGCAACAATCAAGCCGCAATAAATTAGATTTCGTAGAAAAGCAAAATATTCAACTACCATATTTCGTTTTTTTACTACTTTTGTAGGTACCTACTTTTTAAAGTAAAAACAATCCAAATTATACTTACGACACTCAGTAAATGTTCCAATTATAACACTGAACACACATTAATATGAATAAACATAATACAATTTCAGCAATTTTTTCAAATTATTACTGAGGATAACGAAGTAATTGTGAAAAAAAAACACGAACAAAGTGAGATGTCCGAAGTGAGCGCGTCGGTCTTCAACTCATTTACTCGTTCTGTCATCGTCCTTTTAGGTATACTCACAAAAAGCGCTTTAGGACCAGTCCGCTGCGAGCAGCGCTGGAGTAAACACATCCTTCGCAATAGATAGGTATTTTTGGCAGACAATACTACGTCAATTTCACATAGACGATATTGTCATGGTTCAATAACTTTTTAAATATCGTCTTTTTGACCTAGGTGTTTTTTCCAGTGCATGCTAAATTGAATTTTAAAGCGAACTGCATTAAAAAGTCAAAATCGCAAAAATGTCAGTTAGGTGGTATTGATTCTTAACCGTCGATATTTGACATGAATCTTTTACAACGTTTAGTCCACTTTTTTACTGACGGTACCAGACCTTCCAGATTCGCCCAACCCTACATATTCCCTGAACTAGATAACCCTAAACTGCTCCTATATTAGGCGCACCAAATCCTGAGCGATTCCAATCGTCTAACTGTCAAATTCCATAGTAAATATTGGAATCGCTCAGGATTTGGTGCAAGGCCCAAATAGGATTCGAAATAATGAGATCCGTCGACGAACTAAAGTCGTCGTCATAGCCCAGCTGATTAGTAAGTTGAAGTGGCAATGGGCGGGGCACATAGCACGCAGAACTGATGGCCGATGGGGCTGAAAAGTTCTTGAATGGAGACCGCATATCGGCAAGCGTAGCGTAGGACGACCAACCACAAGATGGACAGATGACCTCATCCAAGTGGCAGGAAGACGCTGGATACAAGCCGCTTCCAACTGGTCTTTTTGGAAATCCATGGAGGAGGCCTATGTCCAGCTGAAGTGGACTCCTTGTGGCTGAATGATAATGATGATGAATTAGGCCCCTGGTTTCATCTTCGAAACATACGTCGTGAGCTTAAACCGACGGCTGGCCCACGACCTACCATATTCACAAACGCGCCAATCACAGAAACGTTTTGCATGCATCCAGCATCGAACATCCAGGATGGTCTCATATAAATTTGGTCAAGATCTGTCGATAAGATTCTTGATAAAGTTATTGAGCACTTCTTGAAGTCGGTTTTTCACAGAATCTAGGTCCTACATTGAGTGCCATCAGCTTGTTTATCACGCGCACTAAATCCAGAACGACTCGAATAGTCTGTCAAATTCCGTACTAATTGCCATCGCATATGTCAGGATTCCGACAGCATTTGGTGCACATAATTCTTCTGGTTCTGCCACGTACAATACTCAACTATCTACCGCACTAGCGCAATCCTACGTGTAACTGACTTTTACTACCAAACAATCGTCTCTGTCTGAACTTGCCTTTACTAAAGTCCCAACAAAGGAGAGGGCTGCGGGCCATCCTATCTCTCATCGGTATAGGGGCCGTAGAATGGACTAATTGTCCCTTTGCCTTTGTAGGCGACTCTTTATACCCCGTGACTTGCCGGCTTGGCAGTGCCAACTTGGCTTCATAGGTCGAGTTGCACGAGAATAGTTTGGGAGTTGAGCCTTTTATTCGGATAATTTCACGTCTGTTTTTGGATTGGATTGATGGAAAGAACTCATTAACTTTATTTTCTAAGGGCCGATTTCTGAATTGAGAATTTCAGTAAGTAAATACTTAAGTAACGTTCTGTCACACTCTTTTCTGAAAAAATCGAAGAGAGCACTCCATTTAACTATTTACTTAGCGAAATTCTTAATTCAGAAATTGGTCCTAAGTTTATAGCAGCAATACCACTTGCTAACCGTGAAGGAAAACATCCTGAGGAAACCTTAGTGTCCGAGGTGTTCGTTCACTTCAAATTGCCGATCCGCGGTGGGCACGCGTGGTGATTAAGGCCTTACTCTCTCTGAGAGAAGGCCTGTGGCCTGAAGGCCCTACAGTCGGACGTATATAGGCTGCATTATTATTACTAATAACTCTCTATTATCGTTTTTATAAATCTTATATTATCTGGATTTTATATAACCTCATGAGGATGCTGTTGAATGATATGAAAAAATCGTACCGCAAGTGCGTCATTCATTCTACATGGTTATTTTTTAAATGCACAATTCCTGAAACACTCTCAGCCTCAGTTTCTGAAAGAGGGTTCAAATGTAACAATAGATTAATCTAAGATTAATTCAAAATACCGGCACGTGATTGGCTGAAATTAGCTCAACGTGAGATTAACATGAGATTAACATTTGATCGCTCTTCTAGAAAAAGAGCGTTAGAGTTCGTGTATTGTTCTACACGTATTGTATAAACATGTTTTGTTGTTACTAGTACTCCGCTGTCCGTCCGTCCGTCCGTCCGCCCGTCTGTCACCAGGCTGTATCTCATGAACCATGATAGTAAGACAGTTGAAATGTCCACAGATGATTTATTTCTATTGCCGCTATAGCAATGAATACTAAAAACAGAATAAAACAAATATTAAGGGGGTCTTTCATACAGCAAACGTGTTTTTTTGCCGTTTTTTGCTCGATATTAATAAGGGCAACAGGTAGACGCTTGAAATATTAAAAGGTTGTATAGATAATGGAACGTATACGGAACCTGAATGTATACGGAACACTTCGTGCGCGAGTTCGACTCGCACTTGGCCAGTTTTTTTTAGTACGTTTTTTCTTCCTTTATATAATTTACCGTGGATGCGAATGACGAGACACCGGGAAAGATGGCGTGATGGAGGAAAGGCATACCCAGCAGTGGGCTGATTCATCATCATCATCAGCCATTCGACGCCCATTGCAGGATACAGGCCTCCCTCATTGTTTTCCTAACCAGGCTTTCTGGTGGGCTTCCCCTAAATGGGCTGATTATGATGATGTAATACCGTAGACTTCAGTAAATGTCCATTCCACTGAATATATATAATTGTCGTACATGTAATAATGTCCATTTCACTCGATACATATTATGGTTTTAAGCAAACTGCGCCGTTATAAAGCAGAAAAACTATGGAACCATTTTTTTTTCTGAAGTTGTTATATGATTAATGATGAACTATAAGTAATAACTAATGGTTCAATGAAATATTTTACTTATTTAAATTGAGTAACACGTATAAACTCATGTGTCAACATATATGAAATTCGCTTTTGTACCATAATAATAAAAAAGTAACTCATTCTAAAAACCTATGTAAAATGGTGCAACCAGCCCTCTTCAGAGACTCAACAAACTCTTCGTCAAAGGCAAAGGACAACTTTGCGAGGAAACCCGCAGTTCCCTCGCTTTGTGGTTCTACTGCATACTGCGAACCCCACCGTCCTGCTTTATTGCCTTACTTTTAGACGAGTCTAGTTTAGTTTTTGAAAGTTAATCACGTAGGTATTTCATCAATCAATACGCAATGCAGATATCGAGTTTTGCTATGCAGTGTTGTGATGCAGGATATATGTCTAGCTATGAAATTATGTTTTAGCTACGCAATAAAATTGTGAAATCTTCAGGTTTCAGGCGATATCCTTACTAATATTATAAACGCGAATGTATGGATGGATGTTTGTTACTCTTACACGCAAAAACGGCTGAAAGGATAAGGATGAAATTTTGCACAGAGATAGATTATAGTCTGGATTAGCACATTTTTTATTTTTATCCCGGAAAAATACACATCAAAATTACCACGCGAACGAAGTCGCGGGCAACAGCTAGTACTGCATAAAATACTGCGCCATTTCATTTTCAAGGGACTTATAAACTACCCTGCACTATATAATAAAAATAGATTTAGTCACTAAATCGAAAAAATCACTAAAACGTTGCTGTGGGGTATTCATTAAATTTTTTGGATATTCACAAAAGTTGTTCGTTATTATGCAGTAGGTATATACCAGGCCACTCAGAAAGTATTGCGAAAAAAGTTTTCATGCATGAGAGACTGGCCAGTTATAATCTATTTTGAAAATATGATTATTTATAAGTAAACTAGTAGTAAAGTAGATACGTTCCAATTTTAAAATTTCCCTCAACATTTTTTGCAACATAATTTAAATTATCGTGTCTCATTCACAGATTAAAAAGAAAAAAGACAGGTCTCATTGAAAAATGGATCTGCGCCGGGAACGTGAACATTAATTTTCGCACTATGGCTTTTTACGATTTCACGTGTCGCCTGAATCATACGCCAGACTTCAAACGGCAATCACGGATGAAGGCCCTTGTAAGGCAACCGTGTATCGTTTTTATAACAAATTCAAGCGCGTTCGACTAACTTTGGGAGATGAACGTTGTAGGTAGGTACACGTCCCACTGCAGGGCACAGGCCTTCTCTTAGAGAGAGAGAGAATGGGCTTAATTACGGCACGTGCCCACCGCGGATTGGCAATTTCAAGTCAATTTCAAGTGCTGAGGTATGTGAACACTCTGACACTCAGGTTTCCTCGCGATGTTTTCCTTCACTGTTAGCGACTGGTGTTGCTACTAGCCGGCACTCTACCGCTGCGCTACCACCGCTAGACATTTGCAATTCTACCTTTCATAATTCTAATCTTTCTATCCATATTCTGTCAAAGCCTTTTCGTTCATAGAGCATCTCTTGACGTTCTGATATCCCGGAATCATATACGTCACTCGCTTCTATAGAACTAGTTTAGTGACAATGACGCGTCGCACTTCAAGGTAGAGCTGTAGACGGTGCTTTCTTTAGTCAAACAGCCCTGTATCACTACATACGTGGAAGAAAGGAAGAATAGCACATTGTTACCCTAGGAGTGAAAGTAACTTATATTTAATCCCGAGACGAGGTTGAGGGACTAAATAAGTCTTTCAGCCGAGGTAAACATTACGAATATAAGGAAAGGAATAGGAAGGAAGAAATTTGTAGTACCAATACCACACGCTAACGGTGAAGGAAAAACATCGTGAAGAAACCCGCGAATTGGTTAGCTCCGCACGTATTCACTTGTCTTTCCTGTGGGCTAGAACGACTAAGCTGTCAGGATGGTATAAGCCTACTCCATCTAAAATACAATGTCCCAGGCACGGCAGGGTCCGATTGGTCCCTTAAGGGACTAGTCATAACAAGCGCCCCGGGCGCGCGCTCGGAACGCTGCGTTTCAGGCGTCCTAGAATTTGTACGACGCGCGCGTAGCGCTTGATGTGATTCTTTACATACAAACTCATACAATTTTCCGAGCGGCCGGGGCGTGGCGTTCTAGACGCGCGCCTCGGGCGCTTGTTATGACTAGTCCCTAACCCATCTAGTGTGAGTGAAGATGCCACTGGACACTGTATAAATCATCTCACTACGTAGATGCAAAGGCAAGTATAAGGAAAGTAGAAATAAAAACATGAATTAGCTAAAATGTTAATACCTACATCTCTGCTATACGTAAGTACAAATAAAACTCTACAACTCGAAAAAACAAATGAAGATCAGATTGCCGCTTTCCCGCCTTTTTTTCCAGGCCACTGCCGTAGGTTTCTCAATCAGAATTTATCAATCCAATTCAATTCAAATATTTTTATTCATTGTAAAAACAGAATGTTTACTTAATGAACGTCAAAGTTGTTAGTTTCACAATTAATGGATTATGTGGAGAAGAAGCTAACAAAGAAACTCCACATTTATTCTTTTCAAAACACGTTTTAACTTAATTAACAGAGTTTTCAACTTAAAATATTAGTCATGAATGTGTTGAACACTAGTCACAATTGTCCTTTAAATAATATTAATCTACTGTTTAATGCCAAACATCTTTGTCTTCTAAATAACCATTGATGTTATAGTAAGCCTTTTTGCACAGAATGTGCTTAACACATTTTTTAAATCGCGTTGGAGGTAACTCTAATATATCTTGAGGAATTTTGTTGTAGAACCTTATACAGTGCCCCATAAAGGATGTGTTAACTTTTGCAAGTCTACATAGTGGAAATGACAATTTATGTTCCTACATCTCTTCAGCCTACGCGTCTCGTCAAAGTGAATTTCCATGTTTGTGATTTCCGTGCCTGGTAACTAGGCAAGAAGATCACAAACTCGGAAATGCAACCAGACATAAGCTATGTGTACAAATTCACGGTGGCCCCTAGTGGGACTCGAAACCCACGACCTCCGTAATAGATCGCGATGAGAACCCCTTATCTGCGCACTCCGTCACGTTTCATACAAATTCATAACCCTCAGCTGCGCGTTGGAATGACGTGTGAATAAAACAACCGGCATTCGACGGGCGACGGGTTGACCTTTTCTGTACTATTTTGCAGGGTACATACACTGCTGTGGAGGGTCAGATGAGTTTGAAAAATTGGTCGCATTTTAATGAAAGAAAGTACATAAGAAGACATTTATTTAAATTGTCACAGAAACACAAAGTAACACGAAAGTACACAAACAAAATACACGAACGTAAAAAAAAACGTTACCAAATAATGTGTTGTATCTATTTATTTGATTTGCTTATTTAATTAATAAATAACATAAAAATAATAAATAAAAGTTAGTGATCAGTGATCTGTCAGGATCGTAGCAAGTGGCAGTTCCTGGTCTCCGCTTACCCCTCTGGAATACAGGCGTGAGTTTATGTTATGTTATTAAATAAAATAAACAAAGTAAGTAAAATAAGCAAAGTAAGTAAAGTATCAATAAAATCAATAAAATCAATAAAATCAATAAAATCAATAAAATCAATAAAAACAATAAAATCAATAAAATCAATAAAATCAATAAAATCAATAAAATCAATAAAATCAATAAAATCAATAAAATCAATAAAATCAATAAAATCAATAAAATCAATAAAATCAATAAAATCAATAAAATCAATAAAATCAATAAAATCAATAAAATCAATAAAATCAATAAAATCAATAAAATCAATAAAATCAATACAATCAATACAATCAATAAAATCGATAAAGTCAGTAAAATCAATAAAGTAATTTTCACATTTTGATGCTATTATGGATTTCCGCAAAGTAACGCCTGATTCCATACAATATCTATAATCAATAAATACAATAAAATCAAAAAACCTATTTTAGAGGCTAAAAATTCCACCCATGCCGGGGCCTGAACCCGCGACCTCTGGCTAATGAACTCTGGCAGGCATGGGTGGAATTTTAGCCTCTAAAATAGGTTTTTAACATTGTCCTCAGCACGGGTTAGTGCAACAAAAAGAATACAATAAAATTGATAAAATCAATAGAATCATTAGAAAAAATCAAATCAATAAAAATAATAATTCTGAATTTTGCGTTAACAAGCCCGTAGTAAGCGTTAATTTTTGCTCAAACTGCGCGATGCGTTACGTGGCACTGGCGCCATCTAGCGGCGAGAATCCTGAGTAATGGCTAGAATCGTTGAGTTGATCAACGATATATATAAGAATTGCACACAACACGTAGTTACAGCCCTTTCCGTGGCGTCATGTTTTAGTTACATGCGATTTTAGCAAGTGACCCTCTATTACCGAACTGAAAGACGTTTCAAGTCAAAAACCTAAAACGATCATGCAATCACCTCAGTGACTCTCGCTCGCGCAGTCGCTCAAGCAGTGGAAACGGTTGGAAATAAATACTTTAAACAAAGGTGCATTCAGCAAATTGAATTTCCACATAGCAAGCACGAAACTGTTAAATAAAAAGTACTTAGTGAACAACAGAGTGCAAATAGTGCAGTGGCTCTCCAACCTGCGGTTGAAAAAATAACAATATAACTGGTTTAGGTTAGGTTATATTAGGTTAGGTATATTATTATAATATATAGGTATAAAAATCTCGTATCACAGTGTTTGTTATCGAATTCCTCCGGAACGACTTCACAATTTTTTATGATTCTTTTTATCTGAGAACAGGTCGTAGGCCAAATAATATGGCAAAATCACGTTTGCCGGATCAGCTAGTACACTATAATAATGAAGATGACACAGATATAAAGAATACATAATTCCGGAATCACTTGCTTGATTTTTGTCGGAAGAGTCTGACCAAATTTCGCTCTTATCCGAAGAATTATTTTTATTCGAATTCTTTCACGCTTATGAAAGTTTTAGATCTTATAATAACGGAGGTGTGGACATTCTTAGTTGTTAATTCATTTAAACATATATCAATATCGGCATCGTTCACAATTCTGCTAGCAAACATTACAGAAAATAATTTGTCATTCACATGGGTCTATTTCTATGATGCACAAACCATTTTGTTACTAGGAGAGGCAGAATAATAGGGAACTTGTCTCAAACTTAGATTAAAGACAAGCAAAGGACCGGATGGGTTGGCGTGAAAGAGAAGAGGCCTATACCTAAAAGCGCACCCTGTTGTTGAGCTGATTATATGGATAGTTGCTAATATTCCCGATAAGCTTGTAAACAGTTTAATACGTGGGATGAGTCCAGTACTAGCATCGCGCTCTTTTATTGATGTCATATTTAGTGGTTGGAAATAATATTGGCAATATTGTGCCACATACCTACGGTACGTCAATAGACATAGAGCTCGGGAACTTAACTTTTCGCGGTCTTTTGCGGCAACTTCCAGATCCTTCGAGATCCTTGTACCTTTTGTACTAGGATTTCGCAAAGTTTGAGAGCCACTGTGCGAGACCACAATACACCGCTGACCTGAAAATCAGTTAGCACACTCGTGTTATTGTTTGAGCAAAGGAAGCCCCAGTTTTCAAAGAGTTTTGTGTTGAAGCAAGGGGGTAGGAGCGCTTTTATTTTGTATTTGTTTAGTTCAGCAGTTTACAGGATTAATGGAATGAGGTTAGCGGTAAGTTGTTTAGAGCTCGTTCAATACCGAGGCTAGTAAAGGTGTTGCAAAGTAGTGTACCTACTTTGTTTTTCTTGTTGTGGTGCCATCTCATAACGGAGGTCGGCTATCATTGTGGCCACTGTGACAACTAGGGTTGGCAACTTCTTTTTTAACAAATATAGTATTTTCGAAGCTATTACCTCTAAAAATAAAGTAGATGGCAAAATAATGGTAAAAAATTGTACAAAATAGCGGCAGTCGTGCCGCGCCATTCACGGACTTAGACTTGAAGATCGAGCTTCAGAAAAATATTAAGCTTGGGTTCCGCTTTACGCAAAATATAGTCATTTCGCCTTATATATATATATATTTTAGAAATATAGTATTTGAGCCCCTAATATAGTAGGATACTATATTATATAGTAGGGTTGGCAACCCTAGTGACAACTGATGTGGCTGGTTGGAACAATTCGATGATGCCTATCTGAAACCATTCAGCCCGGCGTTGTAGCCAGTGAGTTCTTCTACGGCCAGGGTCCTGTTTATAGCCATAGAACTACAATTTATAGTTTACTACGGCGATTCGATGACAAAAATCGATTCAGGCTGCTATTGCGTCGAGCGTGCTATCTCGCTCGCACAATTTAACATTTTTTAATTTTTTTTTTTGTTTTTGTTTTGTTGTCGTTCGTGTATTTTGTTTGTGTGTCTTCGTGTTTATTTTGTGTTTCTGCGACAATTGAAATACATGTCTTCTTTCTTTTTTCTAATATTGTAATAATATGAGTAAACTTTTGATAATTGTGGTCTGAGGGTTGGATGCATAATTAAATTACGGACATTTTAAAATTATTTTTGTTTACCTATACGTAGTATTTAATAACGAAAAGGGGTTTCAAAACTTATTAATTGTGGAATCAAATTGTCTCAGTCAAAAACTAGCACAGGATAAGAAAAATATGCCTTGAATATCCGCAATTTAATTATCCATCAAACCCTCAGACCGCATTCAATAAAAATATACTCATTTTATTAGAAAAACTAAAAAAATTAAATTGAGCGAGCGAGAGAGCATGCTCCCCGTAAGAACAGTCTTAACACTTTGATTAACAAAACGACTCTGCTACACAATGGGCCAGTCTCTGAGTTGAGAATTTTACTAAGTAAATTGTTAACTGCAGTGCTGTCTCGTCAAATTTCTCTGAAAAGAGCGTGACAGAACGTTACTTAATTAGTTAAATTCTCAATTCAGAAACCGGCCCAGTGTGCCTCGAATTGGCCATAATAAACTACGTACTGTACCTGGTTTTACAAAACTCGGCTCATGTGTTCAGCGGCCTTGTATTTTTCCTGCAGGATTACTTGGTGCAGATCGTATTATGTGATACAAGTAATGCTGTTTTCTTCTCCTGCTTTGATCAAAAGAATAAATTAAACAAATGCGAGTGGAAAGGCCAGCAAGAGATGCCACGGCTGTCATACTGCGATTAGATTAGATTAGAACACTATTGTACACACCAGAAAACAAAATAAATCAAAAGGCTTACACGAGTAAGTTTTAAGTTGCGACCAAATGTGTAAGACGTGCAGGTCAGTCTTCACATTTTTGGTCAAATTCGTCCTTAACGTAACTGATTAGAGTCGTGCACGTATGTAAAGGCTGATGTGGTGTCGATCGTACTAACTTTCTTGACTTTTTACCTCTAATGTTACATCCACTTTACAAAATTGTTACGCTCTATTATTCATGTCGCTTATTTTGTTCATTCATTGACTCGTTCGCCACACATCACGTAGCCGGCGGCATGGCGAATAGAGTTGTTCCTTCCCGTTCTGACACTAACCTGTTTCATAAGCAGCCTATATACGTCCCACTGTAGGGCACAGGCCTTCTCTCAGAGAGCGAGTACGGGCTCAATCACCACGCGTACCCACCGCGGATTGGCGATTTCAAGCACTTTACTTCTGATGTTTCCTTCACCGTTACCGAGTGCTTCAAACGTGTACATAACTTAGAAAACAAAGTCGGAGATACATGCCCGCACTGGCACTCGAACCTGGGTATCTCGCTTCCGAGTCCAATGTTCTACCCACTAGGCTACCACCGCACTCACCTGTTTACTATGAGTTAGTTACGCCGCCGTACGCGTCATCATCATCAACCCATTATGTCCCCACCGAGGGGCACGGGTCTCTCTCTTCCCTGAGGAAGGTATAGGCCATACTCCACCACGGGGGCCAAGTCCGGATTGGTGGAGGCTTGTAGACTAGTGGCTCGTCTACTGTCAGAAGTTGTCAAGCCGCCCTAAGGCCTCTGACTTGGCTTAACGACTGCCATCTATCGACGGCAGCCGGCACCAACAGCTTAACGTGCCGTACGCGTACTGAGACCTAATTATTTGCATCACTTCATGTCGGTGTCCCGACGTTTGCGATAGCAATCAGTGTGGAATTTGACAGTTAGATGCTTGGAATTGAAGAGCAGATGTTGAGCGAATTTGTACAGGGTGTAATAAAATATCCCACTTACATCTGAAAATGGGGAAGTTCTGCGCGTCTATACGAACAACCATGTAAAAAACTTCAAAATCGCAATAAGGCGTCAGCTGTTCCTTGCTAAAGTAGATAGATTAGATTAGATTAGATTAGATTACATTAATGATCTTTATTGCACACCATACACATGAAAGTACATGAAAAATCTTAAATATCTAAGTGACATAGTATACAACTGACGGTCTTACCGTTAAAGAAATCTCTTCCAGGCTACCTTCCGGTTTATTTACAATAAATGTCTCCAACGCTGCGATATAAAACACGACTCAATTCGCGAAGCAAATATTAAAGTTTATAAGTGGCTTTTAAGCCTAGACTGTTGTGAAACTGAGGCTATTCTCAAAAGGACGAACCTAACTTACTATTAAAATCTATACTTACCACAACGCTCACATTTCACTTTTATCAGACTAATAAATTACATTAATGCATATAATATAAATTCTGTATCGATATAAGTCATATTAGATTATAATATGTTTTTATATTTTTAGTTTAAGATTTTATTAAACATTTCAAAATATACATAGTTATAATAATTTTATAATATATCATAGGTATACATGTATACATTTTAAACACATTCTTATGTATATTCCTGTTTCTGTTTTTAAAATAAGTTTTAATTTTGTTAATGTCATAACGACCATTGCATGTTTGTCATTAAATTTCGAAATAATCGTTCGTATAACACACTCTTTGAAAAAACTATTTTGGGCGTCCGCAATACAGATTTACCTAGTGGGGGGCCCGCTGTGTACCGCTCATGTAAAAATGTTGCTATGGTAATAAATATTTTAGATTTTTTTGACCTTAGGATGGATAGGATTGAAAAATTAAGAGAGTAGGTAGTTGTACATAAATTAATTATATAAGGCTATAGGGACATACCATCCTGACAGCTTAGTCGGCCTAGCGCACAGGTCAAAACGTGCCTAGCCAACCAAGCCGCGAGTTTCCTCACGGTGCTGGGCAAGCCTGCTCCATCTAAAAAACAATGTCGCAGCACTGCAGCATCCGAGTGGTCCCTACACCCATCTAGTGTGAGTGAAGGTGTCACTGGACGCTGCATAAATCATCTCATTACGTAGATGCAAGGCCAAAGTGTTCATAGGTACGTAGACAAAAACTGAAATAAATATAACCAACAACCCGACTGCTGAGTATTAACTACTAAGCAGACGGGACCCAAATTCAGCAATGTAACTCTTTAGGTTTTTTATTTTTGTCTTTTTAGTGATTTTTTAATGCTGATTTATATATAGCCTATAATACCCGCGTACTGATGCTTTATGTACATTACACGTGATTGGCGTAGTTAAGTAAAATTAATAAATTAATAAATTAAATATAACAGCGCCATTTAGTGACTCATTGTTGTACTACAATGTTACCTAAAAGCGATTTTAATTTTTGTTACATTTCTGTTCCATTCAACTCGCGCAGGGATGGTGAATCGATTGAGATGTTATTTGTCAAAATCTGACCATTGGTTAAGGAGTTATGAGGGAACATAGAATACCCTCCACCCGTATTTTTTTGTCTTTATCGGCTTGTTAAATGTCAACTGAAGTAGGAACACAATCTTCATTTTGCTCATCTGGGCAGGGCCATGTGTGTTTTATTTATCACGCCGTGGTGTGTGTGGACGAACCAGTACATCACTCCGCTCCTGCACATTTGTTAGCACAGTTCCGTGAGGGGAAGATGCTGTTTATTTTTTATTTTTAAAGCTGCAAAATGACGTCGTTTGCTGGATTGATCTGCGTTGAGTTGGGACTGGCTGGTTATAAAAAAACAAGGTCATGTTTTTAATCACGAAAGAGGTTAAATAAGTTGAATGAGAAATGAGTTTTTATGTTCTGTTCACCTATTTTAACGGGTTTTTAATTAAGTAGGTTCCGTTTTGAAAGCCCATATTTTTTATATATTACGAAGCTTATCTTGGCTTAGTCAAGTACCTACATAACAAAGAAAGTACTTAACACATTTCTCGTCAAACAGTTTTCATAAAGACGGCTTTCCAAAAGTTAATAATGGTCCTTAAGGTACTTTAATAGCAAGATGAGCATTAAATAGCGTTATATCCTGAGGGACATCTTAACTGAGTATCCACTTAGCTTTAATATTATTATAATCTCAAGCCATTAGGCTTTGAAAATCTTGCTCCTCTCTTGCTGATCGTTATTCAGATTATTTATCTAATCTCTGCGCTATAATAAGATTATATCCGTCATTTTGTATTATTTCCGTGTTTACAATTTTATTTTTTTCTACAAACTTGATATTTGACGCGGTTGTATGAAAAGTAAAATATGATAATTTAACGTTTCACGTCTGCTTATTTGTTGAATCAAAGAATTAATTATCGACCCTAGTAAAACAGTTTTTAGATTTTTTGTCTTATTTAGGATTACCCGAGCTAAATACTTGTATTACCGCCTGGATATAAAACAAATATGTTGGTACTGCCATACACGGATTCACGGCCTCAAACAGAGTTTATAATACACATTTCAGAATTTATTCACGTAATTAATAAAATATCTAGATGCATTGCAGTTCGTCCGAGTAAATAATTAAATGTACCTCACCTAACTTTCCGCCTCGTATCTGAAAGGGGAAGCGACCGCGACCGCCCATATCCGCAGCGATCCGCTCCTGTCCGGTGCTAACTGGATTGAACTAGTTGCAACTAGTTAGTTCCGACTGCGGCAGCTTGGTATCAGAGCCGCAAGAGAGGAGAGAGCACACAGAAGAATTATTTTGGCTATTCGGCTTGGGATTTCGACGAGATTAGATTCATCATCATCATCAGCCTATGCTTGTCCACTGCTGGACATAGGCCTCTCCTATAGCACGCCACTGAGCACGGTCCTCGGCTACTCTCATCCAGCTCTTGCCAGCCGCCCTGCGAAGATCATCTCATCGTTAGATTATAGATCATATCATCGAAGATCATTAGATTAAAACACTTTATTGTACACACCAGATAACAAAATACATAAAAGGCTTACATGTCTAAGTTGTTCCGTATACAATTGGCAGTCTTATCGCCATACAATTACACATGTTTTTAATTTATTTTTAAACTTGAGTTGTTTTAATAAGTAAATTAAATGAACCGTCTACCAGTACTCTATGACAAACATAACATAGAGGTATTTATATACAAGCAGCCTAATACGTCCTACACGGGCAGGGGCATTCGGTCAGAGAGAGAGCCAAGGGCTAATTCACTGCGCGTGCCCACCGCGAACTGGCGATTTCAGTATACGGCAGTATGTGAAAACCTCAGACACTCGGGTTTCCTCACGGGGTTTTCCGTCGTAGAATGTACCTGACGTAGAAAACTTGACTGTACCTAAACTTGACTGAGCGTGTTTTCCTCCATTTATTATTTTGTGCCTCCCCACAACTCAGTATCCCGGTTACTGGCACCTGCCACTAACAGTCAGACTTAGTTGATTTAGATTATAAAAGTTGAAGCTCTTTTGAGGTTATTTTACTTGGAGCAAAAAGAGCATGAATGAGAGTCACTGAAGAAGAAGAAGAACAAGAAAGACATTTATTATACCAACAAGACACATCACAGAAACAAAATAAGCAGATAAGTAACTCTGGATTATTTTAGTGTTACAATTTACATAAATGGACTTGCACCAATTCTTACTGTCGCTTTAAACAGCCATTAAAGCTGACTTTCTATGAAAAATTTTAGTTACATACTACCTTAGCCCCATTAAGGAATTGATGAAGCCCCAATAAAAAAGTCGGTCTAAAAGACTTTTTTCTAGTAAAGCTTCTTTACTAGTGGCTTCGGTGAGTTGAATAAGCACTTAACTAGATAGACGATAAAATGCAGAATTTGTTTAACGACTTTTCCAGCAAATAAAAACGTACCTAGGTGACAAAGATAAATAGTCAATATGCACGTTATTAATTAGCACGCTAGAATGGACCAACTGTCGATGAAATCATTTGCTTTTCATTGGTGGCGCTAGTTACACAGTACAAATAAAGAATAGTTAGCTTCAACTCACTCCTTGAATCCTCACCCACTCACCCCTCGCTAGTCAGCATATCTATGAAAATATTATGTACGTTAGGAGAAATATCAGTGACTTCAAAACTGTAGGTAGCTGACATAACGTAAATACTAGAAATGGGCATAAACTTTCGTTCCCAAGATTTAGGCTGGCAAAGGTTAATACATCCTTTATGGGGCATTGTATACGTTTCTACAATAAGATCCCTTGACAGAAACGCGGTTCAAAAAATGTGTAAAGCACACTTTGTGCCAACAGGCCTACTATAACATTAACCATTATTTAGATAACAATGATGTCTGGAATTAAAGCCAGTTCAATCCATGAGTTCTAGGTTTTATAATATTTATATAAACTCTGTTAATTAAGGACTTGAAAAGACTAAGTTTGGAGTTTTTTGTCCATTTTTTCTCCAAAATGATCTAGATTTTGAAATGGACACCTAGTTTAACTTGTAACGTTCATTAAGTCGCAGTTTCTGTGCCACTTTGAATAAATAACAAATATTTGATTTGATTTGAACAATTTCTACCATCCAAACTCCCAACATGCCAGTAGGCATACCTGGTACAGTCGACGGCACATCAACCTTCACATGGGTGCACTCTACCCAGCTATGTTACGGATGACTTTGCAGGTAAATTGCAAAGGTTGAGCTAGCTGTCGACCGTACATCTAAATCTACAACTGTCGCCCGCAGCTTATACTAATTGTGTCCATGAATCATTCCGTCAGATTTGTGACTCTGTGATCTCTTGCCACTGGCTATTTGTCAGTACTGAAAAATGCATGCTACATTACCGTGGAACATCTGATAAGGCAACGTTAGTTCGCTGCCAAATTCACACATGTTTGGCAACAGACGTGAATTACGGGAATGTGAAATTCACTTTTGTTCAATTCAATTTACTATGTTAGAGTAAGCGATCTGAACAATGTACTGAAAAGAGAGAAAGGTACTCACCAGGGGTGGTAATCGCGAAACTTAACATAAAAATAAACTCACGCCTGCATCCCGGAGGGGTAGGCAGAGACTAGGGACTCGCAAAACAGCTGTTTATGAATCTTTACCTGTTCTATAAAATAAATTTATTTGCAACAAAAAATGCTATCGACTGTACAGTGCACATTGATTGGATATAAGGCAATAAATAAATAAATATATTGATTGATAATGATTAGCTGAAAATAAAAACTACGATCTATCGTTATTATTTTGGTCCGTGGTGCCGCGGCTTGGTCTACCGCTCTGGGGCGTAGTTCATGCAGAGGATCTCCTTTGCTGCCTCCGTGCGTGCGTGCGTGCGTGCGTGCGTGCGTGCTTGCGTGCTTGCGTGCTTGCGTGCGTGCGTGCGTGTGAGTATGTGTGTGTGTGTGTGTGTGTGTTTGTGTGTGTGTGTGTATTTTATTTTTATTGCTTTTTTTCTGAGGCTTGATTTATTGATTGATCTTTCTTTTGTAAAATATCTTTCAAGGTAATCTTTCTTTCTTACCTACATTTATTTTCTGGCAGTACCCCATCCACTCTCCACATCAACGTGGGTTAGCTGGAAGAAAATACTAACTAGTATTAAGCTCGCCTTTGTACAAAATTGTCTTAGTGCAATAAATAATTTTTCATTAATTCATTCATTCATACATATGAAGCGTGAAAGTGTTAGAGACGCGAGTGTCGGTGGACACAATTATTCTGTAAAAATGTATCAAAAGTAATTGAAAATATACCTCAATCGTCCAGTTTCTTAAGTTTGAATTTAACATATTTAGTTTTTTTTTAATAATAATGACATCTACACAACACACTCATTTCTCCTGGTCCCAAACTAGGGTGCCCTGTGCTATGGTAACTAGGCAAGGACATAACCTCAGCAACCAACATGTAAATACACCCAGACTGAGACCTTGCACAAATCAAGTACGGCGCTCTTCGATGGGAATCAAATCCACGACCTCCGTTTTGATAGTCAAGCATGTTAACCGTAAAACCAAAGGAGTGGTCTCAATAATTTTGCTAGAATTTTCAAATCCGTATCCGAGTACTTACAGTGAGTGATGCAGTGACAGCTCATTTCATTTTATGAGTAAATGAAGCGGATAAACCAAATTACAGGCAGGTGTACCCATTAGGTGCGACTTGATACAACTTTGTGGACTTCGAATATTCGTTTTATTCAACTTGTTTTGTTGTTGTTGTTTTACTATTCGAATATCAAATAAATTTGCGTTTTCGAACTATTTTCAACGCTATCGCCGCGCGCCGGCGGAACAGACAAAATTAAGGAGCATTGCTAACAAACTTGTCAATTACCTACTTTCTGACACTGTTTCGTCAAAATCAAGTCAAATATTTGATAGCTATAATCGGTGAATCGGTTTCGGAACAGCCCGGATATTATAGAAGTTGAAGCGTTTGTCTTAGTCCACAAATCCTGCTGGCCACAGCGGTATTATTAAAAAGATTAAAAGTGACAGTTAAAGATATTTTTATTTTAACGTATTAAAATTCCACTAGGACCGCCTTCAGAAAACTTTAAAATTATGATCTAAGGAATAAAACAGTTTTCTTTATAATTTTGCAAATATTCTAATAATTAGGTTTAATACTACTAGAAATATTCGAATAGTGAAAATGGGCGAATATGACAAGTCCTAGTTGTGTCGTAAAAAACTAAATATGGATTGAATATGATTCAGATATAGACGATGAAATTCCATTGTTAATCTTTATAAAAGTTTAAGAATTCGTTTTTAAGTGGTTGTTCACAGTTTAAGCGTAGGCTTTGGAACCTTTGCCACCGTCCTTCATTCGGTGATGTACCAATCGCTCATGCCTGAAATATCAGTATGTTTTCATACACCTTTGAAATGAGGCCATATTATGATTGCCAATAAAACAACCACTGTTTCGTGTACAATAATAGTTACTTGTTATACAAGAGAGCAAAGTTGCTTTGTAACCGCGTGCTCAATTTTGTTGACAGAGCAAGCGAAGGATTCAAAAATTAAAATCCTGAGCGTCAGCGAGGGAATCAAAAGAGCACGAGGTGAAAAATCTTTGCACTCGAGTGCAACACGAAACTTTTCATCGCACTTCAGCGAGGAAATGACTAAATGCAAAAAAAAAAACACAAAGGAGGTTCCGAGTCTGAGGTTTAAACAAATTAGAAAAAAATTGTATGATAAATTCGGCATCATGGAGGTAGAAGTAAATAGGTTTAATGATGTTTTGAATTTACAAACTTAGTGTATACGATGTTCTTAATTCAATTTACTTTGTCCTCTAGTCGATAAAAACGGCCTTTGCACTCACGTATCGAAGAGCAAACATACTCTTTCCGAGATGGGGGGTTAAAAGTATAATATATATACAACTAAAGCGCGCTATGTCTTAACCAATCTCCATTAAAATAACAGGAGCGTCATTTTTCAAATGTTTCAAGACATCTAAGTTGCATCTGCAGCTGAAAGTTGAATAATTCATCCACCTGGAAACCGAGCCATATTCCCCGCCGTCATGTTTCTGATGCAAATACTCGGGCCTCTACTCACTCTAAGAGCATCTTAGGGCTAACACACATCACGATGACAATGACCTGACTCGGATCATGAGACATCATGTATATTGAATGCTTAAAGTGCGTCGGGGCTCATAAAAACATTAAATTACATAAACTCACGTCTGAATCCTGGAGGCAGAGCCCACGGTTACCCACTTGCCATGATTCTGATAAACTTCCTTTGCTTCATCAACACTCATTATTCTTTGCATTTTCGTTGCACCCGTTTCGGGTACTGTCATAAAAACGTAGTTTTCTTATTGGTGATCAGCTATCAGCTTTTATAAAGATGCCAATAGTCACATTATAACTTTAATCTCGGATTCACTTGCTTGATTTTTTGTCTGAAGAGTCCAACCACGTTTCGCTCTGATTCGCAGAGCTGGTGGAGTGATGGTGAGTAGAGACGGAGCTCGCGTTGTCGGTTGCTTGTCTCTGACTGCGGGGGAGCGAATTAAGCTAATAATATGTAGTGCTTGTGAAAGTTTTAGACTAATAATCACGTTACTCCACGTAAAGCAAAATAGCGGGGTCCATAACGTTGTGTACAGACCTACAGCTTTTTAACCAGGTTGTCTACATGATCATTGAACTGATGAGTTGGGCCTTTTTAGTTGCAGCACTCTCCACTCCGGTCCATCACGATCTGGTACTTCAGGACGGGCACCTTCTCTATATTTTGGGCATCTTCTTGGACTTCCTGAACCTCTTCTACGGCTTCGTCTTCTTCGACTACGGCGGAGACAAAATACTGTTTTTGCAGTCTATGTATCATCATCATCAACCCATTATGTCCCCACCGAGGGGCACGGGTCTCTTCCCTGAGGAAGGTATATTATGTCTCCACCACGGGGGCCAAGTCCGGATTGGTGGAGGCTTGTAGACTAGTGGCTCGTCTACTGTCAGAAGTTGTCAAGCCGCCCTAAGGCCTCTGACTTGGCTTAACGACTGCCATCTATCGATGGCAGCCGGCACCAACAGCTTAACGTGCCTTGCGAAGCACGGAACCGCTCGGAAAAATGCCACTAGCGTTAGGCATAGACGGCGACCCATCCATGCACTGAACGCGCCCTGTGTTGCTTAACCTTCGTGATCGTTTAAGATCACTCAGGCAGCCGGGGCTACGAGCGATTCTACGGCTGAACCTCTTCTACGGCTTCGTTTTCTTCGACTACGGCGGAGACAAAATACTGTTTTTGCAGTCTATGTATGTGTGTTTGTATTTCTACTCTTCTGATTTTGATGAATGAGACACCCAACATGTTTTTGCTCCTCGGTTTGGTCGTCTCCAACATTTCTTTTCTTCCCTTTTCTTTTTTCAAAACTTACTAATTTAGTCACGTTTCTGTCCAACTTATTCTCTACATTTTCACTCCAACACATGTTGGAGATGTTGATGTTTGTGGAGTTTTATGAAGCTGTGGAAGTTTTTCACGGTTTCAAATGCCGTGACCAAACTATTCTTTCTCTTTCCTTTTAATACTTTTGTTTTTGAAGTTCAACAATAAACATATTTGTTGCGCTTCTATTTATTGTAGCAGTAATTTTTTGGTAATTCTTAGCACGATGAGCGTAAGCAACAAAACACCTATAAACTGGAGCAAAAATCTGAATTTACTATGATGTATGTACTGTACACTACTATTCGAGTAGCCAACAGTTTTTAGTCACTAAGATCACTCTATCCAAGCCTACTAAGATCGTGAAAACTTAAAACCGTGGCTCGATTTACTGTGCATTGTTTTTGTACCAGTAACGTGTGCGTGCATTAAAAAACTAAAAAATAAATGTCATACTCCCAGAAATGCTATAGACCGCTTGCGCACCATGTGGTCCCACCATTTTGCCAAGTTGTCAATATGAAATATATTCACCCCCACCCCTCTGTAAAGCTCTGTAACTGTTTGACATATCTTGAGTAGGTCCCTCATGCAAATACCGGCTGAGTGAACGCAGCCATCCAGTTTGAATGTAAAATAAAATAACTCTGTTATTCACGGTTTAGTTTGTAACTGGTCCAAAGAGTTTTCGCAAATTAAGGTCTTGTTAGTATACTGAATGGTTGATTAGATACATAGATACAGAAAATTTTACTACACAACCAGGAGAAAGAATTACAAATAGTTTCTTATATCTAAGTAGTGGTATTACACTTGACTTAGGATTAGACAAGGTAATAAAATATTGCCTATCTAATATTGCGCTCTCTATTTGTATAGTATTGGTAAAACTCTCGCCCTTCATGCGAGAGGTTGTTGGTTCGGTTCCCGGCATATTCTTCACCTTTGATTCTGATCCTCAAAGTTAGGTACGTACATTCGTTACCTCGTAGTAAAAATACTAATCGCTTCATCATCAGCCCCCCTCTGCACACAGCTGGGTATAGGCCGTTTCCCCATTACGCCATCTCACCCTATCCTCTAATCACTTTCTGTGAATGAAAATCATCATGAGAAAACTGCAACCAAGATCTTCCTGTGCAACATAATATGTACTTTTTCCTGTTATGGTTACTGTCAATAGTTATGCCAAGTAAAGCAAAATTTGTCACCTCCTCTACCGTTATGTTTTCCACTAGATTTTTCAGTAGAATACGCGGTTTTTGGGCTGATTTGAATTGTGTGATTTTGGTTTTCTTCGAGTTGAGTTCAATATTTGTGTAGCCAATTTTTGGTAGTATTTAGTTCCTCCTGAACTATGTTAAGGTTTGTATTATTGTTAATTCTAAAGAGAAGTGCGACATCGTCTGCGAACAGAATTAATTTTGATTGCAATATTTTAGGTAGCTGGTTTATGTACAGGGTAAAGAAGGGACATGCTAATACGCTGCCCATTATCGCAGTTGCCTGGAAGAGATCTCTCTTAGAGATAAGTTCACCTGTGTGACAATGCTATGTAATTAATTTTCTAATTTATGATTTGCAATGAAGAATTATGTTAATTTAGAATTCTTAACAATTTTCGTCGAGGATATTTTTTCACTAATTTCGTTTGTTTGTCCATCAAACTAACCTCCCTCTTTGAGAATGCCAGACGAGACAAGATATCTTAACCTTTTACATTATACGCCAGACAATGTTACCTACTTACCGCCCGCAAAAGGTACAACAAAATAGCCGAAACGAAAACTGAAGTTCCCGAAATAGTTCTAAAACGATTTGGACACTGCCCAATTGCACACTCCTGATTTAGTGGACGTCCGTGTTGACAAGCCGCTGCGCTCGCGACTTATGATGTGGTAATTGCCTAATGGATAATGGAGATTACTATTTGCGTACCTACCACCAAAATGTACGTTTTGCATTTGATGGACTTTTTGGATGTAAAGTGCATATGTATTATAAATAATGTGACTAGTGCAGGCCGTTGGTGAAAGTGCTGTGGGCAAACCTGCAGCAATTACTGCGCCTAAGGCCGCGTCACCGCTGCTTGGACATAGCTCGTGTCTTCTACTTGTTTTTGTGTTCTGCCGTATTTGTTTTTTTTTCTTTCTCTCCTTTACGTGTTGTCTATGTTACATGTGGCGATAAATAAATATTTATACCACACCCACCTTGCTACGCTCGGGCGCCAAACCCCGTCTCGGGACTAAATAAGTTATTTTCACCCCTAGGGTAACAATGTACTATTCTTCTTTTTTCTAACTAAAACATTCGTAAGCACTAAAAATTATTAACTTAATTCCGGATTCGCTTACTTGTTTTTTTGGCGGAAGAGTCCGACGGAACTCCGGAGAAGTCCAGGTTTCGCTCTGCGAATCAGAGCGAAACCTGGTCGGACTCTTCCGACAGAAAAGCAAGTAACAGAATCCGGAATTAAGTTATTAACTTGGTATCCATTTCTTCTTCTTCAGTCCGCTTGAGGTTTCTTCTTCTGATGTTTGGTCGTAGCCTTATGACTGAGGAATGTGACAATAGGTTTCCATTGCAGGCTTATTGTGATTGCGGTAAGATTTGATAAAAAAGTCAATTATCAAGTTTTCCGCAATATTATTTTAATATTTTTATGTCATAGCGCTAAATCAAAGCCTTTTTTTTGAGATGGCTAATTTAAAAGCACCCTTAAAGTACAATAACGAATAATACTGATTAAATTTCTTTTTTCTTAATTGGTGTACCTGTCTGGTAAGTCTGACTCGCACTTAACCGATTATTGTCCCCCTCAACATACAAATCTTAAAAGCTTAATTACATCATCTGTTCTTTAGAAAAATCTCTCAATTCTGATACGATTCATCAAAGAAATATTTTAAAGTACGACTCCATTTTCGTCCCACTCAGGGTTGGGCATCGAAATAAATCCGCCCTTGGTGTTTTCTATGATAATAATAACTTCCACACAACACAATCGGTCCTGGCCCCAAACTAGGATACCCTGTACTATGGTAACCAGGCGGGGAAATCACCAACATGGAGATACACCCAGGCTGAGGCCATTTGTAATAATGTACTGCGGCCATCAGTGGAAATCGCACCCACGACCTCTGTTTTAGTAGTTAAGTACCTTAACTGCTAGACCAACGAGGCAGTCATCACAGTCTCCGATAGTTGTCAAAACTTCTCCCGGCGAGTCGACGGTGCCCGCAGGAATAGAACATTGAATTCCACTGGTCCGCTGATTCAATTTGTTCTTTAAACTCGATTACAGATCAACTCGGGGGAGTCGCACGTCGCTCTTCGACTGAGTGATTCGAAAAACTCATTTTAAATTTGCCCAAATGAGTTTTTGTCAAGTCAACTTGTTTAAAAACGCCTTGAGGTAGCATTCGGTACACGTACATAACTAAACATAGTAATGATTAACATTGTTAATTATGAAAAGTCGATTCCACTAGAACATTGTTAAGAGGAAATTAAAGTTGGTTTATGAGAGGAATTCCTCTTCCTCTCATAAACCGGCTTTAACTCCGTCTTTAGAGTGTTTTAGCTCTATTAGTTTAGACGACCAGAGACAAGATGGACAGATAACCTCATCCAAGTGGCAGGAAGACGCTGGATGCAGGCCGCTTCCAACCGGTCTTTTTGGAAATCCATGGAGGAGGGCTATGTCCAGCAGTGGACTTCTCTTGTGGCTGAATGATGATGAAACAAGACTGTACCAGTGTTATCCATAAAAATATGATTCCTGAAAACACTACATAAACGCCGCGTAAATAGGTAGAAAGATAGCTAAAAAACACTTTATTACACAACCAGAAACAAAGAAGAACAATTATTACTTCTTAAATCTAAGTAATGTTATACAATTGTATATAAGATAAGATTGCCCCATCAGAAAAAAACTCCACTCTGACTGATTATAAAGATATCGGTTTCCAACTACAGCACTAATGCAACCTATTTCGTCCCACTGAATGGCAAATGCATTCTTTCTGAAAGAAAAAGTACGGACACCACGCGCTGAGGTATGTGAACACCTCAGGCACTCAGGTCTCCTCACGATGTTATTCTTCACGATTACTTCACAACCCCTTGAATGTGACGCAAGCGTTCTACCGATCGCGCCACCGACGCACCCACTGCACTATTTTAATCAGAAATCAAAACGTAAAAAAATGCATTCTGTTTGTTGAATATCAACATGTTAGCTGCTGCATTCGGGTCGAGTTTGCAGTGCGAAAAAATGCTCCACTCTTTTTATTGTTTATTGGAAAACCAACAGCTTACACGAGAGGCATATTTACAAACTTGAGACAATTAAAGTCAGAGCCAATAAGAGGTTTTTACTGATACATACATAAGTAAGCAGCCTACATACGTCAAACTGTAGGGCACATGCCTTCTCTCAGAGAGAGAGAGAGAGAGAGAGAGAGAGAGAGAGAGAGAGAGAGAGAGAGAGTATGGGCTTAATCACTGATAATCAGTTCTAAATTTGCAATTACGATAACGTAATTCTGATGTCTTACAACTCTCTCTACAAAAAACGAGTTGCATTTGACGATAGTATATGCTACGGTTTCCTTAATTATAAAGTAGCGTATAACACATTTTTCAAAAAACCATCTCAAGGCAGCGACATCTGGCCGAAGCGATTGCAAGTGATGTAAATCGCTTCGGCCAGATGTCGCTGCCTGTACGTGTAAAGAGGCTCGAAATTTCACCGATGCCTTGCGCTGGCACGGTTAGCCAGAGGTCGCGGGTTCAAGTCCCGGCATGGGTGGAATTTTTAGCCTCTAAATAGGTTTTTAAAATAAGTGAATGTACGAATTACCGGGCGTTTTACAAAGCGCCAATGCGACCAAGTGTTAGCCGCAACAGTGTATAAATTGCCACATTACCGCACACCTGAGCGAAGAGCTGCCTAGAGACTCTAACTTATAATTAGTTAAACAGTCTAGCGCTATTTTAACCGTAATTTATTGACTACAAGCTGTGCGGAATTAAGCTTGACTCGTGTAATGGAGCAAACGCGCGTTGGTTGCGAATGTCTATCAGCAGAGGCCTATTACGCGCACCAGCCCTCCTATTCCAATCTGTACTATCGTATTGTATACCAGTTTAGGAGGGGCGCAGACAAGGCTTCCTTGATTCTATTGCAAATGGCACAGAGAGCTGCAATAAAAGTCATGGAGTCCAAACAGTTTATGTACTCTACGATTAAATTATATTCGAAAGCTGAATTACTTATCGCTTGGCAGTTATGTATTCTACAGTCTCTATTGCGTAGACGTTCATACGTTCCTCCTTTAACTCCTGCTGAGATGACCCGTTGACGTAGACAAAAGCCTTATACGTACAGCGTGAGCCGAACAGTGTTTACCAGTAAACAGTACTCCACGTAGTCAGTTCTTATATAATAATTTAAGCAAAGCATTGGGACTGCAAGATCTCACAAAATGTTAATGCAAGCGTAAATTAATCAGCTTTTTGTAAGATCTTTCGTATGAGGAGACCGAAAAGGTACTTAAATAAAGTTATTACATAATTCTAACAGCCATCTACTCATATGCTGCAACTTAGACATTCCAACATACTACACAGATGTACTCACCGACAACCCATAGGTACTCATACACACTCACATATATACACAGATACACACTCATCTAAACTTTGAGACGCACAATATTTGCATCATCAATATTTGTAATACACTAAGTACATAATAAAACATGATTTAGTATAGAGTGGGAATATTACTTTGCACAGTAAAATATTTGTTGGGATATATATGATATATATCCCAATAAATATAACACAATAAAATGTATGGTCTGGAGAGTGCAGGGAAAGGCCTTTGTGAGAGAGATAGGTCGTCGTTTGAGGAAACGTGGCTATGATTGCCGCTCTGGGGCCTATCTTATGCAAAGAATTATCCTTGCAGTGCAGCGAGGAACCTTTGGGTCGGATGTGTCCCGCGGCGGCTTATTCTCGTAATGATTTTGTTTTTTCTGTTGTTTCCATTTCACATTTTTGTATTTGACGAAGCTTTTTGCGAATGAATTTGATTTTAATAGGCTGACATTTTGATAATATTTTTTTTTCCTTCGGTTTCTATTGTTGTAGAGTTTTTAAGTTATAATCAATCCTCATAATAAAACTAATTGCCGAAATACAGGACCACCTAGTTTGGCAATTAGCTGAATTGATACTGTACCAATAGCCTTTAAGTGTTTTTGTAAAGCCCTCAAGGCTTATAATACGCTGTCTGTTTGTTGTTTTTATGGTGAGAAACGAACTTTACTTTACTTACTATTACGTAACTGGCCACTCTATTGGGTTAACCATTTTGACAATTCCAAAGTGTCAAAATATGCAAGTATTTCACAGTTCGGAGTAGGTTGAATCGGACACCTCCATACAGCGGAGAATTTGCGTAGTAGCGCCCCAGATCCGGTCGTAATCCTGACGTTTGCGATTGCAATTATTGATTAGTCGATTTGAATCTTTCAGGATTTGCTGTGCGTTATCTAGAAGCGTTGGTAGCCTAGTGGGTAGAACATTGGACTCGTAAGCGGGAGACACAGGTTCGATTCCCAGTGCGGGCATGTACTTATAACTTTGTTTTCTAAGTTATGTACATTTGTGAAGTTATAGTAGCAATACCACTCGCTAACAGTGAAGGAAAACATCGTGAGGAAACCTGGGTGTCTGAGCTATTCACATACCTCAGCGCTTGAAATCGCCAATCCGCGGTGGGCACGCGTGGTGATTAAGCCCATACTCTCTCCCTGAGAGAAGGCCTGTGCCCTACAGTGGGACGTATATAGGCTGCTTATGTATATAGAAGCAGAAAACTTCGGAAAGATCCTGTTATTGGTCCCGTCAATACAAAGAACTTTTGCTAGGAGACTAGTTTACACAGTGTGAGCTAGCTTACGAGTCAGCCTGCTGAGGAACTGCACTGCAGTAACTCGTACTGTTTGAATGTAACTTACGAGTAACTCGTAGATGCGAGTTGGACAGTAGCTCGCATCCGAATTACTTCAACATTTTTTGTTTTCACTCGCCTTTCGCCGGGTAGCAACTTGCATACGGCAGTAGCTCGGTCATCCCTCGCTTCGTTTGACGAGTTAGGCAGTAGCTCGCCAGTGCCGGCCGGAAAGTCGTGAGCGGACCTCACAAGACTACTAGGTATGTGTCGTGTAGACACTAAAGGCGAGCCGAGCTACTGGCGTGCGAGTAGACAAACTTAGTCGCTGTCTACTGGCTAGAGAGCAGCTCGCACTGTGTAAACTAGCCATTAAGCTCGTAGGTAATTGTAAAAAAATATCAATATCAGCTGTTAATCTGTTAACGATTCGGCTTTTCTCGGATATCATCGCCTAAATCCCGAGACGGAAATGACACGAAATACATTACCGCGATTTCTTTTAGGTAGCATTCAATTTATCTTAAACGCAATGTATAGCACCTGCCAAGATGACATTACTAACCGGTAGACCTAAGAAATTTATTATGCAGAAGTGATCGCAACGTAAGAAGCCAAAATTTTATGATATATACTTTCTTCTTTTTTAAATAAATTAGCTTCTTTTCTAAAATAGTTATATACATTATTTACAATTTCACGAGATTGAGCAAAAATTTTTTACCACGCTTTAAATTTGTTGAAGCCATGATTGTAAGTTAATTTGGATAAAATTTGATAGAATCGAAAATTTTCACGAATGAAATTAGCGTTCATAAACATAAATGTATCATATACGTCAAACTGTTTTTTTTTTACACTAAGAAGTCATACTGTTAAAATAGTCAATTATTTTTCTTATTTCAATATAAAGGTTGTGTTAGTTTTGAGCTACAAAGGAGGTTTTGTTGCTCATATCGTTCTTGTATTGTATTCAATAAGACAACGAGTAATATAATTAAAGGTCATATCTGTAAATTGATAACTCTATGTGAGAGATGAGGGATTCACGACAATAATTGTAATTATTACTTATAATTATTACCGACGTTGGCCGAATCGTTAACTGGTTTTAATCGTACTGTAACTGTAAATGATTAGGGTTTTTATATACAAACCTACGTACATACATAAATATATATACATACATTCATACCTGTATTCCGCAGAAGTAGGTAGAGATAATGGCTTGCAAGTTAAGTCGGATTCGCAGTGGGATTCTTATCGCCATTATTAAACAGGACTTTTCATTTCATTCCTACACTTACCCGAAATTATATTCCAACTCTTATTCAGCGTTCAGCAGGATAGCTTAATTTAAAAGCACCTAATTTTCAAAAAATAAGCTGGCCATAACGTCAACGATTTGCCTCAGTCGGCTTGCATCCCCGCTCCGCTACCTGAAACTCGAGAGGTCCTACTACACTGCTCCCATGTCTTGTCCCATGTCTGCTGTTGCGAAGTCTCCCCTCAGACTATGGAGCACCTCTCTGTGTCCCTTGTGCCCGTCCACATGCACTCTCAAGGGAGACTTGCTGCGCGTGGCCGAGTTCTGTACCAATCAGAAATCAGAAACTTCTTAATTTTTTTTTATAAAGTTTAATAAAGATAATAAGTGGTTGTTTTCAGACAAATGCCAAGTTAGAACTTGATTTATCTATTGTCAAACATACACGGATTAATGTATCTACAGGAGGTGTATCCGGAAAGCCATGCTATGAAATTAGTTGACGTTAAAAAAAAGAGGGTGTGTGTTTCTGACACACTGATCTCCATATTACCTACCTACCCGTAGTTTCTATGTAGGTCAGTGTCATGATTATGATAGTAGCGAACATTTGCGTGATTTTCTAAATTTTGATGGCGACTGGATCCGATAAATAAATGTTACCTCTAAACTACGGGTGCTGTGTACTAGCACAGCGCCAACGCCAGTCTTGCCGCTTCTACGCGAGTCACGGAGCGTGCCGCGTGACAAGAGGGCACGCTCCCCGCTTCGGCGAAACGGAACGTTACGTTCCGGGCACGTTTGCAGAACTTCATCTTGGGATCATTAGTTATATACAGACGTAAGCAAAAGGTCGAATATTTTCACGCTTTAAAGTTTTCAGTTATTTTACAAGAATAAGTATGCTTGTGTAGGCTAGGCAACTCAGAAAGACAAAGTTATGATAACTAACGCTTTTATTTCTAACAATATGATTCCTCTTAAACACTCATTAGAAGCAGTTGAAATAACTTGTGGTTACGTCTTTCTCTTTATCGCAAACTATTTATCCTGCCTCTGAGGAGTGTTTTAAGGTATAGTTCTTTTTTTTAGGTTCCGTACACAATGGGTACCTTTGGTTGGAACATAGCTACAGCATGGGAATCAGCGCTTAAGTGCATGAGACCCCTTGCTAGAAGTGTAACTGTAGATTTAATTTTAATTTCAATAACTAATACCTAATCAATATTTTTGAGTTTATATAAAATAATAATTGTTTTTAGATTGAATTTTAATTTCAATAAACTAATAATCAGTATATTTGAGTTTATTTAAAATTATTGTACCTAGTGTCAATTTCAATTTAAAAATTTGCCAAAATATTTTTGGAACGTAACTTAATAATTTCTGCCGAGGGTAGTAAACTAACAGTTAATACTTTCAAAAAGACGCCTGTCACCTCCGTCTACCGAGACCACGGCACTTGCAAAAGTACCGAAACGTAGGAAAATCGTATAATTATTGTGTTCTATACCTACCGTTCTTAGCAACAAAGACTTTTTGTGAGGCTTTGATAGAAAACCATTAGACCACGCTGCCGTTCTGAGAAATCCGCTTTCGATGTTGTAAATTATCAGATAGCAATTTCTTCGCAGTTTTCTGTTGAAAGCCACGAAAATCTATTAGCTATGGAGTAAAAATTTGAATTAAATTAAAATAAATTAAATTGTATTAACAAAGGGCAAGATAAAAAGCACGCGAAACCGGCGTGCGTGCATGCAACGACTAGCGAATGTAGACGAAGCGAAAGAGATCTGTATGGAACGTGGCAAGCCTTGGCAAACCTTGGTCACTGCCCACCCCTCCGAGATACAAGCGTAAGTTTATGTTATGTTAAAATTAAAATAAAAGGTAGGAATTTATTATTACAAAATGCTAAGCATGTAACCTCCTTGAGAGAAGGCCTGTGCCCTACAGTGGGACGTATATAGGCTGCTTATATATGCTTACGTTATGTAAGCATGTAAAATGCACTCTATGCGTTTGTGACAAGAACTGTTCTTAAGGTAAAATTATCAAGTGACGTAGTACCCAGGTTAGAAGGTATTAAGAATGAATTCTTATGTATAATCCCTACACAGTGCTTGAAGCGATGTTTTTTTTCGTGCTTTAGTAAAAATGCAAAATAGGGCCCCTCTCAAGCCTTGAAAAAACGCAAAACATGCAAACCCCATCTTCAGGGTCGTCAATTAAACCATTTCCAAGTTTAAAATAATTAATTAAGTTACTTTATTCTTTATCTTCGTCTTCTCGTGGTGCCATCTCCTATCGGAGGTTAGCTATCATACAATATTTTTCATACAATCTTTGAACCTGACAGGGCCAATTTGTACGAAGACAGGAGACCGCGCCCCCGCGCGGCTTATAAAAAAAACTTGCGAAGTTATAAATATGGGTCGCGCTAACTCTCAGCCAATCACAGTCCATTAGAATGCAATCGAAGCGGGCGTGTCTCTCTATGAGCGGTAGGTATTCATGCGCTACCATAACTTATATACAGAGTTTAAAAAAACACCATATACATAGGAAAATGCGGGCATTCTATGTGTCAATACGAACAACTTTTACTTAGAGGAAAACTTCGAAGTCGCTCCACATAAAATGATTGTTCGTCCGTCACTTTAGGTTCTGACAGAATACCAGCGTCACGGGTTGTCAACCGGGAAACTGTGACATATGCTGAGTCAAGAAGCTTTTCTTGTACCATGGCACACAGCGTCTCCACCATATCACTTCATTACTACTGTGTGATTGTTTAGAATAAGATTATTTATTATTACTTTTTACTTTAAGCTTTTTTATGTGTGTTGTGGGTATCGGAATAAACGTTTTTCAATTTCAATTTCAAAGAAGTTACCATACCATTTTTTTATAAAGCCTATATACGTTCCACTCCAGGGCACAGGCCTTAGAGAGTGTACGAGCTTAATTACCATGCGTGCAAACGGCGGACTGGCAATTTCAAGCGGTGAAGCGGTGACTAACAGTTGCTAGTCAGTATATCTATGAAAATATTATGTACGTTAGGAAAAATATCAGTAACTTTAAAACTGTAGGTAGCCAACACAATGCAAATACTAGAAATAGACATAAACTTTCGTTCCCAAAATTTAGGCTGGCAAAGGTTAACACATCCTTTATGGGGCATTGTATACGTTTCTACAATAAGATCCCTGAGGATGTAATAAGCTTGCCAGAAACGCGGTTCAAAAAATGTGTGAAGCACACTTTGTGCCAAAAAAGCTACGATAACATTAAAGATTGTTTAGATGAAAATGACGTCTGGAATTAAAGCCAGTTCAATGCATGAGTTTTAGAACATTTATATAAATTCTGTAAATTAAGGACTTGAAAAGACTAAGTTTGGAGTTTTTTTTGTCCATTTTTTCTCCAAAATGATCTAGATTTTGAAATGGACACCTAGTTTAACTTGTAACGTTCATTAAGTCGCAGTTTCTGTGCTACTTTGAATTAAAAAAAAAAATATTTTGATTTTGATTTTGAAGTATGTAAAAACCTCAGGCACTTAGGTTTCCTCATGACAGTTTCCTCCACCTGCTACTAGAAATTCACAAATATACATAACTTAGAAGATAAAGTCATTGGTACATGCGCCGGGGTCGAATCCACGACCTCCCGAATGTGAGCCCAGCGTTCTACCGCTTCGCTACCACCGCTTTACCAATTCATACCACCATACCAATTACCAGACATTTTCTTTTCGCGATTTCAAAGTTTTCCCCATAATGAAAGATTTTCCAATTGATGAGTAGAACCCTTGAGTTTTGGACGTACGTAACAATAAATTCCACACAATACAATCACTTCTCCTGGTCCCAAGCTAGGATATCCTGTGCAATCGTAAACAGGCAAGGTTATCACAAACATGGCAACACTCAGACTGAGGCCATTTGTACAACTCGCCGTTGTGAATCTACCCCACGACCTCCGGCATGGCAATCAAACATGATACCAACGAGGCAGTCACATGGGATTTTGTTGTTCCTGTATTACACGTTGCATATTTTAAATTACGCAAAAACCGAGATGAAACAGAAACCGAGACAGATGTAGACACCGTCGAAGACCTGTTTTGCTTGGCAAGAAATAAAGAAGAACATGGGGAGCTGACGGCCAACCGCCATTACTAGAAAGACGCAGAAAGAACAAGACGAAGACAATTAATTTGTACACAATCTGATTACCATGCCGGAGGTCGTGGGTTCCATTCCCTCTAGGGAACGCCGTACATGAGTCCACATGGCCTCAGTAATGTCCTTACCTGGTTAAATATTGGCACATCTTGAGACCAGGACATGTGATTGTGTTGTGTGTGTAGTTATCATCACGTGATGATATGTTTCCACCACCAAGAATACCGTAAAAGTGATCAAGCTCGCGGTTCTGACCTCTCCAACTAATCGATACCCCCCTCCCCATACTTTGACGCAGTGATGCCAACCTAACGACGGGTTACTTTTGAATAGTGACAATATGACAAAATAGTAGTTTATGTGACTGTCACATAATGAGTGTTATTAAAACACGAGCGAGATTTAAAAAAAATGAGCCTTGGCGAGTTTTTTAATAGCATTCGCGAGTGTTTTAATACCAAGTTATGTGCAGTCTCATACACTACTTTATCTACACTCATAATGAAATTTTTGAAACAAAATGGCGCAATTTCGACAATAGTATCTTGACATTCAATCGTCTGCACTCAGTTTTGCGCGCGCAATTTTAGGTATTTTTAGTTGCACTTTTGGCACCAATACAAATACAAATACAAAATTATTTATTTTAACCACAAAAACACAGCATTATCTTAGCACGTTACACGGAGTATACACGCAAAAGGTATTATTATGATTATGTTACCGTTTTTTGGCAAAGTTTAGTACGAATGCAATTTACTGTGGTCTCCACACTAGGTTATACCTGTATCGTGGAGGCCGATTGCTTTACCATTTGGTTTTATCAAGTCGTAGAAGGTACGTACTTAAGTTACTATATTATTTTCAGTAGTTTGTGAGACTTTAATAAACATTATTTAAGAGAAGTTAACATATTATGCTAATTGTTGCTATGTTTTAATCTATTGTTAATAAAACTAAATTTATCTTATTATATTTAAGTTCAGTTCTGTGGGAGTTTAGATTGGGTTGAAAATTCTAAGGATAATATAAAAAATATTATATAATTAGAGAGGTGAGTATATGTTACATAAATATATGATATATTCGAAATAAATAAATAAATAATTAATGCGTGTTTGTTCACAAGAAGCGACTATTGTACAACCTGCAGAAGGTTTTCTGTGGCCAGATAATCCAGGCCGAGAAGAAAATTCCTAATATTTATTTTAGCTTCCCTGTTAGAACAGTTTAATATGGTGCACACCCTAATGATCTTGTTAAATAGAAACGGCCCGAGAAATGGCTCAAACCTTTGCGCAAATTTTGTTTTAGTAGCCGGTACCGGGATTCTAACTATGCGTTTTGAAGTGTCTAGGTGTTTATTGGCATTTCTATATGCATTCCAAACTATCTTCTGAATAAAGAGTTGGCGCACAGTCAGTACCTGGCATTCTTTATATAAGAAAGTTGTAGGATGCCTGAATCGCTTCCTGTATAACACCTTAAGAATTGATCGTTGAGCCTTTTCGAGCTGAATTACGTGTGTTTTTGCTGCACCTCCCCAACACGAAATGCAGTAGCCCAATGTAGACTGGCACAATGCAAAATACACCATCCTTAGTACGTTTTGGTCCTTGAGATCTCGGAGGTTTTTCATTACATGTATAAGCTTTCTGGTTCGCGCAGAGAGAGAATTGACGTGTGAGCTAAAGTTTAGTTTTTCGTCCAGTAGTAAGCCCAGATACTTGATACAGTCTGTTCTGGTGATGGTTTCGCAGGAGCAGCTCACTGGGGAAAATGGTGACGCACAGCAAGAGTGGATTTTGATGGGAGTCGTATCCAATGGCGCAGAAGCTTCAGTCTTGTAAAAACATACATACTTAGTTTTGTCAGCATTCAAAGTCAGTAAGTTTTTTGACAGCCATGAAGCTACCTGAGATATGCCCCTCTCAGCGCGTGACAAAGCAGATGTCCAAGATTTGTCACTAAACACAATGGCAGTATCGTCCGCGTAACAAAACATGACATTATTAGTGTTTTTTTCCATATCAAGGGAGGACCCTATGTCATTAATGTAGAGGGTGAATAACGTTGGTCCGAGAATACTTCCCTGTGGGACACCAGCGGTAGCTTCCTCTGCCTCACTGACCTGGTCACCTATCTTGGTTAACTGTTGCCTATTTATGAGGTAGCTCCGGAACCAGTCCAAAGCTATACCCCTGATTCCGAGTCTATTCATTTTTTCCAGTAGGATTTCAATAGACACCGTGTCGAAAGCCTTGGCTAAGTCTAAAAATAGCCCAACACAAGGACGTCCTTTATCTAAATTTTGTGTAACTACACCTAGAAGTGCTTTTACTGCATCTTCTGTTGATTTGTTGCGTCTGAAACCAAACTGGTTGGGTGATAATAGGTTTTTCGTTTCAAGGTAGTTCACAAGGCGCTTGCTTACTATTTTTTCTATAATTTTTGAGAGAGCACCGAGAAGCGAGATTGGCCGGTAATTTTCTGGTTTTAGTTTGCTATCTCCCTTGTGGATTGGAATCACAGCAGCTGTTTTCCAACAGCGTGGGAAAACACCCAAGGATAGGCTAAGATTACAAATATGAGCAAGTGGAGGTGCAAGAGCATTAACAGACAATTTCAGCAATTTGTTACCAATGCCATCGAGTCCGGGAGCACTATCCGTTTTTAATTGTTTAACAATACTTTGAACCTCAAACTCGTCAGTAGGCTGCATGTAAAACGATTCGTGGTGTTGAGGTATATCGACTCCGGCAACCAGAGCTTCGTGGTTAGTATTAAGTTTTTTTAAAATTGCCTTCGCTAACGTAGGACCAACCGATGCAAAGTAGGAGTTACAGCTGTTCAGGCTTGATTTAGGGGAAGAAGAAATACTTAATAGTTCGGTAGCGGAATTAGTTTTTTTCGGTTGATTGCATATCTCTTTTACTGCTTGCCATAGTTTTTTATTATTTCCTTTGCTGTCACTTATTTGATCGTTGTGATAAGCAATTTTCACTTTTTTTAAGAGGTCATTGCAATAATTACGATACCGTGTATATACGAGTTTAACAGTAGGGTCGTTTTTCCTTTTTCGACAGTCCGAGTGCAGTTTGTCCCTTTGCTTCATACATCTTATTAGCCCTGGCGTAATCCAGGGCTTAAGATTATATTTCGCTCTGCTTACTGTGATCTGGTTTGTATGTTTTTTTATAAGATCACCAATTATAATTGAGAACCTCAATGCTGCCTCATCTGGGTCATTATTATTAAGAATCTCTGACCAGTCAGTCACTCGCAGTTGGGCAGCCACCTCATCAAAGTTTGTTTTAAGTCGGGTTCTGTTAGTTTTTTCCTGTGAGGATGAAGTTACTAATACAAGCATGGGCATGTAATGATCAGTTACAGCCGAGGCACACACTATTGATTCGGCCTGCAACTTAGAGCGTACGAAGATGTGGTCAATACATGAATTTCCTCGCGTTGGCTTTGTTATAGCAGGTAAAAGCCCATGTTCCGCAAGCAGACATAAGTAATCTGAGCTTTGGTTTTGATTGACGGCAATATCTATATTGAAATCACCTGCAAGTATTAGGTGGGAGATTCCTTTCAGAAGCGATAGTTCTCTGTCCAGTGATGCAAGAAAGTTATCCAAATTTCTAAATGATGGAGATCTGTAAACCGACACAAGGGATGAACCATTTGGAAAATCTATTATAAGACATTCAGCATCATCAATTTCAGACTCTTTCACTGTCACCTTCCATTTATCCTTAGTATATACAACTACACCCCCAGCCTTATTAATTACTTTTTTAGTGTAATATACATTATAGCCCGGAATAGGGCTGATTGAGCTGGTTTCCAGCCAGCATTCTGTCAAAACAATGGCGTCAAAAGTAATACCACTATTATCTAATCGTTGCAATGAGATGAGAAAATCATCAAAACCACCACCACCACGAAAATGAAATTAGGTTTTTTTATAGAGTCAACTTTTGACATTAAAAAAGAAAACTTAAGTTTTGTTCCGTGATCACAGCAACAATTTAAAAAAAAAAACTGTTACATAAAGTGAAAAATCTGACCTTTAATGTAACTTTATATTACACTTTTTTTATTTTCTTTAAAGTTATGTATTGTTTAAAGCTTGTCAATATTTGTTTACCTTTGTATTCTTAATTTGAAGATTATGATATGAGTGTAGATAAAGGTATTTTATTGAATACTTTTAACATCATAACATTGAATATTGACCGATAAAGCAATTCGGCAAAAAAATCCATGCAAACCAATGCCATAATAGTCAAATGTAACTCTGTTTTCATTAAAATAATTCAAAGTCATGCCATCATCATCATCAGCCATTTGACGCCCACTGCAGGACATAGGCCGCCCTCATGGTTTTCCAAGCTTCCCGGTGTCGTGCCGCCCGCATCCAGCGACTCCCCGCCACCGTAACCAGGTCGTCAGACCATCTGGCGGGGGGCCTGCCCACGCTGCGTCGTCCGGTCCCCGGTCACCAGGTCAGAATATGGTCATGCAAATCATGATTAATTCTCGAGGTGAAACCCGCTATGAAAAGCCAGTATGAAATCCGCTCAGTCCGTGCCCTCCAGATTTGTCCGATCGGACGCAGGTGTATCGCCATCTCGTAACAACGCTCTAAATGAGGCCGACCATCGCCGTGAAATGACACCTTTTGCCGATATTTTAGCCAAGCCTTAATCGAAATCCAATATTTTTATTCAAAGTTGCGAAGAAACTTCTAGTTAAATAACGTTACAAGATAAGATAGGTGTCCATTACCAAATTTAGATCGTTTTGGAGACAAAATTGACAAACTCCAAACTTAGTCTTTTCAAATTTGGTCCTTCATTAACAGGTAGCACCTAGAACTCGTGCATTGAACTGGCTTTAATCCCAGAAATCTTTGACATCTAAATAATATTTTCAATGCAGTTAATCGTAAAGTTTTCTTTTTTGTGTAACAAAATTATGCGGAAACCGACTCTTTATTTCACGTGTGAAATAAAACAGTACTGAAATCCTTTATTTCACGCCTGAAATAAAGTATTTTTTTTTAGTTTTTGACTCTGTGGTGCATGGTGCAAGTCATAAAATTTAAAAAATTACAAAGATGCAAGGAGGTTTTGCTGTCCAAAAAAAAAACAATTATTTATAAGTATGCGCGCTCTAGCAATAATTGAATGATGATAAACACCATAACACATAAGATTCTTGATTATCTCATTTAAAAATACGTGTTTTGTTTCCGCAAACAAAAATATTTTTCACATTATTGGCTGTATGTATACTGTACCTTTGCCTCAAGAAAAAAAAACTGTATGAAACGCGTGCTCTGCAAAGAAAGCACGCCATTTGGTTGTAAATAGGCTTTGGTGAAAAAAAAATTACTTTATTATACTTATTTTTTTGTTGTATTTCCTCGCAAAATGTTGTAAGAAGGTTTTTATCCGAATGCGTGCCAATGAAAACACTCGCTGCGTATAAAACCTTACTTTCCGCACGTGTATCTTAAATAACTATTATTGTTATAGTAACCGTGTTGATACAATGTAATGAAAAGAACGAGAAGACATGATGTGTGCCTTACACATTTTTGGAACCGTGTTACTGGCAAGATTATTATATCTTCAGGGATCTTGATGTAGAATCGTATACTATGCCCATAAAGGCCACATACTGCGTCGGGACAAGGGATGCCTGATCAGACAAGCCCTCACGTACACCCTTGGGTAATCGAAAGAGAGGCCGGCCAAGGATCACCTGGAAAAGACCCAAGAGGCCTGCATAGGACAAGCATACCCTGGGACACGTTTCATAAAACTACAATTTTAAATCGTGTAGCTGATCAATACAATTAGTCTTCCCACTTGTTAATCTTTGGGTTAATTGGCTACGCTACGTACATCTACTCATAATGGGGATGGCAACACGAAAATATTTAGAAATGGTGCCACTGAGACCTGCCCCGACAATGTCTGTTTTGTTTTAAAAGTGTTGCTTATTTTCGGATTTTTTTCATGGAAATTCAACATAAAAACGTTGTGAAATGCTTTTAACTTAAGAAGGGAAAGCCATACTTTAAGCCAACACTGAAAAGTTTTCGAAAAAATCCTTTTGCGGTATACGAAACTTTCTTTCTTCGTGAAGAAAGTTTCCTACACCGCAAAAGGAAGACAGACAAAGGTAGCCTCCAAAATATTTTTTAAACATTTCTTGCAGAATAATCCCAAACCTAAGGCTAAATACCTCTTTACTGGGTGATTTATAAATTGTTAAGTGTAAAATGTTAAATTTACATAAAAAAGTTCCTCAGAAATTAAAATAGAAAATCGTTGAAAATTTATTCACACTATGTACCATAGAAACTTACAAGTAAAATCATACTATTTGTACATCAACTTTCTTAATTTTATTCCAGTTTGGAGATGAAGCAGCTTTAACATGATGCTGCGGGCCTACTACTTGAAGGTCCCTATCACCAACATACCAACAACTAATTTGTCTTATCAGAAGTATTGATCTCTTTTCAGATCTGCCCAGCTAAATGCTGTATGTAATTGAGTGCTGCTTGTTACCTATTTGGGGATACGGACTCAAGCCCAAAGAATAAATGCGTGTAACTTTGTATGATTATGATTTTTTTTATTAAATAAAATCGATGTTTAGAAATAGGTAGGAACATTGTTTTACTTCACAATTACAATTGCAGTAATAATAGCTGGCTTTAATGTGCTAAATGGGTCGAGTCATTTATAACAATTTTACTCGGCTATGCTCGAAATTTCTCTACGAGATCGAATCAGAAATGATGAGATCCGTAGACGAACGAAAGTCGTTGACATACCCCAGCGGATTAGTAAGTTGAAGTGGCAGTGGGCGAGGCACATAGCACGCAGAACTGATGGCCGATGGGGCCGAAAAGTTCTCGAATGGAGACCACATATCGGCAAGCGCAGCGTAGGACGACCAGCCACAAGATGGACAGATGACCTCATCCAAGTGGCAGGAAGGCGCTGGATGCAGGCCGCTTCCAACCGGTCTTTTTGGAAATCCATGGACGAGGCCTATGTCCAGCAGTGGACCTCTTGTGGCTGAATGATGATGATGATTTCTCGTTTTTAGTTAGTTTTAGGTCGAAAAGTCTAGGTAGCTAAAAACTGCCTCCACTTTTAACGAGTGTGAAAGATGCTGACCTGAAAACAAACAAGAATGATACAACATAACTTTTCACTACGATTCTGAGCGTATTTAATTAATATTATTTGTATTTACCTGCACAGAAAGATTTTTTTGATATTTGTGTACAAAAATCGTAACCTATAAATATCTTGATAATTGATTTCCTTCCTCCAAATGGTTTTTGAGCCACCCTGTTGCTGTTGCAAACTGAGCAGTAAACGCGCAGGTACTGATTTTTCTGAAAAAGCCACTACACATATCGCACATCTCTGGGGTTTTTTTAAATTACAAGTAATGTGCTTTTCCCATACAAATAGTGAAGAAAACGGACATCCTCCATTTTAATTTTTTTGACAGTTGCCACCCCCATTGTCAAAGTGAACTATATGTTTGTAGTTCTATGAAATGAGGCCCTCGAATTTGCCTACTTCCTAAGGATAAGAGCGTGAGTTTATGTATATAATACTCGTATGTGTGATATAAAATAAACGTCCTTCTTACGTATTATAGGTATTTTTGTTATCAAATACATCTAAACCCCTCTACAACGCAATGTTTCCACATTTCTGACTCTTATTCCCGTCATAACTAGTTCCACGTTCGCCGATAACATTAAAGAGCACAGCTGTGAGAAAAGGGCATAATATTCCGGCGTGTTAAATAGGTCGTTAGTCGAATATCTACCCGGCGTTGGAGCTAAATGACCTACTGATTACCCGAGTGCGGCGAAATCCAAAAAGAGGATAACGTGTTTGCACAACACTGCGACAAAAGATATTATTACCCGACTGCGGCCGACTAGCCCCCCCCCCCCCCTCCCCCCCTAAATATCTATTTTATTCTGTTCTGTAGATAGACAGACAGACCGACGGTCAGACATTCAGACAGACGCACAGTGAAGTCTTAGTAATAGGGTCCTATTTGGCAACCTCCGGGTAAGGAACACTAAAAAAACACTAAAAAGGTAAAAATAACGTTCTAGAGCTGGATATGTAGAGAATATGCAGTTTGGCAAGATGGCAGCCGAGGAAACCGGCTATTATTGAAAATTACACTTTCCCTAATTCCTACTAGCAGATTTCAATGAACAATCCGTCAGTAGATCAGATGAGTCTGTCGACAGTATTTAAAAAATTAAAAATACATTTATTGCTCTATCAAGTCAAATTGGAAAAGCCTTAACTAGAAATAAACATAAACTTTCGTTCCCAAGATTTAGGCTGGCAAAGGTTAATACATCCTTTATGGGGCATTGCATACGTTTCTACAATAAGATCCCTGAAGTTATATTAAGCTTGACAGAAACGCGGTTCAAAAAATGTGTAAAGCACACTTTGTGTCAAAAGGGATACTATAACATTAAAGATTATGACAAAGATGTTTGGAATTAAAACCGGTTCAATGCATAAGTTGTAGGTTTTAGAATAATTATGTAAACTCTGTTAAGGAACATAGGTATTTGAAAAGACTAAGTTTGGAGTTTTTTCGTCCATTTTTCTCCAAAATGTTCTACATTTTCATATGGACACCTGGTTTTAATTGTAACGTTCATTAATTCACAGATTGTGTGCTATTTTGAATAAAAGCATTTTGATTTGATTTTTTATTTAAGGCTATTGGGAAATTACTTCGCTATTTCCAGCATCGCGAATCCAATATTGATGAATTGATTGTAGAATCCTTCCTTTCAGAAAATAAAAGGGGATTGTTTGATTTGAAAATTCTTGATTGCATAAGAAAACAATTAGCCCAAAGGCGAGCTTGACTTTTGGTGTGCTGGGGATCAAACCCACGGAATGTGTCATGGTAATCAAACGTGTTACCGCCAGACCAACAAGGCAGGCGTTATGTATAAGTATTAGACGCCCTATAGAATAGAGTAGATTGCAATAAAAAGGAAATTAAAAAAATATATTGGTAACAAGCTTTAACCTGAATTGTAAATTTTGTGAATAAATTGCTAGCTATAGTAACTCAGGCCTTTTCTCAATTAAAAGAGAATTAAAATCTACACCGAAAAAGTTTTCGAGATAATCTTATATCTAAAACAAATTGGCTAACTTTTGCGTAATTTCGTGTATAAATTGTGAATAAATTACAACGGTAAATCCTTAATTTTCACATCAACTAGTGTGTTAAAGGGGCTAATGAACATTTTCACTTTGGAATCGGGAAATTAAGTTATGAAATAGGTTTATAGGTCTTATAGCACAGCGCTTTATAACAATTCAGCTAACACTGCTACGCTGTAAAACCTAGCTTCATTTTTACATAAAGTAGACTAAACTAGGGTTGTTTATGCAGCCTATAGGTATACGTCTCACTGCAGAGCACAGGCCTTCTCTCAGAGAGAGAGAGTATGGGTTTAATTGCCAATCCGCGGTGGGCAACGCGTGCCCACCGCGGATTGGCAATCTCAATCGCTGAGGTATATGAACACCTAAAACGCTCTGGGCCTCGATTCTGTTAGTGCATTGTAGTATAATGACAGGTACACTGTCGGGTCACGTGACGTGTTTTTTCGTACCATTGACGCCTAGAAGGTTTGATGGGTGTGCCCGCGTAGACTTAAAGCAGCCATGAAATGAAAACCGCCATGTTCATGCAGTTGTCATGTTACTACAATGCATTAACAGAATCTAGGCCCAGGTCTCCTCACAATGTTTTCCTTCACTGTTAGCGAGTGGTATTGCTACTTCAACCTCACAAATGTACGTATCTTAGAAAACAAGTCATTGGTACATGCCGGAATCCGAACCCACGACCTCCCGAATGTGAGGCCGGCCTTCTACCACTACGCGACTACCGCACTAGGCTATTACATACCACCTGCCACTACCTACCTCTTCTACCGTACCAGATAAACAGGGGTTATCCCTTATATACTAAACTAAATATATATAAAGTGTTATCTATCTACCTATCTATCTATCTATACTGCCTAGCAGGTTTCGCAAATTATTAATTTTAGAATTAGTTTCCTCAATAAAAAACATAGTACCCACAGGATAAGAAACATAATATGCCTTGAATGCTCGCAATTTATTGTCATCAGACACTCAGACCACATTTATCAAAAGTATATAGTAGAGTATATATTTTACTATAATCACTAAAATAGTTAAATCGTGAGAGCGAGACAGCATGCTCCGCGTAAGAACAGCCTTAAGTTATTTGATGGGCATCAAACCGACCCATCTAAGGAAATAAATTACCAAGAGACGGGCAGCAGCGTCTTCCTGAGTTCCAACCGCATACTGCGATCGCCAACCCGCCTGCCAAGCGTGGCGATAATGGCAAAACCCCTCATGGTTATGAAAACCACGAAGGAGGCCTATGTCCTGCAGTGGGCGTCTAATGGCTGATGATGATGATGATGTAACCGACCCCTCCGCTTTGTGATACACAAGTTTTGTGACATACGTAATGAGATGATTTATGCAATGTCCAGTGGCACCTTCACTCACACTAGATGGCTGAAGGGACCACTCGGACGCTGCATTGCCTGTGAAATTGTTATTTTTATATGGAATAGGCTTGCCCAGCACCTTCCTGACAGCTTAGTCGGCCTAACCCACAGGAAAGACATGTCAATACGTGTGGATCCACCCAAGCCGCGGCGGGTTTCCTCACGATGTTTTTCTTTAACGTTAGCGTTAATTACCCTATAAGTAGGTGCGTATAGTATACCCAGTTAAAATAGTTTACTACAATTTCGCTTATGGCCACACCCGGGTAAAATTGATTAGTAACTCAAACAAATTGATCGGCTCCCGGAAATCTGGCCAGACAGATAATTGACACTGTGCTAGACAAGGGTCTTGATCACCAAGTAGAATAATAGTTTTGTAAGTAGACACAGAAGGACGAAGTCTCTTTAGTGTTTTACAATAACTATACTACAAGCGGTGGTAGCCTAGTGGGTAGAACATTGGACTCGGAAGCGAGAGACCGAGGTTCGATTACTATCGCACTGGCGATTTCAAGCGCTGAGGTATGTGAATGAAGCTATTCACATACCTCAGCGCTTGAAATCGCCAATCCGCGGTGGGCACGCGTGGTGATTAAGCCCATACTCTCTCTCTGAGAGAAGGCATGTGCCAAACAGTGGGAGGTATATAGGCTGCTGATGAATAACTATAAGCGTCTTCTATTTAACTGTCACAACTACCACTTACAGAAGGCAGAAAAAATAGAATTTAAAAAAAATCTATAACTTAATACCAGATTCGCTTAGTTGAATAAGTGATTTTGGTGTTAAGTTAATAATGTGTTATATTTACGAAAATTTTAGTTCAAAAATTATATTATTCACACAAGTTTCATCCATAAACAAGATCAGATATACAAAAAAAAAAATAGAACAAAACTAAACAAGAAAGGTCACCAACAAGGACGGTCAGCTAAATAAATGGCTCCAAGATATATCTAACCCAAAATTTGGGTTAGTATTATTATTCTGTACCTCAGTGGTAAAGAATAATACGTCCACATTTTTTGAAAATCGTATTTTACGGATTTCGATTATTGAATATATACCTACCTACTCCTTGACGTGCTAAAAAGTCTTAACTCCTATCGGCAATACCTTTTAATATATTCAGAATCAAATAGTAGTAAGTCACTTGAGCTCTAGAGGTAAATAATAATAGTAAAACACATATAAAAATTTCAAAGTAATCTGTTTATAATTGACGTATTTATGCATAATTTTCGTAACAAAATGTTTTTGGGTTTTCTGGAAAATGCCCGTTTTCAAATTACAGTGTTTTATCATGACACGGCAGACCGCTACCGCGCTGGTGTGTGTCATCGTCATAATTTTTCTCAACCCCGCGTCGATCAAGGCGTTTTCGCGCGTTTTTGGTGGGCCAAAAGTCCTGCCGCTGACCTTTCAATGCTCGTCGTGAAAAGTTTTGAATTTGGCGATTGTTATTCTTTACCTCTGAGGTACAGAAATGTACCCATAAGAATGGCTTCATTACCGCGCCGTACAGCGAGCGAGATCCCCTACACCAAATATGCCCTGGAGCGGTATTCCAAGCCAAGGCTCCTTAAGCAACGCCTTATCGCCTTAATAAAAAGAGGAGTGCTTATGACTACACGTTAGACCTAAAAACATTATATGATTTTCTTAAAATTTCGATGACTACTGGAGCCGAGTATACGCGAAACAGCGTCACCGACCGACTGCAATTGAGTACGACGCGGCGATCGTTTATTTCAATGGACTCTTTTTTTTCTAAATCATATTTTAATATTATTAACTATAGAAGCCCAATCATATTTTTGCGGCCATAAAGCCCAGTCATACGTAAAATTACGTATAATAATGAAATCGCTATATTTGAATATTCAATTTGGCATATATACTTGATTTTGTGTTATTTATTTAAAATATAGTGTAATAAAATAAAAAGAAAGTAATTAAATTTTTACTTTTTATTTACACTTTTTAAGATTTTCTTAAGTTTTTCTTATACTTTAATATTTTTTACAGAATTCACCATATTTAAATTTGTATTCTTAAAATTCAATCCATTCATATTAATACTAAATAGTTTAACGAAAAAAAATGTGGCCATTATACGCAGTCCCGATAAATATCAAAATTATGTTCTCCCTATATAGAATTTTTGCATGTGGAGTACCGTGTTTCGGTCATTTTATTTCGATTTGCAAATCAACTTTGTTGTCAACCATCTTGACTTCTACGTCACTTCTGACATCGTCTTGAGAAACACAATCTTTCTCTTCAGAGTTAGTATCCCGCGGAGAATAGTCGTTTTCATTTTCCAATATAACTGCTATTTCATCCGGGACGCTTGACGAGATGCCATTGTATCTTCGTTACTAAAACAGAAGTATTTATACAGAAAAGTAAGAAAATAAAACAATAACCTAAAAAAAAATCGCAAAATAACCAAACTTTGAAAATTTGCAAAAGTTACGTAATGCCCAAACATACGTCAAATGGACGTGCAACATTGTTATTAGGACAAAATCGTGGCACTTACCGAATCGACGTGGTCGAAACGTTCAAGCGGTCGGTCGGAGCAATCCGATCGTGCATGCGAAAGAAATAGCGAATTTTCGTCGCAGTACACGTCAAAATGACGTAGATTGGGCTTCTAGGTTTAAAGCAAAATTTTGTGCCAAAACTGTAGGACTAGTGTCCCTTTATGGTTTTTTCAGGTTTTGAGGCACTGCCTTTCATATTTATTCTTCTGTAATTTCTTTATTCAGCGACCTCTATTCTCGACACAATTGACTTAAACGAAGTTAGGTACCTCCTTGTTCGCAGGTGCCGTCAATCTGTAAACCCCTAAACAGTAATCCGCAAAACCGTGTCTAAAGCGCCCTTACCCATAAGGGTTGGTTAAATGGTGACACATTTTAACCGACTTGATAATTGAGTTACCAAATTTGTTTAGATGCTGTGTAAATTGGAGACAGTCAATTTGATCTTAAGGGGTCATCTATAAAGTACATTAATTTCGTGAATTTTGGACCCCTCCCCCGTCCCTGCCACAGTTAGTCACATATTGCAAATATCTCAATTCGAATTTCATAGCTCTTTTGAACGAAGGGCCACTCCATATCTCTTACAATCCACTTCCTGTTTATCTTACGTCTCGCCAGCCAGTAATAATCCCGACCCTCTGTCAATCACACGCTTTCGCGAACCTTTTTAGGGTTCCGCACCCAAAGGCAGCGGGTCACCCATCTCCATCTAAAATGGTTGAGACTGGCGATGGCTGACCGCTGCACTATGCTCGTGAACGGGTCCTAGAGTCTAATACACACATATAAAAACGGCAATAGCTGTTATTTGCCTTGCCTCTATTTGGCAGTCTACTAATCAATAATAGCAGTACAATGTCATTCCAGTGGTGTAACCCGCGCAAATTTAATAGGCAATAGAATATCGAATCGCGCGAGGCGCCGAGTTAAGGTGAATGGGTTATACCATTGGAATGTGATTGGTTATTAGATTACCAATAGTCTCAATGAAACGACCATTACCGTATTCATCATCATCATCATCACTGATGATTCATCAGACATAGGCCTCTCCTATTGCACGCCACTGAGCACGGTCCTCGGCTAGTCTCATCCAGCTCTTGCCAGTATTACCGTATTAATATGACTCTATTGAACAACTATGCATTTCAGAGACTCGCATTCCGGGTGCGGTTCGTGTGTCTGGCCGCAGTTTTCCTACTGTTATAAGAAAATAGTAACTATGCTTTGGCATCTCAAGTTATTGATGACCATCGTAGAATCTTTATTTATAATTTATGTTGACTGTGTCTATGATAGATAGATAGAATTTATTTATTTATTGCGCAACCGGAAAAAAGAATTACAAATGGTTTCTTATTTGAGATGATTTAAGAACAGATGGCCAGGGGCCCAAATCCTGTTGGAATCCTGACGTTAGACAAAAAAAAGTCAAAAGTAAAAAAAAAAATATTCAAAGTAACACAGAAACTGTGACTTATTGAACGTTACAAGAAAAACGAGGTGTCCGTTTCAAAATCTACAGCCGTACAGAGGCTAAAATTGTAGATTGACCATCAAGAAACAGAATGTAAATTCTTTACGTCGAAATACACTTTTTATTTCTGATTTCTGACTCTACTACTCTATGCCTACAACGTCTGTCTGGCTGTTTATCTGACTTAGAAAGAGTATTTTTTAAAGGTAGTCAGTTGGAATTCCACAAAACACAAAAATAGAAATAAAAAATATATATATACAAGAAGGGAGGCACAACTCTAGCTTATCGTTTTATGTAGTTGGGATTAATGTCTATCGTAAAATTTGTGTCCTCATGGGTGATGAACAAGTTAGTCTAACAAAAATATTTTCATAGGTCTAGACATCCAATGACTTTGTTTTCTAAGTTACGTACATTTGTACACAAGGCTAACCGTGAGAAAACCTGAGTGTCTGAGGTGTTCACACACCTTTGCGCTTGAAATTGCCAATCCGCGGTGGGCACGCGTGGTAATTAAGCCCACACTCTCTCGCCGAGAAAAGGCCTGTGCCCTGCAGCGGGAAGTATACAGGTTACATTAAAAAAATTAAAACAAATGGGCGTGTGTCCAATTCAAATGGAAAATCTTTCCATTTGTGTCTATAGCGGGAATCAATCAGGAGAGAACTAATTAACAAGAATAAGAAGTAGGCGGAGACAAAATCTTCGCAAGATGTCTTCTAGATAGCGGGGCCTACTCAGGATAATGCAGTGAAAGAAAATATCCTGCTTTTTTATGTAGACTATGTACGTCAGACTGTAATATAGCATAGGCCTTCTCTCGGAGAGAGAGTTCAGACCATATACCACGGGTGTCTTGCCCACCACCGTCTGACAATTTCAGGCGATGAGTTCTGTGTACTTCTCCGACATTCAAGTTCCCTCACGATATTTTCCTTAACGGTTGGCGAGTGGTACTGATCCTATAAGTTCACAAGTGTTCACAGTCATTGGTGCATGCCGGCATTCGAATCCAGGACCTCCTGAATGTGAGGCCGGCGCTCTACCGCTGCGCCACCACCTAAATATCTTAAGCATGTAACTTTACAAAGTGTTATTAAGGCCAGGTTCCCCGACCGCACGGTTTCTATTGGACTGATTGCGCTGCGGGTGCCTGTAGGTAGTTGATGCAGTAGGTAATTCATAAAAATAATGAACGATGACCCTTGAATAAAAGTAGTTTTTTTTTTTAGATTTTAAATACTATTCATTGGTTTAAAAATCTATTTTCTATTTTGTTCTATTTTGGTTCCTTAAACCACAAGCTGAAATCTGGGTGGTTTCAAAGCCGCGGTTATGTAATCAGTAATGTAAGGCCTGAGATACTCAGGAAGGACGTGGGGTGAGGGCGTGCTGAAGACGCTTCGTCTTTCCAATTCACTTTCATACAAAATGTACTGAAGGAACAGGATGAAACTCAAACAGGAGAGACGGGGGGAGGGCGCACACTCCACACAACTCGTCGCGTCTTTTCCTCGCCCCGCATCCCTTCGGTGTGGCCGGGGCCTAATACCCTTATGTAATACATAAATACATAAGGGCTCTTAGGACTCTTACACATAAACTCGACTCGACGTCACGTCGTGTTTATGTGTAAGAGCCCTAATACATAAGCAGCCTACATACGTCCCACTGTAGGGCACAGGCCTTCTCTCAGGGAGAGAGTATGGGTTTAATCACCACGCGTGCCCACCGCGGCTTGGCGATTTCAAGCGCTGAGGTATGTGAATAACTCAGACGCTCAGATTTCCTCACGATGTTTTCCTTCACCGTTAGCGAGTGGTATTGCTACTATAACTTCACAAATGTACATAACTTAGAAAACCAAGTCATAGGTACCGAACCTATCGAACCTGGGTCTCTCGCTTCCGAGTCCGATGTTCTACCCACTAAGCCACCACCGCTTCCCTAGAGCCCTAATCTCATGCCTTTATCCCGGAGAGGTTCGCAAAGGCCAGGTTTTCCCGATTGCACCAATCCCAACAAACCAATTTCGCTTTATTGACATTACGTCACGGGTACACTTTTTCTCAAAACTGGCGGTGCCTGAGTAGTCTAACGGGTTCTTCTATTGACTCAACGGCGATTAGATCGGAATGGTTCCCACTTCGTTACGATGGAACTCTAACTGTGAAGTTGGCTTGTTATAAAAAGAATAGAACTTTTCCTGTCTCTAAGAACAAAGAGTAACTTTTGAGAGCCGAAGTTCTCAAAAGTGTAAAAGGTTTCCTGTTTGAGTTGCGTTTGTTTACCGTAAAGGGCATCCTAATTAAAATAAAGTCGTGGGTTTAACTGACTGCTTCGTCGGTCTAGCGGTTAGGCACTGAGCGCACTTGCGGGTACTAAAGGTCGTAGCACATTATACCGGCACCGCGACGGCACGGCTCCAACGCAGCAATTAACTTTTCATTCAAAGAGCGTTAAGTTGTATGTTTCATAATGTCACTGTAAAAAAACCAACAGCGGGCAGTCAGCGCGCTTGCCGCTACCGTCAACTCAACTAGCAGCCACAGCCGGCGCGGTTCAAGCGAGCGGACCGCAAGCTTCCAGCGTGCCGACTGTGAGTCGCCAGCTAGTCCTAGGCATGTTCAATCATTCATCATTCAGCAACAGGCTCGGCCTAGTGCGGCAGCCCGCGAGTCCATAGTAGCACTGTTCTTGTTTACATCCATGACTATATACCCGATATTCTTTCGTTCTGTCAACCGGGGCTAATTATGATTCTGCGTATCCTACCCGACTCCCACGACACAGGCTGTGCCTAGTGTGGGAGTTGCAATTGTTTACATCTGTAGTGTTTTGATTTTTAATAAACAATTTTTTATTTATTTATTTATTTTTTACAAGAAGTCCACTGCTGGACGTAGGCCTCCTCCATGGATTTCCAAAAAGACCGGTTGGAAGTGGCCTGCATCCAGCGCCTTCCTGCCGCTTGGATGAGGTCATCTGTCCATCTTGTGGCTAGTCGTCCTACGCTGTGCTTGCCGATATGTGGTCTCCATTCGAGAACTTTTCGGCCCCGTCGGCCATCAGTTCTGCGTGCTATGTGCCCCGCCCACTGCCACTTCAACTTACCAATCCGCTGGGCTATGTCGACGACTTTCGTTCGTCTACGGATCTCATCATTTCTGATTCGATCTCGTAGAGAAATTCCGAGCATAGCCCTTTCCATAGCTCGTTGCGTGACTTTGAGCCTTCTTTTGAGGCCTATAGTGAGAGACCACGTTTCAGTGCCATAAGTCGTCACTGGTTGTATAATTTTGTCTTGAGCGATTGAGGTATATTAGACGAAAATACTTTTCTAAGTTTCCCGAATGCTGCCCAGCCGAGTTGGATTCGACGATTAACCTCTTTCAAGAAGTTGGACCGGCCTAGTTGGACTGTTTGTCCTAAGTAGACGTATTCGTCTACAACTTCGAGAGTCGTGTTCCCCAATGTTATTGGGGTGGGCATGTTTAATCATTAATGCCGTAAAATATGCAGTAGCTTGCACCCTGCAGCCGGTGCGCACACGGCGAGCTTGCACCTCGCGGGCAACGCGTGTTTGGCGTATCGTGTTGATGGCGGTAGCCTACATTCGAGGCGGAGCTGTGCTGCAGCTGAGTCGTTGCGGTGCTGGTATAATGTACCATGACCTTTACCCGCAACCGCATGCGGGTGCGGCTCCCGCCGCGCGCATGAATGAATAAAAAAAGTCGAACAACTTTAAATAAATACGGGTATTTAAATTGAATTATCACAACAAAATACAAAAGTAGCCTAACATAAATTAAGTGAATAAGGATATGCTCAGCTTAATGCTGCGTTTGCAAACACCAGCGCAGCGTTGATTCTCAGTATTTTTCTATTTGCTAGCAATTTACGCGGTGGTAGCTAGACATGCAATTAGCTAATATTAAAAATAAAATAAAAAATCTATATGGAGATTAGCACTAGAGTAGACTACATTACAAACATGGCACAATAGCTCAAATAGCACAATTAAGCGAGTAGGCACTATGATTATTAAGATATTTAACATCAGGACTAACATGTAGGTGGCACCACTGGAATAGGAAACTACTACTACTCGGCAGAGAGGAAAAATACATATTATGATAAAAGAGGATATATTAATCGACTTCGAAGTCTTTGACGAACTCTCTGAGGTCGGGTACGTTGCTGTGGAGGCCGCGAGCATTGTACGAGATAAGCGAGACACTCTTAGGTTTGATACGACTTAGGGGTTAAGGGGTTCTGCCGCGTTAGTTCCGCGTCGGAACTCGTATTCAAAAATCACTCGAATTTTCGCAGTATCCATCTTTCTTGTCTAAATTGAATAACAAAAACAATTGAAAGTCGATATTCAAATGTTTCACATTTTTTAAAAAAAGAACATCATAGAAACCATTTGAAAAAAGTTTCATTGGAAAACCTCAAACCATGAAGATTCTATGTCAATTCAAAGAACCTATTGCAATAAAACGGCAATTTCATACTTTAACCCCTATTATTTTGTATGCGCAGATTTTGGGGGCTGTTGACCTGTTTATCAAGAAGAAACATTTTAATGAGTCTTCAAAAGAATTTGACCGCACCGCTTGCTAAGTAACTGGTAGTGCGTGTCAACCCTAAAGTTGTGAGAACCCAAAGTCGAGGGTCGATTCTTGAAGGCTGTGTCAAATGTTTCGGCCTGTCTGGTTGTGTAGTATCCTATTTTGGGATTACCATAAGTGATTGTGTTATGTGAATACCATGCTACGAGTAAGTTTAACGCTTTTACACGCTTGACATTTTATATAGCACGTTGACCTTTACCTTCATCTGTGCCGGGTTACGTTATGGGTGACTTCGCAAATCTAAGATTGCGTATCTTAAAGATACATTCTAATATACTATCATTTCACACAGTAGAAAACTGTAGATTTTCTCCGTGGAATTAAATACGCAACTTGTTGATCTTGACCAAGGGGTCCATCCTGGACGACAAAAAGAGAACAAAAAAAACCGGCCAAGTGCGAGTCGGAATCGCACACGAAGGGTTCCGTACCATTATCTATACAATATTAGGCACAAGAATTATTATATGCGAGCCCCCCTTACATATTAATTTTTGAAGCGAATATAAAACTAAATATTCTGTAAATATTTTAAGCGTCTGCATGTTGCCGCTACGAATATCAAGCAAAAAACGGAAAAAAAATTACGTATATTGTATGGAAGCCCCACTTAAATATTTATATTACTCTGTTTTTAGTATTTGTTGTTATAGCGGCAACAGAAATACATCATCTGTGAAAATCAACGACCTAGCTATCACGGTTCATGAGATACAGCCTGGTGACAGACAGACAGACAGACAGACGGACAGAAAGTCAGACAGACAGACGGACAGTGAAGTCATAGTAATAGGGTCCTGTTTGGCACCCTTTGGGTACGGAACCCTAAGAAATTAAGCCAGATAACGTGGCAAAGTTTTATCGCTGAACATATACTGCAATAATTTTGGGTGATTTGAAAGATAGCAAAATGAAAATGCCTGACAATAGCTATCGAATACACTAGTTTGTTTTTTAAAAACGCACTTTTCAAAAATATCTCGACACAAACTCGAATCTATTAGAACCATTAGTAGCCAGCCAGAGCGGTGCGTGCGCGCCGCGGGTCCGCGGGTCATTGTTCTGTTAGACGGAGAGGCGGTACTAATTGATGGCGCATTTTTGAAACAGATTTCTCTACTATTTTTTTTTTTATTTGCGTCTATAAAAGTAATAGTCTAAATCGATGCCATTTTTAATTACTAATTAGATAACCGCGGCTTTCAAACCACCCAGAAATGAGCGTGTATAAAAAATGGACGTCCAGCAGCTCGCTGGACTAACGGTCTGAGGCAGGTGGCTGGCAGTGGCTGCAGGAGGATGGCGGAGGACAGCAGGAAGTGGCGTGCCTTGGAAGAGGCCTATGTCTAGCAGTGGAAAAGTAAGGGCCGATTGATTGATTGATTGATCCCGTCTTGGTTTACCAACAGACGTGACAGTGTCAATACGTCGTCATCAAAAGAAAAATTGAGAACCTCTTTTTGAACCCTTTTATGAAGTCCGTTTAAATAAATGTCGGATTTATAAAAGTGGTACGAGACAAGATTATCGGGATATTTGTAAGCCAATGTTTCCCCAGAGAGAATGTTAGGAATTTCTTCCGAATTGCTGTCGCATCAATCATAGAAGAGATATCACGCAATCTATGTAACCAGCTATTTATCTGTGGATTTTAATGAAGTGTTAACATACTACAAAGTGATTTTAAAATCGTTAGAATTATTGTAAGGAACTTCTGTAGCCACAATATAAGAAAAAAAATATTGTGCTTTCTTGTTGCATATGAGATGTCTTTGATCCTCATCATCAGCCATTTGACGCCCACTGCTAAACATAGGCCTCCCTCATGGTTTTCCAAGCTTCCCGGTCTTGTGCCGCCCGCATCCAGCGACTCCCCGCCACCGTAACCAGGTCGTCAGACCATGTGGTGGGAGGCCTGCCCACGCTACGTCGTCCGGCCGGCGGTCACCAGGTCAGAACTTTTTCGCCCCAACTGCCATCAGTTCTCCGAACTATGTGCCCCGCCCACTGCCACTTCAACTGAGCAATTCTTCGAGCTATATTAGTAACTCGGGTTCTTCTGCGGATCTCCTCATTCCTGTTTCGATCACGCAGTGGAACTCCTACAATAGCTCTTTTCATTGCTCGTTGGGCGACCTTGAAGATAAGAAGGTTATGAGGCCCATAGTCAGCGACCAGGTCTCCATAAGTCATCACTGGCAACACACATTGGTGACACACCTTTGTCTTGAGACACTGAGGTAATACAGAGAAGTTTGTAAAGAGCCTCGAAATTTTTGCATGGGCAAATGGGCACTTGCCCATTGGCTCAGTTCGGAGGGCGCTGGCACGGTTAGCCAGAGGTCGCGGGTTCAGGTCCCGGCATGGGTGGAATTTTTGGCCTCTAAATAGGTTTTTAACACTGAGGTATTTTGGGATTTTTGAGATGTCTTTATAATAGCTAATATAAAAGTATCAAACAAGAGCCCTGCCAGGGCGCTGCAAGTATTTCTTAACTAGCAAACGTTGCTTTGCCATAATTAATTAACCTACGTTTTTACGTTTTGTTCTTATGACAAAGAACGATTAGTCGAAAAAAAATCTGTATGATCGCTCTCCATCTTGCAAATGCAGTTTTATTTGTTTTCCGTAAAGGTTATACTTTTGATGATGATGATGAAGGACAAAAAAAGTATTTAATCGCAACTGGTTTCGTACAAGGACGAAAAAATATTCGATCACAACTGGTTACGAAGCACTAGTTACCTAGGCTGCTGAAAGGGTCTCCGCATACACCTTTTAAGAGACTTTAGTTTCTATGTTATGTACGTTTATGAATTTGTAGTAGCAATACCACTCGCTAACTGTAAAGAAAAACATCATGGGTAAACCTGAGTGCCTGAGGTGTTAGCACAATACCTCAGCGCTTAAAATCGCCATTTCGCGATGGGCAAGCATGATAATTAAGCCCATACTCTCTCTGAGAAAAAGCCTGTGCCATACTATGGAATGTATATAGGCTACATCAAACAGTTAAAAAGCTGTTTAGAAGGTAAAAACCGGATAAGTGCGAGTCGGACTCGCAGTTTTTCCGAGCTTTTTCCCAACTTCAGACTATTTTTTTATGATTTAACTACTAATTTCAGATTTTTATAGTTTTCAGATTTGTCCCTGTACTTGTAGTATAAGAAGATATTACTTGCCAAATTAAGCCGCGTGGCGCCGGATTAAGAATAGCATCACTCCATTTCCTTCCGTGGATGTCGTAGAAGGCGACTAAGGAAATCAATTACCGGGAGACGGGCAGCAGCGTCTGCCTGGGATTCTAACCGCATACTGCGATCGCCAACCCGCCTGCCAAGCGTGGCGATTATGGCAAAACCCCTCGTGGTTATGTAAACCACGAAGGAGGCCTATGTCCTGCAGTGGGCGTCGAATGGCTGATGATGATGATGACTTGCCAAATTTCACAGCTCTAGGTCAACGAAAAGTACCATATAAACTTTGATTCTCTTAAGAGTATCGAAATATACGTTTTTGCGGCTTAAACGGCCGTATCTTTTTTTTACGTTCACTTAGAAGTTTAACTTTTTCACAGCTTTAAGCGACTGTAAATTTGAAAATAGGTTTTTAATTTCAACTCGTTACCTCCACGCGTTCCCGAGATAAAGGGTCTTGACAGACAGACGGTCGGACGGAGAACAAAGTGATCCTATAAGGGTTCCGTTTTTCCTTTTGAGGTACGGAACCCTAAAAACAGAAGTGGAAATAAACTACTCTCTCTTAATAAGCCACTCCGATCATAACACCCCAAAAAAATATATACAGTACTATACAAATATCAAGTAAGTTTATCCGGTATTAAGTTAATCATGTGTAGCCCTTTCAGGCCTAAATTTTATTTTTTGTAAATGTCATGTTTTCTGTGTTAGTGATGGAAAGTGGGGCTAAAAGGCATCTTCGAAAAATATTTAAAAAAATCCAAACTACCCCCAAAGTTGGTTATAGCCCCTGCACGATCGTGACTAGTGGGCTTTAACTATACTTATGCGCGATTGTGATGTTGTTGGGTTTATGGCTTTTGAGGTACATTAAATTTGAAAAAAAATACAACTAGGCAAAGTAAATATTTATTTAAATGTAGTTTTGATGTAACATAATTATAGTGACAAGAAAGTAGGTATTGAGATCACATGTGGGGCCGTGTCACGCCGGATTAAGAATAGCGTCACTCCATTTCCTTCCGTGGATGTTGTAGAAGGCGACTAAGGAAATCAATTACCAGGAGACGGGCAGTAGCGTCTTCCTGGGATTCCAACCGCATACTGCGATCGCCAACCCGCCTGCCAAGCGTGGCGATTATGGCAAAACCCCTCAGGGTTATGAAAACCACGAAGGAGACGTGCAGTTAGGTGCAACTAGAACGGATTTATTGTCCATCCACTTCACCACAACCACATCGTCACTTACGAATTGTTGCGATTCACCACGCTGCATACGATGATCAGGTTTAAAATCGATATTTCTTCGCTCAGGTATGCGGTTCATCGTTAATGTTACTGTGCTATGGAGCCCCAGAGTATTCAGCTTTTCAAGCAATGGTATTGACGTAAAGTAACGGTCAAAAACTAAGCAACTTCCTCTTGGGATTGATTTGATAAGATGCAACACAATGGATGCCCATCTGTCATCAAGATGATCGTCTGTCCTAACGATCTGTCATCAAAGAGAGTGTTGGCGCCCCTGTATACCTCAAAATCGATCATAAGACCATCATTCGTAGTGGCCACAAACGCTTTTAAGCCTTAGGGTCGTGGTTTAGATTTGATAACCTGTCGCAGACCACGCGGACATACGCCACTAAAGGGGATCATCTGTTCGTCGACGGAATAGTGTCCCAACTGTCTTTCGAGTTGATCGCTCGTTTGTTTGATTTGGTCTAGCATTGGTTGGACTTTCCAGAGCGAGTTGGTACTACCTAATGGAGGTGTGTCGCTGTCGACAACGTGCATTGCTGATCGAACAGTCTTGAACCTGTGTCTAGCCATGACTTTTGTTATTATGTCCAATCTCAGCCCTTCTCGCCAATATATGTGCATCCGTGGGTACGGAATACATCCCATGAAGAAATGAATACCAGTTTTTTTACTTCATTGGCATTGGTGTTTAAAATTCGGCCGGTTTTGCGCATGTAATAGTTATTAGTACACATAGGGCATTTTTCAAAAAACTGGTCATTGAAGTAGTCAGTCAAGTACTCTAAGGGTTCTCGGATTACACCTGGATGTGGACGTTCCGGAAAAGCATGTTCTTTCTGAGTATCCGGTACCTGTCTCAAAATTCTTCTTCTAATGTCTGTTCTACGTCAATTCTGAGCTGTATTTGTAGGTTGAGGTTGAGGCGGGGGCGTTATTGAGGCTGTAGATTGAACTTGGCTCACCGGAGGATTAGATAGCCCTTCAAAAGGCCATCTTCGTCAATGTCTAAGCCTTCAACCTCGGAATCATTTCCATCTCCCAGTAACTCAAGCACAATGACACAACGGAGCTTACTCCGTTCCTGCAAAAAAAGTAAAATATTAACTACTAAATTCACTAAATGACACTCATTACTTAAGGACACTAAAAATGGAGTTATGCCTAAACATCACGATAGTGTTTTTTAATTTTCAATGTTAAAATTTTGTTTACTAATCGTAAGATTTCACAATAAAAATGCCATCAATAGATCCGTAATCTTAACAGCTATCTCTATATAATAATATTGCTTTGTGTATCAATCAAAATAATAACAATTAATAATACTTACTAGCACCAGTGCCACTGTCGAAAAACGCCGCCATCTTTGACACGTGCCCAAGGCTAACTGACTGGTTAACCGCGCGAAATTATTTATTTTGTATGAAACGTAATTCATGCACGATCGATCGGTGCCGTCTTGAGCCCCTAAAGTTGATTTGGCTAAACGCGGGAATTTTTTAAATAAAAGTGCACGATCGTGTTGGACCGTCCTGAAAGGGGTAGTGCTTACGAAAGTTTCAGTTCGAAAATATGAATTTACACAACATGGATAAAAGAAGTAATCAAACTATGATAGTAGTGGGTAGAACGTTGGACTCGGAAGCGGGAGACCCAGGTTTGATTCCCAGTGCGGGCATGTACCTATGACTTTGTTTTCTAAGTTATGTACATTTGTGAAGTTATAGTAGCAATACCACTCGCTAACTGTGAAGGAAAACATCGTAAGGAAACCTGAGTGTCTGAGCTATTTACATACCTCAGCGCTTGAAATCGCCAATCCACGGTGGGCACGTGTGATGATTAAGCCCATACTCTCGCTCTGAGAGAAGGCCTGTGCCCTACAGTGGGACGTATATAGGCTGCTTATGATGAAACTAGGATGAATCTGTGCTATGGTAAATAGCTTCCTACCTGAAATAAATAAGTAAATACCTCAACGCTTGAAATCCGCGTTGGGCACGCGTGACGATTAAGCCCATACTTTCTCTCTGAGAGAGCCTGTGCCTCTGCCTGTGTCCTGCAGTGGGACGTAGATAAGGTACATAAAAAAAATCTACACAACACAATGGAGTTGTCTCATTTAGCCTTCTCCGAACTGTCAGATACATACATATTTTGTCATTTTTGAGTCGTCTAAATGCCTGACAGGAAAATTATGTGATACAAGGGCTGGTCCCAAACTAGGATACCCTGTGCTATGTAAACCAGAAAAGGACAGCACTAACACGGAAATACACCCAGACTGAGCCCATTTATACAAATGTACGGCGGCCCCCAGTGGGCATCGAACTCACGACCTGCGGCATGGTAACCAGACACGATACCGCTAGGCCAACGAGGCAGTCAATACCTTCGATACTCCTCTATATATTTTAGTCTTTAAATTCCTCAGTGACCCTGTGAGAAGGATGACCCTTTCTGTCAACAGCGACTTTGCGCCATATTGTTTTAATAAGTGATTCCGTGTCCCCGGTCCCGCTAGATTGATAGGCTTCAAAGGAGTCTGATTAAAATTCCGTAAGTGGCGTGCCGTTATTTCACTTTGGGCTAATAAATCAAGCAACATCCGATGAGATGAGGGTGATTAGAAATTCCCTTGAGAGGTCACTGCGGCAGTATTGCTGGCAGATTCTTGTTGTTTCATAAGCAGCCTATATCACGTCCCACTATAGGGCACAGGCCTTCTCTCAGAGAGATAGTATGGGCTTAATCACCACGCGTGCCCACCGCGGATTGGCGATTTCAAGCGCTGAGGTATGTGAATAGCTCAGACACCCAGGTTTCCTCACGATGTTTTCCTCCACCGTTAGCGAGTGGTATTGCTACTATAACTTTACAAATGTACATATCTCAGAAAATAAAGTCATGGTACATGCCCGCACTGGGATCGAACCTGGGTCTCCCGTTTCCGAGTTCAATGTTCTACCCACTAGGCTACCACCTCAAAAATGTCATGTTTGTGAAAAATAAACTCAATCTACCAACACTTATTGAAATGTTAATCGATATGTTATTCAATGGGGAACTTGCGTCAAACTGAGATTAAAGTGACGTTGCTTTTATACCATAGGAGAGATAAAAAAAAACTCAAGAAGAATATAAAAATAAAAATATTATATTGTCAGGATTTTTGAAAAAATGCGAAATATCTAGTTGCTGTAATAATAAAAAATATTATATATATTTAGTTTTTTCGTTGAATTCTAAACGTTTTCAAAAAAAGGGTGTAGCGTAGATGCATAAACGCTTCATACATTACGTCCAAGTTGTGTTATTGAGTCCTATTTGCATGGCACGTTTTTGTACCACGTGATGAGAATAACTTTTGACAGGTCACATTATGAAAACTATTAAACGCAGAGACAAAAATTAAGCACGTTTATTTATCTTTCAACATGGTCTCTCCGATTACATTAAAATATTTTTTGTACAAGTCTTCCGTTAATTATTTTATAATAAGAACGGCAAAGATGTGGAACGCGTTACGGTCGTCTGTTTTTCCAGAGACATTATAGCTGGGTGTCTTTGAAATCTTTTAGACTCCGTCTTCGTTTACCATCAGGGCGTGACTGGGGTCAAGTGCTAACCTTTCCTAATAAAAAATATGTATATTGTGTTCGACTAACTTTGTTATCGAAATGAAGAGCTGGAAAATGTTTCCATTTGGCTAAACTATTTTAATTTTGCCAAATCCCGTTTGTTTTCACTTCTCTTTAAACGTATTTTCGTTAGGTTAGCTTGTCCCGTGTGGTGCCGGATTAAGAATAGCGTCACTCCATTACGTTCCGTGGATGTCGTAGAAAGCGACTAAGGAAATAAATTACCAGAAGACGGGCAGCAGCGTCTTCCTGAGATTCCAACCGCATACTGCGATCGCCAACCCGCCTGCCAAGCGTGGCGATTATGGCAAAACCCCTCATAGTTATGAAAACCACGAAGGAGGCCTATGTCCTGCAGTGGGCGTCAAATGGCTGATGATGATGATGATGAGCTTGTAACAATGTAATCGTGCTTTTGCAATGTGGTGCCTTTGCAAAGTCAACAATTATGTAATGTACAGTAACTTACTGAAGTACTGAATATACTGATATTTGGGGATCACAGTAAATAACTGAGTGGAATGAATTCGTCCACTGCTGGACATTGGCTTCCTCCAATCACGCTACTTCTTTCGGTCCTTGACCGTCCTCATCCAGCCGCTGCCAGCGATCTGTCTCAGATCGTCGGTCCAGCGAGCTGATGGGCGTCTCTGTGCGCGGGCATGCAAGTGCATATTCCCACAAGTGCCTTCATTCCTTAAGAATTCCTTTTGACTGCCTCGTTGGTCTAGCGGTATCACGTCTGATTACCATGCTGAATGTCGTGGATTCGATTCCCACTGGAGCGGCCGTACATTTGTACAAATGGCATCACTCTGGGTGTATATTCATGTTTGTGACGTCCCAGCCGGGTAATAGTTCATCCTACTTAGGATACCGTTACAAGTAATTGTGCCGTTTGCCCTTGTATTGTATGAAAGTTATTAAATATTATAATGTGTTTTCAATGACGTAAAGCTTGAGCACCGTCCCCTGTTGTTGCAGGCGAGTGGCGCAGTGAGCGGAGGATGCTCGACATCACGCGCGACAAACCCGTCAAGGTGTGTGTGCGCGTCGTTGTGCCAGTGCGCGACCATCCCAAGGTGAGTGATCATCTAGCGCGTGACCATTCTAAGGTTAGTGATCATCTTCAAGGTTTGTAAGCTGGTATTGCTATTTGTGTTGTTTCTTGTAGTCGTTACTTACGCTACGGTATAAGAACGTGTAGATATTAGATGCTATTAGTAACTATTGTAAAACACATATTATTATGCCTACCCATAGCACAGGGAATCCTAGTTTGGGAGCCAGTAACCACGTTTTTAACCTTTTTTTTTTCATTTTTCATTTTCATTTTCATCTAGCTTGATGATTAGTTAGATTAGGGGCTACCTAGTCCGCGATGATACATAGACTGTACATGAAGCTGTTTGTAAACTCATCCTATGTTGGTTGTGTAAAATTGCTCTCACAGAGGAATGAGAGAATATTCCCCAAAATCGTGTAAGGAACTTGGTGTACAGCATACCAAACCACGTAAGGCCATAATGGAAGCACGAGGAGGGAATACGAAGCATTAAAATTCAAGAAAATCGTAATGTTGTTCAAAAATTTCATGTTTCCAATTTTTGTTTTAAGGCGAGATCAGCAGTTTCTTTTTCTTTACGTATTTTTTTGTAAATAAAATGTAGGGACTTTCATTTAAGGGGTATTATATTGTCTTTTAAATATAAATTATTTTATTAAGCATTAATTAGCATTCTTCGTTGACGAGATTTATGGGTTCGTTTAAGTGAACCGGATTCATTGCTCTCGACTGTATACAAAAGAATTGTAATCAAGAGCTTGGCGATAAACTGCATTAACAATTTGGCATAATAGTGTAATTGTGGTTTTTCATGGTTTCTTATAAATTAATGTAAGCAAGTTTAGGGGCTGCTTAGTCAGCGATCATACATAACAGTCCTAAGTGTAGGAGCCATCTAGTGGGTGACTATCCTAAGGTAAGTGATCATCTAACGCGCCACCATACTTAATAGTCCCAAGTTTAGGAGTTATCTAGTGCGCGACCATACACAACAGTCCTAAATTTTGTGGCAACCTAATGCGTGACGATGCCAAGGTAAGTGATCTAATGCGTGTCTATACAAACCAGTCGCAAGAGTATGGATTGAAATGTCACTATGACATCAGATCTGTTCCACCCGCATAACGAGCTAGATCTCACAAACTGTAGCATAAGCAGCCTATATACGTCCCACTGTAGGGCACAGGCCTTCTCTCACGGAGAGAGTAAGGGCTTAATCACCATGCGTGCCTACCGCGGATTGGCGATTTCAAGTGCTGAGGTATATGAATCACTCACGATGTTTTCCTTCACTTTAGCGAGTGGTATTGCTACTATAACTTCACAAATGTACTTAACTTAGAAAACAAAGTCATAGGTACATGCCCGCACTGGGACTCGAACCTGGGTCTCCCGCTTCCGAGTCCAATGTTCTACCCACTAGGCTACCACCGCCTACTGTAGCGCGTGACAAATACCTATTGTGCAAGACAAAATATGTATAGTACTGTATCAAAAAAAAAAGACCAGGTAGCGCATGAACTATACAAAGGTGTTATTTTTCCAAATTAAATGACTACCTAGTTTGCGACCATCCAAAGCTTAGGGACCAACTCTGCGTACCAATTTTTTGTGTCTTTTTATTTCTGGGCTCCCAAAAAATATACAAGCATTGTCAGCTTGAAAAAGGATATTTCTAAATCCAAAAACGTCTTTCGTGTACACAGCAGATAAGCCAAAAAATGCTAAAGTAGAAAGCTCTCACCTGTCCCAAGTTTCTACACGAGGGCGGCTAAAAAATTACACCGAGGATAGCCCTCGCAGAAAGGTTTGACTCACCTCGACAGGAAACTAAAACATTGAAAGTCATATATGACATAACATACACAAGCAAGCTATACATCCTGCTGCAGGTCATAGCCCTTCTCTCCGAGAGAGAAAATGGGCTTAATCACGCAGGTACCCCCCGGAGATTGGCAATTTCAAGCACTATGTCACTCAGCATGCTCTGGAACGGGCTATGCTCGGAGTGCTTTTGATGGATTACATCAGAAATGAGCCAATCCGCCAAAGAACTAACGTGACTGACATAGCCTATAAGATTAGCAAGATGAAGTGGCAGTGAGCTGGTCACATATGCCGAAGAACAGATGGTCGATGGAGAGCAAAAGTTCTCGAGTGGAAATCACGAACTGACAAACTCAGCGTAGGACGCCCACCAGCTCGCTGCCGCGACGATTGATCTGAGTCAGATTGCTGGCAGCAGCTGGATGAGGATAGTTGAAGACAAAAAGAAGTGGCGTGCCTATGTCCAGCAGTGAACGAGTACGGGCTGATTGAGTGATTGATTGATTGATTGAAGCGCTAATATTTGTAAGCACTTCGGACACTCGGATGTCGTTGTGATTTCATCCACCGACAGCGAGTGGTATTGTTTCTGCGAATTCAAAAATGTACTTAAAACAATATCTTTGGTATACAGCGGGATTTGAACCCACAATCTCTCGAATATGGCATAAGCGTTCAACTGACCACTGCTTCCGCACCCTACCCGCGCTTCCTAATTTGTTACTATGAGTGATGGTAACTGTCAGTAGGCTTATCTAATGACTGATTGGATATAATAAAATTTCCATTAGCCAGTTTAGGATATTTTTTTAAAGCTAGTGTAGTTTGGAAAAATAAAAGACAGGAATATGCAGATCTGAAACCCAACTACCAGCAGTGGAGAGACACTGAAAGAAGAAGAAGAAGTTTAGAAACGTGTCGATAGCATCGCCACCCTAGCCCCTCATCCGAGGCTTAGCGAATTGGGCTACTAATGTACCGCAAGGCTAGGTAATGGTTTTATATGTCCGACCGCATTAACACCCGCTTTTTGTCTTTTTCTCTCTTCGGGAGATAGACGAGAAGGTAATAATTTTCATCATCCTCTTTATGGGCATCACTTTTCATTGCGAAAAGGTCGGGGATGTATTTTTTTAGGTTGTGTTGTCAGGATAAATGGCCAGTTTCGTCAGTGGGTATACCAGACAATGTATGTCTATAAATCCTTTGATGGTATGCTTTTGACCTTTTCACAGTAATTAGAATCAAGCAAAGCCAATTTGCGGTGGTAGCCTAGTGGGTAGAACATTGGACTCGGAAGAGAACCAGGTTTGATTCCCAGTGCGGGCATGTATCTATGACTTTGTTGTCTAAGTTATGTACATTTGCGAAGTTGTAGTAGCCATACCATTTGTTAACTTTGAAGAAATGTCGTGAGGAAACCTGAGTGCCTAACGTGCCTCAGCGCTTGAAATTTGCTGATATTTTTCCTGATGTACATTAGATTTTCATCAACATCCTGACTAACAACTGTCAGGATGTTAATTTCTTCGAATGATTCTCTTTACGAATCCACTTTGCCCGGTCTGTAAACGAATCAGATAGATAGATAGAATATTCTTTATTGTACACAAAGATTTTCTTTGTTAGCTTCTTCTCCACATAATCCATTAATTGTGAAATTAACAACTTTGACGTTCATTAAGTAAACATACTGTTTTTATAATGAATAAAAATATTTAAATTTGAACTTTATTACATTAACAGAAACTCAATAAATCGCAGTACAATTGGCGGCCTCATTACTACAAGCAATTCAGATCTTTTTTTCTGCTAGTCGAAGATGGTAATGTTTGCTGCCCGACCCCTCAGTAGAAATAGAAATAGAAAATGTTTATTCGTCTTCAACATAGCGAGGCACATCATCATCGTCATCATCAGCCATTTGACGCCCACTGCAGGACATAGGCCTCCCTCGTGGTTTTCAATAATCGCCACGCTTGGCAGGCGGGTCGGCGATCGCAGTAAGCGGTTGGAATCTCAGGAAGACGCTGCTGCCCACAGAACAGAGAAAGTAAGTGCTGCTGTCCGTCTCCTGGTAGCTGATTTCCTTAGTCGCCTTCTACGACATCCACTATTCTTCTTAATCCGGCGCCACACGGATAGATTATCGTGCCTCACAATCATGCTATAAAACATTGTTATTGTTTAGATATAAGAAACAATTTGTAATATCTTTCACCTGGTTGTGCAATAAAGTGTTCTCTATCTATCTATTGTTCGGGGACTGAGCGCGCACAATATTCCTCCCAACAAACGTTATTGTTGGGGGGAAATTTGTGCGCGCTCAGTCGCCACAACAAGATAAAAAAACCCTTTTTCTACGGAACCCTATGTTGCACGTGGCCCGACACGCACTTGGCCGGTTTTTTTTTTCTGTATGACAACCCCATTGAAACTGCATCAATTGTGATAGGTATTATATACAGTTTTTCTGCAAGGTCTAGTTTGTTATTCCGCGATATAAAATTTCTGTCAACCATTTTGATATTTGGTAAAGTGAATTTTATATATCATATGTTTTAATTTAAAAACAAGTTCTTACAAGTAATCCAATTTAGTGACTCACCCGAGAGAGAGGATATTTGTATCGTCGAGGTAATTTTTTGTATCTTAATTTTGAAAATTAGTGACATGTCTTCGGCAAACATATTAACTATTTTCGACATCATCATCAACCCATAACAGTCCACTGCAGGACATGAGTTTCTCTCTGTATGGGAGGTTTTGCCGTAGTCTCCACGCTTGGCAGGCGGAGTTGAGATCGCAGTGTTTGGTGGTCTGGTGTCACAGGTCGACGCTGCTGCCCGTTCCCTGGTTTCCGTTTTTTAATTGCCTCTTGTGACACCCACGGGAAGAAATGGGGTGGCTCATTCTAGGCCGGAGCCACACGTCGACATAATTATTTTGAACCATGAACGGCAACTTAATTAGATAATTATACACCAGGAAAAGGAACGGTCCCAAATTAATGGCAGCTTTACCTCTGAGCTCAATAATTTTGTTCTGTTTATGTCAGCCTGTTGAACCCTCCCTTCGAAATATATATGATCTCATTAGTTTTAAGCTTTTCCCCTTTATTGCGTAATGTCTAATAAATGTTAAATGCTACTTAAGGAATTGGACCAAAATGTGGCGTTAGTCGAATGAATGCCACTTACTGTCAGGTGCATGCATACTCCTACGCTACCTTACAGATAGGAAGCTCTATCTATTCTTACCTATAGCAGCCCAACAGGAAAAGGCCCTTAAACAAAATCGTTTTCTCATCGGATGCCCCTCGAAAAGACACCGAAACTAGATCCATCATTGACACAATGAAGATTGTAGCTAGGGAGGAAAACTTATACCTTTTCCTGTCCCTGTAGCTGTAAATGGGTCATCTGTCTGTCTGTTTCTCACTTTGGAAAGTGGTTTTTTGAATGCTTGTGGCAGATTTTTATGCGGCGACCATTATCTTAATAAAACATCGATTGATTTATGTTTACTTTACTGAACATAAATCAATCTTTAGATAGTACCATCGACAGTCCCGAGCGGACATAGTTCGACCAGATAGGGGATGTATTAGCAAAGGGCAAAATAAAAAGTACCCGGTGCACACCGGGTGCGTGCATGCGACTACTAATGAATGTTAATAAAGCGACTAATGAATGTTGATCTGTCAGGATCGTGGAAAGTGGCAGGTCTTTACCTATTTACCTATATTATATTCCTCCGGGATACAAGCGTGAGTTTAAGCGAATATATGGTGATACGAAACCCTCGATGCACAAGTTCGACTCGTTCTTGGCCGGTTTTATAGACCGCAATAAAAATGTATTAACCCAGCACCAAATTCACGTGACATTAGGTGATGTCATCCTTCAATAAAGGGGTACAAAAAGCCTAGCCTTCGTGATAAAATCTAGATCGTTCTATCTGGGCAAATAACACCGTCACGAAGGGCATAGAGAGCCTAATTCTCCCCGCCCCCGCTGGGTGTGTAGGCGACCTAAATTGTAAATCGATACAGGTGGGAAAGAAGTCAGTTTCATTTTTGTATAAGATTAGGGTGCGTACACACTAAGCTGAACTTCCGGAGTTGAGTGGAATAAATATTACGAATAAAAAAAAAACATAAAAGTATTTTTTTTACAAAATTTACACTTAAAAACGGCCCCAGTCCTCTCGATTAGTCTTCACAGCGAAATGAGCGCAAGCGGTGCTGTAGAGTAAATCACTCTGTCAACTCTGTGATTAGTTCATTCTGTGCGCTATGCGTGACGACGTGAACGTTGATTGGACGATAGTAAGTGACAGCGTATTGACAAGTCCTGCCATTTCATAATTTTTTAAGCGCTAGTTAGACATAATAATATATGTTTTGGATTATCACTGATAAAATAGTATTAGTACAAAACCCGTAATTTTTACTCAATTACTGGGCAATAACATTCAATAATGTTTATTGTTGACCACCAACAGCGGTCATTTTAAATTAGCCAATTGTGTGTACCACTGCTGTGCAAAGGCCTTTCCTTTAGCCTTCCACTCCTATTTGACCCCGGCCAACCCCTGGCAACTCGTCTTCCTGAGATTCTAACCGCATACTGCGATCGCCAACCAGCCTGCGAAGCGTGGCGATTATGGCAAAACCCCTCATGGTTATGAAAAGCACGAGGGAGGCCTATGTGTACTGGGCGTCGAGTGGCTGATGATGATGATTATGATGAACCCCTGGCACAACGGCAGAAACATCGTGAGGTCGTCCCGAAGTAAGTGTGAGAGTGCTAGGAGATGTTTGATAGGTAGCGCTATATTGTAATGCTTTGGTTTAATTTTACTGTTATGTATGTTACAATATTCAATCATGTAAACGACCACGTTTGCGTTATCCAGTAACGACGTCTTGCGTCAGACAGACATACAGGCGGACGGACGGACGAACAGACAGACAGGCAGACAGCCGGACGGACGGGCGGACGTACTTCGGGTACGGATTACCAAAAAAGGCTCTTGCTAAAAATTGTGTTGTGGAAAAAAAAATAAGTTAGGTACTTATTACAGATATATTAGCTGGCTAATACGTATTAATACAAAAAACCGGCCTATTGCACAAGCAGCCTTATTTAAGCAGGAAAACCAATTTATTACCTTCAATCGAGGTATTATTTGTCCTCTCCGGAACTCGAGCGGAAACATTCGAGATAAGACTCGGTAATTATAGATGAGCAGAGTTTTTCTAACAAATTTTTTGGGGTTCCAACGAGGTCCTTGGGGAATGAGGGAGTTAAAGAAATGAGATATATTTAATTTTGTATAATATTTCCCCTGTATTACATTTCATATATCTAGGTCTAAATAAGTAATTAGTAAGTATATTCAATATTCTACGAGTAAGTTGCAATACCTGTTAATGTTGTCGTCATAACTTAGGTTAGCTGGTAGATAATGCTAAGTAGCATTAAGCTGGCCTATGTGGAAAACTGTGTGTTTTAAATGCAATAAAGGATTTTAATTGTCTCACGACAGCGCCATCTTTTGCATATCATCGTAATTAAATCATATATTGCCATCTGTATATTCATCATTATACTAGTGTCGTGTCAAGTCGTAACCAAGGAAACGAAATGCTGTTGATTCGAATAAAAACTACCAACGAGACCAACTGAAACTGAAAACTCTTTTTCCGCCTTTTTATTCTGCTCCAATAAATCCTCCACGTCGTCGCCTCTGCATCCAGGGACGATCATTAATAATAATAATTCAAATGTTCATTTGAAATAAATATTTCAGACTTAGCACAAATGTTTTTGTTTACAAGACAACTCACTCAGACAAATCAAAGAAGTAGAACGATAGCACAGTCTGACATCCCGAATCCTGGCATGTACCAATTACTTTGTTTTATAAGTTACGTTCATTTGTGAGTTTTAGTTGCAATCATCATCATCATCATCAGCGATTTGACGCCCACTGCAGGACATAGGCCTCCCCCCATGGTTTTCCAAGCTTCCCGGTCTTGTACCGCCCGCATCCAGCGACTCCCCGCCACAAGTCAGTTGCAATACAATTCGCTAATTGTGAAGGAAAGCATCGTGAAGAAACCCGATTCACGTACCATAGTGCTTAAAATCGCCAATCTGCGGCAAGTGCAAGCATCGGCAAAATTTCGGGCCTTACAAACTTCTCTGTACGCTTGCCCATTTGCTCAGTTGGGAGAGCGCTGGCACGGTCAGCCAGGGGTCGCGGGTTCAAGTCCCGGCATGGGTGGAATTTTTAGCCTCTAAATAGGTTTTTAAAATTGTCCTCAGCACGAGTTAGTGCAAGAAGAGGAATATAATGCAGTAGTAAAGTAGTATTTGTATGGACGTATTCACGCCAACGCGTTCTGGACGCGGACGCAGCAATTTGATTTGTTTGCTTAACGGTCAATCAATCAATCGCGGTCAGAACGCGTTGGTTAGTCTATACAAATATTACTGCAGTAGATTATTGCCACCGCCATCCAGCCACTGCCACCGCGACCGAGACCGCTATGGTTTGTGAATTCCTTAACGAAACAATCTTGAGAAAACATATTGTATTTATTTTATAGTGTTAAAGTTCGATTAAGACTATTAGCTTAATTCCAGATTCACCCAGGTCAGACTCTTCTGACAAAAAATCGATTAAGTCAATCCGGAAATGAGCTAATAATGTGTAGTGCTTATCTGCTTACGAAAGTCTTAGCTAAGATTCAAAATTAACGGGACATTGGGATATTCTAGTATTAACCGCAGTTTTGAGATATGCTACCTCAAATCTGGGTGTTTATTCAACGCTGTTAGCATAAAAATGTGAACATTACTTTGCTAAATTCCTCCAAAATCCCTCAAGCACCATGCGGTTGGTTAATGCACCGCCCTCCCCCCCTACTTTTTCAAGCAGAAGCAAGACACAAACACACCACCATCGACACCAATATTTGTGTGAAAAAATACGTTGCGACGCGTTTCGCCTCTAACACGAGGCATCATCAGGCTCCGATGGTCGACTGTTACCTAACCCAGGCCTAGTAGTGGACAAATGAGAGCCGGAACCTTACGGCTCATCCGCCACGGGCCCAATTTCTTTTTCCGCTGCCTCTTTTGTAAGGACCCCCTGAAGCGTGTAATGGAGACGGGAAGCGATACCCGAGCTTTTTTGTTTTGAAATGAATACACTTTTTAGGGTTCTGTACCTCAAAAACAAAAACGGAACTGACGTATCTTTTTTTTTACGTTAACCTAGAAGTTTGATTTTTTCGCACCTTTTCACAGCTTCAAGGGACTGAAGACCTGAATATATGGTTTTAATTTCAACTCGTTACCTCCAAGCGTTTCCTAGATAAAGGGTCTTAACAGACAGACGGACGGACGGACGGACAACAAAATAATCCTATAAGGGTTCCGTTTTTCCTTTTGAGCTACGGAACCCTAAGGAACCCTAGGATCATATTAGTTGTCCGTCCGTCCGTCGGTCCATCCATCTGTCTGTCAAGACCCTATCTCGAGAACGCGTGGAGGTATCGAGTTGAAATTAAAACTACTACAGTCCCTTAAAGATGAAAAAAACTCAAACTTCCAAGTCAACGCAAAAAGATACGGCCGTTTATGCTGCAAAAATACGTATATTTCGACACTCAAGGGAAACAAAATTTATACGGTACTTTCCGTTACCTTCAACTATGAAATTTGGCACGTAATATCATCTTTTACTACAAATACCGGGAAAAATATGAAAACTATACATTTGCTATTAAATCACAAAAAAAATAGTCTTTGAAGTTCGGGAAAATCTCTGAAATAAAACTCGATTCCTGGACTATTTATAATATGTAAGTAAATTTGTACGGAGCCCTCGGTGCGCAAGTCCGACTCGCACTTGGCCTTTTTTTTTTTTATTGAGCGGTGGTAGCGGAGCAGTACCTTTGGGTACGGAACCGTAATCACTATTTATATTATTGTGACACTTTTTGCAAAAACCACATGTAAAAGAAGATACTATTTTTTTCCATTGGTATCGTTGATAGTGAACCTTATGCAGCCCATCAAAAGTTAAAAACCTTGTAGAAAACTTTGTCCTTTTCATCTACGTAATGAGATGATTTTTACAGCGTCCAGTGGCACCTTCACCCACACTAGGTGGGTGAAGGGTCCACTCGGACGCTGCAGTGCTTGGGACATTGTTTTTAGATGGAGTAGGCTTGCCCAGCACCTATACCATCCTGACAGCTTAGTCGGCCTAGCCCACAGGAAATACAAGTCAATACGTGCGGAGCCAACCTAGCCGCGGGTTTCCTCACGATGATTTCCTTCACTATTAGCGTATGGTACTACAAATCCGCAGATGCACGTAACTTTGAAAATGAACAGTCATAGGTTCATGCCCGCACTGGGAATCGAACCTTGGTCCCAGTGGGTAGAACAATGGACTCGGAAGCGAAAAACCTTAACAAGTAGTTTCAAAAGTTAAGTTCCAGTTTAAATGAGTGCGTTAGTAACATAATATTGACACTCTGCAAAAGAGCAACTGCAGGTTATATAATGAAGAGCTCCTCTAGTCCCCGGCCCCATTAGCCGGTGAAATCTGCCTCTTGACAGCACAAGGGGTCTACCCTGGAATGCAGGGTACTCATGAAGTGCACTTTGGGTTCGTCCATTGATTGACGAAAGGCGTGGGGGGGAGAGAATTTGGAAAAAAACACGAAATGTCACATTTTGTAGTCCTTAATACATACCACGTGTGTTAAGTCTGTTCTTACGCGGAGCATCCTGTGTCGCTCACACAATTTAATATATAGATAGATAGAATATTCTTTATTGTATGTACACCAGGAATTACATATGAGAATTTAACAATAATATAGTACAGTACAATTGGCGGCCTTATTACTAAAAGTAATAAGAATAAGAATAAACTATAATAGGTATATAATATAACAATTTAATTTAAATAGGTATACTTTTGATAAATGTGGTCTGAGGGCCTAATAGACAATAAAATTGTGAACATTCAAGGCATATGTTTCTTATCCTGTACCTACTAAGGTTAAGATTGAGAAAATTTGATTCCAAAATTAATAATTTTGGAAACAACGTTTTTTTATTACGAGCTACGTATAGGAAAACAAAAATGTGCTAAAATTTCCGTGATTTCATTATGCATCAAACCCTCAGACTACATTTATTTTTCAAAACTTTATTCATATTTTTCCAATATTAAAAAAATGACAAAGTTTGCGCGACCGCATGCTCCACATAAGAACAGCCTTAAGTTTTTCGTTAAACCGCAAAGCTTGACCCGACTCGCCGTTTCCAGGCAACGATTTTCCTCCCCACCCGCCGCGACAACAGCGGCCTGTTTCATAGAACTACAACTCATGCTTAACTATGACAATTCGATATACATCGCAGTATATTAACCCACAAGTTAACAAGTAGATACTACTACGCAATGTACCTCGAATGATCATAATAAAATACAAATTGTAGTTTTACCAGTGAAATTCAATTACCAGGAGACGGGCAGCGTCTTCCTGAGATTCCAACCGCATACTGCAATCGCCAACCCGCCTGCCAAGCGTGGCGATTCTGGCATTATGTGCACTGCGTGCGTGCTTGCGTGCATGCGTGCGTGCGTGCGTGTGTGCGTTCGTGCGTGCGGGCGTGCGTGCGTGCATGCGTACGTGCGTGCATGCGTGCGTGCGTGCGTGCGTGCGTGTGCGTGCGTGCGTGCGTGCGTGTGCGTGCGTGCGTGTGTGCGTGCATGCATGCGTGCATGATTGTAAAACAAAGTCAAGCTTATGACACTAATAAATATTACATATTATAACACATTTTATACTCTACATAATATCATATAAATATTTTCTTTATCTTTATCTTTATTATTACACATTAGAAGTTGTTCCCATGATGAGTAAAACCTCCGAATACCGGATGTTTCTGGAGTGTTTATTAATCTTGTACAAAGTAGTTTATCTCCCACTCATCCTAAGTAGGGGCCCCACTCGTGAATCCCCACGGTGTGTTTGCACAACCCTCGACCTGGAGCGTGAGGTGTGTGCTGTGCACACCCTCGTGTGGGCTTTGACGGAATCACCAGCAGTGCTGCTTTTAAACATACATTACAGAGGGCCAGGGTGGTAATTTGAGATGACGTGGCTAAGGGAAAGACGGAACCGCGAAATATATCGAGCGATATTAGGACAATGGATGGGTGGAACGGCCGGTAAGTGACATACAAGGCGGATATACGTTAACCAGGGGATGTGTTAGCGAAGGGTGAGATAAAAAGTACCCGAAACCGGCGTGCGCGCATGCAGCGACTAAGGAATGTTGATGAAGCGAAAGAGATTTTTCAGGATCGTGATAAGTGGCAAACTTTTATGTATTCTGCGTGCATTTTATGTCATCTTGTATGCATATGACTAACCCCACTCTTTCATAAATTCATAATCTATTAATTTTCAGTTAACAGCTGTCAGTTGGTGCATACAAAAAAAGATAATGGCCAGTTGGTGCATACAAAAAAGATAACGGTCAGTTGGTGCATGCATAAAAAATAACGATCAGTTGGTGCATACAAAAGATATAACGGTCAATTTGCATACAAAAAAAAATACATAAAAAGTACCAGAACTACCTAAACATTTTTAACGTGGGAAACCGCATCCACCTCTTGGATCAATTACAAATTACACTGTGAATATTGCCATCACAAAACAGCATGTGAGAAATTGCACTATTGCAATTTTTTTTCCAAAATCTGTGAATGGATTTTAAATTCCTTCAAAAGTTACATCTACGCTGTCTCCGCATCAAATCCTGAATGATTCTAATCGTGTAACTGTCAAATTTGTATGAAATTTGACAGTTACACGATTGGAATTGCTCAGGATTTGGTGCGCATAATTAGTATTATTATCATTCTGTATTATTTCGGTTCAAAAGTTAAAGTCAAAAATTTGATTCACTATAAAAACAACATGTTTACTTAATGAACGTCAAAGCTGTTAGTTTCACAATTAATAGATTATGCGGAGAAGAAGCTAACAAAGGAACTCTACGATTCGGAGGAATCTTTTCAAGACAGGTTTGCTTAATTAACAGAGTTTTCAACTTAAAGTTACACTACACTAGATACAATCGTTCGCGTTACGCGTGACATCTTTGTCTTTCAAACAATCCTTAATGTTATAATAGGCTTTTTTGTATAGTATAGAGTATGCTTAACACATTATTTTAAACCGCGTCGGTGGTAAGTCTACTATATCTTGAGGAATTTTGTTGTAGAACCGTATACAGTACGGCATAAAGGATATACTAATAACTTTTGCAAGTCTAAAACGTGGAAATGACAATTTATGTTTATTCCTAGTATCAGTATTATGATGGCTACCAATATTTTCGAAATTGCTGACGTTTTTTCTAACATACATTATATTTTCATAAATGTATTGACTTGCAACTTTTAACATGTTAGTTTCTTTACAGAAATCCTTTAACGAGTTCCTACTACCTAGTTTCTATCTCAAATAACTACGGTTCCTTCCTTCGTCTCACTGCACAAGTTTCCTCTCAGACAATGAAAATTTATTGAGACGCCATGTGACGTCGAGTATAAAGGGGCAGTGGGTTTCAACTGTCTCCATGCTGGAGACCAATTAGCCTTCAAACTCACGTAATTGCTCTACTGGCTTGGTCAGCGAGAGTCGGTAGCTCTTATTTTCCGCTCCATAAGTGTGAGTATCGAGCAAAGACGTGTCACTGCAGGTAAACATGTAGGATTGAGATCCTAGCACTAGAAGTAACACTTCTCTTTCGTCGTATTATTATTGTCATAAGGGGAAACTTAAGAAAAAAAATCTGTACTATAGATAAACTGAGCTATCATTTTAGAGTCATTAAAACCTGGACAAAGTCATCTACGTGAAAGTAGAGTCACTACCACCTGGGCAACATCTTCTACGCGCATGTATACATGTATAGTCACTACAACATGGGCAACGTCTTTCATGCGCAGGTAGTATCACTATAACCTGAGCAAATTGTTCCCCACACAGTTAGATTCACTACAACCTAAGCAAATTCTTCCACGCGCATGTAGTCACTGCAACCTGAGAAAAGTCTTCCACGCGTACGTAGCGTTACTGCCACCTAGACCTAGATTACTGCTTGCCAATATCCTAACAAACCAATTTCGCTTTATCAATATTCATTAGTCGCTGCATGCGTGCATGCCGGTTTCGGGTACGTTTTATCTTAACCTTCGCTAATATCCGCTATTTGGTCAACGTGAGTACGCCTAGGACCACCCTAGGACATCTTCGAAATTTTTTGTAAAGTAATTTAGCGGATTTGCTACTGATGTCATCTTATTATGGTTACCCCCGGTTTCTCGTACACTAACAAGCTGTTAATCTACTGTTAACAGCTGTCAGTGGTTTTTTTTTGTAAGCACTTTGGTCAATTGACAGCTGTTAACAGTAGATTAACAGCGTGTTAGTGCACGAGAAACTGGAGGTTAGTATTTAAAATCTGAATATATATTACCTTTCAATGTCTTATTTAGGTCTGTCGGCCTTTATTTTTATGATTCTCAAACAAAATCGCAAACATGAGTCCTAGTGATTAATTATCACAGAATGTGATGAAATTAAAAAGGCTTATTAAAAAAATCTTCTTTTTGTATTAATAAACAATGAATATATGAATTTATTTACCACAGCGGTGGTAGCCTAGTGGGTAGAATATCGGACTCGGCAGCGAGAGACCCAGGTTCGATCTACAGTGCGGGCATGTTTGTTTTCTAATTTATGTACATATGCGAAGTTATAATAGCAACGGTGAAGGTAAACATCGTGAGGAAACCTGAGTGTCTGAGCTATTTACATACCTCAGCGCTTGAAATTGCCAATCCGCGGTGGGCACGCGCGGTGATTAAGCCCATACTCTCTCTCTCTCTCTCTGAGAGAAGGCCTGTGCCCTACAGTGGGACGTATATAGGCTGCTTATGATGATCACTAACAAATACATACATTCCCAAACAAATCCACGACCTCCCGAATGCGTTCTACCGCTACTATTATTATTATAGAAAATAAAACTGACAGTGTTACTAGCTTGAGATGTTGCTAGTTCGAAAGTCAATGACGCTATGATGAGGCAGCGTTGAGCCTCCTCAACGCCAGGTGGCGCAACCGGAAGTAAGTAGTTTGAGTTACCTATTGTTTTTAAGCGGCTTGCTGAACCGTGACGAACTCTCACAACAGATGCTGTGCATTTTCATATGCCGAATAATACATTATTTATCGCCACATAGACATAAAAAGACGTAAAATATAAAGAAAAAAAATTACAAACAAGACAGAACCCAACAACAAGTAGATATACACTCTGTCGCATGTACAGAGTGTATATCTGTACATGCGACAGAGTGTATATCTACTTGAAGTCCAGAATAGGGGATGGTTAGCCATTCACTTGTAACAAATGTGTGCCTAGTGACTTTTATTGGTGATACCCTCCTGATATGATGTTTGATTTCAGATAAGTATTGATATATGCGGGTTTCGCTTCAACTCATTTTGTGCGTAAAATATCAGTGGCAAAATAATGTCGTAAATTCCGATACCGCTGTTTTTCTTCTTTTCCTTTCCCAAAAATTTTAACAAAACATCTTGACTGGCGATTGTAATAAAATGAGTATACTTTGATAAATGTGGTCTGAGGGTATGATAGATAACCCTCAGACCACATTTATCAAAGTATACTCATTGATAAAAGTATACTATACTCAGGTGATAAAATTGCTGACATTTAAGATATATTTTCCCTATCCCGTAACTAGGGATTGAGAAAATGTGATTCCAAAGTTAGTACTTTTGGAAACAAATTCTCTTTATTAAAAAGTACGTATAGAAAAATCAAAATACATTAGCAATTTCCGTAATTTAATTGTGCAACAACATTTTACATTTTATTATAATAATTAAAAATGCTAAATTATGCGAGTGAGACAGTATGCTCCACGTAAGAACAGCCTTAAATGCATCTGCCGAAGACCATGGAAACGGGCTTTTTTTGCCCTTGTATTATAGTCTCTAATCTCGTAAGCATTAAGAATTATTTTAGATTGGACGTCCGCACGTCCGGCTTGTTGCCAAATAACGGCTCTGATCCGAATTATAGGCGTAAGTCCTCCACTGTATGGAGTTATCCGATTTAACTGTCAAATACGTTACATATTTTGACACTTTGGAGTCGTGGTTAACCCAATAGAGTGGACAGTTACGTGATAGAAGGGCAGGAGCCGTGTCTCCAGTTCACGGGAGCCTGTAGACTCGAAGCGGCAATGAAATAAAATTGATGCGTTCATGCAAGTGTCATTGTACTACAGTACATGAATAGAATCCAGGCCCAGTACAGGTATACTCCATTCCACAAGTCGAACTCCTAGGGAAACAAAGACTCGCATCTCATTGGTCAATCCGCGCGGCTAGAGATAAGCGTAACAATAAGCGAAGACGGTCCGCGTCATAGGGTAGGTTTACTTAATGCAGTGGCTATTGAAGGTCACGCGCATTAACCAACGGGCTCAAAGGGACGATTTTCTTAGCACGGATTAGTGCAACAAAAAGAATATAAACATGTAGGTACATCGATATCATTCCGACGTAAAACCTAACTGCAAAGTGGGTGCTCGGGGCTGCAAGTGATGTAAATTACTTCAGCCATATGTCGCGTACGTAATACAGAGAAGTTTGTAAAGAGGTTCGAAATTTCGCTAATGCCTGCACTTGCCCATTAGCTCAGTTCGGAGAGCGCTAGCACGGTTAGCCTGAGGTTGCGGATTCAAGTCTCGGCATGGGTGGAATTTTTAGCTACTAAATAGGTTTTTAAAATTGTCCTCAGCACGGATTTGTGCAACAAAAAGAATGTAATTACGTCACAATTGGACAATAAATGAACTGATGACAATATAATAGTAATAATAGACAATAGATGAGTCGCGACTTTTAACATTTAGTCAACGTTATACCCCTGCAACCGCATACTGCGATCGCCAACCCGCCTGCCAAGCGTGGCGATTATGGCAAAACTCCTCATGGTTATGAAAACCACGAAGGAGGCCTATGTTCTGCAGTGGGCGTCAAATGGCTGATGATGATGATGATACCCATGCAGGACTAACTAGTCCACTTTGTTCCCAGTTCAACTTCGTGGGCAAGCTGCTGGGACCAAAAGGCAACTCGTTGAAGAGACTGCAAGAGGATACCATGTGCAAGATGGCCGTGCTCGGTCGGGGCTCCATGAAGGATCGGCAAAAGGTAATTGTAAATATTGTTAATAAGGTAATGAGTCAAGGTAATTTAATTGAACGTAAGTAAGTATGTTCAGCAGTGGACTTCTTGTGGCTGAATGATGATGATGATGATGAAATAAGTATAAATTTCAAGATAGATCTAGATTTTTATGAAGAAAAACTTTATCCAAAAAAAATTCATTCTCGGCAAAATCCATCATCGGCAAAATGCTAGTTGACAAAAAAAATATTTTGGTCTCATTCTAGAGGCCATGTTAAGTGGTAAACAGTCCAGCTCGTTTAACGATTTGATTTGTGTCCTTGTTCGGGACCCATGTCACACCACTAGATCTTACTGCGCTGTCTATGATACCTCTATCAGCCAATAAACATCGGAGCGCTGTGACGAGATCGATAGGCAATCAAGGGAAGCCGCGATGTCGTGATAATCGACGTGATTGGTTAGGCAAATCTCGATGTGCTCCTCGCCCCGTTTCCTTGACACATGTTATTTGTTTTTTACGAATAGAATCTTTGAATGATACGCACATTGCTTTATTCAAGATACCCAAATTCCTGAATTCTTGCTGAAAATTTAACGATAGCGTAGCAATTACACACGCCGCTACAGTCCTATAAACGTATTAGTAAAGTTTCATACCGATCACATTCGTAAACTGAAACCAAACTAAGCTTGTATGGAATTTGCCACTTGATGACTTTTCGGACGATATACTCGTAGACTTATCAAAATCTGGAAGGTGAACCACACCATAGGTAATTAAATTTACGCGTCGATAAAGACAAAAACCAAATGAGATATTTTTCAAAACCTATGCCCGTCCTCAGCACGGGTTAGTGCAACCAGCCAATATACGTCCCACTGTAGGGCACAGGCCTTCTCTCAGGGAGAGAGTGTGGGCTTAATCACCACGCGTGCCCACCGCGGATTGGCGATTTCAAATGCTGAGGTATGTGAATAGCTCAGACACTCCGGTTTCCTCCCGATGTTTTCCTTCACCGTTAGCGAGTGGTATTGCTACTATAACTTCACAAATGTACGTAACTTAGAAAACCAAGTCATAGGTATATGCCCGCACTGGGGATCGAACCTGGGTCTCTCGCTTCAGAGTCCGATGTTCTACCCACTAGGCTACCCTCGCTTTTATTACTACCACCGGTTAGTGCAACAAAAAGAATAAAATCAAATATTTTTAAACGCCTTCAAAGTACGCACTAAACAGAAACAAAAAATGTAAATCGCTTATTTTAACACTAGGTGGCGCTGACGGTATTCTTTATCGCGGTATGGTGTCTACAATGCCGTGAAGATGCCTGCATAAATTGGAGGGTTTGATGATTTTCAAAAGATCTTCACCAAATTTATATGGGACCACCTCTGAAGTACCCCTTTTCCAACAAAAAAGAATCAATGAAATTAGATAACGTGGTAACCGATTATCATTTTTTTTTTGTTTTATAACAAGACAAACTGAGAACCTCCTCTCTTTGTTGATGTCGGTTAAAAACACCAGACTAATGCCAGAAGATTTGAGGAACTGACCACAGCCCGAGGCCTAACAAGCTCTGTAGTAGTGTGCAAAAACTAGCAAAGTCGGCCGCAGGATTTGATTTAGCTTTGGTCTAAAAACACGGTACTGTATTCAGAGAGATTAAGTGTCAATTTCAAGATCTACATCGTTTTGGCAAAAAAAATGGTAAAAAAAATATCTCCAAACTGTTACTGATAAAACACGATTCAGTTGCGGATGCAGTTTAAATTGGTCGTGACATGTTTTAGAGGAATTGTGTTTTTATAACACCGTTACGGTCTTTCAATTACTCCTCAGAGGCGTTTTGTGGTAACGGGAAAAACTTATCCAGGGATTATAACCCTAGACACCTACCCTTCGACGTTTCGACGAATACGCGACAGAAACATTGTTGTATCTTTTTGGTGCGTGTGCGGATAAATGTGGTGTCTCTTGTCAACTCGGTGTTCGTTATGGCTTGGCGAGAGGCAATTAATTCCGAGGCATTATTTCGAAACTTTACAAAAATACGTGTAATATCGCGATTTGTGATTAACATTAAATTGATTTTCTTACTGAATGGGCGTAAAAAAGTAAAATTACTATTTTCTAAGCTTAAAATTAACAACTAATTTTTTAAATTTTTGTCTTAATCACATCTTTCATAAAAATGTCGGAAGAAGAAGGCGAGAAAGAAGAAGAATCATGTTACTATAAATAAAACCGTTTTAATTTTTTTCTTTTATTAGGTTGGTTGCCAACCTCCGATAGGAAACGGCACAAAAAGAAGAAGAAGTATTTTCTTCGTCTCGGAAGAGACTACCGTCCCTTCTCTCGCCAAAGAATTTGGTATTCCCCGGCTTACGGTCAAGTTGTACAACATGGCGGAAACTTTTAGGCCGTTGGCAGATGTTGCTTATTGGTAGCTTTATTACAGCTGCGGACTCCCTTAGAAACTTATTAGGAACTAGAGCTAGTTGCAAAGCGTCGTGAAGTAACTAGAACTGAGTCTATTCAGACGTTTACTAAATCATATCCGTATTAGTGGCGGTTATAGGCTTGTAACTTGAGATTAGGCAGGGGACCATAATTTGCATAAAGGTTCGTGGCCTTTTACCACGTATGTCTTAGTAAAATTGGTTATTATAATGCCCGACAGAAACCTAAAACATAAATTCAAGCAGTTGGAACGAGTTTGCGATGGGCACGTAAGAGCATTTTTTTTTTGCGTTAAAATCGTCGACATGTGCATCCTACCTATCCTAACTTACGGTGCTCAGACCTGGTCTTTGATTGAACATCAGAAGTCCACACTCAAGGTTTGTCAGCGGGCAATGGAGCGCAGTGTACTGGGTGTAAAGAGGCTTGATAAGACCCGAAACGCAACACTGCGCTCCAGACCCAAGATTGTCGATGTTGGGGCAGTGACCGCTAAGCTGAAGTGGAATTGAGTGGGTCACGTGAACCGTATGGGCCCCGACAGGTAGGCCAACTTTGCCACTGACTGGGTTCAATGCGACTGTGTATGCGATGCGGACGACCCAAGCGGAGATGGCGGGACGACCTCGCTACCTTTCTACCGGGTTGGCAGAAGGTGGCTACGAACAGACCTTTACCCGGCAGTGGAACACCATTGAGGCTACTGAAAAAGAAAACTAAAGTCCGCAGAGTTCCAGTCACATCCCGTGTCCCCCGCCAATGAGACCCAAAATACACTCATGCGAAGCCAAAGTCATTTGTTCAAGTTATTAAATAATTATTTTCTCAAACATGCTTGGAAATTCAAGCGTTATTTTGACAACCTTCAATCAAAGTTGCTGTACTGGCTAAATACATGCGAGCAGCGGCTGGCAAAAGTTGTGTGACAATCCATATCTGTCGTGTCTCAGCGGCCAAATAAATTACATAGTAAACTCATATCACTGTCGTGTAATTTAAAAATGGAACGACATTTTACTCCGAAACATGGCAACCAAGGAGGTAACTTATCAAAAGTTATATTTAAATTTTGAACTGGCTTGCACATAGACAGCTGTTTATTGAAAAAAACAAACAAATGAACACTCAGGCGTGAAAAATTATTGTTGTTCGTCATTGATTTTTAAAAGTAATTGTATTTTCAAATAAAAAGTTCTGCCTAGGCACCACTTAGTTTTAATTTCCGCGCATTATTTGAGAAAATTAGGTACTATACTTGGCTTTGGCCTTGGCTACAACTAGGCATTGATGGACTCACGTATGTGTGCCTCGACTTCGCTTCCGCCCACACTTACATGTTCGTCCATCAATGCCTCTTTTGCTGGCCGCTGCAGTAATGTACTATACCAATATTATACCAAATACTTATACTCCATTAAATTCATAATTTTTCAACGTACAATGCATTACAGCTGCCTTCGTGTTGAGTTTGTAGCGGAGAAAAGGCAGCGAGAAATCTCCACTCTGATCATCTTTTCTCAAAACATAATATATAGTCCCTTAAGGGGAGAGTTATCCACTACAAACTCGATCCGAAGGCAGCTGTCAAGGTCGCAGTGAAAAGGATTTGCACAGGTGGCATTAACCGTAGGTTCTTCCATATATTTATCCACCCATAATCTATGACAAGTTGCCAGTCCCAAACCTGGAAGGTCTTATACCGTCAGCAACGTTACAAAAGTGACAACTAAACATTGTGTGAACTGTCTAATCATGAAGTGATAAAAAAAACATTGATTTTCATTCGTTATCATGAAGGATTTTTTCTTAATAGAGTTTTGTGTCTAAAAATGTTTCTGACACAAAACTTTGCTGACAAAGAAATACTCCACTTTTTAGAGGTTGCAACCAAGGTTTTATGTTAATGTAGTGATAAGGCATTTCAAATGGTTTAATCGTATTTTACGTGAATGTCGTACATAGCAAGATATTACTGAATACTAGACTGAAACGATGAATAGAACTGTCCTAGCTCCGTAGTGGAGAGTCGAATAACCTAACCACGCCTTTGCGATGTCACTTCTGTCTGAAGGCACTCATGATTTTCTAATGTTACTCACTCTCTTCGCTCAAACAGCATTGTGGTGATTACTTTATCCAATTGTGGAATTGAAATAAATTATCGCCACCAAAACCTGAAACATGTAGATACGTATTTTTTGTAGTCATTTTTATCAAAATTCTACCCATTATTTTACAATCATTAATAATGTCAGAAAGAGGGACGCCAGAAGCCTCCTCTAAGCCAACTCATTATTCTTTGTCAGTTGGGGGCTAACTGATGAAGACACACGGAACGATGGCCATGAGTCTTGTACAGCTGTCTCTTTTTTTCCACAGGAGGAGGAGCTCAGAGTCTCGGGCGATCCGAAGTTCGCGCACCTTTCGGACGAGCTACACGTAGAGATCAGCGCCTTCGCCACGCCCGCCGAGGCGCATGCGCGCATCGCGTACGCGCTGGCCGAGTTGAGGAGGTTCCTCGTACCGGTGAGTCTCTCTCTCTCTCCTCCTGGCTTAGACAGAGAGCGAGCGCAATTGTTTTGGTGCGCCACCAATTCCTGCATCGCGCAAGCAAATAATTTTTCAGACCTAGCTCGTGTGACATCTTGACTGTCGCGGTCATCTGAGATGTTCGCAAGGGGATATGCTTTTTCTTAAGGATCTTGGGAACCTATCAACAATCGATAGAGGGTGGAGCAATATTATAATAACATAAAAAATAAAATCTGAAACTCAATGGACTGGAACGGGTGACGGAATCTGAGTTTAAATTGCGCTGCTTCGAATTTACTCGCGCAATCACGTCCTGATGAGAAGCTTTTGAGGCTTGCTGGCATTAATTAGATTAAATTTAGAACTCTTGACTGTGCACCAGATATTATTAAATTAATTATATCATCATTCAGCCACAAGAAGTCCACAGCTGGACATAGGCCCCCGCCATGGATTTCCAAAAAGACCGGTTGGAAGCGGCTTGCATCCAGCGTCTTCCTGCCACTTGGATGAGGTCATCTGTCCATCTTGTGGCTGGTCGTCCTACGCTGCGCTTGCCGACATGTGGTCTCCATTCTACAACTTTTCGGCCCCATCGGCCATCAGTTCTGCGTGCTATGTGCCCCGCCCACTGCCACTTCAACTTACTAATCCGCTAGGCTATGTCGACGACTTTCGTTCGTCTACGCATCGAATTTCTGATGATTCGATGCGATTAATTATATGCATAGATTACATTACATCTGGTGCACAATCAAGAATTATAATTTAAGCATCGCATTACTGTGATATTATGTGAATACAAAACACTTTGTTGCTATTTATCTTACCATACTGCAACAAAGGTACGAAATGTTCCAAAACGTACCAGAACTATTGAAGCACCCCGCCCACTTAACCTGCTCCGTAAATTCTACATTGAAGCTGCTACTACGGAGGCGTGGAAGCCGTTAAACCGTGTCTTGAGGCTTCGATTCTGATGCGTACGATAGCCACCTATGTTTTAAATCACTCTCTCAGACCGTGTAGAATATCTGTGCCTATTAGGTGTGTCATGGTCAGTTGTGTCATATTGCACACCAAGAAGGACCGTCTCGAGTGACGAATAGCTGAAACGCACACAGAGAATAGTTCATTTCTATTTTCTACTCAATTAGTTTTCATTCTACATACATAAACTCACATAAACTCACGCCTGTATCCAAGAGGGGTAGGCAGACACCAGGGACTGCCACTTGCCACGATCCTGACAGATCACTTTCGCTTCCTCAACATTCATTAGTCGTTGCATGCACGCACGCCGGTTTCGGGTACTTTTTATCTTGCCCTTTGCTAATAAATCCCCTATTTGATCCCATTTGTTTTCATTCTAGCACTTCCAAACGCTCCGTCGTGGATCAACAGACTTAAGGGACCCATTTGGCCACTCGTTGACGGGATTATTGACTCTATGGGAAGGTGGACAGAGTTGTGTAAAGTATATGTAAATATACAACTATGTATATTTAATTGCATTCAGCTTCGGTCTACATGTAAACAAACCGTTAATAGAAATCGTTAAAACATGGGAAGCAACAGTGTTTAGCAAATTGTTTGCTTATCCTAGGTCATTTATGTATCTTATTAATACAAGATAAAAAGTACCCGAAACCGGCGTGCGTGCATGCATCGACTAATGAATGTTGAAGCAATAGAGATCAGGACAGTCTCTGATTTTTGTCTACCTCTCCGGGATACAGGTGTGAGTTTATGTATGTACGTATGTAATTAAAGACTATATTGAACCCAATTATCAATTTCCTGACTTTGATAGTATTTAAAAAATATAAAATATATCTACGCCCAGATCAAATCTTAAAAGTATGAAATATTATTGTCTTTCAAGTGTCATCCATAGCATAAGCATCCTATATAAGTCCCACAGAAGGGCACAGGCCTTCTCTCAGGGAGAGAGTATGGGCTTAATCCCCACGCGTGCCTACGAGCGCTGAGGTATATGAATAGCTCAGACACTCAGGTTTCCTCACGATGTTTTCCTTCACAGTTAGCGTGTTGTATTGCTACTATAACTTCACAAATGTACATAACTTAGAAAACAAAGTCATAGGTACGTGCACGCACTGGGAATCGAACCTGGGTCTCCCGCTTCCGAGTCCAATGTTCTACCCACTAGGCTACCAGCGCTGTCACCCATAGAACAAATACTATATTTTTAGGGCATTGGAAAAGACATTAGGATTGAATCGGGTCCCGAATCACGTAAGAACGCTCTATATCTGATAGCCAGAGGTATAAACCTAACGGTAAGCGAGCACTATCCGGATTTAAAGTGTAAACTTTGTGAAGCATTCACCTAACCTAGTTAGTGTTTTTAAATTTAGTGAAAGCCATTTCAGTGAGATTTTAGTGTGAGGTGAGACTGTAACTTCTAGACAAACAGGCTAACTATTTACCTCCAGATAATGTGTTATTCGTATTCGCACCAACTGACCTTCTCTATTTCTCCTTCGGCAACCTTTTCGTCACAAGGTTGTCTGGAAGAAATTACTATTAGAAATACAGCTACCCTCGTAACTTTTTTTTCTATCTGAGTATATTTGTTTTTCTTTGTGCAATTAAGAATATTCTTAACTTATAACGTATTTTTAAAGACTATAACCCCCCCCCTGCAATCACAATTTTTCGTTCGACTACATTGAAGCCCATAACGTGATTAAAACGTTTAAAAAGCTAATTCTTAAAAAACTGAAGACTTATGGGGTATGTCAGTAACAGTAGTCAGCTCAGTAATCGATGTCCTAGCGTTAGTATATCTATGAAAATATTATGTACGTTAGAAAAAATATCGGTAATTTTAAAACTGTAGGTAGCGAACACAATGTAAATACTAGGAATAATCATAAGCTTTCGTTCCCCTAGATTTAGGTTTGCAAAGGTCAATACATTCTTTATAGGGCATTGTATACGCTTCTACAAAAAGATCACTGAAGATATAATAAGCTTGCTGGCAGCGCGGTTCAAAAAATGTGTAACGCGCACTTTGTGCCAGAAGGGCTACTATAGCATTAAGGATTATTTAGATGACAGAGATGTCAATTAAAGCCAGTTCAATGCATTAGTAGGCACTAGGTTTTAGAAGATTAAAATATGTAAACTCTGTCAATTGAGGAACATATTTGAAAAGACTAAGTTTCGAGTTTTTTTCCCTTTTTCTTTTTCAAATGATCTAGATTTTAAAACGGACATGTAGCTTTACTTGTAACGTTCAATAATTCACAGTTTCTGTGTTACTTTGAATAACATTTCCTGAATTTTAATTGCAAAGGGTGTTTCCAAAATTACTCCAATAATAATAGTACATCTATGATACGTGTAAAACATTACATATTTAGTAATCCTAGTCATCGTAGTAACTAACAGTCTTATTTATAAAAACATGATTCCTTATAACACTCCTCTGATGCATTTTCAATAGTCTGTGGTAAAGGGAAAGACGTATCCACAGGTTATTTAAACTGCCTCTGAGAAGCGTTTTAGATAAATCATCTTTTTGAAGAAAAAAAGGCGGACGGACGGACAGACGGACAAACAGACATAGGGCAGTGAAGTCTTAGTAATAGGGTCACGTTTGGCACCCTTCGCATACGGAACCCTATGCGGTCTAGCCGTTCGCCGTTCTCGAGTTTTAGCGAGACTGCATACATTAAATGTAAATAAGCTCACGCCTGTATCTAAATTTTCATAAACTCACGCCTGTATGGCGCAGGGGTAGCCGTGCGTGCGTGCACCGACTAATGAATGAATATTAATGAAGTGAAAGCGTAAACTTCATTACCTTAACTCACGTGTCGGTGATGGGTAGACAGATCTTCAGAATATTAAATGGGGAACATGCGTCTAACTTAGATTGGACTAACTTTACTTTTATGTCGTAGCAATCATATAAAAACGTGGGAAAAATTTAAAGACAAGACAATAAAAAGATTTTTCTGTGGGTTTTCGGGGTCACAAAATGTGCGAAAAATAATGTTACTCTAATAACACAAAACTTATTAACACAAAACTTATTATATTTCGTTTTAAAACATATTTTAGTGCAACTTCTCCATTTAACATTGTCACTTACTTCAATAGAATAGAGCACTTTGTGCGTTGGCTAAAACGTATTACTTAGTTGGCTATGCTAATGTGTGCCTAACAAAGTAAGTGTGGAATAGTTAAACATTAAGGTTGAAACTTGATATTCTAATGTTAATAGCTTCTCAAATTTCCTAGACTTTCTCAAAAGGTATTTCATAAGTCATCGATCGATAACCCCAGTAAGGCCGATGTTAAAGATTTATCAGCTATTGAATGACATACGTAATACGTTTGTATTACGGAGAGGAGTGTTTACTGCCCTCACACAAACACACACGCACGCACGCACACACGCTCGCACGCACCCACGCACGCACGCACGCACGCACGCACACACGCACGCACGCACGCACACGCGCACACACACTCAAACACACACACACACACACACACACACAAACACTCTCTCCCCCATCCTGGCCCCTTTACACGCATACACGAAGATAAGAAAATATTTTAAAAAACCTATTTAGAGGCTAAAAATTCCACCCATGCCGGGACTTGAACCCGCGACCTCTGGCTAACCGTGCCAGCGCTCTCCCAACTGAGCTATTGGGTAAGTGCAGGCATCAGTGAAATTTCGAGCCTCTTTACAAACTTCTCTGTATTACGTATAGGTAGCGACATCTGGCCGAAGCAATTTACATCACTTGCAGCCCCGAATAACCCACTTTGCAGTTAGGTTTTTACATCGGAATGATATCGCTGTACCTACATGATTATATTATTTTCGTTGCACTAACCCGTGCTGAGGACAATTTTAAAAAACCCATTTAGTGGCTAAAAATACCACCCATGCCGGGACTTAAAGCCGCGACCTCTGGCTAACCGTGCCAGCGCTCTCCCAACTGAGCTAATGGGTAAGTGCAGGCATCAGTGAAATTTCGAGCCTACTCCACATAAACTATTAATTGTGAAACTAGCAGCTTTGACGTTCATTAAATAAACATTTTGTTTTTATAGCGAATAAAATTGTTGACTTTGACTTTGAAAAATATTATACACTAGACTTGTTATAAACATAACTTTCACACAACACAATCACTTCTCCCGGCCCCAAACTAGGATACCCTATGCTATGGTAACCAGGCAAGGACGTCACGAACATGGAAATACACCCAGACTGAGGCCATTTGCACAGATCAAGTAGGTACGGTGGCCTCCGGTGGGAATCGAACCCACATCTGGTTTAGTAGGCAAGCGTTTAACCGCTAGACCAATGAGGCAGTCAAAATATGGTTAATTTACATATCGGCCTCTGTTGCTGAACTTAGCTAGAGCCTGTGTTTTGGACGCAGTGGGTGTCGCCATACATTTGTACATACTTATGGCCTCAGTCTGGGTGTATTTCCATATTTGTATAGACTGTTCGTATATACACAGTGACTTTGTGTGCGTTGCGGCCACATCATCATCATCATCAGCCATTTGTCGCCCACTGCAGGACATAAGCCTCCTTCGTGGTTTTCATAACCATGAGGGGTTTTGCCATAATCGCTCACGCTCGGCAGGCGGGTTGGCGATCGCAGTATGCGGTTGGAATTTCAAGAAGACGCTGCTGCCCGTCACCTGGTAATTGTTTTTTTTAGTCGCCTTCTACGACATCCGCGGAAGGAACTGGAGTGACGCTATTCTTAATCCGGCGCCACACGGAACGGCGGCCACTGCAGACTGCGACTGGCACACAAATTAAAGCTGTATAATTCACAGAACAAAAAAAAATTTGTTCTGTGGTACCTATACTTACAAGCGCACGCACACATAGAGCCGCGCGCAAAGATGAGTAATTGAAAGGAGTGACTGTAATGTCCTTGCTTGGTTACCTTAACACAGGGTGTCCTATTTTGAGACCGGGACAAGTGATTGTGTTGTGTGGACGTTGTTGTTATTGTTATTATTATTATTATATTCATTGTCTATTACAAACTTTTACAACCACTACACAAAAACGAAGATTGTCAATCTCTAATCAAAGCCAAAGTAACTTAAATACGTACTAAGGGTCTTATTTGTAAAACACTATTCCTCTAAAACACTTCTCAGAGACCATTTAAATAATCTGTGGTAACGTCTTCTCTTTACCAGAGACTCAGATTTGAACTGACGCTTAGGAACGCTTTGAGGAATCGTAGTTTTTATAAAGAAGACTGCTAAATTGGCCCACGAACATTAAAAAACATTATTCCAGGCATATAATGTACTCGTATGTTACATATCGAAACGCGTCGGAGAAGCATATTTTTCCACGGCTCATTTTCATAATCTTGCCTCACATCGCATCAAGCGTTCAGTCAAAGAGCTTGTACTCTTCCGAACCTCATATTTTGACCCCTCAATTCGATACTAAACACAACGAAAGTCTAGGTCTCATTAATTTATATTCTACAAGCAGGACCGAAAACTGGACGAGACTAGCAAAGGACCGGATGGGTTGGAGTTAAAAAGATTAGGCCTATGCCCAGCAGTGGGCTCTGTTTACGGGCTGATTAGATACCTATGTAGATAGATGCAGTACTTGCGATTTATTCATCATCATCAGCAGCATCATTTGACGCCCACTGCAGGACATAGGCCTCCCTCATGGTTTTCCAAGCATCCCGGTGTTGTGCCGCCCGCATCCAGCGGCTCCCCGCCACCGTAACCAGGTCGTCAGACCATCTGGTGGGGGGCCTGCCCACGCCGCGTCGTCCGGTCCGCGGTCAGAACTTTTTCGCCCCAACTGCCATCAGGTTACGGCGATTTATTCGTGTCTTCCTAAAAGGCCAGTCGCGGTTTGGAATAAAACTCTAAACTATAAAACCCTCTTGACTTCGTCTATCATAATTTGGACAACATAATCAGTCAAACATAAGGCTTTCTTAATACGTAGCAGGCACGCTTCGCAGGCTTCTCATTCGGGAGGTCGTGGGTTCGAATCTCTTCTAATTTATGTATATTTGTGAAGTTATAGTAGCAATACCACTCGCTAACGGTGAAGGAATCGTGAGGAAACCTAAGAGTCTGAGGTGTTCGCATACCTCAGCGGTTAAAGTTGCCAATCCGCAGTGGGCACGCGTGGTAATTAAGCCCATACTCTCTGTCTCTGAGAGAAGGCCTGTGCCGTGCAGTGGGGGTCCTCTATATATCCATCTGAAAAGTCAAGGTCAATCTTTTTAAACGCGCAGAATCTGTGACTCATTCATATACCTCTGAAACTATCCTTTTTTTTGTTTGTACATCTACTTCCCTCTCCAATACAGTCCAGTCCATCCAAAGGTTGGCTGGACGATATCACTTTTAGTGATAAGGCCGCCATCTGTACTCTTAGCTTAAGAAATATCTATGTAATTTTCATTTTTTATGGACAATAAAGTGTTCTTTATCTATATATCTGAGTCCATACTCGTCCACTGCTGAACATACCTCCTCCAAGGCAAATCACCTATTTCTTAATTCGCCATCTTCATCCAGCCGCTGCCAGTAATCTGCTTCAGATTGTCGGTCCAGCGAGCCGATCGGCATCTTATTAAATGTTGCTTTACTCGAGAACCTTTGTACCCCATCGATTACCGGTTCTTCCGAGATGTGATCAGCCTATAGCTACTTTAACTTGCTACATTTTAATTATTTTTCATTACTCATACTCTGAAAGGGGGTCATTGTTCATCCAGGCACCGTGCTGAAAGTAGTACATGCCTGCTCTAAAGCAGAAAAGTATTAAAAAAAATATATGAATCGTAGTTTATATTGAACAACGCAATGGTAGTAACCTATACAGCCATAAAACGATTAATTCTTCATTTATTAGTTTTGTTGACATTTAAATTCTTTTTGATGTTTATAATTAATATAATGTACTTTATGTATTTATTCACTTTCAAGGCGAGATGTGATTTGCGAAATAAATTAAAATATTGTTTAAGACACAGATAAAACCACCAAATACGCAAATTCAAAATGGCCGTCTTTCGCGGTCGCGCGCCATCTTGCGAATTGTGATGTACGGCTAGCACAAGTTGGCGCGCGAGCTATCTCGCCGCGAGCTAGACCATCCGTCAGTTTCGGCGTGATTTCCTTAAGTTTTATATTTTTTTATTTTAACTGGCTTGTGTTTACTTTCCTCGTATTCGTAATGAAAAGTAGAGTGTTTTACTCGGGTGATAGCACCCATTTCTGCCTCGAACTATTGGCGCTCTCACTTCGTTCGAGCGCCAAAACATCTCGTCAGGAATGGGTGCCTTTCAGCCCTCGGTTAACAATCTACTATTAATTCTTTGGTGAATTGTCTAATTTCGCGCTAAGCGCTGAGGTATGCGAACACCTCAGACACTCAGGTTTCCTCACGATGTTTTCCTTCACAGTTTCAGCTCAATAGGTCATAATTGACAGGACGACTCTTGTCTTTAGGCGCTGAGGAATAGCCTGCGACTTAAGACTGTTCTTACGTGGGGCATGTTGTCTCGCTCACACAATTTAACATTTTTAGTGATTGTAATAAAGTGAGAAAAAAATATATAATAACATTAATATATTTTTGATGAATGTGGTCTGAGGGTTTCATGGATATTTAAATTGCGGACATTCAAGGCACATTTTTCTTAGACTGTTTTTGTTTTTGATTGAGAAAATTTGATGCCAAAACTAATAATTTTGGAAACAACTTTTCTTATTCAAAACTATGTGTAGGAAACCAAAAATATATTTAAGATGTCCCTAATTTAATTATACATCCAACCCTCAGACCACATATATAAAAAGTTTACTCATATTATTAAAATGTTAATTTTTTTTTTTTTTTATTTGTTTTTTTTTTTTTTATGACGAATGAATTAACTGTCAAACAAATTGTGCGAGCGAGACAGCATGTTCCATGTAATAGCAGCCGTAATAAGTGTTACAAACTAAACGTAAGTGTCCACTTCATCCAAGATCTTAGATAGTATTGGAAATGAAAACATACCTATTCAAACTCTTCTAGATCTCGTACTGGCTTCAATTCCAAACATCAATGTACGGTGTAGAATGTAAATATATAATAATAATAATAACTTCCACACAATACAATCACTTGACCTGGGCCTTGATTCTGCTAGTGCATTTTTGTACAATGACAGTAACACGGTCGGGTCACGTGACGCGTTTTTTCATACCATTGAAGGCTAGAAGGTTTGGTGCGTGTGCCACGTAGATTTGTTGCAGCAAAGAAATGAAATCGCCGCGTAAATGCAGCTGCCATTGTACTACAGAGCATTAACAGAATCTCGGGCCTGGTCCCAAACTAGGATACCCTGTGCAAACATGAAAATACACCCAGACTGAGACCATTTGTACAAATGTACGGCGGCCCCCAGTGGGAATAGAACCCACGACCTCTATTTTGGTAGCTAAGCGCCTTAACGACTAGACCAACGAGGCATCTATCTGGATAGACAAATATAGATTAGATTAGATTAGAACACTTTATTGTACACACCAGAAAACAAAATACATTAAAAGGCTTACATGTCTAAGACAAGTGTAGCTCAAAGGTTAACATACCAAGACCAAACGGGCCCTCCACTCGGCGTTCAGTCATGTAAAATGATAAAATCTCCATCTGAGCAAGCCACCTAGCGCATACGCTGCTTTATGGCTCTATCCCTCGTAAATTTAGTTTTGAGACGCCCCTTTTATAGCCCACATTGAGGGTTGCCGACCTGTCGAAAAGTTATCCCGTAAAATTTTGGGCTGATTTTAATTATCGAGGCTTATCGGAGCACGCTCGCGCTGATGTAGTTAATAGACCACTCTGTGGGGACATATTGCTTTGCTTTGCAAAATGTGGAAAGTAAATGGTTTTTAGGGTTCCGTACCCAAAGGGCAAGGGACCCTATTACTAAGACTCCGCTGTCCGTCCATCCGTCCGTCCGTCTGTCAGCAGGCTGTATCTCAGGAATGGTGTTAGTTAGACAGTTGAAATTTTCGCAGATGATGTATTTCTATTGCCGCAGATAAAATACATATTTAATATACCATACAAAAAACGTTTTTTTTTTGCAGTTTTTCGATCGATATTAATAACGGCAACAGGTAGACGCTTGAAATATTCACAGAATATTTAGTTTATATTCGCTTGAAAAATTAATAATTAAATAAAATGAATATTTAAGGGGGGCTCCCATACAACAAACGTAATTTTTTGCCGTTTTTTCTCGATCTCTGTGTCTAATGTTGTATAAAAGCATCTACCACGCTTGAAATATTCAAATTTTGTATAGATAATGGTGCCTTTCGTGCGCGAGTCCGACTAGCTCTTGAGCGGTTTTTTTATTACTGTTTTATTCAAAATGGTTTTGATGAACATCAAACCATTCATTTTCCACCTTTTGCAAAGCAAAAGCCTTTATATGTCCCCTTACATATGACTATTAACTACATTTTGCAGAGCACAAAACCTTACACCGATTGGCCTATGAGTGGATGTATAATAATTTTTTTCTTGTGCATACTTAAGATAAGATAACCTTTATTGAACCGAAAATTATTTTTGTGTGGACATATAAACAAAATATAATTTTATTTATACGGAGAAAATTTTTCTTATACGCAGAGCAAAACCTTATACAGATTGGCCTAAGTGAATGTAGTAAAAAAATTCTTGTGCATACTTAAGATGAGATAACTATAAGATAACGTTTATTGAACAGGAAATTGTGTGGACATATAAACATAACAAAATTTTACTTATACAATATCTAGTACTAAAAGTTAGATTTACTTTTAATAACATGTGGTTTATAGAAATCAGCTGCTGTACTAGATTTATAGCCTGTATTCAGCACACAGCGCCTCTTTCCTCTCTTGTTAATTATTTATTACATAACCAACTGGCGTAAACTGCTATTAATTTTTTTTGTTAGGTACCGCATTAAAAATAAACAATATTATTTATACATTATTGAAAATAACATACAAGTAAATGAGTTTAAATCTTCTTTGTGTGTTTTATGAGTAATTTCTGTGATTTGCTTTTTTCAGAGAAAGGCCTCTGGAAAAAGGAAATTACATTTTTTCTAAATAACTTAGGCAATTGTCAATAGAAACTATTTAAGCCTGGAAGAGCTTCTGGTCCATGAAAGCACTGATGAAGGGGAAGTTACCACTTACCCTGAAGCGAAAACTTGTCAACATGTAATAAAACCGAATTTTAACGAATATCTACTCGTTTACTTTTCCATTTTACAACGTCGGAAAATTGTAAAATGGAAAAGTAAACGAGTAAACATCCGTTAAAATTCAGTTTTATTATCTCTAGTGCTCGTGCTAACCTCAGAAAATACTTGCCAACATGTGCATCCTGCCTATCCTCAGACCTGGTACTTGACCGAATATCAGAAGTCGGGGCTCAAGATTTGCCAGCGGGAAATGGAGCGCAGTATACTGGGTGTAAAACGGATTGACAAAGTTCGTAACACAACCCTGCGCTCCAGAACCAAAATTGTCGATGTTGGAGCTGCAACCGCTAAGCTGAAGTGGAATCGAGCGGGTCAGACGCCCAGACAGGTGGGCTAAATTGTCACTGACTGGGTTCCACGCGACGGGTATCGCAAACGTGACCGACCCAAGCTGAGATGGCGGGACGAGCTCGCGAGCTTTCTACCGGATTGGCAGGAGGTGGCCATGAACAGGGAGGAATGGAAAGCCAAAGGGGAGGCCTTTGCCCAGCAGTGGCACACAATTGGGGCTTAATAAAAAAAACTGAGGCAATTATATTAAATGATAGTACGAAACCTTCGGTAGGCTAATCAATCGCAGTTTTCACCCGTTTAGGAGGATGACTAGCTGCCGGCAAAGTGGCCATGCGAGGGAAAAAGCCTATGCTCAGCAGTGGGGAACGGTTGCCTGATGATGATGAAATTGCCTACACCACATTTATTAGGCTAAACTTTTGGACAAGTCTATAACTGTCGTAGTCACTTTCTACTTCGCGAGATTACGTTCGAAAGTCACCTGTCACCAGCGAGGGTGAGGATCAATATCAACTTTGTATCCTTTAGATTTAGATGCGTTTGCCCTGTTTTGTACTTAAAAGTTTTACGGGGGATATTTTAACGCCGTGTAAGAGTCGTAACACGGAGTATGCTCTACGTTACGTATTGGATGTCGTAAACCTTTGGAATATGTACCTATATATTATACAGGCTGTGCCCGCGGCTTCAACCACATTGGATTCTAACAAAATGTATCACAAGCTCACTGCTTATTTGTGAGTCAAATTTCACCAAGATCTTTATTATTACACAGCAAAAGGCAAACAATAAATAACAATAACACATACACAAAAGTTTCGTTCGCAATATCGAAGTAAATAAAAAAACCGGCCAAGTGCGAGTCGGACTCGCGCGTGCAGGGTTCCGAACCAATATATTATTATATATAACATTAGGCAAAGATGTAATTTGAGAACAGCGTCATCTATAGAAACCAACTAGAAGCGTTTAACATTGACACTTGACGACATGACTTCGGTGCTGTGAAGGTTACATAGATGGCCGATTATGTTCGCAGCACTATGGTGATCTCGAACATTGAACCAAAAGTCACGTTCAGACACATATGATTGCCTTATACTCCGTTCTACGAGTCGAACTTCTAAGGAACAAACACTCGCATCTCATTGGTCAATGCGCGGCTACAGACAAGCGAAACAATAAGCGAAAACGGTCCGCTTCATAGGTTTACATGTTGGGGCTCACCATCTAAGCATTTTTTACTTTTATATCAGTTTTAATAATCGAGTGATATACATAACATAAGCAGCCTATATACGTCCCACTGTAGGGCACAGGCCTTCGCTCAGGGAGAGAGTAGTGGCTTAATCACCACGCGTGCCCACCGCGGATTGGCGATCGAGTGATATATTATTTCTTATTTCTAACTTATTTACAATCATGACAAACAAAAAGAAAACTTGGTATATCCATTACAAATCATCGCCCTCGGAATATGAACTTGTAAGTGAACCGACATTAAGTATGAACGATTCCATCATGTTTTCTGAATTTCGATCGGAACGATCAAATCTGGAACTAAAACCCACGTCCAATCACTGCGAGAGCTATGAACGTCCTGAGAAGAATGCGTCATGTGAAACGATCTTGAGAAATCTTAGCAGCCTCAAACCACAATTCAATATTGAAAACCTATTTAGAGGCTAAAAATTCCATCCAAGCTGGGACTTGAACCCGCGACCTCTGGCTAACCGTGCCAGCGCTCCCCCAACTGAACTAATGGCGAAGTGCAGGCATCGGCTAAATTTCGAGCCTCTTTACAAACTTCTCTGTACTACGTAAAATTGTCCTTAGCACGAGATAGTGCAACAAAAAGAATATAATACAATTCAATATAGGGTGATTTTGAAGTCACCAAGGTAAAGGAGTTTTATCTGTGTCTTCAAGTATAATATCTGTGGATTTATATATGTATAGGTAAGTAAATTTTTTTTTTTCTTTGTTCTTTTCCTTTATGTATTTCCTTTTCCAGTCGATTTTATTACATGTTGCACACACACATATATATATATATATACATCCTTACACTGATGCTGCGTCCGTCCGTATATATATATGTGTGTGTAATGGTTTATGTAGGTATATAGTTATTTATTATATAAGTATGTATATTAATATTCATATTCGCACCGACTGCCCGTCTTATTTTCCTACAGCAACTTTCCGTCATAGGGTTGTATGGAAGAAATTTCTTTTAGCAATAAGGCCGCCAATCGCACTGTGTATTTTTAAAAAATTTCTGTCATATGCTCTAGTGTACAATAAAGAATATTCTTATCTTATCTTTATTATGACAATTTGATGTATATTGCCACAACTTTATTCGATCCCCGCGGTACACTCTTGCCTGGTGTGGGAATCACAGATGGGTTTCACATCAACCCGCTCATTTTAAAACTATTGTTAATTTCAGTTTGTGGTTGTAATTTGTTTGAATGATGAAACATCATATCATTGCGAAGCTGGGTCTACCTATTCTACTTAATATTATAAATGTGTGTAAAGATGTTTGGATATTTGTTACTCAATCACGCAATAACTGCTGAACTAATTTACATGTGGCGCCGGATTAAGAATTGCGTCACTCCATTTCCTTCCGTGGATGTCGTAGAAGGCGACCTTACGTCTCCTGACGGGCAGCAGCGTCTTCCTGAGATTTCAACAGCATACAGCGATCGCCAACCAGCCTGCCAAGCGTGGCGATTATGGCAAAACCCTTCATGGTTAGGAAAACCATGAAGGAGGTCTGTGTTCTGCAGTGGGCGTCGAGTGGCAGATGATGATGATGATGATAATGAATTTACATTAAACTTGGCGTACAGATAGACAAAGACCTGAATTGAGTCATAGCAATGCGTAATGCGGCAATGCATTCCCGTGGGATAACATTTATTATAAGTTTAAAATAGATGGCGTTGTGCAAGCGAACGTTGTGTTTTAAAAATAGATGGCGTTGTGCAAAAATCGTATAAACGGATTCTGTGGCGGTACGAAGTTCGCCGGGACAGCTAGTTTGATTTGAGCACATCGAATTGTCGTAGTAAACTATGAATCGTAATCAAAATAATAATGTGTGGATTCGATAGTTCAGTAAACATATTATAAACTCACGCCTGTATCCCGCAGGGGTAGGCAGAGACCAGGGTCTGCCACTTGCCACGATCCGGACAGATCTCTTTCGTTTCATCAACGTTAATTAGTCGTTGCTTGCACGCACGCCGGTTTCTGGTACTTTTCATCGTGACTCCCTGATTGGTTGATGATTCAGTGTAGGTTAAAGCGCCATGAAGGTAACTTTTGAGATCATGATCATAGAAGTGTAGTGGTGTATAGAGACTTTAATTACAAAGTTCACACGTTTTACAACCCGTCCCGGCTAGATTTATTCATGCAGGGTTCATGATGTTCTCCTGTTCTAACTGTAACTTTTATGGCATTCGCAACAGAGTTGCTTTGTGTTTAGGTTACAAGGTTGCACAACAATGGCGTCACTATGACGTCACTCCCTGACGTAACGCCTTATAATATGTATAAACCGTTTATCAATCTTATTTATCTTTATCTCATAAAATAATGTTTGTATGCATGTATACCCCTATAAGAAAACGTTCAGAATTCAATGACAAAACTAAATCTAATAAGTCTTATGTTATAGTAACTTTATTTTTCGTATGAAGTTACTCTACTCGTGACCCCGAAAACCCCGAATTTTTTTTATTGTTTTATTTTTTTATTTTTCCTAGGTTTTTATATGATTTCTATGGTATAAAAGCAATGTCACTCCAATCTAAGTTAGACGCAAGTTCCCCATTGTTACGAGTATGTAGTAATAATAGTTTGCATCGAGAGGTCATGAGTTGGAATTCATGTATGAATCCCCTATCTCAAATTCCTCTATTTTAAAGTAAATTTAAATACACCTAAAAAACTTCTTTCTTCTTTCAACCGTGGCTTCAACTCCCGGTAGAGAATCGAAGTTGAATCGTAACCGGTCTGAGTGTATTTCCATGCTTGTGATGCTCTAGTCTAATTTCCATAGTTAGACCTGAGATTTCCGCAGTTTTAGCCGCAAATTTGGGTCATTGTACGTAGCAGGGCTGTGAGATCCACGGAACAGAAAAATTGTTCTGTGGTGAGATCACTCCAGCCAGCTTATATCTTTCCAGAAGGCCGGTATACTCTGATGTGACTGCTGGCCTCTTGAAAAAATCAAGGCCTAATTATGTGCACCAAATCCTGTCGGAATCCCGACGTTGTATGGAATACATTAGTATGGAATTTGACAGTTAGACGATTGGAATGGTCCAGGATTTGGCGCGCATAATATAGGAGCTGATTACTGGGCATTCTAGTTTAGTGCCAGGAGATGTGATTGTGTTGGAAAATAGATAAACAGTACCCGAAACCGGCGTGCGTGCATGCAACGACTAATGAATGTTGAGGAAGTGAAAGTGATCTGTCGGGATCGTAGCAAGTGGCAGTCCTTAGGCTCTGCCTACCCCTCTGGGATACAGGTGTGAGTTTATGTATGTAAGTATGTATGATAATTATGAAAACAATAATAACAAAAATCAGAAAAAGCTGTCGAGCTATACTCGAGCGTTGCTCCAAATAAAATCAATTGCCATATGTAAAACACAAATTGCTATTGATCTTTATTTTAACGACAATTTTAATGAGTTTTTTCTCAGATTTTTATTTTTCGACTTATCGGGGCTTATTTTTCTAGGGTTCCGTACCCAAAAGGTAAGGTATTACTAAGACTCCACTGCCCGCCAGTCTATCACCAGGCTCTTGTGAATCATGATAGCTAGACAGGTGAAATTTTCACAGATGATGTATTCTGTTGCCGCTATAACAGCAAATACTAATTGTGATTGTGCTTTTTTGCGGTTTTTTGCTCGATATTAATAACGGCAACAGGTAGACGCTTGAAATATTCACTGAATGTTTAGTTGTATATTTACTTTAAAAATAAATAATTCAATTAAATAAAAACTAATATTTAAGGGAGCCCCTACAACAAACGTGATTTTTTGCCGTTTTTTGCTCGATTTTACGGATCCCTTCATGCACGAGTCCGACTCGCAATTGGTCGATTTCTTTTTAATTCGCGCTTTACTCGTCCTTCCAATGCCTCAGTACTTGTGCTACTGGCACAGAAGAATGTCCATTCTATTAAAAACATGGAGTTCCATCTGAAATAACACTTCAATGACTAGCAAAATATTAGATATGCATTAGCAAAATTATACATTGATTCTGTTTATGACCTGCAGAGCAACTTCCACGAGAACACATTAAACTTTCAGTGAAACGCCAAACATAGTGTTCCAACTCCTAACTAAGTTCTAATCTGAGCCGAAGGCCCCGAAGAGACTTCGATAATTTTCTAATGGCTAGTACCTACGGTGATTTAGCTCAGCCCAGCTCATGTGGGAGTGACTTGTCACAGAACATCGACCCGTATTTGCATACGCTTTGGTATCATATTAATTAGCACCACGTATCATCTAGAGGCCTTCTTCTCACTGAATCACTGGTGACCTGCCTGTTACTCACGTTAGCGCAGCAGGGTATTCGAGAAGAAAAATCAATTTACCTCTCTATAAAATCGATAGAAAGATAGAAAAGTTAACACTACAGACTAAAACCAGACGGGGTAGAGCTAATCCATGAATAAACCGATAGTTTGTGTTGTCATAATTATAGCGTTGCGCATGTCGCCCTTAGAACATACATACGTACATACATAAACTCACGCTGAGACCAGGGACTGCCCCTTGCCACGATCCTGACAGATCACTTTCGCTTCCTCAACATTCATTAGTCGTTGCATGCACCGGGTACCTACTTTTTATCTTGCCCTTTGCTAATACCGCCTATAGGCCTGATTCATCATCTAAGACCAGAGTACCTACTGATAAAGCTATCGATGCGCTGAGTGAATCTATAAGCGCATTTGGGGATTGCAATCATATTTGTGTTCTAACTGACTTTAATGTTGACCTTCTGAAGCCTGAAAAGTCACCAGCACCGGAGCTTCTCTCCTACTTTATAAATCAAAATTTAACACAATTGGTGAAAGAACCCACTAGAATCCAAGGTAATACATCTACCTTGCTGGATATCATAATTACAGACTCTCCCCATTTATTTAAAAGTATTACGGTTCACCACAATGCTGCGCTAAGTGATCATGCCATGATACTTGCAGAGTTATTAATTGAAAAACCAAAACTAGCTCCTCAGTTCGTATGGACGCGTTCACTAAAAAATATTGATGAGCAATCGTTTATAACGGACCTAAAAAATCTACCGTGGTATGAAGTTTTGCAGGCTCCAGATATAAATAAAAGGGTGGACCGTTTCAACGAGCTAATCAGTTTATTATTCAGCAAACATGCGCCCCTGAAACGCATACAAATTAAGGAAAGGCCATGTCCATGGGTCACGGATGTATTACGGACTATGATGTCTCTGAGAGACGATGCTTGTAAAAGAGCTATATTGTCTAAAACAGAGTCGCATCGTAGATATTACCAAGATCTTCGCAATTTAGTCACTAGTTCACTAAAGCGAGAAAAAAAATGTTATTTCACACACTTTGTCAATAATAATGTACAGGCGCCGAAAAAATTGTGGACACATCTGAAACAGGTGGCAGCGGTTGGAAACAAGAATATAATATCTATACCGGATCATCTAAACGACCCAAATAAAATCAATGAATTTTTCCTGGATATTCCAGGAAATCCGGAAGTAAATAAGGAGACATTAGATAGAATAAGAACATCAAGATTTAACGACAAAGATTTTATTATTGAATGCTGCACACAAGAACAAGTAGCTCAAATAATAAATGGTGTTGGTACTAATGCTGCGGGGTACGACAGTATCTCAATAGAGATGATTCGGATGACACTTTCAGTAACCTTACCTATAATCACGGATATTGTGAATGAATCCATTGCAAGCAACATATTTCCAGACGCATGGAAATTGGCAAAGGTCAAACCACTGCCCAAGAATAATAACATAGAGGCATACAAAGACCTAAGACCCATCAGTATCCTCCCTGTTTTGTCTAAAATCGTGGAAAAAGTTGTGTGTACACAATTAACAAAATATCTAGAAACGGAAAAGGTCATTCCTAAAATGCAGTCAGGATTCCGAAGTGGACACGGCACTGAGACCGCGCTAACGCAAGTAACTGATGATGTAATAACATCGTCCGATGCTGGGGAAGGCAGTATTCTCGTACTTTTAGATTTCTCCCGAGCATTTGATTGCCTGAATACGGAACTTCTACTGGAAAAACTCTATTATTATGGTATATCTCGAGGAGCTTGTGAGTGGTTTAAATCCTATTTAACTAATCGAAAACAGTTTGTGGTGCTGGAAGATAAACAGGGTAACTTAAAAGAATCAGATGTTCGGGTGATACCTCGCGGCTGCCCTCAAGGATCGATACTAAGTCCGCTGCTATTTGTTCTGTATACATCAGATCTAGTTCATAACCTTCAGCACTGCAAAGCACATCTATACGCTGACGATACACAGGTATACCATTCTTTCAAATCGAACGATACATGTATAGCAACTGAACGTATAAATAAAGATCTAAACTTAATCCATGACTGGGCCGTAAAGAACTCACTAGTACTGAATCCACTAAAGTCAAAATATCTGATTTTAGGTACAAAAAACCAGCGTTTATCGATTAAAGAAAGGAACCCTTGTGTAAAAATTAATGACCAGCCTGTTGAAATGGTGGATAGTGCACGAAACCTGGGACTTTTGATGGATAATGAGTTGCGTTTCGAAGGTCATGTGGGCCTAAAGATAAGGGATGCATTTTACAGATTAAAGACTCTATACAATATTCGAAACTTTCTTACGGAGAAGATTCGAATTATTTTAGTGGAGAGTCTAGTGCTTTCCCTTTTCAACTTCGGAGACGTCATCTATGGACCGCGTATATTTGCTAAAACTGAACGTGCTATACAGCGTGTCCAAAATGCGTGCATTCGTTTTTGTTTTGATGTGCCAAAGCGGGCGCACATTACGCCGTTTCTGATCGAGAAAGAAATTTTAAACATGAAGGCACGTCGTAACTTACACCTAGCCTGCCTAGTCCATAAGGTAGTACACCGACAGAGACCAGCGTATCTATTCGACAAGTTCACGTGGGCCAAAACGTACTACACTTATAATACACGCAGTCGATTTGGGGATAAGTTAATAGTACCAAGGCACATAACGACAGGCTGTAGGGGTGGCTTTAAATATGCGGCCACAAAAATATGGAACGATTTGCCGCCACCTCTGCGCCAATTAATGACTCCAATCTCTTTTAAGCACAAATTTCGCCGCATTCTTCTTCATAAACAACAGAATAATATTAAGTAAGCCTGTCATTATTTTTTATAAGTATTAGATTTTTTATTCATGAATGACATTATTGACTATCTCGCATTATAATTCAAACTTAGTTAAATTAAAATTAAATTCAATTCAATTAAAATATAAACTTATTGTACCTACAAATTGACATAAACGTTATCTATATTTCTATTTTTCTATGTATACATATATTTTTTTTTAACGGTAAGCCCTACCTGCATGACACGTTTTCTTCATTTGGCGTGGAGGTGCTATTTGAAAACCAGCGCTGTTTCAAATAGAAACAGCAAACGCTGAAATAGTATCATTGTCACACGCATACTCCTTTATTTTTTAATTATTGTATGTAAGCATGTTTGTTTGTGGCAATAAATCATTCATTCATTCATTCATTCATTCATTCATTCATTCATTCATTCAATACATCCCCTGTTTGGTCGCCCTTAGAAATATGATTTTTCACCTTCACTATATACCATACCGTATATAATTATCACATCACATAAACTCACACCTGTATTCCGGAGGAATAGTTTGCCACTTGCCGAGATCCTGTCAAACCGTATACATACATATATACATAAGTAGCCTATATACGTCCCACTGTAGGGCACAGGCCTTCTCTCAGGGAGAGAGTATGGGCTTAATCACCACGCGTGCGCACCGCGGATTGGCGATTTCAAGCGCTGAGGTATGTGAATAGCTCAGACACTTAGGCTTCTTCACGAGGTTTTCCTTCGCCGTTAGCGAGTGGTATTGCTACTATAACTTCACAAGTGTACATGACGTAGAAAACAAAGTCATAGGTACATGCCCGCACTGGGAATCGAACCTGGGTCTCTCGCTAACGAGTCCAATGTACTACCCACTAGGCTACCACCGCTGTTAATCACATCAAAAGACATTTCCGTTGATCTTTTACATTTCTGTTATTTCCGCTCACAGAATGAAAACACATCTAAAGAAGGTTTCGAAGAGCCCCTTCCGCCAACCTTTTACATTCCTGTTTACCCGCCCACAGGATTACAACGACGACATCAGGCAGGAGCAAATGCTGGAGATGCAGATCCTGTCGTCCCAGACTGAGCAGTCGCGCCGCCTCACGCCGCCAGACTCGTCACACAGCGGCAGCGAAGAGGCGCTGCCTCTCAGAGACAACGCTGTGCTCAAACACAGGGTGAGTCATAGACTGGATAGGGCTACACTCGTCGTATAAATCCATTACTTTTAGATGGGGTAGATTGGATAGATCGGTAGAGTATGTTTTATTTCATGTACATGACGGAAGCGGGCGCACTGCGGTGGCAACACTGTTTCATGTTGCATAAAACTATCTGCGCGCGGCGACGGGCGGCACTCTGCAACCGACCTGCCTGTCGATCGGACGTGTTGATTTAGTAAAACAACAAGTTCAAATAAACGTGGTTCAGCATACTTGAGCCTTTTCATTTGCTTGAGGACCCACCATGGAGCCTGAAGACTCCCAAGAACGCCCACAGTATGCCTCTAAGGACTCTGAGGCGACATCAGAAGTTGGATCACCTCAAGCAGCACCATTTGAACCTGGGGCAACACCAGCAGTACACATTGACGAGAGTCTGCTACGCACAATGTTCGAGCTACAAAACAAGACCATGTTAAGCCTCATCGAAGCTGTAAAATCACCTGCAAGTAGTGCCGTCTCGCTACCAGAGTTCGACCCTGAAAAACCGGACGCCGACGCGCGAGCATGGTGCAACACAGTGGACCTGTGCCTTACTGAAAGGCCCCTTACCGGAAGTGCACTCATCATGGCGATAAGCGGAGCTCTAAAGGGAAGTGCATCTCGGTGGTTGTCACAAGTATCATTTGCGGGTATGCAGTGGCCGGATTTTCGTGACCTGTTTACAGCGAGGTATGATTGCGCAGAAACAGCAGCGGCTACTCTCATCAGTCTACAAAATAGTCGGCCAAACGAAAACGAGTGCTTGTCTGCCTACGCTGCACGTCTGTTAACTACACTTACAGCGAAGTGGCAGAAAATGAACGCAGAGCAAATCGCAGTGTCTACAGTGCTATCTCACCTTGTTCAATTCGACGGCCGCCTACAGAGACTAGCGTTCACCACTGAGATCATGACCAGAGAAAAGCTACAGCGAGAACTGAAGGCATTTTCGTTTATGAAAAGAAAAACTCCGCTACAGACGCACTTCAACGAAGCACTTGTGGATAGCAAACGCCTTAAAACTATGCCACCGTTGAAGTGTCACCATTGTGGCAGGCTTGGGCACAAAACTAACGAGTGTTTCTACGCTATGGACAAGAGAGTGACTGGAAAATCATCAACACCTGGAGCAAGACCTGCACAGCGACCAGCGACACATCCACTATCAAGCGTCATATGTTTCAACTGTGGTGATACTGGCCACTATAAATCAAGATGCGCGCGCGGGCCTGGAGGTGCGGGCGCGAGCGGCGGTGGCGGCTCCGGCGCCGCGATGTCGGCGGGCGCTGGCGCAAGGAGCGGCGACAGCCCGGCGCCAACGGGGCATGCGCGCGAACATCGCGTCAACCTGTGCTGCGTAAACAATCCGTCTGGCCAGTTGATAAACAATGGTGAGTCATTCCCTTTTCACTTTGACTCTGGTGCTGAATGTTCCCTAATCACAGAAAGTGTCGCTGCAAAATTCACGGGAAAACGTGTTAACAGTGTTGTAAAATTAACGGGAATAGGTCAATCTAGCATCCTTAGCACACTGCAAGTCTTATCAAAAGTTTTCATTGGTGACTTTTGTTTGGAAATATTATTTCACGTTGTCCCTGACAAAAAATTAAGTAGTAACATTATGATTGGACGAGAGATCTTATTGCTTGGATTTAACGTCAGCATTTGCTCGAATGGAGTGGTTTTTTCGCGCTGTAGGGAAATATTATCCTGCGTAATAGAAGGTCAATCTGCTTGTAGCGATGAAATAAATTTCCAAAACATCGATACTGATGTGCCTCCTGAGTACAAGCCACGTTTAATAGCCCTGCTGGAAGATTTTCGCTCGTCTTTTTCTCAAGGTGTTTCCACAAGTCGCGTTACAAGTGGCAAGTTAGAGATTCGTCTTATTGACCCCGGTCGGATTGTTCAGCGACGCCCCTATCGTCTCAGCATTCAAGAACGAGAGGTTGTACGTGATAAGGTGAATGAGTTGTTGCAAGCTGGGGTGATTAGGCCTAGCTGTTCACCCTTCTCCAGCCCAGTGTTGCTCGTTAAGAAGAAAGATGGTTCCAATCGTTTGTGTGTGGACTATAGGGAACTCAACGATAATACTGTTGCCGATAGGTTCCCGCTTCCCTTGATAGAGGATCAAGTTTCTAGGGTAGGCGGAGCAAAATGGTATACCTGTCTTGATATGCTGAGTGGTTATCACCAAATCTTAGTTGATGATGATTCTGTAGAGCGAACCGCTTTCGTCACACCCGATGGACAGTGGGAGTACCTGGCAATGCCATTTGGATTAAAAAATGCCACATCCGTCTACCAAAGGGCTGTAATGAAAGCGCTTGGCGAGGTAGGCCATACGTTCGTCGTGGCCTATGTCGATGACATTCTGGTCTTGGCGACAGATATTGAACAAGGGTTAGAACGACTTCGTGTTGTTCTCGAGTTGCTGACAAATTCAGGATTCTCTTTGAACCTGGCAAAGTGTACATTCTTGAAAAGGCGCGTTGAGTATCTTGGTTTCGTCATAGAAGATGGTCAAGTTAGGCCAAACCCCAAAAAAATTGAAGCACTAACAAAACTTCCGCCTCCCGAGACTGTGACTCAGCTTAGACAGCTGATCGGCTTGGCTTCTTACTTCCGCCAATTTGTACCGAATTTTTCTTCCACTATGGCACCTCTGAATAAACTCACGTCAGGGAAGGATAGAAAAATTGACTGGCAACCTTGTCATGAGGAGATTCGTCAGAAAATCATCACAATCTTGACTTCAGAGCCCGTCCTTAGGGTTTTTAATCCTGATCTCCCCACGGAACTTCACACAGATGCAAGCGCCGATGGTTATGGGGCAGTGTTGCTACAGAAAGTTGATGGCAAACAACACCCTGTGGCATTCTTCAGTCGTCGAACGACCGGCCCAGAGTCAAGATATTGCTCATATGAGCTGGAAACCTTGGCCATCGTCAATGCTGCAAAGCATTTTCGCCACTTTCTCCATGGCCTGAAGTTCAAGGTCGTCACTGATTGTAACTCTGTCAAGGCCACAAAGAAAAAGGTTGATCTCTCTCCTAGGGTACATAGGTGGTGGTCTTATTTACAATCTTTCGACTTTGACATCGAATACAGGGAGGGTTCTAGGATGAAGCATGTGGACTTTTTGTCAAGAAATCAGATTCCAGCCTCTCCTGAAGCTAGCGTCGAACGGGTTGAGCAGAGACAGGTTAATCTAGCGGAGCTTTCCAACAATTGGCTGCAAGTGGAGCAGGAAAAAGATCTTGAAATTCAGAAGGTTCTCTCCGACCTTCAAAATGAGTTATTGGCTGAGGAGGTGAGGAAGACTTATGAGGTTCGATCTGGTATTCTTCACCGCAAAATTCAAAGGAACGGTAGGACTCGAGTTTTACCCATTGTCCCAAGAGCTTTCAAATGGTCGGTTATAAACAATGTTCACGAATCAATAATGCATCTTGGTTGGGAAAAAACGTTGGAGAAGGTCTATGACCATTATTGGTTCGAGGGAATGTCCAAATATGTCCGCAAGTTCGTGGATAATTGCATCACCTGCAAGATTTCTAAGTCTCAATCGGGCAGAATTCAGGCCGAACTTCATCCAATTCCGAAGGCTAGTGTTCCCTGGCATACCATCCACATCGATGCGTCTGGCAAGCTTAGTGGCAAGAATGATGTGAAGGAATACATTTTCGTCATGATCGATGCCTTCACAAAGTTCGTGCTACTCTCACACTCACTGAATATCGACAGCAAAAGCAGCATTCGAGCCCTGGAGTTAGGTGTGTCTTTGTTTGGTGCCCCTGTCCGAGTTATAGCTGATCAAGGCCGTTGTTTCGCCGGTAAGGAGTTTAGTAATTACTGCGAGTCTCACAATATTCAGCTCCACCTCATTGCCACGGGCGGCAGTCGTGCTAATGGCCAGGTCGAGCGGGTGATGAGTACACTCAAAGGCATGCTGACTGCTGTAGAGACGAGTAAGGATCGTTCTTGGCAGGATGCTTTAGGCGAAGTTCAGTTGGCTATGAACTCCACGGTAAATCGCGTTACAAAAGCTACTCCATTGGAGCTGTTGATTGGTAAAGTCGCTAGGCCATTGAATTTGATGACTATTGATGACACCGAACCTGAAATCGACACCGAGGTAATTCGGGAACAAGCTGCGAGGAACATAGAGACCAATGGTGCTTATGATAAGGCTAGATTCGATAAAACTAAAGCTACTGTTACGAAACTTAATCAAGGGGATTTTGTGCTAATGAAAAATGAAGAAAGAAACCAGACAAAACTTGACGCAAAATTTAAAGGCCCCTTTAAAATCATAGAAGTTTTAGACAACGATAGGTACTTGTTAAAATCACTAACCTCCAATAGAACCTATAAGTTTCCGCATGATAGAGTTAGGAAGATACCAGATCATGAAGTACCTAGTGAATTGGATATTGTTGTTGATGACTCTGCCAGTGAAGCTGAGAGCGTAAAGTGAGTGTGAAACCTTGTGAGCATTTGTGATAGTGTCTACGTTTGTATGTAGAAGTACGAGGCCATGGGAGTGGCTAATGGTAACGCTGAGCAGGTACTTAGACGCAAAAAGAAAGAGACCTTGATGCCGTTGGTGCGGCATGACGCTGAACAGGTGTTCAGACGCAAAAAATTGAAAGGATTTAAAAACCGTTGGTGCGGTGTGGCATAACGCTAAGTGTGTGCTCAGGCGTAAACAAAAAAAAGATTGTACAGTCGTTGGTGCGGCTTTAAATTGTATAGGTGCTCAGGTGTGCTTAAATCAGTGCTCACAATGTCGATCATTGTACATAGACCTGCATTCTGTTGAATTACCAGTTTGCCTTTATGATTTCATGGTCTAGGTTTAGTTTGATTGTAAATAGAATCTTAAGAAGTCTTATTTCAATTCAATAAAAGAGTTTCTGGATAAATTAGCAGTTTGTGTTTACTTTTACACTACCCACAATAAGGGTAAAGTCAGAATAGCCGAGCAAAATTCTTTGCGTGCACTTTTGTTCTCAGGACTCGCACCCGAGGACGGGTGAATGGTCAGAGATGGCCGTGACGGAAGCGGGCGCACTGCGGTGGCAACACTGTTTCATGTTGCATAAAACTATCTGCGCGCGGCGACGGGCGGCACTCTGCAACCGACCTGCCTGTCGATCGGACGTGTTGATTTAGTAAAACAACAAGTTCAAATAAACGTGGTTCAGCATACTTGAGCCTTTTCATTTGCTTGAGGACCCACCATGGAGCCTGAAGACTCCCAAGAACGCCCACAGTATGCCTCTAAGGACTCTGAGGCGACATACATATCAGAAATTACATATGAGACTTAATAAATAATATAGGACAGTATGGGATAGGCCATGGCGGCCACTGGGTGCTCTACCGTCAGCATAGGCGAGCGTTTAGTTTAACTTAAAAAATATTTACAAAAAGCTGCATAAAATATGTTTTCACACCTCCTGCTCGACAATGCCTTATTACGTACCGTCAAATATCATCGTAAAGCATGGCCTTGTCTCTCGAGGGCAATAATAATGAAGAATTTCCCTAGGGAATAAAGTGATTTGAATTTAGAATGTCAAAATTCGCATGAAAACTATGGAGAAGCCCCGCATTGCAATTCGAAATTCGAATTGTTGTTCGAAACTCACCTCTTTTTTTTCTTTTTTTTCTGAAATACTGTGTCCTGTGACCGCGCGAAACACCAACAAAAAAAAGAAAAAAAGGCGCGAATTGCAAATACGAATTTAAAAGTTATATTCAATTTAAGTTGCTAAGCCGTAAAAGAGTGTGGACTTTATATTTAATTTCAGGTTTTAATACATATTTTCAACTTATGCAGCCCTGTCTTTTTATTGTCTCCCAGATGGTGTGAAAAGTAGAGTATTCACCTCTGGAATAAAACATGTCTTAGTCTCGGGCGGTATGAACCCCTCGCTTCACTCAGGACTCTACATAACTCCCTCGCTTCGCTCAGGAGTTAAAATTTAACTCCCTCGCTGCGCTCGCGAGTTAACTCGGAGTCCTTCGCTCCGCTCAGGGTTCAATATGCCGCCCATGACATAATACATGGTTTTATTCCCTTAGTACATAATCTACTATTAAAAAATTACATACATGCATACATAAACTCACGCCTGTATCCCAGAGGGGTAGGTAGAGACCCGGGACTGCGACTTGCTACTATTCTGACAGATCACTTTCGCTTCCTCAACATTCATTAGTCGTTGCATGCACGCACGCCGGTTTCGGGTACTTTTTCTCTTGCCTTTTGCCATCCCCTATATGGTCGAAGTATGTCTGTCTGGGTCGTCCAAAAATTAGTTTTTATCTAAACTAACTAGGTAGATGCATAATTATATTGAAAGAAAAATGCTTCGTCTCCAAAGATCGGGCACACAGTGGCAGTGAAGAAATGCTACCTATCTGAAACAATGTTTCTGTGTAGAGTAAATGGTAAATAGAACAGATTGACTGAACAGAGCAATCCCCGGTTTCTCGAACACTAACAGTCTCTTAATCTACTGTTAAGAAATGTCAGTGTATTTTTGTGTGCAATTTAGCCAATATTCATATTTACACAATAATGAATCTTCAATAAAGAATATTCTTCTGTTATCTTATCCTATCTTAGCCAACTGAAGATTAACAGGGGGAACATTATACCAAAAAGGTATCATATTTAGTTTTTTTACTAACATAGATATGAAAATTTTCTTTTTGTTGCTAATGGTGTGGCAAGTGCGTAATACAGAGATCTATGTAAAGAGGTTCGCAATTTCGCCGATGCCTCCACTTGCCGATTAGCTCAGTTGGGAGAGCGCTGGCACGGTTAGCCGGAGGTCGCGGGTTCAAGTCCCGGCATGGGTGGAATTTTTAGCCTCTAAATTGGTTTTTAATACATATGAAAAGTAATAATATACAGTAATAATCTGGATGGTTTGAAAGCCGCGGTAATGTAATTAATTAGTAATAATAATGTTATATTGTAAGACTATTACTTTTAAGTGTAGACGCAAAATAAAATAAAAAATGGTTGAGAAATCTTGTTTGAGTCGAGAAATCTTGTTTCAAAAAATTCGCAATTAAGATTTTTCCCTGTGCCGATGACCTTGAGCGTTTGACACAGGTGTGCAGCACTTCAACATTTCACCGCTAGATGACACGACTGAATTAATTCCTAGTAGTAATCTCCATAGAAAGACGCTCGCGCTGCCGCACACACACAGTCTCATTCCCTTCGCGTAAGCACACGCCGCCAAACGCACACATATATAGCCGAATTTCGAACGCGTCGAGCGAGCCGAGCGGTTTCTACTTTTCTAGCCGGCTCGCCAGCCCGCCCGCGTACGCGTAGATTGAATAGACTTCAATCTAATGCCTTCTTGTATAGCATGCGTCATTCATTACAAACAAAAAAGATAAAGGTAGGTACATCTCTTCAAAACTTATCTATGCTTTGTAGAAAGAATAGCTTTCAAACAAAAATCACATGTTTAGTAAGTGCGTATTTATTTACCTACCTACTTATGAAATAGTACATGTTTTTGCACAACAACAGGTTTTTATGTCAAAAAGTGAAAAAAAATCATCTTATATTTTTTCAGTAAAGTGAATTTGACTTTGATTTCACATGGATGTATTTCGGGAGTCAGTGGCAGAATTGGAACGTAGGGAGCGACTTCCCCATATGAAATAAAAAATATATTTCTAATGCCAATTCCATGGAAAGTACAAATTACGACCATTTTAATTGTTATCCGGATTTTACGTCGTTAGGGTTGTCACGCTCTCAGATAGTAATTTATAATCCGGATCTGATTTGATTTTGAAAAAAATATGTAAATACCTGGTGCCGTTATTATTGATATTAATTAAAATAGTAACATGATATACATCGCATATAACAACTTTATGTACACGGTGTGACGTGAAGAATGTATATAGGTACATAAAGTTGATCAGCGAAAAACACCTAGATAAAATAATTGTTGTCCCATTTTGATGTTACTAACTTGAAATTTTCTATACGATTAGTTTTTTTGCTAAAACCGACGGAGAAAATCGAAAACTTGGAGAAGCTGGTCTCCATGAGTTTCTTTTTTTTCAACGGCTTGGGATAATGGTAACACTTAGGGGTGGTCTTTTAAAACAACATAAACTCGTTGCATAAACCCTAGATAGGACGGTGACGTAAATTAATTTTTATGGCAAATTTAATAGTGCCGATTGAAAAGTAAAATTGCTTAAATTTTCAACCAACACCTAATGCAGGTTTTGCCACCGGGCCCCGCTGGTCTAGCGGCTGGACTAATATGGTATCAACTTTATAGTCACACAGCGTTTGAATGCTAAAATAACTAGACGTGTGAAAATTCTTGAATTTTTGGTTGTTCTAATTTCGGTCTTATCAGGTGCTAAAAGATTTCCAAGTTCCACATATGGTGTAAACTTGGAATTTTCCATCCTTACAGGGTGATCCCTCAAACCGATAAGAAAAATCTGACTTGGAAAATCCGGTCTCTACAGCTTCTTTGTCAAAGCCTGAGAAAACGGTAACATTACGGGGTAGTCTTGTCGAACAAATGTTGAATAAGACCTTGGGTTAGATGACAACGTTAACTTACTTTTTACAAAATGGCGTAAGTCAAATTTCAAGCTGGCTCCTAAAAATTTAAAAATTCTGATTTTTATCTCTGGCTCCGTTTTTCTATGAAAATTAGTATTGGAGGTTTTTGTGGTCGCTGATGACTACTCTGCGCCATGTATTGAACGCAGGTTTGATGACTTCCAGCCTCCCGAACAAGCCGGTTTCCGAAAGGGCTTTAGTACCATTAGACCACATCCACACGTTGCGGCAAATTATACAGAAGACTGAGGAGTATAATTTGCCATTATGCTTTGCGTTTGTGGACTTTGAGAAAGCCTTCGATTGAATCGAGTTATGGACAGTGCTCGAGTCTCTCCAGCGTTGCCGTATTGACTATCGGTATATCGAGGTGCTGAAATGCTTGTACAACAGTCCACTATGACCACAGAACCACTATGTCGGTCCGAGTACAGGAACAGAATTCGGAGGCAATTCCATTGAAAAAGGGCGTAAGACAGGGAGACGTTATCTCTCCAAAAATGTTCACAAACGGACTGGAAGATACCTTCAAGCTTCTGGAATGTCAGGGACGCGGCATCAATATCAATGGCGAGTACATCACTCACCTTCGATTTGCCGACGATATAGTAGTCATGGCAGAAACGATGGAAGATCTCGGTATAATGCTCGAAGACCTCAGTCGAGTTTCCCAACGGGTGGGCCTTGAAATGAACATGGACAAAACGAAGGTCATATCGAATGCTCGTTTTGTGCCCACCCCAATAACATTGGGGAACTCGACTCTCGAAGTTGTAGACGAATACGTCTACTCAGGACAAACAGTCCAACTAGGCCGGTCCAACTTTGTGAAAGAGGTCGAATCCAACTTGGCTGGGCAGCATTCGGGAAACTTAGAAAAGTCCTTTCGTCTAATATACCTCAATCGCTCAAGACAAAATTATACAACCAGTGATGACTTAAGGCACTGAAACGTGGCGTCTCACTATGGGCCTCCTAAGAAAGCTCAAGGTCACTCAAATAGCTATGGAAAGGCCTATGCTTTCTCTACGATATCGAATCAGAAATGATGAGATTCGTAGAGGAACAAAAGTCACCTTAGCCCAGCGGATTACTAAGTTGAAGTGACAGTGGGCGGGGCACATAGCAAGCAGAACTAATGGCCGATGGGGCCGAAAAGTTCTCGAATGGAGACCACATATCGGCAAGCGCTGCGTAGGACGACCAGCCGACAGATGACCTCATCCAAGTGCCAGGAAGACGCTGGATGAAATCCGCTTCCAACTGGTCTTTTTGGAAATGCATGGAGGAGGCCTATATCCAGCAGTGGACTTCTTGTGTTTCCATGACTCGAGAGGTTTCTTTACAAAAGCTAACATTTTAAAAAAGTGGAAATTTTGATAAATTTGAAGCTTGGATTAAGATTTTGGCTCAAAATCTTTGAATTTAAATCATCGACTTTACGCATTTTTTTATTTTATTTTACACTATGCGCATTCACTAAAGCGGTTTCAAAAGGGTGAATATGTGTCATCGCTATCGTGCCTGTGTGAACAATAGTCCATTGAGCAAATCTGACTGGATAATTTTTTTTCTATGGTATAACACAAACAAAATTATAAAAAATTTAAGAACAAAAGCAAAATAATTAATTTTTTACAGAAGAAAAAAAAAACATTTCAAAATGGATATTGACCAAAGAAATAAAACAAAAATTATGAAAATGGAAAAAGACTTCGTTGCTAAGGATGTTGGCAAAAGAGCTACAAATGGATTTGAGTGCTTATTTGGCCTGCATCCTTGTTTCAGCACAAAGACTGATAAATATAATTATTAATCAACAGTGCCTCCTCGTCTTAACTTATATTGGTATATTATAACAGATTAATCTGTTGATAATCGTATTAATAGTGTAATTCATACCATTTCTATTATTTCATTCCAATAGCACAGGAAACATACAGCATTTAAGTGATTTTTGGCGTTAAAGCTGATAGTTAAAAACTATCTATACTATAGTGCAGGGAATTCTAGTTTGATTGCGTTGTGTGGACGTTATTATTATTATAATTTTGGAACTCCCCACCGACGAATATTTTCAAGATACATTAAACTATTCATTGTGACACTTAAAAAAAAATATGTAATATCGGTAAACCAGGAACGCAGATTTTTGTTTAATCTACTGTGTGATACAGTACTTCTATTTCTATTTGGTTACTTTTTGTTACACTTTTCCTTTTTGTTAAGGTTTCAGTTGTTTTTTTTTTGTTACGTGTACAAAAAATTTACCTACTTTCTTTTGTTGTCATTATAATTACGGAACCCAAAAAATATTATGCGCGTTAAATTATATATTTAAATTACGTTGTACCTAAAAATGAGCACCGAATAAATCTTGAATAAAAAAAAACCCGGATTTTGTGCCAACCCTAGCAAAAACAATTGAAGCAATGAAACAATGAAACAATTGAATTGAATGCGTGATAAAAATATACAGCGTTTTATTTTATTTAAAACAGAAAAACATGTCAGGCAGATAGAAAAAAAATTCAGAGACGAAATCTACACAGATTCGTTTTGTATGTTTAGAAAAGGTTCTAAACATAACATTATTGACACAATTCATATAACTACATATGTAAAATATTTTTCTATATATCCGGATGGGAACGACCGAGCCGAGTTCGATAGCGCTATCTTCTTCTGTCGCTACGGAAGTGAGCGGTGCGGAAATACTAAGTACTGTAATTCGGCTTGGTTCACTCAAAGGTTATGTATGAATCAAGTATTATTCGTAACGCCCCAATCGAAATTATTATTTACCAACACATTATTTACCGCCTATGTACCCTACAATCTAACGAGGAGGCGAAGTGCGAGCGCAAGGAGTGAAACAAAACTCAATCAAACTAAAATGAACCTTAAATGCTAGTAATTAGAGACTACAAGGCTCGAGCAACAAGTCTGGCCGCGTGCGGCCGACCTAATCGCGACAATAAATGGATTATAATACATAGGTAGTTAGGTTTAATTTTTAATGAACCTCACTTTTACCGTGATTGAGGCACAAATAGTAAAACGATGTTTCGCTTAGGTTGGTAATGTTACAATAGCTCGGATGGGAAGAGGCGTCCCTTGAACGGCAGAGAGCTCTTGGTTCGAATATTAGTAAATGATCGGATTCCTTTTTACTTTTCTTTTTTAGTTATTTACTTAAATAAAAAAATACAAGAATTGGGATTTTATATTGTATGTTTTTCTAACGATTGAAGCTCGATCACTACTACAAAAATCAGTTGCCGTGCGTTGGTCTTGCAAACACTCGAAAATGTCTCCACCGATTGGACTAATAGCTATATAACATTTTTTTGTTTTGTTCGGACATGGGACGTGGGGCGAGGGCGCGGAAAAGACCCATCCCTTCAGGAGCCTGTTTCATAGAACTACAATTCATTGTGACTATGACAATTCGATGTACATTGCAAAGCCGATTAACCCACAGATTAACAAATAGACTCTGCTGCGCAGTGTACTTCGAATTGTCATAATAAACTACGAATTATAGTTTTATGAAACTTGACCCAGTACATTTTGTACGAAAGTGAATTGGAAAGATGCGGCGTCTTTTTCGGTCCCTCGCCCCACGTCCTTGGCCTACAATCGGTAATTTTGTATGAGAATTGCTACTTTGAATTAATTTCACTATATGGCGCTCGAGGTGAACTTTGGAAGGTTGATTTATGATTGATAAATCGCTTATGAAAAGTTACAATGAAATCAATGGTGATGCGAAGAGCGCCTGGCCACAGACAACAGGCAACGAGTAGACTGGGCTTACCTCGTAAGGCGTAATGTGATAAATTAATGAAAACGTATTTTCTGAATGAGTAACTATGGTTCCTGTTAGTTTTAAACATTAACATACAAGATTTTGATATTGCCCGTAAGACTGTATAAGCTTAAACGTAATCCACTGCGCATTTAAAATGGTATATAAATTCTTAGCTTTTTTTTAAGCATTCTTACGGAATATATTTACTCATAGAAGGCGTAAGGTTATGACAGTTGTCAAACATCCAATAGGGAATCAAGGAGTTAAATTATATCATATATTAATTTCAACGGTCTGCCATGTTCCTAGAGGATGTCACAAGCGATTCAAAAACGTCTGCTAGCCAGTTCCAGCACACTGTAGCCCCTTAATACCGCCTCTCCGTCTATCATAACAATGACCCGAGGACCTGCGGCGCGTACGCACCGCTCAGGGCCTCGATTCTGTTAGTGTATTGTAGTATAATGACAGATACACTGTCGGGTCACGTGACGTGTTTTTTCATACCATTGACGCCTAGAAGGTTTGACACGCGTGCCCGCGTAGACTTAAAGCAGCCATGGAAATGAAATCGCCAAGTTCATGCAGTTGTCATGATACTACAATGCATTAACAGAATCTAGGCCCTGCTACTCATTCTAATGCTGTCCTTCCCCTTGCACCATTCGAGGTCATGTTCTACTATGTACTAAAGTGTATCCCGTTTATTAGTAATTATTTTTCAGTGTGTGTATATTAATTTTTTTATTTTTGTTAATATATTTTATTAAGTATCACTTTTTGTTCACGTTCGGTTGAAACTCCGTGATTTACCAAAGGCCCGTGCTGAAAATCAGTGCTGTGGGCAAAACCGCAGCGCATACTGAGCTCGAGGCCATTTTACCGCTGCATAGACATACCCTGGGTCCCTTATTGTTTTGGGATTATTTTTGTTTTTTTTTCATGTTCAATTGTTTGTCTGTTTTTAATCATTGTTAAATGTATGTCTTTGTGGTGTAAAATAAATGTTTTTCTTCTTCTTCTTCTTCTCTGGCTGGCTACTAATGGTTCTCATAGATTCGTGTCGATATATTTTTGGGACGTGCATTTTTTTTTAATTAGCGTTTCGACAGACACACGCACGGATGGACACGGCGAAACTATAGGGGTTTTCCTGTCGAGTTTTCCTTCTCGATTAAAGTTATCGCGATTTCGATTATGATCTGCGAGTGGAATAATTAGAATAAGAAGAAACAGGATCTTTAACGTTACTCTATTTTAGAGCAATTCGTTTCCCTTCGCCCAGAACATAATTTTTAATCCCCGGTCCTTTGAAACCCCACAGGGCTCATCCAAAGCTCTATTTATTACTATTCGAGGCCTTATTTACGAATGGCCAAGGCCGTTACCGTGTCTAAAGGTATCTAGAGGCAGCCGGCGATTAATTTTAACACGAGCCCAATGGAGCGGTTTCTGATTAGTCGTCTATTCCGTCTTTGGTACACTCGGGTAGTTTATTTTAATTTCTATTAGATAGATCTTATAAGAATAAGCATTCTTAGAATCGAATGGCGGCATGGTGGCCGGGTCTCCTATCTCCCTCTAAAATGGTTGAGACTGGTGATGGCTAACCCCTGCGTTATGCTTGTGAACGGGTGCTGTTCGGGTGTCTGTTCTGTTCTTCTTTTGTAAGATATTAAACTAATGTCTTGGCTTTTAAAGTTATTGATGGCGATCATGGAATATTATCATACATGCTCTAATGTATTAAGTTTAAGATGATTTGAGAAAAGATGGTCAAGATGAGATTTTTTTTTTCCCACTGCCTTTTTCTCCACTACATAAGGCCCGAAGACAGCGGTTAACATAGTGCATTGACATTCAACAAACAGAATGTAAATTCTTTAAGTAGAAATAAATTATTGATTACTGATTTCTGAATGGAAATTCTTCTGTGTAGAACTATGATTTACTGAAAGTTGTATCATTAGTAGAGGGCGTAAAGCAAGAATTCAATAAAATTATGCTAACCTTGATATTTAAAACTATATACTAAGCAGCCTATACACGTCCCACTGCAGGGCAAATGTCTTCTCTCAGAGAGAGAGAGAGAGAGAGAGAGAGAGTACCTATAGGCCCAATCATCACGCGTGCCCATCGCAAATTGGCGATTTTAAGCGCTAAAGTATGTGAATAGCTCAGACACTCAGGTATCCTCGCGATGTTTTTCCTTCGCCTTTAGCGAGTGGTATTGCTACTATACGGGCTAACGGGCAAGTGCAGGCATCGGCGAATTTTCGCTGATGGTCGCAGGTTCAAGTCCCGGCGTGGGTGAAATTTTTAGCCCCTAAATAGGTTTTTAAAATGTAGGTACATAACTTAGAAGACAAAGTCATAGGTACATGCCCACATTGGGAATCGAACCGGGGTCTCTCGCGTGTAATGTTCTACCCACTATCAGAGAAAAAGTCAAAGAACAAATTTTGTAAAACAATAATTCTAATTTCAAGAATTGCGCATCTTAGAAATAAATCTTTATAGGCTCCTCGTGTATGTGTGTGAAGTTTGTTTCTCTGCGACTTGTGTTCCACTGTACACACTGTATACTACACTAATTTCAAGAATTGCGCATCTTAGAAATAAATCTTTATAGGCTCCTCGTGTATGTGTGTGAAGTTTGTTTCTCTGCGACTTGTGTTCCACTGTACACTCATGTTGTGCCGTTCCTATCCAGTGCGAATGTTAGTTAAAGGCCAACGCAATGAAGCAATCCTCTCTTCTATTTGCTGATGACGACGGTTGAAGGGTATACCTACGGGTGCTTTCACACTGAAAGGTTATTAAGTACCAGGCTCTATATTTAGAGACCGAATGAACTGGATTAGTGATTAGTACATTGATAGAGATCTTGACGGCCTCGTTGGTGTAGCATCACGTCATAATGTTGCCTCAAAATAATGCTAACAATTTCAAAATCAAGCTGTATTAAATTTTAGAAAAATATTACAGACAAGAGAACCTTTGTTCCGAAAAATTAATTGAATCCTCACCAAATTCAATAATCTTAGGAGTTTTTTGAATTTGGTGAGGATTCATTTCAATTCAAATGTTCTTTGTTAAGCCAAATTGCCTCTATCAAAATATTACTATACATTTATAGTGAGAGGTTATGCATAGTAAGAATGTATCCAAGGAAGGGTTTATCAATTTGGTAAGCATTTATCGTTAACTTTCGATAGTGTCTTTTGTTTGTGTACCTTTTGTTTACTTTGTGTTTTTGTGACAATTTAAATAAATATCCTCTTTCTTTCTTTCTTTGGTGGCACATCACTATTTTTAAATTGCAATAAACAGGCAACCCAGATAATATCATTTTAGTGTCCGAGAAAAATAAATAGACTTTAGACAATAGTAAGCGCCTGCTGCTTTTACACTACCTGCTTGAACTAGAAGTTAGAAATGTCTCCAAATAAAATTAATTAATTAATTAATTGATTTTATATGATCACTTTTTATTACCTTTTTTTCCGTTCTTAATACTAGAAATAAACATAAATTGTCATTTCCACTATTTAGACTTGCAAAAGTTAACACATCCTTTATGGGGCACTGTATAAGGTTCTACAACAAAATTCCTCAAGATATATTAGAGTTACCTCCAACGCGATTTAAAAAATGTGTTAAGCACATTCTGTACAAAAAGGCTTACTATAACATCAAGGATTATTTAGAAGACAAAGATGTTTGGCATTAAACAGTAGATTAATATTATTTAAAGGACGATTGTGACTAGTGTTCAACACATTCATGACTAATATTTTAAGTTGAAAACTCTGTTAATTAAGTTAAAACGTGTTTTGAAAAGAATAAATGTGGAGTTTCTTTGTTAGTTTCTTCTCCACATAATCCATTAATTGTGAAACTAACAACTTTGACGTTCATTAAGTAAACATTCTGTTTTTACAATGAATAAAAATATTTGAATTGAATTGAATTGAATTGAGTTTGGAAGCTTTTATGTATAAGTCTGTCTTTGGATGAAATTAAATTTATTTAATGTCAATTATTTTATTTGTTTGTACTAGGACTCAATTATAGCCATTTTTTGGGTTCCTTGTTTGTTGTTCAACAAGGAATCCTTATAGTTTCACCATGTCCGTCCGCCTATTAGAATTTATGTAATTGGTAAATAGTTAGATTAAATTTTGATTTTTAATTATGTAAAGTATTACAATATGCGACCTTGTTGCTCGAAATAATGTAAATTCATTCATTCATTCATTCATTCGTTAGTTCAGGAACCGCTGGTTTATACTGTCAAAATAAAGAAACACTGAAACAAAAACTTTGTTGTTGTTTACCTGTCAAAAGAACTCAGTGGCGGTAGCGTACGTTTTTCGAATTTTGTAACTTGTAATCTTCATATTGGCTTTAAACATGTTAGCATTACACATTGTTATATCATCATCATCATCAGCCACTTGACGCCCACTGCAGAACATAGGCCTCCTTCGTGGTTTCATAACCATGAGGGGTTTTGCCATAATCGCCACGCTTGGCAGACGGGTTGGCGATCGCAGTATCTCCTGGTAATTGATTTCCTTAGTCGCCTTCCATTTTTATATAGTCTCGTATAATTGACCATGCTACATTTTTTTATATGAACGGAAATCTCAAAACCATTTCGAGAATTTTGCTTTCCTACAATTTCTATTTATCAGATTTGTAAATAAGTCTATATTTTTTAAGATATTCAATAAAAAGCTTTGACCTTAAATTACTTTTGTATGACGTCAGCAAAAGGCAGTTTGATTAATCCTTTGCTTTACAAAAAAGAAAAACGATATGTCAACGTGTTGAAGTGTCGGTTTCACAGTGTCGTTTTTCGGTTTTATTTTAAGGTTAGCCCACAGAATACATGGTTAGCCGACCAAATCAACTGACGTTAATGACATTTGTTTTTTTCTAAGTAGGCAAAGACTATCTCTTTAATCATGCTTCGATGACGTTACACACCACCTTTTTAATCATGCTTTGATGACGTCATACACCACAAAATTTTAGAAAAATATTAAAAATAGAAATAATGAATAAAATTAAAAAATAACGAAATTAGTTTCTTAAAATCAGATTTACGGTACATATTTTCGAAATAATTTATAAAAAACGAATATCAAAAATAAGTAGCATGGCCAATTAAGCTATAAACCAGCTCTACTGGGTACCTATCTGCAGATTTAATTTACCAATATAATTATCCTTCAACTTTTGGTGCGAGTATCTTCTACCTTCTCTTATTAAAAATTTGTATGTCTACAATGACAAAACATGCAGAACCAATATTTATTATTGTACCATCTATTCATACTCATGTTTCACAAATAATAGTAGTTTATGCAACGGTCATATAATGAAGGGTATTAAAACACGAGTGTGAGTTTATGAAACGAGCGCAGCGAGTTTCATAATAGTAACGAGTGTTTTAATACCCGTGTTATATGCAGTTGCATACACTACTTTATCTTCACTAATGCAATTAATCAAACAACAAATTTATTAAATTAAATTCACGCGTACGTGTATAATCACAGTGATTTTGCCGCCATTAAAATTTAACCAATGAGAGCGCAGCTGCGCGCTTCAATAAAACGCGACCAACCTGATTGGCCCTGCAATCAAGTTGGTCGCGTTTTATTGATGTTATAATGAGATTTTACGATATCGATGTGAATATTATACCATCATGTGAAATTGCTTAAATTGAGTGTTTTGTTGTCTGCGCTATAACAGTAGTAATTATAAGTCAAGTATTGAAAACATAAGTAGAATGTTACAACATTAGTGTAGATGAATATCTTTATCGTATCTTTATCTTCTACTACTACATCACCTAACTCAATACTAATTATTATTATTAATACGTTTATTGCACATAAGAAAAAAAATACAATGGCAATGTGGCGGACTTAATGCTATAAGCATTTTCTACCAGTCAACCACAGGAGGTGCAAGAAATTAACTGGTAGGCATACGAAGTAAACAAAGTAGTAGCAGGCCGCCTTTGCACAACATTTTTGTAGTGCAATAAGGAATTCACAAAAAAACGAACAAACGAACGAACGAACAAACGAAAGATCGAACAAACAAATTAACAAAGTGTGGTAGTGTATGTAGCAGTACTACTACTCTCTACTACGGGCCAATTACTATATAAAGCCTCTAACAGTTGAACCCCATTTCCCCAACAGTTAAACAGCGTGCCAGGCGCCCAAGCGCAGGCGCCGATGGGTGGGGTCCTCCCCACCCCCACGCCTCGCAACTTCTCCCCGCCGGCGCCCGCGCAGCCCGACCATCTGGCGCACCACCAGGTAATGCAATTGGTATGTCAGATAGTTGCCTTATTAACATAATAACACTTCAAGTTACGCTTAGACGCTTTGATGAGTATCAGTAAACTTCGTTATTAGAGGCTTGGTAGTTACATGATTGTGCTTGTTAAACCCCATCTACAGCGCGTTTTTTGCTGGACTCGTATTTTTTGTTTTACTGAAGGAGCTGTCACTTGCTTGCGTCTCTACTGGAGTCTCTATTGAGTAAGCTCTGCGATTCAAACATTCAAAGCGAATAAAACTCAGGACTCAACTTTCGGGGAACAGCGTGTGGTCGTGCTCTTCCACTATAATTGGAACATCCCCGCCAGGGACAACGTATGCCTGACCACCGGCCCAACTGTTTTTCATCGAACGTTGTATTTATATAATGTCATGTGAAACTTTGCTTGCGCGATTCAGGATGCTGTATGTAGTGCGCACGCAGAGTTGACATGTACTCGCTACAGGTTAATAAACAAATATTTTTTTACTTACAGTTAGCAAGTCACGGCGGACACGGCATGCTGGTTTCCGGTGGCGTTCTTCAGCAGCCCCCCACCCACCATCTGCTGACACAGAACTCTCTACTCGGTAAGAACCTCTTCCGCGTACTGACCAATATAACCGAACGGATGCGACCGAAAAAAATTGGATAATTCAGCATCTAATAGATGTTACTGCGAAAGCAAGCGACCATCATCGACCCAGTGTTAAAAACATAAAGGTCTAACTAGCGCGAAACAATGACCCCACGTTCAATTGTGTCACCAATTGAGGCGAGTTTAATATTACATAGTAAAATATTTATGCACCTGCCACCGTCAGACTGCCATCTTGCGAGGTACCTAGATATTTTGAGGGGTTATACATCAATGAAGTCATTGGTTTGACGTTTTTGTATAAAACGTCAAACCAATGACTTCATTGATGTATAACCTGTCCTAAAACCAATCAAAAGTTACGCTGTCACTTACTATCGCCCAATTAACGATCACGTCGTCACGCATGTCGCACAGAATGAACCAATCACAGAGTGATTTACTCTACAGCACATCTTGATCTTGTGCTTATTTCATTGGTAAAACCTGATCAAGAGGACTGGGGGCGTTTTTGAGAGTGAATTTTGTGGGAAGAAATACTTCTATGTTTTTTTTATTCATAGCATTGACCTCCCTAGTATTACCTCTAGTACTTTTAGCCCGGTACAGGGACAAGGCTGACTTGTCCTAAATTGCCTAAAGGTATTCCTTATTGTATTGGCCTCTGTTCACCCATTTGCTATCGTAACTTGGCTAATTAATGTTGCTCTTAACATAACATAAGAAGCCTTGTCACGTCCCACACCAGGGTAAAGGTGGACACCTTTTTTGGTTAACCAGAGAGATAGTTTAGGCTTAATCACCACGCGTGCCCACCGAGGATTGGCCATTTTAAGCGCTGAGGTATGTGAACAACTCAGAAAGTCAGGTTTCTTCACGTTTTCCTTCACCGTCAGCGAGCGGCTTTGCCGCTGCGAATTCTCAGTTGTATGTAACGTAAAAAATAAATTAATTGCTATGATGCCCGGTATGATTATGGCAAAACCCTTCATGGTTATGAAAACCACGAAGGAGGCCTATGTCCTTGGTGCCCGACAGATAACTTGAATAAAAATCTGCACAGTCGGCAGCTTGCGATGGATATGTAAGAGGAGATTTCCTTTTAATGATGTATTAATTTTACTACACTAAAGTGCGAATAATTTTACGTCATCTACCCGTCACCGAGACCCGAAATACGTCCATGCCAAGTCAAACTCGTTTTGTCAAGTTATTTTGTCATGCATCATATATAATATGCCGATATCGAACCTGGGACCTTTCGAACGTAAGGTCAGCGTTCTACCTATGCACTGCCAGCGCTCTAACGAAAACTAAATATTCGCAATATGCCGCTTCCCGGAATATAGACATTAATCGAGTGGCGGATATATTACGGGACTAATAATTATATGTGTCATTCGATTAATAAGCCAATATATGTACTGCTATTGTGAATTTCATTAGCGAATAGGTTGTATAAGTGTGTTTTCAGTGCGCATTTTAGTTACACATGCGGGTCCCTGAAAACATGTTGCGAGATTGACAAAGCATTATACTAAATATAGTCGACAGCCGGCCAGACTTTACATTTTTACTTGAATATTTAACGGGTCTAATCGTAATTATTTATAAGATAAACTTCATTATCTCAGCCGCAATTAAACCCATTAAATGTACGAATATGTACAGTAGCACAGCGAGTCACTAGTAATCACTTCAATTTATTTTTGTAGCAAAGTCACCCGTAACAAAAAGATCAACGTGCAAGGGTTGATGTGCTACCGACGTTTATCAGGATTATCGACGTATTAATAAATCATCATCATCATCATTCAGCCACAAGAAGTCCACTGCTGGACATAGGCCTCCTCCATGGATTTCCAAAAAGACCGGTTGGAAGCGGCCTGCATCCAGCGTCTTCCTGCCACTTGGATGAGGTCATCTGGTTATTAATAAATAATACACTTTTATTTCTGAGCTGCATTTGAGCGCTGTCAAGTTGTTGTTGTATATCAAACAGCACCTTGAAATGAGCACCCAAGTACTATAATACGACACTAAGGGAATTCATAATGCAAGTGGAGAGGGCAAGCGGCCACTGCTATGACACAAAATATTAATTGAAGTCACAATATCTGCACATATTTTAGCTGTTACACTATTGTACGCGCTTCTAAGCAGTATTGGTAACATTTCTGAGAAGTGATGCAAAGGCGCTGCAGCTGGCATATATTTTGCATCCATTTTTATGGATGCGGATATTTAAGCGCCCGCGCGCGTTAATTGCGTTTGAATCGCGTTTTTAAGTTGTCGTGGGGGATGGCTGTAAGAAATGATTTCACATTCTGGACTAAGATTACCCATTTTAATCTACATATTATATATTTTTTAATAACCTAAGCTATTTATTTTAAATCAAACTAGGAAATTTGGCGAACATCTCCAAAAAAGTAACATCCGTAATCGTTTCAAAACCGTACAACTCAGCTTTAACCCATCATCGTAAACTAACTCACGCCCGTGAACTAACAACCCTAGGTGGCGGGGACATACTGGGTATCAGCAGTCCAGTGCTCGGAGGAGTCCTGCACGCCCACCCGGCGCTCAGAGGCGTGAAACCGGCCGCCGTGCACGCGCTCGCCACGCAAGGTCGGTACGTCGCTATTTATACAGCTTTTATTCGGCTTCTACGCGGCCTTTCTTACAGCAGTTTTGTTTTAATTATTGTTATGACAGCGCTAGGAGTTAGTATGTCGCGATGGGCGTGTGGTGATTAGCTCTGTCTCTCTTCGAACTGTCTTTATTTAGCTTCTATGCAGCTTTAACGCAGCTTTGTTATAGTAGTTTTGTTTTAATTATTATTATGGTAGCGCTAGTGGTTGGTATGACGAGATGAGCGCGTGGTGATTAAGCTCTGTCTCTCTTCGAGAACAAAATATGGTTTGTATGTTCAAAAACAAACACTGTGATTTTTGTATATTAGATAGTGTGTATTCTAGGTATTTATCTTATGTATTTGGTATACTAAAAATTATACTACAACTATGAATTTTATTACATAATCATGGTCTATGTAATTTTTCGCAATAACTCTTCCCTGGCACTACACCTTCCACTATCCACATATCCCAAGGTTAGCTGCCTTCGCCAGCTCGCCTTCGCATGAATAAGCTTATTGTGCAATAAAGAGTTATCTTATCTAATGTTAAGTGCCCTGACCTTAATCAAGTTCATGGTCTGTCTCCGTTCTAAATTTCGTCCCTTGAAAGCTTTTCGCGGTTGTATTAAATTTACTATTATATTATTCTACCTCACCACGCCGACTCCCGTCGGCGCAGCCTGTCGCTCGCTCAAACCCATTCCAGGTGGAATACCTACTCAATGTAAAGCAGTTATTTGTAATTTAAATCTGTTTGCAAAATATTGACAGACGCAGCATAGGGCGTCTATCAACTCACAAGATCGACGATCTAAGGCAGGGATTCCCAAAGTGGTCGATATCGGTTTCCTAGGGGTCGACATAAACGAAAACTGATTAGTTTATTTTTGCAATTCTTGTAAGTAAAACAATTAAGAGACTTACAAAAAAAGAAACACAATGGTCCACACCATGTAACCCGGCGGAATTATTTAGACACACCGCAATATGGCGATTCCCACGGTGACAGATAAAGATATTTCCGACGTCTAGTGCGTACACTGATTGGTTATTGATAACCTGATTAAATGTATCCGTCATTGTGGTAAAACCACCGTTCAATGACCTCACAGCTTATGGTGACTTTCTTAGCCCCCCATGGAACCTAAGCTATAATTCTGGTGAGTTTTACTTCATACCGTTCAGTGGTTTTTGCGTGATGCGCGCACAAAAAAACAGAGTGAGACAGACATACACCAGACAGAGACAAGTTTACAGATTTATTATAATTATGTATAGATGTAAATATAGTAAATGTAACAGTAAATTGAAAGAGAACTTGTACCCTTATACTTGAAGCCATCGTTCCAGTCAGTTTTTGCTATCGGGCAAATTCAATTGCGCCTGTCTCGGTTACCCTTTGAGCTGGTTCTAGGTTTAATTAATAAATTCAGCTTTGGCTTTGTCCCGCTGATTAAAATGTCCGTGCACATGACTGGGGTAGTCGGCTAATCTGGATATCCGGGTATGCTGGACCACAGCCAATATAGGGTTTGATAGAGTATATTTCCATGTTTGTGATCTCGTTGGCTGGTTTCCATAGCACAGGGTATCCTAATTTGGGACCACGGTAAGCGATTGTGTAGAGTGGACGTTATTCCTATTATAGCTAGCAAAAGATTGGATAAATATTTGTCGAGGTTGTTGACGTTGAAACGTCCATTCCAAGGAACTGACCTTCTCTTAGAGAGAGAGTCTGTGCTTAATCACCACGCGAATTGGCTATTGGAAATGCTAGGGTATAAGAACATCTCAGGGACTCATGATTCCTCAAGATGTTTTCCCTTAACAGTTCGCGAGTTGTATTGCAGTATACATAATACTTGTAATAAAAAACCGGGCAAGTGCGTGTCGGGCCACGCGCAATGTAGGGCTCCGTAGAAGGGGGGATAGTACATTGTTACCCTAGGGGTGAAGGTAACTTATTTCGTCCCGAGACGGGGCTTAGACGAACTATTGGCCAATAGTTCGAGGGACTGAATAAGTCTTTAACCTGAGGTAAAGACTGTGTCATTGAAAAAATGGTAACTATTTTGCCCAAATGTATGTTATTTTAAAGAAATAGTTGAAAGTAAATCATAATAAAGTCATTTAATAAATTAAATTCTTTAATTAATACCTAACTTTATGTTTTTTCAATTTTACATTGCGCTGTAATTGAGTAGCTGTAAAGAAATTTGGAACATGGTTCAACAGATATGTGAAAATAAAACTACTTTTTTTTATAATTTGACAGATGTTAGTTGAAAACGACTCTCCCTAGGGCTGACAAGTATTACTTTCCACCCGCTCCTCAGATAACTTTAGACCTACATTCCGAGTAAGAGTAATGAAAAGTAGTTTTCAATGGAATTTGTACGAAATTTTCCTTTTATAACTTGATCGCCTCACCATCATCATCATTATCAGCCATTTGGCGTCCAGTGCAGGACATAGGCCTCCCTCATGGTTTTCCTAACCATGAGGGGTTTTGCCATAATCGCCACGCTTGGCAGGCGGGTTGGCGATCGCAGTATGCGGTTGGAATCTCAGGAAGACGCTGCTGCCCGTCTCCTGGTAATTGATTTCCTTAGTCGCCTTCTACGACATCCACGTTAGGAAATGGAGTGACACTATTCTTAACCCGGCGCCACACGGTAGTGTAGTTGATCGCCTGTTACTCCTTAACTTGTAAAGCCTACTTAGCCGTGACAGTTTATGTGCTACTGCCCTGAATTTTTTCAAGTTTCTGCAATCAACCGTTTAGCCAGGAGACCCCAGGACGCCCTACACTGATACAAGTTTGTGCTTTAGAGCTTAATATATCAATGCCAAATTTCAGCTCTCTAGTACTTATCGTGTATGTGCTGAGCTGCGGACAGACAGACAGACAGACGGATAGACGGACATGGCGAAACCATAAGGGTTCCTCGTTTACAACGGAACCCTAAAAAATTGATACAAATTCACAAGTTGACTTAAAAGAACGATAAGTATCACAGTTTGCATAGTATACCCTGCATAGTATAATTTTAAATTCTCTCTTTTAACATTTATTGGAATAAATCTGCTCTATTTAACAGCTCCCGAACGAAGATCCCATTTATTTTTATAATCCAATAAACCTTCATTCATTCGCCACCTACTCGATTTAAAAAATAACCTAACGAATTGCTTTTCATCGAATATAATTCAATTTCGCATGCACCTGCACATGACACGATTTTAAAGTCACTGACAAAGCGAATAATATTGAACAACATACTAAAATTAATTTTGTAGCCTTAGGCATGACTAATCACAGTGGATATTTAAACTCAGTTTCTGAATTGAGGTCGTAAGCCTGGTTTCTGAATCGACAACTTATTTAAGTGAATACTATTCGTTATTGTACATCGGAAAAAAACAAACTCAAAATATTTACAAAGTTGCATAGCACAATTGGCGGCCTTATTGCTAAAAGAAATTTCTTCCAGACAACCTTACGATCCAAATGTCGTTAATGGAACTAATTTAATTCGATAAACTGGGGTTAACATTCATCATCATCTAACCACCTCTGCCCACTGCCGGGTACAGGTCTCTCCATCACTCAACCTTCGCGGTTTCCTCCTTCATTCTTCACTGGCTGCCTGCCTACTTGGCCACACGGACCATCGAACTACCACTGACCGCCGTTCAGTTCTTGGCTGCCACTCTATTGCATGACATTAAAAAGGCAGCAGGAAGACAATGGACGAGAGCAACAGAGGACCGGCGAGGTTGCGTTGGCGGTAAAGAGGCCAATGCCCAATAGTGAGCGTCTTTCATGGGCTTAGATAGACTAGCTCTCCCGGCGAACTTCGTACAGCCACAGAATCCGTTTATATGATTCTTGCACAACGCCATCTATTTTTAAAACACAACGTTCGCTTGCACAACGCCATCTATATTAAACTTAAAATAAATAAGTATTATCCCACGGGAACGCATCACCGGGATATCAAGTATGCTATGTCTCAATTCCGATCTTTGTCTATCTGTACGCCGAGTTTCATGTAAATCTGTTCAGCCGTTATTGCATGATTGAGTAACAAACATCTAAATATCTTCACAAACTTTCATAATTTATAATATGATTATATACATATATATATAATTACTTGAATCGTCTTTCTGAAACAGGATATCAGTTTATTTTTAACTGAGAATAGACTAGAGGAAGGATCATGGTTCTCCTCACCACTGTGAACTACTTTCACAATACATTTGGATAGTAAATGTTGCTGTTATCTAACAAGGAATTCGCAAAAAAACATACAACTATAAATCAAGGCGCACAGTGTGCGCCAGGCCAAGTTCTCGGTCGGCCCGCACTGTATATGTCACTGTATACTGTATATGCCAGTTATGTCACAAAGCGGAAAATTGGGCACTAACCCGTGCTGAGGACAATTTTAATAAAATCATGTAGGTACAGCGATATAATTCCGATGTGGAAACCTAACTGCAAAGTGGGTTACTCGGGACTGCAAGTGATGTAAATCACTTCAGCCAGATATTCGCTGCCTGTACGTAATACAGAGAAGTTTGTAAAGCGGCTCGAAATTTCATCGATGCCTGCACTTGCCCATTAGCGCAGTTGGGAGAGCGCTGGCACGGTGAGCCAGAGGTCACGGTTTCAAGCCCCGGCATGGGTGGAATTTTTAGCCTCTAAGTAGATTTTTAAAATACTTTCACTATACATCTGGATAGTAAATGTTGCTGTTATCTAACAACGAATTCGCAAAAAAACATACAACTATAAATCAAGGCGCACAGTGTGTGCCAGGCCAAGTTCTCGGTCGGCCCGCACTGTATATATGTCACTGTATACTGTATATGCCAGTTATGTCACAAAGCGGAAAATTGGGTATTTGACAAAATATCAAATGAGTTACTTTTAAAATGGAATTTTGTATGAAAATTCTGGCTTATGAGGTCACATTTCAGAGCACTCTTTTTATGTTTAATCTATTTAAAAATTGTAATAACTAGTAATTGACTAAAAGAGATACATTTTCCGAGATATTTCGTAATTTTTGTTTTAATCGAGCATATGAAATAATTTATTGTTGATCGTGTCAAATACCGTATTTGCTGAGGCATTAAGGATACCAAATTAAAACATGATTTAAAATTTTATGCATTGAGCTAGTATCGGCAAGTTCTCCGATATGAAGTTGCCTGGAAGAAATAGCAATAAGGCCGCCAATTGTATCTTTTCTTTTGTCATTGCCGTTTCTGTAACATTCTTATCTTATAGTTTACAAGATACAAAAAGACCAATTTTCGGCACACACTGACTCACTCACTTGTGCTGTTTGGAGGTTCTTCTAAATTGTACTAGAGATTTGAAATTTGGTATACTTGTAAAGAGCGTTTAATGAGTAGGTAACGGAACAAATTGAAAATCATAAAAAATATTCAGGGTGACCACGTCATACTGCTGCAAATAGAGAAAAAGTTTGTTACAAGAACTCTCCTAATTATTAAAGTAATGTATATGTGCATTTACAGATTTTGAAAAAAATGTACAGTCAGAACTAAAACATTTTTTATTATCATAACGACAAGTGATACTATTTATCAGCTAATAAACTTTATATCAGCACTTCATTAGATATATTAAGACTAAGGGGAAAATCCAAAATAGTTGAAAATGTACAGCGTGACCAGGTTATACAGGGAAAATGGCGTTGGAAATTGCGTACTAAGGGCCTTTACAGAAAAAGAAACATTTTCTTACTTCAATGGCGATTGTATCTTACTGGCTTTTCCCCGCGACTTTGTCCGCATGGAATGAGTAATTTCAGGAATGCAAAGTGTCCTATGTCTTTCCCCGGGAGTCGAACTAACTCCATACCAAATTTTATCTAAATCTGTTGAGCCGTTATTGCGTGATTGAGTAGCAAACGTCAAAACATCCAAAAATCTTTACAAAGTTTCACATATACGAGTATAATATTAAGTAGGATAGGATTGCTTATTTCTAAGCTATTATGTAATTCTTAACAAAAAGCCATGAAATCCCACCAAAACATAAATATAAAAAATCTGGCCAACTTCTGGTCTCAAAAAAATACATGATAAGTATCTAAGAGTACTTTCCAAGTTCCTTGTCTTCACAGAATCAGCAGAGTTTTAATAAACACAGAAACAATTATATGTGACTTTAAATTTGTAGATCATACTTGGGAAGCTACAAAGAAACTAAATTATTCAACATCCTCTTAAAACATGCCAGGTATGGTCTGTGATTTTAAAAGCCAACATCTTCGATTGTGATTCTTGTGCCTACATCTTCGACTTCGCTTTTTCGCCGAAATTATTCCTAAGATCCTATAGATCCTAAGATAAAAACCTTAGTCCTAAGATCCTTATTGTGTTTAACAAAAATTATGTTACACGGGGTATTTCCGTAAACTCATGTGACACTTAAAGTACCCGTACTCTGCTCATTAATTCAAGCAACTTCTTTTTTATCTAGAGGGGCACCTCTATTCCCGGCGCTAATTTAGTCAACTTGCGTTACGACCGAGTCCATTTATTTATTCATTTAGCCAAAATATGCTGTCAGTTTCCGTCGCGCTCTGAATTTTCAATAAGTTTAAAATGCTATTTCTTTCAACTAAAACGTTTACTTAGTCGGTATTTTTGACTTATTGTATTTAATCGTGACGCAATTTGAACGCAATGACATTGTATGAGTAGAAGGACTGAACAATAAAAAGATATCATCCGTTTCACACTCGCAATTTTTATATTTTGTGTTGTATGAAATAGCAAATATTTTTTCAATATTTGGGGGCAAAATAAAAGTTGCTTGTATTCATGCACTATGCCAGTTTAACTCCAGTGGCCTGTATTTTTTTACCAGTAAAAGACTGCTGGAATCAACAGGATCTTGGTACATTTAGGTATCATCATCATCAACCCATTATGTCCCCACCGAGGGGCACGGGTCTCTTCCCTGAGATTGTACTGACACTTATTGCAAATTTGATCTGTAAAAAAGGGATAGGATTTTTTTTTCCTCGGTGGCGCTCGTGTTGTCTCCTGGACCCCCTTAAGCGTTCATCATCAACCCATTATGTCCCCACCGAGGGGCACGGGTCTCTTCCCTGAGGAAGGTATAGGCCATACTCCACCACGGGGGCCAAGTCCGGATTGGTGGAGGCTTGTAGACTAGTGGCTCGTCTATTAGGTATATTGAATGCATATATTTTATTTTATTCCGCTATTGTTTGCATGTAAACAAACTGCGGATACCTACAAATTCTATAATGCTGATGCGCATTTTTGCCGGGGCGGCACACATTGCTAATCGAAAACTGCTAACACATTGTACGTATATAACATACAATTCTTTTCGAATAAGTATACTCAACTACTATATACGCAGTATATATACTACGCAAAGTATTATTCTTATAGAATTGTACTTTGTACACTTAGGTTAACTTGTAACGTTCATTAAGTCGGAGTTACTGTGTTATTTTGAATAAAAACACTTATATTTTCTTGCCTACAGGTGCGGTTGGGGCGGCGGGTGCGACCGCGGCGCGCAAGCGGCCCCTGCTCGGCGGCGCGCGGGCCGCCATGTCGCCGACTAAGCGCGCGGTGATGACCCTACTGGCTAGAGCCAGGGCTGCCACGCACAAGCATGCACCCTACACGGCTCCTCACGAGTAAGTAATTACCACTTACCTCGATCGAACGTGCTAAGATGACAAGCTTTCGTTCCTCCCGATAGTGTGTGACAACACCTTTACAAGCCATGTCGCCGCCTAAGCGCGCTATGATGTCTGTTAAGTCTAGGGCATCTCTCACAAACGCCCTGCACCTCATGGCTAGTTCTGGTATTAATTAATGTCCTGGTCTACCTCTTTGCCTTTGCCTTAAAACAGACCTTGATACAAAAAATATATGAAGTATAACGAATGCGAGGTAAATAATACACCTCTATAGCACTATCTGACTTGACACAAACGACAGGGAAAGTGACAACCCTTAAAGGATCATTCACATGGGTTTAAGTAAAATTCTCGAGTAGGTAGTTGTCGTGTTAAGAAATAGATTTCTGATAACACTTTTACGATGTAACGCCAACGTGACCGCAGTTTGTGCTCGCGTAGTTGATTGCTTCAAGTATGCCCAGCACGATCTGAAGTTCATTTTATTTCTACTATCTATTAATACAAGCTACATGGTAGCCTGGCTATAGCAGCAGACACATTTTTTCATGTTTTCCTTCTATTTTGAATATTGGAAAGTTAATTTAAAATCAACCATCAATTTTTATTTTATTTTTATACTCTTTTTCTTTATTAGGGAAGCAAACGGTAATTTTTAAAATATCTAAATCATTAAAAAACAATTAGCTGCAATAAACAATTTTTTACTTTACTTACTTACAGCTAAAATTTTCATTATAAGTACCTAGGGGCCATTCAAGTGTTACGTACGCACTTTGGGGGGGCGGGGGGGGCCTTAGATTTGCTTATTTTTTATGACATGGGGGGGGTATGAATGGTGATTACGTCAGCAGTAGGTATTAATTTTTTTTACTTTTTTTTTCTACAAAATTGTCGAGTTTGCATTTTCATATAATAATTATGGCAACCCTACTTGTCTATGCTTGAAAACTAAACGTATTTCCATGGATTTCCAAAAATAATCGATACGTTTATTCCGTACTCGGTTAGAACCGAGTAGGGGATTTACCGCGCACTATTCACTTGTCTAAATTTCTTCCATCACTGTATTGTTTCCTTTCGGTACGATTGACGATTTGGATACATTTAAAAAATGCATAATAATATACCTACCAATGTTTATGTAAGCATGGGAGAGGGGGTAAAGGCTTTGCTTACTTTTGCTGACGAGGGGGGGGGGGGCTTAATAATGGTAATAAATCTGCTTACGTAATACTTGAACGGCCCCCTACTAAATATACCTACCACGTATTGTTTTGTCTGGTTAGTGGTTACCATAACCCAGTGTATCTTATTTTAGAACCATGACAGAATTATCTCGTCTTTTAATTTTTTACTTGTACACTCACAAAACTACTGACGTCATAAAGATACATAATCAATAATAAATTGCTTGTAGTTTGTATGTCCAACGGTATTTGGAAGGGGAAAAAATCGTGACGACAGTGGAAGGAATAGGCATTCAATAAAAAAACAAAATGGCGGATGTCAGGACAGTCTCCTTACATAGTCGAACCCATTTCTTGAATGCTAATATGACTTTATTTCTTTTTACAGGCATGCGGCGCTTTTACCACTAATAAGGGACGAGTTTGTGACAGGTGTCGGAGTCAATATCAATCTAGCATAATCCCAGACTAAGCGATATTATAGACAAATAAAATACTTATCTATTTAGGCCTGACCCACACAGACCGGACGTTGGGCGAGGCCGGGGCGAAGACGCGACGCGTTGTATAGAGGTCGCATTCTTGCCACGCCTTAAAGTCTATATACGTTACGACGAGCCTGCCACGTGCAGACGGTCACGATTTTAATCTAAAATAATCCTTAATACTTACAAAAGTAGATACTTCAACAGAAGTGCAAAAAAGTTCCCTCTCGTTTCATGCTCATATTTTATTTAGGAGATAAACGGTACAATAATATTGTCACATGACAATATACCAGACTATTTTATTAAATATAAACCAATGAAATTTCCACTTACAATTAGCACTTACGTTAGCAAAGGCAGATTAAGTTATTACAGCGTGACAAATTAAGCGCGGGCGCTAGCATTGAGGCATTTAACCTTGAAAGTTTTTAAGGTTTATTTGGTGTAAGTAATTTAGGCCCCTCGCCCACGGCGACTTTTTGTAGTGATGCTGTCGCGCGTTTCGTAAACGCGCAACAGCATCGCTACGAACGCGCTTTAGTCGCATTTGCAGCGCGCTACAGAAGCGATGCCAACGCGCTACTAATGCGCTACAGCATCGCGTCTGTATCGATGCAAACGCGCGAGCGTGTCGGAAGACGTCGGGAGGAGAACGGAGGAAGGGTGGCGCATGAGTAGTGCAACACAGAGAGATCGAGTGTGCTGTTGTCCATCGGTCCAACGGAGTCCATCTTGCAACTGTAGCGATCGCAGGCATTTTGGTTCCGTTACTGAATCGCATTTGCATCGCGACAGAAGCGCGACGGTATCGCGTTTGCATCGCGACTGAATCGTGTTTACGGTGGGCGAAGGCACACAACTAGCGCCTGCATCGTGACTGTATCGATGCGAACGCGCGACAGCATCGCTACAAAAAGTCGCCGTGGGCGAGGGTCCTTATTGAGACAAATAATGTTGAAATAACCTATAATTTTCCTACATATATTAACTAACCTAACCTACAATTTTAATTATTTAACAAGGTACCTATATATAAAGTACTGCGCCCAGTTCATCGCTGCCTCTGCGAGGGGTCCCAGTATGCTGGCTACGTTACCTCGTCGGATGGCAAGACTTATCCTCTGCCCAAGGTTAGAGCCAGCCGTGGGGTCCCTGGTCGTGTCGATGAGGTTTAGTTTACTTTACAACGTTGCGCCCACACGTCGCCGCCCCTTGTAATGTGGGTAGTAGCTTATGTGAGTCTATGATGTCTTACAAGCAATTCTTTAGCAAAGTATCATTCCACAAGCAGCCTTTGTCAGCGTTTCGTTTTCAAACTGTTGTTTCACAATGACATCCAAATACCTACAAATATTCATTTGAAAGGGATTCATTTTTTAAATACATCATTTATAACATGTTTAATCTCAAGTTTACAATATAACTTCGTAAATGTTATTCTGCAAGGGTGTCATTTCCATTTGGGACAAATCATTTATATGTAGGTTTACACAGGAGCCCCCTCGCCCTTCTCGCGGGGGGCTGCGCCCCCCTACACCATTCCTGCTGCTAATTACTTTATGAGGTATAATGAGGGGGTTTGACGGTCAGTGTGATCGGACCGAGTGCGTCGTCATAATCAACTAAAACTGTACGCACACGGTCCGAGCGTAGTAATACCGTCAAAACCTGGCTTTAGGTTGGCGAAACATTTTTATATGGAATGATGAGTTGTCAAATGTTATACGTGCATTTTGTTGTTTACCGTCTGAAAATTTGTTAAATAACTGTTGAACTTTCGAGTAGTACCCAGCTTATCTGTGTGGGCTACGTCCCATACCTTCAGTTTATTTTGCAAGAAATTTCATTAAAAGGACGCCGCATCTCCGCCCTGTCCTCGTCCCACGCCCCATCTGTGCGGCCAACGCCCCACGTACCAATATGATAAAAGTTAATATTTTTCTATATGTCGGAGAGTGATGATTCAAAATGAAACTGCGAAATACACATATGGCGTAACACCAATATGGCATCAATCAATAATATTTCTGTCATTTACCGTTGAATGCTACATATGGACTGTAGTATTTTTTTTTTTCAAACAGTCACAGTAATATTTTAAAAGCACTGTCGATAGATATCTTACGATTAAATTAAAAAAACCATACATATTCAGTAATATCGACTATTTTAAAGACAAATACGAGCCATCCGACATATTTTTAGTCACATAAATAGTAAATAGAGTGACGAAAAATATAAATTGTATACTTACCGGATGTAAATTTAATTAAATTTCCTATTTGTACCTGCTCTTATGTGGTAGAATGCAAAGATACGTATAATTGATATTTAAAAAGTGTGTTAATATTATTTAAAAAATAGTTGTAATGCATGTATGTGTAATTATTTATTGAGTTACTATAAAGTACCTACCTGTTGTTAGATATTGTTAAGTTTGTAGGTCAATTTTTAAAAAACCCCAACTAAGTTTAAGGTAATTATATTAAAGGACCATTTTGTATTTAAAATATTATCCTTTTTGCCTTTTAGAAATATATATGTATATCTTATATTACATAAAGATATGGGGAGAAATGATAGTAAATATGACAGCACTTCATAAAAAAGTATCTAAGTAAATTAATTAATCGTTAAAATACTGTTCTACTTAATGGTTGCTAAAATAAGCTAATCTTTTTTGTGTGAACTGATATTGACACTGAAAATAAGTGAAATTATACTTTAGACTCAGCCAAATTATGCAGGCAGGTATAATAGAGTAATATAACAAAGTATAAATAATTAAAATTATATAGAAAAATCAACGCCGCTATATTCTCGGAAGTAGACGACCACAGAATTGTTAAATAAGTTTTTCGTAAAAATACGCTCACAATAATTTACTAAAATTACTTACGCACTCCTGAAAGTACTTAAATGTAAGATTTAAATTTAATTAAATGTAAGAATATTAAATGGATGTGTTTAAATGAGATAAGTAAAAAAAACTAAAAAATTGCGTCCCCGAAAAGTTCAAAATAAGACAAATCAATAAAGAACATTAAGGGGCACCTTAATTCTTATCAAAATATAAAAATTGAACTGAAATTTTATATAATTTACAGCTTGAACACCAATTGTTTACATAAATATACTATTTATACATTTTAAATTAAGTAATATTAAAATGTAAATCAAAATAAAAATCTTTCAAAAAATTTACATTAACATAAAAGCATGTAAATAAGCGTCATAGATAACTTTAATAATAATATTTTTTGTCTATCTCATTTGTATTTTGTGATATTTTTTGTTAATTTTCTATATTATAATTATTAAATATTTTTATTGCACTTAACGTACAATACGGCTATATTTATTTTCTCAATGTAATTATTAAGTAAATAAAAAATGTTACGTTACACCTATACGAATACTGTAATAATTTTATGTTATGTGAGTCTGTGTTTGTCAAATGCGCGACGAAATCAAAATGTAGAAATAAAAAAGTTAATTAGAAAATGTCGTATTTAATTCGTCACTCTTACCTACTATTGGCACTAGCAATATAACATTAACTGCTAGTCAATTGCTTAACTGCTAGTCAATTGCTTCTTTAATTCACTAAAATCCGACGATGAAAACCGGTTTATTTTTCATTTTTTTTACGTGAAAATGTTTTTACACATTTTATGAACAGAAAACGTTTTCTAAACACGGTCATTTTTAAAATGCGCAGTATTTCAAAAATATCGGTTAGAGTTTGTCATTAAGGGCGGTAATACACGGCACGTTTAATGACGACGAGTGTCGACGGCCGCAGTTTGTCGTTCGCAACGTGCCGCCCGTATATTAACGCCCTAATAACAACTTTTATTGTCCGTGTGCAATAGAATGGACATTCTCCTAAGTGGCACAGTGATTTACTGAAGACTGCGAGATTGATGGATTGAAATGTAATTTTATTATTAAATTCGCGTAAAGCGCGAATTTAATAATAAAATTACATTTCAATAAATATAAATTTGACAAAAATCCCATTGAGCAAGAGTTGTTACAGAACATGAACTCAGAAATAGTTACTTTAAAATAACTAATAAATAACACTGTATATTACACAGTTCATTAAAGAATGGAACTGGAAAACCATTTGATTCTCACTTTAACAATAAAGCCGTTGATAGTGTGAGAGAGAGGCAAAAACTATTTAATAATAACAATTGTATTATCCGGTTGAAATGCTGTTAGTATACGACCTTATGGAATGGAGCGGCATATGACGTCAACTGACGCCTGTCAGTACCGTTAGCAACGCTATCGGAAAAGCGCGTGATACGTGAGTCACGAATTCAACTCCATCGGAAGTATTTCTTGTTAAATTATATTTGTTAGGGACGACGAGACTACAGTCAAACTGTGTAGATTAATCTAGGTGCAGATAGATTACGTGATAGGTACTTTTATGTATGTAGAGACAAGAGAACCTTCCAGAATACTCTATGTGCTAGAAAGAGAAAGAGTTATCTGTTAGACAGAGATAGAAAGATATTCTGGTATGTTTGATAGTCTTCTAGAACCTACTTCTAGTATCTTCGATGTGATTCTGGGTACTTCCAGAAGATATTCTGGAATTAATCTTCTAGAACCTACTTCTAGTATCTTCGATGTGATTCTGGGTACTTCCAGAAGATATTCTGGAATTAATCTTCTAGAACCTACTTCTAGTATCTTCGATGTGATTCTGGGTACTTCCAGAAGATATTCTGGAATTTTTATAGTTTTCTAGTACCTTCGACGTCTTTCTATGTGCTTCCCGAAGTTTCTAGACTGGTGAGAGCTTTTACTCACCTTAATACTTACAAAAAAAATTAACTGATTAATATTATTCATCTGACTGTTTTTCTGACCCTACAAGTCATCAATGTTGGGTAATGCAACTCCAAATAGTTTACCTAGCAAATAATCGCGATTAGACCCATTAAATCTATAACTAGTTAAAATAGTGAAATAGCTATCGAGTCCCTTTCTCGTACTGGCAGTGCTATACGGACGTTCAATTGAAAGGCCTACTGATAATTAAAATTAGTCAGTTCTTCCATTGACTCATCATCATCATCATCATTCAGCCACAACAAGTCCACGGCTAGACATAGGCCTCCTCCATGGATTTCCAAAAAGACCGGTTGGAAGCGGTCTGCATCCAGCGTCTTCCTGCTACTTGGATGAGGTCATCCGTCCATCTTGTCGCTTGCCGATATGTGGTCTCCATTCGAGAACTTTTCGGCCCCATCGGCCATCAGTTCTGCGTGCTATGTACCCCGCCCACTGCCACTTCAACTTACTAATCCGCTGGGCTATGTCGGGCTATTGACTCAAGTGCAGAATAATCTGTCATATTCAATTTTCACCCATCCTCTCTATACCAAGTGACCAAGCCAACGGGTTTGGTGGGATTTCGTTTCTCCGATGATGTAGAATCGGGCACTGAAGAGGGCGTACCTGGGGCCACCAAGCGGCCAAAGACCGGTTGGCCGCACCAAACATTGTCGAAGGACGAAGTGACCAAGGACCTGCGTGAGCTCCACGCAGACTACGGGGGCTAAGATGTTGGTTGCTGAGCCAACACTATCTATCTTAATGAAAGTGTAAGTGAACTACATTTATTGCCAAAAATACACTTTATACATAAATATAGACATAAGCTTACATAATTATCGTTATCTTCGAAGTTTTATACAAAATTACCACATAAAGGTGCTGTTTTCTGCTGTGTACAACCAGCAATATTCTTAGGCTATTTTCTTATCTTAAAGTTTGGTCCCATGCTCAGCAAAATGCCGCCCGGAGATGCATGCAACACTGGTCGGCGCTGATTTTTAGCATGAGCCATTAAGACAAAAAATAGGATGACAACAACTTAATCACAAACGGCGTCGTAACGCTGGAGTGTTACAAATGTATTTATATGCAGATTATTGATCAATATAAATTAGATCAGATATGAACAGTACAGAAAAAAAAGATATCTTAATGGCACTTGATTACAAATACAGGAAAGAGCCAATCGAGTGTATTTGATTTTGATTGAACAGTCGACTGCAGGTCGACAAGTGTAACGCAATGGAGCAGAGCGCACACATGTAGGTACTTGTCGTCTATACTCGTACAAAATTTAGGCGAGATTGAGGCGTGTTTTTTTTTTTGTATGCACTTTGGTCAATTGACAGCCGTTAACAGTAGATTAACAGCGTGTTAGTGTACGAGAAACTGGGGGTTAGCATTAGGTCTATCGATTTTAAAGGATATATATTATTGATTTTATTGTGTATCGGGTGGGGTCGAAGTATTATGAAGTATTAAATATACTTCCCGCAATTCGATAGAATGTAAAATGCACTTTATTTTCTTCAGTCTAGAGACATTTTCACTTTGAAGCGATCTGTCAAAAAAGATTTGAAACTAATACACAAACGTGCTACGTAGAATACTACGCCGTAGCCGTAGCATAATGGCTACGCCACCGGATTTGCTACGAACATGCTACGATTGTTAGAGCCAGATGGTGGTCAGCATGTTTGTTCGGCACTTTATCAACGAGCTTCAGTATATCATACTCGGGAAGGCGTGAAGGTATCAGATTGAAATTAAAACCATATATTCAAATCTATAGTCCCTTAGAGCTGCGAGTCTAAATTTTTATAGGGAACTTTCTGTTGACCTGAAACTATGAAATTTGGTGAGTAATATCGTCTTATACTACAAAAACCGTAAAAAATGTGAAAAAATCATTTGTAATTAAACCACAAAAAAATAGTCTTTGAAGTTCGGGAAAAGCTCAGAAAAAACTGCGAGACTCGATTACTGAACTATTTATAGAATTTAAGGACCCTCGGTCCCCCAACCCTTGGTGGGTGAATCTGACTCGCACATGTCCGGTTTTTTTTTAGATTTTTGGATAGTGAAAGATAGCATCACGTTATTTATTGTCACATGGCTAGGACAATGCGCTAAAGAGAGGAAGATATCGGTAGGGCTAAAGGCTAAAAGAAATTCATAACCAGCAGACGGGCAGCAACATCTTCCTGAGATTCCAACCGCATACTGCGATCGCTAACCCGCCTGCCAAGCGTGGCGATTATAGCAAAACCCCTCATGGTTAGGAAAACCATGAGGGAGGCCTATGTCCTGCAGTGGGCGTCAAATGGCTGATGATGATTTCATCATCACCTGACGGCTAGCTTTGAGCGTCATTTGTTTCAAGGTAATATTGGAGCGAAAGTCCCAAAAGCATTTCAGCGGCACAATTTGAACTAACAACTACTTTAGGTGCAGTTCTTTTGATGTTTGAACGGAAATGTGCCGTCCCGGTCGGGTCGGATATACCGGCTCCAGGCGTCTCAATTTGGAAAATCTTGATAGTGTAAAACTTCCTCAAAATATATGCCGAGTAATTCAACGAAATCCTAACTAAAGTTCACATACAACTACTTACCCCAGCGAAACGTCACCCCCGACACGGCATAATCTCAGGTGTAGCCCTGCACAAACAACTACAACTTGAACTCATGCAGCCAGTCTAAAACCACCCCTATGACTCAATGATAAGAGCCTGTCGAAGGTTCAAAATGCGAAGGCTGTACCGGAGCCCCACGCGGGCGCAGATAAGCGGTCGGAAGCCGGTCGCGGCCGCCGCTTCCTAACCGATACCGCGCGGTAAGTACCCACTCGTAAGGTGGACGGGTGATTCGCAAAGCATGCAGAGTATACGGCTGTTAAAAAAAAATATATGGGTTGCAACTTCAGTACTCCCAGTCACACCAAAAAATATACACACACCTACACCCACCGCGCGGTAAGTACCCACTAGTAAGGTGGACGGGTGACTCGCAAAGTACCGATACGGCTATGGCGAGGTGGAACTTTTACTATGGAACATTCATTATAGTACATTCATTAGAAATATATCGAGTGAATGTAGGTGGAAGGGCCGGTAAGGGACGTCCCAGGCGGACATACTTCGACCAAATAGGGGATTTATTTATTTATTATAGAACCAACAGACACGATAAAACATAAAAAATACATAACAAAAGTTAAATATAAGGCCCAATTATAGGTTAACATTAAAACACTTTATAAATATCTGACACGCAAAAAGAATGAAAAAAGATAGTATACATTGACAGGTTTTTAGCGCAGTCATATATGTGATCAAGCTTTTATGCCTTTGTAGACGTGACTCCTAAAAGATTCCTTACTAAAATAAAATAAATCAATATCATTAAAGAACTTATTGTAAGTACTCGTTCGTTGAATTACGCTATTTTGCCCATAATTGCTGCGACTGAATGGAAATTTGTATTAGCAAAGGGCAAGATAAAAAGCATGCAACGTTTAATGGATGTTGAGGAAGCGAAAGTGACCTGTCAGGATCGTGGCAAGTGGTCATGGTCTCTGCCTACTCCTCCGGGATACAGGCGTAAGTTTTTGTATGCATGTCTGTATGTATGTCATTATAGTGTATAAAAAGCGGAGCCTACTACAGGTAAAAAATTACTTAAAATGAGGCTTCTAGAATGTTCTGTGTGTGCAAATTTTGACAACATCGGACGAGATTGACAGGGGATCGGGGAGGTTGGCGTTACAGGGACAGGTCTACAACGACACTATTTCTTTATTAATGAGCAGAATAGATAGATTTCCTTTTTTTTTTAAAGATAAGGGGACTGTATAGACTATATAGATATATCCGTCTAATATTGTGAAAGTTTGTATGTTTGTTACTCAATCACGTAAAAACGGCTCAACGGATTGGGATGAAAGTTGTCAGACAGGTCATTTATATTCTGAATAATCATATGATATTTCTTATTATAGAGGTCATGGGTTTGAGTCTCGGCATATACCAATGACGCTATTCTTAACCCGGCGCCACACGGCGCACTCCATTTCCTCCCGTGGATGTCGTAGAAGGCGACTAAGGGAATAAATTACCAGGAGACGGGCAGCAGCGTCTTCCTGAGATTCCAACCACATACTGCGATCGCCAACCCGCCTGCCAAGCGTGGCGATTATGGCAAAACCCCTCATGGTTATGAAAACCACGAGGGAGGCCTATGTCCTGCAGTGGGTGTCAAATGGCTGATGATGATGATGATACACTACTGACTTCGGTTTTCATGTTACGTATATTTGCGAATTTGTTGTAGCAATACATAAGCAGCCTATATACGTCCCAGTGTAGGGCACAGGCCTTCTCTCAGGGAGAGAGTATGGGCCACGCGTGCCCACTGCGGGTTGGCAATTTCAAGCGCTGAAGTATGTGAATAGCTCAGACACTCAGGTTTCTTCACGATGTTTTCCTTCACGGTTAGCGAGTGGTATTGCTACTATAACTTCACAAATGTACATAACTTAGAAAACCAAGTTATAGGTACATGCCCGCACTGGGGATCGGACATGGGTCTCTCGCTTCCGAGTCCGATGTTCTACCCACTAGGCTACCACCGCTGTTGTAGCAGTACCATACTCTAAATGGGTATAGATAAGTACAGTTCACAGCAGATCAAACTTTCAGATAATTTGTGCCATCTATCTCTACTCCTCTAGTTTGCAGTAAAATGTACAGGTTGACGTGCTGTCGACTGTACTAGGTATTGGATATTAAAACGGGTCCAATGTAATATTATGCTCCGGAAATAAGGATCCCTTTCGAAGTTAATTAAATAACAAAGAAACGAGATATTTAAAAAACAACCTCGAGGTAGCATTTCTTAAGAGGCAATAAAATATTGTCGTGAAGAAAATCTGAAGCAGTTCCAAAATTAAGGTAAGAGGTAAATAATAATTATCCCATAGTTTTAAGAGAAATACTCACTAGGTACTAGTTCTGGTTTTAATCAAAATTAAATTTAATTTTAAATTAAATTAAATTCTGAAGAATAAGTAATTTTTAATAAACTTACAGCTTTTCAATTTGAAAAATGTTATGCTAATTTGAAGTTCATTGATACAAATGCAATCAATATTATTGTAATAGTGTTTATTACAATGTCAAAGTGGTGTCAAATTTTCTTTCCTTCAATCACCACTATAAAGGTTTTTCGCCTAGTGTGGAGACTACTGAAATGCTTCTGTGTGTTTTTCTATTCTGACTAAACAATTTCAATTTCAAATGACATTTCTTATACGAGTATAAAAGTAATTGTGTGGAAGTTATTATTATTATTATAATTACACATACATACATACATAAACTCACGCCTGTATCCCAGAGGGGTAGACAGAGACCAGGGACTGCCACTTGCCACGATGCTGACAGATCACTTTAGCTTCCATAAAAGTAATTGAGTAAGTCAATTGATTTGTTATAACTATATTATTTCAAATTGTGTGGCAAAAATATAAAATAGTAAGCGACTTAATTCAGAAGGAACTATCTTTCGAAAATTGTGGTTCTTACAAACAATTGTTATTGAACACCTTTTGGTGCACTTTGCGCTCCTTTTGAACACTGAACGAAACTGAACTATCTCACCCGTGTCAGTAACGCTGAATCGGGTATACTCGGCTCCAGCCGATTGCTTTGATGCTGAATCGCAAAAGTATTCTTTTTTAAATTAGAAAATCATATAAGTTCAATCATATAAGACATACCTCAACCAAATAGCATAGAGCAAGACAAAAAGTACCGACCAATAAAAATACCTGAAGCCAAGCAGATTAGACAGAACGTTATTGGTGGCAAATGGTAAATTAGTGGCAAATGGCAAACCCTTTACCTATCCCTCCGGGACACAGGTGTGAGTTTAGCCGATGTATGGATAACGAATGATGTTAGAAACCTAATATTTACTACACCGTCAGAAGCAATGCATCACTCGGGTGTTGCCCGACCACGCTCTACACAGCGCAGTACCGGATGTGCTGCGGCGGAACCAACGACTATTGACTGGTATCACACGCTAAAATACCCAGGGTAGGCAGATTAAGTAAGCAACTATTACGATCTTATTTATTTTATGAAGTCGGGAAAACATTGATAAGTGCTTACCTGTGATTCCCGACGTTTCGGCAACGTTGCAGCTGCCGTGGTCACGGGTGGACTGAAGTGGCGAGTACAGTCAATTATTGTAGTGAGGGCGCTAGGACCCGTCTAATGTATTACTATGTATGACCGTCGCGAGTCTTTAAAAATACTATTTAATAAGTATACTTGAAAAGTATACTAGAAATGCTTAACATTATATGTGATTTGTGTCTTGAGTAAAACTCGGTAATTTGTAGAAATATTTACTTATAATCAGATAAAAGTAAAAATAGAAATTACAATGGCGCGGACAGATGACTATAAAGTAGAGTGCATAACGTATAGTGATGCGACATATAGTGATGTGACACATAACTGTACAAGTGTTATTGCTATTACAAAGTGATAGAATACAAAACTAATTTGACTGGATATTGGACAAGTCAAACACGCTTACGTACAAAGGCACAAATATGAGGCTAGGTGCGGAAACCACAGGACAAACTACCTAACTAAGCCAAACACGGTCAATGTGTTCAATATCCAGATGGAACACGCCACGGACGTCACACATTGTTAAACAAGCAAACTGAAAACCGAAATGTAATATTTCACTGGCATAATGCGACAAACGCCAAAAGTTATGATAGAACAACATAAAACCCATTTCGTTTAATACACGGGAACCGTAAAGTAACTCGATGCTCGATTTAATTTGAATATTTACAACGAGTAGGTATGTATAAAATGTATGTTTCGTAAAAGGATTTCCTTATAGCCTTCGATTCCAGATCGGTGGCTTAGTGATGAAGCGAAGCGATCGCGCGATTTCGATAACGCTTGGAAATCGGCCTTGTAAAGCTTTCTAGTTTTTCAGCGGTAACACGCTTGACTATTAAATTAGAGGTCAAACTCCAATCATTTGTTTGCGAATATATGTCATGTTTTCCGTGTGGCGCCGGATTAAGAATAGCGTCACTCCAGTTCCTTCCGTGGATGTCGTAGAAGGCGACTAAGGGAATACATTACCAGGAGACGGGCAGCAGTTCCTTCCGTGGATGTCGTAGAAGGCGACTAAGGGAATACATTACCAGGAGACGGGCAGCAGCGTCTTCCTGAGATTCCAACCACATACTGCGATCGCCAACCCGCCTGCCAAGCATGGCGATTATCGCAAAACCCTTCATGGTTATGAAGTTGAAAGTATGATGGCACCATCACGATTGTTCGTTATGATAAACAAAATCATGCTATTATTACCTCAAACATCACTAAGTCCACAGCTCCTTAGGTATTGGCACAGGACGCGTCGCCGGAAATTAATTTGCTTTCACATCGCATGCATGTTATCATAAATGTAAACATGATACGACAATTCACTGCAGACTCTGGTGTACCCGCTACAAGAGGGGGGAGGGTCATTATCGATCATACATACTTAACGAATCAATATCAAGTCATTGTCTAAAAACTATCGTTTCGAATCATTCACAATTTAAATCAGACTCGACTACAGTCTGCCGGTTAAAATTGTGCGCTACGCTAATAACGCATCATGCATGCGTTCATGGCATCATGTCTCCCTGAGTAGGGCGTCCCCCGCCCCCCTCCCGGCTAAACGGTTAATTGTAATAAACTTGATTGGAAAAAAACCTAAGTCTGGATAGCATTAACATAAAAACCACGCACGGAGGGTTCCGTACCTTTATCTACATAACATTAGACAAAGATCGAATTTAAGAACAGCGCCATCTATAGACACCAACAGAAACGTTAACATTGACATTTAACTACGTGACATCGGCGCTGTGAAGGTTACATAGATGGCCGCTATATGGCGAGCGCTCTCTTTAAACAACGTTTGTTGTATGGGTGCCCACCTTGAATATTTATTTTATGCTGTTTTTAGTATTTGTTATTATAGCGGCAACAGAAATAGATCATCTGTGAAAATGTCAACTGCCTATCTATCACGGTTCATGAGACACAGCTTGGTGACACGACAGACGGTCTGACAGACAGACAGACGGACAGTGAAGTCTTAGTAATAAGGTCCCGTTCGGCACCCTGTACGGAACCCTAAAAACGACCGTTTTTGGCATAAATGCTATCTAGTCGCAGGTCCATGATCCTAGATTCTCGGTCGTAGGTACTAAAAATCACTATTAACATGATTGAGAGGTTGATCTGACAAATCAGAAAGAAAAATCCAGAACAAAAAACACAGTAATTATTCATACATAATGAAAGACAGACATTTTTATATTACCACATATCAGGTTCAGATTTAGGGTAATGCACAAAGCCATTAAAAGGAGGGGTCCGCCTACATCCGTTTAAGTCCTAAAACAACACCAACATAAACCTAAAGCATAAACAACAGGACGACAACATAAAACGAGAGCCATTCCGCTCTATAAATCTGTGCAAATGGGTCTTTAGCGTATTTTTTATTGTCGCTCTTCGCAGAACAGTAATAATGCAGAAGATATTTTAAGTAGGTAAGGTAGGGTTACTTCTCTTAGGAAAAAAATGGTGCCATTTGTGTAGCATAAACGGATTACCAAGACGCTGGTAGTGACTGCAGTCGATAAAATACTACTGTCAACTTTGTCGATGAAACAGACAGCGCTAAAAGCAAAGTATTACCTAGCATAGGCATCAGAGCTGATCAAATAAAATTTTTGAAATAGTTAATTTCATTTAATAAGTAGTTGTTTTTAAATTAATTTTGTTGTAGAATACTTGGTGTTGGATACAAATAACTTTTTAACTTTCATAAAGTGAGTAAATATTTATTTTCATCTGCATACACACACATCATCATCAACCATTCGACGCCCACTGCAGGACATAGGCCTCCTTCGTGGTTTTCATAAACATTTGCCATAATCGCCACGCTTGGCAGCCGGGTTGGAATCTCAGGAAGACGCTGCTGCCCGTCTCCTGGTAATTGATTTCCTTAGTCACCTTCTACGACATCCACGGAAGGAAGTAGAGTGACGCTATTCTTAATCCGGCGCCACACGGACGACATATAGAAAAACAATTGAAATGACACAAGTAAAACAAAGCAAAATTTAACAGCAATTAGACAAACAAAAACAACAACAAAGGTAGTACAGGCAAATCAACATAAATGACAAGGCAACAATTTGTAACAAATTAAGGCTGAAAAAGAATGTATGCTATCAGCGATACTTCGTCCAAACTTACTGTAGAGAAGAGAAGAAGATGCGTTAACTGCTTCTTTCTGGTCCCTCTCCCCTTCACTCTATCAATGACAATGTCAGAAAAAAACATAATTTATCTACGTTTTGCTATGAATAAACACTTGAATTTCACATTTTTTACATCAATCTTTGTGTTTCCCCGTATTTAGACTTCTAACGGAGTTTACAAATTACAGTAGCTTTCCGAGACATCCAATAGATGGCGCGGTTTTTATTGATGACTTGCCGACAGACCTTTTTATTGTTTAGTTTTCCTTTTTACAGATATTGTCCTTTTTTACTATTGTGAGTTTTTGAATTTAGTTTAGTTTCTTTCGGCTGAGTTATGTAGTTTTTGTTCTAACCACAATGTGTAATGTCTAACGTGTTGAATAAATATGCATTTATAAATTTAAAGTTTTATGGTAAAATTTGTTGAAAAGCACCTATTCACTATTTAAAATTTGTCCAAAAGTAGCAATAAATAGATAGACAGATAGATAATATGTTTATTTACGAACACAATACTAAAAACATGTATACAAATAAAAAAGGAGAACGGATTAACAACAACATGCGTATAAAAACAACATGCGTCAAAACAAAATACTGCCGATGTCTATTTCCTTTTTCTTAAAAAACACCCTAAGTACTCACACATAATTTTATGCATTTAGAGAAAACCTAGGTACTCATAGCAAACAAAATTAACTAATGCTTTATCCACCAATCGTTGCCCAAAGCTGGGTATTATATCTATAACAGTCTACTATAATCTAGAGTGTCGCGGCTGCCCCAGCACCCTCCTGAAGGATTGTTCTACTGGACTGTTGTACAATACGCAGCCTGTACTGCATCGGAGATATTCACCACTCTGGCTGTCCCCAGCCCCCTTGCGCCATCCCGGCAAGAATTCATGGTCGTCCCGCCGTCTTCGCCTTGATCTGCCGCGAAGCAGGAGGGGAGGCCTTTACCCAGCAGTGGGACACAAAAGACGCTTAGTAAAAAATATCATCATCAGCATTATCATTCAGCCACAAGAAGTCCACTGCTGGAAATGGGCCTCCTCCATGGATTTCCAAAAAGACCGGTTGGAAGCGGCTTGCATCCATCGTCTACCTGCCACTTGGATGAGGTCATCTGTCCATCTTATGGCTGGTCGTCCTACGCTGCGCTTACCGATATGTGGTCTCCATTCAAGAACTTTCCGGTCCCATCGGACATCAGTAAAAAATATACTCTATTATTATACTTTTTCCCGGACTGATGGAGTTGATGGAGTTGTTCGTAAATGAGTAGCGTTCCTTATGTCTAGAGATAAGAAAAGATAAAGACAATTTATTCAAGGAACATTTTACAGATGATGGTAATGTTATCTTTTCTTGTCTAAAACTGCAGAAATATCAATTGCACAATACCGCTGATTAATTTAGTGACTGATAGTATTTAAAAAAAATTCGTTCGTACCGACCGATACCTAGCGCTTAGTCTTGAAATATTTTGTATTGTGCGGTCCGTCTGTCGTTCATTGTTTTGTTTTGCCTGTTTCATGGACCGCAAGCTCCGCTTCGATTCCTCGTTTAGTACGGCGTTTAATAATCCTTATTTGCATGTGACACATTATTGCTTTAATGGGTGTTAGGTAACATAAACGGCAGTTTTTCAATCAGGAACAAAGTGGTGTTTTGGGCATATCCTGACTAATATTATAAACGCGCACATAGGCTATTTTTTATCCCGGAAAAATACACATCAAAATTACTACGCGAACGAAGTCGTGGGCAACAGCTAGTACACCATAATTATCCTGAATTAAAACGTAGGATACTTTCTAGGGCTCCGCAGTCAGCAAGGAACCCTTATAGTTCCGCAAATTTGTGAGAGCATCACCCCCCCGTCTCCCGGCTAAGCGGTTGATTGTAGAAACGTGAAAAAATTCAGGGCAGTAGCACATAAAATGAACTTGATAGGACAACCATCACGGCTAAGTAGGCTTTAAAAGTTGACGAGCAATAGGCGACAAACGTATAAAAGGAAAACGTCGTACAAATTCCATTGAAAATTACTTTTATGAAGTTAATAAAACTGATTTTTAGGGATATTTACTCGTTTACTTTTCCATTTTACAATTTTCCGACGTTTCGGTCTTTTGCAAGTGCCGTGGTCTCGGTAGACGGAGGTGACAGGCGTCTTTTTGAAAGTATTAACTGTTAGTTTACTACCCTCGGCAGAAATTATTAAGTTACGTCCCAAAAATATTTTGGCAAATTTTTAGATTAAAATTGACACTACAAATAATTTTATATAAACTCAAAAATACTGATTATTAGTTGTTGAAATTAAATTTCAATCTAAAAAACAATTATTATTTTATATAAACTCAAAATATTGATTATGAGTTATTGAAATTAAAATTAAATTTTATGAAGTTGTTAGTTCTGTAGTAGAAAGTAGGTAAAATCCCCTTCTTCTACGGAACACGCACTTGGCCGGCTTTTTATTCAAATCCCACGCAAAGAAATTTAGAAAGAAAGACATTTATTGGGACTAGTTAACACAATTTGCAAGCGTTGCTGGTTAAAATATGCAATATTTATGTAAATAAAATAAATACTAAATTATTGCCGAATGTGAAAGTCGGTAAGCCGGAAGAGGTTTGTCGGGATCATTATCGCAAAAGACAAACCTTAGTATCTACCTACCCTTTCCAGATATGAGGGTGTGCTTATGTATGTATGTTTAATACGAAAGGACGAAACTCTCAACGTTGGTATAGTAATTTGTTTGAAGTAAACACAGGTTTACGGTAATAATTTATAGTTATCGTAGCATCTTCACAAATATAACATGAATGTACTTATTTTTTACATTACAATACAATACAATAACTATACAACTAATAATATAAACGAATACTTATAAATATAATTTTTACAGGTAAAAAACTTGCCCCAGGTCGGTGTCCCAATGTAGTAATTGATTTAACCACTCGTCTGCCGCGACACAGATCTGTGTCCAACTTAGTATGGGCCACCTATACGTTGCGTTCCGCGAGGGCAGTTCAGGAGTTTATAACTACATTCTGGAGTCGAAAAACTGAAAATTATTTTTATTTACGAACAGACTAATGGAGACTCTATTAATTTACATATCTATACAGCCAACATATTATATTGTTTAAAACATATTATTGTTTCTTAGTTATAAAACTGCTAAGACATAACACAAGTAGGAGACCTGGCTTAACCCAGAAATTACTGTAAAAAAATATTGTGTGCAATGATTAGCGTTGTTTTGAAACGACACTAGTAGTTCTAGTTCTAGTTAAACCTGAGATTTACGCACTTATCCTCATAGTTGGGCTATTGTACGCAGCAAGCGCTAAGGTATGTAAATACCTCAGACACTTGGGTTTCCTCGCAATGTTTTCCTTCACTGTTAGCGAGTGGTATTGCTGCTACAACTTCACAGATGTACGTAACTTAGAAAGCAAAGTCATTGTTACATGCCGGGATTTGAATCCACGACCTCCCGAATGAGAAGCCGGCGTTCAACTGCTCCGCTACCACCGCACGACGGTCGCAGCAAGGGGGTTAAGATGCTACCCAGCCCTTCGGTCCACTCTATTGGGTTAACCTATTTGACGATACCAAAGTATGTTTGTCAGTTCTTGGTAGGTTAAATCGGACAAGTAAAAGTAAACATCATAAAATATCAATAATTATGATCGCCCTAACCATAACACAAACCAATAACTTACAACTCCTTCAGTGTAAAGCAGAATCATTGGCAAAGCATGCGAGAATGCGCCAGAAATAAAGACCAAAAAAAACCGACTTCAAAACATTACAGCACTAAAAACACAGAAGAATACGGAGTTGGTGCCTATAATGTACGTGCTGATCAAGTAACTTTCGGTCGGTTTTTAGTTTTTCTTTAGTTTTTCGCGACCTCTGTGAATATCACTACGACTCCACCAAGTTGTATGTTTTCGAAAGCAAAAGCACGAGTCCCTCTTAAAATTTAAAGAGTTCCTTCGATTTCTCCAAGGTCTCATCATCAGATCCCGATTTGATAACTATAGGACCACCTGGTAAGTCTAGATTTAACGGAACTAGTGAGAAGAAAATAGTTGCAGAGGTTCCATTCACGAGACCCATGGAACTCACCTGTTCCATCTTGGAACTAACCCATGGAACTAGTAGGAGCAAATCGCGGTTTCGAGTAATCGGGGAACATAGATACTTATCCGTGTGGCGCCGGATTGTCGTAGAAGGCGACTAAGGAAATAAATTTATTACCAGGAGACGGACAGCAGCGTCTTCCTGAGATTCCAACCGCATACTGCGATAGCCAACCTGCCTGCCAAGCGTGGTGATTACGGCAAAACCCTTCATGGTTAAAAACCATGATGGAGGCCTATGTCCTGCAGTGGGTGTCAAATGGCTGATGATGATGATGATGATACTTAAACTCCTCCTTTTTTGAGTTGGTTGAAAAGAACACACAATGACTCAGATAAGACGCCCACAAAATAGGCCATAATGATCCTTGGGGCGTTATTCGTTTTGTTACTACCCATTCTAGGTCTTATTACCATAGATAGGTCTTTACGGCCGCAGCTATCATATTATTAAACGTTACAGTTCGGCCCAGCAGCCGCCGTTGAAAGGTTATGTCCCGAAACCGGGTTAAACGAAGTAAGGAGCAAAAGTCCGTATACCTGGGCCTCGATGCTGTGAATCAAACAATCAATGGAACATTGTTACCCTAGGGGTGAAAGTAACTTATTCGGGGTAACTTATACTACCTCGGGTTAAAGACTTATTTAGTCCCACGCTATGCTCGGGCGCCAAACCCCGTCTACGGACTTAATAAGTCTTTAACCCGAGGTAAAAACTGTGTTTTTCATTATGAATATAAGGAATATAAAAATTAAAACGAAAAAACGATGAATGAAAATGTGAAATGCATTTCTCTGCTATACGGAAGTATGAACAAAACTCTACAACTCGAAAAAACAAATGAAGATCGGACTCCCGCTTTCCCGCCTATTTTTTTTCTGTGGCCAGCCATTAACAGATTTAGCCATTATTTTTCATTTTCATACTTCAAAAAATGGTAAATGTTATGCCCAAATCTATGTTATTTTAAAGAAACAAAGTAAATTATAATAAAGTCATTTAAAAATATTTATTCTTTATTTCATACTTATTTCAATTTTACATCGCGCTGTAATTGAATGGCTGTATAGAAAATTGTTCAACAGAAATGTGAAAATAGAACTAGTTTTTTTGAATAATATGACTGCTGTCAGTTGAAAACGATTCTGACTAAGGCTGAAAAGTATTGCTTTCAACCCGCTCTTCTCAGGCAACTTCCGACCTACTTTCCGAGTATGAGTAATGAAAAGTATTTTTCACCTCACTAGCTCGTAAAAGCTCTGTTTATCATTCGAAATCTGCGTGGAAAATCGCACTTTATCCGCTAGCGTGGAAAGTGTTTTTAAAATTCGAATATTTTTATTCAATAAAGGTTTCGTACAATAAATTACATATATATAGAACCTCATTGGTTTCGTAATAGTTTATATTCTCTGCAGCCAGTCCATTGATGATTGAAATGCAAATACTTATTTCATGTCATGCGCCAGCCTCATTTAAAGAATCGCACTGGCCGGCAAGAAAATTTGATTTAAAAAAGAAAATTAACTTTCAATATTACCAATTGTAGTAATTTTACTTTTAATTTTTGAAATAAATAAACAGTAATTTAATATTTATTAAAACTGTTTTTCTTGCACCTAACATTTTCCTCGCTTTAGTGAGGTGAAAAGTTGTGTGTTGCGCTCGGCAGCAAAGTTATTTAGCGTCTCGTACCTTTGAAACCCTCGCTACGCTCAGGATTCTATATTTGAACCACTCGCTTCGCTCGTGGCTCAATCCTAGAATCCTTCGCTTGCTCAGGTTTCAATACAAGGTACTCGCGCCAAAAATTAACTTTGCAACCTTGCATAACAAATAACTATTATTTAAAGTAACACAGAAATTGCGACTGTAATTCTGATTTACTCATCATACATATAAAAAATATTGTGTGAAGGATGAATGCGGTGACGCGTCGGCAGTGTGTTGTCATAAACAAATTGAGATTGAGATTCATAAAATAAGAAAAATAAAAAAGCCTTTAATACCACTAGAGGCATGTATAAAAGTTTTAACATAAGTAGAAACTTAGAAAGATGGATGTGGACAGATTTTCTGACAGGTACTTCCATACAATTTAAAAATAAGCGATCCACGCTACATTGCGGTGTGATAATCGCCTTACTCTGTGGGTTAATCGACTTTGCAATGTGCATCGAATTGTCATTGAGGGCCGTGAATTGCTGGATGGCAAAAAATATGAAAAAAGAATGTTTGAGGAGGCATAGAAGAAACGTATTTTTTACAGTCATTTTCTCGTTGTTCTATCTCAAAGACCGACCAAGTGCAATTCAGGCTCACGCACGAAGGGTTCCGTATCATTATCGATACAACATTTGAATATTTCAAGCGTTTACCTGTTGCCGTTATTAATATCGAGCAAAAACGACGTTTGTGCCTCCTTAAATATGTATTTCATTCTGTTTTTAGTATACGAAGCTATAATATTAATAAAAGCTTGACCAAATGTTTTTAATAAAATTTCGTTTTTATTTTCGTTCAAATTAGAATTATCTGACATACATGTTTTTACAATAAAATGTTGCCAAGCAACTAGAAAAAGGTCTATGAACTTATAAAGTAACTACTTGAAACAAAAAGACTATATCCTCAATTCCTGATGCACAGTAGCCGTGCACACTAGCTTACAAATAGTTTTTTTTTACTATTATTATCATTACCAATTAAAATTATCAACGTACGCTTTATTTAACCTAAGGGCTCTTACTAAAGCCGAATTAACGTTTTGTAGCACAATGCGACGTCGTATCGTTTTACGTCTAAGAGCCCTAATACTCATCCCTACCTGTTGCAGAGCATTATCCGATGTAAGCGCGATATTCCCCGAGTATCGATATCGGTGGGGTATTAAGATGCCGATGGCCTGCCGCGTGCCTTTAGGGTATAAGGTGAACTCTTCGAGGGGGTATTCTGCGTCAGATTTCCTAGAACATGGTTAAAAAAAAAATTCACTATGACAATCGATGTACATTGCAAAGCCGATAAAGCCACAGATTAACGATTAGAAATTAGCTATGCAATGTACATCGAACTGTTGTAATAAACTATGTTTTAGGGGTTCCCTACTGTATAACAACAATCGAAAATGTCAACATTTATAATACAAACACCGTTTGATCAATGTTTTACTAAAACAAATGCTTAAAATGTCAGTACTTCAAAATATCAACAATTTACTAGGACAACTGTTTACATAGTCAATAGTTCAAAATGTCAACAGTCAGTTTATAAACAAATTGAAATTTCGGTTTTGGGAAGCGGGCATAAAAATTTTGATCCAGATTCGAGGCTTTTACTCGACAACGGTGGGTGGAGGAAAGGTTACGCCCGGTTTCTCGTACACTAACAAGCTGTTAACCACTCGTCTGCCGCGACACAGATCTGTGTCCAACTTAGTATGGGCCACCTATACGTTGCGTTCCGCGAGGGCAGTTCAGGAGTTAATCTACTGTTAACAGCTGTCAATGTCTTTTTTTGTATGCACTTTGGTCACTTCACAGCTGTAAACCGTAGATTAACAGCGTGTTAGTGTACGAGAAACTGGGGGTAAGTGACACAATTTGTTATCTACTTGGGTCAGGGTAGCTCACAATCAATTCAGTCGGTAGTTCGATTCAATCAATTAACATTACTTGTTTTGCTGTGAGATGCGATTCATTATTTTGCGTGAAGTGTGGGTAAAAATGGAATCGGCTCAATTTGTTAAATCGCAAAAGGGACACAATCTGATTAATTTAAGTGGATTTCTTTTTTCAAAAAAATCTACCTGAGGTAACATTTCATACTGGAAGTGGGAGTGCCCATCCCACAGGCCTTCTCTCAGAGAGAGATATGGGCTTAATAACCACGCGTGCCCACCGTGGATTTTTTAGTTTTAGTTAAAAAAATATAATGTCTTGCTTATGAATAATATCTGCAAATTTATAGAGCGAACCATTTCTGTCTTGTTGTCCGAAATAAAACATTATTATTATTTATTTCAAACATCTTAAGTTATAGTTACACACGTCTATTTTAAAGTAACTTTAAATATAGCCAATTTTTGCAGCTATCGTTCCCGTTTGACCACAACGGTTCGTCTCGGTTTGAATTCTTGTGACGGAAACAGAATACGCCCTGGCGGTTTGATATTAGCAAATTCCTAATAGTTAAATGGACTCACGGCAGACGTGTTATGGCAGAGGTCAGGTGGAGGCGGACCTCGATTAGATCTCGATTGCACCTCGACTGAGCCATTATCATACAGGGTGCAAAACAAAATTCTGACGCGACTCTGAAACACTCCTCAGAGGCAGCTTAAACAATCTTTCGCTACGTCTTTTCCTTTACCACAGACTTCTTACTAGGGGTGTTCAATAAGTAATGAGAATGAATAAGATGCAATTAACTTTTATCAAATGTTATTTTATTTTTAAACATAGTCACCTTCTAATTGTACCTATATACTTGGCTTTTTTTTCTAAAAAAAAACATCATCTTGATTTTCTAAAAAACCTTGTACTGCGGGTCATCATCATCGAATTGTTTGCCTCTTAGATATTCTTTCAATCTCGGAAATAGATAAAATCCACTAGGAGCAAGGTCTGGAGAGTATGGAGGATATTCTACCAATTCGAAGCCAGTATCATTGATGGCAGCCATCGCAACCTTAGACTTGTGCGCTGCAGTGGCGTTATCTTAATAAAACAAAACAACTTTAACGAGTTTGCCACGCCGTTTTACGCGTCTTTCGTCACGCAACTGTTTAATTTGTTCTGCGTACACATTCGCCGCAATAGTGGCTCCATGACTGAGGTATTCAATCATCACCACTTCTTGGCTGTCCCAAAAAAGAGAACCCATTATTTTGTCATCGGATGGAACGGCCTTGAATTTCTTAGGGGTCGGTGATGATGGTCTCTTCCGAGTCATGGATTGTTTTATTTGTTTCAGGGTCGTAATTATGAAGACATGTTTCATCCACAGCTAGAAATCGAGCCAAAAACCGGGCAGGATCTTGTTGTAACAGTTCCAAACAGTTTTGTGAAATTCTCAGCCTGGTTCGTTTTTGTTCGGCCGTTAGCATTCTAGGCACCCAACGCGCTGAGACTTTTTTCATTCCCAAATTGTAATGAATTATATTATGAACACTCCCTATTGAAATCTTTAGTTCTTCAGCTATAAAACGAACAGTACTACGATGATCCGCCAAAACAATTTTTTCAGCATTTTTTTATCGTTTCGTCAGTTATTATCAGTGATCTTCAAAAACTTTCACATTTATAATATTAAGCTGAGTTTTAATGGTCTTAGTACGCTCGGGCCGTGTGTGTGTGTTTTATAATGACTACACCCCATTATCTAATGCCCAGTTTGGGGGCAAATAGTGATGTTGCTTCACATTATTAGTCGATTCATTAGACAATCATTCCAGCTTTTTCATCAGATAGGACGGCGACAAATTATAGAATCGGACAGATACGACTTATTAGGTACTAGGTGCCTATAGTTTTGTATAAACCGTTTAAGTTTGGGTGTAAATATTAGTAGCAGATGTAGTAGTAGCACTTTATTGTACATAAAACAAGTTACAACACAGTTGAACAATGAATAAAGAGATACGGAGATATAAAGAAACAATGTATAAAGGCGAGCTTATCCCTATAAGGGATCTCTTCCACCACTTCACAGGGATCACTTCTTTTTTTCGGGGGAATATTAGTTGAAAATAATTTACAGGTACACGATTAAGCCCCGTTTCCTAGTAACAAAGAGCAGTAATTTTCTTTAATTTTGTAAAGAAATAAGAAGTATTTTTCTTTAAAGTTATAAAACCTTTTTCGTGTCTTCTAATATTTTTCAAATCTACCTCCCTGTTCCTTTGACATTTCAACAGATTCTTTTGACAATCATTCATATGTACCTACGTTGAGAAAGCATGGCGAATCTTGTATTTGTAACTAAAAAATTATTAAAAGTTTTTTTATTTCATAACAATTTTTAAAAAACACTATAGCAGAGCTCTGTTAAGTATGAATCAGATCTATTTATATGTTATTAAGTGAGTGAATCAACTTAATTTTTTATCGATATTGATTTTCGCAACTGCCCCATCACTTGCCCCCAAACTGAGCATTAGATAACGATTATGACGCACTCGGTCCGAGCGCACTGACCGTCGTCATAATCAACTAAAACTGTACGCAGACGGTTCGAGCGTACTAAGACCGTCAAAACCCGGCTTTAGTAGGGTTTAAAGTATAGTCTGTGTGCTTCGGGATTACACAGACTGGACTAATAGTTTCTCTTTACATTCAGACACGCCTCCTAGTAAAAAAAAACCGGACAAGTGCGAGTCGGACTCGCCCTCCGAATGTTCCGTACAAATTTGTAGCCTCGCAATTTTTTCGAGCTTTACGAGTTTTCATATTTTTTTACAAATGTATAGTTTTCATGTTTGTAGTATAAGACAATATTACTTGGAAAATTTCATAGTTCTAGGTCAACGGAAAGTACGCTATGATTTCCTCGAGTGCCGAAATATATGTTTTTTGCGACATAAAAGTATCTTTTTTTTCTGCTTCAAAGGACTGTAGATTTAAGTATGTGGTTTTAATTTCAACTCGATAACTCTACGCGTTCCCGAGATAAAAGGTCTTGACAGACAGACGGACGGATGGGCGGGCGGACAACAAAGTGATCATATAAGGGTTCCGTTTTCTTTCCTTTTGAATTATAGAACACAAAATAATCCGTTTTTCATGCTCATCACTTTTTTGTTTCTAAGGGAAGCGGATTAAAAACATTTTGTTGAGCATAGAAAATAGATTGATGAAAACAGAAAATAAATTGGTAAGATCAGTTCCGAAAGTACAGTCGACAGCACATCAATCTTTACACCCGTGCACTCTCACCCGTTACATTAGGGGTGAATTTGCAACTAAAATGTGCAGGTTGATGCGCTGTCGTCTATACTACCCCAGAACGACCAATCTGTCGCTGACAGCCGCCATCTTGAGTCCGCCATATTGGAAGTTGGAATAACAAAAGACAGTCGGATTGATCTAGATAAAACCGCTCTGGGCAACGCTGTTCGCAAATCCATCCTAACTAACTGCACGTTTTCTCTATAACAGAAGGCCCTGAAAGGTCTGGCAGGCCATGTATAATTTCCCAAAATGTTGTATTATTTTAGTTCATCATCATCAGCCATTTGACGCCCACTGCAGGACATGGGCCTCCTTCGTGGTTTTCATAACCATAAGGGGTTTTGCCATAAACACCACGCTTGGCAGACGGGTTGGCGATCGCAGTATGTGGAATCTCAGGAAGACGCTGCTGCTCGTCTCTCGTAATTGATTTCCTTAGTCGCCTTCTACGACATACACGGAAGGAAACGGAGTGACGCTATTCTTAACCCGGTGCCACACGGAGATTATTTTAGTTACGAGAAATTAATACATAAAAATCTCGTGTCACAATGTTTGTTGATCAAAACTGCTTAACCGATTTTATGACAATTTTTGTGTATATTTGTTAGGTCTGAGAATAGGTCGTAGGCTAATTTAATATGACAAAAGAACGTTTGCGGGTCAGCTAGTTATGTTATATCATTTGAAATGTTGTTACCCCATATTTTCTGGCGGCCCCAATCCCTTAAAAGATTTCAACTTTCTACAAATTCATCTTTGAACAAACTCAACATTTTAGAAATTCAACTTTCTACAAATTCAACATATTTAGATTCAACATGCTGCAAATTCAACTTTTAACAAATTCAATACCTATTTTATGAATTCAACTTTCTGCAAATTCAACATATTATTATTTACATTCAACTTTTGACAAACTCAACATTTTAGGAATTCAAATTTCTGTAGGTACCGAAGTGCATCATAATGAAGGAAATAATTTAATATAGAAGTTACGATAACTTCATTTTGGCATCAAAGCGACCGCATCGATGGCGCGAGGAGTGAATTAACAAAGGATTTCGGCATATTATTTTCATGTAAAGTAACTTTTTTTCTTAAGCAATCTACAAAGTTGCTGCCAAATATACAAAATAGGTATGTATTTTCTAAGACCTTTCTAATGGTATAGGTATCATCAACTTGCTACAAGGGTAGGTACGTTATGACTTTATGACTCATCATTCTTTTCCACTGCGGTCAATTATATTGGCCACAGTGGAAAATTTGTTTCATCAGTGGCTCTCATAAGCAGGCTATAAACGTCCCACTGTAGGGCACAGGCCTACTCTCAGAGAGAGAGAGTGTGGGCTCAATCATTAGTGACTGTAGTGAACTGCAAGCAAAGTGTATAAAATGGTAATTTAGCTCAACAATTATAGGGTCGGCGGACATTTATCCAAAACACAAAATGCTTACGGCATTAAGTCCGCCGCATTTGACGATTTCTTTGAGTGCAATAAAAGTATCAATAAATAAATAAATATATGTCACGCAATAATAACCTGCAACAATGAATTGAACAAACACGTTTTTTTTACAAAAAATTAGCAAGCTTATGCTAAGCAAACTGCTGTTTTAATTACTTGTGTTGCATAGAAAAAATCATTTTAATAACAATTTGACTTAGGTGCTTCAGTCCGCCGACCCTAACATTATATAGAAATCATAAATCAGAAATCAATAATTTATTTCAACGTAAGGAATTTACATTCTGTTTGCTGAATGTCAATGTACTATGTTACTATGTTAGCCGCTGCCTTCGGGCCGTATTTGTAGTGGAGAAAAAGGCAGCGGGAAAAAAAACTCCACTCTGACCATCTTTTCTCAAATCATCTTAAACTTATACATCAAAGCCTATATGATATGATTCCGTGATTGCCACCAATAACTTTAAAAGCCAAAATAACACTTCTTACAAAAGTAGGAAAAACATTAATGGTGGGGCCAGACACACGAACAGCACCCGTTCACGAGCATAACGCAGGGGTCAGCCATCACCAGTCTCAACCATTTTAGAGGGAGATAGGTGACCCGGATAATCTGGTGGACCTTTCATGAGTTCGTGTTTTGGTACATAACTGACCAAAGTTCCCCGCATACCATCTGCTAGCCACCGTCGTCGATGGTCTTTCTGGTCCTATGTTCATCAAACGATTACTAAAGAACGAGAGGTCAAAAGGAACTGGTCGTTTAGCGTAGCTGAAGCTAGATTGCACTTTGTTGAGGGAGATAATTGAATACACTTGTGAAATTGGGTGCATCCGTCTTGAAGCATCTTCTGGGTTGGTTTGAACTGTATTGTTAAGAGAGAAAGTACCCCACTAGACTATTTCGATGGCGAATGATGGTCTATTTTCTTTTTTATTCGATTCTTCGCAATTCTACGATTTTTATTGCCTCGTTGGTCTAGCGGTTAGTACGCTTGACTACTGGAACAGAGGTTGGGTTTCGATTCCTACTGAACGCCACCGTACTTGATTTGTACAAATCCGTGTCAAGTCAAGGTCCGTGTTTGTGATGCCCTTGCCTGGCTACCGTTACACGGGATATCCGAGTTTGAGACCAGGACGAGTGATTGTGTTGTCTGGGAGTTATTTAGTTATTTTATTACTAGCTGACCCGGCAAACGTTGTTTTGCCATAATAATTTTAGCCTACGACCTATTCTCAGACCTATCAAATATACACAAAATAATCATAACAATCGGTGAAGCCGTTTCGGAGGAGTTCGATAACAAACACTGTGACACAAGATTTTTATATATTAGATTCTAAACACGTTCAAACCTTGATTTATGGCCGTTTTGGCAAATATCAGAGCAAGGTATTAGGCAGCAAGGTTTAAAAATGGCTATCACTATAATTAATTACACTATAATTTAAGAGATGCTCAGCCAAAATCCTGACTTCATCGAGTTGTATGGTTTTATAAAAAATGCTTATCCCTAAAATTTGTGTGTGCATGCTTTAGACCACAGCTTAGTACTCATGTCATATTATTACTTTTATATCGTGTAATGGTACATAGTGATACACCAAATAAAATAAAATTAACATAAATGACACTCGGAACCTACAAGACGACCCACTTTTGCGGTACTCACTGGTCGAATGGCAAGACTTGTCTTTTTTTTTCTTTCTAATCTGTGCGAATGGCAGCTCGCCGAACCACAGAGTAGGTATTTCGTTTCGTGCGTAGAATGCGTTCCGTTTATCACAATTCGTTGTTGTATGATGATTTCGGTACTGACAGATTTTTTATTACGTACCAAGTTACATTTAAAATAACGTTGCTATGTATAAATATTGTGTTGAAAGTACACACATCAAAAAAAGTTTGTGATCAATAGCATAAGCTCCTATAATTCTTTAAATTTAACTTTATCAAGAAAAAATCTATGTTGTATGCTTTCTTTAAATAGGAATACCCTGTTTGAAATTAAAATATAAAACTATTTTTTATTATTTATTTAAAAAAAATTGAGCCATTAATAATAATGTAATTGTGATAGAAATTTCATAGAAAGAAAAATACTGTTTAATTAAACTTAAACAACAATTTATTATTAAAAGGTTAAATTCAATATAAAATAACTCCTCCCCTGGCTCGAACACATGCGGAGATCCTCCTGGGCATGCTGAGGATCAAGTTATCCAGCATTTCCTGGGGTAACCTATCCCATCCTTCAATAGCGGCTTCTCTGAGCTCTGGAACTGTCTGGGGACGTGGCTCACGGTTCCATACAGCTCGTTTAAGAGCATTGTTCTATTGGGTTTAAGTCGGGCGAGCCGGCAGGCCAGTCTAAACGTGTGATATCGTATTCTTGAAGAGCAGCATTGACTCGTTGAGCTCGATGTGCGGGCGCATTATCATCGACCAGTACAAATTGGTGCCCATGGTTTACTCGGAATGGTCTGACGATATCATCAATAACAACTGCTTTGTACATGTCTGCTGTCATGTAGCCCCGATACGGGATCAAAGGCGTTCTAGCTCCAATCATAATGCCACCCCAAAAGGACACCGATTTTCCGCCTTGCTGAATTGTTCCAGTGGCAGTTCTTTGTCTTTCACGGTCGCCTGGTCTTCTCCAGACACGGACACGTCGGTTATCTGGATGAGTGCTGATTCGGGATTCGTCAACGAAGAGACAGTTTTGCCAAATGTTTTCTTCCTCACCTTCTTCATTTTGCCGAAGTCTAGCCCACTGCAATCTTCGTTGTTGACGTTGCCGGGAATTGAGCGGAGCTCGCCAAGACCTCCGTGCTCGTAATCCAGCGTGGTGCAAGCAATTGCGAACGGTCTGCGTGCTAACTTCAAGCTCAGAGGCGGCCCTGACTTCTGCTTTTATTTTAGTGGCGTTGATTGTTGGATCACGGGCTGCCAGCAATCTAATATAGCGCTTTTAGGCAGCTGTCAAAACAGTTGGGCGACCGCTGCGGGGTCTGTCAGCTAAATTCCCCATTCCGTGGTACCTCTGCAACGTAGCCACGACACAGGATTGGGATATAGCAAGTCTGCGTGCTAGTACTCTCGTGGTGTATCCTTCTTCCCTCAAAGTTACTATTCTTGCTCGTAAAACCTCTGATAATCCTCTTGGCATTTTTTCAATCACAACTTTCCGCAAAAAATATCTTGAATCGGTTATATATAATTGACTAAATCAGATTTCTGAATGAGCGTAAGCTAGGACTGAAAGCCTTTTAATATGAAAAAACAACTGAACGGTGTCATTGTTTTGTGTTCTAAGTCTTTATTTTTAAATAAAGAATCTAAAAAGAAGAAAAAATCATAATATAATCTACAGTAACAAAAAAGATTTCAGTTTTTCAAAGTGATCGCAAACTTTTTTTGATGTGTGTATGTTTCGGTATCTTTAATGTATGCTTCTTGTGTTTAAATAAAATAAAATAAAAAAAAAACCTTTATTCTACTACTATAAGGTAACAGTTGAAACTTACATATCAAACATCTAATTAAATTAAATGAATATGATTTTAAAGCTCATTGAAACTTTTAAATAATTAATTAGTCATCGAAATACATTTCTTTACTATAATTCATGTTATTGATCTCATTTAAATTGATTTTGGTGCGCATTGAATTGAATATAAAAATGTAATTATGATTGTGTATTTGTTTCTTGTTATTTCATTAGACTAGAAATTATCTTATCCAATGTCATAAGACAATAAAAGTTATGTGTATGATCAATTAAAAGTTAAAAGCCTATGTCTATGTTAAAGGGAAAACGTAACCACACATTATTTAAACTGTCTCTGAGAAGTGTTTTAGAGGAATCGTGTTGTTATAAATAAGACCGAAAGTATAGATGATGTCAAAAAGGGTTCTCCGAGGGCACGGATTTGTACGGGACTTATTGCGCTGCGCGACCGAAGGGGGACCGAGTTGGGGGAAAAGTAGTCATTTTTTAAATACAAATCCTAATAGTAGAATTTTGAAGACCGACGTCACTGATAGTCATTTTGGTATATTTTATAAAACTCAGTACAGCTCAAATAAAATTATATCTAGTGATAATTTAGAGAGAATTTTTTTTCATGCTATAAATTTAAAAAAAATCACCAAAATAATGACTGACAGCCCCTTCAATGTCCTATGAAATTGAAAAGTAACAAGTACCTATATATTTTCTTCAGATTTTAAATACTGACCATTATTAGAGAGTAAAATACCTGATGTAGGGGTAATGTCGGAGAACCCGGCCTTTAGAAAAAATTGTGCTAAAATTAATGATTTTACTATCAACTTTTCTTTATTAAAAGCTAAGGATAGAAAAAATATATATATCTAAAAATATAAAAGTCCATGGTTTCATTACCTATCGTTAATGAGCCTACAACTACATTTTATCAAAAGCTAATAATTGTGAATTTTTTTTTAGATAGCCAGCTGGGCTTGTGTCCTCCCCAATGATCCTCCACTCCTGTCTTGAGCCATCCTCTACCATCCGGGCAAAAAGGTTGAGAGATCGCCCGCCATCTCCGCTCTGGCTGACCACGTCTGCGATATCCGTCGCGTGGAACCCAATCAGTGACAATTCTGGCCCATTTGTCGACTAATTGTAGAAAGACTGAAATCACGTTGACGGCCCGTGGTAACGTGGTGGATACTGGATAGACCTCAAAGCCAGATACAAAAACTAGCCAAGTGCGATTCGGACTCGCGCACGAATTGTCCCGTATCATTATGTATACAACATTTGAATATTTCAAGCGTCTATCTGTTGCCGTTATTAATATAGAGCAAAAAAACGGCACAAAAATCAAGTTGTATGGGAGCCCCCCTTTATTATTTATTTTATTCTGTTTTTAGTATTTGTTGTTATAGCGGCAACAAAACAGATCATAATATGTGAAAATTTCAACTGTCTGACTATCACGGTTTATGAGATACAGCTTGGTGACAGACGGACGGACGGACGCACAGCGGAGTTTTAGTAAGAGGGTACGGAGCAAATAAAATAACAAATGAGCTTGGTTTAACATTTTTTAAACGTAACTTCTACACAACACAATCACTTGCCCTGGTCTCAAACTAGGATACTCTGTGCTATGGTAACTAGGACATCATAAACATGGAAAAATACCCAGACTGAGGCCATTTGCTTAAATCAACTTCGGCAGAAAAAAATTAAATTGTCACCCTGTCTGCCTCTCTCGTGTGAGTATATACTCACACTGTGCCTCGGAACGCGCGCATTTTATAATACTCGAGTGTTATAAAATGCGCGCGTTCCGAGGCACAGTCCGGTGCTCTAGTGTTAAATATTCAAAACAAAACACGGCCCGTTCGATGCATAAATACCGGGGTTCGATGGTGGAGAGCCCTCGAACGAAGAACTTGCACAACAAAATGTTTTAATCTCATTGGAGAGGCCCTGTTAAAAGGTAAATAATCGTTTTTTCCCCCTACATCATCAGCCATTTGACGCCTACTGCAGGACATAGGCCTATGAAACCATGACGGGTTTTGCCATAATCGCCACGCCTGGCAGGCGGGTTGGCGATCGCAGTATGCGGTTAGAATCTCAGGAAGACGCTGCTGCCCATCTCCTCGTAATTTATTTCCTTAGTCGCCTTCTACGAAATCCACGGGAGGAAATGGAGATCCACGGGAGGAAATGGAGTGACGCTTTTCTTAATCGGAAACGGAAATTTTTCCCCTACGTTTATAGTGACCACAAGATGGCGCTATTCTTATCGATATAATTAACAACATGACATGAACAATTTGTTTCGAAATTGGAAAAATATTGCACATCAAAAAGTACCCCATCTCCTAGCTAAACGGTTGATTGAAGAAACGTGAAAACAAATCAGGGTAGTAGCACATATAATGAACTTAAAAGGACCACTATCACGTTTCGTCCATCTTTCTTCCTTCATCCTCTTCACAAGTTCAAACCGACGCAACATTCCTTTCAACATTCAGTCCACGACGTTCTCTAATCAAACTATTGCATATCCTGTCATTCAAAGTAACACCAGACAAACTTCTCAAGGAGCTCATTTCTACTGCATTAATCCTACTGTCTTGCTTCTTCTGCCATACCGAAGTCTCGCTACCATACATAAGTGTTGGGACCAGCACTCCATTATGGATAGCCAATCGTTGCATTGTTTATTCAATTCAATTTTGGAAATTGTGGCAGTCAGCCACCATCGCCAGTATAGTTCATCTAAGATCAGTTGGCTGACAGTTACATGAGAAAACTAAAGGGTGACTTCGAATTGATTTTTAAGGGGTCATTCTTCCTGTTATACATATTCTTCATTGTCCGCGTCAGTGTCCGCGTGGCGCCGGATTAAGAAAAGCGTCTCTCCATTTCCTCCGGTGGATGTCGTAGAAGGCGACTAAGGAAATAAATTACCAGGAGACGGGCAGCAACGTCTTTCTGAGATTCTAACCACATACTGCGATTGCCAACCCGCCTGCCTAGCGTGGCGATTATGGCAAAACCCCTCATGGTTATGAAAACCACGAAGGAGGCCTATGTCCTGCAGCGGGCGTCAAATGGCTGATTATGATGATGATGATTCTTCATTAAACCATGATTAAAAAGTAAATGGCACGTCAAAAAATATATTTGGTCCCCGAAAATTACTAAACTTAAGTATAAACAACTAATATCAGGATGAAACGTATTAAAAATCTAAAAATACTTGATGGTCGGCGCCGGCCAACACAATTGTTATTTCACTTGTTTATGCATAAACAGTTCAGATAAGATAAGATAAGAATATCCTTTATTGTACACCGGAAAAAATGTTACAGAAACAGCAATGACAAAAGAAAAGATACATGCCTTACTGCCAATAGCAATTTCTTCCAGGCAACCTCATATCTAACATAAATAGAAAACCCTTTTCAATGCTACAGCACTTCCTGCCACTTTAAATTTGGATTCACAGTTCCGAACCAAAGGTCGGTAATCACAAATACCTTGTTTACAAATATGTTATACCATTTACTGTTGAATAGTTAATATTACTGTTTTAAATCATAATTAAAATATATTTTTCTCAAAATATTGCTAACGATTTGAAAATCACGCAGTAAGCAAACTAAAGCGATTGCAGCGCCAGCGATGGGTGTTACCCACGGCAACTAATTGCAGGTTAAGGCGAGGTCAAGTTATTAGTATTTACAATGTGAAAAAAACATTATTATACTTCACAATGTATTATCTAGGGCCGTCGGTCATTATTTTTATAATCATATAAACTTTACTGAATCAAAAAAATATCGTGACACTTGAGTGTATACTTAAACTTAAACTTCTTCTTATTCATCGGTTCTTCGATTTTTAGGGGACCATAGGGCCTCAACCACATATTTCCACTTCTGATAGCGGTTCGCTGCAGCTTCCAATTCAGGCCAGCCATTGCCAATCGACTTGGCCTCTTGGATATTTCCGAAGCGCTTCTTGGCCCGCCTCTCCTGAGAATTCATGGGTCTAAATCTATAACTAAATGTGGTTTTATTTAAGCTATAATACTGGATTTTTGGATAATAAAACATTAGTTAATTAACATTAGCATATTAATGCCAAAATTATTATCATTAAATGTTCGGTCGTCAAAATTGTAGTAATTGGAAATGTTATTCTGGGATTTCAAAATTTCAAAAAACTATTCAGCTGCACAGCGCAATCAGCCCAGTCGAAAATGTGCGCCTGGCCTTAAGAGCTGGTAGCTCAGAGAATAGGCGTCCGGATCAGCGAAATGCCAAAGGACGTGACGTGGCTTCCACTCCAGTAAATGTTTTAGGCGCATATCGGGGCTCGGGGCGCTGCGAAACGGCCTGGCCTAGCCTAGGCGCGGGGGGAGGGCTAGCGGGGGAGAGAGCGTATAAACTGACTATGTTTTTTCGGTCGCCCTGAGTAAACATAGTAATATTATAAAAAATTCAAATAAAAAAATCATAACAGTGTACAATAAGCTTAAATGTAACATTGGTAAAAATAACATATTTATGCTTGAACTAGGTTAACTAACTTGTATCTCAAGCGTCATACATCTTTTATTGTCAAACAAAATTAACAATAAAAGATCTAAATGTATGAAATTCTAGCAAAACCTAAAAGTCTTTAATACTTTCGAACTAAAACTTTCGCAAGCACTGCACATTATGGTCTGTACCTACTGGTCGGACTCTTCCGACAAAGAAGCAAGTAAGTGAATCCGGAATTAAGTTAATACAGTCTTGAATAAGTAACTATTACTAAGTTTTAAGGTAAATAATCAGTAACTTGGTAGTTAGTTTAGCATAGATTGTGATCGTGGCAGGTTACCTTCTATGTTCTTCTTTCTTTTCTTATCCTTTCCAGCATAAGATGTCAAGATCGTTGTGTATGTGTTGTGTTGTGTCGTGTGTGGTGTACTGTATATGTACGGTAATTTATTGTATTGTATCATATCGTGTTGTACCGTGTGATATGTCGTGTCAAAAAAAAATTCAAATTAATCTTTCTGGAATTCAGTAAATAATACATATATTCTACGCCGTGTATTTAACTCGCTCGGTTCATTTGGAAAGAATGTCCGGAATGATGCAGAGAATACGCGTGATTCAAGAATGGCGCTAGGAAAAGAACACTCGGTAGCATACTATAAATACAACGCAAAAAAGAGTGTCGAACAAAAAACCGCTCAAAAGCGAGGCGACACGCACTTAATGTGTGCGTGTAACCTAAGCGGATTGTAGTAAGTGACGTTCGCAGACACGCATACATTCGCACTAATGGGCTCCAGGGTATAACACTAGCGCCACCGAGGAAAAAAAATCCTTTTTTACAGATCGAATTTCCAAAAGGTGTCTGTTCAATCTCTCAATCATGTTAATAGTGATTTTTGGGACCAATGGCCATGAACCTAAGGCAAAATCTAGGGCTTGATAGCATTAACGCCAAAAACGGCCGTTTTTGGCTTATTCCAAGCATTTATATGCTATCTAGTCTCAGATTCGTGATCCTAGGTTCTTTGTCGTGGGTCGTAAAAAATGCTGTTAACAGGATTGGAAGATTGTACCGACACTTTTTGCAAATGCGACCCGCCGCTAGTTAGCCCACTGGATCCCCATAGCTGATTAGCAGGTTTGTAAGTCATACAATTTTATTTATTTATGTTTAGCTCTGCAAATTTCACGGTGCAATACGTTTTTGAACTTATTCACTCGACAGAGCTGCTGCAACCCATGGATAAACAGGTAGATAGTGCTGCCTGATAGCGTTGGCGCAAACCAGCCTGAGATTGTGTTTTTGTTACAATATTCCAACATATTTTTTATGTAGCCATATTACTATAACATTACTAACCTTATAATAATTCTGTACTCGGTAGATTTATTCGTGTAAGAGCGCTCGCCTCAACTTAGTCGCGCAATACATCGCCAGGCGCAGTGGCGGAGCGCCCAGTCGCAAGTCACTTCTCAATACCCCATTCTACAATTCATCTGAATCTGGGACCGGGTTTTTCTCGAACAGGCCTCACCTTTTACTTATTCATGGTTTTTTTTTGGCGTTTTGCCTCTATGGTACTACTCAATTCAGTCAGCCTGAGAATGCCGATGAATTTAAATGAAACAAATTGCCAAAATGCAAAAGTGAAACTAGAAGTGTGTTGTTCTAGTTTCACTTTTGCATGAAATGTTGTTTCCATCAGTATAAATGTAAAATAGGTATCAATTCAATTCAATTTATTGCGATAAATTAAGTATAGTAAAAAGGTCTTAAGCATGTATTCATACAAGTACATGTGTAATTTTACCAGGCACGGCATAGCAATATCATAATAATATTTTTATTAAAAATAAAATACAGTTCGACATTATCACCATAATCTTATGTAATACTATAAAAGTTTGATAAAGTGAACAAATAACAAAAAAAATCGATCATTTATGTCATTTCGGCGTCATCTTAATCAGCCATTTGACGCCCACTGCAGGACATAGGCCTCCTTCGTGGTTTTCATAACATTTCATAAATAGTTTTACCATAATCGCCACGCTTGGCAGGTGCGTTGGCGATATTTACTTATATTGCCTCAAAACAGACCGAATTTTATTTTAACTCAATACTACCTACGTCTTCGCCAGTCAAAACTTATACAACGTAGCATCTGACTTAAAAACTTATTGTAATGCTTCAAAATTCTAACTCCCCGTTAGGTGTTAGCAATTTTACCCCTGCATCGGGAAACGGGAAGAAAGAGACTGTTTTCGCCTGAAAAATTGGGAATGCATAAGTTTGTTATGTAACTTTTCAGAGGGATTTCTCAGATGCTATTCTTCGGAGAAGCTGAAATACTAGAATTTTGCTAGATGCAATCAGGCTGAGTAGTGAGTCTGTTCTTATCTTTATACTCCTTGCCAGAAAGGCTTTGTGGATGTAAATTGTTAATAAAAGAAAAGTCTATTAATTAAGTTAAAACCTTTTGGAAAAGAAAAATTTAGATTTTCTTTCTTAGCTTCTTCTCCACATAATCTATTAATTGTGAAACCAACATCTTTGAAGTTCATTAAGTAAACATTTTTAATAAAACTATTTGAATTGTATTGTAATACGAAATTAAATATTATGTCGTTAACAAAAGGGAGTGTTCTTTTTATCAAGACTGTGATAACTAATGATGATTATGATAAGTAATGATTTCGAAGTAATGACACATTTTTGTGGGACCCGTGACCTTAATTTTGGTAGACTGGCGTGTTAACCGCCAATGAATTTAAGCAAAGCATTCCCATTCATTTATTTTGTATTGCCTGCCCCTGGGGATAAATTCGTGTGTGACAAATAACTAATCACCAATCGTTGTACATTAGGTACGAGTACAACTTTGCTTTTGTGCTTAAATCTGTAGAGCCCACGGACCACACAATGGTTTACAAGCTAGGCATGTAACGGAGGTGGTTTAATCGGAACCTTATTCGAAATCGGACTTTTATATTTGATTTGTCTGAACCGGAATCGGAAACGGTGGTGGAGACAGAAGAGACATGTGTTAAGGGCAGGTGTAATAAAATAAAATTACAGACATTATTCGGTTACCTTACGTTCAGTTAAAAAAATACGCTTTATTTTGGCTTCATTGCTCAATTCAAATAAATTTTGCACAATTCAAATAACCGGATGAGTATAAATAAAGCGCGAACGCACAAAACAAATGATGTGATCACAAACGCGAAACAGAACGAGTTAAAGAGTGATAAATAAATAACTTCCACACAACACAATCACTTGTCCTGATCCCAAACTACTGCTGTGGTACCCTGTGTGACGGTATCCGGGGCAAGGACATTACAAACATGGAAATACACCCAGGCTGAGGCCATTTGCTCAGCGGTCCCCAATGGGAATCAAACCCACGATCATGGCTGTCGTGGTAATCAGACGTGATACCGTTAGATCAACGAATCGACAGAAAGCACGGGCATTCAAATCGACAGAAAGCACGGGGACAGGGGGGTTTGCTCTTGTACTCGCTGACTTTGACCTCCGATTTTAACTTCCGATTGAAATTTATCGGAACCGAAATCGAATCAAAAGTGTAAAATCAATCGGAAGTTCCGACCTTGCGGAATTGGAGTCGAAACTGCGTAGCATTCCTGTTACAAACTTTACTCTGTTTGAGAGTACATTACTTACAAAGCCAAAATTTATCTCGACCAAAGCAAATATAGGTGGGTGTTAGGGGAACAAAACAAAACTAATTTAATCTCTGTTATCGTAACGGGACAAGTAAGGCAGTAAGTTTAGTTACAAGTTAAATTAAAGTGGGTTAATAGATGTCTAAGATAAGAATATGAACTTCTTTGCTGTGCACCAGGAAACCAAAAAGAACCACAATATCAGTATAGCCTGACTTTTTACTCACCGTGGGATAGAGTGAGACAAAGTGGGATAGAGTCGGATAGATTTAGATGGACTGACTAGGATAGAGATGAATAGAGTAGGATAGAGATGAATAGAGTAGGATAGAGTGAGACAGATTTGGATAGAGTGGCATAGGCTTAGATAGAGTAGGATAGAGTGAGACAGATTTGGATAGAGTGGCATAGACTAGGATAGAGATGGATAGAGTAGGATAGAGTGAGACAGATTTGGATAGAGTGGCATAGACTTGGATAGAGATGGATAGAGTAGGATAGAGTGAGACAGATTTGGATAGAGTAGCATAGACTAGGATAGAATGAATGAATGAATGAATGAATTAAAATATAAATAGAGATGGATAAGTAGGATAGAGTGAGACAGATTTGGATAGAGTGGCATAGACTAGGATAGAGATAGATAGAGTAGGATAGAGTGAGACAGATTTGGATAGAGTGGCATAGACTTGGATATAGTGGGATAGGTTTGGATAGAATGGCATAGACTAGGAGAGATAGATTTTGATAGAGTGGCATAGACTAGGATAGAGTAGGATAGAGTAGTATAGGTGTGGATAAAGTAGCATAGATTAGTACAGAGTCGGATAGATTTGGATAGAGTAACATAAAGGGGGACAGATTTGGAGCATATAGTGAAATAAAATCACTATTAACAAGATTGACATATTACATTAAAACATGATTAAAGCATTAAAAGTTTGCTATTTAAAAAGCACATGTATTTCAGAATAAACGAGTAGACCAATTCCACTGCAGTTTCGTTGTTATTTAATTATTAATATTATAATTTATTTAGTTTTACAAATGTGTACTGACGACGTGATTGCATATTAATAACTAGAGGTATATCACACATTTTATAGCTGACAAGAACTCAATCTACAGGTTTTAAAGGTCATTCGAATGGTGGCGTGGTGGCCGAGTCATCTCCCTTTAAAATGGTTGAGACTGGTGATGGCTGACGCCTGCGTTATGCTCGTGAACGGGTGCTGTTCGTGTGTCTGGCCGCAGCATTAATGTTTTTCCTACTTTTGTAAGAAGTATTATTTTGGCTTTTAAAGTTATTGATGGCAATCACGGAATCATATCATATAGGCTTTGATGTATTCAGTTTAAGATGATTTGAGAAAAGGCCGTCAAATAGGAGTTTTTTTTCCGCTGCCTTTTTCTCCACTACAAATACGGCCCGAAGGCAGCGGCTAACATAGAAACATAGTAGGTAAATTGACATTCAGCAAACGGAATGTAAATTCTTTGCGGTGAAATAAATTATTGATTTCTGATTTCTGAAATTTCACTAATTTTAAGCCACATTTTGCTATGAGAAGAATTATAGACATTTTACGTCCCACTGTAGTGCACAGGCCTTCTCTCAGGGAGAGAGAATGGGCTTAATCACCACGCGTGCTCACCGCGGATTGGCGATTTCAAGCGCTGAGGCATGTGAATAGCTCAGACACTCAGGTTCCCTCACCATGTTTTCCTTCACCGTTAGCTAGTGGTATTGCTACTATAACTTCACAAATGTACATAACTTAGAAAACCATGTCATAGGTATGCCCGCACTGGGGATCGAACCTGGGTCTCTCGCTTCCGAGTCCGATGTTCTACCCACTAGGCTACCAGGTAGCTCACTACCTCTTATTTATGTTCTCTAATTTATATTCCGTTTACATTCTCACAGTAGGATAGAGTAGGAGAAAGTGGGATAGAGTCGGATAAACAAGCATAAAGTAGGATAGAGTCGGATAGACAAGCATAAAGTGGGATAGAGTCGGATAGATCGAGATAAAATCACTACTAGCAAGATTGACATATAAAATATTTTGTAAGCCACATTTTGCAATAAATGAAGATTTTTTTATTGTTGACTCTAGTGAACCTGGTACGTATGAATTCTTTCACATGGAAACGTCGTTACTAAACTGACCTAGTTCAACACTATATGGAGTTATATAATTAATTTTGTCATGTATTCAAGTATATATATTATAATGTTATAAATGTGAAAGTTTGTGAAGATGTTTGGATGTTGTTACTCAATCACGCAATAACGGCTGAACGGATTTAGATGAAATTTGGTGTGGAGATAGTTTGAGTCCCGGGGAAGGATATAGGATAATTGCATTTGCATTTGCATTTGCCACACGTTTCATCCCGGAAATTACTCATTCCATAGAGACGAAGTCTCGGGCAAAAGCTAGTTTTACAAGTAATATGAAAGCTTAGAAAGAGGGATGTTTGTCACTTAATCACGCTAGAACGACTGAATGAATCTGGCTAAACTTAGCACAGGGATAGATTATAGTCTGGAATAGAGCATAAGCTACTTTTTATCTCGGAAAAGAGCACATAGAAATTTGGGCGCGAACGAAGTCGCGGGCAACAGCTAGTACCGACATATAATAGGTATGAAACGAATATTTAGATAACTATAGATTATAAAGGATTCCAATAAATACTCGAATAATATTCAGGATAAGAAGCGATAACAGATTACTTTATCTCCACGTCTGATGATAAGACGTTAGCTGCAAACAGAGCTAGAAATGATACCCTTGTAACATTTTCTAGGCTCCAAAGTTGTTGACGAAGCAAAAGTGGCAAACCCTGGTCTCTGCCTACTGGTCCGGGATGTTTTTGAATGCAGGTGTTTTAGAAAGGCCCCGTTAGGCCTATAAGCAGCCTATGCATGTCCCACTGCAAGGCACAGGCCTTGTCTCAAATCAAATCATTTATTTTGACAAAAGGAGCATGCAATACTGTTACGGAGAGTATTCCCATATAAAAGGTAGTAGCTCAATGACAGAATTATAAGATAAGATAAGAAGAATATTCTTTATTGTACCAGGAAGAACACAAACATGAAATGTTTACAAAAATGCAGTACAATTGGCGGCCTTATTGCTTATCCAAGCACTACAACGCCTCAGACACCTGACCCTGTTCAATGCGGGTCTTAATTGCCATCGGACGTCTTACATTGCAAAACACTATAGTATATTTCCTTAATCATGGGATACTTTAAGATTTACAAATATTTGCATCAGTAACTTGGTAACAGTCAAAGATTACCACTGCCCTCCGCGCTAGTTAGAAACTGTAGTGCTGGGGAGTAGGTTCGTCATCAACGGGACCAGTTCAGATTGTTACATACAGTGCGCTTAATCTTACGGCATCAGGGGTCAGACAACACTGGTCAGTATTGTATGACAAAAGAAATTTTAACCACTCTAAGGTGAGCCGTAATGTTAAGTTAAAAGTTCATAGTGTTATGGATATTCGTAACTACACCATAGTATTTATGTATAAAAGGTTGACAAATCTTCTTAAGTGAGTTATCACCTTACACCATAATTAAGGATAACTGACTAGTCACCCTCAGCAACAGTGTACCTAGCTAAGAGAAATAATAAAAAATGAAACAACAAAATGCTAATTGAAGCTCGTACTCTCTCAGAGAGAGAATACGGGCAAACGTAGTTTGGTTATAATTTGAATTGACATGCTGCATCGCGATGGAACTTTACTAATATGTTAAGAGGGCATACATGGAGTTCGGTCGTGCTTAGAATTGGCAAAAACGATTAAAAAGGCAATTAGAGACTCATAAACCTGTTCTATAAACAGGTTTATGAGTCTCTAATTGCCTTTTTAACTTCTCACAACCCCCAAATTAATTTTTGATTAGTTTATTCGCAATTCTAAACAAGATCACACCTCGATTTGTGTCCTGTAAATAAATTGGTAAAGTATCATAGCGATCTGGCATATGATTTGTAAATAAAAACCAAACTGCGTTTGTACGAGAAGGGCTTCTTAATTGACCCCTTAAATATTAAAATATAACAACTGATATTTTTTCGCGATTTTGAAATTATTTCTTCAGTAAAATGGGTTCGTAACGACGATTTTCCTCAGCACGGGTTAGTGCAACAAAAAGTATTGACGAGTTTCAAAGAGCCACGAAGATTAGTGGCATAGTCTCAGTGGCGCCCTCTATATTTTTTTCAATGTCGTGGAGCACGATGAAACCTAGCTAGATCGATAGAGGACAAAAAAGTAAACAAGAAATTATTAAAGTCACCATGTCCTAAAGTGGCACGTTTAGGAGTTATTGAGCTTTGAAGTTTGTATGGAATTTCCACAAACTGAGTTTCATCACTGAATTTGTCACTTGATATGAGTTTTCTCGGGGATTCAACCTACTTTGATGTTTTTTAAAGTCTGGGTAGCTATGTCTAGTAGGTACCTACCTACTTATATACATATATACATGAAATTATAGTATTATTCATGCATCCAATTCGTTCAATTCGATTAAAATTCAAAACATGTCAATATAAAACCTACAGTTTAATTAATATAGATAGGTTTAGGTGGTAGGTAGGTACCTATAAATAATGTAGATAGGTACATATCGCTAGAAACTTAAACCGCTGCTGTGTGTAAAACCATGTTCAACCATAAATGTATAAAAATGACTTCTGTCAGCCAATAATTACCTACATTGAAGTGACATATGTTTACTATGAAACCATATTAAACATAGAAACAGGGATTAATCATATTTTCAGGTCTAACTACCTAATTATTGTTTAACTGCTAATATTTAATCAGATAATGCTTATAACTAAACACAGCCACCATAAAACTTAATTTAAGTACAAATGTTTCTTCCGGTACCTACTTCTCCGATCAATAACTCGCTCACTGTTCGGTAGAATGATTTAATGATAAGTAATGCCTAATTGTATATTGTAATTAGTCTAGCAGCTAAGTGTAATTTGTAATTAAAATAAAGAAATATCTTGTGAATTTTCCTTTAAATACATTATTTTATTTATTTACCTGATAGGATTGATGAAAAGCAGATTTATAACTCTGGTAAAAGCTCCCGTAATACCCTCGCATTGTAAGCATCCTCGCTACGCTCGGGTGCCTTAATATACGGTATCTATAATAAACTGGGTGTTTTTTCTACGACTTATTTAGCAATTTAGTCAAGAATCGGCAACGAGTCACAGGTGCCAAGCATATAGTCCAGTATTTAGTGAAAAATTATTCAAAAGTTAAGTTTTATAAAAATCTCATACAAACTTCAAAGCTCAATAACTCCTAAACGTGCCACTTTAGGACATGGTGACCTTAATAATTTCTTGTTTATTTTTTTGTCCTCTATCGATCTAGCTAGGTTTCATCATGCTCCACGATATTGAAAAAAATATAGAGGGCGCCACTATGAACTATGCCAGGCCCCATACAAAAATCTTCGTAGCTCTTTCAAATTACTTGTGCATTTATTCCCATGCCGCGACACTAGCGCCATGGCGCCACTTTGTACTGATCGTTTTTTGCAAAAAGTCTCGGACCAATCTTTTAATCATGTTAAGAGTTATTTTAAATTTTTTCTTAGTAATCTTTTTATCATTTTAATAGTTATGTACGTTTGTGAAGTTACAGTAGCGATACCACTCGCTAACTGTGAAGGAAAACCTCGTGAGAAAACCTGAGTGCTTGAGCTTTTCCAATACCTCAGCGCTTGAAATCGCCAATCCGCGGTGGGCACGCGTGGTGACTAAGCACATTCTCTCTCTGAGAGAAGGCCAGGTGCCCTACAGTGGGACGTATATAGACTGCTTATGGTAATAGTCATTTTTAATGCCCGTAAACCTAGAAAAAACCTAGAACTAGATAGAATTAACGCCAGAAACAGCCGTTTTTCCCATAAATGCTATCTAGTCCCAGATCCGTGCTCCTAGGTTCTTCGTCGTGAGTCTTAAAAATCACTATTAACATAATTGAGAAATCGATCTGACACTTCTTGCAAAAACGATCTGTAAAGAAGATATGTTTTTTCACTTCTCATGCTCTAAAAGTTCGTCTTTATGTCGTGCGTAGGCGACATAAAGTCGCTTTTTATGCTCTAGAGCATAAAGTAAAATCTTCGTCGAAGACCAAGGCAATCGCTGCAACAGCCACACGAACATCTTTAACTTCATACAACAACCTCTTTATTTTATTTCGTTTCGTTTTAACTTCATACAACAACCTCTTTATTTTATTTCGTTTCAAACGATTACTTTAAATATTTCTCATTGCTCTAATGTAACTTTCAATTTTAATTAAATTAGCATTTACTATATTTACATGTTGCTGTTTCATTTCCTCGCAATCGAAGTGAAAAGTAGAGTGTACAACTCGTCCATAAAACCCATTTTACACTCGACTTTATATCTATCCTCGCTCGCAAGCTCGCTCGGATGGATAAACGTCTCGAGTAAAATGGTGCGTTTTATGCACTTGTTGTACAATCTACTATTTTTACATTGGTAACGCTACTGAACCGCATGTAGCCCTTAAAACAGAATTTCGATAAATCTTGCTGTGCCATGTCGTGTAGTATTCTAACTCTTCGTCACAGTCCTATAAACGGTCTCAAACATACAAACAGATAACGCAAAGCGGGCGGTTGCCAATATTATATTTACTGTGTGATCAGTACCAATATCGATTGACTCGACATACACGAACATACATCCCTACTAACATATTTTTTTATTTAATTCAATTAGTTATTCATTGAGCTACAAAAATAAAAAACATACGAGTCGAAAGAGAACCTTTTCGTTTTCGTCGGTTAAAAATGTCTCTCTTGTGCAAACAGTGATTATCAAAAGTGACAGTGTTTGTGTTACAAGACGTGATGTGTGATAAAAGTGTGCTCAAACATGGCTAAAAATAACTTTAGAGGTAATTATAATGACCTTTATATCCTGGCGGCATTAGGAGCCTTAGGGTGGCTCTAAATTGAAGCCAAAAATACGGGGTTATTTTTTAAATGCGCTTATTCTTAGAACGTTTCAGTTTGAGTTTGTCATTTCCAACAACTTTTGTTCTAAGTCCTTGAAAATTTTGTGTTAAATTTTCCAGTTGAATTTTTTTATGTTTACGGGTTTTCGGCTTCGTAGTGGTGTTTTTTGATAGAAAATCCTTAAAACTGTGTTTTAAATAGAATGTGGTTACTCCCCTGCTCGGGCGCATTGGCAATATTTCCAGGCATGGCACATCAATATTAACATAGTATACAGGTTTATTTTTAAAATGCACAATTCCTGAAACACCAGAATTAGAGTTTATGTTTGGCAACAACTTCTGTTCTGTGGGTTTTCTGTTATTTTTATTTTTCGAAATATCAGACATTATTATCATTATTTAATTAAATTTACGCTCTCTACCAATATCACAGCCTTCAGTAACCTTCCTTAACCTTCATCAAAAACCAGCCAAGTGCGAGTCGGACTCGCGCACAAAGGGTTCCGTACCATTGTCTATACAACATTAGGTACAAAGATCGAGAAAATACGGCCAAAAATCACGTAAGGGACCATAAATATTTATTTTATTTTAATTCAATTCTTTGTTTTCGAGCCAATATACAACTAAATAGTCTGTGAATATTTCAAGCTCCTACCTTTTGCCGTTATTAACCCTCCTTAAATATTTATTTTATTCTGTTTTTTTTTATTAGTTGTTATGGCGGCAACAGAAATACATCATCTGTGAAAATTTCAACTGCCTAGAACAGACAGATAGACAGACGGACAGTGAAGTCTTAGTACCTAATAGGGTCCCGTTTGGCACCCTTCTGGCATGGAAACCAATAAAGTGACCCTTCTTTTAAGCATTATTAAGTCTTAAGCAACGCATGTTCGCAACTGGATCTCCAGGGCCCTATTTCATAAAACTGCTATTGGTTTTCTATGACTACTCGATGGAAATTGCATAGCCGATTAACCCATTAACACTAATAAAATGTAGGTTTATGAAAAGCGACCCTGTAGTTTTTTTGTGTACGTTTCGTAGTTCTGTGAAAAACTAGAACGTACAGAGCGCGAACGATTGATACGTGTAACGTGAACCAGTAACGTGGCCAAAAATATCCTGAGAAATTTGCAGATGTCACGGTGAGAGGTAACTCTTCATCTGCAAAAGCTCTAACCTCGAATATTCCTGCATTTCTGTGTTTGAAATCCACCTCTACCTCGCCTATACGCTTCGGCGAAAAATATGTTGCGACCGATTGAGTAATGAACCTTAGGTCTTTTTCCACTCCTGTACTTACTACTTACTCACTTTACTTTATACTTTATAGCACACATAAAATTACATGAATAAAACAAAACATTTACAGAGTTAAAAAGTGTACATGGCGAGCTTATTTCAGCAGAAATATCTTCCAGCCAACCCTTGATGTGGTGATACGAACATTATAAACAAGGGAGGAAAGTGTACAATAATTATTACGTACTATATGTTAACCCAATACAATCATACATATGTAATATATATATTGGCTATAAATTAAAAAGTTACATAAACTTACTTATAAGATTATGTATAACAGCTACGATATCCGCTAATTAGGCCGCGTAATACGTACTTACCTATATGAATATGAACATTGTCTCGGTATCCCAAGAATGCGTAAAAAAATCGATGTAGAATAAGTATACTGCATGCACAGTCCACAGCACACCGTTTTAGTTGCAAAGTCGCCCGTAACGTAACTGAATAGAGTACCTGGACATAAAGGTTTATGTGCTGTGGACTATGCATTAATATTATTGTAAATACAAATTTACCAGTGTCTTACTTAGCGATTTTTTATTTTGTCTAGAGAAACGCCTAGTTTTGAATGTTGCCTGAAAAGTACTTTCTTCCCGTTCTGTACGGACATAAACACCTGAAACATTCAGAATTCCTCACGGCGTTTCCCTCCACGTCAGGGATATTTGACTGGTCCGAGTCAGAAATGAGGCAACGTTTCCTATAGTTTGCTTTTCGCTTTTACGGTTCAGCTTTCCAAAAGTTATTTCGCGTTGTAACATAATTTTGCATATTTTGTAAAACTAGCGGCACACAAAATTCACCTCTATCACAAAGAAGTTCAACTCAGTGATATGTAGAACAAGTACTCTTATTTAGTATTATATGAAGAAAGACGTTTATGGTAACAAAAGAGTAAAAACTGAAATAAAAAAATTACAACACCCCGACTGCTCAGTAGTTGGATTGTTTTTTTTTTATTTCAGCTTTTTATTTTTGTCTTTTCAGTGATTTTTTTTATTTATGCTAATTTTAGATAGTCTGTGTGATACTCGCGCAAACACGACGAATCGATTGAAATCTTATTTGTCAAAATCTTACCACTAGGTAAGATTTAGGCACTATTCATTTATTACGTAAGAAAAAAATTCAAAAATGAACGCGGGTCCGATGTCATGAAAACTTAACTTTGCGCATTTTTGTGAGCTTACGTAAGAACTGTCAAGACTCCTTCCCACCCCCTACAAGGGGGAAAAAATAAGACATGAGTGCATGGTCGACCCCCCTGTTCCCATAAATCCTCGTATGTAATAAATTAATAGCCCCTTGTGAAGTTTTGACGGAACAGAGAATCGGACATACTAACATACATAAGAGCCAAACACATTACCCTGCTTTTGGGCTCCACCGCAGTTGGGTACAAAAAGGCATCTTTCGGAAATAAAATAATATGGAATGCGAGAATAAATTTCACTAAGTTACTTGTTAAGTTGCTTAATTCACAATAATAGCTTCCACACAATACAATCACTTGTCCTGGTCCCAAGCTAGCATACCCTGTACTATGGTGATCAGGCAAGGACATCACAAACAAAATCCACCCTACGACCTCCTGCATGGTAATCAGACGTTATACCGCTAGGTCAACGACGCTGTACTGTTTACTTTAATTATAAAATTTTATATTGCTTGAATATAATTTAAAAAAATAATTTTGAGATGTCTCTGCAAATTTTGTATATGCACATAACTGGGATAGCCAGAAATTTAAACTGCGTTATTAGTGTATAAGTTAATATAATATAGGTTTTTGGCGATCCGAAATAAATAAATAAATAAATTTTGCCATTATATAGTTTCAAATTAGCACAATAACTCGGATAAATACAAGATAGAGTAGGGAATGGACAGAGTATACATATTGCGCAGAGTCAAAATTGCTACAAAGGATAGCTAACTCAGCATTGCACTGAGTGTGGGCCTATCTACTCTATCTTCAGCTGAATACAACCAGAAATTTTGACATTGGATTTTGTTAAATCTCTGTTGTGGGATATTCTCTGCTGGCGGTTGGCGGCGCGGTTCCGGGGCTTTACCGAAATGCTATTCGGAATTCAAATTAAACTAAAACATTATGCTAATGTTTTATTAGTTAAATCCGTCATCGGATCTGGCCTAACCTATCTGGCCGTTGAAAAACAACTAGTGAGAAATCAAATGTTATTATTCGCAGTAGTTCCATCATTGGACTTGTATGCGTGAATGGAACTAGTGTGGGAACAAGGGAATGGAATTAATGCGAATAAAGACATTAATCCGTGCGGCGCCGGATTAAGAATAGCGTCACTCCATTTCCTTCCGTGGATGTCGTAGAAGGCGACTAAGGAAAGGCAGCGTCCTCCTGCGATTCCAACCGCTTGCTGCGATCGCCAACCCGCCTCCCAAGCGTGGCGATTAAGGCAAAACATCTCACGGTCATGAAAACCACGAAGGAGGCCTATGTTCGGCAGTGGGCATCAAAAGGCTGATGATGATGAAAGGCATTAATTATTCTGATGCACGCCTGTTATTGGGTATTAGGCTAGACAAGAACCACATTAGTATAAGAACTCTGTATTGTTGTGTTTAATACCTGTTGGTTGTGTCAATAAAATATATAAATAAATAAATAATTCAGACTCCAATTAAATTTTGGTATGTAGAATATGGATAGAAAAATACAGCTTAGTCTGGTCCTGTTTCTATGGAACAAAACCTGGCCAAGTACGTGTTGGGCCGCGCGTAGTGTAGGGTTCCATAGAAAGAGGGGTTTTTATCTGCTTTACAGAATTAACAACTTCGTCAAAGTAATTTTCAATGGATTTTGTACGAAGTTTTCCTTTTATAAGATGGTCGTTAACTTGTAAAGCCTACTTAGCCGTGATAGATTTTCTTTTAAGTTCATTATATTCGCTACTGCCCTGATTTTTTTCACTTAGCCGAGAGAGCCGGGGGGACGCCCTACTCCAACAAAAAATTGCGCTTTAAAGCTTAATATTTCGCAAACGGAACCCTAAATAATAAAGTAGTCTTGCGACACCCACAATACAGCTAATCAACTAATCCAACTCCCTCACACTATGGCGTACGAGAGAAAAAAAAAATGCATCCCTAATTTAGGAGAGAATACCCTAAAAATGTATTTCTTCTCGACATTTTATTCTAGGTACCGTTTTGTCCATGTAATAATTATGTATATCCCAAATTTCAGCTCTCTAGTACTTATCGTCTCTGTACTAAGCCGCGAACAGAGAGACAGGCGGACGTGGGGACACTATAAGGGTTCCTTGTTGACTATGGAACCCTAAAAACCATTGTAGGTTTATTATTATTTTTTGTTTTTGTGTAGTCTAAAAAAAAACGTCCCACTACAGGGCACAGGCCTTCTCTCAGAGAGAGAGAGAGTATAGGATACCACGCGTGTCCACCGTGGATTGTCAAATTCAAGAGCTTCCCTCCTTTCCCGTGGTACACCTGCGTAGTCCACTCGGGTGGACCACAGGGTTATTTTTTTGCCCGTGGTCCACCTAGGTGGACGAGTTATACTAGATGGGTGGCCCACGGGAATATTTTCTTCCTATGGTCCACCTATTTGCTTAAAAACTCTTTGTTGCAGTTCTTATCTGCTTGTTTATTAATAAATGTTGACAACGTCAAAGGTGACACATGAAACTAGAGATCGAGTAGAGTGCAAGGTGGATCTAAAAGTTGACTATGTAAATATATTAATCATTTCAATATTCGACTTTAACTCCTCATCAAATTATAATATCTCTTTCCTTCTACATTGGTTTCTTGTATATATAAAGTAGCGTGTACCTTTCACAACGTGACACTGGCAAAATCCCTGTGCACCCTAAAGCACGGGGCAAAGACCAAATAAAAAAAAAAAAATCTAAAAGTTGATTTGCTGTCCACTGCACACATCTATGATTTCACACAATATATGGAATCAGAATCATTTGTTCACGATCATAGGTAAAAATATAAAAAGTCTTAAAAATACAATACCTAATTTACTCCATGTTCCACCCACTGTGGGCGTAAGAACATTCATGCAGGCATGCATATTTATTAAAGTACTTGAAATTTCTAGAGACTGGGTTAAGTGCACAGATCTAAAGGTTTATGTTCTGTCTACTGTACCTACAGTGGACAGCACATCAACCTTTACATACTGCTCTGTAATCAGTTGCGTTAAGGACAACTTTTCAAAAAAAAATTGAAGGTTGATCTGTTGTCGAGTATACACACGACGGTATGCTGACCTTGCGGTTGTAGGTACCTACTGTTTACATGACTGTTAAGACAGTGCTGTGAATATGCTGTCAGATGAGTCAGCCGTCGGTCACTTAACCGGGCTGCTCTGCAGTTAAGTTACGTCCATGTATTAGATAACGTCGCGTTCCGTGCCTCAAATAAGCGCCGGCGCTGTCATGTAGTACACGTTCGAAAAACTCTTTAAAAAGTGTCTAGAAATGTTGTTCCATTTTTAGAATGAAGAAAATGTTAAAACAACTAAAACTGGTAGAGAATACGAACTGCTCGAAAAGTGCAAAGAGTAGCCTTCGTTTTGTGCAGTGATTCTCTGAAAACGTAGGTCCGCTGCTTCATTATTATGAAGAGTTACAGTGAAAGGAACGTTGCAGAATGTGGAAAGGCAAATGTATAGATTGTGTCTCGAAAGGTCAGTGGAAACTTCTTAGTTAAGTCGTACAGTCGAAGGTACGTCAACCTTTACAAGCGTCCAATGTAAAGTCTGATCACTTCTCGATTGTGTACGATTGTGAAATGGGAAAATTGCTCGTGACAGAAGTGGAAATCTGAGGACCGTAGAAGAACAAGTGTAATATAGACATTAGACCAGTAACGCCACTGAGCAGTGCTGGTCTCGGTTTCCTTGCAAACAAGTTTAATGATAAACTAGGTTCTTTGATTATGGAATCTGGCCTTTGTTTCAATGTTTTGACCAGTCATTATAAGCTATAAATAAACCAAACTCTTTAATTGTCTATTCTAAACCTAATTATTCAACATGTCGCGATTTATACGCTTGCTTATTACATATTCCTTGCCACCTTTAAAACAAGAGAGCACATGATACATTACATACATAATATTTACACAAATAACGAAATAATATTAAGATAAATGCCTACCCAAAAATTTAATATATATGCCAATAATGAACAGAGAAAACTACATAAACAATCAAAGAAAAATACATACATAAATATCAGGGAGATAAGATATCTGTCAAGATAATCCTCATGATGTTAGGTTAGGTCAGGAAGGACAATCCACAGCTGGGCACATACTATCTTTCAGAAAGAAAGGAGAGACTTCGAACTTAGTCAGCACCAAGCCCACCGCAGTTTGATGACATCCTTAACCGTTGATATTACGTCCAGTCAACAGACACTTACTGCCTTGTGCAGTTGTCCCCGTAGTTTATGGAATAATAGATAACTTGGAAACAAAGTAATAATATTAGGTGACGAGTCTATGCGGTAGTCGACTTCTTAATAAATATATATTTTTTGCAAAATCGTCTTTAGCGTAACCGAATAGAGTGCAGGCTAGTAAAGGTTGATCTCGAGAATATGGCGTACAGTGGACCTCATCGGGATTCCCCCGGTAGCTCTTATTACATGCTGCATAAAGGCGAGTACAGCACAAATAGAAATCGGGGATCACAGTGCCGTACCTCTTAACTACATGCCTTTTGGTGTTTCAAAGTGCCTTAAAAACTAAAACTAAACTAAAGCTAAAAACTATGTTAGTAGGCTTAATAAATGCTTACTCGTAATTTAAAAACTGGTATTTGGATTACTCATTTACATATTTATATTCATATTTTTATTTTTAAAACATGTAAGCCATCCAAATGCTTCCATATTGGACAGTTCGGCCTGTCCGCCAATACCTGCAGGTCGTTGGCACTGGCTCGGACGCGACCTAACAGGGACGCCGCGGAGTGCCGCACGCTGGCGCACTATAGCATGAAAGCCGTCCGTGCGGACCTCCGCGAACATGCCCGAGACACAGCAGTATCGAGGCAGCCCCAACAGCGTCCTCTACTCACAGCCGGCCCATAGGCTGCATGTGTAAAAAGATTGACAGTATGCCTTAACTCCTGAACTGCCCTCGCGGAATGGAACGTATAGGTGGCCCATACTAAGTTGGACACAGATCTGTGTCGCGGCAGACGAGTGGTTAAAGAAGGTTATCTTCTCTGGTACAACATGCAAACCTGCGAACCAGCATTTTCTCCCGAACGGCCAGCACCCTCCGCTCCCTCTCGATGTCGAGGTCATCTGATAAGTCCTCGGAGACCCAATGGCCGAGGTACTTAAAATGCTGGACCTCTTTCAGCACGGTCCCGTTTAGTAATACAGGGGGCACTATGGCCACCTTATATTTGGGTGGTTGGAAAACTTTCACTCTTTTTAGAGTTGTACCTCAGAACATGCGACTCTACATACTCCTCACACAGTCTCAAGAGCCTCCTAATGCCACTGATTGATGGGCTCAGCAGCACCATATCATCGGCGTAGCTGATGTTATTATTATGAACTGACGAGGTGTACCATGACCAACAAGGGAATCTTTCTATCGATGGAGCAGCCGAAAGTGCCGCTGAGCCCCTAGTGAGAGACCTAAAATCAACAGTGTGTCTAATTGCGAGATACAAGGATTGGTCCCGCCTGCTTAGCAGGTAATAAATATTATTAGTGATTTTACACTTAATTTTTTTTTATCAATCTTTTACCTTGAAGACAGAAGAAATTTATCACTAATCTTACACAAGGGTTTTTTTAGAAAATCTATTCATGAAAATTAAATTTTCAAAAATTTATGTCGCTCAGAAAACTCACACCTTGAAATAGTATTCGAGTATTGTACCATTATCAATTTGCATTGTTGTAGATTCAAGTCTTACCCTTTACCACACACCAACTTCCATTCCAGACGTGGAAAGAGGCTACAGCTGCGACTACGATGAAGAGAACATACGACCGCTCCTCAGCGCAAACGAACCTCCAGTCAACTCCCTGGGCCGCATCAGCAGAAATGGCAGCGCCCTCTCCAGCCATCAGCCTCCTGGCTCTACGACCGCCAACACTCCACCCACTGGCACCCCAACCGGCAGTAAACCACCCAGTGGGACAGGCACTCCAACCCTGAATGGTACTACAAGAGCTCTAGGACAAGGAACCAACGCTAGGCCACCAAGCAAAGCTGGTACGCCAACGTCGACGAGGGCGTTAAATACTGGGTTGTCCAGTGGTCCTTTGGCATCAATGTGTGGTAAATCGCCAACGGGTATGGTTTCAAGTGTCGCGGTCTCAGGTAATAATGGTGCTGGACAGAGGCAAGAAGGAACATCATGGGTAAAGTAAGTGACACCTCTTTTTAATCTAGTTTTGTGAACATATTCAGCAGTGATCATCAGTGTGTTTGTGTGGCAATCTAAATAAAAGTCCCTCTTACTTCCTTCCTAACACCTTTTAAAACTAGCATTCATTTGTGTCCACTGTCCACGTAGCTCTTAAGGCTGCTTTTACATCTGGCGTCCCTCTAGCTTGCACATTCTACATTTTTACTAAACTTTTAAGAGAATTGGGCACAACAATTATAAATTTCTTACCCCTTACAACTATGCATAAGCAACGTAAGTCATAAAAAACACTATTTGTACGCCATGGTTCTCTATTATAAAATAAAATAAGCTTAGCACAATTTAATCATGTCTATGACGTCCGTAATTTTATTATCTTGTAACTCCTCAGACCACAATTGTGAAAAATATCACTCATTATAATACAAGTACCTGGATGACCGAGCTTGGTTCGGTTTTTTTTAATCGTCTTTTTTTGAAATTATATTCAAGAATTGCTGAGCCTTTAAAGGTACGTCCCACTAGGACACAGGCCTTCTCTCAGAGAGAGAGTATAAGCTAAATCATCACACGTGCCCACCGCGGATTGGATTTTTCAAGCGCTGAGGTAATCACATTATTCACTTAATAAACATTCGTCAGAAACGTCAGAATACGCGAGCGGGACGGATGCCAGACGTAACAGCAGCTGAAAAACAACCAGAATCCGAAAAGTAGACCTTCTTGCCTTACAGCCCATCAGAAGGAAGCCCGCCTCTCCGCATCAACATTCTCAAGCTGAGGATACCGCCGGACCGACAGATCTCCTCATCACAGGCCTCGTCTCCAGGGTCTTCGCCCTTGTCCGCCATGCCGACCAACTCCACCCCCATGCCAAGACGATGGCGCAGGAGCGACAGGAGACTGAGGAGACTTAACACGGAACTCCTGGAGTCCATTGAGAGCCAGGACTTGGCGGATACGGAGAGGTAAGCATCGATATAAGCAGAATAAGTTTAATCCTTCTTTGGTTTTTCCGAACTTTGTTATTTTTCAGCTTTGTCCTTTCTTTTTTACCAAAGACTGACCTCCATGGTAATCATGGAGACCAGTGAAAAAAGGAAACCAAGTTCGGAAAAACCAACGAGGTCACAGCATTCTGCTTTCAAGACCAGCCGAACAGTTCACTATGATCCTCCCTTGAGCTGACGATGAATAAAAATTATTGGCCGACGAACAATTTTTTTTCTCAAGCTGAGGAATACATAATAGATTCGTGTCAGCTGACCATAGTTTTTTTTTTAAGACTTCTGAACTCGGGAGCTAACCCGAACGCGACCTGCCGGCTGGACCTGGTATCTGCGTGCCATATTGCTGCCATTTTGGGGGGTGGTTTTCTCGCACTGTTGGTGAAGCGAGGTGCCGAGCGGCACAGACTTGACCGGCTGGGCCGCACGCCGATACACCTGGCGGCCTGGGCCGGAAACGCTAAGGAGATGGCGGTGCTGCTGGATTTTCCGGAAGGTGCGTAACGTCCTTACCTATATTGGGTTGCATTGGCCTTGCAATTCACTGCCAATTTTCGGACTAAAAGCACAAAAAACACGTGACATTTAATTAGTGGCCCTAGTTGGCCTTTATAACTTGCATAAAAAATATGTTTAATCTCCTGTTACAAACTATAAATTATAACCGTGTTTTTTCTTTTCTCTCTATGACTAATACTTTTTCATAATATAATTTGTCGAAAAGTAATTCTAGTATGGTGTAAAAACGCGCCATACAAATCGAACTCAAACTATGAAGTCATGACATTCTCGTAGAGCCTTACAATGTTTGAAGCGTTTATCAATATTTGAGTTTGAGTGAATCTCGGAAAATAATATTTTTATGAGTGTACTCTTTAAAAGTTTAAAAAGGATAAGAGTAACTTCATTTTTCGCATTTTTTGACAAACCCCGAGAAACATACTATGTTTTCTTTTCTTCCTATGTTTTCCATGGTATAAAAACTTGTCAATCCAATCAAAATTTGAGGTAAGTACCCCATTGTTCAGGGAATTTCACCGGCATGCACTAAAGACGTTTTATTTGCTTCTTAAGGGGCACCATGCAGCAACCAGGGAAAAAATCGTATCTTTTTTCACAGATCGATATTGCAAAAAGTATCAGACCATTCTCTCAGTCATGTTATAGTGATTTTAAGGACCCATGGCTGTGAACCTAAGGTGAAAAACCCAGGACTAGCTGGCATAAACGCCAAAAATGGCCGCTTCTGGCATAAATGCTTTCTAGCACCTGGTCCATGATCCATGATGTCTCTCCAAGTTCGAAACCCTAATCCGAGTGACAGAGTTACCAAATGAAGCTAAATCTCTAGCGCCTTCAAACTAATAACCAATTAATAACTCGTATTCGAATTAGATACTTGAATGTAAAAACAAGGTTCTTGTTTAAAAGAAGTGGACACAATGACTTAGCAACTTCCGCCGTCTATAGTGTGGAGTGTGGTCAGGGGGCAATAGCATTTACCATAGGTCACGGTCAAGTCACGGTCACCTATTATCTCTAATCTTGTTACAAAAAGGTTGGACGAATTGAGAAGACAAAAATCAAAACCTCTTAAGGCTGTTCTTGCGTGGAGTATGCTGTCTCGCTCGCACAATTTAACATTTTTAATAAAGTTATTGTGATAAATGTGGTCTAAGGGTTTTATATATTATATGTAATTAAATTACGGACATCTTAAATGCATTTTAGTTTTACTAAAGAAAAGTTGTTTCCAATATTTATTTTGAAATCAAATTTTCTCAATCGAAAACTAGGTACAGTATAAGAAAAACGTGTTTTGAATGTCTGAAATTTTATTATCTATCAAACCCTCAGATTACGTTTAACAAAAGTGTACTTATTTTACTACAATAACTAAAAATTTTAGATTGTGCGAGCAATACAGCATGCCCGACGTAACAGCAGCATCAATCGTGTATAAGTGGTGGACAATAAAATTCTAATTAGGATTCACGATCACGATGTGAAAAATTGTGGTTCTTGTACACGCTATGTAAGTAAAGTCCTAAAGCAGTTCAACCTTTATATTTTAGTTGCAAAATCGCCCGTAACGTAACGGAGCAAAACGCATGGGCGTAAAGGTTGATGTGCTGTCGACTGTACTAAAGTAGGTACTTTACTTTACACTTTATCGCACACATACAAATATATCGGTTCGATTAGATAAAAGTAGAGGATGGATAAAAAATTGAATCAATAATTTCAAACGCCGAAAATGCCGAATGCTTAACTTGATTAACTACCATTCCTTTGTTATATGTGTACTCAATATTTCATATACGTATATGTATGTGTATAAATGTCTTTATATATCGCACCTTGGTTTCCTTAACGTCACTAAACAAAAATCATCAAAATGGAGGTAAGTACCGCCATCTAACCTACAATCTCGGGCCTATGTTTGCTGAAGACACTGGTTTGAATAGTTCACTAAAAACCCCCTAGATGGCATTGTGTCGTTAGGTACTTTCTCGCGGAACGCATGAGTTTTAACTGAAGAATGACATCTTCGCTGAAGATGTGTGTATTTCGTTTAGTGACGTTAAGGAAATTAAGGTGCGATATGTATTTACGTTAATGTAAATGTAAATTTATTGATGTTTATTATGTTCATCATCATCATCATCAGCCCCTTGACGTCCACTGCAGGACACAGGCCTCCCTCACGGTTTTCATAACCATGAGGGGTCTTGCCTTAATCGCCACTATGTGTTACCACCACTGTTATTATGTTACCTATATGGTTTTATTTATTAGTTAGCAGCAGGCCACGCTCCGCTCTTAGAGCACTTGGGGCTATCGGCGCTGACTGAAAATCAGCGCTGAGGGTTCACACCCTCAGCACTATGCTGAGTCAGTTGCCATTTGCAGCAGCAGAGACACACCGCGACAATTTCTGAAAAGTGTTCCTGTTGTTTTTTGCTGTCCATATCTTGTTTTGTTTTAAGTTTTAATTAATGTGTGTTGTTTGTTGCTGCAATAAATGTTTTTCTTTCTTTCTTTAAAACGCCATTTACCAAAATCGTGACGTCACACGATTATTAATAATGTAAGCCTATTGTCACTTGTGGTCTTTTCACTGACTTAATGATTAGCGATCTGTCACGAGTGAGGCTTACCCCCAGTTTCTCGTACACTAACACGCTGTTAATCTACTGTTAACAGCTGTCGATTGACCAAAGTGCATACAAAAAAAAACACTGACAGCTGTTAACAGTAGATTAACAGCTTGTTAGTGTAGGAGAAACCGGGGGATAGACTTCGAATATTTGTTTTATTCGAGTGCTTGAGTGGCCTAGCTGATTCTTCCCAACGCATTGGTCTCCGGATGAACTTGGATAAAACCAAGGTTATGTTCAATGAACATGTAAGTCCGGAGCCAATTGCAGTTCAAGGCATTATTCTCGAAGTTGTTAAGGAGTATGTTTACCTCGGGCAAACCATGCAGTTAGGTAAAAACAACTTCGAGAAAGAGGCCAATAGAAGAATACAGCTGGGCTGGGCAGCGTATGGGAAACTACGTCGAGTCTTCACATCGCCAATCCCACAGAGTCTCAAGACGAAAGTCTTCAATCAGTGCGTCCTACCCGTCATGACATATGGTGCCGAAACGTGGACACTCACGGTGGGGCTGGTCCACAAATTTAAAGTCGCTCAGCGTGCTATGGAAAGGGCTATGCTCGCCTGTTTTACTATTCGAAAATTAAAAAGTGACAATTAAAGGTTTTCTAATTTTTACGAAGTAAAATTCTACCTGCTACTATCTTCAGTGAGGTCTTTCGAAAGCTAAAAAAATATAATGTAAGGAGGAAATAAAAGTACTTTTCAATAGAAAATAATTGAAATATCCGATCTACTCGTTTAGTACTATTCGAATAGTAACAATGCCATCGTCGTCCACGCGTGCCTCCACCCACCGACCGCACCACGGTCAAGAGTCCGCTCAGCGCCGCATGACCACAATTAGGTGGAACTCCTTGTCGGGGGCCACCACCGCCTCCGTCTTCTTGGTGACCAGCCGTAGCACTACCAAATCATCAGTCACATCCTGAAACGAGGATAATACTATCATCGACACAACGCAATCGCTTAGGCCGATATTCAGAAACACAGCGTTGAGCTACACTTAACGTGCACTAAGCTGAGCATCGGTTGAGCAATCTCAACAAAGACTCAAGAATTTTGTATTCACAGTCAATATCTCGACTCGAACTCAGCTAAGCCACAGCTCAAGCTAAACTTACTCGAGCGTGTAATCTCTGGTACAGTTTTTGACTTTACCGGTTTATATTGTCTGTTAACGCTACATGAAAGGCATACAAAAATCCACAGGAGTGAATGAGATGGCAACAAATGTCGAAACTTTTTACGCGTGGTTATACAACTTTTTGAAGGAAAATGAGCATGCAAAATGTCAAATTGTGAATAAAAAAAGGTTACTTCACTGAATTGCCTACAGGTGTCGCTACTTTCTTCGTCATTGCCACCTTGAGTCTTAGCTAAGTCGCCGAAATCCACTACTCAGTCTCAGCTTAGCTTGCGCTCAATTTTTGTTATCTCAAACTCAACTGTGAATACAAAATATCCCTAAGACTTTCATTTTGACAGTTGGAAGACCCGGACTCACATTGAGCTCACGCTCAAAATCGTTTCTGAATATCGGCCTTAGTTCGTCTCAACCATGGGCGTAGCCGGGGCAACTGCCCCCCCTGCCCAAGGCTCGGTCGGAATACTTCCGAACTCAAGAGCGGGCCCGGCCCTACGAAGAGCAAAAATTGCGTCGACAAGAAGTGGAACACCACAATACAGTAATTGTGTATTCTTTTTTTACAAAATTCATCGAGTACCGGCGCCGAGGTGAAGCGGGCGCCGCAGGTCAGTCAAATCTGGCTGATTAACCAGAGTTTTACCTGTGTGTTCTAAATATTTCACTGTTCTTGAAGCCCAAGGAACACAGCCCAAAAGCGGTCATTTCTATCTATAATCTACTATTATTAATAGTATGAGAATTACAAAGTGTTTATGACTTGTAGCTTTAACGTGTAATAGAAAGGCCTGTGGTGGTGATTGACAAAGTTTGGAGGGAATGACTCGCTGCTAGAAACATTCGGCCCTCTTGAAAATCTTCGGTCAAGTCAATCTTCGTAGGAAAATGCTACTTGTTCATACCCAAATCGCAAAATTTTCTGCCGAGCTACCGCGCGCCTTTATGTGCTAAAAAGCCTTGTTTACGTTAAGGTTTCGTGGTGTTACTGCAATATGCCATTGGAACGAACCAAATATGAAACAAATTTACATATATTAGTATAAAAATGGCGATATTTGAGCCTTTCTGACAATGTTCCTTCTTTCTTTAGACTTTCTACCCTACGAAGTTATTTTTAAAATACGAAATCCCTAAAACTATTTAGCTTGGGAAATAGATCGTCATTTGGCCCCTTGGAGATCTTCAGGCCTTGTAGGACTACCTAATTCGTTCCCAAATTGGAAAATTGGGTATTTGACAAAATATTAAATGAGTTAGGTACTTTTAAAACGGAATTTTGTATGAAAATACTTGCTTATGACGTCACATTTCAGAGCACTCTTTTTATGTTTAACCTATTTTAAAATTGTAATAACTAGTAATTGACTAAAAGAGATACATTTTCCGAGATATTTTGTAATTTTTGTTTTAATCGAGCATATGAAATAATTTATTGTTGATCGTGTCAAATACCGTATTGTCAAGCGCAATGTAGCACGCCTTTATCTTCTAAAATCCTCGTTTATATAAATACTTTGTGGTGTTACTGCAATGTGCTATTGGAATCAACTAAATGTGGAACATGACACATAAATATGTTTGTTTTTTAACAAAACTGGCGCTATGTGAGCTTTTCTACACGCTTTCTATCCCACGGGATTATTTTTGAGCTACGAAATTTCTGAAATATTTCAATTGAAAATTGTTCCTGTATATTTGGTTTTACGATTTTTTAGCTTAGTAGTAGCATTTAGCTTAGTTATCTACATTTAAATCCACTGTCCGTCTGTGTTCTCCATCTATCTATCCTTATTAGTATGAAAAAGATAAAATCTCATTGGCATTTAGCCTTAACGCGAAAGAGAAGGACCAGGTGATTGAAAAAGTTTGTAAGGGTCGAGTTGCTGCCAGACTAAATTAATGGTTCAGCTCAGGAAACCCATCGCCATTCGACCACTTGGAAAACTTTGGTCCGGTCAATATCTTTGTGGAAAAATGTTACTAGTTCATACCCAAAATACAAATTTTGGGTCGCGTGTCCACGCGCCTTTATCTTTTAAAATATGTATTTGTAAATATGTTTTGTGATATTACTGCAATATGCAATTGAAATCGATAAAACATGAAACAGATATATCTTAAACTCTTCTTAATTTATCTGTCGCTCTGACATTGATTTTGCACTATATACGCTAATTTCACAATATAATCATGAAATTTGCGTATATAATGCAAGAAATAATAAAAAACCGACCAAGTGCGAGTCAAACTCGCGCACGAAGGGTTCGGTACCCATTATCTATACAACATTTGAATATTTCAAGCGTCTACCTGTTGCCGTTATTAATATCGAGCAAATAACGGCAAAAAAATCACGTTTGTTGTATGGAAGCCCCCCTTAAATATTTATTTTATTCTGTATTTTTTGTTATAGCGGCAACAGAAATCATCTGTGAAAATTTCAACTGTCTAACTATCACGATTCAAGATACAGCCTGGTGACAGAAGGACGGACGAACTGACGGACAGTAAAGTCCTAGTAATAGGGTCCCTTAACAAAAATAATTTATTTTATTTCCACAACTCAACCCTCCTTATATTTCGAAAAGTATTCATCTGAGAAAAACTCAAATTATTTGACGTGTGTCACGAATGCCGCGTTACGAAAATAACCTTGTCTACTATAGTGAATTTTAACCTTCGTAGGTATGATTACCGGATAATCCGTGTGGCGCCGGATTAAGAATAGGGTCACTCCATTTCCTTCCGTGGATGTCGTAGGAGGCGACCAGGAGACGGGCAGCAGTGTCTTCCTGAGATTCCAACCGCATACTGCGATCGCCAACCCGCCTGCCAAGCGTGGCGATTATGGCAAAACCCTTCATGGTTAGAAAACCATGAGGGAGGCCTATGTCCTGCAGTGGGCGTCAAATGGCTGATGATGATGATGAAGGTATGATTAAACATGGTAAATTTTCGGGCGCCCTGCGCTCGCCTTTTTTTACTACAATGCTACCCATTACATGTAATGAGATAGATTTGGAGATAGATACATAGAGAAAACTTTATTACACAAACAGAAAAAGGAATTACAAATGGTATTAATGGAATTAGCTGAGTTTCCAGCATGGACGACTGTGAGCGCGTTCACGCGCACTTCTTACCACTACTAAGTTTGTAGTAGTAAATTGCTTCGGCCAGATGTCGCTGCCTGTACGTAATAGAGAGAAGTTTGTAAAGAGGCTCGAAATTACGCTGATGCCTGCACTTGCCCATTAGCTCAGTTGGGAGAGCGCTGGCACGGTTAGCCAGAGGTCGCGGGTTCGAGTCCCGGCATGGGACTAATTATTTCGTACACACCTAGGTATCTGCAGCAAATCTTTGTGGAAATCTAGGTAAGCCAGCTTCTTGCGGAAATCTAGGTACTGCAAATCTACATACCTAGGTGAAAATCTAAGTGCAACAAGTTTAGGCAGGGTAGTTTTTTTTATGAAATGTAGGTGCGGCTAGGTTGGTAGTAAATATTTATGTGTGTGTGTGTGTGTGTGTGTGCGTGCGTGTGTGCGTGCGTGCGTGGGTGCGTGCATGCGTGTGTGTGTGTGTGTTTGATGAGACTTGTATTCTTCGACACCCATTAATCGCACTGTTTTCTGTATGTTTGCTGAAAATCACAATCAGAAGACGGACTGTGCTAGAAATCAATCGTATTACATCTACTTAGATCACTCCAGCGTGTGGATAGTATAAAGCAATTTCAGGAACTCAATATAACTTTAAAGATGTATTACTGAGCACACCATCTTGTACGCGGCCATTGCAAACATCCCCTACCTACTGTGCTAAGCCAATTTCGATGCACCTAGCGTGGTTTCACCTGACCATATTTCATAATCCATTGTACAACGAAAGAGAGAGGCTCTTCAGGGTTTTGTCAATTTACTTCTTTAATCACTGCAGCAGGAAAATGTAAGTAAATATTTAAACCATGAAAAATTTTCTGCCGCGTCGCAAATAGCATTGGTATGTAAAAGTGTGTGTGAGTAACATATGAGTAAAAGTGTGAATAATAATTGATATTTATATCATATGTGAGTAAATATCATATTTTGTGAGACATTTAACTATAGAGGGCATGACGTAATCCCCATATGTATAAAAAGAGTGTTCTATTTGTTATTGGAGAACTTGTACTAAAAATTGTTTTAATATAATAGGAGAGACCGTGTTAAAAAATAAATAAACATGGTATTTTTTTTCTCTACGACTAATACTTTTGATAATAAAACCCGCCAAAAAGTCCATATAGTTACGTTGTACAGAAAAGCGCCATACAAATCGGGCTCAAACTATGACGCCACAACTTGCACGTAACGCCCTTAAAGTGTACGACGCGTTTATCAGTATTTCAGTTATCTCGTACAATAATGTTTTTATGCATTTGCACGATTATAAGAAAAAGTTTAGAATTCAACGAAAAAAACTAAATCTAATAAGTTTTTTATTATCATACTAAGTTTATTTTTCGCAATTCAGTAATCCCGACAACCCAGATTTTTTTTATTGTTTTTTTTCTAAGTTTTTACGTATCTTCTATTGTATAAAATCAATATATGTCACTCCATTCTAAGTTAGACGCAAGTTCCCCATTAAAAATAGGAAAAAATATCAGCCGTTCCATAGTTACCACCTACTTTATTAAAAACTTAAATTTTTTCGTGATTTTAAACTTTTCCTCATAGTAAAAGTTGTTAGTATTGACGAGTAGAAACCCTCATTTTTGCATAGATAGTGGCAAACATACAGATAGTTTTTTTTTTAATTTTATAAAGTAGACAGCATTATAAAAAAAACATATTAACTTTAAAATGAGATTTGAGACATGTACGAACTAAATTAAATAATCAAAACATCGTTAGTCTCGGTGATTGTTGCCTGTTTTCAATTACACTCAAGAAAAGATGGTCGAAGTGAATTTTCTTATGCCTTTTTCACTATAAACTCAATCCGAAGGCAGCGGCTCATTGTACATTGACATTCCACAAACAGAATGTAAATTCTTGAATTTAAAATATTTTTTTACCGTTAGCGTCACTTTGTTAAGAGAAGAATCCGTGTGAGTACACCAAGCACCTGACCATATATCACACACTCTGAGACGTACCGAATGATGCTGCATGAAATATTGTTCCCTGCGCGAAACTTCTTCTATTTTCGCACACAAATTGAATTTTTCAAGAGGGCACATCCGGTTTGGTCTTTTTTACCCCGCGCCATGATTGGATATTGGTGTTCATAAAGTGGAAACTTCATTAGAAAAATATTATAACTTGTGTAGGGTACGATAGACTTGACCCACCCCCACTACTTGAGACGTAATTGTGATCTAAATTGCGTCCCAATTAAATGCAATATGTCATATAATATAAGCATAGGAAACGTTTTAGCCATATTATGTTTTGCGTTAACTATAGAGCGCATCGAAAGCATCGGCATTAAAGGCAACCTATCTTACTTATAAAGAGGAAATTTTAACTCCGTTTTAAGAGTGTTTTAGTGGTTTTTATTAATAAAATTGTGTACTACATTAAGGCTTGTTATTTTTTTGAAACAAATAAAAAAAATTAATATTTTGGCTCAATTAACTGTAACGTTAGTCTATTCGTCCATCCGGACGGACGCACAGACAGACAGACGGGCAAACTGACACGCAGTTTAAGCATAATGAGGTCCCGTCGGCATGCTCCAGGCAGGGGTCTAAAGCCCTGACCACACAGGAGCGACGTGAGACGAGGGCACGGAAAAGACGCGACGCGTTGTATAGAGTTCGCACCCTCGCTTCGTCTCTTCTGTGTGGGCTTCATCCCGTCCCTTCAGTACATGTATTTTCTGCGCCCTCGTCTATTCGTCTCAGGCGTAAAGGATGAAACACACCAACGCGGTGGTGGCGGCGATGGCGGTCCAAACATACGTCCATATAAATACTAGAAAGAAAGAAAGAGGATATTTATTTAAATTGTCACAGAAACACAAAGTAAACATAAAGATACACAAACAAAAGACACGAGCGTCAACAAAAAAGAAATAAAACAAAACAATCGTGAAAAGAACTGCAATAAATGACGTATGTATGGACCGCCACCCGCCACCCGCCACCGCCGTCGACAACGCGTTGGTGTATTCCGTCCTTTAGGCTAGATTATAATAATAATACGAGTAAAATGAGCCACAAATAAATAGTCAATGAGCTACTTAAATATTTATAAATAAACTGTGGACAGCATAGTGAACTAAATGCTTATGAATTCTAAGTTCTATCTGTTGTTAGTAAGTTGGGTAATATGTAGTTGTTTGCTGTCCGAAATAAAATAAAAATTCTTACAATTTCCTTGAGAGCATTGCTAGCGTGATGGGAGAGGCTCCTCATGTGAGTCGAGTACGTGGCGGCTGTGAGGCTGTCCAGGGTCGTGGTCTCCGGAAACCCTGATGATGGAAAGAAACCGGATAACTTTCTTACTATAGGCATTAGCGAAAGAGACAGAGATAGAGAGAGGGCGATAGATAAATAATTTATTACCATGCAAGGGCAATGAGCTTCAGGCTTAGCGTAGATAGAGGGGTAGCCGGGTGGGCCGTAACAATAACAGGGCTTCTCTCGGAGAGAGAGTATGGGCTTAATCACCAAGCGTGCCCACCGCGGATTGAAAATCTCAAGCGCTGAAATGTGTCAACACCTCTGGTGCTCAGGTTTCCTCACGAAGTTTTCCTTCACAGTTAGCGAGTGATATTGCTACTACAAATTCGCAAATGTGCGTAACTCAGAAAACAAAGTCATTGGTACAGTCGACAGCAGGTTTTGTTGCAAAGTCGCCGGTAACGTAACTGAATAGAGTGCACGCGTGTAAAGCTTGATGTGCTGTCGAGTACATGCCCTGGTTCGAACCCACGACCGCTTGAACGTGAGCCGAGCAATCTATCGACCACCGACCACGCTTGAGAATTAACTATCTCTCTGAAGAGTTGGTACTTTCTGAGAACTCGGTGGTCTAGCGGTTACAACACTTGGCTATCAAAACAGAGGTCGTGCGTTCGATTCGCGCTGGAGGCCGCCGAACTTGATTTGTACAAATGGCCTCAGTAAAAACCATGTATGTATTACCAGGGTGTATTACCATGTTTGTGTCCTTGCTTAGTTACCACAGAACAGGGCATCCTAGTTTGGGACCAAGACAAGTGATTATAAGGTTTGAAAGTTATTGCAAAATGGTATTTTACTCAAGTGGCTCGTTATTATTATCGCGTATTGTCCGACGCAATTAGGAGTACCGTTCGATCGGATTTCTGCGGACATAAGTACGGATTTTTGGGCATGTATGCCAGTATGTCCAGATTTTTCGCCATCCATCTGTAGTAAGACAGGCTTTTAAAAGTAAAAGTTTGAAATTGCCAATCCGCGGCGGGCACGCGTGGTAATTAAGCCCATACTCTCTCTGAGAGAAGGCCTGTGCCCTGCAGTTGGGCACACATAAGCTACATAAAAAAACCGGACTTGCGCGCGAAGGGTTCCGTACCATTAATATATGTTAGTAAATGAATTAAGTCTTCCTCAGCATCGCATACTGAGCAATTCGGGCTGTTTATTTTTTTTTTTTCATAAGAAAGCCAAATTTATTGAGAGGTGTATGTCCAGAACGAAGCCTGAACTTAACTTATTATTAACTAACCGGGGCACATGACGAGGCTAACACTGCATTGTGCTGCACGTTCGTGTATTTTGTTTTGTGTATACTTTGTGTTTCTGTGACAATTTAAATGTCTTCTTTCTTTCTTTCTTTCTTTCTGTACCATATAACTTTTCCTTGGACCTTTCGTCAAAATATTAGCCCAATCGGTGCATCATGCAGTCGTACCTACTTATCTCAATAACCTACTTAGAGGCTAAAAATTCCACCCATGCCGGGACTTGAACCCGCGACCTCTGGCTAACCGTACCAGCGATTTTCTAACTGAGCTAATGGGCAAGTGCAGGCATCAGTGAAATTTCGAGCCTCTTTACAAACTTCTCTGTATTACGTACAGGCAGCGACATCTGGCCGAAGCAATTTACATCACTTGCAGCCCCGAGTAACACTTTGCAGTTAGGTTTTTACTTCGGAATCATATCGCTGTACCTACATGTATATATTCTTATAACTTATCTCGTCCGTCAAACAATGTCATGTGGCATTTATCTGTTGGCAAGCTATCAAAGTGCGACTGTGCAGGATGTTTGTTTATCAGTTTTATCAGCATTTAAAAATTGAGGACTTTTTAAAGTGGAAGTAATTCGTCCCAAATAATGTTTGACATCAATAAATGCAGCCTATACCTACACGCTGAAATCTGGGTGGTTGAAAAGCCGCGGTTATATAATTAGTAATTAAAATTGGCCTCTATTTAGACTATTACTTTGGTGTATAGACGTAAATAAAACAAAATTGAGTTGAGAAATATTGTTTAAAAAAATACACACTATTATTCCGTTTCTCAGAATAATAACCCGCGGCCCCGCGGTACGCATGAGTGGCAGCTATTTATTCATTTATTTGTTTATAAGGTTCACTAGTTACATCTCGCATAAAAAACCTTTTTTTTTATCAAAACTAAATAATCGGCACGATAGAGCCCAACTTACATTGTTTGCGGCAATCACGACTCATCCACGACTTTTGACCAAGTAGCGTCGTAAATATATCAAATGTACTCACAGGCTTGTGTCTGTTACTTGTAAAGCACAATAATCTCTTGCCATAATAATTGTAACAAACGATGCCTTCAGTCTCGCAGGCTACCTACTTAAGCCCTAAGTTACAGGCAATCGTACCAGTCCAATTAAATGCCCGCAGCCATAAACGTCAGACGGGTAGACTGAGATTTATGCTATTGAAGAATGCTTGATTCAGTGCTATGAGAAATCCTAAATAGGTTAGGCTATATATTTCGTTTTTGCCTTCATAGGTACGATTTTACCTATAAATCATCATCATCATCATCAGCCATTTCACGCCCCCTGAAGCACATAGGCCTCCTTCATGGTTTTCCTAACCATGAAGGGTTTTGCCATAATCGCCACGCTTGGCAGGCGGGATGGCGATCGCAGTATTCTGTTGAAATCTCAGGAAGACGCTGCTGCCCGTCTCCTGGTAATGTATTTCCTTAGTCGCCTTCTACGACATCCACGGAAGGAAATGGAGTGACGCTATTCTTAATCCGGCGCCACACGGTACCCATAAATGAGTATAGACTGAGATGAATACAGTAGGCTGAGATTGAGGCCGGCCACATACAGTCGGAATTCCGCTTCGGAATTTCGATTCGAAATATCAATTCGGAATTCTGTAAATACATCACACACATACGTTTATTTCCATTCGGAATGGCAAAGCTCAGTTGAGAGACGCTAGCTTATGAGTTCAGACCTTTTTTCAGCAAAGATGAACGACGATATTCTGTTTGCGATAGCACTGTTGCTGTATATTGCTAAGAAGAAGAAAATACGTTGCGAGTTGCGTTCGGAACGTCTTTTTTCCGTACGATAAATCAGAAATCAGAAATCAATAATTTATTTCAACGTAAAGAATTTACATTCTGTTTGCTGAATGTCAATGTACTATGTAACTATTTTAGCCGCTGCCTTCGGGCCGTATTTGTAGTGGCGAAAAAGGCAGCGGGAAAAAAAAACTCCACTCTGACCATCTTTTCTCAAATCACCTTAAACTTATACATCAAAGCCTATACGATATGATTCCGTGATAGCCACCAATAACTTTAAAAGCCAATATAACACTTCTTACAAAAGTAGGAAAAACATTAATGCTGCGGCCAGATACACGAACAGCACCCGTTCACGAGCATAACGCAGGGGTCAGCCATCACCAGTCTCAACCATTTTAGAGGGAGATAGGTGACCCGGCCACCATTCGAATGACCTTTAGCAAACCTACATATTGAGTTCTTGTCAGCTAGGGATTCCGAACGCATAGGCTACCATACGGAATTCCGAACGGAAAACTACTGTATGTGGTATGTCCATAGGCTTGTATGAATTTACTGCGTTCAGAATCCCGGATCGAAATTCCGAAACGGAATTCCGACTTTATGTGGCCGCCCTTATGCTATTGCGGAGTGCTTGATTCTCTGCTGTGATAATTCCTATATTTTGTTTTTGCGAACATCGAACACCCATCGAACGACACCGAATGAAATTCCGTGTGGTCCTCGTTATAACAATATGACTATCCCGACCCTTAGTTGTAGTAAGGCCGATTAAGGAAAATCCAGAAGGTAGACAGCAGCACCTGTCGTTTTCTGGAGTGAACCTCTACTGCGATTGTTGCCGACCGACCAACCAACCTTTTTTATGTGTTTACTTCTTTTATACTTTTTCTATGTCTAATATTTTAAAAATTGAAAAAGGACTCTGTCAAGGACAAAGACGAATAAAAAACATTCCTAAAGTTACTCTCGCGTTTACTTAAATAAGCGATCAACAACCCACTTGAGCCTAGAGTTTAATAAGCACAAAGTTGTTCAATAGAATGATATTAGCATGACCGTAGCTGTTATTTGGCTCTATTTCGTAGTCTTGTAAACAGTAGCAGCACATTGTCATTCTAATGGCCCGCGCAATTCAAATAGGCATCTCCCGGGAAGAAGAACAAATCGCGCGAGGCGTCGAGTTAAGTTGCATTGGAATGCGATTGGTTAGTCACTACTGGTAGTCTACCAATAGTGTCAATGAAACGACTATTGCCGTACTAATATTTCTCTATTGAACAACTGTGCATTTAAGAGACTCGTCCCCCTGCCCAACGTGGTGTTTACGGGCGAAACCCCCTCATGGTCGCCATGTATTTGTGACGTGAGAGAGACCTATATCCATCAGTAGATGCTGATGATGATAGCTGAAGACTGAGCGTAAAAAACCATCTATCATGTATTTATTTATTTTTATTTACATAAATATTGCAACATGACAGTAATATATATTTATATGGTTATATATATGTGTGTGTGTGTATGTGTGTGTGTGTGTGGGTGTGTGTGTGTGTGTGTGTGTGTGTGTGTGTGTGTGTAAAAACCTAAGTTTTACCTTCGCAATTCACGATGATAGTTCCCACCACGTTGCCGTTTTCGTTGATACGGTTCATAGTCTGGATGGCGCCCGCAGCCTGAAATTTGACGTAGGATTATGTGCTAAGCTATTTGGTTCCAGTATGTTTGAAGGCGAAATTGTAATCCCTATACTCCCTAGATACGTTTGACTTCTGGTAGATAAGTCTCCGTCTGTCTTTAAGAGAATACTGATAAGTGCCAATTACCTACTGATCTCCATCCACTTTAGTGCCATAGTTATGAAACCATTCGAACCAAACTTATTAAGTTAAGAACATAGCTGGCTAGGAATTCAGGATTCATAAAGATTCTTCTGTATCTCGTAACATAGTTCTTGAACAGCTGACAGCAGATGAACATTTACATTTTTGTTGCAAAGTCGCCCTTAACGTTACCAAGCAGAGTGCACGCGTATAAATGTAGATGTGCTGTTGATTGTACCAAATTTTCCTGCAGCTTAGTACGAACCCGATTACTCTTTTTCTCACTCTTTCTCATCATGTAGAGCGAGATAACGCTACCAACAATGGCCACTCAGCCCGTGTTTATAGCTCAGACTGAGGCGAAAATAATGGAGAATCGACTGCAGCAAAGACATAAAATGACAGTCACCATAAAATTCTGTGCAATTTCCATGATTCAAGTTGTAAAGTGAAATCGCGCGTCGTAAATGCCTCGAGGACTTCGGAAAATTGTGAAATATGGCTTTGCTTTCAATCTTCTGACAGCCTGTAAAAAGACAAAAAGACGGAGTTCATTGTCATAGTGACGGATATTCGTGGAGTTCTCTTTGCCTTTTAGCAGCCAGTTCGTTTGATTTTCTTCTGGCTTCTTCAATACTACTTATAAAGTAATCAACTCGCCCTTGCCTTTGGCGTTTTTCTACAAGCCAGCCTAATACCGGCACTCTTAAATAGTGCTGCTTGTCTTGGGACAAGCACGAGTGTTGGAACTCGCGCTTTGCCACGCGCTCCATCCTTTCTATTCTAGATTAACCTTATATCTGTCGGTTCCTTTCCAGACATGCACGAACGTGTGGGCTGCGACAGTATGTCCTCGGAGTGCGAGGAAGATGTCCGGAAGCTGTGCCAGCAGACGCGCCAGTGGGCCAACTTCCCCTGCGAACTTGAAGAGGTCAAGGCCGTGCTGCCGAAAGACTGGAAGGATAACATCGATCACAACTGCCGATATATCAAGGGAACTGTGAGTATTGTAGCCCATGAACCCTATGAGATCTCCGTGTTTTTTTTCAGTTGGTCGGTTGTAACTCCTGTTAGTAGCGCAGTTAGATGCAGTCATCGAGCCAGAGGCTTATTCCGTAACGATAAGAGTACCAATCCGTGTAGAGTACGTACCCGTGTGGTGCCGGATTAAGAATAGCGCCATTCGAGTTTATTCCGTGGATGTCGTAGAAGGCGACTAAGGAAATAAATTACCAGGAGACGGGCAGCAGCGTCTTCCTGAGATGCCAACCGCATACTGCGATCGCCGACCCGCCTGCCAAGCGTGTCGATTATGGAAAAACCCTTCATGGATAGGGAAAACCATGAGGGAGGCCTATGTCCTGCAGTGGGCGTAAAATGGCTGATGATGAAGAGTAACAATCAAGAGGCCCAAAATAGTTTTATGTATAAATCCAGTATTTTACCATCGTGTAAACTTGACACTATAATATAATGAAAACAACTGTATCAGTGACTGAACCAGTTAATGTTACTGCAGTATACGGTACTGTTACGCGGAAGCACTTACAGAATCCAGACCTAAAGTTTTTCCTGACTTTACGTTTAATATAACAATAACACGTTTAACATGATGACAACATGCATGTATAGTATAAGTATGATTTTAAAAATTAAGTATCTGTGTCTGTCTTTCAGCTCCCCCTCCTCCAGCCGGGCTGGACGCCGCTCCACGTGGCCAGCGCGCGCGCACAGCGGCACTGCACTCGCCTGCTATTGGCCGCCGGCGCCGACCCTAATTCCACGGACGTCGAGGGCAAGACGGCGCTTGATGTCGCCGGCTCCGCGCACTACCACGACATTGAAATCAATACGCAGAAGTAAGTGCCAACATTCCTGCCTTTCGAAACAAAAGTTTAACCTCTACATTGGCAACCCACGACACAGGTTTGCCTAGTGTGGGGCCGCAGTGCAAAATGTGTCACTAAATATTGTAAATATCTACATTTAGGACTGTTTCTTATGTTACTTTAAAATGTCTCGCTTGTGGTTAAATCAAATTTTCATTTTTTTAACGGTGTTGTTTACAACACCAAATAGAGCAATATAGAAATGTATCAAAATATAAGGAGCGAAACAGGAGATCACAATATAGAAATGTATCAAAATATAAGGAGCGAAACAGGAGATCACAATATAGAAATGTATCAAAATATAAGGTTAAGAACTTCTCTATACCGAGTGGAAAACGTTAAGCCTAATAAAACCTATTTCTTTTTTATGAAATAATTGGAAAGGATCTCTTGAATAAATCAATTTTAGCAATAGATAGATAGATAGAGAACACTTTATTGCACAACCAGGTGAAAGATATTACAAATAGTTTCTTATATCTAAGTAGTAGAAGTAGTTAGTATCTTATAGAACCGCTGTCAGTTTTTTTAAATAGTAATAAGTAATAATTTTGCAATTTTGTACCTTTTACTCGCTTTCCCATAAAAGCCATACCACAGTGTCATACCGACCTTTAACTCAACTTCAACATGCTTCTTGCTATGTATTGTTTAGTTGCACCGACTACTCGTCATTTAACTTCCAAATTTTTTTCCGTCAATGGTTGTCTGGAAGAAATTCCTTTTAGTAATAAGGCCGCCGATTGTACTGTACTATCATCATCATCATCAGCCCTTTGACGCCCACTGCAGGACATAGGCCTCCTTTGTAGTTTTCATAACCATGAGGGGTTTTGCCATAATCGCCACGCTTGGCAGGCGGGTTGGCAATCGCAGTAAACGGTTGGAATCTCAGGAAGGCGCTCCTGCCCGTCTCCTGGTAATTGATTTCCTTAGTCGCCTTCTACGACATCCACGGGAGAAAATGGACTGTACTATATTATTGTTTAATTCTCATATGTAACTCCTGGTGTACATACAATAAAGAATATTCTATCTATCATATTTTGTTCTCTCAAGAACCGAAATAAGTGCCATTCCAACTGCGAAACCAGTACCAACAAAACACTGCATATTTCAGCTTCACAGAAGTGATCCGCATGCTAATCAAGGCGGGCGGCACCCACAACACGATGACGCATCGTGGCGTCCATAATGTAAATACTCCACTCCACACGGCTGCGGAACTGGAGTGTCTGGACGCTATAAGGGAGCTTTTGGATCTGGGGGTATCCGTGGCATGTCTGAATCCAGCTGGACAGACGCCGTTGCATGTCTGCGTGAGGAAGGAGTTGGAAGAACCACTGCAGGTCAGCAAAGAAGTTGATAAATTAATGAAAGAAGACAAGGTATCGTCCATTAATTAATCACGTGAGGCTCGAAAGAGGTAAGTGGCTTCCCAAGAAATTACGAAATATAACAAGGGGGAGGAAGGGGGTGTAGTGACATATCACGTGTATTATTTTTTCGTTGAACGCGCGATTTTTAAACCGATTTTTGCCTGGACATATTTATTACGGTGCCAAACCCAGGTAATTTTTTCGAATTAAATTGTTTTTAAAGTTAATAATATAAATACCGGTACTTAAAGATAATATTCAACAAATTTTTTTAGAGTTGTTAAAAGCGTTTAACACACGTGATTTTGGTTAGGGGGGAGGGTTTTTAGTAAAAGACAAAAAAGAGGAAGGAAAGAAAAGAGGGCGGAAATAGAGTTTGAAGTGAAAATAAGAATTATGTAATGTAAGAATGCGAAAGAGAGAGATATAGAGAGAGGGAAAGAAATAAATAAAAATACCATTTAATTTTCCGTATCTGTTCGGTCACGTTCCAATGAAAAACAACCAATAAACTACACTCGCGAGAAATGAATAAGAGTCAGCCATATGACGCCCACTGCAGGACAAGGCCTCCCTCGTTATTCATAACTGACACAAATAATATGTAATATGGTTTTTATTGCATATTACATATTTGTGTAATATGAAATAAAAATCATCCTCGCTGAGGGTGAACGATATCGTCAGTGACCCTTACTTATTGCTCTCAAATACCTATAGTGAAAATCTAGCATCCAAACCAGTAAACCAACTCTAGGTATTCATGTATCCCACCAGATCCTGGCTAACTCCCAGAACGAATTTCCTTAACAACCAGTTTAAGCCCAACCAAGTCTATGCAAGTTTTCCTGGCTAACTCCCAGAATGAATGAAGTTATCAACCAGCATAAATCCAACTAGTTCTATCCAAGTATCCCATCAGATCCTAGCTAACGCCCAAAACGAATGTAGTTAGCAATCAGCATAAATCCATCTAGTTCTATCTAAGTATCCCAGATCCTGGCTAACGCCCAAAACGAATGTTATTAACATTCAACCAACTCTATTGAATTTTTCACCAGATCCTGGCTAACGCCCAAAACGACGCTGATCCCTTTGCAGCCGCGGTCGACGTGAAGGATGGAGAAGGGCATACTGTTCTGCAGGCTGCTGTCGAGGCAGCCTGGGTGTCAGGAGTCTGTGTTGCCTTGGAAGCTGGCGCTGACGTCACTTTGAAGGTAAAATTTATTAAGCTTTAGTGTCTGAGGAGGAAAGTTCAATAATTTTTTTTTAAACACGTTGTGCTTGTTGTTAAAGAATTGAACTTGAAAAATCTTACAAAAATTGTTATTGAAAAATCTTACAGTGTAGTGAATGGGAATCATGCCTCAAAAAACCTTTATAAAAATCTCAGTTACGCCATGGTTACGCCAAACAAAAATACTCAATACTTTATTGCACACATAAAAACACATGAATAAAACACGACATTTACAGAAAAATTAAAAAGTGTACATGGTGAGCTTATTTCAGCAGATTTATTTCAATAGATAGACTGTCAAAACACCATTGCAGAAACCCCCTTGTATCTTATTAGAAAAAAGCTTAAAGATTAATCTTTTACCAATGAGATTCGAATCTCTATTATAGTGCGTGAACATTCAAAATTTTAAATCTTCATTGCAACATTTACTTTTATCCTAACAGACCCTTAGGTTTATCAACCTAGACTCTTTCCTTTTTCTAGGTGACTGGCCGTTCACATAGTTACTTATTAAATTTATTTGTGATTACAAAAAAATATTTTTTTAGACTTCACGAATACCCCATGTACAGCAAGTGCTAATATAGAACAGGGAAGTTCAAGTTTGCTAACAGTCCGTTATTTGCAGGCCAACGATGGGGAAACGCCGATACACGCGGCGGCAGCGCAAGGCAATCTAGATGTGCTTCATGAAATCCTCAGTTACGCCAAACAAAAAGACTCAATAGACTGTCAAAACACCAGTGGAGAAACCCCCTTGTTCATGGCTATCAACGCAGGCCACCCGGAGTGCGTGTCAGCCATCTTGAATGAAGGAGCTTCTATAAAAATAACTTTACCTGGAAACATCAACGTGTTTCACAAGGCTACAGAACATGGACACTTAGAGATACTAAAGATTCTGGTAAATCACGACGAAAATACTGCAAGAGAGATGATAAATACGGTTTGCGACGGAGACAAGAAGGGTTTTGGTCCCATACACTTCGCTGTCTACTACAACCATCCTCAGTGTGTCGAGTACCTCCTTTCTGTCGACGCTGACGTAAGACTGCGAACTACCTGCAGTCCATTTAAAGAATCCACGCCGCTACACATAGCCTCGATCAAAAACTACTTGGAAATCGCTAATATTGTACTCAATTACGACAAGACGACAATACACGAAGTTAACAGCAAAGGATGGTACCCACTGCACACGGCAGCACACCACGTCAGTAGGGAAATCATACCAGTCTTACTACAAGCCGGTGGTGACTTAGCCGGGTACTCAGATGGACCGAAACGATACAGAAGGACAGCCATAGACATGATAATCAACAATTTGAGCAAACCGACGGAGTATTTGGAAGACCTATTCGACTCCTACATATCAACGAACAATCACAACTTGCAGGACGCTAACAGCGTTGTCAAGTTGGACTATTCTGTGCTGATGCCAAGAAGTTGCGAATTGGCACAAATGAAAGTCATAGAAGCTTTGTTGAAAACTGGTAACAGATATGGACAGAATCGTCTGTTAGTCCATCCGTTAGTAGAAAGTTTCCTCTACCTCAAATGGAAGGCTTTACTCCCGTTCTTCTACATGATTCTGGCTTGCTACGCTTTCTTCGTGATGTCATTGACTATATTTGTGGTGTCAGTGTTCTTTTATAAGGACACGCAAGATTCTGCGCCTGTGTGGCTGGACCAAGTCGCGTGGGGTAACGTTGTCTACGTTTCTATACTTCTGATATTAATTCAGGTGAGAAACTGTCTCTTATTATAGAGGTTTTTTTACTAGCATTGGGTGAACTAGATATTTTTATAGTAATACTGTTCTAGTAATTAGAAATATTGTGTTGTGTTGTTAAGGATAGATGACGACGATGATAAAATTAAGAGGTGTGGTCAAGCTTATGGCTCCTGACCAATGGAAAACAAATCTGTCAGACCTTTTGATATGTGGAAAAATATAGTTGAACAATCGACGAGTGTCAAAATTTGCTTTCCCCACTCACTTCCTCCACAACAACAAAAGTGTTCTTTTGTTGTTGTACTTTTATAATGAGTCCGATTATCGTCAATCTCTTTATCTACATAATTCTCTTTTCACCTCCCTTTTTTTTATTTCTTTCTCTGTCACTCTGCCTTTCTTTCTCTTCACTTATCCACCATAATTCCACAGGAACTCCTCTACATGAACGTCAAAAGCAGCTGCTACTTCCTCCAGCTCGAGACCTGGGTCAAGTTCGGCTCCATCGGTATGGCCACCATCCTGCCGATGGCGGTAAATATCGCCTCCTGGTCTGCGGCGGAGTGGCCACGCCACGTCGCCACCGTAGCCCTCCTACTATCCTGGATCGAGATGATGTTCCTGCTCTCCCGGTTCCCCAACTGGGGGTACTATGTGCTCATGTTTGGGAAGGTCGCTACTAACGTTGTCAAGGTGGGTAGCGTAACCGTATCTAGGTTTATTTTCCAGAGGGCCCTGGTTCGTGAGAAGGGTGATTTTTTTACATAGAATCTCAGTACATTTTTGCAGTAACCCAATATCCTAGGGGGGGATACGGCGGTGGCGGTGGGGCTGTACTCACTATCTACGTCAATGCTAGTGAGATCAAAAGAAAATACAAAGTTTTATGTTAACTAATAAAGAAAAAACATTACCTGAAGGTAAAGCATATCTTGGCTATGATACTCGTAGTATACCGAATCTGTATAATTCTAAATGACCCTATCGGACCACCATAACAATGGTTTTTAATTGTTCTTTTCAAGGTCATAAGAAGCATTTCAAAAAAATTTGCAGAACTTTGATCCGCCCAAGAAACTGACTCACGCTTATCCGTTGACTTTGCAAGAATCTCGAGCGTATCCCGGTGTTTTCACGATAGTTTGACATTTTGAGCCTTGAGAGATGTAAGGATGTTTACAATATCTTAACAATCAAAGGCTAAAGTGATGTTTTTTTACCTTTCAGATCCTTTTAACATTCGCATTCCTAGTCATCGGCTTCGCGCTAAGCTTCATGATACAGTTCCGTTCTCAGATACCCTTCGAAGGTCCCTGGGCCGCGCTGGTCAAAACCATGGTCATGATGACCTCAGAGTTCGACTACGTGTCCTTGTTCGACAAAGAACACACGGAGGAACTTTCCACGTCCATTCTAGTCGTTAGGATCATCTTCTTGATATTTCTAATCATGGCTGCTATAGTGTTGATGAACCTACTGGTCGGTGTCGCCGTCAACGACATCAATGATCTAGAAATCTTAGGAAATATAAGAAGACTGGCGAAACAAGTTCAGTTTCTTGGGACACTCGACACGCTAGTCTATAACAAAGTATTCAGCAAGATTCTGCCAAATAAAGTAAATAACAGTATAAGAATGAAGAGAAACGTAGCCAAAATTATAGAGATATACCCAGGCAGACCAAAATGGCGACATACTAAAATTATACCCACTCGATTGAGAGATTGTATATTCAACAAAGCCACTGAACAAAAGAAGCAGTTTGATCAAGAAACAGCATTCAATGAATTCAGAATGAAAATGGAAGAAATTCACGACAGAATAGTAAAACAAGATAAGGAGAAACTAGATAATACTTACTTGTTTAAGATAAATGATGCTGTTGACAAGCCTGCTAGGAACAAAAAGAGGCACGAAGAAATTATGAAGCATTTGAACGGTCTCGATGAAGGCATGGCAGACATGAAGTCCCAAGTTGCAGCTATTCAAGAAGCTAAGTCTCCTCTGGATGCTGTACATGTGAAGATAGACCAAATGTCTTTGGAAATTGAAGGTATCAAGCAGATGTTGACTAGGCTAGAGAATAAGTTGGGAAACCTATGATTTTTTCTAGTAATTATAAACAAACGTAGATAAAGAAACCATACCTACTTGTATTTTTTGAGCAAAAAAAATATTTTAAAGAATACATTGTTTATATAATCCACTTTTTTGTACCATTGAAACAGCATTAAAGTATTTACATTGGACAATTTTTTTCATGTAACCTATACATGTCTCACTCAGAGAGACGCGTGCCCACCGCGGATTGGCGATTTCAAACGCTGAGGTATGTGAACAACTCAGGCACTCAGGTATCCTCACGTTTTCCTTTTCGTTAGCGAGTGATATTGCTACTACAAATTCAAAAATGTACATAACTTAGAAAAAAAAGTCAATGGTACATGCGGACACACCGAGAGTCGAACCCGCGACCTCTTTCAATAAGAGGCAAGCGTTCTACAAACCGCGCTATCGCCGCTTCTAATCGATGCTTACTAATCATTAAAAGGCAAAGTTCCAATAATAGTCTCTGGGCCGGTTTCTGAATTGAGAATTTCACTAAGTAAATACTTAAGTAACGTTCTGTCACGCTCTTTTCTGAGAAATTTGAAGAGACAGCACTACAGTTAAGTATTTACTTAGTGAAATTCTCAATTCAGAAGGCCCTCTGTTAGATACTTGGTCGTATTTGCGCAAGCCATAGATGAAACGGATGCAGGTGTACAGCAATTGATCGAGTTTGATAAGATTTTGCAAAAGAACATTAATTATTTTATTTTATTGCATACGAAACATTTACATAAGAAATAATATCTACAAAGGCGACCTAATCTCTGTAAGAGATTTCTTCCAGCAAACCTTGGAGAGTCGAAGAAGCAGCAAAAAGCTGACAGAAAATATGTTTTTTTGTTCATTGGTAGCCCTAGGCATAAAAAAGGACCACTAGGCAATTAAGGTTCAGTGGGGAATGTTCCCGTACCGGACCATAGGGCGGCTGGATCGTTTTATCTCGGTTTGAAAAGCGACAATTCTTTAGAATGTTAAGCTGAGAAAAAGTTCAGTTTTTCATTTTTTTCTATTAGAGAAGGAACCCATTACTTTCCGACTGGTGCGCTACCAAGAATTCTCGACACGAATACTACTCTCGATTAGTTTTATTTTACTGTTCCGTTCCAAAAGGTTGCCAACGGGACCGTATTCATTTCCCTACGTCTTTTTGTGTAGCACTCCATCGAGTAGGTTTGCCCCACTTGCCCAGCGACTGTATTCATATTCATTTATTGCAGTCATTTTGTACATAGGATAGTATCATTACATTACTTAGATCATACCTGATGCCCTCTAGGGCGTGGCAATATTAAGGTGCATGCTTGTAAGTCTAATATAAATTTTAATTACATTATAAGGCTTATGGAACTTCCTCACGGAATTTCCTCACATAACCCGGCTTTTACTCTGTCTTAAGAGTTTTAGTGGCTTCAACTTTTTATAATAAACTGTATATGTTTATTAGGCTCTGGCACCTAGTAAGGCAGAATTCTGACAGCGCTGGTTGACGATGGCCGACGACAGAAAGAAATGACTAGTTCAACTGTGGATCGAGTTTATGTCGAGTTCAATTGGTACCATTCTGCGATGAGACCGCAGCGCGTCTGCTCGTGAAAAGCTCTAATTACTTGCCGAAGAATAATTGCCACTCTATTGGTACCTACAGGTCTTCTTCTGAGAAACGATCCTTTGTAAACTGCTAACACTGAACACAACAAACAAATACGCTAAAGTGAAGGAAAACATCGTGAGGAAACCCGCGGCTTGGTTGGCTCCGCACGTATTGACTTGTCTTTCCTGTGGGCTAGGCCGATTAAACTGTCAGGATAGTATAGGTGCTGGGCAAGCCTACTCCATCTAAAAAACATTGTACCAGGCGCTGCAGCGTCCGAGTGGTCCCTTCACCCATCTAGTGTGCTTGAAGGTGCCACTGGACGCTGTAGAAAGCATGACATTACGTAGATGCAAACAGCCAAACATACTCAGGATTCTAACTTTCCGGAAAAACGTTTTTTTATGTTTCTTGTGGTGTTCATCTCGATACCTAGTTGGTAAATGCAGCAACTCCTAGCTACACTAGATATGTGACACTCAGACTCTGAGATGCTTATGAAGTAGACTTGGAAGAATAAGGCTGCCAATTTGGATGTAAGTATTACCATGTTTGTGTCCTAGTTTCGGACCAGGGCAGTTAATTGTATTGTTGTGCGGAAATTATTATTTTTAATAGTAAAAATTGTAAGTATTCGCGTAATAGCGCTGAGGGATCACTTCCTCAGCACAACGCTGAGTCAGCTGCCTTTTGTGGCAACTTAGACACACCACAGGCTACATCTATGGTCCTGTTCTGTTTATTCGATTTGTCTGTTGTGTGTTGTGTATTTAGTTTCCTTTCTTTGAGGCAAAACCCCTCATGGTTATGAAAACCACGAAGGAGGCCTATGTCCTGCAGTGGGCGTCAAATGGCTGATGATGATGATGATGATAGTTTTCTTTCTGTTGTTGTGCATACTATGTTACTTATCTGCTTATTTTGTTTCTGTGATGTATCTTGTTGGTATAATAAATGTCTTTCTTCTTCTATAAACTAAGGGCTCAAGAACGGAGAAAGTCTTGCGCCATTCTGCACTTATACACTGCGTCAGTCAGCACAGGATGGGGCGATTCCTGTCCTGATAAAAGTTTAGGGAAAGGTTAGTAACAATACTAGCGAAAAAGTCACATCACGGGCGGCCGACGGGCGGCCGACGGGCACAATGGAGACGGGCTTTTTTTGCTTGTTGTCCGTAACTTCGCAACTATGAATTTTTACTGCCAAAATCAGTCCGAAAAGCACCGGTCAGTACAAAAGAACTATACTATATATTCATCCACAGGCCGATGAATGAACGTATCAGGGAATAAAAACAATCGATTTGTTACCAATCCCGACCTCTAGATGAGAGAGATGTCTTTACTGCTTTGACTGGCAGAGAAAATGGGTTTCTGTCAAGTATCCATACTCTATCTATCAAGTATATACCTATAGCAGGGTCTAATTTTATTTATTTAAATGTTAAATTTTACAACAATACAGAACTTGCAATACAAGTTTTGGTCGTATGGGAGAGGCGATGTTAAAGATAAATAACTTCCTCAATACATACACACATAAGCAGCCTCTATGGGTCCCACTGTAGGGCACAGGCCTTCTCTCAGGGAAAGAGTATGTGAGAGAGATGTTTACCTTCACCGTTAGCGAGTAGTACTACTACTATAACTTCACAAACGTACATAACTTAGAAAACAAAGTCGTACGTACATGCCCGCACTGGAATACGAACCTGGGTCTCTCGCTTGCGAGTCCAATGGTCTACCCACTAGGCAATCACCGCTGCGCTTATAATATTCTATTGAAAAACTGTGTGTATTAGACTCAAGGACCTGATGTTGACTGCAAAGTGAGCTGTTGCCCTAAATGCGGACTTACCGGTCTACCCTATAACCACGTATGCCGGCTGTTTCCAAAGTCCAGAGGTTTATTTGGTTAGGGTCTCCTCAAAGTATTATTTGTGCAACTACTCAGACGGGGCTTTCTATTGACTTGTGTTTGCGGCTGAAAACTTTATTCATACAGGGCTGGGGGCCAGCATGTGTGGTCTGCTATAGTTGGCTTCGAAGCAACTACTTACCATTACCAATGGGCTACCCGGGGTTAACTGGCGAAACCAATGGAAAAAAATCTTTATGTTTAGTTTTTGCATAAAGTCGTCCTAAATGTCAATAACTGTGATAGCTATTTTTAGTAGATACCTACAGCCTAGAACCTAGCGGTATTATTTATAAAAAAAAACGATTTCGTAAAACACTCCTCAGAGCCAGTTGAAATAATCTGTGGTCACGTTTTCCAGACGATTTAAACTGCCTCTGAATCTTGTTTTTATTAATAAGACCGTTGGAACTTTAAAACATTTAAGGAAAGGAGCAGCTAAGTATGTACTTTTGTTCCCAACGAGTCACACCTCAGCGAGTCACAGTGTGACTCGTTGGCATTTTTTTTTTTGTAAAAATTCCCAACGAGTCACACCCTCGACAAGGGTGTGACTCGTTGGGAATAATTAGGTACACTTAATCACCGCAGGACATTTTTGGAAAATTTGACTGCTAAAATGACGAAATAAAAATTAATAACAGTTACACGTCAATAGCTGTTATTTGCCCTTATTTGGTAGTCTACAAAGCAATAGCAGTCCAATGTCATTCCAACGGTACCCATAACCCGCGCAAAATAAATAAGCTTCACTCGCAAAAAAGATCGTAAATTGGTTATAATATCATTGGAATGCGATTCGTTACTAGACTCCAATAGTGTCAATGAAACAACCATTATGGTACCAATATGACTCTATTGAACCACTATGCATTTTTGAGATTCGACCCCATGGTCTTCTCTGGACATTATTGTGTTCTAAATTTAAACTAAATTTGTCAGAATAACTGCTTTTACCTGGCCTACGAATAAAATAGAAAAAAACAACCATAGAAGTATTTCTTTCATGTCTGGCGTTATACTTTGAATGACAGGATACGCAATAGTTCTATTAGAGGACGTTGTGAACTGAAAGAGGATGTAGTGACCAGAATTGAGAAAGGAATGTTGCGTTGGTTTGGACATGTGGAGAGGATGAAGGAAGAAAGATTGACCAAACAAATATATCGAACGAATGTGGGTGGAAGGGCTGGTAAGGGACGTCCTAGGCGGACATACTTCGACCAAATAGGGGGTGTATTAGTAAAGGGCAAGATAAAAGGTACCCGAAACCGGCGTGCGTGCATGCAAGGACTAATGAATGTTGAGCAAGAGCTTTCTACGGAACCCTAAACTGCGCGTGGCTTGACACGCACTTGGCCGATTCTTACTAAGACTTATTACTTGCAGACAACCATAGATGAGAAAAATACATTAAATCACTGGTAGTCCATGCCACTAAAAAAATATTGAAATACTACTCGTAGTTATTTTTAAGAGGTCTAAAGAGATCTGTCAGGATCGTGGCAAGTGGTAGTCCCTGGTCTCTGCCTACCCCTCTGGGATACAGGCGTGAGTTTATGTATTTATGTATTTAAATATTTCTTCCTACAACTTTCACTATCAAAAACGACCCTTGTCCTCTCGATTAGTCTGTAGCAATGAAATGAGCGCAAGATGTGCTGTAAAGTAAATCACTGTTCATTCCGTGCGCCATGATGCGTGACGACGTGAACGTTGATTGGACGATAGTAAACGACAGCTTAACTTAATGATTGGTTCTATACACGTCAAACCATTGACTTCATGATGTATAACCCGTCGAAATATCTAGGTACGTCGCAAGATCGCGGTCTGACGGTGGCAGATGCATAGATATTTTGCCGGGTAATACTAAACTCGCTCCGATTGGTAACGATTGGTAAGCACAATTGAACTTGAAGTCATTTTTAGCGCTAATTAAACATCTATGTTTATAAATGTCACTGTAGGGTCACTAAATTAATGTCAATGACAGACAGCTTTCTAGAAATTTATAGCAGATTTTTAGTCTAACTTTTGCTTTCAAATCGCAATCATCGTTGGTTTTTAGGGTTCCGTAGTCAACAAGAACCATTATGGCTTCACTGTGTCTATTTTTCTGTCCTTCTGACTGGTTTTCCGGCTCTCCTTCCGTCTGTGTCGTGCTCATTACTGAGAGAATAGAAAGATTGATTGATTGAAAATTATTTATTGTACTTACAATAAAAACATTTGTATGTAAGCGACCTTAATAAAATAAAATTTAAAAGAAAGCCTTTATTCTACTACTATAAGGTAACAGTTGAAACATACATATCAAACGTCTAATTAAATTAAATGAATGTGATTTTAAAGCTCATTGAAACTTTTAAATAATGAATTAGTCAGTGACCTTAATACTTGTAAGAATTGTCTTCCAGCTAACATTTGGTGATGGGGATAATGGATGGGGTAGTGCCACAAAGAAACATGTAATACACTTGTTTTACTTATCTGTAAAAGAAGATATAATTTTTCATTGATGGTGCTAATATGTATTGTATTGTTGTTTATTGGGCAAGCCTACTCCATCTAAAATACAATGTCCCGGGCACTGCAGCATCTGAGTGGCCCCGTCATCCGTCTAGTGTGAGTACTGGACGCTGTATAAATCATCTCATTACGTAGATGCAAAGGCCTAAAGGTTTGTAAGATTTTATTAAAGAAAAATATTACAAAGGGTTGACAAATGTTGCCAAACTGCGCAGCAGTTTATCGGTTAACCTCATGAAGCCTCTTACGGCTGGTTTACATTTGCTATAAATTCCGTGCCATTTAGCACTGTTTTTTGGCATGCTAAACTAAAAGAGTGCTAATTAAATCGCCGATATATAATATATACATTTGCTATGCTAGTTTCGCTCGCTAGAATCGCTCGTAGCCCCGGCTGCCTGAGTGATCTTAAACGATCACGAAGGTTAAGCAACACAGGGCGCGTTCAGTGCATGGATGGGTCGCCGTCTATGCCTAACGCTAGTGGCATTTGTCCGAGCGGTTCCGTGCTTCGCAAGGCACGTTAAGCTGTTGGTGCCGGCTGCCGTCGATAGATGGCAGTCGTTAAGCCAAGTCAGAGGCCTTAGGGCGGCTTGACAACTTCTGACAGTAGACGAGCCACTAGTCTACAAGCCTCCGCCAATCCGGACTTGGCCACCGTGGTGGAGTATGGCCTATACCTTCCTCAGGGAAGAGACCCGTGCCCCTCGGTGGGGACATAATGGGTTGATGATGATGATGCTAGTTTCAACACAAGTTGTCTCAAAAAAACGAAGAAAGCGCACGCATCCTAAGTGGAAAATATTGAATCACTAATTAGTTTGCAAGCGGTTGAAATTTTATCATAGTTATTGGCTGTGATAAAAATATTGTTCGTATATGTTTCGCTACACGAATACCACCAGCAAGCATGTTTTTTTTGTATTCTGTTAACAATTTAACCGTCACATCCCGTGTCCACTTCACTTGCGACGCCATTTTTATTAGACACTTTTTTAAAAGCACAGATAACGATAAAAAATCTGACTGTCAGTCATATTTTTAGCGTGCTAAAAAGCATAGCACATTTGCTAAATGCGTGCTTTTTAAGTATGCTTTGAAATAGCATGCTAAAAACGTATTAAAAAATAGCAAATGTAAACCAGCCCTTAAGTAGTTAATAATAATAATAATCTTAATAGTAACTTCCACACAACACAATCACTTGTCCTGGTCCTAAACTAGGATACCTTGTGCTATGGTAGCCACGCAAGGACATCACCAACATAAAAATACACCCAGACTGAGGCCGTTTGTACAAACGAACGGCAGCCCCCAGTGGGAATCCACGCCCTCCGGCATGGTAATCAGACGGGATACCGCTAGACCAACGAGGCAGTCACGATGAAATATTATGCATTATAGTTATAACGTCGTAGGTAAAGCTTCAGTGAACTTGTCACTTTTTCTTCAAATCGATGCTCAGCGTAGCCTTCCCGAATTCAGGCTTAACAATTTTAGGACTGACATTTTATAATTTTGTATTGATAAGTATTTTGAAGATTTTACATGCTTGGGTAATTAAAACGTTACATTTTAGCTATATTATGTCCGAGACTGAGGAAACACTGTTCAAAAAGAAAATACTATTTCCAAGTGTGAGTATTTCTTTAGGTGACGATATCCGCCAAACATTTCATCTTCGGATAAAAAGTCTCCCTTTACAGTACTTGGATGTTTTAAATTATTTATTTATTTTTTTATTTTATTTTATTTGGGACACAAACAGTCAAACAGGAAGAAATAAAAAGTATATGTAAACAAAAATAGACCTGGAGGTCCCTTATGTAAACAAAATTATAATATTATTATATTATTACTCAATTAATTTGAAACCCGCCCTTACCCTCCATTATCATTATCAGCGTCCTGAGTGTGATTGGAGACAAAGTTGACTGCCACAGTTTCGGGCACAAGATCTGCACGCATACGTGCGCAGATCCACTAAATATTTAAATTAAATTAAACTACGCCTTAAAATGTGAAAATTACTTTGCTAAATTCCGCCAAAATGCCACAAGCACCATGCGGTTAGTTAATGCACCGCCCTCCCTCCCACTTTTTCAAGCAGAAGCAAGTCTTGTCTGACTTGTCAGTTGTCAGTCGACCATCGGAGCCTGAGGATGCCTCGTGTTAGAGGCGAAACGCGTTGCAATGCATTTTTTCACACAAGTATTGGTGTCGGTGGTGGTGTGTTTGTGTCTTGCTTCTGCTTGAAAAAGTCGGAATTTAGCTAAGTAATTTTCACATTTTAATGCTATTGTGGATTGCCGCAAAGTAACGCTTGATCCCATACAATAAACTACGCCTCTCTATAACCTAGGTTTAGTTACTAATATAGACTAAGTGTGTGGCGTTAGCCGTGTGGCGCCGGATTAAGAATAGTGTCACTCCATTTCCTCCCGTGGAGGTCGTAGAAGGCGACTGAGGAAATACGTTACCAAGAGACGGGCAGCAGCGTCTTCCTGAAATTCCAACCGCATACTGCGATCGCCAACCCGCCTGCCAAGCGTGGCGATTATGGCAAAGCCCTTCATGGTTAGGAAAACCATGAGGGAGGCCTGTGTCCTGCAGTGGGCGTCGAGTGGCTGATGATGATGATGATGATGATAGACTAAGTCAATTTATTACTAATCTATTATGGATTTATTAGTTATTTAAAAAAAATATCGTCTAACCATAAACTTAATAAACACAGCCGTGAGTTTCAAATAATTCGTTTACAATTAACTCCGAAATATCAATTTGGTTACGTAATTTATTTAGTAGGTACATTTTTACCCTATTTACCAGTTTACTAAATTCTCAGTCAATTGATAACGAACCCTTTCGGTACTAATAACCAGTTTTTCACAAAAAAGACCCCGATTTAGGTCAAGCAAGAGGCTTGCCCAGCACCTACACCATCCTGACAGCTTAGCCCAAAGGAAAAACAAGTCAATACGTGCGGAGCCAACCAAGCCGCGGGTTTCCTCACGATTTTTTCTTCACAGTCACCAAAAAACCATGTCCCAGGCACTGCAGCGTCCGAGTGGTCCCTTCACCCATCTAGAGTGAGTTAAGGTGAAACTGGACGCTGTATAAATCATCTAATTACGTAGATGCAAGGGCCAAAGGTCAAGCAAAAGATGAGCTTTTTTATAAAAAAAATCTACACCCCTTTAAAAGGGGTAAGTTTGCTTATCTCTCACAGAAATAAGCTCGCCTTTGTACATACATGTTATTTCTTACGTAATGTACTGTTTAATGTTTCGTGTGCAATAAAGTAACCTACAATAATTTGTATGTCTGTGAGTAAGTAATCTCGAAAACTACTCCGAATTCCAAAAAATATTTTGCCATTATTTAGAATGGACCTTCAGGATGTACCTACATGGGCTATATTCTCGAGGAATTTCACGCGACCGAAGCCATCCTCATAATTATATAGTATCTTTTAAAAGGATGTGTGTACCGTAACGTTATACTCTAATCGCAGTACTTTATTTAGTATTTTGCAGAGACTACTCAACACATAGTGAAGAGAATTGAAGAACATAATAATGTGGTGGGCGTCATGCACATCCAAGGAGACACAGGTTACATAATAATAATTACCTTGTGGGAACTGCAGGGCACATGCTTTCTCTCAGAGAGAGAGAGAAAATGGGCATAATAACTACGCGACTGTCAGTCTGTCCGTCTGCCCGTCAGTTTGGACAGGTCTTGACTGGTCTCCGCGTGACCCTCCGGGTTAAAGGCGTTGTGTAGTTATGTTTTTTTCTCTACCATTTATAGTAAGAGGTTTTTCTATTCCTGTATTTTTGGTTTTTCTATTTTTGCAGTCGAACTGTGCACCTTGCCGGCTGCTATTGGCTCAAGACTAGCCATCAAACTGCCTGGCTTCACCAGACAAGTGAAAGCTGCCGCAGCTGAAATAGTAAGAACTTAACGACCTACCTACATGCCACAAAAAAAATGTAGGTGTAAAAAAATTGTAAATAGATTTACAGCAAAAATGTTTAATGATAAATAAGCCTAGGGGGCCATTCAAGTACTACGTATAAAGCGCTGCAGGGGGGGGGTCTTTGCTTTGCTTATTTTTGAACCCCCCACGGTGGGGGGTCTGGATGGTGATGACGTCAGCAGTAGGTATTATTTTATTTACTTTTCCGGATTTGCGAGATGTTGTTTCAAATAGACAAATCCAAGTTATAACAAAAATTATGTTAATTGTGTGAAAAATAATGTGAAAATTATGTTAAAGTTACTAATATTATGTGCGTTAAAGTCCTCTATTCTAAGTTTATTTCTTATTTCTAGACTAATAACTGCTGCTTATAAAACAATAAGAAAACCAGAATACATTAAAAGAAAACGTAATGTTTAATACGTAGTTATGGGAGGGTGGGGGTACGAACTTTGCTTACTTTTGCTGAAGGGGGGAGGGGGGCGAGGGGGGTCATCATCAGCGATTTGACGCCCACTGCAGGACATAGACCTCCCTCGTGGTTTTCCTAGCCATGAGGGGTTTTGCCATAATCGCCACGCTTGGCAGGCGGGTTGGCGATAGCAGTATGCGGTTGGAATCTCAGGAAAACGCTGCTGCCCATCTCCTGGTAATGTATTTCCTTAGTCGCCTTCTACGACATCCACGGAAGGAAATGGAGTCACGCTATTCGTAATCCGGCGCCACACGGTTAGAGAGGGGGGTAAATAATTGTAACAAATCTGCTTACGTAATACTTGAACGGCCCCGCGTACATCGAATGGTCATAATAAACTATGAACTGTAGTTTTATGAATCACGGCCCTGGCCTCTGCCTATCCCTCCGCAATGTAAACATGAGTTTATCTATTAATTTATGTTTCTTTATTTAAATGACCACGCAGAGACCAAAGGCCGGACCGACCTTGACAAATGAGGTACCTATTTTCGATGCGAGTAAACAGAATGAATGGAAAAGCTTCATCTGTCTTCTTAAAATAAGATGCATATTATTTTAAAAACCAAAAATCCGTCTGCTGAAAGCCTTAAGGATGGTCTCAAGAAGTTCGTTGAATTTTATCGTCGAAGGCTAATTAATATGGCAAAACAACGTTTGCCAAGTGAGCTAGTAGTGCCTATGTAATAAAAACAAAGATAAATCTGAAATGTCCGTAATTCTGTTATCTATCAAGGCCTCAGACCACATTTATCAAAATTACATAAAATTTTTTACAATCTTAAAAAAATAGAATGTGTGAGGTGAGCATGACGGAATGCTAGACGTAACAGCAGTCTTATAATCCAACAGACAACTTTCGTTTCGTTCGTCATAAAGGTCATATTCGTTTAAATTATTTCTCCGTTTTTAGTGCTGTAGCGTTTAGAAGTCGGTTTTTATTTTTATTTAAAAAAAAATCACGATTTCTTGTTAGTATCAATACGACACCGCCAAATTGTGTTTTCCGAAAGCAAACGTACGAGTCACTATAAAAACCACCCAAATCGCTTCAAGTGTGCCTTTGAAATTTGAAGAGTTCCCTCGATTTCTCCAGGATCCCAACATCAGATACTGACTTGCTGACTATGGGACCACCTGTGAAGCCCTTTGACACAAAAAAAATAATTTTCCAAATCGGTCCACGCGCCATCGAGATCCCGACAAATCGCTCCATGCGTCATCGAGTACCTAATCCGACGTTTTGAGAAACTCCACCTTTTTTGAGTTAATAATAATACTTTTGTAGTAACTTTTTTTGCGCTGCCATGACCAACAGGACGTCCAAGACGAACTCGTTGCCTACAGGATCGAAGCCAGAGCCTCCGAGATTCTCGTTGCCACCACAGAGCGTTCTATCTCCTGCGTAGTGCAGACCACAAGGCAAAGGAAGTTGAGAAAGAAAAGAAAGGTCAACGTGCCTGCAAGAGTGCAACACTCTCTTCATATATAATGAAGGTCGTGACCAACTTGTTAAAGGACCAACACGATGAAATGTTGATGAGTATGGTTAGTCGATATACACCATGAATTTTGGGTTGTTTGAAAGCCATAGCCAAATGAACGTGCCTTAACAATAGCTATCAAATACGCTAGTTGGTTTTTAAAACAAAGTTACTTTCCACAAAAATATCTCGACTCAAACCCTATTAGAAGCGTTAGTAGCCAGCCAAAGCGGCGCGTATCTATACGTGCCGCGGGCACAGAGGAAACCGCGGGTCCACGGGTCATTGTTCTAATAGACGGAGAGTCGGTGGAGAGGATCTACTAATTGTTCGCGCATTTTTTAAACAGGATTTTTCAACAAATTTTTTTTTTTATTTACTTCTATAATAGTCTTAATAGATGCCATTTTACATAACCGCGGCTGTCAAACCACCCAGACTTCATCGTGTGTAGTCGATCACAAAGCTAAAACGGAGATGGGTGGGGCATTTGGTTAGGTAGGACGACGGCCGGAAGACTAAGGTAGCCACACAGTGGTGGTCAAGAACGGGTCGGCGGTTGGTGGGCAGACCACCAGCCCGATGGGCGGACGACACCGTGAAGACAGCTGGGAGACATCGGATGAGACTAGCAAAGGACCGGATGGGTTGGCGTGGAAGATGAAGAGGCCTGTGCCCAACAGTGGACTCTGTCTGTGGGCTGTTTAGTTAAATGGCTAGTCGACGTTTCGCTTATGCGAACTTGTGTCAAAGGCCGATATTCAGAAACGATTTTGAGCGTGAGCTCAATGTGAGTCCGGGTCTTCCAACTGTCAAAATGAAAGTCTCAGGGATATTTTGTATTCACAGTTGAGTTTGAGATAACAAAAATTGAGCGCAAGCTAAGCTGAGACTGAGTAGTGGATTTCGGCGACTTAGCTCAGACTCAAGGTGGCAATGACGAAGAAAGTAGCGACACCTGTAGGCAATTCGAGAACTCTAAATAACCTGTGGCTGTGGTGAAGTAACCTTTTTTTTATTCACAATTTGACATTTTGCATGCTCATTTTCCTTCGAAAAGTTAAATTGTGTTTTTAGAGTAATGAAAGTCAAAATAAAGTATAACCGCGCGTAAAAAGTTTCGACATTTGTTGCCATCTCATTCACTCCTGTGGATTATTGTATGCCTTTCATGTAGCTTTAACAGATAATATAAACCGGTAACGTCAAAAACTGTACCACAGATTACACGCTCACGTAAGTTTAGCTTGAGCTGTGGCTTAGCTGAGTTCGAGTCGAGATATTGACTGTGAATACAAAATTCTTGAGTCTTTGTTGAGATTGCTCAGCCGATGCTCAGCTTAGTGCTCGTTAAGTGTAGCTCAACGCTGTGTTTCTGAATATCGGCCGATCATGCCTTGAGCTTTAGACTGATATTTAAAATTCAAAACGATATCCCTTCTAGACGTGCGCGCCGGTCGAAAAAAATCGGGCGGCGGCGCGCCGCGAAAAAATCCACGGCGGCGGCGTAACGCCGGCGGCGTGGGATTTTTCGACTTTGCAATAAACGTAAACGTATAATGAAAAACCACGCTTAAACAAAAGAACTTTATTAAAAAGATGATAGTCACTTTTCATGAAAGAAATTGATTGACAGAAATTGTTTGCAACTTTTATAGTTGTCGTGCACAAAAATGATTTTGTTTACCCTAAATGGACTCAGCCGGGACCTTTTGGCTGTTAAAACCAATCCAGCAACCGAAAACACTCTTTCGCTCGGAGTGCTGGTTGCTGGAATGCATAACAGAGCCTGTGCTAACGATGATAAACGCGGGTAGGCAGATTGTCTGGTTTGCCAGTAGGACAAGATGATCTTGCGGGTTTTGTCTCGGCGCGAATTTTAAACTACCGGCGGCGGCGGCGGCGCGCTGCCTCCTTATGGCGGCGGCGCGCCGCGGCGGCGCGCACGTCTAAATTCCCTTCCTTAAACTAATATTGTATCTGCATGGAAGATAAGATAAGATTAAGTACTCTTTATTGTACCAGGGAAAACACAAACATAAAATGTTTACAAAGATACAGTAAAATTGGCGGCCTTATTGCTTACAGCAATTTATTCCAGGCAACCGACATGGAAACCCAACTGGAAAATAATTATACAATTGCATTTCGAATAAGAATCAGCGGCATGCGGAGTATATATATATAGGAATGATAGCATTACGCACAATACATTAACTTTAGCCTTTGCATCTACGTAATGAGGCGATTTATACAGCGTCCAGTGACACCATCACTCACACTAGGTGGGTGAAGGGACCACTCGGACGTTGTATTTCCTGGGACATTGTTTTTGGTTTAGATGGAGTAGGCTTGCCTAGCACCTAAACCATCCTGACCACTTAGTCAGGATAAGACGAGTCAATACGTGCGGAGCCAACCAAGCCGCGGGTTTCCACACGATGTTTTCCTACTACAAATTGCTACTATAAATTCGCAAATGTACGTAAACTTGAAAATAAACTGGGAATTGAACCTGGGTCTCCCGCTTCCGAGTCCATTGTTCTACCCACTGGGCTACCACCGCTCTACAATTTATTAGTGAATTAATAATAATAATAGCTTTGACATAACACAATCACTTGTCCTAGTTTCCATATGTTATGGTAATCAAGCAAGGACATCACAGAATTTGTATAGGCCTGCGCGCTCGGGCTCGCTGCTCTGCGTCAGTCCCTGTTAGACGATTTAAGGCGTTTTCCAGGCACCACCAGTTATTCTTCAACGTCCATAGGGCGAAATGAAACTCGTTGGCACATTTAACGTCTTCAACTTTGAATGATTGAATATAACCACATATAACGCACGAAAAAACACATAGAGCGCAACTCCTCTCACGTTTGAATTTTCACCAAAGTAAAAAGTGTCCCACGTCGCCGATAGAGGCGCGACGATCGCCCAGAAGGCTCCAGAGCGAGTACTTATTCAGTTTAGATCACGGATCGCTACCGGGCTGAATAAACTTTTATCGTTTAAAATACGCGAAACATTCCAAGATGTGTCGTGTGTAAGAAAATAAATTAAAAGAGAATTTAAAACTCGTATTACAATACGAAACACACGGAAATATCAATTTGTAGTAGCATTGCCTCTCGCTAGCAATTAAAACACCGTGAGGAAATCTGAGGGTATGAGGTGTTCGCATACCTTAGCGCTTGAAATCACCATTCCGCGGTGGGCACGCTTGGTGATAACGCCCATACTCTCTCTCTCTCTTACTGAGGACGGCGTTGTGCCCTACATAGCGACAACTTTTGACCAAATTTAAGAGTGGATTCCAGATTGAAGGTTGATGTACGAATAAAGTGGGCAATTTTCTTCCAGACGACAGAAATAAATAAAAAGAATCCCGTAGTAGACCGAATGTTGGATGATGATTCTGTTGAGGGCATAGTCATGACGAATGCTGCAGGTATGTACTTAATACTTTATAGTACACAAGAGAGAAATGTTTACACAAAAAACAAAGTAACATGAACGAGTACATAGGCGAGCTTATTTCTATAGAGCTTTTTCCAGCCAACCAGATTAGTTGTGAAACGATGATTTTAGAGAGGCAGTGGAATAATGTGTGCACAATCACATGAATATAATCACATTAAAGGAATTAAAAAAGTAATAATACACAAACTAGGTACTTCTAAAGTTGGACGAGTAAAGTAGAGGATCTCTTTAATATAGGAGCTATGGATATCTAAAACTTTCGTAAGCACTACACATTATTAGGTTAATTCACTTACTCGATATTTTGCCGAAAGAGTCCGACCAGGTTTCGCGTATGGTGAGTACAGACGGAGCTCGTCGGTTGCTCGTCTCTGACCCTGGTCGGACTCTTCCGGCAAAAATCAAGTAAGTGAATCTGGCATTAAACTAATGGTTACTCGGGGCTGCAAGTGATCTAATTCACTTCGGCCAGATGTCGCTGCCTGTACGTAATACAGAGAAGTTTGTAAAGAGGCTCGAAATTTCATCGATGCTTGCACTTGCCCATTAGCTCAGTTGGGAGAGCGCTGGCACGGTGAGCCAGAGGTCGCGGGTTCAAGTCCCGGCATGGGTGAATTTTTTAGCCTCTAAATAGGTTTTTTAAGATTGACCTCAGCACGGGTTAGTGCAACAAAAAGAATATATAATATATAAGGTTACTTAATTAAAACTTCTTTTTTATATTTTATAAAAAATACAACAGAAATGTGCTGTTTTCTGGTGTGTACAACAAAGTATCATCATCATCATCAGCCATTTGACGCCCACTGCAGGACATAGGCTTCCTTCGTGGTTTTCATAACCGTGAGGGGTTTTGCCATAATCGCCACGCTTGGCAGGCGGGTTGGCGATCGCGTATGCGGTTGGGATCTCAGGAAGACGCTGCTGCCGGTCTCCTGGTAATTGATTTCCTTAGTCGCCTTCTACGACATCCACGGAAGGAAATGGAGTAACGCTATTCTTAATCTGGCGCCACACGGATACCTACAAAGTATATTCTTAGGTTACCGTCTCATCTTGAAGTTTTTGGCAAATGGACCCATGCTCAGCAATATGCCGACCGGAGATTGGGTATGTTTACGATAGGCTCCATGTAGTAACACCTGCGCCACCAATGGCAAAAATCATACATTTTTTACAGATATTTGTTGCAAAAGTGTCATATCGTCGTTCATATTGCAAAATGTCACATGTCAAAAAAATACGATTTTTGTTTTCATCGAAATTGTATAAAAAATTGATTCTATCACACGTGCAAGACATCGTAATCCTCGGTCTGATTAGCTGTGTATACTATTACGACTTAGTTTGCTTCTAATTTACTAATTTTCATACTATTTCGATGAAAAAAACTAATATAGTATTTTTTTGACATGTCACATCTTGCAATATGAACGACGATATAGTGTCATAAAGTGTTGTCGTAAAGTGTCAGACCAATATGTCAATCATGTTAATGGTGATTTTTAGCACCCGCTGTCTCTGAGAGACGGTCTGTGCCCGGCAGTGGGATGTTTAGTTGCAAATTGACCGTAATGCAACTGAATTAGAGTGCATGGATGTATAGAATTATGTGCTGTCGTACTGTAACGATTCCTTTTTATACTTAGTAGCTGTTTAGAACACATCGGGGTTCAAAACAATGTTATTTTTGTTTACCTATCTATTTATTTTTTTGTTTAAAGCTCTAACAGTAGTAGCTCAGTACCTACCTAGTAGTAACGCCGGAAATAAGAAAACTAGATAAGATAAGATAAGATTTATTCATCATAATCAGAGATACACGGTTATGGTAGGTACAATAACATTGTAGAGTAGGTACATTTTGACATATAGTTACATACTTGGTTTACACTTACCTACATAATGAATGCCTGATGTCTAAACTAGGCAGGGCCTGTTGTATAGAGCATCAGTGTTCTTCCATAGTAATATAATATTATAAAGTGTCACAATAGAGCAATTATTATTCACTAAGTACCAAAAGTTAAATTTGGTCAATTTACCTATGATATCACACACAAACTACCCATATAACAACTTCGATAGCCACTAGTAATGTAGGAAAAAAATTACCTGTGTTACTACTGGTAGTAAAGTTTGGTAGTAACACGGGTAACAAAGGGCTGGCCGGCATAGCCGTCTAATAAGATTTTGAATATTTTGAAGGGAATTGTTACGTTTTGTTTTAGTGGTTTTAGGTATCAGTCCACAGTCGATCCTTACCTAGGCTGGGCATTCGATGAAAACGAGATACTTAGTAAAAGTTATAAATTTACTGCTAATCATCAGGTTAATTTAAAATAGAGAGCTACAGTACATATAGACTACACAGCGTCCAGTGGCAACATCACTCAGACTAAATGGGTGAAGAGACCACTCGGACGCTGCAGTGCCTGGGACATTGTTTTTTAGATGGAGTAGGCTTGCCCAGCACCTAGTTACATAGGTAACGTTATAGTATGCCTTTTTTTTGCTAGGTAGAAATTAAGATAAAATTTCAATAACTAATAATCCATATTTTTGAGTTTATCTAAAACAATCGTTTTGTAGATTGAATTTTAATTTCAATAACTAATAATCAATATTTTTGAATTTATATAAAATTATTATTTTGACAATTTACGGTTAAAAATTCGCCAAAATATTTTTGGAACTTAACTTAACATTTTTTGCCGAGGGTAGTAAAGTAACAGTTAATACTTTCAAAAAAACGCCTCGCCTCAGTCTACCGAGACTACGGCACTTGCCGAAGTACCGAAACGTCGGAAAATTGTAAAATAAAAAAATAAACGAGTAAATTCAGTTTTTATTTAGTCTAGTGCTCGTGTTAACCTTAGAAAATATTAAGAGAAGATAAGATAAAAAATAATTTATTGCCTCATCAAAAAACAACTTAGAACAAAGTGAGGCTTAACTAGGTTATGATATAAAATAAGGCAAAAGCTAGTGGCTCAGCTCAATTAAGCTCTCTTAGATGATTTTCAGGCAAGAACATCATTGCTTTCAGGTCTTCCAATATTCACAAATATAAATACTGTGGCCGCGACTAACTATGGGGTGAGCATGCAGCGTCTAGGCGTTATGGCGAATAACTGCGTGAAAGAGATTGTAAGTTGGATTAAATAAGCAGGTAGCACGAGAGGTACATGGTAATTCAAAAATATCTACATACATTACATACATAAACTCATGCCTGTATTCTGTAGGGGTAGGCAGAGACCAGAGTTTAGCACTTGCCACGATCCCGGCAGATCTCTTTAGACCTCCTAAAAATAACTACGAGTAGTATTTCAATATTTTTTTAGTGGCATGGACTACCAGTGATTTAATGTATTTTTTCCCATCTATGGTTGTCTGCAAGTAATAAGTCTTAGTAAGAATCGGCCAAGTGCGTGTCAGGCCACGCGCAGTTTAGGGTTCCGTAGAAAGATGGTGTTTTACGTGCTTTACAGAACTAACAACTTCATCGACGTAATTTTCAATGGATTTTGTACGGTTTTCCTTTTATAAGTTGGTCGCCTATTCCTCGTTAACTTGTGAGCCTACTTAGCCGTGATAATTCTCTGAATTTTTTCATGTTTAGCCAGGAGGGTGGGGGACGGGTCGGGGGGGACACGCCCTACTCGGTCAAAGATTAGCGCTTTGGTGTAACCGAGAAAAAAATGCATCCCTAATTTAGGTTACCTATCCTAGTAGGTACCCTAAAAATTGTTTTTATGATTTGATTCTACCGTTTTCTCGACGTAATCATGCATGTATTTCTGTGCCAAATTTCAGCTTTCTCGTACTAGGATCGTCTGTGAGCTAGGCCGCGGACAGACAGACAGACGGAGAGACAGACGGACGGATACGGTGAAGACTATTGTCGACTACGGAACCCTAAAAAGGACCAATTTTAGTGTAGGTCTAGGCGTTGTACATATATTAGGGCACATTCTACCCATTTACTTATTGCATTTTGCTTTATAGGTACCTAGGGTAAGTATCTCTCCTTCAATTAACAAAATTAAAAAATGCGATTCTTAACACGCAAAAAGTTTTTTTGCAATATAGGCAAAAGTCTATCTTTTAATAGACATTACATTCTTTGAAGCAATCATATATTTCTAGTGTTTCAACTGTGCAAAAAGGGACCATGATATCCACTGATATTTTATGTTATCATTTTACGTCGTGTTCTACACAAAATCCGTTCTACCTATATTTTGATTGCACCCGGACGGACCACAAAATAATAGAATATTTAAATTTTTAAGTCCATTTTACACATAAGAGTTCGGTTTTTTTGCGTTTTCGTCATGGACCCCGAAAAGTTATAAAGGAATGCTTACATATAAATGTTATTTATTTTCCAGGATATATTTGAAGAAGTTTTAGTGGTGCGACTGGAAACTAAAAAAAATAAAATTATGCTCGCTCCCCACAAGGAATTCAATATCATAGTTGTGCAACAATATGGTAGAACCAAGAAATCAAATAAAAGGCGACAACTTAATAAAGAATTATAATTATATATAATAATAAATTATATTTTGTAACACGTAACTTTATATATAATTTTGAAATTATAGATGCCCTGAAGTTAAAAGTCATTGCCTAATTATTTTCCTTTTCCATGTCCGGTTTTCCTTGCCTAGTTAGGCTTCCTCAACCATAGACAAAAGCAACCGTTGCTTATAACGGTATTCCTCAAAAATATAAATATGGGGACCAAAACTAACCTTTATTTCTACATCATGTTGGCAGCATTGATTTCGCGTCGACCAATCAGAAAAAAAGTTAAGACATCCGTCCGTCCGTCCGCCATTATTACCGGACGGCGTCCTTGTATGTTGATTATCGTATTTGTAAAAAGATTTTTGTTTTAATTTTCATTGGTGAATAGTGAATACACTTGTATTTTTTCCCTTTTGCAATGGCGGAGGGTTACGACAGTAAGAATGGCTACAACAGCAGTGACTTCAAGCGCAATGCTAACCAGGAAAATCAGGACGACACCATGCAACACGATGGCGAAGATGGACCGAAACTAAACGAAAAAGCTGGCGAATATATGCGAGAATTACTCGGCGAGAAGGTCAAAATAGACCAGGCGAAGTTTCCTCTGTCGACGCGGCTTATTGATCAAGGTACGCCAAAAAAATGCACTCGCATTACCATTGTTCTATTGTAGGTACATACCTACCTACTTACACAATAATTCCCTACCAAAAAGGCAAAATCCAGATTGTACCTAGTTCGTTTGAGTTACAAGTTTCCTAGAGGTAATTTTTTTAATTTCACCGAGGTCAGCACAGGTCAATGCTTTTCTTGCAGAGGTAACCAGGGTCCAGACAACTGGAAGGATCCCGCCAAAAGACTTCAAGTATATTGATGTGTTCCGTGAGAAGCCGGTCAAAGTGACAGTCAAGGTGTTGGTGCCAATCAAGGAACATCCAAAGGTATAACAATGGTTTCCCGCTTATACACGGCACGTCGAACGCATCGCCGAATTGTCAGCGTCGAATATCTGCGTCAGCACGTCGATGCGTTCGACGGCTGCAGTCGGCACACGTGCCGCCCGTATATAAGCGCCCTTAGACAATAACACATTTTTTTTTTTTCATATAACCTCATGTCCAATGACACATCAACAGGACCCACATACTTCTTATCTTTGCAACATATGCTGACTGACATGAGTTATTTGACAAACACCTGGTGGGATCTTACCAACATAACCTGAAACCAGGAATAGATCAGGATTGGATGCGCTTAATTTAGGGGCAGGGCCTATATATGTTAATATATTGTAGTGGAATGACAACTGTATGAATGTATTGATTTAATTTTATTTCTGCTTCAAGTCTATGCAAGCACACAGGTAGACTTGAAGTGGTGAAGCACACACCAAGGTAAAACATCTAATTCAATCTTTTTAATTGATTCTTCAACATGACTTTATAAACAAACCTAACATGGATTTGACGCCACCATGCCACTGCTGGTGGACCGAATGGCTTAGTTGGTTAAAGTGCTGGAACAGTATGTGAGAGACTCAGTGTTGATTCCCGCTTAAGTCCTATATGAAGTTTTTTAAAATCTATTGATCATATTTGTTTTTTTTTCCATAGTGCTAAAGAAAATAGACCTAAAAACCAGCTGTTTGTTTCAGTTCAACTTTGTCGGCAAACTGCTGGGTCCTAAAGGCAACACAATGAAGCAACTACAAGAAGAAACTATGTGTAAGATGGCAGTGCTTGGACGTGGCTCCATGAGGGACAAGTAGGTTTCATCTACGATCACTTCCCAAGTTTATTTTAAATGCAGACAAAAACAGTAAATGTGAATGAAATTTTCAATAGTGGTTGATATTTCCACTGATGACTAAAAGATTTAGGATGAGCAAAAAACTTGATACACTAATATATCTAACAATTTATATTAATTACATGAAGACCTCAATAAAATGAAGTAGTAAATATTTACACAAAGAACAAATTTACCAAAAATAAATAAATTCTCACCATAACGCAATTTGAAAGAATTTATATCTGTTTTGGTACAGATTTTTACTTTATAGAGGAATCGTGGTTTTATGAATAACATTTTATTTGTGTGTCATAAAACCTATGACATATTCATCTATTTCACCTAACCTAACCTAACCATAGAAGTATTTCTTCCTACAAAATTCACTCTCAGTTTAGTCTGTACAAATGAAATGAGCGCAAGATGTGCTATAGAGTAATCACGCTGTGATTGGTTCATCCTGTGTCCCATACTTTACGACGTGAACGTCGATTGGGCATTAGTAAATGACAGCGTAACTTAAGATTGGTTTTATACAAAAATTCAAACCATTGACTTCGTGATGTATAACCCGTCGAAATATCTAGCTACCTCGCAAGATGGCGGTCTGACGGTGGCAGGTGCATAGATATTTTGCCGGGTAATAATGAACTCGCTCCGATTGGTGTACAACTGACAAGCCCCGCCCGCCTTCCCACAATTGAACATGAGGTCATTTTTAAAGCTAGTTAGACATATGAGCTGAGTCAGCTGCCTTTTGTGGCAACTTAGATACACCACAGGCTACATCTGTGGTCCTGTTTTATTTATTTGTTTTGTCTGTTGTATATTTAGTTTTCTTTCTGTTGTTGTGCATATTATGTTACTTATCTTGTTTCTGTGATGCATCTTGTTGGTATAATAAATGTCTTTCTTCTTCTTCTTCTACTCACATGTTTTAACTATCACTGCATGACACCCTTTCTCGTTTCTCCCCAGACGCCAGGAGGGCGAGTTCCGCAACTCGCTCGACCCGAAATACGCGCATTTGTCGGACGAGCTCCACGTGGAGATATCTGCGCTGGCGCCGCCCGCCGAGGCGCATGCGCGGATCGCGTACGCGCTTGCCGAAGTGCGCAAATACATGATCCCGGATCCCTCCGACATGATGCGTCCCCAAATGCGGGAGCCGCCGTTCGAACAGAGAGGTGAGTGCTTTTAAAAGGCCATTATTATGATTTACATATTTACACAAAACATAAGCATAATATAAATAAACGAGTACATAGGTGAGCTTATATCATTTGAATTTCCATTTTTATCTATCTCTATTTTTGACCCAAATTAGACCGTATTTTTTACAACTGTGTTTTTTGATATTTTTCTCAGATTTATGATCTTAAAATTATTAAGGCGTTTATTAATGTAGCCTATATATGTCCCACTGCAGTGCACAGGCCTTCTCCTAGCGAGAGAGAGTGGGCTTAATTAATTAAGGCTTGGATAATTTTATTACATTGCGGTGTAGCCACTCTACCGATATTGCAGCCTTCAGTAAATCATTGTCCTGCATAGAAGAGTGTTCATTCTATCCAACACATACGGATTTAAGCCTCAAGGGGCTCCATAAGGGTTCCACTAGCGTCACCGATGGACAAAACTCATATCTTCTGTTACAGATTATTATTGAAAAACTGTATCTTTTGGTTTTTTTAATCGTGTTAAAAGTGATTATTAGGACCCACGACAGAAAACCTGGTACATTAATTCGATAGATAGATGATAGCCTAGATAGCATTTACACTAAAAAAGGCAGTATTTGTAAAATTATACAAAAAGAATTGTTACAAATGACAAACTCTTTTTACTCTTGAGAAAAATAAATACTTGACCACATTAAAAATAACATAACTTAAAGCAGTTTATTTTAGGTTCCAGAATGTGTAGCTTTTGGGTTACTTAACAAACTGTGTACCTAATCCCCACCCTATCCCTACTCCTAACTCGAAAGAATATTCTCGCATGACGTTCTTAGAGTTCCGTACCCGAAGGGTGCCAAACAGGACCCTATTACTAAGACTTCACTGTCCGTCTGTCTGTCTTTCTGTCACCAGCCTGTATCTCATGAACCGTGATAGCTTGATATATTTCTGTTGCTGCAACTGTTCTGTTCTGTTGATAACAGCAAATACTAAAAAAACAATAAAATTAATATTTAAGGGGGGCTCCCATACAACAAATGGTTTGGCTTGAAAAAAGGTTCATCATCAGCCATTTAACGCCCACTGCAGGACATGATAGGCCTCCCTCATGGTTAACCTTTGTCTCAATTCAGATCTCCTAACTCCGTTCAGCCGTTATTACGTGATTGAGTAACAAACATCCAAACATTTTCACAAACTTACACATTTATAATATTAGCAGGATTATCGAAATAATGCTTAATCTGAAAACCGTTTCTCTCAGTGTCAATAATTCCCTTCCAATAAGCTAAAGTTTAAAGTTATCTAGATAGAGACAACTTTATTGCTTAACCAGAAGATAGAATTACAATTAATGATTTCTTATGCCTAAGTAATGGCGCGATGGTAATGGTATGACATACAGTGCCGAAACGTGGACACTTACGGTGGGGCTGGTCCATAAATTTAGAGTCGCTCAGCGTGCCATGGAAAGAGCTATGCTCGGGGTTGATAACCGATGGGGTAGAAGAGTTCTTGAGTGGAGACCGCGGATCGGTAAACGTAAGGACGTCCTCAGACTCGGTGGAGCGGTGATGACAAGAGCTGGATGAGAGTAGCCGAGGACCGTGCTCAGTGGCGTGCAATAATAGAGGCCTATGTCCAGCAGTGGAGAAGCATAGGCTGATGATGATGATGAAGTAATGGTATACAATTGGGGGTCGTATCGCTGAGAGCGTTCTCTTTCAGACAACCTTTAGAACTTTAATTTTCCATTCAAAATGACTGTGTTTTGAGATTGTAATTTTTTTTTATTAAGCTTGCTTATTGGAAGTTGTTTAGTTATTTGTTGATATTGAAGAAGTTTATTTCAATAACATGATGCATCCGTGGTTTTGAATTAATTGAACGAAGACATCATTCATAACGTCTCCTCATGCGAGGACATTCTCCCTGCTCCATTTCTAATATTTTTTTATTCTACTCCTGACCCTCCAAATCCTACCCTGGGCTGCTTAACAGGGCCGATGCCGCCGCCCCGGCCCCCGCACGCGAGCCCCAACAAGCCGATGCAGAAAAACATGATGTTCCCCGGCCCCAAGAGGTCCTTCCAGACGTTCATGGGTCCCGTTAGTACCGTACCGAATATTCTTGGGGAAAGCTCTGGCTCGAACGCGTGCAGTGCTACCGGAGTTTGCGTGGACGTAGTGTTCTAAGTGCCTATATTCATGCTATCAGTCGTTAAGTAAAGGTCTGTCTATGTTACAACAAGCTGGCGCAACAATACTTAGTAAAATAACCCTTACCTTCTTCATATGCTGGGATCCTGAGCGGCTACTTCGAGGTGTTCCCATCCCAACCCAAGTGTTTTGCCTCTAACGTAACTGATCGGCGCCAGGTGGTTTGGACGCCCCCTATTTCTCCTTCCCGGAGTTAAATTGAAGTCTAACTTCATAAGTATTCCGGGGCTATTTTGTTTTGTATCGTTGCGCCCGCACGCCGCCCGCCGGCCTGTTTTAATGTGGATAGAACTTACGGGTTTCATCAGCAGCAGGCTGCGTTGCATAACTGTGTGAATTTTTTATTCTAGACTTAGGAATGTCACTGCAGTTGTGGCTTATTTGGCTGTCTTTACGATACCTTAGCTTGCTACGTCCACACAAGTCCCAAGTAGCACTGCATTGTGACAGCGAAGTCTGTGCAGGAGAAGCGATGTCGTCGGCGGTAACGGTATGGTTTGGTCCCTATTTCTACTGACCTTGTCCAACTCTGGAGTCTTAGAGCAGCGCAGCAGGAAATACAGCAAAACCGTTGACATGACACTTACTGCATTATCCACGTATTTTGCTAATATCGATGAAAAGTCATTCAGAGTCGCCGGTGACAGAAACTTCTAAATTACTATTGCTGCAACCCCTGCATTACAATTTCCCATTTCGACTTCTGCTCCGCCCTACACCTCTTTGTGAACGGCATACAAGTCACTTCCCACTCCCACTGGCCCCAGCGTAGTATCTACCACTCTTCCATCAGCTCTGAAGATCCTACCTAGTCCTAGACTTGTCCGACTCGACCCAGCGCAGTATCACTCTACTGGTAGACTTTAAGACCACTTCTAACCCCTTGTCCCAAAGCTCTCACTTTTCCACTGGCTCTGAAAATCCTACACAGTTGAGGCCACTACTTTCCGATCTATCTTTTTGCGGCGCAGTATTAACTACTACGAATAGTTTCAAAGGTCTTATCCAATTCAAACCACCTTCACCCACTCCCAACACTTCGGCATAGCGACACCAATTTTTCCACTATCTCTGAAGATTCCACCCAGTTCGGACCACCTCTGCTTGCACCCAACTCGTCTCGGGGCGGTATCACTACTCTCCTACTAGTTCTGAAGGTCCCACACAGTCCGTCACTACTTCTATTTCTGGAGGTCCCATCCAGTCCAGACCTCCCTACCAGCTCTAAAGGTCCAACTCGTTATTGGTCACCTCTCTACCCGGCCCGACTCGCCTCAGGTCCCCGCGGAGGGCCGCCCCCGCCCCGCGGCCCGCCGCGCATGCCCGGCCCGCCGCCGCACCGCCCGATGCCCGGCAAGAGTAAGGTGTTCAGTATACTGGATCGCGCCCGCACCGCCATGGAGCCCTACCCCGGCTACGATGACCCCTACGGCGCTCCGGAGCCCCCGGTGAGTGTTTCTGATCTTCGTGAAGTTACGAGTCACAGACTTGAATCTGGCTGAACAACACAAGCACGCTACTTTCAGTCCGCGCTGGACTCGTAGTCAGACGTTCTCAAAAATTTACGAAATGCCTTTGCGTAATGTTAAACTGTAGAAATACAATAAAGCTCCTTGCATTGAAAGAAGAGTAGACATTTTCATCCACTCTTCACCATAGTACTCGTAGTGTGTGAAGAAGAGTCTCGCTGGGAATTCATGCAAATCGCGGTGCTTGCGTTGTCTAACTGGATTCATGCGTTCGAAACTCATGAAACCCTCATCTTTTTGACAAGAAAACGGAAAGTTTCAAGAATGTTCAGCTATACGACAGGAATGCACAGAGTACGTATAATCTTATTTTTTCGTAGGATTGCATGCGGACATTGGCTTAGATACGCCAATGCATACAGGTCGAGTTGAACTTCAAAAAATAACTTTTTCATCTGATTATTTCTGAAAGTATTTCTCCTTTGAAGTACGATAGAAGGATTGACCATGAAAGTCCTCTTCGATCTACCGCAGGATCCAAACAGTACTAGTGACCGTTTCCTTTAAAGTGAAAATGAAAATACTTTACAGTTACAATTTGGTCATTTCTTCCATGAAACTTAAATGATTCGCCCCTGTCACGCGACCAGCGGACGCGCTTCGAGTATAAATCTGTGTCTGAACGAACCACAACACACAACCATCCTACAGGTGCGTGGACCGCCGCGCGGCGCCCCCGAGCCGGAGTACTACGGCTACGAGCGAGGCCATGAGCGCTATTACGAGGACGATTACTACAAGGAGGAGCCCCGCGAGTTCAAGGCGTCCGCGCGCGAGGTCGGCACGAGGCGCGCCGCCCCGGCCGCCCCCCGCCACTTTGCGCGCGCCTCGCCATACTCGCGCCCCAAGTAGCGTCACGATTCGGTACCTTTGTGTTCAGTGCATGGGGTTCGGGTGTCCTGGGTAAGGCACGCATGAAATGTAGCCGGGAGGGGGTGAAACACGAAAATGAAAAATAATTTACTATACATTCAAAGACTAGGGCAACATTGCGTCTTTAGGTTGAGCCAGCTAAAATGACTATATGCATTAATTTAAAGTTTTCTGTAGCCACAATTTAGTATGTTTCAGTCCGTGGAGACCAGTAATCTCTGAGTTTAAAATTATCCTCCTAATGTGATGAGGACCGAGGTTCCCAAAGTGTGTGCCTATTTGTTTTCTCTATTCCGGAAACAGATGTAGTTTCTGTTTCCGGGACTTTGGGAACGGGAACTTTTTACGTTGTTTCTTACTGTTACTATTTCGACTAGAGTGCCGTAACGATATACTGAACCTGTAAGTACCTCTGCGAGTTTAAGCCACCTGGCATTATTTCAATGTTGAAGAAAAACTCAAAATAAATAATACTTAAATAATGCGATCTAAATAAAGAACTTGGTAACTCTGCACACTTAAACTCTCAATCAGGTACTTTTTTGCCTGGCAGCCCTTTTACAAAAACTAACAGACAATACTCCCCTACGGACTTTTATGTGTGCCTTATCCTTAGTATAGATATCTAAGGCGACTTACGCCCGTAGCTCATATACAGCCGATTTTTCAATTGAGAATTTCACTAATTAAATAGTTACTTAAGATTTTCTCTCTTCAGATTGCTCAAATAAGAACAAGACAGACTGACGCTTCAGCATTTCTACTTGTTAGAATCATCAATTTAGAAACCGGCGGTCATTTGCTTCTCTCACTATGTTCCTGTAGTTCACACCTGGCTTTAGATTTTTGTTCGGTTTTAAAGCAGTTTTCAGAAATGTATTTCAACTTGAAGAATATATGATTTTTTTTTTTTTGCACTAACCCGTGCTGAGGACAAATTTCAAAACCTATTTAGAGGCTAAAAATTCCACCCATGCTGGGACTTGAACCCGCAACCTCTGGCTAACCGTGCCAGCGCTCTCCCAACTGAGCTAATGGGCAAGTGCGGGCATCGGCGAAATGTCGAGCCTCTTTATAAACTTCTCTGTATTTCGAGCCTCTTTACAAACTTCTCTGTATTACGAGCCTCTTTACCAACTTTTCTGTATTACGAGCCTCTTTACCAACTTCTCTGTATTGCGAGCCTCTTTACCAACTTCTCTGTATTACGTACAGAGAAGTCTGTAAAGAGGCTCGAAATTTCGCCGATGCCTGCACTTGCCTATTAGCTCAGTTGGGAGAGCGCTGGCACGGTTAGCCAGAGGTCGCGGGTTTAAGTCCCGGCATGGGTAGAATTTTTAGCCTCTAATTAGGTTTTTTTGAAGAATATTTTTTTGAATGGCAATTTGCTACGGAACCTAAGTCTGATTGAGGTGTCACAGAAATTATGCATTTCATAGGTAATCCTGTATTAAAAGAGTACCAAAAACATATTTTAATGTAAACTGTCAACATAATTCATTTGGTGAAGGATGGATGTCATCTGGTCCTAGAAGATAGTGTTGTCAGACATATGTAGCTCAAATGTGCATTTCACTGAGGTTTTAGTTGGCTCATGAAACTGTGGAAACCAGCATAGTTGGTGTTCGTAAATCTTTGCGTTTGATTGAAGTAGATAGGGCACAAGGGCAATTATTGATTCTGAGATTCCAACCGCATACTGCGATCGCCAACCCGCCTGCCAGGCGTGGCGATTGTGGCAAAACCCCTCAAGGTTATGAAAACCACGAAGGAGGCCTATGTCCTGCAGTAGGCGTCAAATGGCTGATGATGATGGATTCAGTAATCAGTGATCGCAACCAACAGTTTCGTCGGTAATAAGGCTGCGACAGTTCGATGTGAGTGTAGAATAGCGTGGTTTCCTAGGATACTTTCAGAAGGTCGCTGTTTAGGAAACCACAAAGATTCGCTTGTTTGGTCATGCCAAATTCAGTTAGAGACATCAGTCACTACAATATTCTAGTCTGCATTAGACGACGCTATCGTAGGAACCCCAGCCTTCTGTCACTGTTGCTTTAAAGCACACAGTGGTCCGATTGCCGCGTGCTTTTGAGCTTCTACAAGCTCACCTGTATTTTTCCTTCACAACAGCCACCTTTCTTCTTTTTTTTTTTGTTGCAATTTCCTCCGTAACTTAACTGAGTAGTGTTCACGCATGGTTGATTGAAGATGGATGTCCTGTCAAGTTACCATGATAGATCTGTACAAACCGTGTAGAATTTTTAATATTTGCCTGTTATCGCTTGCCGATGTTTGCTGTAGATCGCCCATGTCTACAGAAAATGTAAAAGTAACTACTAAATAATTTATTTTTACTTGTTCCCCTTGACAGTCCGAGAGGTAAAGAGTAAGAACCTACTTTCTCTATTTTACGTATATCGGCCTACAGAGGCCATACTTAAAAGATCATTCTACTCAACGACATAAATATGACCGTTGACGCTGAACGTGCATTTGTCAGCATCGTACGCGCCGCATTTTAGAATTTGTATGAAATGATATGGAACGTCGCATACTTTACCCGAATCGTACGCGCAGTATTTCATACAATGCGTTTGATATCAGAATAAAGAGTGACGCATGACGCATACTGATGATCTCCTAAAATGCCAAAGGTTGGAAAAACCCCCTGTTCCACATATCCCTACTGGTAGGAAGGAAAGGAATTGGCGTCCGACACCGATATCGGAAAGTATAATGTGAAAACGCTGTTTTAAAAAAAATTTAGAAAGAAATTGGCTGAAAAATAAACAATTTCAGGAGCAGTGCACTAAAGGTAGACTTCCGTGCATCGCGGCCGATCGCAGCCGCGCGCGATAGATCGCGTATCGCGGCTGATGCGACAATAGTTATTGTATGAAAATGTATGGCGCCGTTTTTGTCGTCTGCCGCACGCGTCCGTCGCAGACTTTGGAAACAGCGCCATACATTTTCATACAATGACTATTGCCGCATCAGCCGCACGTACGATCAGTCGCGCGCGGCTGCGATCGGCCGCGATGCACGGAAGTCTACCTTTACCCGTGCTAACTCGCTGCCTGTACGTAATACAGAGAAAGTTTGTAAAGAGGCTCGAAATTTCGCCGATGCCTGCACTTGCCCATTAGCTCAGTTGGAAGAGCGCTGGCACGGTTAGCCAGAGGTCGCGGGTTCCAGTTCCGGCATGGGTGGATTTTTTTGCCTAGGTTAGTGCAACAAAAAGAATATTATTATCATTTAAATCTGGTTTTTTGTGATTTTTTATTGTAAGGTCTGTTCTTTGTTAAAAAAACACAACATAGTTTTTGTTTATTTTAATTTAAAGTTCTAACAAAAAACACGTTATTTTAATAAATTTATCGATGTTTTAACTGTATTTATTGTTATATTTAACAAATATGAACAAGGAAAATAAAATAGACTTCTAATTATGAACATAAAACCGTTTGGGTCTCACCGCAGTTGCATTCACTCTTATATTCACAGGTGTTAGGTTTTTGTTGGTCTTGTAATTTGTTCGAATTTTTCTAAAGGAAGAAATATTCGGTGAATTTTCCAACTCTATAGGTAAACATAGCATTTGTGTGCGCGTACTTATAGGCCACGGACGGGAATGAATGTCGGGGAAGTCTCTTGACACTGGCTGATTTCGTCACAGTAAAAAGTATCGATTTAAATCATATCAACCCTGTTGATTGTATTATGTTGACCAACGACGCTGGCGAATCCGTTCAGCTTATGAAGTTTCTGCTACTCTACACAATCTCGCTATTATGTGAAAAATTATTGACGTGTGTCGCTCAATCAAATGTGTACTTTAATAAATTGTATCCAGAATTAAACCACTTATTAGCATATGACCGGAAACATTTATCTGCAGAATGTTACAATTTGCGAATGGTTAACGTTCTCAAAATTTTGTTAGCTAAATGACCCATTGTACCATTTCCAATTTACCGTCAAACCCGAACCAAACATACCGAAGGAAAAAAAATGGCCTTAAAATTGTTTTTGCTGATTTCGCATGAATCAGCATTTCGAGGTGAAAATATATGGAGGCTGGCCTTGAATCGTGAAATTGACATAGCTTACTGGATATTTTGAGGACTCTTGCCATTTTTGGTCATACTGTACCTGAAAGACCACATTCTTGGAATAATTAATTAAAATTGTTTTTAACATACTTACCGAAACCTCAACAATCACCCTTCCATTCACAGGAGTTCACAACAGCACCCGGGGGCCAAGAAACCACGTACGCACTAAACACACACATTGGTGAGTATGCTAAGGCCTTCTTATTCATTAGGTGACGAATTTCGTGGGATATGCCCCCCCTCCTGTAGATTAATGATCTCCCTACATCACAGCCAAGTTTTGGGGTGAAACTTTGTCAGCGGGCTTACCCCCAGTTTCTCGTGCACTAACACGCTGTTAATCTACTGTTAACAGCTGTCAATTGACTAAAGTTCATACAAAAGAAACCACTGACAGCTGTTAACAGTAGATTAACAGCTTGTTAGTGTACGATAAACCGGGGCTTAGTTTCTGAAGACGTTTAAAGTCATCTTTATGTCAAATTCGACATAGTAGTGTCATTTTGCTTTACAAAGCTAATTAGATGGAGAAGTCCCCCCCCCCCCCCCCCCTCCCGTTGAACGACGCGATAAACGCCTTTTATCTTCCTGGCGACTAGCGCAATCTCTCATCGTTTCACTGCGTAAAGCAAGATGGCGCTACGCGATTGCGCGATAGAAACCTTTTCGTTTTGCAATGCCACGGGGGCTGAGCTCAAAACTAGCCTCGCTCTACGTAAAAGAAGCAACGCTGTATCAAATTCGATAACAGTTTCATGATAAGTTTACAACTACAGAACTTGCATAAATGTTTGTATCAAGTTCGCTGTATATTCTGTAGTACAGTAAATCCAGTACAAAGTCCCACGATATTCGATCTCTAGTAAATAAACGGCTCGGCGTCGGCTCTGGATGCAGCAAAATTGTAAAAAAATACTTTTAAAATCCATGAAAGCAAATGACATAATATTTAACAAAACAGCCACAAAACACTTTCGCGTGTAAAAGAATGTAACTCGGAAAATTGTTATAATTTTCTTCGTTTGATGGACCAAAACAATTAACAATTTTAATTATGTGAGCCTTTTCAGAGTGACTAATATGACTAAATCGTAAACATGGAAAAATGGATTCGTAATTTTTATAAAAATTCAGGATAAATTTAAAAATTACTTACATGTTTTTTTTTATGTTCACATCATATTTGCAAGGAATTTGCAATTTACTTTTATCTTTATACGAAATAAGATGATTTTATTTTAATGTCTAAAATAAGCATCGTAGGGTTAGCTGTTAGTTTTAATACATTAATTATATTCAAATTAGAAGCAGCATACAAGAAATTGGTATCACAAATAGATAATAATTCGGTCAGAAAGGATCACTATTACTAGTACCTCATAGCAATTTGGAACTGCAATAAAAGCTTGTAATCCACTTATTAGCAAAAATGTTTGAAAAATAGTTATAAAAGGAAAACTTTTATCTAAAATGCTGTAGTAGCACTCTACTGTTAACTAAGGTTAGGATAAAACAATTTCAACATGTTTTGACGTCAAACCAACTAAACAGACAAAATATTATCAACTTGACGAAATAAAACTGAGATTGTAGGCACTCGCTTCGCAAAAATATATAAAAATGTGTTATAAAAAGCCGGTCTCAAGTCAAATGGTATCTTAAAACATGTTGAATTAAAATAATAATTAACTTTTTTCTGGTAGTTAAAAAATGTATTCAACAATTTCAATGTGTGAACTGTGTAATAAATAAAATGAAATGAAAATAAAACTTCTTTAATTTTCGTAAATCTTCAATTGGCAAGTTCATCCACAAATGGAATCGAAACTGCAAAGGCCTTAGAAAATCCTTCGTAAATGAATATTGTTTGTTTAATTTTTCTCAAATATTATTTGTATATCAGTTCATAAATAGAAAGCTCTATTCGGTGCCAAAGCGACCATACTTCTACAGCTGCTAAACAAAACAGTAAGTCAAAATACTGTTCGAACTTGGATCAGGACCAAAATACTCAAAAACCAAAGATTTGCTTGGAGAGGTGCATAAGCATACCTTTCTACTTGTATTATTAGAAAGGATGATGATTCAATAAAGTATTTTAATATTAATAATGGCAACTATGGTAAGAAAAAACTAAACTGAACGAAAGACTGATAAGAAAGGACTATACTGCAAATAAATCTTGTTTCACATCATCCCAAAAAGGACATGCGAAATGTTGGCTCACGAAACCTTACAAAAAACATATAAGAGAAAATGCAGCAGCAATCTTCCTCTTCGCGGTATGTAAGTGTAAGTATTTTTTTTTCTACTTTGAGAAAAATAAATCATTAAATATTATTTGTTGTTTCAATTAATTCACATCCAGTTAGGTTCAGTTCTCAACAAAACGCAGTAATGTTTTTATAATGTAGTGATTTAATATAATCTTAAATAATTATCTAAATAATATACTGTACGTATTTTAAACATATAGTATGTTTTAAATTAACACATTCGAAAAATGCATCGTGAAATTAAGTGCAGTGAAGTTGTGGTTTTACGAATCTTAATTATGTGCTCTTTATTTTATTAGTCGGATCAAATCAAGTTTTTCAATATTCGTGATAGTGAACATTAGATTCTACAAGATCTAACCATAGATACTGAATCCAACTTTAACTCATAAAATATTACAGGGTTACGTTTGAAATAATGCAACCTGAAACTTGCATATACCTACATAATTTTCGTTTTTTAACATTTCAGGATTGCACTGTTTTTGCAAATAAATCCGGAGATGTCACCCAAATGTGAAAGTTATAGGCCAGGATATAACTGGCTCTAGCCTCTCTATTCTCGATGTTTCCGCCACTATTAAATGCAAAATGTCAAAAATTAAGCCTTAGTCGGTACCTAATAAGAAAATTACCTACATTACACTTTTTTTTTTAACTTGAGCGCATCGCATATTTTGGCGCACTCGTAACGCAAGTTGGCCAATTTATCGTCGGGAGTTCAGGGGCTGCTTTGACACACTTTGTTAGTGTGTCTGGTTTCAAAAACCATTCTTTAGTTATTGTTGGCATTAGGCGAGTCCACACAGCTGAGCTGCCTGGAGCGGCAAATGCCTCGTCTGTGAACCCGCTGCTGGCGTGATATGGCGGGTGGGCCATGCCTACCCCAGAGTCGAGAAACCACACATGTATTGGGATTAATTATGCGCACTAAATCCTGCCGGAGTCCTGACGTATTGTAATTGTATGTAATTTAACAGTTACATGATTGGAATCGGTCAGGATTTGGTGCGCATAATATTTATTTATAGGAGCTGGATTGCTTTTCAGAGCGCCCCCTGGAAAATAACTAGATTCGCCAACGGTTGCTGGCCGATGAGTTTCACGAAGCGCGACTAATAAAAAATAAAGATGTTTCAATAATGGTGAGAGCTATTCTCAGAACCTTCCATTAATAACATTTCCGTTAAAAATTACCGTTTTCGAGCACTAATGCTAGGCTTCAACGACAGGTTCTAAATATAAAAAGATGCTAAATTTATTGTTTGGATCCCATTGTCCGCTTGTGGACACGCATCGTAATGTTGAATCAAGCAATTACATCTGATTAAGAAAATACACAAATTAATATGTTGGTAAAATAGGTTCTTTTAAAGTATCTTCAATATTTTTATGTACAATATTGATGAAGCATTTTATTTTCATTATTATCGTTCACTAGTGAGTACCATGACGCCTTAAATTGCTAGACTTGAAAAAACTGCATTTGTCCTGTATTTTTCAAATGTTTTCCTTACAACCTAAAACTTCCTTGCATTATAAAACCTCAAAGTGTAGACTAGATTAGTCAGAAGTGTTCTGTATAACAATGAGTATGAATTCGCGATCTGGTGCAATGAGGATCTCATGCCGTCTGCTCCTCACTCGGAGGAACGTCATGTCATTGGTGGAATCCTGTAACAAAGACACACTGTTGGTGAAACATTCAGTAAGTGCCAATTTATTTTTATTATCTGGTAAATAAAGGTGGTAGCGGGGCGGTAGAACGCGCCTCAGAGGTCGTGGTTTCGATTCCCAGCATGTAACAATGACAAATTTGTAAGTTACATACATTTGCCAATCTGCAGTGGGCACGCATGGTAATTAACACCTGTATTCCTCGAGGTCTCGCTCAACTCGCTCTTGGAATATGGGGCTCTCTCTCTCTCTCTCTCTCTCTCTCTCTCTCTCTCTCTGAGAGAAGGCCTGTCTCTCTCTCTCTGAGAGAAGGCCTGTCTCTCTCTCTCTGAGAGAAGGCCTGTGACGTATTTAGGCTACATAAATAAATAAAAACCGACGTCAAATCACTACAGCACCAAAAAGTCAAATTATTTAAAAGAATACTTTAAAAAAAAAAACAACCATGATTTACCCTAATTAATTTGCTGCTTTAAAATTTGAAGGTCTCAATTTCCATCTCTAAAAGTCTTCACCAAAACGTCACCAAGTTACCTTAGGACTACTTTTACGCTATTTTGTGAAACATGCGGATATTACTAAAGGATGGGCCCCAGGCCTTATTTGCTGCTGTCCATTGAAATCCGTCAGATCAGATCTTCACCAATTTTTTTTTTTTTTTTTTTTTTTTTTTTTTTTTTCACTAATAGTTATTGGTGCATTTTTGCGATCTGTAGCCTTCTAACTACAATAAGCAAACTGTTTGGGCTTCTACTGCTTCTCTGTAGTTCGTGATCGATGCAGAGTGAGGTCCATTGGCCTCCATCCTCCTAAGTTGCCCTTGCTGCCGAATTCACTTTCTGTCTGGCAGATTGATTATATTGTGCCTCTTCAGTCGAGCATAGCAAGTGCTATTTTTTGTTATTAGGTTCGAAGCTAATTCGTTTGGATGACGGCTAAGCCGATCTTGATAGTTGGTACTATATTGTCGAATCTCCTCCATAACGGTGGGAATTTTTAGGTCTTCATACATGTGTTTATTGCTGATGTACTGAGGGATGTTCAGCATTGCCCTTAGAGTTTTAGTCTGGAATCGTTCAAGAATATCTATGCTAGACCTGCAAGCGGTTCCCCACAGCTGAATACCATAGGTCCAGATAGGCTTCAAGATTGATTTGTATAGTGTTATCTTACATTCTCTCGATAGCTTGGACTTGGGACCTATGAGCCAATACATAGAGCGTACTTTAAGGTCTAGGTGTTTGCGTTTCGCTGTTATGTGTTTTTTCCACGTCATGCGCCTGTCAAGGTGGATTCCCAGATAACGGGTTTCGTTGGATTGAGGTATTTGTTGACCATTGAGATACACTGGAGGGCACATTCCTTTTTTGAGGGTAAAAGTAACTTGTACCGATTTGGTCTCATTTGTCCTAATTCGCCATAATCTACACCAACCCTCCATAAGGTTTAGAGCTTCTTGCAAGTGGTGAGAAGCGGTAGCGGGATCTTGATGGCTTGCTAGGTAGGCGGTGTCGTCAGCAAAGGTACCAGTTGTGACTTTATCGGTAGTTGGTAAATCGGCTGTGTAAAGTATGTAGAGCACGGGACCGAGTACGCTTCCTTGCGGGATTCCCGATTGTATTTCTTGAAGCGCGGAAATTTCTTCATCGTATTTTACTTCAAAGCATCTGTCAGTCAAGTAGGAGTCCAGGACGGGATAAATAGAGTGTGGCAATAGGCTTTTAAGCTTAAATTTGAGTCCTAGGTGCCATACCTTATCGAAAGCTTGAGTAATGTCGAGGAAAGTAGCTGAGCAGTACTCTTTTTTTTCTAATGAACTTGATATTTGATTTACCAGTCTGTGAACTTGTTCCGTTGTTGAGTGGTGTTCGCGAAATCCGAATTGGTGTTGGGGAATTATGTCGGTAAGACAGGGCCTCAGTCTGTAGAGAAGAATTTTTTCAAAGACCTTTGAGGCTACTGGGAGTAAACTTATAGGTCTGTATGAAGTCACCTCGTGCGCAGGTTTACCCTCTTTTGCTATTAGGATAATTTGTGCAACTTTCCACTGGCATGGGTATTTCCCTGTTCTTAGTATGGCATTCACAATGTTTGCAAAGAGAACGATTGCTTTCCTGGGAAGATTTTTCATAATGATTGGGCTAATAAGATCGTATCCTGGGGCTTTTTTCAAGTTTATCAAATTTATTATTTTCCGAACTTCAGCTGGTGTTGCGTGTTTGATTGGTAGAGACATTTGGTAGGGATTAAGCATGGCGTCCTCCAATTTTTCTAAATGAGCCGTTGCTTCTTCATCACTGGCTGGATAGGGTTTGAAGACTTGAGCTAGATGATCGGCAAATAGTTTGGCTTTTTCTTTTGAACTTCTTGCCCAGCTTTTATCTTGTTTTCTTAGTGGTGGTGTTGGCATTATGGGTTGCTTCAACATAGAAGTAGCCTTCCACAAGGAATGTTTTCCGTTGTTTTGAGGTCTTAGGTCTGCAAGGTATTTCTGGGTGGAATCGCTTTTAAGTTTAGCTATGAGCGATGTGAGGTGACGCGATGCTCTATTGAGAGCTCCTTTATCCTCTGGGTGTCTTGTAGAATGCCACTTTTTTCGTAGGTTTCTCCTTTCATTTATTTTGTTTCTTATAAGTTGTGGGTACATGCTTGTCTGCCGAAAGTTTTTGTCAGGAGCTGGTGTAGCCATACTAGCAGCAGTGATTATGGCCTTATTTAATATTTCGACTGCAGTCTCTATATCGTCCTGGTTTTTAAGTCGAATATTTAGTTTTAGATTTGTTTCTAAGTATTCTGCAAACATATCCCAATCAGTATTCCTGTTAGTCAGTGATGGTTTGGGTTCCTTCACGATTAAATCAGTATTTATTGTTAGAAGGATGGGGGAATGATCTGACGATAAGTCAGATAGCGACTCTATATTTAAGTGCAGTAGAGGGAGACCTTTGGTGACGAAGAAATCTAGTAGGTCTGGAACCTTGTTTGGATCTGTTGGCCAGTATGTTGGTTTACCGGCTGATAAAGAGTTGCCATCTTGTTTCACTATTGATGCGTACAGCTGTCTTCCACGTGGTAGGATAAGTCTGGAGCCCCAGAATGTGTGTTTTGCATTCCAGTCTCCCCCTGTAACATATCTTGGCCCCAGCGTTCTGAAGTAGTCGTTGAACATATGTAAAGTAATTTTATGTAGTAAGTTGATTATTTCTTGATCATTAAAAATAAATAGCTGCCAATATTTTCCACAATTATTAGTTGTTTGGTTGAATATGTGGATTTTATTGCAATCCTGTAAAACCTTTTTGCTTCTACTTGAATAGATCTGTTCTCAATTTTACTATTAAAATGAAGTCCAGAATGATAAAATGTAAGTCCTATTTATAAAGACATGATTCCTCTAAATTAAAATGCTCCTCAGAGCAGTTGAAATAATCTTTATTTATGTTTTTCCCTGTTAAGGGCAATTTTCTGAATTGAGAATTTCACTAAGTAAATACTTAAGCAACAATCTGTCACACTCTTTTTTGAGAAATTCAAAGAGACAGCACTACAGTTAACTATTTACTTCGCAAAATTCTCAATTCAGTTCAGAAACTAGCACTTAGTCTCTACCACAGAGTATTTCACATGGCGTTTAAGAAGAGTCTCTACCACAGACTATTTCACATGGCATTTAAGAAGTATTTTAAGGAATCATGTTTTATAAGTCTGTGAAACTCTACAGTAGGTATAGACCTCTTGATCAACTGCCTTGTTGGTCTAGCTGAATTGTGCTGGACTTTTAAAACAGGTTGGGGGTTCAATTCCCACAGGGGGCGTATATTCTTGTAATGGCCATGTTTCCATGTTAGCAACACCCTTGTCAGATAGCACAGAATATTCTAATTTGGGACCAGCAGAAGTGATTGTGGTGTAGACCTTAATGAGTTCTTTGCTGGTAAAATGCATCCATAATTGTAAGAAAGTAGGTAGTTTCTTACCATTTCACGGACCACATTCCTGGCCTTCTCAGTCAGTTGTCCAATTAGCCCTGCGTAGAGCACTGATGTAGCATTGTCTAGAGAACTCTTGATTGGGATACCTGCAAAACAGAATAATCTATCACCTAGAAACCTAACAAGCTCAGATGCAACAGTAGGATCTACGCAGTCTGGTGTGTATGTATAGGGAAATTCGCTCCTGCTTATCCAGTTACAGTTAGGTGAGAATAATATAGATACATCTTATTGGTTGCTACGGAAATAAGAGAAAATCGACCAAACCTTCATGATTGACGATTATGCAGCCAATTACACCTTTGTGAGCTTGGATTCTCTTAATGGTTTCCTCCACTTCGGTGGCCTGGAATGGAAAAGATTTTAGCACATGCGTTTATTTTTTCTACACGGTTTCAGATAAGATCAGTTACAAACCATGGCTTTTAAGTTTTCCAAAAATATTTACGACGATGAAACAAAAGTCGAAACGATGACGAATTCGTGTGACACTAGTGGGGAAACCATTCGAAAAGTTATTTATTTACCTACTGTACCTAGTGACAAAATATTATATTCTATTGCTATGTATGCATTGTGATTAATTTGATCAGGATACAAATAGAAAGAAGTTACATAAATAGGAAAATTGAATACCTACTAAATTGTTAATGAAATCAGAATTGTAGCATTTTTGTTTGCCATCGAAAACGTTCGAAATCTGGCATAACGCTGATTATCAGTGCCTCAAAAAAAAGGGGTTTGCTAGCAGCCAGGGTTGCAAATTTATAAGGAATTCCCAAACTAAAGAAAACTCAATGGGAATCGTTCTAAAAAAATGTTATTTTTATATTTTATTCACGAAAATAGGCAAATTTGAGATCCTGGGCTGAACATTTCGATTGACTGCTTAAATTAATTTTTAAAGCAAATAAAAATAATCGAAGTAAGAAACCAGAAGAACGTCATGCACGGAATTACGTTATCAACTGAGATCCGAATTCTTTAAATAAACCAAACTAAAAAGACCCGTAATCTGTGCAAACGCAAAAGAGATTATATTAGTTTTTACGGAATACCGAGTTGTCAACGTGTTGGCGTTTTTTATTCAAAAATATTAAACCAAATTTCTTTCACGTGTGAAACAAAAACGTTAGAAGCTCAAATTAGACAAACACTTATTAACAAAAATACAACAAATCAGTGAATATTATTAATTTATAATTGTACTCGTAGCATTATATTTAATGACCTTTAAAATGAAGTATTATTTGTGGAACGGGTGGAACAAGTGAAAGAATTTGTCTATTTGGGGAGCCTCTTTACCAGGGATGGCAAGTGTGAAGGTGATATAGAAAGAAGAGTATGAGCAGGAAATTGTGTAAACGGTGCATTGCACTCCTTTGTGAGTGGCCAAAACATCTCGAAAAGAGCTAGATTGGCTATCCATAATGGAGTGCTGGTCCCAACACTTATGTATGCTAGCGAGACTTGGGTATGGCAAAAGAAGCAAGAAAGTAGGATTAATGCAGTAGAAATGAGGTCCTTGAGAAGTATGTCTGGCGTTACTTTGAATGACAGGATACGCAATAGTGTGATTAGAGAACGTTGTGGACTGAAAGAGGATGTAGTGACAAGAATTGAGAAAGGAATGTTGCGTTGGTTTGGACATGTAGAGAGGATGAAGGAAGAAAGATTGACAAAACAAATATATCGAGCGAATGTGGATGGAAGGGCCGGTAAGAGACGACCCAGACGGACATACTTCGATCAAACAGGGGATGTGTTAACAAAGGGCAAGATAAAATGTACCTGAAACCGGCGTGCGTGCATGCAACGACTAATTAATGTTGAGGAAGTGAAAGTGATCTGTTAGGATCGTAGCAAGTGGGAGTCCCTGGTCTCTGCCTACCTCTCAGGGATACAGGCGTGAGTTTATGTTATGTTATGTTTTATTATTTGTAACTATTGTAAATATTTAGGACAATGCAACTGGGATTTGTTTTGGAGTATGGCATCACGGCTCCATACGCGGATTTTAATCACCGGGCCATATACAACATAATATGCTTTTCAGCATAGACCTCATCTTATATAATATTTCTCCATAATTATATGAATTTCTCGATACCTACTTTGACGGTATAGTAGTTTGATTGATGGATAGAGTCTAGTGGTTAAAACATCGACTAATCAATCATTGACTGGTCGATATCACCCGCTAATAAACAGTTTATTTCATTTTCATTTCAATAGTCCTACTCAATGAATTAGATTTTAAAAACATCTCTACTGTGCTCGACGAAAATCGAGCACATTAGGCACTATATACCTATAGTTCAGTCACCCTAAGGGTGCCGATAAATTTTTATTTAAATTAGAAAAATCCTACAAAGATTGCGAATATAGCGCCAAAGTGAAACATTGAATGTACAGATAGACTTCATTTTATTTCTTATGAACGGTGGTAGTCCAGTGGGTAGAACAATGGATTAGGAAGAGAGAGACCCATTTTCGATTCCTAGTGCGGGCATGTACCTGCAATACCACACGCTAACTATGAAGGCAAAGATCGCGAGGAAACCCGCGGCTTGGTTGGCTCCGCACGTATTGACTTGTCTTTCCTGTGGGCTAGGACGACTAAGCTGTCAGGATGGTATAGGTGCTGGGCGAGCCTACTCCATCCAAAAACAGTTGCGGAGGCACTGCAGCGTCCGAGTGGATCCTTCACCCGTCTAGTGTGAGTGAAGGTGCCATGCCACTGTACGCTGTATAAATCATCTTATGCAAAGGCAAAGTTTTTTAAATATTGTAATTATGATTCTGTTTCTGTTTTTTTCTATGTGTGTTATGATATTTGAATAAATAATTTTCAATTCCATCTATTTTCAATTCATTGTTGTTTGTATTAGTTCTTACCTATAAAAGTAAATTAGATAATCAGTGTTGTTTTGGAAAGTGACGTGTTTTGTAAAGCTCTCAAGCATACTTTTTATTTCAAAGTTGCAACATAAAGGTCGATGTGTAGATTAGATTTCAATATTCGTTATTGTACACGTTATTTAGATAAAATTAGTTGTGGAATCGGGGCTTGGTAATACCTAATATATGTCTACCAGAATCTCATGGCCAATAGAAACGTTAAAATGTGTTGTATGTAATACTGAGGAAATTAGATTAAACGATCTTGATACTGTTTGATGGGTTAGTTATACCCTATCTATGACAAACCCTATACAGATAAGATCATCACAATGCAATTAATATACACACATTAAATGAAATCACGATATAAAGGCAATACAATTATATTCTCATAGTTTCTCCATAGAAGTATATTTGCCAAGTGACACATTGACACCTACTTTTTTACACTCTGGTCTATCTGTGGCCAGTAACCCTCAGCGGAATTGATAACATTAATTATATTAGTTATGTGTATGAAGAATGTTGTTATACATCGGGTTTTAACATAGGAAAATATTTCATAAGATAAGATAATTTATTTAATCGAAAAGTTTACAATGATGTTAACAAAACAGTGTTTCTTATATAATTACATCTTACATGATCTCTAGATGCCTAAACTAGGTCGGATCTGTACTATAGTACAGTGGGCATCTAGTGTTTCTCTTTTTAATGAAAAATAAATCAATAGTAATCGTATGTACTAATTTGTTATATATAATTACAGTCATACAAATAACGTAACACCATTGATAGTTTGTTTATTCGTTTTTTTTTATTCGTAGCATTACATCTCATTCAGAGCTAGAAAACTATTCCAAGAACTCCACTTGCATTTCTTGTTCTTCATCAGATGATGAAGATAAAGAGGTATTTATTATAAATCGCTCTTCCGGCATTTCATGGCTATAAAGATTTATAATCACTTGCCTCAAAACATCTCAATCCTGCCTCTTACTAAATTTAAAACACAGTTACATAAATTCTTATTAGATAATATGTATTACAGTGTAAGAGAATTTCTTGACGACCGTCTCATTAATTAACAACTTGGGTACCTTTATAACAGAGTAAAAAAAAAACAGTGTTCCTAATAGACTTCATTTTTTTTTCCTCCGGGATACAACTAATTAATATGCTAACTTTCAGTTATATAGGTACCTACGGATAGTTAGTGTTTAATATTCATTCATATTCATTATATTTGTTATTTACATTATTCTCAAAGTATAATATTTGCGCACCTTAACTGGTAGAGCACGCATGTTCCTTTTATTTACTTTACCAGCTACTGTATTTACCATGCTTTAGCAAATAAAAAGTTTTATCTTATCTTTTATCTTATCAATTATTCTATCTTGCTTGATGAAATCAGAAATCAATAATTTATTTGAAGGTAAAGAATTTACATTCTGTTTGCTGAATGTCAATGTACTATGTTACTATGTTAGCCGCTGCCTTCGGGCCGTATTTGTAGTGGAGAAAAACGCAGCGGAAAAAAAAACTACAATCGTTTTCAATTTCCTTTACATTTACACGACCTTTTTCGCCAATCCTCTGCAACAATTTGTGAGAAAGCTTCTTCTGTTAACAATTTTATATCACTTGCAGGCCTAACTTTTTGCTTCATTATACCCCAAATAATTTCACTTATCAATGTGCAATGATAAGGTGGGAGCCTTAAAACTTCGTGACCGTGCGATTTTAATACAAAATCTATCTCATATAAAGGCGCAGATATTTTGCTTCACTACTTCAAGTAACTGACATTTAAGCCAAAGATCATCATAATGTAAATCATTTGCACGGTGCCATTTATTTTATTATTTTATATCAGCGATACGATTGTCTTGTCTGGGTGGTTTGTTTATACGTACGGAATGATAACTAGCATTAACCATAACAATTAGTGAAGTTCTTGTCAGATTTGGAATTAGCTTCTCTGTCACCCATTTTGTAAATTGTCCTTGTATATCGTGGTGGTAGTCAACAGAATAATTTTGTAATGAGACCTGGATTTTTGGGGAATTAAGAAATTTTCCACTGGCAGCATTGCCAGCAACTGTCTCGTTCCTACTGTCAATTTATCTGTCAATCGATCAATTACGAACAATAGCGGAGCGAGCGTAAAAATTTTAGTTTTTTTAACCGCTCGAGCCTATCTCATCCAAAACGAGAGTTACGATATTGTAAGGGCTTAAAACTGAATGTAACTTTCCCTACAATGCCCTTGGTTTTATAGAAAAATGAATGATAGTGGCCCTGATAGCGCGGAAGCCTTGGATCCTAGAGTTCAGGTGGGAAAAATCAATAATATCTGACCCGATACTTTGTTTTAAACAATAAAACTATACTACGTGGTTGTCGTGGGCGTTTAGCGCGCGCCTATAACTGTAAAAAGCTTAGTCATAGTCAGAATTTGGCAAATCAAGATAGTTCTGCTAAGTTTTAATGTCCTACCAGTTTTAAAACTTCCTAAATTATGTAATTTTTCCCTTTTGTAATAATAAATAAAGCTTTTCTCACGTTACAAGAAATGATACAAAAATATTTCATAAGTACCTAGCTCAAATTCCTACTAAGTGAATAAAAAGTACAAACTTAATTCTATCACTAACAATTAGCTTTTCTTTTTGAGTGTCTTTCAGTTTTCCAGTATGATCCTTCTAAGAACTAAGTAGGATATTTATAGTTTTACAATGCCAAGTAATCCAAACAGTGAGGTTAATTCATATTTGAGCCTTCTTCTAAACTCGACATTGGCATAGGTTTAATATGCAGATTATTTATTTCCATCTGATGTCTATTTATCAAGCTCTTTAGCCCGCCGAATCTGAGTTAGAGGGCTACTTACCAACTAATAGTCTCTTTTTAAAAAAAAATTTTAACCAATTAATTTGTCTATAAAAATCCTATTCTAGATTGAGCTAGAGCGCCTTAACTCAGCAACCGATGAGATTAACCGGCTGGAAGTGGAATTGGACGAGGCCCGGCTGGTCTTCCGTCGACTGCTGGCAGAGGGCCACCTGCGAATCCAACAGCTGACAAGGAAACTCGGCACCAGTGTGCACAAAGCTAGGCCCTATTATGAGGCACGGTTTCGGGCTAACATTGTGAGTAGATAGAACTCAAATTCATTGAAACACATTTTACACCTGTTTAATAAACTTAACTAAACTTCTTACTTTATTGCACACAAAAAAATTAAAGGGTATTAAATTAGAAATACCATCCACAATCACTAGGCTCACCGGCACTCATCGGCCAAGTGCCAGTTTTTACCGTTAGTCTTTCTATTACCTTAGAAGTTTTTATGTGTGCAATTTTCCAAAGACAATATTTATTCAAAGTTGCAAGGAAATTCAATGTTACCCAACTTGACTGTAACTTATCTCCATAATAAATTTGGCAAGCTAACAAACTTTGGGTCAGGATCAGGGAACCTGTAAAAAGGATTTACATGTGAACAAGTCGTGGGATCAATTCCTTCTGGAGGCCTCCATTCATTTGTACAAATAGCATCAGTGTGGATGTTTTTCCATGTTTGTGACGTCCCTGTCTGATTACCATAGCACAGGGTATCTTAGTTTGGGACCATGACAAGTGATGGAGCTGTGTGCAAGTTATTCATTTACTTACTGATGTAATGATGACGATAGTAAAGAAGCTTTCATTGCTTATTTATTTAACAACTTAGTACCTGAATTTTGTAATCTTCAAACACACTTTTTTTTTTTATTTCTTGTCACAGACGGCACAAGAACTCCAAGTAGCAAATGTTGCCTACGATAAAGCAAACAGCGCGCATTCGGCGGCCAGAGAAATGGTAAGGAATCATCTAAAATAATCTATTGACGCTGTGGTTGCATAGCGGTAGAACGCTGGCCTCACCTTCGGGACTTTGTTTTCTATCTTATGTACATTTGTGACGTTGTAGTAGCAATACCACTCGCTAACTGCGAGGAAAACATCGTGAGGACCGGTGGTAAACCTGAGTGTCTGAGGTGTTCATATTCCTCGCTGGAAATTGCCAATCCGCGGTGGGCACGCGTGGTAACTAAGCCCATACTCTCTCTCAGAAGGCTTGTGCCCTGCAGTGAGACGTGTGTAGGCTACGCAAAATAATCTTTTGACAGCTTTTTTATGTGACCAAAACAATCTGAGCTATCTTGCCGGAAATAAACACTGAAGTTTAACTTTTACCTAATATTCAGTAAGTCGCAGTTCCTGCGCTACATTGAATAAAACGGCAGGACCTATTAAGATATATTTTTGCTGTTAGAAAGCTTGGCGTCCAACTTCGGGCTCTATCCGATGGAAGCAAAGTCCAAATTAGATGTTTGCTTTAAGGTACTAGAATATTTGTGTAATCTGTTTTCTAAGCCAAGACACTTCGGTTAATGCACATGAATTGCATCCAAAAGAAAACTTGAACAAAAATCCGCGCAGTCACGGTGAGCTTACCATGGTCACGTTAGAGCATTACTTTTTAAATTGTTCGTTAATAAAAATTTTCTAAAATAAATTAGTCTATATTAAATTATATTATGTCCTACTGCGGAGGTTCTCAAACATGTTTCGCCCACAGACCACTTTGACAACAAGAACAAGTTCTACAGAATAATTTGATATCGTTAACACTAGATTGTTATTTAACAGCTTGTACAAATACGTATGCCAATAAAAGTTATAAGTTAATTTAGTCAAATTAACAAATAATAAAAAAAAGTTGCTCTTGCTCGTCCATCGCAAACACTGCGCGGATTTTTGTTCAAGTAATCTGTCTGACACTATTAGATAACTTTTACGGCTTCAAACCGTTTCGACGTTTGATTCATCATCATCATCATCAGCCTATGCTTGTCCACTGCTGGACAAAGGCCTCTCACGCACGCCACTGAGCACGGTCCTCGGCTACTCTCATCCAGCTCTTGCCAGACGCCCTGCGAAGGTCATCGCTCCACCGAGTCTGAGTTTGATTATTTCTACACTTTTAAACCGATTTAGAAGTGTGTGTGATATTGTTACAATCATTATAAAAACCTATTTAGAGACTAAAAATTCCACCCATGCCGTGACTTGAACCCGCGACCTCTGGCTAACCGTGCCAGTGAATCATTTTGTCATCCCTACCAACCTATGGTATACCTAAACTCGTCTTCCAATTTTTTTCTTTTTGTAATTTATTTTTTACGTGTACCTGCAGGTCCAGCAGCACTTTCTGCTCAGTGAATTTGAACCTTGTGCACTGGTCTTCCAGGTGTTTCTGGCCGAGCAGGGCTTGGCGCGGCTGGCCGAGGGCTCGGAGGGCGGCGTCACCCTCGACCCAGCTTGGCAGGAGATGCTCAACCACGCCACGTCGAGAGTTAACCAGGTAGTGGACCTGTGCTCCAGGATTCCTACTACCGCAAAACCTCGGGAGTACCTGGGGGCATACTCTCTCTCTGTCTGAGAGGAGGGTTGCGCCGTGCATAGAGACGTCAATGCTTATGTTATGTATACACTATACAGTATCCGGCAATTAACAGCCGGACATCCGCCTGGCGGGAGTCCCTTTATAGATAACACTTTATTTTACTCACAGAAAAGGAGATTACACAGGTTCGATCACCCGTTCCTTCCAACAGACCTTTTACAGCTAAGGGCGGTGGTAGCCTAGTGGGTAGAACATTGGACTCTGAATCGAGAGACCCAGGTTCGATTCCCAGTGCGGGCATGTACCTACCTATGACTTGGTTTTCTAAGTTATGTACATTTGTGAAGTTATAGTAGCAATACCACTCGCTAACGGTGAAGGACATCATCGTGGGAGTCTGAGCTATTCATATACCTCAGCTCTTGTCAGACGTGACACCGCTAGGCCAACGAGGCAGTCATTTAATATCTGTGTCTTTTAGATAGGAAGGTATTTATTTTATTATTCTTGGTGATAAAGGCGGAGGCAGACCGTGCGAGCGCGACGGTGACGCAACGCGCCCGCGCCGCCACGCACCGCGCCGCGTCCGCTTTAGTCCAACAGCTACAGAGCGGTCTGAAGCGGCATATAGCTAAATCTAGGTGAGTACGCAGAGCCAGCTTGCAGCTTTATTACTTTTTTGACTATGTAGATGCAAGCGAGTGAAATGCACTTTTTTTGTAGACACTCATATAGATTTTCCATAACAGTTTGAACCAACTTACCTACTTCGCCTTGTATACGACACAAATGACCGCATCGCTCTAGCTCTAACTACAGAGCGGTCAGGCCCTATTCTCTTGACGCTATTGTGTTCAAATTGCGTCACAATTAAATGCGATAAGTCAGAAATAACGACTCAGTATAAAGAAGTAGCACCAAACTTGTTGAAACTTCAGAGCGCATTGGAAAGTGAAAGAGTGTTTTGGTTAAATTAATTAATAAATGCACTCAATCGTAACGCAAATAGAGCATGTAAATCTAGGTTAGTGCGCAGTGTGGGCTTGTAGCTTTATTAGTTTTGCGAGTAAATGCGAGTGATTGAAGTGCACTTCTTGTAAATTTAAATTCGATGGATTTTCCACAAATGTTTAAGATAAGATAAAGATAGATATTTTGACCAAATCTTACTTTTACTTGATTGTAAAAAAATTGCAAACTTCTGATAAATGTGGTCTGAGGCTTTTTTACGTAAGAGTTTAAACTAACTGCTGAACATATTCCTTCTGAGATTGTCGACGCATGCGCACCTTCGCTTGTAACTAGTTTGCACATAGTGTGCTCTCCTTCACAGGCCACCGCGGCTACTCTGCGCCAGCTTACGTCTCCATGGTACTGACTTTTGTATTTTACATCTATTGCATGCCTTTTAGGGTTCCGTACCCATAGGGGTAAGGGACCCTATTACTAAGACTCCGCTCTCCGTCCGTCTGTCCGTCTGTCCCCAGGCTGTATCTCAAGAACCGTGATAGTTAGACAGTTGACATTTTCACAGATGTATTTCTTCAAGGGGGATGGGAGCCCCCCTTAAATATTTATTTTATTCTGTTTTTAGTATTCGTGGTTGTAGCGGCAAAAGAAATACATCATCTGTGAAAATTTCAACTGTCTAACTATCACGGTTGATGAGATATAGCCTAGTGACACACGGACGGACAGCGGTGTGAACAAACGTGATTTTTTTGCCGTTTTATGCTCGATATTAATAACGGCAACAGGTAGACGCTTGAAATATTTAATTTTTGTATAGATAGTGGTACGGAACCCTTCGTGCGGGAGTCCGACTCGCATTTGGCCGGTTTTTAATAATCATTGCTAGCCTGCTAAGTAGGCACAGTTGACAGGACATCAATGCGTGCACTTACTAATGTGCCGTTCACGGGAATCTTGTGAATATTCCTAACTACGTGTTGCCCGTGACTTAGTTCGCGCGGAAATTAGTAATTAGTAGTGGTAAGTGTTCCCAAAATTCCAAGTGAAGTATTTTGTGATATTGAATAATATTTAAATATTTTTATGTCCTGGAAATTATTGATATTTAACTCCTGAACTGCCCTCGCGGAACGCAACGTATAGGTGGCCCATACTAAGTTGGACACAGATCTGTGTCGCGGCAGACGAGTGGTTAAGGCACTCAGGTGCCTGAGGTGTCCACTTGCCTCAGCGCTTAACATTGCCAATCCACAGTAGGCACGCCTGGTCATTAAACCCATATTCTCTCTCTGAAAGAAGGCCTGTGCCCTACAATGGGACTGTGGGCTACTCTCCCACAAATCACATTTTAATAATATATTTTTACTTGTTAAATATTATTTACATTTATTTTATTTAGTATAAAATATTTACAATTATTATTATATTTATTTACACATACTTAAATACACGAACTTTTCACAAAATATATTATTTACTCATAAACAATTATGCAACACATCACATTGTTCACAATCCATCCGTCAATACAATATTTGACGTGCCGTCCGGTCGGGTTCATTGGAGCCGCGCGTCGCGAGCCGGTTTGTAAGATAAGGTTCGTGACGTAGGACTAGTACCCACGGCGGCCGGCCGCTGCGCGCGCGCCGCCAGTCGATCTCGCTATCTGACGCAAAGCGCATGCCGCTCTCGACCGCTAACGCTATACGATTTCTATCGCTTTCGCTTATACAAACTGTTCATTTATATTGTTTCTTCCTTCCGTACTATTTCTTCTCTGTGTGCCTATCTTCGAACTTTGGATATACCTTCTGTGTCGTGTTATTCAGACATTATACGTAGTGGAGTTAAAGTGGTTGTTTACATTACCTCTGCCACCTACAACCCTACAGTGGTGACCCCTGAGGGACACAATACCAGGCTGAAGATTTGTCCACAAAACCGTACGTAGAAGTTTCGAGAAACATGAACAACGGTACCGGTCAAGACGGCAACGCCCCGGCCCCACTACCGGGCGGAACTGCAGGGCGCGTTTCCACTACACCATCGTCGGACGTATTCAAAGTTGGAGTGCGTGTCCCACCTTTTTGGCCAGAGGAACCGGAGATATGGTTCTCGCAAATCGAGGGTCAGTTCGCGATAGCCGGAATAACCAATGACGTCACAAAATTTCATTACGTCATCAGTCAACTTGATCGACAATTTTGTAAGGAAGTAAAAGATATTATTACCAATCCACCGGCCACCGACAAGTACATCAAGCTAAAAAGCGAACTGATCAGCCGACTCAGCGACACCAAGGAACGGCAGATCCAGCAGCTTCTTCATCACGAGGAACTTGGGGATCGCAAACCTTCCCAGTTCCTGCGACATCTTCAAGGGCTGGCAGCTAAACGCATCACGGACGACGTTCTTCGCATGATGTGGCAAGAGAGGCTACCCCGGAGCATCCAGACTGTACTCGCGGGGCACCCTACAGCATCGCTGGACATCCTCGCTGATCTCGCGGATAGAGTCCACGACATCGGCCCACGCTGCGCATGCTCGTCACACGTCGCTTCCACGAGCTACAACACCGGGTGCGGTCAACCAGGCTCCAGCAACGACACCTTGGCAAGGGAAATTGCTGAGCTGAGGAAGCAGGTACAGGCCTTGAAAACCCTGGACCATCGAAGAGGCAGATCACGATCACGGAATCGCAGCCGATCCGGCAAGCAGACCAGATCTAATACAAGATCCCAGTCTAGTTACCGAAAGTACCCGACTTGTTGGTACCATTCCAAGCATGGCGCGAACGCCAATAGATGCGTGCAGCCATGTGACTACGGGAAGTCGGGAAACGCTGCGGGCAGTCGGTAATGGCGACAGCTGATAGCCCTGTTTCTTCTGGTCGCCTGTTTGTCACCGACAGAAGGTCGAAGGCGCAGTTTTTGGTCGACACCGGCAGCGACCTCTGCGTTTTCCCCAAGTCGTTACTGCGCGAGCGTCGAGCACCGACGGACTACAAGCTCACAGCAGCCAACGGGACGACCATCGACACCTTCGGTTATGCGCATCTCAACCTAGACCTCGGACTTCGACGCGAATATCCATGGCGTTTTGTTGTTGCTAATGTTACAAAACCTATCATAGGTGTTGATTTTTTATCGTTTTATAATTTAATAGTAGATTGTAGAAACCAGAAACTAGTTGATAATACCACTAGCTTAGCTTCTGCTGCTATTAATGCTTCTTGCGACGATATATTTTCTGTAAAGGTCTTGACTGGCGTGTCTTGCTTTCATCGCATATTATCACAGGAATTTCCTGAAATCACGCGACCAGCCGGCACGCAACGCACAATACCACACAACACACAACACCACATTCGCACCACTCCAGGTCCCCCAGTATCCTGTGCTCCGAGGCGACTTGCCCCAGACAAGCTGAAGGTGGCAAAACAGGAATTTGAAGGTATGTTGGCTAATGGTACAACACGACCGTCCGACAGCCCCTGGTCATCACCACTGCACTTGGCGCCGAAAAAAGAAAACGGGTGGCGTCCATGTGGCGACTACCGGCAGCTCAACGCTCGTACCATACCGGACAAATACCCAATACGCCATTTGCATGATTTTTCTCATAGCATATCTGGTTGTAAGATCTTTAGCACAATTGATCTTGTAAAGGCTTACAACCAGATACCTGTGTGTCCAGAGGACATACCAAAAACGGCCATAACAACCCCGTTCGGAATGTTTGAATTCCCTTTCATGAATTTCGGGCTTCGGAACGCGGGTCAGTCATTTCAAAGGTTTATTGACGAAGTAACACGTGGTCTAGACTTCGTCTATTGTTACCTCGACGATTTTTTAATCTTTTCCACAGACGAGGAACAACACAAAAAACACCTGCGTGAAGTATTCACTAGACTTCGGGACTACGGCATGGTGATAAATGTGTCTAAGTGCGTCTTCGGTGTTCCCCAGGTAACTTTCCTAGGTTACCTGATCTCGGAGAGCGGTACCAAGCCCCTAGACACTAAGGTTGAAGCCATACGTGACTTTCCGCCGCCCAAGGACGTTAGGCAGCTGAGGAGATTTTTAGGTATGGCCAATTTTTATAGGCGATTCCTGCCACGTGCCGCCCAAATCCAAGCTCCTCTAAATTCACTCCTAGGCGGAGCAGTCAAAGGTTCTACACCCATTAACCTCACCGGTGATGCTCTGAGGGCTTTTCAAGCGACCAAGGAAAGCCTATCCAATGCAGCCTTGCTCGCTCATCCAGACGCTCGAGCAAACCTGGCATTGGTCACAGATGCATCTGATGTAGCCCTGGGCGCAGTGTTGCAGCAGCAGCTACCAGACAAGGTATGGCAACCACTAGCCTTCTTTTCGCGGAAGCTGAGCCCGTCCCAGACCAAGTATTCCCCGTACGATCGTGAACTACTCGCGATCTACGAGGCAATAAAATACTTCCGACACATGTTGGAGGCGAGACACTTCACGGTTTATACTGACCATAAGCCAATCAGTTTTGCTTTCCACGAAAGGAAACATAACTGCTCGCCTAGGCAGTATAGGTACTTGGATTACATTTCCCAGTTCACAACCGATATAAGGCACATATCTGGCAAAGATAACGTTGTGGCCGATACCTTATCTCGGATTGAGGAACTGGAAATGCCTCTCGATCTCGCCGACCTAGCTGAATCCCAGACGTCTGACCCTGAACTCGCCGAGTACTTGACCTCGTCTTCACTACGCTTGGTAAGGATGACATACCCGGGAAGTCGTGAACCCCTGTACTGCGACGTCAGTACGCCGACACCCCGACCATTTGTTACCAGACCGTATCGCAAAACCATCTTCAACAGTCTCCATTCTCTAAGTCACCCTGGAGCCAACACAACTGCCAAGATAGTAGCGCAGCGTTTTGTATGGCCCAGCGTAAGGAAGGACTGTCGAGACTGGGCACGAGCTTGTGTACCGTGCCAACGAGCAAAGGTAAGCCGTCACGTGTCTGCACCTATAGGCACCTACGAACTACCACGTGCTCGCTTCCAGCAGGTACATATTGACCTTATTGGCCCCTTACCCATTTCGCAAGGTTACCGCTATTGTCTGACCGCCATTGACCGCTTCACGCGGTGGCCGGAGGTCATGCCAATAGTGGATATTACAGCGGAGACGGTGGCTAAAGCCTTACTTGCTGGCTGGATATCCAGGTTTGGGTGTCCAATAGATATTGTGACAGATCGTGGTCGACAATTCGAGTCCACACTGTTCCAATACCTCGCCAAAGTCATCGGATTCCAGCACAAGCGGACAACGGCATATCATCCTGCATGTAATGGAATTGTGGAGCGTTTTCACAGACAGCTCAAAGCTGCCATTACATGCCACGCCGACAGCAACTGGTCCGAGATATTGCCCCAAGTCCTTCTCGGCATACGGAGTGCTTTTAAGGAGGATTTACAAGCTTCCTCCGCCGAATTATTATACGGTGAGCCGTTGCGACTTCCAGGTGAATTTTTTGATCCCAGCGTACCCGGCACCACGGATATTACCGACTTCACCGCTAGGTTACGCTCATTTGCCTCAAAGTTGCAACCCACTCCAGCTTCACGCCATAATAAGGACAACAAGATCTTCGTGTTCAAGGAGTTAGCGACGGCAGAACACGTCTTCCTTCGTGAAGACGCTTCGCGTCCTCCTCTAACACCCGCATATTCAGGTCCACACAAAGTCTTAGACAGAAGCGACAAGGTTTTCAAGCTTCTCATAAAGGGAAAACCGGTCTCCGTCACAATAGACCGGCTAAAACCGGCATATTACTTGTCGGACGCCCTGAATCCAGCCAAAGACCAGGATACCATCGAGCCTGTCAGACCACCAGACATAGCTCGCACGGTGCAAAATAAAAAGGTGAGTCGTAATTCTCGTAACCCTAACACAGAACCCTCAAACGTACCTAAAACTACCCGTTCAGGAAGACAAGTACGATTCCCGGACTATTATCGCCCCTAACCAGGTCTCTGGGGGGGAGTGATGTGGGCTACTCTCCCACAAATCACATTTTAATAATATATTTTTACTTGTTAAATATTATTTACATTTATTTTATTTAGTATAAAATATTTACAATTATTATTATATTTATTTACACATACTTAAATACACGAACTTTTCACAAAATATATTATTTACTCATAAACAATTATGCAACACATCACATTGTTCACAATCCATCCGTCAATACAATATTTGACGTGCCGTCCGGTCGGGTTCATTGGAGCCGCGCGTCGCGAGCCGGTTTGTAAGATAAGGTTCGTGACGTAGGACTAGTACCCACGGCGGCCGGCCGCTGCGCGCGCGCCGCCAGTCGATCTCGCTATCTGACGCAAAGCGCATGCCGCTCTCGACCGCTAACGCTATACGATTTCTATCGCTTTCGCTTATACAAACTGTTCATTTATATTGTTTCTTCCTTCCGTACTATTTCTTCTCTGTGTGCCTATCTTCGAACTTTGGATATACCTTCTGTGTCGTGTTATTCAGACATTATACGTAGTGGAGTTAAAGTGGTTGTTTACATTACCTCTGCCACCTACAACCCTACAGGACGTATATCGGCTGCATTTTTTTTCATCTCTATGACTAATCGGTGCTCTTATTTGAAACACAAATAGTTTTATGACAATTTTACGAGCATACCTTATATTCATGGTGGCCTGGAATACCATAGTAAAATTTCTGTGAGTTGAAAATATGCCCAGATTCCAAACCATCCTTAAAGAGGGGATTGTTAATGGGAATAAGATTTGGTGAGATTTTCCTGGACCCCTCCTCTTACTCTAAGCTCGCCTTTGTGCGGATTGATTTACTGTGCAATAAAGAAATTTCAAATCAATTGAAACCTCTATGTTTAGCTCACGTCATTAATGGCCGCCCCCAAGTTTTCATCTTATCCTATCTCAGACCCTACTTCGAGGAGAAAGCGCGCATCAACGCCTCCCTGGAGGCCCAAAAAGCGCGCATCCAGTCGCTGGAGCAACAAGTGGCGGAATCCAAGCAGCGGTACTCAGGAGCGCTGAGGAACCTGGAGAGGATCTCGGAGGACATACATCGACACCGCTCGCGCCGGCACTCCGCTCGGAACAACGACAAAATTGGTAGGTGTTTACACTGAGGGGCTATCTGGCGCCGGCAATGGAAATATTATAGTAATAGTAATATTTCATTACGAGCGCGGAAAGCCTGTCGTTGCGAAGAGTTCCGACAAATGTCTACCCGAGCTGGGGCGCAGCCGAAGGTGAGGGTTGACAGTCGGAACAAGTTGCAATGACGGTTCCGCACGTGTGCTGAACAACTATTTTTATTACAGTTGCGAAAAAATGAAGCAATTTAATAAAGAAAATTTTTGGAAAATGGCGCCATCCGTAAAAGAATATAAGCAGAGATTTTTTTTTTCACCCATTCTGGGTAGGCAAAGGGAACTATGCCCATACAGCCAAGTCTTCAGTAGAATTTTTTATTGATATGACATGAAAATTAAATTTAATGATATGAAATGAAACGAAACCTAACCTAACTGAATCAAATCATTAAATCTGATATTGAAACAATTTAGTAGCTTCTTTTTAGAAATATTTGCATGAATCATAAAAATTTCTATGAATTTTCTTTAGTAAAAACTTCGTGGTTGGTTTTTTCTTTTTAATAGACATTATTTTGACAGTTGGGAAAAAGAACACACGAGTTCGGAAAAGGTAAAAAAAAGCACGAGTATGTAATAGACCACATCCCGAACGCTATACGTCCCTGCAATACGCTACTTTTTGAGCAACTGTATTAAAACAATCATTTGCAATCAATCAATAATTTGGATAGCAATTTTAGAATTTTAAAGCATTTTTGCCACAAACGGCAAACTATTAAAGTCCTAGGTTATTTCAAAATGTCCAGTTAATTGCGATGTTGGGAACGCTGCCAGCAATACTTCCAGCCTTGGGAAGTACTCCCGAGCACAGTGCATCAGTAGCTGATATCACATCCAACTTTTGATGCGGCGCTCTACCCAGGATTAAACAGCTGTTTAAGTAGACATCTATCAATTGTACTCACATAGTACTTTTTTTATCTTTCTCAGCATATATAACGGTACTCTGTTAATTTTACTTGTCCAGTAATTAACCCAGTATTTAACTAGTATTTTTATCTTTCTCAGCAGAATTATTTTGTATATTGTCACTCCAAAATATAATTTTTAAAACTCACAACAACCATTTCATATGTTCATCTTTCTCAGCATATACAACTGCACTATGCTAATTTTACTTGCCTCGTATTTGACCCAGTATTTACCTAGTACATTAATCTTTCCCGGAAGATGCAACTGTACCTACTAATGTTAATTTTACTTACCCAGTATTTTACCTAATACTTACCTAGTATTTTCATCTTTCCCAGCAGATATAAAGCACTCGCCGCCAACCGACGACGGCGACACGCAAGCTAGTGACGAAAAACTAACGGAACTGTGCGCGGACGCAGCGCGTACGGCCGACGATAATGTGCGTGAATGGCTGCGCAGAGCCGACTGCCTGCCCACTGACGATAACTGGACTGAGATCGATCTGGACTATTCCAGTCCTGAAGAGGTGAGACTAGCTACTAAAACCCAGCCAAGTGCATGCCACGCGCAGTGTAGGGTTCCGTAGAAGGGGGGCTTCAATTTTTGTTTTACATTTTATTATACCGTTTTATCGGTGACATTAATATGTATGTGTATGCTAAATTTCAGCTTTCTAGTATTAATTATCTCTGAGCTAGGCCGCGGACAGGCAGACAGACGGACGGACATGGCGAAACTATAAGAGTTCCTTGTTGATTGCGGAACCCTAAAAAGAGTCGTGCATTCATGACGGTGAGGCTGAGAAGGGGAATTGAGAAGGATCTCCAGGTGGGAAGCGAGGTCTAAAAGTAGATAAAAAACATCACGTAATTAATGGACGCCTCAAACGGCCAGGCGTGTGTCGGATCACGCGCATTATAGGGTTTCGTAGTTGACCGTCAGGGTGCCAAAATAAATAAAACGTTCATTAATCCATTCTCACCTTTTGTCGCCAGGTGAGCTTCGAGAAGTGCTCACTCCGGCCCCGCTCGAGCTCCGACAAGTCGTCCCCGGTGTCCCCGCACTCCCCCCGCTCGCCCCGCTCGCCCCGCTCGCCCCGCTCCCCCCTCGAGCCCTCCCGGGTGTCCGCTGCTTCCCCGCGGCGCATCATCGCCGGACACGATCGGACTGCCAGGCTCAGGTGAGATTTAGCTGTACATTTGACTGCCTCGTTGGGATAGCGGCATCGCGTCGGATTACCATGCCGGTCGTGGGTTCGATTCCAACTGGGGGCTGCCGCACATTAGTACAAATTGCCTCTGTCTGGGTGTATTTCCATGTGTGTGATGTCCTTGCCTGGTTACCATAGCACAGGCTATCCTAGTTTGGGACCAGGATCAGAAATTGTGTTGTGTGGAAGTTATTTACATTTAACGGGGCCAATCGCGATTGACGTCGCGATTAGACAGACAACAAAAATTATAAAACCATGTTTATTATATTCTTTTACTAACCCGTGCTGAGGACAATTTTAAAAACTTATTTAGAGGCTAAAAATTCCACCCATGCCGGGACTTGAACCCGCGACCTCTGGCTAACCGTGCCAGCGCTCTCCCAACTGAGCTAATGGGCAAGTGCAAGCATCGGCGAAATTTCGAGCCTCTTTACAAACTTCTTCTACAGGCAGCGACATCTGGCCGAAGCGATTTACATCACTTGCAGCCCCGAGTGACCCACTTTGCAGCTAGGTTAAAGCCACGCCTGCCAAGCGTGTCGATCATGGCAAAACCCCTCACGATTATAAAAACCGTGAGGGAGGCCTATGTCCTGCAGCGGGCGTCAAATGGCCGATGATGAAGAAAATAATGTCATTGGTACATGCCGGGATTCGAACCCACGATCTCCCGAACGAGGAGCCGGCGTTCTACCGCTCCGCTACCGTAGCTCTGTGTATTTTAAACTATTACAGAGAGAGCTCTAAATTATTATTTGAAGGGCGGAGGTGGAGAAAGGGCGACGGCAGAGTCTGGACGCCCTGCTGCACGACACCGGCGAGAAAGTCAAGGAGATGTTTCAAGGTGAGACTCTGGAACTGTTGGCACTGACGAATGGAAACTAGAATGTTTGATTTAAACTTACGACATGTTTATAAATATGTAAATAAATGATTTATCTATCTATCTATAAGGATCTCCTTAAGGGACCCATTTAAAGCCTTTTTAAAAATAATGAAAATCATAGAAATCATATGAACAAATTTGTTACACTGCAATGAAATAAACGCTCTGTCATTTCTGTCGTTATAAATTAACAAACAGCCCGAAAATAGATAGTTTCCACTGTAAAATAAAGCTTCAATATCTAATCGCGCTTTGTAAACTTCAACAATAAATGTGTTGCTTAATTTCACCGAAGTCTCGTGTCTTGGTAGCTCAGTAATGTGTCAAGATCCGAACACGGAGGATCTGGTTTCAGTCCCTAACTATCAGTTTCAAAGTTTACGGTAGATTTGTAAAAGCAGCAATTCTAAAGACGATTGGGGTTTCATCGGCATTCTTTCCAAAATTCTGCATAGTATTGGCTTCCCGGCCCGGTGTTCGCTTCCATGCTTCTGGCTGACGCCGGGCTTTTCGCTGTTCGGCGAGCAGCGCAGCTCGGAGTGATGGGTAGATTTATTTCAGGCGCGACTTTATCTTTTTCCCGCAGAATTTAAGTTACAAATCATCATCAACCCATTATGTCCCCACCGAGGGGCACGGGTCTCTTCCCTGAGGAAGGTATAGGCCATACTTCACCACGGGGGCCAAGTCCGGATTGGTGGAGGCTTGTAGACTAGTGGCTCGTCTACTGTCAGAAGTTGTCAAGCCGCCCTAAGGCCTCTGACTTGGCTTAACGACTGCCATCTATCGACGGCAGCCGGCACCAACAGCTTAACGTGCCTTGCGAAGCACGGAACCGCTCGGAAAAATGCCATTAGCGTTAGGCATAGACGGCGACCCATCCATGCACTGATCGCGCCCTGTTTTGCTTAACCTTCGTGATCGTTTAAGATCACTCAGGCAGCCGGGGCTACGAGCGATTCGAGAGAGTCACAAATACTAAATAGATACTCTTTCTAATCATTGTGTTATCTGAAAGTTATTATTGGTATATTCACTAAATATAATATAATAGAAAATGTTAATTTGTCTTCAAACATAGTAAGGCACAATAACATGCTAATTAAACATTCATTAATGAAGACAAAAAAGTCACGGCTTCCGGCCTTGGTGTCCGCTTCCAGGCTTCCGGCCGACGCCGAGCTTCTCGCTGTTCGGCGAGCGGCGCGGCTCGGAGTCGGCCCCCCGCACCCCGCGCCGCGCGCCCTCCCCCCGCGACGGCTCCTCCGCCAGCTCCGAGCGGTACTCCGACACCGACAGCCTCGCCAGGTCAGCCCTTCAATTATGAAATGCTCGACATCTCACCAATTGAGCATGCTAGCTTTATTGATTGAAACAACTTGAATCCTGTGTAGAAGTGACCTGTTTTCACTAGAGCGATGGATGCGGGTGGGTCAGTAACTATACTGACCCGCCTGAAATACGAGTGGGGTCAGTGTAGTTACGGACCGACTCCCCCGCCAGCTCCGAGCGGTACTCCGACACCGACAGCCTTGCCAGGTCAGGTATTGGCACAGTTAATCTGAGAAAGGGACTGAGTAAGTATGTATCTCTCGCTAACACAAAATTAAATATAGACGGCAATGGGGGTCGAAGATGATTCGGTAAAATCACGAGATACCACAGAAGAGAGAGTTTCTAAACCCATTACGCCTTTCCTTTGTTTAATTTGTGCTTGTCAGAAACAACATGTAATGTCTCTCTGGACTTTCTAACCTGGTGGTGGGTGGTGATTATCATGGTGCTTGTCAATTTCAGTTTTTCAGAATCAAATTAAATCATATCTACCTGTATTCAAAGATAATATTCTGAAAATTGTTAAGATATTTTGTACCAAAAAAGAAGGTGGAGCTGTGTCGAGTTACACGGCCGTTGGTTTAAGCTGAAACGTCCATAAGCAAGCGTTATTTTTTAGCTCAAACTGCGCAATGTGTTACGCGACACTGGCGCCATCTAGCGGCACGATTCAAAAAGATCTGACTAATACGGTATTTGACACGATCGACAATAAATTATTTCATATGCTCGTTTAAAACAAAAATTACAAAATATCTCGGAAAATGTATCTCTTTTTGTCAATTACTAGTTATTACAATTTTTAAAAAGAGTTCTCTGAAATGTGACGTCATAAGCTAGTATTTTCATACAAAATTCCGTTTTAAAAGTAACTCATTTGATATTTTGTCAAATACCCAATTGCGGATTTGCTCTACTCAACGATATGTAAATGAATTGGACACGACACGCAGTTACAGCGTTACAGCCGTCACCGAGGCGACGTGTTATCGTTGCATGCTAAGGCACACTACTACCAAACTACGTCAAAAATACACGTGATTTCGTAGTCTGGAAACTGACCACGTATCACCAGGAGGGGGCCTAAAAGTCTCCAAAGAAACATTACCTGATTACTGTATAATACCGTGTACCTTATCTGACACTTCGAATATGATACCAATCTTTTGTAGTACAGGAGGCCTGGAAACCTAAAATGCAGATCTTTTGATCTAGTTTAGGCTCCAGTCTTTCCACAAATAGTACATTCTTTTGCTGTGTATCATTTACCTATTCAATTTTGTTTTCGTGTGTGAATGTATTTTGTGGACAGAAAATAAACAAATATCTTATCTTATCTTATCTAAATATCTTACTGTACGAACCCTAAATTCGCTGTGACCTCTACCCACTGAATAGAATGAAAAACGTTTATTTGGTACCACTGAACCCCTCTTCTCACATTGGCAGTATGGAGATGCTCACAGACGATCAGATCGCGTCACTAATGCTGGACGCCCAGCTGGAAGCGGTGTGCGATCGGCTGGCCGGTGTTGGCGTGGAGAACAAGCGATATTGAACCTTCTACTCCGGGGCGTAAGGTCTGTTATTTCGAGAGACTCTCCGCGGCAAATTCGCGGACTTTGAACAGTTTATATTTAGCCTTCAACTCTGGGGCGTAAGGTCTGTTATTGTCAGACACAATCTGCGGTGAATTCGCAGGCGTTGAGGTGGAGGACAAGCGATATTAAGCCTTCTACTCCGGGGCGTAAGGTCTGTTATTTTGAGAGACCATCAGCGGTGATTTCGCAGGCGTTGAGACGGAGAACAAGCGATATTTAACCTTCAACTCCGGTACATAAGGTGTCGTCCATTAATCACGTGAGACTCGAAAGGGTTTGAAAAGTTGCAAAAAAACATCACGTGATTAATGGACGACCCCCAAGTTTATTTGTTTTACGTAGGTCAGGCTCGCACTTGGCCTTCTGTCTCGTCTGAAAGTAAAGACAACGCCTATAGTTCAGTCAGCCTGAGAATGCCAATGACGATTTATTGGAATTTCAAAAATCCAATTGAATGCAAAATTACATCTAAAAACGTCTTGTTTGGGTCACCGTGAATTTTGAGTGGTTTGAGAGCCATAGCAAAATGAACATGCCTTAACAATAGCTATCGAATGCGGTAGTTTGTGTTTTTTTTTTTAAAAGGCACAACTATATGCATTTTTCAAAAATATCTCGACACAAACTCGAATCTGTGAGAACCAGTAGTAGCCAGCCAGAGCGTTGCGTACGCACCGCGGATGATTGTTCCGACAGACGGAGATGCGGTGCTAATTGTTCGCGAATTCTCTCAACTCCAAACAAGATATCTCAACCATTTTTTTTTTCTTGACTCAAAAGTAATGGTTTAAATAGATGGCATATTTTATTGTACTAATTACATAACCGCGGCTCTCAAATCACCCAGATTTCAGCGTGAACACAGCGATTAAATGTTTTGGAAAGTTACGTCGTCGGCGTTCTTTTCTTCCGCTCCACCACTAAAATAGAAAAAAAAACTTTAATTAAAATAAAAAAACTGATGTCTGATGACGTCACACCTAAGGTAGGTATTGGAGAAGTATAAATTGTAGTCGGTACCCAAAATATATGTCCCGGTCATGAAACTGGGCACCGACTACAAATTATACTTCTACAATAACTACATTTGTACATACTTCTAATTTAAGGGTGTTATTTAAAATTATTTTTAACTTTTTAGTGCTGTAGTGTTTTTAAGTCGGTTTTTACAGTAACCCAAGTATAAGATGTCACGTGGTTGCCTGTTAGGTGTGACGTCATCAGACATCACGCCGGAACACTACGAATCGCTTGCGTGTCTTTGTCTAGGTGGTTGCTAGCCTACCACGAGACAACTGATGATGTACCTTGAATGTAAGCTGAATAAGGCATACTTTTGTCTGATAAGGGGAAGTAATCTCTGATTGACCTACGCGTAATCTGTGGCGTAAGTCACACATTAATATAATTTATCCTTAAGTCAAAAAACCGCAATTCTCAAAGCATTACAAGGGATATATCGCCTTTATATATAAATAAATATATGATTATAAGGCCTCAATAGTTTATATCGATAGTTTAACAAACATAGGGCCGATTTGTGTTATTGGAATTGTACTTTAAGTGAAGAGACGTGGACTAATTTTAAACATACCGAGTTAACGTAGAATCTCACGTACCATGATATTAATAGCTAGTCTTTAAAAACTTGCCTAAAAATTTATTACATAATAGGAACATTTTTAGTAGCAATAACTTTCCAGTTAAAAACTTGTAATGATGTCTCACATATCAAACTATGACGTGTAAAATAAATCACAAATTCTTGACACCAAGAAGCATAGTAGAAGTCTAATATATCTAAAATTTATTTGTAAGCCGTGTGCCGATATTTGGAGTCGGTTTCTGAATTGAGAATTTCACTAAGTAAATACTTAAGTAACGTTCTGTCCTGCTCTTTTCCGAGAAATTCGATGAGACATCACTACACTGCACTTGACTTTTAAAGTTCTTGATGGCAATCACGGAATCATATCATAAGGCTCTGATGTATTAAGTTTAAGATGATTTGGGAAAAGATGGTCAGAGTGGAGTCTTTTTCCCCCGCTGCCTTTTTCGCCACTACCAATACGGCCCGAAGGTAGCGGCTAACATAGTAACATAGTACATTGACGTTCAGCAAACAGAATGTAAATACTTTCATAATCATCATCATTCAGCCATAAGAAGTCCACTGCTGGACATAGGCCTCCTCCATGGATTTCCAAAAAGATTATAAATACTTTATAAATACTATACTAAGATTATAAATACTTGAAAGTAAATACTTTACGTTGAAATAAATTATTGATTTCTGATTTCTACATTTAACTATTTACTTAGCGAAATTCTCAATTCAGAAACTGGCCCATAACCTACCAATTAGTGGTACGATCTATCAATAACGATATTATAATATAGTTGCCAATTAAATATAAAGCAATTATTCATATTATAATAGATATACTGCCTTAACAAAGAAAAAAATACTAAAAATTCACATCTGCCCATGACAAACACTGTAAGAAATAACAATAATGTATCGCAATAAATGTTAATTGAAATACAGATAATTTAAATACTAGTAAATGAATTAACCGCCGAAAAAAACTATTTAAGTTGTACAATTTTTGTGTTTAAAGATAGTTCAAACCTAACAGTCTTACTTATAAAATCACTCTTCCTAAAACACTCCTCAGATGCAGTATAAATAGTTTGTGGTAAAGGGAAAGACAGACTATTTAACCACAGATTATTTAAACTGCCTCTGAGGAGTGTTTTAGGGGAATCGTGTTTTCACAAATAGGACCCTAAAAGTGTCGCCTAACTTTATTGTGTTGAAAATCAGTATTAAATAAGCTACGCTTTTGCCTTCATAGATATATAAGTTATTTTAGTGTTAATCCGTAAAGCCATTACGAAGTACAATAAGGGAAACGCACACCTATCTGCCCCAAACGGATCGCCCGCATCAAGTCTTCGAGCCTTCTAAATAATAATAACAAATTCCACACAATACAATCACTTGTTCTGGTCCCAAATTAGGATACCCCAGGACATCGTAAACTTGGAAAAACACCCCGATTGAGTCCAATTGTACAAATGTACGGTGGCCTCTGGTGGAAATCGCAAACACAATCTCTGTTTTGATAGCCAATCGGTGAGCGAGGCTCATATACTCCATTCCACGAGCTCCCAAAGAAAATCGTCCATGTGCGCCCTATTGGTAAATGCGCTCGACCTTCAATGGCCACTTCATCAGCGGACCATCCTCGCTTATCTCTAGCCGCGCGCATTGTCCAATGAGATGCGAGTATTTGGTTCCCTAGAAGTTCGACTCGTGGAACGGAGTATAGTATTACATAGTAAAATTTGCTCGTTCGATGCAGTCGAGTCGTTCGGTGCACGTCCACTTTAAATAGACGTTACATACTAGAAATATTAGCCTCCAAAAACTTGTCATTACTCGAAAGGGCGGTTCTCTCGTGATAAAATGGGGAACTTGCTTCAAACGTAGATTGGAGTGCCATAAAAAAAACGATAAAAATATTTTTTACTGACTTGGTCTTAATGAAATTAATAGCAAAAAAAAAAAAATGGGACAAGTGCGAGTCGGACTCGCCCACCGAGGGTTCCGTACAAATTTGTAGGTGCTTACATAATATTTTAAATAGTCCAGTAACTTCAAAGACTATTTTTTTATGATTTAATTACCAATGTATGTTTTTCAGATTTTTGCCTGTACTTGTAGTATAAGACGATTTTACTTGCCAAATTTCATAGTCATTTTATGTGAACAAAAAGTACCCTATAAATTTTGATTCCCTTCAGTTTTTTTCGGTATAAACGGCCGTATGTTTTTTGTGCGTTAACTTTGATTTTTTCACAGCTTCAAGGGACTGTAGACTTGAGTACATGGTTTTAATTTCAACTCGATACCTCCACGCGTTCCCGAGATAAAGGGTCTTGACAGACAGACGGACGGACGGACGGACGGCCGTACGGATGGACAACAAAGTGATCCTATAAGGGTTCTGTTTTTTCCTTTTGGAACCGTGAAAATATAGATTTAGTTATTCGTTGAATTTTCTAAACTATTAAATATTTCTAAGTATTATCTTTATTAGAAAACGATGAACTTTCTAATAAGTATAGTACTCAGATATTGATGAATGCTTTATTCTTTCATTATTATAAGGCGTTACCTGCAACATGTGACATAATAGATTGAGCCCTATTTGTATGGCGCTATTTTCTACCACGTCACTAGAACCACTTTTGGGCTACATTGTGAAAAGTCGTAGTGAAGAAAATTAACCACGACATAAACTCTCCAATGAGATTAATACATTTTTTATGCAAGTTCTCCATTATGCTCCCTTCTACTCAAAACTAAAACCACTTTGAAAGCGCAAAAATATTTTTGGAGTTTGGATTTCAAAGTTGCTGCCCTAGCATTCATTCATGGTGATATGATATGATATGACATAATTTGAGTTAATAGTTCGCTGAACTTTTGTCACTATCACTAGTAAAAGCAATTGTAGCAGTTATTAACTTACGAAGAATATGTAGTTTTATGCGTTAGTCAGTCTTCCAGTCTCAATAACCAAACATTTTTGAAACCGCGAAGCATAAATATATTTATTTTGTTATTAAAATAAATCCCTTCACTAGTATTTGTTTTTGAATGTTCGCGGACTATAAAATATCTATAATATAAAATATTTGCTGTTTTGTGCCGCAAGTTTGAAAGCGACACTCAGTGATAATCTCATACATTTCCTCTTGCGTTGAAGTTTTAGTTGTGTTTGTTCTACCAAAGTGCATGCGATGTGAAAATTGCTGCGTATTTCTAAATGAATTGGATTACGTGGAAAACTTTTTAAGTACAATGTTTTGAAATAAAACTAGTCCTAAAATGGTTTTGCTTTTCAAGATTCCTGGAATTTAATTAACTACAATTCTTGTGCGTCTTCGTTTTTTATGTAGTATAAGTCCCACTACATAGTATGGGCTTATTTACCACGCGTGCCCACCGCGGGTTGGCAACTTCATGCGCTAAGGTATGAGAACACCTCAGACTCGTCTAAATTATAGGTAATGTTTATCCGGATAGTACCATGTGCATTCTTATTATTTTGATCAGTTATAAAAAATGTATTTTATAACATATGAATATAACGGTCTCAAAACAGTGGTACAGTGAGATACAAAAATATTTTTTATTCAATTTATATTTTTATTTTATTTACTTAGGTATCGTTATTTATGAGTGTTCTCTACACTATTTAGCTGCTCGCGACTTTCTAGCAAAAATGCAAATTGTTCTAACTTCAATTTTATAAACATTAAAAAAATAATAATTTAAATTCTTACTATAATATATAATAAGTGTATGGTAGTGACGTTGCACTATAATCAAAACCACTAGGTAGTCACTACTCCGTTTACATACATACATAAAGTCACGCCTGTATCCCAGAGGGGTAGGCAGAGACTAGAGAATCTAACGAATTAATGTAGCTCAAGCTGACTCGGCGATCTTTAAAAATAACCCTAATGAGTTTCTGAGACGCGAACCGTTCTGAGAAAATCGATAAAAACCCTAATCGTCGACAGCTAACCCTCAGAGTAGAACGCTTTGTAAAAATACGACGACTTTTCAATAGAACCCGAAGGTTTTAACAGAGTGTTGCTTGCGCAAATATTCTTACAGGAAGAAGAAAAAAAGAAAGATTGACGAAACAAATATATCGAGCGAATGTGGGTGGGAGGGCCGGTAAGAGACGTCTCAGGTGGACAGACTTTGGCCAAATAGGGGTTGTATTAGCAAAGGGCAAGATAAAAAGTACCCGAAACCGGCGTGCGAGCATGCAACGACCAATGAATGTTGATGAAGCGAAAGAGATCTGTCAGGATCGCGGCAAGTGGCAGACCCTGGTCTCTGCCTACCCCTCTGGGATACAGGCGTGAGTTTATGGTATGGTAAGAAAAAGCAAAAGACGATTTACATACAAAGAATAAGTTTGAACTAGCAAGAAGGTTACATATTTTTTGGCAGGCGCAAACAATATTGGTGACGTGAATAAGTAGTTACTATGATATTGTATCTCTCCACTGGGTTAGATTCTTTTATTTTATTAACTTTTTAAGAAAATGGTAAAGTCACCTAGTGGTATTTGTACAAATCGCGTGCGAACCAACCCAGAAAGAAATAGTAACTTTTAGGGTTCAGTACCCGATGGGTGCCAACGTTAACGTTAATAATGTGCCTACGTCTGTCTTTTTGTATATGTATATTATAAGTCTTTTGTATATATTTTTCTATTTTTTTCTATTGTGTTACTCAGAAACATTCTTACACACAATACGTAACTTGCGAGAAAAGCACCTTTTGGTCAGACGTTTTATTTCTGTAATCACTAGAACATTAAGTACGTCTGAACAGAAAAAAATAATCTAATACATAAAAAATCGTTTTTTCTCGCAAGTTACGTATTGTGGGTTAAAATGTTTCTGCTTGACACGATCACGACCCAGTTAAAATTTTCACAGACTACAAATAATGATAAATACAAAACGTTTCAAGTGAGGGTATTTTCAATAGCGCAGCCGATATACGTCCCACTGTAGGGCACAGGCCTTCTCTCAAAGGGAGCGAATGGGTTTTTTTTGCTCTAACGTATGAACGGATCCTATCGTATGTATACAAATGTCAAATCTGGTGTAATTGTAGGGCTTTCGCTATATTATAATAAATAATAAGAAGCGGCCAAGTGCGAGCCGGACTCTCGCTAACGGTCCCGAACTATGTGAGAGAGAACATTTCTGTGACGTAATATTAAAATTATTTACAGTAGTACGGAACCCTCGGGTACGACTCGCACTTGGCCGGTGTCTTTTAATACCTACATACATATTTTGGTACCACAGAATGGTTAAAATATAAGTGTTAGTTTATCGATAGCGGAGAAACGTTTTTCAGGTTTAGAGTTATTTCAATTACTCGCACCAGTTTTATTTGATTTCATTCATGTATTTGCATTGATTTAAAGGGATTATCCACTGAACTCCGTTGTTTTTGTAAAATATCGTAGAATATAATATGACAGAATAATATTAATATATGCAGATCTCATAAAATATGACAAAACAATACAATGGTTTTTAAACCCGTTACATAAATGTATAACAATAGTTTTCCTTAGGTAGTGTATTTTAATATTAAGTAAATAAATAATATTGTGTCGCTTGCAATAAAAAATAAGTAATGTTATTAAATATAATGTTAGTTGTATTATTTATTGTGATTAATAACTGTAAAATAGTATATAATAATACTATATCCATTTTTATATGCTTTAGTAATATTTGTTAACGCACATTCGTGTAAAAGAGAAATGGTTGTTTTTAGTGCTCTATAGGAAATGGTTATTTTTGTTGCGCATAGTAGGGAAAGGTTATTTTGCTGCGAATAGTAAAAAATGGCGATTTTGTTGCGCATAGTAAGCAATGGTTGTTTTGTGGCGCATAGTAGGAAATGGTTATTTTGCTGCGCATAGTAGAAAATTATTATTTTGTTGCGCATAGTAGGAAATGGTTATTTTGCTGCGCATAGTAGAAAATTATTATTTTGTAGCGCACAGTAGGTAATGGTTATTTTGCTACGCATAGTAGAAAATGGTCAATTTGTTGCGCATAGTAGGAAATGATTGTTTTGTTACGCATAGTAGGAAATGGTTATTTTGCTGTGCATAGTAGAAATGGTTATTTTATTGCACATAGTAGGAAATGGTTGTTTTGTTGCGCAAACTAGGAAATTGTTATTTTCTTGCGCGTAGCAGGAAAGGATTGTTTTGTTGCGCGAAAGAATCACAGTGCAAAAAACTAAAAACAACATAATATTGGTTGCAACCATTTGTTTAACTTTATGCGCAACAAATGGTTGTTTTCTTGATCACAATAGACTTTACGGGCCCAGCATTAGCAGCTTAAGCTAATAAATATTAGGGGACGTCAACTATTAACTACGTGAAGTCGAAATGGGGGGAGGTCCTGCAAAATGTCACCAAACCTCATGTGTCTTAGCACGACATTTGGAGTTATTGAAATCTAAGAAAATTTAGATATAATGAGATAAGACTTTAATTCGGTCTTTTATTACTAATTATTTAACTACAAATTTAAATAATTTTACTACAAATTACGTCGGCGGTGGTCGATCGAAGTGATTTTGTAGGTAGATAGGTACCTATACAGCTGTGATACAGCTATTCAAAAAGGAAAAATTAAAGCAACACTGCGGAACAAAAACTTCTTGCCTATAACATCATCACAGGCACTTGGGCCTGAACATCATATAAGGGTTCTGGCCGAAGGAGGATTTTCGTTCGGTTTTGAACAGTACCCATTCCTTTAAGGGGCTCCAAGAGGTTGACACATTTCACAGTGACTGTGCCTATTTTTTATTCGTAGGTTTCTCTATATTTCACCAAATCTCAGTAAGAGGGGAGAGGGCCGGATGTAACGTTCGGCCACGATCAGGAATAATAAGTGACTTAAATATACTTATGTTGCGTGCAATTTACCCTACTTTATTTACCCTTTTATTTATTACCCTACTTCAACAGCTTCAACTGGTATTGTGTCTCAAGACCAGCTGAAAGAGCGGGACCCACCAGACACAGGTTTAATACTCACTTGGTGGGCTTCTGGGGTGTATCCTACTATTTCCATGGAAACACAGAATATTAAAAGTGGGACTAGCCTTTTTTCCGAATTTGTGCGCAGTTGTGTTATTTGTTTCATTCTAAAGAGATATTGAGAATTTAATCAGCAGAATAAAATAAACACTCAATGACAGTCAATTACTACTGTGTTCAAGAGGTTTTATATAAAGAGAAAATAAATAAATAGTTTATACGTGCAAGTCTACATAGGAGAGGTGTTGCCGAGTTTTTCGGAAATGGTGGGAGAATCTGTCCCAGTATTTCTATCAATAGAAATCTATATATATGTAAAAATGAATTGCTGTTCGTTAGTCTCACTAAAACTCGAGAACGGCTGAACGGATTTATCTTTTCTTAGTCTTGAAATGTTCGTGGAGGTCTAGGGCAGGTTTAAAAGGCGAGAAAAAATCGAATAATTTCCGGGAGAACCCTAAAAACAGCCCTTTTCTATTTCCCATACAAACGTTTTCTGTGGCGTTACGAAGTTCGCCGGGACAGCTAGTACCTAATGTGCTGTAACATTACTGGACTGAATAAATATATTTGTATTTATTTTTTATTTTCAGTTTCCCATAGATGAACTAAAACAATAATTATAAATAGCTTTAAATCGATATTAATTTCGCTCTTGTGATATTCATTGTACAAACCGATATGTTTGTGTTGATATAGTTTAAGATAAAATGTGTATACATAATAGGTACCTGGGTACTTGTATTAGGTATGTAATATGAATACGTATATGAATAATACGGAAATAACGTTGACATAACCTGTAACTTGCCTTTTGAAAGTAATAAATTAAATAGTATTAAAATATTATTATTCGTTTTATTATAGTCGATAGCATAGCATATCAGTCGATAGCATTATAAAAATTTTGCAAGTAAAATGTAAATCGGGAAATTTTAGAGATACACCACATTGTTTGCCAACACAGATGTATTATTAGTGTTCTCTATATTTCTCTAGCCTTTTCCATCTAAACAGCATCCGAGTGGTCTCTTCTCCCATCTAGTGTGAGTGAAGGTGCCACTGGACCGTGTATAAATCATCTCACATGCACGTAGATGCAAAGATGCCAAATCTAAGTATATAAACTATAACGTAGAGAAGGTATTTAAGGGGCTTACTAGCACAACCAATGAAAACAATCTTTTATAATCAGTTTTTCCAGAAATCTCAATACATAATAGTAATACACCAACAGCGTTACGCTAGTGTGTCGCGACACAAGCTGCGGAATACTGGACAAAAACCTACAAATTTCACACTCAATAACGCCCACAGTCCTCTCGATTTGTGTTCACCAAAATGAAATGAGCGCAGGATGTGCTGCAGAGTAAATCACTCTGTAGTTGGTTCATTCTCTGCGCCATGCGTGACGTGAACGTTTGGCGATTGGCGATAGTAAGTGACAGCGTAACTGATGGTTGGTTTCATAAAAAAAAAACGTCAAACCAATTATTTTATTTATGTACAACCCGTGGAAATATCTAGGTACCTCGCAAGATGGCGGTCTGCCGGTGGCTGGTGCATAGATATTTTGCCGGATAATACTGAACTCGCTCCCATTGGTAATGCACTTGACAAGCCCCACACGCCTTCTCACCACCTTGTCTCAGTAGTTCGATTGTTTAGTCCGGTAACCTAACTTACAGACTGGGTAGTTCGGTGACTTCTTACAGCCGGACTACTGAGCCTGAAAGCTTGGCACTTTCGGTTGTTTGGTCCAGAGACTGAACCAGCAAGGTTAAATAGGTACTTCGGTTGTTTAGCAGCACCGAAATGATTTATTCCGACTTCGTCAAGCCTAATTAGTCCGGTTTGTTCATGCCTGTAAATGGAAGCGAAATTTGTCCGGAATGGTCAATAATCACAGGGTCACCAAATTTTACCCAGTAGATCCATTGACTAGATTCATCATGGATAATTAAAAAAAGCTTTACAAAAAAGTAGTAGCTATATTATATTTGTGAGTCTGTGACGAAATTTATTAATATGTTCAGGAGTTTTGTTTTTCCTTTAATTTAAATTATCTGGGTTTACTAGGATTTATTAGGTACCTATGATTTAGTTTCTCAAGATGAGTTGTCTTTTATTTCTTTATTAAACATATTAAACATATGGGTTATGACAACCCTAATGTGTTTTCATTTGACGCCTTGACCATTCCCGACAAATTTCGCTGTCATTTACAGGCATGACCAAACCGGACTAATTAGGCTTGACGAAGTCGGAATAAATCACCGAAATACTGCAACGCAAAAATTCCACCAGTCCGGTCACCGGACTAGATTTAAACCGAACTACTGCGACAAGGGCCTGGTCTAGCTACAGCGGCGATTCCTAGTGGGTTCCGTAGAAAAGTCACTGGGGTCGTCATCATCATCATCATCATCATTTATTTATTGCATCATTTATTTGGTTCCGCATCGTTGGATTATTTCACTGTTAAGTAATTCCTCAGCTACAAACATTATTTTGGATTACCTAATGTAGGCTTAATGGGACAGTGGCAGTGCCTTCGGAATATTTGAGTTCTTCCACGTAGTCAAACTATTTTGTCAAACTGATTTCACCACGTGGAAAAGTACAGTCAAACAAATTATCTTAATTTATTTAAAAAATAACCGACATCTATTTCGCCGTGTAACTGCACTTGACATTGAATCAGTTTGACAAAATAGTTTGACTATGGTTTGACTGTACTTTTTGGCATTTAGAATCTTATACAGGAATGATCATTACATTAATTTGACCACGAGGAACGAATTTTCCACGTGGTCAAATCAGTTTGACAAAATAGTTTGACTACGTGGAAGAACACGAATATTTAATGTGTAGTCAAAATTTCCGTCAGGGGTTAAGTAAAATAAAAAGAGGTCGGCTGTTCCTATAGCCTTCAGTTGAGGAACCACTCGTCTAGAAGAGGAACTTAACTTAGAAGATAACTTTTTCTCTCAATTTGTCAACATGCAAATACGGCTAAGATACAAAATAAAAGCGTTGCATAGTTTATATTAAGATTTATTCCACTAAATAAATACATTTTGTACACAGATCTTACGAGTAAAAGTACACTACCGAGCGATATATGCTTCATATGTCTACAAAAGCTTACTTTATTGCACACTTCGGTTTTCGATTTAATCGACATAAATAATTTTGAAGACTATATTTATTTTTTCTTTTTAAAATGTTCATTGTGTAAGGACAGTCGATAGCATGTGAACCTTTACATTCGTACACGGTATTCAGTTAAGGGCCACTTTGCAACAAAAAATGTAAAAGGTGATCTGCTGTCCACAGTACATCAAGAAAAAATTTCACCTTTTTTTTTAAATAAACATAATAAATTGAGACTAGCTAATTTTAGGAAACATCTTTAAAAAAAATTCAAATCAATTTTTTTTATCTAGATAAATACAATATTCTCGTATAACCGATGCAATTTCTGTATTGGCATTCAACCTTCAGGAATGCTGATGACATAACGTCAATGTATCAGAATATATTTGAATAAAGCTATAAGGTTACGAATTACGTAACCTTATAGCTTTACATATTATAAATACGTTACGAATTTGCAACTGAAATGATAAATGGTTGATAACAGCCGCATTTAAAAAAACTACAATTCACAGTTTATTATGACAATATACCTACAGTTGACAGCAGAAACCTATTTAGAGGCTAAAAATTCGGCATGGGTGGAATTTTTAGCCTCTAAATAGGTTTTTAAAAATTGTCTCAACACGGGTTAGTGCAACAAAAAGAATAATAGTTGACAGCATGTTAACCTTTATATTTTTGTTAAAAATACATCCTTAACCTAACTGATTAGAGTGCACGTATGTAAAGGTTGATGTGCTCTCGACTGCACTGTCGACAGCAGGTCAACTTTTACATTTTAGTTGCAAAGTCGCCCGTAACGCAACTGAACAGAGTGCACGCGTGTAAATGCGTAGCCAAGACTTCTGTAGGTTAATAGACGACGCCATGAATAAACTATGAACTGTAGTCCTATGAAATAGGGTCCTGCTGTCGACTGCAACTTAATAACTTAAAAGTTTCATTAAATAATGGCGTTGGTACACATTGGCACTATAAATCGACTTACATTTACAAAATACAAATATCTGCAAGCATAAACGACGTACCTACTTACATCGACTAGTGATTTGACAAGCGCCTGCAACATTTGCTCAATGGACCCCCAGGCGTTTGTTGATCAAAACCTGCCTAAAGGTTCGAAGTAAAATTATATTGGATAGTAAAAAATATCACATAGGTATTTCCGTCCAAAGTTGTGTCATTTAAATAGTTTTAAAAATACGTGCCTCCAAGCGTCGATAGCAAATGAATTGGCACTCATTAAACTACATCTTTAAAATGGAGATGTTTTCACATCGCTCTTCGTACATAAGTGAGTTACATTACTAGCAATGTACTTACCTATAAAGAAAAAATATTCTTAGTCGAAAACTGGGTAAACCTACCTTCTTTGCACATTATTATCGGTCCAATCGTTTATTTAACTTTTGACAGATGCACATACATGAAGTTCCTTATTTATTTGACAAGAAACCATAGGCAAGAAATGTAACACTTCATGAACACCTTTATTTTTTCACAATAGTGATGCGACATGTTTTGCTGCAATATTATAACGAGTACATTATGTAGCTAAGACCATTCAAGTTGATTTTCTATAAAAATATAAACCTATCTTATTACAAAGATCTATACTATAAGAAATTAGGTTTAAATATTTTTAAAAAAATAATATGAAAACTCGTTGGGTAGTTATTAGTTTATTACGCTCAGATAGACAAACTATAAAAATATGAAAACGAAATAGCAATGCAATCAATCGATTAAAATTTCAACCTAATTCAAATCGATTATCATACAAAATCGAATCGGTAACTTCGTAGAACATCACTAAATTGAGCTGTCAAAAGTTAAATAAACGGTTGGACTGACTATACCAGTTACAATGCTGTACCTTGTACTAAACCAAGGAGGTTCTCCGAGTAAGCATTAAATAAAACCTACCGAGCAACTCAGGAGCATCCACTCTCTCTCTCTTGGTACATTACTGAGTTTTGTACTAAAAATATTTTTTCTTTATACATTGCTAGTAATGTAACTCAGTTATGAACGAAGAGCAAGGGGATTTTTTATATGATAACATTCTAAAGAATAGCAGTCTTAAAAATATGATGTTCCTGAGACGTGTTTGAGGAGCTCTGAGCCTTATAGAATGTTTTAAGTTGTTGTGTCCACACATAAAATAATCTCAATAGATTCTATTTTATAGAGCACGCTTTAGTGAGATCCTGATTTAAAGACTTATTCAGCTCCTTAAATATATAATTTTTTTTAATAAGACTAAGTAAGTATATGGCCGTATAGAGTGCGTATAATGTCGAGTAGGTACAGACCTCAGAACACATACAGACCAACCGTACGAATGCATACAAGCGAATGTTAATACGAGTGCACTGTGTACATAAGCCTCCTAAATCGTCGCGTCATGCCGATTTGCGTTGCGCTCAAATAACGCATATTTGTCAGCATCGTAAACGACGTATTCTTTACCACAATTCAATGAAAGGAAGATGTTCTCAATAATTGAGACCAATTATTGGTCGGTACCTATATTTTTTTATTTGGCTTAGTCGCAACATGTACACTCCGCAAAATGTCTACCGTTCGCAAAATGGTCACTTCTCAGAATGTCTCCTTCGCAAAATTACCCCTTTGCATAATGTCCTTTTCGCAAAATGTTCACTTCTCATAATGTCTCTTTCGCATAATTTCCACTATTTATATTCAACGGAATTGGTTCTTGTTAAAAAGGGGGCACCTTACATTTGTGTTCCCATGTAAATTTGGTCAAGATCTGTTGAAAATCAGAAGAATTATAAAATCATAAAACCTTTTCAAGGCATTTTCACGGCATCATGGACAACCAAAATGCGATAAAGAATACTGCCAGCGCCACCCAGTGTTAAAAGTAATGAACTATAGTTTCTGTTGTCTTATGGATCCTCGCACATTTCACCCGCACCGTACGCGCAGCATTTCATAAAACGCGATATACCTATATCAGAATATTGAGAGACGCGTGCTGATGACGCCACAAAATACGGCGCGTGCCGTGCCATAGGTTAGAAAGAACAAAAGCAAAAATTATTGGCGTACGGCTTTAGGTACGCGACCATCAGTATACGCGGCGCGTACGATGCTGACAAGTGTTTGTTCAGCTTAAGGCCGCTCTTACGTGGGGCGTGCTGTCTCGCTCGCAGAATTTAATAATTTTAGTGGTTGTTATAAAATGAGAATACCTACTTTTGATAAATGTGGTATGAGGGTTTGATAGAGAATAAAGTTGCGAATTTTCAAGGCATACTATGTTTCTTATTCTGCATGAAGTTTTTGATTGAGAAAATATGATTCCAAAATTAATAATTTTGGAAACAATTTTTCTTCACTAAAAATTCAGTGTAGGAAAACCAAAGTATATTTAAAATGTTCGTAATTTTATCACGCACCTTCAGACCTTATTTATCAAAAAATTACTCATATTACATTATTAAAAATATGTTAAATTATGCGAGCGAGACAGCATACGTAGGAACGCTCTTAGATAATCTCTGCCGCATCAGTACGGTCGTGTGCAGCGGCTTTGACTCGCACTAGTTAGGTTGGTCTCTCTCTACACAGCCATAGGTTTAGCGATCACCATGGAACGATACTAAGTAATTATATCGTATGGACGTTACTATCATGTGGACGACTAGAAGCAACAGTTTAATATACATTATCACATCATACACAACTAGATTTTGTGATATATACATTGACATAGATAGCGCGTCTAAAAATGTAAATACGAACATATAAGGGTGACCGATCTATACTTAATTTAGTTCAACCCGAATTCTGAAAGGTTGATTACCTACTTACAGAGTTGGTTAAAAGACCAACGTTCCATTCTCTCACAAAGTCGCCCGGACTAAGGGTAAAATATTAATTTTATCAAACATTCAGAATTTGACGGGTGAAAGCAGGACCACCAAAAAGGCACCGTCCTACACACCGCGATAGGTATTCCTAAAGCGTCAACTAATTATTTTCTTCCATATTCACACCGCAACCTTTCTTTCACAAGACAACGCGCTGCCGAATTATCGTTAATACAATACAACAGCCCACATACGTCCACTGCTGGCCATAGGCCTCCCCACAGGCACGCCACTTCTCTCTGTCCTCGCCAATCCTCATCCAGCCGTTGCCGGCAATAGAAAAGAGGCGCCTGCGTCAATGCAACTGTACATGCATCCGACACTGGACTGGTTCGCAACTATTCTACTAAAACTTCACGCCGTATAATGCACACTCATCATTGTTGTGAACTTTACTTCATCGACCAAGAACAAGTCAATAAAACGAAGCAGCTAAACTAAAATCACTCAGTAGTTAGATTCACGAGGCTAGCATAAGAAGAAATGTAAATAGAACTTTGTGCACGTTGCTTCAGAGGTCAATTTTGGTTAGCACATCTATTTTAAATCATGCAATTGATTGCGAGCCTTCGAAGCTACAGCTAAAGCGTTTTCACAGTAGGATTCTTGTTACAAATACATTTCACATTAGCGTAATAAAATTAAGCTAACAGTTCATAAAGCTCTCAATGGTTAGCACGGGCCGGCGACGGGCGGGCGGCACGATATCAATCTAAAATAATACTTAAATTTAAAAAAACCTATTTAGAGGCTAAAAATTCCACCCATGCCGGGACTTGAACCGGCGACCTCTGGCTAACCGTGCCAGCGCTCTCCCAACTGAGCTAATGGGCAAGTGCAGACATCAGTGAAATTTGAGTCTCTTTACAAACTTCTCTGTATTACGTACAGGCAGCGACATCTGGCCGAAGCAATTTACATCACTTACAGCCCCGAGTGAGCCACTTCGCAGTTAGGTTTGTATATCGGAATGATATCGCTGTACCTACATGATTATTACACGGTCAACCAGAGGTCGCGGGTTCAAGTCCCGACATGGGTGAAATTTTTAGCCTCTAAATAGGTTTTTAAAATTGTCCTCAGCACGGGTTAGTGCAGCAAAAAGAATATAATCCTTAAATACTTACAAAGTTAGAGACTACAATAGAAGTAAAACAAAATCTATTCCCGCATCGTGCTCGTCGACCGCACGTGGCTGGGCTTTTTTGCGCGAGCATTTTTAGTCACTAACAGTAAAATAAACTTTTTATCTATCTATTTATAGGCATTTAAGGTTTATTTTAGTTTGTAACGTCGCGCCCGCAGATCGGCGGCCTTTCTAATGCGGACAGTCTTCAAATCTGTCCAACAGTTACTCATCAGGGTATGTCAACACTAGAACTCTAACATACGCCAGACGTCCGAAATGGCTTAACGAGATTCAGTAACGAAGCGAAAGATCAAACCTCGCACTTATGCCGTGCACGATAAGAGCTACCATTCCGTTCAGTGCAGCAGCTAGTGGTATTGTAAGTGGAGTGTAGGACCTGGATACTGCAGTGAACGGTAGCTAGTAGAGTCTAGGACCTGGATACTGCTGTGAACGGTAGCTAGTAGAGTCTAGGACCTGGATACTGCAGTGAACGGTAGCTAGTAGAGTCTAGGACCTGGACACTGCAGTGAACGGTAGCTAGTAGAGTCTAGGACCTGGATACTGCAGTGAACGGTAGCTAGTAGAGTCTAGGACCTGGATACTGCAGTGAACGGTAGCTAGTAGAGTCTAGGACCTGGATACTGCAGTAACCGATAGCGAGTGGTATTTTGGTAGAGCCTACAACCTGGATACTGCAGTGGTCGGCAGCTAGTGGTATTATAAATAGAGCCAGTAACCGGCAGCTACTCAAATTTAAGTAGAGTCTAGGACCTGGATACCGCAGTGACCAGCAGCTACTGGTATTTAAGTAGAGTCTAGGACCTGGATACCGCAGTGACCGGCAGCTACTGGTATTTAAGTAGAGTCTAGGACCTGGATACCGCAGTGACCGGCAGCTACTGGTATTTAAGTAGATTCTAGGTCCTGGGCACCGCAGTGACCGGCAGCTACTGGTATTTAAGTAGAGTCTAGGACCTGGATATTTCAGTAACCGGCAGTTACTGGTATTTAAGTAGAGTCTAGGACCTGGATATTTCAGTAACCGGCGGCTACTGGTATTTAAGTAGAGTCTAGGACCTGGATACTTCAGTAACCGGCGGCTACTGATATTTAAGTAGAGTCTAGGACCTGGATACTTCAGTAACCGGCAGCTACTCGAATTTAAGTAGAGTCTAGGACCTGGATACCGCAGTGACCAGCAGCTACTGGTATTTAAGTAGAGTCTAGGACCTGGATACCGCAGTGACCGGCAGCTACTGGTATTTAAGTAGAGTCTAGGACCTGGATACCGCAGTGACCGGCAGCTACTGGTATTTAAGTAGATTCTAGGTCCTGGGCACCGCAGTGACCGGCAGCTACTGGTATTTAAGTAGAGTCTAGGACCTGGATATTTCAGTAACCGGCAGTTACTGGTATTTAAGTAGAGTCTAGGACCTGGATATTTCAGTAACCGGCGGCTACTGGTATTTAAGTAGAGTCTAGGACCTGGATACTTCAGTAACCGGCGGCTACTGATATTTAAGTAGAGTCTAGGACCTGGATACTTCAGTAACCGGCAGCTACTCGAATTTAAGTAGAGTCTAGGACCTGGATACCGCAGTGACCGGCAGCTACTGGTATTTAAGTAGAGTCTAGGACCTGGATACCGCAGTGACCGGCAGCTACTGGTATTTAAGTAGATTCTAGGTCCTGGGCACCGCAGTGACCGGCAGCTACTGGTATTTAAGTAGATTCTAGGACCTGGGCACCGCAGTGACCGGCAGCTACTGGTATTTAAGTAGAGTCTAGGACCTGAGCACCGCAGTGACCGGCAGCTGGGTGTATTATAAGGGCGGCGGCTCGCGGATGCCGTCGCTGTGCTGCTTGCGACCGGCCATCTCCAGCAGAGCCTTCGCCTCGGGGTTGGCGTCCAGAACGCTGGCGTCGCGCTCGTCCTGGGAACAGGGAAACACATGTATCAGGTCACAATTCGATGTTCTATTATCAAGGACCGGAATTCTTCATAGCAAAAATCAAACTGTCGTAGGGAATGACCAAATTGTTTTATCGACAATTCCACTTATCGATGTTACGAAATATTATCGCATATCGACTTATACGATTATTCTGTAACATTTGACCTCTTTGATAAGCAACCTGCATCTCCATATTAAAATAAAATCCATTCAATTATTGGTGACTGGAATTAAGTGTTCGAGGTCCTCGTCACTGTCTTGAGTTAAGTACGTATCCATGTTATAGAATGAATGGACTATGTACACTTGTTCCTGGTTTTCGGAATAAACCGGTTTCTTAATTTATTGAAGAACCATTTATGAGTGGAAAATGATCGCTCTACATCTACCGATGTCATGTTAATTACTCATTAAGTGAAATTTATTTATCGATAGTCGATAAAACACTTTGGTCATTCCCTCTGACAGTTTGATTTTTGCTATGAAGAATTCAGGTCCTTGTTTATTATGAACTACGCCTATAGAAGTCCCACTGCAGGGCACAGGCATTTTGTCAGAGAAAGAGAGAGAGGTAGGGCTTAATCACCACGCGTACCCACCGAGGATTGGTAATTTCAAGCGCTGATATGTGTGAACATCTCAGACACGCAGGTTTCCTCACGATGTTTTCCGTCACGGTTAGCGAGTGGTATTGCTACTATAACTTGACAATTGTACGTATGTTGTTGTATGTTGGTTTGAAATGTATGTTTTATTGTAATTAAGTTTACATTTTGTAGTACCCTTATAGGACCTCGTACACCTTTAAAAGTACAAAACGGAACTGTAATTACACAATGGACAAAAGTTGTTACAAAACACAATATCTAAGTAAGTCGTTTCAGAAATGGCGCATTTTAAATATAACCCTGTATAGTTAAAACTTTCTCTTTGGCCTTTGCATCTACGTAATGAGATGATATAAACAGCGTCCAGTGGCACCGGCACCGTCACTTACACTAAATGGGCGAAGGGTTCACTCGGACGCTGCAGTGCCTGGGACACTGTTTTTTAGACCACACGCTAACTGTGAAGGAAAACATCGTGAGGAAACCCGCGGCTTGGTTGGCTCCGCACATATTGACTTGTCTTTCCTGGGGGCTAGGCCGACTAAGCTGTCAGGATGGTATAGGTGCTGGGCACGCCTACTCCATCTAAAACTTTCTCTACAGAACAATTAATAAATCAAATAATTCAATTCAAATATTTTTATTCATTAAAAAATCAAAATGTTTACTTAATGAACGTTAAAGTTGTAAGTTTCGCAATTAATAGATTATGTGGCGAAGAAGCTAACAAAGAAACTATAGGCCAAGAATAAAAAAACAAAATCCTACGCCTTATCTAATCTGATCTAACCAGTTTCCGGTACCAGACTCATTCCGAAAGCCCTCTCTGTGCGTGGGCTACCTGTAACCTATCACCTGGAGATCGGGCAAGATTACAAAAAAAATCTACACTAGTCTGATCTAATCTGTGATCTAATCTAACCAGTTTCCAGTACCAAACACTCGTTCCGGAAGCCCTCGCTGTGCGTAGGCTTACCTATCATCTGCAGATCGGGAAAAAAACTACACTAGTCTAACCTAATCTAATCTAACTGTACCAGTCACTCGTTCCGGAAGTCCTCGCTGTGGGTGGGCTTGCCTATAATGGGTGGGCTTGCCTACAATGTGCAGATCGGGCAAGATTACAAAAAAATCTACACTTTAGTCTGATTTAATCTGTGATCTAATCTAACCAGTTTCCAGTACCAAACACTCGTTCCGGAAACCCTCGCTGTGCGTAGGCTTACTTATCATCTACAAATCGGGAAAAAACTACACTAGTCTAATCTAATCTAACTGTACCAGTCACTCGTTCTGGAAGTCCTCGCTTCCCAATGATCTGCAAGAACTTCTGGTCCGGCTAGAAGTTCCGGCAGATCGAGCTAGAAAACAAACAATCCTACACCCCATTCTAATCTAATTTAATCTATTTTAAGCAGTTTCTAGTACCAGTCACTCGTTCCGGAAGCCCTCGCTGTGCGTGGGCTTGCCGATGATCTGCAAGAACTTCTGGTCCGACTTGTGTGTGTCCAACACGCTGTGTTTCGACAGCGCCGACCCCATCGACATGTTCTGCGGGAGAGGACGGGAGGAGGTAGGGCGGGGGGGGAGGGGGAGGGTGCTGAAGGTGCAAGGTATGTTTTGGATATGCCCTATAAGGTAACTTCAATCCCGGTATTTGAGGGAATCCTCTCGAGAAATCTCTACTTGTTTGTTTTGTTTCAAACATTATTTTCACAATATTTTTATAACACTTTTTTTCTCCCATTAACACTTTCTTTCCCACATTTTTCTCAGCATTTAACACTTTATTTCCCACATTTTTTCTCTTTATCGCTCACTCCTCTCACTGTTTTTTGCTCCCATTTTCTCCTTTCTAACACTTTTTTCTCAACACTCTCTTATTAATTAACACTTTCTCTCTGGCTGTAAACAACCTTTTTTCCAGAAGCTGGGCTCTTTGCTGGATCGCCAGCAGTTGCGGCGCACATTGCATGACTTTGCGCACGAGCTGCCCCCGAACGGGTCGACGGAATTCAGATCCAGAAAGCACTCTACGGCTCTAGAACTCTCAACGTTGGCACTCATTTTCTCCTCCTTGACAATTTTTTTTTCTACAACACTCTCTTTGTAACTAATACACTTTCTTTGTTACAAACTAGCTGGCTGTAAGCAACACGTTTTTAATCTTTCTTCCGTCCTAGGCTGAGCGGACGGTCGCCGACGCCCCAGACCTCTAGCGGCACCGAACGGGTCCCACGGGGTTCAGATACAAAAGCACCCTAAACTATAGCACAAATTTTCTCTATAACACTCTTTTGCTCCTTGCTAACACTCTTTTCCTCTCATAACACTTTTTCTCTATAGCACTCTCTTTGTAATTAACACTGTCACGCTGGCTGTAAACGACATGTTTTCTCTTCTCCCCTCTTTAACTCACCGAGTCCTTGAGGCTGAGCGGACGGTCGCCGACGCCCCAGACCTCTAGCGACCTGATCCGGAAGCCGGGCTCCTTGCTGGGCCGCCGGTAGTTGCGGTACGTGGTGCACGACTCTGCGCACGAGCCGCCGCCGAACGGGTCCGCCGGGATCCAGATCGCACCGAAACCGAACTGACCACCCATTAGCTGCAGATAAAAATATCATATATCATATATATATATATCGGTCAGATGTCGCTGCCTGTACGTAATACAGATAAGTTTGTAAAGAGGCTGGAAATTTCGCCGATGCTTGTATTTGCCCATTAGCTCAGTTGGGAGAGCGCTGGCACGGTTAGCCAGAGGTCGCGGGTTCAAGTCCCGGCATGGGTGGAATTTTTAGCCTCTAAATAGGTTTTTAATTATGTTCTTTTTCAGCACTAACCCGTGCTGAGGACAATTTTAAAAACCTACCTATTTCCTACCACTTGCTACGACCCTGACGGATCACTTTCGCTTCCTCAACATTCATTAGTCGTTGCATGCACGCACGCCGGTTTCGAGTACTTTTTATCATTCCATGTAATCACTAATCAATTCATCATCTTCAGCCCGGCGATATCCACTGTTGGACAAGGACCTCTTCATGCAAGCGCCAGTCGCTTCTGCTTTGCGCTGTTCTTCTCCTGGTCTGCCCTACTGCCTGGTCGATGTCGTCGCACCACCAGGCTGGGGGTCGGCCTACACTTCTACGTCCGGTCCTCGGTTGCCACTCCAGTAGTTTGCGACTCCATCCTTCATTCTCTCGGCGACAAACATGACCTGCCCATCTCCATTTCGGAGTAGCGACCCATCTTGCTATGTTAACACACAATTTAACTTTCTTTTTTTTTAAATTAACATTTACATATTGCTTCTGGCCCCACACTAGGATACCCTGTGTCGTGGGCACCAGAAACAACGACATCACAAACATGTGAACATCCAAGACCTAGGGTTTTTTTTGTCCGCAGCCGGGATTCGAACCCGGGACCTCTCGCATGGTATGCAGATGCACTGCCGCTGCGCCACGAGGTCGTCGGTTACTTTTGTTCGCCTCCTGATCTCGGTGTTCAGCATGCGATCTTTGATGGAGATACCGACCATCGCTCTCTGGGCTACTTGAAGTCGATGCGTGGTATGCTTAGTAACAATCCAGGTCTGGGTTCCGTAAGTCATGGAAGGTAGCAGGCACGCACGCACCTTGTAATATACACGTCAATTACCGCGGGCACTGACTGAAAACCAGCGCTGAGGTCTTACACCCTCAGCACAATGCTGAGTCAGATGCCCTTTGTGGCAACTTTGACACACCACAGGGTGCACTCTGACGCTCTGACTTTGCCTTGTCCTGTGGCGAACACATGTCAACTCTGCGCGCGCACTATAAACTCCAACATTCCTGCATCGCGCAAGCAAAAATGTTTCACATGACATACCATAAATATAACGTCCGACAAACATCAGTTGGACCGGCCGTCCCCAGGCATACAATCTGCCTGGCGGGAAATTTCCCTTCATAGTGGAAGAGCACGATCACCCGCTCTTCCCTATAGTCCTATTGTTGTGTTTATATGACTTGTTTTTCCTCTGTATTTTTGTTACTTGTTATGCCTTTTTTTTTCTTGTGATGTGTCAATATGTCCCAGTAAATATCTTTCTTTCTTTTTTTTCTTTCATTGGGCGCAGAGCCTTCGCTTAACGCATATTGGGAAGTCGCCTCACTTCGGACAACTTTCTGAACGCAGCCCCATCCAAGTTGAATACGTCGAGTCCGTCTAATCCATTCCGCTTCAAAAAAAAAAACGTTACACTCTGTGTCAGCTCCGTGACCTTGTATAGAATCAGTGCAAACACTCACCAAACCATTTGGCAGCGTCTTGGTGTGTTGGTTCATGTACTGGTAGTGATTGTTGAACCCTGTGGAGGAGAACACCCTCATCCGCGGAGACAGGGTGAACAGGAACGACTCCTCACTGGGAATAGACGTCACAGAATTATGTTAGACCTGAGATTTCTGCGCTTAGCCTCATAGTTGGAACAATGTATGTAGCAAGCGCTGAGATTAATAACGACAACAGGTAGACGCTTGAAACATTCAAAAGTTGTATAGATAGAGGTGAGGAACCCTTCGTGTGCGAGTCCGACGAATTGAACAAATGCGTGACGCTACTCACTTGCCATAAAAATTGGGTCCAGTTTGCCACGCCTCGGCCGCGTAACCCCCGAACATGTAGCCCGAGTTGTCCTCTATAATCAGCACCGAGGGACCCTGGTCCAAGATGCGACCTGCCGATTATCAACGAACCTCGTAGAAATGGTGTTGAATGAGATAAGACATGAATGCATAAACTTACGCATACACCTCGGAGGGGTAGGCATAGATTGACCATTGTTTTCCCGTTGTCACAATCCTGACAAAATTCTTACGCGTCATCATCGCTGCCTGTTACGGGCGTCACAAACATTCACAGCGTCTAGGTGTCTGAGTGTTTATGTTTTTTTGTGAAAGTGTGTTGAGTACGCACGTTTGTGTTAAGTGTATGTGTGTGCGTGTGTATTGTGGCGTCACGCTCATTGTGCTGAAGCACTCGCCGCATGCGTGTGCCGGTGTGAGAGTTTTTGAGAGAATGAGTCAGAGTAGTGTATGTGTGTGTGTGTTTTTGTGAAAATGTGTGAGTGTTTGTGTTTTTTTTGCGAATGTGTTTTGAGTACGCATGTTTGTGTTGTGTGTGTGTGTGTGTGTATGTGTTTATGTTGAGGAGTCACTAACCACACATTGTGCTGAAGCTATCGCATGCATGTGCGAGCTGAATAGGAACCGCCACTTGCGCCGGTATGTGAGTGTTTATGCTAGAGTGAGTCAGAATAGTGTACACGTGAGAGTGCAAGAACGAGTCAGAGTTTGTGTTTTTTGCAAAAGTCAAGTGCGCGTGTAATTGTTGAGTGTGTGTGTTAAGAAATAAATAACTCACCGCACATTGTGCTGAAGCTCTCGCCGTGTATGTGCGAACTGAATAAGAACCGCCACTTGTGCCGGTGCTTCGCCGGGATGCTGTTGTTGAGCCACACGATGTGCGAGATGTCGATGAAGGCAGGGTAGTCCGGCATTGATTCTAGGCCTGCGTGGGAGGCAAAGAAAGAAAAATTCAGGTTTTCCTTGGAATGCAGGCACACGAATCAGAAAGCTCAAATAAAGATGGCCGGAGCATTTGGTTAGGCGGGAAGACGGACGGGTGACTAAGGTAGCCGATGAATGGCGACCAAGAACCGGTCGGCGGTCAATGAACAAATGATCCAAACCGGCCAAGTGCGAGTCGGACGGGCGCACGAAGGTTCCGTACCATTCTATACAACATTTGAATATTTCAGGCGTTTACCTGTTGCCGTTATTAATATCGAGCAAAAAACTGCAAAAAATCACGTTTGTTGTATGGGAGCCCCCCTCCAATTTATTTTATTGTGTCTTTAGTATTTGCTGTTATAACGGCAACAGAAATACATCATCTGTGAAAATTTCAACTGCCTAGCTATCACGGTTCATAAGATACAGCCTGGTGATAGACACACAGACAGACAGACAAGACAGATAAACGGACAGCGGAGTCTAATAATGGGTCCCTTACGCTTTGGGTACGGAACCCTAGAAAACGTTTTATCTATGGGAACACCCTTAATTTTTTTTTTAATTATTTGTTAGGCAGTCCGTCAGAATGCATATACCTACTGTGTTAAAATTTCGCTAGCTACGGTTCAAGAGACTTCATAAGTCAAAGAGACAGCCGACGAACAATACCAACATGGTCAGTTCATTCGGCATGTGTGTGAACACCCACCTTCCGGCACGGGCAGCAGCGAGCGCGTGTGCTGCACGAGGTTCTGCTGCGAGTCCTCGCCCTTCTGGATCCCGTACAGGCCCGCGAACACCACTTCCGTCATGTGCTTAAGTAAAGTGTCCGACATCAGCCTGCGAACGGATGAACAATATTACGTAGATACATACACTAATTCTAAGACGACACCTAAATTTATTTGCTTCTCAGCTAAATAGGTAAGCCAAACAATAAGAGCTGTTACGTCTGGTATTCAATTCGTTCGCAGATTCTAGCATTTTTAATGATCGTTGAACTCAATTTATCACTGTCGAACTAGGAAAAATTGCCCATTTCGTGTCACTTTGGCAGAGATTGTAGGCATCGACTGGTTGCCATTTCAACAAAAAATAATAATAATAGGTAGAACTCATTTTATCACTAACTAAATTTGTGCTCTTGTCATCATTATCGATTTTATTCTGTCGCTCTCTTACTGTGAACGCATTCCAAGCTTTATCATTACCAATTGTCAAGTTGCTTGCAAGTGACGTTAGTGAATGACCCTGGCGACCACGGCCTCGCCCAGCACGTGCTGCGTGTATTTACGAAAGCCCTTTTCTATCCATGACCTGATTTCGCTCTTGATTCTGTCACTATCTAACTATTTTAACCTCTCAAACTGGATTGAATTAATTTCATCACTATCCAACATTTTGTGTTCATGTCATCACCATCTTATTCAAAAGCTCTTTCACTGTGTCTGAGCACGACCGCGGAAGCCCTTCTTCATCCACGGGACCCTATTCCGTCACTAACTATTTTGATCTTAATTAATCACTCTAGAAATGGATTGAACTCACTACAACCCTGTGAATCCCATCCCCGTGTCAAACTACACTGAACCTAGTTCATCATTATCGAACTAAAATGAACTCGACTCATCACTAACTACACTTTGTGCTCACGTCATCACTATCGATCTTACTCTATAGTTCTCTTACTGTCTCTATTGCCTATCACTTACCAGTTCTCAAGTTGCTTGCAAGTGACGTTAGTATCCGGCGCGTCACCATCGGGGCTGACCCCGGCGGCGACGGCCTCGCCAAGCGCTTGCACGTGCTGAGCACGGCCGCGGAAGCCCTTCTCCATCCACGTGAACGCGACCTTGGACGGGCACGCCTTCACGACCTTGATGTACGTCGAGGCTATGCTCTCGCAGTACTGCAGGAGGGGGGGGGGCTGGGTTATTAGCCTTTGCATCTACGTAATGAGATGATGAATACAGCGTTCAGTGGCACCTTCACTTACACTAGATGGGTGAAGGGAGCACTCGGACGCTGCAGTGCCTGAGACATTGTTTTTTAGATGGAGTAGGCTTGCCCAGCACCTAAACCATCCTGGCAGTTTAGTCGGCCTAGCCCACAGGAAAGACAGGTCAATACGAGCGAAGCCAACCAAACCGCGGGGGTTATTGGGTGGTATTGGTATTACCAGGATCTCATAAAATATGGGGTGAATGAAATGGGAAAACCGTACGCTAACAATATGTTAATGCTACTGTTGCCAGCTGCCAATTGGTCAAAGTACGTACAAAAAAACATTTGAACGTTGTTAACAAAAGATTCACCAAACGTTAGCGTTCGAGAAACAGACAGCAGTGGAATTTTGTATGAATTTGTGACCCTCGTTGAACTGAAACTAACTTGGTCCATCTAAAATGCCATTAATTTGACAGCAGTGTTGACTGTTTACCCTTTTCTATCCAAGCATTTATTGCTAATTGTACAAACAAAACAGTACCATGGACCCATTGGGGAAGAAAATAATGTTCATAAAAACTAAATTGGAACTGATATTTACTCGTTTACTTTTTCATTTTACAATTTTCCGACGTTTCGGTAGGTACTTTTGCAAGTGCCGTAGTCTCGGTCTACCGAGTAAAAATATCTGTTCAAATTCAGTTTTTATTATGTCTAGTGCTCGTGTTAACCTTAGAAAATACAAAAATAGTGTTTATTTTAAAATGTCGAGAAATCCAAGCAAGAACATACCCTGAACCGCTAGAAACGAGCGTATAAAGGTTGATTGATCATACGCATCTAAAAACCTCTCCAAGGACGGTGACTATAAAGAATAGCCCTAGCTAAATTAAACTGAATATTAGCCGTAATTACTGCTGTTATTTTTTTTTTTCTTTTTAACAGTGATTCCTACCAAAAACTATCTATCTATATCCAAAATCAAGCAGCGCCAGCCAGCTACCACATATACAAAGAAGTATCGTCACAATAATAATTACAGCAATTCGTCATATTTTGTATTTTTTTTTTCTGGTCGTGCAATAAAGAGTTCCAGTCTACAGTACTTACTTCTTTCAAGAGTTGGAAGGGTATATCCCCACCTTCTTCTTGGTCTAAACTTCGGTATATAACCGTCAGCCGCTCCTCGACCGTACCTGTGAACAAGAAAAAGCGGTCAGTATGGATGCACGTCGATATGGATGGATAATATTAGAATCACCAACGGCGCGGACAAAAAAATGTGTTAAGCATTCTCTGTGTCTATGTTGGCACCTGGTGTGCATTGAAATTTTATTTTTTGCCAGCGTTGATGACGAGAGCTGACAACCAATCCCCATAAAACCCAATGGTGTGAGAAGGAACACCTTAGCTGGTGAGAGTGCGGCATAACCCTGCCGCAATCCCCAGCGGCAGGGAATCCACGAGGATTTCCTCATGAAAAGAAATGGGGGAAAAACAAATTAAAAATAACCCGACTGTCGGGCAGGCAGGTCCAACCTAGGTACCTCGCAATGTTGACTTCGGGTCCCGCCTGCTTAGTAGTTAATGCTGGTTATTTTTTCTGTTTTTTTTTTTTTTATTTTCAGTATTTTTTTTTGTTTTTGTAAAAAGTTTGTGTTCTTGTTCATCATCATTCAGCCACAAGAAGTCCATTGCTGAACATAGGCCTTCTCCATGGATTTCGAAAAAGACCGGTTGGAAGCGGCTTGCATCCAGCGTCTTCCTGCCACTTGCATGAGGTCATCTGTTCATCTTGTGGCTGGTCGTCCTACGCTGCGCTTGCCGATAGGTGGTCTCCATTCGAGAACTTTTCGGCCCCATCGGCCATCAGTTTCGCGTGCTATGTGCCCCTCCCACTGCCACTTCAACTTACTAATCTACTGGGCTATGTCGACGACTTTCGTTCGTCTACGGATCTCATCATTTCTGATTCGATCTCGTAGAGAAATTCCGAGCATAGCCCTTTCCATAGCTCGTTACGTGACCTTGAGCTTTCTTATGAGGCCCATAGTGAGAGACCACGTTTCAGTACCATAAGTCATCACTGGTAACACTGGGCCTTAAGATGAACATGGACAAAACGAAGGTCATGTCGAACGCCTGTGTTGTGCCCACCCCAATAACATTGGGGAACTCGACTCTCGAAGTGAATACGTCTGCTTAGGTCCAACTTTGTAAAAGAGGTCAATTGTCGAATCCCACTCGGCTGAGCAACATTCGGAAAACTTAGAAAAGTCTTTTCGTCTAATATAGGTACCTCATCGCTCAAGACAAAATTATACAACCAGTGTTCTTGTTGAATTTTTGCAATTTTTATTTGTCCAAATCCGATTGTGAGGGAACACAGAATCGGATATGCATACACATACATACTTACACACGAACTAAGCACTTTTGGGCTCGGCCGCAGTTGGGTAAAAAAGATTACCTCTGATGTTGAAGACGTAGAGCTCGGCAAAGCGGTTGAAATCGCAGTACGCCTGCTTCTCGTCGCCGGCGCCGAACAGGAAGTTGGTCAGGTATTGCGCCAGCCGGGGGTCCATCAGGGGGCCCCATAGCTTCTGCTGGGACGAGGAGGGGCATCAAAACATGGGCCTTTCTGGCAGAAAATGCGTTTTGAAATGAATCAATAGGTAGTGTTAAAACTGAGGGGTGGGGATTCCAATGCTTTCCTATATTTATTTGAGCGAGTCAATATTTTACGCGGTGGACGGTTCGTCGGGGTCCCTGATTGGTCCGATTTTAGTAGACGTAAGACGAGAGTTGGGACTTTATAATGTGGATAAAGTTTTGTTTTAATTTGTCTCGGATCAAAACGGGGCAAGCGACTCTCCAGTGTGTGCTTATAAATACATATATAAAACATGCACCGATTTAGTTTCAGGAGCTCCATCACTACCAATAGAAAGAAATAACGCAACCAATAGAGAAAAAAAATTTTTTTTAGGTTATTTTTGCTTAAGGGTCAGATCAATCTCGCAATCACGTTAATAGTGATTTTGAGGACCCACGACCGAGAACCCAGGATCACAGACCTCGCATAAGACAGTATTTATGCCAAAAACGGCCGGTTTGGCGTTAATGCTGGCTAGTCCTAGGTATTATGCCTTAGGTTCTAAAGATTACTATTAACATGATTGAGAGATTGATCTGACACATTTTGCAAAAACGATCGGTAAAATAAAAGAAGATATGATTTTTCTTTTCATTGGTGGCGCCAGTAAACCTCGTGGCTTAATGGCTGTTCCTGCACCTGTCATAATTTCAGCTTATATAAGTACCTAGTTATGTTGTGGGACTAACTTAAATGTAGGTACCTACTTTTTGAAATAATTTAATCTTGTCGATTGTCAATTAACTGCAACATTCATATCAACTCAGTATCTACTTGTTAATTGGCTGACGGTGAGCAACCTAACAGAGAAAAAGAATTGTAGGTGGTACCTAGAGACATGCTGGGAATTGAACCGGCGTCCATTCGGTAGGCTAAACAATCAACTCAATGCACCACGAAAAACCAAATTCTTCGTAATATTACATCCACAATTACAAAGAATATATTTTCAGCTATGACGCGGTGACCACTGCACCAATTCTTCACTGTAAACAATGCTCTGTGACATATAAAAGGTGTCATAATCGTAAACCATTGTTTCATGTTGTTGAATATTAGGCGTGACCAATCCCAGTTCGTTTCTCCTGCATCGCGACTTGTTTTGCTGCTAAACAAATGTTGTTTTACTGGTAGATTAAATTTGGCAGTCACAAAAAATTCTTCAAAGACACTATAGCACTAAAAATATAAAAGTACAATACCTATATGTAAACGTACTTCTAATTTAACGGTATTCTTTTAAATTATTTCTAACTTTTTAGTGCTATAGTGTTTTGAAGTCGGTTTTTAGGGTTCCGTACCCGACAGGTACCAAACGGGACCCTATTACTAAGACTTCACTGTCCGTCTGTCTGTCTGTCTGTCACCAGGCTGTATCTCATGAACCGTGATAGCTAGGCAGTTGAAATTTTAACAAAAAATACCAAAAACAGAATAAAATAAATATTGAAGGGGGGCTTCCATTGCCGTTTGAAATATTCACAGAATATTTAGTTCTATATGCGCTTCAAAAATTAATAGTTAGAATAGTAACCAGACGTGAAACCGCTAGACCAACCAGGCAGTCGACACTGTCAGACTAAAACCCCTTCGACCTGTATTATAGCTTTTGTTTCGCCGTGCGTGTAGTTGTGCCCAGCACCTGTTTATGCTACGAGGAACATAAAACGCCAGCCACGGATCCAGTAAATAAGCAGTCCATCAATTAAAGACTGGGTAAACAGAGCTACGCATTGTTTTTCATTGAAACACGCTTGTTTTTAGCTTTTACTCGGGTTCACTGTGGTAATTAAGTACGGTAACACGCCGAACTTACGCGAAAGGTGGGACTGAGCGATAACAGCGTAAGTCGAATTCGCGTAAGTCCGGGTGTATAATTTCGCATTTTAGGGGTAATGTCGGAGAATCCAGCCTTAAATCAGAGAAGTCCATACCGTGGAGAAGTTACTTAGTACATGTGACGGGGCTGTGTGGACGTTATTTATACTATTTTATACTATGCCTGCAAGATTGTAGTAACCGCGAACAAAAGTCATGTTTACGGTGCGATTTCACATGGTCAGTGTTAACTACCATCGCCGTAAAACGCCGAACTTCGGCTATTTAACTACCCATAAAATATTCCAGCGTTAATGGTTAGAGAATTCTGCGTTTTATTAAATTTAGGAAAAGACCAAATGCATCGTTCAAAATGAACGGAGCTTGACTTAGCAAAATTTAAAGTTTCCACAGTATCTTCATAGGCCTTTGCATCCGTTACGGATGATTTAAGCGGTGCATAATAATAATTCAATTCGTTTATTGCATAAACAATTAATTTAGGGCCAGTTTCTGAATTGAGAATTTCGCTAAGTAAATAGTTAACTGTAGTGTTGTCTCGTCGAATTCCGTGGAATGGAATGGAATGATATGATAATGATGAATGGAATGGAATGATATGATAAAGATGTCGTTCGGTGGGTAGGCTGCCTACCCGACGGTAGGCGGCAGGAGGACAATGGAAGAGATTAGCAGAGGACCGGCGAGCGAGGTTGGCGTGACTGTGGAGGCTTATGCCCAACAACGGCCTTTCCATGTGCTGTATAGATAATATGATAGAGCCCTGGATAAATAATTCCAAAAACGTCTTACACCATGACATTTGCAGACTTATCTTATGCGTTCATCCCTGAATACGTACTTATCTAAAAACGTGTCCCTTCAATTTTTTTTATTATTATTATTTTTATTATTTAATACGGAGATATAACAGAAACATGACACTTATTCTTAACTTAAAATTGATTTGATTTAGTCACCAAAAAGCTTCCGGTAAGAGGAGCTGCTGACACTTAGGGCCTAGATTGTTTTAATGCATTATAGGACAATGAAAATACGGTATTTGACACGATCAACAATAAATTATTTCACATGCTCGATTAAAACCAAAAATTACAAAATATCTCGGAAAATGTATCTCTTTTAGTCAATTACTAGTTATTACAATTTTTAAATAGATTAAACATAAAAAGAGTGCTCTGAAATGTGACGTCTTATGCAAGTATTTTAATACAAAATTCCGTTTTAAAAGTAACTCATTTGATATGGCCGTCACGCCGCGTCACACGTATCAAACCTTGTGGGCGTCAATGGACTGAAAAGACATATCACGTGACATGACAACAAATCTGTCATTTCACTACAATGTACTAACAGAATCCAGGCCCTGTGCCCCAATGATTGTTGGGTTAGCCATCCCATCGTCGCCGAAGTGTCAAAATATTTTCAGAAGTGTCAATTAATAAATTGGCAGCTGGAGTGGCTTAAAAAAACCGGCCAAGTGCGAGTCGGACTCGCGCACCGAGGGTTCCGTACAAACCTGCAATGTCAACAACATTTTTTCACGGGTTAAAGGCAATTAGATCTAAGTATTTGATATGAATTTCAACTTGATAGCTCTACGCGTTCATGAGGAAAAAAGTAATAAGTTTATATTTATTAAAAAATATATATTTTGTAATGTAACTAAAAATTTAAGGTTTTCGGAATTTTTCCTTTATGTGTGCTATAAAACGTTGCTTCATGCCAAATTTCAAGATTCTAGGTCGACTGGAAGTACCCTTTAGGTTTTGATTCCCTTGCGAGTACTTGCGAGTTTCAAAATATGCAGCTTAAATTGCTGTTTCTTTTGATTGCGTTGACATAGAAGTTAGACTTTGTTACAGCTTAAAGGTATTATAGACCTGAGTATTTGGTATGAATTTCAATTTAATACCTCTACGCGTTTATGAGGAAATGGGTAGTAAGTTTAAAATTATTAAAAAAATATATATTATGTGATGTAACTAAAAATTTATGGTTTTCGTAATTTTTCCTTTATCTATGCTATAAGACGTTGCTTCGTACCAAATTTCAAGATTCTGAGTTCACGGGAAGCACCCTGTAGGTTTTGATTCCCTTGCAAGTGTCGAAAATTTGCGGCATAAACGGCTGTATCTTTTGATTGCGTTGGCTTAGAAGTTTGATTTTTTCACAGCTTCAAGGGACAGTAGACCTGAGTAATTGATATAAATTTCAGCTTTATACCTCCACGCGTTCCTGAGAAAAAGGGTCTTGACAGACGGACGGACGGACGGACAGACGGACAACAAAGTGATCCTATAAGGGTTCCGTTTTTTCCTTTTGAGGTACGGAACCCTAAAAAGGAAAAATCGTGGCCCTGAAAATATAATAAAATCCGAGTTCTAGTCCTGCCTGCACAAGTAAAATTTTAACGAACTGCGCGTCTATTCCTGGAGCGGTTTAGCGTGGAGCGGTAAATCAAAGCTTCGATGGTGTTATGATTACAATTACGCCGCGCGCCTGATGGAACCCCTGAAACCATATCTAAATGTTTGTTCGTTAAGGAAGTCACCCTGAAGAAAAAGATGCCCACAAGTTTACTGATCTGAATCAGATTGCTCGTACTTCTCCAATGCTGGAGATAGGCCTCCCTCAGTGCAGGCCACTTCCTTCTGAGCCGCACTTTGGCAGCGGCTGAATGAGGATGGAAGAGGACAGAACGATGTGGCGTAGGCTAAATGATTGTAATGCATTCTTCGGTAACAGGTGTATATCTGTTAGGTATACCATGTGTCTCTACCTACGTTTCGTACTGACAGTGCCCAGATAACGTTATAAGCATGCTGAAAGTCTGACTCAAACTTCTTAGTTTCCGCTCGTCAAACTTCGTGCTATATGGGAGAGTGAGATCTCTCTTTTTAGGGTTCCGTAGTCCACAAGGAACCCTTATATTTTCTCCCTCTCTGTCCGTCTATCTGCCTGTCTGTCCGGGCCTAGCTCAGATAGGATTAGTAAGAGAAAGCTGAAATTTGGCATAGACATACATATTAATCACGCCGACGAAACGGTAGAATAAAATCTTAAAAATTTGTTTTTAGAGTACCCCCCTACTCCTAAATTAGGAATTCCCCCCCCCCTCCTCTTCTGCTAAACGGTTGATTGTAGAAACGTGAAAAAAATCAATATAATAAACTTAAAATGAAAACTATCACGGCTAAGTAGGCTTTACAAGTTAACGAGTAATAGGCGACCGGCTTATAAAAGGAAAACTTCGTACGAAATCCATTGAAAATTACGTTGATGAAGTTGTTAGTTCTGTAAAGCAGATAAAACCTCTACGGAACCCTACACTGCGCGTGGCCCGAACTGCTTGTGCTTTTCTTGAATTGCTTACTGTATTGAGTTTTCCATTTTGACGTTTCCAAATATGTATTTACCTAACAATTCGGAGTAGGTTAAATCAAACGAGCAAATACAGTGAAGAAGTTATGTAGTAGCGCCCCTGACACCGTGCATATTGAACGCTGTTTTAGGATTCAAGTACGTGGAATCGTTAATGAAGAACGGTGCACAAGCAAGGTCGGTTGAACGTAAATATTTAGGTGGTTAGAACTGCTGTCGGTGGGTACTAGTTTGAAGGAGTCCTCGGGACGACCGTATTTTAGTTTTATGGTAAACCAGCTTCGGAATGTTATACATCTGACGCCATCAAGACCCATAACGGTTCACTAGGTGTGTACAAACAATGTCCGCCTGGGAAGTGATCTGTCAGGATCGTGGCAAGTGGCAGACCCTGGTCTCTGCCTACCCCTCTGGGATACAGGCGTGAGTTTATGTATGTATAAATAAACCAAAAAAAAAATATTGAACCTTTATTAAGCCTTATACCATTCAACGCACCATACCATGGAAAAGCTATTAGAATTAGACACCAATTTAAATTGAATGGTTTTTTTACAAATAGAGTCGACATACGTTGCGCCCGCCAGTCTATATAAATTATTGCCTGTGGAATCTATGGGGTAAAGGTGGTATATTATTTGCACTTATTATTTATGTACTATTTCTAATTTGTTAGTAATATGTGAAAAAAAAACTACGGTTTTAATATGTTCGCCTTTGTTATGAAGTCAGAAGGATGTTCAGAAGACGAACATTACCGTTTTATTTGTTTTTAAAAGCTGTTTTTGATGTATCGTACAATGTGTTTATGTAAGACATGCCTTTTAACTCGCCGTTCGTTACAGTTTTGAAGTTCAATCAATCATAAAAAGATTATAGAGCTGTAGAGTTTTTAATGATTGTCCGTTCACAACACACTCACACGTTCAAGGAGATACTTTTTGCTATTAGAAACTACCATTGTAGCACACATTTATAGTTTAGAGGACTGTATTTTTAAGGGCTGATAATTAATTAAAACGGAGTTTTTCTATATTTTAGTCTATATTATATAATCAAACAAACCGCGTGCGAGAGCGGCAAGGCACGAACTCCCATTTCAATACTGACAACATCAGAATGTAAAACAAGGTTGCCACAATAAAAACAAGGTAAAATAATCTATGTCGCGAACAACCATCTAGCTACAGGCTATTGTTTGGCTAAGAATATGACTTGATATAACAGAAACTGACTAATATCATATAATATAATTATATTATAATACTACTGAACCAACTGCCAAAACATAAATCACTTTACTGACAATTAATAGTTTACATTTGAAACATTAACTTTATACCAACCACTTTGCAAATATCCAAATACCATTGAAATAAGCATAATGTTAAGACATCGGCAGAACACAAAAATGTGCTAAAAGCGATGGTGTACAAACATTTAAGTGCTAAAATTATCGACAAAAAGTTACCACAAATTACTAAGAAGCATAATTATTATCACAGGTGGACATAAATAACTGAAAAATCATACTGTTGTGGGACCACTGAAAGAAGAACTTTATAATAGTATATCAGTTCATCTAATCAAATCTTTATCGTGTGATAAGAATCCATTGACTCAGCTAACATTAATATAAATTATATCTTGTTAAATCGATCATTAGATGAGGAGATATTGAACAAAAGATTGCATAGTTAGAATCAAATATCTCAAAGTCTCCATGTCTGTGACGACCTAGTCTAGTTATAGCACCCTGTGTCATAATATGATAGAATACAATATATTGTTATATTAATTGTAACTATGCAACCCAATTTGATTAAAATGAGAGTTGAGTGGCTACTATTTAAGTATCAGATAAGAGTTCTATTGAGGGAGAATGTGCTTGAATCATACATGATTATCATTTATAAAAGCTCAATAGGTCATAATTTACGTCTAAATAGAAGAAGAAGTTACACTATTTTACCCACAATAAAACTGGTAATTTTGAACGGATCATTCCCAACCAGCATAGATTGTCTATAATTCCAATATTTCGAAACTTTAGTAGGCTAATGTCGGAAATTAAGGTAGATAATAATGTTTTTCGTAAAAACCATCATAAGCAGACCCGTTAGATGTATTACTGTATACTGATTGATTTATTGACTACAATATATTAGGCTAACTGGGCCACACATCGCAATGGGTTCCCTGATTGAAATATTGTTTAATATATTGCATATTATTAAAGTGTAAAATAATTTATTTATAATTTAATTACTTAGTTGGCATCAAAAATTTTAAAATGTAAATATTCAATTTGGAAATAAAGGCTCATTTTCATCATCATCATCAGCCATTTGACGCCCACTACAGGCCTCCCTCATGGTTTTTCTAACCATGAGGGGTTTTGCCATAATCGCCACCCTTGGCAAACAGGTTGGCGATCTTAGTATGGGGTTGGAAGCTCAGGAAAATGCTGCTGCCCATCTCCTGGTAATATATTTCCTTAGTCTCCTTCTATGACATCCACGGAAGGAAATGCTTTAATACCTCTTAATAGGCTAGTAATGCTTTAATACTTTTGCGAAGCTAAATTACAACTGCCACCCCAACTATCATCAGAACCAAATGCCAAAACCGAAACTAAGACTAGGACAAAACTAAAAGGGTGTTACCAACGTCTAAGAACACAGGGTCTAGGCGGGCACTCACGATGAGCTCCTCCTCACGTATCTTGTTGCTATTCCGACTGGCCGCCCGGAAGATGGATGCCACACTCTTCTGTTCATCCTTGGTTAGCAGTGTACACTGCTCTGCTAGCTTCTTACTGGCGTTGCCCATGCTGAAAGAATAGAAGTACAAATTAAATATTACAAAGATAAAAAGAAGTACCTGTACCAGCCTAAAGAATGTGCATGAAGCGAAAGTTTGTCAGGATTGTGGCATATGGTAAACCCTGGTCTCTGCCTACACCTCCGGTATACAGGCACGAGCTTATGTAATGTAATGTAAATATTTCAACCACTCAATCGTAAATTGGTGCCTGGATTATTATATTTTAAAAAAGAAAATATTGACTCTACTTTGTTGTACAATTCTGTGGCTGAATATCGGTATCACATCATACAAATCTACTGAGATATGATATCCACTATGTGATACATATGAGACCTCATAGTCACTGAAAATTACACTTTAGCGCGCGTTATAAGATACATAAAGCTAATTAGCCTCTGCATATTTTAGTTTTAGGGCATTATTTGGTTTGGTCCCCTTCTGGTATGTGTAGTTTTGCTCCGCACTTCTGCTTAGGTTCGGCTACGTTGACGAACCACTCAGCCTCAGGTTTCGGTATACTTTTCTTAAAGTTCAAGTGTGATAAGCACCGAGACCTTAGCCGTGACAGCACCAGAAACGAGGTTACTCGCCTTATACGGAGTAATACGGACCGACAATGCACACAAGCAATCACGTGAACTCTCGACGTAAACCAAACAAGGCGACAAACCTTGAAAAATATCGCAAACACAGACTTTCCGCAGATATCACACCCTATTTTACCCTAACGTAAGTTTAAGAACACATCGTTTCCTTAAATTATTCCTTACATAAATGCTTAGCTACGAGATAAAGGCGCTTATTTCTCTATTACATATCTAATCTAAATTTCGGAAGAAATCAATAAAAGCTGACGGAATAATAATTCAATTCTGCCAAAATAACATTACCTGTCAAAGTGACAACTTTTTGTTTATTTTTATTTTTTAGGGCAGCTACACACTGCACGAGGTTGCGCACATGAAGTCCAGGTGCGATGTCGAACACAACTAACGGTCGACGTGCAACTTCTGATAGTTATAAGAAAATTCTTTGGTCTGAAAATAAACCACACAAGCGATGTAAATATTTATAATTTCATCCGGATTTATATCAAACGTGAAGGACGGAGGGGAAGTGCATGTGTAACGACGTAACGTAACGGTTTTAAGCTACTCTCCTTTTTTAACGATCATTGCTGCTACCCTCATTAAGTCTCTTATTCAATATCTTAGAATAGGCACCACAGGCACCTGGTGGTTTGAAATGTTGGAAGTCAGCAACTAATCGAGTTGGTTTCTTTTAAGTTCCATAGTGGGGATTGGGAATAGCTCTTGACTGAATGAGGTGAACGTAGAATTTTGAATTGTCTAATCGGCGAAAAACGAACTTCTTATCAAGTTTCCAATGGTCCAAATCGTGGTTAGCAACGTGCCAATAGTATAAATTCGAATTCCCTTCACTAGGCTATCGCTTGGAAGGCTTGTCGCAATGGTGTGGTTCAGAATAAAAAGTAAATGCAACTGCGGGGGTAGACAAAGGGCTGTCGTGAGCAATTTCAAACGCGGGAATAGGAACCCAGGAATCAGCGCGCTTCCGATTAGGACACAGAAGACAATGACGCTTGCTTTGTAGCATCTTTCAGGATTGATGTAGCTTCCGACAATGTAGCTATAATGGGCCAAGGTGGCAACACGCAGGAAAAGCAGGAAATTGAATGCAACTGTTCCAAGTAACGAACCGCTCATGGCTTTTTCACTGCCTGTGTCTCACAAACGGATGCGGATAACATTTTAACGATATTTAGGACATTTTTGATAATTTAGTCTTGAATAGTCTTGATAAATTATTTAAGTTGTTGAACGCAAAGAGATGATTGAACGCTTCTCTACGTTTTCTCTTAAACCAATTTTCATTTCATCAAACCAAATTTTGAAAAGGCCATTATTGTTAATCTGTGATTAAATAGAGATACAATGAAATGAGTTTTGAACGTGAACTGGCATTGTTGCAAGCACAGAGGAGAAACCCCCTTTTTGTCGAAAACATTAAAATATCACTGAACTTCTTGCCAAGGTCTATGGAGGTCACCATGGAGGCAGCATAGATTTTTTTTGAGCAAAAAGTAAAATAAAAAGTTCATTATGATTTAAATATACCTATTTAATAAAGTAAAGTATGTAAAGCAAAGTTGTTTATTTGCCAGAACATGGGTACATAAGTTCTTAAATATAGTGTCAAGATCCAAGTTCAAGGCCATTTGGTAAGGTAGGTACAAAAAGTTTGTCCTTATATATAGTTGCTCGGATTATCATATCCCCGGTTTTACTAGAGATCTGGGTGTTTCATTATGAATGAGCACATTTGAAAAATATACAGGCATGGTAGAGGCATCACTTGACATTTATTGAATGGGTAGTAGTTTGCAGCTTTCTAAAAATCCAGCTCCACAAATTGACCTCATGCATTTTTGTGCACCCGAAATGTAGTGTGGGTTTAAGAAAAGTTTCGGTAATGAATGAGATACGCGTGGATTTAAATATTGCGTGAAATATCATGTTAACTAAATTATCATAGTTTACACAATATTTTAGGCAATATTACATAGCAAAAAAGCCTTTACTTTTTTTTACTCTCCAACATTCCCATCGATATCGATATTAAAATTGTACACTATGCAGAATTTAAAAATCAACACCACACTAAGGCCTAGGTCGCACGACTAAAATAAGCGAAATTTCGCAATGGGGCTTAGGCCTTAATATTCCGTACAACATTCCACATCCTGTCAAACCACAGATTTTATCTACGCGAGTTTTAAAAATCGCCTTCATGTGTTACAGAATAATCCGAGATTTTTATTCATAAACCTTTGAAGCGGAACAAAAAACCGCCACCGGACGGGGAACGCCGCCGCTGTGAGTGTAGAGCCCGCAGTAGGTAGGTCTGAGAGAGGCTTGAAATCAGCGTTCTGAAAATAATAGTCAAGATTCACTTCTGGCTCAGATTAATTAATTAATCTGAGACTTTGGGCTTCTACTTTTTTTGCCAAGCTCCAGTGATAGTGGTTTATTTTATCCGTACGTAGCCAAGCTCTACTACCTACATAGGTACAGCTGGTTTTTCGTACAATTTGTCTAAACCTTAACTGGCAACCCTAATGCCATGACTTGGAAAAATATTTCGTGCGGTAGTGGTGTCGTTTGCCGATTTCATTGTTATTTTCTACTAAAGCCTTTTCTATTTCCCTGTTAATGTGCTAGAACAAAGCCGTAACATGACGCTGATTAAAATGGAGGTTGACTCCGCCAAGGGGGAAGGCTTCCGGCCGTACTACATCACGAAAATCGAGGAGCTTCAACTGATCGTGGCCGAAAAGTCACAGAACCTCCGTCGTCTCCAAGCCCAGCGAAACGAGCTCAACGCCAAAGTTCGCATGCTGCGCGAGGAGCTCCAACTGCTGCAAGAACAGGGCTCCTACGTGGGCGAAGTAGTCAAACCCATGGACAAGAAGAAAGTCCTCGTAAAAGTCCATCCTGAAGGCAAGTTTGTTGTAGACTTGGATAAGAACGTGGATATTAACGACGTGACTGCCAACTGTCGCGTTGCGCTGCGAAATGAGAGCTACACCCTTCATAAAATTCTGCCCAACAAGGTGGATCCATTGGTGTCTCTCATGATGGTGGAAAAGGTTCCCGATTCTACTTACGAGATGGTGGGAGGTCTCGATAAGCAAATCAAGGAGATAAAGGAAGTGATTGAGCTACCTGTGAAGCACCCTGAGTTATTTGACGCCCTCGGTATTGCTCAGCCCAAAGGTGTGTTGTTGTATGGACCTCCCGGCACTGGCAAGACGTTGTTAGCTCGAGCCGTAGCCCATCATACTGAGTGCACATTCATCAGAGTCTCAGGCTCTGAGCTGGTGCAGAAATTCATTGGTGAAGGTAGCCGTATGGTTCGAGAACTCTTTGTGATGGCTAGAGAGCATGCACCGTCAATCATCTTCATGGATGAAATTGACTCCATCGGTTCCTCTCGTATTGAGTCTGGCAGCGGCGGAGACTCTGAAGTCCAGAGGACTATGTTGGAGTTGCTCAACCAACTGGACGGTTTCGAAGCTACCAAAAACATCAAAGTCATCATGGCAACCAATCGAATTGACATCCTGGACCCTGCGTTGCTGAGACCTGGTCGTATTGACAGGAAGATTGAATTCCCACCACCAAATGAGGAAGCTCGCTTGGATATCCTGAAGATCCACTCTAGAAAGATGAACCTGACGAGAGGAATCAATTTACGTAAGATTGCTGAGCTGATGCCAGGAGCCTCAGGGGCAGAGGTAAAGGGTGTGTGTACTGAGGCTGGTATGTATGCACTCCGTGAACGAAGAGTTCACGTCACTCAGGAGGACTTTGAAATGGCTGTAGCTAAGGTGATGCAGAAGGACTCTGAGAAGAACATGTCGATCAAGAAACTCTGGAAGTAAATGTTTCACTACAGTCAAGTTGGGTAACATTGAATTTCCTTGCAACTTTGAATACATATTGAATTTGGAAAATTGCACACATAAAAACTTCTAAGGTAATAGAAAGACTAACGGTAAAAACCGGCCAAGTGCCAGTTTTTACCGTTAGTCTTTCTATTACCTTAGAAGTTTTTATGTGTGCAATTTTCCAAAGACAATATTTATTCAAAGTTGCAAGGAAATTCAATGTTACCCAACTTGACGTTACTATTATATGATTTTAATTTGTGCTCTTTTAAATAGGAAATTATAAGATTTTTGTCTAAGATATCTCTTTTTTTTTATTACTGAAGGAGTAAGTAGAGCCCCCAGTTCAGTAGGTTCTTTTTGTGAATAAAACAATTTTGGAAATGTAAGTTACATAATATTTAATTGAGTAGATCTTATTGGCATTACAAATTATAATGGTTAGTAATAAAAAATTGCCCTGATAATGAAAGTATTGTTAAAATAAACACCATATGAAAGTGATTCAAACTTACATTATGTACAAAATTCTTTATAATTCATTACATTAAGGGGGACCAGCGAGTAACACTAGCACCTCGGAGGAAAAAAATCATCTTTTTTTACAGATCAAATTTGCAAACAGTGTATTGACATATCTCTCAATCATGTTAACAGTGATTTTTAGGACCCACCAAAGAGTATGTAATCACTACGTTATTGTTTCTGGCGTTAATGCTATATCTAGTCCTAGGTTCTTTGCCTTAGGGTCAGGGCCATGGGCCCTAAAAATCACTATTAACATGATTGAGAGATTGTACTGACACTATTTGCAAATCTGTTAAAAAGATATGCTTTTTTTTTCTTTGGTGTTACTCCCTGGATCCCCTAAATAAAAAATATTTCAAAGTTATGCTTCAACATAACTTTCAATTATTACATTGCAGGATTATTAAAATATTCCCTTCATGATTGAGGGCTTAAAAGCTTTTCGCCTTCTTTTGTGTCCAAGTCGGACTCAGTGTCCGACAGGAGTGACTGGTTCGCTGTGGTGTCAAGTTCTGGTGATGGCACGTTGATTGACAAGCCTGCAGTGCCCTGAAAAAAAAAATAGCCTTTATACAGGCTGTAAAAATCTGCATATACCTAGTGTTACCGCTAAAATGTACACTCCTAGGACATCCCACTTTCAGTTTGTGCTCAAGTTTGTCTATTTATGTTCTTCGAATATCAGGGTTTACATATTTTTATTAAACTTGCGCTCTGCCAATGTCGCAGCCTCCGGTAATACCTAGTGTTACCGCTAAAATGTACACTCCTAGGACATCCCACTTTCAGTTTGTGTTCAAGTTTTTCTATTTATGTTCTTCGAATATCAGGGTTTACATATTTTTATTAAACTTGCGCTCTGCCAATGTCGCAGCCTCCGGTAATACCTAGTGTTACCGCTAAAATGTACACTCCTAGGACATCCCACTTTCAGTTTGTGTTCAAGTTTTTCTATTTATGTTCTTCGAATATCAGGGTTTACATATTTTTATTAAACTTGCGCTCTGCCAATGTCGCAGCCTCCGGTAATACCATCCCAATTATTCGCTAGCGCAGCGTACAAATCCGTGCGCTCGGGGAACCCAGTCTTAAGCATAGTCTATCGAACGCAAGTACAAAGCAAAAAGGCAGTAAAATTTGTTAAAAAGATATCAAAGAAGCAAATGACAAACTAATTGACGTTATTAACCTAATTCCGGATTCACTTTTTTTTTTCGCTTCCGACAAAAAACTAAGTATGTAGGTATGCGAATCCGGAATTAGGTTAATAATGTGTAGTGCTTACGATAGTTTTAGTTCATATCGACGTGTTTCATATCATGGAAGGTTTAATTCCTAATCTTGACGTATTTTTAAAACTTAAACAAAGTGGTAGTATTAAATACGGTGATTATCTTTTTCGTCTCGTAACATCAAACCTACAGTTGAGTGGCGAAAAAAATAAAAATCTTAAAGAAGAAAGTGATTTTGTTACAAAAAATATTCAAAAATACCAAAGAACATGATAGGTTTACAACATGTAGTGAAACACATTTCTGAGGTAAATTTTTCCTATGTCCCAAAAATCTGATTTTAGCCCACCCTGCGTACTTGTTCCATAGATGTTTAATTGACATTCTTGGATATCTAACTAATCGGATTCCAATGGTTCTTATTAAGGGGCTCCATGCATTAACACCGGAAAAATCAATGGAAAACCGCCACCAATCAACTCCGGTTCCGGACTTGATGGCATTAACGCCAAATACGGCATAAATGCTAGCTAGTCCGAGGTCCGTGATCCTAGGTTCCCGGTCATGAGTCCTATTGTAGATGTGGTAGGTCGGATGAATGAGGAAACATCTTGATGCGGTATATACAGATGCGTATTTTTATTCCTACCTAATTCTACGTATTTACAATATTTACAAGGGCTGCGAAAATATAGGTACATGAAATTATTAGGTTTTGAAACAGCGGATTCGTTGGCGAGCACTTTTCAATCTGTTATCGTCATAGCGACGGCCGGCTGAATGCGCGCGCAGTCGCGCATGCGCACTAGCCTGTCCCGAAGCTGTGGCATGGGTAACTGTTCCATGATGCCGCCACACTATAAATCACTATTAACATGATTGAGAGATTCGGTCTTCTTCGCGAGAGATATCTAGGTATTTAATTTGCACGGTTATACTATTGGAATGTCATTGTCATTGGAAGCGAGAGTGATCTGTCACGATCGTGGCAGGTGGCAGTCCCTGATCTCTGCCTACCCCTCTGGGATACAGGCGTGAGTTTATGTATGTATATATGTTGTACAGGCAAAATAGAGGCAAATAACAGCTATTGTCGTGCTAATATAATTCCATTGAACATTCATTTTTTTATCATTATCAGCCATTTGACGCCCACTGCAGGACATAGGCCTCCCTCATGGTTTTCCTAACCATGAAGGGTTTTGCCATAATCGCCACGCTTGGCAGGCGGGTTGGCGATCGCAGTATGCGGTTGGAATCTCAGGAAGACGCTGCTGCCCGTCTCCTGGTAATTCTACGACATCCACGGAAGGAAATGGAGTGACGCTATTCTTAATCCGGCGCCACACGGAAAATTGAACAATATGTGTTTATTAGGCTCTAGGTCCTGGCATACGTCCAACAAGGGACAAACAAATGCTTAAGGAAGATTTGTAGAAATCGAATAGACAAAAAAAATCATAAAAATTCGTAAAGCCGTTTCGGAGAAGTTCGATAACTAACACTGTGACACGAGATTTTATATATTCGAAAACAACTTCCACACAACACAATCACTTGTCCATCTAGGATACCCTGTGCTATGGCAACCAGGCAAGCACATCACAAACACGGAAATACAGCCAGACTGAGGCCATGTGTACATCAAGTACGGCCTCCGGTGGGAATCGAACCCACGTCCTCTGTTTTGGTAGTCAGGCGTGTTAACCGGTAGACCAACGAGGCAGTCTACAAGGCTGTGTTTGTAAGCATCTTACCACGGGCCGACGTCTCCCGCGGATCGTAGTCCCAAGTCCGGTCCAGACGCGGCGCCAGTACTGCCGCGGGTTCACGGGTGCCACATCGCCGGCAGCGCTGCGAACATCATGTAGCTGTGAGTGGTTAAGCTGTCTGTTCTGGTGCTCCGCTCATTTGGGTTGCTTTTAGGGTTCCGTACTCAAAGGGTAGGCTAAGACTCCACTGTCTGTCGGCCTGTCTCTCTGTCACCAGGCCGTATCTCATGAACCGTGATAGCTAGACAGTTGAAATTTTCACAGATGATGTATTTCTGTTGACGCTACAACAACAGACACTAAAAACAGAATAAAATTAATATTTAAGGGGGGCTCCCATACAACAAACGTGATTTTTTTGTCGTATTTTGCTCGATATTAATAAAGGCAACAGGTAGACGCTTGAAATATTCCAATGTTGTATAGATAACAATAATGACATCCACACAATACAATCATTTGTCCTGAACCAAACTAGGATACCCTGTGCTGTGGTAACTAGGCAAGGACGTCACAAACATGAAAATACATTGGTACCTAATGATGATGGTACGGAACCCTTTGTGCGCGATTCCGACTCGCACTTGGCCGGAATGCTTAGCGATTTCTGTTTATAATAACTTAATTAAAAAAATTAATTTAAAAAAATATTATAGTGATATACATAATATTATTATTAATTAATTAATTATAATGAGCATTTTTCATGCGCATTCTCATGCCATAAGTATTAGAGAAATTTCATTTAACTTCAATGTGTGAACTAATTCGAATTTAATTTAACCCAAAAAATGTTTATTTGCGTGTTGTACTCAATATCAATATTAATCAAAATTACTTTATGATGTTTTTGTTAATTTAATTTGTAATTTAAATTTTAATTGTACTTGTATTTTTAATTCCAACAATTATTATACTTCTCCAATACCCAGTTGGACACTGTACATACAATAAAATCTGCACAATTTCGTGTAGCAAATTGTCCTGCGATCTCCACGTTACAGGCTATGCCTAGTGTGGAGATCTCAAGCTATCATAAAAAGTACAAATAAGTTTTTAAAAAGTGCAGTGTAATTAAAAGTGCAGTGTTGGGAAACAATTGAAATGGTAGTTGTCGTCCGGCAGTGGGCCAAAGTCCGCCGGTCACATTATTATGTCGAAGAGCCAATGGTCGTCGGGGTGCAAAGGTTCTCGAGCGGAGACCACGAAGCCCACCAGCTCGCTGGACCGACTTTCTGAGGCAGACGGCTGTCTGGATGAGAATGGCCGGGGCAGATATTTCAATAACACGTAGGTAGCCCGTGCTTACTTTATAGGTATTTCGACTCGAGGTTCCTGGGCCAGCGACGACGACGTCAAGGAGCCTTCCCACGCCGGTGACGCGACGTTCTCGAAACGGACGCTGTGACAAACGTAAAAGGATTACATCTAGTTTTAATTTTAGTGTCAAGTTTTCTCAATCAAAAACTAGATACCTATAGTAAAACAAAAAAAAATACTTGTATGTTTCAAATGTCAACGTGTACTGGATAGGTATCTATATGTTGGTATACGTCGAAAAAATACGCGAATATGAAGCTGATTTGAGTGTAACGCGTGTGTCAGTTTTGTTTCTTTGACAGAGCTCCTGGTTCTTCCTTCGTTTCCCGGTTCCTGCAACTCTAACGTTACCATGTCAAACTCAAACTTAAAGAGAATGCCTCTTTGACACGGTCTATTTTGTCCTAGGTAAAACAAATCAGGCATTGTGATGACGCCATCTTGAAATATGTAAATTCAACAAGATGGTGGCTCATCACTCAGCCTTTTAGTAAAGAGGCTGGCCTTCGGTCAATCAAGTATATAATTTATTTATTTATTTATTTATTTTTACTTTATTAGGAAAACGTTTTAGATTATGCTTTATTAATTTAAACTATTCAATTACACGGGTAAGCCGTGTAATCGAATGGCGCCGCCTAATAAACTTCCTAGGCGTGGAACTGGACGGCTAATTTAACCAGATGGCGGCGACTGTAAGGCTCATGCCTTAGATCATATTGAAAAGCTGAAAACGAGCGGTGCGAATACGCATGCAGTAACATCAACAATGCTGAGCACGTTCCTTTTTACCAAAAACATGTGAAGGAAAGAAAATTTATTATAATTTATTGTTAGTAGGTATTTGTTTACCTAGACTTTTTTCACTTTCACTTTGAGTAAGTGGTACTCACTGAGGCCCCGCGTCGCTTCGGCGTGTCTTGTAAACGATCCAGGCGACGAGCGCAAAGATGATCAGGAGGCTTCCCAACACGCTGATGCATATCGCCAACGTGTAGGAGGCGTGCCGCTCTAGTTCTGGCGCTGTCCACCCGTTGAACTTCGCCAGCTGGAGACAGGAGGTTTATTGATAAACAAACAGTATGTTACAAAACCATACATCAATCAACCAGCCTGAACTCGTCCACTGCTGGACATAGGCCTCCCCTAAGGCTAGCCTCTGTTTAAGATAAGAATATTTTTAAATGTGACACTGAACTCAACATCTTAATTTTAACATCGCAAACTTGCATGCTTCAGCCCCACGTGTATGCTTATTTTACGGTATAACACGGTAAGTTTTAGTAGAAAAAGGATTCTGTTTCGATTTATATTTAATTATTTACTCCGCAAGAATATTACAAGTGTTGGTGCTAGAATGTCACTAGAGAGAGTCCGCATGTGACGCCAGAATTTCACTAGAGCGAGTCCGTAGGCGACGCTAAAATGTCACTAGAAAAAGAGACACCCTCTAAAGTCAAAATGCAGCTAAAGTAGAATATCACTAGAGAGAACGAATGAAGCTAAAGTGAGACCGACTCACCTCAGCCTCGTCCTTGCAACCTGGTTCGTCGTCCGCGGCGCCGGCGCACAGACAGCGCGGGCCAGCCGCGCCGGGTACGCAGAGCGCGCACGTGCCCGCCGCGGCCGCGCCGGCGCACACGTCGGGCACGTCGTCCCGCTGCACGCTGTCGTGCCGCAGCGCGAACGTGTCGGCGTCGAACACGCGGTATAAGTACGGCTCGCAGGCGCGCGGGGAGTAGAGCGAGCAGCGGCTCAGCTTGAACGAGTTGGCTACTAGGAAGTAGAGGTGGTCCTCGAAGATGGCTAGCTGGTGCGGCGCTTGCAAGTGCGGGTCGGCCGGGTACATGCGCTCTCTGGGAGATATAGTATAGATAGTATAGTATGGTATGGTATAGTATAGTATAGTATAGTATAGTATAGTATAGTATAGTATAGTATAGTATAGTATAGTATAGTATAGTATAGTATAGTATAGTATAGTATAGTATAGTATAGTATAGTATAGTATAGTATAGTATAGTATAGTATAGTATAGTATAGTATAGTATAGTATAGTATAGTATAGTATAGTACGGTACGGTACGGTACGGTACGGTATGGTATGGTATGGTATGGGATTGCATTGATTTTTGATCTCTAGTAACCGCGTTACTTGATAACTTTACAAAGTAAACCTCGCAAGGCTCACGTGATGGATCTATTACCTAGTTTATTCTTTTTTCACTTCTCATGCTCTAAAAGTTCGTCTTTATGTCGTGCGTAGGCGACATAAAGTCGCTTTTTATGCTCTAGAGCATAAAGTAAAATCTTCGTCGAAGACCAAGGCAATCGCTGCAACAGCCACACGAACATCTTTAACTTCATACAACAACCTCTTTATTTTATTTCGTTTCGTTCGTATTCTAAGACCAAGGCGAAGATACCAACAGCCAAAGTACACAATAAAACTTCATGAAATAAACTTATAATTTGTATTTCGTCTCATTTATTATTTTTTATATTTGTTTATTTTTCAATTTAGTAGATCAGTATAGTATTTAAGCCAGAACAACAACTTATCATAGTTATAAAAAGAAAATGTTTTTATAACTGAGCAGTATGTAACGACCTTAAGTCAGGTGTCACGTCCCTACAGAAAAAAAAAACAAAAAAAAGTTAATTGGCGGGAACCATAATTATTTTTACATGTTGCTGTTTCATTTCCTCGCAATCGAAGTGAAAAGTAGAGTGTACAACTCGTCCAGCGTTGCCAGATACACTGTAATTACAGCAGATCTACTGTATTTTCACACCATCTACTGTTTACTGTAATAACAAAATTACAGTGTATGTAGAACACTGTAATTTTTCAACAGCAAAAAATTGAGTTTCTTTAATGTAAACTGAGACGCAACTTATGGGAAAAAAAAGAAAATTACGGAACGCAACCGAAACAGTAACGCTCACGATCCACCTCCTCTCACACAACCCTTGTTCTTATTGGAAAAACATTTAGCCGGCATGAGTACCGGCGCCGCTCCGTGGAATTCCCCGTGATAGACTAGAAACACTTCGTAGTATTAACCGCCCAAATTATATCAACCGTGTGCTAAGTAAGTTTTGAATCCTATAACAAAATTTTAATTAGCAGTATAAATTGAATGTTTCGTTCGTTTCGCGCGCAAAGAACACAAAGCATTACAACTTTACTGTATTTGGCTTCTTTAGTTGTGAAATTGAAAAATTAAAATGCCTAATTCTTCTAGTGATGACAGTGATAAAAATAACCAAAGTGGACCATCGACTCCTAAAAAACCAAAAAAGCTACATCACAAACGAAAATTTAGAGATGAATGGTTAAAAGATAATAGTTTCAAAACTTGGCTGCAACGTGACCCGAAAGATCCTTACCGTGCAGTTTGCGTTCTATGTGATGCAAAAATTATAGCTGACAGAGTGGCGACAAAGAGGCATGGTGAAGGCGCTAAGCATGTAAAAAAAAACTACAGCAGTTGCGCCAGCACAAACATCAATTGCCACTGCATTTGAAAAGTTTAGGCAGTCCGATGATGACAAATGCAAAGTATCAAAGATTAAGTTGGCCGCTTTTGTAGCAGAATACAAAATTTCTGTTATCAAAAATCTGCTGTAAAATACACTGTATTTTTTTCTTACATTTACTGTATTTTTGTTAGTAACACTGTTATTTTGATCATGAAACACGGTAATTTCAATTTCCTCATCTGGCAACACTGAACTCGTCCATAAAACCCATTTTACACTCGACTTTATATCTATCCTCGCTCGCAAGCTCGCTCGGATGGATAAACGTCTCGAGTAAAATGGTGCGTTTTATGCACTTGTTGTACAATCTACTATTTAACACACTTGCTCATAAAATGGCTCTAATTTTACCGCAATTAGGCACATAATGACACCTGTAATCAATCTGACTTTTTCATTTTGTATTCACAAGTGAGTTATAGGGTTTTTTTATTTTATTGGTTGAGTTGCTTTGTTCTTAAAAAAGTTTCGATACAAAAAAGATCGTGTTCAATAGTACAAATAAATTAATGTACCTATTGCTTGCTCATTTCATGCAACTTCGTATTTAAATCATCATCATCATCATCAACAAGAAACCTCATTATTTTACTCTATGGCCGATCGCCATTGTTATGTTAGATACGCGCGCATAGGAAAACTGATTAATTTTTCCCGCCATTGCGGAAAATTTAACAACTCGTTTTCACTGTTGAAGTTATAGTTATTTTTAGTATTATTTTTATTGAAAAACGTCGTATGATACACGTGTGTATTGATGATTACCGTCCGCGGCTCTCTTAAGACCCTCACCTAACGGCTCGGGTCTCAATGGCGCCTCAGCGGTAAACACCAACATTACACACTTGTACCATAATGTACCTACTATAAGAATTATTGTACCGCATGCAGCATGAAATTGGTTGTCTGAGTAAGTTATTATTATTATTTTAATTCTTTATTAGCAATTTGCTTCTCTGCGGGCGAATATGCTTGCCCGGTCTGTAACTGCTCAGCGCGTGGCCGAGTTCCGAGTCAATAAAATCTAATTGCTTTTGTCACTAACCCGATAAGAAGAATCCTTTATTGCACTACTTACAAAAGTAAATGCTCAAGGACGTGCTTAATGCATGAAACATTGTCTTCCACCAAACCTTTTGTTTCAAAGACTGGCGAAGGGCTGGCAGAGACTGACGTACAAGAAAAAAGGTAAACCACTTTACTTACCTAGTAAGCCCATCGTAGTCCATCTGCCAGATCCTCGCGGGTCCGATCTCGGCCACGTACAGTTTCTTCTTGAACGAGTCCACAGCCAGGCCTGTGCAGAGCTCCACCGTGGCTATGTTCTGTCAAAATAACCGTATCAAACTAATATTTCGTATCGAAGTAATATTCGTTTCCTTTTATTTCTGACAGTATGTTATTTAGCAATAAATAATCCTTATGATAAAGCCTTTCGATCGGTATGATAAAGCCACAGGGTATTTTTTTTCTCGTCTAGCGGGTTCGATTCCCGGTTCAACCATGTAATTATTTAAAAATGTATGAATGCAGTTTAAATTGTTTTTTAAATTAAAATAATGTCTTCTTTCAGTAAAATGTTCCATCTACAATATTCAAGGTACTTTCCCTCCATGTGGCATAGCCGTGGGACGCCTTGTATATCAAACGAACGAAAGTGAACGACACAGTGCCAGCAAGCGATTAATAAATACTTTGGAGGTCTGTGAAGCGAATGCAAACGGGAGCCTTCGAATCAATTCCAGCCGTTGAGAACCTTCGTTTGTATTTATTCAGTTTCTCTATACACAGCATTAGCAATTCTCTAATAACTATCACTGATATTAGATTATACGCAACATTATTGGTTTAGCTGTCCTCTATTTTTTTTGGACTACCCCGATATCAGGACCACAATATCAGGTTTTATCAAAACACTCACCTTGGGCGACTCTCCCGCGAGGGATGCCGACCAGATAAAGGACTCCAGCGCATATGTCACGCAGTAGAACATGAGATGGTTCGCAGGATCTACTACGAATGCCGATACCTGCGAACACAATTGGATAATCCATGTAATTTTACAGCCCATATGACAAATCATAAACGTGTCCGTCCATAAAACACCGGCGGGTGTCCCACTGAGCTTTGACCTCGGTCCCTACCTTTTTATTATTTATCTCATTGATATGACAACGTCAATCAATCAATTAGCTTATAATCGCCCACCACTGAACTTGTTTGGTTTTAAAGCACGTTATAATTTTCTGTCCTTGGTCAACCTTATCCAGTTACTATTTGCAATCGAATGAAGCAATTGCAATCTGAAATGGTCCTTTGGGATTATGGGATTAAATAAAGGATTGCAAATCGGCAGTCGACACATGGGATTGATCTAATGCAGCTTACCGGTGGTGGCTACATGATTATGCCTGCGACGAGGATGGTAAGTGGATTCTATTTGCTGAGCTGCAGCCTTTTTCTGTTGTAGCACTTGTGTTCGGCATGATTGTATTCGGTACGTCTCTCCGTAAATTTGTCTTATTTTTGTGTTACAATGAAAATAAATGTTTTTAACTTTCACTTTCGTTAGTAAACATAATATTATGTAACAATATTGGACCATGGAGCCCTTTTAGTTACCACGGCGTCACTGGGCAAGTGCTGCAGCCCGGCGCAGCGCCGGCGCAGCACGTTGCACACGCGCACGCGCTTCGCGGCCGGCGTGGCGTCCACGACGTACACGTTGCCCGTTATCCAGTCCAGCGCCACCTGCGGGGGCCGGGTTTCAGAACTGAGGCTAGACACGCGGTCTGTGGTCCGATCCTCCTTCCCATAACGTTCCGATATGTCTTGGATGGTCACATTAAGCTGATCATTGGGATAAGCGAGTGAGATGGAATGTTAAACTTTGCTTACTGGATGAGGTTTAATTAATCACCTATCTCCCTCTAAAATGGTTGAGATATGTGATGGCTGACCCCTGCGTTATACTCGTGAACGGGTGCTGTTTCTCTATCTGGCCACGGCCTCAATGTTTTTCCTACTCTTGTAAGAAAAGTAATGTTTTGATATTTAAAGTTATTCATGGCAAGCATGTCAAGGAAATAAATTACCAGGAGACGGGCAGCAGCGTCTTCCTGAGAATCCAACCGCATACTGCGATCGCCAACCCGCCTGCCAAGCGTGGCGATTATGGCAAAAACCCCTCATGATTAAAAAACCATGAGGGAGGCCTATGTTCTGCAGTAGGCGTCAAATGGCTGATGATGATGATGATGGCAATCATGGAATGTTATCGTATATGTAACACCTGATGAATTATGTTTAGGTATATTGTATATTGACATTCAACAAACAGAATGTAAATTCTATACGTTGAAATAAATGTTTGTTTTCTGATTTTTATCAATAGTGAAGAAACGGTTATTATATTTTTCGTTTCTAGATTAACTAACCGAGAGTGTATTTAACCTCAGCCCATATAATAATAACAACAACTAAAACACAACACAATCACTTGCCCCGAACTCTGTGCTGTTGGTTACCACAGCAACAAGAACATCTTAAATTCAAAAACGTCCAGTGACGACACTAATTGTACAAATCAAGTGGAAAATTATTTAATTCTTCTGTACCCAAAGGGTGCCAAACGGGACCCTATTATTAAGACTTCACTGTCCGTTTGTCCGTCTGTCTGTCTGTCACCAGGCTGTATCTCACGAACCGTGATAGTTAGACAGTTGAAATTTTCACAGATGATGTATTTCTGTTGCCGCTATAACAAAAATTACTAAAAACAGAATAAAATAAATATTCAAGGCGGGCTCCCATACAACAAAAGTAATTTTTTTGCTCAACATTAATAAGCTCAGGTAGACGCTTGAAATATTCAAAGAATATTTAGTTTTATATTCGCTTCAAAAATAAATAGTTAAATAAATAAAATAAATATTTCTCCCATACAACAAACGTGATTTTTTGCGGTTTTTCTCGATCTTTGTGTCTAATGTTGTGTAGATAATGGTACGGAACCCTTCGTGCGCGAGTCCGACTCGCACTTGGCCAGTTTTTTTATTTACGGGAATCTAACCCACGACCCCAGTCTTTGTAGTCAAGTGTGTTACCGTCGACTTACCCTGGACGGCTTTCCGATGTTAGTGACGACCACGTTGACTTCAGTATCGTTAACTTCAATGAGTTTCCCTTGGTCTTTGGACGCCACGTATAACTTCTTCTGTCTGGTGAAACAGAAGTAAAAATTAAAGGGACGCCCTTTAAAAACTATGGAAATCACACTAAAAATAATGAATAACTAGTATTATTAAGGTTCCGTACCCGAAGGGTGCCAGACAGGACCCTATTACTAAGACTTCACTGTCCGTCTGTCTGTTTGTCGATCTGTCACCAGGTTGTATCTCATGAACCGTGATAGCTAGGCAGTTGACATTTTTACAGATGATGTATTTCTATTGTAGCTATAACAACAAATACTAAAAACAGAATAAAATAAATATTTAAAGGGGGTTTTCTGTAGTCCTGTATAGGAATACAGAAAACGATATTAATAACGGCAATAGGAAGACGCTTGAAATATTCACAAAATATTTAGTTCTATATTCGCTCCAAAAATAATTGTTAAATTAAAATATTTTATTTAATTATTTATTTTAGAGCGTTGTTAGCCTAGTGGGTAGAACATCGGACTCGGAAGCGAGAGACCCAGGTTCGATCCCCAGTGCAGGCATGTACCTATGACTTAGTTTTCTAAGTTATGTACATTTGTGAAGTAATAGTAGCAATACCACACGCTAACGGAGAAGCAAAACATCGTGAGGAAACCTGAGTGCCCGAGCTATTTACATACCTCAGCGCTTGAAATCGCCAATCCGGGGTGGGCACGCGTGGTGATTAAGCCCATACTCTCTCCCTGAGAGAAGGCCTGTGCCCTACAGTGGGACGTATATAGGCTGCTTATGCTTATTCTAAATATTTAAGGGGGGCTCCCATACAACCAACGTGATTTTTGCCGTTTTTTCTCGACCTTTGTGTCTAATGTTGTATAGACAATATAAACCCTTCGTGCGCGAGTCCGTCTCGCACTTGTTCGGTTCTACGTTTCAATTTTCAAATCAAATAGGAAATAAAGGCTTCTTTATTTTTATTTATTTATTTTATAATTAGATACGTTAAGGAAACAAAGTTTTTTTATAAATTCTTTTTGTTGCACTAACCCGTGCTGAGGACAATTTAAAAAAAAAAACTATTTAGAGGCTAAAAATTCCACCCATGCCGGGACTCACCGGTTCAAGTCCCGGCATGGGTGGAATTTTTAAGACTCTCAATAGGTTTTTAAAGTTTTTTTATTCAAGTTCACAATATACCGCTGCAGCAAGCATCGATACCAATTTAGTTATAAGATTATTCTCGGCAGGATCTATAATGATATACATTATTGATGCCATTATTAAGTATTTGTTTGCTTCACATTAATGGAAAAGGCCAGACTTTCTACCTAACACTGTAAATAAACTTCTTCGTGGTATCATTAAATTAGTCAACGTAAACCTAGTCTTCCCCGTTTACCTGACATGGTAAGCCATATCGTCAATCCTCGCGATGTTGGGGTTGTTGAAGATAGGCGTGACGAAGCCGTCGGGCGAGATTGCACGTACTGAGTTTCCGGACACGTACAGCACCTGTAAGTGACCCTTGATCGCTTTGCAGGTGCGCCGGTTGAACCTGGATGGAAATTGAATACTATTTAAAAAACCTATTTATAAAAACCTCTTTTGAATACTATTTTTTAAACTAGTGACGAAGTAGACCTGGACTCCAGATTTTAGTACCTACTACAAGGCAGTATCTTTGGCCCGATTCTCATTGTAATTTACATCAATAAAATTATATTTATTATTTTACCTAAGTGCGTAGCCATGGAAGCAGGAAGCATAAGAACGATCCGAGGACGTTTTGGCACTTCTATGAACACAGGTCCTCGGCCCACCAGACCACGTCGACGCACTTGCACGTGTGCGGCTGCATCTGGTAGCCGGCGGGTAGTATAAGCTTTCTTTCCGGAGTAGGTATCTAATATACATTGCAGCTTTTAATAGCTCTAATCTTTCCATGACTTACCGTGTACCACAAGACAGTATCTTCGGTCCGGCTCTCTTTCTAATTTACATTGATAAAATTATATTTCTTACTTTACCTAAGCGCGTAGCCGTAGAAACAGGAGCAGAAGAACGATCCAGGTACGTTATGGCACTTCTGCGAGCACAGGTCCTCAGCACACTCGTCGACGTCGACGCACTTTCCAGTGTGGGGCTGTATCTGGTAGCCGGCGGGGCACAGGCACACGCCGCCGTTTGGGGACGGCTGGCAGGTCGCGTCACAAGTGTGGTTGTCGCACGCCGTGGCTGCCCGGGGATACGTCAGATCAGATAGATTGACAAGATAGAACCATTTATTTAACGGCACAATACTAGAAACACGACATAAGCGTAGATCAATATCAATCAAATGTAACATAAAGCTCAAATATTAATTGCCCCTATATTACGCGCAGCAAATCCTTAACGAGTCCTACCTTCTAACTGTCATTTTCATACTAATCGCTATCGCAAACGTCAGGATTTCGAGAGAATTTGGTGCGCATCCTCTCGGCCTCTGGACAGTTTACACCAATTTTAACATAACTTTCTTCTTCTTCTTATGGTGCCTCTCTAAGCGGGGTTTGGCAATCATCTCTAGCAAGGCGGAAGAGCTCGGCAGCGCTTGCGATTCCAGTCCTCTCTCGTGGGTTGCCTAGCCAGGGTTTCTTACTTCGGCTTACGCGAAAAAATTGGGAAGAAAAGTTTCGGGTCGCAATTTTTAATTGAAAGGACTATACGTTTGCAACCTTACGCTATTTCTTAAAGCCAACAAGAGGACCTCGGCTTCTTTGGTCACATATTCTGTAAGAGCAGAATACTTTAGCTTTTTTGCAAATTATTTCAATTTGTTTATTTGAACTCCGCTGTCAAGCTAAACCACATCACAATCACTTACCACAAGAGCCATTCTCGTCGGATCCATCGATGCAGTGAGGCGTCTGGTCGCAGACTTCGATCCACTCGATGCACTGTCCACTGATGCACCGGAAGCCGTGTTTGCACTCGGTTGCCGGGTATGAAGGCGTGCTAGCTTCCGGGGCTTTGGTCGCTGGTGGAGGGGAAGATCCAAATTAGTTGGTCAAACCTACCCTTAAAAACAATATACTTAATCTTCATACGATTCCACGGCGCCTCATCTTTTAAAGTTGCTGCCAACACGGCAGTTCAGTTACAGAGAAGTCTGCGCGAGATACAATGTCTTTCTGCTCACACCGGAACAATCCGGCTGCGACGGAGCACACCTACCGACACAAAGTATCCACTCTCTATTTCATACAAAAATACTCACTCATACAATTCCACGACGCCTCATCGCTGCCATCGCGGCAGTGCTTGGTTCCGTCACAGAGAAATCTTCGCGAGATGCAATGGTCTTCTTGCTCGCACTGGAACAGACCGGCTGAGACGGAGCACACGTATTGACACTCGGACTCATCCGTCCCGCCCGGGCATTCCACTTTCATATTGCACCTGAGGGAGAGGTAAGTTTTTAGCTAGGAACACAAGGATGACCGATGGTCTCGGCTTTTGTTAAACCTGAGATTTCTGCACTCACCACTGAGCCCCGATTCATAGAACGATTATTATATTTCGTAGAAGAGTCTTCCTTGGTAATCTGTGGGTTAGTCGTCTGTGCAATGTGAACATTGAATGTGATAGTAAAATATGAATTGTAGTTCATTGAAACAGGCCCCAGCCTGGGTAGTATGCAGGCGCGAATCACGCGTTTCGTGGCGGTGAAATGTCAGAATTTGACAACTGATGTACTGGAAAGTCGCGACTTTGGACATTTAGAACGCGTGACTCGCGTCTTCACTTCCTAAGCGGATGTCTCGTACGTCAACAACCTGTCGACAGACTATTGACGGTTGTTAGTTATTTGCTGGTTCATGCGATTAACGATTTGACCTACAGGTTACAGGACACTTGATCTGCCATTTTTATATTTTTTATGCATATACCACCACCGCTACATACCACAAAGGTTAATAAGTAGGTACACACAACAGCACAGTCATATTTTCACTGACAAATTAAATGCTATGCTTTTACAACGCACGTTCCGAAATTGGGCTATTCATTTATTAGGGCTAACGTAAGACAAAATGAACCATATTTCAACCGCCAGAAGCGCGGCGTAGCATCTGGTCGATGCATCGGTTGACCCGAGAGCTGGTGCCCATTTCGGCTGAGCCTCGCTATTCAGTGGAGCAATGCAGCCTTGTGGGCCTTACCGACCAACGCCGACGGCAGTGATTTGGCCTCAATTTATTACCTTACTTAAATTTCTAGTTTCAATAATAAGTAAAATTAATTAATTAAACTAGGATACCCTGTGCTATGGTAATCAGTGCTACTATGGACTCTCGGGCTTCCACACTAGGCCGAGCCTGTGTCGTGGACAGCCCTTGATTGTTTTAAATGATACTGTAGCAACTGCTTTTACATATGCCCACACCAGTGTTCCGATTAAAATTTTTCAAATAAAATGTTCAATATCGGCGAACGTTTTGTTTTGCCATATCAATTACCCTACGACCTGTTCACATACCTACCAAATATACACAAAACATTTCATAAATATCGGTGAAGCCGTTTCGGACGAGTTCGATAACATACACTGGGACACGACATTTTTATATATTAGATAAGTCAAGTTTGTGGTAAATGAACAGCCCCAATCCGACAAACGGTGAACCAGCTGTCAGGTGTACAATGACCTTAACTCAATCAAGAACGGGACAACCCAAGCAAGCATCCAAACCTAGCGGAAAGCGGTAAGCAGATGCTCCTATTTAGCTGGCAGGTGTAATCATTCTCGCCGCAGTTGCTCTCTCCAAGCTGCGGAAACGGATGAATAAGCAGATGAGCGGAAATTGTGATGAGAAAATAAGCCGGTGAGGGGGAATGGTGATGAGAAAATAAGCAGGTTAGGGGGAATGGTGATGAGAAAATAAGCAGGTGATGGGAAATGGTGATGAGAACATATGCAGGTGGAGGGAAATAGTGATGAGAAAATAAGCAGATGAGCGGAAATTGTGATGAGAAAATAAGCCGGTGAGGGGGAATGGTGATGAGAAAATAAGCAGGTGACGGGAAATGGTGATGAGAACATATGCAGGTGGAGGGAAATAGTGATGAGAAAATAAGCAGATGAGCGGAAATTGTGATGAGAAAATAAGCAGGTAGCGGAAATTGTGATGAGGAAATAAGCAGATGAGTGGATCCAGTACAAATCTTCTTTCGTCCTTTAAAATGGCCTTTACTATGCTTTAGCAACAGTGTATAAATAGTGCTGATAAAGTAAAACAGATTAGCATAAATAATATTGAAAAATAGTATGGAATGAATAATGAAAAAATAAGCGAACGGGCATAATCTTTCTTCTTTGTCTTATCCTATGGGATATTAAGTGCTGAGAAACTAAACAGACGAGCTTTGATAGTACTGATAAAAAATAAAAGCTATTAGTCGAAACATTTAACAAAACTAAATTCATGCAATTCTGTAGTTTTAAGGGTACAAAACAAAATCTCTGTATTGAGTATAAATGGGGACAAAATACAAGAAGTAGATGAAATAAAGTTTCTGGGTCTAATGATAGACAGCTATTGCAGCTGGAAAACACATGCACATAGTGTCCGTAACAAAATTAATAAATCTGAATATGCACTCAGAAAAATAAGCCAACATGTATCACTAGAAGCAGCAAAAATTGCCTATAATGGATACAGATTCCACGTTGCGTTATGGCATCATTCTCTGGGGCAACTCTACAGAGATGGATAGAGTATTTAAATTACAAAAACGCTGCATTCGGGCAATATTTGGCAACAAACTGATTCATGGCGTTCATACTTTAAAGAAAATAATATTTTGCCCTTACCTTGTCTGTAAATATTAGAAGTCTGTGTTTTTGTGTATAAGAACAAATATTTATTTCAACACCAAACAGGATATATCTGAACGTTCGTTACGCTCACAATATCAAAATAAACTACACCGACCCTATGCAAGCCTAAGCGTTACCTCCAAAAATTGCTATATTATGTGTATAGATATATATAACAAGTTACCTCACGTATATAGAGAAAATCCAACCAATTGTTTTAAAAACCGTCTATTTAAATATCTTATAGACAATTGTTTCTATTCCATTAAAGAATATTTAGACTTCAAGTAACAAGTTCCTAATCACTGTGATAATAAATTTAAGATTCACTTTATAGTTAATAGTAATAGTAATAAATAGTAGTAATAATTAATCGTTATGCATGCTAATTATAAATGCCAAAATATGTGTTTGCACCTGAGAAGGTAGAACATGGAGATCTATATGTAAGCAACTACAACCGCTAAATGTAACCTATGTTTTTAGCACAATAAATTCAATTCATTCATTCATTCAATTCAATTCATTCATTCAATTCAATTCATTCATTCAATTCATTCACAAAAAAACACAACATAAACTCACGCCTGTATCTCGGAGGGGTAGGCAGAGACCAGGGTTTGTCACTTGCCACGATCCTGACAGATTTCTTTCGCTTCATCAACATTCATTAGTCGCTGTATGCTCGCACGCCGGTTTCGGGTACCTACTTTGGAAATATTTATCAGGAAATAAGCGGATGAGCTTAAATAGTGCTGAGAAAATAAGCAGATAATGCAAGCAAAATAATACCACAAACGACGACTATGGAGAATTTTCACAAAAATATGTTTTAATCTCATTGGTTACACTATATTAAAAGATAAAAAACGTGCCATATTTTTTTCTCTACGACTAAAACTTTTCATAATATAACCTGTCGAAAAGTTATTGCATTCACGTGGTACAAAAACGCGCCACACACATCGGGCTCAAACTATGACGTCACAAGTTGTCACCTTATAATGTTGAAGCGTTTATCAATATTTAATTTATCTCTTAAAATAATGGTATTAGAAAACGTTTACAATTTAACGAAACAACGAAATCTAAAAAGTTCTTTATTATTTGAGTAACTTGATTTTTTTGAGACCTCTAAAATAACAAAAAAAAAAAACTTTTATGATATTATTTTCAGATTTTTTTAAGTTTTTCTATGTCTCCTACGGTATAAAAACAATGTCATTGCAATCTAACCTTGACGCAAGTTCGACATTGAACAGAATGAACAGACAGCCCATTGATTGATCTCATAAGATCTGCCCGTACCTATGAATAGAATGAATACTTTATTAAAATCAAGTTGCACAAAATAAAGTTTACAAAAATACTGTTTACATAACAAAAGAGGAACTTACATGCAACATATTGGCTGTTAACAATTTTGAAGTAACTGTGGTCCCCACACTAGGCCGAGCCTGTATCGTGGGGGTCATGAAACGATTACTAGATTTGTGATTATTTGCCGTTGAATTTCAACCAACTTACAACGCTGAATAAGTAGGTAATTTATTATATATGTAGAGTATCTATAGTATATTACGCGCACTAAATCCTGAGCGATTCCAACCGTCTGTCAAATTTCACACTAATTGCTATCGCAAACGTCAGGATGCCAACAGGATTTGGTGCGCGTAATTAGGCCCCCTGATAGACTGCTTGCATATACTCTACTCTACTAGAACGATAGTACCTACCGCGCGCGGTAAAGCTTTTTTACTCGCTACCTAAAGCCCCTATGATGCGACTCTCTATCGCCATCACGCATCCGTTAGTCGCCAGGGCCAAGAGTAATTTGTGACCGAATCGGCCCTAAGGGGAAAAAAAAGTGCGATATATGAATCCACTCATCCAGTCCTGTATTCCGGATGCCCGGGGCCCCGGATCTGGATTTGAGGTGGCGGTGATCCTCTTATGCTGGTAAAGCAGTATGTTTGCTTTTAAAGTCGCGAATTATTATATTCGGGGCGCGGGGAGGGTAATCGTATGGGGGTCCAATACACACACAGACACGTAGAGAGTACTAGGGCGAGGGCGCGGAAAAGACGCGACGCGTTGCATAGAGTTCGCACCCTCACCCCGTCTCTACTATGTGGGCTTCGTCCCGTTCCTTCAGTATATTTTGTATGAAAGTGAATTGAAAGGACGACGTGCTATAATTAAAAAAAAACCGGCCAAGTGCGAGTCGGATCCGCGCACGTAGGGTTCCGTATCATTATCTATACAACATTAGACGCCAAGATCAGGAAAAAAACGGCAAAAAAATCACGTTTGTTGTATGGACCCGACTTAAACATTTATTTTATTTTAATTTAATTGTTTATTTTTGAAGCGAATTTAGAACTAAATATTCTGCGAATATTTCAGGCGTCTGTTGTCGTTATTAATATCGAGAAAAAAACGGCAAAAAATTACGTTTGTTGTATGGGAGCCCACCTTAAATATTTATTTTATTCTGTTTTTAGTGTTTGCTGTTATAGCGGCAATAGAAATCATCTGTGAAAATTTCAACTGCCTAGCTATCACGGTTCATGAGATACAGCCTGGTGACAGACAGACAGCCAGACAGACGGACAGACAGATAGACGGACAGTGAAGTCTTTGTAATAGGGTCCCGTTTGGCACCCTTCGGGTACGGAACCCTAAAAATGTTGAAGTATAGAAGAGTTAGAGTATAGAAGGGGATATCTACTCGTAGCTAGACGAGAAGACGGACGGTGGACGAAGGCAGAAGGCCGTCGTTCGGTGGGTAGGCCTCCTGCCCGATGGGATGATGACATTAAGAAGGCGGCAGGAGGGCAATGGACAAGATTAGCAGGGTACCGGCGAGGGTGGCGTGACGGTGAAGAGGCCTATGCTCAACAGTGGGCGCCTCTCATGGGCTGTGGGCAGACAAGCGCGGACGGGCATGCCCGCAACCCTAATAGAATAGTGACGTCACATTTTCGCGGTCTATTGAACGATAGAACGATAAGCTAACGATTTTATATCCAACGCTTTTGGGGATATTAATTTACTAGTGTTTGTCCCACGGCTTTGCTCACTGAACTTTACAAAATCTCGGTTAGGGCGTCATATATTTTCTATAAGCATTCCCTTTGTAGGGACGCGCGATATTAATCATGAGCGAGTAGATACTCCGACTCGAACTCGGACGATTTTCTGGTGGCTGTGACCACAGGCCGTTTCGAGGGCTGGATCCGCACCTGTGTACAAATCTCAGAACACAAAAAGAGGGAGAAGTGTTATAATGGCCCGTTTGCTAGAAAACCGATGTCGCCACTTACTCACACAGCTACATTTTCCTCATAATCTCTATTTGATTACAACATAAAACAACCGGCTCACGATTCGCTGTTAACTCAAATGAAACAGCCAATGAGAAGAGCAGCACAACATTAGGGATGGGGACGAAATAGTAGATTGTGTCTCAAGGGAGCAAAATGATATATTTACGGCGAGGGCGGTATATTGAATCCTGAGTGAAGCGAAAGATTCTACAATAGAATCCCGAGCGTAGCGAGGGATTCAAGTGTTTACGCCCAAGACGGAAATAATTTTGCTACCGAGTGACACATACTGCTTTTCACACCTGCTATAAGGAAAAAATATTTATGTGCCGTGGAAGACAATTATGATCGATTGCAACAAAATAAAAATCGAATTGGAATTACATTTTGTGAAAAATCTGCACACGGATCATGCTGAGGGCAATAAAAAAAAACTAGAATATCAGGGAAGAAAAGTACAACTTTGATCCCTCATTTGAGGGAATCAAGGGATCTTTTCTGAATAGCAGGTGTGACAAAGTACATTATAGATTATGTACAAATAGATAGTGTTTCTCACCGCGAGCCCAGTGGGGTAGTCCTCCCCGCAGTCCTTCTCGTCCGACAAGTCAGCGCAGTCCTGGTGCGAGTCGCAGCGCCGCGTCATCGCCACGCACTCGCCGTCCGCGCACCGGTACTGGTCCGGGCCGCACGTCTTGTTCGCTGCGACCGGGCGACGAACGATAATATAACTACAGATACTGCATGCATAGCCGGCGCAAATCTTTTTGGCGGTAACGTGAACATAGTCACTGATCGTTTGCAAATCGCTTACTGTATTTACAGTGTATAATCCGCACAGATCCTTTTGGCGGTAACGTGAACATAGTCACAGATAGTTTGCACATCGCTTACGGTCTTTACAGTGTATGTGTGAGTATTTGAAGTAGTGTGATGCGTAGTAAATTACTATTAGTCAATTACTGGCACAGTTAGTCAGGCGTCGCGGGTTCAGCTCCCGGCATGGGTGGAATTTTTAGCCTCTAAATAGGTTTTTAAATACTAAAGTAGTCAATTACTCACACATACACTGTAAAGACAGTGAGCGATGTGCAAACGATCTGTGACTATGTTCACGTTACCGCCAAAAAGATTTGTGCGGACTATATCCTCCTCCAGAAAATGTGCGCTAGGCATTTATTTATTTATTGAATATCGCAATAGGAGCTTACAGTTTCCCAAAGCGCCCTTATTGCTATGACGGTCAATACATTTATGTAAATATTATGTACTATATTCTTTGTTGCACTAAACCGTGCTAAGGACAATTTTAAAAACCTATTTAGAGGCAAAAAATTCCACCCATGCCGGGACTTGAACCCGCGACCTCTGGCTAACCGTGCCAGCGCTCTCCCAACTGAGCCAATGGGCGAAATTTCGAATCTCTACAAAATTCTCTGCATTACCTACAGGCAGTGACATCTGGCTGAAGTAATTTACATCACTTGCAGCCCCGAGTACCCACCGTCGAGCTGCACAATACGCGCGACTCGCATCGTCGTAATGTAGGGCAATCCTTACTCATATTATAAACGCGAAAGTTTGTATGTATGGATGGATGTTTGTTACTCTTTCACGCAAAAACGGCTCAACGGATCCGGATGAAATTTTGCACAGAGATAGATTACAGTCTGGATTTGCACATAGGTTATTTTTTATCCCGGCAAGATACACATCAAAATTACCACGCGAACGAAGTCGCGGGCTACAGCTAGTATAGTAATAATATTCACTGTAAGATTGGCTGCATCTACCGCCAAAACCCTTTTCCAGTAAACGCTTGTAACCAACGGACGTGTTTCTTTGTGCTCCCGAATTCCTGTGTCAATACCTAAGTCTAGAACTTCACACAGAGGTGGCTTAAAAAAAGTTAAAATCGGTATGGAACCCAGTAGAACTTTACTGTTACCGATAGGGCTGTCTAATCCACTGTACCTAACTTGTTTGTAATAAACACACGAGATGTGTGCGTGCGCGTGCGCGTCGCTTTGTGGGTGACAGCGGCATCCCCACGCCGCAGCACACGTCAGTCGGCCATTGGCTATGAACTTTGGCGCACATAGTTTCCTTTTTTAAATCCAACGTCTTCTGCCTTAGCCCGCACATCGCTAACAGGAACCTCTAAGTCCTAAGTCCTGACCTTGAAAATAACAATTGTTTTCGTAATAAATTTAGCACACTAGGTCCTAGGAGGTTAATTAACTACAAAATATACTACCTTAATAATGTATTGTACTATAATTCATTAACAAAATTTAGACCTACGACATGGAGTGTTTGAAAGGAGAACAATAAACACACTTGCTTGATATAGAAACAGGTTTAACAACAATGTTTCTATATCAAGCAAGTGTGTTTATTGTTGGCATCAATAAACAATTTTATTATCCTAATGCTCTGGGATAAACTATCCGTGTGGCGCCGGTTTAAGTATCCGTGTGGCGCCGGTTTAAGAATAGCGTCACTCCATTTCCTTCCGTGGATGTCGTAGAAGGCGACTATTACCAGGAGACGGGCAGCAGCGTCTTCCTGAGACTCCAACCGCATACTGCGTTCGCCAACCCGCCTGCCAAGCGTGGCGATTATGGCGAAACCCCTCATGGTTATGAAAACCACGATGGAGGCCTATGTCCTGCAGTGGGCGTCGAATGGCTGATGATGATGATGGGACGAACTTACGGCAGTCGACTTCATCGGAGCCGTCCGGGCAGTCGTTGTCGTTGTCGCAGCGCCAGTTCTTCGATATGCACGTCCTGGATGCACACCTGCCAACGGACACACCCATATAGTGTCTGGAGAGTACACACTGCACTAGGAAGGGTTGCAAGGCGAAGGCTGTTCTTACGTGAAGCGTGCGGTCTCGCGCGCACAATTAGCATTTTTAGGGTTCCGTACCCGTAAAGGGGTAAGGGACCCGCTCGATCTTTGTATCCACCGCCTATTACTAAGACTCCACTGTCCGTCTGTCTGTCTGTCACCAGGCTGTATCTCATGAACCGTGATAGCTAAACGGTTGAAATTTTCACAGATGATGTGTTTCTGTTGCCGCTATAACAACAAATACTAAAAACAGAATGAAATAAATATTTAAGGGGGGCTTCCATACCACAAATGTTGTCTAAAGACGGCGCTCGCCATCTAGCGGCCATCTATGTAACATTCACAGCACCGATGTCATGTCGTTAAATGTCAATGTTAAACTCTTCTTGTTGGTTTCTATAGATGGGGCTGTTCTCAAATTCGATCTTTGTTTAATATTGTATAGATAATGGTACGGAACCCTTCGTGCGATTCCGACTCGCACTTGGCCGGTTTTTAATTATACAATGAGTAACCTTTTGACAAATGTGGTGTGAGGGTTTAATGCATAGGTAATTAAATTAGATTTTAAACATATCTTTTTCCTACATGTAGTTTTTATTAAAGAAAAGGTGTTTCCAAAATTATTAATTTTACAGAATGAAAAAAATACGCCTTGAAATAAATATCCGAAATCGAATTATGAAACTCAAAACTTTATTCTAAACATTAAAAGGAATGAACTTACAAACCCTCCGACCACACGCATCAAAAGAAGCTCATTTTATTACAATCACTAAAATGTTAAATTGTGCCAGCGAGACAGCAGGCTCCACGAAAAAACTGCCTAAAACACAACAGAGCCAACTGACACAGGGAACTTACCTCAACACCAACAATACAACTCAAATCACAAATTAAAATAGCAGGACACAAAACACGTCCGTATTCTACGACGTCTATGTTTATACCTTCTATGATATAAAAACTATGCCACTCCATGACTCCTCAAGAGTAAGCTCCTCGGCGCTAGAGTCGGAGCCCCTCGGGCAAAGAGTCGCACCGCTGCTGGAGTCGCGCTAACTCATATAAACAGTTCGATAAAGATAGCCGTGAACTGTAGAAAGCAGGATAATAAGTCACACAGCGGCACTCACGTGAACTCTCCAGGCTGGCAGGTGACCGTGGCGCAGTAAAGAGGCTCCTCGTCGCTAGAGTCGACAGTGGGGCAAAGAGTCGCACCACTGCCTTCGCGTTCACTCATAAAAATAATAACTTAATAACTTCCACACAACACAATCACTTGACCTGGTCTCAAACTAGGATACCCTGTGCCATGGTAACCGGGCAAGGACATCACAAACATGGAAATACATCATGAGGCCATTTGTACAAATGTACGGCGGCCCCCGGTGGGAACCGAACCTACAACCTCTGTCTTGGTAGTCAAGCGCCTTAACGGCTAGTCCAACGAGGCAGTCAATCAATCAAAATAATGAGTCAGACAGCAGGATAATGAGTCGCACGGCGGCACTCACGTGAACTCTCCAGGCTGGCATGTGTCCGTGGCGCAGGAGTCAGGCTCCTCGTCGCTAGAGTCGAGACAGTCGGGCTGGAAGTCGCACACCTGCGAGCGCTGCACGCAGACAGAGTCGTTATGGCACTGGAACTCTTCCGGTGAGCATGTGACGTTGGCCGAAGCTGAAACACGTACGTTCAGAACGCTAGACACATCGGCCGAAGAACCGATGGGGTACGAAGGTTCTCCAGTAGAGACCACGAACTGGCCCATTCGTAGTTCGACTAGGAGTAATAAGATTTATTTTTATCCTGGTTGTACTGTAACTAATTAAAAAACTTACCTAAAACTTCCTTCATCTAAGATATCAATTGTACAAACGTATTGTAATAATTTTTGCACATACATAATTCCAACGAGTCGTCACTACTAATATTACTAGTCCAATACTCAGGGAGAGAGTATGGGCTTAATCACCACGCGTGCCCACCGCGGATTGGCGATTTCAAACGCTGAGGTATATGCACAGACACTCAGGTTTCCTCACGATATTTTCCTTCACCGTTAGCGAGTGGTATTGCTACTACAACTTCACAAAAAAAAGTAAGTCTTGTCACTTGATTGATTGATTGTACATGTCGAACCCACGACCTCCCGAATGAGAAGCCGGCGCTCTACCGCTCCGCTACCACAGCTCTCTTTTATGAAATTGAAAATTGAATTGAAATTAAATTAATTATCACAAAAAATACAAAGATATCTTAACATAAATTGAGTGAATTAACGCTATGCGATAATAAGGATATGCTCAGCTTAATGCTGCGTATGCGAACATCAGCGCAGCGCTGATTTTCAGCACATGCTATTTGCTAGCAATTGACATGTTGGTAGCTAGACATGCTAGCCGATATTGGAAATAAAAAATAATCTTTATAATAATCTTTATCGGATGGATAGCCCCATACAGCGCCACTGGGTGTCAATGCACCTCATGCTGACAGGCAGTGGGGCTGGCTGGGACTAGGCCTTTCAACTTGCGTGGTGTAATAATAATATGTACATTGTAAATTGTTTACTAACATAGCATAAGTCAAATTGTTACTAACACTATATGGGCTTTGCCTGAAATAAATAAATAATAATAATAGACAGCATAGCACAAGAGTATACTGCATTACAAACATTTATGGGAACTTTATGTTTATGTTAATGTACCTGGTGGGATGTCACCGATGCTGGTGTCACACTCCAAATGCTTGTCTATGCACCGGCCTTTGCACATCTTCTGGTCACTCGAGCACTTTAACTCGGTGCTCTCCGTTGACACTAGAAAGGAATCGAAAATGAGACAACATCCACTATTATTAATTTACTAGCTGTCTCGGAAAACGTTTCTTTTTTGCCATATTAATTAGGATGCGACCTATTCTCGGACCTACCAAATATACACAAAAAAATTCATAAAAACGGTGAAGCGGTTTTGGAGGAGTTCGATATCAAACACGAGATTTTAATATAATAGGGGTTAAAGTATGAAATTGCCGTTTTATTGCAATAGGTTCTTTGAATTGACATAGAATCTTCATGGTTTGAGGTTTTCGAATGAAACTTTTTTCAAATGGTTTCTATGATGTTCTTTTTTTAAAAAATGTGAAACATTTGAATATCGACTTTCAATTGTTTTTGTTATTCAATTTAGACAAGAATGATGGATACTGCGAAAATTCGAGTGATTTTTGAATACGAGTTCCGACGCGGAACTAACGCGGCAGAAACAGCCCGCAATATCAATGCTGCGTTTGGAGAGGGGTCTACTAATGAACGCACCGTGCGATTTTGGTTTAAACGCTTTCGTGATGGAAATTTCGACTTAAAGAACGAGCCACGAGGAAGACCGCCCACACAGGTGAATAACGATGAATTAAGAGAGATAGTGGAAGCCGACCCTAGTCAAACTACCCAGGAATTAGCGGCATGGTTTAACGTTACCTTACCCACAATATTGACTCACTTGCGTCAAATCAATAAAATAAAAAAATACGAAAAATGGGTGCCTCATAATCACTCGAATTTTCGCAGTCTTTCATCCATCTTTCTTGTCTAAATTGAATAACAAAAACAATTGAAAGTCGATATTCAAATGTTTCACATTTTTTAAAAAAAAGAACATCATAGAAACCATTTGAAAAAAGTTTCATTCGAAAACCTCAAACCATGAAGATTCTATGTCAATTCAAAGAACCTATTGCAATAAAACGGTAATTTCATACTTTAACCCCTATTATTACATTTTGACAATAGCAGCGCCATCAAGTGATGAGTAGCAACATTAGATGGAATGGAGTGGCTATGTAGGGAGCTTCTCGCAAAATGATCAGGAATATTATACAGTTTTTAGGATTCCGTACCCGAAGGGTGCCCTATAACTAAGACCTCACTGCCCGTCTGTCTGTCGGTCGGTCTGTATGTCTGTCTGTCTGTTTTTCTGTCACCAGGCTGTATGTCATGAACCGTGATAGCTAGGCAGTTGAAATTTTCACAGATGATGTATTTCTGTTGTCTCTATAACTACAAATACTACAAACAGAATATTAAGAAATATTTAAGGCGGGCTCTCATACAAAAAAAGTTATTTTTTGCCGTTTTTTCTCGATCGTTGTGTCTAATGTTGTACAGATAATGGTAAGGAACCCTTCGTGCGCGAGTTCGGCTCGCACTTTGCCGGGTTTTTTTATCGTTGTCATGCTGCTACGTCACCCGCGCAATGATGAGGACTCGATTGAGATCCGACTTATTTGTCAAATTTGACAATTGATTAAGGAGTTATCATATAACATAGAATCGGACATACCCCTCCGGGCGAACCTACTTTTGGGCCGCGCTGCACTCAGGTACAAAAGAGGGTAATCTCACTACAGTCTACTTCAAGATTAGGTCTCGTCAACGCAAAACTGCGCCAGGCGACCACAATCTCGTCCTAGAAGTGTAAGGCCAAAACAGTCCGTATAGACCTCTTATCCCCACACTCTCTAGAAGGTGAAACTAAGACAGTCCATTTAAGCTTCTTACCGCCACACATACACGCTCTAAGGTGAAAATAAGACAGTCCGTATGGACTTTTATCGCTACTCACACTTAAGAGGCCTAGAAGATGAAGCTAAGACAGTCCGTAGAAGCCTCTTGCCTCTCCCCCCTTCACACACACACGCACAAACACGCGCTCTCTCTCTCACACACACACACACACACACTCACACACACACTCACACTCACACACACACATACACACACACACACACACACACACGTACACGTACGCGCACGCACACACACACACACACACACAAAATAGAAAATGAAGCTAAGAAAGTACTTATAAGCCCCTTTCCACATACACACACACACACACACTAAAAGTGAAGCTAAAACATTCGGATTAAGCCTCTTATCGCCACGAACACTCTGTATTTAAAATGAAGCTAAGACAGTCCCAACAAGCCCTTACCGTCACACCCCTCCTCGTCCTCCCCACTCGTGCAGTCAGACCGGCCGTCGCAGCGGCCGCCGGTAACGCAGATGTTATCCTTGCGGCAGTACAGCTGGTCGGTGGCGCACCGCGCCAGGTGTTCACACACAGCCCCGCGCAGCAGCATGCCCACCGGGCACAGGCAGCGGTAGCCCAGGTTCTCTTGCATCGGGACCTGCGGCTGGAGGACCGGTGAGAGTTATGTAAATGTGCCAGTCTTATTATTTTTTTTTTTGTTATTTTGGGACCACGAGAAAACACCCCTTTAAGTTATTATGACAGACGGCGTATTATTTTCGTGACGTCATACATCCAGTGACACTCGCGACAACGTCGCTGTCATTTGGTTTCTAGGTGGTCATTATGATACATACATACAACCGCCTTTGCTTGCAGTAGGTAAACACGTTTAGAAGATTTCAAAGCACAAGCGGCATTTGTGAAGTAGTATTCGTAAACTCTATGCGCCTGCAAAGTGTTTGTGAGTGAACATGTCGTGTATACGCTAAGAAGGCATAAACGTTCCGCTAGGAAGGCATAGGGCAAAGCGCGGCCGGCAATTTTCAACCCTTTCTTACCGGAGAAAACGGATAAATAAGCGATGGGCCATAGAATAGCCAAATAAACACTGTCGCTACTAATTCCCATGAATCACTTACAGTAAATGTATATTTGTGTGTGTGTGTGTGTGTGTGTGTGTGTGTGTGTGTGTGTGTGTGTGTGTGTGGGGGTGTGTGTGTGTGTGTGTGTGTGTGTGTGTGTGTGTGTGTGTGTGTGTGTGTGTGTGTGTGTGTGTGTGTGTGTGTGTGTGTGTGTGTGTGTGTGTGTGTGTGTGTGTGCGTGCGACGTCACCTTGTGCGGGGACTGCCGCGCGGTCTGCACGCAGACGTGGGAGCAGGGCGCCTCGCGTAAGCAGGGGTGCTCCATGAGCGGGCTCGCCGTGTCGGGCCGCGGGAACGTGGACTGCAGGTGCAGCTGGGTGTCGTTCGGGAAGATGCCTGGGGATGAAATCATCGTTATTTAAGTATATTGCGACATACCGCGCCGTGCACTAGGACACTCGTTTTTTTTTGTAGTTATTTTTTGAAGGTGCCGACTGAAGATCGGCGCTGAGGAAGCACACCCTTAACAAAATGCTGAGTCAACTCAATCTGATAGGACAAACTCTGCAAAGCGGGCACGGCGAACCCCGCCGTAAAGCCGAAGGCCGAGCTCCATTGAGGCCGAGGCCGAAGGCCCGAGAGCATAAATGTTCCGGCTTACAAGTAACAATGCAAAAGCCAGATGGGACAAACTTCCGACGCCGGAGGCCGAGCTACGCGAAGCGGGCACGAGTAACCCCGCCCCGGTGAGGCCGAGACCATACATTTTTCGGCGAACAAGTAACAACGCAAAAGTCACATAGGACAAACTTGCGAGGCCGAAGTCCGACCTCCGCGAAGCGGGCACGACGAACCCCGCCGCGGCGAGGCCGAAGGCCGAGCTCCGTTCGATATCCGTTCGTACATGTACCCGGCCGAGCACCGCGGTGAGCGAAGCTCGAAGCGGCTGGGAGTAGTTTTTGAATTTAAAACGCCAAGATATTGACATCTCGGTATTTCGTGAAAAAAAATACACGTATATAATATATACTACCTATTTACATTTGCACAGATTAGAAGTGTACTTAATTTTGTTTATTTAAAAAGTTCTTGCATCGAATCATGGTACCACTAGAAAGTGACAGCTCGTAGGATCTCACTTGATGCCGTACTTTCGGTTTTATAGACTGACTCTTTTTTTTCGCTTTAAAAAGAAATTAATGCAGCCCAAATGGAAATATTTAGCCCAGGCTCTCAAAATTATCAATTTCTCGAAAAAAAAACCGGAACTAAATTTTTTTAGGACAATGCCTATTGAACCACGCCGTCATTCGCATTGCGGCGTCACTCACTGAACTTCATCCGGCGTATCTTGCTGGTGGTCTCGTGGATGCCGGACCAGAACACTCGCGGCGTCCTGCGGTCCGCCCAGAACACCAGAGAACCGGACACGGCGACACTGCTCACCGTGGTCGACACCACACGGTAGTTCTCTCTGCCTGTACCTGTTGTATTTTTTATTTGTTTGTCATTGTAATTCTAATTTATTGCACACGAAACATTGAACAGGTAACGTGTACAAAGTCGAGCCTATTAATTAGTGTTTCATTTGCCGGGGGATATGCTCCTATATTATGCGCACCAAATCCTAAACGATTCCAATCGTCTAACTGTCAAATTCCACACTAATTGCTACCGCAAACGTCAGGATTCCGACAGGCGACGTGACCGCCACCTAGCGCCAATTTCGTAACACTACAAAAAGTATCTGCTCAGTTTTTATTTGTAGTATTAAAATTCAAAACGGTGGTAGGGCAGCGGCGCCGGCGTCACATTCGGAAGGTAATGGGTTCGCTTCCTGGCATGCACCAATGACGTTGATTTCTAAGTTACGTACGTTTGTGAAGCGCTAGCGATGAAGAAAAACATCTTGAGGAAACCTGAGTGTCTGAGGTGTTCACATACCTCTGCGCTTGAAATTGCCAATCCGCCGTGGGCATGCGTGGTAATGAAGTCCATAGGTAGTCTGTCTCTAATGCCTTGGCTACATTAACGGGAAATGGCATTAATTATCGCGTTGTTGGGCGTTGAACGTTAATGTGGCCGGCTTAAAGCCGTCATTTTATAAACGCCGTTGTCAATGACGTTAAACGTTTGGCGGTCTCTTTCGACACAGCAAAGGGATTATCGCGTTTCCTGCTACGTTGATGTGGCTACACCGGGGTTTGTCATCTGTCATTCGAGAACGTGTAGAGTTGATTTGATTTTGTCTTTTATCTGTGGTGTGGAGTTAGTTGTTGTTTTTGTTTTGTGAGGTGCGTCGGTCCAAAATTAATAAATAAATTCCTTGAAATGATTTCATACGACATCCATTTTGAATTCACAGAAGTCACAGATTAGGATTGTTTAAAATTTTTCTCAAACATGCTTGGAAATTTGAGCATTATTTCGACAACCTTCTTCGACATAAATCGAAATTGCTGTACTGGCCAATTACACGCGAGCAGCGGACGGAAAAAGTTCTATGAAAATTCATAACTGTCGTGTTTTGCGGCCAAATAAATTACATACTAAACTCATATCTGTCGTGTTATTTAAAAATGGAACAATCTTTTACTCCGAACAATGACAACCAAGGAGGTAACTTATCAGAGGTTTTATTTAAATTTCGAATTGTCTTGCGATAGAAAGCTGGATATAGGGGAGACTGGGTTCACTTGATCCCCCCTTTTATTTTTTGACCCTAGCTCCTACAATATAAATCTTATTTGACTTTTCAACTTTAATAGTTTAATATAGTTTAACTTGACAATTCAAAATGAACCAAAATATTATCCATAATGGTGATTGTTGGAATTGGTGCACATTTTTTCAAAATATCTTGATTTAACTGAGAACTGAGATATGTACCATGTGTCCCCTATATGTGGGAGACTTGATTCACCCCATAAGGATGACTTGATCCGGGGGGGGACAAATGACCCTTATATGGGAGACTAGTTATTACTACTAAAATACTTAGGTAAATATACCTACGGCACAAAAAAACTGTAATTAATGAATGAGAAATAATTTTTATTCTATAAATTCTTACATTGTTATAATTAAGACATAATAAAAATACTTTGGCACTTAGATGTCGAAATAACATTTTTTTTTAAATAAGGCACCAGTTTTGGTTAAATATAAAACTAATTGAGTGTTAACTATCTCGCTCTTTCTAATTAAGTACCTATTTGACTTTCATGTTTCTATCTATTTAAAAAAAAACTGGCCTTTGCATCTACGTATTGAGATGATTTATACATCGTCCAGAGGCACCTTCACTCACACTACATGGGTAAAGGGACAACTGCAGTGCTATCTATTTAAATATTTAATAATACTTATTATGTGTATTATAATCTTCCCTCATATGGGACACTTGTTCAGGGGTGATCAAATCTCCCCTAAGTTTTGATACCAAGTCTCCCCAATCGGGTTGAGGTTAGAACACAAAAAATATAAAATAAACATCCGTAAATACGAAACTCACATTTTTTGAAACACACAGTTTAATAGACAATCTCTCCATTGAAAACGTTTATTTTACATTTATTTAACACTATGTAACCACAAAATAGAATATAAAACTTACGAAAAAGAAGTTTCGGCTGCAGCAAAAACGAATGTGCCCGCCATCAATGTGAAACGTCAAATTTGACTGACAAAAGTCATAGAAAAAGTTGCTGTCAACCATAGACAATTAGTGTAGCCAACTTAAAATGTAAAAAGTCTACCCTAATATAACCTAAATCTCGTGGACCATGTGTCCCGTAAGGATCATGTGTCCCCAGTCTCCCCTACCTATTGAAAAAAGAGAACACTTTAACGCGGCAAAAATTATTGTTGTTCCTTCGTGGTTCGTCTGATTTTGAAAGTTTATTGAATTTAACAGAATGAGTTCAAGTGATGAAAATGACTGCGATGAAATTATTTTAACTCCACCTGAAATTCAAGAGGCGGCAAGAGCCGTAATAGAAAACTTGTTACCGCCAAAATCGAAAGAAAAATATTTTTCAAATAAAAAGTTCTGCCTTAGTACAACTTAGTTTTAATTTCCGCGCATTATTTGAGAATAGTATTATTTCATCACAAGTGTGGAAAGGCTGTCATTGCAAAGAGTTCCGACAAATGTCTACCCGAGCCGAGGCGCAGCCGAAGGTGAGGGTTGACAGTCGGAACAAGTTGCAATGACGGTTCCGCACGTGTACTGAACGACTATTTTTAATACAGTTGCGAAAAAATGAAAAACTATTTGCTTTTTTCTCTTCTCTCCACGCAATAAATTCGTCGTATGTAGATATGTAGCGACTTTTTGACTTTTCCGGTGAAATGTTCTCCGAAGCATTTTGTGCAATTATACTGAGTTCCGGTGGTGTTAATTCAAAAAAAACTAAGGTCGAAATTACTCATTTTGTGCAACAAACAACTAAACTCGCAAAGAAAATTTCTGAAAAATGGCGCCAACCGTGAATATAAGCAGTTTTTTTTTCTTCTTCACCCATTCTGGTAGGCAAAGGAAACTATGCCCATACAGCCAAGTCTTCAGTAGAAGTTTTTTATTGATATGAAATGAAAATGAAATTTAATGAGATGAAATGAAATGAAACCTAACCAAACTCATTCACTCAAATAATTAAATCTGATATTGAAACAAATTAGTAGCTTCTTTTTAGAAATATACGTATTTGCATGAATCATAAAAACTTCTATGATTTTTTTTAGTAAAAACTTCATGGTTGGTTATTCTTTTTAATAGACATTATTTTGACAGTTGGGAAAGAGATCGCACGAGTGCGGGAAAGGTAAAAAAAAAGCACGAGTGTGTAATAGCCCACATCCCGAACGCTATCATCATCATCATCATCAACCCATTATGTCCCCACCAAGGGGCACGGGTCTCTTCCCTGAGGAAGGTATAGGCCATACTCCACCACGGGGGCCAAGTCCGGATTGGTGGAGGCTTGTAGACTAGTGGCTCGTCTACTGTCAGAAGTTGTCAAGCCGCCCTAAGGCCTCTGACTTGGCTTAACGACTGCCATCTATCGAAGGCAGCCGGCACCAACAGCTTAACGTGCCTTGCGAAGCACGGAACCGCTCGGAAAAATGCCACTAGCGTTAGGCATAGACGGCGACCCATCCATGCGCTGAACGCGCCCTGTGTTGCTTAACCTTCGTGATCGTTTAAGATCACTCAGGCAGCCGGGGCTACGAGCGATACGCGAACGCTATACGTCCCTGCAATACGCCACTTTTTGAGCAACTGTATTAAAAAAATCATATACAAGCCTTGGCCACAACTAGGCATTGATAGACTCACGTATGCGTGACTCGGCTTCGCCTCGGCCCACATTTCCACGTTCGTCCATCAATGCCTCTTTTGCTGGCCGCTGCAGTAATGTACTATAACGCCATAATTATTGCCATTGAACATTGAACACCAGTGTAGCCAACAGTATTATCGCCTTTTTTGACGCGTTAATTTCCCCCCTTAATTAACGCCTCTATGGACATTAAGCGTTTCCTTAATGTGGCCAAGACTTAAGAGAAGATGTGCCCTGTGCCCTGAAGTGGGACGTACGTATAGGCACATTAAAAAAAACAGAACGTAGGTACAGTAAGTAGGTATAACATAACATAAGCAGCCTAATACGTCCCACTGTAGGGTACAGGCCTTCTCTCAGGGAGAGAGTATGGGCTTAATCACCACGCGTGCCCACCGCGGATTGGCGATTTCAAGCGCTGAGGTATGTGAATAGCTCAGACACTCAGGTTTCCTCACGATGTTTTCCTTCACCGTTAGCGAGTGGTATTGCTACTATAACTTCACAAATGTAAGTACATAACTTAGAAAACCAAGTCAGAGGTACATGCCCGCACCGGGGATCAAACATGGTTCTCCCGCTTCCGAGTCCGAGGTTCTACCCACTAGGCTACCACCGCACCCCAGTAGGTAGGTATAAGTACCTCGATTTAATAAGAGATTTGTCAGGATCGCAGCGACGCGGCAAACCCTGGCCTCTATCATCATCATCATTCAGCCGCAAGAAGTCCACTGCTGGACATAGGCCTCCTCCATGGATTTCCAAAAAGACCGGTTGGAAGCGGCCTTCATCCGGCGCCTTCCTGCCACTTGGATGAGGTCATCTGTTCATCTTGTGGCTGGTCGTCCTACGCTGCGCTTGCCGATATGTGGTCTCCATTCTAGAACTCTTCGGCCCCATCGGCCATCAGTCTGGCCTCTATATCATGCATAAATAGCACGTAGGCGCGATCACGCGTTTTGTGGCGCTAGAATGACAGAATTTAACATTTGACGTACTGGAAAGTCGCGACTTTTGACGTCAAAACGGGCGACTTGCACCGTGCTACTCACGCTGTATTTGGCCTACAAATAGAAATAGAAATAGAAAATGTCTATTTGTCTTCAATATAGTAAGGCACAATAATCACTTATACTATAAATAAAGCAATGATGACAGTTTAGTGAGTAATTTATTTAAAAGCATTTTAATTAGGTATGAAGACAAAAAGGTCTGTACCTCGGCTAGTAACTAATGTGCACCAGTGTGCAATTAGTTGCCGATTTTCAGGCAAGGCCTTTCCTTAAACTAAGTTATACCTACCTGGGTATAATTATACTACTGCTATTATGACTATAAAGAACACACGTGCAGAATGGTGATAAATCTTTGAATTGTGAAACTAACAGCTTTGGCGTTCATTAAGTAAACATTTTATTTTTATAGTGAATAACATTTTTGACTTCTATTGATTTTTGAAATCTAGAATACAGGGGTGAGTTTATGTAATGTTATGGCAACGTACGTTTTTACTAAGTCTGAAGAATTTTAATCACATCCTGCGTCCCCCGGAAATGAGACCCAATACGGCCTCGCGAAATCAAAGCAATTTGTTCAAGTCGTTTGTCGGGCATTAGGTACAGTATAGCAGAAACGTACCAGTAGGATGAATGTACTCGATGAGGCCGTTTCCCTCGTCCGATATGTAGACGTTGTCCATTTCTTGGGAATAGCGCAGGCGAATACGGGGACCTGCAGAAAAACCGACATTCCTATAAGCAATCTGAATAGATGAATTTTCTTTTTTTCTTTCATTCTTTCTTCCTTCCTTCCTTTCTTCCATCCCTTCTTCCTTTTTTTTCCTTCCTTCCTTTCTTTTTTCCTTCCTTCCTTTCAGAGGCGGCTCGTGACTTTATTTTATGGGTGTTCACAAAAAGATTGAAAAGTCTTGCTAGTTGGGCAACTTGTTCGGGTTTAAACACACGCGTAAAAGTTTTAGTTTTTGAAGCACATTTTTGTGTCAGGGCGAGTTCAGGCCTTGGTGGCCCCTTTGATTTTAGGTCAAGACGCTTTTCTAAAGTCTTTTCACAGTTTTTAATATAACATACACTGTATTGTAACATTTTCAGCACAAATAACGCACAGAAACTAATTTAAATAGCGGAATAACACAAAACTGTCTTAGATATTCGCGCGAAAAGTGATCGACTGACTTGATGTGATTACTTGCTTAGATTGGTGGGACGCGTTTGTTTGTTTACTAAGATCGGCAACAGCTCAAAATTAGCTGCACTGTGCGTGCACCGCATTGTCACCTCGCACCATTTGGCAACGTAGCGCATGAGCGGCGCTCCAGATTAGGCTCATTTCTCATATGAAATCTTTTGTTTCACGTACCGGGCCGTTCCAATGTTTCTCTTTCGCACTCATTGAATTTAGTACTAGGCATTGTACTGAATTTCGTTTCATAGGAGCGCAATCGCTGGCGCTCCACTCGGTAACAACTTGACACGAAATCTTATGCTTGAAAACATTTTAACTTCGTACGTAGTTAATTATTTTTAGTAAACTACTATAATGTGTGTAGGTCTTTGTGTGCATAGGTTTAAAAATTTATAGGTGGTAGGTAGCAGATAAAATTTTGATTTTTTTTATTAAGTAATGTACTTAGTTACTTATTTTTGTGGGAGTGCACTGCACCAGCGCTCTAGAAGACGAGCCGCCTCTGCTTCCTTATTCCTTTCTTCCTTTCGTCCTTTCTTTTTTCCTTTCTCCCTTCCTTCCGTTCTTCCTTTCTTACTGACAGTTCCGACATCCGACGCAAAGATACCCCCCCCCCACCACTACGCTGGTGGCGTTACCTCGCCGCAGTGCAAGTGATATTCTCCGCAAAAGTTAGGCCCCAGAACGGGAGTCATAAAGCGCAGTCCTATCTTGTTCAGAAGTAAGTGAAAGAGCAGGTGTAGCACAGCTAAAGACTATCAGTCTTATTTATATAACTAACGGTTACCGCGACTACGTTCGCTTGTTAAACGGATTAATCTATAGCCTATGTCCACCTCGAAGGTTTACGACTTTCGGAGATTAACCCCCAGGTGTCATTCAAGTATTACGTAAGAGCTATAGAGAGGCGGGGGGGTCTTTGCTTTGCTTATTTTTGATGACATGGGGGTGAGGGGAGGAGGGCTGGACAGGTTAAAAAACCACCATTGTTGTCATAGTGATAAAAAAGTGAAAAAGAAAGTGATCTGTCAGGATCCTGGCAAGTGGCAGTCCTTGGTCTCTGCCTGCCCCTCTGGGATGCAGGCGTGAGTTTGTGTATGTATGTTGTCACAGTCTCAGACACAGAATATCCCTAAATTAAATAGTATATTACATTGATAAATAATATTTCTCCGTAAAAAAGACTTACCCCTGCACCCCCAAGACCCCATGGGGCAGTAATCAGTGGAGACGTACCTGCGAAGCCAGTCCTCAGGAGTTGCTGCCTCTCCCGGCCGTCCATTCCTATGGAATCGATGTGGATCTCGTTGTCTTGCTCGTGTTCCATTATGGCCACCATGAGTCTCCTGAGAACACACGGTTTGTACTTGTGACTCGTTTTGTTAACCGAATTAAAAAAAGGAGGAGGTTATCAATTCGACGCGTATATATATATTTTACTATTTTCTCGCATAACCCCGTTTTGATCGAATAGATATAACGTCCCATTGGTCCCATTTTAATTTGGTAACGATCTGATGACTTTCAGAGATGGAGAAGGGAACTCTTCAATGGACTGCAGTAAATAAGGCCTAATGGGGCCCATATTTTAGTAATATCCGTACGTTTCATAAAATAGCGTAAAATTAGTCCCAGGGTAATTTGCTGATGTTCTGGAGAAGACTTTCGGAGATGGAAATTGAGAACTTCAAATTTTAAAGCAACGTATTCAGTAGGCTAAATTATGGTTATATTTTATTTTATTTTATTTGGTGTACTAAACAGATCACAACCATTACACGATATAAAAGTAATAATATGACATGAGTACTAAGTTGTGGTCTAAAGCATGCACACACAACATTGCCACATGTGAATTTGAGTATCTGAATAAAGTAAACTTTAGTGATAAGCATTTTTTATAAAACCATACAATTCGATGAAGTCAGGATTTTGGCTGAGCATCTCTTAAATTTAGCATAATGCGCGTTGAAGATATCGACTTCCGAGCTAGTGGCCACAACTTCGTTGTTGAGTCTACACATTCTCACTATCAGATTGTAGTAGGTATGATGTGTTATTTTTAAAAACATTTAAAAAGAAAGGCCTGTAAGATCGAGATTTGCACCGAATATTTATTGTCAGCTCGGACAGTAGAGACTCGGAATTCACGCGACCATGTAGGATTTTGTACAGATATATTAGGTCTAGCTGTTTACGCCGGATTTCCAACGGCACGACGCCAAATTTGGCTAATTTGTCTGCATAGTTAGAGAGTGAGCGTCCGAATTTACATCGGTAGTACCTTCAAGCATAGACTTGTTGATTTTTCTCCCGCTCCCCCACAAAAAATTGAAAAATTTTTGGATAGAAAGGCGAGGTCAATTTTTGTTACTTCTACAGTATATTTGGTAGTCGGTGCCCAGTTTCATGACCAGCAGATATATTTTGGGCACCGACTACAAATTATATTTCTACAATACCGACGTTCAAACCGATGCAACATTCTAGCGGTATCACGTCTGTTTACCATGCCGGAGGTCCTGGGTTCGATACCCACTGGAGGCCGCCGTGCATTTGCACAAATGGCCTCAGTCTGGGTGTATTTCCATGTTTGCGATGTCCTTGCCTGGTTACCATAGCACAGGGTATCCTAGTTTGGGACCAGGACAAATGATTGTGTTGTGTGGGAGTTATTATTATTATATTTCTAGTCAGTACATCTTCTTTCAGTCCACATCGTTACGTAGTCAACTAATCACACTATTGGATAACCTGTCTATCAAAACACCACACAGATATACTTCTCAAGGACCTCATTTGCGCTGCATTAATCCTACTTTCTCGATTATTCTGCCATACCAATGTCCCTATCATATATATATTTTTTTATTTTTAAATACATCGTTTTCAGTATCTTTTACAATGATGTGGCTTATTCTGTAAACTCTCTAAGGTATCTGGTTGCAAAAAATCTATAAAATCACCTAACGTGCTGTTTTCTAGGTTAACTACATTTGTAAAGTTATAGTAGCAATACCACTCGCTAACGGTGCAAGATCGTGAGCTATTCATATACCTCAGCACTTGAAATCTGGCGATTGGCACGCGTGGTGATTAAGCCCATACTCTCTCTCTGAGAGAAGGCCTGTGCCCTACAGTGGGACCTATATAGTCTGCTTATGAATGCTTATGAAAAGAATATTCTTTAATGTACACCAGAGCATATGAAAAAAAAAACCTTGTAAAGAAAACAGTACAATCGGCGGGCTTATTGCTAAAAGCAATGGATTAATGGATCCTCCCTTATCTGAGACCTAATCATGTGCACTAAATCCTGGCGAAATCCTGATGTTTGCAAAGGCAGTTAGTATACAGTTAGACTATTGGAATCAGCCAGGATAATACAGGTCCTCTGAAAAATGTAACGGTGCGAACCTTCTTACACCATTTCTGTTCTTTTCTTTCATTCTGTCTATAATCTTAAACTCGAAATATAAAATTACGTCACCCATTCTAGATTGCTTTCGGATTTTCATTCCCACCTCACCTTTTAACGAAACACCGCTACTGACACAATTACTTGTGAATCGTCTATTTTACTGAAGTTTTTGTTTACCACCACTTATTTACAGTTTTACGAAATAAAACAGCAGTTATTGAAGTTTTACAGTATATTTTATCATTTACATGAAGAATCATTCATGTATACCAACCTCCCCCCCCTCCCCTTCATCTATACTGAATCCCAACGTGGGGCTCTAAAACCTGGGATTTATAATTCAATAATTAAGTAAAAGTTCAATGTATATTCATATAAGTCCGAATGACCAAATCAAAGCGTTTTTATCCAAAATAACACAGAAACAGTAGAACTACAGTCGGTCCAACAGTTCCTTTAACTTTTGACAGCTCGATTTAGTGACGTTCTATGAAGTTACCGATTCAATTGTTTCTGATAATTGATTTTAATTATGTTGAAGTTTTATTCGATTGATTGCATGATATTTTTTAAAGGTTGTCTGTTTGACCGTGACCCACTAAAAACTACCGAACTCTTTTCGTATTATTTTGTCACTTAAAATATTTAAACTTTATTTCTTATGATAAGTATAAATCTTTGTAATAAGATAGGTTATATAATTTTTTTTATAGAAAATCACGATCTACTCGTTATAATATTCTAGTAAAACACGTCACATCACTATTGTGAAAAGGTGTCCACGAAGTGTTGCATTTTTCGCCTATAGTTTCCTGTCAAATAAATGAGGAACTTCATGGGTGTGCATCTGTCAAAAGTTAAATAAAGGGTTGGGCCTATCATAGGTAAAGACACAAACTAATGACACTGACCCGTAGTCCGGCACGACGCACATGCTGATAGGGGTCTCGCCGTCGCGGAAGCGGTAGACGATGGCTCGGCTCTTGGCGCGGAGCGAGATGGCCTCGATGACCTGCCGGCCAGCGTCCGCGAAGTACAGGATGTCCGCCATGTAGTCTGCGGGGAGTTTGCTTGCTATTATAGGGGTACTAATTATTACTATCGATATGGTGTCGCGGTATTCAGCACTGTAAGCAGCGGCTCAACTCTGACGAGCAGTTTGAGAACCACACGCACGCACGCAAGCACGCACGCACGCACGCACGCACCTCTAAATTCGGGAATCCCCAGGGTGGCCTCTCAATTGTGTTATCTATCTATCTAAAGTCTGTTTTTTAATTCTATGCAAACAATATATACTGTCACTTTGACATGTAACGGGATCCTTAAACATCACAACCAATTTGTTCACCTTCTCTATGTGGACATCAATAAAAGTTAATTTTTAGGGTTCCATACCCGAAGGATGCCAAACGGGGGTCCCGTTACTAAGACTTCACTGTATGTCTGTCTGTCTCTGTCTGTCTGTCTGTCTGTCCGTCCGTCTGTAAAATAAATACTATCCCACGGGAACGCATTACCGCGATATCAAGTGTTCTATATCTGTCTATCCACCAGCAATTATTCTAGAGCCAACAGTGGATGAATGGATTAGATTGGATGCTCACCGTAGTCCATATCGACAATGTTGGATAACCTCCGGTACTCCAGCAGCTTGGTAACGCCTTGATTGAAGTTCTTCATGTCTATGTAGTTTATGGTCTTGCGTTGTCCGTCGAAGATGTACAGGAACTCTGGCGGTAGAGGTGGGTTAGAGAGTTGCCTTGGGGTCAATGGGCTTGATTCGATTCCAACGTATGATATTCTTTCGAATAGGAAAAGTATTTTACTGATTTTTCGACTTTTCTCTGTGGTTGGTACTGTACATATAAGTACACGCTGATTTCCGAGTGGTTTCCGCGGTTATGTAATTGGTGAGTAAATATGGCATCTATTTAGACTATTACTTTTAAGTACAGACGTAAATAAAAAAATAACAGATAAATATTGTTAAAAAAATACGCAAACAATTAGTACCGCCTCCCCGTCTAACAGAACAATGTTCAGGCACGTTCATTTTGCTATGTATCTCGAACCACCCAAAATTAATGCAGTGTAGTTGGGAAAAAAACTTGCATTTTATTGAAAGAAAGAAAAAAAGAAAGACATTTATTGGGACAAATTAACACATCTCAAAAAAGAAAGGCATAACAAGTAACATAAACAATTACAAAGGAAAAAACAAGTCACATAAATACAACATAATAAAAGGCAAAGTCAGAGCGTCAGAGTGCATCCTGTGGTGTGTCAAAGTTTCCACAAAGGGCATCTTTACTTTGGACGAAACAATTGTGGATGTATTATTATTTTCCTTTTTTTTTTACTTATAATTATTAATTCATGTTTTTAAAAATTGTAATAACTAGTAATTGACTAATGTAAGTTATTGTTACAAATTATATAACAAATAATACTTTGGACGAAACGTTTGTGGATGTATTTTATAAGCTTGTGTAAGATAGTGCTTAATTTTATTAAATAAAGTTCTAGTGTCACTTACGAATAAAAAAACAAGGGCATCTTGCTAACTAAACAGTTTTTGAAAATCTATGAACACGGTCTACGGAACACAGATATCTCCTGCTGGAGAGAGGAGAGAAGAGGAGAGGAGAGGCACTCACGCCGGCGGTTGTCGAAGGCCATGGCCTGCACGCGGCCGATGTCGAGCTCGATGGCGCGGCTCTCGGGGTTCCCCAGCGTGTTGTGTCGCAGCCGAGTGAACATGTCGCCGCCTCCGATTATCAGGAACTGCGGGATCGCGCGGGCATTCGACGCTGGGGAGGAAACCCACAGTCTGAAACCCACGGATCTGTCCGCACAGATCTTTTTGGCGGTAACGTGAATATAGTCACAGAGCGTTTGCACATCGCTTACTGTCTTTACAGTGTATGTGTGAGTAACACAACGAGTAATAACGAGTTACTCACACATACACTGCAAAGACAGTCAGCGATGCGCAAACGATCCAGCTCCACGTACGTACGGCTCCACGTACCAGCGAACCCCTACTCCCACAAGCGCAAGTAACAATAAAATAAAACAAATAAATTGCGTGCGTGCATGCAACGACTAATGAATGTGGAGGAAGCGAAAGTGATCTGTCAGGATCGTGGCAAGTGGCAGTCCCTAGTCTCTGGGATACAGGCGTGAGTTTATGTATGAAACATTGAACAGGACATTACGTAACATGTACAAAGGCGATCTGTTCTCTGTAACAGATTTCTTCCAGCAAAGCTTGAAGAGTCGGAAAACCAGCAAAAAACGGGTCTATTAGATACACGTGTATAAAATTAACTAACAGGGTGTTTTTGAATTCGTTCCCCGTATTTTAAGGGCATATTCTAACCATGATTTAGAAACATACGGTGCTACTCGTAGCTTTGAACAAAATGACACGTCAAAAATCTTCTTTTACACTACACCTGCTTGGAAAGTACCTTGATACTTTATCAAATTTACGGTAGAAAGTACGTCATTGCATATCGAACAAATATGCGGAGATAAAACGCATCTGAGCGAGAGAAAAGTGTATGAAAATCCATTTCTTAGGTGGTTTTTCTTTTTTAATTTTGGGTAAGACTATGCGCCGGTAACCTAAATATCAAAAGCCAAAAAGTTTTTACAGTGAGTTTTTATCTCCAAGTTCGCAAAATGACACTGGCCACTAGCTGTGTGTTGGATGGTGTCGGGCTGGCAGTGCGACCCTGCGGCGGCAGGATAAACAATTTGAAAAAAGAACATGTGAAAATTGCAGACGCCATTGGCGCCATTTCCAATTTGTGTGTTGTTTGAGGATTCAGTTTTCGTAGAAAGTAAAATAAAACTATCAAGCAGGTGTAGTATAAAGCACTATGTATCACTCGAGAGAAACTGCGATTCCCGATCTCGGGTGTTTTAAAGCCCTCGCCTACGGCTCGGGCTTCAAACGACACCCTCGACGGTAATCGGTCACTTTCTCCTCTCGGTGAACAATGTACTATTACATCTTTCTTTTACAATAACCTACTTTTACTTCGATTTCCTGAATGAAACATGGAAAATTGTAAGATCCACTCACGCTAGTCATTGTTTTGTACACATGTTCGGATAATGTGATTACAGTGACGATCATTTGTATTGGAACACTTTATAGACGGTCAAAATTGAGGTAGCTTTGTATTTATTTCGCATTGAGTGGGTAACTCGGGGGTAACCTGGGTAACCATATTAAGTAAGAGTATTAGGTTTATGTGTTTTTTATAAGATAGGTTTCTCGCTAATGTAATGTAATTCGAATCAGTTTGAAGTTGCGCGCAACGCTTGAGGCTGCTCTTACGTGGAGCAGGCTGTCTCGCTCGCACAATTTAATCATTTTCGTGATTGTAATAAAATGAGTATACTTCTGATAAATGTGGTCTGAGGGTTTGATAGATAAGTAATAACATTACGGACATTTTAAATACATTTTTGTTTTCCTATACTTAGGCCTTAATTAAGAAAAATTGTTTCCAAAATTACTAATTATAGTATCAAATTTTCTCAGTCACTGGATAAGAAAAAATATGTCTTGAATGTCCGTAAATTTATTAACTACTAAACCCTCAGACCACGTTCATCAAATGTATATGTACTCATTGTACTAGAAACACAAAAAATGTTAAATTGTGCGAGCGAGACAACATGCTCCACGTACTCGTAAGAACACTCACGGCGACACGTGGAGCTGTCGGCGAGCGTCCGGCCTTCGGCGCAGGCGCAGGTGCGAGTCCCGCGGCCGCTCAGCAAACACATGTCGGAGCAGTTGTGGTGCTCGCACGCATGTGGCACCTTCCTTTGGAGGGCAGGGTGGTACGCGTGGATGCTCTCGAAGAAGGTAGTCCCTGAGAGAGTTAGTTCTAGTCAGAGCGGAGATTTCCCCACTCAGCCTCATAGTTGCAGCAAGCGCTGAGGTAAATTACAAAGCAAACCAAACAAAACAAAATTAACAACAGTTTTAAAAAAGAGCGGGCAGATGTGAAACTGACGGCCAGTTTCTGAATTGAGAATTTCGCTAAGGAAATAGTTAACTCTAGTGCTGCCTCGTGGATGTTTTCAGAAAAGAGCGTTACAGAACGTTACATATACTAAGTATCTAAATACTTAAGTAACGTTCTGTCACGCTCTTTTCTGATAAATTCGAAGAGACAGCACTACAGTTAACTATTTACTTAGCGAAATTCTCAATTCAGAAACTGGCCTTTAGTGAAGTACATCAGGTAAGCCTGTATCGCGTAGACCGGGTAAAGTTGTGGCCACGAACAGAGCGATTTGACGTTAATGTTGTGTTGTGAGTAGATATTAATTATGCCTCAGACACTAAATATACATCAGACATCATTCCTCACGATGTTTTCCTTCGCCGTTAGCGAATGGTATTGCTACTACAACTTCACAAAATGTACGTAACATGGAAAACAGAGTCATTGGTATTGGGGATTCGAACCCACGACCTCCCGAATGTGAGGCCGGGGTTCCACCGCTGCGCTACCACCGCTCGACCCTGAGAAAGAAATTTTCGTTTATTTTTATTTTATTCAATAATAAGAAGCTCACAGCGCAAATGACCATTTCACTTAGACTCAACTTATTATACGGTTAGAATCATAAATGGCAAATGTTTGGTGTGGATTTTCCAAAAATTAAGTAAATGCCACATGCATGCAAAGTGAAAGACAAGCTAAGCTAGAAGTATAAAACTTTGTATGTTTGTAAAACGTACTACATAACAATGATAACATCTGATAGTATAGCTGGGCACCGTTAATAAAATAGTTAACTTCGTTAATCCGTTAATAAAATAGTGTTAACTTCGTTAAACGTTAAAGCGTTAAATTTCGGAACACTTAACGCAAGTTAACGATAATCGCACTTTTATACCGTCGCGTTAGTCATTTACTTATAAAAACTGCTGGTCTGGGTTCTGGGTCAAGCTTAAGAACAAATAAAAGACGTGAATAATTGAATCGTGTGATTTTAAAACAACACAAGTCACATGTGTTTTTAAAATAACACTTGCCCATTTTTTTTTATTAAATTATTTACACCTACCTATTGATTTACATTAGAAAAAAAAATTGTAGTTTATTCATACAGAAATCAATATAATATGCTAAAATATTGCTGTTGTAGTTTTTTCTATTTCCTGCAAAGTTGTAATGAAAGGGCATGTGTCGTTTTAAAATCACACGATTCAATTGGAGTGTGTAATTAAGACATGCATGACTTGTGACTTCATCCAGTCATATCCACCGGCAAGACATACATGCTACATGTACCTACCTACCTAGTTTCGATTGACTCACGGACCGAAACTTATCAGAACGTTTTTCGCGGCGAGGTGAGGTGTGTGCGGTATCTTTGCGGTAAATAGTAGGTACTGAATTGACTTTGGGAAACTTAACGGAAGTTAACGAGTCCGTTAACATTAGGTTAACTTCGTTAATTAACGATTAACGGATTAACGAGTTAATGCCCAGCTATGTCTGATAGATTGTATTGTATTTTATTGTACACAGAAATTACATTAGCAGAAATTTAATAAATCGAAGTACAATTGGCGGGCTTATTACTAAAAGCAATTTCTATACTAATATTGGATCGAGTTTTGGTGTGAAAAGATCGTATCTTTCGTAACCCGCTGTTGTGAAACAGTGTCGCCCATAAATAAAATAGAATATGATATTTATTGGGAAAAAACATTAGCACAGAGCTTTTACAATACAATGTTACTTAAATCATCATCAGCCTTTTGACGCCCACTGTAGGACATAGGCCTCCCTCATGGTTTTCTAAGCTTCGAACATAACCATGAAGGGTTTTGCCATAATCGTCACGCTTGGCAGGCGGGTTGGCGATCGCAGTATGCGGTTGGAATCTCAGGAAGACGCTGCTGCCCGTCTCCTGGTAATTCATTTCCTTAGTCGCCTTCTACGACTTCCACGGAAGGAAATGGAGTGACGCTATTCTTAATCCGGCACCACACGGTCAGTTAGTTTAAATGAATCAAAATAACGTAGTATCTCAATACAGTGATATAGCTATTGTGTGGAAGTTATTTATTTATCTATCTGCTCACCTTTGAGCATGTAGGTAGCGTCAAAAATGAGCCGTATGTTTTTCTTGTTAGGCCTGATCCTGTCGCAAGCTTGCAGCGTGTTCCTCGTCCAGTCTGTCCAGTACAGTGTGTTCTCGAACACTGTCACTGAGAACGGATGGGTGCCAGAGTGGTCTAGAACGACCTGGTGGGAAGGTGGACAAGCGTAATTTTGGTGAGGATTACTTACTTTGAAACGGTGCAGACCTTCTTACGTCGTTTCTGTTATTTTCTTTCATTCTGTCCATTATCTTAAACTTAAAATTTAAAATTACTACATCCATTCTAGATTTCTTTTGGATTTTCATTCCCATTTCACCGTTTGACGAAACACCACTACTGATAAAATTACATGTGAATTATCTATTTTCCTATTCTGTATTTTATTGAAGTTTTTGTGTTTACCACCTCTTATCTACAGTTTTCCGAAATAAAGCCACAGTTATAGAAGTTCTGCATTTTATTATCGCACCATTTACACCAAGAACCCTTCAGAGCTATACCGAACCACGGGGTCGGGGTAAAATAGGAAAATAAGCAATTCACAAGTAGATAATTGTCAGCGATAATAATATGTAGTCAAAGGGTGAAGTGGTAATGATAATCCGGAAGAAATCTAGAATCGGTGACGTCATTTTAGATTTTGAGTTTAAGATAATGGACAGAATGAAAGAAAAGAACAGAAATGGTGTAAGAAGGTTTGCACTGTTACAACTTCATCCTTCGTTGCACACATAAAATACTTGTATTACATACAAAACACAACAATTACAAAGGCTTTGGGGTGGCAACTGTCAATGGCCACTAACGTTTTTGTGAATGCAATGACAAGGCATTTGAATAGGCTTAACGTGACGTGGGCGTCATACATAATAGATAGAGAGAGAGAGAGACACCTATGATCAATTTGTAACATGCTTTAAGTCACAGTTTCTGCACTATCTTTATATATAAAAATGAATTGCTGTTCGTTAGTCTGACTAAAACTCGAGAACGGCTGGGCCGATTTGGCTAATTGTTGTTTTTATATATTTGTGGAAGTCCAGGGAAGGTTTAAACGGTGAGAAGAAAAAAAACGGTTGACGTCGGTGATACGAAGTTCACGGGGTCATCTTCAAAATACACATCAAAATTACCACGCGAACGAAGTCGCGGGCAACAGCTAGTAATGAATAAAAATGATTCGATTTTGATTGACTCACTTTTAGCTTTTAAGTCCCATCCGAGCTCACAACATGGATCACACCGATAATTTTTTTTGCGAGTTAAGATTTTTGACCCGGAAGGGCACTTTTACTTGGTATTTTATTTATTATATTTTTGACGCCTGACTTGTGAATTTAATGTTTGTAGTCCAACAAAATACAATGTAACACAAAATGAAAACAATCAACAATATAGACTTCATTGAAATGGACACTTATGTTTAATTTGTAATGCTTTACAATATTTTTTATGCTGAATGCACCTTAGACCTGACTCCCTGACGCGTTAGGGCAAGCGTTTATCAATATTTGAGTTATCTCGTAAAGTAATGTTTTTATGCATACATACACCTTTATAAGAAAACGTTTAGAATTCAATGACAAAACTAAATCTAATAAGTTTTATGTTATTAGCGTAACTTATTTTTCGCATATTTTGTGACCCCGAAAACGCCGAAAAATAATTTTTTATTGTTTTATTTTTAAATTTTTCCTACGTTTTTATATGATTTCTATGGTATAAAAGCAAAGTCATTCCAATCTAAGTTAGACGCAAGTTCCCCATTGAAAACCATTGTTATCTTTAGGGTCAACACTGAGGAGGTTAAGTCCTGGCTTCTGCACTAAAATGAATAAAAATTATCCGATTCTGATTAACTTACTTTTGGTCCGCCAATCCCGTCCAACCTCACAACATGGATCAGCCTGTCCACAAAGTACAGCCTCTCCCCCGGGACGTCGATCGCCAATCCCGAGATGTAGCGCGAAAGACCGTTCACGAAGATCCTGGACTGGGAGCCGTCCATCTTGGCGACCATGATCACCGGCTTGAGCGTCCAGTCTGACCAGTACATGTCACTGTGGGCGAGAGTGGTTTGTTTATTTAAAAATAAAAAAATAAAATAAAAAAACCGACTTCAAAACTCTACAGCACTATAAAAAGTTAGAAATAATTTAAATAATTAGAAGTACGTATACATGTAGGTATAATTGTAGAAGTATATTTTGTAGTCGGTGCCCGGTTTCATGACCAGCACATGTATTTTAGTGCTGTAGAGTTTCGAAGCCGGTTTTTATTTTTGTTTAAAATGATTTATTTTTCAATTTTTAGTGGGGAGCGGGAGAAAAATAAATAAGACGCATAACTCCGTCAAATCTTAACCGATTTCGACAATTCTTTTTTCGTTCGATTAGATATAACGTCCCATTGGTCCCATTTTAATTTGGTGAACATCTGATGGAAGACTTTCAGAGATGGAGAATGGAACTCTTCAATGGACAACAGTAAATAAGGCCTTATTAGGCCTAATGGGGCACATCCTTTAGTAAAATCCGTATGTTTCATAAAATTGCGTAAAAGTAGTCCCAAGGTAATTTTGTGGTGTTCTGGTGAAGACTTTCGGAGATGGAAATTCAAAACGTCAAATTTTAAAGCCACGAATTAAATAGGGTAAATTATGGTTATAAGGGACTTATTTATAATTTTTTCCGCTCCCCGCAAAAAATTAAAAACAAAAAGTTTTAAACCTCTTCCTTTTTTGAAGTCGGTTAAAAATAAAAATGTTTCATGTCCAGGACATATATCTTGGGCACCGACTACAAATTATACTTCTGCAATACCCACATGTACACAATACATACTTCTAATTTTAAGGTATTCTTTTAAATTATTTCTAACTTTTCAGTGCTGCAGTTTTTAACTTTTTAGTGCTGTAGTAATTTTTTCATATGTAGGTATGTGCTTTTGTTCGAACGCTGATTGGCCGCCCCACTCCGCTCTCGTCTGACTAGTTCGTCCGCCGCGTGTCACGTGCTTCCGCTACAGTGGAAGGCAAGGGCGCCACTTGCACCGGAAGTCGTGGCAACACAAATGATGTTGTTTTTTGTTGTTTTATTGTATTTTCTATTGCTATATTGTTTTATTGCTTTTTCTGTGCGTTTTTTATTGTATTGTATTTATTATTGTATGGAATCAGGCGTTACTTTGCGGAATTCCATAATAGCATTAAAATGTGAAAATTACTTTGCTAAACTCCGCCAAAATCCCAGCACCATGCGGTTAGTTAATGCATCGCCCTCCCTCCCACTTTTTCAAGCAGAAGCAAGAAACAAACACACCACCACCGACTACAATACTTGTGTGAAAAAATGCGTTGCGATGCATTTCGCCTCTAACACGAGGCATCCTCAGGCTCCGATGGTCGGCTGACAAGTGACCGTTACCCCAACAGCTGTCAACAGCACTCCGTACTATTTTTGCTATTTTTGCACAAAACAATAATGACCGTTAGGCTAGGCGCGCACGGGTTACTTTTGTCACCAATTTGTCACCATGACATTAAAGTTTTTGTCATTGTCACGTCACGTTTCCAAAGTGGAGTGCGCTCACACAACTAACTTACGGGATTTTGTTAAATATAAAAAAAAACTATCTATCTCCAAAACTCGACATTGGCAGAATCCTTAGGGTAGCCATAATTAAGAATTGAATTGAAGGGTGACAGTGACAAAACTTTTTTTTAAAGTCGAGGCGTCATTTGCTGATATGGATTTCGAAGAGACGGTCGTTGTCTGTGAACTCATCAGACTCAGAAGAAAAAATAAGCGAAAAGAATACTGGGTACACCCCCTTTGGAGTCAGTTTTTTACCGGCTTCAGTTTTTTCTTGTTGCGACAAGACATTGCTAAATATTATTATACTTATCTCTTCCCATGCTTTAATTTTCCAATTAATGTTAGAATACTCTTTCAGTTTTTTATCATAGAGTGCTGGTCTTTTTTCCACTTCTTCTATAATGATGTCATATCAATATCATCTTCTCGGATAATCACGTCTTGTGTAGATGATGACGCCATTTTGCGTGCACCAAAGTCGAGTATCGGAATGCAAATGCGAACGAACGACGTGGAGAGTGACAATTTTGTCACTCGCCCGCGCGCTGCTATGAAAACTAACGGCGCGGTCACAGTTTCGTCTCGGGCTTGTTCGCCGGTCGGCTCACGTAAACGTCATCCAGTTGTCACGTCGTAACATGCGCGCATCTCCATACATATCCACGGACTTGATAAGAGCGACGAAACAGTCACGCTGACAAAAGTAACCCGTGCGCGCCTAGCCTTAGGCGGTTGACGGTTTAACGGTCACCGGTTTGACGGTTAGATGACGTCATCGGGGGGCGGGGCGGCCTAGCCTATAAATACGGAGTGCTGTTGGGGTGACGGTCCAGCAGTTCATTAAATCTCTCTCAGACTTTCTTCAGCACGGCCGAAGTGCACCCCAACCCCCTTATCCGCCAAGCAGCGGACTACACACCGCCCACGACGAACCCCCGTTACCTGGTGCGCAGGCCCAGGAACGCCCTCGTCGACCCACCCGATCAACTTTCATCTGATCTGGACCGCCTACTAGAGGCCCAGTCCCAGTCAGACGTAGCCCCCGCCCCCGCCGGTGTCCCCGCTAGTGGGGACACCACTCTCACCTAGCCGCGGTCACCATGTGACGAACTGTCCCAAGCGGACGCGCCCCTAAGGAGCTCCGCTGCGCGCCCTCCTCGGCATCGAGGTGGATCGCTCACGATGTCGGTTTAGGGGTCCTTAGGACCAAACCAGCCCCCAGGTGGTGTTTAGTGGGTAGGCGCACTTCCTGTGAGTCCCACATTGGCAGCACGGCCGGGCCCGTGCTGTTATGCATGAGCATTCACCACCTCCCTCCCCCGTGTTCTCCGGAGGGTGCCCTTTTTAGGGTTAAAAAAAAAAAGGGTGACGGTCAGTCGACCATCGGAGCCTGAGGATGCCTCGTGTTAGAGGCGAAACGCGTCGCAACGCATTTTATCACACAAGTATTGTTGTCGGTGGTGGTGTGTTTGTTCCTTGCTTCTGCTTGAAAAAGTGGGAGGGAGGGCGGTGCATTAACTAATCGCATGGTGCTTGGGGGATTTTGGCGGAATTTAGCAAAGTAATTTTCACATTTTAATTGTATTTTATTCTACTTGCTGTATATTGTGGTGATTTTTCGTGTTGTTCTTGTTGTGTTTGTGCAAATGTAAACCAATCAATATTTTCCACATTCCAGTCACTCACCCAGCTTCTGGATTGAGCTCCAAATGCTGCGGATGCTTGGTGGTGGCGTTCAGTACAGTGCACATGGCGCCGTCGGGCAGACAGGCCGCGATGTGACCGCGCTCGGAGTCGCTGAAGTAGACCAGCCCACCCAGCCAGTCCACGGCGACGTCGCCCGGGTCTTCAAGCCCCAGCGCCACTAGCGTCTAGACAGACAGAGGTCTATTGTGGGTCTATTCACAAGAAGAAGACACAGGATTCAGTCTGACAAGAACAGTAGCGTTCGGTCAAACAAGAACAGTAACCAAAAGGCTCGTCCATAACCGCGAAGACATAGATTTGGTCACCAGCCCCAGCCACTAGCGTTGAGATATGGTTAAATAGATAGTCGCTTACTCGTGTCACAAATACATACTGCAGTCTGGGTAGCAAACTATTTCATGGCCAATCATGAAGTTAATCGAACAAACGCGACCAGAATTCTGCTTCATATTGAGCAGCGAGTTTTCGAACAAAGCAAAACAGTTCCAGGCGCAAATGACGTAAAGCGAATAGACAGAAACGGTTTCATTCATAACAACACGGAGAAACAGGATTCAGCAGGAATATTGAAGCGCCAAAAACGAAATCAGATTTAGAGATAATTTGCCTAATCACAGATCACTCTACCAATAATAAGGGTTTCAAGAGTTCCAACGCTGTTCTGATACCTTAATCCTATTTTCCGCTATTCCTGTATTGACTTGATGCTGCATAGCCGGTCGACTATTGTCCATCCTTGGACGTGTGTCACCCTTTACCTACAATTAACGCATTGCCCTTTCTAGTACCTACCAAGTCCTGTCAGGTGAGCTAGCCCAACAGACAAGCAGGCAAGTCTCTAAAATGCATAGTTGTTTAATAGAGTCATATGAATACGGTAATGATTGTTTAATTGACATTATTGATTGGTAGTTGACTAACCAATCGCATCCCAGTGGTATAGCCCGTGCAACTTAACTCGGCGCCTCGCGCTATTCCATCCTCTTCGCGAAAGATGCCTATTAAATTTGCGCGGGCTAAACCATTGGAATGACCATGTGCTACAACCTTTTTGTAGACTACCTACCTATTGTTGTTTCTATTGAGAAACTATGGGTCCGGTGATGACACGGTTCGTTTGTCAGAGCAATCTTTCTGTGTGGTTCGCAATCGCATGTATCACAAAGACATAGCGCCGGTTTCCGAATTGACAATTTCACTAAGTAAATTCTTAACTACGATCTGTCGCGCTCTTTTCTGAGAAATTCGAAGAGACATCACTACAGTTAACTATTTACTTAGCTAAATTCTCAATTCGGAAACTGGCCCATAGGCACAAAGTTGTTTGATTAAGCTGATTCTCCCACGTAATCGAAATACATACCTCCTTGGTCCCGTTTACATCGTCCAGGTGAGCTCTGACGATGGCCTCGTGTCCCACTGCCGACTCCACCCAGTAAAGGTGTGCCCCATCGAAAGCGAGGCCGTGGGCCTGCACCAACATAGGACAACTTTGTACTTGGAGTAGACATAGGCAGCGAGATAGAATTAGAACATAGGACAACTTTGTACTTGGAGTAGACATAGGCAGCGAGATAGAATTAGAACATAGGACAACTTTGCACTTGGAGTAGATATAGGCAGCGAGATAGAATTAGAACATAGGACAACTTTGTACTTGGAGTAGACATAGGCAGCGAGATAGAATTAGAACATAGGACAACTTTGTACTTGGAGTAGACATAGGCAGCGAGATAGAATTAGAACATAGGGACTCTATTACGTCCAAAATTTTAAAATTTGTGGTAAATAAAATATTTACTTTTCAAACAGCAAGCTAAACTATCTAGTTGTATTGTATGGAATCAGGCGTTACTTTGCGGAAATCCATAATAACATTAAAATGTGACAATTACTTTGCGGAATTTAGCAAAGTGATTTTCACATTTTAATGCTAGGTAGGTATCTAGTTGTATTCTAAGCTTGATATATGCCATTTAGTTTGAATTATAAAAATATACTCATAAATAACCACTGTAGGGCACAGCAGAGCTTTTCTCTGAGAGAGAGAGTATGGGCTTAATTACCACGCGAGCCCACCGCGGATTGGCAATTTCAAACGCTGTACCTACCTGAACACCTCAGACACTCGGGTGTTAGATAGATAGATAGGTGACAATTTATTGCACACCAGTAATTTACAGAGATATAAGGTACTATCTAGTTCTGTTATATGTTGTTTGAGTGTTATTACTACTTTATAGTAGCAGTTCTCAAATCTACGTAACTTAGAAAACAAAGTCATTGGTACGTGCCAGGATTCGAACCCACATCTCGAATGAGAAGCCGGCGTTCTACCGCTCATAACTGTGTGTCGAATGGTTTTCTCTGCTAGGATCATAACAAACATTTTGCACATTGGAATGATAATATTCCTTTTGTTGCACTAACCCGTGCTGAGGACAATTTTAAAAACCTATTTCCTAAATTCCTAACCATGTAGGGACTTGGGCATGGGTGGAATTTTTAGTCTCTAAATAGGTTTTTAAAATTTTATTGGAATGATACTTTACATGTTTGAGACCGTCGATTGCGACCACTTCCTGTAAAGACCTCAGCTTGACATATCTGATGCTGGTGTGGAGCGAATAGAAGATGAGAGGCTCGGCGGCTCCTGGAAACAAATATTCAGGCTGCAGACCCTACTACAAGGTGACTGGGACACAGAAATTGTTCACCAAAGATGACAGTAAAAATTGGGCGAGAGCAAACGAGAGATCAATTTTTTACCTTTTACGAGATTATAATCCGCGTAAATCTTTTTGGCGGCTGTGTCAAGTTCGTCAACTCCTGCGCAATGACTCACACGTTTATTTATTCAAAATAAAAAACCTTAATATTTGTACACAATTTCTAGAAATAACATTATTTAAACTATAAATAACATTTTGTATTCACTATTTATTATTAAAAATAACTAAATATAGAAAACTGCGCCCAGATCGCCGCCTCTGGGAATTTCTAGAAATTAATAGAAATTGTAAAAACAAGGTAGGAAATAATGTGGTACCTACTCGAATTGTTATTTTTAAATCGGGCAAACAAGACTTATTACTATGTAGAGGAGCTTACAAATTAATATAATATAGTACATACCTATTTCATATAATAATTAGTAAAACTAATTTAAATACAAGGGATGGCTCTACGACTTCCATAGAAGTACCTAGAGGGTCCAGCTGAATAAATATCTCCCCTTAAATTTTGGTTCCTTTCAACGATCTATCTCTCCAACCACTTGACGAAGATTAGACTAGATTAATACTTTTTATTGCGCACCATACATTATAAAACTACATAAAAATCTTAAATATCTAAGTTGTAAAGTATACAACTGGCGGTCTTATCGCTGAAAGCGACCTCTTCCAGATAACCTTAGGATGGACAGGACTGAAAGATGAAGAGAGTATGTACGGCCAGAGAGGTGAGCGTGTGCGACTCTCGCTTTGCCGCACAGTGGAGATGATGGACGGTGATGGAAAAATGGTTCAGCTTGTAGACTTTTATTCCTACATGTTCCTACCACATTTATTGACAACTGCGACAACTGTTGCCGCCTTGTTTGAAACACTTCTGCGAGCAGATGGGCTGCGGCTGCAGACACTGGTCCGTCTCCACGCAGGAGTGGCTGCTGTTGGAGTAGCTAGTGAGCCAGGCTTCCAGTAAAGACGTAGAAAACGTTGTGAGGAAACCTGCATATGTGGTGTCCTTTCAAAAGTCAAAGTCAATTTTTTTTTATTCAAAGTAACAAATAAACTGTGACTTATTGAACGTTACAAGAAAAACTAGGTGTCAGTTTCAAAATCTAGATCATTTGGAGAAAAAACGGACGAAAAAACTCCGAACTTAGTCTTTTCAAACATATTCCTTAATTAACAGAGTTTACTGTCATATCATCTAAAAAGCTAGTACTAGGATGCATTGAACTGGCTTTAATTCTACACATCTTTGTCATCTAAATAATCTTTAATGCTATAGTAGCCCTCTTGACATAAAGTGCGTTTTACACATTTTTTTAACCACGCTTTAGGCAAGCTTATTAGGTATATCTTAAGGGATCTTATTGTAAAAACGTATACAATGCCCCATAAAGGATACAATGTACGAGTATTAACCTTTGCCAGCGTAAATCTTGGGAAAGGAAGTTTATGTTTATGTTATGTTTTTATGTTGGCTACCTACGGTTTTAAAATTACTTATATTTTTCCTGACTAACATAATATTCTCATAGATCATGTGAAAAAGCGTGATAGCTAGTGTGTTTTCTAGAAAGAAGAGCTCACTCGTTTGTTACCTGCAGCTAAAGATAACGATGCTAGTTTGCTTACTTGTTCGGTCGTGTGCTTACCTGCCTACTAGCTAGCTAGCCCAATAGCTTTAACTCGTTTGAACCCACCTTCAGCCACGCAGAGGTGGTCGAGGCTACCCTTGACGTAGCCCGTCAAGCAGTCACAAGAGTAGTTGGCGCCCTGTGTGATGCACTTCTGCGAGCAGATCGGTTTAGGCTGCAGACATTGGTCCTTGTCCACGCAGGAGCGGCTGCTGTCTGAGTAGGTGGTGTTAGGGCCGCACTCACAGCGCGGACCCTCGGGGCCCAGCCGGCAGACGGCGCCGCTGCCGCAGTTCAGTGTTGAGCATAAGGTGGTCCCTGGTGAGGGGGAAATTGGGTTAAGTGCCGAGTGCTGTACCTAATTGGGCATAATCATCATCATCATCAGGCATTTGACGCCCACTGCAAGCTTCCCGATCTTGTGCCGCCCGCATCCAGCGACTACCCGCCACCGTAACTAGGTCGTCAGACCATCTGGTGGGGGGCCTTCCCACGCTGCGTCGTCCGGTCCGCGGTCGCCAGGTCAGAACTTTTTCGCCCCAACGGCCATCAGTCCGCCGAGCTATGTGCCCCGCCCACTGCCACTTCAACTGAGCACGCAACTGATCGAATCAGGAATGAGGAGATCCGCAGAAATACTCTCTCTCTCTCTCTCTCTCTCTCTCTCTCTCTCTCTCTCTCTCTCTCTCTCTCTCTCTCTCACGATAAAAATTAACAATAATTCAGGATATAAATGGTATGAATCAATAGAAACAATTAGGAAGCTTGATACTTTAGAATTAAACATGTTACTTAAAATGCAACATTCAGAAGGATCTCTGTCTCATCGTACGTCAGTCCTTGCAAGAAATTTAGCAGCGTAATTTTGGAAAGTCCTGAGTTTAATGAGAACGTTGCAGTTTTGAGTTGAGCCGATTGTATAGAAAAGGGCCAAGAAAGACAAAGAAATCTTTGCGTAAACGAATGCTTCACCAATGATAATTACAAACTAATACAATCTTTCATCGAATTAATATTTCATATTTAAACGTATGTACTCTTAAAAAGAAGTTTCCTACCGAAAAGAAGCCGGCGTGCGTGCATGGAGCGACTGATGTATGACGACGAAACGAAAGAGGTCTGTCAGGTTCGTAACAAGCCAGCTCTGCCTACTCTTCCGGGTGCCAGCGTGACTTTATGTACGTTCTTTAAAATAAAAGGTTAGCTCTATAATTTTACTGATAGTAGGTAACTAAAAATAATTAGATGAATAAAAAATTTTAAATTATCAATATTTGGGGGAGGAACTCCAATCCCACGTTCCTGAATCTTGAAACCATACCATTGAGCTATCAAGTCACACTAAGCAACACATTTTAAGGCCACTTTCTTTGTCTTTAATTTATGGTTGCAACTGTTTTTTTGGTTGTAAGTTGTTTCTTAAAAATGCATCCTTAAAAAATGTTTGCTAAAAATGTTAATTTATGGATCATAAACATGAGTTGAATTGCGTACTACTTACCATTAACGGCTAAGCCTTAAATTTTATTCTTGGCACTCTAACCCCCAGTTTCTCGTACACTAACACGCTGTTAATCTACTGTTAACAGCTGTCAATTGGCCAAAGTGCATACAAAAAAAACCACTGACAACTGTTAACAGTAGATTAACAACTTGTTAGTGTACGAGAAACCGGGGGTAAGTCTTTTTATTAAGTATATTTCCGTTGTACCTATTTTCAAAACTGTGACTGTCTGTTGCCAAAATAGAAATAAATAAATAAAATAAATAACTAGCACCATATGTTTCCAAAAATTATGGTTAAAATGTCCCCTTAAAATACTATGAATGAATTCAAAGTCACCCTGTAGCTTGACTGCTCGCTTGCAAGATTGCTTTTATGAGATTCCTAGCTTCCTATCCGTAAAATAATTATAAACATAAGAAAGATTCCTTTAACTTACAGTTGGCGCAGAAAGGCCACTCATCGCAGATATCCCGGCAGCCCTGGACGCCGTCCAAGCAGCCTTTTTTCTAAGTAGTAACAACGTACGAGCTCGCTTTCTTGCCTTCCTGAATTCTCGCTTGCCAGTAACGTACCTACAAACTTGCTTGTTTACCTTTTTAGCTAGTATGGTCGCTTTCATGCCAGATTACTTGCTTCCTAGCCGTAAAGTTCAACGCTAATCATATGACATGCATGTTTCGTTTTATCAAAAATACCTGTTGTAAGGGGGAGACGGGAACCCATTAACATAAGAAAGAATGCTTTAACTCATTGAGCCACGCTTCCAGATTAATAAACCAATTTCAATAAAAGTATGTTATTGTAGTTATTTAGGATCTAGATAAGTAAAAAATATCGCTATTGGCTCCTGTAACTTTCAAGCTTTCAGGTTATATGTGGTTAGTTATGGTGACCACCATGACACAGAGATCCGACATAGGATAGTCCTTTGCAAAGCTAGTAGTTCAAGTTGTTTGTCAAAGATGGCGATGCTAAAAGTTATATCAGGCCAAAAGTAGGTGGTTAGTGTTGCCAACCACCATGGCTTAATCAGTTAACTCACAGTTGGCACAGAAAGACCCCTCGTCCTGCATGTCCCGGCAGTCCTGGATGCCGTCACACAGCCGCGACTGGTCCATGCAGTCGCTTGCTGACTCGACGCGCTGGTGGCTGGTCATGCCTGGCAGGAAGTGCATTGCATTCGTTTTGTTAAGGAAAGTAATATAACGAGCGAATGTGGGCGGAAGGACCCGTAAAGGACGTCCCTGGTGGAGATACTCCGATTAGCGACGAGTAAAAGAAAGAATACAACCGGCGTGCGTGCATGCACACACTAATGAATGAGGCGAAAGAAGTTTTGTCATTATCGTGGCAAGTGGTCTCTGCCTATCCCTTCTAGATACAGGCGAGAGTTTATGACATGTTAGAAGAATAGAGAAGACTTCTCTTCTCACACCTATTAAATGTATTTTTGTCCTGGTACCAAACTAAGACACCCTGCGCTATGGTAACCAGACGAGGATATCACGAACACAGAAATACATCCAGACTGAGGTCATTTGTACAAATCACGTACTTCGGCTACCAGTTGGATCGAACCTCTCTCATCTCAACACCTCTGTGTAGGTACCTAGTCAAACGTTTTAACTGCTAGACCAACAAGGCAGTCTAATACCTATATATCTCTCCATTCCCTCACTGTCTTTCGCTCCATTGAGCTAAAAGCAAATAAGCAAAAAATTATAATAGCACTAAGCTTATCCTAGTAGAAATACTTATTAGTATTAAGCTCGCCTATGTACATTTTTTTTTATTGTGCAATAATAGTACATTACGATACTAGTGCGAAAAGTAGGAAATTCGCAACGAGTGGGGAGTGTTTTAAAACGACACGAGTTACGAAATACCTACTCGCACGTGTATCGTACAACGTTTTATAGTACATATGGCCCTTTGAAGTTTCGACATAGGCACGTAAAATGCTCATTATCGCACTAGTGCGGTAATGTAGCACCATATGTACTATAAAGAATTTTGCAGTCATTCCAATAGGACCAACATACGGCAAAGAGTGTCGTTGTATTCGTCGCTTTTATCGGAGCAATCGACCGTATCGTCGCACACCCACAGCCAGGAAATACACGTGCCGTCCCCGCAGGTAAAGCCTTTGCAATTATCCTGAAACAAGTGGCGATTACTAAACTGAAGGCGTTCTATTCTTTGATGGATCGTTCAGAAATGGTACTATCCGAGCTTTTAATATATTTTTCACTTCTCATGCTCTAAAAGTTCGTCTTTATGTCGTGCGTAGGCGACATAAAGTCGCTTTTTATGCTCTAGAGCATAAAGTAAAATCTTCGTCGAAGACCAAGGCAATCGCTGCAACAGCCACACGAACATCTTTAACTTCATACAACAACCTCTTTATTTTATTTCGTTTCGTTCGTATTCTAAGACCAAGGCAAAGATACCAACAGCTTTAAATATTTCTCATTGCTCTAATGTAACTTTCAATTTTAATTAAATTAGCATTTACTATATTTACATGTTGCTGTTTCATTTCCATTTCATTTCAATCGAAGTGAAAAGTAGAGTGTACAACTCGTCCATAAAACCCATTTTACACTCGACTTTATATCTATCCTCGCTCGCAAGCTCGCTCGGATGGATATACGTCTCGAGTAAAATGGTGCGTTTTATGCACTTGTTGTACAATCTACTATTTTTGAAACGAAAACTTCTTTTTACAATACTTCGAATTGTGGCGTTTGAAATATTTTCTTGAATCCTAATTGAATACCCACCGACCAGTCATCCACTTAAACAAGTGAAAGAATAATTGACAGTCTGTCTGTCTGTCTGTCACCAGGCTGTATCTCATGAACCGTGATAGCTAGGCAGTTGAAATTTTTACAGATGATGTATTTCTGTTGCCGCTGTAACAACAAATACTAAAAACAGAATAAAATAAATATTTAAGGGGGGCTCCCATACAACAAACGATTTTCTTTTTCATTTTTTGTTCGATATGTATAATGCCGGCAGATACACGCTTGAAACATTCAAAGAATATTTAGTTCTATATTCGCTTCAAAAATAAATAATGAAATAAAAATAAAATTAATATTTAAGGTGGCTGGATGAGCATGGTCAAGTACAAAAAGATGCGGCATGCCTTAGAGGAGGCGTATATTTATTTATTCGTTTTGTCTGTTGTGTATTTAGTTTTCTTTCTGTTGTTGTGCATATTATGTTACTTATGTGCTTATTTTGTTTCTGTGATGTATCTTGTTGGTATAATAAATGTCTTTCTTCTTCTTCTTCTTCTATATCCAGCACTTGACGAATAGATGGATTCATACATACTGTGGTAGGCAAGGGCACCACACTGCAGCTCTGTTCATCAGAGAAATCATCACATTCAGTGTTGTTGTTGCAGATCCAGCTGAACGGGATGCACTTGGATCTGTCTGGGCACGGGTGACGATGTGTTTTTTTGCACTCTTCGGCATCTATCTTTACTCCAGCTGGAAAAAATGTGAGGATAAATAAATAAATAATTACCCAAACTAGGATAACCTGTGATATGATAACCAGACTGGGTAACAAATATATATATATATACCTATGTAAACTCGAAAACGGCTGGGCCGATCTGGCATAATACATAGATAAATGAAGAAGAAGAAGAAGAAAGACATTTACTGTACCAACAAGACACATCAACTACCTATAGCCTCTTTTTAACCGACTTCAAAAAAGGAGGAGGTTATCAATTCGACGCGTATATATATATTTTTTCTTTTGGCTATGTTTTCGCATAACTCCGTCAAATCTTAACCGATTTCGAAAGTTCTTTTTTTGTTACGATACATATAACGTCCCATTGGTCCCATTTTAATAATAGAATATGGAGAACGTAACTCTTCAGTGGACAGCAGCAAATAAGGCCTAATGGGGCCTATCCTTTAATAATATCCGTATGTTTTATAAAATTGCGTAAAAGTAGTCCCAAGGTAATTAGGTGATATTCTGGTGAAGACTTTCGGGGATGGAAATTGAGAACGTCCAATTTTAAACCAACGAATTAAGTAGGGTAAATTATAATAGCATTTATTTTATAAGATAATCTTTTAATTTATTTACAAATATGTTATGCCTTTTCTTGCAAAATAGGTATATTTCAGTAATTTATTATATAATTTAATTGCCATTACATGTGGACCTGAACTATGAAGTTTTAGTGTTGAGGTAGGTATGGCTAATTTATTTTAGTTTGTTAAATTCAATGGTTTCGTGTATTGGTCCACAGCAAGAGAGAAGAGGTGCTGGTTCTTCCGAACAAATTTACAAGTACTTAGGTACCTATGTATAAAGTGCCTTAGAGTTTTGATGATCGGTCAGTCAGTGAGTGAGTGAGTGAGTGAGTGACAAAATTAAGAAACTTTATGTAGTTATTTTAATGAAATATTCTCTACAGCTTTCCATTTTGTCTACATTATTTATTTATCTAATGCATCTTTTTGCAGTACCTACGCAGTTTTTAAGCTGGGTGCATCAGTACCATTTCCCCACAGTAGTACCTATCCCATAACTTAGCCATGCATGTGCGTAAGCATAGTAAGCTGAGAGTGCGGTTTTTAGGGTTCCATACCAAAGGGTGCGAAACGGGACCCTATTACTAAGACTTCACTGTCCGTCTGTCCGTCTTTCCGTCTGTCCGTCCGTCCGTCCGTCCGTCCGTCCGTCCGTCCGTCCGTCCGTCCGTCCGTCTGTCTGTCTGTCTGTCTGTCTGTATCTCATGAACTGTGATAGCTAGGCAGTTGAAATTTTCACAGATGATGTATTTCTGTTGCCACTATAACAACAAATACCAAAAATAGAGTAAAATAAATGTTTAAGGGGGGCTCCCATACAATAAACGTAATTTTTTTGCTGTCTTTTGCTCGATATTAATAACGGCAATAGGTAGACGCTTGAGATGTTTAGTTCTATATTCGCTTCAAAAATAAACAATTAATTTAAAATAAAATAAATATTTAAGAGGGGCTCCCATACACAAACGTGATTTTTTGCCGTTTTTTCTCGATCTTCGTATCTAATTTTGTATAGTTAGATAATGGTACGGTATTCTTCCTGCGCGAGTCCGACTCGCACTTGGCCGGTTTTTATTGTTTGTGGATCTCTTTAGTTCATTTAGTTTAGAGCATAGGTGAAACGGGACAGTTTACCTGATATTATTTGGATATGGGCATTCCAGTTAATTCTTGTACATATATTTAGGCCCAGTAACGGAAAAATATCTACCCTTTCTAATTTTATATTAGGTATTGTAAAAGTACTAACTGAAACATTACACACTTATGGTGTCATTCAAATGCAGTTTAAATGCTAAGGTGTTTCAGTTTAAATAATCTTTCTCTTTACCACCGACTATTTAAACTGCATTCAAGAAGTGTCTCAAGGATTGTGTTTTTATAAGACTTAGTTTTCATTGTAAAAAAAACTAGTTAGAGGTTAAAAATGCCACCCATGCCGGGACGATAATTGGCAAGTGCAGGCAAAGAGCCTCGAAATTTCGCAGATGCCTGCACTTGCCCATTAGCTCAGTTGGGAGAGTGCTGGCACAGTTAGCCAGAGGTCGCGGGTTCAAGTCCCAGCATGGGTAGCATTTTTAGCCTCTGAATAGGTTTTTAAAGTTGTCCTCAACACGGGTTAGTGCAACATCATCATCAACCCATTATGTCCCCACCGAGGGACACGGGTCTCTTCCCTGAGGAAGGTATAGGCCATACTCCACCACGGGGCCCAAGTCCAGATTGGTGGAGGCTTGTAGACTAGTGGCTCGTCTACTGTCAGAAGTTGTCAAGCCGCCCTAAGGCCTCTGACTTGGCTTAACGACTGCCATCTATCGACGGCAGCCGGCACCAACAGCTTAACGTGCCTTGCGAAGCACGGAACCGCTCGGAAAAATGCCACTAGCGTTAGGCATAGACGGCGACCCATCCATGCACTGAACGCGCCCTGTGTTGCTTAACCTTCGTGATTGTTTAAGATCACTCAGGCAGCCAGGGCTACGAGCGATTCAACACAAAGAATATAATCAGTTTTCATTGTACCAAACATTGTTCCCATGTGGTAGGTGTGCCTTTTTTTCTTGTAGCAATGTGTTATATTGTCACAATAAATGTCTTTCTTTCTTTCTCTCTTAAAAATGGATTATGTTGTATATAATGTTTTTTAGCAAGAAGCTACCTTGTCATAGACGAAGAACCATTAAATTTGCAGGCAGTGAATGTCAATTACCAATCGCAAGTAGTTATTTTAAGAGTAAATAATTTGAGGGTACACTCACGACAAAAGTGCTCGTCAGACCCATCCCTGCAGTCCGTCTTGCCATTGCAGTAAAGGCCTTGATGGATGCACCCGCCGTCTTCACAGTGGAACTTGTTCTCGCCAAGGCATTCTTCCTCGTAGACCTGAACATCGTCCGCGAATTGGGCGGCACAAAGGACCAAACAAGCTAGGAAGACTGTGCTAATTGAATATAGACGATTTTGCATCTGCAAATGTGGTACATTACGTGAAAATTTAAAAAATCCTACGAGATCGTATGCAAGAGACCAGGTTGGTGTGGTGTCGCTAAGCTCAGCCAATTAGCAAAAAAGGTTAAAGTTCTGTAACCTTTAGTCGTAGTACTAGCCAACTTACCGTTTTTGCAATGTAGGTTGTACGAACTCAAATATTTAATTCCTTAAAAAAGAATTCAAATAGATTCGATTAGATAAATATTGGCTAATAAACAAATGATTTAACACCATGCGGCCGGTGTAGGTGGATATTGAATGGCCGCCAGCAATTATGTCCGGTAAAATAGGTATGTTTTTCAACTACCCGCACTCCACGGTCACACGGCCACATCCACTACCTCTATTGCCACATCCACATCGCGATCGTACAAACAAGTTCAAACAACGATCGCTACGCGCGGTGCAATTTCGCAATCTACCCACCTCTTGTCAGTGTTGCCAGATTCTGTCAGGCCAAAGTGACCAAAAATTCGAAGAAATGTAGCCCGAATACTAATTTGCTTAAATGTGGGGTCGAAAATAGAAATATAAAAAAAAACATTTAATATATATTTTGTTAGTTTTTTTATTTACTTTTTTATTTCGTTCTAAGTATTTAATTACAATTTTTTAGATCCAGATGTTCATGAGCTTGTTACCAGCAGACCAATCTTCAAATGTAAGAAATACCATTAAAACTAGTATTTTGTCTAAAATTTACCTACATTGCTGTTTAAGCATAAAAGGAATTAATTTCGTAAATGGCTATGATGCAAAATAAGGTACCAGGGTTACTATAGAGGGTTACAGAGTACAGTAATGCGTTTCGAACCGACATACTATCGAGCTAATAAATTTCCGAACTAATGAGCAATCGCACTTGAGATTTTCGCAACAGGGTTTTTCGCACAAACGTTACATCGCACCAATAAAGCATCGATGGGATAAAACATCGCGCCACAGAATTATCGACACATCGTGTTCGATATAATAAAAATCGAATCATCAGCTTTCGCAGACGAGTAGGGAACCCTTTGTTAGAGCCTGTCTAACCAAGAAATTGCCGCATATAAATACAAATACAAATAATTTATTGGATAAAAAAGAGATGCGGTTTACAATGAGACACTTATCCTAAAGTACAAATTGTTTCCCAATTTAGCAACTGTCACCTGCACTGGCCTTTCGACCGTACCGCAGAGTGAGTCATTCGAGAAAAAATGGTCTAAAGCATTTGGGATAGATACTCATTACTTACAATTTACAAATTATCCTAATAATAATAAGGTGATAAAGTTACTCGTAGCAAAATAATGAAAGTTTAAAAATAACTAAAAAATTACAATTGTTAGGCTTTTTACTAAAGTTAAGTTAAACTCTTACTGCGCTGTACCACAAAACACCTGAAAGATAACAGACCAAAAAAATATTAATAGTCGAGATAGCCTGTCTCCATTTTCACTTTCCATTATAGCCAAAATGGCGACGAATCGCCTATTCTGGCAACACTAGGCTTGTATATTTTATTTTATTTTGAAATTGTTTTTGCTTTGTCTGTAAAGTATTCGCCTAACTTATTATTATATAGTTAAAAACATGTTATTTCAGACCCAAGTTAATAATAATTAGCTCGATATTGTGCTTAGATATTATATGTTTTATTGGATATTTTATTGCTTTTCATCATGCGTTTTGTTATGTTCAACAAGTAACGCATGAAGTAGCTACCCAGTGTTGCCAGTGGCAGATAGTCAAATATAACACGAGGCAGATCAAAAAGTAACATTTTCTCGAGAAAAGTAACATAACCTTTTTTTATTGTGGGAACCGACACAATACTTATTACACAAAAAGTTAAATAAGTTTCTTGTCCCATTTGTTAAACTTCGAAAAAATCTTAATAATTGTTGATCGAATAATCGACCCGCGATGCTAAAAAAGAAAAAAACATACAATCAATGTGTGTCTAATATACCAACCAATTTAAGAATGTCTCAATACTATAACCTGCTTTGTCATCAATGAATATAAAAAAACGCCATCATATTATATTCGCTATCATAATATTATGATCGCCAATCCGCCTGCCAAGCGTGGCGGTTATGGCAAAACCCCTCATGGTTATGAAAACCACGAAGGAGGCCTGTGTCCGGCAGTGGGCGTCGAATGGCTAATGATGATGATGATGATGATATTATATTAATGGAGAAAGGGTAGCTAACGTCCAAATACCCATATACATTTAATTTTTCTTTAATCGATTGTAAATTCACTGTCATTCACATAGACAATGATAGAGAAGTTGGAGATTTATTGGCACCAAAAAATCATTTTAGCTTAATATGGCTGATTATTTGAACTGGTGGAACCTGGACAAAAAGCGTTTATGTTAGCATCGTAGTCATGAATAATTGTTACTTAAAACTTTTTGAGGTTTAAAGAATATTGTGAAAATTATTAGTAGTCAGTACCGTCACCACTCATACTATATGCTATTTTTGGATGCATCATTGCTTTCGAAGGAGAACCATCAAAGAAGAAATGGTTGCAGTGTTTAGCCTGTTCCTCTTTTCACATTTTATTAATTTAAGTTGACTGAAAATCCGTTCCACGCTTGCATTTGAAAAAGGTAACACAAGCAAAAACCCGATATAACCTTTTTTAAATTTGGAAATAACTAAGCACTAGTCAAATCCTTCTGCTTCAAAATTTGTCTCCAAATTCTTCAACATTTTGAGACAAGTCTAAGTCGTTATGGTCGAGGACTGCATGCTTTTTCCATATTTGTTGCTCCACATCATTAACATCATCTTGAATGTTTGGGAATCTCTTCACCACGCTAGATAAATCTTATTTCAAATTTTTGTGCTACACTTGGTTCAATGACAACAACAATAATACACAACAACACAAACTTCGAAGAAAGTATCGAGGCGAGTGATCGATTCGCTGCTAGTCACCTCTCACTTGCCTGCACGCCTAAGTAACCGGGATGGAAGATTGATAAATACACGCGAGTGAGCGAATATGCGGTACGACGAAGTCGACAGATTTTCGCTCTGCTCCGACGTCGCATCAGTCAGTCCACAAAATCAAGTCCGCCAACATGACGAACAAAAAAAAAATATCGTTCTTGGATGCGTTCCGATTCACAATATTTTTTTTGTTTGCTGAAAAATCTAAAAAGTAACACAAAAGTAACATATTGAGTCGTGTAACACGGAGGTAACATAAGAGGGTCAAAAGTAACGTAAAATGTTACTTTTGTAACATTCTGGCAACGCTGTAGCTACCTAAAGTCATCTCCAATCTCCACACAGTAGTCTGCTCAAAAACATGAAAAAATATGCAGCTACAATGTTCCTCTATTGAAAAATTCTGATGAAATCAACTAAGATTATTTAGTAGTTAAAAAAAATATTAAAAACAATTTTGCAGTTATTCGTTGCTTTAAAAAAAACAACACGTCCATCATAAATAAATTCTGCAGCAAACACACAAGCAAAGTACCTATTTACAATCAGTTGACTTAGCTTAAGGTTTACGAATGCACTCGCTGAGCGGCTGTTTTCGTTGACAGGTCAGAGTCCAACTCAATTTTAGTTTCCGTAACTTTTCAGTATTTTTTGTTACTTATTCCTGTAGATTTCCACTGTTTCAGATACCTCAGCTGTAGATAGAGATATTCGTTTGTAATCTCGACGCAGCCATGGCCTCCAAGCTAGCCAATACTTTTCTCAAAGTGCCCCATGCCAGCTCGACCGTCAAGTTTGGTAATTCACATTCCGTATTATGAAAAACTTTTTTACTTTCTGAATACCTTGAGTTTCTTACTCAATTCACCATCTTCGCACTTTACTTGCCCCCAATTATATCCAAGTGAGTCAATTCCACCCATCATTACCTTTAATATTTTCATGTAAACTTTGGACCTTCTTAATTGTTGGCATTGAGACAAATTATTCGATTTAACTTGCAGATTTACACTGAGAAAGTTCCCACGTACTTTATTGTGCTACATATACCGATTAAAGGACTGCAAGCATGCAATTAACAAACACATTAAAAGTAAATAACCTAAAATTTCATCACTCCAATACTTACATTCGTAGACACAGCTAGACGTGCCCTGAGCGTGGGAGCAGCTGCTCAACAGAAGAAGACCCTGAAAGACCGAACTGGCAAGAATGTGGTGCTGGTTGATGGAGTCAGGACTCCTTTCCTGGTTTCTTTTACTGACTACGCCAAGATGATGCCCCATGAGCTAGCGAGGCACTCCCTATTGTAAGTGAATTATCCTTATAACTCCGTATACCTACATTTGTGGATCAATCTGCATGCAAATTTTTGGGTGATCTTAAAGACATAGCAAAATGAAAGGGCCTTAATAATAGTTATCAAAAATGCTACTTAGTTTTTTTTAAAAAAGTAGGCTCTTTATTTGTATTTCCCAAACATATCTCGACACAAACTCAAACCCTTGAAATCCTTACGGCAGAGTTCAAAGAAGTTTAATAGCTAGCCGACAAGGAAATGGATGAACGACTGCCTCCACATTGGTCGATTAAGATAACTGCACGACATCGTTGGACTAGTATTCATACAACGTTCACACAACCCCTTGTTCTGTTGTGATCAACTATTTTGACCAACTAAAATCTGATCAACTCAAAAACCTAATGAAACTACCAGTACTTAACAAAGTTGAAAATGGAACGACTTATGGAATGGCACTTTCTACACTAAACCTGGCACAACAGTGGTTGTACAGTCAATTGATAAAGGATCAACCATTTAGTTGCTAAATGATTAGAATACATAAGCAGCCTATATACGTCCCACTGTAGGGCACCGGCGAGTCCCCCGCCTGAGCCGTTCTTAGGCCCTGCCACAGATGAGACGCAGGGCGAGGGCGCGGAACAGACGCGACGCGTTGCATAGAAATCGCGCCCTCGCTCCGTCTCTTCTGTGTGGGCTTCGTCCCGACGCTTCAGTACATTTTGTGTGAAAGTGAATTGGATTAACTACGCCTCTTGTCTGCGCGCGGCGCGCGGGTCATTGCTCAGATAAACGGAGAGGCGGAACTAATTGTTCGCGAAGTTTTCGAAACGAGATTTCTCAACTCAATTTATTAACCCCCGACGTAAAAAACGACGGGGTGTTATAAGTTTGACGTGTCTGTCTGTCTGTCTGTTTGTCTGTGTGTGTGTCTGTCTGTGGCATCGTAGCTCCCGAACGGATGAACCGATTTTGATTTTGTTTTTTTTATTTGAAAGGAGAATTAGTCGGGAGTGTTCTTAGCTATGTTTGATGAAAATTGATCCAAGATGGCCGCCGCTACAAAATGGCGGAATATATATTTTTTAACAACCACCTCAATATGGGTATCAAATGAAAGGGCTTGAGTAGTAGAATACTATAACTATGACAAATTTCAAATCCAAGATGGCCGCCATCACCACATGACCAATAACTTACTTTTTTAATTAAGCTATGGTTAGGTCTTCAATCGAAGTGTTTAAATAGTAGAATAGCGTACGCTATATTGGCATGGAATTGTAACTAACCAAAACTCTTAGATACGTTTGATGAAAATTAATCCAAGATGGCCGCCACAACAAAATGGCAGAATACTTAATATTTTTCAAAGTCACCTCAATATGGGTATCAAATGAAAGGGCACATAATATATAATTACATATATAATACGAGTAATTTGAATTGCAGATTCACATATACATATACACATGAAATACCTACTCGTATCAAAGATAATCCTAATCAAATAGCTATCTTTGAAGTAGCTTACCTATTTGTACGAAAGTTAAAAAATTAAAGGAAGACTGAAATAAGGTACGAAACTGGAATAGTTAAAAAACAAAGGAGTCCTTACAAAAAGCATGAAATAAAAAATACTTAAATAAAAAATTTAAAAAACCCCCGACACAAAAAAATGCAAAAAAACCTAAAAAGCCTAAGAACAATTTAAAATTACTAGGTAATTAAATACCACAAATTTTCATCAAAAAAAGGTTGCCTTATAAACCCTATAAAAAGTCAAGAAATAAATTCGAAATGATGACCCTACTTAAATACAGATAACAGCAAGCCTAACTATCCACTTTGGACTTCCCTTATGCCGGAGGCATAAGTGCTAATATTTAACTCCAAGTAGTTACCTTGACCCGCTATTGACCGTACGTATGAAATCTTTTGATCAAATGTTGTCGCGTCGGGGGACCGTTCTTTACCTATATTAAACACCTAACTATCTAAATAAAATTACATTGAAATTACAACGAAAATGATAAACGGTATTAAGAATTTCAAGTGAATCTACGTAATAATAATAAAAACACAATATGTACACTGCTACATTACTAAATGAACCTTGAAATTGAGGACTTAGGATAAACTTAATAGGTAATTTACATAATATGTACTTAAACAAAATGTTAGGCTTATAAATTAGAGCGGTCCCCCGACGCGACAACATTTGATCAAAAGATTTCATACGTACGGTCAACAGCGGGTCAAGGTAACTACTTGGAGTTCAATATTAGCACTTATGCCTCCGGCATAAGGGAAGTCCAAAGTGGATAGTTAGACTTGCTGTTATCTGTATTTAAGTAGGGTCATCATTTCGAATTTATTTCTTGACTTTTTATAGGGTTTATAAGGCAACCTTTTTTTGATGAAAATTTGTGGTATTTAATTACCTAGTAATTTTAAATTGTTCTTAGGCTTTTTAGGTTTTTTTGCATTTTTTTGTGTCGGAGGTTTTTTAAATTTTTAATTTAAGTATTTTTTTTTATTTTACGTCTATTCATAAAATGAATAGTCTAAATAGGTGGCATTTTTTATTTACTAATCACATAACCGCGGCAACCATGAGAAGTAGAACCCCCTATTTTCATATTATTATGGGGTTTTTGTTTCACCCTGTATGATACAAATTCTTGGGTTTATTACTAAAACATTGAAATTGAAATTATTTTCGATTATATTTTGCTTTTTAACACACTTTTATTAGCATCACCAGTATGTATATATGTATGTTTGTATATAACAGAATCTTTAAACTCAATTTTTACCCACTATATTAAATGTCTAATTAATTCATAACTTTGCACGCTTATCAAGGACCCCACGCTTTTTTTACAATGTTTTAAAATTAATTACTTTATTGTTGTACTGTAATTTATTTTTCACTTTTATTTAATTTACTATAAAAGCGTAAATTTTCTTTAAACTGCAATTCATTCGCAGTCACATGCACCTAACAAACCTAATAACCATAACCGCCCATGATTGTAATAGGTAAATACATAGAACTTCATGTTATTGCCATGCCAAGGAAATAATATGAAGTTGTTATCAATCAATCAGCCTGTGTTCGTCCATAGGCCTTTCGTAAGTCTCTCCTTTCTATTCTCAGCAATTCTCGCCCAAACGCTACCAGCAATATTTCTAATACTCTGTAATACTGTCACTGATCATTTTCCTAGCATCAGTAGTGAGGAATATTCATTCAATGGGGAATGTGCCTCAAAATTGGGTTGGAGTGACATTGTATTTATACCTGCCATAAAGGACTTAGAACAACCCTAACAAAAAGAAATTTTTTTTCGGAATCGTACATGTCTTAAAAAATGCAAAAAATCAAAGTAATCTAATAATGAAAAAGTTATTTAGTTTTTTTAGAATTCAGTGAATTAGTTTTTTCGCATTTTTGAGATCATTCATTCATTCATTTCATAACTTTATTGCGACCATGTAGTTGTTTAGTTGTTACATTTAGGGTTTGTCTCATACATGATACCCACTTAGGGCACAGCAATGTTCAAGCAGCATGCAGTATTTAAACAAAAGAAGTTTTACAATAGAATTACATCTGGTAACAGAGTGAATTTTATACATAGCTGTTCGATTGAAATTGATTTAGTAGGTAGCTGTATAAAAAATAAAAAACTCTACAATGTCAATAATAAAATAAAAAAGATTAAATGTGAGATCTATAAAATTTAAGTAAATTAAAACCTATATAATATATAGGTTTTAATTTACTTAAATATATAGGTTTTAATTTACTTAAATTTTATAGATCTCACATTTAATCTTTTTAACAAATATTTTTTTAATATTTCAGTTACTTCATCATACATTACATTAGTCATCACCAGTAACTTGTGATGTCACAGTTTACGCCCAATTTGTGTGAAGCATTTTTGTGCTAAAATCATTTTTTGACAGATTTTATGACAAATATCGATTTTAGAGAAAAATATTTATCACATTTATTTATTTTATTACATTTGCTGCTGACCCAACGTCATATTACATAGTGGGTGCAGTTGGCTCCACCAACTAGTTTTCCTACTACTGGCGTCAAACACGCAAAAACTCGCTACGACCGTTTTCAGCACCAAATGTATTACAGAGCCTCTCCAATAAGAACAAAATATTTTATTGCATGTTAAACCTATTATTCACTACCAGGGGTCTCCTCCAGAAGACGGGCATCTCAAAGGACCTCGTGGACTACATAGTCTACGGCACGGTCATTCAGGAGGTGAAGACATCGAACATTGGTCGCGAGGCGGCCCTGGCTGCCGGGTTCAGTGACCGTACCCCCGCCCATACTGTCACCATGGCCTGCATTTCCTCAAACCAGGCTATTACTACTGGTGAGAAACGTGTTTTGCTTAGATTCATTTATAAGCCAGTCATGTTTGACATATTTTATATTTGCTTTAAACCATTTTTAGTTAAAAGACAAAAAGTGGACACATATTAAAACCAAAAACCTTCAAGTGCAGTGATAAGATATACACGCATCGCACGCTAATATATCAACAAAAATAACGATAATAAAAAAAGTCATTTAAAACCCCGACCGGCGAATAAATCACGAGTTAAGTATCGTAGGACAAATCTACTTATTGTATCTATGGACTCTTAATATGGTAAAACTTGCTCGTAGCCCCGGCTGCCTGAGTGATCTTAAACGATCACGAAGGTTAAGCAACACAGGGCGCGTTCAGTGCATGGATGGGTCGCCGTCTATGCCTAACGCTAGTGGCATTTTTCCGAGCGGTTCCGTGCTTCGCAAGGCACGTTAAGCTGTTGGTGCCGGCTGCCGTCGATAGATGGCAGTCGTTAAGCCAAGTCAGAGGCCTTAGAGCGGCTTGACAACTTCTGACAGTAGACGAGCCACTAGTCTACAAGCCTCCACCAATCCGGACTTGGCCCCAGTGGTGGAGTATGGCCTATACCTTCCTCAGGGAAGAGACCCGTGCCCCTCGGTGGGGACATAATGGGTTGATGATGATGGTAAAACTTTAGTGGACTATTCTACCCATTAACACACAATCCATGAGACCAAAACCAATGAAAAATGAACGGGTTAACCCTTGACGGGAATTGGTAGTATGATTTTTGGCGATATTTTCTGCTGGATTATGGCATTAGAAAAAATGTTTGTAAAAGGTTTTCTTCAGTTTCAGTTGTCAGTTTTCTTTAAAAGTTTTGTATTACATATGTAATGTAAACTTTCTGAGGGCATCAAATTTTATTTTGTTAAAAGTTGGCTGCTTAGCTTAAAGGAGTGAAACAGATTTGGTTATGGAAATCTAATGTTATTAAATAATAATTTTATGGACTCTTGCCAAAATTCCTAATAAGATTATAGGAGTTGGCAACAAATCAACTTTTATGTTGCCAAACTACTTCCATTTCAGAACTAACATTAGGTACATTACAAATCTGTTGCTATGAACTTGCATTTAATTTTGCATGATCGCTGTGAACATTAGTTTATTCTCAGGCATTGCCATTTGCCACGGACATGACTTTTTTTGTGGTCACCCTCGGTGAAGCAAGGTGGAGCAATGTCACCCATTCTAGCCTTCTGCCAAGACAGGCTGAATTAAGTAACTAATATAATTTACTATAGGGTGATTTTGAAATCGTTAGAAACATTTTGAGAGAATGTTCTTTTTAATATTCAATATTGGTATAACATAATATTTGAAAATATTTGTGATTTCCTACCTTTGGTTCGAAACCCTCAATGTTTTCTATCATGTTAAATGTTTAAGAGTCTATCGCTTGATATGGAGTGTTTTTTGTCCATTTTTTCGATACTTCTTGATACTGATAAATAAGACAATGTGTGCTCCGGAATACATGTATTTGAAGACTGTCAGACAATCGGGCCGTCCGCGGAACAGATACTTGGAGTTTTATTGTCCATTTTTTCTCCAAAATTATCTAGATTTTGAAATGGATATCTATCTAATTTTACTTGTAACGTTCAATAAGTCACAGCTTCTGGGTAATTTTCAACAGTTTAGTTATTCGGCGCCGACCATAAGGCGCTCGAACCATAGTATTTTTCGATTGTTATTACTCTTTGTCTTGATATTGTACGTTTGTGTTTATGTAAAGTAATTTTGGGTAACAGAAACAAAAAAATTTTGCGCCCCATTTTTTTTTCTAAATTAGCGCCATATGTTTCTTAATCATGGTTAAAATGTCCGCTTAAAAAGTGGTGAACGAATTCAAAATCACCTTGTATGTAAGTAAATTCGAGTTGTCGTCTGTTACAGGTCGCGCAACGAATTATGAGCGCTCGCCAAAAGTGGCGAAGATGTTCGCGCAAGTTATTGCTTACACACAAAGTTCAAAATCGCGAGAAAAGTCACAAAATAGCCACTGCGCATTCAAGGTCAGCGCTCATAAACCGTTGCGATACTTGTACGTTCCTCCCGCAGTGCTGAGGATTCTGGCCGCTTTGTTTGTGTCTTTTCGCTTTGTCGCATTGGTGATGTGTTCTCTCCATCTGATCCAGTCGTTCGTAGCCTGGACCACATGGTGGAATTTTAGCTCGGTTCCCATACCGCAAAACAGTTTCCAGATTCTAGCGTATATAAAACGTCGACCTTTGCATGTTTAACTAGACGCGTGATACTTAACCTGGGGCTGGGAGGTATCACCTGATACATCATTTTAAAAATAATACCGTTAGAGTTTATACTGTGACGCTACGCTAGGAATACTTCCCAGCCAAAACCGATCAGCCTTGACTGGTTTTTTGACCTGAGGCCTAATTATGCGCGCCACATTCCGAAGGAATGCTGTCAAATTCCATTCTAATTGCTATCGCAAACGTCAGGATTCGGACAGGATTTGCTGCGCATAATATAGAGGCTGACCAATACCGCCCTCCCGCAGGAATCGGCATGATAGCCGCCGGCGCCTACGAGGTGATCGTGGCCGGCGGTGTGGAGTTCATGTCGGACGTGCCCATCCGACACTCGCGCAAGATGCGGTCCCTGCTGCTTCGGCTGAACCGCGCGAAAACCCCGGGTCAGCGGCTGTCGCTGCTGGCTAGCATCCGCCCTGACTTCTTCGCTCCTGAGGTAGGCAGAGACATGGTTTTTTTTAACTATAGTGGCTATGTGTGTGATTCCCGATACCGATAATTCAATTCGGAAAGTCCGAAATCGCACGCCTTTGACTCCGGTAGTCTGGGACGTGGAGTTGATGTCGGTCGTGCCGATCACGCAAGATGCGGCCCCTTTTCTGTCGGCTGAAGCGCACTAAAACTCCAGGACAGCACCCGTCGGTGCTGTCTAGCACCCGCCCGGGCTTCTTCGCTCCTGAGGTAGGAGACGTGTACTTTTTTTAAAGTTAGGAACTGAGTCCAAACCATTAATGTGCGAAAAATTACTACAACCTGTTGCTCGATTGCAGCGTGACAGAAGGAAAAAAAAAACATTTACTCATTCATAAAATTAGTAGGCAGTAGAGTATCTTTAATGTACCATACGGCACTCTGATCATCTTTATAGTTCGGTTCTAAACAACAAAGTTATACAGCAAATGCATCTAATACCACTTATTTATTAGGTTAACTTAATTACTTTATTTCCCGACATTTTGGCAACGTGTAGTTGCCGTGGTCACGGGTAGACTGTAGACGACCTCTTATCGCCAGACTCGATGTGGACTCACTTCCTGCTGTACTCTACGATGGAATATCTCTCCCCTACTGCAAAAATGTAAAAAACTTAGGTCTCTACATACAGAACAACCTGTCCTGGGAGCTTCACGTGGCCGAGACCAGCAGGAAAGTTTTTGCCTCCATGCACTCTCTTAAGCGGCTTCAGAATTTTCTCCCATACTCTGCTAAAGTTACTCTTGTCAACTCTCTTCTTCTCCCTATTATCGATTATGCTGACGTTTGTTATCCCGACATTACTGAGGAGCTGCTCAGCAAACTCGACAGACTGCTCAACCTTTGCATCCGTCTTATATTTGGACTGCGTAAGTTTGACCATGTCTCTTCCTATCGTAATCAGCTGAAGTGGCTCAACATCCGTTCCCGCAGGAATGCTCACATTCTCGCCACTCTGTATGGTATTCTTAATAACCCCTGTTCCCCCTCTTACCTCAGAGGACGTTTCGAGTTCCTCCTCAGTGAGGGTCGCCTTCTGCGACCTTCCCGAGCATTGCATCTCCGTACCCCCGAGCATAATACGGCTGGTTATTCAGGCTCCTTCACTGTGACAGCAATTCGCCTTTGGAATAGCTTGCCTCTAGACATCCGACAGGCCCCATCGCTTGAAATATTCAAAACCAAAGTCTATCGCCACTACCTAAATCTCCAGCATTTGTCTTAATTTATTATATTATAAGTATTTCACAATATCTTTCCTAAATCTGTAGGTTTATGTATTTATTTATTGTATCTAGTATTTATTTATTATTATGTTGTATTTGTGTAATATCTCCCCCCTATTATTTTATATATCTAGGTCTGCATAATAATTAGTAAGTATATTTAATATTAAGTAAGTTGCAATACCTGATAATGCTCTCATCAAAACTTAGGTTAGCTGGTAGATAATGCTAAGTAGCATTAAGCTCGCCTATGTGCAAAACTTTCGGTTTTATATGCAATAAAGGATTTAATAATAATAATAGACTGAAGTGCAAAGAGAATATAATCACCTGAAGTGATTGACCTCGCATTTTGGTAAGGGTCGGTGGTCTATCCTCAAGTCACTTGTATGAGCATGTTAGATTTGGTATTCCATCACGCTTGCGCATTCTTACATTTTTATTGATTATAAAAAGATTAGTATACTTTTGATGAATATGGACTGAGATATTGCTAGATAATAAAATATTTCTTGTTTTAACAAAGCTCGTCTTTTTAGTTATCTCATATTAAGTTTTTGATCGAGGAAGTTTCCGTAAAGAAATTTTTGTGCTATCAACTTTTATTTATCAAAATCTAAGTATGTGAGTGGCATATAAAATTAAAATAATATCTTTATATGACTATAATTAAATTATCTAGCAGAGCATCAGACTAACGTAATCGAAGTATACAAATGTTTTACGGTCATTAAAATATTAGAATGTGCGAGCGAGACGGAATAATAGACGTAACAGCCTTAAAAACTTATAGTGATTTTGACAATTCTAATTTGCTCTGTTTTATTATTATAATCATCATGTAATAATAATTAATTAACAATTAACGATTTCCATAAATTTATATATTTTTTTGACATCTGACATTCCAATTTTCTCGGTTTTATTGTAATATTAACCCATAATAATTAAGTAACGGCGCTCTCTCCTACCAAAAATTTGTATGTCTACAATGACAAAACATGTATTTATTATTGTACCATCTATGCATACTCATGTTTCACAAATAAATATCTTTATCTTTAAAAAATACATTTCTAAACAATAATTTCCCTCGCAGCTGCCAGCCGTCGCGGAGTTCTCCTCCGGGGAGACGATGGGCCACTCGGCGGACCGCCTCGCCGCCGCCTTCAACGCGTCCCGCCAGGAGCAGGACGACTACGCCCTTCGCTCGCACAAGAACGCGCACGATGCGCAGGCCAAGGGCTACTTCACCGACCTCATTCCTGTCAAAGGTAAGGTGACTCCACGGACCATCGTCGTAGGCCTTTGCGTCCGTTACGGACGATTTAAGCAGTGCCTAAGTGTTTGACACTTTTTCGAATGAATAAAATTGCGGAAATTTTAGACACTTTAATTCCTATATAATAATAACTTACACACAACACAATCACTTGATCTGGTCCCAAACTAGGATACCATTATGAAGTGTCAACCACTGCTGATTCACTGCCACATTGACACGTGTTCTCTCTCTAGTGGAGGGGCGTGACGGCGTAGTGGACAAGGACAACGGTATCCGCGTGTCGACGCCCGAGCAGCTCGCCAAGCTGAAGCCGGCCTTCATCAAGCCGCACGGCACCGTCACCGCCGCCAACGCCTCGTTTCTGGTAACTGCCACACCATACTATCACTTAACCAGCCTAAGCGGGTACTATCACTTAACCATACCAAAGGAGACTTAGGACAGTTAGACGCTGATGGGCAGTTTCTGAATTGAGAATTTCGCTAAGTAAATGGTTAACTGTAGTGCTGTCTCTTCGAATTTCTCTGAAAAGAGCGTGAAAGAACGTTACTTAAGCATTTATTTATTGAAATTTTTCAATCAGAAACCGGCCTTAACCCTCGGTTTCTCGTACAGTAACAAGCTGTAAGTCTACTGTTAACAGCTGTCGGAGTTATATCGAGCGAATGTGGATGGAAGGGCCGGTAAGGGACGACCCAGACGGACATACTTCGACCAAAAAGGGAATGTATTAACAAATGGCAAGATAAAAAGTACCCGAAACCGGCGTGCGTGCATGCAACGACTAATGAATGTTGAGGAAGCGAAAGTGATCTGTCATGATCGTAGCAAGTGGCAGTTCCTGGTCTCTGCCTACCCCTCAGGGATACAGGCGTGAGTTTATGTTATGTTAATTTTAATTTATAAAAATAAAATGTTTGATGAATGTCAAAGGTGTAATTTCACAACTAATAGATTTAACGAGACAAACTCAACTAACGATAAACGCGTAAGTTTTTGTGTGATATTTATTGTGTGCCTTTCTGGTATTGCAAATAAACTTTTTATGATATTCTTTTTTTTGCTGCACTAATCCGTGCTGAGGACAATCTATTTCTCTGTATGTAATACAGAGAAGTTTGTACAGAGAGGTTCGAAATTTCGCCGATTCCTGCACTTGCCCATTATCTCAGTTGGGAAAGCGCCGGGTTCAAGTCCCGGCGGCGTGGGTGGAATTTTTAGCCTCTAAATAGGTTTAAAAAACTTTTTATCTTTCTATCTACGACAGAGTAAAAGAGATATTTTGTTTCCTATACTTTCCGACTTCCTGTAGGGTATCGTCGTTTCAATGAAACTCTGATAAGAGGCCTAATTACGCGTACCAAATCCTGTCGAAATCCTGACGTTTGATGAATGTCATTTTGTATGGTATTTTGAATTTTGTGACCGAGCTTGGACCAAACGTAGTTGTTTTGGGCGTGCGCAGTAAAATGTTCTTGTTCCACCCGCAGGTGTTTTAGAAATTGTATGTTAATTAAATTTGAGTTTCATTCCTTGTGAATTAATCAGTATACTTGTGAGTATATTGTAATGTTATGGCAAGAATAATGAACTGCCCAAAGTTAACATACAAAACCACCGATGTAAGTACTCCTTTAAGAAAATATTGTTGTTACAAATTTCCCATTCTATGCAAGGAATTTAAATAGGTGTTTTAGCCTGATAACGTATCGTAATTTATGACAATGTACAAGCCATGACCGTGTTTTGGTTTTTACCATTTATGATGTTTATGTTAAATTCTCCATACAAACTTTGGACCCCCGTTTCAACCCCTTAGGGGTTGAGTTTTGAAAAATCCTTTCTTAGTGCACCCCTAGACTTTATAAGGAACCTATGTGCCAAATTTGGAGTTTCCAGCCCCAGCGGTTTAGGCTGTTCGTTGATATGTCAGTGAGTCAGTCAGTCACCAATCAGTCAGTTTCGTCTTTTATATATTTAGAAGATAAAGAATTAAAAATCAAATCAATCAGTATGGAATTTGACAGTTAGACGATTGGGATCGTATAAGAGATGGTCATGTACTTTAAAGATGGGAACCATTATGGTGTTGTGTGTTACAGACGGACGGTGCTTCGGCCTGCCTGGTGATGTCTGAGGCCAAGGCCAAGGAACTCGGCCTCAAGCCCAAGGCCTATCTGCGCGACTTCACCTACGTGGCTCAGGTACAGTCGTCCTAAAGTAACGATTTTTTTGGTGATCACCAGTAAAATGTTAAATTCTAAAAAGCCACGTGAACTTTTCATGTTTGTGACGCCCTTGCCTGGTTACCATAGCACAGGGTATCCTAGTTTGGGACCAGGACAAGTGATTGTGTTGTGTGGAAGTTATTATTATTATTATTAACTCTTAGTTATAGTTAACCACATCATGGTAACGATCGCTCCATATTTTTACAAGCTATGTCCTACCTTACAGTATTTGGTTCTTGTATTAACGTTTGGACAAAAGATGTGTTCATGAAATTTCTTGTTAGTATGAGTGTTACAGGTTATATGAGGTCACGAAAAAAGGAAAATGCTTTGATTACTATGCCGAAGGCCCCCACGGCCTCGATTCCCACTGGGGGCCGCCTTTGTACAAATGGCCTCAATCTGGGTGTAACTCCATGTATGCGATGTCCTCGTCTAGTTGCCATAGCACAGGGTAACCTAGTTTGGCATCAAGACAGGTGATTGTCTTGTGCGGAAGTTATTTATTTATTTTCAATCAATCAATCAATCAATCAGCCCGTACAAGTCCACTGCTGGTCATAGCCCTCCCCTATGGCACACCACTTCCATGTTATTGTTTATTTATTTGTAATAAAAAACAAATATATTGGAACTGTTTCCCACAGGATCCCGTGGACCAGTTGTTGCTGGGCCCGGCGTACGGCATCCCGAAGCTGCTTAAGGGAGCCGGCCTCACCGTCGGCGACATCGACACCTGGGAGATACACGAGGCTTTCGCCGTGAGTCGCCCTCGCTGATTACATTACATTATCTTATTGTGCACACCAGAAAAGAATGCATTGAAAGCCTTACATATCATCGTTTAAGTTCTAACGCCCCGTAAGCTATCGTAGGACGCGTTACAATTTTTTTACTAAAGACTATGTTCTGCTTCCGAGCAGCGAGAGACCCGAACCTGGGTCCCAGTGCGGGCATGTACCTATGACTTTGTTTTCTAAGTTATGTACATTTGTGAAGTTAAAGTAGCAATACCACTCGCTGACAGTCAAGGAAAACATCGTGTGGAAATCTGAGTGTCTGAGCTATGTATAATGTATGGTGTGCAATAAAGAGTATACATCTAATCTAATCTATTAATATACCTCAGCGCTTGAAGTCGCCTATCCGCGTGGGCGGTGACTAAGCCCATACTCTCTCTGAGAGAAGGCCTGTGCCTTACAGTAGGACGTATATAGGCTGCTTATGATGATTGGTTCTGCAGAAGACCTGGCCGTAACTAAACCTGGCTGAATGGTTTCAGATAGGCATTATCGATTTGTTCCGAGCCGCCACATCACTCGTCGCAGTGGCCACAATGATAGCCGACGTCCGATAGGAGATGGCACCACAAGAAGAAGAAGATTGGTTGAATATATCATTAAACCCATTGTGAAGTGTACACAAATTATAAAATGGTACAGTAATTGTACTATTTTGTTAAATTATTAATGTTAAATTATGTAGACTTTTCACACTCCTGAAAAATTACTAATAATTTTGACTCACATGGTGTAAGAGCTTAAGCGAAGATATATAACTTTTGCGATAATACAACAAACATTATACTTAGACATTAAAATGTTAATAATTTGTAGGCTTACAACACGGTTGTAAACAACAATGGTTTGAAGTACGTATTTAGGCTTACACACCAATTAATACTTAGTTCATGAACAGTCCCCAGTGAAACAAAAAGTGACTTGTTTGGTAATTACATGTACAATTTGCAATATTGGCCATTTTTCAACCGTAATGAACCTTAGAATGATGGACAAAACGGTTCCCGCTTATTATCTTTAGTATGCTGTCTATGTAGAAATCTTTGAGCTGACAGAGTGTTCCATGTTTTTTATGTAGCGCTGATATGTGAACACCTCAGACGCTCAGGTTTCCTCACGGTGTTCTCGGTGTATTGCTACGTCAGCTTCACAAATTTACGTAACGTAGAAAACAAAGTCATTGGTACATGCCGGGATTCGAACCTAAGACCTCCCGAATGTGAGGCCGGCGTTCTACCGCTCCGCTGCCACGTGTGTTACTACTACGGTTTATTTCTAAAAAAAAAATGTGCAATTCCTGAAAAATGTTGCACCCGTCCCATTAACTAACTGAAAATTGTTAAAACAACTCCCGATTTGATTACCAATTTGACGCACATATATGATAAACAACATGCATAACACGTATTGTGTAAATTGTGTTACAGGGTCAAATCTTGGCTAACTTGAAGGCGTTGGACTCAGACTGGTTTGGAAAGACCTATCTCGGCCTGCAAGGCAAGGTGAGTACATACTTCGATCGCTCGCGGTCCGTTTCTAATAACCAGTTGGTGAAAACTACTTTTTGAACAGATTTTGACCAAGTTTATATGGGACCACCCCTTTCTAAAAAAAAAAATGAATGAAATCAGACGTGATAAAGAATTATCTGAGCTGATCATTTTTTTATGTAACCCATGTTCGTTCCACTGTAGGGCACAGGTCTTCTCTCAGAGAGAAAGATAGAGAGAGAGAGAGTACGGGGCTTAATCGCCACGCGTGCCCACCGCGGATTGGCAATTTCAAGCGCTGAGGTGTGTGGACACCTCAGACACTCAGGTTTACTCACGATGTTTTCCTTCACAGTTGGCGAGTGGTATTGCTACTATAACTTAACAAATGTACATAACTTAGAAAACAAAGTCATATAGGTACATGCCCGCACTGGGAATCGAACCTGGGTCTCTCCCTTCCGAGCCCAATGTTCTACCCACTAGCTACCACCGCTACTGCTGAACATACATAAAAAAAATATGGACGAATAGAGAATGTCCTCCCTTGGGAAGTCTGTTGAAAACAAAATCTCTTCCAGCTCGTTTTTAACAGACAGAGAGTGTGAAAGTAATTACTGAACTTGGCGGGACGAATGCAAAATTGTGATGATGCTTATAGCCATTATAGGAAGTACCTGGATGACTTTTTTTTTGTTAATCGTGTTTTTGGAAATTATATTTAGATACGATGAAAAAAAGGGTAAAAAATCAAACTGGAGACATCTATTTCTGGACCGCCCGATTTCCCTTCTGAGCTATCACAACCTTGTAGACGGTGGCGAAATTAACCTTTGTATTTTAATGATATTGTAGCAATTTTTCATTTGCCTGAAAACACGGATAAAACGACGTTTTCTAGAAATGAAACCTAACCAGATAGTTTTATCGCCCCTGAAACCCCCTGCGTATTAAATTTTATGAAAATCGTTGGAGCCGTTGCCGAGATTCAGATATATATATACAGACATGAATTGCTCGTTTAAAGGTATTAGATTAGATGAGGTAGTAGGCAATTTTGGGCTCTCGCGGCATTTTGACGATTTGTGAATTTGGCGAATTATTTCAGCTCTAGGCTGTGGATTTTAAAAAGAGCGTGTTGTGTGGTTCGTCAATCAAACCGTTCTCGTCCACTGTTGGACATAGGTCTCACCGAGGCACGGTTCTTTCTTGCTGTCCTCGGCCTAGTAACTGGCAGCAATCCGCCCCAGATCGTCGGTCCTGCGTTTGCCAGCTCATGGTCTATCTATCCGCATGTGGATGTTATTTATTAACGGACTTGTTCCAGGTCGGCGCTCCGGATATGTCCAAGTGGAACAACTGGGGCGGCTCGCTCTCCATCGGACACCCCTTCGCTGCCACCGGTGTAAGTACCATAGGAGGCGTCTATTTATTGGGTGTGTGACGTTTTTAGACTATACTGTCGGTTTGCCTGTCTGTCACCAGGCTGTATCTCATCAGCCGTGATAGTTCATCATCAGCCAATTGACGCCCACTGCAGGGCATAGGCCTCCCTCATGGTTTTCCAAGCTTCTCGGAGTTGTGCCCCCCAGTTACTGATATAGCTCGAAGAATTGCTCAGTTGAAGTGGCAGTGGGCGGGGCACATAGCTCAGAGAACTGATGGCCGTTGGGGCGAAAAAGGTCTGACCTGGCGACCGCGGACCGGACGACGCGGCGTGGGCAGGCCCCACACCAGATGGTCTGACGACCTGGTTACGGTGGCGGGGGGTCGCTGGATGCGGGCGGCACTACACCGGGAAGCTTGGAAAACCATGAGGGAGGCCTATGTTCTGCAGTGGGCGTCAAATGGCTGATGAGGATTGTAATGTCATTATAACGCCGAATAATGTCGTGACGCCCACGGTGTAGGCTGTGCTTAGTGTGGTGTCACCGTTATTTAGACATTTCTACCTACACAGCCTAGGCATTAACTTCTCTTTTAACAAAGGCAAATTTTATTTGCCTTGTATTTATTCTTTATGTTAATAAATATTCGATTTACTACAATTTTTATGACATCGAAATGTAGTGAATATAATTTCGTCCTAGGCGGTTCTGCTTCAACCAAATAGGGGATGTATTAGCGAAACGCAAGATGAAAAGTACTCGGAACCGGCGTGCGTGCATGCAACTAATCTTCTTCTTATTCGAGTGAGGGTGTTTTTGGTTTTGTCAAATTATTTCATGCAGATGTATCGCCACTTGTATCGCACGGGGGATAGCCCTCGTAAGGTCGTCCCGGGTGCTAGGCATGGGGCACTGTGGCGATTGCGTCAGATGCATGGTTCCCCTCCGGCCGCGATGGCAACTTAGTTTGGCAACCAGTTGCTAATTTGTGTTCTAGTTAAACCTGCGATTTCCGCACTTAGCCTCATAGTTGGGCCGTTTGTACGTAGCAAGCGCTAAAGCATGTAAATACCTCAGACACTTGGGTTTCCTCGCGGTGTTTTCCTTCACAGTTAGCGAGTGGTATTGGTACTACAACTTCACAAATGTACTTAACTTAGAAAACAAAGTCATTGGTACATGCCCGGATTCGAACCCACCGCCTCCCGAATGAGATGCCGGCTTTCTACTGCTCCGCTACCACCGCTCCAGATGCATGGTGATGGAGCAAAGGGTTTTTGAGGATCGCGGCAATTGGCAAACCCTGGTCTCCGCCTGCCTCTCCGGGATGCAAGCGTGAGTTTATGCGATGCCGTCTCCTTATCAGGTCCGGCTGGCGATGCACACGGCGCACCGCCTGGTCCGCGAGGACGGCCAGCTCGGCGTCATCAGCGCGTGCGCGGCCGGCGGCCAGGGCGTCGCCATGCTGCTCGAGAGGCACCCCGACGCTCACACCGACTAGACGGACACACGGAGCCGGGACGCCCTTACGTCCGTTGGGGGCACTAAGCCCTTGTTTCTCGTATGCTAGCACGCTGTTAATCTAATGGGCCGGGGACGCACTGACGTCCGTTGGGAGAGTTGACATACTGTGCACTTTGGCAGGGGTAACAAAACAAAACGGACAGCTGTTAATAGTAAATTAACAGATTATATTGTCGGTCGAAATCATTATTGGAACATTTAAAATATACTGTTTTGAGTAATAGACGTTTAAAAATCTGTAAAATTTTAAAATTCATTGTTTCCTTACGGGTCGAAGTCGTTTTATTATTGTTGCAATTAACGTTTGACTCGTACCGTTAGTGATTACGAGAAATTCTTAATAATTCTGCATACTAACTAAAAACACGTGATTTTATAGATATTCCGTTAATGATTCCGCCGACGATATTAGTGTATAAGAAACCAGGGCTAAGTGCTGGATGACAAGAGTTGGGGAAAAAATCTACGGTCCTATGTATAAACCGTCGATTTCACAAAAAAACTTAAAAGCCGGTTAATGGCAGGATTTCATCTTTATGACTGTTTTAGTGGAATCGACTTTTTAAAAATACGCCATCAAGCCTTAACATGTTGAATAATCAATTACAAGCATGTGCGGGCGAGGGAAACACCAGCAGCGTCTAACCAACAAATCCGATTGCATAGAACTACAATTCATGGTTTACTATGACAATTCGATGTTCATTTTATAGCCGATTAATCCATCACCATAGAATAATAATCGGCTAATAATGTACGTGGAATTCGGGTCTGTTAAAATCTAGTTAAGTCTTATAACTATTTGTTCTCACTCTTTTCTCCAAGATTTGGTATTTAACGCGAGACGTTACTATCATTTATTTTGCTATCGTTGGTATAGCTATCGTTTAGCTGTACATTTAGCGATCAATGGTCTTTGGTCAGTCCAATGGATGTCGGTGTAACATTAGTGACATTGAAGGGCTTCAAATAGAGTATTCGGAAAGAGTGTTATAACTTTGTGTATCTATGTATGAATAAAAACAATAGTAACTAATAAGTAAATTATTAAACAAAGGAGACGACGTAGTTTTTGTAAAATCTTATTTCTTATTATGTTCTCTTTTAGCTGTAAGCGTAATACATATTTGTAAAATCGAATGCATGTTAGATATGAAAGTTTATTAAAATATATTATTAGTACATACAAACAAGTTTCACTGACAAGTTACGTCGTGCAAAGTAAATTTCGGTTTCCTGTTTATGGGTGAAATAGGGGATAAACAACAAGTCAGAGGGTCAAACCTTAGATAAGCAGGTGTAGGTTTAAGGCAGGACTGTTTCTCGCATGGCCAATAAATTTTACGTGGCATGCTCACGTGTTAGCTCACCCACTAGCCTGGTAATACTGGCACAAATGACAAAACATGTAGTACATAAAGAAATACTATATGTAATAATTTTTTTATACTATGTAAAGATTTTTACATATCTCTTGCTCTGTAAGTAGTCACTTACTTCCCTGAATGCCGGGGTGTATGGATATCATTGCAGCATAGGTTTCAAAACATACCATGTAATGTTAACATTACAGCATAGGTTTTGGAATTTGAAAAAAGAACTGTCATACTCATATGTACTGCAAGAAGAATATTTTTTAAAAGTTAATATTTTTTTTCTCGGCATCGATTATTTACTCGGATCGGAATCGAGACAATTTATATTAGAATTTATGAAGATTTTATTTTAAATATCGAACTATTTGTTTCGCAGTCACATCGTTTGTTTACTTTGTGTTTCTGTGACAATTTAAATAAATATCCTCTTTCTTTCTTTCTACATATGTTAATTGAAATAGATTTAAAAATCAAACTGGCCAGCACGATTTGACGCGCTTGCGTGCCATAAAATCGTGAAGAGTAAAAAAGTCAGTCGACTAGCTAGGCGCGAAAGTAAATTTTTTTCGTGTTTTGGAGTTCTTTCTCAAAAGTCCTGCTTTCTTGTTTTTTTACTTACCTCACAATCGATATGTAAAGCAGTGTTTACCTCGGGTGTAAGCATCAATTGCATACTCGGGCTAATTAGCGAAAAACCGTGTATGCAATTGATGTCATACAGCCCTTGGTTAACAATCTGCTATTGAATAAATTACCTATAAAGAAAGATTAAAGAAGTTCTAACGAAAACGTGCGCGAGCGAAGCCGCGGGTAAGAGCTAGTTCAGAATAAAAATATTTTTACACCTTAACTAGATAAATGTTTTAATGTTTTTTTGTTTTCTGGTGCGTGTAATCTAATTTAATTCTAATTTAAATTACACACGGAAGTAGCAATTATACCTAATGTGGGAAATAACGATAAAAATATTTATATTTATAATATTTATATATTATGCAATTATTTATTCACGAACTTTTTTATGTAGCCTATATACGTCTCACTGCAGGGCTAAACAAAACTAGTATCGTGTATTATTACAAAGATATTAAATGCTCCTTCCGTCGAGTTGTCCCATTGCAGATGATGCGCAGTAACTTGAGCTATTATACTGTGCATAGATCATGGTGTGAACACTGCATCGGGAACGTTTGAAGCAGGCAGTCCTTGCGCAAACTACTGTTCATCGTCTACAATCGACGTAACTCAAATGAAATCTAAGAGGCAAGTGAAATAAAACCAATGTAATATAGGGCATCCGTTTATTGTGAGGCGCCTATGCGTATCAGCAAAGTTGTCGTTACTCTAAATATTAACCTAATTTATTCTAAAATAAACTGTCCAAATCCGGGACGAGCGGCCGAGCTCGGCCCTCGATACACTATCCACATTTTATACAAAACACGCGGGCGTAACACCGAAAAATTATAATTATCAACCGTTAATTAAAATACATGAAAATCGTTAAAAAGTTATAATAAACAATAGACTTTGCGTCTAAAAATATACGAAACCCGCGGTGTTATAAGAATGCAATGACCGGTTTCGTCAGTTCTTGTTGCAAGAGCTTTGGAACGGGCTGGAGCCCAGCCAATCACAGAGAAGCACATTTGACATTTAGCTATTCTTACAGTAGCACATTCAAGTTCATAGTTTATTTATTGAACAGTGCGTGCTAATACAACATATACAATGTATTTCGAGCACTTACATTCACCGATACGTCAGCTTAGTACATTTTACATTATTAGGTGCTAAGAATAAAGTAAAGATCAGTTTGTTTTCCTCTGAAAATGTTTGTTGCTATAGGGCCATTTTTGGTATAGATTAATTTTGAGATCGCACATTCCCAAATTGGCCCTTATTTCTGAAATTATAGCTACTCCACAAATCGCTTTTAAATTATATCCCTACACGATATTGCTACAGGCATCGCAGTGATAATAATTATAGTAACTATGTTGTACTTTGCTTCATAAATCTATTACATAGTTTATTAAAAAATAAAACATTTACGAATCCTCTACTTCTTACTTTGTCATAATTTTAGTTATCTACTTTATCGATAAAAGGCAGTCGTTTGCACAAAATTTGGTGTTTCATTATACAAATGTTACATTTTATGTAAATTACAATTTATAAAAAAATTATCAGATTGTCATCAGCATATTTCTCTACTAAAGAGCAATTTAGTGCAAACATTTAGTTTAAAAGCCCCATGGAAAAAGGATTTAAAACCTAGGTTCTTCATTGACAGTTATTTCGATAGGTGTAATAACTTGTACAAAACACAATCACTTGTCCTGTTCCCAAACTAGGATGCCCTGTGCTATGGTAACCAGGCAAGGACGTCACAAACACCGAAAAATACCCAGACTGAGGCCGTTTGCACAAAACAAGTACGGCGGCCTTCGGAAATAGAACCCACGACCTCTGCCTCGTTAGTGTGCGTGTTATCGCTAGCTAGACCAACGAGGCAGTATCTTTGGTAGTTGTGATAGTAGGTGATGCGTACCTTAGCATAGATCATTTTGCTTGCTGAAAGTTTCAGCAGTAGATCTTGCAGACGATGCGCAGTAGTTTACGGAAGTACTTGGGCAAGCGTTTAGATGCTCACTTGAACTAAGCTGGTGTTCACACCATTGTATTTTATGCACAGTATGGTAGCCGACGCAAGTTACTACGCATCGACTAATGGCGACATTAGCTTCGGACTTGCCAATATACACATACATAGTAGGCACAGACACCTCTCAAAAAGATTATGGGCTTAGTCACCACGCGTGCCCACCGCGAATTGGCCATTTCAAGCGCTGAGGTATGCGATGTTCTAGATGACTTCTTTAAAGAAGTTATCTTCACGAAATCTATAATATAATTCAAAGCATTGTCTGGCTAAAACGTAAGAACACTTAACATAGGCACTGATAACTAAAACTAGAATCCCTTAAAAATATGTACAGCCTTACAGCTAGCCTTTAATGTGTTGTGTTATCTAGTTTAATATTAAAAATAATGTAGGATATTTTATCAAGAAGAAAACTAATTTGTTATGTTCTACTTTAGAGACAAAAGTCATGAGAAATACAAAAATTTATTATACGCAAAAAATACAAACCGACACAGCTGATATACACGATTTTTTCAGTTTTACTATCAAAGCAATCGAATCCTATTGGTAATCTGAACTTTGTCTCAGCACAATAAAGTCATCAATAGAACATGTCCTATATAATGTTAAACTATTCTAAATGTCCAACTGTCAAACTCCATACGCAATTAGGGTTCCTTCTAAGACAGAATTTGGCTCGCATTATTAGGCCTCTAAAATAACCCGTAAAACTAAAGCTGGGTTTTGACGGTCTCAGTACGCTAGGACCGTGTGCGTTGATTATGACGACGGTCAGTGCGCTCGGACCGAGCGCGTCATCATAATCAACTAAAACTACGCGCACGGTCCGAGCGTACTAAAGACCGTCAAAACCCGGCTTAAAACTTCGAGGGTTCACAGGAAAATCTATAGCTTTGTGAATCCTTTAAAACTCTTTTCTTACACTTATTTCAACTTTGTTCAACAACATTTCCAATCAATAGATTTTCCCGGAAAACTTTATTAACCTACTTGAAAAACATAATAAAAATAGAGGACATGATTGTATGGTCTTCTGTACAGTAGGTTATTTTACATCTATATTTGCGTCGTCATAAATATTGCCTCTCGTATGTCGGATGCCTGCAGCACTATCACGGGTCGATTAACCTTAACAGCACAACATGCTTTATGCCGTTTTTCTTTTTTTTAAGGGTATAAACAAAATACCCTTAAACACGCGAAAATGGGAGGTCCTACTCGTAAACATGAACGACTTTAAACGTAAGTTAAGAAAATTTTCAAGTTTAAGTTACAGTTATTAATGATTGCCATAAATGAAATCTTTATCGTGTAGGCTGCGACTGATGTATCAAGTTTAAGATGATTTGAGAAAATTGGTCAGGGTCGAGTTTTTATTCGCTTCCTCTATCTTCGCTGCAAATGAACCCGAAGGCAGCGGTAAACAGAATGTAAATAAGGCAGCGGCAAACAGAATGTAAATTCTTTACGTTAAAAATAAATGTTTGATTCATAAAGCTTTCCCTGTTGTAAAAGTTGTCCGCATGGACGAGTGAAAGCTTATTATACTCATAATATTATTCTAATTTTTACTAAAGGGCTCCAGGGCGCGCCACTAGCGCCACCGAGGAAAAACATCATTTTTTTTTACAGATCTTATTTGCAAAAAGTGTCAGTACAATCCCCAAAGACCCACGACAAAGAACCTAGGACGGTGGACGAAACGGCCGTTTCTGGCGTTAATGGCTAGTCGTAGGTTTTTTGCTTTCGGTTCAGGGCCATGGGTCCTAAAAATCACTATTAACATGATTGAGATATTGTACAGACACTTTGCAAATTTGATCTATAAAAAAAGATAAGATTTTTTTTTTCAGTGGCGCTGTTACTCCCTGGACCCCATTAACAATCCCACATGATAGTTTGTGTTACCATGTTGTAGTTACCTACAAGTAAGAGTGCACATGCCTTTTTAGAATTATTTTTGTAACACTTGTAAGAGCAGATATGCACAAGGCAGTCTCGTTGCTTAGGTGCAGATCTGCGCCTGCATATCTTGGACTATTGTATGGTTTAAGTATGTTAGAATAAGGTTTAAAATTGTTTTATTTTCAACTTAACACTGTCGTTTTTAAAGGGGCACGCTCCTGCACACCAAAGGTTAATAAAATAAAAGCAAACCTCCCTTTTTCGAATGTATAATGGGTTTTGTCATGCCCTATATTAGCAACATCACGTCTGTGGCCCAGAGGTATGTGCAGTGAATATGGTTACAATGTTATTATGTGTAATTGTCGTAAGACCGGACCGCCCTTCAACTATCGACGTTATTTTGTTCCAAATTAATTGCAATATGTCAAAAATAACGACTTAGCAAACCTTTTAGCTATACAAGGTATAGTATGCATAATGCTGTTTATAAAATAGCCTAATTCTTATAATAAGTATAATGCTGTTTCTGGATATTAGATTTATTACTTTTAGGCTTTTTATTAATTTTTTGTCCACTGTGTACAATTATTCTAATAGCATTGTAATTACTGAAACTTCGAAGCGCATAGAAAACTAAAAATAAATTCAACGGCAAGGCAAGTTGGCCAAATTAGCGTCGAGAGTAGCGGGCATATCAGGCGGCGCGCCGCGCGTCCGTTTTACACAAGACTGGCGTGTTTTTCACGGTGTCATTATTAAAAAACGATTCAACACTACGCAAATTAAAAAATCTGCGGTAGTCTCACCGATGACCACAGACTATTCAAACTGCATTTGAGGGGTATTTTAAGTAATCGTGCTAAACCCTCGGTGTCCTAAAACCTGAGACAGAAAAGACGTGGGGCGGGGACGCGGAGAGGACGTTTCGTCTTTCATACAAAATGTACTGAAGGGACGAGACGAAGCCCACACAGAAGAGACGGGGCGAGGGCGCGAACTCTATGCAACACGTCGCGTCTTTTCCGCGCCCTCGCCCCACGCCCTTCCTGAGTGCCCCAGACCTAAGGAAATCAATACGAGCGGCGTATCACGTAATCTTTTAATCAATTTCTTCATGCATCAAAAATCAGCCGGATTCAACGCATTCTGTCAGTCTCGTCTTGACACGAGATTGTGATCAGCATGTGGAAATACGCAATCTTTTCTATTCAGATTTCGTTGCTATTTCAGCGAACTATCACTCTTTACTGGTAGAAAAATTACAGACCACTGGAATTCCAATGACGTTGGGATAGTGACGCTCCAGATTCGTGCGGGCAATCGCCTATTAGCCTATTGCCTTCACACGTGAAATTCTTTATCTTTGTTGCATCTTGACATTTTTATTGAAACCACAAGTGGAAATCCACTCCCGAACTATCGAAATGAACTTAGGACGCCGCGTTGGTAACCAACTGGTAACATCATATGTAGGTAAGTGATAAGTTCATCCAATAGTCATACCCCAAGGTCTACTTACAGCTACCGACATTTGCAAAGACTACTCTGGTTCGGAGTTAAAAGGTACCTTGGGCTTGTCAGGACTTGTGGCTTAAGGCTGTTCTTACGTGGAGCACGCTGTCTCGCTTGCACAATTACTATTTTTTTTTTTTGTAATAGGCTATTTCACAGTTTGAAAAAAAGTATAAATTATAATATGTATTCGTATTAATTATGAGTTTTTATACCGATTTAAGGCATATTAAATTATAAAAAAATGGATCATTTATCCAAAAAATCAGGATAAAACTTGATAATTTTGTATCTGTAGCCAAAACGGATTTGCCTGGATTGGCGATATCTATGATGACGTCACAGGTCAGTATCTGTCAAGTTTAGAATCCCCAAATTTCTCATATTTTTCAAGGAAACTGCAGTAGTACACCTATTTGCTTTTCCGCGCCCTTATATTTAAAAGTTCCCGCTCTGGCGCACTAGATGGCGTTACAGTAAATTTTAGTACCCCTTTTTTCTATGGATAAGAATAAGAACAAACTTTATTTGACAACATTACAAAGAATTACACATAGTAGGTACATGATCAAGTTAATAACATCGACATTCTTCCTATTAGTATTGTTCTGTGGAGTTGACGCTTGTTTCTTTACTGACCAGCGACGTCACTGATTCCTGTGCGACGCCATATTGCCCAAGATAGCGTTTTGGCGGCTTATTTTAAAAGTGAATTTTCATTTGCTTTTTTTAGAAGAAATACAGGAAAGAATTTAAAATTACCACTTTCTGAGCGCTCAATGAACACCAACAAAAAAACTGAGATGGTTTTTTGAAACCTGTCAAATAGCCTATTGTAAAAAAATAAGTATACTTTTGATAAATGTGGTCCGAGGGTTTGATAGATTCTAAAATTGCGAACAATCAAGGCACATTATTATGTTTCTTTTCCTGTACTAAGTATTTGTTTGAGAAAATTTGAGTCCAAAATTTTGGAAACAACTTGTCTTTATTGAAAACTCCGTATAGGAAAACAAAAATATATGTAAAAGGTCAGTAATTTTATTACGCATCAAACCCTCAGACCTCACTCAGCAAAAGTGAACTTACTCATTTCATTACAATCATTAAAAATGTTAGAATGTGCGAGCAAAGACATCATGTCTGGTGTAACGCTTTTATCTCTATCTTATAGTGGATTTAGGATTTAGTGTTGCATTGGAAGTCACTCATACTAGGGCGCTATAACGTAACTTCTCCACTGTATGGGCTCGTTACTCCGAACTGTCAAATACATACATGTTTGACACCTCGGAAACGTCAAAACGGATAAGCCAATACAGTGGGCAGCTACGTAATAGGTGGGCTGCACGGGGATACGTTTAGGTTGGCAGTCACCTCAGAGGCGAGACACCTCTGTATAAATAGCAATTACCCGAAACAAAAAGTTATATTAGTTACGATTTAAAGCTGCCAAATACCTTAGCAGTTGTTTTTAGGAAACTACCACTTATTCTTGAGATGCGTTCGGACCACAAGAGATTCATGACTTTTTGATGATGTAACTCATTTCTTAATATTAAGGTGAATGTAAGATTTTCTTTTGTCTTGTCTTTATGCCAAATAGGTTTAGAAATAGGTATTGGCATCTATCCTATCTAAACAAATCTTTGCAGTTTCTGACTTCTAACGCCAAACCTGTCTAGAACAGTCCACACAGTCCCTAGAGTATATACAAGCCAGTCCACAGACCCAAGTGTGTACAAACCAGTCCACACAGCCCCAACTGTGTATGAACCAGTCTACACAGCCCCTAGAGTGTGTACAAACCAGTCCACACAGCCTCAATCGTGTTCGAACCAGTCTACACAGCCCCTAGAGTATGTATGATCCAGTCAACAGATCTAAATGTGTACAAACCAGTCCACACAGCCCCTAGGGTATTTACAAACCGGTCCACAGACCCAAGTGTGTACAAACCAGTCCACAGACCCAAGTGTGTACAAACCAGTCCACACACCCTCCAGAGTATGTACAAACCAGTCCACACAGTTCCTAGAGTATATACCACCCCTTCCACGGTCCCAAGTGTGAACGAACCAGTCGCCAGTCCGCCGGAAGCAGTCGGGCGGCGCCGCTACTGGAAGTCGGCCAGGGACTGGCGCCAGGTGGCGTGGAAGGGGATGCGCAGGAGTTTCAGCTTCGTGGTCGGCAGCTGCGCCGACAGCAGCCGCTGCAGCGTCGGCAGCGGGAGGATTTCCACCTGGCGATATTGTCGCACGTTATTTTACGTCGTCAAAGACTGTGTGGTCTGTGACTCTATACGACGCTTTTTATTGTGCAATAAAGTGTAACAAACAAACAAACATACGCGTCGCGTCTTTTCCGCGCCCACGTCCTTACATCCAAGGATTGGATAGGTGAGTATACGATAAATACGTGTCCAGGAATAAACGAATAAATAGCTGGTTGACAGGGTTGCCAGTCATATAAATTATCTATGGTTAGCTCTCAAAATGTTACGGTGCAATACGTTTAAGACTGGATAGAGCTTACCCATGGACAAACAGATAGATATTTCTGTCAGATAGCGTTGGCCAACCTAAAGTATTGTACTCAACACAGCGTATCCGCGCAATGCTGCTGGCCTCTTGAAAGGCAGAGGTCCGCTCTCTTTTCTACAACGACTCCTCAACACTCTCAGAGTGAATGTGAATGTGTGTAACATGATTTCAGTTTTAGTTTTTCTCCCTTCTTGTATTTTTATAGCACAAGCAGCAATAATGTATTTAACTTGGCCTTAGATAATGTCATGAGTGATATATTTACTATTACTTGTGTGAATCCTGTAATTTTCCATAGTTTGGTTGTATTTTTATGTTTGTGATGAACTGATGAACTTGCCTAGTTACCATAGCACACGGTATTCTATTTTGGAAGCAGGACAAGTCATTGTGTTGTTTGGAAATTATTTTTATTATATGTAGAAGAAAAAGAAGAAGAACGGCATTTATTATACCAACAAGATACATCACAGAAACAAAATAAGCAGACAAGTAACATAATATGCACAACAACAGAAGGAAACTAAATACACAACAGACAAAACGAGTAAATAAAACAGGACCACAGATGAAGCCTGTGGTGTATCCACAAAAGGCAGCTGACTCAGCGTTGTGCTGAGGAAGTGATCCCTCAGCGCTGATATTCAGTGATAGTCAGTGCCTACGGTAACCCATAATTGTACTACGGAGTGCGTGCCGTGGTGCATTTACCGTTTGTCCCTAAAAAGCGTGAGGCTATGTCGGGTTACACGGCCGTTGGTTTAACATGAAACATCCAGCAAATTAGCGTTAATTTTTAGCTCTAACTGCGCAATGTGTTATGTGACACGAGTCAAGAGGATCTGAGTAATGGCTGCTTTGCTCTACTCAACGGTATGTAAATGAATTGCACACACGTAGTTACAGAGTTACAGCCCTCGCCGAGGGCCGATGTTTTCGTTGCATGCGGTTTTAGCAAGTGACCCACTATCGAATTGTAAAATGTTTCACGTTAATGAATCAAAGTTAGAGAGAAGGGTATGGATGATTATGTAGAGGGTATGGATGATGATGTGGGTTATGGATCATTAAGTGGAGGGTACGGATGATGATAAAGTTGTAGAGTATGGATGATTATGTGGAGTATACGGATGATTATGTGGAGGATACGAATGATGTTGTTGGGTACGGATGATTATGTAGAGGGTACGCATGATTATGTGAAGGGTTTGGATGTTGATGTGGAGGGTACGAATTATGATGTGGAGGGTACGAATGATCATGTGGAGGGTACGGATGACGATGTGTAGGGTGCGGATGATGATGAAGGGTGCGGATGACGATGCGGAGGGCACGCACCTGCGGCGGGCCGGCCACGTGATGGTGCTCGGCGGGCAGCCGGCAGCCGGGCACGGGCTTCAGTACTGGGATGCACTCGCCGATGTCCTTCCTTTTGCTGTCGCCGCCCTGCGCGTTAAAGAACAAGAAGATATATACTTTCAACTATCGCTACACAGACATTATGCAAGACGTTTTTTTTTCTATTATTTTCAAATTAAAAATTTAATTTAATTCAATTGATGTTTCGTTATTGTTGTTTTGTTATTCATAATTCGTATTGTTGTCCGTAATAACTGCATTTTTACTTTTTACCATTGATGTTTATTTAATCTACTGTTAACAGCTGCCAGTTTTTTTGCGCACTTTGGCCTGCTGACAGCGTTATTGTTAATTTATGCATTTGGACAGCTTAAAGACAGAAAACAATAAGAAAAAGTTTCACACGAAGAGACCGTGTGAACAGTAGACTAACACACTAACAGACTGTTTGAAATCACAAATTGATAATTTATTTCAACGTTAAGAATTTACATTCTGTTTGATGAACGTCAATGTACTATGTTAGCCGCTGCCTTCGGGCCGTATTGGTAGTGGCGAGAAAGGCAGCGGGGGAAAAAAAACTCCACTCTGACCATCTTTTCCCAAATCATCTTACACTTAATACATCAGAGCCTACATGATAAGATTCCGTGATTGCCATCAAGAACTTTAAAAGCCAAAACATTACTATTGCCAGTATTTGTGTACGAGAACCAGTGGGTTAGGCCGCCAGGTCGCCCGACGACGTACCTGGTCGCACTGGTCGATGAAGAGTTCGGTGACCCGCAGCAGCTCGATGGTGACGCCCCACATCAGATGCGTCAAGGTGTCTTTCAGCCTCAGCACTCCGCTTAGCACCTGCCGCGAGGGAAACTAACTTATTTTCACGCACGTTTGCACAAGTTATAAAATAGCAATTTGGTGGCAATACAACGGTGAAGATAATAAGTGAGGATAACGGAGTGTCTGAGCTATTCACATGCCTCAGCGCTTGAGGTCGCCAATATTTCGCAGTCGCTGCCTGTACGTAATACAGAGTAGTTTGTAAAGAGGCTCGAAATTTCACTGATGTCTGCACTTGCCCATTAGCTCAGTTGGGAGAGCGGTGGCACGGTTAGCCAGAGGTCGCGGGTTCAAGTGCCGGCATGGGTGGAATTTTTGGCCTCTAAATAGGTTTTTAAAAAAAGAAGGCAAATGTTTAGGGCGCTCGTAAATCGTAAATCTTATTGTACAAGCTGTATATGCATCAGTGGCGAAGGAAGAAATTAAGATAAAGGGAAGCGGGTCCAACGAAAAAAACTCATCGAGTGTGTTCTCCAGAAGATAAGGCCCCTACTTTCACCATACAAAAAAGCGCTGATGATTTGATGACGACAATGACTTTCAAGTGTGATAAAAGTGGCTTTTTAAAAAACCTCTGACGAGCGCAGAATCTTCATTATGCATGCTCGTTAGTAGGTACTAGGCTAGGTAAGTAAAAAAACGTTAACGCAAAAGCAAACAAAAATAAGAAAATTGTTATTTATCTTAGCGAACCACGCCGGCACATAATATCAGATCCAAAATACAATTTTGAATGAGTAATCCAAAATAAAGAAAACACGCCCAACCAAACCCTAGGCCCCACATTAAAAAATATATCATGCTCGCCCGGGAACAGTAGCTTAGGTTGGGGAGGCTTGTGATCTCGCTTACCAATAAGTAATTCATATTACCAATAAGTAATTCTGACAAAACAAAATTAAAAACCTATTTAAAGGCTAAAAATTCCACCCATGCCGGGACTTGAACCCGCGACCTCTGACTAGACAGAGGTCGCGGGTTCAAGTGCCGGCATGGGTGGAATTTTTAGCCTCTAAATAGGGTTTTAAAATTGTCCTCAGCAGGGGTTAGTGCAGCAAAAAGAATATGAAACAAAATTGGTTACTTTAAAAAGCAAATTAAATTGGGTTATTTTGCAATTATTTGTTATAATATGTGACATGTAAGTTTGTCTTAATAATTAATGCATTTTCAAAATCACTGCATATCAAATGATGTCATTATTAAAACAATAGCTTGTAAAATGAAACATTGGCAAATGTTGCTTGTGAAGTGATATTTTTATAATTAATTATAGTTAAAACATCAACACCCGTCTTCAGGCGTGTAACCTACCTGTTTGTTGGTAGTCGCCGACTGAGACACATAAGTGGGTATGATGAGCAGCCGTTGGATATTCTTGCACTCGGCCAGCGCGTCATCGAAGCCCACCTGTCGACAATTTACTATATTAGATATAACAAAATAAAAAAAAATATACGCGTCGAATTGATAACCTCCTCCTTTATTTATTCGTTTTGTCTGTTGTGTATTTAGTTTTATTTCTATTGTTGTGCATATTATGTTACTTATGTGCTTATTTTGTTTCTGTGATGTATCTTGTTGGTATAATAAATGTCTTTCTTCTTCTTCTTTTTTGAAGTCGGTTAAAAATAAAGTAGCGAAAGAGGTTTGGATCGTCTGGATTGTAGCAAGTGGCAAATCCTGGTCTGTCTACCCTTCCGGGATACAGGCGTGATTTTATTTACGTGGATATGTATGCACAAAGTAAACAATGTAAGTAGATTTAAGTTACTTTTGTAGTGCATAAGTACGTAGTATGCTAGGTCCGACGTAATTTTTTTGGTTCAACTAAACAGTTCCACAGTAGTGTTCCAGCTCAATACTATTTATGATCGAAGAATGTTACCAAAACTCGTTGTTAAGTCGAATAAGGTACGAGTACCTTGAAGTAGACATATGACCTATTATTTTAGCCAGATTTTTTTTCTCAATCACTTTAACACCGAAGTTGACGAGCTCCAGCTGAGGCGCGGCAGCGTGGCCAGTAGACTAGCTAGTGTAGGCTCAGTGTGGGATGCCTTGTGGCACGCCTCGTGGTAGTATGCTAGGTCCGACGTTGTTTTTTGTTCGCATAAACGGAGTTCCATAGCGTAGTGTTCTAGGTCCAACACTGTTTACGGTATGTGAAAGCTACCTTTATGTAGACATTTAACCTGTTATTTTGGTGTATTTTTTTCGCTAACCTTAGAGTTGTTCTTACGTGGAGCATGCTGTCTCGCTCGCACAATTTAATAATTTTAGTGACTGTAATAAACAGAGTATACGAGGATAAGAAAAATACGCCTTGAATGGTTCACAATTTTATTGTCTATCAAACCCTCAGACCATATTTATCGAAAGTATATCCCATTATTACTATATTAAAAATGTTAAATTGTGCGAGCGAGATAGCATGCTCCACGTAATAAAAGCCTTAACGTCGAAGTTAACGAGCTCGAGCCGCTGCAGCGCGGCATCGTGGCCAGCAGACTAACTGGTGTAAGCTCTGTGTGGGGTGTCACAAGTTAGTGTGCTAGGTTTGACGTCATTTTTATGCATACACGTTGCGGAGTACCACAGGTAGTATGCTAGGTCCGACATTATTTACAGTGCACAAGATCGTTCACTCCGATTGACAGCACCTGAAATCGACATTCGACCCTGACGTGCCTAAAGAAGAAGAAAACGCATTTTCGACCACAAATAAGTAAATTTTGTCACAATTTGGCCCACCTTGACGTCGAAGTTGACGAGCTCGAGCTGGTGCAGCCGCGGCAGCGTGGCCAGCGCCCGCAGCAGCGCGGGGGCGGCGCACTCGGCCGTGCCGCGCTCCAGCCGCAGCCGCTGCAGGCGCGGCAGCGTGGCCAGCACGGCCCCGAACGACGCGCGGAACGTGCACTCGCCCAGCTCCAGCGACACCAGCTGCTTCAGCGACCCCACGATCTCGCACGAGCAGCAGCCCAGCTCCTGCGGGCGGCCGGTCAGATGGTAGACGGTAGCTACGGAGGTAACCTTTGAAGGAGCCAGAACACGATGGCGTATGCTGGCCCACTACGGCCCGTCGCCATAGTGTACAGGGGGTAACGGTATATGGTGGCGGACAATTGTCGATTGGCGCGCAATTGCGATGTTGTCGGTTTTTTTGGCACAGTTCAAAGGAATCGTGGCATAGCGTGGCCTGCGGTGTTCACACAGTGGTACGCACTTCTATAAAGAATACTAAAATATAATACTTGTAAGCAGTACGAGGGTCATTCAATAAATACTTAGCCTACAAAAAGTAAACGAAAATTTTGGAAAAGTGGCAATTTATTTTTCAACATAGTCTCCTTTTAGTTCGATACACTTAGCCCAGCGATGCTCCAACTTTTTTAACCCGTCCGAAAAATAGTTTTTGTCAAACTCTGCAAAAAAGGCCTCCGTGGCGGCGATGACCTCCTCATTTGATCCATATCTATTCCAGGCGAGAGATTTTTTCAGATTAGGAAACAGAAAGAAGTCACAAGGGGCCAAATCTGGAGAATACGGTGGATGGGGCAGCAATTCGTAGCGTAATTCGACCAATTTGGCCATGGCAACGGCAGACGTGTGAACCAGTGCGTTGTCGTGGTGAAACAGCACTTTTTTCTTCGATAGATGGGGTCGTTTTTTCTTTAATTCGGCGTCGAATCGGCCCAATAAATCGGCATAGTAAAGCCCTGTAATTGTTTTACCCTTCTCGAGGTAATCGATGTAGATCACACCTTGTGAATCCCAGAAAAGGGTGGCCATAACTTTTCCGGCCGATTTTACAGTTTTCGCCTTCTTTGGAGCACGTTCCCCGGTCTGGATCCATTGTTTTGATTGCTCCTTGGTCTCTGGTGTGTACCAGTGGATCCAAGTTTCATCGACGGTCACAAAACGACGCAAAAACTCCGCTGGATTTCGCTTAAACAACGCCAAAAACGTCTCCGATGTGGTCTCACGGTTGCACTTGTTTTCCGGTGTGAGTAAACGCGGCACCCATCGCGCCGACAGCTTTCTCATGCCGAGTTCCTCGTGAAGAATATGATGCACTGTTCCTTTGAAATGCCTACAGTCTCAGCTAGCTCCCGAACCTTCAATCGGAGATCTGCCAATACGAGATCATGGATTTTTTTAATGTTTTCCTCCGTAGTAGCTGTTTTCGGTGCACCTGGACGTGGTTCATCAAAAACCGACGTACGGCCACGTGCAAACTCGTTGAACCAATTCATGACGGTGGCCATCGATGGAGAAGAGTGACCGTACACAGCATCCAAACGCTCTTTGATTTCGATGCGCGTTTTCCCTTTCGAAAAATAGGAATCGAATCACCGAACGATATTGCTCTTTTTCCATTTTTGTAAAACCCAAAGAGTATGTAATCACTACGTTATAATAGTCGGCACTTGCTAACAACACGTTTTCAAAATTATGAACGTAGTTTGTACCAACCTAACAAAAAATAGTATAATACCAACATGAGAATGAAATTGCAAAACATTAGTGATGGACTGCGTATCGATATCGATAAAAAAAAATTCGAGACGTCTCTCCCCTTACCTCATTTTCATGCTTTGAAAATTAAAGTAGGCGATAAATCCCAACACAGTAGGTCAACTCAATTATTTCGAGTATGAATGGATTATCGCTTACTTTCATAATGAAAAAGGCATTTTTTTAATCAAATCATTTATTTAGCATCAGGTGTAGAAAACAATGTCACCAATGCGTCACGTCGCTATCAAAACTTTGCACTTTGGTCGAATTTCAGATCTTTGGAGTCTGCAACAAACAAAACAATAAGTCAAAAAATATATTATCTATACCGCAAAATTGAGCAAAATAAAACAACATAAATCATTTCTGTTCTTGCTGTGTGGTGTTCGACGTTTAAAATTAAGTAGTTGTGATCAATTTTAGACAGCATGTAGAAATATTTGGCAGAAATCAATCGTCCAAAATATCGATAAAAAAAGTACCACGTGGGTACCGCACTACAACCGGCGTTAATTTAAATTTGTCAAAATCGTAAATTGTTCTAAATAATTCAGTTGTTTTATCCAAGCGCATTAAATAAATATCAAAATTTGCGTACATTTATTATGATAAACTTGCTAATTTTACCTGTTTGGCTCCAGTGGATATCTGGTTAAGAATATGCCAGACGTACATTAATTTCTGACTCTTCTAATGCCACAAATTTCACATTTCCTCAATGCTTTTCCTCCCATATTTCTTGTTTAATCACTTTTCACGCACTACACCTATTGCTAAAGTTAAAATAAATAAAATAATGCCACACAAAAACGACAAACGAACAAAATTACCGGCCATTTGCAAAATACTTACGTAATACCAACATTATCAACATTAGATTTCACATATAACCCGACTTAATTTTAAATCATGATACATCTACGTGATTCACTGCGGAGTTAATGCCTTTTGTTTTAGCAGGATTACATTTTTTGTTTCAATGTTGGCACAAAGTACGTTCATAATATTTTTTGTATGGAGTGACGAGGGCCTGGTAAAACCGATCGATACGTTCGCTTCCATAAGTTGTCAAATTAAAACAAATGAAGGGATTGTAATGAAAACTTGAAAAAGGAATTAAAAAGGAATGTGCTACACTGTGGTAAAACTCTTTTGAAACTACAGCGCCCTCTGGCGATGAGCCTAGGTACTTATTGAATGCACCTCGTATATAAATAAATAGCGGCCGTAATTACTTCCACTTCCACTATCGCGAGTGTTTCGCCAGTCAGCGATGAGCCGTGCACCAATATGTGAACACAAAGTGATGGTGGCCTACCGGTTGCGCATTGCAAAGCATGGCTCGACACAGACCATTGTGTACTGGAGCCTTAACGCCGAAGAGAGAGAGAGAGAGAGAAGGCTTGAATTGACACCGAAGTGCCGAGCAATCTTATAATACACATTCGCTTCAGCTATGCCGCACGAGCGGCAGAATTCCTGCGGCGGGGCGGGGGGGTTCAGGTGAGGTGCTGGCTATATCGAAGACCTTTAACGATAAAGAAAGAAGGCAACGAGTGAGTGACACAAGTAGAGAGTACACCGATAAAATACATTTAAGAAAAACAATAAAATATACCTAAGAGAAAAAAAATAATAGCTTTACAGAGGATGCAATTTGCTCAGCAACGGCAACGAAGGCGCTGGCTTGGCCGCTCGCACTCTTTTACAGATATAGGTTGCATAGGGCCTCAGCTAAATCATATTGTCGTACTAAAAATCGCCCGCTAATCGAAGCCAGAACCCAGCTAGATCAGACACCAAATATAGTCTATTTTATTTAAGATCTAAGTTCGGTGAGAGACAGACGCTACAGCCGCCATACTTTTGAGTCGCAGTTCGTTGAGCTGCGACTACGAAGCCAGCGGCGTGGGGTCTCTTCTAGATTACACTGTCTTTAACAGATTCACATTCGCATTTATAAGTGAGAGACAGATGTTAGAGCCGCCAGAGGCTGCAGATCCCTGGCCAGCGACAGGCCCGCCATGCTCTTGAGCCTCAGTTCCCTGAGCTGCGGCAGCGAGGCCAGCGGCGCGGGGTCTCATCAGGACACACACCTTATCTGGAGTCCAACTTCACGTACCTTTATGGAGGTGAGAGACAGATGCTGGAGCCGCGAGAGCGCGGCCAGCGGCTGCAGATCCCTGGCCAGCGACAGGCCCGCCATACTCTTGAGCCGCAGTTCGCTGAGCTGCGGCAGCGAGGCCAGCGGCGTGGGGTCGAGGCGCGCGTCTCGCACGGCCAGCGCGCTGAGCGAGCGCAGACCGGGCAGGCCGCGGCACACGGCCTCCACGGCCGAGGCCGGACACCGGCACATCTCTATCCTGCGGGCGGACGTCGCTAGATTAGCAAGAGCGTCGATCTCGCCGATGACTGTCATTATTATTATTAAAACCCTTTGTTACATTTCAACACACAGTTTTGCACATAGGCTCAATGCTACTTAGCATCATCTACCAGCTAACCCTTACTCGTAGAATATTAAATTGTCATCGTTTGTTTCTCGGACTCAGAAAAACTTTAAACGAAATTCTTACTCCATCGCAGACTGTTCTAGCCTTTCGCAGTGCACTTTAATTTAAGGGCTGACCTGCCTGGGTAGTACGACGCCAGTTGCGCGTTTTAAATGCCAAAAGTCGCGACTTTCCACTACATTGACTGTCAAATTCTGACATTTTAGCGCCACGAAACGTGTGACGTATCGAAAACCGAGACCAGCGACGAACACAGAATATATCGAGTGCCGTGAACGACATTTGACAGCAGTCACAGAGCCATTGGCGGCAACAATGACTTTTGTATCGAAAACGGGTCAATCGGCTATGCAACAGACATCGAATTGTCATGATGATTCTTTGCAACTGGGTTCCGTCACGGCCACTGATACGGCTGGGGAGATCGTCGGTCATGTGCCCTCATGTAACTGATGTGGCCTATCCTGGCCTTCATAGCCAAGATGCGGTTGCGCCGCCTACATGTAAGTCTTCCGTTTTAGTAGTGGTATTGTATGGCAGCTGGTCGTCTGCAACTAGTATTGTAGTTAGCCGTGAATTCTAGTTCTATGAAATGGGAACATGGTGTACAATAGATAGATAGGTAGGTAGAAACTTTATTTGTAAGTACTACAAATACACACAAAAACTTTACAATATGCACAAAAACGGAAACAATACAGTAAAAACAAATAAGAATCAATTGCAAAAATGACGTGCCAACTATGTACTATAAGGTGTGTATACATAGGTATACAAAAGGGCCACACCTTAAGTTGCCTAAGGGCAAACCACTGATTTTCAGTTGTAGCCCGCCGAGGATACGATAATGCGCAGCTCTTTATAGAAAATAATTTGATACACGCTAATTTCTGGCTTGTTTGAAAGCCGCGGTTATGCAATTAGTAATTAAAATGGCATCTATTTAGACTATTACTTATGTATAGCTGTAAATAAGAAAAATAGTTAAGAAATCTTGTTTAAAAAAATGTCTCCATATAACAGAACAATGACCCGCGGCACGCACGCACCACTCTGGAGCTCTATTTTTGAATCACTCGTATCGCGTCGAGCGCTCGATTTCTACTGATTTTCGTTCGATATCTGAAATTCCGTATTTTTTAATCACTCGAACTGCAACGAATGGTCCTTACCACTCGTCTCGCATGGCGATCGGTAGATTAATTGTCAAAAAACGATTTCGACATTTCGTTAGAACACAAACCAAAATGACAGTAGTGTTTTGTTTGTATCAAAAGACAAAGATTTTTTATTTAAACAGCCAATAAAACAGTGTTTTACGTTCCGTTTCTGTTACGGTAGTTTCCGGTTTTTTTAATTTCTGCGTGGAATGGATAAAATACAATACTTCAAATTGTACTGGCAACACTTCAGGCGAACGATTCAAAAATACGGAAAAACGACATCGTGCGACTTAGAAGACGAGTGTGACTTAAGTCGCATTCGACGATACAATTTCATACGAGTGATTAAAAATAGGTCTCCTGGTTCTAATAGATTCGAGATTGTGTCGAGATACTGTTGGTTTTTTTTTTAAGACAAACTAGCGGTGTCCGGAAGATAACGCCGCCATCTGTGCTCTTAGGTTAAGAAATATCTGTGTAATTTCCATTTTTATGTACAATAAAGTGTTCCCTATCTATCTATCTATCTAGCGTATTTCATAGCTCAGGCACGTTCATTTTGCTATGTCGTTCAAACCACCCATAATTAATGCAGTAGATATGCTGTGTTCTATACTTTATAACCGTGGGTTAGAATATTCATTTTTATTTATTTAAAACCATAAAGAATATTCAATCTATCCAGCCTAAGAATGGAGAAATTGCACAAAAAAAAAAATTTAATATAATCGGATAGGCCATGTTAAGAGATAAATAAACGTGGTTGATTTGTTTTTCCACGACTAATACTTTTTATAATATGATCTGTCGAAAACACATTCCAGTCACGTGGTACAAAAACGCGCCATACAAATCGGACTTAAACTATGACGTCACAACTTGCACCATTCGAGTTATTTTGTAAAATAATGTGTTTGTGCATCTACCTTTTAAGAAAACGTTTAGAATTCAATGAAAAAACGAAATCTAATAAGTTTTTTATTATTACAGTAACTTGATTTTTCGCATTCTTTGGGACCCTGTAAAGCCAAAAGAAATATTTTTATGGCTTTATTTTTTTAATTTCTCTGGATGTGTCTTCTATGGAATGCCGAATGGCAATGCCACTTCAGTCTATCTTTGACGCTAGTTCCCCATTCAAATTCACAATGAGTTACCTCTCAAGTGTGTCGACGGCGGGCAGGTGCTTGGCGAAGGCCTCCCAGAAGGCGGTGTCATTCTGCGGCAGCAGCATCTTGCGGAGGTCCAGCCGCGCGGTGCCGTGCTTCTTCAGGGCCGAGCACAGGCCGGCCCAGTCGCTCACCTGGTGGAGGGAAGGCGGTGAAAAAAATCAAGCTCATTTATTTATTTAGATATCTACGGTGAACCAACAGCTATTACGACCACATAGAATCTGACATAGGGAAACATAAAACCAATTACAGGTTGACAATTAATAATAATAATATCCGTGCTTCGCAAGGCACGTTAAGCTGTTGGTGCCGGCTGCCGTCGATAGATGGCAGTCGTTAAGCCAAGTCAGAGGCCTTAGGGCGGCTTGACAACTTCTGACAGTAGACGAGCCACTAGTCTACAAGCCTCCACCAATCAGGACTTGGCCCCCGTGGTGGAGTATGGCCTACACCTTCCTCAGGGAAGAGACCCGTGCCCCTCGGTGGGGACATAATGGGTTGATGATGAATTAATAATAACACACAATTTAGAAACAAGATGCTCAGGGCCAGTTTCTGAATTGAGAATTTCGCTAATTAAATAGTTAACTATTATGTAGTGCTGTCTCTTCAAATTTCACAGAAAATAGCGTGACAGAACGTTACTTAGGTATTTACTTAGTAACGTTCAAAGTACATGCTTAAAAGGTGGCTCCAAATACTATGTACCGTTAAATTAAGCAGTTCACGAAAATAAAGATTTTGTAGTTTTGTATTGTATACTCAATTCAGAAACCGGCCCTAAGACTTCTAAACAGTAAAAAAGAAAAAGAAGTCGCTCGCTGCACAAATTACTTATACATATCCCTTAATAAATTACACAGAATAAGTTATAATGCAAGGATGTATATAATGCATGTATCCTACATAGGAATGCAATAATAATAATAATAAGAAGAAGAAAGACATTTATTACACCAACAAGATACATCACAGAAACAAAATAAGCACATAATATGCACAACAACAGAAAAAAAGGAAACTAAATACACAACAGACAAAACGACTAAATAAAACAGGACCATAGATGTAGCCTGTGCTGTATCTACGTTGCCACACAAGGCAGCTGACTCAGCGTTGTGCTGAGGAAGTGATCCCTCAGCGCTGATTTTCAGTCAGTGCCTACGGTAACCCATAGTTGTACTACGGAGTGCGTGCCGTGGTGCAGTTAAAGAATTAAGTCAAATTCAATAACATACATACAATAAAGTAAAAAAATAAATAAAATATCGTCATAAATTACTTACATATATTATTAGTTTTAAATTTATATGTGTAATAATGAGTCACTTTTAGTATATGCCGAAAATTTGAATAGATGGCCTTAGTCTGGGTGTTTTCCCATGACTGTGATGTCCTGGCCTGGTTACCACAGCACGCGGTATCCCAGTTTGAGACCAGGGGCGCTATTACGGAAGTTCTCTGCTGCATAGAGTTGTCCGATTTCACTTACTCCGAACTGTCAAATACATGCATATTTTGACACTTCGGAATGGCCAACATGGTTAACCGAATACAGTGGAAATAGGAGGGCAGGACAGGAGATTGTATTGTGTGGACATTATTTATTTATATTTAATAAAAAATCTTGAAAACATCTTTATTAAGAAAAAAAAACTCATTGTAATTTTCCACAGCCCATTCCCGAAAATTGTGAAAATTATTTGTACACATCAATACAAATAATATCCTTTAATTATGAGACGAACACTGAAATAGCCACAACAATATCCACCTTTTCATAAATTCGATTCATAATTCAATTTTGGCGATTACAGAATCTTCTACCATTTAAGATAAAATATTGCAATAAAAGCGTTTGGTTTGTTCAATGTTTTAGAGAACACTGACATTACTTTTAAGACAACTTATAATAGACAACGTAGGTACTATACAAGAAGGTGTATATCTAACCAAACATATCATACCAAACATCTTACGTTATATAAGAGATTATAAAACCTAAGAGCCGCGGAGCATGAATCCGCTGTATCGGTGCGTGTAGGTTACTTACATGCGAGTTTTTTTATGCCGAAGTGCAGTCAGAGTTGGAAGATGCGGTGTCGTATCATGTAGAATACTAACATGGTAGTTTTTCATGCGCACATGCCGTGCGGCCAGAGTGGGCGTGGCCGTCAGGTCCCGCCACAACTTGGGGAGGAGCGCGCAATAGGGTACTTACATGTTAAGTTACATGAGGATGCGGCGTTGGGGCATGTAGGGTACTTCAATCAATCCATCAGCCTGTATTCGTCCACTGCTAGACATTGGCCTCCCTCGAGGCACGCCACTTCTTTCTATCCTTTCCGTCCTCATCCAGACGTTGCCAGGAGTACTTACATGCGAGTTTTTCATGCGCACATGCCGCCAGAGAGTGGGCGTGGCCGTCAGGTCCCGCCACAGTTTGCAGACGCGCGCGCAATGGGCCAGGTCGCGCATGCCCAGGTACTGGAATATCTGCAAGCAGAGAGGTGTTTAGTCCGCGCTAATGACTTACGGTCTTATTTATAAAAAAAAAACACGATTCCTGAAAACGCCGATTAAAAATAGTCTGTGGTAGAGATTTTACAAGGATACGGACTATTAGGGGTGCTTCGGAGGAATCGTGTTTTTATAAATAAGGTCGTTAGCCTTTAAAAAATATTGCAATTTCTTTGTTAAGTTATTCTCTACATAGTATGTAGAGTATGTAGTACATAAATACATAAACTCACGTCTGTATCCCAGAAGGGTAGGCAGAGACCTGGGACTGCCACTTGCCACGATCCTGACAGATCACTTTCGCTTCCTCAACATACATTAGTCGTTGCATGCACGCACGCCGGTTTCGGGTACTTTTTGTCTTGCCATTCGCTAACACATCCCCTATTTAGTCGAAGTATGTCCGCCTGGGACGTCCCTTACCGGCCTTTCCACGATATATTTGTTTCGTCAATATTTCTTCCTTCATCCTCTCCACATTTCCAAACATTAGTGTCAAGCGTTTATCAATATTTGAGTTATCCCCATTATTAGAGTAAATTTATTTTTTGCATTTTTTGTGATCCCGAAAATCACGAAAAATATTTTGTTACGGTTTTATTTTGTAATTCTTCATGAGTTGTTATGTCTTCTATGCTATGAAAGCAATGTCCCTCCAATCTAAGTTAGACGCAAGTTCGCCATTGAAGTATCGATAGCCGACTTGCACCACTAGTCTGCCGCGACACAGATCTGTGTCCAACTTAGTATGGGCCACCTATACGTTCCATTCCGCGAGGGCAGTTCAGGAGTTAAGAGAAAAACAAAACAGTGGGTTTCGCACAGGATACCTCCAGAACACAGCACCACTGACCTGTATAACGCAGCTGTAGTTCTGCTCTTTGCTCTTGCTGCAGAAGTCTGTAAAGTAGTCGGTCTCGTCAACCCTCGCACGGCCGCGGCGCCGGGGCGAGGCGGCGGCCGGCGGGGCCGCCCCGTTCGACAGCCGCGCCTTCGGCTTAGCCTCGCTGCGGGGGGGTTAAACGCTGTTAGATCTGGACCCCCACTTGGGCTTACCCCCTCGTCCACTAACGTTCTTGTTGATCTACTGTAAACTGCTGTCAGGTGTCAACTCTGCCCTGCTTAGCTTAACCGGCTCAAATACGATATTTTCGCTTAGCAGGGCTGCCCTTGCACCACGTAGCTTTCCACTCTATCGGGTTAAGCATTTAGGCGACTCTAGAGTGTCAAAATATGTATGTATTTGTCAGGTCTGAGCTGGCTAAATCAGACAACTCAATACAGTGGAGGATTTACGTGGTCGCACCTCAGATCTGTTGACAGAAGATTGACGGACCGTTAGGGTACGATATCAGGGGTTAGTCACGCTGCTGGGGGGTTAAACGCTGTTAGGTCCAATGCCCTCGCTTGACGGAGGTGTAAAGTTGGACTTGCTGCGAGAATCGTTGCGAACATTACCTTGTCATTCCGTGTTAAATAAGTTTTAATTGCACGTCGCTCAAAATAATGCCGTTTTAAATCAATTATAAGTACACTTCGCGTTATTAAAACTGTACACAGGTATGATTAATAGTAAGTAAAAAAACTAACGATGTTATTTAATAACATTTATTATTTAAGGACACGATTTTCTAAAATATTCTTCAAATTCAGTTTAAATAGCCTAACGTAAGGTGAAAGACTTTGAACTGGATTTGAGGAGTGTTTTAAGGAATCGTGCTTTTATAAATAAAACTGTCAATTTGAAACCTTTCAATTTATACCGCCCATTCAATAAGAATAGGGTAAAAATAGTTCGAAGTAGAATCTTCAAAAGTAATTTTTTGTGACGCCGATTCAAGATCGGCAATCAAACGTATAGTTACTAGTGCTACTTGTTTGTGTATTTATACGCTTTTTATTGATAAAAAATTTGATACATTTCCACTAAACACTATTCAGGTAAATAGGAGTAAACAATTTAATTTCGGCTTAAAACGGTTAACACAAGAAAACGCGTTAAAACAAACTGTCAGGGGAGATTAACACTTATTTTCACTGCGATACAGTGCACAATCGAACTGAAAGAGATAAGTAAGGAATAAAACAACGGTTATGTATGTTTGGTTAAATATAGGACGCTTCTGTTCCATGGTATAGCTTAGTTGTGATGAATGCGGTACGTGGTTCAGGCGTGGGATGTGAGACGGTCATCTGAAAAGGAAGAGAAACCTGCCTTGTAAATTCTAAACAGCACACATCATTCGGGACAATGACGTACCAGTGATTTTAGTTTTCAGAACCCCCCCCCCCCTCCCCCTACCCGTGCGGGGGGGGAGCCATTATATGCGTTCAAGCCGAAACCGAATGCTTTTAGTAACCGGGCACTAAAAAATAATCTCCTGGATACACTTGTCCATCGACGTTTTAATCGTGCCTGACGCGCCACATGCGTAATATCTAGAACCACATTTGGTTAGGCGTAGGACAGCGTAGCTCTCTCTTCACACGTCGATTTGGCGAGACAGGTTCGAACGCCGCGTGGGGTACGTGGGACGTAGGCTAAGTGTGTTTCCAAACAAACAAATTAAAGCGGTCAGTTGCCATGTGGTGCTGGTGTCCCGTACGTGAGCTCTGTGTAGTTCTAGCTTTATGATACACTAGGTTCCAAGCGTTTACAGCTAGCTAATGCAATAAATTCGACAAAGATACCCACTAGTTACGCAATTTTTTATCGCCCTATCTGTTACTCTAGTTACTCCGTTCCTAGTAACCCTGCACTATAAGTTAGGCGGCTAAAACACGGCTTCTCACGGCCTCATTCTCGATGTTGCCTCTGTCCAAAGTACGCATATTCCCCGACAGCTTCGATTCTGATAGACATATTACCGGACAGTTTTGATTCGCTTCTGGTGTACCTAGGAAAATAAATTCGACAGAAATAAATAAATAAAGACTTTTCATGTATCTTTAATCTAATCTAAATAACTTCCACACAACACAATCGCTCGTCCCGGTCCCAAACTATCCTAAACATCACAAACATGGAAATACACCCAGACTGAGGCCACGAGAAACACTCACTGGTGCGGCGTGGTAATCGAGCGTGGCACCACGATGAAGCGCTTCCCGTTGAAGATGGCCAGGGACTGCGGCAGCGTGGGGCGCAGCGCTAGGGCCCGCGTGGCGGCCGGGGCCGGGGCCGGGGCCGGGGCCGAGGCCGGGCCCGGGGCCGGGGCCGGCGGCCGGCTCACCGACCACAGTCGCTGGCCGCCCGCGTCGCTGCCTGACACCTAAGGGGTTGGAAGGGAAACTTGTCAACGGTTTTACTTGATGGCAATAAGAGCTCCAATCCTAGTCTAGAAAGTTTTTCTTTTTAGGGTTCCGTACCTCAAAAGGAAAAAATGGAACCCTTATAGGATCACGTTGTCGTCCGTCCGTCCGTCCGTCTGTCTGTCTGTCTGTCTGTCGGTCAACTCCCTTAATCTCGGGAACGTGTGGACTTATCGAAATGAAACGAAAACCATATACTCAGGTGTACAGTCCCTTGAAACGGTGAAAAAATCAAACGTCCAAGCTAACGTAAAAAAGATACGGCCGTTTATGTCGCAAAAAAACGTAAATTTCAACAATCAAGGGAATCAAAATTTATAGGGTACTTTCCGATGGAATTTGGCAAGTAATATCGTGTTATGCTACAAGTACGGGGAAAAATCTGAAGACATTTGTAATTAAATCATTAAAAAAATTACGAATGTAACAAACGAGCGATCTTTCGCCATCAAACGTAGCAGTTTGGCGAGTTTTAATCTGCTAGGAAATACGACTGTACGGGCAACCGCACATGTACCTATGTATCATAAGTATGTCGCTTAGGTTAGCATTATTAATTACTTTATTACTTCATTTGGACAATATATTCAGTGCATTTACAACACTCAACAAAGGCGGTTTGATTTATCACTATCGACCCGAGATAGACATCGACCCCTTAACAATCACTTATGTGGGACTTACACCCTACATAAATTTTTGGTCCTTCGAGCCTCTGATCTATACGAGCGGTCGGATCAAAGGCAGGACTTCGCGATACATAAATTCGATTCTAACTATTCGAGTGTTTTACGCGAGTGTCTAAAAACATCAGTTCACCATATCACTAGGATCTAAGCATGTCCTAGAACAGTGCGTCAGTGTACGACACAGTGAATTGAAAAGCAGTAGTGAATCTTGTACCCAAGATCCCGCTACATCAGCATTGTGGGCCAAGCAGCTCACGTGCAAAGACAGCACGCTGACCCCCCTATGCCGGAGTGGCCGTCACACCACTACGAGTGAGCCGTATCCCAGTTCTGTACCAGCTCGTAGACTGGGCCGAAAGGCTCAAGCAGCGGCGCACTTGAGCGCGTAAGCCGTCGACTCGAGATCAGCACCATCATCGGGTGGGCCAAGCAGCCAGCACACTATCAGCGGGGACCGGCCAGTCTTCTGCAGTAATCAACACCCAAGTAAGATCGTTCCTTTATTATTTGTTATCATGGATACGCTATTAGCCCGTCAGGAAGAAATTCTCAGTCAGATCAAAACTGTCCTAAGAAATTTCAAAAAGGATTCGCCCGATCGTAAGACAACGAGTTACATCAAAGAGAAAATAGAGAAATTAGATAACCTCTGGGAAGAGTTCGAAAGAAACAATAAACGAATCACCATTTTAGCACCCGCAACTATGAAGGACGACGAATACTTCGTGGATAAGGTATACGAGGCGACACAAAAGCTCTATACCGAAACTAGGCTACAAATATCTTCGTTTGACAAGGGAGAACCATCTATGCCTGCGAGCAAAAGTCACGGAGAAGAGTTCTCCTCTCCGACTCAGAAGTTGCAGCCGATTAATACTGTGACAGAAGCACAGCGCGATAGACTAGGTGATTTAATGTCACAGCAGATGACCAACTTCAGAGCATTGAACAGAGTAATCAAGAGCATAGACGTGAACGCAATAGAAGATAAATGGGAGCTAGAAGATGAACTGAGAAGCATTCAAGCGCGATGGGCCACGATCGATCAACTCCATCTCCAGATCGATAATATTCTGCAAGGTTCAGACCGTAGCTACGACGCAGAATTCCTGGCCCAAGAGAAGGCGTACAAGGATTTCAAACGAAAGCTGAACCAGAAACTTAGCTCTACCATGCATCTTCAGCAATCAACGCCGAAGTTAGAAATACCTGTGTTCTTCGGAAAATACACCCAATGGCCCACCTTTTACGATTTATACATGGAAGCCATACATTTCAACAGCAGCCTCACAAAAGCACAGAAAATGCAGCACTTAAAGGGAAAATTGAAAGGCGAAGCGGAGCGCTTGATTCAACACCTCCATATATCAGCAGACAACTATGATACTGCCTGGGAAATATTAACGCACCGCTACAATAACCCTCAACTGCTCTTTACCAACCAAATAGAAACTTTCCTCAGTCAGCCAAACGTCCACAAGCAAACATCTTTCGAGCTAAAGAGATTGCATGACACGACAATGGAATGCATACATGCAATACGTAACTTAGGGGTCGACACCACCTCATGGGACCCGCTGCTAGTACACCTCATCGCAAAAAAGTTGGACGTAGAGACTTATAGTGACTACAAGGAGTCGCGTAAGTCGCCGAGAGAGCTGCCGTCGCTAGATGAACTCATGAACTTCATAGAAGGAAAATTTACGGCTTTAGAGCCAATTCAAAGAAAGGCCAAAGAGTTATCACCAACACCGGCACCGGACAAGACGCCTAAAAATTATGGTAAGTCGTCGTTCAGAGGAAATTATCGTGCGAACACTACAAACACCTATCTAACGTGCCCACTGTGCAGCCGAGGACACCTGTTGTATACTTGCAAAACTTTCAAATCTATGTCTCCGGAAGAGAAAAAAGAAACAATTACCCAATTCGAAATTTGCGTCAACTGTTTAAAAAAACATAGCGGAGGGCAATGCACTTCACAAAAAAGATGTAAAAAATGCGATGCCGAGCATAACACCACGCTTCACGCCATTTGTGCCGACAAGCAAATTCTGTCGAGTCCAACAACGTCGAAACAGCCGTCGTCGGTACCTACAATGCTGACTGGAAAACGACACAATGTAAACCACGTAGCTGCTGACGACGAAGAAATTCTATTGACGACTTTACTTATACAAGTACAAAAGTCGGATGGAACATACGTCACATTGCGAGCCCTTTTGGATCAAGGGTCACAAATATCACTTCTGTCGGAAAACGCAGCACAGACGTTGGGCCTGCAACGTCATCGTTATCATGCTTCCGTATCAGGTATCGGGACCGGCGCAAAACAAAGCAAAGGCCTAGTAACCATGGAATGCAGATCAATCTATCAAGATTATCAATTTACCACTCAGGCACTAGTTATATCAAAGGTGATAAGCAATTTACCCAATACTACGTTTGGAAAACAATCATGGCCTCATCTGCAACATCTCCAGCTAGCTGACCCGGAGTATAACGTATCCAGACCAATCGACATGCTTCTGGATGCTAGCATTTATTCAGAAATAATAATGAGTGGACTCATCAAAGGTTCCGCGAGAGCTCCGATTGCACAGCAGACCAAACTCGGTTGGATCTTGTCTGGAAGCGTAAAAACCTTTAACTGCAACGTCGTACTTAACAACTTGGACGACATATCAAAGTACTGGGAGTTAGAAGACATCAACAGTCCAGCTTCAGACCTGACTACCACGGAGCAATACTGCGAAGAACTGTACCAAGCCACAACCACTCGGAGCCCAGAAGATGGCAGATACATCGTTGCGTTGCCGATGAAGCCGGAGTTTGAAGAGAAAATAGGGTCATCAAAGGGAAAAGCTGTCGGACAATTTATGCAGCTAGAACAAAAAATGCAACGTAAAGAAGCATTCGCCGACAGCTATAAGTCGTTTATAGACGAGTATCAGGAGCTTAGCCACATGCGTCCCCTCACTGAAGCCACAGGACCCAGGTGCTATCTCCCTCACCATGGGGTGTTCAAAATGGACTCGACTACTACAAAGCTCAGGGTAGTCTTTAACGCCTCATCAAAAACAACATCAGGCCATAGTCTCAATGACTTAATGGAGTGTGGCCCAAATTTGCAACAGGATCTACAACAAATCATCCTTAACTGGAGGCGCTACCAATACGTCATCACCGCGGACATTGAAAAAATGTTTCGTCAGATATTTATTAGGGAACAAGATCAACAGTTGCAAATTATAATCTGGAGGAACTCGCCACAGGAAGAGCTGCAAGACTATAAACTTACCACAGTTACCTACGGCACCAAAGCAGCCCCATATCTAGCTATGAGGACCCTGCGACAGTTAGCGAAAGATGACCGCGATAGGTACCCGCTAGCAGCCACAGCACTTGAGAAATCGTTTTATATGGATGACTTGTTGCATGGCGAGAACTCCATCAAGCTGGCAAAAGAAGTACAGCATCAACTTATAGATATGTTAAAAGGAGCTGGTATGAATCTGCGCAAGTGGTCGAGCAATGACCACGAGCTCATCAAGGATTTGCCGTCTGAAAAATTAGACAGGCCATACGAATTCAAATGCACAGAATCGCGCAAAACGTTGAGTTTGAGATGGAATCCTAATACGGACACGTTCACATTCCAGAATACATTGCTGGAAAACAGCGCCAAAGGTCATACCAAGCGACAACTTCTGTCCGACATATCAAAGATTTTCGATCCATTGGGTTGGCTGTCACCCTTGACCGTGCGAGCCAAGCTCCTATTTCAAAGAGCATGGTCATCAGGAGCATCATGGGACGAAAACGTGTCAGAGGAAATTCTACAAGAATGGACAGCTTTGAAACAAGATTTCCGAAACATAAATACATTCACCATACCACGCCATCTGGGTCACGTTGAGAAATCTTGTCAACTGCACGGGTTCTGCGATGCCTCAGAAAAGGCTTATGCCTGCGTAATATACCTAGTAACGGCGAACGATAGAGGTGAATACACTGCAAAGTTGGTCGCAGCGAAAACAAAACTCGCGCCGCTAAACAAAATAGTATCATTGCCGAGATTAGAACTCTGCAGTGCGCTATTGTTGTCACAACTTATGAGAAAGGTTTTGAACACGTTATCATTGGACGAAAAACATCTGTACGCGTGGACGGACTCTATGATCGCACTAGGGTGGCTGCAAGGAGATGCGTCAAGATGGAAGCAATTTGTAGCCATTCGTGTAAAACAAATCGTGGCCGTCATTCCAGCAACAAAGTGGCGGCATGTATGTTCAGAGCAAAATCCAGCAGATAGTGCCACTCGCGGCATATCGGCATCACAGTTGTCAGCAAAACTGTTGTGGTGGGGAGGGCCAGAATGGCTTACAACTTTCGACCCTAGTACCTGCAAGGACATAGCATATGAAATACCCACCGAAGAACTGAAAAAATCAAAACCAGTTGTCGCAGTGCAACGACAACACGTTTCGATTATTCAGCAACTACTCGCCGAGCACAGTTCCATCACTCGCGTCGTGAAAATAGTAGGTTGGATAATGCGCTTCTATAAAAACGCGACGAATAAGCTAAATGCGAGGTATGAACGATCGTTGTCCTCTACGGAATTTAATGACGCAAGTGAGTCCATCGTCCGAGATACACAAAGCTACGAGTTTTACGATGACATCAAAAACCAAAAAACCAGCGGCCGAGTCCACAAAGACAGCAATATTGCGTGCCTAAGCCCGTTCATAGACGATCGAGGCTTACTAAGAGTCGGAGGGCGACTGAATAATTCAACGCTATCTACTTCAGCTAAGCATCCTTTGATACTCAGTAACCACAGTCGCCTTACGGAATTACTCGTGCATCAAGCGCACGTGACTACTCTCCACGGGGGCCCACGACTCACCTTGTCTTACATTCGCGAAAAATATTGGATCATCAGTGGCCTACGGACTGTGAAGAGGCAACTCAGACAGTGCGTCAAGTGTCGCAGATTTAGTAGCGAAACACGAAACCAGATAATGGCCGACCTTCCCCGCCCACGAGTGACACCGTCACGGCCCTTCACACACACGGGGGTTGACTTCACTGGACACGTAGAGTTGAAGGCAAGTAAAGGACGTGGAATCCGGACCCTCAAAGGCTATATCGCAGTATTTGTGTGTTTAGCCACAAAGGCTGTGCATTTGGAACTTGTCACAGAACTGAGCACAGCTGCATTTCTAGCCGCTTTCCAGCGATTCCGTTCTCGAAAAGGGAGCCCGCGCCACATGTACAGTGATAATGGCACCAACTTCGTAGGGGCTAACCGCCTGTTGAAGAAAGAGTATCAAGAAATACTACGAACGATTAATCAAGACTTCTTCAACAATATCAACGAATTGGACATCACATGGCATTTCAATGCTCCATCATGGCCAAGCGCGGGGGGACTTTGGGAATCCGCGGTGAAGAGTGTAAAACATCATTTGAAGCGAGTGATAGGGGATCAAAGACTAACGTACGAAGAATATGCTACCCTTCTGTGTCAAGTCGAAGCATGCCTCAATTCACGCCCGCTATGCGCGCTAACGGAGAGCCCAGACGACGAGTGCCTTACACCGGGGCACTTCCTAGTAGGCGGACCATTGTTATCTCGGCCCCAAACCGATGAAGGTCACATAAAACTGGGTAGGAGATGGCAGCTAGTTCAATCGCTAAACAAGCAATTTTGGAAAAGTTGGTCCACCGAATATCTACAACAACTGCAAGTCAGATCTAAGTGGAGAACGCCTACGAAGAATTTACAAGTCGGTGACGTCGTCATAATAAAAGAGGATAATTTAGCACCTGGGTCCTGGGCATTAGGCCGCGTATTGGAACTACATCCAGGCAGGGACGGACGCGCGCGGGTTGTTACGCTGAAAACGCAGAAAAACGTCATGAAACGACCCGTCAGCAAACTGATCGTCCTACCTGTCAATGATACAGAAGCGGGCAGTGATCCCCAAAATCAATCATCTTCTAAGTCGGGACCTGACACTTCGACAAGGCCCAGACGTAATACCCAAAAAGGAGCCTTCAAACACGTCTTTTACGCCGCATTATTGGGTTTTATAATGCTATTAGCGCCGAGTGCGCAACAAGATCAACAAGCTTCGTTCAACATCACACCAATAAGCGACAACCAAGGACTTTATTACGACAGTATGTCTAATCTACGGTACATTCGAGATGAGTGGAAATTGGTTGTCCATTACGATCTGACTACTTATTGGAAGGGGGTAAAGAAAATCAACGAGTATGTGAAGCATCTCAAGGACCTATGCATAAGCACCACACTGTGCTCTACTGACTCTCAATATCAAAGCACTATCCAACAATTGGAGCACGAGATTACAGAGATAGAACACTACGACACGCTTCTTCAAAACCATACCTCGAGACGGAGGAGAGGACTTATCAACGGTATTGGGTACGTGGCGAACTCACTGTTTGGAGTGTTAGATGAGCGTTTCGCAGAGCAATACGAAAAGGACATTAACCAAATAGCTCACAATGAAAATCACCTACAAACCCTTATCAAGAACCAAACACTAGTCCTAGAAGCAGAGAGCAACATACTACACCGAAACGAAGATATTATGAACAGGCAATTTATGTTCATCAAACAGCATCTTTATAATCTAACAGCAAGAATGAATGAGGCTCAGAACGAGAATAGAAACAGACTGTATCTCACATCATCATCTTTAGCAGCAAGCGTAATTTTGTCAAATCTAAGAAGCACACAGCAGTCATTGATCGATATTGTAACCGACATTCGACAAGGCGGCGTGGACATACATGTATTATCAGCTGAGCAGTTGCAACAACAAATGAGCATCATATCCAACCAAATAAAGGGTGATCTCACTTTGCCGGTAGACAACGAGCGGGTTAAGGAAATGTATCACCTACTGAAAGCAGCCGTAAGAGTATTCAATAATCACATCATTATTGAAATCAGAATACCTCTTCTTAGCAACGAGTTGTACCAGTTGGATAGAATAATCAGCGTACCTATAAGGAAAGGCCCGCAACAACTTCTAATCAACCCCGCCCTACCATACATCGCTTTCAACTTGAAGAAAGATTTAGCAATTTTACTCTCAGACACTGATCTTCAAGGATGCGTTCACGTCCCCCGAAACACTATATTATGCTCACTAGAGAAACCAGTCTACAATTTGCACATAAAACAATCCATTTGCGATAGTAAACAGCGCAACAATATCATCAGCCTGTACAACCGAGCTATCCATTTGTAAGGAGACATGGATCAAGTTACACAATCGAAACGCCTGGTTATTCGCGTGCTGCGAAGAGTGCGCCGTCCGCATATTTTGCACAGCTGGCGTCCTTATCAAGACTCTACGGAACAATGGTATCATTACCCTAGGTCAAGGTTGTACGCTAAAGGGAAGCTCATTCAGTATTTATGCGCACAACAATTTCTACAGCAATTTACACTTAAAGGGTGACACGGAAGTCCCAGAGGTATCTATACTAAATAAGCTCATCAACACTACGGTATCCGACGACATGATAATCGACAAACACGATCCCTCGTTATGGCATCAACTGAAAAGAGATATTGACGATCTTAAGGTGCAGTCGACAGAGCCGCTCACCATTCACGATATACATCACTACACACTGTTGTACATCATTCTGGCCATCTTTATCTTGGGAGGTATAATCGCATACTGGAGGATCAGGGACAGGAAGCAGCGGCAGGGGGCCTCCGCAGACCGAACGCCGCCGCGCCGCGCCAAGCCTCCGCCTCGGGATGCGGAGGTTGGCGCACACAGTGATAGTGAAGTGAATGCCCCACGAGTGAAAAGTCATTTATTTAGCGATTTGGGCCAATCAGTGTTGAGTGTAGATCAGGCCTCTTCCCCGATAGTGTTTAAAGCGAAACGCTTTAATGTATCAAGTGAACAATTATAAGGTGAAAATGGACACACTTAGGTATTAATTAGCCTTAAGAAACATTGTTAATCATTTCAGTTACACCAATAACTATATATCATTTAACATGGCTTGAATTATAATAATAGAAGAATCTATTAGCTGTAGGATTTTGAGCAATTTCTTTCCTCTCTTTTGGAGATGGCAGGATGTACGGGCAACCGCACATGTACCTATGTATCATAAGTATGTCGCTTAGGTTAGCATTATTAATTACTTTATTACTTCATTTGGACAATATATTCAGTGCATTTACAACACTCAACAAAGGCGGTTTGATTTATCACTATCGACCCGAGATAGACATCGACCCCTTAACAATCACTTATGTGGGACTTACACCCTACAACGACCGTCGAGTATCTAGAAGACACGGCCGTGGAAACTCAGCTAGAAGGCATGAGCGTTGAGACTCGAGCTAGAAGAAATGAGCGTGGAGGCGCGAGCGTGGATACTAGAGCAAGGAGACTCGCGCTAGGAGGCACGAGCCTGGAGGCTATCTTCATGGTCCCGTGCTGCTCGCACAGGACGGCGCGAGAGACCCGAGCCGAACCTACTTCGAGATTCGGGCGTGGAAACCTACTACAAGACCCAGGCGTGGAGACTCGCTCTAGGAAACAAGACCGTGGATACTCAGCTACGAGACACGAGCGTGGAGCCTACCTTCATGGTGAGCAGCACGGGGCGGCGCGGCGAGCGCGGACAATAGAGCTGGAGACTCGCGCTAGGAGGCCCGAGCTAGGAGACCCAAGCTAGGAGACCGAGCAAGGAGGCCGAGCTAGGACCCAGAGCTAGGAGGCCCGAGCTAGGAGGCTGTGCAAGGAGGACCGAGCTATTTGCCCGAGCTAGGAGTCCCGAGCTGGGAGCTACCTTCATGGTGAGCAGCACGGGGCGGCGCGGCGGGCCGGCGGGCGCGCGCTGCGGGGCGGAGCCCGACTTGTGCGTGAGCGGCGGCGGCTCCAGCGGCGGCGAGCTCGACCTCTTGCAGTTCTGGTGGAGACAAATCAGAAATAAAAAATCGTCGCTCAGCAAACAATACCGCTCGAGTCGAAAGACGGTTTTGACAGTTGAAGGTGCATTCGGACTAATCAGCGGCCGTTATTCAAAAAATTGTAACACCTCGCAATTACTTTTTCTATGTAATACAGCAGGAACTGTTTACGAAATTTAAAAGTAGGGAAATATTACTTAGAATGTCAACGTAAATAATTTACATTCTGTTTGTTGAATGAAAATAGGCAGGGAAAAAAAATCTCCACTTTGACCTGTTCCGATCCGATCCTCCATGGCTTCATCATCATCATCATCAGCCATTTGACGCCCACTGCAGCACATAGGCCTCCCTCGTGGTTTTCATAACCATGAGGGGTTATGCCATAATCGCCACGCTTGGCAGGCGGGTTGGCGATCGCAGTATGCGGTTGGAATGTCAGGTAGACGCTGCTGCCCGTCTCCTGGCAATTGATTTCCTTAGTCGCCTTCTACGACATCCACGGAAGGAAATAGAGTGACGCTATTCTTAATCCGGCGCCACACGGAACCATGGCTTAATAATGATTTACTTTAGGTTACATAAGTTGGTACCAGTACCTACCTAACAAGATCCCGTGAATGTAATTAACAAGTTGCAAGCTAAGAATTTAAAGAAGCATTAGTCATGATTCTTACAAAAATATGAAAACAATAATGCAGCGGTCAGATATACGAAAAGCACCCGTACACCAAGTACGATTATTGCGTTCGTTTTAGTAAAAAAAAAATATTAGAAAAATACTTTTTTCAAGGCTAACATGACAGGCGTAGACTCGGCTTTAGTCTCCGTTTACAGTCTCTAGTTTCTTTCCGACGTAGACAAGTCGACGTGACGTAGAAGTCGTCTCGCTTGCAGATCAGGACTCACCTTACAGAAGAACGGCGCCGGCGGCCGATAGCTGGCACAGGCCGGGTGGTACAGACAGAGGCACGCGGCGCAAGCCAGACTGGGCACGGCGCCGCCGCCGCACGCTATGGAGCACGGCTGCTGCAGCTGCGGCGGGGACTGCGGGGACTGCGCGGACTGCGTGGCGGGCGGGGCGACGAGCGAAGCGGGCGGCGAGTCCGCTCCGCTCTGGGACGGGCCCGCGGCCGCCGCTTGCTCCGAGCGCTGGGCGGGGCGATGCGGTGTTAGTCAATTGTTGGAGTGTTAATTAAGGCTACTGTTACATACTAATCCTTGTACGCTCTAACATTTGTAATGATTGTAAAAAAAATAAGTATACTTTTTCAGAAGCTTGACATTTATTGAAAGTACGTATACATTTTTTTCACAATCACCAAAAATTATAAGGTTGTGCGAGCGAGACTGCATACCAGAGATAACGGCAGCTTTAATGAACGTCAAAAAAGTTCGCAGCGAAACGGCGTCCGCAAAAGCGATGTCAACGGTAGCGCGCTTGACTCTCAGGATCCTGGTTTTGATTCCAGGATGTAACAATGACTTTGTTTTGCAAGTTGCAATACCTCTCGCTAACTGTGAGAGAAAACATCGCGAGGAAACCTGAGTGTGTGTGTTCCCATGCCTTAGCGCTCGAAATCGCCAATCCGCAGTGGGCACGCGCGGTGAACAAACAAATGAGAAGAAAATGTATTAAGTTGTTTTTTTGAAGTTGATTTTTTAGCAACCACTTTAAATTCGACGCCCTTTCAGGGCGTCGAATTTAAAGTGGAGGGCGTCGAATTTAAAGTGGTTGCTAAAAAATGAAAAAAATATAAACACCTCAGTCGTCAATTGGCGGTAGTCACGCGTGGTGATTAAGCCCATACTCATTCTCTCTGAGAGAAGGCGCGTGCCCTGCAGTGGGACCTATTTAGTATGCTTATTATGTGAGTCAAAATAAAATATCAAAGTCGTCAAACATTTTGTTAGTGCGACAATGCAATCACGCGTTTGTGAAACGAGCGTATTAATTGATGCAAAACATCGCCATATTATTATGCAAGTACCTTAGGCTGAGCCTACACTATGCTTCGGTTTTATATTTCAATTCAATTCAATTCTTAATTATGGCTACCCTAAGTATTCTGCCAATGTCGAGTTTTGGAGATAGCAAGTTTTTTTTTAGAGAAGGAAAAACAATTTGACGGATGTTACCTAAACTGAATAATTGAATATCCGTGGCTGGCGGGAATAATTTGACGTCATCATCATCATAAGAATCAAGTATGTAAGTGAATCCGGTCCGTCCAATAAAATTATTAATTATAAATTTTGACAGCTCAATTTAGTGATGTTCTATGAAGTTACCCATTCGATTTTTATGATAATCGATTTAAATTATGTTGTAGTATTAATCGATTGATTGCATATTCTATGCTATTTTATTTTGATATTTATGAAGTTTGTCTGTCTGAACGTGATAAACTAAAAACTACCCAACGGGTTTTCATGTTAATTTATTACTTATAATATTGAAACTTAAATTTTTATAGTATAGACCTTTGTAATCATCATCATCGTCATTCAGCCACAAGAAGTCCACTGCTGGACATAGGCCTCCTCCATGGATTTCCAAAAAGACCGGTTGGAAGCGGCCTGCATCCAGCGCCTTCCTACCACTTGGATGAAGTCATCTGTCCATCTTGTGGCTGGTCGTCCTACGCTGCTTTTGCCGATATGTGGTCACCCGATATGTGGAAAAATATATACCTATCTTTGTAATAAGATAGGTTTATATTTTTATAGAAAATCAACTCGAATAGTCTTCGCTTTGTATTCTACTCGTTATGATATTGTAGCAAAACACGATGCATCACTATTGTGAAAAAATGAAGGTGTCCATGAAGTGCTGCATTTTTCGCGTGTACTTTCCTGTCAAATAAAGAAGGAGCTTCATGGGTGTGCATCTATTAAAAGTTAAATAAAGGATTGGACCGATAGTAAGCTAATAAGTTGGCATGTTCAAAATTACAACCTTTCAGGGCGTCGAATTTAAAGTGGTTGCTCTTACAAAAAGTCCGGTTTTACATGTACTTATCTACCATAAATTGCATCCATAGTTATTTTAACGCAAATTTTAAAGTATTTCAAATACGAAGAAAAATTTAAGGACCCCTGGGGTACAGGAGTGTTTATGGATGTATTTAAAAAAAACCGAAAATTGTCAGTATTTTGATTTTTCCGGTCTTACGTATATGTCGACTCATCAACACCATTCCCCCAGCCAGGATATGAACAATGAACATACACTCTGCACAGACGGCCGCTACTGACCTGCGGGATCGGCGCGTGGGGCGGCGGCTCCGGCGGTCGGCTGCGCAGCGGCGGCGGCGGCGGGACCGGCCTGTCCGCGACCGGCGCCGGCCTGTCCGCCGCCGGCGCCGGCCTGTCCGCAGCCGGCGCCGGCCTGTCCGCGACCGCGACGCTGTACGCCCGCGGCGTGAGCGCGCGCCCGAGGCCCGAGGGCGGACCCCGGCCGCTGAGACCCACGGGGGAGTTGGCGCGACTTCGTACAACACAGGTTTTCTATGACCACTTTTAGTCCATGTTTTTGGATGATTTCTAAGACGAGGCCCACAGGCGGACCCAACCACTATTACGTAGTAATAATTTTTATCGATTTTTTTTTTATTTATTGACTTACGCTGGTATCGCAGAGTTTTAAATTTTATAAATTATTCGCCAAACTGCGTGGCAGTTTGTTGGCGAATTAAAACGAGGCCCATAGGGAAACTAGACCAGACCTAGCCATAAAGTGTAATACACACATAGTCGTTCAATAGAATGATATAAGCACGACAATAGTTGTTATTTGCCTCTATTTGGTAGTCTACAACGCCAAAGCCAAAGCCAAGTGGTTCAAAATCAAAAACAAACTGCAAGTAACATATACTTCATTTTCGGGCGTCCTTAAGCCACCTATTTTTTGACAACTTTTTAGGGTTCCATACCCAAAGGGTAAGGAACCCTATTACTAAGACTCCGCTGTCCGTCTGACTGTCACCAGGCTGTATCTCATGAACCGTGATAGCTAGACAGTTGAAACTTTCACCAATGATGTATTTCTGCTGCCGCTTACAGAGTTCAGGGCGGCGAGGGCTTTGGAGACAACGCGAGGTTGACTCACCGTGTGCATTAAATTGTTTACTTGTTTTTAACAGTCCCTAAGAACGGCCGTTCAATTATTATATATTAGATATTTAAGGCGTATTATGGCAAAACTTTTCATGGTTATGAAAACCTCGGAGGAGGCCTGTGTCCTGCAGTGGGCGTCAAATAGCTGATGATGATGATGATGATTTAAGGCGTAATAAAAATATCTTCCTTTATGCACGGCCAGTTGAAGAAGCGAGGAGAGAGAATAAAAAAATACGGGCGAATCATAGACAGGGATGTTTTTTTTTAATAAAGAAAAGTAAAAGAGGATACAAGGTACGAGGATACAAGAAAAGTTAAAAGAGGAGGCAACCTGTGGCGTTAATAATGTAATTTTAATCGTATAATGCGCGCAAATTAAATTGGCATCTCTCGCGACGAAGATCGAATTGCGCGAGGCGCCGAGTTAAGTTGCTCGGGTTATACCATTGGAACGCGATTGGTTAGTAAACTACCTATAGGGTCAGTGAGGCAATTACCATACGAATATGACTCTATTGAACAAATATGTACGCATTTTAGGGACACGCCCCCCCGATGGGTCGACCTCTTGACATGAAAGGGGCGAAAATATTTCATGCTAGCGATTTCTTTGTAAAGACTGCGGAGCGCGATAGTTGAATGTATTAGATTTTCAATCGACATAGTCAACTGTTTCTTCTAAACTTGTTTTGCTCAGTGATAGTTAAAAACATAGATGTCTAACTAGCGCAAAAAAATTGACCCCCGTTCAATCGTGGGAAAACGGGCGGGGCTTGTCAATTGTGTTACCAATCGGAGCGAGTTCAGTATTACCCGGCAAAATATCTATGCACCTAATATGCACCTGCCACCGTCAGACTGCCATCTGGCGAGGTACCTAGATATGTCGATGGATTATGCATCATGAAGTCAATGGTTTGACGTTTTTTTATGAAACCAATCATAAGTTAAGCTCTCATTTACTATCGCCCAATCAACGTTCACGTCACGCATGGCGCACAGAATGAACCAATCACAGAGTGATTTACTCTACAGCAACTCTTGCGCTCATTTCATTGGTACAGACTAATCTAGCGGACAGGGGCCGTTTTTTAGAGTGAATTTTGAACGAACAAATACTTGTATGGTTTTCTTATTCGTATGTTTTGCTTACTAAGTCCGAAAATAGCGACGGTAACCTCAAAAAACCTGTGTTGTACGATCGCGTCCAACTCTTATAGGTAAATTATCGAATAAATTCGAATTCATATATATATATATATATATATATCAAAGATTAGGTAATTAAAGTGTATTACTCAACCATTTTAAATTCATTTTATTTGCAGGCTTGCTACTCTCACTGAATTTGTCTTTTTTAATGGTATCACACGTTTCGTTGTTATTTCGAATAAATGACAAGGTAATGTTATGTACAACTTTAAATAAATAGGTAGGACCTATAAAGAACTCATTTAGTCGTGTTTATATATATACAGGGCGTCCCAAAGGTATGAGCCATGAAGGGAAAGTACTTTAAATATCGTAGATAGGGTATTTTGCTGAAAGAAGACTATGTTATTTTTAAAAGTTAGTAATTCTGCATTCAAAGATTTTCTAAAAATTACTTGCCTTGTCTGGGAATCGAACCGACTTAAATGTAAAAAAAAACACCCCTAATTTAGGAAAGGAACAGCGTGAAATTAATCATTTAAGAACATATGTTTGTTACTTAAGAAGAATTATTAGTTTTTGGCCATTATTTCGATTGGCATCATAAAAGTAGGGGTGTTTTTTTTTTTATTTAAGTCGGTTCGATTCCCAGACAAGGCAAGTACTTTTTAGAAAATCTTTGAATGCAGAATTACTAACTTTTAAAAATACCCTATCTACGATATTTAAGGTACTTTCCCTTCATGGCCCATAACTTTGGGACGCCCTGTATATATTGCATTCCATTTAGATTTTTCCTGGATGTAAATTAAACGTTTTTGAAATAATATCAAAGTTAAAAAAAATGATGAAAAGGGGTCTCATGAATTAACGAGATAAATTGATAAACTAGGACGAGCAAACAACGTGATAGACCTTGTCGCTTTCCATATTCTAGTGATTTCTATCAACGGCTTGTTTAAATCAAGGAAAAATGTGAATGGAATGAAACAGACTGCGCTTCATGAACCAATCTATTGTAAGTCAATTCATAATCAAGACGATTGGAAAGGGACTTAGGGAAGTCTCGAATTACATTGAAGATCGACGTAAGGCTACTTACGTTCAATTTACCACACTTGCTTCCGTGAGTCTCTTTACATTTATTGACGAAGAGTATTTTTATATTTAGTTGAAAGAGTATTGGCTTCGATACTGAAACTTCAGTCAAGGGTCAAAGAATACTGCGAGGGACGATCACAACTTTTCTACATTACTTCATCATATTTCCACATGTTTGACTCGATTGCAAATTCCACAACTATAAAATTGTTTCGCTTATGATCGAAAAAACTATTCCATCCGATTGTAAAATAATCAGACGAGTGCGTAGTTCGGAAACATTCTAGAAAAAATGTGACAGCCCCTCGCAGTGAAAACAAAACAATCTTAAAAATCCACACGGCTGTTATGGCAAGTCCACACGTCTAAGCATGGGCACCATTTTTAGGGTTCCATACCTGAAGGGTGCCAAACGGGACCCTATTACTAAGACTTCACTGTCCATCTGTCTGTCTGTCTGTCACCAGACAAATTGAAATTTTTACAAATACTAAAAACAGAATAAAACAAATATTTAAGGGGGCTCCTATACAACAAACGTATTTTTTTGCCGTTTTTTTTGCTCGATATAAATAACAGTAACAGGTAGACGCTTGAAATATTTTATTATTTTTTTTGTTTTTCACAGAATATCTAGTACAGTAGCTTCAAAAATACATAATTAAATTAAAATAAAATAAATATTTACTGGGGCCTCCCATACAAAGTGATTTTTTGCCGTTTCTTCTCGATCTTTGTGTCTAATGTTGTATAGATAATGGTACGGAACCCTTCGTGCGCTAGTCCGGCTCGCACTTGGCCGGTTTGTTCTTCCCATGAAGCAAGGGAAACATGAACCGTGACAAGAATTTGTAATGGAAATTTCATGTAAAAGGAGCGGGTGGGGCTGTGTTGGGTTACACGGCCGGTGGTTTAACGTGAAACATCTGTAAGTAAGCGTTTTTTTAGCTAAAACTGCGCAATATGTTACACGGCACTGGCGCCATCTAACGGCACGAGTTAGGAGCATCTGAGTAGTGGCTACTTTACTCCACTCGACGACGCATAAATGAATTGCACGCGACACGTAGTTACGAACGTTCGTTGCATGCGCGTTTAGCAAGTGACCCCCTGCTACCGAACTGAAAGACGTTCCACGCAAAAAAAAAAAAACCGGCCAAGTGCGAGTCGGACTCGCGCACCGAGGGTTCCGTACAAACCTGCAAGTTTCGAGATTTTATTTGATTAAAACCAAATTTCGAGATTCTATGTCAACGGGAAGTGGTCTTTAGGTTTTAATTCCCTTGCGTGTAGTTGCGTGTATCAAAATATGCGGTATCAATGGTTGTACTTTTGCGTTTTGCGTTTTTGCGTTGACTTAGAATTTTTTTTTTTTTCACGGGTTAAAGGCAATTAGATCTAAGTATTTGATATGAATTTCAACTTGATAGCTCTACGCGTTCATGAGGAAAAAAGTAATAAGTTTATATTTATTAAAAAATATATATTTTGTAATGTAACTAAAAATTTAAGGTTTTCGGAATTTTTCCTTTATGTGTGCTATAAAACGTTGCTTCATGCCAAATTTCAAGATTCTAGGTCGACTGGAAGTACCCTTTAGGTTTTGATTCCCTTGCGAGTACTTGCGAGTTTCAAAATATGCAGCTTAAATTGCTGTTTCTTTTGATTGCGTTGACATAGAAGTTAGATTTTGTTACAGCTTAAAGGTATTATAGACCTGAGTATTTGGTATGAATTTCAATTTAATACCTCTACGCGTTTATGAGGAAATGGGTAGTAAGTTTAAAATTATTAAAAAAATATATATTATGTGATGTAACTAAAAATTTATGGTTTTCGTAATTTTTCCTTTATCTATGCTATAAGACGTTGCTTCGTACCAAATTTCAAGATTCTGAGTTCACGGGAAGCACCCTGTAGGTTTTGATTCCCTTGCAAGTGTCGAAAATTTGCGGCATAAACGGCTGTATCTTTTGATTGCGTTGGCTTAGAAGTTTGATTTTTTCACAGCTTCAAGGGACAGTAGACCTGAGTAATTGATATAAATTTCAGCTTCATACCTCCACGCGTTCCTGAGAAAAAGGGTCTTGACAGACGGACGGACGGACGGACAGACGGACAACAAAGTGATCCTATAAGGGTTCCGTTTTTTCCTTTTGAGGTACGGAACCCTAAAAAAACGTTTGGTGAAAGTGAAGTTATAACGCAAGCCACCTTCACTCTCGGATTACCTACTATACTTAGGCATAGTACATGTGGACTCACCATAGAACATCTCCCACTTCAAAGCCAACCGATTCCCCTCGGAGACCGTTTCCCTCAAGAAACACCCTCCCCGAGACCTCGCAGTGCGTACCTGGGTTTCTTCCAGCCCGTGCTGTTGTTGTTGTCGGCGCCGGCGGGGGCGGCGGGGGCGGCGGGGGCGGCGGGGGCGGCGGGGGGCGCGGGCTTCTTCGCCGGCTGCTTCGGCGTCGTGGTGGCCGACGCGACGCCGAGACGGGAGCCCGTCAGTTTCACCTGGTGGGGGCAAGATGTTTGTTGAACTCAAGTTTATTAACGTAGTTGCTAAGTAGGTGAATAAATTCAATTATTAGCAACAAAATTTCGGTACGGCGAATGAATGATCAGAAACTTATGGTCAGCAAATTCACTGAGGCCACATATTATTTTAGATCAGAAAATTATCCCTTAACTTAAGCCATTTGGTCAAGCCGAAGGATCGGACAGGCGACTGCAGGTTAGTACACGCAGCTTGTGGGCGTGTCCTATTGTGGTCTACCCTACACCCGCGGGCAGCAAGGAGGCCCGCGAACTATTTTTATATGGTCCGAGCACGACAGTCCTGATCTTATGTAAAAAAAAACAAATATATTAAAAAATAAATAATTTATTGTTAACAACTTCTAATTTGACGGCTAACATAAAAACAAATTTTTAGAAAAGGAGCAATGTCAGAAATCACTTTTATTTAGATTTCGCTTCAAGATGTGTAAAAAAACAATCATACAATTTAATTTATTTGACATATGATTTTAATAAATAAATACCAAACATAGTTCATAGTCTTTTTATTGCACGTCTTAAAAAAAGGCCAAGTGCGAGTCGGACTCACGCACGAAGGGTTCCGTGTAACATCCATACAACATTAGACAAAAATCTAATTTGAGAACAGCGCCATCTATAGAAACCAACAAGAAGCGTTTAACATTGACATTTAACGACATGACATCGGCGTTGTGAAGGTTACATAGATGGCCGCTAGATGGCGAGCGTTGTCTTTAGACAACGTTTTTTTGTATTTTGTATTTGTTGCTATAGCGGCAAAGAAATACATCATCTATGAAAATTTCAACAAGCTAACTACGGTCCATGAGATACAGCTTGGTGACGGGCGGACGGACGGACGACCAGCGGAGTCTTAGTAATAGGGCCATTACCCTATACAATAGAAACAAATAATAATCATCACCATCATCATCAGCCATTTGACGCCCACAGGCGGCCTCCTTCGTAGTTTTCATAACCATGAGGGTTTTTGTCATAATCGCCACGCTTGGCAGGCGGGTTGGCGATCGCAGTATGCGGTTGGAGTCTCAGGAAGACGCTGCTGCCCGTCTCCTGGTAATTGATTTCCTTAGTCGCCTTCTACGACATCCACAGAAGAATATGCAACGGAATAAATAATAACCGTTCCGTGTGGTGCCGGATTAAGAATAGCGTCACTCCATTTCCTTCCGTGGATGTCGTAGAAGGCGACTAAGGAAATCAATTACCAGGAGACGGGCAGCAGCGTCTTCCTGACATTCCAACCGCATACTGCGATCGCCAACCCGCCTGCCAAGCGTGGCGATTATGGCAAAACCCCTCATGGTTATGAAAACCATGAGGGAGGCCTATGTCCTGCAGTGGGCGTCAAATGGCTGATGATGAATTAATAGGGGTTAAAGTATGAAATTGCCGTTTTATTGCAATAGGTTCTTTGAATTGACATAGAATCTTCATGGTTTGAGGTTTTCGAATGAAACTTTTTTCAAATGGTTTCTATGATGTTCTTTTTTTAAAAAATGTGAAACATTTGAATATCGACTTTCAATTGTTTTTGTTATTCAATTTAGACAAGAAAGATGGATACTGCGAAAATTCGAGTGATTTTTGAATACGAGTTCAGACGCGGAACTAACGCGGCAGAAACAGCCCGCAATATCAATGCTGCGTTTGGAGAGGGGTCTACTAATGAACGCACCGTGCGATTTTGGTTTAAACGCTTTCGTGATGGAAATTTCGACTTAAAGAACGAGCCACGAGGAAGACCGCCCACACAGCTGAATAACGATGAATTAAGAGAGATAGTGGAAGCCGACCCTAGTCAAACTACCCAGGAATTAGCGGCATGGTTTAACGTTACCTTACCCACAATATTGACTCACTTGCGTCAAATCAATAAAATAAAAAAATACGAAAAATGGGTGCCTCATAATCACTCGAATTTTCGCAGTATCCATCTTTCTTGTCTAAATTGAATAACAAAAACAATTGAAAGTCGATATTCAAATGTTTCACATTTTTTAAAAAAAGAACATCATAGAAACCATTTGAAAAAAGTTTCATTCGAAAACCTCAAACCGTGAAGATTCTATGTCAATTCAAAGAACCTATTGCAATAAAACGGCAATTTCATACTTTAACCCCTAATAATAACAATGCAGCCTATATACGTCCCACTGTCGGACATGGATTTTCATTCAGAGGGCGCACGGGCAATTTCAAGCGCTTAGGTATGTGAACGCCTCAGACACTCAGGTTACCTCACGATGTTTTCTTTCACCGTTAGAAAGTCATTGGTGCATTGATTCGAAACCACGACCTCCCGAATGAGAAGCCGCCGTTCTGCCGCCCCGCTAACAACGCTTCAATAGGCTATGTTTTCTATTTGTTGTTAAGAACAAAACATTAAGGGCAAGATAAAAGGTACCCGAAACCGGCGTGCGTGCATGCGACGACTAATGAATGTTGAGGAAGCGAAAGTGATGTGTCAGGATTGTGGCGAGTGGCTGTCCCTGGTCTCCGCCTACCCCTCTGGGTAGGCTGTATGGCGTGAGTATGTATGTATGTAAGAAAACATTGGATCGTTATCTAGAAATAAATAATAATAAAAAGATTGGTTAACATTGGTGTAGCCTATTTACCTTGATCTTGAGCGGCGGCGAGACAGGCGAGGCGGGCTCGGGGCTGGCGCCCTTGGGCGGCTTCGGTTTGGGCGTCCGCTTGCCCTCGAGGGGCGCCGGCGCCGGCGCGCTCGTCACCGGCGACTCCACGCGCCGCGCCAGCTTCGCGTCCCTGCGGGGAACGGACTGGGTTCTACAGGGTGGTTTTCAATTCGTTCACCGTACTTTTAAACATCATTTAGAAACGTATGGTTCTGGTTTTGAAAAAAATAACGCGTCAAAAAAATTGTTTTTCTTTTTTGTTACCAAAAATTTTGTACTTCACTTATTATTATTATTTTATAACCGAGCAATATCAGGACGATGAGTAATAAAAATCGATAAAACTATGGTTCGAGCGTCTTATGGTCAGCTCCGACCAACTCAATTGTATTTTTTAATTGTTTCGGACAAAAGACACATATAATTAAACTCGCTTTATCCTTTTACATTAGCCTAGAATAGATGTTTAAGACACAGTAGTAACACACACGGTGTCGCCATCACGCCCTGTATTTGAGAGGTAGTAATAAAAAACAAAACAAACACCCAACTACCCAGCGACGAGCGAGAAACCGAGGCTAAGTGAGGGGTTCCACTCACCTGATGATCTCTTTCTCGGGGTCGTCCACGCCCAGGGGTTCCTTGAAGAAAGAGAAGTTCTCCAGCGTGAGGCCGGTGCCTGACAGGTGCTCCGCTACCTGCGGCCAAACACAGTCTGTTAACTCCTGTGTACTTTCAATGGTGTACCGCAATATCGAGTTTATCCGCTGAGCAAAACAATAGACGGAAATCATAAAACAGTTTCGTCAAAAGCTGAAGTAGTAATGATGATAATCCAAAAAAAAAAACTAGAGATGGGTCACGTGAGTTTAAAATGATAGGACAGAATTAAGTAAATAACAAAAAAACCGGCCAAGTGCAAGTCGGACTCGCGCACGAAGGGTTCTGTACCGTTATCTATACAACATTAGACACAAAGATCGAGAAAAAACGGCAAAAAATTCACGTTTGTTGTATGGGAAATATCTAAATATTTATTTTTGAGGCCCCTTAAATATTTATTTTATTCTGTTTTTACGGTTTTTTTGTTATAGCGGCAACAGAAATACATCATCTGTGAAAATTTCAACTGCCTAACGGTTCATGAGATACAGCCTGGTGAGAGACAGACAGACAGACGGACAGTGAAGTCTTAGCATCAGGGTCCCGCTTGGCACCCTTACCTCTCTAGTAGAGCGTAGTTTCTTCCCATTAGGCGTGTAGTAGTAGATATCGGCGTTGCGACGCGAGTGCGCGTCCAGGGCCGCCCTATGGACCAGCTCGCGCCGCCAGCCGCGCTCCAGTGGGATGCGCAGGAGCGGCGACGACATGTCAGTGGTAGTCAGGCGGCGCCCCCCGCGGTGCGCCGGCGAGGACGCTGCTGATGACGCCACCTGGCGGGGTTTGGGGGTACTTTAATGGAGAAATTGCACAATATACCATTCCGCCTCAGATGTTTCAACCACATTGGGGAGGCCATGTCAAATAATCGTGGCTAAACATATTCTTTACGATTAATACTTCTTATGATATAACCTGTAGAATAGTAGGTCTAGTGACGATTCAACTTACTTGATTTAGCAATAGCAGCGCCATCTAGTGATGAGTAGCAAGATTGATCATTTAGCGCCATACAGTGACTATGAAACTTCTTGCAAAATAGATCAGGAATACTGCTTATTACATAATAATTAATATCTAACACAAACACAACTAACCGATACTATGACTGGCTGCGCAAAACTGGTCGGAGCTCCAGGCTGCGTCCAATAGTGAGAAAAATACAGTGTTAAAATCCCGTACAGTGCAAAGTTAGATTCTCCAGTGGCCAACCAACCAAACTTATGCCACAATTTAGCATATTGTCTTAAAGGAGACTAGATACAAAATAAAACGACCCATATTTTTTTATTTTCAGAAATCCGATGATTTTCATTCATAATTTTCTGTTTGAATTTTGTCTTATTCTAAAAGGACGTAAACGCCAAATGACGTCACACATACGGCATAGTAATACTAACAACACCTTTGCCGATTTTTTTTTCAATCAATCAATTCTTAATTATGGCTACCCTAAGGATTCTGTTTTGTAGTGATGGCTTTCCTAAGGATTCTGCCAACGTCCGAGTTACGAAAAAGTACTACCTCTGTGAATGATAATGCAACCTTCTTTTTATGTATATATATATATATATATATATATATATATATATATATATATATATATACACATACGCGAACGGTAAAACGGTATTTTTAGTTTTAGGCGTTCTAAAATATGAAATGTTGTCAATTGATGAGAGTTCGCAGTGAGATCCTCTGAAGTAACTTTTTGCCAACTTTTTAATAAATTTATAATGTTACGCACTGATCTTCACCCACGCCGGGCGTCATCAACACTTTCTAAATATGTAACCACGGGGACAAAATTGCAATCTTCCACCTATCCAGCACATGAATGCCCACTGCTGGGCAGAGACGTATCCTGTGTCACTCCGAGCCGCTGAAAATCTCGTCGATTGCTTTACGATGGCTTTAGTATTGTCAACGACCCATCGGATCGCTACCGTCGTTTACCCAACCTTGGCCACCACTCTGTGACCGCCTTAGTCCACCGTCTTGCCGCTTGACCACATGCCCTGCCGATCTCCACACTTATAAATCTGAATTCGACTCCATGCCGTGATCATTTAGGTCCAAAATCCATATTTTGAAATTTTGCAGGCCACCCTTGTAGATAGTAAGCGGGAAGTGTACTCACGTCAGTGGATGATATTATGCCGTCACCCTCAGAACGCGACGACATTGCAGATGAAGGCCGGGAGTTGTCTGCAAAAAGAATCATGGCTTAGACATGGCTTAATCATGGAAGAATTGAAGATTTTTGAAATAATGCTAAACCTGCAACCCTTCCAAATCTATTTCAAGGGCATGTCAAATTCCAATATTGTGTGAAAACTTTAAAAAGTTGATTTTTGTAAGGTTTGCTTACATATTATAAGTGGTTTACCACCGTCAGTGTTTCTTCATGACTTCGTTTATTTAGTTACGTACATCTGCGAATTTGTAGTAGCAATACCACACGCTAATGTGAAGGAAAACATGGTGAGACAACCCGCGGCTTGGTTGGCTCCCTACGTATTGACTTGTCTTTCCTGTGGTCTAGGCCGACTAAGCTGTAAGGATGGTATAGTTGCTGGGCAAGCCTACTACATCTAAAAAACAATGTCTCAGGCACTGCAGCGTCCGAGTGGTCCGTTCCCCTATCTAGTGTGAGTGAAGGTGCCACTGGGCGCTGAATAAATCATCTCATTACGTAGATGCAAGGGCCAAAGTTATTTCTTTCGAAGCATTTTGACCACCCTTCCTTACATCTTCGGTATTGTGAAGGGCAGTGTATAGAAATGTAAATGTTAATAGGCGGGTCCACACAGAGCGAGCAGCCTCGCGAGGCATTTGCCGCGCGTCAAGGCAGAGCCATTTGTTCGTTCGTTCAGTTGAGAGTTAAGACATCATGGCACCATACGAAAGTGTTGCGGTGGCAGCTGAACTGTTGCTTTTATCCTTATAATTATAAGATTATAAAAAAGAGAACACAAAAAAAATTAAACGAAGACAATATTGGATTCAGACATTATACAAAAACAGATTTTATAATGGAAACGGCTAATATTTGACCAGGTATCTTCTCTAAGCCCTCTGTTTGTACAATTAGGATTACTTAGGTTCCATAGCCGGGTGTTTGCACCATAGAGATATTAATTTCATACACTGATCTTGATCCATAATTGATATATAACAAGCAAGGCGAAACATAACCGTCTTGAGTGAGCACGGCAAACGGACTGAGGCGCCTTTGAGCATGAACAAAAACCGACAACGCACGGCTCCGGCCGAGGCACGCTCGCCCGAGGCTGGACATGCATTTGCCTCGGGCGAGGCAGGTACTGACTGACCGAGCAGCCTCGCGAGGCAAAGTCTCAAAGGCTAATGACTCGCGAGGCTGCTCGCTCTGTGTGGACCCGCCTAATGTTGTTCTTTATAAAAACACGATTCCTCTAAAACACTTCTCAAATGCAGTTTAAATAATCTGTGGTAAAGCGGAAGACTTTACTACACACTATTTAAACTGCGTCTAAGGAGTGTTTTAAGAATCGTGTTTTCACAAATAAACTACATACAAAAAACAATGGCACGAGTCATGATGGCCGGAACTAGTTTACCTGTACCAGTATCTTGCCGCAGCCGCTTGCTGACCCTTCCGGTGGCAGTGGGTGTGGCCACCACGTTGCGCACTGGTGTGAACGACTCGCTCACTGCGGACACTTCGGCTTTGATGCGCTCTGTTATGCAAGAGGAACAGGTTAGTACTAGCATTATCAATCAATCTATCAGCCTGTTCTCGTCCACTACCCCAAGGCACGTCACATCTTTCTGTCTTCAGCCATCCTGATGCCGCGGCTGTCCAGCGAGCTGATGAGCCTCCTCTCCTATGCTGCGTTTGCCAGCTCGTGGTCGTCACTCGAGAACCTTTATACCCCATAGGTTCTTCGGCATTTGGGACCCGTTCCACTGCCGCTTCAATTTGCTAATCTTATAGGCTATGACAATCACCTTAGTTCTTTGGCGAATTGTCATATTTCACAGTGTTGTGACAGTGTTGTAGCATCAGCTTATTCTTTTCTTTTATAGTGGATAATTTAAATACCCTTGAAAGGGCGATGAGAGAAGTGCGTGAGGTCATGGGTTCGATTCCCACTGGAGACTGCCGTACTTGATTTGTACAAATGGCCTTAGTCTGGGTGTATTTTCATATTGGTGGTGTGATGTATCCTAGTTGGCGACTAGCCCTTCTATAACGTAATTGTCCACTGTGCTGGGCTATCCACTTTGCAATTACAGAAGTATCAAAATGTGTGTGTATTTTACAGTTCAGGAGTTAAATCGGACGAGTCTACACAATGATACAAAGGAAAATAAAAAAGAACAATCTGCTTACCCACAACCCGGTTGTACTCGGCTGTAGAGTCGTCCAAGTTGGTCTGGTTGAAGCCCCGGAACTCTTCATTGCTGCTATCATCGCTGAAAGCCTCGGACGCCCTGCGCTTGATGGGGCGTTCAAGAAGCTCTTCTGACTCCGCTGTGGCACAGATTATATATCAAATTTTAGACAAATTGTGCAAGTAGAATGCTTGTCCCACATTTGAGATGACCTGCATCCAAGTCTGGCCTGTACCAATGACTTTGTTATGACTAACGATCTATAATTCTACTGTCAGTTATCAAAAGCCAATGAAAAGAAATCATGTCTTTTATAAACCATCTTTGCAGAAAGTCATCATCATCATCACCGGCCATTTGATGCCCACTACAGGACATAGGCCTCCTTCGTGGTTTTGGTGACCACGAAGGGTTTTGCCATAATTTGCAGAAAGTAACAACGAGAAATCTCAATAATAGTGTTTAGGTACAGTTCAGTCACCGGAACAAAAGTTACACTATGAAACATTCTATGACTAAAAATCTTTGAAGGAATTCTTTGAGGTATAATAGCTACATTTGAAACCAACAGCCTAAAACCTTGTCTACAACCTAAAATAAGACACATAACACAACCTCTTGTACATACAGACAAACTCACACCTGTATCCCGGAGAGGTAGGCAGAGATCAGGGTTTGCCACTTGCCGCAATCCTGACTAAAGGCTTTCGCTTCATCGACATCCATTAGGGGCTGCATGCAAGCCCGCCGGTCGACATGTACTTTGGCCTTTGCATCTATGTAATGAGATGATTTATACAGCGTCCAGTGGCACCATCACTAACTAAATGGGTAAAGGGACCACTCGGACACTGCAGTTCCTGGGGCATTGTTTTTTAGATGGAGTAGGCTTGCCCAGCACCTATACCATCCTGACAGCTTAGACGGACTAGGAAAGACAACTCAATACATGCGGAGCCTACCAAGCCGCGGGTTCCCTCTGGATGTTTTCCTTCACCTTCACAGCACAATTAATTGTTACAAAACTTATAAAGAAGTGAACTTTTAATAATAACCCTATCAATAGCTAAATGCAATTCAATTTTTTTTAACTTTGGACTGACAAACAATGCAAGTAAGATGATCAAGAAATGTTGCAAAAATTGCTGCAATCTATTGTTAGAGCTCTTTTATTTAGAATTACTAACTTTTAACTACTATGTTGCAATACTGCAATGAATAGAGGAATCTTTAATTTTGTTACAAAATAAATAAACAGACATATGGTAGCTGTGAAATGAAAAATGTTTAGATAAATAATTTATTTTATTGCAAAGAGTTGGCGCTTAAAATCACCCATACTCTCTCTCTCTCTCTCTCTCTGAGAGAAGGCCTGTGCCCTACAGTGGGACGTATAGGCTACTTATATTATATATTGCAGAGTTATAAAAGACTATTGATTATTATTTATTATTATAGTAGCTCCAATGGAATGAAAACTTACAACCTATAATTTGAGAGTAACCTGCATAGATGTTGGACTTTATTTAGCTCAGTCAATCAAGAAATGCGCACACCAAATTTAGGTGTTGAATCAATACCAATTACAATGCAGTTGACTTTACACTTCTGTTTTGACACAAAAGGTCAAACATATTTTTCCTGGAAGTTGTATTTCTTTTCCTAAGTGTATCAATGGCAAATGAGATTAGTCAACATAGTAAAGCACGACCAATCAGTATGAGGAGCTCGCTGATCGTTGCACAGGGTGCACCAAATGTACAGGGCTCAGTAGGTATGTTATTCAGGGAAGGATATTATGTTATTATTTCCCTGATCCATTGCTTTCCCGGTCTCGTAGTGAATAGTCCCACAGTTTCTTTTCTCTGAGGCATCACCGACATAGCAGGCTGTTGGTTAATCGCTTGGTATGAAGGTGTTTATACTCTTTTTGTTGCACTAACCCATGCGGAAGACAATTTTAAAAACTTATTTAGAGGCTAAAAATTCCACCCATGCCAGGACTTGAACCTGCGAGCTCTGGCTAACCGTGCCAGTCCTTTTCCAACTGCGCTAATGGGCGAGTGCAGGCATGGGCGAAATTTCGAACCTCTTTACAAACTTCTCTGTATTGTGTACAGGCAGCGACATCTGGCAGAAGCAATTTACATCACTTGCAGCCCCGAGTAATAAGGTGTTTGTTTAGGGAGTCGTGGCCTGTGCGGGCATGTACCTATGACTTTGTTTATTTTCTAAGTTATGAGCATTTGCAAATTTATGCAATAGTAGCAATACCACACGCTAACAGTGAAACGCAACCTGCGGCTTGGTTGACGACACACATAATGACTTGTCTTTCCTGTCGGCTAGGCGGACTAAGCTATCACGATGGTATAGGTGCTGGGCAAGCCTACTCCATCTAAAAAACAATGTCCCAGGCACTGCAGCATTCGAGTGGCCCCTTCACCCATCTAGTGAGAGGGATGGTGCCACTGGACGCTGCATAAATCATCTCATTACCTAGATGCAAAGGCCAATGTTTTTTTTAAGCGGCCTGTCAAAAAAGCTACTACTTTATGCAGATCACCTCACCTTGAGATTAAAGGCAAAGTTTCCTTGGGGTCTAGAAACTATGACGAGAACCTAAGTTGTTACTCTTGTGCTAATCAAAATACTTTAAAAAAAGGGGCATGCAATCAAACATTTAAGTATGCACTGTTTTATGCCCCTCACAGAAAACACTGTATTGTGTTGTGTGGTTGTGCAGTCCTGGCTACAGCATCACATACAACTGCTTTTCACTATTTGTCTCTTTGGATGACTAAAATATCTGCCCATCTTGGTTTTTAAAGCAGACCTGGGCCTCGATTCTGTTAGTGTATTGTAGTATAATGACAGATACACTGTCGGGTCACGTGACGTGTTTTTTCATACCATTGACGCCTAGAAGGTTTGGTACGTGTGCCCGCGTAGACTTAAAGCAGCCATGGAAATGAAATCGCCATGTTCATGCAGTTGTCATGATACTACAATGCATTAACAGAATCTAGGCCCTGGACACAAAAGTTGATTCAGCGAGAAACTCTTTCCTTTACAAGTAAATTACATTACAAATAAATTAAGCTTAAATTAAATTTGCAATGTAATTCGAGGTACAGTTCAATGCATTATCTTTAAAGGGTCACCTACCCGAGGCTTACTCGCATTACACCTCACTTAGCCCGAGAAGCTTCAGATTGCATTGAATTTGTCGTTTCTCACGTTTAATGCATTTCGGCGTACTGCACAAGTGTGCATAAACCAAGTAAACGGCATGCAAATTGTGTAACAGATGCCAACATGACAAGTTAGTGATTTTAGGTTTTTCACTAATGAATGGAGCTTTACAAGAGGAGCAAATGATATATAAACGTAGTATATTACCTTCTAATGAAGTTGATTAGCCAATTTGTTGTAAAATTTAAGTTGTAACACTATTTTATGACAATATAAAACTAGTTAGAGGTTATGTGATACTAAGCTAAGAACTTACTTTTTATTTCAGATGTTGGAAGTTCAGGCTCTTCTGATGCTGGCAGGCTGGCGGGCTCCAAGCTGGGTCCTGGGTCACCCGCGGCGCTCGCGACCGCAGCCTCATCACTATTCAATACAGTATCTTCAATTTTGACTGTCACCTCCATTGGTTCAGACATCGTCGAATAATATTATTTCTAGCAGAACTTCGCCGTCAGGGAATTAGAGTCCACATAACACGTTACAACACTCCAAACGGCCCCAGCAACAATATTTATTAGCGATTATACGCGTCACAGTGGAGATTTCCCGCTATATGGAACGAGAAAAAAACTTGAAGTATTTAGTTCACGGGACATTAGCAAAACTTTCAGGTTACTTCCGTGTGTGGATAATTAAGATTTGCCACTAGATTTAGCAATTAATTAGGTTGCTATCGATATTATTTGCTGATATTTGCGTCCACATAATTTCCAAAAGAAAATGTCGTTCCTAAACAACATCCGCTCATGGCGACGCCACAATTTTCTTGTCTATAGATAGTTAAAGGCAGTGTTGCCCGGTCTAATTTTCACTTTACGCCATGCATTTGGTTATTGATTGCATTTTGTGTTATTGGAAAAAATACCCCAAATATTCTTCGGCCATAAATTGACTTTTAACTTTCGTTTTGCACTTTTGTTCCAACTTTACTATATCTAGATCGGTATAGCTATAATGCGTTAATGAATACGGATTCGTAATCTAAACTATATGAAAATACCTCACAGCAGCAGTGTTTACACACACACAAACATAAACTCACGCTTGTATATGGGAAGGTACAATAAAAATAAACATAAAAAGATCAACATAACTGAATATTTTGGTATTATCAATGTAGAAAAAAGAATTGGAATTATTATTATTAATAATAATACTTTTATTCCAATTCAAATTATTTACTTACTCAAATATTTACAAATAATAATGAATTATTCATCAAAATATTACTATCACAATCGGGCCCGGATTTCCACAGTGACAGTGTTGTAATGTTTCACCGCTTTTACGTTCCTTCGCACGCTGCTGCGATGACGTCATGCTACGAGTGTCATGTCAGATGGCAGGTGATGCGGTGTTTGCGTTCATAAAATTTGATTTGTAAAATGGTTTGAACTTATTATTTTACGTGTTTGTGTTAACGGTTACTTTAAATATTATTGTTATTAAATTAACATAGTGGAATTGAAGAGGGTTTTGTAAAAGGACAGGGGGATAACCTACCAGAAGTCCTCATTTTTATAGTTGCGCGATATTTGTCTGAGAATGGTAATTATGTAATGAAATGCGAGGAATAAAACTGAATAAGTAAGTAAATTTCTAACTTCTCCTGTATATTAGTATTTCAATCAAGTTTTATCAAAAGGCAAATGTTTGTTTTTTATCGAGTTTTGAATGGCAGGAGCAACAAAAATTTTCCAAGCTGACAAAGTAGGTACAGCATAAAACTTAGGAAATATTTTTGAAAGATAAAGGAAGTTTTTTTTGTGTTTAACAAGCAGGGGACATTTTCGTAATTTCTTTTTTAAATGTTGCCCTTTTTATTATGTAAAGAAAAAAAGTTTATTTCATCCGCTATAGCGAATAAACTGAGTGATGTTTTTTAGTTTGGTGGGTGGAATTGATGTAAAGTATGTATTAAGTATTTAAAATATTCATTAATTTGTATGTTAAAATAATAATAAGCGTCACTCCATTTCCTTCCGTGGATGTCGTAGAAGGCGACTAAGGAAATAAATTACCAGGAGACGGGCAGCAGCGTCTTCCTGAGATTCCAATCGCTTACTGCGGTCGCCAACCCGCCTGCCAAGCGTGGCGATTATGGCAAAACCCTTTATGATTATGAAAACTACGAAGGAGGCCTTTGTCCTGCAGTGGGCATCAAATGGCTGATGATGATGTTGAATGCCGTAATATTGTATACGAGCGCAATACTTCTTTTTCTTTCCTCCGACATTCTTATCGATGTCGATTAAATTTGTATGTCCGTTTGGTACAATCCTATGCGACAGAATTGGGATAACAGATTAAGAAAAAAGTTACATTCAAGGTTGTAACAAGCTGGAAATCGGCGTATTGACAACGTGGGCGAGAGTAGGACCACATTGGGGTCGTAGGTTCTTGCTAATTTAAGCCTCCCACACACAGATTATCGATTATTATCGCCACACTATGTACCTATATGAGGACGTAATTTGGTTTTATCATCAGTTTGAGAGTAGTTACATGAGTGCATGAGTGTCCTTAACTTTCCTATAATATGGACGGTGACACTTCATCAGACGAAGAATACCTACTACTAACAGTAGCAGTGGAAGATGACCGAAAAAGACGCCAGAAACGAAAGAAAGTAATCTAGGGTAAATAATTTTCAATCAAATAAAGGTATTTTATTAAAGGTACGAATATTTCGATGTTAATTTTTCGGTCGATTAAAACGCAGGTGTGTGCAAGGAATCGGGACGCATTATCGCAATAACGCATGCGATATAACGCAGTTGTGTGCAAGAAATCGGGACGCATTATCGCATGCGATATTATTGACCGGTAAAAACGCGCCTGTGTGTGGGAGGCTTTAAACTTAATCTCTTGTATTCATAACTCTGAAGATTACCTAGTAAGGTTCAAAACAAAAAACCCTTTATATATCAGAGTGACAGACACAGATCAAAGGCAAATTATTCATTTGGCTCATTTTACCGAAATAATGCGATCGAGGAATGAAAGAGAAAATTACCGATCGCTTGAGTTTATTTTCTCTAATGAATCGTCTAATATCTCCTTAGTCTGGCATCACTGTTGGACTCAGGTTGTCTATGCTTTGGTTGACAGCCCCGTTCACACTACACTACAAACTTTTTTCAGTGCTTGCCGCTTGATGACGTAATTTCCTTTTAGAATTCAAATACTGTGTAGGTACAACCAAAGAGTATGTAACAACAATATTAGATACTAGCTGTTGCCCGCGACTTTGTTCGCGTGTTTTGATGTGTATTTTTTCGGGATAAAAATTAGCAATAATTTATCTCTGTGAAAAATTTCATACAAACTTTCGTGTTTATAATATTAGTAAGGATTTTTTTTATGTGACTATTTTATACTAAGCTGAATTCGTAGAAAGCCATACATCTGAGGATTTTTATTCGTAGTTTGGTACCTACCTAAAAACGCGCCACGCCCACGCCACGCCAGGCACAAGTCGTTTTTCGATGCAACGGGGCACGTGGCGCGTCGAGTTAGAGTGAGGTAATTTTTTCTGAGAAAATAAAATCATTTCGTAATAAAGAGTAAACATCTAATAGATGTCTTATCTAACGAATTCATGGACGTATGATTCTCAATGTATGGGTATAAGAACATATTATAATTTTCTTGTATCTATTTATATGAATCGCTCGTAGCCCCGGCTGCCTGAGTGATCTTAAACGATCACGAAGGTTAAGCAACACAGGGCGCGTTCAGTGCATGGATGGGTAGCCGTCTATGCCTAACGCTAGTGGCATTTTTCCGAGCGGTTCCGTGCTTCGCAAGGCACGTTAAGCTGTTGGTGCCGGCTGCCGTCGATAGATGGCAGTCGTTAAGCCAAGTCAGAGGCCTTAGGGCGGCTTGAAAACTTCTGACAGTAGACGAGCCACTAGTCTACAAGCCTCCACCAATCCGGACTTGGCCCCCGTGGTATGGCCCGGAGTATGGCCTATACCTTCCTCAGGGAAGAGACCCGTGCCCCTCGGTGGGGACATAATGGGTTGATGATGATTTATACGAGGTTTCAAAAAATAAAACCTATGTATTGAACTAGATATTAAGAACTTTATACTGGTGTGCAATAAATTGCTATCTATCAATATTGTACATTATCTAAAGTATATAATAAATCGACTGATGTTCGATATGTCTTTGATGCAATAAAGTTTTTGTTTTTTACAGTAAAACAAAAATCTACCGAGCATAACGATATATTTTATAACTGCCCCTTTTTTGTGCATCGAATTAAAAAACAGACTAGTAAGTTTCCACTGGTTATGAAAACCACGAAGGAGGCCTATGTCCTGCAGTGGGCGTCAAATGGCTCATGATGATGATGAAGTTTCCACTTTCGATTTCTCCTCATAAGACAAACTGTAATAAACATAATGTGTAATCGTAGCAGACCGTGGTCTACGAAATTAAAATGTATATCTATAGTATATATATCTTGCAATTTAAAACAAAGGAAAGAAAGACAACAAGGTACATTTACAAAATATTTTATTGTCTAAAATTTACTTTTCTTGCCTCCGCCGCCCTTTTTCGCTTGCGGTTTTCCAAATGTCTTCCCTTTCTGATTCGGACCCTTTCCTTTGACGGATTTGCCCTTCCCTTTCGGAGGGAACGATTTGCCTTTCTGCACTTTGTTGGCGTCATACCTAAGGCGCTTGGTGGCTGAGCGAGAAGTGTCTGTTAGGTCGTTGGCGAAGTTACTATGTTTCTTGTTGGATTTCCCGGCTGGTTTATGGCCAGCCTTCCTTGATATTCTATCGTGATGGTCGTCGTCATCAACTGCGCGAATGCGGCCTTGCTTGTGCTTCCGTTTGGATAATCTTGATTGAAGTAATGCCACCTGAAAAAGTATTGAAAGTTTTAAGAAGTCGAGGCATTGATTCTGAAACGGAACTTAAAAAAAAAAGTCATGAACAAAAATAATAGAAACCGGAAGTTGAGTTGAGAGATTTTTTTACGATTACAAAAAAGAGATCTCCTGGCGAATATGAATATGCGTTATAATCATTTAATGTGAAACAAAGTAAAAGCACATATTTCATGCTTTATCTTTTTATGTTTATAACTCACATAAGTACAAGAAACTAACAAAAAGAAAGACTAAGCAAAATGTTGCTATTAATTATGTTAGTTGTTACGTTTAAAGGGATACATTTACTCGACGCTGAATATCCACTCCACCGATAAACGGCTCTTTAATTTTGTCTTTTTTTGTCACGCTGCAAATTTATGTAGGGAAGAACGGGTGGTCATGCTCTTCCTCCACTATAACTGGAAATTTCCCACCAGGCAGATCATATGTTTGGAGGCCGGCCAAAGTGTTATCGTCAGACATTATATTTGTATATTTTTCCGGATGGGGCGCTGTTTACAGGTTCACGGCTAGTTTAGTAACATAATTATGCTACTACATATTTGCCTTTTGATAAACTTACCTAGCATATGTATTTATAGTTCTGTCATGTGTAACGCGCGCACGCGCAGAGTTGTCATGTGTCGTCGCCAAACTGTACATTAGTTCTCTAGTTCATTAAATTCACGGCGTTTATTATAGTAGTTTATGCAACTGTCATATAATGAAGGGTATTAAAACACGAGTGTGAGTTTAGTTTAGTCATAATAGTAACGAGTGTTTTAATACCCGTGTTATATGCAGTTGCATACACTACTTTATCTTCACTAATGCAATTAAAAATTAAATTCAAGCGTGCGTGTATAATCACAGTGATTTTGCCGCCATTAAAATTTAACCAATGAGAGCGCAGCTGCGCGCTTCAATAAAACGCGACCAACCTGATTGGCCCTGCAATCAAGTTGGTCGCGTTTTATTGATGTTATAATGAGATTTTACGATATCGATGTGAATATTATACCATCATGTGAAATTGCTTAAATTGAGTGTTTTGTTGTCTGCGCTATAACAGTAGTAATTATAAGTCAAGTATTGAAAACATAAGTAGAATGTTACAACATTAGTGTAGATAAAAATTATTTCGAACGCATAGATTTGAACACCAATTAAGTAGAGTACTCCAAAATGGTCTCCACTCCTTGCCGAATTTTTTTCAACCTTTTCCATTTCCCTGTTGACTCGTTCCTCAGGCGTGTCCTTAGGCGTGTGCTTGTTTGGTTTTTTCTTCTTGGTCGCGCTTGCCGCGCGCTCGCCGCCGCCGCCCGGAGGCGCGCCGCCGTCGGAATCCGAATCCCGACGTTTCCGCTTCTGGGCCTTGCCCTTCGGTTTGCCTGACGAAAAAATCAAAAATCAAAATCAATTTTTTTTATTCAAAGTAGCACAGAAACTGCGACTTAATGAACGTTACAAGTTAAACTAGGTGTCCAAAAAATAATGCTCAAATTTCCAAGCATGTTTGAGAACAGAATATTCTTTATTAAACCAGAACACATGACATAAAAAAAATGTGAAGATACAGGGTACAATTGGCGGCCTTATTTCTAACAGCGATTTCCTCCAGACAACCCTATGACGGAGAGTTGCTGAAGACGGGTAGTCGGATATGTATACCTTTTCCCGGATGCAGCGTGAGCGCCAGCCGCTCCTTCTCCTCTCGCTTCTCCTTGGCCGTCTGGAACCAGGAGTGCTGGCGCTGGATCTCCACTTGAGGTCCCTCCTGGTCCTTCTCCTTCTTGAACACGGTCTCCAGCTTCTTGGTTTGCTTCTCCATCTTGTTGAGCTGCTTCTCCGCGTACTCCTCGTCGAGGATTGCGGCTGTTTGTGGGAGGGTAGGTAGACTTATTTATAAAAACATTATTGCTTAAAATTCCTCCTCCTACTCCTCAAATGCAATTTACTCTATGTCTCTGTCTATGGCAAAGAGAAACGGTGTTAGTTATTAAAACATGACCCCTATAAAACACTCCTCCGAAGAGTGTTTCAGAGAGACCTCTGACAAAGGCAGTTTAAATAATAAGTTTAAAAAATCTCTCACAGGGATAAGCTCGCCTTTGTACATGTAATTTCGTATTGTCATATTTCCTGTACTGTTTTTCATGTGCATTAAGGTATAATTAATTAATAATCTGCGGTTATTACCCTTTACCACAGACTATTCAAACTGCCTCGGAAGAGTGTTTTAAGGAGTCGTGTTTTTATAAATAACACCAAACGACTAATTTACACTGAATTTGAGAAAGAGAAATAAAAGAAGTACAAATAGAGTAAGGTGTCACGTGCAAGCCGGGGAAATAATAATTTCAGTTTTTTTTTAATACCCCGATTTCCAAGAAATTAATTTAAGTTTCGTAAATACTCGACCTCATTTCAGAGACTGCACTAAACTAAGAATAAAAAATCTACACGTAACTGGCGCTTCATATAAAACAATAAAACGTTATCTTTTTCAACCCTGCTTGTTTTACCAATGAGGTTTTATTTTCTCTCGCCTCATTTCAGACTTACCTACATAGATATTTTTTAATTTAATGGCGACCAAATACTTTTTATTATAATTGTTTCTTTTTTTTACAAATAGAGCATTACCAATCTCAGGCTCCAGCCGCTCTAGCCTGGCGCGGTACTTGGCGACGATTTCGGGCGGGATTTGGCGCGCCTTGACGCCGTTGCGGGCTCGCTTCACGATGGTCTTCACCAACTGCCGCTCGCCCTCGCCGGCCAGAGACACGGAGATACCGGCGCGACCAGCACGCGCCGTCCTGCCCACCTGGAATATAATCATCATAATAATGGTCGTGTCAGTCGAATCCATTCGGATAGGTGGGCGAGACTCGACACCTAGTGGGTGCCACAAAAGGGATATCGAAGTCGACGCCGGCCTAGGAGACGATGGAGAGACGATCTCGACCAACATCTGCCGGAGCGGCCAGGACCGAAAGCTCTGGACTGAATTGGGGGAGGCCTTTGGCCAGCGGTGGGAGACATACATAGAGGCTATGTAAAAACAATAACTACTTTTGCACTAAAACTTTCGTAAGCACTACACATAGACGAAGTAGATTTTGAAATAGACACCTACTTTAATTTGTGACGTTCATTGAGTCATAGTTTTTGTGTTATTTTGAAGTATTTTTAAACTCTTCGATTTTGATTTCATTATTAACTTAATCCTGGATTTACTTGCTTGAATTTCAGAGACATTAGAGACGAGGAACCGATGACGCGAGCTCCCTCTCTTCTCACCGTGATTAAGCTCTGCGAATCAGAGCGAAACCTGGTCGGACTCTTCCGAGAAAAACTCAAGTAAGTAAATCCGGGAGTTAATAATACAACTTCCACAGAGCACAATGACTCGTCCTGATCCTAAACTAGGATACCCTGTGCTATGGCACGGAAATACACCCAGACTGAGGCCATTTTTACAAATCAAGTGCGACGCCCACGAGCGCGATCCGAACCCACAACCGATTTGTAGTAGCCACTTACGTGAGGGGCTATGCTTGGAATTTCTTAACGAGATCGAATCAGAAATGAGATCCGTAGACGAACGAAAGTCGTCGACATAGCCCAGCGGATTAGTAAGTTGAAGTGGCAGTGGGCGGGGCACATAGCACGCAGAACTGATGGCCGATGGGGTCGAAAAGTTCTCGAATGGAGACCACATATCGGCAAGCGCAGCGTAGGATGACCAGCCACAAGATGGACAGATGACCTCATCCAAGTGGCAGGAAGACGCTGGATGCAGGCCGCTTCCAACCGGTCTATTTGAAAATCCATGGAGGAGGCCTATGTCCAGCAGTGGACTTCTCGTGGCTGAATGATGATGATGACTCACGTGAGAAAACTTGACTGTAGGAGGTGTTCACATACCTCAGTGCTTGAAATCGCCAATCCGCCGTGGCGATTAAGCCCAAAAACTCTGTCTGAGACGGCCCGAGCCCTACAGGTGCTTACAGTGTCACGTATAAAAGCTGCTTATGCATCATACGACTTTGACTTGTACATTTGTGAAGTTATAATAGCAATACCACTTGCTAACGGTGAAAGAAAACATCGTGAGGAAACCTGGGTGTTTGAGCTATTCACATACCTCAGCGCTTGAAATCGCCAATCCGCGGTGGGCACGCGTGGTGATTAAGCCCATACTCTCTTTTTGAGAAAAGGCCTGTGCCCTACAGTGGGACGTATATAGGCTGCTTATGTATGTATATGTGTTATACGAATAAAAGAGCAAAAGTTCATCGGTCGGCGGCGCTAGAATGTTACGAGTGAGAGTTAGAGAGTCTGCCTCCTATCCTGTGAACTGTCACTCATTTTACCCCGAACCGGCCACGCGATTGGTCGGTTAGAGAAAGAGAAAGATTCGGCCTACGGTCATTGGGGCGAGAGTCAAGTAAGTCTGCGGCGCCAGTATGTCACTAGAAATAGAGAGAACGAGTCAGATTGCGGCGTCCTTTTCATAAATGCTACAATCCTTATTAATTATTAATATTATAAACGCGAAAGTTTGTATGTATGTATGGATGTTTGTTACTCTTTCACGCAAAAACGGCTGAACGGATCCGGATGAAATTTTGCACAGAGACAGATTATAGTCTGGATTAGCCCATAGGCAATTTTCATCCCGGAAAAATATACATCAACATTTCCACGCGAACGAAGTCGCCGGCAACAGCTAGTTCACTCCATTTCCTTCCGTGGATGTCGTAGAAGGCGACTAAGGAAATCAATTACCAGGAGACGGGCAGCAGCTTCTTCCTAAGATTCCGACCGCATACTGCGATCGTCACCCCGCCTGCCGAGCGTGGCGATTATGGTAAAACCCCTTATGGTTATGAAAATAATAAACTGTCTCCACCTTCCACCTCTCGCTTGTTGGATAATTAAGTTGCATTCGGAGAGAACAACAGAGTCGGTCTACGGCGATAGAAGGTCATAATGACTCCCTAGTCAGTAGACTGTCACTAAACTACAGAGAAAGAGACGGCCAGCCCCTGCATTACGCGCACCAAATCCTGAGCAATTCCAGTCGTCTAACTGAGCGCATAATTAGGCCCCTGAGGTGCCACAATGTTATTGGGATGAGAGTCAGTCTGCGGCGCTAGAACGTCAATAGAAATAGAGAAAGAAAGAGACAGCCTGCGGCGCCAAAACGTCACGAGAGAGATAGAGTCAGCCCCTTACCCTGTGAATGTAGTGCTCGAGCGTGGCGGGCAGGGTGAAGTTGATGACTGTCTTGACGCCCGGTATGTCGAGTCCGCGCGCCGCCACGTCGGTCGCCACCAACACGTCAACTTCCTCTTCCTTGAACCGCTTCAGCGAGTCCAGCCGCTGCGGCTGGTTCAATGCGCCGTGGAGCTCCGCCACCTGGGGAAGGAAAGGAAATATTAACATTATAATTATTACAGGGAATCCTGGTTTCGGAGCCAGGACACACATTGTAACACTTTTATTCGCTATAATTTGTATTGTACTTATTTTAAGATTTTATTAAAAAGAAGACAGATGACCTCATCCAAGTGGCAGGAAGACGCTGGATGCAGGCCGCTTCCAGCCGGTTTTTTTCGAAATCCATGGAGGAGGCCTGTGTCCAGCAGTGAACTTCCTGTGGCTGAATGATGATGATGATGATGATTAAAAAGAAAATAACAGACAGGTTGACAGATTTGCTAAACTGCGCAGCAGTTCATCGGCAGTTATTGATTTAAGTATTTGGCATTGTTGGTAACAATAATTTCTCAGAAAAATGTTGATGGCGAATTAAATAACTTAGTACCTGGATGACCGAGCTTTGCTCGATATTATAATTTTTTTTTGTTAATCTTGTTTTTTGAAATTATATTTAGATACGATGAAAAAAAGGGGAAAAACATACATACATACATACATAAACTCACGCCTGTATCCCAGAGGGGTAGGCAGAGACCAGGGACTGCCACTTGCTACGATACTGACAGATCACTTTTGCTTCCTCAACATTCATTAGTCGTTGCATGCAGGCACGCCGGTTTCGGGTACTTTTTATCTTGCCCTTTGCTAAAACAATCGGACTGGAGACAGGCTCGTACCGGCGTCTTCTGGTTTCAGGACCGCCCGATTACCCACCTGAGCTATCACAACCTTGTAGATGATGGCGAAATGTACCTTCGTATTCTAATGATATTTTAGCAGTTTTTCATTGCCTATAAACACGGATAAAACGACGTTTTCTAAAAAATTAAACCTATATCGATTTATCGCCCCCGAAACCCTCTGCATACTAAATTTCATGAAAATCGTTGGAGCCATTTCCGAGATACAGATTATTATTATATACAACATGTCCCAAAATTCAACGATAAGCCGGCACCAGAGGATGGACCTACTAATGACTACTCGAGAAAAAAAAAGAAAAAAAAATACCTCTACTTTTTTTTAAATTACTTAAAAAAAAGGAAATTCTTCGAAAATGTATACCCTTTATGACACTTTTAACTACCATGACCACAATTTTTCAAATATTTCAGTTTTTTTGTTTGTATCGGCAACCTAAGTAGTACTACTATTCACCATAATCTTTGAAAATTACAGAATTTTCGTAGTTTTATACAAAAAAACAACCAAAAAAAATTATTTCCCTAAAATTTTGAAAGATTTTTACGTTCAGTACACTTTAACTCATCGTAGTGTAAAAAAAAAATATGGACACTACTATGGCAAGTTTTTTTAAAAATTAGCGCAACTAACCTAGATTTTAAAATGGTATAATACTTTAGGAAAACTAGCCACAAAAAAAAAATAATGACACTTTTTCTAATCAAGAACCAAATTTCATAAGTTGTTGTTAATAGTAATCACTTCTACTATGTGCCTAAAATAGATTTCTTTCGCAAATTCTTAGAATTTGGAAGGGACATGTGTGTAGTCAGTGAAGTTCAGAAGTCAGAAAGAGATAGATAGTATACGTTAGAGAGAGATAGATAGAGAGCGATTATACGTTAGAGAGAAATAGATAGATTGCGATTATACGTTAGAGAGAGATAGATAGATGTTTGTTGTTAAATAACAATAGGGCAGGTAGGAATGTTGCTGTTCTCTACAAAGTACAAAGTCAGTACGCTCTGCCAAAAGTCGTTAGTACGAGAGTCACATCAATTGAATACGAAACGGTGCACAGTAAACAAAGAAGCAGAGCGTACTGACTTTGTACTTTGTAGAGAACAGCAACATTCCTACCTGCCCTCTTGTTATTTAACAACAAACATCTATCTATCTCTCTCTAACGTATAATCGCAATCTATCTATTTCTCTCTAACGTATAATCGCTCTCTATCTATCTCTCTCTAACGTATACTATCTATCTCTTTCTGACTTCTGAACTTCACTGACTACACACATGTCCCTTCCAAATTCTAAGAATTTGCGAAAGAAATCTATTTTAGGCACATAGTAGAAGTGATTACTATTAACAACAACTTATGAAATTTGGTTCTTGATTAGAAAAAGTGTCATTATTTTTTTTTTGTGGCTAGTTTTCCTAAAGTATTATACCATTTTAAAATCTAGGTTAGTTGCGCTAATTTTTAAAAAAACTTGCCATAGTAGTGTCCATATTTTTTTTTTACACTACGATGAGTTAAAGTGTACTGAACGTAAAAATCTTTCAAAATTTTAGGGAAATAATTTTTTTTGGTTGTTTTTTTGTATAAAACTACGAAAATTCTGTAATTTTCAAAGATTATGGTGAATAGTAGTACTACTTAGGTTGCCGATACAAACAAAAAAACTGAAATATTTGAAAAATTGTGGTCATGGTAGTTAAAAGTGTCATAAGGGGTATACATTTTCGAAAAATTTCCTTTTTTTTAAGTAATTTAAAAAAAAGTAGAGGTATTTTTTTTTTCTTTTTTTTTCTCGAGTAGTCATTAGTAGGTCCATCCTCTGGTGCCGGCTTATCGTTGAATTTTGGGACATGTTATATATATATATATATATATATATATATATATATATATATATATATATATATATATATATATATATATACAAAAATAGCTCGTTCAAGGTATTAGACAGATAGGTATAATATACATTACAAACACTCTTTTTTCTTTACGTGCCGTCTTCTGTTGGAGGTTGGCAACAAATGCTGTAAACACAAATATAAAAAAAAAACAATAAGTACCTAAGTAACAAAGTGACACTGTGCCTTCGGCCTCGGCTTTAATGGAGCTCGGCCTCGTTACCAATACCTAAGTCCGAGCACTCTAGGCGATATGAAAGACGCCTAAATCTGAGCGCGATTTGACGCGATTGTGCCTTACTATCTAAATTGAATTAAAACTTTGTGTGAAGAAACTAAAAATTTTCAATTTCTATTTGCTTCCGTGAAGATAATTACTTATTCCACACAATAACCAAGTAGATAAAAGATGATAAACAATAATAATAGAGGAGATGGCGGGATGACCACACTACCTTTCTACGGGGTGGCCAAGGACAGGGGGGAGTGGAGAACTAAAGGGGGGGGGGGCGTTGCCCAGCAGTAGGACACAATCGAAACTATATAAAAAAAAATGCGGCCGTGAAAGGAGCCCAAATCTGAGCGCAATAGGCGGTTATGAAAGGCGCCTTAATCTGAGCGCATAAGGCGAGTGCGATACTGGCTATGAAAAGCGCTGATATGAGCGCGATAGGTGACTATGAAAGGCGCCTAAATCCGAGCGCAATAGGCGAGTGCGATAGGTGGCTATGAAAGGCGCTAATATGATCACGATAGGTGACTATGAAAGGCGCCTATATCTCAGCGCCTAAATATGAAAGGCGCCCAAATTTGAGCGCGTAACACGGCTGTGAAAGCGAGAGCGAAATGCGAGAGCGATTCTGCATCACAATCCGCTTCAAATTGTGGTCATCGATTCCCTTTCACCTTGATCTGACACTTTGTCCTTGTATTGTCCAACGAACCTTGATCCCCAGCAGGCCCAGGGCGACGTGCAGCCGGTGCGCCTGCTTCTTGGTCTGCACGAATATGACGGCGCGGTCGCGGAACGTGCGGCAGACTAGCGCCGCTAGCAGCGCCTCGCGGTCCGACTCGCGCTCCTTCCGGATCCTGGGGGCGATGCGGCCCTAGACTACATTCCTATGATTTACAGGAGCGGGGGTGGAGCAGCGGCAGAACATCATCATCATCAGCCATTTGACGCCCACTGCAGGACACAGGCCTCCTTCGTGGTTTTCATAACCATGAAGGGTTCTGCCATAATTGCCACGCTTGGCAGGCGGGTTGGCGATCGCAGTATGTGGTTGGATTCTCAGGAAGACGCTGCTGCCCGTCTCCTGGTAATGAATTTCCTTATTAGGCGCCTTCTACGACATTCACGGAAGGAAATGGAGTGGCGCTAGTGGCCACACGGACAGCGGTAGGACGCCGGCCTCAAATTCGAGAGGTCGTGGGCTGGAATTCCGGCATGTGCCAATGACTTTGTTTCCTAAGTCACGTACATTTGTCAAGTCGTAGTGGCAATACTACTAGCTAGCTGTGAAGGAAAACATAGTGAGGAAACCCTAGTGTCTGAGATATTTACACACCTCGGCGCTTGCTAAGTACAACGGCCCAACTATGAGGCTAAGGCGGAAATCTCAGGTCGAACTAGAACTAGGAGTAATGTAGGAATACAACCGTAAACGTTGTTATTGGGAACTAATTGAACAATCAGTAAAATACAACATAACAACATAACATAAACTCACGCCTGTATCCCAGAGGGGTAGGCAGAGACCAGGGACTGCCACTTGCTACGATCCTGACAGATCACTTTCGCTTCCTCAACAGTCGTAAACAACCAATCTCGTGACTATTAACTACTTTTTACCTTGGACTCACTTCGTTGTTGTGAGAACTCCATGTTTGTGTAAAGTTTGCGTGAGTGAATATGTGAAAATGAAAGTGTCTGTGACACCTTTATGCGTCGTCACCTGACATACTCATATTACTCATGCCGCAAATTGAACCATCTGTCCTTGTTAGTGAACTTCTGCGACACAGCGGCTAGTGACCTCTAGCGGCTAGTGTTTGGGCAGACGATGTTGTTACAATGCTCTCAGATGCTAGCAATAAGGCCGCCCATTGTAGTCATCTCAACTTTTATTTATGTCTCTTGTTTCTTGTGTCCAATAAAGAATTTTCTCATTTCATCTCAGACAGAGAAAGAGAGAGAGTATCTCCATAATATAATTGACTATCTATTTACCGCAGATTATATGGGAACATAAAGAAAGAACTGTTTAAAGTGCAATTACTGAGTGCAAGCGTGTGACAGTGTGAGTGTGAGTTTGTGTGAATATGCGACTTCGTGGCGCAGCGGTAGTGCATCTGCATACCATGCGAGAGGTCCCGGGTTCAAATCCCGGCTGGGGACAAAAAAAAACCCCAGGTCTTGGATGTTTACATGTTTGTGATGTCGTTGTTTCTGGTTCCCACGACACAGGGTATCCTAGTGTGGGGCCAGAAGCAATGTATGTGCCTGTATGTAAAATGTTTAAATGTTTATGTTAATGTTTAATGTGTGTGACACCTTCATGTGTAAAGGTGCAATGCGCACTCACCTGACAAATTCCTGTCTCAAATTGAAGGCCACGTCCTTGTTAGAGTCCACGAACAGTCGCACTGGCTTCTGCAGCGACACTGCTGCTAAGGACTGAACCTCTTCGTTCATGGTGGCCGAGAACAGCATCGTCTGCCGCTTGGGTGAGCACTGCCGGATAATCTCCTTCATCTGCTCTGCGAAGTACTCGTCGAGCATTCTGTACGAAAAGGTAAAAAAAAGATATGTGATAAAATCGCTTCGTTGGCTCAGTGGTAACTTAAGTACGGGCTTTTTTTCTCTGTGGTATGGGACAGTTGATATTTTTCCTCAAAGTAAGAGTTATTTGTATTGACGAAAAGAATACTCATTGTTACCCCCTGTATAAAAAGTTGACACTTTTCTTTTGCTTAGATCTCCCGCAGGTTTTTGTCATTACGTTTCCTCTACGAGCTCTTTCAGTTTCGGAAATCCTTGCCTTGGACTTCCATCCATTACCTCCTGGTTCGAAGATATTCATTAATCCAGTATTGTTATTCTACTCAATACACAGTACATGCATAAAGTTACGCCTGTATCCTGAAGAGGTAGGCAATATCCAAGGTTTACCATGAACCTTATCAACAACATTCGCATGTTGGCGCGTTTGCACAGCTTCGCACAGTTCTAGTTTGGAATCAAGCCCTAGAGTCTTATATACACATAGTTAATAGCACCATTTATTTGTCTCTATTTTGTAGTCTACTAGGTATTTCTCGCGAAGAAGATCGCGAGTTGCACGGGTTATTGGAACCATTGGAACGCGATTGATTACTAGACTACCAATAATGTCAATAAAAGAACCGTTACCACACTAGTACGAGTGTATTGAACAATTATGCACGTCAGAGACCCGCTCCCCTGGACAAGTGATTGTGTTGTGCGGAAGTTACTATACCTGTCTGCCTCATCGAGTACCAGGACCTCGATTGCGTGGAGGCCGAAGGAGGGTGTGTTTCGGACGTGGTCGATGAGTCGGCCCGGCGTCGCGATCACCACGTCCGGGTTGCGGCGCAGCACACTCTCCTGTTGGGTTTGGACGTGATTGAGAAGGCGGTAAGGGCTGAAGGGCACTTCATTTCCTTCCGTGGATGTCGCAGAAGGCGACTAAGGAAATCAATTACCAGGAGACGGGCAGCAGCGTCTTCCTGAGATTCCGAGCGCATAACCTGCCTGCCAAGCGAGGCGATTATGGCAAAATCCCTCATGGTTATGAAAACCACGAAGGAGGCCTATGTCCTGCAGTGGGCATCAAATGGCTGATGATGATGACATAGTCACCATGTATGCCTATCGCGGATGCCGATTGAAGGCATTGAGGTATGTGAACACCCCAGGCTCTCAGGTTTCCTTACGATGTTTTCTTTCACCCTCAGAGAATTGTATTGCTACTAAAAATTTACAATACGTCACTTAGAAAACCGTCATTGGTACATACTGGAAACGTACGTAGCACTTCTCGAATTTGAGCCCAGCGTTCAACCGAAGCGCTACTACCGAGCTGCAAATCATTATCAGAGCTAACAGCTGATGTCTCACCTGATATTTGACATCCAGCCCGCCGACAGACAAACCGACTGAGACTGAAGTGAACTGGGCCAGTTGCCTCGTCACTGCATGTACCTGAAATTAAACAACAATAATTATTTTTTATGTAAATATCCCATGTGAGAGTGAGTGTAAATGACAACATTAGTTTAGAAAAATTACACTTTTGAGAGTGTTGTGTATATGTGAGTGTGTGCGGCCGGCCGTCTTGCGTAGCAAACGCACCAGTAACGGCGGCATCCCGATCCAGTATCGACCATGCTGGTGTATTTGAGACAATTACGTATGTGAAGTGAGTATGGTATATGGTTGGTACCAAAATCAAGACAAGAGTCATGCGGTGAAGTTTATGAGTCTGAATCAGGATAGTTAAATATTTGTGTGTTTTAAGTACACACATCAAAAAAAGTTTGTGATCAATAGCATAAGCTCCTATAATTCTTTAAATTTAACTTTATCAAGAAAAAATCTATGTTGTATGCTTTCTTTAAATAGGAATACCCTGTTTGAAATTAAAATATAAAACTAATTTTTATTATTTATTTTAAAAAATTGAGCCATTAATCATAATGTAATTGTGATAGAAATTTCATAGAAAGAAAAATACTGTTTAATTAAACTTAAACAACAATTTATTATTAAAAGGTTAAATTCAATATAAAATAACTCCTCCCCTGGCTCGAACACATGCGGAGATCCTCCTGGGCATGCTGAGGATCAAGTTATCTAGCATTTCCTGGGAAATGCAATGCATTTCCTATCCCATTCTTCAATAGCGGCTTCCCTGAGCTCTGGAACTGTCTGGGGACGTGGCTCACGGTTCCATACAGCTCGTTTAAGAGCATCCCACGCGTGCTATATTGGGTTTAAGTCGGGCGAGCCTGCTGGCCTGCCAGTCTAAACGTGTGATATCGTATTCTTGAAGAGCAGCATTGACTCGTTGAGCTCGATGTGCGGGCGCATTATCATCGACCAGTACAAATTGGTGCCCATGGTTTACTCGGAATGGTCTGACGATATCATCAATAACAACTGCTTTGTACATGTCTGCTGTCATGTAGCCCCGATACGGGATCAAAGGCGTTCTAGCTCCAATCATAATGCCACCCCAAAAGGACACCGATTTTCCGCCTTGCTGAACTGTTCCAGTGGCAGTTCTTTGTGTTTCACGGTCGCCTGGTCTTCTCCAGACACGGACACGTCGGTTATCTGGATGAGTACTGATTCGGGATTCGTCAACGAAGAGACAGTTTTGCCAAATGTTTTCTTCCTCACCTTTTTCATTTTGCCGAAGTCCAGCCCACTGCAATCTTCGTTGTTGACGTTGCCGGGAATTGAGCGGAGCTCGCCAAGACCTCCGTGCTCGTAATCCGGCGTGGTGCAAGCAATTGCGAACGGTCTGCGTGCTAACTTCAAGCCCAGAGGCGGCCCTGACTTCTGCTTTTATTTTAGTGGCGTTGATTGTTGGATCACGGGCTGCCAGCAATCTAATATAGCGCTTTTGGGCAGCTGTCATTCTTGCTCGTAAAACCTCTGATAATCCTCTTGGCATTTTTTCAATCACAACTTTCCGCAAAAAATATCTTGAATCGGTTATAATTGACTAAATCAGATTTCTGAATGAGCGTAAGCTAGGACTGAAAGCATTTTAATATGAAAAACCGGCCAAGTGCGAGTCGGACTCGCGCACCGAGGGTTCCGTACAAACCTGCAATGTCAACAACATTTTTTCACGGGTTAAAGGCAATTAGATCTAAGTATTTGATATGAATTTCAACTTGATAGCTCTACGCGTTCATGAGGAAAAAAGTAATAAGTTTATATTTATTAAAAAATATATATTTTGTAATGTAACTAAAAATTTAAGGTTTTCGGAATTTTTCCTTTATGTGTGCTATAAAACGTTGCTTCATGCCAAATTTCAAGATTCTAGGTCGACTGGAAGTACCCTTTAGGTTTTGATTCCCTTGCGAGTACTTGCGAGTTTCAAAATATGCAGCTTAAATTGCTGTTTCTTTTGATTGCGTTGACATAGAAGTTAGATTTTGTTACAGCTTAAAGGTATTATAGACCTGAGTATTTGGTATGAATTTCAATTTAATACCTCTACGCGTTTATGAGGAAATGGGTAGTAAGTTTAAAATTATTAAAAAAATATATATTATGTGATGTAACTAAAAATTTATGGTTTTCGTAATTTTTCCTTTATCTATGCTATAAGACGTTGCTTCGTAAAAAATTTCAAGATTCTGAGTTCACGGGAAGCACCCTGTAGGTTTTGATTCCCTTGCAAGTGTCGAAAATTTGCGGCATAAACGGCTGTATCTTTTGATTGCGTTGGCTTAGAAGTTTGATTTTTTCACAGCTTCAAGGGACAGTAGACCTGAGTAATTGATATAAATTTCAGCTTCATACCTCCACGCGTTCCTGAGAAAAAGGGTCTTGACAGACGGACGGACGGACGGACAGACGGACAACAAAGTGATCCTATAAGGGTTCCGTTTTTTCCTTTTGAGGTACGGAACCCTAAAAACAACTGAACAGTGTCATTGTTTTGTGTTCTAATTCTTTACTTTTAAATAAAGAATCTAAAAAGAAGAAAAAATCATAATATAATCTACAGTAACAAAAAAGATTTCAGTTTTTCAAAGTGATCGCAAACTTTTTTTGATGTGTGTAGGTACCTGTATCATGACAGTAAAACTTAGCTGAGTGTGCGTGCGTGTGTGTGTGTGTGTGTGTGTGTGTGTGTGTGTGTGTGTGTGTGTGTGTGTGTGTGTGTGTGTGTGTGTGTGTGTGTGTGTGTGTGTGAGGGAAAAAGAAGTGTGTATGTAATGAAAGAGCGTGTATGACGAGAGTGGTTCTAAGAACTGCCGACAGAAAGATTTCTATCTATGTTTGACTTACCTGTGCGCCCAGCTCTCTCGTCGGTACTAGAACCAGGACGCGCGTGACGCGGTCGCCGCCGACTGCCTTGTACAGCAGACGCTCCAGAATCGGCAGCATGTAGGCGGCCGTCTTGCCCGTGCCGGTGGCGGCGCACGCGCATATGTCCTTGCCTATGGGGAGTATAGAGTGTCCTCGTTGTTTGTGTCATGGGTTCGATCCCCACTGGGAGCCGCCGTACATTTGTACAAATGGCCTCAGTCTGGGTGTATTTCCATCTTTGTGATGTCCATGCCTGGTAACCATAGCACAGGGTATCCTGGTTTGGGACCAGGTCAAGTGATGGTATTGTGTGGAAGTTATTTATTTATAAGGAGAGTCAGTTGGTGCGGGCGTCATACTTTAAATAGTCATAAAGTTCGTGATGCAATTATATTATTTACAGTTGAATGCTCGCTACTCTGAAATGAAGATGGGCAGGTTATGTTTGTCGCTGAGAGAATGAAGGATGAAGTCACAAACTACTGGAGGACCGGACGTAGAAGTGTAGGCCGACCCCCAGCCTGGTGGCGCGACGCCATCGACAAGGCAGTAGGGCAGACCAGGAGAAGAACAGCGCAAAGCAGAAGCGACTGGCGCTTGCATGAAGAGGCCCTTGTCCAACTGTGGATATCGACGGGCTGAAGATGATGATGATGAGCTCGCCATGTACACTTTTTATTTTTTCTGTAAATGTTTTGTTTTATTCGGGTGATTTTATGTGTGCAATAAAATATAAAGTATGATTGTGTTATTTATGAAAACACGGTTCCTTAAAACACTCCCCAAATGCAGTTTAAATAGTCTGTGATAAAGGGAAAGATAGGAAAGAAAATATGAAGCTACATTTGAGGAGTATTTTAAAAGAGTTTTCGGTCACTTCGTTCTCAACGCATTGTAAAATAATATTATTGAAAACTTCCACACAACACAATCACTTGATCCTGTGACAAACTAGGCTTCCCTGTGCTTTGGTAACCAGGCAAGGACATTATAAGCAGTCTATATACGTCCCACTGTAGGGCACAGGCCTTCTCTCAGGGAGAGAGTGTGGGCTTAATCGCGTGCCCACCGCGGATTGGCGATTTCAAGCCTTAAGGTATGTGAATAGCTCAGACATTCAGGTTTCCTCACGATGTTTTCCTTCACAGTTAGCGAGTGGTATTGCTACTGTAACTTCAAAGTCAAAACAAAGTCATAGGTATGTGCCCGCACTGGGAATCGAACCTGGGTCTCTTGCTTCCGAGTCCAATGTTCTACCCACTAGGCTACCACCGCCTCGCCACACGTGGAAATACACCCAGACTGAGACCATTTGCACAAATGTCGATATCGGACCCACAAGCTCTGGTTTGATAGTCAAGCTATAGACCAAAGAGGCATTCAGCGAAGATCTATACAAAAATGTAAAAAAATGCATACCTAACAAAGCAACTGGAATTGTAGCAGCCTGGATGGGTGTGGGGTGAATATAGTTCAATGTCCCAATAGCTTTGAGCAGTGGTCGTGACAAGTTCATATTGTAAAAGGAGGCATGTTCATCATAAGGAGGGGGCTCTTCAAAATCCGAGTCGTATTCTATACGCGCGCCGGCCGGTTGCTCTTCATCGTCTTCCAATTCCTGTGAGGGTTGAAAACAATTATTAAGTAGGTAAAATTTAATTACCTACCTTTGATTCCCGACGTTGGACCCGTTTAATATATTACTATGTATGAGCGTCGCCAGTCATTAAAAAAAAACGGTTGAAAACAAATTAAGTTAAGCATCAATGCTTGTGAGAAATTGGAATCGACAATTCGCGAGTCAAAGAAAAATTACTATGATAAACAATTTATTTACATTTTTGTTAGACATACCCTTTTCAATTTCTCTTTCTTCGTCAATTTCTTGTCCTTAACCTTTATTTCATCCCTTTTGAGTTCATCGTCTGATATTTCCATTTCACTTACATCACCATCTACAATTTAAATTATTTTTAGAATTAATAAGAGCAACCGAGACTACAGATGCATTACATTATTACATTACAAAAGCTCAATCCTGTATCCCGGAGGGGTAGGCAGAGATCAGGGTTTGCCAGTGGCTACAATCCCGACAGACCTTTTATATTTGTCTCTGATTTAACTAGTCAGTCATCGAGTTTATGTTGGTGCAACTATTTACACCTTTATACAATGTTACACGCGAATTTAATTAAATTTACTTGTTTGAGGTCACATTCAATTCTGTTTTATAGAACGGCTGCACTGAATATCCAACACAATTATACCATTTTCTTTGTTTGTGGATTTTTGTTACCTTTACTTTCCACTTCAGAGTCTGTGTTAACATCGTCAGATTTGCCATTGACTTTGACTTCAGCTCTTCGTTGCTGTATCTTGTCATCTAGTGTCCTTTTGACATTCCTTCTGATATATTTTGATAGGTCATCCCAAGTGTTCTGTAAGCCCAAAAACCTTCATAAAATAATATATTCTGTAATAACAAGAGGCATTTTTGTTTGTGCAGTTTAAGATATGACTTGGTATGGGCCACATGGTATCGCATTTCAGCGATACTGACACAGAAGGACATAGGGTTCTAGTTCTAGTTAGACCTGAGATTCCCACACTTATAGTTGGGCCATTGTACGTAGCAAGCGCTAAGCCTTTCTTCCTTCACCTTTAGCGAGTGGTAATGCTACTATAATTTCACAAACATACGTAACTTAGAAAAAAAAGTCATTGGTACATGCTAATTTGAACCCACAACCTCCCGAATGAGAAGCCGGCGTTCTTACGCTTCGCTATCACCACTTCCAGTAGGACATAGGTATAATTATGTACAATACGATTAAAATTAGTTAACGATTCGGCTTTTCTCGGATATCATCGCCTAAATCCCGAGACGGAAATGACACGAAATACATTACCGCGATTTCTTTTAGGTAGCATTCAATTTGAAGTATCATAAACGCAATGTATAGCACCTGCCAAGATGACATTACTAACCGGTAGACCTAAGAAATTTATTATGTAGAAGTGATCGCAACGTAGGAAGCTCTTAAAATCTTTCATGAAAGTTATATATCATTCGTCGTATCACGCAATAATCAAAATCATCCATTTCTAAACGATATTTTTTGCCGGGCACTTCTTTGGATTGGCTGATCTTTAGGTGACTGACCTGAGAGCTTGTCGTTTTCCTTGAAAATTTTTAACACGCTGCTTTTCGAAGCTCGGTTGCTTCACAAACACTGTCCAAAATTTTTTTATGATAATTACTTTCTTCTTTTTTTAAATAAATTAGCTTTTTTTCTAAAATAGTTATACATTCTGTGTACTAAGTATCGGGAATTTGCCAATAAAACAAAAAATACAAATTATTCATCTAAATTTATTTTATCGCCTTCAAAGTAGGCCCCATCGCTTGCAATACAACATCTCCACCGCTTCACCTAGTCTTCCATAAATTTTTCATAGGCTATTTGCGGTATGGCCTTTAGCTCATTCAGCGAATTTTCTTTTATGGCTTCTATCGACTCAAAACGTTTTCCCCGAAGTGGTAATTTTAACTTGGGAAATAAAAAAAAGTCAGACGGAGCCATATCAGGTGAATACGGTGCTTGGTCGAGAACTTTTGTTGAATTTTTCGCTAAAAACTCTTTCACTATAATGGCTGTGTGTGATGGTGCATTATCATGGTGCAGCATCCATGAGTTGTGTTGCCACAAATCTGGACGTTTTCGGCGGATACTCTCACGCAAACGCTTCATGACGCCTAAATAATATTCTTTATTCACTGTTTCTCCCTCTGGAAGGAATTCGGAGTGAACCATACCACGGTAGTAAAAAAAAACTGTCAGCATCACCTTGATTTTGGAGCGAATTTGCCGCGGTTTTTTGGGTTTCGGCTCGTTTTCGAGACGCCATTCTGAAGACTGTTGGCTTGTTTGCATGTCGTACTCATAAACCCATGTCTCGTCGCCAGTTATTATACGTTTCATAAAGGTCGGATCCGTAGAAGCTCGGGAAACCATGTCTTCAGCGACATGCTTTCGCTGCGCTTTTTGAACAAAATTGAGCTCTTTTGGAACTAGTCGAGCGGCGACGCGTTTCATGCCTAAAATGTCAATGAGAATGTTGTGGACGGACTTAAAAGATATGTTCACCTCGGGATACCGCCGTTTAGCCAAAGTATTTTTCGCCAAATTTTACTTCCCAATAAACTTATGGCATCAGTTTCATTTCCCAAATGAAACTTTAGCAAGTTTTCATTTCGCATTTTATTCATTTGGTCAAATTATCATTTCGCATAATTTTACTGCGTCAAGTTTTATTAAGACAAACGTTTATTATGCTAACGTTTTATTTTGGCAAGTGTTATATAGCAAATAATTGTTTGATTAAATTTATATTTCGCATTTTGTTTGTTAGGTCATTACACATAAGCAAAAATAGGTTCGAAGTTCCAGGATGGAGCGGAGCGCTGCGCTCCGCTCCATCCTGAAACTTCGGGTGTTAGTTCTTTTTTTTTATATAAAAGCGAAAAAAAATATTTCACTAAAAAACTTAGTTTTGTGTCAAACTTAAACAAGGTTGGTGCATGGAAAAGTCATAGGTACCCTACATTATGATATGGCAAAACGTGGGATGCCGCCGTTTTTGCCAAACGATACTTTTGACTGAATAATAGGGATGCACCGACTGTTCGCCGACCAGTCGGTTAAGCCGACTAGTCGGCCATATTTGCAGTCGGCGACTGGTCGGCGAACAGTCGGCCAAAACTGCCGACGGATTAGGGTAACTGAAATACGTATTTATTTTAACTGTTATGTAATCGTTTATTAGTTTGTACCATATTAAAGATATTCCACTTCTAAGATACTCTTCTTACGAGATCAGATCAGTCATATTAATTTAAAACTAATAATATATGTAAGTATTTTATGACGATATTTTATTTATTTTTTTTACTTTATTGTATGTATGTTATTGAATTTGACTTAATTCTTTAACTGCACCACGGCACGCACTCCGTAGTACAATTATGGGTTACCGTAGGCACTGACTGAAAATCAGCGCTGAGGGATCACTTCCTCAGCACAACGCTGAGTCAGCTGCGTTTTGTGGCAATGTAGATACACCACAGGCTACATCTATAGTCCTGTTTTATTTATTCGTTTTGTCTGTTGTGTATTTAGTTTTCCTTCTGTGTTGTGCATATTATGTTACTTATGTGCTTATTTTGTTTCTGTGATGTATCTTGTTGGTATAATAAATGTCTTTCTTCTTCTTCTTCATAAAATTATATACGGATAAAAGTAATCAACAGTCAAACCCTAGATCTAAGCTGGCCTCTATGCTCTCAGGCTTAATCATAACAGATTTAATCAGTCTTATTTATAAGTCTCGATTAGGAATCTGAAAGATCTTATCTACTAAAACATTATATATAAACAAAAAATCATGTCGCGACGTGATCACGAGCGTTGCCGAGGTCACCCGAACTCCCCCGAAAACAATGTCGGCCCGGCCGACATGTCGGCTAATTTGTAGCCAAAGTCACAGTCTCTACTGAATAATGCTTGGTAAAATGAATTTTGACCAAGTATTTATTTGGTAAACAATAACTTGCCATAATAACTTTTGCTAACTGTTTATTTGCTTTAAGTTGTTTTGAGAAATGTTTTTTTGCCAAGTGATAATTTGCGGAAAATAGTTTGGGAAGTAATACTTTGGGAAACGATTTTTGGCAATACGCTAGTAAACCGTTCACCTCACTAGCCAACTCTCTCAGACTCATACGTCGATTTTCGAGCACTAGCTTCTTGATTCTGTCGATGTTTTCTTTGGTCATAGCGGTTGAAGGTCTACCAGAACGAGGCAAGTCTACTACTACTTCTCGGCCTTCTTTAAAAGCCTTATACCATTCATAACCCCTTGTTTTCGATATACACGATTCGCCGTAGGTATTTCGCAACATTTTTAGTGATTCACCACATGAAATATCATTTGAAACACAAAATTTATGGCACACTCTTTGTTCAACAATATTTTCCATTGTAAAAATCGCCGAGGACTCAAAACTATGACCAACAAAAAGTGTAGTTTAAAACAAATTAAATGACAGACCCCGCTCAAATTTTGCGCGCTAAATCAGTACAGTGCTACCAACATGCAGTAAAAAAATTAAAACGACCTCTTTTACGCGGGTCTTTTTATTGACATATTCCCGATACTTTTTACACAGAGTAGTATACATTATGTACAATTTCACGAGATTGAGTAACAATTTTTTTACCACACTGTACATAATTATTGTAAGTTAATTTTGACAAAATTTGATAGAATCGAATATTATCAAGAATTAAATTAGCGTTCATAAACATAAATGTATCATATACGTCAAACTGTTTTTATTAACACTAAGAAGTCATACTGTCAAAATAGTCAATTATTTTTTTTATTTTAATTTAAAGGTTGTGTTAGTTTTGAGCTACAAAGGAGGTTTTGTTGCTCATATCGCTCTTGTATTGTATTCAATAAGACAATGAGTAATATAATTAAAGCTCATGTCTGTAAATTGATAACTCTATTTGAGAGATAAGGGATTCACGACAATTACCGACGTTGGCCGAATCGTTAACTGATTTTAATCATACTGTACCTAGTTAGACAGACGTTAGAGTATCTTCATCACTTCTCCTCGACAAATAAACGGATCTCGTGTGAGAGTGTGATGCCCAGCGATGTATTTTTAACTGCATATATATTTCACTTTACAATTTGTCTTTGATTTTAGAACTTTTTGTGTTATTGTTATTAGTGCATTGCAAATGTCTATCTCTTAGTTTATCTATATACGGGCTAGGTCTTATTGTGGTTAGTAAGTAAAGTTCGTGTAAACCGAAGAGAACGGCACAGCTGGGTTGGGGTGTAGGAAAGGGTGGCCGTACCTGGGACTTAGAAAAATTTTGACCAAAATTTTTTTTGGTGTAAAAAGTGTGTTTAAAATTTGGTTGTTAGGTCAATACACATAAGCAAAAATAGGTTCGAAGTTCCAGGATGGAGCGGAGCGCAGCGACGCTCCATCCTGAAACTTCGGGTGTTAGTTCTTTTTTTTTATATAAAAGCGAAAAAAAAATATTTCACTAAAAAACTTAGTTTTGAGTCAAACAAAAAAATTTTTGTTCTAGTTTACATTTCGCATTTTATTCATTTGGTCAAATTATACTTTAAGTGTTGAAATTTATAAAACTTTGTGTCGCTATATTTCGGCCATTTCTCAATTTAGAGAAAAAAAGTTCCAGTAAAAGATGCTTATTTTTACATATTCTTTAATGTTCTGATCAAAAAAGTAGTAAAAACGAGCAAAAAAAAAAATTAAAATTTTTCTAAGTCCTATATATGGGCCACCCTTTGCTACACTCTGACCCACAGCTGCTGAGAAGTGTATAACTTGCCTTATTATATTCCTCAACAGAGGAAACAAACTCAAAGTTTGGATTGAAATCCCCTTTCTGTTTCGTCTTTAATTTCGATGGTTGATACTGAAAAAGACAGGATATTGCGTTAACAGTACTTCAACAGTAAGGCCCCTTTTCATGGGAACTTACAAGAAAAACAAAACGTGCACAATTATACCTCAACTTCTTCGTCGGTTTCATCCGAGAAATCATCCACTTCTTCGCCTTCCTCGATGGTTCTGATTATGCCTGGAAAGCCTTCCACTTCAAACTTACTAGTCATTGTAATTTACATTTGTTTTTACAAAGTAAATAACAGAATTCGGGGTCACCACACGAATTTTTAGGTTATCTTTCAAAAGTTTCAAACTCGCATTGCATTGCACAGATATCGTTCCGTATTTTGACACTTCGCTTACTTAATCTGCCATTCTACGTACAAAGTGCTGCGTAGAAAGAAATGGCAAACTCCGCTCAAAAACTAAATTTAGTATCGTTGTGGTAACATGTCGGTACAACGAAATAAGTGAGTGAGTAAAATAATTTTAAGCCAATATATGCATAAATTAATAACAGTTCTATACATTGTTTAAATATTATGGATAAAATAAATAAAAATTAACCTTTATTTACCTTTAAAGATACCGCCAATTGTATCTTTTCTTTTGTCATTGCTGTTTCTGTAACATTTTTTTCCGGTATACAATAAAGAATATTCTTATCTTATCTTATCTTTAATTTCTTACAGTCGTATAAAAAAATATCCGGTGCTGTCACAGACAGAGTGATTTTTCTTTTCTATATACTGTGGCAGTGTTGCCAGATGCTGGCCGGCCAATGTCGCCAAAATTTTGAAAAACAGTCGCCCTAAAATCGCTTAAGTTCTCGTAGCCCAAAACGCTTAAATTTTCAGCTCAATAAAATGATTTTTTTAAAATAAAATAAAATTGAGATAGCCCAATTGTCGCCCGGTCGCCAATTGCAATTTTTGGTGGCCAATTCACCCTCGGAGATAGCCCAAATGGCGATAAATCGCCTCATCTGGCATCCCTGTACTATGGTACTGTGCTGTCCAAAGAGTATGTAATCACTACGTATCGGGTGTGATATGTGAACAAGAATCTGCAAAAACATATTTGCAAAAGAATCCGTGAGAATGGCAGACCAATTGTATATTCACGATGATATTAAATTGTGAGTATATTTATTTTATCCACAGGTAAAAAGACGCACCAATTAAACGCTGTTTCATAACGCTAGAAGACTTCAAACTTGCTATCAGATTTCACTAATAATCCTTTAAAATTCCATTAGCATGAGCTTCTAATAGCGCTCGATTACCTACAAGGCTCTCTTTAAAAAACTATTAAATTTCATCTTGCTCCTTGCATTTTGTGCAAGACAAATACACTCTTCTATGGTCTAGACTAAAGCATACTTTTAAATAATAAACCAAACCTTTTTAAAAATACTTTTTTTTTTCAATTACTTCTCAATAACTTTATTCCAATTTTACATAACGTTATCTGTACTTATTGAATCGGAAACAAATTTTCATCATGCTGTGCGTGCTACTTAAAAGAAAGAACCTTTAAAATTATATTGCTCGAAGTACCCACCTTATGTGTACATTAATATCTGTGGTCCCTCATGTGCTATCGACTGTACCATACCTGTTGTGTATTTTTCTGGTGGTGGAACTGTTGTTGGTTTTTCATCAGTGCCGTTCATTCAGACAAGGACATCACAAACATGGAAAAACACCCAGACTGGGGCCATTCAAAGTACTGCCGACCCCAGAAAAGCCACAATCTCTGGTTTGTATTCAGTTGTGGTACATTTAGAAAGATCAACAAAATAGACCCAAGTGGATCAGGAATGGTTGGTCTGAATTGGAAGCTACTGTGATCCACCGTCAGAAGTGTAAATCTGTGGCTGCGGGCCTATGATACCCTAGGAGTTGAAGGACCGAAAATGAAGAAATACTGGCGATGTTGCATGTTATATATATCTTTGTTTATAGGTATACAACAGCAGAGAAGTTCTACCTGGAGCCTACAGTTAACCCTACAGAGGTGCTGGTCATTGACCGTGTTTCTGGGGATGCCACTGTTCAAGGTACGATTTGTGTCAGGTTTCCTGCTTTTATTTTTCATCAAATATTACACAAAGCACTCTGTTTTGCCCAAAGAATTATTTTTGTTTTGCTTCCGAAATGTTTTACGCATGGATATTGGATGAGATTGTAGGGAGAAAATGGTTTGCTAGCAAGCATATTAAGGCTTTAATTTACACTGTGCTCCCACAAAAAGACAAATTTGAATTTTCAACATGCAATGTATTCAAAACATACCAAACATACTAAAACATAAACATAAACTATGCCAGGTGCACATTTGTGATGTTTTTATGAGTAAAAAAAATTTTATTGATTTTCCAGCAAAATTTTATGGATAAAGTAAATAGTGTCCAGCACCACATCTCAAGTACTTCAAGCCTATAGCAGTCCATCTAAACTATTGTACTCATACATGTTTCGGACCCATACATTGCCATGGCACTTACTTAGCACATTGACTCATTTTGTGATTTTTAAAAACCTATTCAGAGGCTAAAAATTCCACCCATGCCAGGACTTGAACCCGCGACCGTGCCAGCGCTCTCCCAACTGAGCTAATGGGCAAGTGCAAGCATCGATAAAATTTCGAACCTCTTTACAAACTTTCTCTGTATTACGTACAGGCAGTGACATCTGGCCGAAGCTATTTACATCACTTGCAGCCCCGAGTAATTCTGCAGTTAGGTTTTTTAACATTGGAATGATTTTTATTTTTATTTTATTTTATTTTATTAGGGATAATAAACAGTTATACAATATCACATGATTGACAAATAGATGTATGAAATAGAATAGGTAATAGTACAACCCACCACATTATCCACAGATTATTTTAAGCATTAAAGGAGAACCAAAAATAATTACGCTAGAGAAACATAATTTTAAATATTTTTATTATAGGTCTGTGCTGAATAATTGATTACAAGAAAGAGCTATAATGTACCTATCTATCGCTGTACCTACATGATTATATTCTTTTTATTTGCACTAACCTGTGCTGACGACAATTTTTTTAAAGAATATAATCATTCTGTGATGTTCTTTTACAAAAAATTTATAGATTATAGCATTATGTTTTCAGAACACGGAACGGTGAAAATTCCAATACCTGAAAATGCATACAAGCCAGTCTGCGGCTTCTTGGGCACTATAAAGCTGATATCAGGCAGATACCTTGTTGTGGCCAAGTACAGGATACTGGTAAGTACAGTTTAATTAATAATAGAAGTTTTTTTCATAAGGTTCTATGACCATATTGAACTTGTATGGTATTTCCAACGAGTTAAACCATTTCCCGAATATAAAAAAAGGTAATTGCAACCAACTGATGTCGATAAACTCTGCCAGTCTCGTCTTGACATAGAAGGGTCAAATACTTATGATAATCGCGATTTCTTGAACTGACTGAAGTCTAGTATGAACTAAGTGAAGATTCTAACTAGAGCATACATAAATACATATATAAACTCACGCCTTTATCCCAGAGGGGCAGGCAGAGACCAGGGACTGCCACTTGCCACGATCCAGACAGATCACTTTCGCTTCCTCAACATTCATTAGTCGTTGCATGCATGCACGCCGGTTTCGGGTACTTTTTACCTTGCCCTTTCCTAATACTTCCCCTATTTGGTCGAAGTAGGTCCGCCTGGGACGTCCCTTACCGGCCCTTCCACCCAACAACAATGACAATATATAGTTAACACAATGGCAATTGATATCAATTGAGAACTATAACTGGACAAATTGAGACACCACCGTACATTTGTTTCCAAAGGTTGGCAAGGTGAATGGTCACGAGATCTACCAATTAGCCGGCCATGACATCATCCCGTACGCGAGGTCCACCACACATCTTACCAGTAAACAGGTGAGGATCATTACATCAGTGCATGCATGCGTGCGTGCGTGCGTGCGTGCGTGAGTGCGTGCGTGCGTGCGTGCGTGAGTGCGTGCGTGCGTGCGTGCGTGCGTGCGTACGTGAGTGCGTGACTGTGTTTTACTGTATGAGTTTACCTGTACAGAAGCGTAGAAGCAGAAGTTTGGTCGTAATCCAGGTTTTGTAGCAACTCTTTTAACTTTTCTTTTAGCTCAAACTTTGAAAGAGAATGAATATTAGCAACATTCAACATTTTGTCAATAATATCGTATAAGTGATAGCTTATATGTGCCTACGGTCTCACCGCAAAGGTCATGCGGACATGGTTGCGTCTACAAAGTAGAACGCGTTGCCGTCGTTTGTTTTTCCAGAGACATAATATAACCTTTAAACCTAAAGTCAACCTGCATTTAACAGGTAAACACGTAACATCTTAGACCCCGTCTTCGCTTCCCATCAGGCGTGACTGGGGTCTGACCTGTGCTAATTTATTTAAAAAAAAAAAACCTGATCGGACTCTTCCGACGAAAAAAACTAAGCAAGTGAATCCGGAATTAAGCTGATAATAATGAGTAGTGCTTAGGAAAGTTTTAGTTTGAAAAAAAAGTGTTATTCTTTCAGGTGGAAGAGAATGCGACCTACGAGACGATGGTCCGCGCGGCGCTGGAGACGCCGGGCATCTACTTCTCGTACGGGCACGATCTCACACATACCCTGCAGAGACTGCACTCTGTCACCGGGGATTTCCATAAGGTAACATTTGGTTTGAATTCAGTCTAACAGATTAATTATTTTAGGGGCGACCCGGAGTTAATTAGCGCCATCTTATATATATAAAAACTGGCCAAGTGCGAGTTGGACTCTTGCACGAAGGGTTCCGTACCATTATCTATCTATACATAAATACATAAACTCACGCCTGTATCCCAGAGAGATAGGCAGAGACCAGGGACTACCACTTGCCACGATCCTGACAGATCACTTTCGCTTCCTCAACATTCATTAATCGTTGCATGCACGCACGCCGGTTTCAGGTACTTTTTAACTTGCCCTTTGCTAATACATCCCCTATTTGATCGAAGTATGTCCGCCTGGGTCGTCTCTTACCGGCCCTTCCACCTACATTCGCTTGATATATTTGTTTCGTTAATCTTTCTTCCTTCATACTCTCCACATGTTCAAACCAACGCAACATTCCTTTCTCTTTATTAGCTATACAAAAATTTAATATTTCAAATACCTCAGACACTAGGGCTTCCTCACGAGATTTTCATATCATGGTCAGCGAGTGGTATTGCTACTACAACTTCACAAATGCACGTAATTCAAAAAACAAAGTCGTTGGTACATACCGGGATTCGAACCCACGACCTTCGTTTTACCGCTGCGCTACTACCGCTCTAGCAGTTAGCTCTGATAGAAAGTTTCTCAGTTTCTACTACTATTTTGTCTACGACACAACAGCGCGAGGGCGCATGCACACGTTGGGCATTCACGGCCAACGTATAGAAGCTTTTGCGACTCTTAACTGTGACAACTTCCTTTCCGATCGATCAGTCAATGGGCAGACGTGTGATTCGCAATTCATTGTCAATTTCATCTCTCATTTCTCATTAAAACCAGTGTAACAAAGTCCACTCACTTTATTTACCAACTGGCCTGTCTAGTTTTTACATCTTAATCATCATTCAGCCACAAGAAGTCCTCCAAGGATTTCCAAAAAGGCCGGTTGAAAGCGGCCAGCGTCTTCCGGCCACTTGGATGAGATCGTCTGTCCATCTCGTGGCTGGTCGTCCTACGCTGCGCCTGCCGATGTGCGGTCTCCGTTCGAGAACTTTTCGGCCCTTTAATTTCGACATTTTAATACGGCCACCAGATGTCGCTGGCGGCGCGCGCGGAAGGCCGTTTCTTATGGAACGGGCACCTTCTGAAGGACTACACTCGTCAGCAGTACGCGCGGTTCGCGCTGCCCCTCATACAAGGCTGTATCCTTTTGTAGACGTATTATAAACACATTTAACCCTCGGGTTTCCCGGTTATTGATAAACACCTATTCAGAGGCTAAAGATTCCACCCATGCCGGAACTTGAACCCGCGACCTCTGGCTAACCGTGCCAGCGCTCTCCCAACGGAATTTCGAACCTCTTTACAAACTTCTCTGTATTACTTAAATTTCGCCGATGCCTGCACTTGCCCACACTTGCGCATTAGCTCAGTTGGGAGAGCGCTGGCACGGTTAGCCAGAGGTCGCCGGTTCAAGTCCCGGCATGTGTGGAATTTTTAGCATCTAAATAGGACGTGGGGCGAGGGCGCGGAAAAGACGCGACGTGTTGCATTGAGTTCGCGCCCTCGCCCCGGCTCTTCTGTGTGGGCTTCGTCTCGTCCCTTCAGTAAATTCTGTATGGATGTGAATTGAAACGAAAAAACGACGGGTCTTTTCCGCGCCCTCGCCCCACGTCCTTTTTATGTTTCTCAGGCCTAAGGCGTGGGGAAACGGGTCTCATAGGTACATAACACCTACAACGATGTTTAAAATTTAAATAAACAATTTTATTATTATATTCTTTTTGTTGCACTAACCCGTGCTGAGGACAATTTTAAAAACCTATTTAGAGGCTAACTTGTCCTCAGCACGGGTTAGTGCAACAAAAAGAATATAATCATGTAGGTACAGCGATATCATTCCGATGTAAAAACCTAGCTGCTCGGGGCTGCAAGTGATGAAAATTGCTTCGGCCAGATGTCGCTGCCTGTACGTAATACAGAGAAGTTTGTAAAGAGGCTCAAAGTTTCGCCGATGCCTGCACTTGCCCATTAGCTCAGTTGGGAGAGCGCTGGCACGGTTAGCCAGAGGTCGCGGGTTCAAGTTCCGGCACGGGTGGAAGTTTTAGCCTCTAAATAGGTTTTTAAAATTTTATTATTATTATTTATTTGTCCTTGACTCGTCCCGCTCAGTTGTGTCAATAAACCGTCTGTACGTGAACGGGATCCAGGTGACGTGGTCGTTGATATCGCGGCGGGGCGTCGAGCGCGCCGGCACCCGGCTTTTTATGCGAGGTGTTGACGTTCTGGTGAGTTTAATAACTAGTCTTTTTAGTTGATGCAAAAAACATACTGTCACTTTGGCATGTGCCGGTGTCGTAAACCATTACAACCCATCACATTCGTTGACGTACTCTATGTGGACATCAATAAAAGTTTATTTTTTAAAGGTCGTTAAAGACGATGTCTTATTCTATACTAAATCCGAGCGCAGTCGTATGTGGACGCGGGTTGCATTTTGGATATTGTGTTAAAAAAATATCGCCGTCGCCTGTGACGGCCATAAATCTAAGGTTTCAATGAAATCTATGCCAATAAAAAACTCTGTTATCGCAACAAAAGTGAAAATATATTTTATTTATCCAATAGAAATCTCTTTCACATATTGCATCTATTCATGTGGACTAGAAAAACTAGCCAAAATTGTCGAAATCACAAGGGATCACGGGAATGACATTCGCGGAACCTAGAAAAGAACGGAATGTTCAAACCTCAAACCCAAGGCTATCAACATCCAAGTTGCCATAACGTAAAAAACTTATAATCCCATTTTACTTCAAAATAAAAATTGTAGGAGTTTATAGTGTAGTGTTTTTTTAAATACTTATCTTTTAAGGTTTTTGGTCACACGAGTCAAATTTTTTACAGTAAAACAAAAATATACCGAGTATAACGATATATTTTACAATGGTAACACTGCCTCTCATTCTTGCATCGAATTAAAAAACAGGCTACAATGATTTTAATAGTAACAATGACAGTTGCAATTACAATACAATTATAATTATATTTACAATTACATTTAAACTACAACTAGAATTATTATTACAATGGGCCAGTCACAGTTTCGCCCGTTGGTTTCCATTTACATAGTTAGAAGTAACCTAACAACTTTTTTGTGCTGTGTTCATCTCATAAGGGTATTTCACTTAATTTACTTCCAACAAATCGAATGAGAGTTCCGTTCTGATTAGGTCAAAAATCAACGAGCTCATCTTTCGTGTTTGTTTTAGTAGTATTTTTTTGTACAACGATTTTTGGTAATTTTTCGCAAGAAAATAGTAATCCGAGAACAATAAGCAGAAGCTACTATCGAAATAATAGCGGTATAACGTGTAACCAAATGTGGAAAATCACGAGTTCAAGTGCAATAAGATAAATTTTCGTGCGCAGGGCCAGGTAGCCAACTACGTGGAAACGGAGCAGATTGTGGAGAAGGGCGGGGAAAAGTCGTCTTTCGTGCAGACTCGTGGTTCCATACCGCTGTATTGGGCACAATATCCTAACCTAAAGGTGAGTTGAATACAACTAATAAGCTTCACTTGTATGTAAACAAAATCAACATCGATATGTTTTTATTGAATGTAACACAGAAACTGTGACTTTATGAACGTCACAAGATAAACTAGTTATCCATTACAAAACCTAGATAATTTTGGAGAAAAAATGGATAACAAACTAAGTTGGGATATTATTCTCAAACCTAGAAGTCATCAATTGAACTGGCTTTAATTCCAGACATCTTTGTCATCTAAACAATCTTTAATGTGCTCTGCACATTTTTTGGACCGCGTTATGTGGCAAGTTTTTATATCTTTAGGTATCTTATTGTAGAATCCCCATAAAGGATGAGATGCCCCATAAAGGATAAAATGCCCCATAAAGGATAAAATGCCCCATAAAGGATAAAATGCCCCATAAAGGATGTTAACCTTTGACAATATAGGGATTCAGTTTTAATTTACTTTAAACTGTCGTATCGATTTGAAACTTTGGAAGTGTGTTTACTTGGAATTACAATACAAAAAAATTATATAATCGAGCTGATCTAACGGTGGAACCAGGAGTGCATAGTGGAATTCTTCGACTTTCCCCACCGCGCCATCTCTCATCATCATCACCAGCCATTTGACGCCCACTGCAGGACATAGGCCTCCCTCATGGTCTTCCGAGCTTCGACATAACCATGTAGGGTTTTGCCATAATCGCCACGCTTGGCAGGCGGGTTGGCGATCGCAGTATGCGGTTGGAATCTCAGGAAGACGCTGCTGCCTGTCTCTTGGTAATTTATATATAGCGCCGTCTTTAGTCTGACGATTTGGATCCTGAAACCATCATCATCATTCAGCCAATCCGCGGTGGGCACGCGTGGTGATTAAGCCCATACTCTCGCTCTGAGAGAAGGCCTGTGCCCTACAGTGGGACGTGTATAGGCTGCTTATGATTCAGCCACAAGAAGTCCACTGCTGAACATAGGCCTCCGGTAGACCGGTTGGAAGCGGCTTGCATCCAGCGTCTTCCTGCCACTTCAGTCATCCGTCCATCTTGTGGCTGGTCGTCCTACGCTGCGCTTGCCGATATGTGGTCTGCATTCCAGAACTTTTCGGCCCCATCCTGAAATAATAATAATAATTGGTTAAGTTTACATGCAATTTCAACTTTTCAAAATAAAAGAGAGGGCATGAATGAACAATTTGGTGTCTGCTGCTATAGCTAGGCTACCAAGTAGCCTGTATTAATAGCAACAGGCCCGTGCGAGATAGTTTACTTACTTAAACAATGGTGGCATTACTGAATTTGTTAACAAGTGGTGAAATAAGGTTTGCTTAAATGCCTCTACGGTCACCTATACCTATGTTAATTTAATTGAGTCACTGTTTCTGTGTTCTGTTGAAATCAATGTAATATCCACAGTACAAGCCAAACCCAGAGTTATCGCACGAGGATCACGTGGCGGCTTATACCAAGCACATGCAAGACCAGCAGCAGCGGTATGGGAGCCAGGTGTTGGTCAACTTGGTGAGTAGTTTGCTACTGGAGCCGAGTGTTAGTTAGCTTGGTGAGTACTTCGCTACCGGAGCCGAGTGTATCTAAGTTAGCTTGGTTAGTACTTCGCTACCGGAGTCGTGTGTTGATCAATTTGGGGAGTTCTTCGCTACCAGGGCGCGATTTTATAGAACATTCATGGTATACTGTAACAATTCTATGTACATTGCATAGCCGATTAACAAGTAGGAAGACGAAATGTACTAATCGGCTACGCAATGTAGCCAATTGTCATAATAAACTGAAATGTAGTTTTATGAAACGCGGCCCCGAGCTAATTTTTGGTCAACTTTGTGAGTACTTCGCTGCCCGAGCAAAGTGTAAGTCAGCTTGGCGAGTACTTCACTGCCGGAGCCAAACGTCAGTCAGCTCGGCGTGTATTTCGCTGCTAGAGCCAAGTGTTGGTCAGCTTGGTGAGTACTTCGCTGCCGGACCCAAACGTCAGTCAGCTCGGCGTGTATTTCGCTGCTAGAGCCAAGTGTTGGTCAGCTTGGTGAGTACTTCGCTGCCGGACCCAAACGTCAGTCAGCTCGGCGTGTATTTCGCTTCTGGAGCCAAGTGTTGGTCAGCTTGGTGAGTGGTTCGATACCACAGCTAAGTGTCGGTCAACTTAGGGAGACAACTTTTGGGCTAATACTGAGGAGGAGGTAGATTACTCAGTGTCAAACTCAGACGAAAGTCCTACAACTTGGTCTTCCTGCCGCAGATAGACCAGCACGGCCCCGAGGAAGCGCTAGAGCGGGGCTTCCGCGCCGCCGTGGCCGCCGCGGCGCTGCCGGGCGTGCGCTACGAGCCGTTCGACTTCCACACCGAGTGCCGCGGGATGCGGTACGACCGGCTCAACGTGTTGATTGACAGGATCCAGCATGAGCAGGTCTGTTTATCATATATAAGCAGCCTATAAAGTCCCGCTGTAGGGCACAGGCCTTCTCTCAGGGAGAGAGTATGGGCTTAATCACCACGCGTGCCCACCGCGGACCGGCGATTTCAAGCGCTGAGGTATGTGAATAGCTCAGACACTCAGGTTTCCTCACGGTGTTTTCCTTCACAGTTAGCGAGTGGTATTGCTACTATAACTTCACAAATGTACATAACTTAGAAAATAAAGTCGTAGGTACATGCCCGCTCTGGGAATCGAACCTGGGTCTTTCGCTTCCGAGTCCAATGTTCTACCCACTAGGCTCCTGTTTATCATTAAATTGGTCAGTCATTGAGCTACTCGTTGATTGGTGCATCAATAAATCAGTCGATCTGTGAGTTATTCACACACACAATCGTTCATTCGTTCCTTCATTCAATTAATTTTTTCATTCAATCGGTCAGGATTTCAGAAAGTAAATCAATTCTCAGAAATTCAATAAATTAACGATAAGTCATTTAAACGGACAGTCAGTGACCTCGTCAACCGGAGGAGGTAAAGAAAGGTGTTGGTAGGAATGCAAAAAAGAATTAAGTAATTGGAAATAAATATTTTTTATCTTATTTAGTAAGTTTTTTTTTTCTTAACTGTTCAGACGCCGTGGCTGCATAATTGCATATCAATAGCTATGCTGTTATTACTGATAACTGACATGAACTTGATCACACAATTTTGCCAAATGGCTGACCTCTGCGTAATGCTCGTGAATGGGTGCTGACCGTATGGACCCTAGCAAAGATACCAATATTTTCCTACTCCCACTCACTCATGGGATCTTGTTAGGTAGATACTTGTCTGATGTGGCGAGCACATATCAACTCTGCGCGCGCACTATAAACTCCAACATTCCTGCATCGCGCAAGCAGAATGTTTCACATGACATACCATAAATATTATACGTAATACAATGTAGGTATAAGTGTAGGTATATACGATACAACTAGGGGGTGAACCCCCTGCGCGCTTACGCGCGCCAACCCCCAGCCGCTCCGAGCTTCGCTCTCCGCGGCGCTCGGCCTAGGGCCTCGCTAGACACTTGACGTTGGGATTGTTTGAGTGGGAACATGTATGGTCTCGGCCTTCGGCCTCGGCCTGGACGGAGCTCGGCCTTCGGCCTCGCCGCGGCGGGGTTCTTCGTGCCCGCTTCGCGGAGCTCGGCCTCCGGCCTCGCAAGTTTGTCCCATCTGGCTTTTGCGTTGTTGCTTGTTCGCCGAAAATGTATAGTCTCGGCCTTCGGCCTCGGCCTGAACGGAGCTCGGCCTTCGGCCTCGCCGCAGCGGGGCTCTTCGTGCCCGCTTCGCGGAGCTCGGCCTCCGGCCTCGCAAGTTTGTCCCATCTGGCTTTTGCGTTGTTTCTTATTCGCCGGAAAATGTATGGTCTCGGCCTTCGGCCTCGGCCTGGACGGAGCTCGGCCTTCGGCCTCGCCGCGGCGAGGTTCCTCGTCCCGGCTTCGGCCTCAAAAAATTGTTTATTTGAAAAATTGTTCAATTTTGTTTAAAATTTTGTACTAAAAGTCGATTTTCAGTACAAATTCTCCATACAAAATTTTCTCATTTTCAATCGTCGATATCTCGGCCGCCATCTTGAAATTCCAAAATGTCCGATTTTTCTCATATACCTGGGTCCTTTGACAACCCGATGCCGTTTAGGGCACGTCTCCAGCATGTGCCCAGTTGGCTGCCGACTTTTTTGCGCAGAGGTCGATTTTTTGGGTTGCCATATTCTCGCCCCTATTTTGAATTTCGAACGTTCAAAATTTTTTTTCACAATTAGATCACGAAACAAACAACTATTCCAAATTTCATCCAAATCGGCCGGTAAACAAAAGAGTTGGCCCATTTGTATAGGAGAACGCGTTCGAAATTAAAAAATCGGCTTCATAGGATGGCTGTAATTCATACATTTCCTACAACTTTGTCATACATCATTTTCCTCTAGCTATTGTCGTTTCGGAGAAAACGTATGGATGAGTCAGTCAGTGAGTATACCGGATTGTAGCTTTATATATATATAATATATAAATACTAGGGGGTGAACCCCCTGCGCGCTTACGCGCGCCAACCCCCAGCCGCTCCGAGCTTCGCTCTCCGCGGCGCTCGGCCTAGGGCCTCGCTAGACACTTAGGGGTTGGGATTTGATAAGTGGGAACATGTATGGTCTCGGCCTTCAGCCTCGGCCTGGACGGAGCTCGGCCTTCGGCCTCGCCACGGCGGTGTTCCTCGTGCCCGCTTTGCGGAGCTCGGCCTCCGGCCTCGCAAGTTTGTCCCATCTGGCTTTTGCGTTGTTGCTTGTTCGCCGGAAAATGTGTGGTCTCGGCCTTCGGCCTCGGCCTGAACGGAGCTCGGCCTTCGGCCTCGCCACGGTGAGGTTCCTCGTCCCCGCTTCGGCCTCGAAAAATGGTTTTTTTGAAAAATGTTTCATCTTTGTTTAAAATTTTGTACTAAAAGTCGATTTTCAGTACAAATTCTCCATACAAAATTTTCTCATTTTCAATCGTCGATATCTCGGCCGCCATCTTGAAATGTCAAAATGTCCGATTTTTCTCATATACCTGGGTCCTTTGACAACCCGATGCCGTTTAGGGCACGTCTCCAGCATGTGCCCAGTTGGCTGCCGACTTTTTTGCGCAGAGGTCGATTTTTCGGGCGGCCATATTCTCGCCCCTATTTTGAATTTCGAACGTTCAAAATTTTTTTTCACAATTAGATCACGAAACAAACAACTATTCCAAATTTCATCCAAATCGGCCGGTAAACAAAAGAGTTGGCCCATTTGTATAGGAGAACGCGTTCGAAATTCAAAAATCGGCTTCATAGGATGGCTGTAATTCATACATTTCCTACAACTTTTTCATACATCATTTTCCTCTAGCTATTGTCATTTCGGAGAAAACGTATGGATGAGTCAGTCAGTGAGTATACCGCATTGTAGCTTTATATATATATAACTAGGGGGTGAACCCCCTGCGCGCTTCGCGCGCCAACCCCCAGCCGCTCCGAGCTTCGCTCTCCGCGGCGCTCGGCCTAGGGCCTCGCTAGACACTTGACGTTGGGATTGTTTGAGTGGGAACATGTATGGTCTCGGCCTTCGGCCTCGGCCTGGACGGAGCTCGGCCTTCGGCCTCGCCGCGGCGGGGTTCTTCGTGCCCGCTTCGCGGAGCTCGGCCTCCGGCCTCGCAAGTTTGTCCCATCTGGCTTTTGCGTTGTTGCTTGTTCGCCGAAAATGTATAGTCTCGGCCTTCGGCCTCGGCCTGAACGGAGCTCGGCCTTCGGCCTCGCCGCGGCGGTGTTCCTAGGGCCCGCTTCGCGGGGCTCGGCCTTCGGCCTCGCAAGTTTGTCCCATCTGGCTTTTGCGTTGTTGCTTATTCGCCGGAAAATGTATGGTCTCGGCCTTCGGCCTCGGCCTGGACGGAGCTCGGCCTTCGGCCTCGCCGCGGCGAGGTTCCTCGTCCCGGCTTCGGCCTCAAAAAATTGTTTATTTGAAAAATTGTTCAATTTTGTTTAAAATTTTGTACTAAAAGTCGATTTTCAGTACAAATTCTCCATACAAAATTTTCTCATTTTCAATCGTCGATATCTCGGCCGCCATCTTGAAATGTCAAAATGTCCGATTTTTCTCATGTACCTGGGTCCTTTGACAACCCGATGCCGTTTAGGGCACGTCTCCAGCATGTGCCCAGTTGGCTGCCGACTTTTTTGCGCAGAGGTCGATTTTTCGGGCGGCCATATTCTCGCCCCTATTTTGAATTTCGAACGTTCAAAATTTTTTTTCACAATTAGATCACGAACTAAACGTCCGTTCAAAATTTCATCCAAATCGGCCGGTAAACAAAAGAGTTGACCCATTTGTATAGGAGAACGCGTTCGAAATTCAAAAATCGGCTTCATAGGATGGCTGTAATTCATACATTTCCTACAACTTTTTCATACATCATTTTCCTCTAGCTATTGTCGTTTCGGAGAAAACGTATGGATGAGTCAGTCAGTGAGTATACCGCATTGTAGCTTTATATATATATATAATGTAAATAGATAAGAATAAGTGAAATACAATATGTAACTAAACAATGCATGAAAGTACAATTCAGTTCAACTGAAATACACTGAATGTATAAATGTAGGTAATTGAATCGGGAAGATACCTACATACCCACCAATGTATACTTAAGATGATTTGAGAAAAGATGTTCAGAGTGGAGTTTATTTTCGCTGTCTATTTCTCCACTACAACTCGACCCGAAGGCAGCGGATAACCTTGTATGTTAACACTCAACAAACAGAATGTAAATTCTTTACGTTGAAATTGAATCATAGAGTGGTGACCATGCCTGTTCCTTTTTGCGGACCGCAGGTTCGGTCAACGTTTTCCTAGATTTCTCCAACATTTCCTATTTAATTTTTTCTGTAATAAATACTCAATATTTAGGCTATCCTTTCTGAAATCTAAAAGTCTTATTAAAGACTATCTTGTTGCCCTGGATTACGACGGCTCTGAAAGGCTACTGCAGATAACCAAATAGTGCTCTGAATAATATATTCTCGTATTAATCATTCACTCACCAGCATCTCAGTCAAGCATATATTTATTATTATTATTTTTCATTTGTTATTAATATTATTTATGTTACCACAGTAGTTGCACCTACTACCCGTCTCACTTTTCCTTCAACAACTCTCCATCGTCGGTTGCCTGGAAGAAATTGCTATAAGCAATAAGGCCGCCAATTGTACTGCATTTTTGTAAACATTTTATGTTTGTGTTTTTCCTGGTACAATAAAGAATATTCTTATCTTATCTTATAACTAATGTTTCATAGTTTAAAACTTAAAAGTGCTAAGCCGTCTACCGCAGTGTAATCCAATATGACTATTTGTATTTGTATTTTTGAAATAAACTTTTGTTTTCTGGATACCCTTGTTCCCTAGACGGAGTTCGGCTACTTCCTCTCCCGCGGCGGGACAGTCCTGAAGCGTCAGAGCGGAGTCTTCCGCACCAACTGTGTGGACTGCCTAGACCGCACCAACGTGGTGCAGAGCTTGTTGGCTCGGAGACAGCTGAACGCCGTGCTAGCCGTGCTCGGGGCGGGGGACACGCTGCCGCCTATAGCCGGGGAGACGTTTAACAGCGTGAGTAAACACTCGGGCATAAAAAATTATCAAGAATATTTACAGAGAGCTCACAGTGCTGTATAAACAGTGTAAGGCCTGTTGGCGAGACGACAGTACATTACAGTGCTCGGAGCAGGGGACACGCTTCCGGTTATTGTTAGGGAGACTGTCACAGCGTGAGTACACCCGCAAAATGTTGTATAAACAGAATAGATCCTGCTGGCGAGGCGAGACTACAATACATCCCCTATACTATATGGTCGACTTACGTCCGCCTGGGTCGTCTCTTCTCTCACCCACGTTCGCTCGCATGTATTTTCTTGCTATAAAAAGCAGATTCATTCTGTCGTCAGTGTAAAATCAGAATATATGGAGCATTACCTTCATAATACTTAGAGGTTTCGGTACAGCCTAATTTATAAAAACACGATTCCTCTAATTTAATCTGTGGTTACGTCTTTTCCTTGTAAAATCTCCACCACAGACTATTTGAATCGACGTTTAAGGAGTGTTACAGTCTTATTTTTATAAAAAGTGAATGAATGAATGTTGAGGAAGCGTAAGTGATCTGTCAGGACCGTGGCAAGTGGCAGTCCCTGGTCTCTGCCTACCCCTCTGGGATACAGGCGTGAGTTTATGTATGTATGTGTATGTATATAAAAAGTCGATTTCACTAAAACACTCTTTACGACGACGGAGTTAAAAGCCTGTTTATAACAGGACTTCCTGTTATTTTTAGTATCGAATTAGAGTTACCATGGTCACCAAGTGACAAAGGCCTCAAAGAAGTTTTTTTTCTTATGTCGCCTATATACGTCCCACTGCAGGGCACAGGCCTTCTCTCAGAGAGAATGGCATACCCTGGAGGATGGACTAAAAAGTAAATGATTGACAATAAAACTTTCCAGCATAATAAGCACCCATTCCACCCACCAGGTTTGGGCTGACCACGCCGACATGATATCCGTCCAGTACTCGGGCACCGGAGCCCTGAAGACGGACTTCACCCGTACCGGCAAACGCACCAAACTTGGCCTTCTCAGAGACGGCGTCAACTCCTTGACACGATACTATAAGAACAACTTCTGCGATGGATACCGACAGGTACGTGACTGAATCGATCACCAAGGTTAAGCAACACAGGGCGCGTTCAGTGCATGGATGGGTCGCCGTCTATGCCTAACGCTAGTGGCATTTTTCCGAGCGGTTCCGTGCTTCGCAAGGCACGTTAAGCTGTTGGTGCCGGCTGCCGTCGATAGATGGCAGTCGTTAAGCCAAGTCAGAGGCCTTAGGGCGGCTTGACAACTTCTGACAGTGGACGAGCCACTAGTCTACAAGCCTCCACCAATCCGGACTTGGACCCCGTGGTGGAGTGTGGCCTATACTACTATTGAATTCGCTGTTTGGAGTAAGAAGTTCATCATTTTAGTGGGCAATTTTATTTATCAAAAACTAAGGGTAGTTCTACTTACCGTACTGTATAATTTGTCCAGTGGCTATGTTTCCATCATTTATGTGCTTCTGTATTGTCTATGTTTACTCTGTGCTGTTGCTTTGTGACCTAATATGTAATGCTTTGCATATGTGTGTGTGTGTGTGTCTTGTGTAACTTCACAAATGTACATAACTTAGAAAGAAAAGTCATAGGTACATGCCCGCACTGGGAATCGAACCTGGGTCTCCCGCTTCCGAGTCGAATGTTCTACCCACTAGGCTACCACCGCTTGAACGGAACCCTTATATGGTCACTTTTTTTGTCCGTCCGTCTGTCTGTTACGACCCTTTATCTCGGAAACACGTGGAGGTATTGAGTCTACCAGAATCTACAGTCTCTTGAAGCTGTAACAAAATCAAACTTCTAAGTATACGTAAAAAAAAAGATACGGCCGTTTATGCCGCAAAAACGTGCATATTTCAATATTCTCAAGGGAATCAAAAATTATAGGGTATTCTCCGTTGATCTAGAGCCATGAAATTTGGCAAGTAATACCGTCGTATAGACTACAAGTATGGGGCAAAATCTAAAAACTATACATTTTCTATTAAATCATAAAAAAATGTAGCCTTTATTTTCTTTGTGCTCTATCGTAAAATCGGTATCAATCTTTGCGTGATTATGGGACTTATTATATATTCTAACGACAAATAATAAAACAAACCGGCCAAGTGCAAGTTGGACTCGCGCACGAAGTGTTCCGTACCGTTATCTATACAACTATACAACATTAGACAAAGATCGAGACAAGATAGATTAGGTACATTGAGAACAGCGCCATCTATAGAAACCAACAAGAAGCGTTTAACATTGACATTTAACTACATCGAGGGTTTCGTACAGTAGGTATTATAAATAGTTCAGGAATCGACTCTTGCAGTTTTTTCTGAGCTTTCCCTGAACTTCAAAGTAAATTTTTTAATGATTTGATTACAACTGTACAGTTTTCAGATTTTCCCTGTACTTGTAGTATAAGACGATATTGTCAAACGGGGTCAAAATATTCATTTTGGAATCAAATCTTCTCAATAAAATACTTATTACCGGACACTCACAGGATAAGAGAAATATGCCTTGAATATCCGCAATTTAATTATCCATCGAACCCTCAGACCACATTCATCAAAAGTATACTCATTTTATTACAATCACGATAAATGTTACATTGTGGGAGCGAGACAGCCTGCTCCACGTAAGAACAGTCTTAATACATTTTTTCCTTCCAGGACTCCATCGACCTGCTACTCGGCAAGTACACAGTAGTGGACGGCGAGGGAAACACCGTCGTCAGTCCGCTGCAACGTGACAGGACATGGAAGTACATCACCGTGAGTTGAAACGACAGACATACAACTTTTGTTTTGTAGTATCCGCTGAAAACCAGTATCTCGGTCGCTATCGGCCACGGTAGCAACTGTCAAAATGTCAAAACACCCAGCTCCGCGTCAGTGGAAACGCACCCTAAATCGACCCGCTCGCTCTCCCCGCAGTTCCCGTCAGTGCTCCTGGTGGCCGTGTCGATGTTCTGCGCGAGCGCAGCGCTCCCGCAGCGCTACAGCAGCGAAGTTCTGCTCTACCTCATGTTCTGGGGCGCCTGTGTCGGAGTCACACTGTCGTTCATTCTCAAGTGAGTAGCCCACACTTTCAGTAACAACGCAGCGTTCCTGCAGTGTTGCCGCAGTGTGTACACAGCAGTAAAGTATTACTATTCCTATTGTCAGTACAATAGGGCGCCTGTGTTGGGGTGTTTCGTTCATTCTCAAGTGACACGTGTTGTGGTTTAGTGACGCCTTCCTGTAGTTTTAAATTCGTGCATCTAATTACTAGTTGATTAGAGATTAATAGGGGTTAAAGTATGAAGTTGCCGTTTTATTGCAGTAGGTTCTTTGAATTGACATAGAATCTTCATGGTTTGAGGTTTTCGAATTAAACTTTTTTCAAATGGTTTCTATGATGTTCTTTTTTAAAAAATGTGAAACATTTGAATATCGACTTTCAATTGTTTTTGTTATTCAATTAAGACCGGATTTTTCAATAGTCAGATAAAACTTAACTGGAGAATAAAACTGATGTTGTCACTGTCTTGTCGTATGATTTAGACAGCGATAGCATGCAATTCATTCTCCAGTTAAGTTTTATCTGACTATTGAAAAATTGGCCCTTAGACAAGAAAGATGATACTGCGAAAATTCGAGTGACCCCTAATATTTTACAACCTATACACGTTCGCAGGCACGGCAAGGAGTTTGTGGACTGGCCGCGTCTGGACGCGGGTGGACTAGCCACCGCGCGCGCCCTCAGCCATGCGCCGTCTTTATGATCGGAGAGCTGCCTATCGTCGTTGTAGTCTAGCCATGCAACTCATACATCTCCATGCACACTGTACAACCCGTCCGGTGTTGTCTCATCACTTGAAGTATTTTAAATGCGTTTGTTTGACTTTTAAGTGGGCCATACAACTCCATACAAACTTTATGAAACTCGTCCGGCAAGGTTTTATTACTTGAAAGATGCATTTGATATGCATTAAGTGACTTTATAGTCGTCATAAAACAGGTTTCAGACGAGTTTAGGTTGTTGAAACTTGTAATGGTGAGTTAGACTTGCAATTCCATGCAAATGTCATACAAACTTCGTGAGAAATATGTTGTTGTATTTCTCCTTTCGTCCAAGCTAATTATGTCTATTAACTTTGAAGTACAAATTATCTTTTACGTCAACGCAACTTCATGTAATTTAACCTACAAGTTCCTAAATTTCTTTTAAAACTTATTTCATCAAAAACACGCTTTAGAAATCTTTTTGTATTGCATGTGTGCTACCAATTTAACGAAAGCAACATCGCCTTACAACATTTTCTTATGCAGAGTGGTCGGAACTAACATTTCTACCATTTTGTAAACTTAGCATTCCATTTTGTATACTGGTCTACCATATCACAAGGTGTGTTCAAACCTCAGCAACTTGCGCACAGCTGCTTGCCGCAGAGAAACATGTTTAGGGTCCCTGAACATTCTAAGGGCGTAGCACACATATCAACTCGGAAACGGATCGTAACCGTATCGCCTTTCACCTCGCCGCCAACCAGGCGTCGACTCGGCTACGGCGCGACGCCGAGCTTACGGCTAGTGCCGCCTAGCCCAGTTTAATCTATTTGATTTTGTTAAAATCTTACCTAACAATTCAATCAAACACGCGCGCAACACGACTGGAAGCTGCCTTGTGAATGACAGACAGCCAATGACAGCACGTTCGGCAGCGCAGGCCCCGGGAGGCGCGTGGACGAAGAGACGTGAGTGCGAAGGGCGTGGACGAAGAGACGTAAGTCCGAGGGGCGTGGACGAAGAGACGTAAGTCCGAGGGGCGTGGACGAAGAGACGTAAGTCCGAGGGGCGTGGACGAAGAGACGTAAGTCCGAGGGGCGTGGACGAAGAGACGTAAGCGCGGGAACTGCAAGTCGACCACGCACCGCACCGCGGTTCGTGAGCTTGTCCCGAGGGCGAGACGATTACGTTACGATTCCGATTAGTGTGCGTTGCAGTTGCAGTAGGGAGTTTCATACAAACGGCTCGAGTTGATACGGTGACGACCCCTTTCCGAGTTGATGCGTGTGCTTCGACCTTTAAAGTCTTGACGTCTTGGAATTGAGACAGAGGGGCGGGAGGAGCGGGGAAGGGGCATAAAGGTCCCACTTTTGTTCTTTCGCTTATATCTTGAAAACGGTGCGTCGTAGATATGAATGTTTGACTGCAACATTGTCAGTTATTTGCGCCCAACCTAGCCTCTCGGTTGGGCGGAAATCACTGACAAATTGTAAGTTTATTTCTAATTGTAGCTTTATGAAACAGAAACAGGCGTGCGTGCGTGCATGCAGCAAATATTTTTTTTGTACCTTCGTTATGTTCAATGTTGATGAAGCGAAACGTTTGTCAGGATCGTGGCAAGTGGCAAACTCTTGTCTCCGCATACCTCTCTGGTATACAGTCGTGAGTATGTGTATGTATGAAACAGGGCCCTGATGTCGACAACACGTTAGTTTGGCGTTGCGCGCGCATGTTTTGGCAGCTAAAAGGCGCAAAATGCTTGCGCAGGCGCAAGTCATTTACGGGAGCGTGCATCCTGTTTAGTTTGAACACATCGAAAAAGTGTTATTCAAGTAATGCGAAACGTGAAAACTGTTTCTTCGTTAGCCATGATTACCAGTTGTATCCGATACTATCCAGTGGTTACTGGATGTAACTGGTTTAATTCAAATCAATGTAATTTTTCATACAATCTTGTATCTCGGCTCGGTTGCTGAATCAATTTTATTTTTCTTAGTACCTGGGCATGCTGTTTTTGGGTTGCAGCCTAGATCGAAGACTGCTTGTAATGGGGAACTTGCGTCTAACTCAGATTGGAGTGACCTTGCTTTTATACCATAGAAATCATACAAAAACCTTGGAATAAAAATATGTTTTTCGGGGTTTTCGGGGGCGAGAAATAAAGTTACTCTAATAACATAAAACTTATTAGATTTCGTTTTGTTATTGAATTCTGGACGTTTCTTATAATGTACATACATAAAAACATTATTTAACGAGATAACTCAAATATTGATAAACGCTTCATACATTATAGGCTTTGCTTTAAGGAGTGCCGTTATAGTCTAAGGTCGATTTATGTGACGCGTTTTAGTACCACGTGACTATATTGACTTTTTGATATTATCAAAAGTATTAGTCGCAGAGAAAAAAAATACTACTTTTTTATCTTTTAACGTGTCCTCTCCTATTCTATTAAAACATTGTTTTTAGTGCAAGCTATCCATTTGTAAAATATCTGTAACTAAATGGTTGTAACCAGTGATCGCTAAAAAATTACCCCACGATCAATTTGCGGGATGGCGGGTTCAGTACTACCCAGCAAAATATCTATGCACCTGCCACCGTCAGACCTCCATCTTGTGAGGTACCTAGATATTTCGACGGGTTATACATCAATGACGTCATTGGTTTGGCGTTTTTTTATAAAACCTATTCTTTGATAAAATAAAACCAACCATCAGTTGCGCTGTCACGTACTATCACCCAATCAACGTTCACGGCACGCACGGCGCACAGAATGAACCAATCACAAAGTGATTTACTCTGCAGCATATTTTGCGTTCATTTCATTGGGTAAAGAGTAATCGCGAGGACAGGGGTAATTTTTGAGTGTGAATTTTATGGGAATCGTTTTGAAGAAAATGAAATAATTGACCTCGTCGAGTTTCAAGATGAATGAAAAATAAAATTGAGCATTTAACTTTTGCCAATTGAAAGTATTAGATACTTAATTATAATGAAACGGTTTTCAGATTTTCTCTTATTTCCATAATACTTTGTGTAAGTTTTTGTTTCACAATCGCATTTATTTGCGATGTGAAAAGAACTGCTTTATCATAAATAATTATAGTTAGAATTGTTAACACTTATTTCTTTGGCGTTAGCGACATTTGTATTTGAACAAATATACACAGTCTCATTTATAAAATCATGATTCCTTAAAACTCTCCTCAGAGATAGTTTAAATAATCTGCGATTGCATCTTTCTCTTTACCACACACCATTTAAACTGACACTGAGTAGTATTTTAAGTAATCGTGTATGTATAAATAAGATTGATTCCATTGTGGCATAGATTCTCTTCCATGTAAATGTTAAACCTTGGTTTAATGTAGTTTAAAGCTTGTTTAGAACTGTGGGTAAATGGTGGATGTTTTAAATGGAGGTTTTCAATGATAGACCATTGGTGCGGGCTTTGTAATATGAGGTATTCTTCAGTTTATAAAACTGAAATAGCTTTGCTTACACTAACCAGCTATGTCCCACGATTGACACCAATTATCTCGTTCCATCGTAACTTCCATACAACACAGTCACTTGTACTAGGATACCAGCTCGCTAGTGTAAGCAATGTTTGTAAAGTTAAAAGAATCCTGTAATTTGGTTTACCCTAATTTTGTAAGTGTTACTTTTCAGATTTTATCTGTTAAATTCACTTTTATTAAATTCAAATGAGACGGTTCATTTCAAATATGTTGACATGTTTTACATCACACATACAGCCTGCCATTTTGGGGTACACAGTTCTTTGGCAATTTCTAGTCACTCCCAAGTCGGACCATGTCGATCGGAATGGATCTTTCTTAAATGAACGCGTAGAGTTGAACAGACTCAAATCGCCGGGTGTAAAGCTCAATGTACAACTGTAATAAGATACAATTATGTGTATTACAATAAAAAAATTGTCACTGATGTACACCCTTGTAAACCTTTTAACCAAAAATACGTCAGCCTTTATCCCAGCGGGATAGGCAGGGACCAAGATTAGCCGCTTGCCACGATACTGACAACTTTATTAAAATGCGTTCGTCGCTGCAAGCACGCTCACCCGCGATCGGTACATTTTGTTTTGCCCATCGCCAATACATTCCTTACCAGCTGTTCCCCGCGACTTCGTTCGCGTGGTCATTATGATGTGTATTTTTCCGGGATAAAAAATTGCCTATGTGCTAATCCAGATTATAATCTTTCTCTGTGCAAAATTTCATCCGGATCCGTTCAGCCGTTTTTGCGTGAAAGAGTAACAAACATCCATCCATACATACATGATTTCGCGTTTATAATATTAGTAAGGATTTGGTCAACTGTTGTGAGGTTGCAGCTGCAAATTGCCAGAGTACTGGCATGCCCACTTGGTCACCTGATGATCTATCCGTCAGATGTTATTTTGAATTTTATTGATTGGTTGACTGGCTAGGCATGATGAACGAGTAGGCAGATTTAAATTATTGGTCGCCTGTAGAAATAATTTCGGGATTTTCTGATATTGGAGTAGACATGATCACAAGAATTAAAATTAGAATTGTGGGAGCAGTACTGAACTTGTCCAAAAGGAGTAAAATCTAAAGGGAAGATTCTTCTAATACTCTCTTTAGATTTTTGTATAATTAATCGAGAACAAAAGTCATAAAAGCCTGTTGTTTACTTAATTCACCTGGGTCAATGCACCCAGGTGAATTAAGTAAACTAATAGTAAATTGTAAACACCTGTCCTTGTTTTACGTACTAATTGAGTAGTAATCTATAGTAATTTCATTAAAATAGTATTGTACTTAAATAAAGATTATAAATCACCTGAATTTTTGAAAAAAAAAAATAAGTTGAAAATAATTTTATAACTACTCTTTCTCTGACTATAGTTACTGCACATAGGGAATAAAATGTTAGGCATATTTATTTCGTGTGAGTATCGCAAAATAAATTAAATAATTTTCTTTTGCTGATATCTCCGCTGTTCTTAGAAATAACGGGAACGTTATTAATTCGGTATCTTTTAAGTATTGCAGAGACATGAAATAAAATATTAGGATAAAATACTGGTTTATATCCCCTGATGTTATTTCTACAAGGCGATGGATAGATAGGGTTATTTATTTGTAGTCGACATGACCAGAATATTTGTAAATATCTGCCTTTTAGTATCAAATACATCGATGGTGAAGTTATATTATCTTACATCGATTATAGCAAAACCTTATTCGGTTTAGCAACGCTATGTCGACTATAGGTTTTGATATGGTACGTTGATTTGTTGTTATTTTTACGTTTGTAATTTGATTGTTTATTATGTAATTATTATTAAACAGTACATTTAATTTAATAAAGTGATCAATTAAACTGCAATTTAAGTGTTATTTGTTTGTGGAAACCTTTGTCACGACTAATTCATGTACTTTTATTCTGTACCTATGGTTTGGAATAAAGAGTTTTAATCTAATTCGAAATGTAAATTAATTGAAATTAATGATTTTATGATATTATATCTGATATCCTGGTCACAGCACCAAGTGTAACTAGGGCTAAAAAAATACTCTGCGTTCAATTGTGGGAAGACGGGCGGGGCTTGTCAATTGTGTTACCAATTGGAGCGAGTTCAGTATGACCCAGCAAAATATCTATACATCTTCCACCTTCAGACCGCCATCTTGTTAGGTAGGTACCTTTAATTTCGACGGGTATATCATACATCAAGTGGTTTGACGTTTTTGTATAAAATCTGTTAAGCCTGGCTGTAAGCGCGTGGAAGTTTAGTAAGCCATGTATTGCTGGCAATGGTTAATGTAGGTAAGCGTATAGAGGGGCAAGTGGACCAGCATCATCTCACTGTATGGAAGAGTACTCAGTCCTCAGTACCCAAACTTATGGCTGCAATGAAGTATTGAGTCTTACTACGATCAGTAAGAGGCCCAGCATTCTTAAACTACAGAAACTCGCAGAACGTGTAGCATGAAAAGCACGTTCTAACGCGAAGTTGAACTGAATTGGAAAAGAAAGCTTTATTTTACTGTCACCTTAAAATCATTATGAAATCTGAATTCTTTGTCACTTGTCGCCATGATATTTATTAGGAAGAACCTAGGCATCAATAAAGAATGCGCGATAGTGTATAACCAATGTGTGTTGTGTTGCCAGTTATGACTTATGGATGTGAGACGCTGACTACATTGAGTTAAAGTACTATAACTCAATGGCGGACTATGGGCTTCATAAGAAGGCTCAAGGTCGCCCAACGAGCAATAAAGAGAGTTATGTGAGGAGTTTCACTGCGTGATCGAATCAGGAATGAGGAGATCCACAGGAGAACCCGTGTTACTGATATAACTCGAAGAATTGCTCAGTTGAAGTGGCAGTGGGCGGATACATAGCTCGGAGAACTAATGGCCGTTGGAACGGAAAAGTTCTGAACTGGCAGGCTCCCCACCAAATGGTCTGGCGAGTCTGGCGACCTGGTTACGGTGGCAGGGAGTCGCTGGATGCGGGCGGCAAAACACCGGGAAGCTTGGAAAACCACGATAGATAGATAGATGAATATTATTTATTTGCATTTACACACACACGCAATAATACATGAGGTAGGCTTATGCCCTGCAGTGGGCGTCAAATGGCTTATGATGATGATGATGATCATTGCTTAGCGCCATCTTGCTTTACGAAGTGAAATAAAGCGAGATATAGGATTAACAAATGTATTATATTATTATTTCTTGTTGAAATGGTAACCAGCCAGCCGATGTCGAAATTCTGCCAGAGTCACGTCTTGACACGAAATGGGCAATTTTTTTTTATTATTTAAATTTTGATTTCTTTGTGAAGACTTTGAGCTAGAACTAAATGGAGTTTCTATCTACAGCATAGATGTAATAATTATTATTGTATGTAGTAATAAATTTAATAATAAAAAAAAATCCCATGTTTACATCCATGATCTACAGCAATTAGTTTCTGAACGATGTTGTGTTTTTATGAACGCATCTTATCGATTTGTCATCTGTCAAACACATTCTGAAAGTGTAACCAACCTTTCAAAACAGTGAAAATATTTTGTTTGTGATTTGAAAATGATGTAGAAACAATGTTTATCAAATCCAATAAGGAATCACGCTTATTTTCATAAATATGTTCTTTAATATTTTTCGGCCAACCGATATTCATTTTCTTTTGTTTTCTACAACAATGTAAATCTGTGTTTTAACAAGGAGTACTCCTTGGTTTTAATCGAGTTACCAGGTTACCACACAGTCGCACACACCAAGTGAACAATATACAAATGTTTCAAAACGCACACGTTTGCGATTGCGAAGGAGGATCGCAGAAAATATATATGTACAGTTTTCTTCTTTATTTATAAGGGCCGCACAAACTCTAATTAGCTCGTTGATAAATTAAAGTAACACTTATAAACAGAAAGCCATCCAATCTAACATTAAAAAACCCAGTCGTTGGTCCAAAAAACAAAATCAAATGTCGGAAATTTGAGTCGGAGTTTTATTGACCTAAGTTGGTGCCAGGATGTCTGACGAGCCTGAAGCTCGGATGTGGGATGAAGAACGTGGCTCTAGATACGAGGCCAGAGGCCGTGGGGTCTACTATGAGTCAGCGTTTGCCTCTACCGAGCACCTGGACAGAGCGCCACTCCTGGCTGAGGTAAGTGCATTTTCCTCGGAAAATTGGTATTTATCGTGAAAATTTCGTCTAATTGAGTCGAAGAAACATTTACTGTTGAAGGAATGATTTTCTTAGGTTTTGCTCGACAATTCTTAATTTATAGTCATACGTGGTATAAATAATAAGAATGTTCTCCGTTGGTTGAATAAAATAGACTTGCATGCTTGTAAGTATATAAATACAAAATATAACATACTTATAATTCAGTGTCAGAACCCTTCCAGTTACTATATCGTGTATTTTAAATCTAAACTCCGTTCCACGAGTCGAACTCCTACGGAATCAAATACTCGCATCTCATTGGTTAGTGCGCGCGGTTAGAGATAAGCGAAACATTAAGCGAAGACGGTGGGCTTCATAGGGTAGGTCACGCGCATTAACCGATGGGCACACATGGATGATTTTCTTTGGGAGCTAGTTTCGTGGAATAGAATATAATATATTATTCACATAATCCTGTTTACTTATCAGTTAAGTACCTATGATTTGTACTTTTTATCAATAGAGGCAGTCAGTTATGTGTGAGTTACAGTGTAATAAAAGTCATGATAACAACCTTGCCCCAGATAAATAGATTTCCAACTAATGTAGGTACCAACCTACTCTTAGTTTCCTGAAACATAGAATCACAAAAGATGATTTGGGATGACACGAGAATCATAAAGGCATGACACATATTTACTATGTTACAGTGGCGCCAATAGTTGATGTTATATGAAGAAACTATCAAATAAGTAAATGAAACTAATTTACTCTTAATTTACTGCCATTATTTGTTATATTTGCAATTCACGTGGTTTTCCGGTAGTGATAGTTAAAAACCGGCCAAGTGCGTCTCGGACTCGTGCACGAAGGGTTCCGTACCATTATCTAAACAACATTAGACACAACGATGGAGAAAAACTGCAAAAAATCACGTTTGTTGTATGGGAGCCCCCCTTAAGTATTAATTTAATTATTTATTTTTGAAGCAAATATAGAACTAAATATTATGTGAATATTTCAAACATCTATCTGTTGCCGTTATTAATATCGAGCAAAAAACGGCAATAAAATTACGTTTGTTGTATGGGAGCCCTCCTTAAATATTTATTTTATTCCGTTCTTAGTTATTTGTTGTTATAGCGGCAACAGAAATTTTCACAGAAGTAATTCTATGGTTTTTTTATTTGTAGGTTTCTGGAGATAAAGGTTGAGTTCCATACATTTTGCTTTTATTGGACATAGTGTAGTGTACCAAGTTACCTAACAACGAATGCATTCAGAACTCAGGCAAAGTGGCTGAATAGGGCTTGACAAGCTGCCTTGGATGCAGGCATCTAAATAGTTTCAGCCATTTTCCTGGAGTTCCATACTAACAAACCCAAAAATTGAGAAACAGTTGGAACACAGAAAAATATTAGTTTTCCGTGCATTTCTATCTTTTGCTTCTAATGGATACATTTCCCTAACTGGTTTTTGTGCAAATTCACTCAATATTTGTAATAAGATATTCATTACCGTAACATTATTTTATTCTATTCTCGGGATTCTTCAGAATTAATAATGGATGAATTGTGAAGTGGAGTGAAATTTTGGTTAGTGGAGTGCATTGGGGGAGTAGCAGTTAATAATTACGGGCTGATTGATTGATTTGATGGATTATGTGGGATAAGTCCCATTAGACAAAAGCTCTATGTATTTCGAGCAAGTGTTCCTAGCTTAAACGCGGTAACTTGCTTACGCAGATCGCCTGTGTCGAAGCAGACGCGCGGTACGTCGCGTTACTGTAGTTTTAACAGCCCTAAGTGCGCACCAAATCCTGTCTGAATTCTGACGTTTGCGATTAACAATTAGTATGCAATTTGACCACAGAAATTTGACACTGAGACTATTGGATTCGTTCAGGATTTGGTGCCCGTAGTTTAGAAGCAGGGGCCTGTTACATGATATACCTACCTACATTGCAAAGTCGATCAATCCACAGATTAACGAGTGGGAAACTCAACAACGCATAAACATAAACTTTCAATCGGGTGCTTGCAACTACCCGCAATGAAAACAAAGAATATTGCATCAACGCGTTTGCATCAATATTAAGCCTGGCGTTGACTACAGCAGAAACGCGTCGAATCGAAGCGAGTCGCATATATTCCTAGTGCGTCCATCTCCTAAGAATCGAATCAAATTGTTCATTCATCGCAACTCTTCATCAAATTAATAATAATAACTTCCAAACAACATAATCACTTGACTTGGTCCCAAATTAGGATACCCTGTGCTATGGTAATCAGGCAAGGACATCACAAACATGGAAATTTGGTCGTTTTTGCGTCTTTTTTTTTTTTTTTTTTTTTTTTTTTCTTAGCCGGTACCGCCACTATTAATAATGTGGCGACCTTTGTAACCTTAATAAAATAATACAATAAAATTTATGTAATAAAAAGTCTTAGTCAGATGTTTAAAATGCTAAATTGGATGTCCCTTTGTATAAAATTATATAAATTGTAATTTGAATTAAAATTGTACGAGTAATGCTGTGTTAAAATTGTTATAAAATAGTAAAAAGTAAAGAGAAAGTACGATTGGAAGGATAAGTAAAATCTAGCTTAAATTTAAGTTGAATCGCAGTTCAAACAATATACCCCGACGCCTTGTCTCTGACTACTCCTAAGAGTAGTGACAAGCAAGGCGCCGGGGTTGAACATAAAAGTTAGACGTAAAATATACACATGTATTAATGTTTTATAAAATGAAGATTTTAATATTTGCTTTTTTTTTTCTTTTTTTTTTTTTTTTCTTTTCTTCCTTCTTTCCTTCTCTTTTTTTTTATTTTATTTTATTTTTTTTTTTATTTTTATTATTATTATTATTTTTTTTTTTTCCCAGCAATTACAATTTGATTACAATTTAAAAGTATAAGCCCCGTCATAGACGTTTTTGCGTCATAGACAGCTCGGATGAAGGGATGTTTTTATTTGAAATACTTTTTGATGAAGAAGAGGAGAATATAAGAAAAAGGAAACGGCGTGCTCCAAAATACTGGGTAAACGACATAAATATGAAAAGAAATAACTGTGGCGAATTTCATCATTTATATCCAGGTTTGAAGAGATCCTCTTACATTTTTTAAATATTTTCGTTTATCCTATGAAAAATTTAAACTAAGATTTTTTTATGTATCTAAATTCGTCCCACTACAGGGCACAGGCCTGATTTATTTTTAAAACGATACAAAAAATACGTTGGCGCCTCCGCTTCTCCGCGTCGACTGAGGCGCGCCGAGTTGAATCGAATCGCATAACCGATGAAATTCGCCTGTCGAGCAATTCGCGCGGTCGATTCAAAACGGGCGTGTTGCGGCTCGTCGCTAATGGACGCAGTTTCATATAGTAAATATATAGGAGGCGACTTTCTACGAGTCGATTCGACTCGGCTCGGCGAGCCTAGTGGACGCGAGGCTTTAGAGTCGTTGCTAAAAATAATATGGGGCAAAGAAAACAAGCGCTGAACTACATTTGTCTAGTAAACGAAACAAAAAGTTTACTTAGTTCTGGTGCAATCTACCCACAATTTATTTAAACAAATCCATTCAACTGTAGTCTTACAATTGGTCCCGACTGATAATTTTATTCTAAACAAGAACTTGTGGTTTCTATAAATAAAATTCTGACCTATTAGAGATGAAGGAGTGTACAGTAAGTAAAAAATACATAAACATAACATAACATAAACTCACGCGTGTATCCCAGAGGGGTAGGCAGAGACCAGGGACTGCCACTTGCTACGATCCTGACAGATCACTTTCGCTTCCTCAACATTCATTAGTCGTTGCACGCACGCACGCCGCTTTCGGGTACTTTTTATCTTGCCCTTTTCTAATACATCCCTTATTTGGTCGAAGTGTGTCCGTCTGGGTCGTCCCTTACCGATCGTCGTCGGCATACCAAAATACCTAGTGCCCATACAAACAAAAGGACGTCTTCTGTCCGAATTGTGCGGATATTTTTAGGTAGGAAGACTGAGATAAGTTCTGTGGATTCTTTACAGGGCTCCTTGGGTTGGTGGGTAAAGTTGGGGGTGGGTTGTAGGCGTTGGGGTGTATGCATGGGGGCACTATAGGAGTCCTATTGAAAGCAAAAATAAAAAAATAAAAAGCTGCAAAAATTTTGTCCTAAAATTTTTTTGAAGGACTTTTTTTTTTCATTTTTGCGTCCAATAGATTTCGAGCCGTGGTTTTTCGTTTTTTATTCATAACTCGAAAACGGTGCGTTTTACGGTACCAAAGTACGGAACCTTTTTTGCTCCCTAAGGTCGCCCCTATACAATGCAAGAAAAAAAAAACATTTGAAGAAGAAGAAGAAGAAGATGAAGAAAGACATTTATTATACCAACAAGATACATCACAGAAACAAAATAAGCACATAAGTAACATAATATGCACAACACAGAAGGAAAACTAAATACACAACAGACAAAACGAATAAATAAAACAGGACTATAGATGTAGCCTGTGGTGTATCTACATTGCCACAAAATGCAAAATTTTTCTAAGTCCTCGGCCCATAGCGCCCCCAAGGCTACACCCCAACCGGCTCCTTGTCACTTTTGCCATGTTTGGCCGACAGCAATAAATCCACTGAATTATTCTGCCTGTGGAAAACCATGAGGGAGGCCTATGTCCTGCACAGTGGGCGTCAAATGGCTGATGATGATGAGGATTTTACCTCTGGTCGCAAGGTGCGAGTCGCACTCGCGCACGAAGGGTTCCGTACCATTATCTATACAACATTAGACACAAAGATCGAGAAAAAAGACGTTTGTTGTGTGGGAATATTTATTTTATTTTAATTTAATTATTTATTTTTGATAGAACTAATTATTCTACTTTCATATTTCATGTCTCGCTTCTTGTGTGCAATAAAGAATATTCTTATCTTATCTTATTCCGTGAATATTTCAAGCGTCTACCTGTTGCCGTTATTAATATCGAGCAAAAAAATTACGTTTGTTGTATGGGGGGCTCCCTTAAATATATTTTTTATTTTGGGTATTTGTTGTTATAGTGGCAACAGAAATACATCATGTGTGAAAATTTCAACTGTCTAGCTATCACGGTTCATGAGATACAGCCTGGTGACAGACAGACAGACAGACAGTGGACAGTGAAGTCTTAGTAATAGGATCCCGTTTGACACCCTTCGGGTACGGAAGCCTAAAAACGTGAAAAGGCGTTAAAACCTCTTTATACTACACCTGCTTGGAAAGTACCTTGATACTTTATCAAATTTACGGTAGAAAGTACGTCATTGCATATCGAACAAATATGCGGGGAGAAAACGCATCTGAGCGGGAGAGAAAAGTGTATGAAAATCCATTTCTTACGTGGTTTTTCTTTTTTAATTTTGGGTAAGACTATGCGCCGGTAACCTAAATATCAAAAGCCAAAAAGTTTTTACAGTGAGTTTTTATCTCCAAGTTCGCAAAATGACACTGGCCACTAGCTGTGTGTTGGATGGTGTCGGGCTGGCAGTGCGACCCTGCGGCGGCAGGATAAACAATTTGAAAAAAGAACATGTGAAAATTGCAGACAAAGAGAATATAACCACTACGTTTTAAGAGTCGGAACTACCACAGAATAAAATGAACCAACAAAATGTCAAAACAGGGTTCTCACATCATAGCCAACATTTAAAAAGACGGATACGCTCACCCGGCCAGTGCTGCCAACAGAACGAAGCTACGTAGTGTTGTCTGCCTTTGTTTATTAAATTTTTTATCGATATCGATAACACACTTAAAATTTTGCTTTTCCATTTCAGTTACCGATTTTGTCTCGGCTCTGCGATTGATTCGGGGTGGTTAGCTTTTATATAGTCACTTTTTTATAGTATGAACTGAAAACTAATAACCTCGGGTCAATCGGTGAGCAGACAAAATCAGAAACTGAAATAGAAAGCAATATTTTAAGCCGCGATATCAGTTATCATGAAAAATACAGGTAATAAATAAGAAGTTATACTGGAAATAAAGTTTACTTTCTAAAACCTAACACTTGAGCTTTTTTATTGTAGTCTGCGCATAATTCTTCTGTTTCGCTAGTGTTGATTCATCTTTTTACAATCATTTCTGATCAAGAGCGAAGAAATCTGCACCAACAGCTGTTCTAAAAGATCAGAATGTATATCACAAATCCATGACGAATCAACGACCTTCAACATCAAGACGCGACAATATGAAGCGATATCCGTTTGATGTAAGCAGGGTCGTACTTCCTCTTCAAATACTTTGAGAGTATCTGCAAGCATTGAGCATAAATTGATAGTGGGATAAGTTAGCTTTCTGTCGCTCTGCCACTCATTTAAATCAATGTATTTGTACATTTCTTCATTTCCTGCAACACAGGTAGATTTGCTGAATAATTTTATTAAATCCAAGTATACCAACGAATGAGTGCATGCATGCATGCACTTAGTATCACATCAATCAACCGACTGCATGCAATGTACGTACTGGCAGTTGACTTGGTAGCCATTTAAACATTACTGATTTGAACTTTGTTTCACATCTTTTAAAAATAACTGCCACCACAGAGTACTTTGCATTTTGCCGTAAACCATTTAAGCTTTGTAAACAAGCCAAAAGAACTTAACCTAACATTATCTGAAAAAATGAGTAAAATGGTTCCCCTCTTCTGTAATAATAAAATCGCGAAAAGCGAAAGAAAATAATGGTAACTCGAGTGTAATGAAAATATTAATGTAACATCTGATCACCTGGCGAATCTGTTGTCAAAGAACATAAGCACTTTGAACACGTCAAGTGAATACGCCTGATTACAGCCAATGCAATGTATCCGCTAACATAAACCAGAGGTTGGTTTCCAGTAACCTTGACCCACTTCTTACATCTGTTTAAAAAAATCGATATCGATAAAATGTTTTGATACACCGCACTGTTCGTAGGAAAATATGAATCAACATTGTTGTTAGGACTTATAAGATGTTCGGAGTAACATTGGTTTTAAATTACTGTACATATTTAATTACCGTGTCTCCTCCAGGGGAAACCGAGCCATAAAAAAACGTTTATGTCCCTCTTTCCTTTCGGTCTTCATTCCACATATCTCGTACTTTCTATACTTCATGACGCACAGTTTTACCTAGACACAAACAATCGATTTGTCTGGCTGGTCCTCTCTTGTCGCAACTTTAGCCACCAACCACGTTATTTAATATAAAGTTTACAAAGAATCCGAATAAAACTGAAAACAAACACACGATATACAAAAACGCCAATCTCCATCTGACAACATAATTATCTGACAATGACATAATTGACATAATAGAACGAGAAGTCAACGGAAATGAGTGAGATAGTTATAACCGCCATTAAAATTCTACCCCGTTTCATAGACTGTTTTTTTTCTACATAGTTTCAATAGACTGATTGCAGACGCCATTGGCGCCATTTCCAATTTGTGTGTTGTTTGAGGATTCAGTTTTCGTAGAAAGTAAAATAAAACTATTAAAATGATCGAAATCGATGAATGAAATCGCTCGTAGCCCCGGCTGCCTGAGTGATCTTAAACGATCACGAAGGTTAAGCAACACAGGGCGCGTTCAGTGCATGGATGGGTCGCCGTCTATGCCTAACGCTAGTGGCATTTTTCCGAGCGGTTCCGTGCTTCGCAAGGCACGTTAAGCTGTTGGTGCCGGCTGCCGACGCGTCGATAGATGACAGTCGTTAAGCCAAGTCAGAGGCCTTAGGGCGGCTTGACAACTTCTGACAGTAGACGAGCCACTAGTCTACAAGACTCCACCAATCCGGACTTGGCCCCCGTGGTGGAGTAAATGGCCTATACCTTCCTCAGGGAAGAGACCCGTGCCCCTCGGTGGGGACTTAATAGGTTGATGATGATTAAAATGATAAGTAGTGATAGTATAGCAGGTGTAGTATAAAGCACTATGTATCACTCGAGAGAAACTGCGATTCCCGATCTCGTGTGTTTTAAAGCCCTCGCCTACGGCTCGGGCTTCAAACGACACCCTCGACGGTAATCGGTCACTTTCTCCTCTCGGTGAACAATGTACTATTGTATGAGGAAAATCCTGTGTAGATGAAAATCCTAACTTATTAAGATCTTGTTAATAATGTTCTTATCTCAAATAGCTTTTTTGTTCATCCATAGATTTATATAAACTCTGTTAATTAAGGACTTGAAAAGACTAAGTTCTTGTCCATTTTTTCTCCAAAATGATCTAGATTTTGTAATTCAACATATCTAGTTTAACTTGTAACGTTCATTAAGTCGCAGTTTCTGTGCTACTTTGAATAAAACAAAATTGATTTGATTTCATCCTCTATAGATATACACGGGTTTCATTGTGCGCCGCTTTTTTCAACCGCAAAATTATGGTCACCCTGGTCACCACTGCCAGAAGGTTCGAACCCTTTTTATATTTCCCGCCAAATATCGTTTCACCTTGGCTCATTCTCGTGTCGTGATAGAAACGTGTGTTCCAGGAGTCGTATACCGAGGTCCCCGTGTCGGCGGACGCGCGCGCTGAGCACTGCCACTGGAAGACCGGGGCGGAGCCCCCGAGCGCTGTGCCCCAACTGGTCGCCGCTATCGTGCTCTGCTTCTTCTTCATGGTGAGTGGAAGAGAGAGATTTAACCCCAGTTACTCGTACACTAACACGCTGTTAATTTACCGTTAACGGCTATCAATTGACCAAAGTGCATACAAAAAAAAACCACTGACAGCTCATTAACAGCTTCTAAGTGTACGAGAAACCGGGGTTAGCCTGTTAAGTTGCCAGAAGGAGAGACTGTCTTCCCTCTAAGCCGATAGGACAATAGTGGACGGTGGTGGATAAGCCCATACTTTCTCTCTGAGAGAAGGCTTGTGCCCTACAGTGGGACGTTTATAGGCTGCTTATTGTTATGATAGGGAGCGAGAGATTCATTTCACTGATCAAGAAAACTGCCATAAGAATTATCGTCGTAACTTAATCTAACCTAGCCTAAGCAGAGTTCGATAATGTCTGACATTTTTAATAAATATAAAAATATGAGATATTAAATATCATTATCAGTGTGGCGCCGGATTAAGCATAAGCGGGTTACAGGCCTGAGGTTCTGTATAATATGAATGTAAATGAATGAATGAATGTTCCGTGTGGCGCCGGATGTTCCGTGTGGCGCCGGATTAACAATAGCGTCACTCAACTTCCTTCGTGGATGTCGTAGAAGGTGACAAAGGAAATCAAATACCAGGAGACGGGCAGCAGCGTCTTCCTGAGATTCCAACAGCCAGCCCGCCTGCCAAGCTTGGCGATTATGGCGAAACCCTTCATGGTTATGAAAACCACGAAGGAAGCCTATGTCCTGCAGGGGGCGTCAAGTGGCTGATGATGATGATGATATTTATCGAACGAACCAAAAAAAATCACCTTAAATGTTTTAGCCTTTAATTAGTATCACAAAAGGTTCCTTCACCCTCAGAGTCAACGACTTTGACGAGGGGATGTGAAATAAATACACTAAACACTGTCAACTGTTTTGTAAGCGTGTCTTCACGTTAGTAAACGACCGCCTATCTACCTTTTTTTTCTGGTGTATACAATAAAGAGTTCTAATCTAATCTACCTGACAGATATGCGAAGTGATCGGCGGTTACCTGGCGGGCAGCCTCTCGGTGATGTCCGACGCGGCCCACATGCTGAGTGACTGTGGGGGCTTCGCGCTCGCGCTGTTGGCGTTCCACTGCGCCAAGCGCCCGCCTGACGTACACATGTCCTACGGGTATAAGCGGGCTGGTAAGATTGGCTTGTGGGTTGAAAGAAAAAAGAAAAAAATTAAATAAAAAATAAAAACCGACATCAAAACACTACAGCACTAAAAAGTTAGAAATAATTTAAATAATTAGAAGTATTTATACATGTAGGTATTGTAGAAGTATAATTTGGAGCCGGTGCCCAAAATATATGTGCTGATCTTGAAAGTATGGGCCCCCATTAGGGCTTATTTACTGCTGTCCATTGAAGAGTTCCGTTCTCCATCTCTGAAAGTCTCCATCAGATCTTCACCAAATTAAAATGGGACTAATGGGACGTTATAACTGTTCGAACAAAAAAAGAATTGTCGAAATCGGTTAAGATTTGACAGAGTTATGGAGGAACATAGCCAAAAAAAATACGCGTTGAATTGATAACCTCCTCCTTTTTTGAAGTCGGTTAAAAAAGAAAAAAACGCACACATAAAAAATGACTGCTTTGCAAACTAACCTCTGTTGATTGGTTTATGATACAGTCCATCACCCCAAATTCGGTAAATGTTGGATGTACCATTCCCCTTCCCCCAAGGCAATTGACTTCTTTCAATCTATCGGCGGCTATCCAGCCGCTGTAAGCGTCTGAGGACTTCGCGCAGAAATCAATAATTTATTCCAACGTAAAGAATTTTACATTCTGTTTGCTGAATGTCAATGTACTATGTTAGCCGCTTCCTTCGGGCCATATTTGTAGTGGGTAGGCAGAGACCAGGGACTGCCACTTGCTACGATCCTGACAGATCACTTTCGCTTCCTCAACATTCATTAGTCGTTGCATGCACGCACGCCGGTTTCGGGTACTTTTTATCTTGCCCTTTGCTAATACATCCCCTATTTGGTCGAAGTATGTCCGTCTGGGTCGTCCCTTACCGGCCCTTCCATCCACATTCGCTCGATATATTTGTTTTGTCAATCTTTCATCCTTCATCCTCTCCACATGTCCAAACCAACGCAACATTCCTTTCTCAATTCTAGTCACTCATCATCTACCCATTATGTCCCCACCGAGGGGCACGGGTCTCTTCCCTGAGGAAGGTATAGGCCATACTCCACCACGGGGGCCAAGTCCGGATTGGTGGAGGCTTGTAGACTAGTGGCTCGTCTACTGTCAGAAGTTGTCAAGCCGCCCTAAGGCCTCTGACTTGGCTTAACGACTGCCATCTATCGACGGCAGCCGGCACCAACAGCTTAACGTGCCTTGCGAAGCACGGAACCGCTCGGAAAAATGCCACTAGCGTTAGGCATAGACGGCGACCCATCCATGCACTGAACGCGCCCTGTGTTGCTTAACCTTCGTGATCGTTTAAGATCACTCAGGCAGCCGGGGCTACGAGCGATTCTAGTCACTACATCCTTTTTATTTATTACTTTTTGATATAAATGTTTGTGGGAGAACGATCATGAGTGAGCAATCCTGCATTGTGTAAGCGGGCCTGGCACGCAAGCGTCACTAGATGGCCTTGATGTGACTGTGATTTTGACATGTATCTATACCCTGCGAAGTGTCATTTCAGTAGTACGGTTTTCTGCCTCTGTGTGGGTGACCGACCGCGGCGGTTGTGGATGACAATAAGGAATTATGGTAATTGAAGAGGTTGTGCCCGAACTAAATCTTCATAGATTCTGCCACATGTTTAGGGCCAATTTCCGAATTGAAAATTTCGCTAAGTAAATAGTTAACTGTAGTGCTGTCTCTTAGATTTTCACAGAGAAGAACGTGATAGAACGTTACTTAAGTATTTACTTAGTGAAATTCTCAGTTCAGAAACCGGCCCTTAATGTTGTTATAAATGTCCGGAAGTTTATTTTTGTTTATATTCTTTTTGTTGCACTAACCCGTGCTGAGGACAATTTAAAAAACCGATGTAAAAACCTAACTGTAAAGTGGGTTACTCGGGGCTGCAAGTGAAGTAAATCGCTTCGGTCAGATGTCGCTGCCTGTACGTAATACAGAGAAGTATGTAAAGAGGCTCGAAATTTCATCGATGCTTGCACTTGCCCATTAGCTCAGTTGGGAGAGCGCTGGCACGGTGAGCCAGAGGTTGCGGGTTCAAGTCCCGGCATGGGTGGAATTTTTAGCCTCTAAATAGGTTTTGAAAAGTTTATTTTTGTGTAAGGATTAATCCGAACTCTCTCTTCCCCTAGAGGTGCTAGGCGCGATGGTGTCCGTGCTGCTGATCTGGGTACTAACGGGCATTTTCGTGTACGTGGCGGCCGTGCGCCTGCGCACCGGGGACTATAACATCGAGGCTGACGTCATGTTGGTGGTCTCGGGCTGCGGGGTCGCCTTCAACGTGCTGCTCGCTTTGGTGCTGCACGGCTGCGCCAACAATATAGGTACGGACGGGGCTAGGCTTTACAGAAAATCGAATAAAAATTTAGCAAAAAAAATTTTTGGATTCCTCATAAGGATCAATGAATAAGGTGATTTGTATTTTTTTTTGCATGCACGTTATACGTCCACATGTGTAAATATTTGAACAATCAATCAGCCACTTCAAGGCACGCCACGTCCTTCTGTCCTCGGCCATCCTCATCCAGCCGCATTTGCAACGTTTGGACGTTTCTTTATAATTAATTAGTTTTTTACCGACTGAATTGTATTTTAATAATGCTGACTGCCTTCTTTTTTTTTGCACGTTCTGAAATAATCATTTGTTACTAATGATTCGTTGGGTGGTATTTAAGACTGGGTTCTTCGACATTACCTAAATCAGGTGTTTTAAAATACATTTTATTCTCTAGTGGTTAATATTTTGAAAAAATATATATACTAATTTTCAATATACATATATTGGACTAAGGCCGTCGGTAATTGCTTATATGTTTTTTAAACTTTACAGCATAAAAAAAATCGTGAATCTAAATTAAAAGTAGATATGATTTTATTTCACCAGATGGTCTGACGACCTCGTTATGGATGCGGGCGGCACGACACCGGGGAGCTTGGAAAACCATGAGGGAGACCTATGTCCTGCAGTGGGCGTCAAATGGCTGATGATGATGTTGATTGTGGTTTTATTTGAGCTGTTCTGAGTTTTGTATAATAAAAAATATACCAAACTGACTATCACAGAATGTGTTAGTGACGTCGGTCAGTGCCTACTTGTCCCCCAATTGTTCGCTCGCGCAGCGCAATAAGTCTCATAAAAATCCGTGCGCTCTGGGAACTCGGCCTTAATGAGACGCTTGCGTACAGTTTGAAGAGTGCATATTGGACTCGCTTCGTAAGGATTACACGAGTATTCAATATATATGGGATCTTGGAGGTGTCACTGCACTGACACCCCCGGCCCCCTTTAATAAACGAAAAATAAATCTGAACATTTATTTTTGTTATGCTTACGTAGCTTACATACATAGCTACTTATCATGCATTGTCAACGACGCTACGGACAAGTTTTTTAAATGTCTAATAGGACAGAAAGTAAATTTACAATTTTAAAATTTCTAAAATTTAAATTTGCTTTGGTATAATTCCGTACAAAATTGATTACTATTACACACGAAAAAATTCTAATAAAAACATCTAATCTGTATCGTCAACAAGTAACACCGGTACAATTTTTAACCAATCCTCTTATGTTTTGTCCGTCCGCTGCAGCGCACCACCACACGCACGGCGGCGCGGCGTGCGCGCACGGTCACGCGCACGGTCACGCGCACGGTCACGCGCACGCGCAAGCGCCGGCGGCGGGCGGGCTGGCGCGCGGCTTCTTCCGGCGCGCGCGCAAACCGCACGGGAGCGCCAACGGGGGCCTCATCAATGGCGACTACGTCATGAAGAGCGTGTCTGAGGAGTGTGTCGCGCCGGCGGTCGTGTCTGCACCGACTAGGTATTCATATTCATATTGTTTATTGCTTATTGCTAAACACAGTTATAATTACAGGTGGTATTGGTTATTTGTAGGTAAGTACATAAGGGCACTGCACTAAGGTAAGGCTTTTTTTACACCTTTGAGGTCTGTCTGTCTATGCGTCTGTCCGTCTGTCCGTCTGTCCGTCTGTCCGTCTGTCCGTCTGTTCGTCTGTCCGCCTGTCCGCCTGTCCGTCTGTCCATCGGTCCGTCAATCAGTCTGTCCGTCTGTCCGTTGGTCCGTCGGTCCGTCTGACGGTCACATTTAAGGGGTCTAATTGGGATAGTTTATTAGGTAAACTTTACCTTTGCTGTGTACTAGCAAAGCGAGCGCCAACAACGCCTCGGCGCCTACGGCTCTTTTCCCTCCTAACGGGTTTCTATTAACAAAATAGCTTTTAAACAAAGATTACATTTATGTAATTAATTAATAAGGTTTAGTATGTAGGTTTAGCAATTGAGGCGCTTTGGGAAACTGTAAGCGCCTATTGTGATATTACATAAATAAATATAAATTTAAAAACATCCTATAGAGCGCTTTATCGCTGGAACCGTAATAGGTTATCCACATGAAATTTTCACAGAATCTATGAGCTTGGAACGTCTGCATACGGGGTTAGTGCCTCCTAGTCAAGTGTTACCCCTTGTCACAGACCCCGAAGCATTTCGTGTGATAAATTTTAAATTAATATTTGATTAGCTTTTGTGCTCTTTTTAACATACTATTAATTGCGCCAATGTATTTTTTTTTAAGTTAATAAATGGGACGGGCTGGAAACCAGCGCTGTGACTACGCGTGCAGTCGTGACAATAAAGCTGTGCCCGTTCCTTTTTACCAGAACATATGAATGAAGAAAACTTAATACTTATTTTAGAAACCTACTTGGAGGCCAAAAATTTCAATGGGCAAGTGTAGGCATCGAAATTTCTCTGATGCCTACACTTGCCACTTAGCTCAGTTGGGAGAGCGATGGCACGGTTAGCCAGAGGTCGCGGGTTCAAGTCCCGGCATGGGTGGAATTTTTGGCCTCAGCATGGTTTAGTGCAACAAAAAGAATATAATTAATATTTATTGTTGTTGTAAAATTTGTGGTAAATAAAATATTTTCACTTTCATTTCCGAATAATCTTTCTCTCCAAACATCTCTGACACCAGCGAGTTAAATTTTATAGCCATTTTCTTTCTTTCAGGAACATCAACTTGCGTGCTGCACTAATACACGTGATAGGAGATCTCATACAGAGTTGCGGGGTGCTTCTGGCCTCTATATTGATTAAGTTTTATGTGAGTAGAGGTGAATTAATCGATTAATTAGATAAGATAAGATAAAATAAAACGTTTATTGCCATTTGAAATTATTACATAATGTAGCGATGGTAGCCTAGACGGTAGAACATCGGACTCGGAAGCGAGAGACCCAGGTTCGATTCCCAGTGCAGTCATGTACCTATGACTTTGTTTTCTAAGTTATGTACATTTGTGAAGTTATAGTAGTTTAGCCAGTGGGTTGGCCGTGAGGTGTTGGTTGCAGTGAAGTGTGTTGAAGGAGGTAAAGAAGGACAGTTCGGAGGATATAAAGGTTTACTTGACACACTGTAGTTAGGTTTACACACAGAACAAAACAACACAATAGCGATTTGTTATTAACCGAACACCAGAGTTATAATATGAAGGAGAGTTAGTATTTAAGCGATGGACGGACAGTTAGTTGTTAGCGGAACATTCACAAAGGTCGACAAAGCGTAATAATCCGCGTGCGCGGGAGCGTGCGACACGGGTACCACAAGCTATATCCGTCAGACGACTGCCTGCGAGCGGCGAGTGCGGCGGCGGGGGTGAGGGTGAGAGCGCGCGGGACGCGGGGGTGCAGCGGCGGGCGGAGCGCGGGCGCCGCCGCCGGCATTGCGTAGGATCCGCCATCTTGCGGTGGCGGCGCGCAACAAATATATATATATATATATAGAAAAAGATTTGTCTTGTAAGTGTGAATGTAAATAATGTGTAATATATGTATAGTAGTGAGACTAGTGAGGCTACATCACTCCCCCCCAGAGACTGTGACTACAGGTGATAGTGTTTAGGAAAACGTACTACGCGGCCTGAGCGTGTTACTTTGGCAGGAGGAGTCGAAGCGACTTGCTGCACAGGGTCAGGGTCCGGTAAGTGTTTAGAAGAAGCAGCAGGTTGCTGTACTATTATGGGCAAGGGGCTAGGGGTGGGGTTTGAAAGAGGAACTGAAGGGGGAACAGGAGCTGAGTCTATCAGAACATGTGCCGGTTTAAGGCGGTCAATTGAAACTCTCATCTCCTTGCCTTTAACTAAAATTTTAAAGGTTTTGTCCCCTCGTTCGAGTACTTCATGAGGTCCTGAATAGGGCGGCTGTAAAGATCCTCGTACGGAGTCGTCCCGTAGGAAAACGTGACTCGAAGAGGTGAGTTCTTTGTAAATGAAAATTTTCTCTTTATTATGACGAGAGGCGGGTGCCGGCCGCAGATTGTTCATGAAGTCCCGTAAACGAAATGTAAAATCCGAGATATCGGTTGTGTTTGTATCTGCCTGAGGGGCATGGAAAAATTCGCCGGGTAACCGTAATGGTTCGCCGTAAACTAATTCGGCGGGTGAGGCTTTTAGATCGTCTTTGTATGCACTCCTGATGCCTAAAAGTACTAAGGGCAATGTATCAACCCAGTTAGAGTCATCATGACACATAATTGCTGCTTTAAGCTGCCTGTGGAACCGTTCTACAAGGCCATTGCAGGCTGGGTGGTAAGGAGTGGTTCGACGGTGTTTGAACCCGATTGTTTTGGCGAGGTACTGAAAAAGTGCCGACTCAAATTGTCTGCCTTGGTCCGTGACGATGTCTGATGGACATCCGAACCTTGACACCCACGACATTAATGCTTTTCCGACAGTTTCGGCCGTCATGTCGACCATTGGCGTAACTTCAGGCCAACGTGTAAATCTATCTACTACCGTAAGACAATATCGGAAACCTTGAGAAGGAGGCATCGGGCCTATAATGTCCATGTGGATAAAAGCGAATCTGGCGCGTGGTAAATCGAATGTGCCCAATGGTGAAGACACATGGCGAGTTACCTTGGCGCGTTGGCAAGCAACACAGTTTCGTGACCACTCTCGGCAGTCTTTCCGTACTCCAGGCCAAACATAGCGTTCAGCTACTAATTTGGCTGATGCGCTGGCGCCTGGGTGGCTAAGGCTGTGAAGACTGTCAAAGAGCTGTTTTCGCAGTGGTTTTGTCACGAAAGGTCTCGGTGTAGGTGTGCTTACGTCACAATATAATGGTGTGTTACAGTTGGGAAGGCTCAGTTTTTCCAGGCGGAGTGAAGATTCGCTGCCAAGGAGTTGAGCTAGTTCCTCGTCAGATGACTGAGAATCTGCGAGTAACTCAAGATCGATAGGCATCTGCAGTTCGTCGACGCGGGATAAAGTATCGGCAACTACGTTGTCCTTCCCTGCAATGTGTTTGATGTCGGTGGTGAACTGCGAGATGTAGTCGAGGTGGCGAAATTGACGAGGCGAACAATTTACTTTTCGTTCGTGAAAAGCAAAACTGAGCGGCTTGTGGTCGGTGTACACCACGAAGGGTCTCGCTTCGAGCATATGGCGGAAGTATTTTATGCTCTCATATATTGCTAAGAGCTCGCGGTCGTATGGAGAATACTTTTGCTGGGAGGGGCTGAATTTTCGCGAGAAGAATGCGAGTGGCTCCCAGTGTCCGTCCTTGAGTTGCTGCAAAACGGCACCCATAGCTAGGTCAGACGCGTCCGTTACCAGCGCGAGTTTGGCCTGACAGTCGGGGTGTGCGAGTAGTGCGGCATTGGACAAGCTCTCCTTGCTCTGCTCGAAAGCTAAAAGTGCATCGTCAGACAGGTTAATGGGTTGTGACGCTTTTACTGAACCGGTGAGTAAGGCGTTTAGGGGTGCTTGAATTTGGGCGGCGTGAGTTAAAAATCGCCTATAAAAATTAAGCATCCCTAAGTACCGTCGAAGCTGTTTTACGGTTTTGGGCGCGGGAAATTCTTTAATTGCCTGTACTTTTGATTCCAGAGGTTTTGTGCCGGATTCGGATATTGTGTAACCTAAAAATGTCACTTCCTTGGCTCCGAAAACGCACTTGGATGTGTTGACCAGGATTCCGTAGTCTTTCATACGTGTAAAAAGTTGTTTGAGGTGGATTTCGTGCTCTGCCTCGTTTCTTGAAAAGACCAAGAAATCGTCGAGGTAACAGTAGCAAAACTCTAGGCCTCTGGTCATCTCATCCACGAACCTCTGAAATGTCTGTCCGGCGTTACTTAATCCGAATGTCATAAATGGAAATTCATACAGCCCGAAGGGCGTTGTGATGGCGGTTTTCTGTATGTCGTCTTTGTTAACGGGAATCTGGTTATAGGCTTTTACCAAGTCGATCGTGGAAAAGATCCTACAACCAGTAATATTATGGGCGAAATCGTGGATATGCCTTATTGGATAGCGGTCCGGAACGGTCCGTGCGTTTAGCATGCGATAATCGCCGCAAGGGCGCCAGCCGTTCTCTTTTTTGGGGGCAAGATGGAGGGGTGAGGCCCAGGGACTTTCGGAGGGGCGGGCGGTGCCGTTACGTAGCATTTGTTCGAATTCGTTCTTGGCAATCTTTAACTTATCGGGTGCGAGTCTCCGTGGGTTGCAATATATGGGTGGGCCAGGTGTAGTGCGGATGTGGTGAGTAGTGCTATGTTTAGGTATAATAGGTGTGCCAGATGGGCGGGTAATTTCTGGGAACTTACTCAGCAACTCGTGGTACCTGGTGTCGCCCGTTACAACTTTTATTGAAGAGACCTCGGTGCTTGCATGCGACGCGTTCGCGGACAAAGTCGTGAGGCTATCCACTAGTCGGTGGTTGCGACAATCCACGGTTAAACTATAAAATATTAGGAAGTCGACACCGATAATTGGCTTTGTCACATTGGCTACGGTAAATCGCCAGGCAAAGTCGCGCCGTAGACCTAGGTTTAAGTTAAGTTCTACATAACCAAACGTCTCTATCGTTGTGCCGTTGGCTGCACATAACTCAAAGTCTGTCTTGGGTCGCCGCTCTCGCAGTGCTGAGCGGGGAAACACGCACAAGTCGCTGCCGGTGTCTACTAAGAATTGTAGGTTTGTATTGCGGTCCGTGACGAAGAGGCGACCTGTAGGGGCGGCGGGGCAATCGTTGTCAGTCGCCATTACCGACTGCCCGGGAAGTTTCCCGCCTTGAAGTCGCATGGCTTTATACAGTTGTGCGCTTGCTGTCCGTATTTCGTGTGGTACCAGCACATGGGGTACTTTTCGTAACTGGCCTTAGATCTCGATCGTTGACGCGATTCCAATGGCGCGCGGCGCTGCGTTGGTCTGGATCGGCTGTCTGAGCGCGGCATACGGGTGAACTCGTCTAGTTTCGTAGCTAGTTGCTCCACCATCAGTCGTAACTCTGCTATTTCGTTAGATGGAGGGGGCGGCGGCGGCGGCGCTGGGGCGGCGCTGGCCGCAGCGACGCTGCATGGGGCGGCTATGTCTTGGATGCGGTCGGCCAGGTCTGCTTGCTGTTCCAGCGTTTGGGTGGTCTGTGACGCTAGGATAGTCTGGACACTTTTAGGTAGACGGCTGCTCCAAATTGACCGTACAAAATCCGCGGGCACTGCCGGTCCGGCTAAGTCTTGAAGGTGGCGTAAAAACTGTGACGGTCTTCTGTCGCCGAGTTGCTCGTGTGTGAGCAGCTGCTTCACTTTTTGTTCCTGTGATGCGCACAGTCGACGGATTAGCTCACGTTTTAGCTTACCGTAGCGGTTCTCTGCCGGCGGGTTGAGAAGTATATCCTTGACACATTTAGTATACTTTAAATCGATGTTTTGCAGCACAGTGGCGAACTTTACTGCGTCTGTCGTTATGTTCAGGTTCTCAAACTGACTTTCCAGCAGCGCGAACCAGATATCGGGGTCCTCAGGAGAAAATGGCGGCATTTTTACGTTCTTACGACCTACGACGTCGTCGTGCTCCGTCGTTGGCTCTTTGGGCGTGCGTGCTTTCGGCGGGCGCCGTCTGGTTACATTTCTAGACGGGCTCCCGGTCGAGAATGTCGAGTCGTCGGTTTCACTCATCGTGCTCTATGAGGGGTCACCAGTTTAGCCAGTGGGTGGGCCGTGAGGTGTTGGTTGCAGTGAAGTGTGTTGAAGGAGGTAAAGAAGGACAGTTCGGAGGATATAAAGGTTTACTTGACACACTGTAGTTAGGTTTACACACAGAACAAAACAACACAATAGCGATTTGTTATTAACCGAACACCAGAGTTATAATATGAAGGAGAGTTAGTATTTAAGCGATGGACGGACAGTTAGTTGTTAGCGGAACATTCACAAAGGTCGACAAAGCGTAATAATCCGCGTGCGCGGGAGCGTGCGACACGGGTACCACAAGCTATATCCGTCAGACGACTGCCTGCGAGCGGCGAGTGCGGCGGCGGGGGTGAGGGTGAGAGCGCGCGGGACGCGGGGGTGCAGCGGCGGGCGGAGCGCGGGCGCCGCCGCCGGCATTGCGTAGGATCCGCCATCTTGCGGTGGCGGCGCGCAACAAATATATATATATATATATAGAAAAAGATTTGTCTTGTAAGTGTGAATGTAAATAATGTGTAATATATGTATAGTAGTGAGACTAGTGAGGCTACAGTAGCAATACCACTCGCTAACGGCGAAGGAAAACATCGTGAGGAAACCTGAGTGTCTGAGCTATTCACATAGGTTGATTGGATTGGTTGAACATGTATAAAGGCCGTTTATATGTCGTGACTGCTTCGGTGGGTTAGCGGTTTGATTCTTCATTATCATCATTGGCATACTGCATACGGTCTATCTGTCACCAGGCTGTATCTCATGAACCGTGATGGCTAGACAGTTGAAATTTACACAGATGATGTATTTCTGTTGCCACTATAACAACAAATACTAAAAACAGAATAAAATAAATATTTAAGGGGGACTTCCATACAACAAACGTTGCCTAAAGACAGCGCTCGCCATCTAGCGGCCATCTATGTAACCTTCACAGCGCCGAAGTCATGACGTTAAATGTCAAGGTTAAACGCTTCTTGTTGGTTCCTATAGATGGCGCTGTTCTCAATGTACCTAATGAATCTTGTCTCGACGTCTCTTGTCGTTGTATAGATAATGTTACGGAACCCTTCGTGCGCGAGTCAGACTCGCACATGGCCGGTTTTTAAATAAGACCGATGTTATTTATCAAAAGTGTACACTTATTCGCGTCGTAAATAGGCTTATATTCAGCGGTGGGCAGCGGTGGGGTGATGATGTGTTACAGCACTCGATGTATGTTTGCAGCCGTCGGCGAAGTTCGTGGACCCGCTGTGCACGTTCGTGTTCAGCGCGCTCGTGCTGGCCACGTCGGCGCGCGTCGTCCGCGACGCCCTCGCCATGCTCATGCAGGCCGTGCCGCGGGACTTCCGGTTAGATTACCTTACTTTACACTACATTAGATTACCTTACTTTACACTACATTAGATAAGATAAGAATATTCTTTATTGCATACAAGAAGCGAGACATAAAATATGAAAGTATGAAATATGAAAAAGTACAATGGGCGGCCTTATTGCTAACAGCAATTTCTTCCAGGCAACCTTGTGACGGAAAGGTTTCCGAAGGAGAAAGGGAGACGGGTAGTTGGTGCAAATATGAATAGTACATACTGAAACTTAATAATAAACTTACATAAATAATTGTTATAAACTACTACATAAAAAAGTTACAATACCTATATGTAAGAGGAGGATATAATGAATATAATATGCCTACATAGAAAGAAAAAGCAATCATGTAGTTATTAAAAACTTAATTTACAGAGAAAGATACAGTTCTTTTACCCTATTTTTGAAGATTGCTGGAGATGGAGAACGCCTTATTGAGACCGGCAGATCATTCATACATTAGATTACTTTACTTTACACTACGTCAGATTACCTTACTTTAGATTACATCAGACGCGCCACAGGCTAAAGGAGTGTCTCCTGCGGGTGTTTTTTTTTATTAAACATTATGCAGAAAAAATTAAACAAATACATTTGTTTCCATACACAAACCGTCTACTGCTATAGGAAAATGTTTCTGTCTAAAACAAAACATTTTGTGTCGTTACCATGAGTTCTGACGAGGAAGACGACAAATGAAACAAATCCTTCCCCTCTCTGCCCCGCGCGGGGAATGTTTCCGTCGGCCGCGGAACAGAAAAACGTTGTGTTTGTATACACAATTGTGTATAGCCACGCCCCAATGTTTCTGTGTAATGTTTCGAAAAAACACGCGCAGGAGACGCGGCTTTACAGGAGACGACCTGGTTACGGTGGCGGGGAGTCGGTGGATGCGGGCGGCACAAGTCCGGGAAGCTTGTTAAACCATGAGGGACGCCTATGTCCTGGCGTCAAATGGCTGATGATGATAACGATCGATCATTACAAAGTCATTCTCAACCGGTATAGGGAATGTAGAGTCGTCAGAGCCGGTAGAGTGAAGTTTTTTTTTTCCGCTGCCTTTTTCTCCACTACCAAGGTCCGAAGGCAGCTGCTAACATAGTACATTGACATTCAACAAACAGAATGCAAATTATATTCTTAAATTATAACCCGCGCTGAGGACAATTTTAAAAACCTATTTAGAGGCTAAAAATTCCACCCATTCCGGGACTTGAACCCGCGACCTCTGGCACAGTACAGTTACGTACAGTCGCTGTCTGTACGTAATACAGAGAAGTTTGCCAAGAGGCTGGAAATTTCGCCTATGCCCACACTTGCCCATTAGCTCAGTTGGGAGAGCGCCGGCACGGTTAGCCAGAGGTCGCGGGTTCGAGTCCCGGCATGGGTGGAATTTTTAGCCTCTAAATGGGTTTTTAAGAATGTAAACTCTCTTTACGTTGAAAAAAGTTATTGATTTCTGATTTCCCAACAGGTACAGGGAATGCGTGGCGTCGCTCAGCAGTGTGGCGGGCGTGCGGCACGTGCATTCCGTGCACGCGTGGGCTCTGTCCACGCATCATGTCGTGCTCAGCGCGCACGTCGCCATCGGTGAGTCTGCGGCCGCTGATGATGATCAAGTTTTATTATGCTCCTTACTCCTGACCTTGAAATTAACGATTGGAAACCATTGTTATTTTCAAGCTCGTGAGTGAGGAGGTTGACTGCCTCGATGGTGTAGTGGTGTCAAAGTAAAAAACATTATTCACTATACAAACAAAATGTTTACTTAATGAACGTCAAAGCTGTTAGTTTCACAATTAATAGATTATGCGGAGAAGAAGCTGACAAACTTTTCAGAACAGGTTTGCTTAATTAACAGATTTTTCAACTTAAAGTTACACTAGACTAGATACAATCGCTCCTGTTAACATTATTTAAATACCAGACATCCTTGTCTTCCAAATAATCCTTAATGTTATAATAGGCTTTTTTGCACAGAGTATGCTTAACACATTTTTTAAACCGCGTCCGCGGTAACTCTAATATATCTTGAGGAATTTCATTGTAGAACCGTATACAGTGCCCCATAAAAAATGTATTAACTTTTGCAAGTCTAAAACGTGGCAATGACATTTTATGTTTATTCCTAGTATCAATATTATGATGTCTGATGGCTACCAACATTTTCGAATCACATCTGATTACCGTGTCGTGGGTTCGATTCCCACTTGGGGCTGCCGTACATTTGTACAAATGACCTCAGTCTGGGTGTATTTCTGTGTTTGTGATGTCCTCGAATGGTTAACACAATACTAGACTGGGTGCCGCCTCGTTACTATTGCATAACTTTATCGTAGAATTAGTATTCCTCTGTAAATTGTTTAAACTGTGTTATCTGCAAAATAAACTTTTGACCTTCAAAGCGACCTTCTGAGATGTTTCGTTTATAGACAGTACACCAGCGTCATTTATCATTGACAGCGTCATTGACGAGTTCCGGTGCACGCGGCCACCTTCTTCATTTATCTCTGTTATTTAAATTTTTGCAACAAATAAATAATGTTATTTTCAAATGTAACTCCTAGAAACTAGTTTATACTGGCTATGGAAGAGCAGAGTGTCCTAACACAGGCATCTTTTTGCCTAAATGAAGGCTCCAAATTTTGATAAAACCAACGTACCTTTAAATTAATGAAATAAACAATTTTTTATTATTACTTTGATATATTAGTACCTACTTGACTCGGCAAACGTTGTTTTGCCATAGGCTACTACGCCCTATTCTCAGACTTACCGAGTATACACAAAAAAAAAAAACATACAAATCGGTGGTGTCGCCACGATAAATATTATAACGGTAACCGAAAACATGTGCCAAGGTATGAACGAACAAACATAGGCGACAAAGGATTTGGGTTACACGGGATTAGATTGAGAATATCTACACATAGCTAAAGTGCAGTATGTATATCCTCTTTATGGGTCACATCATCCAACGCGTCATCTCTTTAACTCTCTCCTTTCTCTTAGTCACAATGAACGAGGGGGGAGCCACTCTTGGCCCCCCACAGGCCTCCAAACCACCCCTCATAGCCTGCCTCGACCTCCGCGTGGAAACTCTGCCACAAAAACAAGATGATACTCTGCTCGTTCAAGATTTACACTCAACTCTTTTACCATCTCTCTCTCTCTTTCTCTAAATCTCTAGATTCATTATTTCAGATACAACATAAAACGATCTCACCAAATTGCTCTTGTGCACCACCCTTTTCTCCACACGTCTCTCCCTCGTCCCGCACTTTTTCGCCATCTTGCCTTCATACCCCCAGCACCGAAAAAATAATCCAAACTACTCACAGAGTATCCGGTATCATGACATGCATTCGCGATGATTCGCGACAGGTGGGGCTGTTTCGGAGGAGTTCGATAACAAGAAAGACTGTGACACGAGATTTTTATTATTAGTTAAAATGTCCTCGCGTGACCCCGCAGACGACCTGACCGACCAAGAGGCGGTCCTGCGCGCGTGCCAGTCCATCGCGCGGGACGAGTTCGCGGTGCAGGCGGCCACCTTCCAGGTGGAGCGCTACGGCGAGGCCATGGTCGCCTGCGGCGCGTGCCGCCAGCAGCCCGCCGCGCGCGCGTGACACGTCACCACGCTGTGCCGCTAGGCGGCCGGCCACTCTATGCTTCAGCTGGAGGACGGAGGCAGTGCGAGGCCGCTGTTTCAGGTGGAGGACGGAGGAAGTGCGAGGCCACTGTTTCAGGTGGAGGACGGAGGCAGTGCGAGGCCGCTGTTTCAGGTGGAGGACGGAGGAAGTGCGAGGCCGCTGTTTTAGGTGGAGGACTCAGGAATTACGAGGTTAGCGTCAGAATGACCCGTCGCTAGGCATATAGTCGGCGCGCTTTAGAGTTGAAATTGTGACGGATAATGTGCTGCCCTATTGCAAAACACCCTTCTCTAGGAAAAAAGAAATGCGCTATAAATCGTAGTATTTCGCAAACGGAAACCTAAATCGAAAAACTGGTTTTCCTACACTTACAATATTTTTAAACGACCAATCCCACGATACTCCCATGGTGTGGCGAGTTTTTTTTTTGTGCTTACTCGTAATTTAGGAGTAGGGGAGGTACCTTAATTTATTTGGTTAGCGTGTGTATGTATATCTATACCAAAATTCGGCTTTTTATTAGTGGTCGTCTCTGTGCTAAGCCACGGACAGACAGACAGACAGACGGACGGATGGACATGGCGAAACTATAAGGGTTCCTTGTTGACTACGGAATCTTAAAAGTATATCTAACCACCGTAAATAGCCTATTGCCACAACAAATTTCGAGTTTTAGCATTTTTTGCTCTCTTCATTCTGTCAGGCACTGGAGACTAATAAAATAAACTTGATCGATATGTTCATTACACGATTGCTTCGGGAGCGGTGTTTCAATAGTAATATAATATTTATATAATATTCTTTATTGCAAATCATAAATTAGAAATTACATAGCATGGTTACAAAGGCGATCTTGACGGCAGCAAATGGTCAGCAATGGCTGGTCAATGAAAAGTTCAATGATTCCACGCAAATTAGGTGCCATGGTTAGGTGACCGGCCAACTAGACATCAGGATGGCGGGTCATCCTTAAATGTTTTGTTTCTTGTAAAATATGATGGCAGCAATTGTCTTCTTAGAGGCAGCAAATGGCAGCAATAGGGCAGCAATTATTCGTCACAATTTCAACTCTTAGGCGCCGACCATATGCCTAATGACGGGTCATTCTGACGCTAACAAAGGCCGTTGTTTTAGGTGGAGGACGGAGGTAGTGCGAGCCCATACTGTCAAAGAGCACAGAATGGCCTCGCGCGTAGCGTGATTTTAGGTGGAGAACGGATGAAGTGAGAGGTCGTTATTTTAGGTGGATAACAGAAAAAGTGCGAGGCCATCCTGTGCCACTCGCGGGCAGGGGATCTGTAAGCTAATTTGATGTGTCACTAGGGGGCAGGGGAACTCTATTAGCCATTTGAGGAAAAGGGCCACTGTAGGCTAACGCGCTGTACGGAATGGGGGGCTGGGGTACTTTAGATTAAATTCTCTGTGCCCCTAGTAGCACATGTACTTTTTGTAACTTTGGTGTATTAAGTTTGCTTCAGTAGAAAAAGAGATAACTTTGAACGTGTTTTCGATAGGTTTGTAAAGGACACGGATTCCAGATATTTTCGATTGTTAACGTTAACTGTCACGAAACGATTTCTCGAAAAAAAATAGGCAATTGAACCAATTTGAAGTCCACAAGCAATATTTTTTCTATACAAACAACTTACTATGGGGAAAACATAAAAACTCCGAAACAATTAATAGTTTTTCCATACATTTTAACGCCGTGGGTTACGTTTGTATGGATCAAGACTGAGGCTGGGTGACTTCGAATTCGTTCACCATTTTTTAAGGGGACATCTCAACTATGATTTGGCTATAATCTATGGCGAATACATGGTGTTAGTCTTAAAAAAAGGCGTGTCAAATAAAAAAAAAACTCCTTATCCAAAATAGAAAAGATCTCTCAATATTTTGGTACTTCCTAGTAGGAAATTCTGTAATGATTTTAAAATCACGAATCAAAACAGTGCTTTCTAAAGTTTGTATAAAAAACGAATCGTGACGTTTTTGGTGACGGGATTATGAATTTGTTTTATGTCTTCGCAGTACGGTGTAACTTGGTTATTTTTCAGGTATATTTAGTAGAAAAGAGAAACTTTCACATCCCATCTCACTAGGGCAGGTTTATGTTAAGTTATTCTCTTGGTAGAAAACTGTTTTTTGACAGATTTAACTCGCAACCTCCAATGATGGAAAGGCACAATAAAAACAAGATTTTTTTTTCTTAGGACAGGTTGACACTTGACCCCAGTCACGCCTGATGGTAAACGAAGTCGGGGTAATAATTAAGTACATATTATATTAGAAAATTGGTACGTCAATTTGTGCAGTTTCACTGTTATAGGTACTTACACGGTGTTGATTTTTAAACATTAAACCGGGTATTGAGGCTCAAAGCTTTATATATTGCCTTTGCCCAACAGTGGTACAAAAACATAGAGGCTACGTAAAACAAAATTAAGGCTCTATTCATAATTTTGAATCAATTTGTTTCGTTCACAAAAAAATAAAATAAATTATTTCAAATGTCGGCGAACAAGTTTGCTTTTTTGGGAAGCTTTTACAACAAAAGATGTTCAGTATTATGAGTAGAGTCACTCCTGAAACTGTTTAAAATTTAAACATAAACACATGTAGTACTCTGAACTGACAGCTCTTTGGTAACTTGTACGATGTAGTGGTACAATGTATGATTCGCTCAAAAACAGTATTTAGCTTCTATTGCTAGTTAAAAACCATTCCAAACGTTTATAGTAAACTTAGTCTTAGGTACTCCAAAAATAGGTTTAAGGCAATCGTTAACTATGTACTTAAATGATTACAAAGCAATTGATTTACTATAATATTTTATTTCAAGTTTTGCTTTGTATATTAGAAACTTTAATTTATTCTCAGTGAACCAATGTGTAGGAAAAGTAATTATTATTTATTTTAGAAAGCATCACAAATGTTTTATGAATGCTACCTTTTATCACTTAACTTAGACTCTAAGGTAAAGTCATGTTTGTGCTCAATTTAAAATGAAATTTAACATGTGATAGAACACTATAATACTGTATATAATGTTATAAGGTATATGTTAATGGAGAGATAGTTTTCTGATTATGAGTTATTAAAAAAAAATCTATATTATAGACAAAAATATTGTAGGTAAATGAGCTAAGTATTCCGTTTGTCCGAAGTAGAGTAGAGTCGAATATAAAATGACTCTGTGTGTATCTAAGTTAAGAATATATACAGGGTGGTACTTTGAGGTGGAACCATTAATTTCAAGTTCAAAGTTTATGTTTCTTTGCGGTCCCATTAAATCACCATCCTGTATAAAACCATGATGTTTTAGTGACTTTATCGCCGCATTGTTATGTGCAAAACATTTTTTTTTGACGCAATACTCGACTTTGATCAAATTGTTAGTTGTCTACAGTACCCAAGACACAACCAGTTGAGAAGAGTTAGTTGTGCCGTGGGTCCGGAAGGGCAAAAAACCAAATTTTTTCCAATACTCAATATTGCATTTGACAATTATGTACATGATGATATTTAAACTTTAAATTTCTTTCTCCTTAAAACATGTGAGATTAAAGCATGCAAGTATTATGGGTAGAAAACAATTACCAATGAGGGATTATTTTCAGCTAGTTTTAAAAATGATGTCAATTCTTGAAATAGGAGATGAACGGCCAAGTTACTAGCCAAACAAGAATTGTTTAAAATCAACAATCGGCTATAAAGCTACTAAATTAATCACAGTATAAAATATGGTTCATAAATTACTAGTGATCTAGACTAGTTATAAAATTAAGATGCCAAAATGCAACCAAAAACAAGGTATTTTTGTAATAATTTGTGTTTGAACTAATATTTGACAAAAACTGTTGACATGTTTTTATTAGAGATTTTTTTTTATACGTAGTGTTCAATTGTTAATAAAAATGTATTTTCCGTCCTCGTGTGTATAGTTAGCATTTATTTTGTTTTAATCGTGTATATTTGAAGGAAAAATAAAAGTAATATGAGAACTAAGAAATTTTGTTCCTAGCTAAATTTACCTGAAGGAATCGATAAATTGCCTTTTTAATTGTTCTAAGCCCGATACAATGTCCGGCAGATGACTTGAACAAAATCCGCGCATTCGGGATAAGTTTGCGATGGACATATACAACACGGTCACATTAACTAGAGACTTGACGTTGATACAATAATGTCCAAAACAAATACCAAAATCATAGAAAACTAAGCAAATTATCGACACGTATTGGTTACAAAGATACTGACCATACTATCGATAATTTGCTTAGTTTTCTGTCATTTTGGTATTTGTTTTGGACATTATTGTATCAACGTCAAGTCTTTAGTTAATGTGACCGTGTTGTACCTACCTAAGAGCAAAAACATTTTTATTGTTAATTTCCGTAAACTAAAGTCCGATGCGTCCACGCGAAGTGAAAGTAATTTGTTCGAGTTATTTGTCGGGCATTATAGAACATTCTAGTCGACAAAAATACTATCAAATGCAGCTTATTTAAAACTTTATTCAGTTCAGCCAGTGATAGTAATAAACTTATTTTTAGACCTCAGCAATAAACTTCTTAAAAACAAGAGCACCTTACAAACAAACATTTTCTTATTATCTTTGTTCTTATAAAAACTGTGTATCAGAATGGCTCTTTAAAATTTCAAACTGGCCACCTAATGCAAACAGAACCTTTTTGTATCGTCCTGTAGACAATTCTATCATCTATGGGCACATGATGGTCTTTCTCAAGCTGTGTGTATAGCATTAATTACTGGGCATAGTCTGCACGCAGCGCTATTTAAGTATGGAGTTATCCCAACACATATTGATATCTCACTTAACAGGTACTTATTTCCAAGTTGTTCTTATTGTCATCGATAAAACTCTTGTGATGGCAGATGCTACCGTAAATGGGGATCGGGTGTCCGATTTCGGTGGGAGATATTTTCGGCTCTTCTGCGTTCTTTGCAGAGGTGCGAGTGTGTTTCCTGTGAGATAGAAGCAAAATAGATGTGAACTCGGACACCCTTGTTGTGGGTAATAAATAAATAAAACAAAAAACCCGCTTGCGAAAGAGTCGTCTGGTGTTACTTGCAGATTAAACAAAACAAGGAAAAGGCAGACACGGGTTAACTGCAATAGAAGATTTCTTTAAGGAAGTGTTTTTATAAATAAGACTACCTAAATGCATTGGCCCACAAAAAGGTGGGTCAAAGTCGATAAAGACTAAAACTAAAAACCACATCCAAAATACCCACAAAACAGAAACTATACTTTGCTTATGTAATCACTAGGTGGCGCTGACGGTATTCTTAACTGCGGTATGGTTGTGTCCATGATGCCGTGGAGACGCCTTTGCAAATTGATGAGTTTGATGATTTTCCCATGGCTCCATTTTGACCAAAGTGTGAGACCACCTCTGGGGCATGTATATAGACAGAAAGGATGTTGGTGGGGTCGAGGCTCACCTGATGAGCCGTCAACTGCGCTGGTGAGGCCACGTTCGACGGATGCCGGAGGAGAGAATGGCGAAACGCATCCTTTATTGTGAAGTCTTCAATGGGAAACGCAAGAAAGGAGGGCAGTTCCTTAGGTTTAAGAACGTGTAGAAACGCCACATTCAACGATGCGAAATTGACCACTCGATATGGGAAGAGAAGGCAGAAGACCGAGCCGTGTGGCGCCGTATAGTTGAAACTAACATCTTTGATTTCGAGGCCAAACGAAGAGTTGGTCTGGAAGCCAGACGTGATTAGCTGTCATACAATACCACTACTCAAACGGGAAACTTGTAGACGGTGCAACCGCACCTTTAGGTACTATAGCCAAGATAAGCTAGGCCACATCAGTCATTTGAGATAGGGTTGCCATCCGTCCGGGTTTCCGGATTTGTCCTAGTTTAGAGGGCGTCCAGGGAGCGTCCGGGCGGGGTTTTAAAAAATGTCAGAGGAAATCCGATTGACTTGATAGAATGGAATTAATTACCTACAATAAATTACAGTATTTCATAGTAAAAAATTCGGTGCCTCAAATATACCCCTGCACTCATGACGTGACGTGCCCCTCTAGTCGCCCGCTCCGCGCAATGTATAATTAGTTTTTAATCATTTAATTTTGTTTTTAATATTTTATAATTTCATTGATGCCAAAAAGAAGAGTTCCTAATTATGTTTGTTACCAGAATTCATTAGGTTTAAGTTTATGGTGATTTAACTATGTGTTTATTTTATAGTACTTTTTTTTCGAAGGAGTCCGGGGAAAAATCTTTTTTTCACCCAAATGTCCGGGGTTTTTTGCAGTTTTTGTCCTAAGTCCGTAATTTAGCTGATGGCAACCCTAATATGAGAGACGCTCTCCAGCCGTAACAGTCGCCGTGACTGAGCCCGATCGGAAAGAATCATCATCATCATAGATAGAAAACACAATTGCACAACCAGAAGAAAGCATTACAAATTAGGTAATTCTAACTTGTAGGTACTGACTTGTAGTTGCGGCAAGCGTCGCTCCTGTGTCGCTCCAGGTAGCGGCTCTGGCTGAAGGCCTTGCCGCACTCGCCGCAGCGCCACTGCCACGCGTGGTGGCCACGCGTGCGCTGGTGCGCGCGCAGGTTGGATCTTCAATGCAATATAGTACGGGGTATCATTACAATCCAGAATTGTTTTTCACGTAGCCTGCTGCGTCTGAGATAATCTAAGCAAAGCTGTGGCAATCCTAACAGGCCACTGGTCACTGAATAGGCATTTCCACGACTAACCGACAGCCCGCTTTGCCGGGGATGCCTCAAAGAAGAGAAAACACCCGCCCACTTGACCATTCGCTGTGAAGGCGTGGAAAAGCAACGGACCGCCGTCATTGGGATGCTGGGATCCCTTCAGGAGGCCTGCAGTGACATTAGAGCACTGCTGGCTTTCTGGAAAGAGATAGGCTGGCTGGAGTGAACTCACAGCTTTGCTACGTACAACGGCCCAACTATGAGGCTAAGTGCGGAAATCTCAGGTCTAACTAACTAACGGGGTATCATTAACACCATCGGCCCACTGCTGCCCACTGTTGGGCCTTTTCCCCAAATACCATCTCTCACAGTCCCTTGCCATCCGCATCCACGGACCTTCCGCCGACTCGACGATATCGGGCTGCTGATGATCGGGGTATATGTACCTACTTTAAGCATCCAGCCGCTGCCAGCAATCTGGCTCAGGTCGTCGGTCCAGCGAGCTGGTGATGGGCGTCCTACGCTGCGTTTGCTAGTTTGTGGTCTCCACTCGAGAACCTTTGCACACCATCCACTATCGGTTCTTCAGCCGGTATGACCTGACCACTGTTACTTGCTAACGGCATGCCGCGTCCACACACACAAGCCGTCACAAATTCAAGCGTGTGGATGGGACGTTTTTCTTGGCTGTCGTCGCTTGTGAGCACTTGCCGCCGCCGATCCGACTGGATCGGTTTGGGCACAAGTCAAAGGAAGCTTGCGGCAAACGCTTGCAACGGTTTGCAATGCGTCCACACGTTTGTGGGCCATTTAGTATCGCGTACACTTATCTATAAGATTTCTATGAATTTTTATCATCCACCATCTTCGTTGGCTAATTTTCCGTTTCAATATTTTTCTTTTTTCTATTATTGCAAAATATTTCTTTTTCCAGTTTGCTTCTTTTTATAGAAAAAATAGCATAAGCCAAATGTTATCGCTGACTTGTCTACGACATACTAGCGCCCTCGGATGCGTGTGTATGACGAGGTTTAGACACATAAGCAGCCTGTAGGGCACAGGTGGGCACAGGCCTTCTCTCAGGGAGAGAGTATGGGCTTAATCACCACGCATGCCCACCGCGGGTTGGCGATTTCAAGCGCTGAGGTATGTGAATAGCTCAGATACTCAGGTTTCCTCACGATGTTTTCCTTCACCGTTAGCGAGTGGTATTGCTACTATAACCTCACAAATGTACATAACTTAGAAAACCAAGTTATAGGTACATGCCCGCACTGGGGATCGAACCTGGGTCTCTCGCTTCCGAGTCCGATGTTCTACCACGAGGTTTGTTTGTCCATATTTTGTCAAGTATTTGTAGAGGCTTGCGGTTTGCGGGAAACGCTAAGCGTGTGGACGCGGCATTACGTCTGTAATCTTCACAGTGTTAGGTATTATTTATAAAAACACGATTCCCTTACAACACTCCATAAACGCAGTATAAATAGTTTGTGGCAAAATCTTTCCCTTGTAAAGTCTCTACCACAGACTTTTTATACGGAGTGTCTTAAGGAACCTTGATGTTTATATAAATAAGACCGTATGTCAGGCGTATGTTCGGCGAATTGTCTCTTTTTTAAGTAATCCATCAAAGGGCCTCCGAACATAGTCGCTGAGCGACTTTGAATCGGTGGACTAGTCCTGCCGATATCCTGTCACTTACCGATCAGCAAAAGATCTCCCGCACAGCGGCTGGGGACAACCGAAGGGCCTCTCGCCGGTGTGCAGTCTCAGGTGCCCCTTGAGCACCCAGGGCCGGTCGAAGGTCTTGCCGCAGAAGGAGCACACGTGGACGGGACGCGCAGGCTGTGGCCGCTCCTCCGTCCAGCGCAGGGCCGGCTCCAGAGGTTTAGGGTCTGGATTTAAGAAGGAAGAGAATTTAAATAATGGGGAGAAGACGATAATAATAATTAGGTACGCAGGGTATGGTGGTCTGAGAGTGCGCATTTTCCACAACAAACGTGATTTTTTGCCGTTTTTTCTCGATCTTTGTGTCTACTGTATAGATTAATGGTAAAGAACCCTTCGTGCGCGAGTCCGACTCGCACTTGGTCGGTTTTTTAAACTCACGTCCATAAATCAAAATGTATCTACCTAATTAGGATAATCAACTTTACTATTTCTGAAATGTTAATGATTAGGCGCATGACATGAGGATGGATACCGCACTTTTATCCGTCTGGTCGGATCAAACTTCACTAGGTACCCAATTATTTTACTCAAAATGCAGATCATTTACTAAGCTAAGCACTCAGGTCAAAATAAAAATAGAGCAAAATAGTACTCTTTATTTTACTTACTATTTCTTGCCAAGCTCTAAACAAGCATCTAAGTACCTACCTTTGCCATCATCCCGCTTCTTAGAGAACGGCTCTGCATTCTCCTGATCTATTTCAAATGACTCCTTACAAAACAGCAGCTCTTCGTTCAGCCTTTCCTCGGCGCTGGTAACTAAGCTCTTCAACTTCTCCGCTATTTTGTGAATTTCCGAACCTTTATTGCCTTTCAAAGCTTCCCGGTTTTTTATCTCCTGAAGAATTGGCGCCAACGGCTGTTTCAGGCACTTCCGCTTCATTTCCGGAAGCTTCAGTTCGGAAACGACGGACTGCGTTTCGCTATCAGCTTTTTTACGCTTCCGAGTTCGCGTGCTCTCACAGAAAACTCTGCGTTCCGTTTTTGCTTCCGTTGAACGTAAGTTGTAGCGGTTTCTTTCAATCTCCTTTTTGTTTGCGCTCCTATTTCTTTGAATTTCTGGTGGGTTCACAGCCTTCTCACTCTCTGAGGCGTAATCGTAGGGCTCTGTGTCGACAAAATGAGGCAAGAACTGGCTTTTCTTCAACAGTTGCAAATAAAATCGGGTGGAAATAGGTACTTTATCATGGTAAAGCGTTTCATCAGACTTTAGTAGAGTTTTCTGTTTCTTAAAATTAGTTTTGAATGCGCGAAACTGTTTGCTATACGCTGGGGATAAAAATGTTAAGGTAAGTTGGTGAAATCTGGTTTTCTTAAATTGTCATGACCTTTTTTTATGTGGCCTTGATTGTCATGTGAGCCACTGCTGGGCAAATGCCTTCGGTTTAGATTTCCATTTCTTTAGCCAAGGATTCTTTACATTATCGTCAACTTGAAAACAAATAAATATTTTCTATTTCTATTTCTACTTGCTTGGTGAAATCGTCTTATCATCTCCACAGCTGTCTGTAAGTCGCCTGTACATCAAAAACTTGTGTCAATACCTACGTTAAACAGTACCAAAAAGTACAAAAGTAAAATATCATAAAAGTCTGGTGAAAATAGGTATACCTTTATGATGATTTTGACTTTACATTTTGACGCAAGTGCAAAGTGAGTAACAGAGATCGGAAGGAATTAAATTACATTTTTCAACTAAGGAAAACTGCTTTGCTAGTTATGCTAGTTACTGCTAGCTACCTGCTACGAATAGCCAGTTACTGGCTACTTAGGTAGATAGGTACTTACGTATTTTTACGTAAGACAGCAGTATTTTAAAACTGCGGCTAAATCGAAACTGCAAATGAAGTTACTTTGAACTGAATAATTACCATTTTCTTGTGTGAAACTTTCACAGTGCGGACGCACAGAGCTTAGGAAACATCTAGGCATTATGAAAGGATCAAAATTTTCCTTTAAAAATTACTTAAAACTATATAAAATATTATTTCAAAGTGTCTTCAAATCATAGTACTTGTAGGGCACTTGTTGTCGATGAGACGCGACAAAAACAAGCGAGTCTCATTTTATTTTAAGAAATTCCAGTTTCAAATTCGTCATGCGGCCGCGGCTGCCAGTGTCAGCCTGCACGTCGGCTGGACAGCGTCAACTTTCTTTATTGTTTCAACGTTGGGAAAGCGAGTCTTGTCTTGTCAAAAAATCCTCCTTTCGGCGTGGAAAGCTCTTGGTGGCGCGCGTGCGGGCGAGAGGGTGGCGCGGGGCGGGCGGGCGCGAGGGGCGCGCATCGATTATTCGCCGCTCGGATTCCGCGGCGGCGGCACGCGTTGTGATTATATTTAGCTCGTCGGGCGCGAGCGAGCCGCGGCGATGGTTCAGCGGTCTGTTGTGAATCGCGTCCCGGTGGTGGTCGGATCGTGTGCGAGTGCGTGAGTGGGGTGCCGTCGCATGCTCAGTGCCCGGAGGTGATGAGCCACTAGGGCAGCTCCAGCCGCCATGGGGAACTCCTGCAGCTCGGGACAAGCGCACAAAGACAAGGACAATGTGTCGCAGCACTCAGAAGAGTGAGTACCACAGCACAGCATGCGTTTAGAGAACACGGCCGTGCGGAGCGTGAAGGTCACGCCGTTGTTGCGCGTACGGACGGTCACAGGCATTTGTTATTTAATAGGTGGCCTGAAAACAACGTCGCAATATTTTGTCATAGTCCATTTAGTTTTGTTTTACGGTGTACGCCGTTTCGCTGCGCCGCGGCCGTGGGTGATTTTCGTGGTGTTTCGACAATCATCAGAATAAATCGATAATGACAGCGACTTGCGGAGGCCAGACTCTTCTCCTGCGGGATAATAAAATGGCTCCGTGTATCCCTATACCTAGTAGGTACATGTTCTATTTCGAAGCACCCCCGGAGTGAGGTTATCCAGTACGGACGTGTCAAGGATTTGAAAATCAATATCGCGGGTGCTGAGTCCTTGAGGATGAGGATTGAACTCAACTGTTGTTTTAGTATAACTGCTTTGCTATTCGCGGCACGTATATTGGACGTGCAACTTTCTTGCATGTGTGTGTCATATTGTTTGAGATAACGCCGGCACGAGCTGGTGAGGCATGAAAACGCTTCCTTGGTTAATTAGCTTGATACTCATTTGCTTATTGCTTGACGTATTTTTTTATATATGCGCCTATCGCTTTCAAGTATGTAGTTACACAAAAGTAAACCAGTTCCTTGTGATTATGATGGTGGAGCCAATGAAATAAGACGTTAAAAATTCTAGGCCTGTAAAGAAGAGATTCATATTTGTCAAGGCACATCAGTACGACGCATCTTACCCCACGCCTCCGCTCACCCTTCTTGCCCTCACACCACCCTGCACCGCAACGCGTATTTTATTTTACATGCATACATAAACTCACCGCCTGTATGCCCGAGATACTTCTCCCTACTCCCTTCTACCTACTGGCAGGGACCAGGGTTTACCACTCGCCACGTTCCTGACAAACCTCTTCCATTTCATACAAATTACCGTAGGCAATAACAAAAAAATAATCTAGTCAATTATTTATCAAATCGGTTTTTTCCTGAAAACGTGATAATGATGCGATCTACCGAATCCAAAACTGCATTTTCAAACCAGCCAGGGACCCACACAAATATACATACAAAATTTTATCTATATAAATATATATATAAAGAATAGGGGGCGCACCCCCTGCGTAATTCGCGCGCCAACCCCCAGCCACTCCGAGCTTCGCGCTCCGCCTAGGGACACTTGTGGTTGGGACTTGTCGCGTGGGAACATGTATGGTCTCGGCCTGGACGGAGCTCGGCCTACGGCCTCGCCGCAGCGGGGTTCCTTGTGCCCGCTTCGCGGAGCTCGCTCGGCCTTCGGCCTCGCAAGTTTGTCCCATCTGACTTTTGCGTTGTTGCTTGTTCTCCGGAAAACGGGAATCGGGCTTCGGCCTCGGTAAATGGCCGAGTTATTCAAGGAAAACATTTTTCGAATATACACAGGAGCCTCATTCAGTCTACTTTTTGAATTTACACTCCCAGTAACCCCCCCCCCCCCCCCCGAGAGACCTACGAAACAAAAATCCAGGAACTGATTATTCACGGGTCAAAATCTATAATGACTGAACGCGTTCGAAATTCAAAAATCGGCTTCATAGGATGGTTATATTATCATGCATTTCCTACATTACTTTTTCGTAGGTGCTATAGTTTCTGAGAACACGTATAGATGATTAATTAGTCAATCAGTGAGTATACCGGATCTTAGCTATAGGTATATATTAGTAAAGTAAATAAGGTAATAAGTAAATGAACAAGTAAATATATTATATTTAATGATTAAAAACAGATGACAGGCAGATGACAAGCGTGCACGATTAGCATCGTGTCCATACTCAAGTCAAGCAAGCGTGCACGCTTGACCTATACTTACGAAAAGCTACCCCTCCAGCATACGGCGTAAAGTTAAGTAGAGTAAAATTTACGATAAACTTTACCCCAACATGTCACATTAACGTACAATCCTTTTATCTCGGAAACTTAGTATCACCAACATGTTTTAACGAATTTCAATAAGTAGATTAAGTGAATACGCTGTATAGTATTATACTTATGTCTTGAGTCTGCATTTATTCGAATACGTAGGTACGTACAATCAATCAGAAGTGCTTACCCCAATCAAGTGTCTACAAATCATCGGGTTACATCATAACGAACGGCACGTTCATTTGAATGGGCACAATCAATCATCTTGAATTGTACAACATTGTCAGCTGTCTCTCATTGTGATGTGATCTGAATCATCGTGTCTGTGACGTTATTTCTCTGGTGGCGTATACTCGCTGTAACTCTCGACAGTGTTAAAAGCATGCCAAACACTAGATTAGATACCTATTTAGAGGTTAAAAATTCCACCCATGCCGGGACTTGAACCCGCGACCTCTGGCTAACGGTTTTTAAAATTGTCTTCAGCACGGGTTAGTGCAACAAAAAGAATATAACTAGATTAGACCATTAGATAGAGGAGTTATACATAATGGGATTTTACGATGTAGACAACGATCAACGATCTAACTAGATTTTGAAATGTACACTTATGTTTAATTTGTAACGTTTATTAAGTCGCAGTTTCTGTGCTACCTTGAATAAAACCATGTTGACTCTGAAAACATCGATTTGAATCTGCATACACACATATGTATACAACAAATGAAAATAGCACAAGTAACAACATAGAAAGTCGACAAATAAAAAGAGCACCATAAGCCGTAGTGTACAGGAGAGGAATTCGTGGGTGTAACCGATGCAAAGGAGATCTGACTCGGCATAATAATATGCTGAAGAGGCGGACCACTCAAGCGCCGGTACCCCGTCAGTACCCGGTAGTGTGCCGACGTGCAGGATCCGAAAAAAGTGATAAATTAAATGAATGTCAAATTATAAATTAGAAGAAGAAGAAGAAACCAACAAGATACATCACAGAAACAAAATAAGCAGATAAGTAACATAATATGCACAACAACAGAAAGAAAACTAAATACACAACAGACAAAACGAATAAATAAAACAGGACCATAGAATTAAGTATAATTGATGATTTTACAATATCTCACGCAGTGTGCATAGAATTTAAATGGGTAAAATGAATAAATACCATTGTTATCGTTCTTAGGTTAGCTGTGTGTCCAATTACATGACGTGATGTGATGTGAATCATCATAGTTTCGTCTTCATCGTCAATATTATGATACTCATATCTGTTATCAATATCGTTGGTACATAGTCTATTCTTCACAATGGCAATTTTTCTTTATTACAATGACGATTTTGTAACCGGGTCTCGGGCAGTAATGGTTTTATTCGTGGGACTCGAGTCCAGTATCTCTTTATGTTCACAGCGTGTATGGATCGTATTAACCTTCAACCTAATATTTTTATTTAGCCTATTATACGTCCCACTGCAGGGCACAGGAGAGTATGGGCTTAATGAACACGCGTGCCCACTTTCAAGCGTTGAGGTATGTGAACACCTCAGACACTCCGGTTTCCTCACGATTTTTTCCTTAACCGTTAGCGAATAGTATTGCTACTATAACTTCACAAATGAACGTAACTGAAATCAAAGTTATTGGTACGTGCCAGGATTCGAACCCACCCGAAAGAGAAGCCGGCGTTCTACCGCTCCGCTACCACCGCTCATTGCTCACCTCACCACTCACCGCATTTACCTCTTTCACCTCATTTGACGGAACTTATTTCTAACATCTTGTGCGTGTCGCATCCTGTACTATCCACCTCTTGCATCCGCTGTGTTACGGGCGACATTGCAACAAAAATTTGCAGTTTGACTTGCTGTCGACTGCAGGTACATACCTTGGAGGTCATTTGGCATTGGTGTCTTTTCACTCTTTGTTTTCTTTTCTCGAGAGAAACCAGAGACACCAGACTGGACAAAATCCGCGAGAGGAACTTTCTTCTGAAATATTCGTGTTTATGTAACCAGTCAACGCATGAATGTTCACGTCATAAAAACGAAAACACTTCAATCCATGCGCTAAGCAGAAACCGTAATGAAGGTCATGTCGGCATTTCAGCTTTCCTTGAACCTTTGTATCTACCGTGAGGTAAACAAGTAGGTAGTTATGTTAAACCTTTTGAAGACAGCTCAATTTCATCCGCAACATTTTTGTCAAAATATTTCGACATTGCTTTCTGCTGCTGCTACTCTCCAAATCTCTTACACCTCTCATAACAAACATTAAGAACTGTCGGTCTTATTTATAGAAACACGATTCCTCTAAAATTCGGAGGCAGTTTAAATAGTCTGGTTACATCTTTCCTTTACAGACTATTTAAACTGACTCTGAGGAGTGTTTTAAGGACTTGCGTTTTTATAAATAAGATCGTAAATCTTCTTTTCTTCCAATTTCTAAAATACCTAGCGAAGCGGATCAAGCCCATAGTACTACCTAATTAAAAGCCTATTATATGTAATTTCTGTGTACAATAAATATTTTTAATTATAAATTTTAACTACCTATCTATGTACCTAGAAACATAGCTCCTCCTCAACAAGACATTGACTACATGGGCTCAGTAAGTTGCTGTATCAAGTTTATTAAATGCAGCGTGATGCATACAGTAAACGACGCGACGCAGTCAATTTCATAATTTAATCAATTATTACAAAAGTTGTCGGAAATAATCTTATCGAATGGCAATGCAATATATTCCGTACAAAACGGCCTGCATAGGCGATAAAAAAATCGTCACTTCTGTTATTAAAATATATTACTTATATTTTTGAAAATAGTAGCGATTTTCCGTATAAATGTAGGTCAGAATGAATATGCTTAGTAAGGCGCGACGAAGATTTTACGAGACAGCGAGGGCAGTTGCCGTAAATCTCCGGATTTGTCTGCTACAAATATATAAGAAAATATGTAGGTCTACACCTCAGATATCTGTGGTCCACACAAATTATAAAAATATACCACGTCAATGAACGCTTCAGAATAAAAGTAAAAAGAACTTTGAAGCATGTCGAATTATGCTTGTTGGCTGAATAAAATGTCTTATTCGTTTCTAAAGAGAAAAAAAAATAGTTGGCGCGAAAATAAACGTTTTTACGGCAAAAAACTATTTGCTGTGATAATATGAAAGCAAAGTAAAGTTATATCGTAGAGTAACAGTATCTAGCTATTCTATTTCGGCCACTTATTGGTTCTAAATGTAAACAAAGCAGCGAAAATTTGATTTTTTTCACGCTATGCATGGTCGGTTCTGGCAATCCGCCAACGGGTTGTTGTAAGTATTGTTGACTAACATAACATAGTGGTTTCAATTTGGCTTTCAGAGGGAATACACTTTAGCTAACAGGCGGACTAAGAATACTTATCGTTTATAAATCTCACTTGAGCTGCTACGCTATGTCAGTGAAGTCAGTCGACCGGTCTTTGCGGCTTTTCAAATGTCCAATTCTTTCTTCCACTTAAAACTAGAACTACTCTTCAGTTACTCTTATATACTTCTTTTCTTATATACTCAACTGATGGAGAGAAATCTTGTGATGTTGGTAAAAGCACATAGCTTAAAAAAGAGGAGTAAAAATCAGTTTTTGGAAAGCCTAAATGAGCTCGACACGCATGTTACCTGTTGTAAAATATGAACAGTTTCATTTATTCAGGTTCCATTAATGGATATTTACATTCCACAAGACAAGGTTTCTTCGAACCGAACTTGATTCATCATCATCATCATTCAGCCACAATAAGTCCAATGCTGGACATAGGCCTCCTCCATGGATTTCCAAAAAGACCGGTTGGAAGCGGCCTGCATCCAGCGCCTTCCTGCCACTTGGATGAGGTCATCTGTCCATCTTGTGGCTGGTCGCCCTACGCTGCGCTTGCCTACATGTGGATTCCATTCGAGAACTTTTCGGCCCCATCGCCCATCAGTTCTGCGTGCTATGTGCCCCGCCCACTGCCACTTCAACTTACTAATCCGCTGGGCTATGTCGACGACTTTCGTTCGTCTACGGATCTCATAATTTCTTATTCGATCTCGTAGAGAAATTCCGAGCATAGCCATTTCCATAGCTCTTTGCGTGACCTTGAGCCTTCTTATGAGGCCCATAGTAAGAGACCACGTTTCAGTGCCATAAGTCATCACTGGTAACACACACTGGTTGTATAATTTTGTCTTGAGCGATTGAGGAATATTAGACGAAAAGACTTTTTCTGTATGCTGCCCAGCCGAGTTGGATTCAACGATTGACCTCTTTCACGAAGTTGGACCGGCCTAGTTGGACTGTTTGTCCGAAGTAGACGTATTCGTCTACAACTTCGAGAGTCGAGTTCCCCAATGATCTTCATTATCTGACATGATCTTCGTTTTGTCCATGTTCATTTTAAGGCTCACACGTAGGGAAACTCGACTGAGGTCTTGGAGCATTATGCTGAGGTCTTCTATCGTTTCTGCCATGACTACTATATCGTCGGCAAATCGAAGGTGCGTGATTTACTCGCCATTCCAGAAGCTTGAAGGCATCTTCCAGTGCGTTCGTGAACAGTTTCGGGGAGATAACGTCTCCCTGTCTCACGCCTCTTCTTCTCAATGAAATTGCCTCCGAATTCTGCTCCTGTACTCGGACCGACATGGTGGCGCTGTTGTACAAGCACTTCAGCACCTCGATATACCGATAGTCAATACGGCAACGCTGGAGAGACTCGAGCACTGCTCATGTCTCGATCGAATGGAAGGCTTTCTCATAGTCCACATACGCTAAGCAGAATGGCAAATTGTACTCCTTAGTCTTCTGTATAATTTGCCGCAGCGTGTGGATGTGGTATATGGTACTAAAGCCCTTTCGGAAACCGGCTTGTTCGGGAGGCTGGAAGTCATCAAACCTGCGTCGTACTTGATTGCTTTATATCAACTACAACCAGTTAAAAAACTCAATCAAAAAATGTCCCGAGAATCACCATCATTATTGGGAACAACATTTGTTTTCGATTTTACGGAAAAACGGAACGCAGCCGTCGCTCTTGTGCAGCGGCTATGACTCCGCACGCGGCTTCTCAGTTGGCCGAAACACAGTGAGAGGCTGGAAGCGTTGCATTTTGAATAGGTGAGACTTTCAAATTGATTCTAAAAAAGTGATATTTTCATCGTCATTATTCTATTTCTAATATCTCGCCTAGTGTACTGTGTTAATGCAACTTGCTTAGCGAAGTGGATTCGTCGTCTGGTGATGCGTAATCATGACAACGAATTATTTTGCTAGTGATATTTGAGACAGATTGCGACATACATGTTTTGTTTTCGTCACTGTCATCGCCATCATTGTAAGCAATATTGACATTGAGGCCAATGACTCGTGTTGAGGTCAATGATATTTTACTTTAATACCAATGATGGTTTGTATGAGCATAATGATTTTGCAAACGAAACGGCCTGGATTTATTTTCATTTGCATGCATAGGATTGTTCAGAACGGTACTATACAACCACAGATGTGGTTTTACTCTTCAATTTAATATATTTTTGTATTTTGTTCAATGTTAACTTAGTGAGTCTGAGCAGTAAAGGCAGATGGTTCAGTGATAATAGGTTCACTGATATAAAATTCGAAAAAAGTAAAGAAGCGAGACAAGAATAACAAAAGTTATGCAAAAGATGGCGTTATCCAGATATTAAAATTGACCTTGAACTACTGGCTGAAGTCAAAGAAAAAAGAATACGAAAACAAAAAGAATTCTGTAACGTTTTAATTTTAAGTGTTTCATGGTCTACGCAGTCAAGTGCCTTCGACAAGTCACAGAGTACGCCTATTATAGGCTATCATAGCAATTGAATTCAGTTCAATTCAAATATTTTTATTCATTGTAAAAACAGAATGTTTACTTAATGAACGTCAAAGTTGTTAGTTTCACAATTAACGGATTATGTGGAGAAGAAGCTAACAAAGAAACTCCACATTTATTCTTTTCAAAACCCGTTTTAGCTTAATTAACATAGTTTTCAACTTAAAATATTAGTCATGAATGTGTTGAACACTAGTCACAATCGTCCTTAAAATAATATTAATCTACTGTTCAATGCCAAACATCTTTGTCTTCTAAATAATCCTTGATGTTATAGTAAGCCTTTTTGCACAGAATGTGCTTAACACATTTTTTAAATCGCGTTGGAGGTAACTCTAATATATCTTGAGGAATTTTGTTGTAGAACCTTATACAGTGCCCCATAAAGGATGTGTTAACTTTTGCAAGTCTAAATAGTGGAAATGACAATTTATGTTTATTTCTAGTATTAACATTATGGTGGCCACCAACATTTTCGAAGTCTTTGATATTTTTTCTAACGTACATAATATTTTCATAAATGTATTGACATGCAACTGTTAAGATGTTGGTTTCTTTGAAGAAATCTCTTAGCGAATCCCTACTACCTAACTTCTAAATAAATCGGATGGCTCTCTTCTGCAAGATGAAGATAGTCTCAATATCTGCTGCCCGGCCCCATAGTAGTATACCGCAGGACATAATACTATGGAAGTAACTAAAATAAACAAGCCTAGCAGTTGCAACGTCAGTGAGTTCCCTAATTCTTTTCACTGCATATGCTGCAGAGCTAAGTCTGTGTGCTAATTTTACAATATGTGGACCCCATTGTAGTTTTGCATCGATTGTGATGCCCAGAAATACAGTATCATCTACAAATTCTAGTTTTTCATGTCCAATTACTATGTTGTTCTCAACTACTCGTACGTTAGGTAAGGAAAACTTTATACATTTTGTCTTTTTAGAATTTAGCAGCAGATTATTTGCTGTGAACTAATCTAGTACTTGCGAGAGAGCATTATTTGCATCGTCAAGATTATTTTCTTGTCTCCTTATTTTAAAAATAAGTGACGTGTCATCAGCAAATAACACTATCTCAGACATTTTTTGTACCATAAACGGTAAATCATTTACATAGATTAGGAAAAGGAGCGGCCCTAAGATAGATCGCTGCGGGACTCCTATTTTTACAAGTGAACCCGAGGATTTAATACGATTTACGTCTGCTTTTTGGACCCTTCCTTCTAAATACGATCTTAAAAGATCTAAACCTGCGCCCTTTATTCCGTAGTGTTTGTTTGCATCCTTGCGATCCTGCCATACACTTTATACATATTATATGTATGTTTAACTAACATGATGTCTGCGTCCATAGTGGGACCACCCTTGCGTGAAGCCGAATTGCTGACTATGGAGAAAATAGTATTTATTGAAGCGTGTAAGTAGTTCACTTAGAACAATCTTCTCGAATATTTTTCTCAAAACGGGGAGAACCGAGACTAGTCTGAAATTTGTGGGATCTTGCCTATCACCACCTTTACATAAAGCAACGAACCTACTATATTTTATTGGGTCACGGAATGTAGATTTGTTAACCCAATCTGGCTTCATAGGGTGCTAGAAGCTTCTAAGGCCTTTTCCCACACGGGCTGTGATTACGCCGGTCCTTTTAATGTAACGCCTTACAAAGGTAGAGGCATCACGAGTCGAAAGGCGTATATTTGCCTCTTTACTTGCCTAACGACTCGCGCTATTCATATTGAGCTTGCTAGTGAACTAAGCACTACTTGCTTTTTGGCAGCATTAAAGCGGTTTCTGTCCCGACGTGGGTCAGTTCATTGTCTTTACACAGACCATGGAACCAATTTCATCGGAGCTCGTACTTACCTCCGAGAATTATATTCATTTTTAGAAAGTGAATATAAGGTTGCTTGGGAACAACAACTAGCTGAAAACAAAATTAACTGGAAATTAATACCACTTCATGCTCCTCATTTTGGAGGCTGGTGGGAGAGTAATGTTAAGAGTGTTAAATCTCACTTGTATTATCATTACTGAGCTATTGTTAATTGTAACTTCAGTGATACATATCCTAGCTTTACCGTTAGCAAAATTTTCAGTAAGTAAATGTGTAGGTGAGGGGCTATTTAGGGACCTCATTTTCTTTATTTAAAAGCGGCGATAAACAAGATCCACCAAATTATAGACCCGTCTCAGTTCTACCAGTATTTAAGTAAAATATTTAAGAAGATTATCTTAGATCGCATTTCAATAATTACCATCTCCTCCATAGTCAACAGTTCGGTTATACAAAAGGGCGGAATACAACAGACGCCAAAGTCATGTTGCTTTTTATTTTCAGTGCGTAGGAGGAAGGATCATAAGGATGCTGTAGGCGTATTTTGTGATTTATTAACGACATTCGATTGTGTAGACCACGAAACGCTACTCTTAAAGTTAAAAAACTGCGGAATAAAGGGTGCAGGTTGAAATCTTTTAAGATCACATTCCTTCTAGGAAGGGTTAAAAAAGCAGACATAAATCGTATTAAATCCTCGGGTTCACTTGCAAAAATAATAGTCTCGCTGGATCTATCTTAGGGCCGGTCCGTTTCCTTATTGTACAAAAAATGTCTGAGATAGTGTGATTGGCTGATGACACGTCACTATTTTTAAAATAAGGAGACAAGAAAATAATCTTGACGATGCAAATAATGCTCTCTCGCGAGTATTAGCTAGCGGCCCCATAGAAGGGACGTGGGGCGAGGGTGTGCCAAAGACGCGTCGTTAATACAATTCACTTTCATACAAAATATACTGGAGGGACGGGACGAAGCCTCCACAGAAGAGACGGCGAGGGCGCGATTTCTATGGCGTCGCGTCTTTTCTGCGCCTCCGCCCTACGTCTCTTCTGTGGGTCTCGGGCCCTAATTGATTCGATGCAAATAATCTGCTGCTAAATTCTAAAAGGACAAAATGTAAAATAAGATAAGAATATTTTTTATCTACACTAATGTTGTAACATTCTACTTATGTTTTCAATACTTGACTTATAATTACTACTGTTATAGCGCAGACAACAAAACACTCAATTTAAGCAATTTCACATGATGGTATAATATTCACATCGATATCGTAAAATCTCATTATAACATCAATAAAACGCGACCAACTTGATTGCAGGGCCAATCAGGTTGGTCGCGTTTTATTGAAGCGCGCAGCTGCGCTCTCATTGGTTAAATTTTAATGGCGGCAAAATCACTGTGATTATACACGTACGCGTGAATTTAATTTTTAATTGCATTAGTGAAGATAAAGTAGTGTATGCAACTGCATATAACACGGGTATTAAAACACTCGTTACTATTATGAAACTCACACTCGTGTTTTAATACCCTTCATTATATGACAGTTGCATAAACTACTATTATTGTACCAAAAAGCACAAACTTAAAAATAATGTATAATGTTTACCTTACCTTACGTAAGATTAGCTGTTGAGAACAACATTGGAATTGGAAATTAAAAAGTAGAATTTGTAGAAGATACTGTATTTCTGGGCATGGCAATCTATGCAAAACTCCACGTATTGGAGTGGAGTTTCGGAGTTGTTGAACACGAGGAGTCCACATATTGTAAAATTTGGGAAATCACGGACGTTGCAACTGCTAGGCTTGTTTGTTTTAGTTACTTCCATAGTATATTGTCCTACATTGTACTGCTATGGGGCCGGGTAGCAGACATTAAGATTATCTTCATCTTGCAGAAGAGAGCGATCCGATTTATTTACAAGCTAGGTAGTAAGGACTCGCTAAGAGATTTCTTTAAAAAAACTAAGATCTTAACAATTGCAAGCAATTGGTACATTTATGATTAACGACTTATCAAAAAATTTTCAACGACTTCGAAAATATTGATAGCCATCATAATGTAAATAAGCACAATAATATATTGTGATTTCCACGAATTAGAATTGCAAAGGTTAATACATCGTTTATGATCACTGTATAAGGTTCTACAAGGCTTGTTTGTTTTAGTTAGTATATTGTCCTACAATTACTACTATGGGGCCGGGCAGCAGACATTGAGATTGTCTTCATCTTGCAGAAGAGAGCGATCTGATTTATTTACAAGCTAGGTAGTACGGACTCGCTAAGATATTTCTTTATAGAAACTAAGATCTTAACAGTTGCAAGCCGGTACATTTATAAAAATATTAACGGTAAAGGAATATGTACATCGTGAAGAAATCTGTGTGACATTCTTCATCAGCGCATGATATCTCCAATTCGTGGTGGGCACGCGTGGTAATCGTGGTTTTTCGCGACAAAAAACGACAACTAAAACGTCGGGGACAACTTCGATAATTTTGCGAGTACTTACGAGTGCCTACTTGATGCGTCTGTTCCTTCTGGCTCACAATGTTGAATTCATAAAATGTTGAATTCCTGAGATGTTGAATTCGCAAAATGTTGAATCCCATAATGTTTAGTTCGCTTAATTTGGTTTTCTAATGGAATAAATTTTTTTTTGGGACATGCGAATGAAATCAAATCAATTAATTCAAAATTTTGGGATTACTATGAATTCAACATTTGGCAAAGTCAACATTTTAGGATTCAACATTTTGCGAATTCAACATTTCAGGAATTTAACATTTTATGAATTCAACATTGTGAGTCAGAAGGTTCCCCACAATAGTTTCTGTCCAAATATCGGATTTCCAGCTTTGTTGCAAAGTACAAAGCCCGTTTCAAACTTTACATTATACGTATAACGACCGTTAGGTTTGGGTAAAATATATCGATATATGAAAGAACTGATATATTTTGAGTCGTCGTCGACCTATGTCGTCGATACGTTTAATTTCAAACTTTAAATTAATACCTTTGCATTAGGTAAAAATTACTAATCATCATCATTCAGCCACAAGAAGTCCACTGCTGGATATAGGCCTCCTCCATGGATTTCCAAAAAGACCGGTTGGAAGCAGCCTGCATCCAGCGCCTTCCTGCCACTTGGATGAGGTCATCTGTCCATCTTGTGGCTTGTCGTCCTACGCTGCGCTTGCCGATGTGTGGTCTCCATTCGAGAACTTTTCGGCCCCATCGGCCATCAGTTCTGCGTGCTATGTGCCCCGCCCACTGCCACTTTAACTTACTAATCCGCTGGGCTATGTCGACGACTTTCGTTCGTCTACGGATCTCATCATTTCTGATTCGATCTCGTAGGGAAATTCCCAGCATAGCCCTTTAAAATTACTAGTACCTACACTAAAATCTCCAGTTACATAGATCTTAATTGCAATGCGTTAATTTATTAATAAAGTACCAGGAGACGGGCAGCACAGCAGCGTCTTCCTGAGATTCCAAACGCATACTGCGATCGCAAACCCGCCTGCCTAGCGTGGCGATTATGACAAAACCCCTCATGGTTATGAAAACCACGAGGGATACCTATGTCCTGCAGTGGGCGTCAAATGGCTGATGATGATGATGATTAATATTATGAAAATAAATATCATTTATTCTACCACTTAGCAGCAGTAAACAAAATAGAGCGTTCAGTACAGCCACAGAGGAAGTAAATCTTACGAATAACAGGCATACGTCCTTTTACAAATTATTTACAACAAACCTACAAATAAACTACAAATAAGCTTTTTAAAATGTCAATAACATGTCCAAAGAGCTACGAAGATTTTTGTATGGGGCCTGGCATAGTTCATAGTGGCGCCCTCTATATTTTTTTCAATATCGTGGAGCATGATGAAACCTAGCTAGATCGATAGAGGACAAAAAAGTAAACAAGAAATTATTAAGGTCACCATGTCCTAAAGTGGCACGTTTAGGAGTTATTGAGCTTTGAAGTTTGTATGAGATTTTTATAAAACTTAACTTTTGAATCATTTTTCACTAAATACTGGACTATATGCTTGGCACCTGTGACTTGTTGCCGATTCTTGACTAAATTGCTAAATAAGACGTAGAAAAAACACCCAGTTTATTATAGATACCGTATATTAAGGCACCCGAGGTAAAGTACACTAAGGTACCTACCTACCACCTAAACCTATCTATATTAATTAAACTGTAGGTTTATATTGACATGTTTTGAATTTGAATCGAATTGAACGAATTGGATGCATGAATAATACTATAATTTCATGTATATATGTATATAAGTAGGTAGGTACCTACTAGACATAGCTACCCAGACTTTAAAAAACATCAAAGTAGGTTTGAATCCCCGAGAAAACTCATATCAAGTGACAAATTCAGTGATGAAACTCAGTTAGTGGAAATTCCATACAAACTTCAAAGCTCAATAACTCCTAAACGTGCCACTTTAGAACATGGTGACTTTAATAATTTCTTGTTTACTTTTTTGTCCTCTATCGATCTAGCTAGGTTTCATCGTGCTCCACGACATTGAAAAAAATATAGAGGGCGCCACTGAGACTATGCCACTAATCTTCGTGGCTCTTTATGATGTCATACAATTAAATTGTAGTTATCAATGTACGTTCCTTATCCTAAATAATACTTTCGATAATGCTTAACGATATTTTTGGTTTTTACGCTGCAGAGTATCTAATAGTTTACAGAAAACTTTCTTTATAACTACTGGCTTTCGACAAAATTATCGATATACTACTTATCGAAAATTTTTACTCGACAATTACCTACCTACCTACTTACCTACCTATTACTACTACCTACCTACGTATATATAGCGATACGGTTTGTAAACATCGATAAAAAAAATTTACTTGCCTATTCCTTAACTTGCGTCGACCGACGCAGTCACACATCGCATTTTGTACCGCGACTCGCAAAGTAACAACAATGCGACAATACACTACGTAGACAAAAGGAGTAACGCTGACGCTTGCTTTATCCTTCTACCAGTTTTGCCTAGACACGAGTCTACTGTGCGTGATGTTACGAGAATCGAGTTCAGTGTTCATTTAGGATACAACCAGCCCATGCTATCTCTTTTACGAGAACCAACTGCATTTAGAAGCGTTGACATTATTTATAATAATTTATAATGTCAACCTCCTCTCTCATTGTGACAATCTCAACAAAAAACAACTTTTTTATTGATGGCTTTCCTAAGGATTCGAATGTTAACATAATCCGAGGTGACAGTCCAAGCAGTGTTGCCAGATCAAGCGATTAGTCGCTATTTCGGCTATCGCGGTGTATAATGCAAGAAAGTGTATTCAGAGGGACATTTTTAGGTGACCCGCTACCCCTATCATGTATAATATTCGACAACCTAGAAGGTTTTGAAATATTTTTGTCCATACCCCCTCATCATTTCAGAAAAACCGCATCACTTGCCACATATTTTTGTGGAAAAGGTCACCCCTGTAACGTTTTGCAAACGGAAACCGAACCGGAAGCGGCTGCAGTGCCTGCAGTGGTCGCCGACACTATGCACGCGAAAATCACTGTTCCATTTTCGCACTTACTAAAAGCCTGTGACCTCAGACGCGGGCAAAAGCTGCTTTCAGTTCTATAATAGGGTATTGTGGCCGAAACTGGCCTATTGACTTCACGCAACACGCACCTCGCTAAATAGGCTCCCATTTTGCGCTTGACCTAAGGTTATTAGCACTTGGGCATGCGGAAAATTTTGCTACATGGCAGGTTTGGCACAGAAATGCTTTTCGGTGCTGCTGAGCCAGCTGTGAAGGTTTCACCTAACTCAGTCTTAGCACAGAGCAGAACAGGGGATACCACGTTTGCTTTTACCATGTCGACCCAATCGCCTTGAACTGTTTTTTTTTTTCTTTTTATTTAGGATACTAACAGTTGTTTACCTAAAGTACAGAAACAACCTTGAGATCCATAACTTAATAAAAAAATGTTAACATAAGGTGCGCATTATAGACAGAATAAAAAGTAAAGTTTACAAATTATATCAGCACGGCTTACGAAACAGTTATATTATTTAGTATGTAACGTATTTGTTAACGTATTTTGAAATAAGGACAGGCAACAGCACATCAACCTTTACGTAGGTGCACTCTAATCAGATAAAATACAAAGGTTAACATGCTGTCGACTGTACATAGTCTTGTAGAGTTCCGGCGTCCTCTTCTTGTTAGAAAGAATTGTGACTATAATAACCGTGGCAGCAAAACCATTGTAAATACCACGATATAATGAGCAACGAAGGGAATGCAACAGAGGCACATCAGAAGCACCAATGCTTTGATTGGACACACACACACATACGCACACACGCACGCACGCGAGCACGCACGTGCACACACACCTCAAATACTTTTTTAGGGCACCATACCCGAAGGGTGCCATACGGGACCCTATTACTAAGACTTCACTGTTCGTCTGTCTGTCTGTCTGTCTGTCACCAGGCTGTATCTCATGTACCGTGATAGCTAGGCAGTTGAAATTTTCACAGATGATTTATTTCTGTTGCTGCTATAACAACAAATACTAAAAACAGAACAAAATAAATATTTAAGGGGGGCTCCAATACAACAAACTTAATTTTTTTGCCGTTTTTTGCTCGATATTAATAACGGCAACAGGTATTATAGACGCTTGAAATATTCACAGAATATTTTAGTTCTATATTCGCTTCAGAAATAAATAATAAAAATAAAATAAATATTTAATGTGTAATAAGAGGGAGGCCTATGTCCTGCAGTGGGCGTCAAATGGCTGATGATGATGATCAGCGAACGTGTTCGGTAAGCGGAAAGCTTTCGATCTAATCGGCTGTGCCGCCGGATGGCGTCGCATCAAAGTGCATTTTACGAGGCTCTAAGGCTCCAGTCGCTTGTAAAGTTGTAAATGTATCATCTCTCAATGCCGAGACCCTTCTATAGATTTTACCTTCATCAAAAATTATATATTCTGACAGCTACATAAATATCCCTTCCTTCAGCTCAATTCACCTATGGTTAGGCTTATTTGAAATTGTACTTACTTCAGACTATCTAGGGGCACCCATTGCCTAGCAAAACTAGGTGCCAGTTTTGAAACCACTGACGACATGACATACGGAATGTACTCCTTATTGTTATTTTGCGTATGTTATACAGCACAGTACACAATCACAATACTAAAGGAGGCATGAAATTGGGAATTCCCAACTGTGCATCAAACCGGTGCACCCTGCGTAGTTCGGCACCTATTGTGTCCAATATCTTCGGAGTAGATAGATCAAGGCCTCCTGTGGATTAAATCCAGCTAAGCCCATTTCAGACCACCAAGGAACACTGGGTCAACCAATTCCATTGACACAGAAATGCACACAACATTCCGTCCGCAGAATGTACAAACGATGATTAATATGCACGAGGCGTTGACAGTGGGTGTTATTTTTAATTTCAATTCATCAGGCGAGCGAGTGCGATGTGCGCGCGCGCCGCTCTCCACTTCCACACGACCAATTAGCGTGCGGTAATTTTAGCACAACGCCCGTCAATAAGGGCGAGAGACAAATTGATGAGGTGAGAAGATGAACTGCTTTCAAAGTACAGTACTTCGTTGGTCTAACGGTAACACGCTTAATTAGAGAGGGATACTGGGTTCGATTCCCGCTGTGGAATTTATAACCATCATCAAAGTCTGGTGTTGTTTTAAATTTTTACCCTAGCACTAATTATTACTGGTGTGCAAATTGTGATAATTACATATTATTAGTTAGTTTGAGACGAAGACAAGCGATTGTGACGTAATAAGGACCCTGATCGGCGCCAGGTTCCTTTTGAAGGAAAGAGTTCGATTGGCCAAAGACAGGCTCCAGGTCCTGCTTGCACCACCTCACGTGCGCGTTGATCGCACCCTGGGGCTCTACCAAATAAAAGAACATCAATCCGCGCCGGCGCACAGCACATATTCGTCGGTTCACAGGTAAAACTCATTAGTAGCACAATTTCAAGCAAAATTGATTAAGTGCCAATTGAGTTTTACCTGAAGGGACAACAGAAGCTTTGGAGTTAAAAGACTTTTTGCACGTAACTGTTTTGTTATGGAGGACAATACGTACTTTTTATTGTTTTTTTCTTGTCGTAGATTTTCTCTTTAAAGAAACAAGACGTACAAAATCTCATTTTGTGTCAAAATGTCAGTGAGTTTTACTTTTGAACCGATTTATACCCGCGCGCTGGTCTTTTTTTTAACGAATTGAAGGAGCATTTATTCGTAACACAACAAAAAGAAAACAAATTGACTTAACTAATGATAATATATAAATTTCATAAATTCTATATTTACAAATAAAACCCCCAGGTCACTGTCCCGCGGCAATAAGCCCAGAACGCTGGCGACGTTACATCTTTGGATGGCCGGGCTTATCCTCTGGTCGAGGTACGCGCCAGCCCTCTGGTCTCCCGATGCGTCGATTAGGCTGCGCGCCGCTAGGTCTTTGAACTGAAGGCGCGCCTCTGGGCCCAAAGTGCCTATGGTTTCGACCCCAAATGGCGCAAATATGTAAATTGTTTCCATTTGAACCGTATTTGCGTCGTTTGAGGCTTTCGGCCGCGCCAGCCGCTGAACCAGCGGCTCTTACACTAGGAAACATGAGAGGGTGCTAGTGAGTCAACGCATCAACGCGTCCCATACCGGCGGCCTCCCATGTCTCCAGGGGATCAATGTTGTTTCTAAAAGAAGCTGGAAAGTTTAGTCTTTTGCCAGCTTTACTTTAGTTCGCGAGCTCATGGGATATTCACCTACAGAGAAGTTTGTGAAGAGGCTCAAAATTTCACTGATGCCTGCACTTGTCCATTAGCTCAGTTGGGAGAGCGCTGGCACGGTTAGCCAGAGGTCGCGGGTTCAAGTCCCGCCCGGCTTGGGTGGAATTTTTAGCCTCTAAATAGGTAGATAGATAAACATTTTATTTGTACTTTTTGACACACACAAGGTAGTATTTTAGTTTTATTATTGATTTCAAGGTTATGGTAATAGAGGATGTATTAACAAAGGGCAAGATAAAAAGTACCCGAAACCGGCGTGCGTGCATGCAACGACTAATGAATGTTGAGGAAGCGAAAGTGATCTGTCAGGATCGTAGCAAGTGGCAGTCCCTGGTCTCTGCCTACCCCTCTGGGATACAGGCGTGAGTTTATGTTATGTTATAGTCTTATAGCCATTTTGCAACGCTGTTGTATGTTTCCTCGGCCTATATTGAGCAGACATCATCACTGGGACATTTAAATAGGAATGAAACGTCATCTGCGAAGAGAATGCACTTGTGATCAGTTAATTTGGGGAGGTCGTTGATGTAGGAATATTAGGAACAGTAGGTACGTATCCTATTGCAGAATCTTGAGAAGTTGAGTTGTTGACAGTTAGTTTTTCTGAGTCGAAGTTTTGTAGGTTCATCATCAGCCCCTTGATGTCCACTGCAGGACATAGGCCTCCCTCATGGTTTTCATAACCATGAGGGGTTTTGCCATAATCGCCACGCTTGGCAGGCGGGTTGGTAGGTTTTGTAGGTTATTGGTACGTTTCTCCAAATCAATTTGAATATATTGGGTTCTATCTTTCAAATATGATTTTAGCCAGTAGTCAGCTTTACCACGAATGCCAATGCTATTCAGTTTAGTCAGTAAAACCTTATGTGATACTGTGTCATATGCCTTCGACATGTCAAGGAGCAATCCTATAGCATAGTTTTTTTTCTTATGTATTCTTGTATGTAGTTGCAAACGGGCACCGATGTAGATCTGTTTTGTCTTAATCTACGAGTATATTGGTTTTCCTTAAGTAAATGAAAATTCTCTAACAAATTGTAGATTTGAGCTGTCACGCACTTTTCAAATGTTTTGGAGATTGTGAAATTGGTCGATACTGGCTGGAATCTTCCGAGTCGCCACCTTTTAGGGTTCCGTTGTGGAGAAGGAACCCATATATTTAAGAGCAGGTTTAATCCATAATGTTGCATTTATTACGAGTTACTTGCGTGGCTTGAAAGAAGGTACGTCGTTATTATACACAGACCATAGATGAAATGCAAGCCTCTGCTCCACAAACTAAAAAGAGATACTAACAAATATGCGAGACTGCTATAAAACGGTAGACCTTCGTGAAGTAATCCGTCCGTTCAAAATCCAGCTAGTCGGTCTCTCAGTTAAGAATCGTGGCCGCCATGATCGAAATTGATGTGGAGCAGAGCAGCCACCATCTTTAAATAAAGTCAGGGCTGAAGATTTTTTATTTATCCCTTGCCGGGGTTGCCGCACATTCCTTGAATTAAAAAACCTTACATTTACGGTTTTGCGACGCCGTGCCAGTTTAAATGTATTTTACATTTTAAAGATGTGTTTAATGTAAGTTAGAATAATGTTATTTACCTACCGTAACTATTTAGGTAAATAAAAATATTATCAAGACCTGGAGAACAATAATGGTAACCCGGAGGAACTCGGACCGGGCATGTACCATTTAAACCTATAGACTCCGGGTCAAACCAGGTGGCAGCCCTGGCTCCATATCCACCAATTATAAATCACTATAAAGCCTGTGTAGCTCGGAAACAATCGACAAATCATCATCGTCATCGGCCTCTCCTATTGCACGCCACTGAGCAAGGACCTCGGCCACTCTCATCCAGCTCTTGCCAGCCGCCTTGCGAATCGACTAATATACCTGCATAAATAAAGTACCTAGTCTTAGGTGCAATCGCTGGCCAGGAAACGATGCACGTCCGGGGTGGCAACTGGCGCGGATTTGCGTCAAAGCCAGGATGCTTCGAGCTTATCAATATCCTCTACGCCGCGTTATTCAATTTCAGCAGAGAAACTAACGAGTTTTCAGAAGGTTACAAATATGTAGATAGATTCCAATTCAATTCGATCGCCTCGGTGGTATAGCGGTGGGTGACACACTGGATTGGAGGCCGTACGATTTGTACAAATACCCTCAGTCTGGGTGTTTTTTTTGCGATTTCTGCCTATGAGTCTTGTGATTCTGAGCTTAGTATTTGTGATCATGTTAGGCCAGAGTTATTGATGAAGACTGAATGCCACGTTAGTCTAGCGGTTGAACACTCTTGATTACCAAAACAGAGTTTGTGAGTTCGATTCCCACTGGATGCTGCCGTACTTGTTGAGTCAGCCTGTATTTCCATGTTTGTGGCTTAATTGCCTGGTTACCATAGTTAATAGGCTATCCTAGTTTCAGACGTAATTATGCGCACCAAAACTGTTACGAATCATGAATAGATAGATAGAGAACACTTTATTGTACAACCAGGTGAAAGATATTACAAAAAGTTTCTTATATTATTATTATTCTCTTCATTTATTTTCTTAACTTAGAATAGGTTTATAAAATCAATATAAGAAGTAAAAAATATGAAAAAATACAAAATATATTTTATAAACCTATCCTAGTTGGCCACCGGTAACGGAGCTATTATTATTATTAATTTTAAGTAGTGGTATACAATTGGCGGTCTTATCGCTTACAGCGATCTCTTCCAGACAACCCTTGGATGGAGTGGATTGCAGCAAGAATTCTACCGACTATGGTAGATAGATGTACATAAATAAGAGAACGTTCGCGACGGTTTACCACTTGTGTGTGGCCATGGCTCCCGGTCTACATAATATTATGTTCAAAGCGGCAAGCTAGATCAGTGGTAAGTTGCGTTTGAACTTCCCAACCAATATGAGAGCGGATATGAACTTGCATATTGGTAAACTTTATAGGTTGTGGGAAGCGTTTCTTTGCTTCATTTGCTTGCATTGCGGCTGCAATATTGCCTCATTGGAAATAGGATGGAAATAAAGTAAATCCGCAATCGATATCACATGGATATTTAATATATGTCTACAGGGTGGAATTTTTGAACCTCATCTGGAGGGACAGGGCACTAATTACTGAAGTTAGTAAAATTTTAGTCAAAGAAACAATCCTAAATTTGTTAAAAGAAAAAATATTGTTTTCAAGATTTTTGACAATTGAATCGTGTGATTTTAAAACAACACAAGTCACATGTGTTTTTAAAATAACACTTGCCCATTTTTTTTTTAATTAAATTATTTACACCTACCTATTGATTTACATTAGAAAAAAAATTGTAGTTTATTCATACAGAAATCAATATAATATGCTAAAATATTGCTGTTGTAGATATTAGTATTTGAATAAATCAGTTTTTTCTATTTCCTGCTAAGTTGTAATGAAAGGACATGTGTCGTTTTAAAATCACACGATTCAATTATGCCTGCCACAATCGGTAATCGGATCGGCTGAAATAAGAAAAATAATGCCCAGGGTGCCGATCGCGCTAAATGAAATAGCTTACGTTCGTTTGAGTTTCGTTTATAGTTCCAGTCCTATCGTAATCAAGTTACGATTCAGCTGAAGTGGCATTCGGTATTGCGCTAACGTTTCAAACTTCAACCAAAGTTAGACCGCAACCCAAACAGAAACATTAGAGATGTGCTCCGTTATTTTTATTGATAACGGTTATTTGAGTAGAATCGATCGTCGACTTAACATTTTTGTTAGTGCAACGCTAACTTTGGCTTACATAATTGGCGTTTATTTGTCTATGGCAGGGAAACATTTAAGTTTAAAAAATGCGCCCACAAAAAGTGAAGTGGATGGAAATAGTTTTTGAACTGCAGATATCTTTAAGTGCTAAGCGGCGGTGGTTTTATTGTAAAGTAATAAGGATAATTACAGCAAGGAGGCAAGTAGAATTAAACCTATTTTAAAAATAGATGAGTTGTTCATCTTAAAATATTTTTGAATATTAATTAATTGTGCTATCATATAGGATGGAAGAGCGTCGCAGATGCACCACAGTCCGGCAGCTGGAACTGATGGTAGAGTTCCTCGAGGGCCATCGGGATCTGGCCCTCGGGCGTGTGCGATCTTTAGAGGCACGAGCAGTGGCATCGCGACTGTGGGGTGAATGTGCCGAAATTATTAACGTGCAGGGTCCCCTAAGGACTAGCAAAGAATGGGCTAAGGTTCGTGCTTTTATGTCGAAAAAAATTGTTTCAGGTTCCATCCTCTGAATTATGCTATAATTTTCAGGTATGGAATGACCTTAGCATAAATGCTAGCCAACAGGCAACTAGCGGTGGATCCAGCAATGCCCCAGTGTTAACCCCTTTAGAGGAGAGAGTGGCCAATATCTTGGGAAGGGATGTTGGTCCACTACCAAATGTGAGACAGGACCCTTTTAATGTGAATGATGTAAGTACATTTAGTTAGGTACCTAAAACATTTTTATCTTACTAAGTTAAGTTTACCAAACCAACTTTACCCATGACCTTGCCATTAGAAGTTGCACTTTGTTTGCTAATTTTATTTTTCTGTTGACCTACCTACTAGAATGTTGTCGTGGCAGAGGAAGATGAGGTGGCTGAGTATGTTGTACAGGAAGCTCGAAATGTTTCAGCTGTCGTAGTGTAAGTTTTTTGTGATAAGTGTTGATGTAGATGCAGAACTAACTGAGTCATACTTACTATTAATTTAGAAACCGTCCTTTTTATTTGAAATCAAAGGTTATAATTACGACCATTAATCAGGGCAAATAACTTAAAAAAATGTATGCATAGGTAGATGCTGTAGTAAATTTTTTGTTTAATATTCTTTTTACAGATTAAACAATGATGATTACATCATTAGATTACAGTATTTCCACCCACAAGCTGGAGCTGCTAGACCTCCAGGTTCTAGGGGAGCAGGCACAGAAGATTTCTGATTTTAATATTGTATTTTCTTTGTGCATCCTACCATTATTGTTGTAATAAAAAGAATTAATAAAAGTTATTAAAAGAATTTATTCCAAGCTTCTACACCTAAACCCTAGTAGCCCACAAATGATGAATGAGCGCTTGGCGGCGCGTGTGACCTAGCTCCAGCTCAGTGAGGACGGCCACGCCGCGGCGAGCAGGGGGTGCGGCGGCGGCACCCTCTGTCAGCCGACGCTCGCGCGCAGCCTCATCTGCTGTCAGCGGTGTGAACGGCACACGAGCTTTGTGGGCTATGTTGTGCAGCACACAGCAAGCATTGGTCAGCCTGGCTGCAACTAGCGGCGAGTAATGCAGCTTCCTGTCCACCAATAGGCACCTGAAAAATATTTGTATTGAAACATTACTTATTGGGTAGTCGCCTAGTGTGCCTACCTATTTGCGCTGAACCTACCTATTCTAAAGGCTGAATAAATTTGGACGATGAAGCAGAAAAATGCTAAAGTGGTAAAGAAAATTAATATGATTTTGGTTAACTTACCTAAAGCGAGCTTTCAAGACTCCTATGCACCGCTCAACTACACTCCTTGTGGTCAAGTGGAGGTCTTGGTAATGTTTCTCAGCACCAGGCTCTGGGTCGGAGAGGGGAATGTGCATGGTGGGCCGCAAAGGATATCCTGAGTCTCCTAAAATTAAATATGTTTGTAGAACCAATAAGGGCATTTGTAACCCGATTATAATGGTTTAACAGTAGACGAAAGATACCTACCCAAAAGAAACAAGTTTTCTCCTGCGACAGTGTGCAGTCTTTCTATATAGCCATTCAATGGGTGATTGGCCCAGACAACACTATCATGTGTAGACCCAGGATAACTGGCATCTACACACAATATATTCATATTTGCATCGCATATCTGGAAAAGAAATTAATAATGATTAAAATTGACAGATGGTCAAGGAGTAAGGATCAAGAAATCCTCCAGTTTTAACATTAGTATTGCTACTAAAATAATGTAGTAAATACTTTGAAAATAAGGGGCTCATCCTAAGCATCTCCACAGGTTTGACTCCAGGAATTCTAAATACAGTGTAAAACCTAAAAACAATTTTCACCTATTAATCTAAACCTGTAATATTATTTGTTTAGTTAAGATTGTGGTAGAAATAGAGATACTCACTCTCTTTTAATCTGCTCTCTCTCATTTTGGTTTAACGGAAAAGCAATATGCTTGTTCATTACCACCGGATTGTTAAGTGCCATTGTCACCTGCCGCACTGCTTTAGAAACACTGGCCTGTGAAACACAATGTTTCCTGTTGTCTCCTACAACAGTCTGGTATGGTCCAGTGGCAAAGAATTCCAATGCAATCAAAACCTAGAATGAAAAAGTAAACAATTGGTATCAAAATAAGTCCAGCGTTTTTTCATTTTCAATCCAAACAATTCCTTTAGTATCGTGCGGTCACAAAGGGCATCCCCCTACTAAAAAATCTACTATCGCCAGAAGTGACAAGGGTGGTCATCATAAATTTATATCACACATAAAATGTTGGATTAAGTATTAATACCCTTACCTTAGTTTCCACATCCAAGGCGTCGGAACGCAGAGTTGGTGGCATGTGAGGAGTCAACTCAGTGAAGAGTTCTCGGGTAAGCTCTTTCGACAATCTATAACGTTTTATAAATTGCCGATCGGACATGCTCCATCCTTGAGCCTGGCACTTAAATTCACGCGTCTGGCATGGGCCCGAGCTAACGCCACATCGCAATCATTAGCCCTTTCCATAAAATCCATATAAACATGAAACATTTTTCAGTTTTATTCACAAAAAACAAAACAACAAACACTGAACGGTCGAAGTTCGGTCCGAAAAAATTACCTTTGTAGCAACTTTTCATTTGACAGCGGTTACGTTCCAGTTTAGGTTGAGCTACGTCTCAACCATCTGTCAAATCATTTAGCGCGATACGGAATGCACGAAAAGTTGTATTGCGGTTGCGGTTCGGTTATGGTTCAGCTTATATTTTTTAGCGCGATTGCCCCCCTGTACTATTGGCTCACTGGTTTGGTACGGTACCAGTCGATATCACTAGGTTATGGGCTTTTTTACAACAGTTGTCGATTGTATTGTTACATTACAAAGCGATCCTTGGCCGATCCGCTCTACACGCTGTAACTAGGTCGGGTCGACGTCACCCGCGCCGGCTGACGTCACGGCCGTGCCTCGTGACGTCAGAGCCCTCCCCCCCGACCCGCCCGCGCGGGGCGTGGCCTCCGGAGGTGTGTTTGTTTTGGCCGATATCGAGCTTCGGTTTTTCTCATGTGTTTAGTTTTTCTAAGTTGCTTTTAAGCCGGTGTACCCCTATTTTACTACATTGAATATCTAAAAAAAAATTTAATATTACTTTTCAATGTCCTATCTAGGGCCGCCGCCCGGTTATTATTTGTTCATTTACCATTTAGCATAAAAAAGTTGTTATTTGCTTATAATAATAATAATTCATAATTCATTTATTGATTTGTGAGACACAAGTACATCAGGTGTAATGGTTGAAAAAATATAGCTTCTTTTGTGCTCTACCTAAATAGGCATACAAATCTTATGTCACAAGTAAAACTTTTTAAATAATTTTATAAAAATACAATTAAATACAGAATGTCAAAAATTAAAAGATTAAGTTAATATTAAAAAAAACAATTTAAATAAATACAAAATTAATGTCAATGATAAAAATATACATGTCAGCGTGTCAATAATTGCAAACTAAATTAATAAATGTCTGATCTAAATTACAATTTATCTTCAAAGAACTCTTTCATGTCATAATAGCATTTATTAGTCAGCATGTCATATAATTTTCTTTTAAATTGAATAGTATTTAGCGATTTTAGATTATCTGGCAACTTGTTATATATTTTTGGTCTCATGACCACAATGCTTTTTTGTTTGAAGGCTGTTTTACAGGATTCAATTTTTAGTTTATGTGGATGCCGTATTGTTCTAGAGCTATTTTCATGCGCCTTTGGAAATAGCGACTCGTTTGTTTTGACAAAGACAGCAACTTCATATACATATAGACAGGTAAGTGTAAGAATTTTCAGTGCCTTAAATTATGGCTTACAGGTTTCAGTAGATTTTAACTGACACATCGCTCTCAGACATCTTTTTTGGGCTTTAAATATTGTAGTTACTTCAGTGCGATTGCCCCAAAATACAATTCCAAACCGCAATGTTGACATTACATACCCGTGGAAAGCTGACAGTACGGCGTCTCTACTAACAATTTTTGATAATTTGTATAAGGCGTAGGCAGATTTACTAAGCTTATTGCACGTTACCTCGGCTTGGTATTTCCAGGTTATGAATTTATGATCTATCGTCAAACCTAAAAACTTGGTGACATGTTCTTGCTGGATTGCTACATTGTTGTATACCAAGTTTACAGGAGGTGGATTGGTTTTTTGTGTAAAGTGCATAATTTTAGTTTTGCTTAAGTTAGCCTTTAAACAGTTTGATTCTAGCCATGACATTATTTCTTGGAGAGTTTTATTTATTTCGTGTTCGTAATTTTTATTTTCTGATTTTTTTATGACCGCTGTGCTGTCGTCAGCAAAGAGGGTCATAGGGTAGCTTACATTCAGCGGCAAATCGTTAATGTAGAGCAAAAAAATCAATGGGCCGAGTATACTGCCTTGCGGGACTCCATGTAGAGACAAGCGGTTAGTTAGTTAATTCGATTAGAATTCTTTATTGTACACACCAGAAATTAAAATAAATTAAAAGGCTTGCATATCTAAGATTTGCCGTATAAATTTGGCGGTGTTATCGCTAAAAGCGATCTCTTCCAGACAACCTTAGGATGGATAGAACTGAAAGATGAAGAGAGTAAGTAGGTAGTATTTACATTCGTATAGTGTTAACTTACATTCGGATTTTTGCAGATTTTAACACTCTACAGATATGGATGGAAATTGAATAGAAGTACTTTTTTATTAATGACTCGAGTCGCTTTTTTTAACCTGCTTGAAAATGGAGGAGAAGGATCTTAATACGACGCGTATGTTTGTTTTTTTTTTTTTGTTCATGTAGCTCATTTACGTCCCATTGCATGCCTTCTCTCAGAGAGAGAATGGGCTTAATTACCACGCGTTCCCACTGCGGATTGCCAATTACAAGCGCTGAGGTGTGTGAACACCTCAGACACTGAGGTTTCCTCACGATACTTTCCTTCACAGTTAGCGAATGGTGGTAGTAGCTCATACACGAATTCGTTAGTAATGAAACTATAGCGTGATTTTGAAATCGCTAGCTATATTTAGAGATAGTGTTCTTTTCATTGTTAAAAACAATATTGTTAATGATTTATCGGTAATGGTATAACATATTAGTAATTATTCGTGATTTCCGACCTTTTGCTTGTAACAGTGAATCCAAATTCAGAGGTAGGAAGTACCATGACGCTGAAAAATGTTGTGTAATATGTTAAATCTATTAGAGTATGTCCTCCGATATTTGTAAACAATTAAAAGAACAATTTAGTTGTCTGGTGCCCACCATAAGACGCTCGACCCATAGTTTTTTTCGATTTTTATAAAAAAGATTTTCGTCCTGATATTGTTTGTCTATGCTTAAGTGAATAAATAATTTTGGGTAGACAACAAAAAAAAAAAAATTACGCCCCATTTTTTTTTAAAGTAGCGTCAAGTCATGGTTAGAATGTCCTCTAACAATTTGTCAATCGAATTCAAATTCACCCTGTAGTTACACAGATAAGGAGAAAAGATATCATCAAGCGTATGTATGGTCCCGTACCCGATGGGTACCAACGGGACCCTATTCTCAGACTTGGTGTGACTGTATTGCAGTCTCTACAGTGTAACAACATAATACTTATAATAAAAAAAACCGGCCAAGTGCGGAGCGGACACTTTACATTTCCCTAAAACAAAACCCTACCTCATTTAGCTAATACTTCCAGCCTACCCCCTTAGGGACAAGCGTGCGACCAACCCCACCCGTTTACGAGTCCGTTGTGCATGCAAATCACCCCTTTTGTGCGTCATACAGGACATCTGCCACCCTCTTCATTGCTGGCCCCCGCCCGCCCCTCCGCCCTGTGGTCACTGGGCGGGCGGCAACGTACAGTCGATGACAAACGGCTTACTAATTTCTCGGATGTATGAGAAAACATCGTGAGGAAACCTGAGTGGAAACTAAGGTGTTCACATACCTCAGCGCTTGAAATTGCCCACGATGAAATTGGGCACGCGTGGTAATTAAGCCCATACTCTCTCGCTGAGAGAAGGCCTTTGCCCTGCAGAGGGACGTGCATAGGCTATTTAAAAAAAATGTATGAGATACGACTTCACTGGCCCATAGTGGCTTGGCGGCTTCAATACCTATCTTTGTAAATCCTTACTAATAAAAAATTCCTTACTTATAAATCCTTACTTACAATACTAAAAAACGCGAAAGTTTGTATGTATGGTATATATGTTTGTTTGTATGTATGTATGTATTATATGCTTGTTACTCTTTCACGCAAAAACGGCTGAACGGATCCGGATGAAATTTTGCACAGAGATAGATTATAATCTGAATTAGCACATAGGCTATTTTTATCCCGGAAAAATACACATCAAAATTACCACGCGAACGAAGTCGCGGGCAACTGCTAGTAAATTATATTATACTAGATGACACGGCAAACGTTGTTTTGCCATTTTAATTTTATTAGGCTACGGATTATTCTCAGACCTAAGTACATACACAAAAATATTTATAAAAATCTGTGAAGCCGTTTCGGAGGAGTTCGGTAACAAACACGGTGACACGAGATTTTTATACTTATATTAGAAGAAGTAAATGATTAATGTATTGGGTTTTGGAAAAATAGTCTGTGAGAAAGTCACAAAAGGTACATTAGACATCATAAACAAAGAGCAGTTTTCACTTAAAGTTGTTCGATGCAGGCAAACATCACGCATACACAATTTATCAAAACAATTAGTTAAAAGTAACCTAAACAAAGCATTTAAACCTTACCATTATATATACAGGGTTATTTTTAAAACGGGCAATTCCTAAAACATTTCGGTTAGAGTTCGTCATTTACACCAACTTTTGTTCTACTACTTTTGAAACTTTGTTTAATTTAGCATTTTTTTATTTTTTTCTGCTTTGTAGTCATTACGTGTTACACAGAATCGACATTCTTTCATACAGGAAAACGACATTGGTAGAGCGCGATTAAACTGTTGAATGTTGGGTAAGCTCAATATAGGAAAGAGTTAATTCTTTCCTTTGTTGAGGTAGATGTATATCTAAGTAATAACTGAATTTATTAACTAAGAAAGGAATATTTGGCTTGGAGTGCAAATCGTTATTGGGGACAATTGATACCTAGTGCAATTTTTTTTTCGAAGTAGGTAGGTTATAGTTTCTTGAAATGCAATTCGTAAAATATGTCGGTTAGAGTTGGTCATCAAATGTACAACAAATTTTGTTTTGACTTAAAAAAAATCTTTTAACTTAGGATACTGATAGTTTTTACTTATAGGTAGGTAGGTACTTACGGAAAAACATTGTTATGACTTCTAAACCCTTAATAAAAAAAAATAACATAGAGATGCCCATTATGGATAAAAAAATAAGTTGGTTAGGTATATACCTAAATATTTTTCTTTCTGATTTAACGATTGTAGTGGCGATTTTTGATAATAATAGCTCCTTAAAACTGTTAAATAGAATATACATTATTTTATTTAGGACAATCAAGAACGTTTTACCCAACATCCTTGACATTTCATTATTTGACCAAACCTATAATAGAGCTACGTGTATGGTGATGACTAAGCCTCATCTGTTTACGAGTATCTCGACCCCTAGGCGTGGGGCACATAGGAAGGACGTAGGACGCGTTGTATGTATCTAATAGAGTTCGCGCCCCCCACCCGCCCATCGTATCTGTGTGGCTATGTCCCATCGCTTCAATAAATTTTGTATGAAAGTGAATTGAAAGGACGTCGCTTCTTTTCCGCGCCCTCGTCCCACGTCCTTCCTATGTTCCCCACGCCCTAGGCCCCTGGATTCAGATCAGGGGTAGGGATGACAATCGAACGGTAGCTTTCAGTGATTTTAAAAAATGCCAGGGTGCTGTCCGTATGTGTGGCCGCACGATTGGTGTTTTCCTACTTTTGTAAGAATAGAAGGTAACCAATGTTTTAGCCTATGGATTCTTTTTCTGATTGTGAAATAAAGTGTTCTCTATCTATCTACTCGTACTAATTTATACATTAGATTTCATATGACCTGAGATAAGGAAACCCGCAGCTTGATTGGCTCCGCACGCATTGACTTGTTATTCCTATGGGCTAGGCCGACTAAGCTGTCGGGATGGTGTAGGTTAGGTTAGGTTACTCGTTGCAGTGCCCTAGGACATTGTTTTAGATGGAGTAGGCTGGAGTAACCTAGGCCATCTAAAACAATGTCCTAGGGCACTGCAGCGTCCGAGTGGTTCCGTCACCCATCTAGTGTGAGTAAAGGTGACACTGGACGCTGTATAAATCATCTCATTACGTAGATGCAAAGGCCGAAGGCTGAGATAAAATGGTCAGACTGGAGTTTTTCATCTCTGCCCTTTTCTCCACTACAACTCTGTCTTAGGCAGCGGCTAACATTGTAGGTACCTTGACATTAAACTAACAAAATGTATCTAAATTCTTTACGTTGAAATAAATGATTTGATCTCTGCCATTTCTCTATCGACTGCCCATCGCCGATAATGACGTCTGTTTGCCGTGATAATATTTGCGCGCTTTGATTGATACCGCGTCCGTCTGACTGACCAATCGATTGAGCCGATGTTTATTTAGGTTAATAAAAGCCCAGTGGAGTAACTCACAGAACTGTGGAGTAACTCGTAAGATTTTGCAATAAATTCTGACGGAATAAGGGGATACCGCCGTTTAGCTAAAGTATTTTTCGCCAAATTTTACTTCCCAATAAACTTATGGCATCAGTTTCATTTCCCAAATGAAACTTTAGCAAGTTTTCATTTCGCATTTTATTCATTTGGTCAAATTATCATTTCGCATAATTTTACTGCGTCAAGTTTTATTAAGACAAACATTTATTATGCTAACGTTTTATTTTGGCAATGCGTTTTTGGTTCTTTTTTTTATATAAAAGCGAAAAAAAATATTTCACTAAAAAACTTAGTTTTGAGTCAAACTTAAACAAGGTTGGTGCATGGAAAAGTCATAGGTACCCTACATTATGATATGGCAAAACGTAGTTTTGCCAAACGATACTTTTGACTGAATAATGCTTGGTAAAATGAATTTTGACCAAGTATTTATTTGGTAAACAATAACTTGCCATAATAACTTTTGCTAACTGTTTATTTGCTTTAAGTTGTTTTGAGAAATGTTTTTTTGCCAAGTGATAATTTGCGGAAAATAGTTTGGGAAGTAATACTTTGGGAAACGATTTTTGGCAATACATTAGTAAACCCGGAATAAGTTCTGACCAAAGTTCTACCAAGGCAAAAGATTGGGTTCAAAGATATTTATTTATAATAAAGAACTTACAGTTCGCTTCCTACTTACATTAGACAATATTAGAGTGACCACTTAGATGTTGTAGTGCATATTATTATTTTATTTAATCCTCATTGATGTGGATAAGAGAGACGGGGGAGGGGTACGGGTTCTGAAGTTTTTCAGCTGGTAGGCAATGTATGGAATCACTTATTTTACCACTGCACTAATCAAATACATAGTTCAAATTCGCAGATGTTCATAACTTTGAAAATAAACAAAGCCATAGAGTACATGCCCGCTCTGGGAATCGAACCTGGGTCTCTCGCTTCCTAAACAGGAGCACAAACAGAATGCATATACAGCTTTTACAATTTATGTAGGTCCTTATGCCCTCTTATAGAATACAATGTCGGTACTTCTTCTGCCGCGTTTCAAGAGCTATGGGATAGGGTAGTCAAAGCGTAGTAACGTTTATAGTAGGTAGGTACCTAATTGAGTTGCGATTTTGAGTGAGTGGTTTTCGCAGACTATGGAATAAGAAACTTAAATTTAAAAAAACAAGATAACTAACTTATCTAGTTTAGTAATAAATACCATCCATACAGCAATAACTTGTCCGTCTCAAATGCCACCGGAAATCGAACACACGACCGCTATCGTGGTCAACTAGCCGGATTTATTGTGAAATTGCCAAGAGAACACAAATGACCTCCATTTAGAATTCGGTTGTGTTTAGAATTGCGAATAAATTAATCAAAAATAAAGCAACAACAAGCTTATCAGGCTCTATTTTATTTTTAATAATTATTCTAAACACGACCAAACCTCGATAATTTTTCTGTATTTTTGTAACGTTTTTTTATTTGCTATGAAGGTGCTATTTGAAAACCATCGCTTTTTCGTAAAAAGAACAGCGAACGTTGAAATAGTAGGTACATTTGTCACACGCATACTTCTCTGATGTACAATACAATGTACCTACCTAATTACTATTATTGTTATGTTAAGCATGTTTGTGGCAATAACTTAATTCATTCATTTGTCAACAAATGATTATTTAGATGAAGATTTAATAAGTACTGAGATGGAAAACGTGTGTGGTGTACCGTTAGGAAAATAATGGGATCTATTTGCCTCTCACATTGTGTGAGCGAGTAGCACCAAGTTCACAGTCCCTTTCTTTAATAGGCATGATGACAAATTTTGAAAAACTATCCTATAATGTCCCAAAACGTACATTATTTCATCATCATCAGCCATTTGACGCCCACTGCAGGACATAAGCCTCCTTCATGGTTTTCATAACCATGAGGAGTTTTGCCATAATCGCCACGCTTGGCAGGCGGGTTGGCGATCGCAGTATGTGGTTGGAATCTCAGGAAGACGCTGCTGCCCATCTCCTGGTAATTGATTTCCTTAGTCGCCTTCTACGTCATCCACGGAAGGAAATGGAGTAACCCTATTCTTAATCCGGTGCCATACGGCACATTATTTACAATCTACCTATAAAATATTTTTGGTCACAGTTAAGGTTTAATGGTAAAAAAATGCATTTTAGTTTTTAGATTTAAAATTCCCCCCGAAACGCTCGCCAATGTCAGTCGCTAGCACGTCACTAGTGCCGTCAGTATAAATGAATCCATGGACGTCACAGTGCAAAATTAATCTGTGGTGTAAAACGTCAACACAGCAATTTTGTTAATATGTTCGGTTCTATTCTGTTTACTCGCGTCACCCCCCATTATATTTGCGGACATAGGATTTTGTCCGCAAATATAATGATGAAATAATGATGAAACCATGAGGGAGGCCTATGCCCTGCCGTGGGCGTCAAATGGCTGATGATGATGATGATGATGAAAATATTACAAATTACTATTATTAATTATGACTCATAAAGATTAAGCTTATAAGATTAGCAAGTTAAAGCTTCTATCCTTACCAGTAAAGTGTTACATGGGAAGGGTAGATGCTTTAACTGACTATGCTAGTGAGCATAGTCATAATTCATAGCGTAGATCGCATTGTTGCGCGCGCAGATCCCCTTCGTACCGCGTCACGAAGCCGTCTGCGGAGGCGCCGGCCGAGCCGCCGGCGGAGCGCCAGGCGGCGTTGCTGGAGCCGGCGCCCTCACGCGCCAAGCCCCAGCTGAAGGGGCCCCGTGCGGTCGCCTCAAGCGTCTCTGGTGAGTTGTTGAACCTTCCTTGAATTCCCTGAGAATAATTTCACTCCCTCATACAAACTTCCCTATATATCTAATCAGCCCATAAACAGAGCCCTCTGTGGTGCATAAGCCTCTTCTCTTTCACGCTACCCATCCGGTCTTTATCGTCCAATGTTCCCCAGCCGCCTTTGCAATGTCGTCGGCCCACCGACACCGGCTGGTGGACCAAACTTGTCCAAACGTGTGATTCACAATCCCTATACTCCCTTGTGGTCTTCCCAGGGTCTTCTTTATTTACTTGTCAGTTTCACAGCATCTGAAAGAGGTTTTGAAACCTGACATCATTCAATCATCTCTGCTAATGTCAAAAGTAGAAGTCAATTCGACGAGGTTCTTACAATTAATATCTAGTTGATATTCGTTCGCGATAAAGATATTGGTACATTACGATATCGAAACAAGAATCTCACGAAAGGAGGCCAGCGTTCTACCGATGCGCAACCACCGCCACTACTAGACTCGATCTCACTATCGTCACCGGTGCCAAGATCGAAATCAATTGGAGGAACCTCAACCTTCCAAACCTTCCTTCTTGACTCGCTCTCGCTATCGTAGGCCGTACCAATATCGAAACCTATTAACCTTCCAGACTCGATTTCGCTATTGTAGCCCGTACTAACGTTAAAAACAATTGCACGAGCCCTAACTGTACAAAACTTTTTTCCAGACTCGACCTCGCTATCGTGGCTCGTACCAAGATCAAACCCAATCAACCTTCCAGACTTTCTTCCAAACTCGACCTCGCTCTCGCAGCCCGTACCAAGATCAAACCCAATCAACCTTCCAAACTTTCTTCCAGACTCGATCTCGCTGTCATCGCCCGTGGCATGCGCCTCGCCGCGCGAGCTGGAGGGCCCGCCGGCCCCACTGAGCGTGGCCGCGCTACCCGAGGAGCACCGCGCATCGCTGCTGGGCCGGCTGCCGGCGCAGCGCGCGCGCCGCCGCCGTGCCATGCTCATCTACGTCTGCGCAGCGGACTCTCAAGGTGATTAAGCCCACAAACTCCAATGCCTACACGAAAACCACACACAGGAGATCCGATAATCACCTCCCAAACGAAAATCGTAAGCACTGCATCAATCTGGTCAGAGGTGGGCTGTCGATCAGAGCGAAACTCTGGTCGGAACTATCCGGAACTATCGGAATTATCACAAGTTAATCCAGTTTAACACTTATTGGTAAAAACACCCGTATACCAGACAGTCATCTACGCATCTACGCCGCTGACTCGCAAGGTGTGAGCTGCAACCAACAAACTCCACAGCTGTTGGTTAACCATGCCTATACGAAACAGGAGATCCGATAATCACCTCACCAAAAAATCACTGAATCTCTTCATGACCACAGGCGCCGGCGCCGTCAATCAAAGGTGACCAATCAAAGGCGCCAGGTACACTTATTTTTATTGATTGATTTATTTATTTATTTACATTTGTAACTTACAGCTAATGCTAAATCGCTACAAACTTAGTAGTTAATAAAAGTTGAACATCGCAATAAACAATATAAATAACATTGCATTAATCATTATACTAAACTACTAAAAACAAAAACAGAATCATCCTTCTTCAAGCATTCCCTTGCATTCTTCAATCATTCTCCCAATTCCTAGCTCAGACTGTTCAATTTCTCCGCAAAGTAGTGGATAAATTAATAATGAATAACTTCCGCACAACACAATCACTGTTCTGGTCCCAAACTAAGATACCCTATGGTAACCAGACAAGGACATCACAAACATGGAATACACCCAGGCTCAGGCCATTTGTACAAATGTAGGGCGGCCCCCAGTGGGAATCGCACCCACGACCTCCGGCATGGTAATCAGGCGAAAATATTTTTCTTACCCAACCCAACCTCTTCACAGACTGCTGCGCAGAGAAAGGCGCGCTGCAGTGCGGCGCGGCGGCCCGGCTGCGCGTGCGCGCGCGCCGCCGCGGCTGGCGCATCCACGTGGCCGACCTGCACTGGCGCTCGCCGCTCGAACAGCAGCGGGACCATCGGTTCCCCGTGCTGTGCATCGCTGAGCTAGCACGTGAGTCACTTACCTTGTGAAATAGATAGTAAACGCTTTAGGCACAACCAGAAAACAAAAAATATGATTTCTTACATAGAAGTAATGGTCTACAATTGGCGGAAGTGTCATTAAGAAACACTCACTTCTGACACAAGATCTTATGAAATTTGCTTAGTTGCGTGAGAAGCCGGGTGGAACATGCCTACTCCAGATTATCAGCGCCCATCACCTCAAGATGTTGAGTATGCTTCGGGATTCGGTGTGACAGACCATCGAATTTCAGGGTCCAGGCCCACCTGGAAAATAACTTGATACGCCAATGCTTTTTGATTTCATCATCATCATCATTCAGCCACAAGAAGTCCACCGCTGGGCATAGGCCTCCTCCATGGATTTCCAAAAAGACCGGTTGGAAGCGGCCTGCATCCAGCGCCTTCCTGCCACTTGGATGAGGTGATTTAATTTAACTTAATTCCATTTCATTTCATTTCATTTATTTATTGCATGTCATGGTTATAAAACAGGTGGTAATTCTGATTAAAGTGGAAATTCCAATTACGACACAGCGCAAATTTTACCGAAATATTCTGCCTATCTCCCGCAATCAAGGAGATGATGGCCGCTATCTGCCGCCATCACTACAACAGAGGCGATTGCAGATAATAACCATCCACAGACGATGGCAGTGAAAAGTAAACCTGCATACCTACTGTGTTCTCATCGACTCGAACCAGAAATTAGTACAGTACAAAATGTAAACGTGGGTTATGGCCTTTGTACTTTTATAAATATGCTCTATCTTCTTTGTCTCCAAGCCAACTAATTCTGATTGTAGGCTATTGCAAATGCAGGATATTGCGCACCAACCCTCCCAGTCCATTGCTATCCGCATCCAGTTCTTGCCCATTATTTTGACCGGGTTCTTTGACCATAATTATTTTCCTTCAACTCCAGGTCAGTCGGATTTAGGAGCTGTGGTGCCGGTCCTGTTCCTGAACTCTGGGCTCGGCACGCCACTTTTGCCCCACACGCTGGAGTGCGCAGACTTCAAGGCCGCCCTAGAGGCGGCTGATGATGAAAGCGACAAGGCACTGCTTAACAAATGGTGAGTGGAAACTTGGCAAAGTCTTTGCAATGTGGCGAGATTAGGCACGACCCAACAACACGTTCCAAACTTGGTTACTATATTATACTGAGCCAGGTAATGCAAAACACAGACATGAAAGAACACTCCGATTGAGCCAATGTTGCAACACATGTCAACTTCTTCGAGCAATAACATCTCACCCTATTCTATTTACGATATCACTAATAGAGCGAGTTGTTACGAAAGTTTGATGTCATGATAACGCTGACATGCTGAGGAGAGTTTTTGGTATGTGCGAAGTTAAACCATTTAAACCTTGCCAAATCAGAAGTGGGATCTCAACTTCGGGACTGAATATGACATCAACCCCTGTTCAAAACTTCCCGTGTTTAAAGAAGTAATTGTCTAAAATGGGATTGCTACGCGTTACTGAGATCGATTGCCCAGGTATTTGCTAGACGGGGATGCGCGGGCGCGGCATGATTGCTAACGTTTGGTTCGTTTTTAGTATTTTTTTATTACATTACTATTTGGACTATTTTAGGTTTGTCGTGGATCTCCAATAGCAACAGTAGGTTTATTGGAACTGTGTTTGGAGGTACCTCTATAGGCAGGCTTATAAACGGGTGCTCTTCGTGTCTGGCCGCAGCATTAATGTATTTCCTACTTTTGTAAGAAAAGTAAAAAATGATTTGGTATTTAACCATCTTTTCTCAAATCAACTTAAACATACTTAATACATCAGTTCTACCGACATGATAACGATTCCATGATTGCCATCAATAACTTTATTTAAATTGGAGTTTTTTTTTATCTCCACTGCAAATCGACCCAAAGGTAGTGGCTAACATTGTATACCTATTGACAACAAACAGAATTTAATTCTTTACATTGAAATAAATGTTTGATTTGATTTAATGATTATCTTCGCTGGTACGCTACGCCCTGCTACTTCTATAGCCAAGTTTATGACAGTCATCACTCATGTCCTCACAGTTACACGCTAGACGGTACGCCTCCCTCGTGTCTTTTGTTTGTGTACCTTTATGTTTACTTTGTGTTTCTGACAATTTAAATAAATATCCTCTTTCTTTCTTTCTTTCTCCTACCTCTATAGCTAAGTTTATCTCTACAGGGCAATTTATCTCACAGATAGAATGTCCTAATGTCCTCGCAGGTCGGTACACGTTGGGTCGCCGCGTTACCGCTATAGCTAAGTTTATCTGAGCTCCCTCTACAGGCAAGTTCATCTGCTCGACGGAGTGTCCATTTGTCCTGGCAGGTACACTCTGGACGGCAGCGCGACGCCGCCGTGCTACCGGCTGGTGCGCGGCGCGCCGGCGCGCTGGCGCCGCGAGATGGCCAAGGCGCTCAATGTGCTCGTGCGCACCTTACCGCAGGAGGCCTGCGACGCCTACCTCACCACAGTCGTCGAGCAGGTGACACGCTACTTATAGGATACGTATGGCATCCGTTTCATTAAAAAAAAAAGTAATGTGTAAAAAATGTGAGAGTGATTTAGTAGTAGGCATTGACTTATTAAAAAAGTGTTTTATTTTGTATTTTTTTTTTTTTCGAAAAATAAGTAATTTTGACAGATTTGAGTACGCAACCGGAAGTACGTCACCGAAACAGGCATAACTAAAATAACCCTAATTTGTGTAATGCAAATGTAGAAGTTGGCTTTTTTACAGAATAACGATATCATGACGTTTATTATTCATAAAATATTACGTCTTTCATTCACTTACAAAATACGAGAAATCAGTAAATCTTATTAATTTATGATTATACTGGCCTTACACCTTTAAAATGCCATTTGTAACTATTGTCAATATTTGGACAATGCCCACTATCTAGCCGTCGACGTGCTTCGAGTTTCCAGTTCCCTGGACAGCTCCTAACTAAATAAATGTATTTTCTACCTTTCTTTTCTTCTTTCTTTGTTTACCTCAGGAGAACTGACGGAAAACGACTAAGTAAACTCCTTCCCACCTCCCCAGGAAGTGCAGCACACGGTGCTGATGAGCGTGGAGGCGGCGCGGCGCTGCGTGTGGGTGTGCCGCGCGGGCAGCGCCGCCGCCGCGCCGCCCGCCGCCGCCGCCGCCGCCGCCGCCGCCGCCGCCGCCGCCGACCCCGCCGAGAGCGCTGATGCGGCGCACAGCCACGAGCTGCAGCGGAGGCTGGCCAACCTGCAGCGGGACTTGAAGGTATGACCATAAAGAAAAGAAAGGAAGAAAATAAAATTTTCTTCACTATCTTCAATTTTCTCCGTTTTTGTTTCGATTACTCGCTGCGATAGAACACAAGTTCTTTGATTGAAAAAACAGAAGAGCTTTTCTTCAATCAAACTTTTTTTACTTTATTATGTCGACACATAAGTGTGCTATGCCTGCCAGTATTTTCTTTTTGTCTATCCAAGGAGTTTATACCCATTGAATTTATACCTCATTCTCACTACTAATTGAACACCCCTCGTAAATACAGTTTATGCAGTTTTGTCGCGGTGTCTTTCCGTTGCTGCAAAAGGCAGCTGACTCAGCATTTTGCTGAAGGTGTGGGCTCTCAGCGTTGGTTTTCAGTCAGTGCCTGTTATCCTTATCACTAAGGTCATATTTTGTGCAATATTTCTGTGAAATATCTTATCTTAGTACCAACAAAAGTGTCTCACAGAGCATCTGTCGACCTAACGCGTGACAGGAGCATTGCCTGATTATAGTCCAGTCAAAATAGACTGGACTATAATCAGACAAAAAATTGCGACCTTTGACCTCGGATAAAAAACAGCGCACAAGGGGACTTTTGACATAGCATTTGTAATGACGTATTTAAGACCTAAAAAAAATTCAGCTGGTCGGGAATTAATGCAAACTCAGCGCTTATTTTCGTCAGTTTTGACTGGGACAGGGGTCTGGAGAGGAACGTAGCGATGTGGGAGAATGTAGAAGGAATACCTAGCAATCGAATAGCGACCCCGCCGAGAGCGCTGCGGCGCAGTCATTGACATGGGTTACCCGATGTTCGGCTTAAGCCGGATACATGTCCACCTTTTTACAGTCGTCAATAAATACGAGTGGGGCCTGTTCGGTTGTCGAAAGACAAACGCGTGGTCCGTGTGGTGCCGGATTAAGAATAGCGTCACTCCATTTCCTTCCGTAGATGTCGTAGAAGGCGACTAAGGAAATCAATGAAATCAGGAGACGGGCAGCAGCGTCTTCCTGAGATTCCAACCGCATACTGCGTTCGCTAACCCGCCTGCCAAGCGTGCCGATTATTGCAAAACCCCCCCCCCCCCTTATTATTGCACTTAGGTTATTGACATTGGTTGGTTATTTATTATTATTACAAATTAATGAAAATAATGGCGAAAACCACTGATGCAGAAAAAGATGAACTGTTATATATTAGTAGAAAAGGAGGCACTGTTCTATTGTGTAGTATATATTATATGCAATTACCAGGTGGACTACGGGCAATACATTATAAAAAAATTATTTAAATCATATTAAAGTTGGCCACGGGCATAAATAACCCCGTGGTCCACCCGGGTGGACTACGCAGGTGTACCACGGGAAAGGAGGCCAAACCCCTCATGCTTATGAAAACCACGAAGATGGCCTATGCCCTGCAGTGGGCGTCAAATGCGCACGCACGCACGCACGGCTCGCGATTTCGCGTTTCGAAATCGAGGTGAAAGCTGTGTGTCAGGCTTTCAGAGCTAAATGTTCGGCTAATATGGAACTGATTCTGGCATTTCTATTTTTGGTTTTCATTGTTGAATCTGGGGTTATTTTTAGGGCGGGATCTGGGCCATGATAACATTAATACTCTTTTCAATGCAGTTGCTCGTAAAGTTTTCTTTTTTGTGTAACAAAATCATGCGGAAACCGACTCTTTACTTCACGCGTGAAAAAAAACAGTATTGAAATCCTTTATTTCACGCGTGAAATAAAGTAATTTTTTTAAGTTTTTGATTTTGTGGTGCATGGTGCAAGTCATAAAATTTAAAAAATTACAAAGGTGCAAGGAGGTTTTGCTGTCCAAAAAAAAAACAATTATTTATAAGTATGCGCGCTCTAGCAATACCTAATTGAATGATAATAAACACCATAACACATAACATTCTTGATTATCTCATTTCAAAATACGTGTTTTGTTTCCGCAAACAAAAATATTTTTCACATTATTGGCTGTATGTATACTGTACCTTTGCCTCAAGAAAAAAAAAAAAACTGTATGAAACGCGCGCTCTGCAAAGAAAGCACGCCATTTTGTTGTAAATAGGCTTTGGTGAAATAAAATTACTTTATTATACTTATTTTTTTGTTGTGTTTCCTCGCAAAATGCAAAAATGTTGTTCAAGTAGAGCGTAAAAGGTTTTTATCCGAATGCGTGCCAATGAATATTCGTATAAAACCTTACTTTCCGACATATTATTGCACACCATAGGTACATTATTTTTTACTTGTTTTATTTATTTAATAGACACAGCCAATAGATGTTAAGGTAGAAAAATATTATAAAATCTTTATAAATATTATGAAGATAGGTAGGTACATAAAAATATACTAAGATATCCTATATTATCTATATGATACGATATGATATTATACGAAATCTCAACGCTTGAATGCCCAACATCCTGGGGTGTGCTTACTGAGTCAGGTTTGACATAGTGAGTGAGAAAAGAAAAAATCCTTGGGGGCAGCCAGCAGAGGACGACTACGGGCAGGTTGATTGATTGAACATTGTATGTATGAAGCGTATTGGAAATTAGACTTTGGGCAGAGTAAAACGACAGCACTGAATGTTACTTTTCTATATTTTCACTAGGAAGGTTTGGTCTGAATCCTATTACAATAGATAGGTTTATCGTACAGTTTCAGTATTGTAATTGTTTAATTTGACTTTTATGTGAACGGACCGCTCTTCATAAAACAAGAAGATGTCATCTGCCAAGTGTTTTTTTTTTTTGTTATTTTATGTACTGGTTACACGACCTTTGAGCCATATCTTTATTTAATAGTTTTTCGTATTTAACTTTCACTGATTTCACTATATACTGTTTATGGTGTTTTTAACAAATGAGAGAGACGACCGAGAAGACAGTGTTGCTACCGAGGAAAAATAAATTCTCCCAGACACTAAGATTGTGTTATTGTTACAATATTCCGACAAGACGTTTATTTTTATTTTATTTATTAAAGGAGAGAAAACAGAACTGACAAACTTACAAGATAAAAAATATTTGAGTCAGTGTAGTACATTTTTCCAATTCCTCAGCATTTCCCACAGATAGTTTATTAAACAACAATCTCTTTGCAGCAACACTTAATCGAGCGCAACATAATCCGCGCGAGCGTCCGCGGCCGCGCGGCGCCCGGCGGCGAGGACGAGTACACGGAGGGCGTCCGCTCCGCTCTGGGCGAGCGGCTCGACGCCCTGCTTGACGCTTTGGTCGTCGAGAGTGAGACGCCCGCTGGACACAACGGCATCCCCACCAGGTGATAGAGTAGAAGAGTCCGCCCGACACAACGCCATCCCCGCCAGGTAGGAGAGAGTAACAGATCCGAAGGTGGAGGGCGTCCGCTCCACTTCAGGCGAGCGGTTCGACGCTCTGCTTGACGCCCGCCGAACACGAAGGCATCCCCGCCAGGTGAGAGAGAGTAAGAGAGGGTGGAGGGCTTCCTCTTACCTTTAGATGGAGCGGCTGAATGCCCTGCTTGACGCCTCGTCGACAGCGAGATGCCCGCCGGTCACAACGGCACGATGCTCTCCTTGACGCTTTGGTCATCGAGAGTGAAACACCGGCCGGACAAACGGCCCCGTCAGGTGAGAGACAGTAAGAGAGGGTGGAGGGCTTCCTCTTACCTTTAGATGGAGCGGCTGAATGCCCTGCTTGACGCCTCGTCGACAGCGAGATGCCCGCCGGTCACAACGGCACGATGCTCTCCTTGACGCTTTGGTCATCGAGAGTGAAACACCGGCCGGACAAACGGCCCCGTCAGGTGAGAGACAGTAAGAGAGGGTGGAGGCCGTCCGATCCGCTTTGGGAGAGTGGCTCGATGTTCTGCCTGACGCCCTGGTCGTCGAAAGTGAGACACCCGCTGGACCCAAGGGCATCCCCGTCTGGTAAGAGAGGGTGGAGGGCGTCCGCTTCGCTTTAAGCGCACTACTGGAAGCCCTGGCACCAGGCCCTGCTTGACGCCCTCGAGAGTCAAATCGAGATTCGAGACAAAAGGAAAGAGAGAGAGGTAAAAACAAACATAAATCAACAAGATTTCCACCAAATAAAAAAGACAATCAGAGTAACAGAAAGATAGGTAGTAAAAGGATGGAATGAACTTACCTGGCCTATCCTCCTCAGATAAGTAAGACAAATTGATAGATAGATAGATAAATCATTTATTGTTGAAAGACTGATCAAATTAAAGAAAATAAACCTAACTCAAATGAAACCTAACTTGCCGTTAATGGAAACTATCAAATCCAAACAGTAACCCGACTTGAAGGACTGAGCTAACCTAACCCAATTCATCCATCATGCTCCACCACTTGATAGTAAGTGTTGTGTTATAATAAGAATCGATTACCTTTTCCAGCCTGTTCGAGGAGCTGAGCGAACACCTCTCCTTCTGTCAGAAGGCGGCGCAATGCACTTCCAACAGGGACATCACGCTCAATGAACTCAAAACGTAAGCAATCACTTCCACAGTTTGATCATATGGGCGGCAGAGGTTAACCTAATTGGTCTGTTAATATTGTTAAAATAGGGACATTATTACCCTAGGGGTGAGTCTTTAACCGGAGATAAACACTGTGCTTTTCATTACGAATATAAGGAAAATAAAAATAAAAAAACATAAATTAGCTAAAGAAAAAATGAGTGAATCGAAAAAACAAATGAAGATCGGATTGCCGGTTTCCCGCCGCCGCCTGTCGCTTTTAATTATCATCTTTGAAAAAATGGTAAATATTTTGCTCAAATCTGTGTTATTTTAAAGAAATAGTTGAACGTAAATTATAATAAAGTCACAGTATTTTCTGAGGTTGACACGAGCACTAGACATAATAATTTTAACGGATATTTATAATAAAGTCATTTAAAAAAATATATTCTTTAATTAATATCTACTTAACTTCATATTATTTCAATTTTACATCGCACTGTAATTGAGTGGCTGTATAGAAAGTTGGAATGTGGTTCAACAGAAATATGTCAATAGAACTAGTTTTTTTTAATAATTTGACAGTTGTCAGTTGAAAACGATTCTCCCTGGGGTTGAAAAGTATTACTTTCAAGAGTCATATTAGTACAGTAATAGTCGGTCGTTTAATGAACAATATTAGTAGTCTAGTAACCAATCGCATTCCGACGGTCTAACCCGTGCAACTTAACTCAGCGCCTCGCGCTATTCAATCGACGAATATTCGATCGAATCTTACCAATTTCATTTGCGCGGGTTATACCATTGGAATGACATTGTACTGCTATCGCTTTGTAGACACATAGCGTCAAATAAAAACTATTGTCGTGCTTGTATCATTCTATTTTAAAAAGCGCATGGGGCTGGGTTACGCGGCCGTTGGTTTAACGTGAAACATCTTTAAGTAAGCATTGTGTAACGCGGCACTGGCGCCATCTAGCGGCACGAGTCAAGAGGATCTGAGTAATGGCTACTTTGCTCTATTCAACGATATATAAATGAATTGCACACGACACGTAGTTACAGAGTTACAGCCCTCGCCGAGGCGATATGTTTTCTTTGCATGTGACCCCTCTACTATCGAACTGTAAGACGTTTCTCGTCAAAACGGTCCCGCACCCCGCTAATGCTTCGGTCACACACAGCGACTAATCGCTGTGAATGCCTACTCGCCGCGAGTATTCGCTGTGTGTGACCGGCTATTCGCCGCGGATAGATTCACTCGCCGCGAGTTTGAGAATTCCGCCGCGACTAGAATTGAGCATGTTCAATTTTACTCGCCGCGAATGCGCACTGGCGGTGGATATTCTCGTGTAGAACTCGCTGTGTGTGACAGGCAGGCAGCGAATGGTATTCGCGACGAGTGCACTCGCAGCGAGTAGTCGCTGTGTGTCCAGTCTAAACTGACCCCCGGCGCTTGCAGTTACGTGACGGGCGACAGCTCCGTGCCGCTGGCGCTGATCGGCGGCGCGGGCTGCGGGAAGGCCACGCTGGTGGCGCGCGCCGCAACCATGGCGCCCACTTGGCAACAGGACCTGGCTCTCATCATCAGGTAAATCGTCGGGAATATCATCAGTCGCCAAACTCTTTCTGAAGAGAAAAGTCTGAAAAGGAGAGCTGAGGAAAGTCTGCTTCTTTGTTTTTGTTGGCTCAAGTCTTCGAGGCGTCTTCATGACATGGAAGCATATTTATTATTTAACTAGTATGAAAGTTGAAAGAATTGCTATTGTGTTAAAATATTTACAAAATTAATAGAATCGAAGTGATACTCTGATGAGGCAATAAATACTTTTTTATCTTATCTTAAAAAGAATCCTAATCTGTGGAATCCTAATCCTAATCTCTTTTACGTAAAAGAGGTTTAAATGTTTGTTTTTTTTTACGAAATACCGAGATGTCAGCGTGATGACGATGACGATGACGAGATGGTATTTTTTATTCTAAGATATTAAACCTTCTTTCATTCACGTGTGAAGCTAACGTTCGAAGGTCGTATGAAAGTCGTACACTTATTCACAAAAATACAAGAAATCGGTCAATATTGTTAATTTACGGTTGTAGTATTATATTTACTTACCTTATATCTTTAAAATTACGTATCATTCGTAACTATTGTCAATATATAGGACAATACTTGAGTAGACCTTTGCTAACCTGGGGCCTGTTTCATAGAACTAAGAATCATGGTTTACTATTACAATTCGATGTACATTACAGAGTCGATTAACCCACAGATTAACAAGTAGACTCTGCTACGCAATGTACATCGAATTGTCATGATAGACTGCGAATTGTAGTTTTATGAGACCCGATCCTGGGGTGCGACCACGTAAGCGCTCCACTGTACGGAGTTGTCTGATTTAGCCCACTCCGAACTGTCAAATACAAACATATTTTGACAGTTTGGAGTGGTCTAAATACAAAGTACAAAAGTATATATTTGCCAAAATCAGAATCCTTAGGGTAGCCATAATTAAGAATTGAATTGAGATTTACAAAAATAATAAAGAAAGAAGGTCAACACACAATTTGACAGGGTATTTTTTTCCGCTTGTTGCCTGTGTCGCGCCGATCTCAGGATCTTGGGAAATGCTTAAGGTTACGTAGGGCATCCGGTCTCGTTCGCACAATGTAACAATTTTAGTGGTTGTAATAAAATTTGTGTACTTTTGATAATGTGATCTGAGGGTTTGATGGATAAGTAAATAACGGACGTTCATGGCATAGTTTTCTTATCCTGTAGGTACCTACCTAGTTTTCGATTGAAAAGAATTGATTCCAAAATTATTAGTTTTGGAAACAACTTTTCCTTACTAATAAAAATTTATAGCAAAACAAATATGCATTTAAAATGTCCGTAATTTCATTATGCATCAAACCCTCAGACCACATTTATCAAAAGTTTACTTATTTTATTTCAACCACTAAAAATAATAGATTGTGCGAGCGAGACAGCGTGTTCGACGTAACAGCCGCCTGACCCCGTCAGAGTGGAAAGTTACATGATACAAGGGCAACGATGTTTTAGTTCTTGTACAAGGGCTGACCTCGCTGCCGCAGGTTCGTGGGCCTGACGCCGCAGTCGAGCAGCTCGCACCTGCTGCTCAAGTCCATCGTGGACCAGTGCCACGTGCTGCACACCGGCGCCGTCTACCGGGGACGCAATGTGAGTGCAAGTCATTGGTGGGGGTGGGTTTTCAGATTTTTTTAATACAGTTGCTCAAAAAGTGGCGTATTGCAGGGACGTATAGCGTTCGGGATGTGGGCTATTACACACTCGTGCTTTTTTTTACCTTTCCCGCACTCGTGCGTTCTCTTTCCCAACTGTCAAAATAATGTCTATTAAAAAGAATAACCAACCATGAAGTTTTTACTAAAAAAAATCATAGAAGTTTTTATGATTCATGCAAATACGTATATTTGTAAAAAGAAGCTACTAATTTGTTTCAATATCAGATTTAATTATTTGATTGAATGAGTTTGGTTAGGTTTCATTTCATTTCATCTCATTAAATTTCATTTTCATTTCATATCAATAAAAAACTTCTACTGAAGACTTGGCTGTATGGGCATAGTTTCCTTTGCCTACCAAAATGGGTGAAGAAGAAAAAAAAACTGCTTATATTCTACGGTTGGCGCCATTTTTCAGAAATTTTCTTTGCGAGTTTAGTTGTTTGTTGCACAAAATGAGTAATTTCGACCCTAGTTTTTTTTAATTAACACCACCGGAACTCAGTATAATTGCACAAAATGCTTCGGAGAACATTTCACCGGAAAAGTCAAAAAGTCGCTACATATCTACATACGACGAATTTATTGCGTGGAGAGAAGAGAAAAAAGCAAATAGTTTCTCATTTTTTCGCAACTGTATTAAAAATAGTCGTTCAGTACACGTGCGGAACCGTCATTGCAACTTGTTCCGACTGTCAACCCTCGCCTTCGGCTGCGCCTCGGCTCGGGTAGACATTTGTCGGAACTCTTTGCAATGACAGCCTTTCCACACTTGTAATGAAATATACTAATTTTGCGGCATAAACGGCCGTAACTTTTTTTTTACGTCAATTTAAATGTTTCATTTTTTCACAGCTTCAAGGAACTGTAGATCTGATTATATGGTTTTAATTTCAACTCGATACCTCTACGCTTTTCCGAGATAAAGGATCTTGACGGACAGACGGACGGACAACAAAGTGATCCTATAAGGGTTCCGTTTTTCCTTTTGAGACACGAAACCAACTACCTACAACTTTAAGTAAAACAATTTAATTCTGAACTAATAATTGTGTGAAGAGATAAACTACTTATTTTTCTTCCACCAACGTCCAACGTACAACATCTGCTGTGCGGCAGAGAGTGGGCTGCACACGCTCTTCTCTGCTCGTACATTATGGTCCTTCGAGCCTTAAGATCTACGGTGCTAACATCGAGAAACAGACAGAAACCTTGACCGGTGGTAGAAATTATTTCAACGTGTGCACCAACTCAGCGGATCGTCCGAATCCGGCTCGAAGGACCAATGCGCACGAGCAGAAGAGAGCGTGTGCAGCCGTCGATCTGTCGCACAGCAAATGTTGGGTGTTGGACGGTGGTGGAAGAAGAAGATGTAGTTTTCATAGCAGTTGTTTATTCACTTCACAGAATTACATCGTTTTAGTAGGTAGTTAATGTTGTGTGTGTATCCGGCGAGTGTGTCTAACGATGCAATGTCAGCCCACGCAGCGATGCACGGTGCTTGTCACTTGTAACCCGCCCGCAGGACGTAGCCTCCCTGTCGGCGGCGCTGCCGCGGCTGCTGGCGGCGCTGGGGCGCGCGCGTCCCACGCTGCTGGCGGTGGTGGGCGCGGACGCGCTGCGCGGCGCGCGCTGGCTGCCCTCGCGGCTACCTGATAATGTCAAGATGCTCGTCACCGTCACCGAGGGTGAGTCACGTTACAGCGTATACCATTTCTAGTTAGACTCCATTAGGTCGCCCCACACTTCTAGCGGGAACGCGCGCTGCCCTCGCGATAGCCCGACGACGTCAAGATGCTCGTCACCGTCTCCGAGGGTCAGTCACGTTCTCGGAAACCATCTCTGGTGACACTACAGTATTATGTCCCACACACTTATAGTGACAACGCGCTGGCTGCCCTCACGCCTGCGCGAAACCGTCAACTTGCTCGTCACCGTCACCGAGGGTTAGTCACTTTCTAGCGCTGTGGCCCCACGCAGCATCAGGGGTGCTGATTGGCTGCCCTCGCGGATGCCCGACAACGTCAAGATGCTCGTCACCGTCATCGAGGTTAAGTCACGTTCTAGCGCTGCTGGCCGTCTCTCTAGTGACGCTCTAGCTGTAGCTCTAAACGACACTTGTCGATTGTTGCTTATGGTGCGCCAGACCTACAGGTATAGGCATCACACCTAACAGACAGCACGTAACTTCTTAAGCTGCGTCTGTACAATATCGGTACATAAGCCCCAATAGCCAGGAAATGATACTACACAAATCCTGGAACGCATAGACATTTATTCAAAAAAACCTTACATCTTATATCACTTATTAGTACTACAAACGATAGCGCGATTTAATAGACCATCAGCGCCATCTAGCAATGATCCATGGAACTAAACTATAAAGATCTATAACTAACTATAATGTACTGAATATAAGATTAGACATACCGCCCACCAAGGACTCAATAAGTCCTTCTAAAACCGCCCACCATGGGGTGACACATTCAAACAAAGAAACATCAAATTATTCTGTGGTGGGGTTAAGTCTACTATATTTATGAATGTAAGTAATTAACAATATGTTCAGTGTTACAACACGATTCACAACAAAATCCAAATTCAACAAAGGTAAATAGAACTTTAAATTACATTAATAGCTGTGAATAACTAAATTAACAACCGTGAATAGAGAAATCTGAATTGTAACATAAGTATAAAATACTATAAACTGACTTATATATGATAGCATGCAAAATTAAAACTGTAAACAATGGACTGTATAAATAAAATGTATATAAAACAAAAGTAAAATGAGTTACAATTCATCGTTAATTGGTAAAAGACACAATTTGGAAGTAGGACGCTTAATCATTGAATTTTTGTAACGTAGAGTCACAACGCGCGTGATATTATCTTTTCCCGGATGAATTTGTACAACTCTACCGTATAACCACTTAGTTGGAGGCAAATTATCCTCCTTCACGATCACAACATCGCCCACCTTAGGCTCTGAAGCTTTGGTATTCCATTTATTTCGCTGGAAGAATGCCGATAAATATTCTTTGGACCATCTGTTCCAAAAGCTTTGAACCATTCGTTGTGTCAATTGCCAACGACGTAGAGTTCCAATTGACTGAGTTTCATATTCAACATCAGGTGCCACCAGCAACGGTTCGCCGACTAAAAAGTGCCCTGGAGTCAGTGGCTCCTCGTCATCAGAGTTAGAACTAGCTTGGAACAGTGGTCTTGAGTTCAAACATGACTCTACTTGAGACAACACTGTGGCCATCTCTTCATACGTTAGTGTGGTATCACCAACGATCCTTTTTAAGTGGTGCTTGGCACTTTTGATTCCTGCTTCCCACAGTCCACCGAAGTGTGGAGCATGGGGAGGAATAAATTTCCACTCAGTGCCATTGTTAGCCAGCGAAGCAGCAACTTCATTAGGCAATGAAGAGAGTTCACTGTCAAACAAGGACTTTAATTCTTTGGAAGCACCGACAAAATTAGTGCCGTTGTCACTCCAGAGTTGTTGACAACGGCCACGTCTAGCAATAAAACGTTTGAATGCTGCCATAAATCCTTGAGTTGAAAGGTCGGATACAGCTTCAATATGAACGGCACGAGTGCTCATGCATATAAACAAACAAATGTAGCCTTTATAGGACCTTTGACCACGACCTTTTGATACTCTCATGTTGATGGGCCCAGCGTAATCGACGCCACTATGTAAAAATGGTTTTAGAGGAGTCACTCTACATGACGGCAACTGCCCCATCAATTGTGATTTAATCACAGCAGCGTTACGAATGCATATTACGCATCCATGTATATGACTACGTACCAAATCTTTCACCCTCAACACCCAATACTTTGAACGAATGTAGTTAATAGTCAGTTGATTACCTCCGTGCAATGTTTTTTCATGAGCGTCAGCTACGATGAGTTTCGATAAGTGACTCTTATCAGACAATATAATTGGGTGTTTAGTATCATGTGGTAATTTTGAGTTCTGAAGTCGGCCACCGACTCTCAAAATTCCGTCGCTGTCGACATAAGGATTTAACTTTAGTAATCGACTTTGCTTGTTAACGAATTCATTTTTAGTTAACTCTTTCAAATTTGAACTAAACGAGGTACTCTGCGAAAGTTTTACGCACGTTTTTAAAGCTTCACGCGTCTCCTCGGCTTGAAGATATGGTAGAAGTTGTGCTCTCTTTTCAACTGGCTTTTTTCGCTCTATCACTCGTTTACAGAATGCGATTACTCGGACTAATTTACGGAGTGAAGAAAATCTCTCAAGAATTTCATCGCGTGAATTTTCTTTCTCGACTGTCACAGTGTGAGATTTTATAATCTCTAATTCAGTTTTATTACAGATTGACTTAGGTTTTCCGTACTCTACATTATGTCGCTGCAGCCAAGTTGGCCCCACCTTCCACAGCTGATTGTTTAAGAGCAAAGTAGGAGCGACACCTCTAGAGGCGAGATCAGCTGGGTTGTCTTTCGACTGGACATATGACCATTGTGCTGCATCAATTTTGTCGAGTATTTTGGTGGTGCGGTTGGCAACAAATGTTTTCCACCGACTTGGATGGTCACTCAACCAAGCCAAGACCACTGTCGAGTCCGTCCATGCATGGACATTAGACTTGTCAACATTTAGGACAGTAGCCACCTCCATCAATAGTTTCGCCACTAAGTCTGCTCCACATAGCTCAAGTCGAGGGATAGATACTCGTTTTATAGGAGCGACTTTAGTCTTTGCAGTGACTAAGTTGGTATGTACGTTGCCTTCAGCGTCGACAATGCGTATATAAACGACGGCACCGTAAGCGACATTGGAGGCGTCACTAAATCCATGAAGCTCTATGGTAGAGTCATCTTCCTTGCAGGCCAACCATCGTGGAATGTGAAAATGTACCAACTTCGAGAGATCCTCACGGTAAGTTTCCCACTCTTGTTGCAGGTCTGTAGGAAGCTCATCGTCCCAATCTAAACCAGCCAGCCATAGCTTCTGAATAAAAACTTTAGAGGTAATTATACAGGGAGCTATCCAACCAAGAGGGTCATAGAGGCGACTGATTTCTGAGAGGACTGCTCTTTTAGTGAAAGCTTCAGCACACGGCGTCAGTTTTACCGAATAGTCAAACTCATCGGAGCTTCGATTCCATGTAAGGCCTAGAATTTTTGTAACATCGTCCATTTTGATTTCTAAATCTTTACCTGTTTCCACCTTTAGTTTATTTAGCAACTCTACGCGGTTACTCGACCATTTTTGTAGAGTAAATCCTGCCCTTTCTAATAAGCCATTCATTTGTTGATAAACTTGTACTGCTTCTGTTTCAGATTGACAACCAGTCATAAGGTCGTCCATGTAAAAGTCAGTTTTGACTCTACCTGCAGCCAGTGGAAAATCAGAGCCTTCATCGACAGCAGTTTGCTGCAATGCCTTGACTGCTAAGTAGGGGGCGCAAGCAGTACCAAATGTTACGCGCAAAAGTCGAAAGTCTTCAATTTCAGAATTAGAATCGTCTCTCCAAACGATTCTCTGAAAATCAATATGTTTTGTAGCCACTTTGATCTGGCGATACATTTTGACGATATCGGCTGTGAGACAAATTGGATGCAATCGCCAGCGCAATATTAAATGCCGCAGATCAGGCTGTAGAGTTGGCCCTACCATTAAGGTATCGTTCAAAGAGACGCCGTTTGTCCCTTGACTCGATGCATTGAATACCAACCTTGTTTTAGTCGTAGTTTTATCCATTCTAATTACAGCATGATGAGGAAGCCACACTTGACCAGAGCTACAGCTGTTGACAGAATCTTTGGGAACTCTCTCCATATGACCAAGCGACAAGTACTCATGCAAAACACTAGCATATTCCTGTCGTTGCTCCGGAGTTTTAGCTAAACGTTTCTCAAGGCTCTGCAACCTCTTGACAGCTATAGCTCTAGAATTGCCATACTTACATGGCGGATCCTCGCAGCGAAACGGAAGCTCTACAATATATCTACCGGAGTCATCTCTCTCAGTAGTAACATTGAAGTGCTCTTCACAGGCTTGCTCTTCAAGAGTCAAAATCCTGGCATTGTTTTGCAAAGGCTCGGACTCTATCTCCCAGAATTTCCGTAACATATCTAGCTCTTCTTGCAAAACATGCATGTTAACAATCACATTATGACAGCTTATCTCATTACCCGATTGACCGCCTACCTGACCCGACAACACCCATCCGAGGTACGTATCTTGTGCAATTGTGGAATTAGTAGGGAACTTTATGAGTCCCTCTTTAATAATGTCGCAATATACCTCGGCTCCTAACAGCATGTCAATTTTGTTAGGTGTATTGTATTGTGGATCAGCCAAAGTTATTTGGTGCAGTTCCGTCCAATCCGGTACAGGAAATTTCTTGTCTGGCAAAATTGATGTGACTGTTTTTAGCACATGAGCCTTTACGTGCATTGTAAAAGTGGGGTCATGAAGTGACTGAATATTAACCATAACCACGTACTTCGAAGTTAAGCCGCTATTACCACCACCTAAACCTGCTATAGTGCTGTTAGTTGCAATTTTATTCAATTTTAGTAATTGCACGGCAGCTTCCGTAATAAAAGAGGCTTGAGACCCTTGGTCTAATAAAGCTCTCAGTATTTGACAATAACCATTTTTCGACTCAGCCTTTAGCAAGGCTGTGGCTAATAACGTCTGATTCTGAACGTATCCTGACGAAAAATGTGTCTTTATATTGTGTGTGTCGGTCTTATGCGCTGGGCTACTAGTATCGCTGCTAGTGTTTGATTCCACATGAACACTAGGCTGACTAGCTTCGCTTTTGGGGTGTACCAATGTATGATGTTTTCTATGGCAAATCTGGCACCTGGCTGAAATACGACATTGTTTCCCCGAATGATTACGACCAAAGCAATTGAAACAGACTCCTAGAGACTTTACAATGTCTCTACGCTTGTCTATGTCTTCCTTTGCAAAGACTTTACAGGAGTATAATCTGTGGCTATCTGAACAATGAGGACATAAATCATTTGAGTTCAAAGAATTGGTAGCGTGCATTACTTTTGGATTACTTGGAGTTGGTTTGAATTTACTTTTGTTGGGCTCTATAAATTCCAAAGCGCGAAAGCGAGTCTCTATAAATTCTTTAAAGAGCTGAAATGACGGAAATTCATCGCATGATTGACTAACCTGCAATTCCCATTGCTTGCGAGATTCAGCGTCCAACTTCGAGCTAATTACATAAATAATTATAACATCCCAAGTCTCTGTTTGAATACCTAAGTTTGATAATTCATGCATACATTCGCTTGTGGTATCCAAAAGATCCTTAAGGCCGTTAGCAGACTCTACTTGCAAACTACGTTGGCTAAACAATCTTTTTAATATGCAATTTGACATAAATCTTTTATTATTGTACCTATTTTGTAGAAGATCCCAACATTTTTTATAATTACTCTGAGTTACAGGAATATGTTTAATTAATTGTTCCGCTTCGCCGGTAACTTGAGTTTTCAAATAATGCAAACGTTGTACGTCATCTAAAGAGGAATTATTGTGGATCAAAGATGTAAACAAATCGCGAAATGAAGACCATTCGTAGTATTTCCCACTAAATATTGGAATTGTAATTTTAGGAAGCTTAGCCATACTCTCATTAGACGAAGAGGAACCTTTTTTGGAACTGTCTACATTGAATTTATTACCCGCATTTTTAAGCTCACTTTTATAGTCTAAATAATTTTCGTAACAGGTGTTGAATTCATCTTTTATAATATACAACGTCTTCTCTAAGTTTTCTTGAGCGTACGTTTTAATCAGCAATTCATGTTTTTCAGTAAACTTATTGATCTGTGTCTCTAAAGATTCCAATCTCGACGAAACATACGATTCAGTAATCCTCTCTTTCGGCGATTTCTTAAAGTTCACTCTTGCCTTTTCTATTTGAGATTTTATGTCACATAGAACTCGTATTTCCGACTCCATATTCAAAGTTGTAACTCCAATAGTTTGTTAAAAACTTCAAGTCCAAGATCCGATTTAAAAATAACAAAGTCAATGACAAATTCCGCAATTTGTACTAAGTCCCAGAAGCATCAAATTTTTCTAAGTGTTTTAAACTTGTAAATTTCTATCCTCAATGAGGCATGGATTCCCCGTCTCTCCACTTTTTCTTAAATTATTCTAAGTCCAAATCCAATCTTGAAATTTTTACAAGTCCATGCATTAATTTTCTTCAAATTTCTTGACAAAGATAAACACTCAAATGTACTCACAGTTTGCACGTCTTAACACTTCTCACCACTCCAAGTTAGCGCCGCACACTTTTCTTGCTCCGACCGTGCACGCCCACAGCTGGGCCAGCTCAGCTCAGCTTCCCACAGCACGCCACAGCTTCGCTCCGCACGCTCTCAGCTCCACGCAGCCAGACTCGAATAGGGTATTGATTTCGTCACACAGCTAAGACAACTCGCTACTAAATTTGCCACACTTATTTAATTTACTTTTGGAAATTGTGCCTTTATTTCAGCCAAAAAGCGCTCCGACTCGTAGGACCTGATGTACAATATCGGTACATAAGCCCCAATAGCCAGGAAATGATACTACACAAATCCTGGAACGCATAGACATTTATTCAAAAAAACCTTACATCTTATATCACTTATTAGTACTACAAACGATAGCGCGATTTAATAGACCATCAGCGCCATCTAGCAATGATCCATGGAACTAAACTATAAAGATCTATAACTAACTATAATGTACTGAATATAAGATTAGACAGCGTCTTTATTTACTATAAGGTGTGAGACAGGCAGGCGCCAAGTGCGAACTTTTTATACATATAGAAGTAATGAGTTTTTAATACAAAAATAGGTAAATGCTAATTAATTTACATCCATTTAGAGTTGTCATATCGACATAAATATGAGGGCCACCTTAATTTGTTTTTCTATGTATTATAATGTTTGGGTGTCAATCTAGCTTATAACTAGAATATACCACAATATTTTTATTTCAAGATTGTTATCTGTTTTACATGCCTAATAAACTAAATAAATGAATAACATATCAGTCTGACCCTCTGTGTTCCGACAAAATCAGAAGTGGGATCCATTAAAAACTCCCAACATCGCAAGTACGTTTTGTCCACCGCCCACAGTACAATTGCAGCGTAACTAAACCTGCCTTCTCCGGCCCACAGAGAAGGACGAGCCGTCCAGCTCGGCCATAATGGCCGTCCTGTCCTCGGAGGACGGGCCGAAGGTGGTCCGCGCGCCGCCCGTGGGGCCCGAAGAGGCCAAGGCCGTGCTGGCTGCCTGCGCCGCCTCCTACTGCCGCACCGGCGCCGCGCCGCCGCCGCCCGCCGCCGAGAGGGCTGTGCAAAAGTGTACGCTGCCGCTCTATGCTAAGGTGGGTATTCTTTGGCAGCATTCGAGAGTGGCTCCATTATATAATGGAGCGTTCACTTCACTCGGTTCAAAATGCCTATTCCGCCGATATTGGGTCAAGAAGAGGTTAAGGCCGTCTCTGGCTGCCTGCGCCGCCTCCTACTGCCGCGCCGTCCGCTGGAGCGTGGCTCCATACCATAGCATTCAAGCGTGGCTCCATTCTATAGCAATCCAACGTGACCAACGTAAATAATCCAATTTGGATTGCTACCTGAGCGACACTTGGGAGGTGGTTCAAGTCGGCCTTAGCCTTAGCCTAGTATATCTTAATTTAGTACAACTTAAATCTAATTTAATAAGTATACATACAAACCTAATGTGTTATCCAATATATATTATAAATGTGCATTGCTACAAAGTGCGCATACTCTTGTACTGTTCATTAAATAGTGACGTGAGCATAACAATATGTATAAAAAAGTGCAATCTTCATGCATTAATGTTTATAATAGGCTTACCTACTTAGTCTGATAAACCTCCCTAATTAAGACTGTTTTTGCGTAGGATAAATTTACACTAGGTTTTAAACATTGTATAAAGAAATTATGATAAATAAAGAACTTTAAATAAAAAAAAATAAAAAACTCTATGGCAACGAAGAGGCCAAGACTCAATACTCTTATTCGAGTTCACGACAGGGCGATTACAGAAAACACATACAAAATTAAAATCACTCCGCTGACTTCATCGGGCATTCTATCCATAATTTCGCATTACAATACTAAGCGCTGTATTTAATCTCAGTTTCTGTTACCTACAGATCCTAGCCTGGCAGATCTCCCTGTCTGCTGAGACCTTCACAGAGCAGTGTCAGCCGGAGACGGCGCCCGAGCTCGCCATCTGTGAAGACCTGGAGGGCCAACTCACGCAGATCTTGGTCACAACTGAGCAGGCACTAGGTATCTACTGGCTCTCTCTATGTTCTCTTTCCTGGAGCAGTCTCAGCCGGAGATAGCGCCCGAGCTCGCTATCTCAAGACCTGGAAGGACAGCTCACGCAGGTCCTGGTCAGAACTCTAAGTCATACTGGTTATCTCTCTTTAACATCTTTAAAGATTGTTGGGATCCTGTCATACCTTAGCTATCAAGCAACTCACTCTGATCGCAACTAAACAGTACACAGCTAAGTCTCCTTTCACCAAAAGTTCAACCAATATTAAGCTTATTATTATTAGTGTTAAGTATTAAGCTCGCCTTTGTAGAAACACCTTTGTTGTGCAATAAATCATTTTTTGATCACTCGATCAACCTGTTGAGTACATTTTTCTATGGGCCGGGTACATTTCTTAATGCCGTGAAGGTGGCGTTTGAAGTGGGTTAGTCAATAACTCGAGCTAGGACAGTCTTACATACCCTTTGAAGTTACGGAAATCAAAAATAGATTCTCTATGCGATTCCAACCGGTCTTTTTGGAAATCCATGGAGGAGGCCTATATCCAGCAGTGGACTTGTTGTGGCTGAATGATGATGATGATGCGATAAGATCTCCAATTATTCTAGGTAGTAGGTGATTCACTGTTGTTGAGCCGGACCTTTCTGAAACACTTTATTGTATATTATTTAAGACATGTCATGTACGCTGACTATGGGCCTCATAAGAAGGCTCTTGGTCGCCCAAGGAGCAATGGAGAGAGCTATGTTAGGAGTTTCACTGCGTGATCGAATCAGGAATGAGGAGATTTGCAGAAGAACCCGAGTTACTGATATAGCTCCAAGAATTGCTCAGTTGAAGTGGCAGTGGGCGGGGCACATAGCTCGGAGAACTGATAGCCGTTGGGGCGAAAAAGTTTTGACCTGGCGACCGCGGACCGGACGACGCGGCGTGGGCAGGCCCCACACCAGATGGTCTGACGACCTGGTTACGGTGGCGGGGAGTCGCTGGATGCGGGCGGCACAACACCGGGAAGCTCGGAAAACCATGAGGGAGGCCTATGTCCTGCAGTGGACGTCAAATGGCTGATGATGATGATGCTGTACGTTTGTCTACTAAAACAGAGGTCGTGGGTTCGATTCCCACTGGGGACCTGGTCCTGGTCCCAAACTAGGATACCCTGTGCTATGGTTAGCAGGCAAGGACGTCACAAACATGAAAATACACCCAGACTGAGGTCATCTGTACAAATATACGGCGACCTCCAGTTAGACTCGAACCCACGACCTCTGTCTTGGTAGTTAAGCGCCTTAGCGGCCAGTCCAACGAGGCAGTCAGAGTTAAGATCTAATCTATGTCGGCTCCCAGGTGCCGAGAAGGTGAAGACCTGTCTGGCGCTGCTGACGGCCTCGCGACGGGGGCTGGACGACACTGAGATCCTCGACCTTCTGGCTCATGAGGAGCTGTTCCGAAGCGAGGAGACCTACCGTGAGTTCTGCGTATTATGATCACCGAAGTCAGTCAATCCATCGGCCCGTATTGGTCCACTGCTGGACATAGACCTCCCCCAAGGCGTGCCCCCTATTTCTGTCCTCGGCGATGCGCATCCGGCTGCTGCAGGCAGCAGTGTGTCATGATCATTTTATTTAAGACTGCTTTTACTTTGGCATCTCGCTTGCACATCCTAACATTCTCAAAGTCAAAGTAAAAAATTTTATTCACTATAAAAACGTCAAAGCTGTTAGTTTCACAATTAATAGATTATGCGGAGAGGAAGCTAACAAAGAAACTCAACATTTATTCTTTTCAAAACAGGTTTGCTTAATTAACAGAGTTTTCAACTTAAAGTTACACTACACTGGATACAATCGTTCCTGTTAACATTATTTAAATACCAGAAATCCTTGTCTTCCAAATAATCCTTAATGCGACAGCTTTTTGTCCTCAGGGTGTGCGTCAATAAACATCGCGAGGTAATTAACTCCTCATCCTACCACGAACTCTTGTCTCGTAGAGTGTTCAGGATACAAGTAGCACCAACAAAGACAAAATTCGCCCAAAGACTAGCAGGATTCCTTCACCCATTTCTGTATAATAAAGCTATTAAGCAATGTGACATCAGAAGAGCCTCCGTGCCGGAAGCTAAAAAGGCTCTTCTTACCTGGCTCAGTAATTTGGACTACGGAAAAACCGAAGCTCTGTTAAATGCCTGAAGGGATCTTAGTAGGTAACCACTAAACAATAAGCTACATTAAGCTAGTATACTAATACCAGCTATATTTTCACAGATTTAATGTATTTTATTAAATATATAGGTATAGAATATAATTACAATATAATATATAAATAATACTTATAATGTTATATAGATAATATATATACATACATAATTTACTTATCATAATAATATAAATAAAGGGCTTATATCACGAGAGTCGATAATACGTAGTTTTAAATACATTCAAAAACTGTTCCAAATATTTTAAAATTTCAAATTTACTTATTTTAGGTTTGGTTTTCATTAATTTAGGTTTAGTTTTCATTTAGTTTATAGATTTATTTTGTATACCTACCATCTCATAGCACAAATTTAGACAAGAACATGCCACACTTATTGTTAAACAACACTGAAACCGTCGCCCACGATACAGGCTGTGCCTAGTGTGGGGACACTGTTACTTTATGAAGTTATACTCTGTGCCGTTCTACCTACCTGTAAACAATTTTTGATAAACTACTTTTAGTATTAGATTGTATCAACACTGAAAGGTATCTGGAAATAAATAAAATTATCAAAAAAATGTTATAATAGGCTTTTTTGCACAGAGTATGCTTAATACATTTTTTAAACCGTGTCGGTGGTAATTCTAATATATCTTGAGGAATCTTATTGTAGAACCGTACACAGTGCCCCATAAAGGATGTATTAACTTTTGCAAGTCTAAAACGTGGAAATGACAATTTATGTTTATTCCTAGTATCAATATTGTGATGGCTACCAACATTTTCGAAATTGCTGATGTTTTTTCTAACGTACATTATATTTTCATAAATGTATTGACTTGCAACTGTTAAGATGTTTTATTGTAAGGTAATTGTATCAGGTGAGTGTATCTAAACGTATAGTGGATGTACCGCCGGATGCTTAAAATTTCTTGGGTTCAAAAGGTCCGCAACTCTACCGTTCTCCATAGAATGAAAAAGAAGAAGACATACTTACCACAATCAAGAAACGGACCCGGAAAATTTCGGACATAATAATGCTTAACACCAAGTACAGTCTCCTTCAACTTATCTATGTCTTAGATACAAGGCAAGATCCCAGAAAGGAGGAGACCTGGGAGACCAAAGATATCATGGCTACACAACTTACGACTGTGGTTTCAACAGAGTAACCAGTTCCTTGTTTGAATTGGCAGCCTCGAACAGCAAAACAGCCGAATTGGTTGTCAAACTCCGATAGGAGACGGCACTTAAAGAAGAAGAAGAATGGGTATACTTTTGAAAAACCTTTTGACGTACGGAACCGTAAAAAAAAGCAACGAAGTGTGCTAGTGAAAGTAAAAGTGAGAAACGTTTATTTCCATTGTAACACAAATGACCATAACACAAAAATAAAACAAGTTTAGCGCTAGGCAGGCCCGTTTACACAACGTAGGATTGCTCACTCATGATCGCTCTCCGACATGTATGAATGAAGTGCGATGGTGGTCGCTGTGGTATCAAATGACTGACCGACATAGCTAAGGTCATTGCCCGTAAGAAGTGGAAACGGGCAGGCCATATACATATGCCGTAGACAAGACAAAAGATGGGGCATAAAAGTGCTATTCTGGAGACCTAGAGATGGGCGCAGAAGTGTGGGCAGGCAACCAATGAGATGGACTGACGATCCGGTCAAAGTGGCAGGAAAAGACTGGATGCGAAAAGCCTAAGACCGAAGCAAATGGCGTGCATTAGAAGAGACTTACACTCAGCATTGGGTGGCTATACGTTGAAGAAGAAGAAGTGGTATCAAATTATAGCTTCCTTCCCTCAGTGCTGTTTGAGCCGGCATCGCTATTCCGGTCGCAGCAAGCGGCACTGCCGCTTTACAGAGTATAGGTACAGCTGTCTGGGCCACAGATTGTATGAATGAAGTGCGGTAGTCACCGTGGTACCAAATGGCAGCTTCTCCCCCCCCAGTGCCGTGGGCGCCGGCGTCGCTGTTCTGGCCGCAGCTGGCGGCGCTGCTGCTGCCGTGGCTGCGCTGGGACGGGCGCGGCGCGGCGCGCTGGCGGGACGCCGCGCTGGCCGGCGTCGCGCGCGACCGGTACCTCGCCGACTGCGAGCGGGACGTGCGCGGCAAGCTCGTCGCTTACTTCGAGGTCAGTGCAGCAGTTAGCGGGACGTGCGCGGCAAGCTCGTCGCTTACTTCGAGGTCAGTGCAGCAGTTAGCGGGACGTGCGCGGCAAGCTCGTCGCTTACTTCGAGGTCAGTGCAGCAGTTAGCGGGACGTGCGCGGCAAGCTCGTCGCTTACTTCGAGGTCAGTGCAGCAGTTAGCGGGACGTGCGCGGCAAGCTCGTCGCTTACTTCGAGGTCAGTGCAGCAGTTAGCGGGACGTGCGCGGCAAGCTCGTCGCTTACTTCGAGGTCAGTGCAGCAGTTAGCGGGACGTGCGCGGCAAGCTCGTCGCTTACTTCGAGGTCAGTGCAGCAGTTAGCGGGACGTGCGCGGCAAGCTCGTCGCTTACTTCGAGGTCAGTGCAGCAGTTAGCGGGACGTGCGCGGCAAGCTCGTCGCTTACTTCGAGGTCAGTGCAGCAGTTAGCGGGACGTGCGCGGCAAGCTCGTCGCTTACTTCGAGGTCAGTGCAGCAGTTAGCGGGACGTGCGCGGCAAGCTCGTCGCTTACTTCGAGGTCAGTGCAGCAGTTAGCGGGACGTGCGCGGCAAGCTCGTCGCTTACTTCGAGGTCAGTGCAGCAGTTAGCGGGACGTGCGCGGCAAGCTCGTCGCTTACTTCGAGGTCAGTGCAGCAGTTAGCGGGACGTGCGCGGCAAGCTCGTCGCTTACTTCGAGGTCAGTGCAGCAGTTAGCGGGACGTGCGCGGCAAGCTCGTCGCTTACTTCGAGGTCAGTGCAGCAGTTAGCGGGACGTGCGCGGCAAGCTCGTCGCTTACTTCGAGGTCAGTGCACCAGTTAGCGGGACGTGCGCGGCAAGCTCGTCGCTTACTTCGAGGTCCTATATGTCCGTTATTTTATTAAATATATTGAAGCCTCAGACCACGTTTGTCACAAGTACCTAAGCTTTTAATTTTTTCTTACAATCATTAAAATTGTTATGAATATACGAGCGTGGCAGCATGCCAGACCTAACCGCAGGCTTAACCCTCAACTGCCCTCGCGGAATGGAACGCATAGGTGGCCCATACTAAGTTGGGCACAGGTCTGTTTCGCGGCAGACTAGTGGTTAAGGGACTACAGGACGATGAATAACGCCACCAATGAAAAAAACATATCTTTTATTGTACGAGCAGAGAAGAGCGTGTGCAGCCCTCGCTCTACTGCACAGCAGATGTTGCACGTTGGACGGTGGTGGAAGAGGAAGAAGTAATTCATCTCTTCATATCAGTTGTTTATTCACTTCACAGAATTACATTGTTTTAGTAGTTAATGTTGTGTGTGTGTATTTGGCGAGTGGCTCGAGCCGACTGACGGGCGGTAACAGTGTGACTAACAATGCAATGTCAGCACACGCAGCGATGCACGGTGCTTAGCCCGTACATTTATAATACGTTTTTGCTAAAAATTTACATGATAAATCTCAATAATGGTGATAGGTGATTTTAGAGCCCTTAACCCCAGAGCCCTGAACCCCAACAGTTTAAATCCCATTTGTTTAAAGTCTTGAATGCAATTTAAACTTTTTACAAGTTTCCCAGTAGGAATTACCATGTTTATATTCTGGTTCCAGGGTATGTGGTTCATGGAAAACGATCCAAAGATGGCCGGCCGTCTCATTTCGCAGGAAAATAAATTCTCCGATGAATGGTAAGAAACAGTTTTTGGATTGAATTGGGTCTGACCCTACAAAGGTCGTTCATCCAGGGCACTGATCCATCTATGCGCCGACTCGCCCCTATGCCAATGACTAAGTAGGTACTGGGCAAGATTGTTCCATCCATGTCTGAAGCACCGCTTGTTGGATTTGTTATTTGCCTAATCTAAAGTACAGAAGCCTCTAGAAAAACCACAAAAAATGCCTCCATTGTTTAACCAGATGCTTGTATCTTATGGCGATCCATTCACAAACATGCTAGACACTAACGAATGTTTCACCTAAATCCACTAATCCAACCATTCCTCCACCAGCTACAACACCCGAAAACTGGACGAGCTACCCTACCAGTACTACCACCTGCTCAAAGACGAACCAGAGAAGTTCGCGACGCGTCCCTTCTTCACCGACACCACCTGGATACACGACAAGATCGCAGCGACCGACTGCGGGCACTTCCTCGAAGACATAGCACTCGTCCACCTGGACCCGTTGCCGGAACACATCGCCGTACTGAAGGACTTCCTAGAGACCCACTCCTACGCGCTGGATTACGATCACAGGCAGTTCTACGGACTGCTGAGGATCACGCTCGACAAATGGATCCGAGAGATAGCCGATCTCAAGTCGGAGATATGCCAGGACTGGTTCAATAAGGCCTGCAGTCCGCCGATACCGACGCTAGTGGCCCTCAACGATGACTTCTCGAAGGTGACGGAGCAGCGGGAGAAGAGAGACGTGTCGACGGAGGGGTTCGACACTAAGAGCTTCGACCAGATAGTGAGACTCGAGAAGTGCGGAAAGTACGTAGCGACCGTCTCTACGGAGCGGGAGGAGATTTGCGTCTGGGACGTCTCCAAGTGAGTGACTTTGATAGGTTTACCTTCTGACCTTCATCACAGATTGTGTTAGTAGTATGTAGTAGGAATCGAGCTAATGCCAAAATAGTTTGGTTTCAAAAGATTGGACCATCATTATCGTCGGCCCACCGCTGCGCACTGCCGGGTGTGGGCCTTTACCCCCCAAATGCTATCGCTCACGGTCTCCTGCCGTCCGCATCCACGAACCTTCCGCCGACTCGACAATGTCGTCCGACCGTAGGGCCGCCGGTCCGCCCACCGACAGGCCGGCAGGCCGATATGATTTTCAAACAATATTAATCTGCCACACTCTCACTGTCAAGGAAAACCGGAATCTATGCGGTTTTCAGCGCTCGCAACGAACGATAGCCCAACTTTGAAGGGAAGAGCGGAAATCTCAGGTGTAGCTAACGACGTTAGTCCTCGGCACACCGCGAGCCCGCGGCGCCCGTCCGACGCAGGCGCGGGTGTGTGCGTGTGCGTGTGCGTGAGCGTGACGCGTGACGCGTGTGTGCGTGCGGCAGGTGTCGGCGCGTGCGCACGCTGCGCGGCGTGCCGCAGCCGCTGAGCGCGGTGTCCGCCGGCGCGGCGCGCTGCGTCGTGCTGTGCCGCCGCGAGCTGCGGGTCTACGACCTCGACAAGGTACCCCCACGTGTCCCGAAGCGTCTCCGTGTGATAGACGGTTAGATAGATAGATATCGTATGTACACATCGTATGTACACCGGGAATTAAATATGAGAACCCGACGCGGTCGGACGCCACGCAGGCGGAAAACCGTACTACTGACGATACATTACACAGAGTATGGGTAGGTACTACCTCTATGAGCTGAACCATATTTTAGCACTGTCTGAATCACAGATTAGCACTTCTCGGGCCCTTTTACACGCAAAGGATTGCTCACCTGTGATCGTTCCCCGGCATATCCTGTAAATACCTTCTGTTCGTGTTAGGAGACAGACACTCTTCTTAAGGTGGTGATAGACCTGAGCATTCACCTGTAGCAGAACATGTAACGTTTCTAAAGTCGAACTGAACACTGAAAAGAGCCAAACAGAGCTACGAATAATTTCATAATCATTCTAGCGAACGCTCTAGTAGGTAAATGCTCGCTATATTTATACTGTGTTAAGATGCCCGACCGCGGAACGATGACAAAATTGCACGGCTCGGCAAAAAGCTAAAAGCAAATTTACTGTCGCTCGCTAGAATGCTCATTGCACGGGAACGCTCAAATCTATCAGCAACTTTAGAGGTTAGGGGCCTACTTAATTGCGCTCACCAAATCCTATCGGAATTCCGACGTTTGCGATAGCGAATAGGATGTAATTTGACTGTTAGACGATTGGAATAGCTCAAGATTTGGTGCGCGTAATATGAGTAGGAGCTGAGTTGCCCGCTGTAACCCAGGGCCAGTTCGTGGTGGCGCTGAAGGGGGTGATGAACCAGAAGATGCCGTACTTCGGGCCGCACGACCAGCGCCACCTGGTGGCGCTCTCCCGCAACCGGATGTACGTCAACCTCATGAACATCGAGACTGGTGAGCGTGTTCGCGATATTGTGGGTAGATTTTAGTTTTTTTTTTTTCTTTATTTGTAAGCCAATATGGATTCTAATTAAAAATATGTACCGAAATATGTGTACGCACATGAAAATTTAGAACATAGAAATCTAGATCCAAGCGACAAGCGTAACATAAAAGTTTTACTTATAAAAAACACGATTCCTTAAAACACGCAGTTTAAATCATCATCAACCCATTATGTCCCCACCGAGGGGCACGGGTCTCTTCCCTGAGGAAGGTATAGGCCATACTCCACCACGGGGGCCAAGTCCGGATTGGTGGAGGCTTGTAGACTAGTGGCTCGTAGTTTAAATAATCTATGGCAAAGGGAAAATGTTTACCACAGACTATTAAACTGGATCTGAGGAGTGTTTCAGAGGAATAGTGTTTTTACAAATAACACCATATGTTTTTAACGCAATAAATTCATTCATTCATTCATCGAGAAGATCCGAGTTGCGCAAAGAGCTATGGAGAGGGATGTGCTAGATATTTCACTCGTCGATCGTTTGCGCAACATCATAAATCAGCAAAAGAGCAAAATCGACGACTTTGAAAGACGGAGGTCTGCAGGGCCACATGTTAAAGAGAATTGGTAGGCATACCAGCGATCCGATGGGTTGAGGACATCCAATTTTTTATTTTTATTAAAGGGTTTGGTAACGTAGTGATCAGGTCACTCTTATAACATTCTTAAGCAGTCTGTTTATGGGGTAGATAGTTAGAAAAATTGATTGACTGGACTGAGAGACAAGTTAACGCGCTTGTAATCCAACGTCCGAAATGCTGGCTTGAAACTTCTTATGCGCCTGATGATGGGATTCAAGCTAGTACATTCGGGGAATTAAGATAAAACCTTGTTTTGTTCGTCAGGTGACTGCGTGACGACCTTCAAGGCAGGAGAGGACAGATTCTTGAACTCTCTATTGGTTTCCGGTGATGGAAGGTAATTTTCCACAATTCTTGTTTTTATTTCAACTGTTTTTTTTTCAACTTACTTTCCTAATTTGAATTTAAAAATAAAAAAAGCTTCCACACATCACAATCTTTGTAAAGATCTTTGTGAAGATTGTGTAGGTCTTTGGAGCACGCACGCACGCACGCACGCACGAACCTAGATCCACACTTTTGAAACGACTCTCTCCTATCCCCAGGATCCTGGTCTGCGGCGACGAGACGCAGAAGCCGTTCCCACTGCTGGTGTGGTCGCTCACCTCGCGGAAGCTTCTCTACGACCTGCGCATCCCGCACCACGACTTCGTCACCTCCAAGGCTGCCATCACTTATGAGGGTGAGTGTCGGAGCCTTAGATCCCGCTTCTGATGTCGGCTTCGTCATCTCGAAGGCTAACATCACTTATGAGGATTCTTATCACTTCTTCCAGGATCCTATGTGTGTGTGGTCTCCCGGGAGCTGGACGAGCCATCGCCGAACTTCATCGTGGTGTACGACCTGCAATCGGGGACGCTGTTCAAGAAGTGGAAGCCGGGCTGTGACACCGTGGCTCTGGCCATCAGCTCGGCTGACGGCTGCGTGGTCTCTGGGTTAGCGGACACCAGGATACTGGTCTGGGACTTGGTTACAGGTGAGTCTGGCAGGTGGGAAGATTCGGATCCATAAACCCTCGTTCATCCTTTCCTGAACGTTTCATAAGCCTCCAATCCATCATTTTGTCCCCTGCTATTCACATCCATCCGCTCTTCAGAACGACATTCTGTTGTAGATAGTGAATACTAATCTCGTTATTGCAGACTACCTATTTTTAAGTTAAACTCTTTTTATACTGACGTGTTCTGTATATTTAATTTTTTGATTTAGGTACATATTCTTTTCTCCATAGTTACCTTACTTGATTATAAACACTTCGACAGACAACATCTTTTTACTGAATATCCCAATAATTAGAACATAATAATTTGAATTCCCCGCGCTGGAGGCACATTCTAGCGAAACTTTTAAAAGTTATACTTACATTTTGTGGCCTCTCACAAAGCATTGCACCTTAAATAAATAAATGAATAGGCACCATAGTGTAATTAGCAGTGATTACTCTTGGGCAACAGAAGCTCTCAGGCCTCCCGCAGGTAACTGCCGCCGGCTTAGTTGTACTTGTTTTGCTAGTTTTATGTACAAAGTACGTGTGTTCTCTTTACGACTGTTTCGTTTTTATTTTTTCACTTCTCATGCTCTAAAAGTTCGTCTTTATGTCGTGCGTAGGCGACATAAAGTCGCTTTTTATGCTCTAGAGCATAAAGTAAAATCTTCGTCGAAGACCAAGGCAATCGCTGCAACAGCCACACGAACATCTTTAACTTCATACAACAACCTCTTTATTTTATTTCGTTTCGTTCGTATTCTAAGACCAAGGCAAAGATACCAACAGCCAAAGTACACAATAAAACTTCATGAAATAAACTTATAATTTGTATTTCGTCTCATTTATTATTTTTTATATTTGTTTATTTTTCAATTTAGTAGATCAGTATAGTATTTAAGCCATAACAACAACTTATCATAGTTATAAAAAGAAAATGTTTTTATAACTGAGCAGTATGTAACGACCTTAAGTCAGGTGTCACGTCCCTACAGAAAAAAAAAAGAAAAAAAAGTTAATTGGCGGGAACCATAATTATTTTTACATGTTGCTGTTTCATTTCCTCGCAATCGAAGTGAAAAGTAGAGTGTACAACTCGTCCATAAAACCCATTTTACACTCGACTTTATATCTATCCTCGCTCGCAAGCTCGCTCGGATGGATAAACGTCTCGAGTAAAATGGTGCGTTTTATGCACTTGTTGTACAATCTACTATTTTGACGTTCGTGTATTTTGTTTGTGTACCTTCGTGTTTACTTTGTGACAAGACATTTATTTAAAATGTCTTCTTTCTTTCTAAAATGCTCTACGATTCCCAAAGTGTGTACTGAACAATATTAAAGATTGTATTGGTCCGTTTTTAAGTTCAGAGGTTTAAACGTATCATCATCATAAGCAGCCTATATACGTCCCACTGTAGGGCACAGGCCTTCTCTCAGAGAGAGAGTATGGGCTTAATCACCACGCGTGCCCACCGCGGATTGGCGATTTCAAGCGCTGAAGCATGTGAATAGCTCAGACACCCAGGTTTCCTCACGATGTTTTCCTTCACTGTATGTTAAACGTATGTTTTCTAACTTTTAGCTATCCATGCTGCCTACTTATTTAATTTATTTCTTAAGGTAGACCTCCGTTCATCGCGGCCGATCGCAGCCGCGCGCGATCGATCGCGTGCGATTGACGCGCGCGGCTCATGCGACAATAGACAGTGTATGACAATGTATGGCACCGTTTCCGAAGTCTGCGACGGACGCGTGCGGCTCATGCGACAATAGACAGTGTTTGACAATGTATCTAGCGGTGACAATGTATGGCACCGTTTCCGAAGTCTGCGACGGACGCGTGCGGCAGACGGCGCGTGTCAGTCGCACGCGACCGATCGCGCCCGACTGCGATCGGCCGGAACTCTACCTTTACACACTACTTATTTTTTACACATACAAAATTTATCATCCTCATCAGTCATTTGACGCCCACTGCAGGTCATAGGCCTCCTTCCTAGTTTTTATTCCCCTCATGGTTAAATTATTAAATTGAAATGATTAAATTATTACTTTTTGTTTTATTAGTGTACTAGCTTTTGCCGCGTCTTCGTCCGCATGGAATGAGTAATTTCCGGGATGAAAAGTATGTTCTTCTCGGGGACTCGAACTATCTCGATACCAAATTACTAAATCCGTTCAGCTGTTATTCCATGATTGAGTAACAAACATCCAAACGTTTTCACAAACTTTCACATTTATAATGTCTATGGACGAGTGACAGGTGTCACTCACTTACTTTTCCTCCGTCAGATAGAAAATACATACGTTTGCTGATTATTTGATATTATAGTACTATTTGCTTCAGTCCACTATTATTCAGTACCTACCTAAATAGGTACCCAACCAATAATAAGTAGAATTAATACTGTGTTAAAGTGATCTCTGGGTAGAGCAATGGACTCGGAAGCGAGAGACCCAGGTTCCATGCCCAGGGTGGGCATATACTTTGTTTATTTCCAAAGTTAAGCTGTTAGGATGGTATAGCTGCTGGGCAACCCTAAAGTCTGCTTTTAATTCGATGCAAAAAATACTGTCACTTTGTATGTGCCGGGGTCGTAAACCATCAGAGGAACAAGAAGATGAAAAACATTTATTTTACACCACAAAGACATACTTAGTATAGCAAGTGAGTCACAAACCATTACATTTGTTGACGGTGGATATCAACACAAGTTTATTTTTTAAAGGTCGTGACAGACAACGGCTATAAATAATTGTATATCGCGCGATATCTTGTTCTATACTAAATCCGACCGCAGTCGTGTGTGGACGCGGTTTCCATGTTGGTTATTGTGTGGAAAAAATATCGCATACATTAACGTCGTCATCTGTGACGGCTATAAATCTAAGGTTCCAGTGAAAGCTATGTCAATAAAAAAAACTCTGTTATCAAAACCAAAGTAAAAAGATCTTTTATTTATACAATAGAGATAGATCTCTTTCACATGTTCCACTTACTCATGTGGACTCGAAACACTAACCAAAATTGTCGAAATCACAAGGGAACACGGGAAAGAACATTCGCGGAACCAAGAAAATAAACTATGTTTCAAAATAAATTACGTCTTCATGAATGTGTCAAACAAACATCAATCAAACCCAAGGTTATCAAAATCCAAGTGTTGCCAATAGGTACGTAAAAAAACTTATAATCCCTTACTTCCAAACAAAAATTGTGTGAGTTACGTTATTGTTTTCTTAAATACTTTTCTTTTATGAGTAACTGAATATTATTATTTTTGATACAATAAGGTTTTTGGTCACGCGATTCTCCTTTTTTACAGTAAAACAAAAATATTCCGAGTATAACGTTATATTTTATAATGGTAACACTGCCTCTTTTCTTGCATCGAATTAAAAAGTCGACTCTACTCCATCTCAAAAACAATGTCCCAGGTATTGTAGAGTCCGAGTGATCCGTTCACCCATCTAGTGTGAGTAAAGGTGCCCCAGAACGCTGTAAAAATCATCTCATAACGTACATGCAAAGGCCAAAGTTTTTTTTTAATATCTAAGTAATGTTATATAATTGGCGGTCCTATCGCTTAGAGTGCGCTCTTCCAGGCGACCTTTAAAATATGTCAGGACGATGGCAAGTGACAAACTCTGTTCTCGGCCTACCCCTCAGGTACTGTGTCCGTCCCGTCCGGGGTCATAAGGAACACAGAAGAGCGACGGGCAAAGTATTTACAAGGCACTTTCCCCCTCGCGCAGGCAACTGCCGGCTGACGCTGCGCGGGCACGTGTCGGCGCCGGCGCGGCTGCGGCTGGCGCGGCGCGGCGGCGCGCTGCTGTCGGCCGACGACTCCGGCCGCGACCGCAGCGTGCGCCTCTGGGACCTGCACGCCGGTCAGTCTAGCTGGGGCCTAATTATGTGCACCAAATCCTCTCGGAATCCTGACGTATGACGTAGCAATTTGTATGGAATTCGACAGGCGATTGGAATCGCTCAGGATGTGGTGCGCGTAATATAGGGGCTGGGACCTGTTTCGTAGAACTACAATCCATGATTTTCTATGCGAATTCGATATACAGTGGCGCCGATTCAAAACTATCAGGGCCGAGTATCGGTATAACTACGATGGGGGGCCATTCAAGTATTATGATGAGGATCTTGATGGTGATAACGTCAGCAGTAGGTAGGTATTTATTTTCTTTGGTAAATAATTGTAATAAATCTCCTTTCGTAGTATTTGAACTGTTAGTTTCACAATTAATAGATTATGCGGAGAAGAAGCTAACAAAGAAACTCAACATTTATTCTTTTCAAAACAGGTTTGCTTAATTAACAGAGTTTTCAACTTAAAGTTACACTACACTAGATACAATCGTTCCTGTTAACATTATTTAAATACCAGAAATCCTTGTCTTCCAAATAATCCTTAATGTTATAATAGGCTTTTTTGCACAGAGTATGCTTAATACATTTTTTAAACCGCGTCGGTGGTGACTCTAATATATCTTGAGGAATCTTATTGTAGAACCGTACACAGTGCCCCATAAAGGATGTATTAACTTTTGCAAGTCTAAAACGTGGAAATGACCATTTATGTTTATTCCTAGTATCAATATTGTGATCGGTAAACGTAGTGTAGGACGTCCTCAGACTCGGTGAAGCGATGATCTTCGCAGGGCGGCTGGCAAGAGCTGGATGAGAATAGCCGAGGACCGTGCTCAGTGGCGTGCAATAGGAGAGGCCTATGTCCAGCAGTGGACAAGCATAGGCTGATGATGATGATGATGATGATATTGTGATGGCAACCAACATTTTCGAAATTGCTGATGTTTTTTCTAATATAGGTAAGTACATTATATTTTCATAAATGTTGTTTATTTTTTTCGAAAAAGTAGGTAATTTTGAAAGCCTAGGCCGATTATTTCGATTTGGGCTGCTTTATTGCATTATAATGTCGGTAGTACGTCATCGACTGAGATCCTACAAAAAATAAATACAAGCTCTATGACAGAGTGCCAGTCTGTTATATATAAGAATCCTAATCTGTGCGAAGTAGGGGTTATGTTTTTTGTACAGAAACGTATAATAGTACATTACTTCAGAGGGAAGAAAGTGACAGTTCCATACCGAGATTATGGCATTTGCGCCACGAGCTTGCGAGGGGCGCAAACCATTTGAGGTATGGAACTGTACTTTATCCTGAGGTATGTATAGTGCTTTTTATTACACCTACGAGAAAAATTATAGACATAAATGCATATCAATCGAAGTTTTTGCGAAAATGCGCGGGCTTTTCCTTTTTTTATTCGCCCGTTTCTGGAGTAGGCTAAGATCATAAGGTCATGCAGCCACTTCTTCCGTGATTCCGCGCGTTTTATATACAAAAATAATTTCGTTTTTAATTTTCTGTATGCACCAAGGAGGTTGGTAACTGGTAAAAAAAAACTGTATGTGGCCAGTAACAATTTACTTGAAATTTAATTAGTAGACAGCTAAAGTCTCTTTGCAGTATGACTGCTGACAAATTTAAAAAAAAGATAAAGATAAAGATAAAGATAAAGATTTATTTATTTGCTAAAACATGTGTCAGTCAAGATACATAAGCATGCATTTTGGATAATAAATAAGAAAAATTCGGATCAACATGTTCTACTGTTATCAGCGTACAAATTTGAGTGGCGGTAAGTCAGGACACGGTTTCAACCATTCTGATGTTAAAAAAAAAAAAAACTAACATTAATTTAACTTGCATTATAAAAATTCAATTATTAACATTTCAATTACATCAAGAATATTTAAATAATTACAGTGGTCAATATAATTAGAATTTGTCATTGAGAATGTCATTTATAAATTTCATCAATAATATTTTAATAATAACAGCGGTCACTACTTTAACTGGAATTTATCATTGAGGAAGTCATTTACACTATAATAACATTTATCAACTAATAATGATTTGAGCTTATTTTTAAATAGGGAAGTATTTAATTGTTTATAGCATGTTGGTATTTTATTGAATATGATAGGCGCCATACATAGGATGCTTTTGCTCAATAGCGCCGTTTTACAGGAAAAAAGGCGCAGTCTTTCTGTGTCGCGTCTATCACGAGTCACTGTTTCAGATAAACGTGGGAATAAATGAGGGTTGGTCTTCACAAAAGTAGCTACTTCTATTATGTATAATGACGGAAGTGTCAGAATTCGGTGCTTAGTAAATAAAGGCTTACATGTCTCGGTTGTCCTAATATGAAACATAGCACGTATACACCGTTTCTGCATTTTAAATGCTACTTCTTTATTAGTCGAATTACCCCAAAATATGATTCCGAATCTAAGAGCAGATTCTACAAGCCCGTAATACGCCGTGAGTAACACATCTGTACTGACTACTGGAGATAATTTATGTAAAACATATGCGGAAGTACTAATTTTTTTAGTTAATTGATTTATGTGTTCTTTCCAGTTTAATTTATTGTCAATTGTCAAACCCAAAAATTTTGCAGTTTCAACCTGATTTATCGTATTATTTTTAAAAATTAATTTAATGTCATTGTTTTTAATTCTTTGGCTGAAGTGCATAATATTTGTTTTCTTAAGATTTATTTTTAAATTATTGTTGTCGAGCCAATTTATTATCGAAGTCAAGGAATTGTTTATATCTAATTCATAATTATCGTCTTTATATTTAATAGTCACTGTGCTGTCATCGGCGAATAGGGATATTGGATTATTAGTCGATTTTGGTATGTCATTTATATATATAATAAATAAAAGGGGGCCCAGTACACTTCCCTGTGGCACACCGTGAGTAATTTTACGCGAATTGGACCTGTATGACACTTCATTCTTTGTTTTGCAGTTCAGCCTTGATATCTCCGTTATTTGGTGTCTATCTGTCAAATATGATTGTATTAAATCTAAAACATTACCTCTAATTCCGTACGCTTCAAGTTTTTTAGTTAGGATATTGTGGTCCACATAGTCAAATGCTTGTGTCATATCACAATAAATCGCACTGACTGGAGATATCTTGTCCATTTGACACATAACATTTTTTAGGAAGTCGTACACTGCCATATTGATTGTTTTATTTCGACGGAAGCCTTTTTGTTCGTGGCATAAAATATTATTCTTTTCTAGATAGTTGTTTATTTCCTTGTAGTAATATTTTTCAAATATTTTAGAAATTATTGAGATTAAGGCAATTGGCCTGTAAAACTCCATTAGTTCTTTGTTTTCTTTCTTGAATAGGGGTTTAACAAGCGTAAGTTTCAAATCCTTTGGGAAAATGCCCATTAATATACTTTGATTAACTATATGGCTTAGTGGGTGGCATATATATTTATTTGCAGCCTTAATTATTCTTGTTGAAATGTCATCCACACCCACACTATTTGTGTTTCTAAGGTTATTTATGATTTTATAAATATCGAAGGGTGTACTTGGAGCCATAAACATCGAGTTCATTTGGTGATTAATATTACATGTCACTTTATTTCCAGCGCCTAACACTGGTTCAATTTTATCAATAAAAAAGTTATTAAATGCTGTGGCTATGGCTGCAGGATTTGTTATATAAGTGTCATTAACTTTTATTTTTGCAATGGTTTCTTTGGGTATTTTAGGTCTTGATTGACTGATTATTTGCCACATTGTTTTCGTCTTGTTCACAGACGATTTTATTTTATGATTGTTTTGAGCACGTTTTGTAAGGTTTATAATCTTTTTTAATAATTTCGTGTAGTTGACAAGATTTAATTTATTCATTGTATTTGGTTGTAAGCGAAATTTCCAAAGTAAATCTTTTTTCTTTTTGCTGCATATTTTGATACCTCGTGAGATCCATTTTGGCTTAGTACATACTTTTATTATGGTCTGTTTTCGTGGAAAGCACAAATTATAAAAGAAATTGAAATTCTCTATAAAGTTTCTGTAGGCCGATGTTGGATCAGCAGCGTCGTAAACGTCAGAAAACGATAAGTTTTTTACGAACCCTACAAATTTTTTTATATTTTCATTTCTGAAGTCTCGTCTCATTTGGCGCCAGAATTTTAATTTTAAAGTTTTTTTGACTGGAAATTTTATTATTTGGGCAGTGTGATCCGATAAACCGCATTCCAACACTTCAGTTTTACATGTTTTATTATAATTATGTGCAAAGTTATCTATGCAGGTTTTACTAGCTGGGCGAGTGGGCTGTCTAAGCGCCAATTTCATATTATAATTCAAAAGTAGACACTCTAGATCCAGAGTAGTGTTATTATCCTTAAGTATGTCGATATTAAAGTCTCCAGCTAATATTATATTGTAGGACTTCAGCTTAGAAATGTAGTGGAGCACTTTGTCAAGTCTTTCAAAAAATGTGTTCAAATTATTTTGTTTCGGAATTCTATACACACAAATAATAACAATTTTAAAGTCAATTAGTTCCACTGCACAGCACTCGAATGTGTTAATTAAAGACATTTTTTTAATATCTGGTAGGTCTTTGCATTTGTACTGATTGTTCACCAGAATACATGATCCGCCTCGTTTATTGTCATTTCTGCTAAAGCATGCTGCCAGAGTGTAGTTTGGAAGATTTAGGAATGACTCCTGTCCTGCCATCATAAAATGCTCCGTTATACATATCACATCTGTGTTTATATTTTTGTCTGCTAGTTCATCTAAATTGATCACGAGTAAATCTGCTTTATTTAATAGTCCGGCTATATTCTGATGTAGAATATTAAGATACCTAGTCTCGAAAAAAAATTGTGTCATTATCTATTGGGTCATAATCGTTGTCTTGTAGGTCAAAATTAGTTGTTGATCCCATTTCAATAAACTTTTTTATGTCGTTGATGATTTGTCGCATACCGTATTTATTTAGCTTGCCCGTGAAGCTAGAGAACATGTCCAATGATAAATTCTGGTTTGTGTCTAAGAACCAGCAGTGTTTGTGTGTTTCAACATCAAGATATAATAGATTTATAAATTGCTCAGCTCTGTAGTTGAACATTAAAGCTCCACAGATATAGGTCGGCGGGCAAATGATTACATTTGTGTGTGTGATTTTTTTTAAGGTATTTCTCAATAATTGTATCACACTGATGTAGTTTTGGTTCATTTTGATGTCCGATTCTCCCAGCAAAATTATACAGAAGTCTTCTTTCGTGAGTTTACATACTTTTGTCTCTATTCCCATCAGAAGTTCATTAATTTGTGCTGCAGGTTTCGAAAAATGACAGAAAGTAAACTTTTTCGCAAATGTGTCTTCAAGATTTTGTAGTACATTGTTATTTCTGCCGCTAATTACACATAGATGGGGTTTTTCTTTGTTGGTCTGTTTTTGGTTGTTTTTCCATATGCTGCGTTTTCTGAGTATGCATTAGAGAATTTAAGTTAGTATTAGATATTGTCCTAGTTATCTGAGCTTTGGATGCTGTATTTTTTTTTTTTTTTTTTTTTTTTTTTTTTTTTTTTTTTTTTTTTTTTTTTTTTTTTTTTTTTTTTAAACCGGGTATGTAATGGAATTTCATACATACTTCCCACCCTTGGGTCGGAAGGATTTTCATACAAACTTCCATACCTTGGGATGAAAGGATTTGAAAGGCGGGATAAAGGCGTTTCTTCCCTCTAATTGGTATAATTAGTATGTATTTTCAGAGCAGGTGTGATAAAAAAAACATAACCCCTACTTCGTTTAAACGTGTGTTTTCTTACTTTTAGCTATCCATGTTGCCTACTTATTTAATTTATTTCTTAAGGTAGACCTCTGTTCATCGCGGCCGATCGCAGCCGCGCGCGATCCTACAAAAAATAAATACAAGCTCTATGACAGAGTGCCAGTCTGTTATAAGAATCCTAATCTGTGCGAAGTAGGGGTTATGTTTTTTGTACAGAATGCCGAGGTGACCACATGTTGGCAAATATAAGAAATATTATAAGCCTTTTGACACGTTAATCTGTGGGTCAATCTACTTTGCCATGTACATTGAATTGTAAAGTACCTAAACCACGAATTGTAGTTATATGAAACAGTCCCCTGCCCTCCTATTACGTAACTGTTTACAGTATATTGGGTTACCCATTTTCAGCTTCCGAAATATCTAAGTAAATATATAATGCACGTATGTGTTTTGACAGTTCGGAGTAAGTTAAATCGGATGAGTCCAAGATTCTTTACATTGAAGAACATCACCACATCTAACTGTCGTAGTAAACCCTGAAATTTAGTTCTATATAACGAGGCCCTGGCTGCTTCTTTTGACAGTCACAGTCAGAAAATACGAATATACAACAACACAAGTTCCCTTCGTCGTCTTAAGGGTCGGTACACAGATCTGCGAATCGGCGCGATGCGAAGTCGCAACGCAGAAAACTGCGACACGAATTGCTGCGATGCGATTTCGTGCGGCAAGGCATCTCCCTTTCACGATTCGAGTGGCCATTCCTTCGACGACCGTCAACCGTATTGAACTTATTTTGTTAACTAGTTCGTGACATGGATCGTAAACAGCAGTGCTCACGTTATTGCCAAGATAATAGCTTTCAAATTTTGAAACACCATTTTGGGTTCATCCATTAATTACTATTATGAACGCCGATGCGCATCGATTCGCAAGTTCTTGCGATGCCTCGCGCGAGCTCGCAGATTTTTACGATGCGACGTCGCGTCGCAGTTTCGTGTACGGGCCCTAACCACCAAGTGTTCCCCGCAGGCAAACTAATAGCAGTCTACACGCCACCGGAGAGGATCACCTCCTGCGAAGTGCTTTGCGGGGGCCTCTACATAGCGCTAGCATTGGAAAACTACAAGAAACTCCTGACGCTGCGGTTAGAAGGTCCCATCCCTGACACCGTGGTCCAAGGGCAGGAGGCGGACGAGCCCTTCTACGGGAGTCAGGAGAATGACGGCAAGACGTTTGACCTTAAGGACTCTGAGCAATGCTGATTGTTATGTTGTTGCGGTAAGGGCGCTCCGTCTGTTAGGCGACGGCGGTCCTGTACGGTCGTTAGGTGTGGCAGGGCTGTACGCATCTAGAGGGTTGGGAAACGGTAGAGGTTTGATACTCAGCCTGTGATGTCATCAAGATTATTTTCTTGTTTCGACCCATTTTTAACGATTTCTCCACCGACTCTGACAAAATCACTCGATAATTATGTGGTATTCCGGATTCACAAGAAAATATTTTAACGCAGGTAAAGTTGTAAGCGGGCGGGTAAGTTGCTCACGCAGCCCGTGACGTCACGATCTGTAATTTTTTTTTATGCGACCCAGAGAATGATTCTTGCATTAACCACGCCCTTGTACACTTACAATGTAATTAGTGCAATAAAGAATTAAAATAAATAAATAAATTTTTAAGGCTCTCAACCAACTCTGTCACCTCTTAGTTCCAAGGGGGAATAATATTCTCAGATACGCCCTTCAACATTGTCTCCATCTAGTCTCCAATTCGACTAAGTAGGTAATTTTATCAATCCTACATAAATTATTAAAAAATAGTACAATATTATTAATACCTTTAAACGAGCAATTATTCTATATGAAACTCTGCTAGATCGATTTATCGCCCCGGAAACCCTCTGCATACTAAATTTCATAAAAATCGTTAGAGCTGAGATTCCGATTATATATAATCTATAATATCCTGCAGGTTGACTGGTAGAAAATGCCATTAGCATTAAGTCCACCTTTTGTACACTGTCTTTGTGCAATAAAGAATTAATAATAATAATAACGGCTCCAACGATTTTCATGAAATTTAGTATGCAGAGGGTTTCGGGGGCGATAAATCGATCTAGCAGTTTCATTTTTAGAAAACGTCGTTTTATCCGTGTTTTTTTGGGCAATGAAAATCTGCTAAAGCATCATTAGAATACGAAGATAAATTTCGCCACCGTCTACAAGGTTGTAATAGGGAAATCGGGCGGTCCCGAAACCAGAAGAGCCTGTTCGAGCCTGTCTCCAGTCCGATTATATTTTTCCTTGTTTTTCATCATATCTAAATATAATTTCCAAAAACATGATTAACCAAAAAAAAATAGCGGTCATCTAGGTTTTACTAACACATCAATCATGTCAGCAGAATGAGACGGCAACACTCCTGACCTAAAGTACTCAGTTGTCCATTGACAACGAGATAAGATTTATTTATGTATGGATCAGAGCGCTGCGGGTTGTAATGTTGTTGCAGGAAAGGCACCTTACACGCTTGTAAGGTTCAAGTGTGTCAAGGCTAACGCTAGAAGCTTACTACGTTATTACCTACCTACCACAGATTATTTTTTCAGCCCAAGATGTAAGATTTACATTTACACATGAGATTGCGAATTCGACACACCCCGATTTAACAGTAATATTGCTGAAGTTAGTGGCTGGGTTTAATTCGGAATAGCTAATGGGTAGAGTGCAGAAAATAAGTAAAAACGAGTTGGTGGAGAAATAAATACACGGTAGGCTACCGAGTGGGTTCAGTTCCCGATAGAGGTCACCGTAACTACTTGATTTGTACAAATGGCCTCAGTCTGGGTGTATTTCCATGTTTGTGAGGTCCTTGTCTGGTTATAAAATAATAACACACAAAGAATTCTATTCTGGGACCTGAGACAAGTGATTGTGTTGTGCTTGTTTTCATTAATTGCAGTAAGTACTGAGGACAATTTTTTAAAAACCTATTTAGAGGCTAAAAATTCCAACCATGCCGGGACTTGAACCCGCGACCTCTTTCTAATCGTGCCAGCGCTCTCCCAACTGAGCTAATGGGCAAGAGCAGAGCAAGTGCAAGTACATTATTATTGAATAATGTTACATCATGGCTTGAGTAACACCCTATTTCTCGTACATAAACCATCCGTTATTCTACTGTTGACAGTTGTCCGTTGACAAAGAGCGTACAAGAAAAAAGCAACTGACGGCTGTTAACTGGAGAATTTGAGGATTACATACGCATGTGGATGAGTCAGAATTGAAGGCGCGATATTTGTACTAAGGAAATCGGTTTTGTGAGCCCTATGTCTTCGACGAGTGATGACAGGACCTGATGATGATGAATTGTTCATCAATAGTATATATTTTGTTTCGTGGGGAGACAAAATTACAAATACAAAGCTTCGAATTCGATCACACCTACGAATAAAAAAACCAGAGAAGTATTATATTCTTTTTTTTTGCACTAAGCCGTGCTGAGGACAATTTTTAAAACCTATTTAGAGTCTAAAAATTCCACCCATGCCGGGACTTGAACCCGCGACCTCTGGCTAAACGTGCCAGCGCTCTCCCAACTGAGCTAATGGACAATTTTCGTCCCTTGCGGTTACTCGGGGCTGCAAGTGATGAAAATGGTTTTACTAAACTTGCTCCGATTGGAAATACAATTGACAAGCCCCGCCCGCCAGCCCACAATTGAACGTGGGGTAATTTTTTGCGCTAGTTATACATCTATGTCTGACTATCACTGGTTCAGACCTTTTTAAGGGGATATTCTAACCTAACGTAATCTTTAATTGGAAACCTATTGCACTGGTTTTTAAACTAATGGTTAGGCGAAAAGAAACATCAATTTGTATGCCGTAGGTTTCTAATTAACAGTCACAATGATCCCTTAAAGTAACGGTGAACGAATTCGAAGCTACTTGTAGACACAGACTAAAATAACATGGCCAATAGTAGATACTACCGTCAATCAACCATGTAGGTATCGTCGTAAAAAAGAAACTTAGAACTTTGGCTGATGTCGGAATTAAAATGTAGGTATTCTCCTCATGCAAAAAGATATAAAGATAGCTAAAATAAAATGGCGCCGGCAACTTCTCCGATGCAAGGAAACGACGTCACAAAAATCATGGTATTTCAACAAAATATTTGTGAAATAAAACAAAATCAAGCAATTCCCAGTGGCTTACCTCCCGCCAAATGAGTCTAGAAGTATTGAAGGAAAAATATTGAAATAAAAAATCAATGTTTTTGATCTATTACGCTTATTAATTACCATTAATTAAATTAATATATAATTAAACATAATATTTAGTGAATTCTATATCGGTAATGTTGATGTTTAGTGTTTAAGATTTGTGGGTTCTTTAAAAGTAAGAAAATTGATGAGGGTGTCGCATGCAATGTTAATAATGGTATTTGAGTGGATTTTTTCACATTGTTTTTCTATCCTTTTACGCCACACTTTAAAGAATGTAATAAATTGTGTGTGTCCAATTATTGTAAAAGAAATGTCACCGCATTTTGACATTCGCGCTTAAAATTTTTCAGGTTTCGTTTTATCTTAAGGTGAAAACAATCGTGTTCCTTTTTTTTCAGTTAAATTTGCTGCCCTAATAGTTATTGAATAAAGTAATCAATTGATTAAGAAAAAAATCGGAATAATTAGGACTATTTCTTCAGTTCCCACTGTTTTCAGCATCCTGGCTGACCTTCTCGCTCGCACACTCTATTTTTTTCTATATAAGGTTTACTTTAGATAAATGTGGTCTGGGCGAGAAATTTCTATTTTCAAATATTTACTGTAGATACTAAAATAATCTTTTTTTTTAATTAGGACAGGTTGACACTTGACCCCAGTCACGCCTGATGGTAAACGAAAACGGGGTCTAGGATGTTACGTGCTTACCAGTTAAATGCCGGTTAACTCTAGTTTTATAGAGCAGGTAAAAAAAAATGAAATGGCCACCTATGATGTATTTCAGTAAAAGAGGAAGATTCTCATTAACTTCGTATTTTATCTTTTTTTTTCCCATCGGCTGCATCTCCTAGCTTAGCCTGTACACGACTAACTCCTAAAACAAAATCACTTAGGTACACATTACTGCGATGCGATTTCGTGCGGCAAGGTGGCTCCCTCCCACGATTCGGGTGACCATTTCTTCGACGACCGTCAACCGTACTTTTTGTAAACTAGGTCGGGACATGGATCGTAAAAAGAAGTGCTCACTTCTGTTATTGCTAAGAAGATACAGGAAAAAGAAATAAAGAAGATTTTGGATTCATCCATTTATCACTATTATGAACGCCGATACGAATCAATTCGCAAGGTCTTACGATGCGTCGCGCGAGCTCGCAGATTTTTACGACGCGACGTCCCATCGCAGTTTTGTGTACGGGCCCTTAGGTAAGTAGCGATACATCCACCTTCAAATAGGTACGTCCAATCAAGCTGGCCAGTTACACGTTTACAAGGAGGTATCACTTTATCTTCTTCTTTTACTTGTTGACAAAGAAATATGGCGTGCGTGAGAAAATGCTAATAAATTTTCGTTATTGGTACTTAGCACAGAAACATAGGAGATTCTTCTCAGTAGGCCCCTCAGACCACAGATTAAAAAGAAAAACCTCAGACCTCTCATTATTTTACAATAGGTACCTAATTAAAAATCTTCGAATGTACGAGCGCGGGATTCCAACAAGAGGGTAAACGAAATTACGCCACAATTAAATTCAAAGTCAAAAATAACGGTTCAGTAAACGTTTTGTTTATGAGAAATAGCATTTAAATGATTGAAAATGTAGAGTGCATCTGAAACTAAAGACATATTACCTATTTTGGCTAAATAATTATAAAATAAATGCACTCAATTGTGACGCAATTTGGCTAAATTAACTTCAACAGTGGACAGTTATTGACCGGGTGCAAATAGTATCCTTTGTAACGTAGGTAATTCAAATTATGTATGTCACCGGAGAAAACAAATAGGTAACAAGTAAGTACTATTGTTTAATGTTTATTCACTTAAAAACTAACTAAACGATATAAACACGGAAAATAAAATAAAGTTTTATATAACAATAAATAAAATTACTCTTATGTAAGTATAATAACTATTTCTCAGAGACGGTAAGGTTAGCAAGAAACTATTAAAAACTTTTAGAACAAATTTTAAAGCGCGCATCGTTTTTCTTTGAAAACATTTTTTTTTTTAATTTGTCAGTACTTGTTTCAGCTGTTTGCTAAATATAACTAAGCATCGGCTTGATTCGACCAAAGCAATCTAAGTAATATTATATAACAATAATAAAAATAATGTAGATCCTAAAAAAACTATAAACGCCCTTTCAAAATGAACTGAATCTTATAAAATGTCTTCAATGTGATTTATTGAGTGTAACCTTAGCTGCCATATTTGAAAAATTATTGTAATTTTTAAAATAGATCTAAGTAATAAAATTTAGGCACACATTTATTTTTAAACTTCAGCACAAAATGCCTTCCTATGTTAATCTAAGTTGATGGCTCTGAATATGTTTAATAAATATAGATAGGTCCATGTAAAAGACGGATGGATATTGTCATTCAGTAAAATTCCTACTATTATGAAGAATTCTGAATTTTCAAGTCTATTTCATCTTTAAAGTCATTCGTGAAAAAGCCAATTCAATTTCATAAAAGAAACAAATAAATAAGTACATTTAATAATCTACTCTCAGAAGAGTAGAGTACGCTTCGAAGTTCCAGTTTTTAGGTTGACTACGGTCAACAAGGAACCGTCCAAGTCCGTCCGTCCGTCTGTCTGTCCACCGCTTAGCACAATTTGGCATAGATTATTGAATGGTTTTGACAGCTAGCTTATTCAAAACGGCGCATGGCGGTTAGTAAAATAAATGATTATGTTGCCATTTCAAAAACTAAAATAGACTTCGGAAATGTTCAAATACCTGTTTTAGCCGTGACAAAGCCGACATGTCCGGTCGGTACCACTTTTTACGATTTATTTGGAAATCAAACTGTATTTAAGTGAGCACAGAACTTAAATTATAAACTACCGAGGACGATAGGCGACTCATTGTACTTTCAAACGTAACCGAAAACTTATGGTATTCTAGTACAAAAAAAAATTTTAAATCGCTTCTAACGTCGAGCAATTTGAGAGGGGAACATGCCAAAAACTGTCGTCTTTGTGTTTAATTATAGTCACTATTTAAATATTACTCAAAAAAATAGTAATATTATTGTTGGTTTAACTAATTTAAGTGTGTTGTAATGCTATTTTATCATTACAATAGATTTTTCTTCTTTAAGAATACAAATACAGGGGACAGCCCAAAAGTGGGGGGTACACTTTTGTTGGAAAACGCTCATATACTACATATTTATTACCCCGACAAAACGGTACAACAAAAATGAAGAAAAAATATATAAATAAATACCTCCCCTACACAATTTATTTTTCTCGCCTGCGGCATAGTGTGGGGTATCGTTTAAAATATAGGAAGATGCTTTTCGATTTAGGGTTCTGTTTGCGCAATATTAAGCTTTAAAGCGCAAATTTTTGGCAGACGGCGTCCCCCCAACTCTCCCGGCTAAACGGTTGATTTTAGAAACGTGAAAAAATTCAGAGCAGTACCACATATACTGAACTTTAAAGGAAAGCTATCACGGCTAAGTAGGTCTTACAAGTTAACGAGTAACAGGCTAACTTGCTAGCAAGTTAACTTCGTACAAAATCCATTGAAAATTACTTTGATGAAGTTTTTAGTTCCGTAAAGCAAAAAACCCCTCTTTCTACGGAACCATACACTGCGCGTGGAACGACAACTTGGCCGGTTTTTTGAATTGCCTTTTTCATGCAAAGTATTATTATTATAAGTAATTAAATTTGTAGTCCTTTTTTGTTGATTTAAAACACAGGCTGGTCCCTGTTTTCTTGATATTCTAGTAACTTTAAGGAAGTACGAGTAATGATAACTTATTCAAAAAATATGGAATAAGCTCGATTTGGAGTTACGTTAATTTAAGGTTTAAAAACGGTATAATCAATTGAATTGTTAAAATTATTTATGTATTCTGGAAAGTTACGTACATACCTTGTCCTAATTAAATTTAATGAAAAAACTGCAACTTTTTTATTTTCTTCCTGGACAGCGGCTGATAAACGTTCCGTCCCGCGATTTTTCGTAATTTTCGACTTGCACAAGGACCACTGAAGAAATACCTGTCTTTTTGGGATTTTTTCGCCGTAATATAATGGGCAATAAACGGCAAACTCCAAAAACTGACTAATTCATAAAAATACGGAAAAAAGGATGATTAGCGCTTGTGATTATCAACATAACGCTTAACTTTTTGAAACTTTAAAAAAAACTGATTTTTATCACTCCTTTATTGTTTTTCCTAATATTAGCGTTTGATTTATTATACAATCAAAGATATTCCACTTAGGGCGAACGCATTTGTTCGAAAGAGCACTTCCTTTTTTCACTATTGCAATAGGTTTATTTATTTACGTATTCTAGTTATTTATCATATTATAGTTATTTTTTAAATGTATGATGGTATTGGGTTAACATACACACATCAAAAAAAGTTTGCGATCACTTTGAAAAACTGAAATCTTTTTTGTTACTGTAGATTATATTATGATTTTTTCTTCTTTTTAGATTCTTTATTTAAAAATAAAGAATTAGAACACAAAACAATGACACCGTTCAGTTGTTTTTTCATATTAAAAGGCTTTCATTCCTACCTTACGCTCATTCAGAAATCTGATTTAGTCAATTAAGTATAACCGATTCAAGATATTTTTTGCGGAAAGTTGTGATTGAAAAAATGCCAAGAGGATTATCAGAGGTTTTACGGGCAAGAATAGTAACTTTTAGGGAAGAAGGATACACCACGAGAGTACTAGCACGCAGATTTGCTATATCCCAATCCTGTGTCGTGGCTACGTTGCGGAGGTACCACAGAATGGGGAATTTAGCTGACCGACCCCGCAGCGGTCGCCCGACAGCTGCCCAAAAGCGCTATATTAGATTACTGGCAGGCCGTGATTCAACAATCAACGCCACTAAAATAAAAGCAGAAGTCAGGGCCGCCTCTGGGCTTGAAGTTAGCACGCAGACCGTTCGCAATTGCTTGCACCACGCTGGATTACGAGCACGGGGGTCTTGGCGAGCTCCGCTCAATTCCCGGCAACGTCAACAACGAAGATTGCAGTGGGCTAGACTTCGGCAAAATGAAGAAGGTGAGGAAGAAAACATTTGGCAAAACTGTCTCTTCGTTGACGAATCCTGAATCAGCACTCATCCAGATAACCGACGTGTCCGTGTCTGGAAAAGACCAGGCGACCGTGAAAGACAAAGAACTGCCACTGGAACAGTTCAGCAAGGCGGAAAATCGGTGTCCTTTTGGGGTGGCATTATGATTGGAGCTAGAACGCCTTTGATCCCGTATCGGGGCTACATGACAGCAGACATGTACAAAGCAATTGTTATTGATGATATCGTCAGACCATTCCGAGTAAACCATGGGCACCAATTTGTACTGGTCGATGATAATGCGCCCGCACATCGAGCTCAACGAGTCAATGCTGCTCTTCAAGAATACGATATCACACGTTTAGACTGGCAGGCCAGCAGGCTCGCCCGACTTAAACCCAATAAGTAGAGCACGCGTGGGATGCTCTTAAACGAGCTGTATGGAACCGTGAGCCACGTCCCCAGACAGATCCAGAGCTCAGGGAAGCCGCTATGGAAGAATGGGATAGGTTACCCCAGTAAATGCTGGATAACTTAATCCTCAGCATGCCCAGGAGGATCTCCGCATGTGTTCGAGCCAGGGGAGGAGTTATTTTATATTGAATTTAACCTTTTAATAATAAATTGTTGTTTAAGTTTAATTAAACAGTATTTTTCTTTCTATGAAATTTCTATCACAATTACATTATGATTAATGGCTCAATTTTTTTAAAATAAATAATAATAAATAGTTTTATATTTTAATTTCAAACAGAGTATTCCTATTTAAAGAAAGCATACAACATAGATTTTTTCTTGGTAAAGTTAAATTTAAAGAATTATAGGAGCTTATGCTATTGATCACAAACTTTTTTTGATGTGTGTATCATCATCATCATCAACCCATTATGTCCCCACCGAGGGGCACGGGTCTCTTCCCTGAGGAAGGTATAGGCCATACTCCACCACGGGGGCCAAGTCCGGATTGGTGGAGGCTTGTAGACTAGTGGCTCGTCTACTGTCAGAAGTTGTCAAGCCGCCCTAAGGCCTCTGACTTGGCTTAACGACTGCCATCTATCGACGGCAGCCGGCACCAACAGCTTAACGTGCCTTGCGATGTGTGTATAGTACCTAATAATTATTGTACACTTTCCCCCCTTGTTTATAATGTTCGTATTACTACATCAAGGGTTTGCTGGAAGAGATCTCTGCTGAAATAAGCTCGCCATGTACACTTTTTAATTTTTCTGTAAATGTTGTGTTTTATTCGTGTGTTTTTATGTGTGCAATAAAGTATAAAGTAAGTAAGTATAATAGCTATTGGTATTCGTTAGCTCAAGTCAAGGTAAGGTCTTCCCTTAGATTAACGACTCTTACTTCTATGGGTCTGACTTCGGCAGAGTCCAAGTCACTTTTACGGAATTTTTCGTTATAGTCCAAATTGAATTTGAGTTAAAAAATTGAGTCCGAATTGGCGAGAAAAAGGGAAAGAAAAATTGGATGAGTTGAAATAAGATAAGAATAATAGAAATAAATTGTAGAAAAACTGAGTGCTTTTTTTCTATAGGATTTTGTATGAATTCAAGAAAGGATGTCTGTTAGGTTCGCTAGTTTTAGATAAAATAAAATTATCAAGATTGTGATTTAATCTTTTTTAATGTTTTTTACAGCATATTCACATGGAAATAAAATTAATCTACATTAACAGAACTAATTACGTCTAGCAGGACTGGAAGAGTCCCTTCTTGCGCATTTCCTCGAACTCCTTCTCAGCATCGTATGTCCTGCAAAAAGTTTTTAAAATATGCAATTTAATAATAACAATGTAGTCAGTAAACATTCACCTACTAAAGCAAGTTTTTTCCTAAATGTTTTCCTTAATCTTAAAGATCAAATATTTTTTGGGTAGCAACAAAGGAGAATGATCAATTTACTAAGTATAGGAGTTAGTCTATTTTTGCGTCTTCTTGCGCCAATTCGCCAATGTTTCATCAATATGAAACCAACGTTAATCTATAAGAAATTAGCTCTGGATTAGGTATGCAGGAAAAATATTATGGGAGTTTCGAGAAATCTTAATTTTGAGCCCATGTTTTGAGGTTATGACAACTTTGGTGGTTTGGTGTTATTTTGGGTTGGCATTGGCACCTAGTCAGTTTGAATTTATTATAACATAGGTCATTATTAGGTAGGTATGGTTAGTTAGTGCTAAGTAATAATTCTGTATAAAATACAAAATATATATAACTATATCGCTGCAAAAAGTCGCAGTGTTTAAGAAGCCTTATGGGGGACAAAGAGATAATTTCTGATAAATAAGCACAAACAGTCTTAGGTCCTGCGCACAATTGAGACAAGACTATCCTAAGCCCACAATGGCGGTTTATTTTAGTTATTTATTCTACATATTGTTCATACATCATCATCATCATCACTTCAGCCATTGGACGTCCACTACTTGACAAAAGCCTCCCCCAACGATTTCCAGAAGGGCCGGTTTGATTGTTCATACACACGGTCATTTTAACAATAAACTACACTAACTAAACAGTATAGAATCAATTTGCAAAAATAAAAGCGTAATAACACCGCTCGTTTGAGTTCCCGTCAAAAACTTCCCGTTTGCAGTTTTCACTTTCGCATTTTATGTATGTACACGATTTGCGATTTTTGCAATAATGTAATCTAATCTGTGTTTGTAATCTGTATTGACTGACTGAAGTTTTTTAGTTATACAATCAATACAGATATTTTTTAATTATTACTTTTAAACCCCTGATTCTTTTAATTTATCAAATAGAACTATGAAATCATTTTTCAAAAGAAACATTTTGAGGTATAATTGCTTAAAGCGCAACATAGACTGTTTTTGATCATTCTCCTTTACTTAGTATACAATATTCATACATACATAAACTCACGCCTGTATCCCAGAAGGGTAGGCAGACATCAAGGACTGCCACTTGCCACGATCCTGACAGATCACTTTCGCTTCCTCAACATATAATAATCATAATCCTTCCTATAATAATCATTATTCGGAATCAATGCTCATAATCGTTGGCAAACTTGCCAAAGCTGTCTTGAAACAATTATATCCACCTGAAAATTCTCAATTCAAAAACTGGTAAGTCACATATTAGACGTAAGAAATAAAATACTCGCTGTGTTATTCTACTTTGGGGTCACAAAATAAGAAATAATAGTAATTGTGATTTCCAATTAAAAGTTAGTCACAAAAACTGTGTTATATTTTTGTTAAGTTTACCCAATCAGTACCTATGTATGCTATAGCTCTACCACACCTATGTAATCATTAAATTTGAATGCATAGACAAGCAAAAGGATGACTAAAAATTATTAAAGTAAAAAAGTTAACATTCGATGTTTTTTTTCTCATTTAGATCACAATCTAGTAAACTATACCAGAACTTATTGACATTGGAATTTTAGAAAATCCTATTTTTTGGAGAAATTACCAGCTGCATTTATATATTTTGAAAAAAAAAAAACTACTCTGGCCTGAGAAAGCAGTGGCCATAAGAATTACATCAATAGTTTACATAAAAAAAACCATGTAAAAGATGATCTTACAGTTCAGTCAGCTAAGAGTGCCGAAGACATTTCATTTCAATTACAAAAATCTAATAAAAATGGCGACTGAAATGAAAAATAAAACTTGCTGTTTTTTTTATTCATAGTAGGTATCATAGCAAGATTTAAATCAGACTTTAATTCTTTATTGCCTAAACTAACTAATGTGCTGTTTGTATCAATATAACTGTAAACTAAATAAGCAATATGAATGTAAAAAAATTTTTTAAAGATAACATTCTAACAGCCTTATTTATAAAAATATGATTTCTTAAAACACTGCTCAGAGGCAGCTTAAATAGTCTGTGGTAAAGGCAAGACGTAACCACAGATTATTTAAACTGCCTCTGAGGAGTGTTTTAGAGGAATCATGTTTTTATACCCAGGTATAGGGGAAGCAACGAAAATAAGCATTTGTGCTCATGAGCATACGTCCAAGTACTCTGTAATACTATTATTAAGCAAAAAGTCAAGGTAGTAAATAAATGTCATAATGAGTGATAGCAAGGAAAAGTACAAAAACATGCAAAATTGTATCACCTGTAGAACTCTGCATATCTCTTCTTGCGCACATCATTGACCAGTAATTTGAAGGCGACCCCGCTGATGCCGGCCATTGTCAGCGAGATGATCAGGTTGCGCTTGATCAGTGCGGTGAGAAGCCCACGCATCTGCGGCTTGGCAGCAGTCGACACGGCTTTGTCTGCCATTCTAGAAACAGAACAATCATGAATTTTTAGGATTTTTTTTTAGTTTTTCTAACTATCCCTCAATGTTCTAAAAGAGTATGACCTAAAGTAACTATCGCTGAAAGTAAGGAGATTTGTCTTAGTTGAGATAAATATTACAGCAATGCCCTCATGCGAACATCACACCATGGATTTTGAGGATAATTAAAACCTTTTTTGTGCCTCCTTATAATTAAGTCAATTAAGTTGACAATAATTTTAAACCTTATGAAAAATTGTCCAAAATATGAAGTTAGTCTCATTGCTGCAGATCTGCACCCAATCAACAAGACTGCCCCGTGCAGACCTGCTTTTCAGCTTACCAAAGGTTAAGCATCCATAAATCACCCACACTCAGTGGGACTGTTCTCTTTCATTTATTTGATTTGAACAATATAAAATGTGGATAATGTATGTAGTTATATATTTGTAATTGTAGCTATATAGGTATATGAGTAATACCTATTTGACTCATAGGTTATGTGAAATGAAACTTGGGAACCATGAAAAATGTAAAGGATTCTCAAGAATTTGAGAAATGTGATCAGGATTATTTATTATAAAGATTTTTAGGTCCAAGTGTGATCCAAGAAAAAAAAAAGGAAATTTAAGAACGCACCTGACACTATCAACTATCTTTATGTAGGTAGGTGGGTACTTATATAGTCAAAAATTTTAGGAAATGCATATTTTGTAACTCTTAATAGAGAAGTACGTTCCCTGAGAATAACTTTAATGTCCATAAATCGTAACTCAACTTATAATCAATTCAGAGATAAAATGACAACAACAGTCTTACATAATAATTGTGTCAGCTTTTCTTAGGCAGAAACACTAGAAAATATATTTCTAGGGCAGCTTTAGATTTAACAGGATAAATACTTGACGTAAATACAATAAAATAAGAGGAAACACTTACCTTTACAGTAATTTTTGCAATAAATAAATCACGATGGTTATCAGGAGAGCACAGCAAGAACCTCAAGTGTTGCCAGGAGTGTTTCCTTTCCAGCCAGCCTGTGCTCACGGCTCACCATTTAGTACGCGGCGGTTTGCTTGAAAAGGTACGGCTTAGAGTAAAAAAAAACCGGCCAAGTGCGAGCCGGACTCGTGCACGAAGGGTTCCGTACCATTATCTATACAACATTAGACACAAAGATAAAAAAACAGCAAAAAAATTACGTTTGTTGTATGGGAGCCCCCCTTAAATAATAATTTTATTTTGTTTTCAGTATTTGTTGTTATAGCTGCAACAGAAATACATAATCTGTGAAAATTTCAACTCTCTAGCTGTCACGGCTCTTGAGATACAACCTGGTGACAGACAGACGGACGGACAGACAGACAGCGAAGTCTTAGTAATAGGGTCCCGTTTTTACCCTTTGGGTACGGAACGCTAAAAAAGTACGATTTGTAAATTTTACATACCTTAGCGATACATTTTTAAATAAACGACCAATCCAGCGATATCCCATGCTATGGTGAAGGTGAGAAAAAAAATTGTATTCGTAATTTAGATGTAGGGGAGGTAGGTACCCAAAATGTTTTATTTTCTTAAGATTTTATCATACCATTTTTTCGGCGTGATTAATAATGTATAACTATAACAAATTTCAGCTTTCTAGTACTTGTCGTCTCTGTGCTAAGCCGCGGACAGACAGATGGACAGACGAATGAATGAACCCTAACCAGCGTTGCCAGATTGTACCTCTTGGTACGAAAACCGTACCATTTGCCTTTGGGCCGTACCTTTTTTGTACGACGTCACGTCACACACCGTACCTTTTGGTACTTACATGCTACCATATTTTCGCATAGTTTTTAGTCACGAAAATATTTTGTTTCCGAAAGTAACTAGAAAATTATGTTAACCATTTATAAAACTTACATACAACCCCTACTTGAGTATGCCTTCCAAGTCTGGAGCCCATATTTCATTAAAGACATTGACATTCTGGAAAAAGTTCAGCGCAGCTTTACTAAAATTCCAAGACAGCTAAAAAACCGATCATACGAAGAAAGGCTGGAAGTGCTGAGGCTTACTTCTTTACGGGAGCGTAGAGAGCGTGGTGATTTAATCGAAACCTACAAAATTCTAAATGGACACTACGACCTACAGGATTTTGATAAACAAATTCTTCGAAGAGACAACAACACCCGCTTGAGAGGACACCACCTTAAACTACAAACTTGTTTCTCCAACAACAATCCTCACAGACACTTTTTCTCTAACAGAGTAGTGAATGGATGGAACAAATTACCACAAGAAGTGGTTTCAGCACCAAACGTCAACATATTCAAGAACTTACTGGACAAACACATCACTGACCAAAAGAAAAAAATAACCAAGTGAAACTGGATGCGGGCAATTATCAGTTGTTCCAACTGCCTGCCCGTCTACAAATAATAATAATAATAATAATAATAACTAGCCTATCGCTTTGGCCAAGTGATTCGAATGACACAACACTGGTACTGCAGTAAAGTAGTAGTAGTAGTAGTTGTTGTTGTGTAGTGCCTGTAGTAGTACTAAACAATAGTTAAATTTTTTGTAGTTGTTTTTATACAACGCAATGCATTCAAATAAAGATAGTAAGGGTCCGAATTTCCGGTGAAGCTATAATGAAAATCACTTCCCGTTGCCAGATGCTGCTCCGCGTGAACCTTAAGCGCGGTATACACGATCCATCTTGCTGTACGTCCTGCCAAGGCCATGCACGATGCACGATGCAAAAGTACCATGAATATGCTTGACGTACGTCGATAATTATTATTATTTGTTTGCTGGACTTGACGGACCGATTTTTCATCCAGCGAGTACCCCCACCACCGCGAACATCGTGCAGATAGACAGTGAATAACGCGGACGTACGTCAGCGCGGCCCCGTATCGTGCGTGCTCGATCGTGTATAGACTTGTTGTACAGCAGATTTCATTCTGAGCTTGCGCCGCAAGGTGGCTGCATGTCTCAAAATGGACCGAGACACTTACGAAATTTATCGAAAAATATAAATTTCATACATGTCTGTGGAATGTTTCAAGCCCAGACTATATGAACAAACAAAAAAGAATAAATGCTTTACAAGATCTGGTACCCATTTTAGGGGAAGCTGCAACGATTGATAGCGTTATTCAAATCGTTCATGATGTTATTCATTTGAGTATACTCTGCACGTTTATGATAAAAATTTTTCATCCAGAACCTCTTCCTACTTTTTTTCCTCTCTTCTGCCGCTGCTGACAATAGCAGAAGAACTCCCATTTTTTGGCGTTTTGATAAAACAGGAGGCATTTTATTAAACACAAAACACGTCCTCTTCGTTCGATACTGATCACGCACGACACGATTGATGCGTGCTGGATAGTCTGTATGCTACATCCAGCGGCGCGGCCTTGAGCTGACGTACAGCTAGGATGGACCGTGTATACCGCGCTTTACATTCTCTTTGGATGCTGGCTGGCCAAGTAAAGTACTACTCTGTGATGTTGGCCGACCAATGTATTATGTCGCCGAAAAATGGTCGAAAAAAATCACCTAAGTTCTTGTAGGCCAAATCGCCTAAATTTTCAACGTTTTAGCCTAAACATCACCCCAATAAAATGTTTTTTTTTCATAGTGGCGCTTGTAGTTTTGTACGAAGCTGTTTTCTAAAATTCCATCAATTAAATAAACAAAAATTAAAAAGACTGCAAAAGAGGTTAACTAGGTATATTTGTTTTTTTACGGAATACCGAGATGTCTATGTCTTAGCGTTTTTTATTAAAAAATATTAAACCTAGTTTCATTCGCGTGTGTAACGAACATAAGGTCAAATTAGTCACACACTTATTCAAGAAATCATAAAAAAGCCACCTCAGTGTCGGCACTTGCAAAAGTACCGAAACGTCGGAAAATTGTAAAATGAAAAAATAAACGAGTAAATATCCGTCCAATATCAGTTTTTATCGTGTTAACTTTAGAAATCAGTAAATATTATTAATTTATAATTATAGCAATATATTTACTTACCTTATTATACCTTTAAAAGGAAGTATCATTTGTAACTATTGTCAATATTTAGGACAATGCCCACTGGCGACCGGTCACCTTTTATAATATTTGGTCAACAGTTCACCTTCCGATATAGCCCAAATGCCTCTTCTGGCAACCCTGAGTACCACACGTTTAATTTTCTTTTTCAATGTACAGTCATGGTACAATCCTTACAGGCCTCGAATGTTAATGAAAACTACGCCTGCCTGTGATTGGTGCTTCTTATCAATAATTATTCCGTTCACCAATACAAAATCAGTAAGTACGTTTCCATTGTACAACGCCAGTAGAAGTTTCACGTTCCGTTATACATCTCATCCACCAAGAGTTTTAATAGGTACCTACTTTCCCATTTTTATATGACAGGTCTATCCACAGTGGGCCGGCGACCTGCGTGCGGGCGCAACGATATAAAATAAAATAAACGTGGATAGACCTAACCCGAAGTGGTCCCCTGTTCCCACTAGTTCAGTGACTGAACTAGTGAGAAAAACATCTCACTAGTGAGAAAAACATCTCACTAGTTAGAAAACCATTCTCACTATACTTCAGTTCGCAGAACAAGTGTTATTTTTTTCTCGCTAGTTCAGTCAACTGAACTAGTAAGAATGGTTTTTCTCCTTTGTTTAGTTGACTTAACGAGAATTGTTTTCTCACTAGTTCATTTGACTACTTTTTAAAGATGATATTTAATTATATTGAAGTCATAGTTATTTATATTTTTAAAATCATAACATTATTTTACATCCACAATTCACTTAATAGCAGACATCAATATTGTGATTGATATACCATTAAATCGTTTTACAACAATTTCATTTTAAGTGGCCAAGATTATTCAGGCTTAGATAGAAGTAAAGAGTATTTACATATTCGTTCAATACATATGATAAATAATCACCTATAAAAAGTACCTTGTCGTCTGAACTAGTGAAAAAACTAATTTTCACTAGTTAAGTCAACAGAAAAAATGAGAAAAACCATTCTCACTACCTCAGTTGACTGAACTAGAGAGAAAAAAAATATCATTTCATTTATTCAATGCATTTCATGAACAATCTCGAAAAGATACAGAAGTTACTTAACTAGTTGAACATGAACCCTGTAAGGGTATAGCAGATTGACATGTGTGGCGTATACAATTGTAGGCTATATATATCACTTGTTCTACGAACTGAACTAGTGAGAATGTTTTTGGTACTAGTTCAGTAACTGAACTAGTGGGAATAGAGGAAAGTGGTCATTGTTGCCGTTTTAGTGCTTTTCTCGCTAGATCTAGCGCTTTTCTAAGCTTTTCAGCGCATCCTTTCCAACAATAAAGCGCTAAAAAAAATTAGTGGAATCTGGTGGAAAAATAAAAAAGATATCGGCAGCCTTCAATTAGGCCAAAAAGTTGGTATGCAGAGCAGCAAAACAAAAAAAAAGAAGAAAAACCTACGAGTTCCTTCGGGGAATCCCCAAGAATAATGTTCAGTCTAGTTTATTGTTTTGTCTCTTTTTACAGTAAAGGATTTTCCTATCGCTGTCTTTCTCACACTGTAAACAGAAAAGAACGGGTTTGTCTTACTTACTACGTAGGTACTAAAGCGGCGCGTGGTTAATTTCTTGTTAGAATTTTAGTTTGTAGTTCGTGAAAATTTTAAATGGAAGTTCCTCTGAAGAAGAAGGCTTTATCATATTTTTTTCATTATAGGCAAAATTTAACCACTTTTACCCATGCTACAATCTAGTGGAATTTAGCGCTTTTTTCAGCCCCGTTTTTATAAAAAAATAGCGCTTTTTCGAAAAGCGTTTGGTGGTTTTAGTTTCTTCCGAACGGCAACACTGGAAGTGGTAGGTAGCACAGACGGCATACTTACTATGTTTTCACGTGGTTCTGTTTTATAATAAATATGATAAGTATGATAACTGTAAGAAATTAGACGAGATAACGTCTGATGTTAAATAATTTCAAAGGTTCATTTAGACATTGTTTCTAGTTTCCATATTTCTCGTGCACAATCTGTTAATAAGCTGTCATTTGGCCAGTGCGTACGAAAAAAAAAAGCAAACCGGGGGCGGGGGTAAACTTTTTTAAAGTTGGGCGAGTTACGAGATGTGGAACAGGGGATTGCGGCAAACTTATGTGAGCAAAATCTATTGAAAAACATTTTGGAGACAGAACATTTGTTTGTTCAACTATTCACCCTCTCAGTACTATTTGAAAAATTCTTTGTATATCGATGTTAAAACAATACTACTTTGATTTGTCAACTAAAAGTGTTGCGTGCAGTGTGCCCAAAGGTATGAAGTAAAAACAAAATATATTTTTTATCATTTATTAATAAACTAACTTTACAAATTTAATAATAGCAGAACAATAATATTCCTTATTTCTTTTTCATTCATATTAATATGATAATAATTCACCATGACTCGTCGTACTTTACGCAAAATATAATTATATGATTTATAAAAATTAAAGTTTGAAACGACAGTGAAAGCAACTTACAAAAGAAAAGAAAAAAAGTATAATGCACAATAAAAATAAAAATGTAGACGAACTTTATATAAAATTGCCAGCAAAAAAAATTACAGGCATCATTGTCTAATTTGTCAGTGAATGACAAGCGCACGCGCGCGTAACCATCAACACGTACTAGTAAAAATATTACAATAACATAAAGTTAATTTTATTGTATCAATTCTTTTCATTTTACTATTCTGCAATCTATATACATGTTTATAATTGTTTACATTACATACCAAAAACTAAACGCTATATCGAGTGTGGTGGAACCCTAAACCTATATTTATAGTGTTAAAACTATTTGTATTTCTCTTTTCTTACATTATACATGTTTTATAGTGATCAATATATATGTTTAATAGATATTTTTTTTATATATCGGCATAAATTACTAAAATTAGCTTGACAAAAAACAATAAAACAAGAAATGTCTAAATGATAACTATACACCCAATATACACAGCTTATTTTGAGAAGTTCGCTCGTTATAATTATATCATACAAGCTTCGCAACGATCATACTTCTTATATATTACAGTATAAGGCTTCGTGCATCTATGGGTCACCGCCGGGCCCTGTCCCGACCCAGCTATTTACAGACTCAAACCGACCACGGAAACAATTCAAAAACGTTATGCAATCATATATATCTTACATACAAAAAAAAAAAAAACAAAGAATCTTAACATATTATATTCGTAATATATATTAATTTTCCCATCTGTACATACAATTTTACACAAGAGATTGTACATGGACGTAAAAAACTGCTGTTTTACGGAATTCCTCTGCTACCCTGCCCGCCTAGCGCCCCTCACTACAGACTACACAATTTTAAGAAATAATGCAATTTATGGTTAATATAATATTATATTCACACAGCATTAGACACGGCACACGGTTTAGGGCACAATTTTATCAGGCAATATATTTTATTAAACTTTTTTATATAATAAATACAGCTAAATATATAATACTACATACACGCTAGTACATATCTTGTAGCACTATATCATTGTCTGACTGAACTAAGGGTGACGCAGAAGTGGGTAATAAGTATAATTACTTTGAAATCGTGGAATTGGATTGGACTAAAAAGAAACTGAATAAATTGACTTTACCATTGCTAAATATACATTTACGAAAGCTTCGAAACTTAAACATCAAAACGTGTACTTTTAAAATCTTTAGTGGTTGTGCATGGACATAAATTTAAATAAAACGGAATTTTACCACGATTATTCATCGAGAACTTAAATAAATTTATCTTCGTGATAAGAACCCCATTTATTTACAATTATGTCTTTCAATCAATCAATCGACTTGTTTGGACTGACAACTTTCATTTGTCTACTTTTATTTATTCAAAAACTGACTTGTTTTACTACAAAACAAAAATTGTCACATCCATGTATTATTGCTCACAGTTCTTAAGACACAGGAACATTGAAATAAATTCCATTTGTGTTGTGTGGGGAACACTATATGTGTTTTCTCCAAACTGCAAATTTCGGGCTTAAAACAAAATCCATTACGCGTTTCCTTCGTAACACAATAAACACTTCTAGAAACTACAAAGTACCGCCATAAAAATTGATTTCAATCTAAGTATGTACAGTGCGTGTAAAAACCTAGTTACCTATAAATAAGGACTATAACTTCACTGGTTCAGACAAGATTGTAAAATCCATGGGGCAAAATAATTTATTTGTTGATAGCTTTGAAGATAAATTGTTACATGAAAGTGTTAAAAAGGAGAGTCAACAGAACAAAAAAAAACTTTTTCGGTAAAGTGGAAGCCCGAGCAGACTGCTGAATATATCAGTCACTATTTTGCAATGTCGAGCAAGATTATAGACTTTAAACGGTTTGATAGCACGATGCCCACTGTCGCACTTCATTAATTTTATTATATTTCAATACAATCGGCAGTATAATGACAACTTTTGCAAATCTTCATACATTAGATCACACCATGCCCACTTTAATTAGCAAATATCTTCGTTGTTTGTTCTTGACTGTACAAATATTGTAGACAGTACGACTAAAGAAATCCTTCGTGCAATAATTGGCTTTATGCTATTTACGGCAGAGTGCGATCTCATTTATGAAGATTTGTTACAAATTACAGCATTACAGTAACAATTGTTACAGTTGTTACACATTACAGTATTACAGTAACAATTGTTACAGTAACGGTTGGCACTGTGATACTGAATGTATTGAAAAATAAAGTACCAAAGTGCTATAGTGAGCATCGTGCTATCAAATCCCTTTAAACAATGTTATCGAACCACAGGGTGACATGGAACTAGTTACGAAAATGGTGAGCAAAATAAATATTTTTACATCAAATATTACTTCACTTTATCATACAGTTGTTAAAATAAAAAAAATATATGGCTCGACAGTCTTATGATCGGCAACCGACAACTCGATTTTACTCGTTCACGCATATTGGATGGTAGGCTCTTAAAGCCTACATGAAAACATTTTTCAATGCAACGACACTTTGATTTGTGGTCAGTTTCGCCTCTAACATTGGAAATCGCTATTATCTACAAAAATGTTATACCATTACTTTTAAATCATGGTTTATCACGAACGAAAACAAAATTCCCGTAAAATATTGCAACCATTTCAATTTCAGCCATTATGCGCTACTCCCACTGCTGTTTCAGTGTCGAAATGGCTTTGTAAAGTGACGCCGACTCAGGGATGTCTACACGATACTGATGAAAAAAAAAATTATGAAAAAGTCCCAAAAAGATTAAAATATTATTATGAAATTAAATTAGGTGTCGGCACGTGTCCACGCGCTTTACATACCCTGTGAGCTACACATTGGTGTCATTTAAAAATAAAACATTTATAGGAATAAGCATTGCTTAATGTAGGCTATCCTCCCTAAGACGGGCATTATTTACCACATCCACAGCCTGTTTTTTACTTCGTGCCTCAACTTACATAATTTTGCTTGACATTGCTCTAAATTTGCCGATGAAAACTGGACAAGTTCGTAGTTCTGGAAGAGATTTTAAGGCGACTTCCAGACTGGATTTAGATTGCTTACCGACGCGGTCTCCGGTTTTGATTCCAGGTAGAGTGTACATTTGTTCACTGGAGTCCACTTTGTACACTTCTATTTACAGATTATTTTAGTTTGAGTCACGCATTATGTTGTATCAACTTCATTAGCGATATACTTAACAAAATACTTTTTCAAAAGGAAAAAGGTTAATTTACCAACAGTAAGTATGTATTTTGAAATGTCGTCCAGTCTTCAGCGACCAGCGTTTTCAACAGTATCCCTATGAGACTACGCACATTAATCTTTCAATAATTTAAATTACATTTATTGGTCGTGAATTTCCTATTTTAATATTACTAAACGCGAACGCAATGAAGTCACGTGATGGTTTGCAAGGAAAGAACATTTTTATAACCAAAATTGGCATTTTGATACTAAGAATTGTCATGATTGTCAGTGTAAACAGTAAAAAAACAGATACGGTTATACAAAATGGCCGTACAAGATGGCGGCTTGAACTTTCCCGCAAAACCATCTAACCTTCAGCGCGCACGCGACCAGTCACACCACATGACAATACGAATTACGTGCAAAAACGTATGAAAATATATTTAAAAATGTTTGTTATGCACTTCATTTCTTTTTACCCTTTTCTATACTTATAAATCGGATACTATCATAATTATTTAAATTAATATCATAACAACGTGCCTAGTAGTCGTGTGTTCATTTGTACAATGATACAACTTACATATTTACTAAACGAAGGCTCCCACGCTTGACTTTTAAACTCTGGAAAAATCTAGAAATTCCCCATGTATCCCGACATTTTACAGATTCTGTAATATGCATAAATATATTAAGTGTGAAAAACTATGGTTTTAAAAAGAAACCTAGTGCTTTTTATAGAGAATGGTAACATGATTTCGTTTCCTATCTTATAAAATAAGAAAGGCAACTATATACAATGCATGAAGCTTGGCATTGCAAGCTTCCTTAAAGTCGTCAAGTTGATTTGACACCACTTTTGGTGAGTTTTAAGATAAATACAGTCATTTGATCCGAAGTCCATACCAATGCCCTACGCACCTTCACAAGTTGATATTGCACATTTTTGTCAAATAAATTTTACAAATTTTGAGATTCGTAAAATGAAAGTAATTTTTTTTTTAGAAATTTTATCCAGTCAAAAATTTATTTCATGATTGAGTTTTCGGCAATCACATTAACTACTTTTACCAAAATGAATAAATCGTTAAAGCTCATCTTGAAGGATTCGTCGCAGAACGTCCCGTCCGCAAAATGTCCGAATCGCAAAATTCCCATTCTCAAAACGGCCTGGTTGAGATAGTAAAAGCGAGTTGATATAAATAGGTATGAGTAGGTAGTGAATTAATTTTTTCCTTATCAGGGTTCTGTACCTCAAAATGAAAAAACGGAACCCTTACAGCATCACTTTAATGTCCGTCAGTCCTCCTGTCAAGACCTTATCTCGGGAACGCGTGGAGGGATCGAGTTGAAATTAAAACCATATACTCACGTCTACAGTCCCTTGAAGGTGTAAAAAAATCAAACTTTTAGGTTAAAAAACCAAGATACGGCCGTTTATGCCGCAAAATACGTATATTTTGACAGTCAAGGGAATCAAAATTCATGGGGTTCTTTCCGTTGACTTAGAACTATGAAATTTTGCAAGTAATACAATTTTATACTACAAATACAGGGAAGTAAAAAAAAACTATACACGTACAAGTTAGATTAAATCATAAAAAAATGTCTGTAGTCCGGGAAAAGACTCGATTCCTGAATTATTTATAATATGTAAGTACCTACAAATTTGTACGGAACTTCGGTGGGCGAGTCCGACTCGCACTTGTCCGGTTTTTAAGTTGATCCTCTAATTTAAGAAACGCCTTTTAATTTTATTTCTGAGACAAATAAATTTATACAAACATATTCTTTTTATAAGGTGCCAACGGGACTCTTTTAATATGCCTACAATGTCTGTTTGTCTGACCAGTAAAGGATTGTTTCTGATTTTCACAGAATATGAATTTTTGAGGTGGATTGAATAAAAAAATAAGGATAAAGAATGTGTTCTTTTTTTGCTACCTGTCTCCATGACTTTGACTTTGTCTTCTATTTCATAGACGGCACGTCTTGAGCATGGGGCGTTTTGCGAACGGGACATTTTGAGAATGGGACATTCTGTGACGAATCTAAAATAAAACAAATAAAAACATTTTCTGAAAAAAAAAATTTACCAGAGCCGTGACTATGTATTAATATTATATAAAAACAATAAACTACTTCACCCTTAACCAGACTGCCTACAAACAATTTACACTAACTACCCCAAAACAACTGCCTTCTAAATGGTTAAATGTCAAACTATAAAGTTGGTTTTCAATTATTTACCCAACAAGCTAACACTTTTCACCATACATGCAGGATATTGCTATCTTCGAACTGTGACCGTCTGGTGAAGGGTTAAAATGTCAAGCATACCATAAAGCCAATGATCATTTTTACGTAACATTTTCACTAAACAGCCAACAAACTAATGATGGGTCGAACTTTTTCTTTTTATCACCTCGGAACTGACCGGCGTCGCGACCACAGAACGTCAATTTACCGTCCTTCGCGACGAGGATTTTTTACAAACGGCCAGCGCGGCGGGGCCTTGCGGTTTTTTCTTCTTCGCCACAAACCATAGAGGCGCACTTTTTTCTTCTGTCAAGGCGAGGATTCGCCTCAGGCAGCCGGCGGGAGGCGTCAATCGCACGGGTAGAGTAGCTGGAGGGGCAAAGGCAGGGGCGGCGTCGCGGGGCGGGGCTCCGCCCTACGCCGCCGTCACTTGCCGTCGCGGGAGGCCCGTCGCCGCCTCACGAGCCCCGGAGTAGGTATTGCACCGTCGCCCACTGCGGATTTGGGGAGAGACGGTTAGAGCTTGTGGATGACGCTAAGCTTATATTCTATTCGAGACAGTTTGTGTGGATGCGAACTATTATTTGAAATGTCAGTCAAGGAGTAGAGTCAAGAAGAAGTGGGGTTTGGTATTTTTATCATCAATGAGTTCAAAGCAAACACTCATCGCTTTGTTCCATCCAGGGGATGCCTGTCTGAACTAGAATATATGCATTAATAGAGGGGAAAAAAATATCTCTCAACAGGATCTAATTTATATTTCTATTTGTTTTAATCATACAGCTATTGTATGCTTAATATAATGTTTGCTTAGATAGTCTAAGGTGATCAGCGCCGAGCATTGTTAAGAGCAGCCAAATCAATATTTTTTTGTTCTATTGTCTTAAATTTTTCCAGGTGTGGCGCCGGATTAAGAATAGCGTCACTCCATTTCCTTCCGTGTATGTTGTAGAAGGCGACTAAGGAAATCAAATACCAGGAGACGGGGGCAGCAGCGTCTTCCTGAGAATCCAACCGCATACTGGGATCGCCAACCAGCCTGCCAAGCGTGCCGATTATGGCAAAACGCTCCATGGTTGTGAAAACCACGAAGGAGGCCTATGTCCTGCAGTGGGCGTCAAATGGCTGATTATGATGATGATGAGGCTTATGTGAAATATTAACTGTCAGTAAGCTTATCTATCGACGAATCAATAATAGAAAAAGGCCATTGGGCAGTAAAACCAAAATATGGAACAAACTGCCAAACAATTATCTAAGCGTAGATAAAACTTGAAGTTGACTAAGTAGCTTAGCTTAGTTTTTATACCAACAGGTTCACATAAAGTTTTAACACTCTTCTTCCTTAAAATATCTTACCGTGTTTCCTTGATGATGGAACTTTATTCAATTACCTGTTGCTATGCGAACTAAGCTAAGCTAGCTAGCTAGTCGGCGAAAGTCCCATCAAAATCGGCTCAGTAGTTTCAGGTAGCCTCATGTCTTGAAGACGGAGAGTTGGACATGAAATAGAAATAGTGAATTTTGAGAAAGTCTGAAGTTAAGACTTCAAAGTTATAATTTAGAAAAAAAAATACAGATTAGATAGAAATATTTGAAGTTATATTTGTTCAAGTCACTATAATGTCACTGTATCTAGATAGGAGAAAGTTGAATTTGTGTTAGGTATAATGCCAGATGAATAACTTGACCGACTAACTTAAAAACTTGGAAGTGTTTGGACTGTTAGTCAATTTGAATTTAAAAAAATGCTATTGCGTGCCATTGCAAACTCATCCCGACTGGGCGGACTTTCGTTTTAAGTTATTTTACGGGCATTACAGCAATTTTAAGCCAAGGCACCATCTATAAATTGACTTTATACAATTAAATGTGACAGAGTAACATCGAGTTTAAGCTTTTGTAGCCCCTGGCCACACAGACGGGACGTGGATCGAGGGCGCGTCGTTAATCCAATTCACTTTCATACAAAATGTACTGAAGGGAAGGGACGAACACCCACACAGAAGAGACGGGGCGAGAGCGCGATTTCTATACAACGCTTCGCGTCTTTTCAGCGCCTCCGCCCCACGTCCCTTCTGTGTGGCCAGTGGCTTACGTCGACCTTACTTGTGATGGTCAAAATGCAAAAACTCACCAGCGCTCCTAGTTTTTCGTCGCACCGGGGTGTTATTGGGGGGCGCCGGCGAGGGCGCCGCAGGGGGCGGCGGGGCACCGGCGGGGGGCGCGGGCGGCCCCCCCGGCGCCCCGTGCCGCACCGAGCGCCTCGTCCCGACCCCCCCCGCCTCCACCCCCTTCATGAGCGCCTTGACCATCCCCCCCATCGCCTTCACCCCCTTGGTCTTCCCACGCACTTTGCATATCAACGGTTCGTCACTATCACTGTCCGAGTCCTTTTTGCTCACTTTGCCTTCAGCGCCCAGCGTTTGGCTCACGGGCTTTTGACACTCCACTTTCCTGGGCTTCTTCTTGGGCCGTCCGGCCGGGGACAGGCCTTCCTCGCAGCTGATTGTGGACGCGCAAGAGCTTTCGCTCTCCCGGCGCTTTCGTTTCGCACCGGGCGGAGGTTTCACGGGTATGTTCATGTTAGTTCGGGGGCTCGTTTTGTCTACGGAGCCGCTCCTAAGACAGTTTCTCGGTTGCAATGCTGGGGAATCTGATCTCTCCACTTTGTTGATCCCTGGGCTAAGACGGGGCGTCTTCGGGCCGTCAGCTGGACTATTCATCTTGCTGCTGGACCGTGTTCTCACGCTGCTCCTGGCTACCCGCTCGAGGGCCGAGGGGGATGGCGATTCGGGCCTCTTGTTGACGTAGTCTTGCGCCGGGATCTCGATTAGCAACTGCTCGAGTAAACTTTTGTCGGGGAAGTCTGCTTTCAGAGGTAGCCTTTCCAACTTTGGCTCCTGTTTCTCCTTATCTAGGTCGCTTTTCGTTTCTCCGTTCTCGGAGATGGATTGTTTCTCTTCCTTGACTTCCGCAGTGTCGTTGGAGAGCTTCTCCTGGTTAGAGTAGGTGTACAGAGGCGGCGAGACCCGACTGGGTAGATCGAAGTCCTCGACGCCCTTTTCCTTTTTAGGCGACGCGCAATTCGCGTCCCCCTTCTCATCCTTTTGAGCAATGTCACTGTCTTCTTTACTACATCCACTTTCCGCACTGGAGTTGTCTGCTTTCAGATCTTTATCTAGGTTACTCCGGGCTTGACTCGGTGGTTTTTCCTCGTCGTCCCGGAGTATGGGCGTGGGTTCTCTTTCGACGTCGTCTTTGGTATGTCCCGCGTCGTCGGGTGGTCTCCGCGGCGCGTCGTCGCCGTTTATGTGGTCCGCATGCATCTTGGCGAGCTCGGCTTCTATGTCGCCCATGTCGTCCAAATCCGGTGGTCCGGGGTCATAGTGCGTCTGCCCGGTGGCTAAGGACAGCCTCTCTAGGAGTTCGTCGGACTGCTGGGGCGGGTCTAGGACGCCGATTATTCTCTGCACGGAGGTGGGGCTCGTGGAACGGGGCATGTCGAGGCGTTCCTTCCTCTGGGGGCCAGGCGGGGACTGGCTTGCTTGGTTCGGGGATTTCTCTGACAAGGCGTCCATGGATTCGATGCCAGAGTCTTCTCCCTGGGCTTGCGAGTTGGGCGATCTGTTTGTGAACTTTTCGGCGTCGGGTCTGGCGGCGCGCTCGGCCATAAGTTTGCAGTAGGACTTGTCCTTCGGGCGCTCTCGGCGGCGCGGGGACGCGGCGCCCGGACGCTGACTAGTGACCGGCGTTGGGGACGCGGGGCCCAGGGTCCCCACGTTTGTCGAGCCCGGCGGCTCTGAGAGTTTAAGGTTTAGATTAGATTTACGCCTTACGATATTTAAAATCGACACAGGATAAACCAGCTAATTGCCTCAGCTCGCCGGTCCAGCGAGCTGGTGGTTGTCCTGCTTTGTGATATACATTAAAGTAGCTTTTTACCTCCTTCGCCTGCGTGTCCTATCCAATACATTAGCTCATATTTGTTCACTGCTAGACATAGGCCTCCTTAAGGCACATCACTTCTTTCTGTTAAATTAAATTCAGTGCAGCCTATAGTAGATCATTTTCCTACATAGATGAATGTCCATTCTACCATATGTGTTTAAGCATTATCTAAGAAACAGCGCCGCCGCTTAGCAGAAAACCATTACAAAATTGTACGAACAAGAGAACAAAAAATTTTAAAAAGTCAAAGTAAATGGCAAACTAACTGAAATATGTCAGAACTTGTTCAATTTAGAGTTAACACCGTATTCAAACGAAATTATGACCCAGTATAAACAGACAAATAAATGAAACAAAAAATAATTCACGACACATACCTGGACAGGAACTATGGGTGATTTTCCGCTTCTTCTCAGACGTCAGCAGCCCGTTGGGTGACGTCACAGCACCATCCAGCGTCCTCTTCAGCTTGTTGTCTCCCTCCGGAGTCTCACTGAGTGTCCTGTCACACTGTAACCTATCATCCCCCTCACTGGTTACACTATCACACTTGTCAGTCACTTTGGGCGCTACGGGTAACTTCTTATTCTTCACCTCGTGGTTGTTCGGCTCTCTGTAACCTTCGTTCTGGGCATATTTGCCCTCCTTCTCCAACAGGTCGTTCCGCCACTCTGTGTCTCGCTCTGTCTTGTCAGCAGACATGCCTTCGCTTAGTGACTTGTTTTTCTTCTTCATCTTGAGCCCGTCTATGCTTTGGACTTTATTTAACAGTTTATAGTCTAGCGAGGACTTGGTAACGATGTGGGCGTTCTTCGATATGGACTTCATTCGGTAGACAACATTGTTGTCTCCGGTTATCTCTGTCTTGGTTTCGCTCTCCGTGTAATGATTGTTATGCTTTATGCTTTTGGTATGTAGGTAGTCGTCAGTCATTGAGTTCTCCGTCACCTCACTGGATTTTGCCGTCAAGCCTTCTTCGGAATCTCTCCGATGCGACTTGTCGTCGGATTCCGAAGCTTTCCTAATCTTTATTTTCTTTGAATGCACATCGCTCGAGTTTGGGAACTTCTTCTTTTCCTTTTTAGAGTTTTTTATAACGGCCGAGTTGCGGCCGCGTAAGCTGATATGCAAGGGAGGCACGCGGAGTTCCCCTTCCGTTTTCTCGTTCTTCTGCTGCTGGTTCACAAAGCTGACGTCAGCTTTGTACACAGGTTGAACCACGGGCTCGTTCTTGTCAAGTTTGAGCCGGAGTTTTATCGACTCCTTTTCCCCCGGGGACTTTGGGGCTTCAGGCGTGGCCGGCTTGGCGACCGCCGGTCGGTTTAAGGCAACTTTGGTAGTTTTGGGGACGATCTTGTCCCTTAGGATGGCGGGCTTCTCCTTCGCGCCCGCCCTGGGCTTTCCGCCGCTCACGAGTTTGTCCTCCCTTTCCTTCTTCAGTTTGTTCCGCTTGTCTTCCTCTAGCCTTTTGCTTTCTTCGGTCTCTGCGGGTTTGGCGACCTCAGGGCTGGGCTCGACCTTATCGGTGACCTTGCACTGTGCCACGGTGATTTCTTCCACCTTTTTCTCCTGCTCCTTCGGCGGGGGTATGTCGTCGTCCCTCATGAGGGTCTTTATCAGGTACTGTTTGCTTTGCTCCTCGATCTCTTGCGCCGTGGCTTGGCTGCCTACCGTTGCCGTGGCAACGGAGGTGGAAGGTCTCATAGGGACCCGCATCGGGGGCGGCATGGCCTGGCTGGGACTGGAGTAGGTCGCGTTAGGCGGCGACTTGAACGGGGGATACGCAGAGTTCGCGGGCGAGCCGGTCCCTTGGGAGAAGGTCGACTTTTGCGTGGCTTGCGTCGAGGTGGACGCTTGTTGGGGGACCGGAGGGGGGGGCATGAAGACGGAGGGGTTCTGGCTCCGCTCCGGTAAGGCTTGGCCCGCCTTGGACCCCGAAGGCACATTACTCTCATTAGTCTGAACACCGGTCGCGGCTTCACTGTAGGGACCGTTGGGCTGGTTGCCGTACGTGGGGCCGGCTATGTCGTGGAGCAGGCTGTCTGGGGTCGGGTTGGCCTCCGCCTGGTTCTCCTGGTCGTAGAGCAAGTCTAGCTTGGCGTTGGAGTCGAGGTCGGAGATGGCGGAGAGGGCTTGGTCATCCAGGTGCAGGTCTCCACCGAGGGTGGGCAGCAGGTGGTCCAGATCGCAGTCAGGGAGCTGCAGCAGCGTGTCCCGGTAGGGCTCGTTCCAGTCGGGCTGCGCCTGCGCTCGCGAGGCGGCCAGCTGTTGCGCATTGTACTGCTGTTGGTAGCGCTGGAACTCCTGCAACGAGAAATGGGCGATTTTCAAATAATTTTTGTTTCTTTGTTCTGAAGTTCATTATTTTGGAGGGAATTTAATTTAATCGATTCGATTTATGTATAAATATATACATAAACTTTGAAAGATTGTGTACAATAAATGGTAGTCAAGCTCACGAATTCCTAAGGGAACCTAACTGCTCTGTTAGGTTCGGAGTCACTGAATTGTTGGATTATTTTACATAATTCATCCATCACCTACAAATAGTATTTTTAATTTATGTAATAAGAGTGGAGGTGCTTGGACCGTGACAGGCAGTGGTGAGTGGACCTGCTTATTAAAGCTTGAAGTCAACTCAATCTTGCAATTCTTATATTGATACGGGGTTCCATAGCACAAAAAAGGTTTCAAACGGCCGAATACCGAATACGTCAGTCAAATCGATCACTCAGTTGAAGAGCATTAAAATTTGAACATCTGTTAAATATAAGTGGTATACACAAACGTCATTCAAACAATTTCAGACCGTGATCAGCTGAGAAGCCGTCAAATAAATAACAAGTCTGTTTTCATTTACAAAATATTTAAACTTACGTTGTGTATCCGTTTTATGCAGAATTAGTTCAATCAATTTTAAGTTTTATGCTAAAATCTTAAGTTTTTATATAAAAATAAAATAAATAATTTGTGTTTGTTTTATAAATAAATTATTTATAAAACAAACACAAATTATTGTACTAGATTAATTACCTCGTTTTGTACAAAGCAAAAGGTTTAATTGTTGAAATAATAATATCTTATATTGTCGCAGAATGAAACGTTCGGGCTACCTCAATGACATTTGAAAAGTCTACCACAATCCACTGGCTGTGTGGCTCTATTACGCCTTGTAACTGGTTGGATTGTATGTCCAAAGACGTACTCCAAGTATAATACAGCCGGTTTTTCAATTCGACAGCCGGAACCGCGCATGGAACTCTGTATCGTTGTAATACTCGAAAGCATTTAACTTTGCCTCATTTCTTCGAGGCACATTAGGTCCTTCCTCATCCGACAAAGAGGATAATGATGATAAGGACAGTGTTTTTCACTTAAGTTTTTCACTGACATTAAAAAAAAAAATACGATTTGAAAGATCTCGCGACCACTCGATTTGACAGCTAAATCGCGCTAACTTGCGTTCGAGTATACGAATTTTTCGCTGAGTGATGTTTAACTACAAGTTCTTTTGTGTTCCACTTAACCTCTTCACTCGCACTCCCAATTCACCCCACTGACATTAATTGAAAGGGGTGTCATGGCGGCGCAAAAAAAAATAAATGACCAGGTTGAATAAATATAAAATTATTATCTAACCAATTTACGGATTTGTTTGAAATAAAAAGAATTATACTCTAGAATAATTACATTACTAAAAAATAACAACTTTATAAAAATTCACACACACAAATTTTTACATTCAGAGTACGAAAATGCAATTACTAGAAATAATGGCCTAGTGTCCCAAATTTTTGTGTGTGTGCGAACTATTACGTAACTTTAGGAAAAGATAATTTATGTAACAAGGTGCTGAATATACACCTATTCATTCTATCAAGCTTGTTTTTGTCTTCCCATATAAGATTTATTACCAAAACAGGATCAAACTTTTTGCGAGAATGCTCACGTTTCCTACTGAACAGTGTAAGGGGGACAATTTGAATTTGAAAATGTACTGTAATCGTGGGTCTTTACGAAGTGAAAACCACTTTTATTGAATGAAAATACTCTTATCTTATTGGAATCTATGCTTTTTTATAGAAATATTCAACAAAATCTAGTAAAAATTAAAAATATCGACTGCATTGTATTTTGTACCAAGGTCACAAATAAAAGGGTAAATGGAGAAATAAAACAGTAGACTCATAATGAAATATTTATTTTCCTTTTTTACACTATATACAATAAATATTCAGACAAAAATAAAGAATAAAACAATAAAATAGTATTTTAGTTGTTTTGTCTTATTTAGGAGGGATGGGGTAAAGAAGAGTTTTCATTGGGCAAAAATCGATAAAATGCGGGGAAAACAATTTGCGATGAAACGCATGCAGAATATTTTATTTCCAACTTGCTATTAGTGAAATAAAAAGGTAGCCTAATGCGTCACCCGGCAGCAAAAAACAAGTCCATAAAGCGTCGGAGCTCAAGTGGCGGCGTGTGCCGCGCATTGAGTATCAAGTTCGGCGTCAAGTAGTTTGTTTATACTAACCGCCAGTAAGTAAGTATCTAACCATAACATTGTTTGTAATAGCCTTATTATACGTTGTTAGTGGTGATTGACTTAACAATTACCTATGTCATATTTTATTACAAATAAAATTAGTTGTTGATCAATCGTATTGCTTCTGGTGTTAACTTTTACTACACCAACAGCGAATTTTCTCACGATGTTTTCCTTCATGTCTAAAATATTGCAAAGTTGTAAACTTGTCATTTTGTCATATATAAGTAGTGATAAAATATACAATCATTTTAAAAGAGTTGAGTTGAAGAATTATGTCCTAATAAATTTATTTGTAGGTTTAGAATGCACGTGGTATGTTTATTGCAACTTAGAACTACAATGCAAAAGAACACGAAATCAAGAAAACAGTACAAAACAAAACCAGTTTCACAGATAGCAAAACATCATGCAAACAAAAAATTCAATAATCCAACACCACATTGTTAACACCCTGTATAGATGCCGGCACGTAAGAAGAGCTGCGCGCGCCCTGTAAATGTATGGCGCTCACAGCTCTTTCTACGTGCCAACATCTACAACTAACCTAACACAGTAAGGAAAAAGTTAAAACAAACGTAGAGCGGCGAAAGATTTTTGCTACCGTTAATTTTATTTTTCGTGAATTCAATGTTTTCTTTCAGTCTCTGCATTTCTACGTAGAAATACTACTTATGACTCTATTTTTTGTGTTAAAATAAAGATCAAACATGTCAAAAAATATGTCAAATACAGTTTATTGCGCGATAGGTCATCGGTTCAATCCCTACCCGGGACCAACAATTGTGTGACGAGCCTATTTATTGGTTTTCGAAGTTTGTCTATCAGGTGGATAGTACCCATAGCACAAGCTTTGCTTAGTTATCATGTATGGAAATATCCCAACAATATTCTATTATTATTAATGCTATCGCGAGTTATACTGATTATAATTTTTATAACTTTTACATTTTAGGAGTATGGAGCTTTGAAAATTAAATATTTTAACAATACTTTTATGGAGTTCGCGTCGAAATGATCTCGCTATTAGTACACAAAAAGCAAAACATGACATAGAAAAAGACAAAAGACAAGAACTGCAAGAGTACATTATTAGGTTACTTACAAAATGGTGTGTCGTGTGATCTTACCTACCCATCGAATAAATGAAAAATGTTAAACTCCACGTGTTCCATTAGTTCGATAGGCAAATAAGATTTTCACCAATCTAGAAAACAAATTTAGATTGGTCAAAAAAACAAGAAAACAGAATGTGAAGGAGCGGACGAAGTATGTCTACTTTTATTATCTACATGCACAAATCTTACATATAAATGACTGATACCCATCAGTCATGCGTCATCCTCTCTCAAATATACAACATAATAGATGAATGGACGACAGCCAAAAACCGTAACCAAACAAAGGCAAGGGAAATCTGAGTGGCGCCGCATCCTCGAGCAGCAGCAGCGGCGGGTCCCGGCGCGTCCGGCAGCTGCTCCACCCGAAAGCGCGGCAGCTCGTCGTCGTGAACAGACCTGTAAAATAAAATTAACCTGAAATCTGTTTCATAGATACACAAAAACATGGCATGGGATAAATATTGATTCAACTTACTGCGGGCTGATATTGCGCAAAATTTCCCTGCGCACTTCGTCATCCTCGCCGCTGCTACTGGAGAGCCTGCTGGAAAAAATAAACAGTTAAAAAAGTCTTACTTCCGCATAATCTAGATGGAAAAAAATTATTAAGTATTGTACCTAGAGGTAGAAAGCGGGACGCTTAGTGCCTCCAGTGGCACTAGCTCCCAGTTCTCCTCCTCCACCATGATGTCCATTGCCTGGAAGAAATATAAACCTAAAATAACAGAACGAACAAGAAATAATACAAAATTAATATTATTAGTAAAACCACAGAGTCTTGTTGATGGTGTATTATAAATTATAATAGATTAGGTAGGTGGGTTGAACACTGAGTAGATAAACTAAACTTAGCAGTAAACACGTAATTCTCTAGCCCGGAAATCGAGCGTAGACGTGCACGCATCTCTCTAATTACATCGGCCGACTGCTCGGGGCGCGCGGCGGCGCAAGAGGCTCCGGAGGTGCGCGCCTCGGGAATTTTCGGGTGCATTCGGAATGCGTCGGGCAAGCCACGACCTTCAAGCCTTGGAGCGGCACTATGAGTTGGAGGGAAACTATGGATTTACTATTGATGGCGTCTTACATCATTTATATTTATACAGCAGTGGTAGCCTAGTGGGTAGAACCTCGGACTAGGAAGCGGGAGACCCAGGTTCGATCCCCGGTGCGGGCATGTAGCTATGACTTGGTTTTCTAAGTTATGTACATTTGTGAAGTTATAGTAGTAGCAATACCACTCGCTAACGAAGGAAAACATCGTGAGGAAACCTGAGTATCTGAGCTATTCAAGTACACGCGCTTGAAATACCCAATCCCCGGTGGGCACGCGTGGTGATTAAGCCCATGCTCTCTCCCTGAGAGAAGGCCTGTGCCCTACAGAGGGACGCATATAGGCCGCTTATGTATGTTATGTAATATTTATATAATTATTATAACATACCATCAGGTTTCCCACCCCAGTCTCCTTCTCCTCCTCCTCCTCCAGCCCGACCTCCAACTCCCCCTAGCTCTCATCCTCTTCCTCGTCGTCTTGCAGTAATTCAAGAAACTCTTGGGGTGCCCGGGTCTCCACATCTGTAAAATAAATAAATAATAATTTTCCTATAAACTACGAGATATATTACAATCTAATTGGAAATTTGCGTATTCTCACTAGAAACTTATAGTAACGGTGTATTGAAGTTGATAAAAATTTTATGTCGATAATCAATTGAACTAATCACTAAGCCCATCACTATAGAACCGGATGAGAAGGCCGGAGGTCGTGACCCTAGTGGTCGATTTCCGGTATACGAACTTATCGGAAAACAACGGCGAATGTTTTGTTTTTGTAATATTTTTCACTATTACTTAGTAATTCTACATAAAAATGAATAAAATAACAAAGTACGATAGTCTTACTGGCCAAATATAGTGGGTTTTATCCAAAATACACAAACAATGATCAAAAATTTCGAAAGAAAGTACAACTTTTTTCAAAGTTGCTATATCGAACATTTTCTTGGGCCAAATTTAAAGTATTTATAGCATTCTTTAGGTAAAACTATGTGTAATGATTGAAATAAATGCATAAAGTAACACGTAAATACACTTTTCACTTACCTTTCTAACAAAAAACCAGTTTTTCTTGTAGATTTGTTCTCCGCTCTCGCCACTTTCTAACAAGAAATTTTCGACTAAGATTGACAAGTTTTTTTTTTAGGAAGTCTTAGAGTATTTTACCACAGATTAAAGGCAATTTCATGCCGAACATAAGCGAACAATAACCATAAACCGATACCATAGACCGTCAAACACATTTTCGCGTTTTTTTGGTCTGTTGCCCTTTGGGACAACTCTGTCTCAGTTGCGAGTTTGACGTTTCCCGATGCGCTGAGACAGATCTGTCTCTGCTGCTAGTGAGAAGGTTAAATTTAACAGACGCATTTAACTAACGTTTGTGCATACGAATTTTGTGTTTAACGGCTTGTCAGTTGTTTAAGAAGCCTTTAAATATTTGAATGACGTTTGAGTATTCGGCCGCTAGTACAACAAAGGCCTTAAAAATTTAGGAACAGCTGGTCTAACTAGTAAGCAATAAGAACATTTTGGTGAAGGTAATAAATGGTGAGAGATTTGTCGTGATCGCGGCAAGGAGCAAATCCTGGTCTCTGCCTAGCCTCTGGGATGCAGGCGTGAGTTTATGTCAATCAATCAATCAGCCTGTATTCGTCCACAGCTGGACATACGCCTCCCTCAAGGCACTCCACTTCTTTCTGACCTCTGCCGTCCTCATCCAGCATCCAGCCAGCAATCTCCATCAGCGGCGTGATCCTTATGAAATCCTTAGCGATTCTAATCTTCTAACTGTGAAATTCCATAATAAATGGACAGAATCGTTCAGGATTTGGTGTGAGTAATATCATCGGTCCAGTGAGTCAGGGCGTACAATGCTGCGTTTGCCAGTCCGTGGTCTCCACGTGGTGGTGGTTCGTGATTTCCACGTATTGGTGGTCCGTGCTCTCCACGTGGTGGTGGTGGTCCGTGCTCTCCACGTGGTGGTGGTGGTGCGTGGTCTCCACGTGGTGGTGGTCGGCGGTCTCCACATGGTGGTGGTCCGTGGTCAGAGTTTATGTGCTGTCTCCTCAGTGTAGTTAGTGTAACTTTGTTTTTGTTTTCTAAGTTATGTACTTTTGTGAAGTTATAGTAGCAATACCACTCGCTAACTGTGAAGGAAAACATGGTGAGGAAACCTGAGTGTCTGAGGTATTCACACAACTCAGCGCTTGAAGTCGCCAATCGGCGGTGGGCACGCGTGTCAATAAGGCCAATACCCTCCTGCCCTGCTCTCAGCCTCTCAGGCCTGCTGTGCCCTACAGTGGGACGTATATAGGCTCTTGTGTGTAAATGAAGTTGTCTCACCTGGAAGCTGGACTGGGTCTTCTGATCCATGGAGGCGGGGGTCGGGGGCAGCAGCGCTTGCAGGTCTTCCGGCGTCACGTGGGGACTGACGGACCCCAGCGGCGGCCGGGGCCGCACGGGCGTCGCGCTCGTCGCCTGCAAACGGAGCAAGGGATTCAGGGTCAAGTTTTCAGATCTCACGGACAGTTTACACGGGTTAACTCTGCTGTTACGTGTTACGCGTAATCTAATATTTTTTGTGATTGGAAAAAAAACCGGCCAGGTGCGAGTCGCACTCACGCACGAAGGGTTCCGTACCATTACAACATTAGACAAATATCGAATTTTAAGACAAGAAGCGTTTAACATTGACATTTAACGACATGACATCCGCGCTGTGAAAGCTACATAGATGGCCGCTAAATGGCGAGCGCTGTCTTTAGACAACTTTGATAAAAAAAATATGTGCTAGGGCCATGCCAACTTTTTCTCAAGCAATTTTGCCACGATTAGCAGCTTTTTCAGACACCTAAAAGTGACTGGAATTAAATTACACCTTTCCATAATTTTGGTACTGGCATTTTACCCCCTTTTACCGTCGTTCTATTACGATAATTTTATTGAAATCAATAACATTTTCACAAGTTAACGTAGACTCCGCAATTATTGGCGTGCCCGAATTATTTTGCCACGGGTTCGCCATGACCGATACAGAACATCGTACTTACCGCCATGTGCCGGTAGGGCGGCGGCGGCGGCGCCTGGAAGGGCTCGGGCGCGTAGCCGGGCGCGGCGCCGGCGCCGGTCGCGGGCGGCGCGGTCGCGGTCGCGGTCGCGGCGCCGGCCGGGTACCGGGCGCGGGACACCACCGTCGCGTTCGGGACGCCCGGCGGGACGGGCCTGCAAGCGGGGGCGGACGTCGAGTCAGACACTTGTGTTGCAGCGCAGAAACTGTACAGGACTCGATCCGTTTTGAGGAACATCTAAACTTTTTAAAGACTCGCGGTGGTCATACATCTTATATATGTCGTAGCCATAACGTAGATTGTGCCATATCATGATGTGGTTAGCCATATCACGAAATGTGTCCTTTTCATGAAAAGGCCAAGTCGAGCTGGCCGTATCGTTTAAGCATCAACGTTTGACGATATGGCAATCTACGTTTTGCCATATCATAATGTAGGGTACCCATGACTTTTCCATGCACCAACCTGATTTAAGTTTGACATATTTACTGCATTGAGCTGAAAAATAGATTGAAGATGCCTAACGTATTTAGTGTTTTGGTGCATTTGAACCTTATAGGTTGAATAAAATACCAATAAAAGAAACAACAGTTTATATTTTATCACTCGTAAAATACAATGCGGTACAATGATTACAACAAAATGAGATTGCTGCCCTACTATCCTCATTTTGCAGTATTTACGGGAATATTGCCGTCACTAGAAATATTTTCTGTCGCCTCCATGGTAGAAATTCACTACAAACTAACATCAGCGCCTCTAACGGTGGATAATAATTTAATTTAATTTATTGACTTACTTTGGTATCGCAGTATTTTACGATATGGCCGTTAGCGTTTGGCCGCATCATGAAATAGTCATGCATTTTGGTATTCAAATCGTCAAACGTCGGTCGCTCATTGATCTGGCTAAGCCATTTCATGATACGGACAGTTTGACTTGGCCTTTTCATGAAAAGGACACATTTCGTGATATGGCTAACGACATCATGATATGGTCGATTCTATGATATGGCTACGACATATATAAAAATCTCGTGTCACAGTGTTTGTTATTGAACGCAATTCAATTTCAATTGATACAATATATACACATACATAAACTCGCGCCTGTATCCCAGAGAGGTAGGCGGAACCAGGGAAAATTTCAATTAAAAAATTCTTTATTACATAAAAAGGTGTTTGTACAAAGGCGAGCTTAATACAACTAAGTATTTTCTTCCAGCTAACCTTGGGGCATGTGGATAGTGTAAGGGGTAGTGTCAAGAAAGATTTATTGCAAAGAATTACATTAACTATGTTATAGTAAAATTACATCGTTATTATAACAAGTTATATTTTCCTTATATAAAAGGATTATTACTCAGAAGTCTGAAGTAGTGCTCATGGATTCTACTTTTAAACACGTCGACTGACGGACACACCGCTGTCGCTGTCGGTATAATTGATATGACAAAACAACGTTTGCCGGGTCAGCTAGTCGTTATAATATTTAACGGTACTAAACGCGATCACCCGGTCGGTGTTCGCTCGTCTTTCCTAAAAAAACTCCTTCGATCATCTCTATTCTGCAGACTTTAATAATTGGCCTAGTTCTCGAACAGCGCTAAAGCGGTGACCCCTTGGCTCACATGCCAAACCTGAAGGACACGACTGCCCCAACAAGGGTCGGGTCGCTCACCTGTAAGGCACGGCGGGGCGCTGCTGGGGCGCGAAGGGGCGGCGCGCGAAGGGCGGCGGCGGGGGCGGCGGCGCGGGCGCGCGCGGGGGCGGCGGGCGCGGCGCGGGCGAGCGGGGGGGCGGCGCGCGCGGCAGCCGGTACTCGAACCCGCCGGCCCGCCCCACCGCCAGTTCCACCTGCTGGGGGGGGCAACCTTGTTAGTTCATTCATTCATTCTGGCTCAGGGACCCAAAATGGATCTTGGTCTCCGCAACCAAAAGCCATCTTTCCCTATCCTGCACTGCCTCCCTCCAATCATCCACCTAGAGCTCACGCAGGTCTCTTTCCACCGCGTTTTTCCAGCGATACTTGCGGCTTCCGACCGGCCGACGCCCAACGGGACACCCTTCATATGCTCTTTTTGCAGCCCGATCCTCTCGATCCGTTTTTTGTATGGGAACCCCCTTTGAATATTTAAATTCAGTTATTAATTTTTAAAGTGAATATTCAACTAAATTATTCTGTGAATATTTCAAGCGTCCACCTGTTGCCGTTATTAATATCGAGCAAAAAACGGCAAAAAAATTACATTTGTCCTATGGGGGGGCCTTCTATTTATTTTATTCTGTTTTTAGTATTTGTTGTTATAGCGGCAGCAGAAATACATCATAAGTAAAAATTCCACCTGTCTAGCTATCACGGTTCATGAAATACAGCCTGGTGACAGGCAGACAGACGACAGTGGAGACTTAGTAATAGGGTACGGAACCCTAAAAAGTATCTTATTCTTCAACCTAAGGCCACCCAATGCTGAGTGCAGGTCCAAAGCAAGCCTTCGCTTCAATCTAAACAAACTACAGTATCTGGCTGTAGAAACTACAGTATCCAGGTAGACAAACTACAGTATCTCGCTAGACAAACTACAATATCTAGCTGGAGAAACTACAGTATCGAGCTGGTTAGAGAAAGTACAGTATCCAGCTAGACAAATTACAGTACCCAGCTAGTCAAACTACTACAGTATCAAGCTAGACAAAGTACAGTATCCATTTAGACAAATTACAGTATCCAGCTAGACAAAGTACAGTACCCAGCTAGACAAATTACAGTATCCAGCTAGACAAACTACAGTATCCAGCTAGAAAAATCTGCTGCAAGAAGTACGAGCTATATCTGAACTGTCAAACGTCGATCAGCACAGTATGTTCCCGTCCAAACATTTTTCTCCTTCACCTCTGACATTGAACTGTCTATATAGACCGACCTGTCCATCATCGAGCCGCTCGAGCTTGGCGGGCAGCGGCGGGCGGTGCCGCGGCGCGGGGTGCGGCGCGTCAGTCTGCAGCAGGTTGACAAGCAGCGGCGAGGACTGCGCCACGTTGGGCGGCGCGGGCGCCCGGGCCGGGTACGGCGGCGGCGGCCCGGCGAACGCCGCGCGCGGGTACGCCTCCGGGGTGGGGGGGCGCACGCCCAGCGTGTTCTCCTGGCGGGGCGAGGGGGGGGGGGGGCTTACTGTAGCGCGACTGGACCGGGCTATGTGTTAGTGGAGGGCCGTTACGTGGAGCATGCTGTTTTGTTTTGTTTTGTTTTGTTTGTTTGTTTGTTCCACTTTATTGCACAAAACACAAAATTTTGCACTTAAAAAACCGGATTGTCCTAGATTATGAGCAAGGGCGGACTTATTGAAATTTCTTCCAGCCAGCCTTGATGTTTAGAGTATTAAACAGACAGCGGCAAAAGGGCAAGTAAAGAACATCTCGCTCGCACAACCTGTAATTTTTGGTGTTTGTAATAAAATTAGTATACTTTTGATAAATGTGGTCCCAGGGTTTGGTAGAAAATAAAATTGCGAACATTCAAGGCATAATGTTTCTTATCATTTACTAAGTTTTTGAGTGACAAAATTTGATTTCAAAATTAATAATTTTGGAAACAACTTTTCTTTATTAAAAACTGTAAAAAGAAAACCAAAAATCTATTTAAAATATCCGTAACTTTATAATCCATCAAACCCACAGACCACATTTATCAAAACTACATATACTCATTTTATTACAATTAAAAAAAAAATACCATTGTGCGAGCGAGACATCACGCGCAACGTAACAGCAGTCTTATTAGCCTTTCAGTAATCGGATAGCACAACTATTTGCCTACAATATAGACGGAAATATTGTATAAGCGAGAGGCGAATAGTTGTCGGTACAATATATTTTTTTTAATTATTTCCATTCAAAACGATCACTTGTCCAGCGCCTCACGTATGAAAGTCTCCACAGCTGTCGGAAATGCTTCTTCGAAGGTAGATACGTAAGTTTGGGCCAATTCGTGTCAAGTCCAACTTTTTGGCAGAATGAATTAACGGGGCTTTAAGGTTGGAATGTGGCGTTGATTTGGACTCATGGATAGTTTATCGTCGGGAGAAAGTTGGAGGTCAACTACAACTTTTTTGATTCACATTCAATGCAGGTACCTAAAGTAGAAACTCTGGAAAACCTACTTCTCTCGCTTCAAAATGTTTCTTTTTCAAATAACTATGCGGTGTCGGAAATATTGAAGTAATATTTACCTACATCAGGAGGTTAAACGTACATAGAAAACACTTTTCTCTAACTCTAGAGACGTAAATTCACACAAGAGACAAAAGAAACGAAATCGGCTTCAATGTCTCTTCTCTTTTGACTCGGCTCTAAGGCAATCCTTAACCACTCGTCTGCCGCGACACAGATCTGTGTCCAACTTAGTATGGACCACCTATACGTTGCGTTCCGCGAGGGCAGTTCAGCAGTTAAAATTGAAGGTTTATTAAAGTCCATAAATATACAATATTGCAAATGTGTATGTGATCAGCAAACCACTTAATTTTTCAAAAACCTTTTTACGGGTTAGTGCAACAAAAAGAATATAACTTACTTTTTGTTTTGTTTTCATGATCTAACTTTGTCCTAAGTTCCGTGCTGTAAGTATTGATAGGTTTGTAAGCCTGAATATTCTATGATTGTGATGTCCTAGTCTAGTTACCATAGAAGAAAGAAGACATTGATTTAAATTTTCACATATAATAACAGCGGAGGGTATTCACTAGTTTGGGAACAGGACAAGTGATTGTGTTGTGTGGAAGTTATTATTATTTTATGTATATTTATTTCATATCATTGTTGTTAACAACTGAGTCGTAAGCCTTCAAAAAAATTTTTTTTTAATCGGCCACCATTGTGTCCCACTGCTGGCCAAATGTCTCCCCTTCAGACTTCCATTCCTCCTTGGCTTCGGCCAACTGGCAGACCGAGGCGGAGACTGTTGACTCGACCAAATATTTACCTGGGTGGCAAGCCTTCGAACCGTAAACTTTTTATAGACAACAGAGATCATTTTAGAAACAAACAAAAAAAAAACTCAAAGGGGAAGACTCACCTTCCGATGTATGACCCTCGCCTGGGTCATACTGCCGAACGGGTACTCGCAGCGGTCCGCCGGCGGCGTGGGAATGTTCTGCGGGATCTTGCCGTCCATCGGACACACCGTGTTGGGTGATTTGAACTGTCAATTAAAAAAATACGTTAGGGGAAGCCCTTTTGAAGGCTCCTTACAAAATTATTAAAATCATTAGTAATTAATTGCTCCAGTATAAGAAATGCTACTTCGCACTGTGAAGAACTTGTTACAATCAATCAGCCTCCACTCGTCCACTGCTGGACTTAGGCCTCCCTCGCCACTTCCTTCTGTCCACGGCCATGCTCATCCAGCTACTGTCAGCAATCTGCCGCAGACCGTCGGTCCAGCGAGCTAGTGAGCTAGAGCTAGAAATGAGACAATCCGCCAAAAAAACTGAGGGACGTCCTATGCCGCGTTTGCCAGTTCGTGGTAACCACTCGAGAACATTTACACCCCATCGGCTATCGGTTCTTCGGCATATGTGACCAGGCCACCGCCGCTTCAGTTTGCTAATCTTAGTTTGCTAGGCTATGTCAGTCACCTCAGTTTTTTTGGCGGCCTGTCTCATTTCTGATTACCCATCAAAGAGACACCGAGCGCAAACCGTTCCACAGCACACTGAGCGATGCAATAAAATAAATCCCAGATAATAAATACATCTGACTACAAAATAAATTATGTCACTATAAATTAATAAACTCTAAAATTGATGGTTTTCACACTAAAATAAAGCATAATTGTCCAATCGCACTTTGTAAACTTTAATAAGAGAATGCCTTAAAATGTGTTCGTTTATTTCACCGAAGTCTCGTGTCTTGATAGATAGTGTCACAATCCTGATACAGAGCATCAGGGTTCGGTCCCCAACTATTTATTTTAAAGTTAACAGAAGATCTCTTTAAGTTAAAGATTGGCTTGTTCTTCCCACTGAGGGCCGCCTACATTTGTACACATGGCCTCAGTCTGGGTGTATTTCTATGTTTGTGATGTCCTTGCCTGGTTCCCATAGCACAGGGTATCCTAGTTTGAGGCCAGGACAAGTGATTGTGTTGTGTGGAAGTTATTATTATCATCATTAACCAGCCGCCACCGGCAATCTGCTTCAGTTCGTCTGCCGATGCGTGGTCTCTACTCGAAGTTCTCGGGAAACAGCCCGAGAACTTCGGCTAATTAGAAGTATAACCCCTGTGATGAACACTGCCATATACCTTCTGGAGGTTTCAGTGACATTAAAGCCCTACTGGCTTTCTGGAACGAGATAGGCTGGCTGGAGTGATCTCGTAGCCCTGCTACGTGCTGACCCATGTATGAGGCTAGGTGCGGAGATCACAGGTAACTATGGACCTGTGTGTCACGTGGAAAGCACAGTCGCGGGCTCCGGCGGCGGGGCTTCGCTCTCAACGCCCGCGGTTAGACGCCCGATGCTGCATAGGGTGGCCAGCAGCTGCCCTCTCATGCAACCCAATCCACATTCATCTTACACTGGGCATAGACCGAGGCACGTCCCTCTTCTCTCGGCCAATCTCACATCCTCATCTAGCCACCACCGGCAATACGCTTCAGATTGTTTGATGATTCGTGATCTAATAATGTTTAATCTAAGCCAAGAAATATTGTTGTTGTTTTCTTGTAAGCACCACAATTGTTGTTTTATGTGTGTTTTGTCGTTAAAAAAAACTTATTCTATTCTATCTTTACACGAAGTTGTCGGGAAAAAGCTCGAGGACTTCGGCTACTTAAGAGAATCCTACGCCCCTCCCGTGTCTTCCATGGCCACTCACCTGTGTGTCCCGCGACGTGGAAGGCACAGGCGCGGACTCCGGCGGCGGGGCTTCGCCCTCGATGCCCGCGATGAGGCGCCCGATGCCCCCCAGGTTGGCCAACAGCTCCGGCGCCGGCTGGGGCCGCGGCTGCCCGCTCGTGCTCGCGTCTGGAACGGAATGGTGGGGTAGAGTGACGTTCACCTCTATACTTATGTTGCTCGTATGTAACGGTTGTTCTAAAACAACTTAAAAAGGAAGGTCTTAAAATCTAAAATACAATAATTTACTTATCTAATAAACGTCTTTACACCTAATCATTACTCTAAAGCTAAAATAAAACATTACAAACTAACATCTAATTAATATTTTAACGAACAGACAAACATTCGGATTCGCTAATCATATTAGATAATACAAGCGCAAGTGATCGGAATGTGCGGTGGTCACACAAAGGAACGTTCGAGAATATTCGTTGGTGCAAAGTATTCGTTCAATCATTCATTCTGAACCTACCCGTTTGCCGGAGAACACACGTCCCTGTGGAGTGATTTCATTGCAATTCTAATTACCGAATTTAAGCCATCCAAGCATTTTACAAGTTATAGTTGCAGTGCTTATGCTAAAAGTGTTTCTGTGAATTTTCCCCGACTGGGGCCCTTGTTGCTGGCCGAGTTCTACACTCCCAATCGAAGGCTGCCCTTCGTCTGTTCTACTGCACCGGAGTTCGACCCTAGACTGCCGTGGCGTCTACCCGCAACTGCGCAAGCTAAGTGGACTAACTAAAATAAACAGTGCACAGTGAACTCGATCCGTTAATACGAACTACGACCCTGAGCTATACTAAAGACTATTAAAGCTATTTTCTAGTGTTAGTATTAAGTCTAAAAACTAAATCTAATTAAAATTGTAAATACCTAATTAAAATTTGTAAATACTTAAAACTATCTTTTCCTAACTAAACTAATAACCTAAACCTACTGTAACAAACTAAAAAGTTTACAATTGACCTAAAAGGTTACACGTATATGTCGTTGATTACACTCAATCTTGGGATCTTATTAGTTAGGTACTTGTACCAACTAATATCTGAGAAAAGATGATGAGAGTGAGGGTTGTTTCGCTGTCTTTTACTCCGCTACAACTCGACCCGAAGACCGCGGATAACATTGTGAATTAACATTCAATAAATAGAATGATTGACAGAAAACTCTTTATGTTGAAATAAGTTTTTGATTTCTCATTTCTTACATTAGCATTAGCTGTTAGTGGGTTGTCCCCAAATTGCGTAAGAGTAGAACAACATACTAAAGTACATATTGATCAAGACGGTACACGGGCAGAATTTGCCTACATAAATGACTAGAATGGCTCAGTGATCGTTTATTAATCACGGAGGCTCGAAAGGAAAGGTTCGGAAAAATCACTTAATATCACAATTTTGACTCGCCATTGCCGCGCAACGATTCCCCTCCACGCCTGCGACAACTTACCGGGTAAGTCAGCGAAAATTAAATAATACCTGCATTTAAAAGATAATATTCTGAAAATTCTTAAAACGTTTATATTTTTTTACGAAAAAGCACTTGATTTTTTATAGAGCGAGTTTTAGTTTAAAACATCACCATGTATCGCCAGAGAAGGCAGGTCGGAAAGTTGCTAAAAAACCTCACGTCATTAACGGACGACCTCTTATCTATCGAAGTATAGACGGATAAATTTTTAGGAAACTGTCATTACAAGTGACATCATTTCCTATCCGCACTAATGCGACATTGGAACTTAGGCGCACCAATAAAACTAAACTGGAACCTATGAAAGTTCACTGTTACCATTTGAGGTTAACACTTGGTCCAATATACCCCGGAGGCATTCTCACATGGAACAACAAATATGGTAAATAAAAGATAGTCAATTAGAGGGTTTCCAGGAAAAAAATGTTTACATCACTGTTGGAATTTCCGAGAAACTATCTGTTTCGAGATAAGGCTTATGATGCTCGAGTGTAATTATTTTATTTCAATTATTGTTGAATCGGCATGTAAACGCGGCCCCTAAAGGAGCAATTCGCATACAATCGTAGTTTGGTTTTTATTTACAAACGGCATGCCGGAATGCAATAAGTTTAGAGGACACAAATTGAGGTTTGATGGAAATTTAAAAACGTTTATGTATCAAACATATACATAATATAGCAAAAATAGAAATAGTTATGTGATATAAAGGATAGGGCTCAGCTTGGTGCTGTTAGTGCGTGCATCATCACAGCGCTGATTCTCAGCCCTTAGCTGTTCTCATAAACAAAAACATAAGGTTTATGGATTTAAAAAAAAAGCGAACATTATAATTGCAACAAAACTTGGAATAAAAAATCGATAACATAATATTTACGTGTATAGGTAGACACTATGGATATTAGATTCGATTATACAATTTGTTTCAATTAAATAAAATTCGAAATCCCAATACAAATTAATTATCAATAATGTGAGTAAAATATATATAAATTTAAAATGTAATTAAATTATTCAAACTTTGCTCTTATAACACACAAGACAAGGTTTCTTATGTGTGTTTTTATTTTCTTGACAGGACCGGTTCAGGCCAGTGCATGTCCAAGGCATAGGCGAAGCGGCAATTAAGCAATCAAGACAATTTTTTTTGTTGATCAAATATAATTATTTTTAGTCTACTTTTGAAACTGGAAACTGTCATAAATTGCCGAAGAGGGGGATCTAGATTCTAGATCTTGGAACTTGCCGCAAATTGGCTACCGCTGATCGTGCTTAGAATTGTAAATAAACTTATCCAAAAGAAATTATAGCCTTTGTGAATAGTTTAGCAAGTCTTATGAGGCTATCATTTACTTTTTATTGCTATTCTCAGTTGTAAGCACGAGCAAACCTTGATTTGTGTCCTCTAAACATATTGATAAAGTGTCATTGAGATCCGGCATCTCGTTCGTTTGTGAATTAAAACCAAATTACGTTTGTATGGGAATTGCTCATTGAGGGGCCGCCTTGACGGGAACCGATCGAAAGCTCATCGCATCATTAGTTACACGGTTACATAACAGTGATGATTTTATCGCTAAAGGTCGGAAAGAAAACGGAACGGAAGTCATTAGTGTGATTGTCTTTGCTAATGAAAGCAATGTCAAGATCAGTGACGACAAAAATTTCCTAATGGAGACTCGAGATAATTTTGAAGGTCTACTCATTTATCTTCAAATTGAGCGTTGTTTTTAAAGCTAAAATAATCGAGCTACAAATGTCCAGCCACTACATTCGACCGGAGCACCAAGCAACATATGCCATCATTAGTTTTGTGGCTCTACCCTATAAAAATTAAGTGTAGCCTAACGGGATTTCCACGCTGTGTTTCCAACTTCACGGACAATGCGGTCGCACCTGCGGGCTACGCGTCGAAGCGGATTTCCGAGCCCTGATTTAAGCTATACGGACAGTGGGGCTCACCTACGGGCTCCGTGTTGATGCTGATTTCAGCGCCTTGCTGCATCGCCTTCCAGATGCACGGACAATGCGGACTTCGTGTCGAAGCGGATTTCCGCGCCCTGATTCCAGCTGCACGGACAGTGCGGGCTCACCTGCGGGCTCCGTGTCGATGCGAATCTCGGCGCCCTGCTGCAGGCGCAGGCTGACGGCCGCATCGCCGTCCAGATGCACGGACAATGCGGACTCCGTGTCGAAGCGGATTTCCGCGCCCTGATTCCAGCTGCATGGACAGTGCGGGCTCACCTGCGGGCTCCGTGTCGATGCGAATCTCGGCGCCCTGCTGCAGGCGCAGGCTGACGGCCGCATCGCCGTCCAGATGCACGGACAATGCGGACTCCGTGTCGAAGCGGATTTCCGCGCCCTGATTCCAGCTGCATGGACAGTGCGGGCTCACCTGCGGGCTCCGTGTCGATGCGAATCTCGGCGCCCTGCTGCAGGCGCAGGCTGACGGCCGCATCGCCGTCCAGATGCACGGACAATGCGGACTCCGTGTCGAAGCGGATTTCCGCGCCCTGATTCCAGCTGCATGGACAGTGCGGGCTCACCTGCGGGCTCCGCGTCGATGCGAATCTCGGCGCCCTGCTGCAGGCGCAGGCTGACGGCCGCATCGCCGTCCAGCTGCACGGACAAGATGCCGAGCGCACGCAGCTGCGGCGCGCCGGCGGCGGCCAGCGCGCGCAGCCGGACCGCCGCCGCGCGCGGCACCGTCAACGTCACGCGCACAGAGTTCCAAGGTTCCACCTGCGGGGAGTAACTAAGTGTGAGCATCACCCACTGCAGGATAGGTGCTTTTTTCTCCACGTTGCGCACGAACGCGATTGTGGGGTTAGGATTCTCTGGTATGATTACGGGCACTTCTAAGGCTCTGATTAGTGAATAGGGTGTCGAATTTCGTCGGGATGAAAGCGGACGGACCCCATACGCAGCAAAGATGACAACCGTTTCTGTTAAGGATGGAGTGTGGACACAAAATTGATTCATTCGCTAAATCTGTAGTCTGCAGATGGTCAGCTTATGGAAATGTTGAAATTAAGACCCCCTAATTTCAACATTTCCAAACCCAAAACCAACTTATCTTCCACTGATTAAACAGAGTTTAGCTATCTAAAAATGAGTTGTTAGCCAATCACCTTGTTGACCACCAAGCTGTGCTGAGTCTATTCGGATAAATGTGGAGTTTCTTTGTTAGCTTTTTTTCCACATAATGTATTAATTGTGAAACCACTATGACGTTCATTAAGTAAACATTTTGTTAATATAATGAATAAAATATTTTAAGTTGAATTTATTCGCTATTTAGAGCATATTTAACGTGCCAAACTACCCAAAGATATTGTCACGAAGCTGTACCGATACTTTGATGCAGATCAATCACTGAAAATGCAGAAAATAGGCTGGTGGCCACTCGCCTTGTTGACTTTGAGCGTGTGCGGATGCGGCTCGGCGAGAAGTGAGCGCAGGTCGCGCAGCAGGCGGCGCAGGCGCGCGGGGAAGCGGGGGTCGCGCAAGTCGCCCTCGCACGTCACCACTACGCCGCACGGCCCGCCGCCCGCCGCGCCCGCCCCGTCGCTGTCCGCTGCCATGCTGCCGGGGGTTATAGCTTGTTAACGTTTTGAAGCACGGCTTGAGGATCGGCCGCCGCTGGCCGGGTTCTAACTATAGTACTGGTGTCGGCGGACTAGAGCACATAAGTCAAATCAAACACACGATAGCTTCCACACAGTACAATCACTTGACCTGGTCCCAAACAAGGATGCCCTGTGCTATGGTAGCCAAGCAAGGAAATCACAATGCACGGCGGCCCCGAGTGGAAATGGAACCCAAGACCTCTGCTTCGGTAGTTAAGCGCCTTAACGGCTAGACCAGCGAGGCAGTCATTGTCATTAAGTTATGTAGGTAATTAAAATAGCAGCTTCCTTATTTTTTTTTTTAAGAACACATTGTATCTTCAATTCATTGTTTCATGTAATCTTATAGTAAGTTTTTCAAGGTCCTCAAAAGTTTGTGCTTTGGACTTATGTACTTTAGTCACCGACCCTAGAATATCCGAAGGATTATTGAACTACATACATGTAATCCCACAATCCTACAAACGTGTCCCGGGACAGAGACTTACAGATAGACAGGAAACATTTTAGTGCACACTTGAAATATAGTATTTTCTAAGGTTAACACAAGCACTAGACATAATAAAAACTGAATCTGCACAGATATTTACTCGTTTATTTTTTCATTTTACAAAAAATATGTCTACAGTACTGCCCTTCTTAGCCATGGTCCACCTCCTGAGGCCACCTGGGTGAACCGCGGATTTTTTTTTACAACGGTTCACCTCTCTGATATAACATTAAAAGGCTCTATAAGGCTCTATTTTTTTTTATTTCCAGTCCACCTCAGACTTCGAAGAGTTTCGATGTCAAGGTGTAAGGCGGAATTTTTTTTTCCCAAGGGACACCCAGGTGAACAAAAGTGGACCGCTGTAAAAAAAAATCCCATAGTTCACCCAGATGGTCTCTGGAGGTGGACCGTGGGTAAGAATTGAGTGAGTAAGTACTGTGTATTGTTCATAGAATATATTTGTTTTGGGAACCATACATTATTGATGATTATTGCCTTCGATTCTATGTACCTGACTTACGAGTATGTTCTGTTCTCAGTTGTATTTTTTTGTTGTTTTTCTTTCTTCGCATTAATGGCGCTTATACACGGGCGGCACGTGTGCCAACTGCAGCCGCCGACTGGCGACGGCAGCCGACATTTAAGCGTCGAATATCCGCAGCAGCGCGTCGACAAATACAAATATCTTTATTAATATGAATTTACACAACAGCTGCCGTCTACACAAGACGACGGCTGCAGTTGGTACACGTGCCGTCCGTGTATAAGCGCCCTTATTTTGTTTGTTTCCTCTGTGTGTCTGTGACCATTTAAGTGTTTTATTTTTTACATTTTACTAATCGGCATTGTCCTTAATATTGTCAACAGATACAAATGATACAGCATTTTAGAGGAATAAGGTCAGTAAATCTGTACAATCATAAATTTATTAATTTTCTTGATTTATTGTATTTTTGTGAATAAGTGTATGACTTTCTAATGTTCGCTTCACACGTGAATGAAAGGTTCAATATTGTATAAAACCAAGGCGCGGGCCACAAAGAAAGAAGACACCGACCACAGCCCTTGCTCTGTGGTCTGTGGCTCTATGCAACGCGTCGCGTCGTTTCCGCGCCCGCGCACACGTCCTTTCTGTGTGGCCCACGCCCATGTTGACACCTCAGTTCTCTTCCTGCTACTCCTTCTCTAATGTATTAGTCCAGTCCATCCAAAGGTTGTCTGGAAGAGACCAATTTTAGTGATAAGGCCGCCGTCTGTACTCTTGGGTTAAGAAATATCTGTGTAATTTCCATTTTTATTTACAATAAAGTGAATAAAGTAAATCTATCTATCTATCTAGTAAAACATTAACTTCTTCTACATTTGCAGATTAGGACTCTTTTTAGTTTTGTTTACTTCTATGCATTACGTACTCCCGGTTTCCGGGACAGAGTAAAATGACCAGTATCTCCATGGTTTGTTTTGGTCAACATCTTCTTCCCCTATTTGATCGAAGTATGTCCGAAGTATGCATCGCTCGTAGCCCCGGCTGCCTGAGTGATCTTAAACGATCACGAAGGTTAAGCAACACAGGGCGCGTTCAGTGCATGGATGGGTCGCCGTCTATGCCTAACGCTAGTGGCATTTTTCCGAGCGGTTCCGTGCTTCGCAAGGCACGTTAAGCTGTTGGTGCCGGCTGCCGTCGATAGATGGCAGTCGTTAAGCCAAGTCAGAGGCCTTAGGGCGGCTTGACAACTTCTGACAGTAGACGAGCCACTAGTCTACAAGCCTCCACCAATCCGGACTTGGCCCCCGTGGTGGAGTATGGCCTATACCTTCCTCAGGGAAGAGACCCGTGCTCCTCGGTGGGGACATAATGGGTTGATGATGATGATGTCCGCCTGGGAGATCCCTTACTAGCCCTTCCACCCACATTCTACCTTTCAATTTTTCTTCCTTCATCCTCACCATATGTCAAAACCAATGCAACTGTCCTTTCTTAATTCTAGTACACAGTCTCGCAGTCCACAACATTTTCTAATTTTATTACACTATTGCATATTCGTATGCCTTAGCAACAATTCGTAAAATTAACATAATTTCAAATAAAAGTTGTGTTTTAAGTCAGTGAGTATTTGATGGTTATACCTACTTCTTTTCTTTCTGCCAATTACAACTAAATAAAAAACTGCTGAATGAATGAAATATGAAATCGCATGCCCATGCAACTGTCCTTTTATTACAGGGAACTCTTCAAATAATCCTACCAAGAAAATAAAATGACCATTTTGTATGATTGTCACGGAATCATGCATGTTTGGCTGCAGAGATTGGAGTTAAACACTTTTTCTTAAACATGCGCGGAAATATTTGAAATACTTTTGAATAAAGAACACGCGAAGTATCATATTTACGTAGACTGAAAAACCAAAATCACTTCCCGGCGCGGTCTTTGAATTTGGAACGAAGAGCGCGCCGGCAGTGTTGTATGAAACGGTGTGCTGTTTGAATTTAGAACTCTTTCATCTATCGTACACATTGCGTTCTCGTGGCTGTATAGCCACAGATGCGTTTACCTTTCGGCACAAACTGTAAAATGAAAATTGGCGGTAAAGCGGAGTTCGTTGTTGTTTTGTTAATAAAATAATTAAAATGAGTTCCGATGATTCTGAAAGTGAAAATGAAATGAACATTGACTGCACTCCACCAGATTTAAGATCGGAAGCTAAATTAGTGATGGAAAACCTGCTTCCAGCAAAATCAAAAGAAAATGTATTATGTAAAAGGCCCCTTTTTAATTCCTTGAATTTTTTTAAGAAAAGCACTATATATGCCTCGGCCAAAATGGCAATTGCCTGTCTCGTATCATTGAAGTCCTCACCTGCGGCTTGGCCTTCAAACTCATACTCGACTTGCAATTGCCTATTTCACTGCCTTTGCAATACTGTACTATTAATGACAAACAAAACTAAAAAGAAAATCCTGTCTGATAATATTTTCCAAAGTCAATATAAGACCCCACTTCCTATTTACGCAATAAGCCAAACATAATTGTTTATTTATTGAAAAACCCTTTGATCATTTCCTCATGGATATCATCATGGCTTGACCAAATTCATATGGGACGGACCTGGATGTATCCCTTTCTAACAAAAATTTGTTAATAGAATCAGTCAACCATCACACAAAAAATATATTCGTCTATTCACATGTAAATTGTAATATGGACGAACTAAGAGCCTAAATAGTATAAAAAAGTGATTTAAATAATAACCATATTTGGAGAAGCTGGAAGTTACTATAAAATTAATTGGTTGAAAACTAGGTACGCAGTGTAACCTTTTTGCTGCAACTTACTTTTTTCTCCCTTTTTTAGGGTTCCATTCCATACTCAAAGGGTCCCTATTAATATGCTTACAACATCTGTCTGTATTAGTCAGTGAATTGTATTTTTCGCAGAATATGCAATATTCACTGGGGCTACCGTACATACCTTTCATGGTTTGCACTCTAATTTTTAATTGATAGTTATTAAGTTGTCTTTAAAATTGTTACACGGTTGACAATTAACATCTAGTACTTCTAACTTCAAAATTAATGGTTGTGAACAGAACCAGGATCCCCTATATCAGAATCTTGACACAATACCATTAAGCTATAAGCAAGATTGACTTTGTTCAAGATTGAACTTAAAGAACATAATATTTTAAGCATACTTTACCCTGTTAAAATATACAAAGCATATTTTTACATTGAAGCTTTATTTTATAGTTGAAACATCTATCTTAAAAGATGTTATAAATATATTTTAGGATAGCTCATTAAATTATAGCACTGATATTATTTTGTAGAACATATTTTTGAGGAAGTGAAAGTGATATGTCAGGATCATAGCAAGTGGCAGTTCCTGGTCTCTGTCTACCCCTCTAGGATACAGGCGTGAGTTTATGTATGTATTTCTATTAGTGCGTCTTTTTATTGCTTATTTTTTACTTAATTTTTTACAATGCTACTTTAGCATTATTTGTGTTACATTTTTTTTTTTTATAAACCAACAGCATGTCAAAGCAGGCATTGGGGCCGTTCAAGTACTACGTATGCAGATTTATTACAATTATTAACCCCCTGCCCCTCTCGTCAACTAAAGTAAGCAAACCTCTTACCCCCCCCTCCCATGCTTAAGTAAACCTAAACATTTACATACAGGCACATACATTGCTTCTGGCCCCACACTAGGATACCCTGTGTCATGGGAACCAGAAGCAACCACATCACAAACATGTAAACATCCAAGACCTGGGGGGTAAGGAGGAAACATCCAAGATGTCGCTATAACAGCAAATACTAAAAACAGAATAAAATAAATATTTATGGGGAGCTCCCATACAATAAACGTAATTTTGTTGCTGTCTTTTGCTCGATATTAATAACGGCAACAGGGAGATGCTTGAAATATTCACAGAATATTTAGTTCTATATTCGCTTCAGAAATAAATAATTAAATTAAAATAAATATTTACATATATTATAAATTACCTCTCATGGTTATGAAAACCACGAAGGAGGCTTGTGTCCTGCAGTGGGCGTTGAATGGCTGACGATGTTGATGAAATATTTAACGGGGGCTCCCATACAACAAATATGACTTTTTGCCATTTAAAAAAAAAATTTACTATTTCAGTAAATAAATATTATATTACATCATAATTAGTAGACATTTTGTGAATCATGCTGGTAATAACTCATTTAGTATCCTTACAGGTCACACCCTTCACAGAGATTAAAATCATTGACAAATTTTAATAAAACAAATTTCGTGAATAACTAGGTATTTGATTTATATCTTAATAAATATAATCGAAATCTATAATACTGTGTTAATTGAAAGACATTTTCAAGGTAAGTTAAAATGTCACACCCGTCAACATGGAATGAGCCATGGGTAGAATTGTAAGTTATTGGAGCCTACTGCAATTTACCAACATCTAGAAACAGTTAATTTAAATAATATAGCAAAAAACATAAATGTGTCTAATAAGACTTCAAATTAAGCATAAAACACAAAGTAGTATAATCTCTTGCCTAGGTTTTGTATTCCTATGTGGACTATTAAGTATTATTAAGCATCTGTGGTTGTTATTTAAGCCAGCAGAAACATGTATATAAAATGAGAAAAGTGCGCATTTGGTCAATAGAGTCGAATCAGCAGCAAATGACATTAGGAAAACAAAACAGCATGTTTCTGCTATCTGTTGAGTTGTTACACAACACTGTAAAGTCAGATTTTCCTCTCGAACGTCGAACGACGAACGCACTGAATATTGGGCGGCGGGCGGCGCGCGGACGTCCCGCGGCCGCCCGGGGTTGCACCACTAAACGAATGTGCCATTTTGGAACCACACAAGCACGCGTAATACAATGTAAATAAAGCGAAAAATAATAACCACTCACCTCTCATACAATGTCACATTCCGTTCAATTCCGCGATAGATCTATTCTCTCCTGGCCGTAGTCATCGTGAAATATCGCGAGCAACATTACAATCCAGCTCGGTTGCAAAGGATTATCAGTCCTATGTCCACCGACCACTACTCCAAAAACATATGATACTCCACTTTTGTGCCAACGAAAAGGCACCAGCGGCGCTGTCCACAATCAAAGTTTGGATTTTCACACTGAATCGCACGACTAGATGCGAGCAAATCCCTTCAGAAAATCGAATCCACTGATTTATGTTCCAGTGACGCAAAGCTCATACATCGCGAAGAGCAGCAGCCATTTTGAAATGTTCGGGGTGTTCAGTCACGGCATGGAACATTCGTAAAATACAGCCTCTGTCGACTCCGGCCTTAGTCCTTAGGTAGTGCGATGCCGAAAACACTTTACACTCTTTCCATTTTATCACAATGGGTCACAGAACTTCACTCCATTTTCTCGTTGAAACTATCCAAAACAACCTAAGCGACATCCGATAATTCCAGCTTACCCCATTTGCATGACACACTTAAAATACTGAAAAAACACTCAAAACACTTAAAAACGTACATAAAATGTGTCGTGCCGGATTACGAGAAGTTACAGCATCGCATCATTACTAGAGTTCAGCGGAAAAATCGCTAAAAAGATGGGTATATAATTTACAAATAGTTAATTCGGTACGAACAATAACAACGGCCGCCATTTGCAATTTTCAAGTTGACATGCGCATTGACTTCGAGCGTAGACAAACAGAGCAACGTAACATTGAAGTGAAGTATAAAATATCGAGAAAGAAACTTAGCTTTTCAAGAAAAAAAAAATTATACATAATAATGAAAAATATCTGTTCATCAAGGAGGTAAGCTTTTTAAATCCTAGTCTTTTAACTAAATTTTTTTACAAAATATTTTTTTTATTAGCCATAAAAGTTTTTTCAAGACGTTGTAACAAGGTTATACAAACTAGTTTCATGCTCCACTGAAACTTGTTTCCTATTGGTAGATATACTAATTCTCCGAGTTTTGTAATCACTATAAGATTGGGATTGGCTGCCGCTGAAATGTGAGGACACGACACACGAGTCACTCACTTCTCATTTCCTGTTCGTTTGACGGAAAATAGGCAGATAAAAACAAAATAAAATAATCTCTATCTCTATGTACCGAAGGTAAAAGAGAAACTACCAAACACGAGAGAAATAATTAATTTTTATTTGACTTGTTTTTTTTCTATTTTTCATAAGTATCTTTTAGAGATTCTGGTGGAACTGCTTGAAACAATCCTTTTCTAGCCATTTCCTCGGCAAGATCATCAAATTCAGTTTTCCTGGAATTAAAAAAAAACACTTTATAGACGAGGAGCGTAAATAGGTAACCCAATGCAGTGGTAAGTTACGTAATAGGATGGCTGACTCTGCTTGAAGACCGAATTAATTTCTCTATATTACGCGCACCAAATCCTGAGCGATTCCAATAGTCTAACTGTCAAATTCCATACTAATTTGACAGTTAGACGATTGGAATCGCTCAGGATTTGGTGCGGGTATATAGGCCCCGAATCACAGGCTCTCAGAACAAATAAACAATTTATTTTTTCTGAGCACAGGCTACAGTATCAGACAAACTGACAGTACATTTTGAAACGCACCCATAAAAGTTTAAAAGCCCCGAAAGCACATGGGTCAAAGGTCCTGTAACCAGGCCATAAAAGGACGAAAAAAAGAACCTCGAAAGCCCGCCACTTTTGAAAACCAAGTGGTTAGTGGAATTCGTGAAAAGTATTATCTTCATTTTATTAATTCTTTCCGACCGATGAATTTCAACCTTTAATAATTAGATAAGAAGAAAATGCACGATCAGTTTTGTAAATCTTGTAACGTTTTGGTAATCTTGACCATACGCGTAGAACTTCATAGAAATGTCTCAATTATTTGACGCCGATACGAAAGCGCAAGCTCTCTGCCTCTCAAGACGGTCTCGACGTGCAAGTGTACGTGGTCAAGCGCGGACTCGTCTCCGCCATTTTCTGGCAACGACCAACAACCAACAACCGCGCCCATTTTAAGGCGGCTCTAAACGATGGCCCATGATGGACAAATACAGGCGATTATGAACGTGTAGAGGACATAATCGTCTGCAATGGTCCATGATGGGCGACGTTGGCGTGTAATCGCCGCTGTGTCGGTTTTTCGGACAAACTTCAAAGGAGATCGCGGCCATGATTGTAAGCGTGTCCATCCATACGATCGCCGATCACTCAGTTCGTATTTGCTTACGGTGCGGTGCGGACGCGTGCTATGTTGTATGATTTTGAAGCTAACTATTTACCTACCTTTGAGACCTACGATTTCACGCATTACAATGTCGGAGTTGAAATGGAGCAATGAGGAGACCTTCAAATTTATTGAGTTATACCAACAGGAGCCTACATTTTGGAATCCGAAAAATAACTTCCTTAAAGATAAAAACAGGGTAAGTAGTAAGAAGAAGAATAAATATCAGTGGAAAAATCAAGTGGCAATCATGGCCCATTCGGTGATTGTCCATCATGGCCCACAGTGTAGACGGCTGCGCAGTCATGGTAGCAATCATGGCCCATTTTGTGATTGTCCATCATGGGCCATCGTTTAGAGGGGGCATTAGATCAAATTGTACAGCCAACACAGAAGTTTTGGATTTAAGTTTAACTCGAAGTTCTAACTGATGATCAACCTCTTTACAGATTTTTTTTTTATTTACGAAATTAAATAATTATTTTCACGATTCACACAGGTAACCACGACCACTCGGCTAGATTGATTTCTAAACTTTGCTAATTTCTGAACTTTGTAGTGTTGGCTGTACAATTTAATCGAAAATGGGCGCGGTAGTGTCGTTGATTGGCAACGACACTACTATTAGTACCGCTGGTGGTAGTATCGTTGCCGCTCTGTATCCTTCGCTGGATTCTGAAATGAGACACAGGCTCGTCGCCGAGATACGACGTGCCGTAAGTGACCTGTCCGGGCTCTACGTCGAACTCGGTCTATTCTTCAACTATTATCACAAACGAGTGCGTGAAACCGATCAGACCTGGCCCGAGAAGCCCAAGATTCTGCACTTTACATACGCACTCGCACGAAAACTCTCGTCTCCAAGTCTCTTATCGCGTATGATCTTCAACTGAGACGAGCGGACGCTCTACCTTGGTACGACGATAAATTACGAACCTTTGTTATTCAAAAACAGGCTAAACAAAACAGTACGGGACGTGTCTCCAGACTATATAGTATAGTAACTATCATCGAAGCGAAGACACAAGCAGACGTACCTTGGCTTCTAAAAACTGGATTTCGACTCTATACGAGAGCCCGTAATACGAGGCACGTGTCGGCTCATCAACTGCAAGAGCTCCTGGTGGAGCGCCCTACCCAAGTGGACTGATCATTCAGGTTTGAAAGAGTCATGGCGGCAGAGTATATTTTGACATCTCAATCTGTCGAAAGGACTATTCAGATTACAACAAACCGGCGAAGTGACTCGCTTCAATGTAAATAGTCCTTTATAATGAGTAAAATAAATAAAAGTGGGTTAAAGCTACACTTTTGCCCTTATAGATGCTGTACATTGCAAAGTTTTGCTTACGATCCTAAAGTAATGATGATGGTATCATCTTAAGGAAATATTCCAAAAATAAATGGGGAAATAATGCGTTATACCATCGCTTTTTATTCTACCAACGTGAGGTACATTCAGACCACAACATGCGGTGGTACGCACGATGCGCCATGCATCCAGTCTATGCCCACTACTTTGGTACGTTCAGTCACTTATTTACTTGACATAATGACGATCAAGTTGGGTATATTGAGCGTAGGTATAATAAATCCTAAGGCCTTGTAAGGTAATTTATTTGAGTTTCAAAAATAAGTTTATTATCCATAATGATGCCAAGGTCTCTAATTTCGTGGAGTTTGGATATAGGTTTATTTTTAAGGAATAGTTATTAATTATTTATTAACAACTATTCCTTAAAAATAAACCTATATCCAAACTCCGTTTTAAACATTACGTTTACGAGTAAAAGACACACTAAAGCATTTGGATGCATTTAAGTAAAGTTTATTGTTAAAGCAGGAATTATCGAATCGGGGAAGGTCGTCTTGCAGTAATGCTGAGTCATTATCATGATATTTTTTTCCCCTTCCTCCTCCTCATGCCACCAGATTGTTCCACCAGTGGCAAGAGGAGGAATGATAAATCCTCCTCGTGCCACTGGTGGCAAATCCGCTCTCCATACCTACTCGGAAGATGCTCTACCTACCTATTTACGTAAAATTATAAAATTGTAGATTTTTTAAATTAAACAAAATAATGAGTAATCTCTGTGTGATAACGAAGTGACAGCCCCAGAAGCTGCCCGCATGCTGTATGTAGGTTAGCTAAGTGACAATCCCAGAGATGACCCGCAGAGCTATTCGTACATGTATGTAGAGGTTACGTCCCTGGTTGTAGAAAGAAAACATCAGTTAAGTGACAGCCTCAGAAGCTGCCCGCATTTTGCGTTATGTAGGTTAGCTTAGTGACAATCCCAGAGACGGCCCGCAGAGCTTATTCGTACATATATTTAGAGCTGACGTCACCGGCAGTAGAAAGAAAAAAACAGCGAAGTGACAGCCCCAGAAGCTGCCCGCATGTTGTATGTAGGTTAATATATGATGACATAAGAATATTCTTAAACAAAAGCTAAGTAACAACCTCAGAAACTGCCCGCAAAGCTTATTCGTACATCTATGTAGAGGTGACGGCACCGGCAGCAGAAAGATAACAACGGTGAAGTGGCAGTTCCAGAAGCTACCTGCGTCCTCGTTCACGTTTTCGTTTCTGGGTTAGCAATCCCAAGAAACTACCCACAATCCTAACACGTATATTGAAGAAATAATATTTCCCGTATAGGTAGGTAAATCAATAAAGTGTTATCTATCTATCTGTCTAAATCAATTGACCTTCTTTGTATCGCGGTCGCGTAACCATTGTATCGAAATCGAAATCCACGATGACTCGAAAAAACTGGACGAAGATGAGGAATCCATTTGTGTTTCCGACGTCCCAGCTTTTTCAGCATTTAGCTTGTGCTAGTTGTTGTCTTCCGACTTTAATTTATACGTTTTGGGATGTGGGCACTTAACTTTGCTGAAAAAAAAAAAAGTACACGTGCGATCTGGCCGAGCACTGAAATGTGAATGATGTCCACTTGAGCGACAGGTCGCTGGGTAGTTCTGTGTAAAAATACCCAACTACCCAACCTAACCCAACTATATTTACCTCTTCAATACAGTGCGTTATGGTGACACCGTATGTGTTACTACTGTATCAAGAAACATATTCTATGCTAATATAGGAGGATACACCTAGTATAATCCCTTTAAATTCTAATGACATTTCTGCAACTAATTCGTATTTATTGTCCTGAGTGTATTCCCCTCAACTTAATGTCGCGGTTTCTTTTCTACTAATATAATGTTGCGGATAAGCGTGGCGCGTCGCGCATCCTGTTGTAGTTTGAATGTAGATATCAATAAAATGGCTCGGCCCATCGTATGGACGTAGACAACTACAGAGTAAAAGTGATGCACACAACATGCTACTTTATGATCTGTGAACAGAAGTCGTCAGACTCAACATTTTTGTTGTCTGTGAACTAATAGGGTTGCCGTCTTTGTCAGTTGTCTGTGGTTGCCGTTGATGAACTCAAAGACTAGGTACCTACCTAGTGCTTACAAGTGAAATAAGTGAAGTGAAGTGATAAAAACTAGTGAATCCTCCCGCCCGCCAACGCTTAAACAATTACTAAAAGACAAAAGTGCCTTCAAGTCACCGTATAAATATGTTAAAAACACCATAAACAGTATATAGTGAAAGTTAGATACGAAAACTATTAAATAAAGATATGGCTCAAAGGTCGTGTAACCAGGCCATAAAAAAAAAAAAGAAAAAAAAAAAAAAAAAAAAAAGTAGAGTAATCAAAAGGGACTTGCTTGCCGAATGTTTTAGAAAAAAATGCATAAGGTTTTGTTTGTGTAAAATCCAAAATATTTTTACAAGTGAACAATACAATAAACTGCAAATGAAATTAAATAGCTGGAACTACTTGGTCCTCCCTGAAAATAACCAACATCAGGTGAGACACGACCCTGTATTCTATGTTTCAGTTTTCCTTTCAAATTTGTTTAGAGATTGTTCATAAACAATTAGATACACTGAATAAATTCACCGCTTGTTAAGCGCTTGCATCGGCCCAAGTTGAAGATAAAAGATCAAAATTATGAAGGAATTTTGTTACCCAGCTGACTTAAGCTGGGTAAAAAAATTCAATCCAAGCCTTGTTATTGGAGTTGATTACTGTCGTCGGCCTATAGGCTTCAAGCCAACTCTTGCTCTCTTCGTAACTATTGTAATCAATTACAGGCTGTAAATCTCTTCTTTCTTTATTTTTAATATCGTTAGAGAGGGAGTTTATGTGTGGTGCTACAATAGAGACAGAGAGTCTGCCTTTGGCACTAGATTATCTCAAGAGAGTAAGAAAAAGAGTCTGTCTAGCTGCTAGAAATCATGAGACAAAACGCCAAGACAGAAATATGGGGTATTATGCAGAATATTCGGACGCTGAATTGAAATCTGAAATTAATACCACAAACAGAGCTCATGATATGCTGTAACCAATAAAGGAGGCCATACACGCTACGGTCTACCGGAGAGGTCTACCTGTGCAGGTAGACCTCTCCGGTAGACCGGAAAGTGTGGGAATAGACCTGTGCAGTTTTTTGAACCTGAGCAGGCGACCGGTACAAGATCAAAAATCAATTCTTTCGAGTAACACCATATGGTGTACCTGTACTCCGGTCGCCTGCGCAGGTCGTGTCAGTTGTTTTCTGGTGTCTTTCTCGGACGGTTGTCTCGAGGTTGCGACGGTTGCGAGCACGCAAATAAAGAATTGTATTGCCACATTCAACACTTAAAAATGGGACCACCAGATTTAATTACAGAAGTGCTTGAAGATTTTATCGAAATTTATAGAAGTCATCCATGTCTTTTGGCAAATTAAAAACAAAGAGTACCATGATCAAGGCAAAAACGAAGCTGCTTATAAATTGCTTATAGAATAATTGAGAGAAATTTTGTATTTTTTATATTAAAAATTAAAGCAAGGCCTAACAATGCCACCGCGTCATCGTGTTTAATCGATGCCATCGCAAAAAGAACTGAAGACCGCACCGGTACACCGGAACGTCCCCACACATGTCGGTTGACCTGCGCAGGCAAACCTGCACATGTAATCTCTTCGGTAGACCGTAGCGCGTATGGCTTGCTTAAGAATAAAATTCCCTGCAGGAAATTTGTATTCACAGAAAAAATAATTAAAATAGGTTTCACACTTTCATACTAAGTGTTAATTTCCGACATCTTTTTAGTTTTTTTTCCACCGATATTTTCTGCAATACCTGTCAGAGTGGTTTTACAAAGATTCTCTCCATTATGTAATAAAAAATTACCAAAATAAACCGAAAAAAGGCTATTGAAACAAACAGGGTGGCCATAAAAAAACTTTGTCCCGAAACCTGTAGTTAGGTTATGTTAGGTTGCTTGTGAACTCACATATCGAAGCTAGCGGAGCACCATATTAATTACTTTTTTATACTACTGTCAAATTCAATTTGGTTACAGGTAGGTTACATACAATACGATTAAAATCAGTTAACGATTCGGCTTTTCTCGGATATCATCGCCTAAATCCCGAGACGGAAATGTCACGAAATACATTACCGCGATTTCTTTTAGGTAGCATTCAATTTGAAGTACCATAAACGCAATGTATAGCACCTGCCAAGATGACATTACTAACCGGTAGACCTAAGAAATTTATGCAGAGGCGACATGAATTTGAACATTCATTATTTACTGAAGCTATACTTGTATACAATATATAAAAAAATACATATATAAGTCAATGTTACTGTTTGATGTAAGTAACAGTACGATATTACGTCGGATTAATAATTAATCACCAAATTAAAAAAATTAAAAACCAAATTCAACCAATTTTTGTTGATATTTCATATTCATCAGTATAGACAATATTTTTACCAGTAGCCCTTAATTGTCGGATTTCTCTCAAATATTGTATTCTTTTTAAACGGACGTCATGTTTTTCCATCAAAATGCTCCTGTTATTGTCGGTTTTTCTAAATCTGAATCCCATGTCTCGGATTATATTTCGCAGAGATGAAATTGAGCCTTTGAGTCCGATTTCCTCTTTTAGTTTTTTGTTTAGTGATCGTCGATCGCAACGTGGGAAGCTCTTTAATTAAATCTTTCATTCGTCGTATCACGCAATAATCAAAATCTTCCATTTTAAACGATATTTTTTGCCGGGCACTTCTTTGGATTGTTGATCTTTACGTGACTGATGTGAGAGCTTGTCGTTTTCCCTAAAATTCCCTGTCCAAATTTTTTTATTATAATTACTTTCTTTTTTAAATAAATTAGCTTCTTTTCTAAAATAGTTATATATGTACATTATTTACAATTTCACGAGATTGAGCAACCATTTTTTTATTTATTTATTGTATTTGGGTAAACAAACAATTATACAATGAGTGGTAACAGCAATTTAGGTAACTATTGAGTATTTTAAGTAATTGTACAACCAGCAACGCTTACCACGAATTGGAGAAAGAGAAAATAAATACGGAAAACAAAGGCCTCAGAGAGAGGTAACTTCTGACTTATTAAAACTAAGTTATTAAAACTAACAAGATTAATATCTTATCCGTTTCAACCTTCGAGGACGAATTTAAAACATAGAAATTAAACCTAGTGTGCTAAATTATATGCTTTTTAGAAGGATTAATATTAACTTTTTACGTACTCAATATCGAGCCCCTTACTATTAAGGCCCGACATCCAGCAAGGACAATACACCCTGTCTAAACAACCCCGTAGAGAGAACAAGAATTGCACACCAGAAGCGGGACATAAAATATGAGTCACAAAAAACAAATATACCAAGTGAGTGAAAGTAGCCATATAGCTTTTAACAATTCTGTTTAGTGGTGCCCTCTCACCAGCGTTGGTCCTACAGGGTGAAGTCATAAATAAACAATGCGGATAAGCATCCCGAATTCTGTGAGAGCAACTAGGGATACGATAACTTATTCTATTGCTTAGTTCAGTGCAATCGAATTTGTTGTGACATAACTTAAACAGAAAAAATTGGTCTCGTAAAATTCTACTTTTTAATGAAGATAGTGAGAACTTATTGAGTAAATTTTCGTAAGAAGACTGAGTGAAAACACATGTAATTAACTGAACGAAGGATTTTTTTTTAACCATTTCGATTTGGTCACTGTATTTACTGTAATAAGGGTTCCAGACCGCCCGACGCGTATTCCAATTGAGACCTAACTAGAGAACAATAAAGAAGAATGTATGATGATGGACGTTTAAAGTCAGTGCACGTTCGCATCACAAACCCATACATTTTGAAGGCCTTGTTTACGATGTGGTCTACCACGCTTTAAATTTGTTGAAGCCATGATACATGACTAAATTTTGATAGAATCGAATATTTTCACGAATGAAATTAGCGTTCATAAACATAAATGTATCATATACTCACGTCAAACTGTTTTTATAGACACTAAGAGTCATACTGTCAAAATAGTCAAGTAATTTTCCTTTTTCAATATAAAGGCTGTGTTACTTTTGAGCTACAAAGGAGGTTTTGTTGCTCATATCGTTCTTGTATTCAATAAGACAACGAGTAATATAATTAAAGGTCATATCTGTAAATTGATAACTCTATGTGAGAGATTGGCCGAATCGTTAACTGATTTTAATCGTACTGTACCTACATTGAAATAGTAAAAATATTAGAACAGAAAACCTGGCTTGCATTTCAGCACACAAAAACAAACTACAATATTCTAACTCCATACAAACCTACACAACCAAACCTTATTTCTCTGTTGTATCTATTTGGTCTGTGCTCCATTGCTTTGTTTAGTAGAGAAAACCTCTGTTCTGTGCTGTAATAAAAAATGGAAGTGCGAGATTGTGATTTTTTTTTATTTATTTTAACTATAACTAGTAATTTCCCCTACAAATTTTTACGCTGTTTTGTTATAGTTTCGTGACTGTATTTGCCTTATTAATTTGAGGTTTTAATTCAGTCTCTCTATTCTGCAGTCCCTCCGAAATAAGTGCCATAGGACAGAATATGTATGCAGCAACAGAATGTCACTGAAGAGTAAGTCAGTGTGTGGTGCTAGGATGTCACTAGAAATAAAGACGAGAGATACCTATTGTGTTCAATGAGTGTGCTGCCTTGGAAAGACAATTACAGTGATTCCCAGCATGCCTGTTGCCAACTGGTGCCATGCGTAGACTTCGCAGAGACAGTTGGCCTATGGTGCCAAAATGTCACTACGAGATTAAGTCAGCCTGCGGTGCTTTATTATCACTAGAGAGAAAGAGTTTGTTGGTTTCCAGAGCTCTAATGCCACAAGAGAAAAAGAGTTCGTAGGCCTGTAGGTCTTAGGATCTATAATGTCACTGGTGACAATTAGGCCTGAGGTTGCCTGAGGCACTACATTAGCTCTAGTGAGAGTGGATCGATCTGTGAGACTAGAGTGTCACTAGCAAAAAGACAGTAGATGTCCATAGTATCCGAGGTCGCCTTTCCGTGTCGCCTGGAGAAGGCGAAGTCTAAACTCCAGCACGCTGATAATGGCGTGCTGGAGTTCAGCTTCTGCGGTGCTAGAATGCCACTAAAGTGTGATTCCGTCGCTGCAATTTCACTAGAGAGAAAGTAATACCTGTAGTACTCAGCGTACGCCTTCCGCCGTGGGTAGGCGACGAGTGCGAACCCCAGAATGCCGGTGATGGCGGCTAGCGCACAGCCAGTCACCAGCAGGCGCTTCGTTTGCGCCATGTGGAGGCCCCGCATGACGGGCTTCACCCGGCATGGCGGCGTGGGCGCCGGCGGCGGGCATATCTGCTGGCACGGATCGGGCCTCGGTGGTGGGCATAGGTTCGACATTGGCCTGTTGAGGTTAGAATTGGGATAGGGCTATGATGATAAAATCAGGGATAGTTCTTTTTTACGAATTAATAATTTTCGGTGGGTCAAGGGTTAGAAAGAGTTTTAATGTGGGATCACTTTTCGCCGGGCTTAGCCTCGATCATGGAAAGTTTGTCGCCGTCATTCTGGCTACTGTATTCATACACCTTCATACTGTATTCACTCCAGCTAAGGTAGGTCTAATGCCTGAGATGTCCGGTCGTAGTTGCCAAAGTCATGAGACTACTCCAAATATAAACTCTTTCCAGAATGTCAGATAACTTCTTTGGATATTTAAGTAATATGCAACATTTCGAGACAACATTATATGGTTCCAGGCACACTCATCCAGATGAGCCATGGCGCAAAGTTCCCACGGAGGAGGTAGCCATCGCAGACACCGGGAGCACGATGGGGGCGCCACCCGCTACACCAACACCGACTGGGAGGCCAAAGAGGCTCTCTACAGGCGAGAACTCGACGAGGCCAGGGCCCGGGCTACGCAGATGGAGAAAACCATGCGCTGGTGGTCCGACTGCACAGCCAACTGGCGTGAAAAATGGAGCAAAGTACGTACCGAACGCAACAAGGCCAGGGACGAAGCCAAGCAGTACAAAAATAAATTAGACCTCCTAAACAAGGAACTGACGCTTTTAAAAGTCGAAAAGAACGACTTGGAACACCAGCTATTAGACGTAAAAAGGGACAACGAAAAATTACTCAGTATAGGCGAAAACAGGATAGTCACTGCTGATCTGAATCAAGACGACGGCGTGGAGTTGAGGAGAAAGAATGTTGGGTATGATTCGCCAAACGAAAACCAACCGTCGGTGAGGCAAAGGGCCTCCTTAGATTCCCATAAATTCTCCAACGTCGATAGCGTATTAGCAAACAAGCTAAGCGCAATGCGACTGAAACTAGACGAGACGTCGAAAAGCCTCCAAAGCGAGAAGGACCACAAAGCATTCCTGCTAGCCAAAATAGAGACGCTAACAGCAGAACTGCACAATTCGAAAATGGAGCTGCATAGTGATAGAACACTGGGCTCGACCGATTCTAGTCAAAGCGAAGTGGAAAGGCTACAGAACGAGTTGCAGGACGAGATCGCAGCGAAGCAAGTGCTGGAGGAGAAGATAGCTGAAATGAAGATGGAGACGGAAAGACTGAAATCGGAGAACAACATCCAATGGAGCAAGCGGGAGTTGCTCGAGACTGAGAACGTCGCGATCCTGCGGGAGAACAAGAAGTTGTACGGCCAAGTGTGCGAGATGAGAGAGCAGATCCACAAACTCAACAGGATATCGGACTGCAGCAGTTACGGTTTCTCCAGCGAGCAAAAGCTGGACGCCCTCCAAGTGAGAAAGACAAGCAATAGCCCTCGAAGTCGGGACGCTTCGAGTAATGGTTCGTCAGAGGCGAATCTTGATCATTCCGATAGGAAAACCAACACGTCCGGCGACGAGGACGACCTGGCAATAGTGGAATGCGGTGAAAATTAACAACTCACTCGGGATTCCGAAGGTTCCCAGCGGCACGTGAAAATGCTCAATGTTCCTTTAGAAATTTGCCACAGCAGTGTTTCTGAATTCTGTCAATGTCACAACTTAATTTCTTTCTTTTCCGGATGTTTTTTCGCAATAATCTCTACAGTGACATCCTTTTTGTTGCTATACCTACCTAGAACTTATTTCAGTGTCTATTCTATTCATGTTTTGTTTTACTATTTAAAACCAATCGATGTCTTCGATGTCGACAAATTCTGCCAAGAAGACTTGTCTTTTTTTCTTTTTAATCTGTGCTGCCAAATCTTGTCTTCACACGAAACGGGCGAAACCGCAAACAGTGGTGGTTAAAAATAAAAATTAAAAACCGACTTCGAAACACTACAACACTAAAAAGTTAGAAATAATTTAAATAATCGTTTTTTAAAATTTGATGTTCTAAATTTCCATCTCCGAAAGTCTTCACCAGAACATCACCAAATTAACTTGGGACTACTTTTATGCTATTTTATGAAACATACGGATGGGCCCCATTAGGGCTTATTTACTGCTGTCCATTGAAGAGTTCCGTTCTCCGTCTCTGAAAGTCTCCATCAGATCTTCACCAAATTAAAATGGGACCAATGGGACGTTATACCTGTTCGAACAAAAAAAAGAATTGTCGAAATCGGTTAAGATTTGACAGAGTTATGGAGGAACATAGCCAAAAAATATACCTATATATACAGGGTGTCCCAAAACTCGACGTCAACCCGGAGCCGGGTGAAAAGGCAAGTCAAGCTGGTTGTCAGAAAAATATAAAAAAAAATCTAAGTTGTATGATTTCGAAATTATAGGCATTTTTTTAAAAATCGCAAAGTTACACACCCTGTGACAGTCTTTTTACTCCTGTTGCCACAAATCTTTACTTTTTCCAATTATTTTTTTTGCTGTGTAACCCTGAATAATGCTTCTCTAAACTGTAATCAAAATTTTGAAACCAGCTGCTCTAGCTTGCATAAAAAATAGGACTTATTGCCTAGAAAAACTTTCAAAATAAAAAATTGCCTAGTTTTAACTGACTGTATTGAAAAAAAAAAATGTACTACGCGAGTTTGGCAAGTTATGTCAAAAGTTGGCGCATTTAGTAAAGATTCCAAAATGGTATAATACTTGGTAAATTGTAGCTGATAACATGGATAAAAAAAAAAATCCTGTAAAACCCAGTTTTTAACAAATTTTTCTTACTTGGTTAAAAATTATTCTAATGGGCGCAAGATTTTCCAAAGAGTCGTAAATTGTAGCTTGAGATGAATCAGGCATTCTAAGCATAGCTTGAGATGAATTTTGGGACAGCCTGTATATATTGTGGAAGGTAGATGTTTTTTAGCAAACTACAAAACGCACCTAGAAAGTTTTTTAAATTACTTTCGTATGCGTGAATCCACATTCGATTAAGTATTTGCTATTTAATCTCACAAACAGTATCAATAAACAAGACACACACACACACACATCGGGCTCAGAGACAATTTAGATACACGTACAAACATTATCGTCCGACTAACGGGCGTCCAATGGTGCCGCCAACATATCGGTGTTTGGGAGAGCGTTTTCACACTATCGGATCTGATATTGGCGTCCGAGACCGATATCGGATAGGATAGTGTGAAAACGCTCTCCCTGCCATCTTACGAGGGACCTAGATATTTCGACGGATTATACTCGATAAAGACATTGTTTTAACGTTTTTTCCTCTGTGATAAAACCACAACCTTCAAAAAATAGCGTCACACGGCGAAAATACTATGTTAAGATTTAATATCGCTCGCCATACAATTCAATGGGACCATCACACACGACGAAGATAATATTTTCATTTTTTTCGTATCTGTCCATTGAATTGTACGGTGAGCGATACTGTATCTTAAGATAAAATATTATCGTATCTTCGCCGTGTGTGGCGCCCTTCAAGCTGCCACTATTTTTTTCCTCTGTGGTACTAAAACATCCTTGACTATCGCCCCAACGTTCATGTCAGGGAGCGCGGCGCCGCGATAAAGCTTTTATTTTCCTATCGACTAGTGCCGATTTTACCCGACTGCGGCGGAGCCCAAAAGGAGGGTAATGTGTTTGGCTCGTATCTATGTATTCAAGTATTTCCGATACTATGTTCCCTCATAACTCCTTAACCAATGCGCTAGTGTCAAAGGCTATATGAGATCAGCACAAATCCAACAAATAATTAAAAAATCACTAAAAAGACAAAAATAAAATACTGAAATAAAAATATCCCACAACCCGATTGCTAAGCATTAACTACTAAGCAGGGGGGACCCATCACGAACATTCTGCTCTGCCTTGGATGTGTTGCCGCTCGATAGGCCAATATCGATAGCCTATCGATAGTTAAAGAAAACACGATAATATCGATAGTCAATCGATAGTATCGATCGGTAAACTGCAATACTATCGATAGTATCGATAGTTTCGTCGCTGCCAACCAATGAACTATCGATAGTATTGCTCTTTAATATCGAATAGACTATCGATAGTATCGATACTTTTGTGCTATCGATAGTGATATTTATTTCAATAGTATTGCATTCAGTATGCAAGCATAATGAGTGGTAGAAAAACTAATGTGGTATATTCAACCAAACCAAATCAACTAGTGTATTGACTTTTTTTAAGCGCACTAAATTCTGTTCTCCGCCTTACTCCTACCTTACCTGCATGCATACTTCATCCAATACTATTGAATTAGAGATCTCTATCGATAGTACAAAACTAACTATCGATAGTATCGATACTATCAATACTATCGATAGTCTATTCGATATTAAAGAGCAATACTATCGATAGTTCATTGGTTGGCAGTGACGAAACTATCGATACTATCAATAGTATTGCTGTTTACCGATAGTATTGCAGTAGAAGAGACATCGATACTATCGATAGTATCGATTGTCCTATCGATCGTGTAGATGATTTTAGCGTTTTACAATCGATTGCAAAACTATCGATTTTTCGGCAACACTACCTTGGATTTCCTAAGTTTGTAGTTAACATTACTCACTAACTGGGACGGAAAACATCGTGAGTAAACCCATGGGCTAGTTGGCACCGTACGTATCGACATTTTCTTTCCTGTGGATGGAAACCAACTGAGTTGAGAGGATGGTTAAGGGCTGGGCAGTGGGCAAGCCCACACCTGTGGATGGAAACCAACTGAGTTGAGAGGATGGTTAAGGGCTGGGCAGTGGGCAAGCCCACACCTTCTAAAAATGTCCCAGTCCTTACAGGGTTTGAGCGGTCACTACACCTACGTAGTGTTGGCAGTTTGGCAGATTTTATACTAGTCGCTGTATCTAACATATGTTAATTATAGCTCTTCTGCATCTAGCGTAAAGCCTATAATTATAATAATTGTATTTATTTCGGGCAACAAGGTCCAATGTTTTTACATTCAAATTAATGTTTAAGTAATTGTTAGCAAATAGCTAACCAGCAAGATATTTAATAACGATAAGCTTTGGCGCTACGAGAACGTTTTGTCACCACGTCGTGCCCCGAGATCATGTCATCTAGTGGAAATACTCCATAAGAGATGACAATAACAAATTTCTTTTGTCAGACTGCCAATCTGTGAAATTTAAATTACTATCTTTAGTCAGTAATACAGGAGGGAGTCTATTATATTTGTTGTAGAGAAAGGACCTAGATTCGTGAAAGTGTTAGAAAAATGCTGTAGATTTCGGAAAAAAATATATTTAATAATTATATAATTGTAGTGACTTACTGTTGTTGATGACTGTCATAGTTTAGCGATGAATTGCTCTTATATTACACGCACCAGTTCCCAACATCTAGCTGTCAAGAGCCATACTAATTGCTATAGCAAGCGTCATGATTCCGGCAGGATTTGGTGGGTATAAATTGGCCTTTGGAACGTAAAATAAACAGTTGACGCATTTTTATTTTTTTGATGTTCGTGTATTTTGTTTGTGTACCTTCGTGTTTCTGTGACAATTTAAATAAATGTCTTCTTTCTAGGTATTTAACTACGGACATAGCAAAATCCCAAGAACGTTTCAAAATCCTCTCAAACGTCCTGAAGTAGAAAGGGGTTTGGGGCGTTCTGTGCTATTCTCAATATGAACATATTTAAGCTTAAAAATACCTGATGCTGCATAAATTTTGACTTGAAATGTCTTTCAGTTCGGTAGTGGTACACTTGCTAAAACCGCATGCAACAAAAACATGTCGCCTCGGTGAGGGCTGTAAGATACAGCCTGTAACTGAAACTACGTGTCGTGTGCAATTCATTTATCGTTGAGTGGATCAAAGTAGCCATTGCTCAGATTCTCTCGACTCGTGCCGCTAAATGGCGCCAGTGCCGCGTAACACATTGCGCAGTTTAAGCTAAAGATTAACGCATAACTTATAGACCTTTTACGTTAAACCAACGGCCTTGTAACCTGACACAACCCCATCCTCTTTTTATGCCGCAGGTGGTAACCTTGGTATGTGGAACTCGTATTTTTCCCCCATTTTCTATGTAGGTATGTGGGGTTTTTGTTACAACCTGTATCGCAATTTAGGCTATGTGCAGATTGTGCCACATATAATATAATTTGTAAATGTGGATTGTATGGAACCCAGATATAACCATGTTTTGAGTGCAACAAATATTATAAGAATGTTGCACAGTGTGCATGCACCTTAAGACCATTTAATATTTTTTTCTGCAAAAAGTTCTTCGATATTTTGCTTTAGGATTATGTAACTTATTCTCATAGTTTTAAGGCGTAATTCTCGTGTTATTTTGATACACATTTTTTGTATTGGTTAAATTATTTTTATTGTATTGTAACATGCCATTTTCGTCGTATCGGCCTAAGCATTATAATAATGAAGTTCAAATCTCATACAAGTGACCTATAATAATTATGTATAGTTAAATAATTAATGGTTTAATTATTAACACAATATAGTTCTTAATAAAAATGAGTCTATTGAGAGGTAACGAGTTTTCTTTCATGGATTTAAAACGCCTTAAATAATTAAAACAGGTTTTAAATACATAAGCAGCCTATACACGTCCCACTGTAGGGCACAGGCCTCTCAGAGAGAGAGTATGGGCTTAATCACCACGCGTGCCCAACGCGGATCGGCGATTTCAAACGCTGAGGTATGTGCATAGCTCAGACACTCAGGTTTCCTCACGATGTTTTACTTCACCGTTAGCGAGTGGTATTGCTACTATAACAAAGTCATAGGTACATGCCCGCACTGGGAATCCAACTTGGGTCTCTCGCTTCCGAGTCCAATGTTCTACGCACTAGGCTACCACCGCCAGTTTAAACAATACTTTCAATACATACTTAAATATTGGATATTATCGAAGCTGTAAATAAAAATTGTTACCTATCTAAATTCTAATAACATCACGATCAAATCACGAAAGTTCTGTGATGTCTAAAAACACATTTTCTGTTCATTTACGGTCTTATAATACGATTCCTCTAAAACACTCCTCAGAGGCAGTTTAAATGGTCTGTGGTTACGTCTTTGGTTTTTTTATTTTATTTAAAATGCATTTGAGGAGTGTTTTAGTCTTTTAAAACACTCGTCAAATGCACTTACACCGTTTTTTTTTAACACTATTATAGGTTAGAACGAGAACGACGTTATGAATATGAATAATGGTATAAGTATTTTAATAACAAGTTTATATTGGTAACTGATACGTTCTGTTATTTTTTCAGACTAACTTTCTCGTACACTAACACGCTGTTAATCTACTGTTAACAGCTGTCAATTGACCAAAGTGCATACAGAAAAAAAACCACTGGCAGATGTTAACAGTAGATTAACAGCTTGTTAGTATACGAGAAACCGGGGGTGAGTGTAATCCAGAACTTTGGCCTTTGCATTAACGTAATCCGATGATTTATACCACTCGGATGTTGCAGTGCCTGGGAAATTATTTTAGATGGAGAAGGCTGTAGGTTGGAACGAGAAAGACTTTATGAGTATGAATAATGGTATTTTAATAGCGAGTTCACATGGATGTATTAGCAAAGGGCAAGATAAAAAATACACGAAACCGGCGTGCGTGCATGCAACGACTAATGAATGTTGAGGAAGCGAAAGTGATCTATCAGGATCGTAGCAAGTCGCAGTCCCTGGTCTCTGCCTATCCCTCTGAGATACAGACGTGAGTTTATGTTATATTCATATTGATAACTAATACGTACTGTTTTTTCATACTACGTGTAGTAACAGTTCTGTTAATTAAATACGCCTCACCTCAGGGCCGAGTTTCATAAAACTACAATTCGAGTTACATTGCGTAGCAGTCTTCCTACTTGTTAATCTGTGGGTTAATCGACTTTGCAAATTGTAATAGTAAACCATGAATTATTGTAGTTCTGCAGGCATCTTTATTCTGCCTATTCCGATCTCTGGTAATGAATGACTTGACACTTTTGGAGACTTGTAAACTCTTTTATCTACACTCATATCATAATCTTCAAATTAAGAATTCAAAGGTAAACACATATTGACAGGCTTTAAACAATACATAACTTTAAAGAAAATTAAAAAAAAAAGTGTAATATAATAGTAGATTATGCATTAAGGGGATAAAGCAGTGTATTATGTCTCGGGCGATATTTTGAACCCCAAGGACGAGGGATCCTAGGGTTAACTCACGAGCGAAGCGAGGGAGTTACAGAGTTAACTCCCGAGCGAAGCGCGGGAGTTAAAGCTAGAATCCCGAGGCCGAGGGGTTCAAAAATGCCCGAGACAAATACACTGTTTTATCCCCAAAATGCATACTCTACTTTATAATAGGGGTTAAAGTATGAAATTGCCGTTTTATTGCAATAGGTTCTTTGAATTTACATAGAATCTTCATGGTTTGAGGTTTTCGAATGAAACTTTTTTCAAATGGTTTCTATGATGTTCTTTTTTTAAAAAATTTGAAACATTTGAATATCGACTTTAACCTCCTGCAGCCCAATGTCCGTTTTAAATAACACACACACATACTCCATATCCGCCCAGTACTACTAAAACTTTCTGTAAAATATACGCCGAATGTCCTTTTAAATGGACATCAAGTTTGGGCCAACACAATGTTTAAATTTCGCGCGCTACCGCCGTCGTGTTTTGATATTTTTGTTGCTAGGTTGTCAGCCTGTGATCATAGACAAGAAACGTCAAAGTGGAATTTAGCAGATGAGAAAAAAATTGGCGATCATGGCGCAGGCACGAAGAGGTGGTATGTTAAATCCATTTTCATCTATTATTTCGTTATTGTTATGATTAAAACTATTACTAATGTCAATACCCTAGTGACTGTAGTTATGAAAAATACTTTTATTTCTAAAATTAAAGTTATATTTGATTTCTTAAATAGGGCTGTTCTTTTAAAAGGACACCGGGCTGATATTATATACAAAGGTCATTTATTCGTGTCCCTTTGTAATGACATCAGGCTGATATTAGGTAATTCTTTGAATTTTTTGCAGGTTTACGTGATAGAGAGGTAGCGGACCTCTTAGTAGAGCATTCTGAAACGGAGGATTTTATTCCAAGCGACGAAGATATTGATGACACTGAGTTTATTGTCCATTTTAGTGAAATCAGCAACTCATCTTCATCTGATTCCGATGAAGATCAAGAGGAAATTGAAAATGCTCCAACATTCACTACCTCCCGACGACGATCCCTACTTCGCGGTCGTATTGCTGGCATCAGGGCACGTTCAGGTTTTCGTGGTAGAGGTACTAGACTTGGAAATAACACCCGAAACCAAAACATACCTTCAGGATCTGGATCCACTGGTGACAAATGTTGGGACGTAACGGTATTTGTTCCACGAGAACTACAATTGTCCGAACCTGCGTACATTCCAATTGATAGCGAAGACTTTGACAATATATCATATTTTCGCCAGTACATTGACGAAGAAATAGTGAGTCTAATGGTTGAAAAAACCAATCAAACAGCTGTTTTGAAAACAGGTAAAAGCTTGGATCTGACTGTCAAAGAATGTCACATTTACTTTGGCATTAGCTTGGTTATGGCAACCATTAACTACCCATCTATTCGAATGTACTGGGAAACACAGTATCGCGTGGCTTTGATAGCCAATGCAATGACTCGGAATAGATTTCTTACGCTCCGTAACTCCATGAAATTGGTGTTCGATCCGGATGTCACAGCAGATGCTAAGGCAAAAGATAAGCTTTGGAAGGTACGCCCACTCATTGAAAAAGTGCAGACTGGCTGTCGTTCTCAGCTAAAAGAACAACGTCTGAGCATCGATGAAATGATCATACCATTTACGGGTCACTGTGGCATCCGCATTTACTGCCCAGGTAAACCAAATCCGGTCGGGATAAAAGCCTTTGTACTCGCTAACCCCAATGGTATGATTTGCGACTTCAATGTCTATGAAGGCTCTACGACTTACCCTCAACTAGAAGCTGCTAATCTAGGATTAGGAGAAAAAGCGGTACTGAGCCTGACGGAAACTCTTGTACCTGGACATATTTTGTACTGTGACAGATTCTTTACGAGTCAAAAACTTGTAGAGGAACTTGACAAAAGAGGGCTTGGTTGCACTGGAACTCTGATGAAAAACCGAATCCCAAAAGAGGTTAGGGGATTGCTCTTGAGTGACAAAGATATGAAGAAAAAAGGAAGAGGAGAATCTCAAGTTGTAACACGACGGGATAAAAAAATGGCTGTAACAAAATGGTACGACAACAAGCCGGTTTTAATGCTGTCGTCAGTTGAGGCAAAAGATGACGAAGACACATGCCAAAGATGGTGCAAGAAGGAGAAAAAGTACATTACCATAAAGAGACCCAGATCTGTGCGGCAATATAACATGGGAGGCGTAGATTTAGCAGATCGTCTGTTAGCGGTATGCCCGAATAGGTACCGATCCAATAAGTGGACTCACAGATTTATCGCTCACATGATCGATCTTTCAGTCTCTAATTCATGGCTGTTGTACAAAAAAGATCGGAAATCAAAAGGAATCCGAAAGATAGACCAACTGAGAAAATTCAAGCTGGGTCTTTGATATATTCCAACCAAATAGAAACTGAAGCTGAATCGGACATGGAAAATGTATCAGCTACAAACGATGCAACAGAATCTGGAGACGAAGTACCTGTAATCCCTCAGAACAGACCCAAAAATGTTCCTGTACCCGTCCCACCGAAAATACAAAGAACAGCCCAAGCCAAACATTTGCCAATATTGAGCGATGTTCAAGGCAGGTGCAGAGCTTGTCATAAAAATAAGACTTACTTTCAGTGCTCAAGTTGTGGTGTGCGATTGTGTCTTACAAGGAAAAGAAATTGCTATGCTAAGTTTCATAAAGATTAGCTACACATTTCTTGTTACTTATATTACTAAGAATACTGATTCAGAAGAGTGATCTCTCGAATTGTGATTTAGTTGATTAAGAAAATATGTCTAATGTCTTTGTTAAACTCATACACCTAAATTTAATAAAAGTTGATTTACAAATTGCTTTCTTTTTTACAAAATAAACGCCCAATGTCTCTTATAACGGACACTCTTTTTTTTAGCTAGTGAACTGATAAACGCCCAGTGTCCATTAAAAAGGACATATTATTTTCGAATAAATAATGCTTAAAGCCTACTCTATAATATTAATACATTCCCAAAAAAATGTTTAAAAAAATCCTACCCTACTTAAAACAAAAAAAAGACGACTTAAGTCTTGGGCGTTTATCATATTGGAAATGATGTCATTTAGAAATGACACTCGGGCGTTTATTTAGTAGTTCCAAAATATTTTTTGGGCTGCAGGAGGTAAAATTGTTTTTGTTATTCAATTTAGACAAGAAAGATGGATACTGCGAAAATTCGAGTGATTTTTGAATACGAGTTCCGACGCGGAACTAACGCGTCAGAAACAGCCCGCAATATCAATGCTGCGTTTGGAGAGGGGTCTACTAATGAACGCACCGTGCGATTTTGGTTTAAACGCTTTCGTGATGGAAATTTCGACTTAAAGAACGAGCCACGAGGAAGACCGCCCACACAGCTGAATAACGATGAATTAAGAGAGATAGTGGAAGCCGACCCTAGTCAAACTACCCAGGAATTAGCGGCATGGTTTAACGTTACCTTACCCACAATATTGACTCACTTGCGTCAAATCAATAAAATAAAAAATACGAAAAATGGGTGCCTCATAATCACTCGAATTTTCGCAGTATCCATCTTTCTTGTCTAAATTGAATAACAAAAACAATTGAAAGTCGATATTCAAATGTTTCACATTTTTTAAAAAAAGAACATCATAGAAACCATTTGAAAAAAGTTTCATTCGAAAACCTTAAAACCATGAAGATTCTATGTCAATTCAAAGAACCTATTGCAATAAAACGGCAATTTCATACTTTAACCCCTAATATAAACACTGCGAGGCAATCAAAAATCTTTAAAAGAATTCTCCTTGATTTAGGGCTCTATGAAAAGTTTTCATTCTAATTTTGAATAAATTCTTCTTGATGTAGGGCTCTATGAAAAGTTTATATTCTAATTTTGACGTTTGGTCATGGATTGCAAGGAGCTCGTATATTCAATGTTGATTGCATTCCAAATTCAAATGTCATAATTCCCTAGGGGATTATGAAATTCAGTACATTTATAATGACCCGGCTAGACCATAGGACACAAATGTTGAGTTTGCATGACACATAATATGCCATTGACGAGCAGGTGTTATATAAACTACTATTACATATCTCTTGCTCAGTCACTTACTTCCCTGAATGCCGGGGTGTATGGATATCATTACAGCATAGGTTTCAAAACATACCATGTAGGTAATGTTAACATTACAGCATAGGTTTTGGAATTTGAAAAAAGAACTGTCATACTCATACTGCAAGAAGAATATTTTTTTAAAGTTAATATTTTTTTTCTCGGTATCGATTATTTACTCGAATCGGAATCGAGACAATTTATATTAGAATTTATGAAGATTTTATTTTAAATATCGAACTATTTGTTTCGCAGTCACATCGTATGTTAATTGAAATCGATTTACAAATCAAACTGGCCAGCACGATTTGACGCGCTTGCGTGCCATAAATCGTGAAGAGTAACAAAGTCAGTCGACTAGCTAGGCGCGAAAGTAAATTTTTTTTCGTGTTTTGGAGTTCTTTCTCGAAAGTCCTGCTTTCTTGTTTTTTTACTTACCTCACAATCGATATGTAAAGCAGAGTGTTTACCTCGGGTGTAAGCATCAATTGCATACTCGGGCTAATTAGCGCCCTAAACCTCGTATGCAATTGATGTCATACAGCCCTTGGTTAACAATCTACTATAAATCTTATAAAATATCTGAAATGACCTTATCTTATTTAGTTTTTGACCCTGTTTTGACCTTATCCACACGCAAATCGTCGCTTAGCAAACAACACCGCACATGCCATTTTTTCATACCTACTTTACAGGAGAAAAACCTTTTAAATATCATAAACTGTTATTGCGGAGTTCCGTAGAAAAAACCGGCCACGAGCGAGTCGGACTCGCGCACGAACGGTTCCGTACCATTATCTATACAACATTAGACAAAGATCGAATTTGAGAACAGTGCCATCTATAGAAACCAACAAGAAGCGTTTAACATTGACATTTGACGACATGACATCGGCGCTGGATGGCGAGCGCTGCCTTTAGACAACGTTTTTTTTTATTTGGCACCCTTCGGGTACGGAACCCTAAAATGGAAGCTAATATGTACCAATAACTTTTTATTGGAGTTAAAATGTCGCAATTTGGGATTATGCAAAAAAAACTTGATGTAAATAACTGAGGACAGGATTTTTTTGTGGCTGATGACATAGGAACGACCGGCCAAGTGCGAGTCGGACTCGCGCACGAAGGGTTCCATACCATTATCTTTACAACATTAGACACAAAGATCGAAAAAATCAGCAAAAAACTACGTTTGGTGTATGGGAGCCCCCTTAAATATTTATATAATTTAATGTAATTATTTATTTTTGAAGTGAATATTAAACTAAATATTATTAGCCGTTATTAATATCGAGCAAAAAACGGCAAAAAAATTACGTTTTATGTATGGGAGCCCCCCTTCAATATTTATTTTATTCTGTTTTTAGTATTTGTTGATATAGCGGGAACAGAAATACATCACCTGTATCATGATGAGATACAGCCTGGTGACAGACAGACAGACGGACAGTGAAGTCTTAGTAATAGGGTCCCGTTTGGCACCCTTCGGGTACGGAACCCTAAAAATATTTGCGAGGTGTTACAATTTTTTTAATAACGGCCGCTCATTGATCTGAATGCTCAAATGCTATAGGTAGATCGATTCGCGCTTAAAATCTACACCCAATGGCATTCGAATGTCATAATCGTCAAATTTCGACTAGAGCTTGCTTCTTCTTTATGTGCCGTCTCCTATCGGAGGTTGGAAACCAATTCGGGTGTCTTGCTTTTCGAGGTTGCCAATACAAACAAGCAACTGCTAGGGGAGCATAAGGTCAAGATGGACGTTTCATCCCACTAACGGGTAGGGGCATCTCGCTTTACGCGGTGAAATAGATTAGGATGGCGCTAGTCAGTAATGGTATAAATAAAGCTTTTATTGTGACGTTGTGCTCCCCTAGCTGGTGCTGTGTTGTTCGCTAAGCGACAAAGTTGATAACTAATTTAACACTATTCGCCTTCTTGATTCTTCTCGACCACTGATAATATCCCCAAACTGCGGAGTCTACTCAACGTAGTTAATTTTAGTTTCTTTTTTTTAGGCGATCTGAGACCACTACGTTTACTTCTACTCCCCTTAGATTTCACTTTGCGTTCATCTTTGTCCGGAATATAATCTGGGATTATCAACTCGGCAGTAGACTGACTGGTTGCGTTTTCGTGTGTAGCACAAGTATCTGTTTCCTCTGCTATTTCAATAACTATTCGATTTTCTATTTCCTCCGAAACGTCCATCTCAATCTCTTCCACTTTTCTCTCTCGGTTTTTTACTCTGTTTAAAATATCATCCACACTATAAATACAAACTCCATTTTCGACCTCTTCCGAAGCACACACTTCAGTTTCCTCCACTTTCCTCCCCTGGTTCTTTTCTTTGTCAAAATCATCATCTACACTATCTATAACTACTCCAGTCCCGACCTCCTCCGAAGCATGAATTTCTATCTCTTCTCTAATTCCCCGCCTGTTGTCTAAGACGTCATCTATAGTCTTCGGTACTTCAATTTCCGAAACTTTCTTCTGACGGTCCTTCACTCTGTCTAGAACATCGTCTATGGTACCGAAGTCTTCTACGTCGCTGTCCTTTTCCGATGAAATATCGTCATCACTGTCGCCTGAAGGTACAAACGTGCCTTCGTCACTCGAGTCCGAACTCTCGTAATTGGGCCTCCTCTTCCTGTTGGAGCTGCCTCGTTTGTTGGGCGCTCGGCGTTTCTTGGGCGAGCTGGTGGGCGGGGGTTTCGTGGGGCTCCCTGTCTTGACCTTGCCTGGCCTGGTGCGGATGTCTAGCTTGGACGTGGACGCGCCGTCGTCGGCCTTTTTTCTGGACAGAGAATAGAATATTCGCTTAAAAAAATGGTATGTTCGTTTATCGTTTTTTTTCTTTTCATAATTGACTGCGAAAGTTTCTAATTTTTAATAATATACGTAGACAAAAAAGTCAGGTCATACAGCTATAACGAAATCCTCGTCTACAAAAAAGGGGGTTTTACGAGTCAAAACAAAGCACTTTTACTGCAGGGAAAATCGAAAATCATACAGAAAACATTTCGGTACAGAAAGTTGAATTCCTAAAATATTGTTTGTCAAAAGTTGAATTTGCAGCATGTGAATTCTTAAAGGATAGAGTTTGTTAAAAGTTGATTTTTCAGCATGTTGAATCTAAAAATGCTGAATTTGCAGAAAGTTGAATTCCTAAAATGTTTTTTGTCAGAGATAAATTGAATTGCAGCATGTTGAATTCCTAAAAGGTAGAGTTTGTTAAAAGTTGAATTTGCAGCATGTTGAATCTGAAAATGTTGAATTTGAAGAAAGTTGAATTCATAAAATGTAGAGTTTGTCAAAAGTTGAATTTGCAGATACCTAGTTCAATTCCTAAAATGTAATTTGTCAAAAGTTGAATTTGCAGAAAGTTGAATTCCTAAAATGTCGAGAGCCTATGTCCAGCAGTGGACGAATATGGGCTGACTGATTCAAAGGGATTTTGTTACACCCACAATAGTGGCCAGACATCATGAGGCACGCAACCCACAATAAAGCCTCTTCATGAGGACGTCATCGGACCGGATGATAGATAGATAGATAGATAGAGAACAGTTTATTGCACAACCAGGTGAAAGATATTACAAATAGTTTCTTATATCTAAGTAGTGGTATACAATTGGCGGTCTTATCGCTTAGAGCGATCTCTTCCAGACAACCTTTGGATGGAGAGGAATGCACCAAGAATATAGTCGGTAATGATGATGATGAGGACCACGACCGCTCTGTCAAGAGCGCACCGACCAAGAAGAAGAGTTATAATAATTCTTCTTCTTATGGTGCCTCTCTAGCGAAGGTTGGCAGTCAGCTTCATATTACATTTATCTCGGTCTCTCGCAAGGCGGAAGAGCTCGGCAGGTTTATCAAACAGGATTTCTTCCTTCAGCCTCTGCGTATTTGATTTTACTATAATAATTATTATACTAATGTATTGTACTATAATTATTATTACGTTAGTGACAAAGATGTCTGGAATTCTAGTTCTAGGTTTTAAAAAATATGTACACTGTTAATTAAGGACCATACTTGAAAAGATAAGTTTGCCTTTTTGTCAATTTTTTTTCCAAAATCAAATATTTTGAAATGGACACGTAGCTTTACTTGTAACGTTCATTAAGTCACAGGTTCTCCGTTATTTTGATACAAAACACTTTCGGCCTTGTTTATAAAAAAAAAAACACGATTCCTCTAAGGCACTCCTAAGAGTCAGTTTATTTAATCTGTGGTTACGACATTTCCTTGTTAAATCTCCACCACAGACTATTTTAATCGGCGTTTGGAGGAATCCGGTGGAACAGCGGTGGTAGCCTAGTGGGTAGAACATTGGACTCGGAAGCGGGAGACCCAGGTTCGATTCCCAGTGCGGGCATGGACCTATGACTTTGTTTTCTAAGTTATGTACATTTGTGAAGTTATAGTAGCAATACTACTCGCTAACGGTGAAGGAAAACATCCTGAGGAAACCTGAGTGTCTGAGCTATTCATGTACCTCAGCGCTTGAAATCGCCAATCCGCGGTGGGCACGCGTGGTGATTAAGGTCATACTCTCTCCCTGAGAGAAGGCGTGTGCCCTACAGTGGGACGTTTATAGGCTGCTTATTATTATTGGAGGAATCGTGTTTTTTTATAAATAACATGGTTTACTTTTACCTCGCCTCCACGCTCATGAGGTGCTTCATCTGACTGACAGTGTCGGCCATTGCGCGGTGCTTGATAGACTGCACCCGGTCGTGATGATCGACCGTTGGCGGCGCTGAAAGCGAAATTACTTGAATGGAATATATGCACAAGTTTTTTTTTATCTCATTGGAGAGGCCATGTTAAGGGGCTTCCACCCTATGCGGTAACGAATACGAAATACCGATCTGTAAAACAAGATGTGATTTTTAGAGTTCCGTACCCGAAGGGTGCCAAACGGGACCCTATTAGACTCAGACACATCACAGGCTACATCTATGGTCCTGTTTTATTAATTCGATTTGTCTGTTGTGTATTTAGTTTTCTTTCTGTTGTTGTGCATATTATGTTACTTATCTGGTTATTTTGTTTCTGTGATGTATCTTGTTGGTATAATAAATGTATTTCATCTTCTTCTTCTACTACTAAGACTTTACTGTCCGTCTGTCTGTCACCAGGCTGCATCTCATGAACCGTGATAGCTAGACAGTTGAAATTTTCACAGATTACGTATTTCTGTTGCCGCTATAACAACAAACACTAAAAACAGAATAAAATAAATATTGAAGGGGAAAATATAAACTGTATATTTCAATAAAACGACGCATCAAGATTGTTTACATTTAGTTAAATACCTAAACAAATTAACTAGAAGAAAGAAGAAGAAAAACACTTATTTACCGCCACATAGACACACATAATTATGCAGGAAAAGTAAATAAGGCAGATATAGAACAAAAGCAGAAGAAATGTGAACTGCAGCTAACAGCTAACAGTGAGAAAAAACAAAGGCTAAGTGTACAGTGGATGTACTCTGTATGTCGATGCAGCGGAAAAAAAGGCCTCATGCTCAGTATTAATAATAATAATAATAACTTTATTGATAGTTAACAGGGTTGATGTACATTCACTTAACCGTTTAAATATAAATAGAAAAACGTGAACGAAACTGGTTGGTATCTGCTGCTATAGCTAGGTTACAAAGTAGCCTGTATTAATAGCAGCAGGCCCGTGCCTCTTACGACAAATTCTAGTCAGTAATTAAACAGTGGTGGCATTATTGGAGATTTGTTACAAGAGTGAAATAAAGTTTGCTTAATATTATATAAAACTAACATGCATTGTGTGCGTATGTGTATGTGTGTGTGTGTGTGTGTGTGTGTGTGTGTGTGTGTGTGTGTGTGTGTGTTGTGTTTGTGTGTGTGTGTGTGTGTGTGTGTGTGTGTGTGTGTGTGTGTGTGTGTGTGTGTGTGTGTGTGTGTGTGTGTGTGTGTGTGTGTGTGTGTGTGTGTGTGTGTGTGTGTGTGTGTGTGGGTTTGCACCCACAACACCGATTTTCAGCTAGGGCCTTCTGGTGTCTCACTCACGGAGCATGAACACGGAACAAACACGCACTCATACTCATACATACAGCCATATTTACGCGCACAAACTATAACTCTCCTCAAATTCAGTTTAAATAGTCTGTGGTAGTATTGCCGTTTACCACAGAATAATTGAACTGGATTTGAGGAGTGTTCTAGGGAATCATGTTTTTATAAATAAGACTGTTAGTCGCTTAAACCTAGCATAGGGTTTATATACTGGCTGATTTCTGGGTGATTCGAAAGCCTCGGTTATGTAATTAGTAATTAAAAATGGCATCTATTTAGGCTGTAACTTTTAAGTGTAGACGTAAATTTAAAAAAACCGTCCAGGTGCGAGTCGGACTTGCGCCCCAAGGGTTCCGTACAAATTTGTACTTGCATTATATTATAAAGTTCGGCAATCGTTAATCGGGTCTCGCAATTTTTTCAGAGCTTTTCCCGATCTTTTTATGATTTAATTACCAATGTACAGTTTCCAGATTTTTCCGTGTATTTCTAGTATAAGACGATACTTATTACTTGCCAAATTTCATGGTTCTACATCAACGGAAAGTACCCTATAATAATAATAATAAATTTTGATTCACTGGAGGGTCGAAATATACGTTTTATCTTGCGGCATAATCAGCCGTAACTTTTTTTTACGTTACCTAACTTAACAGTTGGATTTTTTCACAGGTTCAAGGGACTGTAGACCTGAGTATATGGTTTCAATTTCAACTCGATACTTCCACGCGTTCCCCATCTTAACAGACAGACGGACGGACAATGAAATTATCCTATAAGGGTTTCGTTTTTCCTTTTGAGGTTCCGTACCCTAAAAAATAGCAGAGAAATCTTGTTTGAAAAAATGCGCGAACAATTAGTACCGCCTCTCCGTCTAACAGAACCCGCGGACCCGCGGCACGCACACGCACCGCTCTGGATGGTTACTAATGGTTCCAATAGATTCGAGTTTGTGCCGAGGTATTTTTGAAGTGTGTTTTTTTAATAAAACTAACTAGCGTATTCCATAGCTATTGTCAGGCATGTCAGGCGTTATTTTGCTATGTCTTTCAAACCACCCAAAATTTATGGTGTATAGAAATATTCATAACTGTGCCTTAGGCTAAAATCCAAACCCCCAGTTTCTCGTAGGTGTACTAACACGCCGTTAATCTACTGTTAACAGCTGTCAATTGACCAAAGTGCATACAAAAAACACGACTGACAGCAGTTAACAGTTGACGAGGAACCGGGGGTAAATCTATCATCACTGGTAATTTAGGAACATCCTTATGGCTTAGAGCAGCTATTCCTTAAGTAGGTTCCGTGGCAGTCACTGGGGTTTGGCGAAGCATATTTATCACGAATCAAGAATATTTATTGTGAGCTTAGACACGGGTTATCACTGAATCATTGGACTATTTTGACAGTTAATTAATTTCTCAGCTACAAATATTTTTTTGGATGAACGTAATGGGACAGTGGCGGTATCGTTTTCAAGCTTGAAGTAAAAACAAAAAAACCGACCAAGAGCGAGTCGGACTCACGCACAAAGGGTTCCGTGCCATTATCGTTACAGCATTTAAATATTTCAAGCGTCTACCAGTTGCCGTTATTAATATCGAGCAAAAAACGGCAAAAAAAATCACAACTGTTGTATGGGAGCCCCACTTAAATGTAAAGTAAAGCAAAATTTTATTTTTTGTAACAACGGTTGGCAGATGTAATTTTTGGTGTGCCCCACATTAGGCAAATCCTGTATCGTGGGCTCCTGTTTGTGGATAATTAATATTAAAAGGTTCCTCTGTGGTAGACAGTGTCTGAGTAAATATTAAAAATACAAATAAAAACTAAGCTAAATTAAAGCTATTCCAATTTCTCAGTTAATCGGAAGAAGAAAAAAAAATAATAATAAAACATTAATAATTAAAACTTAAAACCATGAAGTGGTTGAATGGTATTAAAATATTTATTTTATTCTGTTTTTAGTATTTGTTGTTATAGCGGCAGCAGAAATACATCATCTGTAAAAAAATTCAACAGTCTAACTATCACGGTTCATAAGATACAGCCTGGTGACAGACAGCGGAGTCTTAGTAATAGGGTCCCTTAGCCTTTGGGTACGGAACCCTAAAAATGGGACAATACGCATACAAAACTATTAAAGTCCGCCTGTGAAGTCAAATCTTGAAGTTGACATTTTGAAATGGGGTTCCGTAAAATAAAACAGGCTTATAAATGTTCTATTAGGGAAGCTAAATATTCTTTCACGGAAACTGTGTGTGACTAACCTTCATCCTCGTTACCATTGATCAGCTGCTTCAGGGAGGCTGACAGCTCACTGGCCATGTGTTCGTTCACATAGCTAAGTGTCCGGTCCGGCTTGCTGGTGCCTAAAATACAGATAATGTTAAGGGAAACAACTCATAATATATTCCAACCATTTAATTTGTACTTAAGTACAGTGTTGAGCGCTGGCATGGTTAGCCAGAGGTCGCGGGTTCAAGTCCCGGCATGGGTGGAATTTTTAGCCTCTAAATAGGTTTTTAAAATTGTCCTCAGCACGGGTTAGTGCAACAATAAGAATATAATACATTTTTCCCTACGAAGCGGGATTTATATCAATGCGGACTTTTGACATAGCATTTATAATGAAGTATTTAAGAACCATACAAAAATCCAGCTTGTTGGGAATTAATGCAAACTTAGCACTTTTTTTCGTCTATTTTGTCTGGACTATATGTAAACGGCCCGACACTCACCAGTGACGAGCGCCTTCGCTCGCGTGTACCGTCTACCGAGGCTGGCCAGCTCCCTGAGAAGATCCAACTCCTCGTTCTGCCGGAAGAACACGCCCTTGGGCCGGAGCCCTAGTTTATCTAGACTGGTGGGAACTGCAACAGAAGACGGGGTGAGCCGTGGGGTTTAGGAGAGCTGAATGATTAGGATTGAGTTTGCGGTTTTAGAATAAGAATTGAAACTCTGTTAATTCCACATTTAAAATGGGTTATTTCGCTAATAAGAACTAAAGGGGTTATTTATGAAATACGATTCCTTAAAATACTAAATACTCTGCGGTACAAACTTTGCAAGGGAAATACCACAGACTGCGTTTGCGTTAATGGAGTGTTTTAAGGGAATGGTGTTTTCATAAATAACAAAAAAACAGTGTTATTTATAAAAACTCGATTCCAGACGCAGTTCAAATAAAGCAGTAAAGTAAAACACTAACCCCCAGTTTCTTGTAGACTAACACGCTGTTAGTCTAGTGTTAACAGCTGTCAATTGACCAAAGTGCATAAAAAAAACGACTGACAGCTGTTAACAGTAGATTACGAGTGTTAGTGTACGAGAAACCGGAAGTTAACTACAATGCAAACGGTTTTAGCAGGACTAGTCGCTCAAAAAAAATTTTCATTACTTTTTCAGTATTGTGTCATCAAATAAATGTACGTATGGTTCTGGGCCGCCACTGACGCCGCAAAGTCTTTGATGAAAATTGTTTTGCCATCGACACGCTAAGAAAAAGAAGAAGAATGTATTTTCTTCCTTTCTTTCTGTCCTTCAAATTCTACTTGGGTTTGCCTCGAGTTGTCGCTCAGCGATGTGGAACTTCACTGGCCCTTCCACTAACAGCGCGCCCAGTATGTACAGCACGTTATGTCTCCGCTACTTGCGCAAACAATAGTTATTTGTCATACAAAAGTGCAAAGTTGCTTTTTAACCGCGTGCTCAATTTTGATGACCGAGCAAGCGAAGGATAAAAAAATTAGAATCCTGAGCGTTAGCGAAGGAAACGAAAGAGCACGAAGTGAAAAATCTTTGCACTCGTGTGCAACACGTAACTTTTCATCCCACCTCAGCGAAGAAAAGAGTTATTTGTTATGCAAGGCTGCAAAGTTAATTTTTGGCGCGAGTACCTTGTATTGAAACCTGAGCAAGCGAAGGATTCTAGGATTGAGCCACGAGCGAAGCGAGTGGTTCAAATATAGAATCCTGAGCGTAGCGAGGGTTTCAAAGGTACGAGACGCTAAATAACTTTGCTGCCGAGCGCAACACACAACTTTTCACCTCACTAAAGCGAGGAAAATGTTAGGTGCAAGAAAAACAGTTTTAATAAATATTAAATTACTGTTTATTTATTTCAAAAATTAAAAGTAAAATTACTACAATTGGTAATATTGAAAGTTAATTTTTTTTTTTAAATCAAATTTTCTTGCCGGCCAGTGCGATTCTTTAAATGAGGCTGGCGCATGACATGAAATAAGTATTTGCATTTCAATCATCAATGGACTGGCTGCAGAGAATATAAACTATTACGAAACCAATGAGGTTCTATATATATGTAATTTATTGTACGAAACCTTTATTGAATAAAAATATTCGAATTTTAAAAACACTTTCCACGCTAGCGGATAAAGTGCGATTTTCCACGCAGATTTCGAATGATAAACAGAGCTTTTACGAGCTAGTGAGGTGAATGATTCGGCACCATGGAGGTAGAAGTAAATAGGTTTAATGATGTTTTGAATTTACAAACTTGGTGCACACGATGTTTTAAATTCAATTTACTTTATCCTCTAGCGGATAAAACCAGCTTTTGCACTCAGATATCGAAGATCAAAAATATTCTTTCCGAGATGGGGGGATGAAAATGCCTTTTCTTTCTTGCTTACTTTCTTTCTTTCACTATTTCCTCTTTCTATCTTTCGTTCTTTCTTTCTTTAGAGCCGGTTCCCTCACCATCGAACCCCTGCCGCAGCTGCTTCTCAAGGCCATGTTGTCGCTCGGCGATGTGGAACTCCACTGGCCCCTCCACTAACAGCGAGCCCAGTATGTAAAGCACGTCATGTCTCCGCTGCTTACGCGCGATGTCCCTTATGCAGTGCAGCGCGTCCAGGTCGGCGGGTGTGATCCGCAGGGGGGCGAACCCCGAGTATGGCTGCAAGTGGACCAGCGCGTACACCAGGAATAGGCCGGCCACGGATTCCTGTTAGTTGTGTTATTTATTTCACTGTATTAGGCGGAACGACAGCGTTAAAAACTTATCATTGGGTACTGATTAACTAAAAAGAAAAGGAATATACGCGTCGACTTGAGAACATCCTCCTTTTTTGAAGTCGGTTAGTAAGGCCTATTAGTTGTCCACATATCGGCAAGCGCAGCGTTTGAGGACCAGCCACAAGATGGACAGATGACCTCATCCAAGTGACAGGAAGACGCTGGATGCAAGCCGCTTCCAACCGGTCCTTTTGTAAATCCATGGAGGAGGCCTATGTCCAACAGTGGACTTCTTGTGGCTGAATGATGATGATATTTATTTTAACTCTCAAAATATTTGATAAATAAATATTGTGTCTCATTTGCAAGCCAAACACTTAATAAAGAATCGCTATTAGACCCGATAATGTATGATTTTGTTTCCTACATTAGTGAATTTGTAGTTGCAATACCACTCGCTAACTGCGCTAGACAACATCGTGAGGAATCCTGAGTGTCTGAGGTGTTCACATACCTCAGCGCTTTAAATCGCCAATCCGAGGACACCCTTGGTGATTAAGCCCATACTCTCTCCTCTCTGAGAGAAGGCCTGTGCCCTACAGTGGGAGATATACTGGCTGCATTGTTAAGAAGGATCAAGGAAGTAGAAGTAAAGCTTTTTGTGTTGCCGGCTGTATCAAATAAAGCCAGCTATATTTTGAGTTCAGGAGTGGTGGTAGAACGACGGCCTCAGATTCGGGAGGTCGTGGGTTCAAATCCCGGCATGACTTCGTTTTTTATGTTACGTTTATTTGTGAAGTTGTAGTAACAATACCAGTCTAAACGGTGAAGGAAAACATGTGGTATTTATATACCACAGCGCTTGCTACGTAAAATGGCCCAACGATAAGTGCGGAAATCTCAGGTCTACACTGTGAACTTAAAAAAATGGCTGTTGGGTTATTATTTTAATATTCTAACTGATTGCATGTTTTTCTTAACTTTGTTTACTTACGGAACCTCAGGTATATTATAATGTCTACGACACAATATGCACACGTTGGCCCTTCACGGCCAACTTATAGAAGCAGCGACGGAGTGCCGCCATCTTACTTACTTTTCCGATTGATCAGCGAGCGAGCAGAGGTGTAATTTTATATTTAACGTTTATTTCTAATTAAAGCATTTATACAGTCCACTCTCTCTTCATTAACAACTGGCCTATTTATGTGGTCCTACGATTACGGAATCTCAGCCAAGAACGCACGGCTTAGCATCCGGCCACATTCAGACGTTTGACACACTCACAGTGATTGGAATTCAGCTCCACCCGGTTCAGCGGTCTTTGCAACAGCCAGGACAGCACGGCGGCGTAGCATCCAGTCACATCGCATCATACTCAAGTTTACAATCAGAGGTCAACGCTCGGCTCGCAAACAAATCTACTAGCACATACATGGTTTGGTAACAGCAGTCCGTGAGTTCGTTCCGATCAAACATTCTATTTTAGTCAACCAAACATACTTAGTCAGTCAAACAAGTATTCATAAAACTCTTTTTTTCATATCACTTCATAATTTCACATAATATTTCAAGCAATATATTCCTCCAAGCTTCATTAAAGCAGTAAATAGTAATCCCAGTTCAAGCTTTTACCTTTACATACAAAAATTGCATCATCCAATTTCAACACAAATACCCTCGTTAAAAAAAAAAAAAAACCGTTAGCAGATTTTACTAATTGATTCACATTCAAACAGCTATCAACGTATAGCAAGGTATAAGCTGATGTAAACACGACATTTTCTGTCTTTCAGTGTCCTTGCTGCGGTGGCTGCGTGAGTCTGTCTGTACGCGGCATCCGTGACGCATACCTGCTTGGCGTTGGGGCACCTACCTCGAATTTGTACCTATCGCAACTCACCATTCAAACTCATTTAAGTATCGAATACAATTCATTTCGTTACAATTCAAGGTCAATTAAAACACTCATTTTCACTCATTATCTTTTCCATAGAATTCGTGAAAACACTAGTCCAGAATGTTGGCGGCCAATACCCAGACATCAGACATTGCCGCTGATGATGTCACGCAATTAAAATCTTTAACAAAAAAAAGAGCTTCACTCAAAGCAAAACTCACAATGTACAAATCATTCATCGAGCTTTTAAAGTCTTGCAGTACCCCTACATTGAGCAGTTTACAAGTTTTGGAAATTAAAACTAGATTAACCCCATTCACCAATTTGTACCCTCTTTATGATGAAATTCAAACCATAATAGAAGGTCTTGTCCCAATTCCAGAGGAACAATTCAGGGAGCGCGAGTCGTTTGAGAGCGACTATTACCTATACGTAGCGATCAGTAAGCAGCTGATTGAGGACTACGAAAAGGAGTGCAGGTCAGTGATGAACTCAACGGATGCAGGGAACCTTCACTCAGGTGCGAACGCTTTTGTTAAGTTACCCACCATCAACCTACCACACTTTTCGGGTGATTATCAACACTGGCTGGAATTTCGTGACACATACGAATCACTAATTCACAACAATAATACTATTGACAAAATACAAAAATTCCATTATTTGCGTGCGTCGTTGCAGGGTAGTGCCTCATTGATAGTAAATTCATTAGAAATTTCATCAAATAACTATGACACTGCTTGGGATCTAATATGCGATCGCTATGACAACAAGCGGCTGTTAATAAGCAATCACATACATAATTTATTTAATATCAATAGCATTCAACGCGAGTCATCTGTAGCACTGAGACAGATGCTTGATAACCTCAATAAAAACCTTAGAGCCTTGTCAACATTAGGTGAAAGCACACAACATTGGGACACACTAATAATTCATTTAGTCACAAGCAAACTAGATTCAGTTTCACTACGCTATTGGGAAGAACAAAAAAACTCATTTAAAAACATGCCTAAACTCACAGATTTGGAAACGTTCATGCGAAATCGTGCCGATTTGCTAGAAACCCTCGAGGACGGTAAATCTAAGCACAAAATCGAGCCTCAAGGGTCTAGAACAAATGCAAAAACACACAATAACACATATCAAACGCCATCATGCCCACTGTGCAAAGCACATCATATGTTATTCGCTTGTAGTGAGTTCAAACAACTTTCAGTTGAGGTTAGACAGCAAAAAGTTCAACAATTTAAAGTTTGCTCCAATTGTTTACACCCTGGGCATGAGGTAAAAACATGCAGAGGTAGTGTGTGCAAATATTGCTCCAAAAAACACAACACATTGTTACACAATCACAATGATAAGTCAAACAACAACAACAACAATTCAGCAGTTACATTTACTAGCACACAAAACACAACAGTGCTGCTGTCGACCGCCTTGGTAAAAGTTGTAGGTAGCAACGGCAAAACATATACAGCTAGGGCCCTACTAGACAACGGCAGTACTTCATGCTACATAACTACAGAGCTATGTACAAAACTTCAGATACCAACTGAATCCATTCAAAGCACAGTCACAGGTATCAACAATCAAACAAGCAACATTTCACACAAAGCAACCATACACATTAAATCATTACATAACTCATACAACACAGACACATCATGTCTTGTTCTCAATCAAATATCACAAACATTACCAAACACATACATAGAAACAACCAGTTTCAACATACCAAAACATGTACAGTTAGCCGACCCCCAGTACAGTGTTCCGGCACCCATCGATTTATTGTTGGGTGCAGAAATATTCTGGAACATTATTGGATCAGGCAGAATTCAGTTAGGTAAAAATCAGCCTACACTGCAAGAGACCGAATTAGGGTGGTTAATTTCCGGTTGTATTATTGATCCAACAAATAAAAAGCAGGACTCATCATGTTTTTTTGTCAATGACAACATTTCACAACATTTAACTCGCTTTTGGGAACTGGACAGCATCAACATTCCACAATCACACGACGAGTCAAACGAACACAATGCATGCGAAAAATTATTCACCGACACCACATACAGAAACGATGAGGGTAGGTTTGTTGTATCAATACCACTAAAACAATCCCCAGAATGCCTCGGTGATTCATACATTAGAGCAAAATGTCGTTTTCTTAATATGGAAAAGAAAATACACAAAGAGCCGATCTTCAAAGAGCGTTATTTACAATTCATGGAGGAATATATCAATTTAGGTCACATGACAAAAAACCAAAGCATTCATGACAAACAAACAAGAAAACCTTCATATTATTTACCACATCATGCTGTAGTGCGTGAGGCCAGCTCAACTACCAAGTTGAGAGTTGTATTCGACGCCTCTGCCCGCACCACAACAAAACAATCACTCAACGACATTCAAATGGTCGGACCAGTCGTACAAGACGATCTGTTATCAATTTTGCTACGTTTTCGACAGCACAAGTTCATAATTTCAGCCGACATTGAAAAAATGTACCGGCAAATTCATATAAACAAATCACAAAGACCATTACAACAATTAATTTGGCGTTTTCATCCTAATGAAGCATTAGAAACATATACATTAAATACGGTCACGTATGGCACAGCGTCAGCTCCATACCTGGCCACACGATGCATCAGGCAGCTGGGATTGGACTGTACTGACGAAAAGATAGCGGAAGTTATCATCCACGACTTCTATTGCGACGATTTTTTATCTGGATGCGATGACGAATCACTTTTATATCACCTCGCAAAGGGCGTATACAAAGAATTAAATAACGCTCAGCTTCCTCTTCGAAAATGGCAGTCCAATCACAGCGATCTGTTGCTGAGATTAGGTCTCAACCAATCACATCACAACACAGTAAACTTAGGTAATTGTGACACAACCAAAACATTAGGTGTTTACTGGAACACTAAAAACGATACAATCGCATTCACAATTTCATTGGAACCAAATTCCACTATTACAAAACGCAACATATTGGCCACTATAGGCCAAATATTTGACCCCTTAGGCCTCATCAGTCCTTGCATACTTGAGGCGAAAATAATTATGCAAAAACTGTGGCAACATAAATTGTCATGGGATCAGGCAGTGCCATCAGAAATAAAAACAAGATGGCAAAAATTCATGGTAACCCTACCAACACTCAATCAGCTGATAATCAATCGGCGGGCATTCTCTGACTCATCACAAAAAATACAATTACACATTTTTTGTGACGCATCGCAGAGCGCCTACGGCGCATGTATGTATGTACGCACTGTAGGTATTGACAACACGGTACATGTCCAGCTGCTGACAGCTAAAGGCAGGGTCGCACCAATCAAAACACTCACCATTCCCAGGCTCGAGTTATGTGCCGCGCTTACAGGAGTTAGGTTGTGTAAAAAAGTATTACAGTCACTACGTCACACAGACAAATTTGATGAGTGCATTTTTTGGAGCGACTCAATGATTGTTCTAGGGTGGTTAAAATCAATTACACACAAACTAACACCATTTGTTAGTAATAGGGTAACGGAAATACAAGACAATTCAAAAACATGGCGTTATGTTCCTACAAAACAAAATCCCGCAGATTTAATCTCCAGAGGGTTACAAGCAAATCAATTAATTCATTCTGACTTATGGTTTTCAGGGCCGGAGTTTCTGAGGAATGATGAAAGCCGCTGGCCAGTTCAATCTGGACATATCCGCGAGTCTGACCTTCCAGAAACGAAAGCCCACACATTAAGTTCACACTGTTTCACCACGCAATCAGACATTACTAATTCATTCACTCACAAATTTTCAAGTTTTACAAAACTAACACGCATAACAGCTTACATACTACGATTCTTTAATAACTGCAGAAAGAAAAGTACAGTTAGACAAAGCTATTTATCAACACAAGAGCTCGCTAATGCGAAAAAACAATTAATAAAAATATCACAAAAGATTACATTCCGTGAAGAGTACAACGCGCTGATAAGGCGAGCTAATTTACCTACAAAAAACAGGTTAGCCTCGCTACTTCCATTCTTAGATTCAGATGACGTCATACGTGTGGGCGGCAGGCTCTCCAACTCGGAGCTTCATTATGATAAGAAATACCCAATACTCTTGTCATCCAAGGATCACATATGTAAACTCATATTTGATTCTTATCACAAAACACTTTTACACGCTGGGCCTTTGCTCCTACTTTCCAATATAAGGGAAACTTATTGGCCCATTGGTGGGCGCAATTTAGCACGTAAGACAGCATCGTCATGTACAAAATGCAGGCGATTTCAAGGAAAAACAATTACCCCTATTATGGGTGATTTACCTAAGCATCGATTGCACGCAGATTTCGCCTTTATTCACGTAGGTACTGATTATGCCGGGCCGGTGATGATAAGCAACCGAAAGGGTCGCGGAGCTCAATTAATAAAAGCATACATTTGTGTTTTCATATGCTTCACAGTGAAGGCCGTGCACCTCGAGTTGGTCACTGACCTGACCAAAGAGTCATTCCTAGCTGCCTTGAATAGATTTATTGCTCGAAGGGGTAAACCTACTCATGTTTATTCAGACAATGGTACAAATTTCGTGGGTGCCTCAAGGGTAATAGGCGAATTTATTTCCCACAATTCGGACAATATTTGCGCAGCCACCGCAGAGCAAGGCATCACGTTTCATTTTATTCCAGCTTATGCCCCCCACTTCGGTGGGTTATGGGAATCATGTGTAAAATCAACAAAACATCATCTCAGACGTATTTTAGGACTAGCTCACCTAACGTACGAAGAAATGTACACTATCCTTGTTCAAATAGAATGCATATTAAATTCTAGGCCCCTCACTCCAATATCATCAAATCCAACAGATCTTTCATGTCTCACTCCCTTTCATTTCTTGATCGGACGAACTCAGACTGTCTTACCTTATCCACAGATAACTGAGTGCAATACACAGCGTCTACCAAGACACGAGCGAGTTGAACAACTGCGCCAACATTATTGGAATAGATTTTACAAAGAGTATATTTCAGAATTGCAAAAGAGGACTAAATGGAGGACGTCCACGGGAGCACTCACAGAGGGTGCATTGGTTGTCATCAAGGACGAGTCATTACCACCACTTCAATGGCTTCTCGGACGCGTCACAAAGCTCCATCCAGGAGAAGATGGCATCGCACGAGTAGCAGATATCAAAACACAAAAGGGGACAATTCGACGAGCTTTCAACAGAATCTGTCCCCTACCTATGGATTAACTTTGCCGGGCGGCAGAATGTCTACGACACAATATGCACACGTTGGCCCTTCACGGCCAACTTATAGAAGCAGCGACGGAGTGCCGCCATCTTACTTACTTTTCCGATTGATCAGCGAGCGAGCAGAGGTGTAATTTTATATTTAACGTTTATTTCTAATTAAAGCATTTATACAGTCCACTCTCTCTTCATTAACAACTGGCCTATTTAATTATATCCCCTTTTTCTACATGATTGTTTATGTCCTTAATAAAAGAAAAAATAACCTTAGTTGTAAGTACTTTAAGTTTCTGTAGTTTTATGTGGAGTGTATCTTTTACAGTTTACAAGACCTTTAAAGGTAAAACATATGGACATATGTTTTACAGATAGACATATGGATAGGTTTCACTTTGGGAGAGCATTGATAATAAAATCATTACCTTTCTTTCACTTTGTATATCCTCAGACATTATAATTTTTTCGTGAATTTACCAAATGTTTTAATTAATTAGTCTGCTATTTGGGTTGGAGACAATTCCAACAAATCAAAAATCATACAAATTGGTCGAGCCATTCTTGAGTTATAAATGTTCACCATTTATACTAACCTGACTTTGTTTTTTGGCCGGGTGACAGGCCAACTCATACCAGTTATCAGAAAACTTTTCGTTTTTTTAATTGCCTATAATTTTGAAAACATGTAACTTTGATTTTTATTATATTTTCTGATAATGGGTACAACTTGGCCTGTCACCCGGTTTCGGGGTGACATCGACTTCTTAGACACCCTATATATTATATTGATGTTATTTACCTCATAATTACTAGTATTGGCCACCATGTATCTCTTGGCAATGTAAAGGAATTCCTCTGATAACTCAGCCACCTCCGGTCCTGAATAACGGCCTCTAAAACAAGTGTAAAAATTGCTGATGGATTCACTGACTTGTCAGCTTTATTTTTTTAAATGTTGAATGAAATGAAGAATTGGAAAATTTGTCCCCCCAATGGCATTAACCCCCAGTTTCTCGTACACTAACACGCTGTTAATCTACTGTTAACAGCTGTCAATTGATCAAAGTGCATACAAAATCACTGACAGCTGTTAACAGTAGATTAACAGCTTGTTAGTGTACGAGAAACCGGGGGTAAGTCTGCCACATGCAAGAAAAGAATTACAATAAGATAAGAATATTGTTATTGTTTAACTTTTGTGCATTTACCTCAGAACCCCAAATGTTCTGGCAGCTACTTACTTACTTTTGTGAATTGGAATTAGAAATGCAAATGACAAAAATTTATAAAATTCTCATAACTACTTTATCTATGTTGTTACGAATGCCTTGTTGGACTAGCCGTTAAGGCACTTAACTACTAAGACAGAGGTTGTGGGTTCGATCACTGGGGGCCGCTGTACATTTGTACAAATGGGCTCAGTCTGGGTGTATTTCCATGTTTGTGATGTCCTTGCCTGGTTACAATAGCACAGGGTATCCTATTTGAGACCAGGACAAGTGATTGTGTTGTGTGGAAGTTATTATTATAACTATAATCTTGGTAATAGAAAGAAAGATAAGAGAAAGAAAAGTCAATTTCTGTCTATTTCATATGCCTACCAGTTTAAATTCTTGCACCACCTGTGGTTGACATGGTAGAAAATGCATATAGCAATAAGTATTTTTTACTTATGTGCAATAAACATATTAATAATAATAAATATTTTTAAGGAATGAATAGAGAAAACAACATAATTGTACCTAATATGAAGACTAATGAATGTTGACAAACCCACTTGACATGACATGAAAATTATATTCATGGAAAAGGCGTGCCTATGATTGTTTTAAATATTAGGACTTACGTAGGCCGGTTAGGTACTACGCTACTTACTGAAACACTAGAGCGAAATTCATATCCTTCCAAATGTTACAGAAGACATGGTAATTGAGCGTCTCAGACTGGAGGCACCGATGTATTAATTCGTCACAGTCGTCTGCGAACCCATCGGCAATTGATGCGTTAAAACTTGGTGCTCTGTAGGCTGAAATTTTGAAAAAAAAAGATGAAGAAAGATCTCGCGGAAGAATACTTTTTGAATGCCTACAAATTGTAAGTTAAGTGTGTTTGTACGTATACCATGATTATGAAGATACCCACATTTCATCATAACTTCAAGACTTTCACAAGAGAGTTGTACGATGAAAAATAACAAAAATTATACTGCGCTAAAATCATCACAAATCAATTCTATTCTGCTTTATGGACTCACTGCACTGATTATACAGTACAACTTCAATTCAATTCAATTTTGTTTAATGGCAATCAGCCGATGGCGACTATTGAATCCATAGTGATTATTTTCTCTGTGATAGTAAAAATGTCAAAATCAAAATTGTCTGTGGTGGTAAAAAAAACGCATAAACAGTGTTGTCAGACGCTGACCGGCCAATGTCGCCAAAATTTGGAAAAACTTCGCCCAAAAATACCCAAGTTCTAGCAGCCCAAATCATCTGAATTTCGGGCCATGTAGCCCTAAATTACCTCAAAAAAATTACTTTTTTAAATAGTAGTGCTTGTAATTCTACGCAGCTGTTTTCTAAACTTCTCTTAATTTACTCTCAAATACCGCTTTGACGTAAAATTACAGCCTTGAAGCCTTACAGCGCCACGAGAAATGTAAAAAACGCCATAAATCGATAAATAAAGACATTATTACGCAAAAAATACGTATCTTCTGAGTTTCTTCGGATTTCCCAAGTAGCTCGAAAGGCACAAAAAAATTAACGTAGCCCAATGGACATTGTACTAGGCTGCATATTTCGATTTGGGCTGCTTTAATTAATATTTATAACGAAAAAAAAAACAGAGTATACGAAACCGGGTAAGACATGCACGGAAGTTGTCTTACCCGGTTTCTCCCTACCATTAAGGTTAAGGTTTAACCCTTCACCCTAAAAATTTACGTTTATTACTACAAAACTTTTTTTATTAGCATGATATAAATGTAATTAAAACATAATAATTGCCATAAAAACTGGATAACATATACGTTTAACTAGGGGTCAAAAACAAAAAAAAATCAGGGTTTTCACATCCTTATAATAAGACATATAATAGTCACAATGATAGCCGACCTCCGATAGGAGATGGCACCAAAAGAAGAAGAAGATAATAAGACACCGAAAATTATTTTATGGTGTAATATTTACAAAAGCCATACCATTTCACGTTTACTGCTTAGAAAAATGTTTACTAACAATAAACCTTATTTTTTTATCAACTTTGATACGTATATTCAAATTTATACCGGTATTTATACTTCGGTACGCTTGCCATACAAATTTATACCGGGACGTTCAGATAAAATTCGTCACGGGTTCAGGTCGTTCAAATTAAACAAAATTTAATTTACGGTTGTTTTGATGTAGGTACATGGAATAAAATAATAGGGTATGCGTTAGAAAAAACTATTTAAGTTTACATAGCCTATACCTATAAAACAAAATATCATTTGTAACTATTATAAATTTTTATTATAATGTCCATTAGCAACCGGTTGCCGATTGCAAATGGTCTCCATATCACCTTCCAAGATTGCCCAAATGGGGAAAAATCGCCTCATCTGGCAACACACTACGCAGTCAAATGTAACTTGACTCGAATGTAACGTTTTTCGGAACGGAACGTAATCCTGGGTTACGATATGTAAAAATTATACATACATGAAGGAATTTAAAAAAATTATTACTTTCTGGGCACTCAATGAACACCAACAAAAAATCCGAGATGGTGTTCAGAAACCTGTCAAATAGCCTTTGGGTTAGGGTTCCCTTTGCAAAATATTAAGCTTTAAAACGCCGAGCAGGGCGTCCCCGGCCCCTCTACTGGCTAAAGGGTAGTAGCAAATATTGAACTGAAAAGGAAAACTATCACGGCTAGGTAGGCTTTACAAGTTAACGAGTAATAGGCGACCAACTTATAAAAGGAAAACTTCGTACAAAATCCATAAAAAATTACTTTAATGAAGTTGTTAGTTCTGTAAAGCAGATACAACGCCCTTTCTGCGGAACCCTACACTGGGCGTCATACGCGTGGCCCGATACGCACTTCCACACTTGTATCTGCCATAGACAGAAGTCGGTATTTAACATTGGCAGAGCCCGCAGAGAGCCAGAAGTCACAGAACAGAACAACACATGTTCAATTAAACGGATTACACAATCCCTTTAATTGAACTACATTTGAGATACGCCATTTCGCTATAATGAGACATCTAGTCAATGGACTCCCCTGAAGCTAACAGTGTTGTGCGTGTTCATATTATGTTGACGAAAAGCAAGTTGGCGGCTTCAGAGTTCAGTCCTTATACGGCCTTTTGAAATAAATGAAAATATATAAGTTTTCATGGCTTTTAATGACTAACTACGTAAAACTAAACCCTTTGAAATAATTCAACATCATTTATTGTAACAGCTAGAGCCAAACACATACAACTGTCTGAATAAAACACTGGTAATCGTTACTCTTACAATTATTTAATATTGATTTGTTTTTTATTTTGGTTATTTCACAACATTTGAACTACCCGCATCTTGAGTGCAAAGGAACCATAGACAATGGCGGTCTAAAAGAGGTAGCGTGCTTATTTCCGGATGCGTTCAGTTTCAATGTATTTGATTGAACTCACTACATATATTATTGTAAACTAAATATAGAGTGCGTTTATAGCGGCGCCTTCTCGGTCAATTTGTACCAGTGGCCGCACTCGCAGCGGCGGGGATGGCCCTGGAACACGAAAGGAGAGAAATACTTTCGGTGCAATTTACTTAAAAAAAAGTTAGGTAGGTAGTCAAAAACACTCCTCTGCAGTTTAAGTGTCGGTGGTAGTCTTTCAATCGTAAAAAAGCAAGATTCCTTGAAACACTCTTCGAATGGAGCTTAATAGTCTGTGGTAAAGGGAAACGGCCTTATTTATAAAACACTACTCTAAAGGGCATGATCGCCAAAATTTATACCTCTCGTTGTATCAGCTGTCCTTTGGTGAAATGAGTAATATGAATTTTTCATTGGGTTTGTAAAGTTTCCATATGGTTTAATGAATTTGTCTTTCGATTAAATGTATTATGAAAACGTTTACTTAAATACATTTCTTTGAAAGAAAGTGGAGAAGAAGCTAACAAAGAAACTCCACATTTATTTTTTTCAAAACAGGTTTGCTTAATAGACACAATCGTCCCCGCTAACGTTATTGAAATACAAGACATCTTTGTCTTCCAAATAATCCTTAACGTTATAATAGATTTTTTGCACAGAGTATGCTTAACATCGTGCATGCAACAACTAAGGAATGTGATCTGTCAGGATCGTGGCAAGTGGCAGTCCCTGTCTCTACCTACCCCTCTGGGATACATGCGTGAGTTTATGTATGTAGTTGCTTAAGACATTTTTTAAACGGCATCGGTGGTAACAGGAATTTTATTGTAGAACCGTATACAGTGCCCCATAAAGGATTTGACAAAAAATGTTAAATAAATTTTACAAAAAATGGTTGGTTAACAACCAAAAGCGGAATGACATATACGGGGTTATTTCTAAAATGCGCAATTCCTGAAACACCTCAGTGGCAAGACAATGAAGGGCGATTTTTCGCCATTTGGGCTATCACTAAGGAAGATATGGAGACCATTTGCAACCGGCGCCAATGGGCATTGTCCTAAATATTGACAATAGTTACAGATGATACTTCATTTTAAAGGTAAATAAAATGCTACAATTATAAACGTCACTGATTTATTATGTTTAACCGACTTCAAAAAAGGAGGAGGTTATCAATTCGACTATGTTTTTTTTTTTAAATAGAGAGCCTATTTAGAGGCTAAAAATTCCACCCATGCCGGGACTTGAACCCGCGACCTCAGCACGGGTTAGTGCAACAAAAAGAATATATAAAAATAGAGAGACTAATTATTCGACCTTCTAACGTTCGAAACGAACGTGAATTAAAGTAGGTTTATGTTTTTTCATAAAAAAGGCCAAGATATTGACATCTTACCGGGAGTAGGCCGTTTATGTCAAGCAGGTTGTTAATGACACAACACAGTTTTTATTTTTTGTTTTATCTGTCGTGTCTTTCTGTTGTTCTTCATAATACATAAACTCACACCTGTATCCTAGAGGGGTAGGCAGAGGACTGCCACTTGCCACGATCATGACAGATCACTTTGGCTTCCTCAACATTCATAAGTCGTTGCATGAACGCACGTCGGTTTCGGGTACTTTTTATCTTGTCCTTTGCTAATGCATCCCCTACTTGGTCGAAGTATGTCCGCCTGGCCTGTCCCTTACCGGCCCTTCCACCCACATCCGCTCGATATATTTGTTTCTTCAATCTTTCTTCCTTCATCCTCTCCACATGTCCAAACCAACGCAACATTCCTTTCTGTATTCTAGTCACTACAGCCTCTTTCAGTCCACAACGTTCTCTAATTAAACTATTGCGTATCCTGTCATTCAAAGAAACACCAGATATACTTCTCAAGGACCTCATTTCTACTGGATTAATCTTACTTTCTTGCTTCTTTTGCCATACCCAAGTCTCGCTAGCATACATAAGCGTTGGAACCAGCACTCCATTATGGATAGCCAATCTAGCTCTTTGGGAGATGTTTTGGCCACTCACTAAGGAGTGCAAGGCACCGTTTATTTATTTTCTCTGTTCTGTGGTTTACATATTATTATTGTCGTTGTTCATATGCAGGACATTACCTAAGAAATGGCATGTGCAAAGGCGAGCATATTTACCTTGTGTATCCAGAGCCAGTTGATCGCCGTGGAGTGTTCGTCGCCTGAAACAAAGACCAATATCACTTATACTTTATGACTCAGACATTGTATCTTAGATTCCAGTAAGGTGTGAAGCAAGCATGGAGTACAGCCGGCAACACATTAATAGTTACATCCACATGCACCCTATCTAGTTATACGTTACGGTCGACTTTGCAACGAAAATGTAAAGGTCGATGTGCTGCCAAATGCCCAATGAACAAGTAGATATAATCGCGATTCATCATCATCATCATCTGAGGCATTACAGCCGCGGGTGGGCCTTAGCCTGGTCAAGCAAAGCTCTCCAGTCCGATCTGTTAGAGGCTTTCCTTCTCCAACTTTTCACTCCCAAGATCTTGATATCTTGTTCGACGCCGTCCAACCATCTAAGCTTGGGCCTGCCTCGACTTCTGCGGCCTTCCGGTCGGCCTTCTAGAAGGCGTTTGGGTACTCTCGCGATTAGACCCGTTTAATATCTAAGTACCTGGATGACCGAGCTTTGCCCGGTATATTTTTGGTTAATCGTGTTTTTTTGGAAACTATATATTTAGATACCTACGATGACAAAAAAGGGAAAAAAATAGACGAAGTGGAGACATCTGGACTCGAACCGGGGTCTTCTGGTTTCGGGTCAGCCCTATTTGCCAACTGAGTGATGACAACCTTGTAGATGGTGGCCAAATTTACCTTCGTATTTTAATGAGACTGTAGAAGTATTTCACTGCCTGAAAATACGTTTAATACGAATTTTTCCAAAAATTAAACCTAGCTAGATCGATTTATCGCCCCCGACAACTCCTGCATACTAAATTTCAGGAAAATCGTTGGAGCCGTTTCCGTGATTCAGATTATATATATACAAGAATTACTCGTTTAAAGGTAGGTATTAGATAGATATATATACTAAACTCGTGTCACACTGTCCGTCCGTCCGTCCGTCATCAGGCTGTATCTCATGAGCCGTGATAGTAACACAGTTGAAATGTTCACAGATGATGTATTTCTGTTGCCGCTATAACAACAAAAACTAAAAACAGAATAAAATAAATATTTCAGGGAAGCTCCCATACAACAAACGTTTTTCGCTCGATATTAATAACGGCAACTGGTAGACGCTTGAAATATTCAATGTACGGAACCTTTTGTACCTTGGCAGGTTTTTATGATTTTCTTTTATGTACATTTGGTAGGTCTGAGAATAGGTCGTAGGCTAATTAACATTTAATTAACAGCTAGTGTAACTATGTAGAAGTTACTATGTTGCAACTCTGCAAACTTTTATTGAAACTGACAACTATTATCATCATCATCAGCAATTTGACGCCCACTGCAGGAGATAGGCCTCCTTCGTAGTTTTCATAACCATGAGGGGTTTTGCCATAATCGCCACGCTTGGCAGCGGGTTGGCGATCGCAGTATGCGGTTGGAATCTCAGAAAGACGCTGCTGCCCGTCTCCTGGTAATTGATTTCCTTAGTCGCCTTCTACGACATCCACGGAAGGAAATGGAGTGACGCTATTCTTAATCCGGCGCCCCACACGGATAATACGACGCCACACGGATTGCCACACTATGTTAGCCGCTGCCTTCGGGCCGTATTTGTAGTGGAGAAAAAGGCAGCGGGGGAAAAAAACTCCACTCTGACCATCTTTTCTCAAATTTAATACATAGAAGAAGAAGAAGAAGAAGAAAGACATTTATTATACCAACAAGATACATCACAGAAACAAAATAAGCACATAAGTAACATAATATGCACTCCGTGCATCATTCCGTGATTGCCATCAATAACTTTAAAAGCCAAAATAGTACTTCTTACAAAAGTAGGAAAAACATTAATGCTGCGGCCAAACACACGAACAGCGCCCGTTCACGAGCATAACGCAGGGGTCAAACATCAAGTTTTTAAGTTCCAGTTAATTTCGTTATAATTCTCCCGTAATGTAAATTGTTTCTGTATTCCAATAAATGTACCTTAAACCCTATATGAATGAATTCTAAAACATTGTTATCAGTGTGATGATTGTTATGATATGAAATATAAGTAATTTATCGTATTCCATTTGAGTAATGAATCAATAATTTACAACTCGTTTTGAATTACAGTATGTTAAAACAAACTTCACATAAAAAGAAAAATTGCAGGCTGCAGCGGGATTCAAATCCGCGCCTCTAACATACCGTTCCAGGTTCCAGCGCTCTTACCAACTAAGCCATTTTTCTTTCTACGTGAAGTACGTAATACAGAAAAGTTTGTAAAGAGGCTCGAAATTTCACTGATGCCTGCACTTGCCTATTAGCTCAGTTCGGAGAGCGCTGGCAAGCTTAGCCAGAGGTCGCGGGTTCAAGTCCCGGCATGGGTGGAATTTTTAGCGTTTAAATAGGATTAAAAAAAAAAACGCAAAATTTGTTTAAACAAGTTGAATGATTCTGCGCACGCCAGCCACCGTGTATCCAGTATAGACAGTCACACGCGCTAGAATGTTACAATTTGCCCATTGACGTACTGCAAAGTTGCGACTTCAGACATTTAGACTTGCAAAAGTTAACACATCCTTTATGGGGCACTGTATAAGGTTCTACAACAAAATTCCTCAAGATATATTAGAGTTACCTCCAACGCGATTTAAAAAATGTTTTAAGCACATTTTGTGCAAAAAGGCTTACTATAACATCAAGGATTATTTAGAAGACAAAGATGTTTGGCATTAAACAGTAGATTTATATTATTTAAAGGACGATTGTGACTAGTGTTCAACACATTCATGACTAATATTTTAAGTTGAAAACTCTGTTAATTAAGTTAAAACGTGTTTTGAAAAGAATAAATGTGGAGTTTCTTTGTTAGCTTCTTCTCCACATAATCCATTAATTGTGAAACTAACAACTTTGACGTTCATTAAGTAGGTAAACATTCTGTTTTTACAATGAATAAAAATATTTGAATTGAATTGAATTAAAACGCAAGACTCGCGTCGTCTTACAACCTATGCAGAGATGGACGAGCACGGACAGCCACTCATTTCTTCCCACGGCGTGTGTCGATGCACCGCCCCGACACACGCCGAAGTTACCTCGAAGTTACCGACTGGTCAGCGAGTATCCGCATAGGCACGAACTTTACGAGCCAGTGCGTGGTCGGTGCACCGCCGTGCACCTTGAAAAAACTGACTCGCAGCGAATCCTATACACCGGTCCGCAAGCGTCCGCACGGGCACGAACTTTTATGAACTATAGTAGTCCCTTCCCAGTGGGTGTCGATACACCATCGTTGAAGGCACTGACTCGCAGCGGATCCGATGTACAGATCAGCGAGTGCCACGAACTTTTACGAGCGATCTCCTTCCGACAGTGCGTACTGGTGCACCGCCCCACACCTTGAAGTTACCGACTCGCGACACATCGAGCTCCTTCCTGCGGTGCGTGGTGGTCACCGGCCCCACACCTTGATTTTACCGATTCGCAGGTCCGATGCACCGATCCGTACGGGCACGAACTTTTACGAGCGAGACCCTCCCCACGGTGCGTGGTGGTGTACCGCCCCGTTGGATGAAATTACAGACTCGCGGGTCCGATGCACTGGTCCGCAAGCGTCCCCATGGGCATGAACGTTGACTGGTGAGCCCCTTCATGGTGCGTCGGTGTGGGTGGTGGATCGCAATCTCGCGTACCGATTTCCAGCTTCAAGGAATGGAGGAATGCCCCCATACTTAAGTATTTTCTTAATAGTGTACATACACCTACCCCATACATACATACCCTTCTCCTGACCATCTGTTCATAAAGTTTCCTAATGTTCCTGAATCGTTATAATTGAGAATTGTGTATTTTATTTGTAACATTTTATGGAGCACAGTTTTTTTCTGCACACAGCAAAATCCAAAAAATGGCCTTTGACGAGCTGTTTAATTAAGGAAGAATTTATTTACATTACAATAAATATGCATGTAGAAGAACTCACATATGCACCCAACAATGCGAGCATCAAAGCAAGACGGCACGAGTGTGGGGGAGTCCTTGGAGCCTGCAGACTTCTTCAGGATCTTCATGTTGAAGGGGTCCTCGTCACCCGACTGGAATGCCATCAGCTCCTTGCGCTCCAGACCCGTGGCGTGCTCAATTGGGTCCGGCATCACTGGTGGAGTATAAAGGTCAGTTGAATAATTTTCACAAATTATTTTTTTTTGTTACTCTGTTTCACTAGTTAAGTGACAATGGAGCCTAAGAAGCACTTGGCTGGGCTTACCTTAGGGTCTGCCAATCAGCAGTCTACAAGTTAAGCCTATGCATTGTTTCATTGAGAATTGGCCTGTGTTTTGTAGTTGTAGCATTGGAAAAAACTTTACTGTTTTATCTGGTTTCACAGAGCTTCTCAAGTTTGATACAAAAGAAAGCATGATAAGACAGGTTCCACCATGTATCCTATAGTCGATCCGTTTTTACTTGGCACAAGTAGTAAACAAACCTCTTCTATCACAGAACTCGATATTCCAAGAGCATCACTCAATGTAGATTACCACATTTAGTTGTAGACACTAGTTAAGACACACAGACATTGAATTTCACCGAAAACTGGCCTAAATTGTGGTTGCGAATAAGATTTTTGTGCGAAATTCAGATTTTCATACAATTCTGATCACAAGTTTGCAAAACTACACAGATTCAAAGTAGACATTATGTTGCAGTGATGGGATGCGATTGGATGAGGTGAATGAAAGAACAAATTAATGAAATTGCGCAATGTGCTAAAATATTATTTTGTTCTTTAAAAATGGCAAAATATTTACCCGGTGGGTATTAGGTAAATATTACATTATTCACGTAATACTGTATTATTCTATTAAAACGACGAAATACATGTGTTTTTATAATCTATTTATGGTTGTTACGTTTTTCTGCTATAGTAAGTTTGATTCTATCAATTGTCAGAGAGCCAGTGAAATTAAATTGAGTCAAAAATTTTTGTACCCATCTTTATGCTAGTCTTTTTATGTCGCAGATAGATTGCGACAATATTATTATAACTTAAAATATTTTATATTCCAATAAACTTAATTTCATTCATTTAAAAATTAAATCTATGAAACTGTAGCAGTTCATTCAAGTAATACCCAACCCTATGTAATGTGACATTTTGTTGGTACGCCATGTTTGTTTACTACTTGTGCCAAGTTAGAACGGAGAGGGTATAAAGGTATAATTAGGTATCTCCACATACAAGTACTGTCTATAGGTAAATTTATCATCCAATTGGTCTTTTGCAGTTGATATTTCAAATCACAAATATAAGTTTAGCCTTTAGTTTTACTACAAAGTACAAAGATTCAAAATTCAGTTTCAATCACAAGAAAAAGTCAGTTTGACACTTCCCACAACTGATCCTATATTTCTAGCTCTTTAAGTTATCTTTATTATGTTTAAGTTTTATATCCCGGTGAGTTGCTTGTGCTTGTGTAAGATCAAGTTACACCTAGGCCTCATCGAAGATGCACTCTATGAGAGTAATGTGCTTTAGGGATAAGTGTCTGTAGCCTGGTGGGTTTGGGTCAACAACTCCAACTCATATGAGTCCTCTGCTCATAGGTACTTTTTCAAGCAAGAAGATCACAGCCACTCATTGTGTGTACCATTGACTCTTATTCTGCTGTACCATCAGTAAAGGGCCGTAAAGTGTTTTTTTATAAATGCACACTTGGCTAATTAATCAATTAGCCTGTACTTATTCACTGCTGGACATAGGCTTTTAGCAACAGAAGTGATATTACGGACCAACCTGATTTTCTTAACTCTGATAAGATAACCTTATTGTATTAGTGGCTTATTGAGACCAAGATAAGTAGTTGGGTCTTTGGTAGCCTATAAATTCTTTTTTATCTGGCACCTAATCCCTGCTTTATTTCTAGGTTGTTGAAGCAAAGGGGAAGGGGATCCCATTTGACAGCTCAATATAGATTTTGGGTAAAAGTGACCTTGACGCCAGTGGTCGTTATAAGATTCGGGAAACGAGGGTCTAACCTGTTTTGTAGCAATGTACTATAAAACAGGTTAGATTCATGTTTCCCGAATTTCTATGAAAATTAGGTACATTTTTGACATTACGTAATGGAGTTTGACAGAAGCGAAAAAACTTGGTTATAAATTCAAAATCTTACTTTTGTCCGCATATCCGCGTTTGGCGGTCGACAGGAGGACACTTCTAAATGCATTTCCTCGAATAATTTGTCTACACAATGAAGCCATATTGCTTAATTTCCCACAAAACCGCTTCTCACGATACCAAGTGGATTGAGCACCTTTCAAAAATATGACAGGAAAAAAAAAAAGAGACCTTTATTACCGTACATATGCAGTTAAAAACGGCAACTTACCGATTCGTTCATTCTATCCTATCCGCTAGATGGCGCTGCCAGCACGGGTATTACGATGGCGCGATTCACGCGTTTTGTGGCACTAAAATGTTAGAAATTGACAATTTCATGTACAGAAAAGTTACGAATTCTGAAATTTAAAACGCGCGTCTCGCGTCGTCATACCCATCATGCTATAATGTTTTCATTAAAAAACACCGCATCAGTAGCGCACTGACTGCCTCGTTTTGTTTTGTCAACTTTGCCAAAAAGAAGTAGAAAGACTGCTTTTTTATTTGTCTATCTGAATGAGTTATAAAAATATAACCTGAAGTAATTTAATTGAAAAACACAACATATATAGTACTTTAGCAGTTATCAAATATAATTATTGTTCGGTGAAATGTTATTAATTTATTAATGTTCCACTTCCAACTTTTACTATTTTTGCCAAGCGTGTGAGTGTGGTACCAAGAATCTACAGAATTACTATTGATATTCTTGGTGCTATGCGGTCAGTGAGTTCATTTTAGAAATTTCGAGGTTACTTTAGGTACCTAAATGTTTTTATTAGATGACTGCAATTTATTGCATGGCAGTTTCAATAAGAAAAGCCAACAACAGAACGATATCAGAACTCTATTTAAATTGAAATCGCAATTTCTCATAAGTCTTCTCCTGCCGTTAACAGTTATCTTAAAGAAGCGCAAAGTGTGAAATTCCTCAAATAGAGCTAATTTAAAACAACGTTTGTACTAAGACCTTTGAATATCTCTTTTTCGATTTCTGCAGTTTTCTGCTTTATAGTGGAGGTTATTGATAACTCTTAAGCCATGTGTAAGTAGAATATATATTTTCTACGCAAGAATGATTTACCGAAAGCTACTTTTAGCTGAATTATGTAACTCCTGAATTTTTGTAAGCCAACATTCAGAGAAAGAACTCATTCTAGACTTTGTTGTCGTTGAAAAGTTTTTGTTCAACTCAAACTCAAAATACATTTAAAAAATAACCTTGCCATATAAATCGCGGTCTACAGTTGTACTCATTACTGCTAAATGACATTTAAACGCAATATTTAGAGTGAAAATGAGAATGCCTAGCATTTTACTTAATTTAATATTCAGTTTTATTTATTTTAATACATAAATCAAATAAATTCTTATATTACCTTAACACTAAGGGTAACATGTTATTTTTGATCAAAAACATTTCTGTTGTTGAGTCTCGTTTTTATTATTTCTTGAAGAATTGATGATCTGTGTCCAGCATTTTTACAGTAAAAAATCTGAAAAAGAGTTAATTTTGCATTAATTCAGTGCCGTATAAATATAACAGTCATAAAAAGTTTAGACCAGCACTGACCCACAATAAAAATCTCAATTTCTTTTTCATTTTTTTTATTTTCATTATGCATAAAATGAAAGATATTGCTGTTTTAGAACAGAATCAGTTTCTCGTTCTGCCACTTCTTTGTACAAAACACCCTTTGAATGAATTGAGTCTGACGTCAATTTCACCTTCTTCTAGCTGTAAACAACATTAAGCATCAGAGGAAAGTACAGAGTGAAAATAGGCACATAAAAGTTAAAATCATCATGAATTAGATTAATAAGATTTTAGTAACATATCGATTTAGTGTCGATAATTAGGCCCAGATATACAGTTCAACTTTAAAGACATGTGCAATTAAATTTGTGCTTAATTGAAATAAATACTGTTTTGATTTAGACCACTTCGAATAAGCAAAAATGTTTAACACTCATTTTTTTATTTTTGACAATATCGATCATTTTGTGGGAAAAATAGAGAAGTTATTATTGAGCATTTTAATCCTTCATTTTTTCGAAGTGGCTTAATGATAGACACTGAAGGAACGGCTTTTAGGTTTTCCATTATTTAAATAATTTTCGGTTAGCTTTAAAAGATTTCAAGGCTCAGCGTTAAATCATAATTACCGGATCAGCCTGATAAAGTTCTTTGTAGCAAGAGGGTGACACGCATTCTCGTACACAGCGTGTTCGTCCCATTCCAGCCAAGTGGCTACAAGCATTACTTTGTTCACAAGCAGACTCAAACTCTCTGAAAGTCATTTCCTGCAAAAAGAAAGGAATAACTAATAAAAAAGCAAAATTATCAGAAATACCATTTATTAAAAATAAACTGAATGGAGAACTTGCTAACAAGCCATGTTGAAATAAAAATAGTCATGAAATAACGTCAAAAAGTAATTCTACTCATATGGTGCATACAAATATCGTCACAATTGATGACTCATAATTATTTATTGATAGCTGAGTTATCTCACAAACTTTTTATGTTTCTGCGCCTTTATTAGAAAACATCTAAAATTCTATAAGAAAAATAAATTTAATAAGATTTACAGGTGACTTTGCAACAAAAATAAGTAAGTATAATCGTTGTCAACTACCAACTACCAGTAAGGAAACTACCAGTTTAATTGCATACCTATTTCTTTTTTATGCAGCTAAGAGAAGAGGTCTTCGTTTTTTTTGAATAAGTTTGCTCTTTGGACTTACATTTTTAGGCGAATCCTTGTATTGATATTCCTTAAAAGTGAAGGTGACTGGAGTAAATTCCGCACCATTACTAAGCCTTTCTGAGCCCATAAGAAAGAAACACCCTAGGATAGTAAAATATTGATTCATTATGTTTTATATTATCTTTCGCTCAGTTTCCATAACATAAATTCAGCAAGACCACTTTTTGTTGTTCTTTGTAAGAATCAATATTGTTGGCGCTTGGCACGCCTCTTGTTTCCTGCTGCGCATGTCTGTCTATTTTATTTGTCAGACACTCATTTTATTACGTCGATGAATACCGGTTTTAATGTTTTTGTTTTTTAATTCAACCTCTCTATGGTTAAGGCAGTTCATACACAGCCAAATTCTTACTAGGTATATTTAATACACTATCAATATTTCTCTGTTCCCACAAGAAGTCTCAAGTAGAGTTTTCATAAACCATTTTGTTACCATACCGAGTACCTAATATATATATTTTTCTAAAATAGGTGGAGAATCATTAGGAGAACGACATACTTGGTTTCTTGAATTTACCTATTATTGGGTGTGTAGAGAGTGAAAGGACAATTAATTTTTCTATATACCATATCCTAAGAACAAATTGTTTTATGCCCTGTTCCTATATTCAAGAACGACTCGTTTTGCTTACGGATGGTTAAAATGTATACTCAAGTATTCCTCTTAAAAACGGTTCCGAATAACGTACCGTACGATAAATGTATGGAGATGACACATTTGTAAAGTTCCTAACAATTTTTAAACATCAACCGGCTGTTTAAGTTACGGGACGCTCTTAAGGATATGTTACCGATTACCAATAATCGTTAAATATAGGAAGGCATTAGTATCCACATAGAATATCCATAAATCGTCTGTGGACCATATCGAAGTGCTAAGACCAGCATTGCCAGAAGATTACTTTTGTAACCTTTTAGCATTTAACTCAATGCCTTTTAGGTCATTTTTGACTAATTCGAAGTTAATCGACTCAAAACGTTACTTTAGGCGATTTTTTTACATTTGTAGGTTGTACCCACTGTACAAGTTTTTAGTACCTTTTTAGGGTTCCCTAGTCAACAGCAAACCCTAAAAAGTTAGCAAGGTATGTCCGTCTGTATGTCTGCGGCTTAGCACTGAGACGACTAGTACTAGAAAGCTGAAATTTGGCGCAGATATGCAGATTTGCCGCAGATTTAATTACGCCGACAAAATGATAGAATATCTTTCAAAATGGAAATTAGGAAGAAGAAAGACATTTATTATACCAACAAGATACATCATAGAAACAAAATAAGCAGATAAGTAACATAATATGCACAAAAACAATAAAAAACTAAATACACAACAGACAAAAAGAATAAATAAAACAGGACCATAGATGTAGCTTGTGGTGTTGTGCTGAGGAAGTGATCTCTCAATTTACGTACAAATCCCATTCAAAATCACTTTGATGACGTTGTTAGTTCTGTAAAGCAGGTAAATAACCCTTCTCCTACTACGGAACCTACACTGCGCACGGCTCAACACGCACTTGGCCGTTTTTTTTTTGCAAGGTGACTTTCTGACACCAAAAGTTTACTTTTTAGGGTTCCGTAATCAAAGGGTGCCAAACGGGACCCTATTACTAAGACTTCACTATACGTCTGTCTGTCACTAGGCTGTATCTCATGAACCGTGACAACCAGACAGTTGAAATTTTCACAGACGATGTATTTCTTTTGCCTCTATAACAATAAATACTAAAATCAGAATAAAATAAATATTTAAGGGGGCTCCCATACAACAAACGTTGTCTAAAGACAGCGCTCGCCATCTAGCGGCCGTCTATATAACCTTCACAGCGCCGATGTCATGTTGTTAAATGTCAATATTAAACGCTTCTGGTTGGTTTCTATAGATAGCGCTGTTCTCAATTTTGATCTTTGTCTAATGTTATATGGATAATAGTACGATACCGTTCGTGCGCGAGTCCGAATTGCACTTGGCCGGTTTTTTGTCTCTTAAGGTAACTTTCGACAATACCCGGCTGGCAACACGGCCAGTGTTGGCTGCTCAGAACTTTTGTGTTCTGAGGTTGGCTGCCAAGAAAGATGTCAAGCATGTGTCAAATTATCAAATATAAATCTGTCGTGTTTTTGTCTATTGCACCATGCACAGATTACATTACTAAAGTCTATTGTATCACCAACATACCTATTTGATTCTTTTCACAATTTTCGGATGTTTGTGGCACGCTAAATAGTTTCTAGTTTACCAAGCGATATTTTTAGTGTGGTGTATTAATTTAATCTTCAGTGCAATAGTTTTATTCAAGTGATTAGTGGGAACTTTTTGCGTCGACCATCTAAGTACACAGCTTCAAGATAATTGGATTTAGTGAGTATTTCCTTGTGTTTTCTTGATTTCTTAGGGACCAATGAATCTTGGTATTGTCATATTGCTTGTTAAGTTTTTCTCCCACTCAACAGGCTCAATGCAATATTCGGAAACAGAAATATGGCCTGTACATATTATGTTACATTGTCTTGGGAATTGTTTCGCAATTTTGTACTCATTTTCATGACGATACGAGATGATAATCTGTAATAACGGGGAAAATAATCCTTAAAGAGTCAAATCTTTCAAAAATAATATTTAAACTTAGGATGTATCCAGAGGCCATGATATCAATTTGCAAACAAACGAATGTTGCAAGCAAGTAGTGCTTCAAGTTTAAGTTCGAGGTCTCCTGCATGGGGTGTATAAACTTTAATGCCAAAGAATCCAATAAAATAATGACTTATAAAATTATCAAAAACCATTTCTAAAAATGAAAATAACCAATGACAATAGAAGAGCAATAGAAGTGAGATGAGGGCCTGCAAATGGGTTAAATAGTTTACTCAACGGAGTAGGAGTAATAAGCTTACTCCTATCGTTTGAAAACTGTCTCAGAGCCCGATATTTCCATGCAGATGTTACCTCACTAGAGTGTCTATTTGTGGTGGCTTTGGTGACCAGGAAGCCAAAGCTATCACGGTGAGCATGGTTTCTGGTTCGAATAAAGATTTTTGCACTTAGCCTCATAATTAGGCCATTGTATGTGCTAATCTATGAAAATAACTCAGACGCTAAGGTTTCCTTGGTTGGCGAGTGGTATTGCTACTATAACTTCACAAATGTACATAACTTAGAAAACAACATGCCCGCACTGGGAATCAAACCTGAGTCTGTCGCTTCCAAGTCCAATGTTCTACCCACAAGGCTATCCCCACTAACATTTTGTTAACCAGTTCTTAAGTAATTCAACTTAAAAGAGTACAAGTGAGGAAACCTGAGTGTCTGAGCTATTCATATACATATTTTAACAAAATATGTTAAATTTTTATTACAGTTGTTAATTGTTCTTACATTTATGACGTTATTGCCTCATGCTTTATGTGTAATAAAAATCTCTTGATATTCCACAATAATAAACCTTCTCAATTAATCAATGGATGTTAAATTGCCGTACTGTTGGTATAAGTATTAGTTGCATCTAAGCATGGTAGAACATACTTCCACACCCGGTCACCTTGACATTCTAAGTGTGTTTTGTGTTGAATACTTGATAGTAGTAATGTTGCAAAAGGGTGCTTGTTGATTAAGGTTCCGTACCTGAAGGGTGCTAAACGGGAACCTGTTACTCGGCCTCCACTGTCGGTCCGTCTGTCTGTCCTTCCATCCGTCTGACCTTTAAAGGGCTCTATCTTTGGAACCGTAATAGGTAGCCACTTGAAATTTTCACAGAATATGTGTTACGGCGGATTACTTAACGATTACAAAGATTTTAAAATAACAACAAACGTGTTTTTTCGCCGTATTTTTGTTTATGCGATACGATAGACGTAAAAACGTTAATACATGCAGGCATCGAACTTGGCGTGATTGTGGGACTTATTATATCTTCTAACGACAAATAATAAAAAACGGCCAAGCGCGAGTACGGAACCCTCGGTGCGCGAGTCCGACTCGCACTTGGCCGGTTGTTTTCCTTGCGCTAGTTCAAGTAAGACCTGAGATTTCCGCACTTAGCCTCATAGTTGGGCCATTGTACGTAGCAAGCGCTGAGGTATGTAAATACGTCAGACACTAGGGTTTCCTCTCGGTGTTTTCTTTCACTGTAGCAATACCACTCGCTAGGTGTTCACACCCTAGCGCTTGAAATCGCAAATCCGCGGTGGGCGCGCGTGGTGATTAATAGCTTTGCTCGTATTTTTTGTTTGGTGAATCGTGGATTTTGGAAATTATATTTAGATACGATGAAAAAAGGGAAAAAAATAATCGAACTGGAGACGGACTCGAACCGGGGTCTTCTGGTTTCTGGACCGCCCGATTTCCCACCTGAGCTATCACAACCTTATAGATGGTGGTGAAATTTACCTTTGTATTCTAATGACATTGTAGCAATTTTTCATTGCCTGAAAAAAGAAACCTAATAGAGCTAGATCAATTTATCGCCCCTGAAACCCCCTGCATTCTAAATTTCATGAAAATCGTTGGAGCCGTTTCCGAGATATATATTGCTCGTTTGAAGGTATTAGATATAGATTACGGTTCAAGAGAAAAAGCTCTTTACGGACGGGACGGACGGACGGACGGTCGGACGAAAGGGCAAACAGACGCGCCGTAGGCTTATTAATACGGTTCCTATTCCTAGAAACCGGACAAGTGCGAGTCGGACTCGCCCACCGAGGGTTCCGTACAAATTTGTGGGTACTGAGCTTTTCCCGGACTTCAAAGACTATATTTTTATGATTTAATTACAAATGTATAGTTTTCACATTTTTTCCTGTACTTGTAGTAAGTATAAGACGATATTACTTGCCAAATTTCATAGTTCGAGGTCAATGGACAGTACCATATAAATTTTAATTCCCTTGAGAATGTCGGAAATATATAATACGTTTTTGCGGCGTGAACGGCCGTAACCTTTACTTAGAAGTTTGGGTTTTTTCACAGCTTCAAGGGACTGTAGACCGAAGTATATGGTTTTAATTTCAACTCGAAACCTCCACGCGTTTCCGAGATAAAGGGTCTTGACAGACAGACCGACGGACGGACGGTCAACAAAGTGATCCTGTGAGGGTTCCGTTTTTCCTTTTGAGGTACAGAACCCTAAAAAACCAATAAAGACAAGCTAAACATATACTAACGTAATACTTTTTTTTCACTTTTTCACTAGCAATTCCCACGGTTAACGTCCACCTCAGTTTCAGTGCAAACTCGGTGCACGAGTACTCAAGTTCTTAGAGGTCATTGGCAAATTGCTCTCTATTTTCGTGACGCAAAGGTACAAAGTCTTCCACTATCGTTGGTCGTGAAGGTAATTACAGATGCTTTGCTATTGTAGAATGCTACATAGACTTTTAAATGTGGGCCTATGAGTCAAGAAACAGGCGTATTTTATGTTTTCATTAACGCTGTTCAAATTGTGTTTTTACCTAAAATATAACAACAACGATCCTGAGCGACCTCTTTGGCTTCATTAAGATTAATGAGTCGTTCATGAGTAACCTGAGTTGGAAGTTCACGGAAAATAAACATGAGTTGTGGGTAGGTAAGCGTGGCAAGTGGCAGTCCCTGGTCTCTGCCTACCACTCTGGGGTACAGGCGTGAGTTTATGTATGTGTGTTGTAGGTAGGTAGTTTATTTTCCGAATTTTGTTGCCTGAAATCTATAATGTATGCGCAAATCAACATACTGTTGATGAAGACAAGCTGCGGGTCGAGAAGTAAATTGTATAAAAAAATTATCGGAGAATTGAAGGTCTCGTAGCTGGGCATGGCCGCCAACATTTGTACCTGTCGTTGTATCAGCTGTCCTTTGAATGAATTTTTTCCTTGGGCTTGTGAAGTTTCCATATTGTGGTTCAAATATTTTGTAATGATTTTGTCCTTTGATTAAATGTATTATGAAGACATTTACTTAAATACATTTCTTTAAGGACAGTTTTGAATTTCTGTAAATTTTCTGCGCAGTGCTGTCCCAAAATAAGAGTGTTCTTTTGGACCGTATATCTTTAAAAACTCCGTCTTCATTTTTGGTTTTCAAAGCAAGATCAGAATTATTTGTACATAAATTTGGATCAAATTTAAGGAAGATATCGTGAAAACATTACAATTTGATTTTTTTAAACCTGTCCTGCCAAAACGCAAATCGGACATGGTCCTGATCGGTTACTGTATTTTTGTAACTTTATTTAATATTTTTGTTCTGAGATGGTAGTTTTTTTCTTGTTTTCTCGTTCTAAGGAAACCCTTCAACGAAGCAAAAAAAAAATAAAGGCAAAAAAATATAATATCATTGTCATTGTCAAGTGATCGTTCATTTGGAATGGATGTTTTTTTCAAGGCATTGTCCGGTAAGTTTTTTGAGCATTTCTTATGATTTTAACTAATAACTTACTGTGTTTTTGATTAAATTATTGTTGAGAATTTACTGACAAAGGCTTGACTACGATATAATTATATTGGGGAAGTTATATAATTGTTTAGGACAATTTTTATTTGCGTGCAACTAATTCCGTTACCTCCTGTCTGATACCAAAACTACAGTAACTTATTGGCAAACAAAGCAATACATAGCTATTGTTATACATTTTAAGATTTGAGATCTTTTAATCTTGTGATAGACCAGGTACCTTTTACTTATTGTCACCCCAACTTTATGGTGTCATGTACGTTACTGACAGGTCATGATACATGACTGTGCCCTATTATAGTTAATGTTTCTCACTTTTCTTGTTTTAAAAACTTACATTTATCAAAGAATCATTTTAAGCACTAATTGCTCTAAAAAATGTTATTATATCACTCTGTGATTACAAAGCTTATTGCAAAGTTAACTGAAGGGTTTTGCCAAAAACTTGGGATATTCCTAGCTAAGCGATTGTTTTGGTTGTATTATTTTAGGTAAGTATCAATAAAACTTTTCTGGTTACTACGAATACGTTTTATTCAATTACTTAGTCTAATTATCACTGATCACTATTGGTAACGAACATGACATAATGTGTCTCCTATTTAACAATTTTCAGTAATTTCCTGATAAAAGCCATTAGATTCAAATCTATCACTCGATTATTATAAAACAATAAATATAGGATCACACTAAAATCAAAGATTTTAAGATTTCTCTGATCATATTTCCATCGCCCAGTTACATATTTTCAAAGCATTTTGAAACAGGCACAGAGTGTCAATGAATGAATCTTTGAATGCATTTATCAGCGTTTTGGCTAGAACTTTTTATAAATCTTAAAAAGTTAAAACGCTCATTAAAGTTACAGAGCTTTTTACGCAAAGAGGTTTCATAAAAACCAGCCAAGTGCGTGTCGGGCCACGCTCAGTGTAGGGTTCCGTAGAAGGACGGATTTTTTTACCTGCTTTACAGAACTAACAACTTCATCAAAGTAATTTTCAATGGAATTTGTACGAAGTTTTCCTTTTATAACTTGGTAGCCTATTACTTGTTAACTTGTAAAGCCTATTTAGCCGTGATAGCTTTGATTTTAAGTTAATTAAGCTTAATATTTTGCAAACAGATCTCTAAATCGAAAAATGCTTTTCATACACTCACGATATTTTTAAACGACCAATCAATCCAAAGAAAAACGTAAAAGAAACGAAATCACGGGTTTCGGGACTATCCAAAGTCACCCCACACTATGGTGTTGGCAAAAAAAAATCATCCCTAATTTAAGTGTATGGGAGGTTCTGTAAATTTTTCTTTTAAATTTCGTTTTAGCGTTTTCACTATATTATATATGTAACAGTTTTACTTACTTTTATTGACGTCGGAATAGCCGACTAGTTTCGACCTCGTCCCAAAGTGTTTATTTATTCTACCGTTTTGTCAGACAGACAGACGGACGGACATGGCGAAACTATTAGGGTTCCTTGTTGAATACGGAACGGTATCCCGGACGGGTAGGCAGACACCAGGGTTTGCCACTCGCCACGCTCTGACCGACCTCTTTCGCATCATGAACATATTGATTAATAATGTAATATATTGCAGCGATATTAATTAATTAAAATTGTAGAAAGCATCGATTGCCTATTTAATAAAGAGATTAATTGCAATCTTGAATATTCAGTAGTTGGGACATAATCAAGGTCCCGGTCGGTTTATCAGTACCGTTGCGATATTGTTTTTTAATTTCGATAAAATCACCTATGAGTCAGTCTTATGAGAAAATTTACCGTTAGTACTGATGAGTTTTGTCGTGTAATTAATAATGTACAATCGGTTACAAACTTCGTTACGACACTCGGTCAGCGAATAAACAAAATGCAGTTCACGATTGCTGACCAACCAATTTATTTGTGAACTGATCAATTTGGAATTGTCGGCTGATGCATTTTCAGCTCATTTCATTTTTCTTTTGTACCTCAGCGCTTGAAATTGTCAATCCGCGGTGGGCACGCGTGTTAACTAAGCCCATACTGTCTCTGAAAGAAGGCCTGTGTCCTGCAGTTGGACATAAAATATATAGGCTACATAAGAAAAAAAATGCTGCATTTGGATTATTTTGCCGCGCAATTAGTTATTTTCTGCCGATCACTAGTGAGTAGGACGAGGGTGACTGGGCAACAGCTCGATGGTCGGATAGTAAGTCGATGGAAGGGCCGTGGATGCGGATGGCAAGGGACCGTGAGAGATGGCATTAGGGGGAAAAGGCTAGATAACCATAGATGATGACAGAATAGTATATTATTACCCTAAGGGTGAAAGTAACTTATTTAGCCCCGAGATGGGGTTTGGCGCCGAGCGTAGTGAGGGCGCCTATAATTCGAGGGACTATATAAGTTTTTAACCCGAGGTAAACCTCTGAATATAAGGAAAGTAAAAATAAAAACATGGATTAGCTAAAGAAAAAATGAGTGAAAATCTCTGCTATATGGAAGTTTAAACAAAACTACAACTCGAAAAAAGCAAATGAAGATTGGATTACCGCTTTCCCGCCTAATGTTTTTTCTGTGGCCGCACAGCTATTTAGCCATTATTTTTCATTTTCGTTGAAAAAATGTTAAGTATTTTGGCCAAGTCTATGTTATTACAATAAAGTCATTTAAAAAAATATATTTCTTTAATTAATACTTAACTTAATGTTATTAAAATTTTACATCGCGCTGTAATTGAGTATTAGAAAGTTGGAACATGGTTCAGCAGAAATGTGAAAACAGAACTAGTTTTTTTAAAAATAATTTGATAGCTGTCAGTTGAAAGGGATTCCCCCTAGGGCTGAAAAGTATTACTTTCAACCCGCTTCAGGCAACTTGAGAGCTACTTTCCGAATAGGAGTAAAGAAAAATATTTTACTGCTGACCTAACCTTCTGACAGCGGGATATTTTACAACTACAAAGTTTATATACAAAACGGGCATGCTAGGTTTTAGTTCTGCTAGTACTAGAGAATTAATATTTAATAATATTCAGCGCTTGAAATCGCCAATCCGCGGTGGGCACGCGTGGTGATTAAGCCCATACTCTCTCCCTGAGAGAAGGCCTGTGCCCTACAGTGGGACGTATATAGGCTGCTTATGTAATTTATTTTAGACAAATATGACATGAAAACGAAACCTATATCAATGTAATTAAATTTTGATGGTTCATTGCGCTTAGAGTCAGTTTATCTAGTTGTGTTCCGATTTATTGCGTAGTCTATCAGATACGCATAAGATTTTTGACACAGGTGTTGCTGGTATGGAAGAACTGACAAAACGTACTAGTTATTATTAGCTACATGTAGGTCGTATAATGGGGACGACTATAATCACAAGTGTTTTTTCCGTTGTGTCGAACCATTAGTTAGAGACGTGATTTAGGACATAAACAGGAAACAGGAACATACATACATCATCAGCCTACGCTTGTCCACTGCTGGACATAGGCCTCTCTTATTGCACGCCACTGAGCACGGTCCTCGGCTACTCTCATCCAGCTCTTGCCAGCCGCCCTGCGGAGATCATCGCTCCACCGAGTCAGAGGACGTCCTACACTACGTTTACCGATCCGCGGTCTCCACTCAAGAACTCGTCTACCTCATCGGCTATCAGTTCTTCGCATAATATGGCCTGCCCACTGCCACTTCAGCATGCTAATTCAGTGGGCTATGTCGGTGACTTTGGTTCTCTGTCGGATCACCTCGTTTTGAATTCAATCTTTCAGAGAAATCCCGAGCATAGCCCTTTCCATAGCACACTGAGCGACTTTAAATATGTGGACCAGCCCCACCGTGAGTGTCCACGTTTCGGCACCGAATGTCATGACTGGAACATGTTAGTTTGCATTTGAAGTTTCAAAAACTGGACCTTGTGGGCCACACAGTCGCGGGCCGCGGGGGGAAGTGGGTGAAATAATGAATTAAAAAATGATGACTGTATGAACGCGTACTTTTATTTCATTGCCGCTTCACGTCTACGCGCGCATGCGTATCAAACCGTCTAGTCGTCAATGGCATGAAAAAATTCATACCGTAAAAAACCCGACCGTGTCTTTGTCGTTGTACCGTCGACAGCAGGTCAACTATTACATTTTTTCCAAAGTAGTCTTCAACTAACTAATAAGAGTGTAAGTAAAGGTTGTGTTGTCTACTGTACTATGATGCACTGACATAATCTAGGCCCGTTTCTCGTACAATGAGCGATAGAATGCACAAATCTTTTAATCTACTGTTAATTGCGGCCAAAGTGCGTTGCATACAGAAAAATACCGGCCAAGTGCGAGTCGCATCGCGCACGAAGGGTTCCATACCATTATCTATACAACATTAGACAAAGATCGAATTTGGAAACCGCGCCATCTATAGAAAAAAGCAAGAAGCGTTTAACATTGACATTTGACGACATGACATCGGCGCTATGAAGGTTACATAGATGCCCGCTAGATGGCGAGCGCTGTCTTAAGACAACGTTTGTTGTATGGGAGCCCCCCTTAAATATTTATTTTATTCTGTTTTTCGCATTCGTCGTTATAGCGGAAACAGAAATACATCATCTGTGAAAATTTCAACTGCCTAGCTATCACGGTTCATGAGCCTGGCGACCGACAGAAGGACAGTGAAATCTTAGTAATAGGGTTCCGTTTGGCACCCTTCGGGTGCGGAACCCTAAAAACAGCTGACAGCAGTAGATTAACAGATTGTTAGCGTACGAGCAACCGGGGTTAAGAGTATTCCATTGGAGTTGGGGGGGCCAGTCTCTAAAATGCATAGTTGTTCAATAGATTCATATTAGCACGGTAATGGTGGTAGCCTAGTGGATAGAACATTGGACTTGGAAGCGGGAGACCTAGGTTCGATTCCCAGTGCGGGCATGTACCTATGACTTTGTTTTCTAAGTTATGTACATTTGGAAGTTATAGTAGCAATACCACTCGCTAACTGTGAAGGAAAACATCGTGAGGAAACCCGAGTGTCTGAGCTATTCATATATATACCTCGGCGCTTGAAATCGCCAATCCGCGGTGGGCACGCGTGGTGATTAAGCCCATACTCTCTCCCTGAGAGAAGGCCTGTACCCTACAGTGGGACGTATATAGGCTGCTTATACTATACGGTAATTGCTGTTTTATTTACACTATTGGTAGTCTACTAACCATTCGCATATAAAACATTCATTCATTGTGGCGACAAATCATTCATTCATTCATTCATTTAATTTGCGCGTGTTATACGATTGGAAATGAGGAAACCCGCGGCTTTGTTTGGCTCCGTACGTATTGACTTGTCTTTCCTGTGGCCTAGGCCGACTAAGCTGTCAGGATGATATAGGTGCTGGGCAAGCCTACTCCATCTAAAGTACAACGTCCCAGGCACTGCAGCGTCTGAGTGGTCTTTTCACTCATCTAGTGTGTGTGAAGGTGTCAATGGACGCTGTATAAATCATCTCATTACATAGATGCAAAGGCCTAAGTTTTATACATTTGGAATGACATTGTACTGCTGCAGGTTTGTAGATTACCAAATAGAGGTAAATAATAGCTGTTGTCGTGCTTATATAATCTATTGAAAAAAACCGGCCAAGTGCGAGCCGGACTCGCGCACAAAGGGTTCCGTACCATTATTTATGCAACATTAGACACGAAGATGAGAAAAAACCGCAAAAAATCACGTTTGTTGTATGGGAGCCCCGCTTAAATATTTATTTTTAAAGCGAATATAGAGCGAAATATTCTGTGAATATTTGTAGGGTTTACCTGTTGCCTTTCTTAATATTGAATAAAAAACGGCAAAAAAATATTACGTTAGTTGTGTGGGAGCCCCCGTTAAATATTTATTTTATTCTGTTTTTAGTTTGTTCTTGTTATAGAGGCAACAGAAATACATCATCTGTGAAAATTTCAACTGCCTAGCTATCACGCTTCATGAGATATAGCCTAGTGACAGACAGCCAAACAGACAGACAGACAGACAGACAGATGGACAGACAGACAGATAGACAGATGGATATACAGACAAACAGACGGAAAGTGAGGTCTTAGTAATAGTGTCCCGTTTGGCACGCTTCGGCTACTGAACCCTAAAAAAACTATGTGTATATTGGAGTTTAGGGACTGTTTTCGAGTCAGGCTTGGACGGTGACATGGGGCATAAAGACGAAATCGAAATGAAAAGTATAATGCAACGTAACGCCATGAATTATGGACCGCCCGGACCGCGGGTCGTTGCCCTCACATGAAATTCAGATGACTAATCGTCGCATAATACGCCCTGAATCCGCTGATCACAATACAAAGGAGGTAGGAACAAACGTACAGACGAACTAAGAAAAAACTAGCCGCATTCGGCTTATAGCGGATACAGTACAGACTAGAGGATACCTACAATAAAGCGTAACTTTATGGATTGGATAAAAATGCCGGCAAACATCTTGAGCTACAAGCTGCGCAAATGGGGAAAGAAAGCGCAGTGCGGGACGCAGGGAACGACTACAACCAATCCCGAGGCCAAAACGATCCGAAAGAGGAAGAGTCAAAAGAGTCGACTGTTTCGCTTTGTTTTTGTGTGCCGGCAACTGTACTTACATTGGTTGGGATTAGGTACGTACGTACGTTGCTGTAACGATGGAACCACATATATTCGGATTATTTTTAGGGTTCCGTACCTCAAAAGGAAAAAACGGAACCCTTATAGGATCACTTTGTTGTCCGTCTGTCCGTCCGTCCGTCCGTCTGTCAAGACCCTTTTTCTCAGGAACGCGTGGAGGTATGAAGCTGAAATTTATATCAATTACTCAGGTCTACTGTCCCTTGAAGCTGTGAAAAAATCAAACTTCTAAGCCAACGCAATCAAAAGATACAGCCGTTTATGCCGCAAATTTTCGACACTTGCAAGGGAATCAAAACCTACAGGGTGCTTCCCGTGAACTCAGAATCTTGAAATTTGGTACGAAGCAACGTCTTATAGCATAGATAAAGGAAAAATTACGAAAACCATAAATTTTTAGTTACATCATTTTTTTTTAATAATTTTAAACTTACTACCCATTTCCTCATAAACGCGTAGAGGTATTAAATTGAAATTCATACCAAATACTCAGGTCTATAATACCTTTAAGCTGTAACAAAATCTAACTTCTATGTTAACGCAATCAAAAGAAACAGCAATTTAAGCTGCATATTTTGAAACTCGCAAGTACTCGCAAGGGAATCAAAACCTAAAGGGTACTTCCAGTCGACCTAGAATCTTGAAATTTGGCATGAAGCAACGTTTTATAGCACACATAAAGGAAAAATTCCGAAAACCTTAAATTTTTAGTTACATTACAAAATATATATTTTTTAATAAATATAAACTTATTACTTTTTTCCTCATGTTTTGCAATAAAAATACCATAGTTATGACTCGATTGTCGTAATGAACGAACTTTGTAAACCTTGCAGGTTTGTACGGAACCCTCGGTGCGCGAGTCCGACTCGCACTTGGCCGGTTTTTTTTTTTATAAAGGAGGAAAAACAATTAAATATACACAATTAAGTAGTACATACCTCAGAGTGGCTTTGTATTCGTTCACCTTTTTTTAGGGGGACATTTTAAACATGATTTAGAAACATATGGTGCTAGTTTAAAAAAAAACTTCATCATAATCATCATCATTCAGCCACAAGAAGTCCACTGCTGGACATAGGCCTCCTCCATGGATTTCCAAAAAGACCGGTTGGAAGTGGCCTGCATCTTGTGGCTGGTCGTCCTACGCTGCGCTTGCCGATATGTGGTCTCCATTCGAGAACTTTTCGGCCCCATCGGCCATCAGTTCTGCGTGCTATGTGCCCCGCCCACTGCCACTTCAACTTACTAATCCGCTGGGCTATGTTGACGACTTTTGCTCGTCTACGGATCTCTTCATTTCTGATTCGATATCGTAGAGAAATTCCGAGCATAGCCCTTTCCATAGCTCGTTGCGTGATCTTGAGAGGCCCATAGTGAGAGACCACGTTTCAGTGTCATAAGTCATCACTGGTAACACACACTGGTTGTATAATTTTGTCTTGAGCGATTGAGGTATATTAGACGAAAAGACTTCTAAGTTGCCCGAATGCTGCCCAGCCGAGTTGGATTCGACGATTGACCTCTTTCACGAAGTTGGACCGGCCTAGTTGGACTGTTTGTCCTAAGTAGACGTATTCGTCTACAACTTCGAGAGTCGAGTTCCCTAATGTTATTGGGGTGGGCACAACACGGGCGTTCGACATGACTTTCGTTTTATCAATGTTCATTTTAAGGCCCACACGCTGGGAAACTCGACTAAGGTCTTCGAGCTTAAAACTTAAGCATAAACAAACAATATTAGGACAAAAAGTTAAATCCAATAAAAATAAAAAAATAAAACTATGTTTTCAGCGTCTTATGGTCGGCGGCCAGCTAACTCAATTGTTAACGAATATCGGACGTTGATATTAGAAAAAAAATTTCAACGTTACGGTACTTCTTACCACTTCCAATTAGGATTCAGTTTCGAGCCAATGGTCGGAAATCACGAGTATTTACAAAAATGTTTTACCATTTCTGATAAAATTAAATCCTACTAATATTACAAATGTGAAAGTTTGTGAAGATGTTTGGATGTTTAGAACTCAATCACGCAATTACGGCTGAACGCATTTACATGAAACTTGGCGAGCAGATAGACAAAGACCTGAATTGAGACATAGCATACTTACTTGATATCCCGGTAATGCGTTCCCGTGGGATAATATTTATTTTTAGTTTAAAATAGATGGCGTTGTGCGAGCGAACGTTGTGTTTTAAAAATAGATGGTGTTGTGCAAGAATCTTAAAAACGGATTCTGTGGCGGTACGAAGTTTGCCGGGACAGCCAGTGATTAATAATCTGTTTTTCACAATGAAGAGAACATTACCTACTTCAAAATACAGTGAACTAATTCAAAGTCACCCTGTAGAAAATATAAACTTTCGTTCCCAAGATTTACCCCCGGTTTCTCGTACACTAACAAGCTGTTAATCTAATGTTAACATAACAGCTGTCACTGGTGTTATTTTTTTGTATGCACTTTGGTCAATTGACGGCTGTTAACAGTAGATTAACAGCATGTTAGTCTACGAGATACTGGGGGTTAGGCTGGCAAAGGTAAATACATCCTTTATGGGGCATTGTATACGATTCTACAATAAGATACCTGAAGATACGTTGAACAAGAAGATTTGTCGCTTCAGTTTGGTTTCTGTCTTACTGTACTAGGTCAGCTGAGTTTTGCAAGTCAGGAAATATTCACTTGCGAAATGTATTCAGGATTATGGGCCAATCTGTCCACTGAAAAGTCGGCCTTTGCGTAAATGGCTGAAAGCTTAGCTGTTGCCTACGGAATCTATTCGGAGGTTGTGATGAACTTTCAACCCCTCCTGGTTATGAAAACCACGAGAGAGGCCTATGACCTGCAGTGGGCGTCAAGTGGCTGATGATGATGATGATAATGTTGAACAAAATCATTCAAAATCAAAATCAATTGACCAAATCCTGACCGATTACAATCGTCTAGCTTTCAAATTCCATACTAATTCCTATCGCAAACGTCAGGATTTCCACAGAATTTGGTGCGGAGCATGGCGTTTTGGATTCGGTTAGTCCTTTTCACACCCAGGGGCCGGTTTCTCAAAAATAATGCCCTAGGCACTACAGCGTTCGAGTGGTCCCTTCACATATCTAGTGTGAGTGAAGGTGCCACTTCACGCTGAAATCATCTCATTACGTAGATGCAAAGGCCAAAAGCCTGTTTCTTAAAACTACAATTTGTTGTTTACTATGACAATTCGATGTACATTGCTTAGCCGAGTCTCTTTACTTGTTAATGTGCGGGAATTGTCCTCAGAGTATTGTATTGTTGCTCTATGAAACAGTCCCCAGCATGCTGCGTTCGTCTATCGCCCGTTGGCAAGCCTTTGTAGAATTCGGCAATCATTGTTACTGTAATCGTTTTAAAATAGGTATTATTATATTTTTCTGGTGAACGATAAAGAATATTCTATTCTGTCATTATGTGTGCCCAGGAATAATAGTCGTAATTTCAATTTTTTTAGGGTTTCGTACCTCAAAAGGAAAAAACGGAACCCTTAGAGGATCACTTTGTTGTCCGTCCGTCCATCTGTCTGTCGAGACCTTTTATTTCGGAAACGCGTGACGGTATCGAGTTGAAATGAAATTAACCATATACTCAAGTCTACAGTCCCTTGAAGCTGTGAAAATCAAACTTCTGAGTTAACGTAAAAAAAAGATACGGCTGTTTATGCCGCAAAAAAACCGTATATTTCGACACTCAATGAAGTCCAAATTTATAGGGTACTTTCCGTTGACCTAGAAGTCCTAGAACTATGAAATTTGGGGAGTAGTACCGTCTAACACTACAAGTACAGGGAAAAATCTGAAAACTATACATTTGTAATTAAATCATCAATAAAATATTTTTTGAAGCTCGGGAAAAACTGCGAGACTCGATTCCTGAACTATTTATAATATGTAAGTACCTACAAATTTGTACGGAACCCTTGGTGGGCGAGTCCGACTCGCACTTGTCCGGTTTTTACATGCGTCTCACTGGGCAGCGGCCTCTTCTTCGTGGAGTTACCAACTGACAAATCGTTGGATCATTTAACGGGTTTCGATCGGAGTCTGGTTTCAAAATAGGAACTTAGTTATATATAGCACATCGATATTAAAATTTGATGGTTAGTTGTATAGTCGCACGTAACGTAACTGAGTAGAGTACACGGCTGTAAAAGTTGATGTCCTTTCGACTGTATCTACCTACTTGTTTTTTTACTTTTTTGTGCGTTTATTTCAATCACCTGGTTTATTTCAATCTTTGTAATCAGACAGCAGCATTTTGTTATTGCATTGCGGTCTGTTATATCTTATCTTACTTAGTCTATTACATCTTATCGCCCGTTTCCGAATTAAGGATATCACTAAGAAAATAAATAACGAAGTATCAGTCGACGAATCTGAAGAGACAGAGCGATGCTGAAAAATAATTAAACTTTAGTCAAGAAAAACATAGGTATACCTTTTAATGCTTTTGGTTCTATACAGGGCGTCCCAAAATTATGGGCCATGAAGGGAAAGTACCTTAAATATCGTAGATAGGGTATTTTGCTGAAAGAAGACTATGTTATTTTTAAAAGTTAGTAATTCTGCATTCAAAGATTTTCTAAAAATTACTGGCCTCATCTGGGAATCGAACCGACTTAAATGTAAAAAAAACACTCCTATTTTTATGATGCCAATCCAAAGAATGGCCAAAAACTAATAACTCTTCTTAAGTAACAGTATTTTAAAAGAAAGGAACAGCGCGAAATTAATAATTTTAATCAAATTAAAAACATACATGAAACTGCCGTAGTCAATTAAGTGGGTATTAAATCTTTTAATTAGTCCGCTACCTTTTTGTTGATTTTCTTATGTTTTTATTCGATATGATATGGCACAATTCTGTTTGTAACTCGCCCACGTTCTCGTGTCGCTTTTTGTATAGCATATCTTTCACGTATCCCCAAAAGAAGAAATCTAATGGTGTAAGGTCCGGGGATCTGGCCGGCCATCTAATCGGTCCATTAGAAAATCTTAAGAAGAGTTATTAGTTTTGGCCATTCTTTCGATTGGCATCATAAAAGTAGGGGTGATTTTTTATACATTTAGGTCAGTTCGATTCCCAGACGAAGAAGGTAATTTTTAGAAAATCTTTGAATGCAGAATTACTAACTTTTAAAAATAACATAAAGTCTTCTTTCAGCAAATTACTCTATCTACGATATTTAAGGTACTTTCCCTTCATGTCTCATTACTTTGGGACGCCCTGTATATTGTGTATATAAAAAACGACCAAGTGCGAGTCGGACTCGTGCACGTAGGGTTCCTTACCATTATTTATACAACATTAGACAAAGATCGCTCGTAGCCCCGGCTGCCTGAGTGATCTTAAACGATCACAAAGGTTAAGCAACACAGGGCGCGTTCAGTGCATGGATGGGTCGCCGTCTATGCCTAACGCTAGTGGCATTTTTCCGAGCGGTTCCGTGCTTCGCAAGGCACGTTAAGCTGTTGGTGCCGGCTGCCGTCGATAGATGGCAGTCGTTAAGCCAAGTCAGAGGCCTTAGGGCGGCTTGACAACTTCTGACAGTAGACGAGCCACTAGTCTACAAGCCTCCACCAATCCGGACTTGGCCCCCGTGGTGGAGTATGGCCTATACCTTCCTCAGGGAAGAGACCCGTGCCCCTCGGTGGGGACATAATGGGTTGATGATGATGAGACAAAGATCGAATGCAGTGAAGCTTACATAGACCGCCGCTAGATGGCGAGCGCTGTCTTTAGACAACGTTTGTTGTATGGGATGCCCTTAAATATAAATTTTATTCTGTTTTTAGTATTTTTGTTGTTACAGCGGCCACAGAAATACATCATCTGTGAAAATTTCAACTGCCTAGCTATCACGGTTCATGAGATACAGTCTGGTGACAGATAGACATACGGAAAGTGAAGTCTTACTTCGGGTACGGAACCCTTAAAAGAGCTCTTCTGTTATTAGATACATTTGGTACTTTAAAACAAATTAAATGAAAGACATGATCCAAAAGTACTTGCCTGTAATTCTGATTGTAGTTCTATGTTCGGTATGAAGATAACCGTATGTACGTGTGTTGTTGTGTTGTGATCAGCAGTGTACCACAAACCGGTCGCCAGTGGGTCTTTGACCGCCAACCGAAGGCCAAACGCAAACACGGGCCATGCTGTAGAAATTGCAGAAGTTAGAATAGTCAGCTTATTGCGTTTTAAATATTGAACACGAGTTAATACTAATGTTGCAGTAACAGCGGTAACAGTAACGTCCAACATAATCATTACCACAATCACAACCCGCGCACAACATTAGACACTAATATCGAAAAAAAAAAAAAACGGCAAAAAGTCACGTTTGCTGTATGGGGGCCCCACATAAATACTTATTTTATTTTAATGATTTATTTTTGAAGTGAATATGCAACTAAATTTTCTGTGAATATTTCAAGCGTCTACCTGTTGCCGTTATTAATATCGAGCAGAAAACTGCAAAAAAAATCACATTTGTTGTATGGGAGACCCCTTAAATATTTATTTTATTCTGTTTTACGACCTCGTGGCGCAGCGGTAGTGCATCTGCATACCATGCGAGAGGTCCCAGGTTCGAATCCCGGCTGGGGACAAAATAAAAAAACCCCAGGTCTTGGATGTTTACATGTCGTTGTTTCTGGTTCCCACGACACAGGGTATCCTAGTGTGGGGCCAGAAGCAATGTATGTGCCTGTATGCCTGTATTTATTAATTATTTATTTATTTGTTGTTATAGCGGCAACAGAAATACATCATCTGTGGAAATTCCAACTGTCTAGCTACAGTTTATGAGATACAGCCTGGTGACAGACAGACAGTAGTCTTAGTAATAATATAATAATATATAATAATTGTTGGTTTGTATGGTCGCGCCCGCACGTCGCCCGTACGTATTGAGTCAACAGTACGTATTAAGCAAGGATGTGATATTAAGTCATACCTCTGTCACTTAAAAATATTTTGTGACCTAATGTATGTGACAAGCGAATACTTGCACACAGTTACACAGACGGTGCATCGTATAGAAATGTAGACTTGGCATTCGCCTCATTAGCGATAGTAACCAAACACAGAGTTTTAAGTCGACAATAAGCACTGTCTTATAGATAGATAAATAACACTTTATTGCACAACCAGAAGGATTCCACAAAGAATTACAAATGATTACTTATACTCGTATCTAAGTTGCATGCAATTGGCGGTTTTTTTTTTCGCGAAGATCGTCATCATCATCATCAGCCATTTGACCCCCACTGCAGGACATAGGCCTCCCTCATGGTTTTCCAAGCTTCCCGGTCTTGTGCCGCCCGTATCCAGCGACTCCCCGCCACCGTAACCAGGTCGTCAGACAATCTGGTGGGGGGGCTTCCCACGCTGCGCTGTCCGGTCCGTGGTCGCCATTACAGAACTTTTTCGCCCCAACGGCCATCAGTTCTCCGAGCTATGTGCCCCGCCCACTGTCACTTCAACTGAGCAATTCTTCGAGCTATATCAGTAACTCGGGTTCTTCTGCGGATCTCCTCATTCCTGATTCGATCATGCAGTGAAACTCCTAACATATCTCTCTCCATTGCTGGTTGGGCGACCCTGAGCCTTCTTATGAAGCCCATAGTCAGCGACCAGGTCTTACATCCATAGGTCATCTCTAGTAACACACGCGAAAATAGTTAATTTTAGTAACATGGCCCCAATATTTCGAATTAGGCTGATTTCGTTAATTTTTGAAGCGTAAACGAACTACTTAGATCCTAAGAAAAAATTACAAGCTCTATGTCAAGCTGAAATTAACAGCTATAATGGGCATTGTCCTTAATATTGATAATAGTTACAAATGATAGTTTATTGTAAAGGTATATAAGGTGGTAAGTAAGGTAAGGTAAGGTCAAATTAATAATATTTACTGATTTCTTGTCTTTTTGTGAATAAGTGTGTGACTAATTCGACATTCCAACGTTCGTGTCGCACGTGAACCCACTTTAGGTTTAATATTTTTCAATAAAAAACGCCAGGATAATAGACTCCACTAGTTGGGATAATAATTTTCTATTAACGTTTGTGCATGTGCACTCAATTAGGCAAACACGTACCGAAGTGTCATGTTACAGCGAGTCTATCGCGTATTGTAGACTCTACAATACTTTAATAGTTATTTATGATACACGTGCGGAAAGTATTCGGAATAACCATTTATGCTCATTTTTCAATGTATTTTGCGAGGAAATAAAATAAAAATATTTTCACGCGCGCGCTTTTTTTTTTTACACGAGGCAAAGGTGTACCTACATACAGCCAAGTAATGTGAATTATATTTTTAGCAGGAAAGCAATTAATGCGTAATTTTAAATGAAATACGTACTCAAAAATCTAAATTGAATTTTTTTCGTGTGCTTTAATTTGTTACTAATTAGGTACTTAAAAGCGCGTTTGCTGAATAATTGATTTTATAAATATCAAAATCTCTTTCTATCCAAACTCCATGGTGCATGAATTGCGTGGCGCAAGGCGAAGACGAAGGAAAAAAAAAACCTACTTGGTTTCCTTAGCGCCACTTGCACCATCCGACTAACCCGGGGTTGACCCGGCTATAACGGGTTAACCAAGTGTCAAATTTTCTGGTCACCATGGTAACTCCAGGTTTAACCGGTTAACCCCGGGTTAGTGGGATGGTGCAAGTGGCGCTAAGTCAATGCCCAAAAATTAAAAAAATACTTTTTTAACACGTGAAATTTCAGTATTGTTTTATTTAACGCGTGCTCTAAAGGGTCCCTTTCCGCACATTGTGTTTACACAAAAAAGAGCGTTTTACGAGCAATTGCATTGAAAAATAAATTTAAAGTATTGTAGAGTCGACAATACGTCAATCTTCACACGCGTGTACTCTACTCAATTACGTTACTAAAGAAAAAGTAAAGCTTTATCTGATATCCACGGCACAAGGATAGCGAACCATTGGATTGCGCGCCAATGGTGAACAATGGAGTTACAATGTTTTTTTTTTACCTCATAATTTTTTTTTCAGGCTCAAAAAGTGCGAATAATCGAAATATTCCAATAATAATAAAACTTATTAGATTTAGTTTTTTTCATTGAATTCTAAATATTTTCTAATAAGGCGTGAGACATGCGAAAACGTTACTACAAGATAGCTGAAATATTGATAAACGTAAGGCGTCAGGCGTCATAGTTTGAGCCCGATTTGTGTGGCGCGTTTTTGTACCGCGTGACTAGAATTAATTTTCGACAGGTTATATTATGGAAAGTATTAGTCGTAGAGAAAAAAAAACCGGACAAGTGCGAGTCGGACTCGCACACGACGGGTTCCGTACCATTATCTATACAACATTAGACAAAGATTGAGACAAGATAGATTAGGTACATTGAGAACAGCGCCTTCTATAGACGCGTTTAACATTGATATTTAACAACATGACATCGGCGCTGTGAAGGTTACATAGATGACCGCTAGATGGCGAGCGTTGTCTTTAGACAACGTTTGTTGTATAGGAGCCCCCATTAAATATTTATTATAGTCTATTTTTAGTATTTGTTGTTATAGCGGCAACAAAGATACGTCATCTGTGAAAATTCCAACTGTCTAACTATGACGGTTCATGAGATACAGCCTGGTAACAGACAGCCAGACAGACAGACGGACAGAGGATTCCTAGTAATAGGGTCCCTTCCGGTACGGAAGCCTAAAAAACACGATTCTTTATCTTTTAACATGGCTTCTCCATGGCTTATGGAGCAAACCTCCAACCTTATTTTACAAAGCATAAGTTATCTCTATTTTAAAGTAAATTTAAATATATTTTTTATTTGTTCATTAGCGTCATGTGGTACATTTCATTGTTTTAAATATTAAAATCAAGTTCACAACATGGAAAGGCATTGCGACATGCTCGGGTAAAGATAAGATAAAAGTTATTTATTTCTTCAAACATAAGTTAAAAGGCTTTTATATTAAAATTAATATGTCCTGTCCATGTTTTGTCCATCGGGACTTACAAAATCTTCGAGAGAGCACCATAAGTTATTTATTTTATTTCTACAAGTTTACATTCATTACAGGCTTAAACCTAATGCGATAGGAAAAAAGAACAACAATTTCAAAGTATTTTCATAAATGTAGCGTAAAACTTAACATCTGATCTTTTATCATAATACTATCATAACAACATGGCAGAGGTAGACCACAGTCCCTTGCCTTTCTAAGCGAGATGGTATGCTAAATTTCTGTAGGGTAGAAAAATAAACCAGACCATAAAGGCAGACAAGAGCCGAGTCCACCCCTGTGATGCTTGCCCGTCTTACAGTCGACAGCACAACAGCTCTCACATACGTGCGTTTGGTTCAGTTGCGTTAGGCGTGACCTTGCAACAGAAATGTAAAGGCTGATCCGCCGTCGAACGCACCTACAATAAAAATAAATAAAAATAAACCTAACTTTCTAATCTTTGTAAGATAGCACTTGTAATGCTATTCTTGTGAATTCACTCGGAGCACCATAAGTTGTCTTTAAAATGTATCATTATCACAAACCCACCATTTCCTTCCTACCTAATGTTATTTTTATTAAATATTATTGTTAATTATGTTTTTAATTGCAACTAAGATTAATAATTATTAATACATATGCATGTAACATAATTCTTTTGGTAATAAATATTTTTTTTACTTTACTTTAATTTATGTCAAAAATGAGATAATAATCATAATAATATTAATTCATTAGTAAATACAAGATCAGGCAGAAGATAATAATAAATGCACATCTTTTAATAAAAGAGTGCACACAAGGTCAATCAAGGTTAATCCAATAAGAGTAAAATAATAAATTGCTAATGTCGGTCGTATATATATTAATTCAATTAGGACTTCCATTAAATTATAATAACATTGCCAATCCACGGTGGGCACGGCCAACCCGCGGTGGGCACGCGTACATTATAGTAGAAATATCACTCGCTAACGGTAAAGGAAAACATCGTGAGGAAACCTGAGTGTCTGAGCTATTCACATACCTCAGCGCTTGAAATCACCAATCCGCGGTGGGCACGCGTGGTGGTTAAGCCCATAATCTCTCTCTGAAAGAAGGCATGTGCCCTACAGTGAGACGTATATGGGCTGCTTATGATGATAATAACATGTATCCAACAGCATTTTTTTTCAATTTAAATTTGGATTGAGTATAATAAACTAGGTAATAGGTACTGTTATGCGACTGCCTCGTTGGTCTAGCGGTATCACCTCTGATTACCATGCCGGAGGTCGTGAGTTCGATTCCCACTGGGGGACGACATTTGTGCAAATGGCCTAAGTCTGAGTGTATTTCCATGTTTTTAAGGCCCTTGCCTGGTTACCATTGCACCGGGCATCCTAGTTTGGGACCACCAGGACAAGTGATAGTGTTGTGTGGAAGTTATAAATTGTTACGCCTTAAAGTATGTGTACATCCAGTGATGTGCAATAGACACGGAGTATACCTTTACAATGTGACACTCGACAGTTCCACCTACATAGGTGGAGCTCCACATGGAGAGGATGTACTTACCAATTTAAAACAATGTATCGACCACAATGAAGTAGGTAGGCACGGACGGATCCAATCAAGTGGTAGTAAGGTACAGTCGACTGCAGTTTCGCTGAGAACTCGTCCGTAACGTGACCGAGTAGAGTGCACGCGTGTAAAGGTTGATTTGCTATCGATTGTACAGTCGGTAGCTGGAGACCTATTTTTGAATCACTCGTATGAAATTGTATCGTCGAATGCGACTTAAGTCGCATGATGTCGTTTTTCCGTATTTTTGAATCGTTCGCCTGAAGTGTTGCCAGTACAATTTGAAGTATTGTATTTTATCCATTCCACGCAGAAATTAAAAAAACCGGAAACTACCGTAACAGAAACGGAACGTAATACTTTGTTTTATTGGCTGTTTAAATAAAAAATCTTTGTCTTTTGTTACAAACAAAACACTACTGTCATTTTGGTTTGTGTTTGTTCTAACGAAATGTCGAAATCGTTTTTTGACAATTAATCTACCGATCGCCATGCGAGACGAGTGGTAAGGACCATTCGTTGCAGTCGAGTGATTCAAAAATACGGAATTTCAGATGTCGAACGAAAATCAGTAGAAATCGAGCGCTCGATGCGATACGAGTGATTCAAAAATAGAGCTCCTGTGCGGGAGACGGCAGGAGTCACGCGGTTTAACGCGCTCGAATGTCAAAATTGGTAACTTTCTAGTAGATTAACTCCTGAACTGCCCTCGCGGAATGGAACGTATAGGTGGCCCATACTAAGTTGGACACAGATCTGTGTCGCGGCAGACGAGTGGTTAATTGTCAAATTCTGTGATTTTAACGCCACACTAAAATTACACCCTGTATTCCCAAGCGTTTCAGAACAGTTGAATTTAAATTCGGGGTCGACACTGCACTGGTCAACTTTTAAATATGATCTGCTCTGGACTTAACTCGGGCGACTTATTTCAGTTAGGTATAGAAAATGTACAAAGCCAACGATAAAGTAAGTAAAAGTCAAGTGTCAACGCACTAAAAATAAAGTTAACAAAGGCGCACCCGATCGTGAATAAATACATAAATACATGCACAATACATACGTAAAATAGCGACTTGACACTCCGATAAAGCGTTCGCGTCATTTCCCGCGCCAGTTGAAATCGTTTGTCCGATTCCACAAGACGCGCTCGCTACTCGATTACCTACACTCGATTAAATCGCTTAATCTTTCGTATTAACTCCTTTGATAATAAAAATCCACACGTGCTTAGAAGCTATTGTTTTTGTTTTACGATTTTGAAAAGTGACTTTGAAAAAGTTCCTGTTAACTCTTTAAAGAAAGAAAGAAGTATTTAAATTTTCTGTGGTGTTCGGAATTTAAAATTCAAAGACTTATTTTTTCAAGGAGGCTCGTCAATATTCTATGATTGTATTGTTTGATTGAATGAAGAAGTGCGCGTAGAAATGTGGTTTTTGGTAGCACTGCAAAGGTGAAAAGTAAAGTTTACTTCTGTGAAGAGCCAAACGCAAGGAATACTTTTGCGGAGTGGTGCGGAAGATATTTGGCATTCATTTGGCCATCAAAATAGAATCGGCAAGAAGGAAATGACCGCGATACAACCGCTAATGTCTTTCCTAGGTGAGTTATTTGGTGTTTTTTAAAGATGATTCCTAGTAAATTAATGAATTTCTGGTGGGACTATAGAATAGCGAGACACTGAATTAAAGCCTCAAATTAATACGGCAAATACAGCTAATGAAACTGTCACAAAACAGCGTAAAAATCCTGGGGGAAATTACTAGTTATAGATGAAATAAATAAAAAAGTTTCACAATCTCGTATTTCTATTTTCGATTACAGAAAAGAACAATGATTTTTTTGTTTTTTTATGGCGGGGGGGGCTTAGCTTTAGGCTGTTTATTTCAGAACCATAACCTTTTTTCGGCTTATTTTTTTGATGTACTGGAGGTAACTTTTTATTAATTACCGGTCTGACAGTTATTGAAGCAAAAAAAAGGTCTTTTTGATTTGTGGAAAATACCTAAAATAAGACGTCGGAAATACCTGGTATGAAAGTGTGAAATTTTTCTCTATTTTAATTACTTTTTTTGCGAATACAAATTTCCTCCGGCTTAAACTTACTGATCAGCATATTAATAGCCGCTGTGTTTGTGGTACTTGTTTCAGATTTCAATTTAGCGTCCCCATATTGTGCATAATATCAAATAAAGTCTAATAAGTAGCTATAATTAAGTATTAGAGTAAATAACCACTAACTTACAATAGTTAATAACTTCGCTGTGTCTTCATAAATTTATGTCGGCAAAGTTAGGACATAAAAGGAAACAGTGTTAGTTTCGAGTTGAGCCTATTGTAGAAATGGACTAAGGAATGCTAACATAGTTGTATGAAAGAAAATAAAAAAGATTACAAAAGTAGACAGATCGAACTGATTTTTGGGGAATCCTTGACAAAAAAAAATCTACACAGTATTTTCACAGTAAACTCCTGAGTCATCGTTTAGTCAATTGTACGCGACCTATGACTTCTTAAGCGCTTACAGCGTCCGCGTTTTAAGCGTGTAAAAATGTTATACCTATTGTCACTGAACATTTTGTGTAAAGAAACTAAACAAAAAGAGTTCCTCCTGCTAAGGTTAGATAGAAATAGTTGCTACATATGTTTGACTTTTGTTTCCTACAGCGAGTCCCTTTACAATAGGGTTCGAAATTATCAAGATAATAATTTAATCATGTATGCATACATAAACTCGCGCCTGTATCCCAGAGGGGCAGGCAGAGACCAGGGACTGCCACTTGCCACGATCCTGACAGATCACTTTCGCTTCCTCAACATTCATTAGTCGTTGCATGCACGCACGCCGGTTTCGGGTACTTTTTATCTGATGTAAATTAATTTAATAATTAGTCATAATAATATTTTAATCTGATAATAATTATCGTGTTGTCTTAAGTATTTTTTAGTATTCTTTTATGGAATGCAATACTTACTACCTACCTATTTACTAACCGTTTCTCCCTTTTCATCTAAGGCCTGAAGAAATTGCTATTAGCCGTTGGCCGCTGATTGTACTACGTTTTTTCGCAAATGTTTTATGTAACTTTTTACATTCACCGTCATCATCATCAGCCATTTGACGCCCACTGCAGGACATAGGCCTCCTTCGTGGTTTTCATAACCGTGAGGGGTTTTGCCATAATCGCCACGCTTGGCAGGCGGATTGGCGATCGCAGTATGCGGTTGGAATCTCAGGTAGACGCTGCTGCCCGTCTCCTGGTAATTGATTTCCTTAGTCGCCTTCTACGACATCCACGGAAGGAAGTTGAGTGACGCTATTGTTAATCCGGCGCCACACGGAACATTCATTCATTTACATTAATATTATACAGAACCTCAGGCCTGTAACCCGGAGGGGTAGGCAGAGACCAGGGCCTAGATTCTGTTAATGCATTGTAGTAACATGACAACTGCATGAACATGGCGATTTCATTTCATGGCAGCTTTAAGTCTACGCGGGCACACGAACCAAACCTTCTAGGCGTCAATGGTATGAAAAAACACGTCACGTGACCCGACAGTGTACCTGTCATTATACTACAATGCACTAACAAAATCGAGGCCCAGGGTTTGCCACTCGCTATGATCCCGACAAACTGCTTTCGCTTCGTCAGCATGCATCAGCAGGTGCGCACGCCGGTTTCGGGCACTATTATCTAGCCTTTCGCAATAGGCGATGGATGGGGGATTATTCCAATGGTTTTTAATACAATAAGCAGTCTATGTACGTCCCATTGTAGGGCACAGGCAAGTTTACCTATACCAAGTTTTAAAATAAAACAATATACCAAGATGATTATAATTTTTTTCGTAAAGTAAATATGTAAGGTACGACACAGACAGTGAGCAATAATAAAATCCATAGACGTTTTGCACAACTCTCTATCTTTGTTTGTAGATTGTATTGCGGATGCTAACCAGATAATATGTCTTGTACTACAAAATTCAATAACAAAGCAAATTTTTCGGTTTGTTTGTTTGACCCGGTTATATTCGCTTGTACCTTTGACTGGCGGAACTGTAACCTACGTAGATGGGTGTATTTACCGAACTTATCGACGTCATAAGTTTAAAAGTAATGTGGAACAGGGTTTCCTAACTTGGGGGCTGTGAACTTATCCCAAGAGGTCTGCCGGCGAAATTAAAAAATAAAACAAATTTAATAAAAGCAATTCGGACCGGTGGTAGCCTATTAGACCATTGGACACGGCAGCGAGAGATCCAGGTTCGATTCCCAGTGCGGGCATGTGCCTATAATTTTGTTTTCTATATTATGTACATTTGTGAAGTTATAGAAGCAATACCACTCGCTAGCGGTGAAGGAAAACATCGTGAGGAAACCTGAGTGTCTGACCTATTCACATACCTCAGCGCTTGAAATCGCCAATCCGCCAATCGCGTGATGATTAAGCCCATACTCTCCCTGAGAGAAGGCCCGCGCCTTACAGTGGGACGTATATACGCTGCTTATTACTTGACATACTAAGACATATTCTGTGAAAACTTTACTGGCTTCAAATACATGTACAGTGAATAAGATAAGAAATCCAGGACACAAGACCTTGTTCTGGATAAAACATATCATCTGATATACAAATTTTATCTGAACTGCAGCGGAATGACGTCGTGTGTGATCAGATCTTCGCTTTCTGTGTGGACGTGGCTCACAACTTTGGTGTGCAGACGAAAAGGACAATTTTTTACGTGTATTAAATTAAATTTTAATATGGATCCATCCACATTTATATATTCTTGGTGCAAGGCATAGAGAGCGCAGAACGAGACAGAAACGATATTAATTTTGCTATTACTAAAGTAGGAGGATCTCAACAGTGGGTATACCTCAAGGTATACCTATATAACATGTTATGATGATATGCTCATAAAACAGATTTAATCATCTCTCTGCGACTCATACTTAGTCGAATGGCCCTACCTAAAAGTTATTTCAGAACATACGACGAGTATATTTTTCATATCACTTCTGCTACAATTAACCTACATTTTGAACCGAGCCCGGCGTAGTAAACAAATACAGCTTGTTGCATCATAGTAAGGGGCCTCTGTTTAGTTAACATGGGAGTGAATTAATTTATGCTGCAGTGGAAGTTTGTTAGGTACCAGTTTGAGTACCGATTTGTTCGAGACTGGCACTTATGACGTTGGCGTAAGGAGCTCAACAGTATTTTTAATATTATAAATGTAACGTTGAAGTTGAATGTCAAGGAAAACATTGTGGGGAAACCTAAGTTTCTGAGGTGTTCACGTACCTTAGCGCTTGAAGTTGCCAATCCGCGGTGGGCACGCGTCGTATTTAAGTCCATACTCTCTCCCCGATATAAGGCCTATCATCATCATCAGCCACTTGACGCCCACTGCAGGGCACAGGCCTCCCTCATGGTTTTCATAACCATGAGGGGGGTTCTGCCATAATCGCCACGCTTGGCAGGCGGATTGGCGATCGCAGTATGCAGTTGGAATCTCAGGAAGACGCTGCTGCCCGTCTCCTGGTAATTTATTTCCTTAGTCGCCTTTTACGACATCCACGGCAGGAAATGAAGTGACGCTATTCTTAATCCGGCGTCACACGGAATAAGGTCTATGCCCTGCATTAAAAAAACGCAAAGTTAAAAAATAGATACCCACAAAGACTTAAGATAAGAAAAGAATATTCTTTTATTGTATACACCAGCAAACAATTACAGAGACGACAGTTAAAAAATAAGAAGTACAAATGGCGGCCTTCCAGCCAACCCTATATTGGAAAGATTGCCGAACGGATAGTAGCTGCTAATCGAATATTAATGTACAATTGTACATACATACATAATAATAATAAACTTACAAAAAGCGGTGGTAGCCTAGTGGGTAGAACATTGGACTCGGAAGTGAAAGACCCAGGTTCGATTCCCAGTGCGGGCATGTAACGGACTTTGTTTTCTAAGTTATGTTCATTTGTGAAGTTATAGTAGCAATGCCACTCGCTAACGCTAAAGGGAATCATCGGCACATAAATATTTTTTCCTGCTATAAGGAAAAATTATTTATGTGCCGTGGAAGACAATTATGATCGATTGCAACAAAATAAAAATCGAATTGGAATTACATTTTGTGAAAATCTGCACACGGATCATGCTGAGGGCAATAAAAATAAACTAGAATATCAGGGAAGAAAAGTACAACTTTGATCCCTCATTTGAGGGAATCAAGGGATCTTTTCTGAATAGCAGGTGTGAAAAATATATTTGTGGCATACCTACATATAGAAGAAGAAAAAAGTGTATACTTACAGTAAAAAAGCCGGCCAAGTGCGAGTCGGATTCGCGCACGAAGCGTTCCGCACCATTATCTGTCTGTACATGTACAACATGAATACTTCAAGAGCCTACCTGTTGCCGTTATTAGTATCGAGCAAAACATGGCCAAATATCACGTTTGTTGTGTGGGAGCTCCCCTAAAATATTTATTTTATTCTGTTTTTAGTATTTGTCGTTATAGCGGCAACATCTGTGAAAAATTCAACTGTCTAGCTATCACGGTTCATGAGATACAGTCTGGTGACAGACAGACAGGCAGGCGGACAGTGGAGTCTTAGTAATAGGTTCCCTTATCCTCTGGGTACGGAACCCTAAAAAACAACTTATTTAGAGAGAACGAATTCTATTACTTTGGATTTAAACATAGCAGGAGATTGGGAGCGCCTTAACGATACCGGCAGTTCGTTCCATAGCCGGACCGCCCTTACAGACAATGAGCTGCTAACGAACCTTGTTGTATGACACGGTGTTTTCAGCGCCAGATTCTGGTCGGACCGTAGTGTCCGGCTGTGGGTGTCACTGAGGCAACTAAAGCACTCTGAGATAAATGGGAGTAGGTGGATTGAACAGCACTGAGTACAGCAGGAAAAGAATCTGATCATTCCTACGGAGGCGGATGGGGAGCCACTTGAGCTTGGCGCGACTATCCCGGTTTACATTTTTTTTGGCGAAGATGGATGATTGTTTCTCAATCACACGCAAGCGACTGATACCCACACGAAATTCCCCGGTGCTCAATTAATTGAAGTAGAGCGCTGAGAAGTTTGGGCGAGTTAGCGGTCAAAGCTAATGAATTGTTTTTATTAGCGTGTGAAGTGATGGTATTGCCCAGTTCTAATTGAGCAGTGGGAAAAAAGCCCGGTGACAGATAGTGAAATGTTTCAGTATCATTCGCGTGTGAAGTGTCTCTGGGTGAAGAGCTCCCTTTAATTTACTTCCTCATTTTCCCAGCTTCCTTCACCTTGCGCCACCCTGGCAAGAATATTGAGGTCATCACGCTATTAACCGCCTCTGCGGCCTGCCGCGCGTCGGTGGCAAATTGATAACAATTTTGAACCATCTGATGTGTCTGAACTGAACTCATGCAGTGTAGAGAGCCCAGAGCCTAAATCTAATATACACAAAGTTGTTCAATAGGATGATTTGAGCACGACAATGTTCCGGTTTCGGAATTGAGAAATTAACTAAGTAAATACTTAAGTAACGTTCTGTCACGCTATTGGAAAAATTCGAAGAGACAGCACTACAGTTCATTATTTACTTAAATTCTAAATTCAGAAACTGGCCCAATTACTGTTATTTGCATCTATTTCGTAGTCACTAAGTAATAGCATTACAATGTCATTCCAATATAACGCGCGCAAATTAAATAGGCATCTCTCGCGCACAAGAGCGAATCGCGCTGAAGTTATTTTAAATGAAATGCAGCGGTTTCCACTAATCAAGCTGTTTATGGGGAACTCAACACTGTACCATTACAAGTTTAGGGCAGAAAGAGAGCAAAGACAAAACTAAAATCTATCTAAGTACTAGAAACATAGCGGCAGAAAAAAGATACTGCCAACATTAGATAAATGTATGAACATTAGCATATTCAGCCTATATGCGTCCCACTGTAGGGCACAGGCCTTCTCTCAGGAAGAGAGTATGGGCTTAATCACCACGCGTGCCCACCGCGGATTGGCGATTTCTAGCACCGAGGTATGTGAATAGCTCATACACTCAGGTTTCCTCACGATGTTTTCCTTCACTGTGTGGTGTGTGGTATTGCTACTATAACTTCACAAACTAACGGTCACCATGCCGACGCAACTTTTATAAAATTACAAGAAAGTAATTGTAAACACTATCGACTAGGGTTGCCAACTTTTTTTCTAACAAATATAGTATTTTCGAAGCTATTACCTCTAAAAATATAGTAGATGACAAAATAATGGTAAAAAAATAGTGGCAGTTGTGCCGCGCAATTCACTGACTTAGACTTGAAGAGCGAGCTTTAGAAAAAGATTAAGGCTGGGTTACGCTTTACGCAAAATATAGTAGTTTTGCCTACTATATATTTTTTTAGAAATATAGTATTTGAGCCCGTAATATAGTAGGATACTATATTATATAAACCCTACTATCGACGGTTCTTTTTGTTTTGACGAACCAAATGGAGCAATTGACCTTTAGCTGCAGTGTTGAGATAGGTGAACACTAATTTAGCCGAAACAGTCTGTTTACATCAGCCGCGACAGTTTCTGGAATGTTATTTTATCAACTCTCAGAGTATTGGGCATGTTTGTGATTTCACATCCACTTATCAGCGTGTTGACAGTGACATGTTTACTGTCACTGGCCACGTGGTGGCACGGTGACTTGGTGGTGTTTTGTCCGTTAGTTAATTGGTTTCGTTTTTCACGGATCATGATACAATTCTTATTTTACAGATCGTTTTTGCAAAAAGTGTCTTTCTATTACGTAAATAGTGATTTTTGGGAGCCCAAACCGAGAACAGCAGGCCAAAAACTCAGGACTGGAAAAAAATATCATTTGAGGCCATTTTTAGGGTTACGTAGTCGATAACCAACCCTCATAGTTTGGTCATGTCCGTCTGTCTGTCTGTCCGCGACTTAGCGCAGAGACGACAAGTACTAGAAAGCTGAAATTTGGCATAAATATGCATATTAATCACGCAAACGGTAGGTTAAAATCTTAAAAAAAAATTCGGTTACCTCTCCTATACCTAAATTAGGGATGCTATTCGATTGGTCGTTTAAAAATATTGTGAGTTTAGGAAAACGATTAGAGATCCTTTAGCGATCCGTTTGCGAAATATTAAGCTTTAAAGCGCAATTTTTTTACGGTAGCGTCCCCCCACCCTCCCGAGAGAGGGAGGACCAGAAAGAGATCTGTCCGTATATCACGCGCACCAAATCCTGAACGATTCCAATCGTTATTAGAAAAAGTTTAGAATTAATTCGAATTTTAATCTAATAGATTTTTGTTATTAACCACATTATTCGCATTATTGGACACCGCGTAAACAATGTTTTTAATGTTTTATTTTTTGAGTATTTCTAAGTCTTCTATAATATAAAACCAATGTCACTCCAATCAAGTTTGACGGAAGTTCCCCGTTGTAAAAATACATGTAAATATTTGTATTGTTGTACCTTCGTAAGGCCAGTAAACAGCCAGATCCGTAGGACTGAATGTCAGAAGATTCGTTTCTTTGTCTCAATCTACAGGGTGATTTCGAATTATTTCGACGTTTTTTAAGGAGACATTCTAACCATGATTTAGAAACATATGGCGCTAGTTTTGAATGAAATGGCGCGTCAAAAAAAGAAAGGTTTTTCTTGTACCCAAAAATTACTTCACGTAAGCATATAGAAACAATCATCATCATCATCATTCAGCAACAAGAAGTCCACTGCTGGACATAGGCCTCCTCCATGGATTTCCAAAAAGACCGGTTGGAAGCGGCCTGCATCCAGCGCCTTCCTGCCACTTGGATGAGGTGATCTGTCCATCTTGAAACAATATCAGGACAAAAAGTAATACAAGTCGAATTTTGCCTTTTCGTTTCACATGCATTAATAACCCGTTTTACCGATGTAATATAGGTATGATAAATGCACACTTACAGTACAGTTGACAGCCTCAACATACTTATGCACTTGCACTCTGCTACGCTATGATACGGGCGACTTTGCAACAGAAATGTAAAGGTTGACCTGCTGCCGACTGTACAAAGCACCTGCACGTGGTACCGTTATCAAATTAGCGTTGTAAGGTGCGAAGGATCGTTAACCACAAATTGCAGACACGTTTTTGGTGCAGTAAACTCTTTTATGTAGTACTTAACGGCTACGATATACATTGAGATGTGATCTGATCAACCTTTATGTTTTCAATTTTGTTTTATGTTCTAAAAGAACATGAGCTTAAAAGAAACCATAAAACAATATTTTGTCTCAAAAAAGGCGAATAATCAAGTTACAAACTCTAATAATTAAAAACACTTTTAAGATTTAACTTTTTCATTGCGTAAACGTTTTCTAATAAGGTTGTAGACTCATTAAAACATTGTCATACGAAGAAACTCAAATATTTAAGAACTTTTCAAACTATTATGGCCAAGGTTACGTCTGGCATGCTGTCTCATTCGCACAATCTCTTGATAAATGTGGTCTGAGGCTTTGCTTAATAATAAAATTACGGACATCTAAGATAAGATAAGAAAATTACATTTCTGATTGCCTATAAGTTTTTGATAGAGAAAAGATTAGTCTTAGTATCCAGTTTTCTAACCAAAATACCAATTTTTCAGCTAGGTATCGAATAACAAAAATATGTGGATTATGCGCTTTTTTTGAGACAAAATATTTTATGGTTTTATTTTAAGTTCATGTTTTCTGTTTTTTTTTTTTTTCTAAACTTTCCATGGTATAAAAACGAGCTCAAAAAATTAATTTAATTTCATTTCATTTTATAAAGGAGGATTAAAAGGAGTACGGCCAAATACTTGTACAAATACGGACCGAAGGCAGCGGCTAACATAGTAACATAGTACATTGACATTCAGCAAACAGAATGTAAATTCTTTACGTTGAAATAAATTATTGATTTCTGATTTCTGAGTAAATGAGTTAGCTTAATATATTTTGTTACAGTGCCAATACCACTCGCTGACTGTGAAGGAAAACAACGTGAGGAAACTTGAGTGTCTGAAGTGTTCAAATACCTCAGCGCTTGAAATAGCGAATCACGTGTGCGAGTGGGCACGCGTGGTAATTAAGCCCATGCTCTTACTCTCTCTCTCCGAGGCCTGTGCCCTGCAGTGGGACGTATATAGGCTACATAAAAAACCCTACATAGGACACGATTTAATTTGAGACTTTCCAAAACCTCTGTTGTTCAGTCTCAATTTAGTCTCATGAAGTCATGATGAAAAGTTACTTGGTGTTTGCTATTGATGGTTCGTGCCCGTACTAAGTTGGAGCTGAGATTTCCGTTAGGTTAGCTGGCCTCTATTGCGAAGGGTTCTAGAGCGTCAAAATATGTCATAATACCAATTCCATACTAATTGCTATCGCAAACGTCAGGATGCCGACCGGATTTGGTGCGCATAGTCAGGCCTCTGGGCAAGGATTCTGTTAATGCTTTGTAGCGCGTTGATTTAATTTCATCACCGTTTCAAGTCTCCTCGCGCACTCTTATCAAGCCTTCTAGGAGTAAATGGAGAATGGGGAATGCGTCAAACTTAGATTGGTTGGAGTGACATTGCTTTTATACCATAGAAGACAGAACTCAGAAGAAAAAAAATTCCATAAAAATATTTTGGGTTTGGAACCATAAAAATATAGTATGTACCTGTCTTGTCTTGAGGTCGTCCGGTCGATAGTGACTTGATATCATAATCGATTTAGAAGTCCGATTGGCTTGCATGTCTTTGAATCTATCCTCCTTATCAGATAAGATTTCCCTGAATATGTCTGAACGTAAACAAACAGTTGATTAATGAAAAAAAGTAGTTAATTAATGAAAAAAGTGTACCTATCTAGTTGTTTGCTGATCATTATTGATTCATCTTAATAATAATAAATTCCATACAACACAATTACTTGCCCTGGTCTCAAATCATGATACGATTTCTATGTGCTATATATTAATTTACAAACGCATTTTTTTACCGCTTTTTGCTCGATATTAATAACGGCAACAAGTAGACGCTTGAAATATTCACAGAATATATAGTTTTATATTCGCTTCAAAAATAAACAATTAAATTCAAATAAAATAAATATTTAAGGGGGGCTCCCATACAACAAACGTGATTTTGTGCCGTTTTGTCCCGATCTTTGTGTCTAACGTTGTACAGACGTACGACACCTTCATGCGCGAGTCCGACTCGTACTTGGCTGTTTTTTTTTATTCGTTCCATATGAGATAGGCAAAGGAGTCATACCTACATACAGCCATGTGCTCAGTGTGGGTGAATCCGACCAAAACATCACAGAAAAATTTACTGCAAGGAGAATTTTGACCGGAAGGGTATCACCAAGGACAATTTTACCCGGAAGTGTATCGGGACAACAAAAAAAGTTATTTTACAATACAGGTTGGCTGAAATTCTCATACAAAATTTGTATCGTAATTTATTTTTTTAATTTTTACAGTTGCCTGTGAAATAATATTAATCCTTATGTATGTATCAACTTTTAAGATCATAATTCGAATCTTACGACATGAGTGTAGATAAAGAGTGTTCTTGTCTTATCTTAGACTAAAGTTTTAGTCTCTCATTCATATCACACATGCCACGTTCTAGAGACAGGTGCGTTTCATGTCTATTAATAACGTTCTGAATAATCCCGTTGTGTGTGATGCAAGGGAGATATTGTGGACTATCTCAGACACGTCACGTACTACTTTCGCCTTCAATAGACGATTAGTAGCCTATCATACATAGCCTATAACATTAGCAAGCTGAAGTGGCAATGGGCTGGTCACATATGCTGAAGAACCGATGGTCGATGTGTCGCAAAGGTTATCGAGAGGTGACCACGAATTGGCAAACGCAGCGTTGAAACGCCCACCAGCTCGCTGGACTGACGATCTGGGGCAGATTGCTGGCAGCGGGAAATCGGGCGGTCCCGAAATCAGAAGACGGTCCCGAAACCAGAAGACGGTCCCGAAACCAGAAGACGGTCCCGAAACCAGAAGACGAACCGGTTCGAGCCTGTCTCCAGTCCGATTATTTATTTCCTCATCTGTGTGGGGACATAGCCCTCTATACAACGCCTAGCGTCTTTCCGCGCCCTCGTCTCGAGCCCTTCCTATGTGCCCCATGCCTTAAAATGAACGGATATGAACTACTAAACATAAACATTTACATACATGCACATACACTGCTTCTGGCCCCACATTAGGATACCCTGTGTCGTGGGAACCAGAAACAGCGACATCACAAACATGTAAACATCCAAGACCTAGGGTTTTTTTTGTCCCCAGCCGGGACTACATTTTAGTCTTTACGTAAGTGTTATTTCCTTCTGATGTTCACGGTTGGAAGTCTGTATTAAGAAGTTGAAATGTCCAGGGTTTTATTCGGTTGTTCTATCCAGATATGATCTGAATATACATTCAGTAAACGAAGCCAATAACTTTAAAGTTATTTTATTATTATCATCCCATAATCGCGATATTTGTCTTTGAGCTCTAATTTTCGCAAAACAATGTGGTTTACTTATTATTTACTTATTGATACTTTTATTGCACTTAAAAAAATTCGTACAATGCGGCGGAATCAATGCCATAAGCATTTACAAGATCGAAATTGGCGTAGCTAGCTACATTTGTATCAATCTGCCAATTATGAGATCATAGACACGGTAGATTTTCACAACATAATAATGAGGTCCCCGTTTGGCGCGTGGCGCCGGATTAAGAATAGCGTCACTCCATTTCCTTCCGTGGATGTCGTAGAAGGCGACTAAGGAAATCAATTACCAGGAGACGGGCAGCAGCGTCTTTCTGAGATTCCAACCGCATACTGCGATCGCCAACCCGCCTGCCAAGCGTGGCGATTACGGCAAAACCCCTCATGGTTATGAAAACCATGAGGGAGGCCTATGTCCTGCAGTGGGCGCCATATGGCTGATGATGATGAATAATGAGGTATCGTAAAAAAGTAGAACTCACCAAAGAAATAAAATCCAATGTTAGTTTTCGTTTTAAATGAAGTGGAAAGCAGTTGAAACAAAACTAAGAATATCCGCACTGAAAATGCCAAATTTCTATTGAAATCCACCGATTTCGGTGCCAAGGTTCCTTGAAAAGAATTGAAGCCAAGTTTTGTCATAACAATATCGATTGGACAAGCATTGTGTACCCCTCTATTGCATGTTTTATATCTTAGTTACCTATTTAACCTTGCAACGTATCGGTCAAAGTGTATTGATCGTGCAAAATTAAGTAACTAAACGCCGATGTTTCAATCGTCAGATACTGAAAGAAAGAAAAATACATAGAGAACACTTTCTAGTTCTTGGTAGACCTGAGATTTCCGCACTTAGCTTCATAGTAAAGTTAAGCCATTGTAGCAAGCGCTGAGGTATGTAAATATATAGGGAAGAGCGGGTGATTTTGCTCTTCCACTATAAGGGGAAATTTCCCGCCAGGCAGATAGTATGCCTGGGCCTGGGGACGGGCCGCGGCCCGGTCCGACTGATGTTCGTCGGCCGTTATATTTTTGGTATGTCATGTGAAACATTTTGCTTGCGCGATGCAGGAATGTTGGAGTTTATAGTGCGCGCGCAGAGTTGACATGTGCTCGCCACAAATACTTCACACACTAGGGTTTCCTCTCGATGTTTTCCTTCACGGCTAGCGAGTGGTACCTATTGCTACTGCAACTTCACAAATGTTTGCAACTTAGAAAACAAAGTCATTGGTACATACCGGGATTCGAACCACCAACCACCCGAATATGAGGCCGGCGTTCTACCGCATCCGTGTGGGGCCGGATTAAGAATAGCGTCACTCCATTTCCTTCCCTGGATGTCGTAGAAGGCGACTAATGAAATGAACCAGGAGACGGGCAGCAGCGTCTTCCTGAGATTCCAACCGGATACTGCAATCGCCAACCCGCCTGCCAAGCGTGGCGATTATGGCAAAACCGCTCATGGTTATGAAAACGACGAAGGAGGCCTATGTCCTGCATTGGGCGTCAAATGGCTGATGATGATGATGATACGCGCTCTATCAGTGTCGCAACCTTTAATAAAACGTTGTCCTACACAGAAAAATGGTCATTCTAAGTAACACATCGGGTTTTGACCATTATCTGTCAATCATCGCCACTACAAAGCAGAGACTCATAAAAAAAAACACATACAAAAATTTGCTAATGGATAAAAGTTGTGAATGACAAACTGCAATCGCCAATTCGCAGAAATTGAGAAATTTTCAGTTATATCCTGTATGCCTCTACTGTCGGAAAGACTCTTCTCCCAGAAACACGCCAACTCTTTTATGCTTCCTGCCATCCTGGTCCTGCCGCCTCACAGGAAATTTGCTTTAGATCGTACGATACACTATACTGTGTAGCACAGTATCGTAGCTTCGGTGTTGTGTTCGTTTCCAATCCGGTCCCAACCGTAACCACACGACATCATCAGACTGGTGGTCTTATACTTTTCTAAGGCCGGTGTGTAAACGTTGTATGACTTCTAGTCCAACTATGTGGTGCAGTTACGGTTATCGTCCAATGTTCACAGACCTATTAGGCCTCGGATGTCACATCTTTCCGTGTCAGCCATCCTCATCCAGCAATCTGCCTCAAAACGTCGGTCCAGCTGGCTGGTGGGCGTTTTACGCTGCGTTTGCCAGTTCGTGGAATCTCGGAACCCTTTCATCGGTTATATCCACCTCCACTTCAACTTGCATTTGTTCGGCAGAAATTATCAGCAATCGCAGAGCAGGAAAATCTTTGTAATGTAATGTACTAATCTTATCTGCGTAATTACCTTTTGCGTACAATAAAGTGTTCTCTATGTATCTATCTGATCGTCACGTTTCTCCCCGTTCCAGCAGCGGCACGGGTCGCGCCGCGCCGCGCCCTACGATGCGGACGCTGCTAGCTTACTACCTGGACGCGGCGATGGCGGCGGCGCATCGCGGCGCGGGCTGCGCGCTGGGCTGCAGCGGGCGCGGCGATTGCCTCAACGGCACTTGCCTGTGCGAGATACGCTACTCGGGCGACGAGTGCGCCGGGCCCAACCTGCCCTACCATGCCTGTGAGTACATTCGCACAGCCTAGGCAGCCAATTGAAAAGTCCCCATGCGGACGCTGCCAGCTTTCTACCAGGGGCCTGTTTCATATAGAAATACAAATGACATGTTTTCATTTCTAGCCGGGTGAAAAATTTAAATGTCCATTGATAAAGCCTTAAAAACTTATTACGAAACAAATTTTTACATATGTTTTTGTTCATTCGTTTTAGAGATATTTTGAAAATAACTCGAATATCAAGGATGTGGGCTGAAGACTCGAACTGCAATACCTTTGCCTAGAGGTAAAATAAAAATTATTGTCAATGTCATGTTGACATAAATAACCTTTCTTTCCAGTTTGATTGAATTTGACGTTTGTTTGTTTGTTTGACGCCTTAACATCAGTGTTGCCACTTTTATGGTTTTAGTTTCCCGCGTCTCGTAAGCTTTAGATAGAGGTATGAATGTATTACATCTTCTTCAAAATTATTCAGTATGATTTTTTAGGGTTCCGAACAAGAAAAAAAATCCCATTTGAAATACATACACCATTTTAGATTAGTTCAAGCTGCAATGACATAACAACTGAAACATAAATTTAATGTATGTATAGGTAATTAATAAGTGAATTATTTTTAAAATCAATGGAACAAAAGCTGTACGTCTTAATTAATGGGAGAGGGAAACTTTCCCCTTTGTCGCAACTCGAGCCTAAATTCCTTTCAAAAGAGAAATTTCTCTCAGTACGGCAACACTACTTGCCTCTTGTTTTTTTTTTGCAGCAAAGTTTATAGCAATGGCTCATGAGTTTTTAAGCCCACAATTGGTTTTTACAAAAAAAATAATAATAATTTAAAAATTAATATAATATAAAAAAAATAATATTTTGGAAAAGGGTTGGAAGCAAATCCCTTAGTTTTTTACCTACTTTCGGCTAAGCTATTAAAATATCCGGGTTACTATTTTGAAATGTTGTCAATTCATGGTTTACTGTGACAGTTCGAAGTTCATTGCAAAGGCGACCCACAGATTAACAAGTAGGAAAACTCGCTCATCCAATGTGTATCGAATTGTCATAATAAACTATGAATTGTAGTTTTATGAACACGGCCCTTGCTGCGGCCGCCGCGGCAAGTATATGTATAATTTATTATTTATTGACAGCAATAAATAATGTACAATTTTTATTTTTATTAATATTTTCATAATTTATGCAATTACTTTAACTGACATTCCGCTAACATTAATTCAGCAGTCAGCAGTCTACTTCGTTAACCCGAAGTTTGACTCGCGCGATGCTATTACTAATACTACTTATTGTACTTGACTCACCCCCAGTTTCTCGTACACTAACACGCTGTTAATCTACTGTTAACAGCTGTCAATTGACCAAAGTGCATACAAAAAAAAAACAACTGACTTTTGTTAACAGTAGATTAACAGCTTGTTAGTGTACGAGAAACTGGGAGTCATTATCTCATATTCTATTTATTTTAATCTTATTTACGTTTTTGACCTGGTTCGAACCATCTCTCCGAGCCCTGCACGCCGCGTTACGGGTACTGACGGAAGACCCGCGCTGGGGTACCATCACATCTCCAGCTTATGCTGAGTCAGAGCCCTTTTGCATTTGCCGCACCCACAGTACTGACACTGGATAAGGCATTGGTGTGTGTCTCATTTCTTAATGTTTTTTTGTAATGTTTCATTGTGCTTTGTATGTGCTCTTATTACTGTATTATTGTTTTTATTGCGTGTGTGTGTAAATGCAAATAAATAATTCATCTATCTATCTATCTATACTGTGACATCATAAGGCCACTGATGATGATGATGATGATGATGATGATAGTGATGACTACCTTCTTAAACTTTCGTTATCTCTTTCCCTCAGGCATCGGCGGCGTATTCCTCCTCGTCTCGTTCGTGTGCGCGGTGCAGCTGGCTGTGTGTGTGGCGGCCGAGTACAAGCGGCTCAAGACCCCCAGCTTCCTTAAGGCTTGTAAGGTCACCACCCAGAAGGTCCTATATGCCGTTGCCTTCCTCGCCTCGCTCATCCGCGGCGCCTACTTTGTTTCTCCTGTGAGTATATTTTAGTAAATCATTTATGTAGAACAGGACAAGGACAGGTCTTAACAGCAGAATTAAATAATGAATTATATATATGTATGTTTTTGTGGGAGTTTCCTTTTAAGTAAGAATGACCTGTGCCAAGAAAACTCCCGCTCTTCCTTATTGGTTAGCATTAATTAAGTTAATTGCAGTTGACAATGGACTGAAATTCAGCATGCAATAAAATAAAGTAAACAGTATATTCGTCACAAAGAATCGAAAAACAATACATTACTGTTGTTATATTTTCAAATTGTTTAAAGAAGTCTTAAACAGTGAAAACAAATTACAAATTAATGAGTTACCCCTTACTAGTTTTTCAAGATAACTTGAGAGACTTGGTTACTCCCTTACTAGGGACGGACCGTTCCTTGTCCTCTTCTATATAAATGATTTAAAGACTTTAAAGTGAGGTATTCTGTATTCAAAACATGGAGCGCACCGTGCTCTCTCTCAAGATCTTAGCCTAACCTAAGTTAGGTTATAAAAAACCTATTGAAGGGCTAAAAACCGGCACGGTTAGCCAGAGGTCGCGGTTTCAAGTCCGGGCATGGGCAGAGATGGGTAGTGGATTATAACCCAGTAGTTATAATCCAGTTTTAATCCGGGTTATAACGTTATCGACCAGTTTTATCCCATTAACTACTTTTTTGGTGGGTCAAAATGAAAGACAGGAGCGATACGATTTAACAAGAACAAATTACGACTAAACAAATATGCTTTGGGTAATCGGGAGTTTTGCTTGACATTATAGTGCCATAGTAATTTATTTTTGCACCACTGAAGTATTTTTAAGTTTTAATGAACTGCATACACTTTTAAAATACTTTGTTTTCTATGAATAAAAGTACGTATGCAACTAGTATATCGAGAGATCATTAATTTAACGGTACGACAGTAGCCAATTTGCGCTTACGTTAGATAAAAATGATACAGCAAATCCCATACAGTCATAAAATAATAACGCAATACAGTGGCGAGTGCATATTATGACGTTATGCTACCTTTGTCTTATAGTTAATTAGTCGACATCTCAATTATATTAATTTTAAGCGAAAGTTTGTGTATGTTTTTTTTAATGCACAATTACTTAGTGGTGGTATTATTGCCCTATGTCTTGAAATGTCAGCACCAGTCTAACGAAATTAACGATTAGGATAACATAATTATTTGAATATAGTGTTGTTTAAAACAACTGTGCTCAATAATACTAGATTTACAAATACAATCTGTTTAATTTCAAAAAAATTTTTTTATATATTTGTTTTACTACATACACAATATTTTACATAAAAAAATACATGTGCAAGTAGGCGTTTTTGACACCACATTAATCAGATTCACTGTCGATACTAGGTTCAAAACCTTGTTCGCAATTGAAAAATTCAAAATTTTGCAAGCCTGAAGTTGATGGTTCTGGGCTAACCGTTCTTGTCGGAGTGGTGGAGTCTATGTTAAGGGGCGAAGAACATTCTTCGATATCTTCATCTGGATTGCTTACACATCTGTGTAATAAATTCCAATTGTACGTTATGAAAGTGATCTTTGCTGCCCTCTCTGTCGTCAGTCTATTTCTTCTTTTACTGTGTACGTTACTGTGGACACTAAAAGACCGTTCTACAGCTGCAGAGGTACAGGGTGCAGTGAGAATTCGTAATGCAACTTTGCTCAGGTCTGTTGATCCACAAAGGCCCTTCCACCATGTTAACGGTTTTACATCGTTTGTGCTCTCCCACAGGAATCTTCGACTCCAGAACCCATCTCTGGATCTGTACAAAGCCAGTTCTCCTATGATATTAAGGTTGATACTTCGCCCTACGTCGTTAATGTATTCCATTGCCTCTCCTTCTTGGTTCTGGTTCAATTCAACTCCTTGCGTTGTGGGGTCTAGTAAATATGCTGATAAGTGTATTGGTTTTAAACACATTTCGATCCTGTCATCAACAATTTGTAGTATTTCATCTTGTATGGCTTCTATTATTGTTATATTTGGCAAGGCGAACATCAGTTTTGACTTCATGTTTTTAAGTGCTAAAAACACCTTGTGAATATTGTTTTTGTTTGACTCTAATTCCAGTATTACTTCTGATATTGGGTCTAAAAGTAGTATGCATTGCTTGATCATTTTCCAGAAATTGTCATCTAAGAGTGCTGACTTCTCTTCAGCCGGTAATAGTGTTGCTTTTTCGTGCACTGCTAAGGTCATCAAAGCAATTTTTGTGTTTTCTAAACTTTTGAAGCTGGTACAATAACTGCCCCATCGCGTGTCACATGGCAGCTTTAAAGTTTCGCCAGCGTTTTTCTCTTTTACTATCTTAGCAAGTAAAGATGTCAGAACTTGACTTTTTTTTATGGTTTTGATAACGCTGGTTGCTATTTCTTTGCAAGCGTTTATTACATTACATTTCATGAAGTCTTTGCAAAGCAAGTGCAGGGTATGTGCAGCACAATTAAGGCAAGTTATGTGCGGATGTATATCTTGCGTAAGACGAAAGGCTCTTTTGATATTACTTGCGTTGTCGCCAATGAGTGTTGCAAATTTATGGGGTCCATACTCATACAAAACGCTTGAAATAATTTCATGTAAGTATTGGCTTGTGTGTCTGTTCTCCTCCGTTGAAACACTCTTTACGAATACAGGTTCTGGTTTTGATATCAAAATATTTATAATGCCTTCGTTTCTGCAATTTGACCATCCATCAAGCTGCAGGTGTAAGCATTTTTGTGATATTATATCTTTTTTCAGTTCTTGGTGTATGTCATGATAAGTCCTGTCTAATATTGTGGTGGAAATTGTTTTCCTGGTAGGCAATTTATAAATGGGCTGGAGTTTGTTGAAGAATTCAATCCATAAAGGATGTTCCACCATTGACAGTGGGGTACCGGTCACATAAATTGCCTTTGCTAATAATGAATGCAAATCTTCTTTTGTCCCATCTGAAAGGCGTGGATGCGAAGAAGTTTCTTTGACTGTTTGTGCTAAATCAGCTGGCATCATATTTTCTTTGTTAGTCATTGATGATATCCGTGCATCATCACTATTTCTAAGCCGTGGTGAACTCATCCTCAGCTGTCGCTTGCTGTCTTCAGGGCAGTTAATGCATTTCAGTAAATGCCTTTTCATTTTTTGAAGAATTCCTTTTTTGTAGTGTATTTCGCAATATTTGCATATCACGCCTTTACTCTCTGTTAGTCTGTAGTGAGTCCATACTTGTTTGTCTTTTGGTCGCACCATTATGATCTAGAAAGATACGTTTTATTGCTTAGTTTAATTAACAAAAATTACCCGGGCAAGAGCGTGTCGGGCCACGCGTAGCTTAGGGTTCCACAGACATCTAGTTATTACAAAGATTTATTACATAACATCAGGCATCAAACAAAATAGGAGGCTTTTTACTAATCCTACTAAATGTAATCGACCATTACTCGTTAACCTGTAAAGCCTAGTCAGCTGTGATAATTTTTCTTTTAAATTTATTAATTTTTAGATTAAAAAAAAAAACTTTTTCTGACATTTTATTATTTAACTTTGTCGGCGTGATAAATATGCATACACATAAAAAATTACAGCTTTCTAGTACCACCGGTCTTTGCGCTAGGCCGCGGATGGACAGACAGACAGACGGACATGGCGAAACTATAAGGGTTCCTTGTCGGACTGCGGAACCCTAAAAATGGAAGATTTAACCTAAGTGACACGCTGCAGTCCCCGTGAAATATTTTCAGATAATGTAGGTAGTCCTAATAATGATTCTGCATCTATACTTTATAAATAATCCAGAAATATTTAAGTAAAACGCCAAGTGCATTCAACACAGGCGGGCATCATCACTTCATCAGGAACTGCAGTGACTGACTTCTTTACACAATTAAAAGGTGCATAAACAAATGGTAAAATAAAAAGATAAAACAAGTAAGTACTTACGTAGGTATTATTTCAGCAGAAGAAATATAAATATCGCGTTGGAAATTCAGTCAGTATTCAGGCCAAGGTAATTCAGGTAAGCAGCGATCACAGTAAACAATAAACAATGCCGGTTCGATAAAAAAAAACACGAAACAATAAATTTCATACCAAAAAAACGCTCGTGCGCATTCTAAGCAACAAAGTACTGGAGTGAGTGCTGTACCGTAGGTACGCATTGTGCACGGCGCAAGTGCGAGCGAGATCGACGATGTCGTAGTCCCAATCGCTCACGCCCGGGGATTTCCGGCGCAAAGGATCATAAAAGTGTGGCTTGCTTGATATATTACTTTATGAGATGCATTGCCTGCAGTACTTAGGTACTTAGGGCCACTTGCAGATCTCGCAAACTAGAGTTTAAGTCGAGCATTTGGCAGATAATGCATGGACGAACTATCAAAATCTCGACTTAAACTCCATTTAGGACACTGGCCCTTAGTACAGTGCGAGCGCAAGAGATAAAAACTAAACATCGAAGTGAAATCCCAAATTAATATTGTATTGTATGGGGAATTTCCTGTATATTTTTGCGTGCATAATTTCATAACGATACATGCAGTTTACAACTACAACGCCTTGCACATTATTCGACGTATTCCGTATTACTATTGAACGAAATCATTATGAACCGCCATAATGGGTTATAACGGGTGCATAACTGGGTCAAAACTGGATTATAACTCACCAGTGGATTATAACCTGGGCCATTACCCATCTCTAGGCATGGGTGGAATTTTTAGCCTCTAAATAGGTTTTTAAAATTGTCCTCAGCACGGGTTAGTGCAACAAAAAGAATATAACTAAGTTAGGTTAGTATTGTGAACAAAATTGAGTTTAGTTTGAATAATCGCTGTGTGTGTTGTGTGGCCGCGGAGTACAAGCGACTTAAGGATTTTGAGGTTACCACGCAGGAAGTCCTATGTTACCTTCCTCGCCAAGCTTATCCGCGGCGCCTAGTTTGTTTGTTAAGTTTTTAACAAACAAACATTAGCTCAGATGAGAGAGCGCTAGCACGGTTAGCCAGAGGTCGCGGGTTCAAGTCCCGGCGTGGGTGGAATTTTTAGCCTCTAAAGAGGTTTTTTTTAAAGTTTTTAATTTTCAAAACATTTTTTTTGTCATGTTGATAGATAGAGAACAGTTAGACTAAAAGAACAATAAAATAGTGTTTATTAAAATTAACATTTTTAGAAGTTTTCATATACTTGAGCTGCACAGTTCCCGTTGACCTAGAACCATAATATTTGGCAAGAAGCAGTGTCTTATGCCACCATTAACGGGAAAAATCTGGAAAATTTTAATCTGTTTTAATTTTATCCTATTAAATAACAAAAACCGGTCAAGTGCGTGTTGGACCACGCGCAGTGTAGGGCTCCGTAGAAAGAGGGGGTTTTATCTGGTTTACAGAACTAACAACTTCATCATCGTAATAAGTTCATTAGACGTGCTACTACCCTGAATTTTTTCACAATTCTGCAATCAACCGTTTAGCCAGAAGAGGGGGACGCCCTACTCAAACAAAAATTTGCGCTTTAAAGTTTAATTCGCAAACGGAACCCTAAATAAAAAAACCAACCAAGTGCGAGTCGGACTCGCGCACGAAGGGTTCCGTACCATTATCTATACAACATGTGAATATTTCAAGCGTCCACCGGTTGCCGTTATTAATATCGAGAAAAAACGGCAAAAAAATCACGTTCTTTGCATGCCCCCCCCACTTAAATAATAATTTTATTTTGTTGTTAGTATTTGTTGTTATAGCCGCAACAGAAATACATCATCTGAGAAAATTTCAACTGTCTAGCTATTATGGTTTATGAGATTACAGCCTGGTTACAGACAGACAAGACAGACAGTGGAGTTTTAGTAATAGGGTCCCTTACCCTTTCGGTACGGAACCTTGCAAATGATCTTCCTACACCCATAACGATTCCCCACACTATGGTGCAGGCGAGAAGAAATTGCGTCCCTAATTTTAGTGCAGGGGGGTACCCTAAACCAATTTTTATTTTAAGAATTAATTCTACCGTTTTGTCGGCGTGATGAATTATGTAAGTCTATGCCAAATTTCATCTTTCTCGTACTAATCGTCTCTGAGCTAGGCCGCGGACAGAGAGACGGACGGACATGGCGAAACTATAACTTTAAGGGTTTCTTGTCGACTAAGGAACCCTAAAAATGAGTCCAAGTTTCTAAATATAGATAGATAGAGAACACTTTATTATATTTGGAAGCTCACAAACAAAAATTTACATATTTGTGTAAAATATTTGGAGACTTTTGTTTGCGTTGTCTTATCTTTTAGGTTTTAATTTTCACAACATAGTAATCGATATTAATTTGAACTTGATTTCACTGTCCTGAGGATCAGAAAAAAGGATCTCGACAGACGGGCGGACGGACATCAAAGTGAACTTGTAAGGGTCCTTTTTCGGAAATAAATAGTTTTGTATTAGTAATTCCGCTTTTTCTTTTTGAGGCAAAGAACCCTAACAGTTGATTTCTGCTTGTTATTTCTGTACTTTGGTAATAAATGATTTCTTATTGTTATTCTATAGGGCATTCATACAGTACTAGTTGCAACGATAACTTTCATATGTTTGTCTGCAGTCTGCATTCCAAGAAGGCTGGGCGACCAGCCTCCTCTCCGCCTACTACCCTCTCCTCATGTCGGGGTCGTCTCTAATCGTCTGCTTCTGGGCAGAGGTGAGTACGAAACACTTATTTTTCAACACAATCAATTCAATACTTCTTCGTGCCATCCGTAGGACTATGCCAACGTCGAGTTTCACATGTAACGAGTTCTGAAAAAGTTTTCATGGGCACCCGTATGATGTTTCTAATGAAAGTGCCATCTAGTGGCGACGTTGGGAACTACGAGGATTTTTCTATCGATTACTCACTAATGTTTGCGCGCCGCCAAAGTAGTTTCTACGTTCGTGTATAGATGGCATCAGTTGTTATCCGTTGTATCGTTGGATACCCCGGAAATTATATCTGCCTCAACTGAGTACCTAAAGCAAGAGATGCGTGCTTTTTTTTATAAAATTTTACTTAAACATTAAATAACATACTTCCACTTAGCTACAAAATGTATCTTAGTTGTTAAATTTGCGTACTTCAGGTAGGGTTTATTTATTTGTGTTTTGTGGCTGAGAAGGTCGATTTATCAGATAGGTGCTTAATCGAATTAAACCTCCAGCTCCTTGATGTATTTCGAAAAGCGTTTTCTTTTTTTTTTTTTGCTTCAGGTCCTTATTCTATTGATGTATGGGCGAAAATAAAACAGAACAATTAGTATTATATCATAGGATAATAAAAGTCAAACTACTTCTCGGTCGTGGGTCTCAAGATTACTATTAATATGATTGAGAGATTAGTCTGACTCGTATTTAACCGACTTCAAAAAAGGAGGAGGTTATCAATTCGACGCGTATAATATTTTTTTGCTGTGTCCCTTCATAACTCCGTCAAATCTTAACCGATTTAGATTTTTTTTTTCGAATAGGTAATGTCCCATTGGTCCCATTTTAATTTGATGAAGATCTGATGAAGACTTTCAGGGTTGGAGAACGGAAATCTTCAATGGACAGCAGTAAATAAGGACTAACGGGGCCCATCCTTTAGTAATATCCGCATGTTTGGATATTTGGTGATGTTTTGGTGAAGACTTTCGGAGATGGAAATGAAGAACATCAAATTTTAAGGCAACGAATTCAGTAGGGTAAATTATGTTTACAAGGGACTTGTTATTTTTTCTCCCGTTCCCCTACATAATTGAAAAATAAAATTTTTTAAATAAAAAATTTCGATACACTAAAGCACTAAAAAGTTACAAATAATTTAAACAATTAGAAGTATGTATACATGTAGGTATTGTAGAAGTATAATTTGTAGTCGGTGCCCAGTTTCATGACCAGCACATATATTTTGGGCACCGACTCCAAATTATACTTCTACAATACCTACATGTATATACAGACTTCAAATTATTTAAATTATTTCTAACTTTTTAGTGCTGTATTGTTTCGAAGTCGGTTTTTATTTTTAATTAATTTTTTTTGGAAAAACTTCGAACAAAAAGGTATGATTTTTTTACATTATTTCTTTCCATTGTTGGCGTAGTAACGCTACTGCATGGAGCCCGTTGAGTAAATTATATTGTCGCTGTCGAATTACATTCTTCGTCAACCAGGCTAAAAGTTGTAAAGTACTGAAAATATAGTTCGTTCATTCTGAAAAAAAAATTACAAGGAAATTCTACACAATACCTACAACATTTTGTAACAAATTGGTCTAGCGCCCTCGAACGACAACGTGTTATTGAAATAAAAAAAAAACCTGCAGACTGTTTTTACATTATCGGTTAATTAAACCACTTCCAAGAAGCAAAGTTTTAAATTCAAACTCTATTATTCATACAAACTTGAGGCGGTCAATTTATATGAAACATATTAATAATATTTTATAACTTTTACTTATTGGAAACCCGGTCGTCAGACCACCTGGGAGAGACCATCTCATCATGGCGGGGAGTCGCTGGATGCGGGTGGCACAAGACCGGGAAGCTTGGAAAACCACGAGGCAGGCCTGTGTCCTGCAGTGGGCGTGAAATGCCTGATGATGATGATGATGTTGACTTAGTGGAAGTGGTTTAATTTACCGATAATGTTGAAATAGTCCGCAGGTTTTGCGTGGGTGGCGTTCCATGAAGGGCGTTAGTGTTACTGCATGGTACCTTCCACTTAGAAACATAGCAGACTTTTGAAATTGACTCCGTTTTCAATTCCGTTTTTAGAACGACGTACCTACATAAACTCACGCCTGTATCCCAGAGGGGTAGGCAGAGACCAGGGACTGCCACTTGCCACGATCCTGATAGATCACATTCGCTTCCTCAATATTCATTAGTCGTTGCATGCACGCACGCCGGTCTGGGATACTTTTTACCTTGCCCTTTGCTAATATATCCCCTATATGGTCGAAGTATGTCCGTTTTCCGTTTTCAGAACGGACGAACTATAATTTCAGCATTTCACAACATTACGCGTGCTTGGTGAAGAATGTGATTCGGCTGCCACCATTACTCTCGATGACCACTTACCGTCAACAGAACAAAGATGTTTGTACCTACTGAACATAGATGGAAATACCTACAGAGCTCAAGTATATCATTAAGTAGTAATTCTTACGACAAGAGACTCTACAAAGGCCACCTAAATGTACTTAATTAAGGGCAAATCTTCCCTCCATTACAAGTTCTCACGTGTCTGAGTTTCCGTCACAGATACAGATCTTGGTCTGTGGTTTACACAGTAAAGGGTAACGTGTGCAGGCTACGTTACAAATGTTTGTGTAATTCCGTTAATATTGTTTTCACCTTGCTAAGAGCCTTCATCATGATCATCAGCCATTTGACGCCCATGGCAGGACATAGGCCTCCCTCATGGTTTTTCAAGCTTCCCGGTGTTGTGCCACTCGCATCCAATGACCTTAATTCAATAATTACTAAAAAATTAATTAATTGCAAAGAGCCTTATTTTTCATATTATTAACTAATGCACAAGCAGTGTTGCCAGCCGGGTCTTGTCAAAAGTTACTAGAAACTTACAAGGTACTATAAATTAATAAGTAGGTACACTAATGCTTGCAATAACACAGAAAAATGCAGTTTGTTTGTTACACTTTATTGTAAAAAAAAAACATTAACACAAAAACTTAAATAACATGTGATAAAAATTATGTGCCAAAGCGAACTTATTTCAACAGAAATTTCTTCTAGCCAGCCTATAAAATAACGAAGTATCATGATTAATGGCACGGATGACAGACGGACGGACGGATAGTGGAGTCTTAGTAATAGGGTCTCTTACCCTTTGGGTACGGAACCCTAAAAAACGATCGGTATATAGCACAAGCATAATTGGAGACAAATTGTGACTGCCACATTTTCAGGCACTGGATCTGCGCGCATGTGCGCGGATAATAGTTAGCCAGTTGAAATTTTCACGTAATGTGTGTTACATATTATGCCGGATTGACCAATAAATGAACTGAATTGAATGAAAAAAAAAAAAACCGGCCAAGTGCGAGCCCGACCCGCCCACCGTGGGTTCCGTACAAATTTGTAGATATGTACTTACATAGTATATATATTTCGAGTTTTTCCGGAACCTCGAACACATTTCTTTTTATGATTTAAAAAAAATTGTCCGTCTGTCAGTCTGTCCGTCTGTCCGTCTGTCCGTCTGTCTGTCTGCGGCCCGGCTCTGAGAAGATTAATCACGTCGACAAAACGGTAGAATAAAAATTTTAAAAATATTGTTTTGCGGTATGAACATCAAAATCAGGAGATGCATTTTTTTTCGCCTACACCATAGTTTGGGGCATCATTGGATTGTTCGTTTAAAAATATTACGGGCGTAGGAAGAGTATTTTATGATTTAAGGTTCCGTTTGCGACATATTAAGCTTTAAATTGCAAATTTTTGTCCAAGTACGGCAGCCAGGAGAGCCTGGTTAAACGGTTGATTGTAGGAACGTGAAAACATTCAGGTTAGTAGCATATATAAGGAACTTCAATGGAAAACTATCACGGCTAAGTAGGCTTTACAAGTTAACGAGTAATAGGCGACCAACTTATAAAAGGAAAACTTCGTATAAAACTCATTGAAAATTACGTTGATGAACTTGTTAGTTCCGTAAAGTAGATAAAACCACCTCTTTCTACGGAACCCTACACTGCGCGTGGCCTGACACGCATTTTGCCGCTTTTTGCGTTAATTTAGAAGTTTGATTTTTTCACAGCTTCAAGAGACTGTAGATCTGAGTATATAGTTTTAATTTCAAATCGATACCTCCACGCGTTCCCGAGATAAGTCAAAGAAAAAAATTTTAATCACTATAAAAACAATATGTTTACTTAATGAACGTCAAAGCTGTTAGTTTCACAATTAATAGATTATGCGGAGAAGAAGCTAACAAAGAAACTCCACATTTATTCTTTTCAAAACAGGTTTGCTTAATTAACAGAGTTTTCCACTTAAAGTTACACTACACTAGATACAATCATTCCTGTTAACATTATTTAAATACCAGACATCCTTGTCTTCCAAATAATCCTTAATGTTATAATAGGCTTTTTTGCACAGAGTATGCTTAATACATTTTTTAAACCGCGTCGGTGGTAACTCTAATATATCTTGAAGAATCTTATTGTAGAACCGTACACAGTGCCCCATAAAGGATGTATTAACTTTTGCAAGTCTAAAACGTGGAAATGACAATTTATGTTTATTCCTAGTGTCAATATTGTGATGGCTACCAACATTTTCGAAATTGCTCATGTTTTTTCTAACATACATTATATTTTCATAAATGTATTGACTTGCAACTGTTAAGATGTTAGTTTCTTTATATAATAAAGATAAAGGGTCTTGTCAGACAGACAGACGGATGGACGGACGGACGGACGGATGGACAACAAAGTGATCCTATGAGGGTTCCGTTTTTTCCTTTTGAGGTGCGGAACCCTAAAAAAACACAATTTGCTAAATAACTAAGACAAATATATTATGTGGTGAATTACGGTGGCATGAAACCCTCGGTGCGCGAGTCCATATCGCACTTGGCTGATATGTTTTAATTTGTGTCAAACCGGATTCAGATAGATAGATAGATAACACTTCATTGTACACCAGTAATTTACAGAGATATCTAGTTCTTAATAGTTAGAACGGTTTGTATGTACTATTCATATTTGCACCAACTACCCGTCTCCCTTTCTCCTTCGGAAACCTTTCCATCACAAGGTTGCCTGGAAGAAATTGCTGTTAGCAATAAGGCCGCCTATTGTACTTTTTCATTGTAACTTTCATATTTTATGTCTCGCTTCTTGTGTGCAATAAAGAATATTCTTATCTTATCTTAACGGTTTAGTTTGAACGGTGAAATTAGTGCTTAAGCACTTGAACTTAGTCCGGTACAAACTTCATTGCTCACCTTATCGCAAGAGTCTGCGCGAGCGCAGCATATTTCCGCCTCTGCAGAGTTGCCGCCAAAATATCTGACCGCAGTCCGGCCGAGACGCACATTGCAGTCAGCGCGAGTCGCGGAAACCCGCGCGGAAAACATTCTAAATTCTCATTGTAAAGTGTCAAGTTTTTTATATTTGAAAAAGCTGCCAGTAGCTTTTTGACATAGGTCATCTAGTAAATAATAAAAGAAATTCGGTCACTAGATAGTCGACAAATTCGACTAGTTTATTTTCTTATAATAACATATCCGTTGCGTTTTAAATTTGGATGTGCCAGTGCTAGAAACTCTCGATAAAAAATATTATATTTCAAATAATTAGTTTCTTCAAGTGGAGTTACATTTTGGACATGTATGTGTGTATGTGTGCAAGTGTAAATAAATAATTTATCTCACTTACATCTTTTGGTAAGTGCGTATTTGCAAGGCATTTCCTTGTATTTCTCGCAAGTGGCAGATAACATGTATTTGTTGTATGGTCAAGTGTTAAGTAAGATAAATAGTTATTAATTAATATGAAGATAGCTGGTGCAGTTCACTTAGAAACGCGTCGCCGATAAGGTGTTTGTAAATACCAGATCTTAAGGCTGTTGTTGCGTCTGGCATCCGTTTCGCTCACACATTTTTTTTAATTATTGTAAAACAATAAAGCGGGTATTATCATCATCATTCAGCCACAAGAAGTCCACTGCCTCCTCCATGGATTTCCAAAAAGACCGGTTAGAAGCGGCTTGCATCCAGCGTCTTTCTGCCACTTGGATGAGATCATCTGTCCATCTTGTGGCTGGTCGTCCTACGCTGCGCTTGCCGATTATGTGAAAGCGGGTATGCTTTTAATAAATAAATTTAGTCTGAGGTTTTGATAGATAGAAAACTTGGTATGGACATTTAAGACATTTTTTTTGTTATCCTATACTGAGTTTATTATTAAGAAAATTTATTACTAAATTTAATATCTTAGTATAGGAGAACAACATGCATTTTAACATATCAGTAGTTTTATGTTCAAACTAACCTGGTCGGACGCTTCCAACAAAAATTCATGCAAGTAATTCCGTAAGGTATGTAAGAGAATGCTAGAAGATGTTAGATAGGTAGTGCTCAGTTAAATATTGTAACGCTTTGGTGTACCTAATTACTGTAATGTTGCAATATTTATGTAAATAAAAATAAATAAATAAATAAAGTAAATAAGCTAGTAATTTTATTATCTTGCAAAGCCTCAGACCACATTTATCAAAAAGTATTCAATTTTTTTGATAATGTTAGCATGTCCGGGCGATCCGCCTCGCCCGCTAGACGTTGCAGCAGCCTTAATATACTTCGTTTCTGGTGGAATTGTTTAACGTCACACATACATAACAAAAGCAGCCTATACACGTCCTACTGTGGGGCACAGGCCTTCTCTCAGGGAGAGAGTATGGGCTTAATCACCACGCGTGTCCACCGCGGGTTAACGATTTCAAGCGCTGAGGTATGTGAATAGCTCAGACACTCAGGTTTCCTCACGATGTTTTCCTTCACCGTTAGCGTGTGGTATTGCTACTATAACTTCACAAATGTACATAACCTAGAAAACCAAGTCATAGGTACATGGCCGCACTGGGGATCGAACCTAGGTCTCTCGCTTCCGAGTCCGATGTTCTACCCACTAGGCTACCACCGCAAACCTCACACAATCATTCATATTTCATTGTTTCTTGCATAGTCCTATCGCACGCAGTCTGTTTGGTCAGCCATCTGAAGGAAACGGCAAAATTAGGCTGGCAGAGCTGCAAATTCCAGGTAAAAGAGGGCCTTAAAAATAAAACGTAGACCGGCTTATATTTTATTAATATTTCATTCTTATTGTATGGAATCAGGCGTTACTTTGCGGAAATCCATAATAGCATTAAAATGTGAAAATTACTTTGCTAAATCCCACAAGCACCATCCTCCCTCCCACTTTTTCAAGCAGAAGCAAGAAACAAACGCACCATCACCGACAACAATACTTGTGTGAAATAATGCGTTGCGACGCGTTTCGCCTCTAACACGAGGCACCCTCAGGCTCCGATGGTCGACTGACATTATTAACTTAATTCCAGATTTACTTACTTGTATTTTTTGTTGGAAGAGTCCGACTAGGTTTCGCTCTGATTCGCAGAGCTTAACCCATTTACACGGTGAGGAGAGACGGAGCTCGCGTCGTCGGCTGCTCGTCTCTGACTGCGCTAAGTGAATCTGGAATCAAGTTAATAATGTGTAGTGCTTATGAAAGTTTTAGTTCGAAAAATATTACTTATTCGTTTTCCATTTCATTAAAAAATTGTGTTTGATTCAGAGTCGAGCCTTCTCGCAAATTGCACAAAGTTATTTTTGAAATGCGTAGTCCCTGAAACATGTCGGTTAGAGTTTGTCATTACAAAAACTGTTGTTCTGAACTACATTAGATTAGATTAGATTAGAACACTTTATTGTACACACCAGAAAACAAAATACATTAAAAGGCTTAGATGTCTAAATTAATTAATTAGATTTTTTTTTTGTTTAATTTTCATAAATATGATTTTTCCTTCACCGTTAGCGTGTGGTATTGCTTACTAGTTTGGAACCAGGTCAAGTGATTATATTGTGTGGAAGCTATTACTATTACTACTACAAATTTGCAGATGTACGTAACTTTGAAAATAAACAAAGTGCATGCCCGCACTGGGAATCGAACCTAAGTCCCCCGCTTCCGAGTCAATTGTTCTACACACCGTGAGGAAACCCGCGGCTTTCCTGTGGGCTAGGCGTCTAAGCTGTCAGGATGGTATAGGTGCTGGGCAAGCCTAATCCATCTAAAAAAAAACAGTATCCCAGGCACTGCAGCGTCCGAGTGGTCCCTTCACCCAACTAGTGTGAGTGAAGGTGCCACTGGATGTTGTGTAAATCATCTCACTACGTAGATGGAAAGGCCAAAGTTTATGATTTTTGGAGATTTTTTGCTTTATGGTGGCGTTGTTTGATAGAAAATACTTAAAACCATGTGTTACATCCAATGGACAATATGGACATTCATTCAGTAAACCTAATATTTGAAAAAATATAATTCTGAGAAAAATACTCGTAGAACAAAAGTATAATAGTTTTAGTTCATTTGAAGCTTTATAGCTTATTCAATTCAATCTGAGTTTTGTTTAATTTTTAAATGCGGTTTTCTTATGTAGTCTATTTAGATTAAACTTCAAAAACTTGTGATAAATTTATTAACGGATCCTATTTTAGTTTATAAGCCAGATAATAGTTAGTTTTGTAAGTAACTGTCAGTCAAGAGTGTTTTAGCACGCCTGTAATTGGGTGTTAAGATAGATTATAAGTTCGACAATGTGTCTGTAATATTTTTCTAACTTAACATCTGTTGGCTGTGTCCATTGAATAAATAAATATCTATCTATCTATCTATCTATCTTGAATAAATAAATAAAATAAAATAAAATTTTCACGGCATCATTATTCGTGATAACACTACCTGTGGTTGGTTATGATAATAACTTGAGGCATGTTTTAAACAAACCACTCTGAACTGTCGGTAAGACTGGTCAGTTAGTAAATACGGGGACTTGGTTAAATGGAGTCGAAGGTACTTTACTTCTAGCCTGTACTACGGAGGGGGAAGGGTATCTCATGACTTAAAAAGGTCGTGATATGGCAAAGTGTAATTAAGAGGAGACAAATCGAGGCTTGATAGTGCTTAGAACGGGCATTGTCCTGAATAATAACGAGAGTTACAAATGATACTTCATTCTAAAGGTATAATGTCAGTGAATAATTGTAAATTAATGATATTCACTGATTTCTTGTGCACTATCCGCATAACCCAAGGTTAGATGGAAGAAAATACTTACTAGTATTAAGCTCGCCTTTGTACAAACACCCCTTTTGTGCAATAAAGTATTTTTGAATTGAATTGAGTATTTAATAATCGCTATTTTGTGAGAATTAATGCTTTTTGATAGGGGGTTTGCAAACGCAATTTGATGAAAACTTCGTAAGATGCGTCTGCCGAGTCGTGGTCAATTACACTTATTAACACGATATGTTTTATCTGAGTTACTTAATAACTAGTCTTGTCGACGTTCTAATTAATACCCAAGAGCACTGAGTGTTATAATAATATGCAATTTAATTCAATTGAAATAATTGAAACAATTTTTACCTTCGACGACTAGTGTCAATGCCTTGCAATTTTCCAGGATCCGAACAATGGGGGTAAAATATTATTACACGTGTATCTTTACTACTTGGGACACAGTTTACCAAAATGTAGCGCCGCGGCGCCCCTAGAGCGCCTTGTAATGAGATCGGGGCACAGCAAGGTTTTTTTTATCACACCTGCTCTGAAAATACATACTAATTATACCAATTAGAGGGAAGAAACGCCTTTATCCCGCCCTTCAAATCCTTTCATCCCAAGGTATGGAAGTTTGTATGAAAATCCTTCCGACCCAAGGGTGGGAAGTATGTATGAAATTCCATTACATACCCTTTTTTTTTTTAATTTGTCAGCAGTCATACTGCAAAGAGACTTTTCTCTTCTTTCGGAAGTAAACTTACCCTTTCGCGGGTATAAAATAAGATTTTTTTTTAATGTTTAAAATTCACTTCTTATTGTACAATGTTTAAGACAATCATGTTTACTAATTAAATAAAAAAAATATTTTCCATACAACATAATCACTTGTCCTGTACATCACAAACATGGGAATATACCCCGACTGAAGCCATGTGTACAAATGTACGGCGGCCCCCAGTGGGAATCGAACGCACGACCTCTGGTATGGTAATCAGACGTGATATCGCTAGACCAACGAGGCAGTCTGCTAATGCTTATAAAAAAAACCACGTACGAAATATTGTTTGCTGATTTGGCATTACGAAAAAAATTTTTAAGTAAAAAATAAAAACCGACTTCGAAACACTAAAAGCAATATGTAAAAAGTTAGAAATAATTTAAATAATTAGAAGTGTGTATACATGTAGGTATTGTAGAAGTATAATTTGGAGTTGGTGCCCAAAATATATGTGCTGGTCTTGAAACTGGGCACCGACTACAAATTATTATACTTCTACAATACCTACATGTGTACATACTTCTAATTATTTAAATTATTTCTAACTTTTTAGTGCTGTAGCGTTACAAAGTCGGTTTTGATTTTTCATTTAATAATTTTTATTTTTCAATTTTTAGTGGGGGAGCGAGAGAAAAAATAACAAGTCCCTTATAACCATAATTTACCCTACTCAAGTCGTTGCTTTAAAATTTGATGTTCTCCATTTCCATCTCCGAAAGTCTTCACCAGAACATCACCATATTAACTTGGGACTACTTTTACGCTATTTTATGAAACGTGCGGATATTACTAAAGGATGGGGCCCGTTAGTCCTTATTTACTGCTGTCCATTGAAGAGTTCCGTTCTCCATCTCTGAAAGTCTTCATTAGATCTTCACTAAATTAAAATGGGACCAATGAGACGTTACATCTATTCGAACAAAAAAGAATTGTTGAAATCGGTTAAGATTTGACGGAGTTATGCGAAAACATAGCAAAAAACCAACCATTCGCCCGCGCAGCGCAATGAGTCCCGTACAAATCCGTGCGCTCGCAGAACCCGGCCTTAAATAGCGTGATTGTTTTACACCTTCATGGGTCCGTGGTATTTGATTTTAATAATATAGATAGACATAGATTGACGACCTCGTGGCGCAGCGGTAGTGCATCTGCATACCATGCTAGAGGTCCCGGGTTCGAATCCCGGCTGGGGAAAAAAAAACCCCAGGTCTTGGATGTTTTCATGTTTGTGATGTCGTTGTTTCTGGTTCCCACGACACAGGGTATCCTAGTGTGGGGCCAGAAGCAATGTATGTGCCTGTATATAAATGTTTATGTTTATAGATCAAACTTTATTTCACAAACAGAAAAAAAATAACAATTCATAATTATATTATTTATTCAGCTTTTGTCTACATCCTAGCTTATTTATTGGAATACTAAATGAAACGAAATATAGAAATTGATATCACATGTACCTTGAAATATAACACTTTATAATAAACTAGCTGTCCCGGCGAACTTCGTAAAGCCACAGAAAACGTTTGTATGGGAAATAGAAAAGGGCTGTTTTTAGGGCCATCGGACATATAATAATAACTAATAATGAATATCTTGTCTTGTATCATATCACAGGGTATCCTAGTTTGCGACTGTGACAAGCAAGTGATTGTGTTGTGTCGATGGTATCCTAATACTCGTATTAAATAATTAAATAGTGCTTCGGTTGTGACTCGCGTTGTCGTGTAGTAAACATTCCGATTTATTTATGCCGGTGACACCGATAATTTTGCCAATGTTTTTAAAGCTGGCTTCTCCGCCATTGCCCCTAAATCAGGCGTTAAAATACATTCCAATCTCCAATCGTTAGTATTTAATATCTGAAAGAAATACATATTACTTTTCAATGTCCTATCTAGAGCTGTGTCGGTCATTATTATTATGAGTTTTTTATGGAGGCCTTTTCTAATTTTAACATGGCGACGGGACGTATTTACTACCGGAAAGTTTAATTAATAAAGAAAACTTTTAGTAAGTAAGAACATTCTTCAGCCTTGTAAGTTTTTATATAAACCTGTTTTCGCGACGTAAATATATTCAACGAATATTATTCAACTAACCGATAACACCTCCAATTTCATAGCGATAAGTCACTCTTAGTACCGTCAAGGACGAGAGCCTCGGCTTATGAGCGTTGAATTAATTTTTCTTATAGACTTGTACTGTGCCACTGCGTTCAATTTAATCCGCGAATAGGTGGAATGATAGTTTTTCGCCATAGAGCGCCGTGGTACTTTTCGTTAGCAAAAAGCCGTGCCCTCCAATCCTCTTGAAGTCCTGGCGTTTGCGATAACAATTAGTATAGTTTCACCGTCACCTATATTACGCGCACCATCATCATCAGCTATTTGACGCCCACTGCAGGACATAGGCCCCCTTCGCGGTTTTCATAGCCATGAGGGGTTTTGTCATGATCACCAACCCGCCTGCTAAGCGTGGCGATTGCAATAATAATAAAGCCTTTATTTCCAAACTTATTTAAATATTTACAAATCATATAAAATCAAAAATACTTATCATCTACGTTTCCTAACACTAATACATTTATTAAGGACATCAAAATGACAATAAATATAAAAATTGTACAGGTAAGTATTTTTATAAAACTTAATTTGGAATTTATGTTGATATTAATAAAATTTCATTCAATAGTTAAATCAAAACTGGTTTCATCTAAAAATTAAATACATAGGATAAAATCAAATTACAAAAAATATAAATAATTATTTTTAAATCTGTTTGATGTCCAAAAATATGAAAATTAAAATCTCTCCATAATAAATAAATAAATTAACCTATTACTATAAAATATATGTAAAATAAATGATTAAATTAGTGCTTAACAGAAAATAAAACGTTAATACCTAGATATCATTGTTAAGTTTGAAAACCCATTTGCGGGTGAAGGCCTCCTCCATCTCATGCCATGCAGATCGGTCTTGTGCGAGCCTTGTCCAGGTGTGGCCGGCTAGTGCTACGATGTCATCACACCAGCGGGTTCTTGGTCTGCCGACGGGGCGTGTGTAGTCTCGAGGGTACCAGTGAAGAACTCTTTCGCTCCACCGTCCGTCTTTCGCTCTAGCGACATGTCCAGCCCATCGTTTACATGCTAGCTCGGCAGCGTCAATTATTTTAGTAGTTTTTCTGATATCTCTATTTCGTTTTCTATCCTTTCGGATTAAGAATAGTGTCACTCCATTTCCTTCCGTGGATGTCGTAGGAGGCGACTAAGGAAATACATTACCAGGAGACGGGCAGCAGCGTCTTCCTGAGATTCCAACTGCATACTGCGATCGCCAACCCGCCTGCCAAGCGTGGCGATTATGGCAAAACCCTTCATGGTTAGGAAAACCATGAAGGAGGCCTGTGTCCTGCTGTGAAAATGACTGATGATGATGACATTAGCGGTACCGTCAGGACCTTAAAGCTTTAGGAGTAGTCAAATCTTGCATTTGATATGGTTTGTAAGTGTTCTAAAGTTCAGGAACCGCTGGTCTAACCTACCAATAGCCAATCGCACCAGCATCGTAAAAAAATTGCCCTAAACAAGGTTGCACCTAAAACGCACCGAGCCGGTTCATTTCGCAATGTGTTATACTCTGCGCCGCACGTTAGTTCCTAGACGTTTTTACGTTACTCTTAGGCCAGAAACTGCGTTACGCGGGTGCCCGCGCGTGCAATCCGCCGCGGGCCACGCGACCGGTGCCCGCGCGTTTGCCCTGCACTGTTGCACGTTGCGGGGAACGCGCGGGCATCCGCGTAACGCAGTTTTGATAGTACAATTTTAACGTTGGAGGTGAACAGTCGAGTTATTATGGATAAACTAATATTATATTATTTACGCGCGCCAACCCCCAGCCGCTCCGAGCTTCGCTCTCCGCGGCGCTCGGCCTAGGGCCTCGCTAGACACTTGACGTTGGGATTGTTTGAGTGGGAACATGTATGGTCTCGGCCTTCGGCCTCGGCCTGGATGGAGCTCGGCCTTCGGCCTCGCCGCGGCGGGGTTCTTCGTGCCCGCTTCGCGGAGCTCGGCCTCCGGCCTCGCAAATTTGTCCCATCTGGCTTTTGCGTTGTTGCTTATTCGCCGAAAATGTATAGTCTCGGCCTTCGGCCTCGGCCTGAACGGAGCTCGGCCTTCGGCCTCGCCGCGGCGAGGGTCCTCGTCCCGGCTTCGGCCTCAAAAAATTGTTTATTTGAAAAATTGTTCAATTTTGTTTAAAATTTTGTACTAAAAGTCGATTTTCAGTACAAATTCTCCATACAAAATTTTCTCATTTTCAATCGTCGATATCTCGGCCGCCATCTTGAAATGTCAAAATGTCCGATTTTTCTCATATACCTGGGTCCTTTGACAACCCGATGCCGTTTAGGGCACGTCTCCAGCATGTGCCCAGTTGGCTGCCGACTTTTTTGCGCAGAGGTCGATTTTTCGGGCGGCCATATTCTCGCCCCTATTTTGAATTTCGAACGTTCAAAATTTTTTTTCACTATTAGATCACACAACAAACACCCGTTTCAAATTTCATCCGAATCGGCCGGTAAACAAAAAAGTTAGCCCATTTGTATAGAAGGCGTTCAAAATTAAAAAATCGGCTTCATAGGATGGCTGTAATTCATACATTTCCTACAACTTTGTCATACATCATTTTCCTCTAAAAGTTGTCATTTCCGAGAAAACGTATGGATGAATCAGTGAGTGAGTATACCGCTTTGTAGCTTTATATACTGAACTTTATCAACTGAACAAGCCCGCGCGTGTTGTCCGCTAGCGGGAGGGGCGCGTGAGCCCGTCAACCGGGGTGCGGGATCCCGTCGCGTGCAGGCGGGCCCCGTTGCACGGAACAAGCACGTGACGGCCGCCCGACCGGGCACACGCGCGTGCGCCCGCGCGTGTCATTTTTGTATGGACACGCGCGGGGCCCGCGTAACGCAGTTTCTGGCCTTAGTGACGACAGGCTCTTACTTGAACCCAGTATCAACGGATGGTAATCGAAGACGAAGTACTTGTGTGCCTCGTAAGATTCGGTAACACACAGCGACTAATCCGCGATTAATGGCCACAGTGACAATTCACTGCCTGCCTGTCACACATGGCGAGTTCTACACGAGAATTTCGACTGTCCATTCGCAGCGAGTAAGTTTGAACATGCTGAATTCTAGTCGCGGCGACTTCAACTCGCGGCGAGTGAATCTACTCGCAGTGAATAGCCTCTCACACAGCGAATACTCGCGGCGAGTAGGCACTCGCAGCGATAAGTCGCTGTGTGTGAGCCCCAGCCACGGTACAGTACCCTCCTGACGCGATGACGCCCAAATTACTGCGCCTCATTGCTCTCCGAAATAAAATTAAATCAAATTGTTTACTTGCTAAAGTTAAAGCTGGTAAAATAAGTTTCTTCACAATTCACCTTCGTGGGCATGCAAAAATTGAATTAAATTAGAATAATATTATGTAACCTGACAAACCCTAAGTTTGGACTTTCGTTGTTCAGTCAGCGACCAAGTCTGGGAGCCATAGGTGAGAACGGGCAGGATGCACACGCATGTCGACGCGTTTCCGTTTGAAGGAAAAAGGAAGATTGCCCAACATGAGATCATTCATGGACCAGTAGCACTTTCAGGCGTTGTCGATATGGCGATCGATTTCTTTGCCTTGCCTGTTTTTGAAGCTTACTAACATTCAATTCGTTCGTTCAAAAAGAGAACCGTCATCTGGGACGGTTTATAGTTTTACGGGGCCTGCTCTAGTACGAGAGGTGAATAACTTGTACTAGACGGTGGAATTCAACTCATCGAGTGCCTATGCCCTAGATATAATTATAAAATAGTTATCTCTAATACTACTTACAAGTAGCCAGGTCGGGGAATGACGGCTTGTGTAGATCACCTATCAAAGAAACGTAGGTTCGCAAACCAGAACCAAGCCACACAATATTTGGTCAAACGGGACTTTATTAATGTTATTAATGTAACACCTGTGATGGCTGTCTGACTGATGGACATAGGTGTATCGGGCGTCATAGCGGGAACCGTAAGAGTCAGTTGAAATTTTGACAGAATATTATTTATTATGGCAGATTTCCTCAATATCAATAAATCATAAGAAATACAAAAACTAAAAAAATAAGACACCCCTTGTGTGTGTGTGTGTGTGTGTGTGCGCGTGCGCGTGCGTGCGTGCGTGCGTGGTATGGTATAACAACAAATAATAAAAACTACCAAGAGTGACTTGGACTACAGCTAAGGGTCCGGTGAATAAAAAAAAACACATTTTTGTACCAGTATAATGTCAAATACCTAATATTATATTGGTGCAAAAACCTCGGTGTCCAAATTAGATTCGCACTTGCCCAGTTTTTAGGTTGAAGTCTGTTTTTAAATTCGATGCAAAAAAATATACTGTCACTTTCACATGTGCCAGGGTCGTACACCATCACAACCCATTACATTTGTGGACGTACCCTATGTTATCAAAACAAAAGTAAACAGATTTTTTTATTTAAACAATATAAAACTGTTGGCGTTCCTAAATAAATAAATAAATAAAAACTGACATGTTGCATCTACTCATGTGGACTCGAAAAACTAGCCAAAATTGTCGAAAACACAAGAGAACACGGGAAACAACATTCGCTTAACCAAGAAAAAACGGAAAAGCCATGTGACATTTTTCCGTGTTATCCTGCTCCCTAAATTAGCCACGCCCATTTTGCCACGCCCATTTTTTCAAAATCGCGGCCACCAACCAAACCTTTATAAATCGAAAGAGGGCTTCTAAACGAGTAGAAAACAAAAAAACATTATCGCTCTAAAGTGTCTCGGAGCTGAGATATTTGATGTTGAAGTTTTGAATACTTTTTTCGCAATCGCTATTCCCACGCTGACAGATCAATCATTTTATCATCATCATTTACAGATGAGAGATCAATAATTCATTTGTCAATTTAAAAATGACAGCTGTCATTTGATTTTGCCAAACATTGATTGATTGACTACGAAAATCTCTGAGGAAAATCTATAAAGAAAAGAACTTCCCGCAATTTTCATGATATTTAAACTATGAGTTTAAACTACAGTTTTTAGTCTTTTTTAAGTTAAAGTACACAATTCACAAATTAAATAGGTTTTGGAACGCATTTTTTTTTTTTATTTTGGCCTTAAGCAATAAAAAAAATGCCTATGATTTTTGTTGTATTTTTGTCTTTGTTTAGTTGGTTCGTTCTATAGTTTATCTATGGTTCGTTCCAGTTCGTATCGTTCTCAGTCATTCTTTCTGTCTGTTTGCTTGCCATCTGACTTTGTCATTGTGCGCACGCATTAACTCTCCAAAAAACCGTTTGTTTTTGAACTATTCGATCGGCGCGTCGATCAATCCATGGTATAATAATAGATCAATCGAATAGTCAACTCACGGTCGGCGCACTGGTATTATTTATTAATAGAAAATAAAAAATAACAATTTTAAATCAAAACTTCAACATCAAATATCTCAGCTCCGAGACACTTTAGAGCAATAATGTTTTTTGTTTTCTACTCGTTTAGAGGCCCTCTTTCGATTTATAAAGGTTTGGTTGGTGGCCGCGATTTCGAAAAAATGGGCGTGGCAAAATGGGCGTGGCTAATTTAGGGAGCTGGGATGTCACATGGCATTTGAAAATAAATTACATCTTTATGAATGCCAAGGTTATCGACATCCGCGTGTTGCTAATACGTAAAAAACTAATAATGCCATTTTACTTCCAAATAAAAATGATGTGAGCTACGTTAGTATTTTTTTAAATACTTTTCTTTTATCAGCAACTAAATATTGATGCAATAAGGTTTTCGGTCACAAGAGTCTACTTTTTTACACTAAAACAAAAATCTACCGAGTATAACGTTATATTTTATAATGGTAACACCTCTCTTTTTGCATCGAATTAAAAACTTTTTTATGGCAGAAAGAAGTGCCTTCAAAAGTGCATGCCTTGGAGGCCTATGTCTAGCAAGCTGTGGACAAATCGGCTTTCCCAAAAATAAACACAGAAAGGGGAGATTTATTTTCAAAACTGACGAATACTACTGGTTACTAGTTCGTTTCAGTAACCAATAGTGAAAATACTCGGGTTTTAAAAAAATGTCCCTCACTGTTTATATTTTTGGGACAGCCGAAATGTGGACTGATAAATTACATTCGACTAGGTAAAGACAGACTCCTTCTGGAGCAACGTAAATACAGAAAGAGTTTTACAGAAACCAACACCGCTTATTTTATTCCTAATTTCATTTATAATGAAATGGTTTACTCGGCAGCGTTTACAATAATAGAGTTATTACACAAGAATCCTCTGGAATCTCGCACTTGAAAAAATAAACTTGATATTTAAAAAACCCGACTGCAAAAAGTTCCTAGAAATGCCTAGACGAGTCAATTATATTTTCAACCTCAGGATTGAAGTAAATTGCATTCAAGCAGTACTAGGGGAGCTCTTGCCTTCAAAATTTTATTATGATTCACTTTGATGGCTGACGTCCACGATTTTGGAATAATCAAAAATCAAAATCAAAATTTTTCATTCAAAGTAGCACAGAAACTGCGACTTAATAAACGTTACAAGTTAAACTAGGTGTCCATTTCAAAATCTAGATCATTTTGGAGAAAAAATGGACAAAAAAACTCCAAACTTAGTCTTTTCAAATCCTTAATTTACAGGATTTATATAAATGTTCTAAAACTGGCTTTAATTCCAGACATTGTCATCTAAATAATCTTTAATGTTATAGTAGCTTAATATTTGAGACGTCATTGATTTGTTCAGTGGGGGGGTGAGCATTATACTTGAGGCGATTAAGGCTGGGTTCTCCGACACTACCCATAAATTAGGTGTTTTAAAAAACACGCTTAGTATTTATAATCGGAAAAAATTATGTATTACTTTTCAGTCTTATCTAGGGCCGTCGGTCATTATTTTTATGGTTTTGTAAACTTTATAGCATAAAAAATAAACGCGAAAATGTGTCTCAATTATCACTAGATATGGTTTTATTTGAGCTGTACTGAGTTTTGAATAATATACAATATACAAAAATGACTATCACCGAATGTGTTAGTGACGTCGGTCGACAAAAGTTTATTTAGAGGCTTTGTATTTCTGTAAATTCAAACATGGCTACTTTTTCCCTAACTATTCGTTCGCGCGGCGTAATAAGCTAAGTGCGAACCCACCCAGCCTTAAGAGTACACAACCAGCATACAATATACGCACCCAAACAAACACACCTATACACAAAACATGCATACATCGACTGCCTTGTTGGTGTAGCGGTATCACGTCTGATTACCATTCCGGAGGTCTTGAGTTCGATTCCCACTGGGGGCCGCCGTACATTTGTACACAAGGCCTCAGTATCGGTGTATTTCTAAGTTTGTGATGGCCTGGTTACCATAGCACATGATAGTTATCATAGCTTTCGACCACTACAAGTGATTGCGTTGTGTGGGAGTTATTATAAAAAAAAAATACATGCATACTTCTTTGCTTTCGTCCGAGTCGGGTAGAACGATTCTGTAGGTCCGTCGCCTTACGTGCAGAAAATGTGAACACGAATAGACACATCAAGGCTGCGATATCCTGCGATTCGGTGTAGAAATCGAACTGCGGGATATTAAGATATAAATCGTGTGTGCAAGTACCGTGACTATGTTTTCTTGTGATTCTTACAAAGCCCTTTGTTGACATTGGCGATTGACTGTTAACAGCTGTCAGTGGTTTTTTTGTATGCACTTTGGTCAATTGACAGCTGTTAACAGTAGATTACAGCGTGTTAGTGTACGAGAAACTGGGGGTTAGTTCGATAAACTTAGATAAAACATCTTCCATAATATTCGTAAGTCAGCGCCGAGGGATCACTTCCTCAGCACAACGCTGAGTCAGCTGCCTTTTGTGGCAATGTAGATACACCACGGGCTACATCTATGATCCTGCTTTATTTATTTGTTTTGTCTGTTGTGTATGTATTTAGTTTTCTTTCTGTTATATTATGTTACTTATCTGCTTATTTTGTTTCTGTGATGTGTCTTGTTGGTATAATGCATGTCTTTCTTCTTCTTTTAAAGGTATCCTGCTAGCCTTCAGGGGCCTGTTTTATGCAACTACAATTTATGTTATACTATGACAATTCGATGGACATTGCAAAGTCGATCAACCCACAGAATAACAAGTAGGAAGACTCGCCTACGCAATGCACATCGAATTGTCATAACAAACTATGAATTGTATTTGTATGAAAGAGGCCCCAGATGGCTGTACAATGTACTTCTGCAGTAATCTTCCACAAATACCGGCAAATAGATCTAATTGATTCAAAGGACGTTTTTTATTGTTCCGTTGCTTCGAGCTTACGTAGTAATCTAACAACTTAGATAAATAAACAACATTTTTCTTAGAACCATATCTGATAACGAAAGCGCTAAAATAATTTAAATTTTTTAGGTATCTACGTAAAAATACGTTAGTTGACTCACATCGAAAAGCAGAAAAGAGTAAAAGCAAAAAAGTAGAAAACAGAAAAGTAGAAGAAGAAGAAGAAAGACATTTATTATACCAACAAGATACATCACAGAAACAAAATAAGCAGACATGTAACATAATATGCACAACAACAGAAAGAAAACTAAATACACAACAGACAAAACGAATAAATAAAACAGGACCATAGATGTAGCCTGTAGAAGTAGAAAATGGCTGCAGAAATTCTATAAAAAAATTGCGTCAGATATGGCCCCGAGTGACTAAAAATGTTGCTTTGCTTTATTAGCGTTGCTTTGTATGTTATATTATAACTTATTTATGTTGGACTTTTATAATGTGACTTTAATCTCTTGACGATGCGTATGGTGTATTTATTATTTTTATTTTGTTTATTTATTTATATTTATTTATGATTTCATTAATTGGTTATCACGTACTTGTAGATATTTTTGTACCTGAGTGTCAAGTAAGCTACTTCAACTTTCAATTCTAGTTTTAATACAACTTTGACTTCATTAAAATCTCGAAAACCCAACTAATCATAGTCGTGACGTCACAAAGTTTGTTAAAATTCGAATCGCCATTTACGCTTCAGCCTTGTGTTTGTTTGTAGACAATGTGACGTCATGGCAGATCTTATGCCCGGTTCCTATAATCTAAGCCTCGTTATTGTACATACACCAGCCACCATCGGTTTCGGTGCTGCCGATAACGGTTCGTTTTGGGTGTTTCACAATGCTTTTGTGACGCCTACCGACGACGAAGGTGCGTACGTAGCGCATCACTTTTTGCGTTTCGTTACCACCAAAAAGATTTCAGCAACTTAGAAAATCTTGTACTCCCGATAACGGTTCGTTTGAGTGTTGCTTTTGCGACGCCTAACGATGATTGACGTCCGTAGGAAGCACGTTTACCGACTCCTCACTCACTTTTCCTTTAGCAACTTTCCATCATAGGGTTATCTGGAGGAAATGTATTTAGCAATGAGGCCGCCAATTGTACCGTGTTGTTTGTATTTGTATTTACGAGTAGAACCTCTTTTCGCGGACGGATATGGGGATTTTGTTACATCCTGTAAGTATAAGTAAATTCGAGATATCTGTCGTTTTACCATATTTTAATAATGTGTGAAGAAAAACCAAGTACTTAGAAAAACATTTAAGTCACGCCGCCAGTATTATGTCAATAGCGCGTGTTATTTTAGCATTGCCTAACTGAGAAAAGTTGGGATTTCCAAAAAACCTATTTGTTGTCATAAACGTGTTGCGAGTTTTTTCCCCTACTGGCTCGGCATGAGACTTGTAAGCTAAGATTAGAAGGATAGAATATTATTTTTTTGTGCAGCACGAACATCGTGAGGAAACCTGAATGTCTGAGATGTCCACATACCTCAGCGCCTGAAATTACCAATCCGCAGTGGCCACGCGTGGTGATTAAGCCCATACTCTCTCTGAGAGAAGGCCTGTGCCCTGCAGTGAGTCGTATATAGGCTACATAGACGAACAAAAAACACCAGGAATTACAATTAAAGTTTAAAAAATATAGATTACAGTACAATACGCGGCCTTATTACTGAAAGTAATTTCTTCCAGACAACCATTGACGGAAAGGCGAAAGGAGCTGAAAGACGGGTAGTTAGTTGGTGAACTAACATAAACCTAATTTAAGAAGAAAGACAATTTAAATGAACATACGTAAACGATGTATAGATAATAGGGGTTAAAGTATGAAATTGCCGTTTTATTCCAAAAGGTTCTTTGAATTGACATAGAATCTTCATGGTTTGAGGTTTTCGAATGAAACTTTTTTCAAATGGTTTCTATGATTTTCTTTTTTTTAAAATGTGAAACATTTGAATATAGACTTTCAATTGTTTTTGTTATTCAATTTAGACAAGAAAGATGGATACTGCGAAAATTCGAGTGATTTTTGAATACGAGTTCCGACGCGGAACTAACGCGGCAGAAACAGCCCGCAATATCAATGCTGCGTTTGGAGAGGGGTCTACTAATGAACGCACCGTGCGATTTTGGTTTAAACGCTTTCGTGATGGAAATTTTGACTTAAAGAACGAGCCACGAGAAAGACCGCCCACACAGGTGAATAACGATGAATTAAGAGAGATAGTGGAAGCCGACCCTAGTCAAAATACCCAGGAATTAGCGGCATGGTTTAACGTTACCTTACCCACAATATTGACTCACTTGCGTCAAATCAATAAAATAAAAAAATACGAAAAATGGGTGCCTCATAATCACTCGAATTTTCGCAGTATCCATCTTTCTTGTCTAAATTGAATAACAAAAACAATTGAAAGTCGATATTCAAATGTTTCACATTTTTTAAAAAAAGAACATCATAGAAACCATTTGAAAAAAGTTTCATTCGAAAACCTCAAACCATGAAGATTCTATGTCAATTCAAAGAACCTATTGCAATAAAATGTCAATTTCATACTTTAACCCCTAATATAAACATGCGTTTATATATAATAATAACTTCCAGTGATTTGAATAACATCATACAAGCTAAGGAATAAGTGAAATACATACATAGGGGCCATTCAAGTATTACGTAAGCACTACAGGGGGCCGGGGTCTTTGCTTTGCTTATTTTTTATGACTTAGAGGACGTGGGGGGGTCTGAATGGTGATAACGTCAGCAGTAGATATTTTTTAACTTTTTCACATTTTGTACAAATTCAAGTTATACAAAAAATTTCGTTAATTGTGTGAAAAATTATGTGAAAGTTATGTTAAACTGAGAGTTATGTTAATATTATGTGTGTTAAAGTCCTCTATTGTAAGCCTATTTCTTATTTCTAGACATATAACTGTTCGTCATGAATCAATAAAAAAACCAGAATACATTAAAAGAAAAATGGATAGCTTTGCCTAATTTTGCTGACGGAGGGGCGGGGGGGGGGGGAGATTAATAATTGTAATAAATCTGCTTACGTAATAATTGAACGGCCCCATACCTACACAATACTTTTAAAAGAGAATTTAGTGTAAGAAATTTTGTACTTAAATACTGTTTGACGCCGCTTTTAAAATTACCAAGAGATTGTGAGCGTGTTATTGCAAAAGGAAAAAAATAATCTAAGCTTGCAAATTTTTCTTCTTCTGCTTTTTCTCCACATAATCTATTAATTCTGAAACTAACAGCTTTGACTTTCATTAAGTAAATATTTCGTTTTTATATAGAACTATCTGAGCCGGCCATCGTTGTTTTCCCATATCAATTAGCATACGAACTATTTTCAGACCTACCAAATATACACAAAAATTTTCATAAAAATCGGTGAAGCCGTTTCGGGGGAGTTCGATTACAAACGCTGATTTTTATATGTATTATTAGATATAATTTTATTAAATTTTAATTCGAATTAACCTGATCTAACACTTTGTCTTCCATGGACGTATTTTGGGGCTCATTAGCGAGGAACGCAAGATGTGACTTAGAATTTGTCTGATTTTGTTTAGTGAAATTAAAATAATCTACCGATGTTGCGTTGGTTTGGACATGTGGAGAGGATGAAGGAAGAAAGATCAACTATCTCTCCGATAGTCAGTGACCAGGGCTACATGCGTAGATAAAGGCGTGAGTTTATGTAACGTATGTATGTAAAAAAATGGCGCTTGCGAGTTCATCGCAAACTCATATCTACTGCGCTGATTTTCGTTTAAGTTATCTGTCGGGCGTAATAATACAAATGCACTGTACATGTACGGTCTTATTTAGAAATAATAGATTCTATTATAACACCATTCATCATCATCATCATCATCATCATTCAGCCACAAGAAGTCCACTGCTGGACATAGGCCTCCTTCATGGATTTCCAAAAAGACCGGTTGGAAGCGGCCTGCATTCAGCGGCCTGTGTCCATCTTGTGGTTGGTCGTCCTACGCTGCGCTTGCCGATATGTGGTCTCCATTCGAGAACTTTTCGGCCCCAACGGCCATCAGTGCGGCCCCCACTGCCACTTCAACTTACTAATCCGCTGGGCTATGCGACGACTTTCGTTCGTCTACGGATCTCATCGTTTCTGATTCGATCTCGTAGCGACCCTTTCCATAGCTCGTTGCGTGACCTTGAGCCATAACACCATTAAGACGGAGTTAAATCGGGTTTCTACCCTCATCCAGCCACTGCCAGCAATCTGCCTCAGACCGTCGGCCCAGCGAGCTTGCGGGCGTCCCACGCTTAGAGATGCAAATAGAAAAAAAAAAAACAATTTGTTTTTTTTTTTCAAAACTTTGAAACATACAACGTGGCACTGTTGTTTTTTTCTAATATTGGTTTTTTCAGAAAAGGTGTTATTCCTTAAATGAAATGGAATAACACATTAAAATGTTATCGTTTTATTTTAGTAGTTTCTTTATTACACACTTAGTAAATAATTTGCGCAAAACAGCAAAACTACCAAGCAATAATAGTCATTAATCTAATAACCATAAAAGCTCTACCGGAGAAACTTGAACACAGTCTCTCGTCTAGCCGAGCATTGCGTTCGGTTACTTTCGCGCATAATTGGTAGGTACTACAGATTATAGTGGAGGAAAGTAGACCTTGACTTTAACAATATCATACAACAAACACGGAAAATGGTATAAGACCTTACTTACTCTAGCCTAGCTAGCTCTGCGTTCGAAATCTTGGATATGGAACGTAACAGAGAAAGTAATTTTCAAATATGACACCTATATTCCTACAAATAAAGAGCTTTGTATTGTCCTTGACAACTTTGACCTCTTCTTTCGGTCGTTCATACAATCGGTCAGAGGCAGATTTATATCTAAGAGTTGAGAAAAGAAACTATGAAAAAAAACGTACCCCTGGAAAAAAAACGTTTTTTTTTTCACGGTTTTTTTCAATGTTTTTTTTTCACTTCAGAAAAAAAATCCGTCTTTTTACATCTTATTTTTTGCATCTTTACGCTGCGTTTGCCAGTTCGTGGTCTCTACTCGAGAACATAAAAATATCCAAGCTACACTTTCGTATACTTCAGATAACCTTTTTTAACTTGAACTATGGTTTATTAAATAACGGGTCTATATCAGTGTTGTACTTGCACTGTGTTTTAATGAAAATATTTACTTCGTGTTCGTAGAAACTTTCTGAACTACTCGCAGTTATGTCAAGGTCAAATTCCACATCCATGAAAACTTCCTCACTCGTTAAAAGTCAATTAATTTAAGTTTAAATCATTTTAATTACAATACCTGGATGAGCTCGCAATTTTTTTGTGGTTAATCGTGTATTTTGGAGGCCTCCACCAATCCGGACTTGGCCCCCGTGGTGGAGTATGGCCTATACCTTCCTCAGGGAAGAGACCCGTGCCCCTCGGTGGGGACATAATGGGTTGACGATAATGTCGTGTATTTTGGAAATTATATTTAGATACAATGAAAAAAAGGAAAAAATAATCAGACTGGAGACAGGCTCGAAACGGCGTCGGCGTCTTCTGGTTTCGGGACCGCCCATTTTGTCACCTAAGCTATTACAACCTTTTAGATGGTGGCGAAATTTACCTTGGTATTCTAATGACATTTTAGCAGTTTTTCATTGCCTAAAAACACGGATAAAACGACGTTTTCTAAAACTGAAACATAGCTAGATCGATCGACAATAAGTCCCCGAAACCCTCTGCACACTAAATTTCATGAAAATCGTTGAAGGCGTTTCCGAGATTCAGATTATATATACCTATACAAGAATTGCTCGTTTAAAGGTATTAGGTTAAATTAGATAGATAGATAACTCTTTATGTTGTTAGCTAGTTTTTAACTTATGTCTTCCAAAGGCGGCTTTCTATTGATAAGGGTTCAATATCAGCTATTCCATGTATGAATTTTAATTCTGCAGGTGGTGTCTGGTGACTTTAGTATGGAACAGCTGATATTTGTTTTTTCAAGATTTCGGAGTTTTCTCCTTCGTATCGACCAGTAGAACCTCATAATTTAGGATGTATAGGGGGATTTAGTTAAACCCTTTAAATTTACCTTTAAAAATATGTACTACTTAGTACTGTTCTAAATGTCCTGTAGACAAATTGTGTCTACGATCGCTTAATAAATTTTTGTAAGCGGAAAAAGAGCGTTCTACGTCTACTGAGGTTACTGGGCAGAATTTAAATTTGAGTGCAATGTTTGGGCTTACTGTGCCGGGCAAAATTTCACCCATCCCGTTGATGAAACTATCAATTTCACACAAGGGTTTCAAACCCTGGGTTGTTTTTCAATATGTTTCCTACTATGAAAAGCATCGAACGATGAGCGAGATCGAGCGTAAATATGCAATATACATTTTATTTTTCTAAAATATGCAACTAACGCTGAAAAGGTACTAAATATGCAAAAGCATATGCAATATGCATTTGCATATAATCCGGTCTCTAGTAATGAGGCTCGAAATTTCACTGATGCCTGCACTTGCCCATTAGCTCAGTTGGGAGAGCGCTGACACGGTTAGCCAGAGGTCGCGGGTTCAAGTCCCGGCCATGGGTGGAATTTTTGGCCTCTAAATAGGTTTTTAAAATTGTCCTCAGCACGGCACGGGTTAGTGCAACAAAAACAATATAATCTTTACAATTGTTTATGTCATGTCATTGTGCTCTGACTCGTCACAAATTTTATTACAATCACTAAAAATGTTATATTTTGCGAGCGAGACAGCATGATCGACGTAATATCACAGCCTTAATATGTCGTGTAATAACATCCTCCATCCGTCGTCCCCAGGTGTTCCACCTGCGCGACATCCGCTGGGAGCGGCCCCGGTTCCTCTCCAAGTCGTACCTGGCGTTCGTCACCTTCAACGTTATCAGCTACTCGCTGCTGGCGGCTGAAGTTCTCACAACCAATGTCGCCGTCACCTCTGCTGAGAAGAAGGTAAAACTATTGCAGTACTTTTTTTTATTACTCCTCTTCTATATTGAAGGTTGATGTACTTATAATATTTCGTAACGTTGTATTTACTTAATAAGAAATAAAACTGTGTCCTTTTCGAGGTCCTAAAATTTTCCTATTTTTATTTCCTACTGAGACGTATTTTTTAGCTGGCATTTAACTCTTTTTAATTTAATAATTTCGTTTAAAACTGTGTTGTCACATAATCCGTAAGAATGTTGACGTAATATACCATAATACTCCGTGGTTGAAAAACGAATATCACATTTATGGGGAAATTGACTCGGCGCCAAACCTTCCGAGAGCGAAACCAACCCCAGGTTTCTCGCATACTTACAATCTGTTAATCTATTGTTGGCAGCTGTCAGCATACAATAAAAACCGTCCAAGTGCGAGTCGGACTCACGCACGAAGGGTTCCGTGCCATTATCTATACAACATTAGACAAAAGATCGAGAAAAAATGCAAAAAAATCACGTTTGGTTGTATGGGAGCCCCCTTTATTTCATTTTATTCTGTTGTTGGTATTTGTTGTTATAGCGGCAATAGAAATACGTCATCTGTGAAAATTTCAACTGCCTAGCTATCACGGTTCATGAGATACAGCCTGGTGACAGACAGACATACAGACGGACAGTGAAGTCTTAGTAATAGGGTCCCGTTTGGCTCCCTTCGGGTACGGAACCCTAAAAACAACTGACACCGGTTAACAGTGGATCAACAGATGGTCAATTGTTTTGTCCGCAGAGTTTCTACCAGCACGTGTTCAACGGCTGCTACGCGGTGCTGCTATTCATAGTGGTCATCTTCTTCCTAATCTACGGCGTCGAAGTCTATTTTAAGGTGAGTCTTGAAATATATTTGGCCTGATTAACCCTTAATAGGGCACTAGCATAAAACTTTATAGCATAGCACCACTTTAATTTCCTTAAAATAAAGGCCAAGATCAATGTACACTATTTTGTATTATAGTATTTTGTTACTACCCTCGTTATATATTTTTATTAAGTGTACCTGTAGCGGATGCCGAGACGGATTAGACATAATTAGTTAAGCTAGATTTAGGCTAAACTAGATTTTGTTACTATTGCGTAATACCTCAGCCCTCCAACTATTTACTCAGGTTAGAGCGAGCAATTGTGCAAGTACGGGACAAAAATCGAGTGTTCTGATTGGTCGCCGGGAAAACAACGGCCTGTGATTGGTTGGACGGCTGGCCTGATCTGTATAAAAGTCGGAACATTTCTGTGTAGAGCATTAGGTTCCAGTTGGCTTTTCCGTGAACCTGAAACAATAGAGAACTAGTGAAAACAAGAACCTGGAAGTGTCATCACCTATACAATCTGCAACAGTGCCTTTTACATACGGCAAATAAATGTGGTTTATTTTTGTTTCTATGTTGATGCTCTAAAAGTGTAACATTATTGAGATGACTTGCGTGTTCACTTTAAGGTAAAGGTTTCCCTAGTTTAAGATTCAGGGCTTTTTGTAACTTCATTCTTTTTAACGCGTCAAGGATCCGTATTTCGTGGAGGTGGCTAACTATCTGCTACGTTAGTGACTCTTTCGTTTACTCACTCAGTCAATGACTCACTCACTTAGGAGGAACTTACTTTTAATCATTTTCGCCTACGTGTACTTCGGAATTTTAATTAGCATTTAGTTTTATTGCCGGAGTAGAATATTTCCCATGTTTATTCAAGACGTGACAATCACCCTATTCGCTTATGCGTGATTACATTAATATACATTCTATTTTTGAATGTTATATAATATTAGCCGCTGCCTTCGGGTTGATTTGTAGCGGAGATAAAGGCAGCGAAAAAGAACTCCATTCTTATCTGACCATGTTATCTCAAATCCTCTTAAACATAAATACATCAGTTGCTGCCTACATGATAAAGATTTCATATTTGCCATCACCAACGATTTGACATTTTCAAAAAAGCCCGTGCCACCACTCATCAGCTCATGTCACATTCGGGGCCCTTGAGTTCATCAAAATAAGGACGAAAATATCACAAACCAACTGACTTCAGTTATGACGCGGATATGTGCATGACAGGCCTTTCAAACCCCTTCCTGACGGACATTTGCCGCGCTGATTATATTGAAAAATCGATTCAAGAGTTATCGATATTTTTATTATTCCAAATTAATTTATAGTTTGATATTTTTGCAGGAATATATTATTTAGTGGCATCGAACAAGAATTGTAGGAGAGACCATTATTTTAATTATTTGCTTTAGGGATGCGCAAACAAAATCATAATAATCATGATCGGATTTGGAGCCGCTAGAACAGCCTATTATGTGTTCAAACTGTTGAAAATTATTTGTAAAAGGGACCTAACCTAACCTAACCTAACCAGTCTCTTCAATACCAAGAGAATGCTTCTTGCATTGAGCATGCCCTCGTTCATTTAAGAAGAAGAAGAAGAAATACATTATACCAACAAGATACGTCGCAGAAACAAAATAAACAGTTAAGTAACATAATATGCACAACAACACAAATAAAACTAAATATGCAACAGACATAACAAATAAATAAAACAGGACCATAGATGTAGCCCGTGGTGTGTCTAAGTTGCCACAAAAGGCAGCTGACTCAGCTTTGTGCCGAGGAAGTGATCCCTCAGCGCTGATTTTTAATTTAAATATATAATTAATGCAATAAAGAATTAAAATTATAATAAATAAGCTGTAATTGCGTTCACGAATTAGAAAAACGATTTAATGTTTTTATGACATGGAGCGTAAGTATGAACCAGCGCTACGCTTAGTAAATAAAGTGAATATCGCCAAACAAATTCTCAGACTTATAAATTTATTAGTCATTAGTGCAATTAAAGATGATACGACGATTTACATAGGGGCCTCCGCAATCATGTATAACCTCGTCAATGCAGATACGATAGTATGTATTGCATAGTTTATCCTCACAAAATTATTTGTAGGAACACTTCTCTAAAAGGGCAACATTAACCAAATCTATATTTGACAGATATAATGGTCTATTGTGAGGTTTATGATAGCTGATTGTTCTTTTGGTTTGATGTCTGGGAATTCAAGGGTAGGCCCGGTGGCGTTGATGTGCTACATACAAGGTGTAAAAAATCCTCATATACATCCAAAAATAGGGGTTCCTACTCGTCAATACGAGAAGAGATTTACTATGGGAAAAACTTAAAAGTGGCTAAAAAGTTGTCATTTATGTTCCATAACAAAGTTATCATCTACGCCTATACTGGCTGAAATCTGGGCGGTTTGAAAGCCGCGGTTATGTTAGTAATTAGTAATTAAAAACTGCATCTATTTAGACTATTTCTTTTAACTATAGTCTGACGACCCGGTCACGGTGGCGGGGAGTCGCTCGATGCTGGTGGCATAACACCGGGGAGCTTGGAAAACCATGAGGGAGGCCTATGTCCTGCAGTGGGCGTCAAATGGCTAATGATGATGAGAAATCTTGCTTCAAACGAGAATAATCACCCGCGGATCCGCGGCACGCACGCACCTCTGAGGGGCCTGATTCATAGAATTAAAATTAATGGTTTACTAAGACAATTCGTTGTACATTGCAAAGTCGATTAACCCTCAGATTAGCAAGTAAGAAGACTTTTATGCGATGTTCATCAAACAGTAATAATAAACTATGAATTGTAGTTTTATGAAACGCGGACCTGGATAGCTACTTATGGTTCTAATAGATTCGAGTTCTAAAAACAGTTACTGTGCAGTTACAGTTACAAAAAATAGTGCACTTACCCATTAGCTCAGTTGGGAGAGCGCTGGCACGGTTAGTCAGAGGTCGCGGGTTCAAGTCCCGGCATGGGTCGAAGTTTTGGCCTCTAAATAGATTTTTAAAATTGTCCGCAGCACGGGTTAGCGCAACAAAAAGAATAGATTCGAGTTTGTGTCGAAACATTTTTGAAAAGTGCGTTTTTTAAAAAACAAACTAGCGTATTCGCCGGATAATTAGTCAGGCACGTTCATTTTGCTATGTCATTCACACCAACCAAAATTAATGGTGTATTACGTGTACCAAATCCTGAACGATTCCAAACGTCTAACTGTCAAATTCCATGCTATGTCAGGATTCCGACAAAAGTCGGTGCGCACAATTAAGCGTCTTAGCATTCAAATGTATGAAGCAGTCGATATATTTTTTAGCAATTTCAAAGTTTTTTCTGTAGTAAAAGATGTTCGAATTCACGTGTAGAAGTTCCCATTTTCAGATGTAATTGTGATTCATAGGTACATGCCCGCGCTGGGAATCGAACCTGGGTCTCCAGCTTCCGAGTCCATTGTTATACCCACTTCTTATTTTCCTATACGTAGTGTTTAACAAAGAAAAGTTGTTCCCAAAGCTATAAATTTTGTAATCAAGTGGTCTCAAACAAAAACTTAGTACAGGATAAGAAAAATGTGCCTTGAGTATACAAAATTTAGTTATCGATCAAGACCTGAAGAAGAAGAAGAAGAACCTCGGACCGCATTTATCAAAAGTATACTCATTTTATTACAATCACTAAAAATGTTGTGTTGTGCGAGCGAGACAGAACGCTCCACGTAAGAACAGCCTTAAGTACTGTCTGCAACTGATCAACGATTGCATTTTTGTTGCAAAGTCACCCGTAACTTTCTTTCTTTGAGGATGGAGGCCTCCTCACTGAAAGAAAGAAAGAAAGAAAACATTTATTCATATTGTCACAGAAACACAAAGTAAACACGTAGAGGAGACGTCTTTATGAAAGAGGTAGGACGTCGTCTGAGGAACCGTGGCTTGGACTACCGCTCTGGGGCATATTTGATGCAAAGGATCTCCCTTGCTGTCCAGCGTTATGGGAACCTTTGGGTCGGATGTGTCCCGGGGCGGTTTAATGGACTGATTTTATATATGTGCGTGCGTGCGTGCGTGCGTGCGTGCGTGCGTGCGTGCGTGCGTGCGTGCGTGCGTGCGTGCGTGCGTGCGTGCGTGCGTGCGTGCGTGCGTGCGTGCGTGCGTGTGTGTGTGTGTGTGTGTGTGTGAGAGTGTGTGTGTGAGATTTATTATAATGTTTTTCCGGATGTTTTAATTTTTGACAAAACATTTGTGGCTGTCATATTTGTCCAGTTGCAAAGTGTGACTTTTTTTCTAATTTAATAAATATAGAAAAACACGTAAGTAAAGAAACAAAATACACGAAAGTCAACAAAACTAAAATAAAAACAAAACAATCGTGAAGAGAACATGTGAGGCATACTGCCACTCACTGCCCCATCAGCCGTGCTAATCTTCGCTTGTTCTTCGTTCACACAGCTTCGCGGCGAGTTCTTGAAAGAGACGAAGGTGTGCACCATCATATCGGCGCGCGCGGGCGGCTCCGGTAATGGGGACGAGGACGGAGCTCGCGACACTCTCGTCACTAAACAGGTAGGTACCTTTGCCATCGGAAAACATAAAACATCATAATGGATAAAAGGCGAACCGGCACAAAAAATGTTTTAATAATATCGGAAAACCCATGTTAAAAGATAAATAAACGTGTTGATTTTTTTCTCTACGACTAACACTTCATAATGTGACCTGTCGAAAAGTCATCCTAGTGACGTGGCACATAAACGCGCCATTCAAATCGGACTCAAACTATGACGTCACAATTTGAACGTAACACCTTATAATGTATAGAGCGTTTATCAATATTCGAGTTATCTCGTACAATAATATTTTTTTGCGTAAACACCCTTTTTAGTAAACGTTTAGAATTCAATGAAAAAACGAAATCTAATATGTTTTTTATTATTAGAGGAATCTGATTTTACACATTTTTGGGGACCCCGAAAAGCCACTTCGATCTAAGGTTGACGCAAGTTCCCCTTTGTTTCCAGAATTATTAATTTTGGACTCAAATTTTCTCGATCATAAACTTAGTACATAATAGGAAACATGTCTTGAATGTTCGCAATTTTATTATGTATCAAACCCTCAGACCACATTTATCAAAAGCATAATAATTTTATTATTACGATCATTACGATTATCAAATTGTGCGCGCGATACAGCACGCTCCAGCGTTAATTACCGTTGAATGCGCGATTCTCGCAGGGCGTCCAAACCGACCTGCTGGACGGCGGCGCGGTAGACCCGCGCTCCGTGAACCTCTCGCAGCTGCACCAGTCGCGGCTCGGACTGGTCAGCCAGGCGCTGATGCTGATCCTCATCGCCGGCTTCCTCGCCTCGGAGACCCTCAGCGAGCTCTGGAAGACCAAGTAAGTGCATACAGAATCGGTGGAAGAAGGCATAGAATGGTGGTGAAGGATAGGTAGGTGCTGGGTCCGCGTGCGTTTGCCTTTGATAAACTCAGGGGTTGACAGTTACAATGTTAGGAATCATTCAGGATATGGTGTGCATAAATGTTGGCTGGTCAGACGCTAATGCTGATCCTCGTAGCCAGTTTCCTCGCCTGGGAAACTCTTAGCGAGTTCTGGAAGGCCAAGTGAGTTCAGGAGGACTAGGGTAGGACCATCTAGCTGGTGAAATGCCTTTACCTTGTCTGCACCTGCGTGTGGAAAAAGGCAATCATAGAATGGTGATCAAGTATAGGGTGCTGTTAGTTATGGCAGCGTTAGACTAGTCATTCAACCCTGACGCAGATCCTCATCGCCAGATTCCTAGTCTTGAAGACTTGCGAGCTCTATAAGACCAAGTGAGTTAACGCATCATAATATTTGATGCCCCTTCCCTGGTGCGATCCATCGATCCAACACCTTCCGAAGAATCTTGAACAGCCTATACTACTTTACCCAGCAGGGGGATACGATGGAGGCAATATAAAAAAAAAAGAATTAGCGTTCCCAATTGTGCCTGTGAATAAACGAGCGTTTCCACCTACAGGGTCCCGGTGGTGTCGCGCAACTGGCACGACCTGGTGTTCCGGCTGGCGGAGATCGGCGTCGCCATATGGTTCCCCTGCGTGCTTTGGAACTGCATGGCGCCGGAGCGGCTCTGGCTGCTGAACCCGCGGCGGCTGCTCGCGCGCCAGCTTGATGACGCCAAGCTCGCGGATCTACTTCAGAGCGCGCCGCGCGATCAGGTGAGTCGGTGTAACAATGAGTCAATTGTTCAGTGATTCACAGATTGAGTCAATTAAATGATCGAATTAGTCTTTTTAGAATTGATTTAGGGCTTCAGTAAACCAATGAATCAGTGAGTGATTCATAAATTGCGTCAGTGAATCAGTTATTGAAAAAGTTATTCAGTTCTTGGAAAAGTGATTCAGTTATTGAGAAATTGAGTAAATAATGCAGGAATTGGTTGAAGTGCTTCAATGAGAATGAGTGAACTGCATGGATTTAGACTTAGCTCAGACTGTGTGTCAGTGGCTTGGTCAGATGAATGATGAATTGTGAAGTTTGTGACTATCACATCCAGGTCAATTAAAATGGGTTAGTGGCTGAGTCAGTTAGTCTATTTCAAAATAACCTTCGACACAAAATACGTATTTATGATGCGCTCAACTCATAATTTTTGTGATTAATATCACTGAATTTTCGCTTTCTTTATTAAAGTATGAAGGTCTAAGCTTAAACAAAAGACTGGTATTACTTGTCGTCATATCCAGGAGATTTGTTTGGTGAATGGTCTCCATTCAAACGATTGTTATGTCCTCTGCACCATTGCTTTTATCCACGATGTCAAACGGTTTGGTAAGATCGAGTCGTCAGCTTTTTTATAGCTTTTTCCAGCCATTTGTGTCAGTCTAGTGGTGGCATGCTTAATTTTTAGGAGTACACACAAATTTGTGACCATCCATGGGAAAGTGTGACGGCGATACACCCATCTCGCTTACTCAAGAAGCTTACGCTGCAGCAATGTTCCATCAAAACGGTCACAAAAGTCTGGCTTAGCCCATAACTTCACTTTTTTGTTCTTCATACGTGTGTTCGTACACCAACTCAAAACAGAATTAAAAAAAATTTAAATTTTAGCTTCCACCACTAGAATGGCGCGAATTGGCGTGCCACCTCCTTCGTCTGGTACGCTACTGGCGCTGGCGAATATGGCGCGTGTTTATACTTATCGTAGTACCTCAAGAGAGGTTAGAGGGCGTGATTGTTCACACAAGTTCTCCGGACGCTTCCCGGAGCTCTAAGAGTTGCCTGGAGTTGCAGACTTCTAAGAACGCCTTGGAGTCTTGGGGTGTGGTGCCAGGAAGGGCGGGGAAGAAGATTTTGGTAAGAGTCTTTATATAGTTTTTGGGGGTGGTTTTCGTTGCCGGGGAAAGAGGCTTTAATTTAATTCAATTAATTTCTTTCAAATATAAAATACGTGTAAAGTTCTTAGTCATCTTATTCTAGAGATTATTTGCAACGGGTCCTCATTGCCAATATCCGCCATTTTGGTTTTATACAATTTTGTAATAAAAATTGGTATGTACGCAACGAAAGCCCAAGACTACATAAATCCGTTCCAATACCTTACCTTGTAATATTTAAAAATCTGGTGTCACCGTGTTTGTTATCAAACTCTTCCGAAACGGCTTCCCCGTTTTGGCATGCCATTTTCTGTCTGTATTTGGTAGGTCTGTGAATAGGATTGCAATACAACATTTGCCGAATCAGCTGGTAAATATATGATGCCGGCTTACTGACTTTTTTACAGCGTTACTAAATAACCTCCTACCTCCTTCACAGCAGAACGTCGAAACCGACTCGCTGGTAGGCAGCGTCGGGTCCGCGCGCGAGTGCTGGATCTGCTACGACAGCGCGCGCTCCGATCCCCTGATCCGGCCCTGCCACTGTACCGGGGACGTGGCGACGGTTCATCACGACTGTCTGCGGCGCTGGCTTGTCGAGGCGAGTCTCTCATTCTTTCTCTACCTGATCTTCTATGACAGCGCGCGCTCCGATCCCCTGATGCGGCCCTGCCAATGACTCAGTTTTTGACGTTCATGCTATCTAGTCCTAGGTTCGCGGCCATAGGTCCTAAAAATCACTATTAACGTGATTGAGAGATTGATTGATTGACGACCTCGTACCATGCGAGAGGTCCCGGGTTCGAATCCCGGCTGGGGAAAAAAAAACCCCCAGGTCTTGGATGTTTACATGTTTGTAATGTCGTTGTTTCTGGTTCCCACGACACAGGGTATCCTAGTGTGGGGCCAGAAGCAATGTATGTGCCTGTATGTAAATGTTTATGTTTATTTGTCGCAAAAACGATCTGTAAAAGAAGATATGTTTGTGTTTTCATTGGTGGCGCTAGATAGTCCCATGGATCTCCTTAATTAGTACGGAGCATTGAAAGCCCAAGCGATATGTATGACTTTTCTGGAACTATGACTTTTCTGGAACTATGAATTTAATTAAGAGGACGAATGACTTTAAAAAAAGACGATGGGACTTTTTTAACTGTATTTAATCGGTATTATTGTCCTTTACAGTGCGCCGCGACAGCTGACGGCTTGAAGTGCAAGGTTTGCAATTCGCCTTACATCGTACAGGAGACAAACAGGTGAGAAAGTTCAAGAGAACCTTTATCGTGTTCAATCTACGAATAAAAAAACCGACCAAGTGCGTGTCGGGCCACGCGCAATGTAGGGTTCAGTAGAGAGAGGGTTTTTTTTCTGCTTTACAGAACTAACAATTTCATCGAAGTCAACGAAATTTTACTTTTATAAGTTGGTTGCCTATTACTCGTTAACTAGTAAAGCCTACTCAGCCGTGATACTTTTCATTTCAAGTTCATTATAATTTGCTACTCGAACCTGAATTTTTCCACGTTTCTACAATCAACCGTTTAGCCAGGAGAGGGGGGGGGGACACACCCTCGTAATCGAAACCCTAAATCGAAAAACATTCGTCCTATGCTCACAATATTTTTTAACGAAAAATCCAACGATACCCCACATGATGGGGTAGACGAGAAAAATAATCATCCCCACTTTTCATGTTAGGGGAGGTAGAGTAAAAAAAAATTCCAACATTTTATTACTTTATTGTTGAACTTTGTCGGGGTGATAAATATTTAAGTACACACACCAAATTACAGCTTTCTAGTACCACCGGTCTTTCCGCTAGGCCGCGGACGGACGGACGGACGGACGGACATAGCGAAACTGTAAGGGTTCCTTGTCGGACTACGTAACCCTAAAAATCACCGTGTTCAATAGATTGGCTGGCCACTAACATAAAAAATCGAAGTGTTAACAAACAAAAAACAAGGAAAACATCCGTGAAGGAAAACTTACTGGAGGAAACTTGAGTGGCTGAGGTGTTCTGTTGTGTACTGTTGCTGTGTACTGTTGCAACACAGAGATCAGTTGCAACGCTGACTTTCCCTCGGCTCCATACTGCGGTTAGCAATGCTACGTACTTCATCTGCAGACTGGAATGGGAGCGCGGGTTCACGGCCGCGCACTGGGCGCGTACGGCGCTGTGCGTCGCCTGCATGGTGGGAGCCGGCGCCGGCGCCTGGGTGCTGGTGCAGCTGTTTGCGTCGCCCGTGGTGCGAGTGCTGGCGGCCGGCGCCGCGCTGCTGGTCTGCTACTGCTGCTGCAGGTCAGTGCTCGATATAGAAACATTTTGGCGGTTTCATTACTGGTGCTGCAGGTCAGTGCTCGATATAGAAGCATTTTGGCGGCGTCACTACTGCTGCTGCAGGTCAGTGCTCGATATAGAAACATTTTGGCGGTTTCATTACTGGTGCTGCAGGTCAGTGCTCGATATAGAAGCATTTTGGCGGCGTCACTACTGCTGCTGCAGGTCAGTGCTCGATATAGAAACATTTTGGCGGTTTCATTATTGGTGCTGCAGGTCAGTGCTCGATATAGAAGCATTTTGGCGGCATCACTACTGCTGCTGCAGGTCAGTGCTCGATATAGAAACATTTTGGCGGTTTCATTACTGGTGCTGCAGGTCAGTGCTCGATATAGAAGCATTTTGACGGCATCTCTACTGCTGCTGCAGGTCAGTGCTCGATATAGAAACATTTTGGCGGTTTCATTACTGGTGCTGCAGGTCAGTGCTCGATATAGAAGCATTTTGGCGGTGTCACTACTGCTGCTGCTGGTCAGTGCTCGATATAGAAACATTTTGGCGGTTTCATTACTGGTGCTGCAGGTCAGTGCTCGATATAGAAGCATTTTGGCGGCATCACTACTGCTGCTGCAGGTCAGTGGTCGATATAGAAACATTTTGGCGGTTTCATTACTGGTGCTGCAGATCAGTGCTCGATATAGAAGCATTTTGGCGGCATCACTACTGCTGCTGCAGGTCAGTGCTCGATATAGAAACATTTTGGCGGTTTCATTACTGGTGCTGCAGGTCAGTGCTCGATATAGAAGCATTTTGGCGGTGTCACTACTGCTGCTGCTGGTCAGTGCTCGATATAGAAACATTTTGGCGGTTTCATTACTGGTGCTGCAGGTCAGTGCTCGATATAGAAACATTTTGGCGGTTTCATGACTGCTGCTGCAGGTCAGTGCTCGATATAGAAGCATTTTGGCGGCGTCACTACTGCTGCTGCAGGTCAGTGCTCGATATAGAAACATTTTGGCGGTTTAATTACTAGTGCTGCAGGTCAGTGCTCGATATAGAAACATTTTGGCGGTTTCATTACTGGTGCTGCAGGTCAGTGCTCGATATAGAAGCATTTTGGCGGCGTCACTACTGCTGCTGCAGGTCAGTGCTCGATATAGAAACATTTTGGCGGTTTCATTACTGGTGCTGCAGGTCAGTGCTCGATATAGAAGCATTTTGGCGGCGTCACTACTGCTGCTGCAGGTCAGTGCTCGATATAGAAACATTTTGGCGGTTTCATTATTGGTGCTGCAGGTCAGTGCTCGATATAGAAGCATTTTGGCGGCATCACTACTGCTGCTGCAGGTCAGTGCTCGATATAGAAACATTTTGGCGGTTTCATTACTGGTGCTGCAGGTCAGTGCTCGATATAGAAGCATTTTGACGGCATCTCTACTGCTGCTGCAGGTCAGTGCTCGATATAGAAACATTTTGGCGGTTTCATTACTGGTGCTGCAGGTCAGTGCTCGATATAGAAGCATTTTGGCGGTGTCACTACTGCTGCTGCTGGTCAGTGCTCGATATAGAAACATTTTGGCGGTTTCATTACTGGTGCTGCAGGTCAGTGCTCGATATAGAAGCATTTTGGCGGCATCACTACTGCTGCTGCAGGTCAGTGGTCGATATAGAAACATTTTGGCGGTTTCATTACTGGTGCTGCAGATCAGTGCTCGATATAGAAGCATTTTGGCGGCATCACTACTGCTGCTGCAGGTCAGTGCTCGATATAGAAACATTTTGGCGGTTTCATTACTGGTGCTGCAGGTCAGTGCTCGATATAGAAGCATTTTGGCGGTGTCACTACTGCTGCTGCTGGTCAGTGCTCGATATAGAAACATTTTGGCGGTTTCATTACTGGTGCTGCAGGTCAGTGCTCGATATAGAAACATTTTGGCGGTTTCATGACTGCTGCTGCAGGTCAGTGCTCGATATAGAAGCATTTTGGCGGCGTCACTACTGCTGCTGCAGGTCAGTGCTCGATATAGAAACATTTTGGCGGTTTAATTACTAGTGCTGCAGGTCAGTGCTCGATATAGAAACATTTTGGCGGTTTCATTACTGGTGCTGCAGGTCAGTGCTCGATATAGAAGCATTTTGGCGGCGTCACTACTGCTGCTGCAGGTCAGTGCTCGATATAGAAACATTTTGGCGGTTTCATTACTGGTGCTGCTGGTCAGTGCTCGATATAGAAACATTTTGGCGGCTTAATTACTGGTGCTGCAGGTCAGTGCTCGATATAGAAACATTTTGGCGGTTTCATTACTGGTGCTGCTGGTCAGTGCTCGATATAGAAACATTTTGGCGGCTTAATTACTGGTGCTGCAGGTCAGTGCTCGATATAGAAACATTTTGGCGGTTTCATTACTGGTGCTGCAGGTCAGTGCTCGATATAGAAACATTTTGGCGGCGTCACTACTGCTGCTGCAGGTCAGTGCTAGGAAACGAGAAATATTGACGGTAATATATTAAAAGGGGCTAACCGCGATTATTTATTAGGTAAAATTTAATTACCTTTGATGTTGCCGACGTTGACGTTGGACGTTGCCGAAACGTCGGGAATCAAAGGTAATTACATTTTACCTAATAAACAATCGCCGTTAGACCCGTTTAATATTTTACTATGTATGTATAGGCATCGTGAGTTACTAAAAAATTATATTGACCGTGCTAGTCAAAAAAACATATCCTCAGATCAGTGATACACACAAGAAGGAGTTGTGTGCACAGAATGTGGGGCGGAGAGGCTGAGACTAGCGCTGCTGGTCTGCTGCTGCTGGTCAGTATCTTACTGTGGTCTCTTAGAGCGGCGCTGTGCGTCGCCTGCACGGTGGGAGCCGGCGCCGGCACTTCGGTGCAGCTGGTCAGTGCTAAATCAAAAATATATAGCCGGTGTCATCTCGGGGTGGTGCCATCTACGGCCACTGCAGATGAAACATATACAAAGTGGTCATAGGAGTCACACTGGCTGACTGGCCTGCCACTGTCTGCAGGTCAGTGTCTTAGTATGCAATCTTAGAACAAACGATTGAAAGAAATATCGGCGGTACCGTCTACAGCTGCTGCAGATGAGACATACAAAATGTGGGGCTGGGTGCCGCTAATAAAATTGCTATGTGAAACTTTGATTTAGGGCACTTTATTTGTCTAGCCCTGCATACGTAGCTAAAGAAATCAAAACCGGGTGGAGCTGTGTCGGGTTACACGGCCGTTGGTTGACGTGAACCGTCTATAAGCAAGTGTTAATATTTACCTCGAACTGCGCAATGTGTTACGCGGCCCTGGCGCCCTCTAGCCGCACGAGTCAAAAGGATCTGAGTAATGGCTACTTTGCTCTACTCAACGATATATAAATGAATTGCACACGACACGTAGTTACAGAGTTACAGCTGTCGCCGAGATGACCTGTTTTCGTTGCATGCGGTTTTAGCGAATCCGAAAGACGCTTCACGTCAAAGGTAAATAAAGTTAACCAAACCATGTCTCCAACAGATTCCTCGGCACCAACACCGTGACGGCATACCAGCGTGCCAAGGTCTCCTCCCTGAAGATCCTCACGGAGCCGGAGTCTTCAGAAGGCGTCGACCACCTCGCTACCATCAGCAACACGGTCACCGTGGAGATCGCTTCCAAGGCGGTGCTAGAACGAGCGCTGAAAGGTGACGTCGGCAAATAGTTTGTGCAGACGTGCTAAGTTATCTGTGAACATACGAGGTTGGGCGGCCGTACTAAGTCACCTGTGAACGTAAGGCGTTTGGCGGCCGTACTAAGTTATCTGTGAACGTAAGGGGTTTGGCGGACGAAATAAGTTATCTGTGAACGTGAAGACGTTTGGCGGCCGTACCAAGTTATCTGTGAACGTAAGGGGTTTGGCGGTCTAAATAAGTTAACTGTGAACGTAAAGGCGTTTGGCGGCCGTACTAAGTTATCTGAGAACGTAAGGGATTGGCGGTCGAACTAAGTTATCTGTGAACGTAAATGTGTTAGGTTGACCTTGATAAATGGGCGTAGTTTCTATTGGTGAGCCCTGACCCATCTTAAAACGTGTACCAGGAACATCAGTGTCTGATTGGTCTCTTCTTCTAACTAGTGCGAGCAAGAGTTGGCTCTAGACGATTGAGAGGGCGCACCACGCGGCGATTCTCATACAAACGTAGTTTGTTTATTAATTTACAAACGACTTGTCAACTAATATGTTAAGAGATCACAAATCGAGGTTTGATTGTGCTTGGAAATGACAAATAAGTGAATATATAAGAGCCTCTTACAGAAATTTCTCGCAACGTTTAAATTTTTTTTTATTTATCAACTCGCAATTCCAAACACGATCAAACCTATATTTGTGTCCTCTAAACGTATTTGTAAAGATTGTAAATTAATACCAAACAACGACGGGAGTAACAATGAGAAACGCCTCCCTGAACTGAAATTAAGTTGGTCCCTCGGATGTAATGTCGAATTTTTATTCGACAATTGTGTTTGAAATTTTTGTTTCTTAATTACACATTACCGTATGCCGATCCAACGATTTATAAAATAATAATTTCTTGAGTTCCCCCTATACAGTGAACGCAATCTTTAGCTGTAGCTTAAACAGCTTGTTTTGCCAAATTCCCCCGGTAATGTAATCAGTACAATGACAATTGCATGAATACGTTTATTTCATTTCATTGCCGCTTCAAGTCTAAGCGCGCACACGTATCAAACTTTCTAGGCGTCAGTGGTATGAAAAAACACGTCTCCTGACCCATTGTACAATGCACCAACAGAATAGAGGTCCTCTAACAAAAGCACTGCTATGTTGTCACACTGTTTCGATAACGATTTTGGAATTACATTGTCGCGATTAGAAATGTATAGACGCGATAACGTTGAAAGAAACGTTGTTTCAATGGTCCCCATTCGTTCGGTACAAAAATTTGTGTAAGGTGATGTTTTACGATAATTTAATAAAAATAAAAGTGATAGTTGCAATAAATCTTCATAGGAGTTTAAACGAGTCTTTAACAGCCGGTTTCTGAAGAAAAAACTTAAGTGTCTTTCGGTCTCACCCTTTTTTGAGCAATCTGAAGAGTCAGAGGGACACCTAAGTTTACTCAGTGAAATTCAAACCGGCGGTAAATGTAAGTACCTATAACTGTACCTAGTATAGTACAATCTATAGATGGTAAATTATTACATTGGCGTTGCAAAGTCGCCCATAATGTAGCGTGCACGCGTGTAAAGGTCCACGTGTGTCGATTGTCCCCGGGAAGAAAACGCTGTGTACGGAGTGATTTTGTACGTCGTATTGCTATTATCTGTGTTGTCAGATGGATGTTTAATATGTTCAAAGGTGTATTAAACAGTGAATAAAACCTGAGTAACGATCTTTAAACAGTGTTTAAAATTAAGTAACGATGTTTGAACAGTGATTAGAACTTGGTAACGGTGTTTAAATAAAACTGAGTAACGGTGTTTAGAACAGTTTGAAACGGTGTTTAAAATTGTCGCGAACTGTGTTTAAAACACGCGAAATGCCAATCCAATCGGGTTGGGGGTTTCATATGACCAATCGCACAAAAATATGTATTATAATTTTTTATATATTTTTAGGGTTCCGTACACCCTACAAAAAAAACGGAACCCTTATAGGATCACTCGTGCGTCTGTCTGTCTGTCCGTCCATCTGTCACAGCCAATTTTCTCCGAATCTACTGGAACAAATCAGGTGAACTTTGAGGATGGTGTAATCCTGTGACCCAAACACAGATGTGCAAAGTAAATATTTTTTTTTAAATAAGGGAATGACCCTTAGGGCACAAATTAGGAAATAAAAAAAAAGTTTTGCAAACCTTACTGTGTCAAATATGTTGTTCTAGTTCTAGTTCGTCTGGAGATTTCCGCACTTAGCCTCATAGTTGGGCCATTGTACGTAGCAAGTGCTGAGTTATGTAAATAACTCAGACACATACACTAAGGTTTCCTCACGATGTTTTCCTTCACAATCAACGAGTGGTATTGCTATTATAACTTCACAAATGTATGTAACTTAGAAAACAAATTCATTGGTTCGGGATTCGAACTCACGACCTCCCGAATGAGAAGCCGGCGTTCTATCGCTCCGCTACCACCGCTCTTGTGTCATATATCAAATAAAAGGCTTCGTTATGAGGATCTTAAATATATTTTTTGTTATTATTGTAAAATAAATAGTTTTGATTTTATTCATGAAAGATGACGAAAATCGACCATTCTCCCCCTTGACTTCCGAAACTACTCAGCCTAAATAAAAAAAACCAAAATATAGTTCATTGAAAACCTATAAGAATTCTATCAATTGAAAATAAAGTGGTAAACTTAATCCAATACGTTCACTTATGGAAATGTTCACTAAACACCATCAGATAGCGCTAGTAGTAACTAGTTAACTCGCGTCTTGAATAAAAACATTTGACTTTGGCATTGTACGGAACCCTGTCCATGCGAGTTGAACTCGCACTTGGCCGGTTTTTATTTTATTAATATATTTAATTTATAAAATTGTTTAAATCATATTTAGTAGCTATAATATTATTACATTTTTCATTGTATGGTTTTTTTTGTGTTCTATAAATCATAATATCTATTCAGCTAACAGTGATTATCGGTGATTTCGAATTGTGAATGGTCAACAAACACCTTTTGATTCTTTGTGATTTAAGTGTCCAACAAAAATGGCTTTGTCATAAAAAAAAGTTCTATTTTATATTTGTTCAGAGCCAGGGCCGAATATTTCGATCTGGCCTGCACTTTACGTTTTAAAAGTAACTCATTTGACAAAATATCAAATGAGTTACTTTTAAAACGGAATTTTGTATTAAAATACTGGCTTATGACGTCACATTTCGGAACACTCTTTTTATGTTTAATCTATTTAAAAATTGTTATAACTAGTAATTGACTAAAAGAGATACATTTTCAGAGATATTTTGTATTTTTTGTTTTAATCGAGCATATGAAATAATTTATTGTGGATCGTGTCAAATACCATATTTTTTTAACGAAAATAAAAAAATAGTCTACGAAACCGGAAGTAGGTACGTCATGAAAACAAAAACACAATATCTGTGCAAACGAAGAACAAATTATGTTTTTTCACAGAGTAGCGAGATGTCATTTTTGTGTTCTTTGTACAAAAATATTAAGCTTTCTTTCAATTACGTGTAAAGCGTACGTTAGAAGATCGAATTAAAGTCACACACTTATTTACAAAGTTACAAGAACTCAGTAAATATTATTGATTTGTGATTGTAGCATTTTATTTATTATACCTTTAAAATGCCGTTTCATTCGTATTGTGAATATTAGGACTATGCCCTTTGCACTTAATTCACTGATTCAACTTTAATGGGATTATTCAACTACACTGGCCTGCAAAACTAAGTATCACACTCTTAAAATTGCAATAACTTTTTATGTACATACACAAGATATAATTTAGAAATAAAAAGGACTGGAAAAAAAGTTTTATTTTGGAGTATAGTTTAAAAGAAAGCAGATAAAATTAGTTGATAAACGTTTTTTTTATTTTAAATCCTTAACTTCTATAGTTTAGAAAAAAATATAAAATGAAAAGTGTGATACTTACTTTTGCAGGTCAGTATATATTGAATTTGCTTTTACCATCCAGACAACCGACCGTACACAGCGTTAATTAAAATTGTGACAAGTGGTATCGCTACATTTATACTTATAAACGCAATTATATTCCTATAGGCCTTCATTTGTTCTAAGATATAAACTAGGTAAATCTGTCTGTTGTTCTCACTAGTTGAATTTCTAAAAACTAAATCTAATTTCAAAGAACGGCGTTGTATGGCGTGCGCTGTTCCAAAAATACAAAGAGCTTTGAACTCGGTTTAATTGTAAAATGAGTTCAGGCCTCCTGTCACATAACTGTCCTCTCTATTGGTTTAACCATTTTGACGATTCCAAGTGTCTAAACAGTATTTAACAGTTCGGCGAAGGATCGGACCCAGTTCTGGATGCTCATTTTGACATTTAACATTTATTAATGTAAGATACGGTGAGCATAATAATATGATAAAGAGGCCATTGCCTACATTACAGATGTCAATAGTCATTTAATAATAATGGTATTTATGTAAATGACTATTCTGGATATTAAATTTGTCCAAAGGAAACTTCAAATTATGAGCTGAAATCTTATACAGCAAGTTAAATACAATTGGTGTGCCAAATTACACCATTAAGATTTTATATAAAGCTTAAAAACTTAAAAAGGACATAGTTTGGTACGATATCTTAACAAGGACAAAAAAATTGCACGCAGAGTTGTTGATAACCGCCAAAATAAGATAAAAATCAAAGAGACTTTTAATAAACTATAATTTGTAAATACTTCAATACATAATAATATGCTCTGCTGATTTAGATGCCAAAACAAAGCTTAGAAGTTAAAACGCTATATTTTAAAATTGTACCTTGTAGAAAAATGTGAATAAGTATATTTTATTTCATTTAGCTTTGGTCGACATGTAAACAAACCGTTGAAGGAAATCGAATGAAGTGAAATATAAGCAAAATGATGCATAATTTTTGTGATCCTTATGATTTTTAAAATAATTCTTATGTTATACTTAAATTCAATTTTAAGTTCCACTTCACTTTTTGTGCTTTTCATGGCTCTAATGCAAATCGCTAATGTAGTATTTCGTATATCGTTGCTGTTATCGCAAGTTCCAAGTAAAAAAACTTTTGGAGTACAAACCTTTTTTTTCTTCTGAAAAACACATATAGGTAAACAAACGTAACATAAAAAAAAACGCGTTACCGACCGCGTTATACGATATTGCCATTGTCACCCCCAACACACTCCGTTGGGCTTAAGAAGTAACTGTTGTAAAAGTAATCGCATCAGGGATATATATTATTTTCTTTCAGATTATAAGACTATCCATGTTGCAATGGGCTAGCGACGTGCGGGAGCAACGATACAAACTAAAATAAACCTTCATTGCTTTTAAGATTAGAGACTACAATACTAGCGAGAACCCGGCTACCTGCGCCCGACGGGCACGTCACGGCTTTTGCACTTGTATTGTAGTCTCTAACTCTATATATTTTATTATATATTTATAATATTTTAGATTAAAAACATGCCGCCCGCACGTCGCCGCCGTGTATAGACCTTAAAAATACAAAACTTCCCAAAGCATATTTACTTTAAATACTACATGTTGAATATAATTAATTATTACATTTGAAATGCTTTTTATGCTTAGCATTATTGTATTATTTTTATTATCCAGACATTTGCCTATATTTTGTGAATTTTGTAAGTTAACAATTTTAATTTATGCAAAAATCTGTCAATTATAGTACTATAATAAGTATGTTTGTGTGTTTATTTGTAAAATTGGATCTATACATTATCATAAAAATTATATTAAAGTAAACAAAAAACAAATTCTATTTTGCTACCGTATTTCAACTATTTTGTCGTATCTTGAAAATAAATCTGTAGATAGCTAGTTCATAATATTTTTTAGATTTAAATTTGACTCTAACATACGTATTTTTTAAAATTCAAGGTAATTTAAATAAGTATAATCATTTAAAAGAGCAGTGTCTCAAAACCCTTAAAATACAATTTAAATTTAAGAAAAAACCCTTAATGTAGAAAAAGCTTAAAGTTACCACTGATCTCTGTTACTGTAAAAAAGCCTTTTCTTCTTATAAATACTGTTATATCTATTTCCTTCATTTAAATGTCTACAAATCCTGATTTAAGTAAAACAATATATGTCTGTACTTATTTAGCTCCCTTTTCATGTAAACATTTACGTTCATTGACTTACTATAAATCATTTACTTACTATGTAAAATGCCTATGATGTAGTTACAATAATGTTTTATTGAAATTCCAGTATTTTTTCTGTAATTAAGATTATTTTTGTCCTTGTCGATCTATAAATAAATGTAATATATAAACCAATTTTCATCTTTGTATTTCATACGAACTGTGAAACATAACTAAATATTTTACTATGAAAATAAAAGCGGAAACAACAAAACATAGTTAAACATAAAATTAGATAAATATTAAAAGTAACCTATCTGATAAATAATACAGTTTTCGTCTTATGGTAAAATTCCATCGTTTTCTATTCGTGAACAACATACCAGGTACCTAATGCAAAATGACGCAAATTGAAACAATTTCTATATTTTGATCGCACCAGCACCACCCGGCATCCCTTTTGAGCGACTTCACCTTGCGAACTTTTCCGAAGCTCGACGGAAATAGCCGATCGTCAGACAAGATGGCGGAGTCTTTCCCGCGCATGCCCACCCCTACCCTACCGCCATCCCCTAGTGGGCGTGACGTCACGTGCACTTAGGGATTTTGTAGACCTCGATATCGATAGATTTAAATAATTCAATAAAACGGTTAACGTATACGAAATTATGGCAAACCCCTTCATGGTTAGAAAACCATGAGGGAGGCCTATGTCCTGCAGTGGGCGTCAAATGGCTGATGATGATGATGATGATAGTAGTCTATCTTTAGTCAAAATAGAATTTCATCGTGATTCGATTTGTTTATGAAACTTTCAATTAAATAACATAAGTGCTACTATAATATTTGGACACGAATTTGCAATAGTATTGTAGCACTAGCATTCTGACAAGCGTTAAGCGTGATAGGGTTCGACGGGGAAAGTCGGTAAATGAATAGATCCGTCGAGTGTTGTCGAAAAATTACACTCGCATATGGGTGGTTCTATTTGAGAAGGACGAAAACCATGTTAATTCCGGCACGGACTTTTTTTTGCATTTTAGGCAAAAGAAGTAGTTTGAACTATAGCTTAGATTGTTTCTATATTGATCTAAAACGGGCCAGTCAAAAAAACAAAGTATGTGATTATTATTGCCTTTTAAAAAATATTAGTGTCCAGGAGACTGAGGCTGGGACAGGGTACTGAGATTCCAAATAATAACTCATAGTAAACCAATGTTTATTGTAATAAAATTACGTAGGTTACATTTTCACGTCATGAAGAATAATTTGAAATACATTAGATCACAAAACTCACGCAAAAAAAAAACAGAAATATTAAACCCGAAACTCTTCATAACCTTTTCATAGCTTTTTAAATAATAATATTATTATTATTGAGTATTAATAGGCAGAGGTATTATGATTGTCTTCTATATTACTTTTCTTATTCAATCATTAAGTTTACTTAATCAATAATCTCACTGTACGTCAATCATAATCAGTCATATTACAATCTTAAAAATCTTAAAACAAATATTCTTTTTGTGAATAGTCAGTAGAAAATACCTATATAATCAAAGACAAATTAAAAATATTTTAATGAAAATTAACAACTTAAACGCTAATTAATTTTCAGTCTTCATGTGTATATTTATTTGTAGTCGCAGTCTTTTAAGCACTCCGGACATGTAAAGGAGATGAGGTCACTTTTGATACATTTTTTTGTGCCCATTGATTACAGAGAATACATTGGACCCAATCTTTTCCTGTGGTGTCTTCATTATATGATGTACCACAGATCAGGCAAAAACAATCATCTCATTGCTTTTCTCTCTTTTCTCTTGTAGTTCTCTTTCCATTTCCAGTTTTTTTTCGAATTTTCATCGTCGATTCATCAAAAGTATAAATAAGTTTCTTAGAAGTTTGATCTATGGTTGGGCTGCCAGAAACAGTGTCATTTGGAAAGAAAATACTGGGGTCTTTATCTATGTCCGGTACTTCAGATACTTCTGGAATTTCAATACTGAACAAAGTATTATTCGACGAGCAAGTCACATCAGATCGGTCATCGATTTTTGACCTTTTGAAATGCGCCAAATCGAAGTTACAATCAGTTGGGAGTTGATTTTCCATAATGTTCGTACTATCAGTCTCAGATCGATTGGAGTCAGAATTTTAATAGATATCATCAACACAAGGCCTTGATGCTGAAGTATATTTCAGTGTCACAAACTTGTAGTGGTTCCTTAGACTTGATGCACTTTCAAAGTGCCATTAAAAATTATCAAATCGGGTTGATTTTCTGTTAATATCCGCGTGATTTCATTAATATTCCTACCCGTTATGATACAAACAGTTATATTAGGACATCTCCTTTGAATTGCTCCGAATAACTCGTAGATATTTGATATATCACCTCCGCAGGACAGGATGTGGTCAGCAGTTCTCTTGCTAACAGCTCCAATCCCATCTGGCGCGCCTTTTCCATGGTCGGCTTCTAAGTAGTTCCACATCCAGTTAATGATTTGGAGGCATAGTTCTGAAATTTTGCGAGCTAAAACATAGAACATAAGCAAATTTTTATACTGTTTAACTGGTCCGTCACTTAGGCATTGCAAATTTTCTAGGTTTGTTGGTAATTCATCCAGAATTTATTACCTTATTTATTGTTGAAAATAGTTTTACTATCTTACGTAGATTAATAAATAACCCTTTAATGAAATAGAGTAGGTACTCAAAATATTTTTCACCCAGTAGTGACCAATTGTGTTAGTATTTGCCTAGCGACGAACACCGGATTAATTGCTATTTGAAACGATTGCTAAATAATTTAGTATAAAAGGAGTAAGGCAATCTATAATTAGTAAAAAAATTAAGTATTCAATAGATAACCATCTCCAAAATTAACACTAAGTCTCAGTATCCTGGATCAATCTCAGTCTCCTGCCCATCAAATTGGCAGAAGACTGAGGACAGGAGACTGAGAATATTTTAGTTATTGGTTAATAACAAAGTCTACACACCATTTCAATATTAAATCAAAGCAAATCTATGCAAGTACTTCAATATGTTACTAGATTCAACTGGTAGAAAATAGCTAGTAATTACTGTTTTTGTCATACTTACATGCAGGATACTGGGGAGCTGACCGACCACGGCCCAACCTCAGTCAAACAACTCGCCGCAGTGAGTGCACGATCCGCGAGCGAGACGTAGGCAAACGACCATGAGTTAACTTCACTTCGAACGTTAATTTCAACAGTACACCAATGAAGTAGATTACGCACACTTTAATAATTTCATAAAGTTCTGATGTACCAGGAGACTGATATAAAAGCAAAGAGACAAAATATAATGCAGTATTTTTAATCAAATTTTACACTAGTAACAAAATTACACAAATACGTTAAAAGTTCATTTATTAAGGATTTCTTTTTAAGTGCCAAAAATTAATTTTATTTCTAAAACTGGTTTATTATTAAGCATCAAAGCTTTTGTTTTGTACAAGAGACATGTCAGGAGACTGAGAAATTGGCTCTTCAAAGTATAATTTTTTGTATAATATGTTTTAGAATCGAGCCTATTTTCAGTGCGAAAATAGAAAAAAGTTAGGTGTTCAGGCTTGGTCGCGAATTATAGTGATAAAATTAAAAACAATATACGAAATACGAAGAGCCGTTGAAAATTCCATCAAGAATAGAATCACCAATATAGGAAACTAACAGACTAGTCAACTATGAACTAAAATTATTTAGAAAATATACATCAATAGAAATTCAAGAATAATGTTTCTCCGAGGTGGCGCGGCGTTAGCATGGACAAAATTGTGGTGATAATTAACATATTTTTGATGCATGTCTCGATAGTACTTTCATAACACGTGCTTCTACTGAGTTAATGTGAGCGACTGACGTGTGCGGCAATTAATTTTCAGTTTCATAATATCGACATACCGCGGCTATGGTTATTTTGATGATGGCGCATCACTAATCCTACATCGATGCTGCTGTATCTGGCAGTCAGTTTAACGAGAGCGCTGAGCGGTCAGCTCGCGCAGCAAGCGGTGTTGAAATTGGAAAATCGCGCTGAAAAGTACAATTTTATTGTTTTCAAGGTATCTACATAACCGATAGTTTTTTAAAGACTTAAAAATAATGCAATGATTGCTTTTAATAAACCAATTAATTTTGTTTTTCAGGATCGCACACCACATCTTGATTTCACACTGAGTGAGTATTGACACTCATAATATTTCATAAGTAATAACAGTATCACTTTTATTGACAAAATACCAATTTTCCTAACCAATGTTTCAGTGCCAATTTTCAATGTACCTTTCACATGAATTTTCTCATGCATTACGTAAGTATTAAAAAAAATTTAAAGAAAACCAATACGTCATTCGATTCTCGCCATCCAGCCCTTTATCCATAAGAAGGTTGGAAAATTGAGGTTGGTTTCTAGCTGAAAAGGCACATGTCCCACAAGACGTGTTATTGATTGAATGCGCGGGGCGGCCGGCAAGAGTGCGCTGTGGAAGGTCAGGACTTGCCCTGTCTCTTTTTCCTCCGAGATGCATCGGTCACGTGGTTTCCTGTTTACGTTACTTTCCTTTTTGCTTGTTACTTTTCATTTTGCCTGGTTCTGTACGCTGATAACTAGGTAAATACCAGAACTTTACCTGGATTCCATGTCGGTTGCGCAATGTTATTTAAGCATAGCATAATATTTGTTGTTGTTATTTGTTATTTAGGTAGATAATTGTTGTTTGTATTGCTATTATCTATATAATTCCTCGTTTCTTGTAACAACACATCACTGGCAAGATAAACAGTTGCTAAGAAGGAAAATAACGTACATAAAAATATTATGTTTTTATAGTTCGGCAGGTCCATTTCAAACCGCATTGAGCAAGCCAGAATGAATTTCTTGAATTTCTATTGGTGTATATTTTCTAAATAATTTTAGTTCATAGTTCACTAGTCTGTTTTGTTTCCTATATGTGAGTGTAATTTTTCGACAACACTCGACGGATCTATTCATTTACCGACTTTCCCCGTCGAACCCTATCACGCTTAACGCTTGTCAGAATGCTAGAGCAAGAACGTTTGAGGCAGCGCGCAGCGGTGGGAAGGACTGTAGAATATGGGGCCGCTGAATTAAATCCTCAAATTAATATGATAAATACAGCCGGGCGATTCTCTGTAAAGTCGTTTCGAGCCCATACATTGACTGTTCAGTTAAAAAAAAAATCTTTTTTTAAAAACAAATCCTACTGAGGACTAGAACAGTTTAATGATAAATATTAACGAGCTCATTGCATTAATGACTACTTTCCGAGACATTAGCATATTTCGGTGTAATGGTTACAGGGGACTGTTCGGTATAACAGGGGATGATTCCAAAACATCGGAAACCACAAAATACGTAGATATAACTATTATTTTTTATAATATTTCTCTCCGGATCGTTATTCCTATTTATAATACTAGGTAGGTACAATAAAAAAATTGATAACCTGAAATCAACTACAGTTTGCTTAAAATAAATGAGGCAAAACCAAGAACATCCTTGGGAAAAACGTAGAAATTTTAAAGTCTGCAAACTCGAACGCCGTTGTCACACCTCTTTTAGTCAAAGATTAATTGAATTGACTTACGGTGTGAAAAAAAACATATTCTCCGTAATAAAATAGAAGTAAATTATGAAAGAAAACAAGTACCTTTTATTATATTTAAAAAATAGGCTATTATACAATAATTCCGATAAGGCAATATCACATTCTAAATAGATTATTTTACCAATTAATTAAACACTCACAATACCAACAATACACCCTCTCTGATACTCACGGACATTCGCACACACGCACGCACGCACGCAGGAACACACATACATACACAAACGAAATGAGAGGAACAAAGAACACATTTTGCTTATGATTTTCTTTTGATAAATTTATTTTCTAAGCAGTAAAGCTATGATCTCATCTGTAACTAGAAACTGACTCATTTCACTGGGGAATTGGCACTGCTTGCTGTCATACAGGTGTCAAGCCTAGCACAGCAACAGAAGCTAATGTAATAATATTGATTGATAAAGTAGTTTTTGTATTAGATTATGTCAATAGTGTAAGTTATCTGGAAATAAATTATTCTTCTTCTTCTTGCGCGCACGCCGGTTTCGGGTACTTCATTAAGATACACAAATATACATTATTTAACAGTAATGGAATCCAAATTCATAGTGCCCAAGTAGTGGTAGTGAGTCTGTCGTCCGATGTGCGTAATGAAAGTTGAGTTTGCCGGGGACCACAAGACGCTCGAACCTTTTTTTCGATTTTATCACATTTCGTTTTGTTATAGTTAGTTAATGTTTAAATAAAGTAATTTTGGGTAACTAAAACATTATTTAGACGTTTTTTTTTTTCAAAACTAGCACTATATGTTTGTGATACGTGGTTAGAATGTCCTTGTAAAAAAAAATTGAATGAATTCTAAGTAAAAATACAAAACTCTACGTTATCCACTGCATCTTAGACTAAGAGCCAGTTTCTGAATTGAGAATTTTAGTTAACGGTAGTGCTGTCTCTTCGAATTTCTCAGAAAAGAACGTGACAGAACGTTACTTAAGTTTTTGCTTAGTGAAATTCTCAATTCAGAAACCGTCCCTTAGTACATTGACGGTAAGTATCTACTTGGAAGTATAAAAATACCTGTAGCAGTATCTAATTTTATTGATGTTTTCTTTTTTGTATTGGTTTTTTTTTCGAAGTTACCCTATATATTTGTCACGTCGTCAAGGTCGATACTTGCTAGTAGAACATGGGTTACGCTGCGCTCTCATTGAGTTAGATTTAGTTCTGAATATTACAGTGGTCTGTATATCTGTAAAAACATGATTCCTAAAATGTAGTTTCATTAGCCGAGGGTAACAGGAAATATAATGGGGAACTTGAAAAACGTTTTAACTAGAATGGTGTTGTAAAAACAGTGCAACAACATTACCTTTCATCTAATTAATGTTTTTTTTTATTTTCGAAGTTACCCTGTAGATTTCCTCTATTCCCACCTGTTCACGTCGTGACGGATATCGTCCAGTGTGAAACCATCCTTTAGTACCAATATTGTCGGTCACTAGGTCAGATTAGAATCGATACTTGCTAGTATAACATGGGTTAAGCTGCGCTCTCATTGAGTTAGATTTAGTTCAGTGCTCTTTATTTCTCTAATAACATGATTTCTAAAATGCAGTTTCATTAACCGAGAGTAACGGGAAAGATAATGGAGAACATGCACAAAAAAATGTTTTAATGTAATCGAAGAGGCCATGTTAAAAGATAAATAAACGTGGTTAATTTTTTTCTCTACGTCTAATACTTTTCATTATAATATAACCTGTCGAAAACTCATTCAAGTCACGTGGTACAAAAACGCAATACAAAACGGGCTCACACGTCACACCACACCTCACACTTAACGCCATGACTGTAGCGTTTATCAATATTTGAGATATCTCGAGAAATAATGTATTTGTGTCTACACCCTTATTAGAAAACGTTTATAACTCAATGAAAAAAACTAAACCTAATAAGTTTTTTATTATTACATAAACTTCATATTTCACAATTTTCGGAACTCTGAAAACTCGCAGTTTTTTTTCTGGTATGATTTTTCTGTTTTCCCTGGAATTTTCTGTGTTTTCTATAAGATAAAAGCAATATCACTCCAATTTAAGTTTGACGCAAGTTTCCCATTTTCACTGCAAGGAGTGTTTGTTTTTATAAATAACATCATAATATCGACATCATCATCATCATTCAGCCACAAGAAGTCCACTGCCTCCTCCATGGATTTCCAAAAATACCGTTTGGAAGCGGCTTGCATCTAGCGTCTTCCTGCAACTTGGATGATGTCATCTGTCCATCTTGTGGCTGGTCGTCCTACGCTGCGCTTGTCGACATGTGGTCTCCATTCGAGAACTTTTCGGCCCCATCGGCCATCAGTTCTGCGTGCTATGTGCCCCGCCCACTGCCACTTCAACTTACTAATCCGCTGGGCTATGTCGACGACTTTCGTCCGTCTACGGATCTCATCATTTCTGATTCGATCTAGTAGACAAATTACGAGTATAGCCCTTTCCATAGCTTGTTTCGTGACCTTAAGCTTTCTTATGAGGCCCATAGTGCGAGACCACGTTTCAGTGCCATAAGTCATCACTGGTAACACACACTGGTTGTATAATTTTGTCTTGAGCGATTGAGGTGTATTAGACGAAAAGACTTTTCTAATTTTCCCGAATGCTGCCCAGCCGAGTTGGATTCGACGATTGACCTCTTTCACGAAGTTGGACCGGCCTAGTTGGACTGTTTGTCCTAAGTAGACGTATTCGTCTACAACTTCGAGACTCGAGTTCCCCAATGTTATTAGGGTGGGCACAACACGGGCACGCAATAGTGTGATTAGAAATCACTTGGACTGAAAGAGGATGTCGTGACTAGAATTGCGAAAGGAATGTTGCGTTGTTTTGGACATATCGAGAGGATGAAGTTTGGTTATTAGGTACTTCACTGCTCACGAAACACTACGGAAACATAAGAAATAACATGTATAAAGGCGAGTTTATCTCTGTTAGAAATTTCTTCCACCAAACCTTGAAGAGTCGGAGAAGCAGATAATTGCCGAAAGAAATATATCGAGCGAATGTAATGTGTGAGTGGGTGGAAGGGCCCGGAGGGGACGACCCAGGTGTACACTGTACATACTTCTTTTAATAGAGCTGACTATTAAAACAAAATAAATTGCAAGGTGTTAGTTCTTATTTGAAATGAAGTTGGTAATTTTCAAAAGACCTCTTTCTGCAAATCCTACGTTTTATAAGGTGCGCGAGTTTTATTCAAATGTCTCCCTACCCTGTCTACTGATTGTGGGTACCAAAGGCTGAAGACTGAGGATCTCCAGTTGGCTGCAACTTCTTTGCCACGAGAGATCTCAGTTCCTGGTGGGCCTTATTGTAGGGGTACTGTGTACAAGAGGGGTGAAGAAAAGGCGTGTGGCCTTGACACAGTTTGGCCTGCCGCGAGGGGGCTCAGCTTTGGCAATTCTACGCTAACTTGCCACCTAAGAGCGAATAGGTAGACCGTGTAAATTGGATTGTAGGTATGTTCCGTCTACAAAAACGGTAAGACTAGTCTAACGTCTGCGGTGTCTGAGCTAATAGCTTTCCGGTTCCCCCATTGAAGTCTTTGCTTTAGGACTGAATTTATTGAATGAATAGAAAATCCTTGCATAACTCTCCGTTGCAGACTTTTGTAAGCTGCAATAAATACTCGTAGCTTTAGAGGGACCGCGGTTTAAACGTCTTGTTACCAACCCACGACGGGTGATCCCGCTCTGGCGGAATACTTTGATTTGTACAGGGTGGGAGTTTTTGCATGATTGTGATGTCCTTGTCTGGTTACCATATCACAGGGTATTCTAGTTTGAGTTTGGGACTAGAACAAGCGACTGTGTTACATAACTTATTACATAATATTATTATTATCAAACAATCCGGTATAGGAACCTCTAAAATTGACCAAACTAGAAACGAGTCAATCACACTCACTGCGCTGGGACAAGGCATGTAATGTAACCATAACATTAACTCACGCCTGGATCTCGGAGCTGTAGGCAGAGACCAGGGTGTGCCACTTGCCACGATCCTGGCAGATCTCTTTAGCTTCATCAGCATTCATTAGTTGTTGCATACACGCACGCAGGTTTTGGGTAAAAGCTTGTCTGGCCAAATAAAAGCTCGTACACTCTCTTGGGCATGCAAAGAGAGGGCGGCCAAGGATTACTTGAAGAGGATCCATAGCCCAAGAGGCCGAGACGATCGGAATTGGCGGTCTGATTTGGAAGCTGCCGCGGATCACCGTCAGATATGGAAGTTTGCTGTAGAGGCCATTTCTAATCTTAAGTTGTCGTGACACTTTAACCCACTGGCATCTGTTGCGCCTGCCCCTTAGCCGTTCACCTATTTATTCCTTATCGATAATGCCCTCGATGAGGTTAGTCACACACGCCCTTATAGGTACCTGCAGTCAAGGGTGCCTGTAATCTTCTGGAGTGGGTTGGCTGGTCCCAGAAGTCTCTTTTTACCCGACAGCGGCGCAGGCAGTGACAGCTAAAAACATAGATGAACTAGCGCTAAAAGTGAACCCACGTTCAATTGTGGAAAGTCGGGCGGGGCTTGTCGATTGTGTTACCAATCGGAGCGAGTTCAGTATTACCCGGCAAAATATCTATGCACTTGCCACCGTCAGACCGTCATCTTGCGAGGTATATTTCGATGGGTTATATACATAATTAATGAGTCAATAGTTAGACGTTTTTGTATAAAACCAATCACAAGTAATGCTGTCATTTATTATCGCCCAATGTTCACGTCATCACGCATGGTGTGATTTACTCTACTGCACATCTTACGCTCATTTCATTGGTACAGAGTAATCGAGAGGACAGGGGCCGTTTTTGAGAGTGAATTTTGTAGGAAGAAATACTTCTATGGTTGTTTTATTCGTAGGGCGGAGGCCATAAGGAACGTAATGTGTTTCTGTGTGTTTGTGGTTCGTTAGTACTTGCCAAATATTAACAATCCATTTGCGGGTTTTCTGACGAATCCTTAGCATTAATTTTTAAAACCCGCTGTGTCATGTATCAGCAATAACACTCGTTAACGACGAAGGAAAACATCGTGAGGAAAACTGAGTGTCTGAGCTATTCACATACCTCAGCGTTTGAAATCGCCAATCCGCAGTGGGCACGCGTGGTGATTGAGCCCATACTCTCTAAGAGAAGGCCTGTGCTCTAGAGTGGGACGTATAGGCTGCTTGTGATAATGTGTTATAAATCAAATACGCGAATACCAATATTCAAGTGAATCTCCAGCATGTTATTCAATCCTAATCGAACCATCAAAATCGAATAACAATTGAACTACAGATAGTAGTGCTAGAATAGATAGATCGCTGAGCCTGATAGCCAGTCTACGCTCGATAAATATTTCGAGAGACGCAAAAGGATGAATAATAAATCAATAAAATTATAACAATCTTCAAAATATAACTTTTTATCCACATAAACTACCACAATAATACATAAGATGTTTGAACATAACTTAACAAGAAAGAAAGAAAGAAAGACATTTATTATACCAACAAGACACACCATAAAAACAAAATAAACAGATAAGTAACATAATATGCACAACAGAAAGAAACCTAAACACACAACAGACCAAACAAATAAATAAAACAGGACCATAGATGTAGCCTGTGGTGTGTCTAAGTTGCCACAAAAGGCAGCTGACTCAGCTTTGTGCTGAGGAAGTGATCCCTCAGCGCTGATTAAACTACCTCCTTAATATTTCTATCTAGTTATCTTATTGGCCTATATACAGAGCCCACTGTTGGGCAAATTATGCCTCTTCTCTTTTACACGACCCTATCCGGTCCTTTGACAGTCCCGTCCAACGTTTCCATGTTCACTGCATACGACGCATCTCTAATTTCTAGGCTAGCTGGAAGAAATTTCTTTTGAAATAAGTCCGCCTTTGCACATTTTTTTATCACAAGCCTGTTATTCAAGTTTTATTTTTGGTTATGTTTTTTATTGTGCAATAAAGTGTAACACACAAACGAACGCATTCACTCCAACACCGCAAATTTGATGGCGAGCGTTTTGGGCTATTTTAGTGCAGCTCACAATAATTAAAACTCGTTGGCAGTGTTGCCGTTTTAGCGCTGTTCTCGTTAGATCCAGCGCTTTTCTAGGCTTTGCAGCGCTTCTTTTCCAACAATAACGCGCTAAAAAAAAATTGTGGAATCTGGTGGAAAAATGAAAAAGATATCGTCAGCCTTCAATTAGGCCAAAAAGTTCGTATCCAGAGCAGCAAAACAAAAAAAAAGAAAGGAAAACCTACGAGTTCATTCGGGGAATCCCCAAGAATGAAAGATCTAATGTTCAGTCTAGTTTATTGTTTTGTCTCTTTTTACAGTAAACGATTTTACTATCGCTGTCTTACTCACACTGTAAACAGAAAAGAACTGGTTTGTCTTATTCCTACTACGTACTAAAGCGGCGCGTGGTTAATTTCTTGTTAGAATTTTAGTTTGTAGTTCGTGAAAATCTTAAATGGAAGTTCCTCTGAAGAAGAAGGCTTATGGCCTGAAATATAGTTATTATTTCATTATAGGCAAAATTTAACCACCATTTTACCCATGCTAAAATCTAGTGGAATTTAGCGCTTTTTTCAGCCCCGTTTTTACCAAAAAATAGCGCTTTTTTGACAAGCGTTTGGTGGTTTTATTTTCTTCCGAACGGCAACACTGCTCGTTGGTCGATTGTTATTCGATTATGCAACCGCACAATCATTACGTACACATTCACGTGAATGCACAGTCCGATTTTTTTAATTGTAATTATTACTGTGCTATGAATTACCTAATAAGTAGGTGTTATTGTTTTCTATAAAAAATATAAGCGCACCCTGGCGGATGAAGCATACCTATACCCGTTCTTTTTAGTGACCATATATTGCTTTATCAATTAAATATTCTTATTATAGGCAAGTTTTAATCGATGAGTAGATGGGTATTTTTTTGAAGTCGCCCTTCACTATGTAAAGCGGAGAAAACTTGGTGCAGTTCCAAGGGAGCCGCAATTTCTCACTGCGGAACTATAATATTGGAAAAGTTCTTCGTCGGGCTTTTAGGAAAAGTGGAATACGCTATTATCCCTTGGGAACATAAAAGGAAATAAAGCGATGGTTTTACCTAAATATACTTTTACTTTGTTTTTTAGGGGTGAAAATTCTTTTTTATACCCATACTCGGAAAGTAGGTTTGAAGTTGCTTGAGGGTTGAAAGTAATACTTTTCAGCCCTAGGGAAAATCGTTTTGAACTGACAGCTGACAAATTATAAAAAAAATCACATTTCAGTTGAACCATGTTCCAACTTTCTATACAGCCCATTCAATTACAGAGCGATGTAAAATTGAAATAACATAAAGTTAAGCATAAATTAATAAAGAATATATATTTTTAAATGACTATATTATAATTTACTTTCAATAACTTTTAAATAACATAGATTTGGGCAAAATGTTTACGAGCATTTCTTCATGGGTCAGCGCCCCGCTTGAATCACTGCCTAAATATTAAAATAAAATTCTGCAAAAACACATAGTTTGGATGTTCCCCTACCTGGAGAGCATGTACATTTTTAGATAAGCTTTCTTAAACATACTGAAAAAAATCTAGAACGCCTCAAATCTGATATTCCGTGACGTGTCCCTCTCCAGATTCTAACATGCAATGACAAATTGGTTAAAAAGTAAACCATAATTTTACGATTAAATTTATAGATTTCAAAAGAAACCTGCGAGCATCAATTCCTAAACTTTTAAGGCTTTTTTAGTTAGCCTTTTCTGTGTCCCACTACTGAGCAAAGGCTTCCCCCATAGTCTTCCTCTCCTCCCTGTGTTGAGCCATCCTCTCGCGTCCCGGCAAAATGGTTGAGAGATCGTCCCAGATGGTGGGAAGATTTCTCGCCTTGGCCCGGCCAAGTTGGCCGACCACCTCGGCGATATTCGTCGCGTGTAATCATTTATTGGCAACTTTCGCCCATCATACGGCTGACGTAGCCTGCCCAATTCCTCTTCACCTTTGCGGCTACAACTCCGACCTCTGAGTGATTCTGGTTCTGAAGCGGAACGTCAATCTTTATTACGCTCAGGACGCTGCGCTCCATCGCCTGTTAGCAAACCTTGTGCAAACATGGCGATTTTCTGATAGTTCAGTGTTCAGGAATAGTTTAGGATGGGTACTACCTACACGTCGACGAGCTTTCACTTCAGGGCAAGTGGCAATTTGCCCTTCACTAGCACTTTCAATGGCCAGAACCTCTTCTACGAATCGATTTATTTATCCTGCCTTGAACATTAACAAACGTGTTTTATTTTACGGAACTCTATATCGAATTCAAGATGAAATATGACCTAACTTCAAGCTTCTAAAGGACTGCCACTGTACCATTACATTCTAACAGTTAGAAAGTACCTAATGGTACAGCGGTAGTCCTTGGTAGTTAGGATCTAATAAGCCCATAAAGAGAGCCCACTGTTGGGCATACGTCTCTTCTCTTTCACGCCAACCCTTCCGGTCCTTTGCTAGTCCCGTCCCGTCTCAGCCGCCTTGATAATAATCCACATTAATATTTTGAGCAGTCCTCTAAAACATAATACAACGATTCAGTGACAAACACCAGTGATTTTTCCTCGTAGCTCTTGGGTTTCACGCAAATCACTTTAAGAATCGTTACGAATACTATTATAGAGCTTATTGTGAAAATATACACAATTAAGTAATTTAAAACCGTCCAAGAGTGAGAATATTTTGTGTAACTAAGAATGTTGTGGACAGTAGGTGATGAAACTTTCAGGTTCTTGATCTTACTCTTTATTCTTTTAGGTTCACGTCAAAGCCAACTGGAAGCTAATGCTTAATTCAGAAATGTTCCGGCTTGTATACAGATCGGGCCAGCCGTACAACCAATCACAGTCAGAACATCAGAGCACACGACAATCTGAATAATCGATTTTTTGTCCCGTATTTGCACGAGTTGCTCGCTTTAACCTGGTCTTACGCAGTATTTACAAACTTTAGTTTACCCTAAATCTAGGTTAACTAATTATGTCTAATACGTCTCGGCGTCCACTATAAAGAACTTTATTTCAATATTATATTTCTGTTGTTTCAGATACGGGTTCATCGACTCGAGCATTATGTCATACCAAACTACCATTAGATAAAAACATAAGTCCAAGCGATTCATAGTCATGTCAAGCGATTGAAACGGAGAGTGTTCATTACAACCATTTCATATGCAGAGAGAGGCTTATCACGTCTTCGGGGATTCATTAAAATTACGTCAAAAATTACTCCAAAGGGCTAGCACCTATTTTAAAGTGGTGGAGTTCGTAAAAAAGGATGCCATACGGTTCTTTACTTACGATTATGAGATTCATCAGATTCTATAATTAGAGTAGCATGAATATATTCATAGGTAACGACTATCATTCGAAGAATCTCGTCAAGTTGAAATCGTTTTAAGCTATTTCACTTAAGTATATAAAAGATAAGTATAATCATTTCGTTTATAAATAAGAAAAATCTGGATACCTACTTACCTTATAAACTAAATTAAACTAAACCCTAACCATATAGCCTACCTTAAAACAAAACAACACGCAAAGGTAGACTTAAAACGCTTGAAAACACGCTGACTTAAATAATCTAAGCTCTAACATAACCTAAAATACAACTGTCAAATCTCCCGCCTGATAAAATAAGCACTAATCTAAAAAATAAGCAACTATCAAATCTCCCGCCTGAAAAAAAGCACTAACCTAACCTAAAAAAAACAACCGTCAAATCCCCCGCCGCACTCAACAGAAACGCTAAACAGCCAAGATGGCGACCAAAGCGGAGCCGATTGGACCGCGCAACGGTCACGAATTAGCCCCTTTGAACAGCAGGGCAGACGGTAGCGAGCGACAGCATGGAGTCACCATCGTGCTGCAGGGCTCCAGAGGCTCTCTGCATAGGGAGGTCCCAGGGGAGGACCGGGCTGAGTGGTCTGGCAAGTTGCAGTTCTTCCTGTCCATCATCGGATATTCCGTCGGCTTGGGGAACATCTGGCGGTTCCCGTACCTGTGTCAGCAGAATGGTGGAGGTGAGATTTTGTAATACTTATTTTATTTCTTTAGTGCATAGACATGCACTCTAAGGCTTACTGAAAATAAGTTTTTATCACATCTATTCAAAAAGAGCCAAAGTAGCTCTTTAATATAGCCGTAGGTATGAAATAGTACATTACTGCAGCGGCCAGCAAAAGAGGCATTGATGGACGAACGTGGAAATGTGGGCCGAGGCGAAGCCGAGGCACACATACGTGAGTCCATCAATGCCTAGTTGTGGCCAAGGCTTGTATATGATTTTTCTCATATAATGTGCGGAAATTAAAACTAAGTAGTAGCAAGGCAGAACTTTTTATTTAAATTATATTTTTCTTTCGATTTTGGCGGTAACAAGTTTTCTATTAGGCTCTTGCCGCCTCTTGAATTTCAGGTGGCGTTAAAATAAGTTCATCGCAGTCATTTTCATCACTTGAACTCATTCTGTTAAATTCAATAAACTTTCAAAATCAGACGAACCACGACCGGTAACAATAATTTTTGCCGCGTTAGTGTTCTTTTTTTTCAATGGGTATATCTAGCTTTCTATCGCAAGCCAGTTCAAAATTTAAATAAAACCTGTAATAAGTTAGTTAAAGATCGTTCCATTTTTAAATAACACGACAGATATGAGTTTAATATGTAATTTATTTGGCCGCAAAACACGACAGTTATGAATTTTCATAGAACTTTTTCCGGCCGCTGCTCGCGTGTACAGCAATTTCGATTTATCTCGAAGAAGGTTGTCGAAATAATGCTCAAATTTCCAAGCATGTTTGAGAAAAGTGAATTAAATTTGGAATGTGGATATTTTTAGTACAAGATCCGATCACAAAAGAGATCAATCACGAACATTTTATGAACAAGTAACTAGCTGTATGATTAAAAAAGCGCGCGCGAGCCAAATTAAAAAGAAAGTTTGAGAAAATATCATGGAAGTAGTATGTACTTATACTACTTGCATGGAAAATATAAAAGACGCGCGAAATGGATTCGTCCGCCCGCCTTTGTTCGTAGTTGTTTACATACTGTAAACAGGATGGGGGGTCCCTCAAATAAATTAAATGCGAGACGCCACCACCCCACGCAAATAAAATATATAAACATATAAAAATAACCTGAAGGGTTGTAAAATTTCTGAAAATAATTTGGCCAATGAAAATAGTCGTGATCGTCTAGTTAAGTAATAAAGACCCATACGTTGTGTTGAGAAATGATAAAGACGAAAAATTTAACAATGATAAAGAAAGTAAATAATAATCCAAGATTAAATTAACCGTACACATAATCAGTTTAAGTAAAAAAAACATGCAACTTAGCTTCGGTCAGTAATCGTAAACGCCCCAAGAAGACAAGCATCGAGACTAGATTAGCCTCAATGTCCGCGACTAGTGAGAGAGTGAGCACTGCAATCCTTCTGTACACTACAACTGGGCATGTCGATGCATTACACGATGCTTCTCTAGGAAGACTTTTGACACACGCGCCTAATCAGTTTCACTCGCGAATAGCGTAACACAAAAATAATAACTCGTACAGTAAAACAATACATAATAATATGATAAAATACAAAGTATAAATAATATGTCATTATCAAAATATAGGAATGAAAAGAAGAACTTATGTAGTTCGTAGTCAGCAGATCTCCTTCCTGTAAATAAATGGAATTGGGAGGGGTTCTAGATTTCCAAGAGGAAATCTAGAAGAACTTTTGTTTCCCTAGCGTGATGACGATGGGCTCCCTTCCAACCTACACCCACCCCCACGAGCTTCCACAAGAAACTCGCTCCTTCAGAATCCATCGGGACACAACGTATCACCCTATCACATTCAAACCTTCACTTAACGCCCAACATTCACTGAATACAACATTCATTCATGTACTTCTGTCGTGGTTCTAAAGAACAAAAAACAAAATGTGCTACAGTTTTCGCAAATGTATTACCCATTTGACCTCCGGACTATGGAACAGGCTCCCTTCCTACACACGTCATTTAAGACAGGGATTCCGGCTAGCCGTAGAGGACCACTTCGTCCATCCAGCCGAGTCGTACATCCGCGAAAACCTTCGTCACATCATCTTCACAAATGTACCTCGAGTTGTACACCCGTGGAGATACTAAAAACTCTACTAGAACACACACGACGTACAGCCACATAATTACTCAATTTCGAATCAACCCTAGCTAAAGTGAAGATAGAACGGATAGAACGTTCCCGATGTAAACTGTAGTATCCATGATGATGTAAGAATCCTTGTAGTGATGTAGATCAGTAAGTAATCCATAATGATGCAGCTCCGCTTGTTGTAGTAAATATAGAAAATTAACTCCGCCATTTCTCCAAAACCGCAGCTCCATTCAGATGACATTATGTTAGTAAAACCTCCTTCCGTAGACAAAGTATTGTGTTGTCCGTTCCATTCTGCTTCTGTCGATGAGTCCTAATTCCTAGCTAAGATCAAAGACTAAACGCAGAACCCATGTGGGAAGCACCGCGCCTTCTGCTCTCGCTAGTTAATGTGGAATCTAAAAATAGAACTGGAAGAATGAAAGTAAGACTGAAGGATTATATATACATGTATAACAAAATACATAGGATACATAGATAAAAATTAAATATCACTCGCGTCGCGGAAATTAGAAAAATAGTTTGTGCGGTTAAGGAAATTCGCCCCTCGATGGAAAATCTTTTGTTTCGCGGAAAACGGTCCAACACGACGCACTCTTTCTCTACTTTGCGAGTTCTCTGCTGGCTAGCTTGTTATTGCACTCACGAAGTCTTCACTTAGGACTTGTCCTAATAAAACACTTGTAACGCGGTAAGTCTAGATACTAGACTCTGGAGAGGATTGCACGCGCGTTTTTAAGTTCCGGTAGAACTACCACTCTCTTCGACGGCTCCGACTTCACTCCCGATGATTTCTTCCTGATTTACCAGCTCTCCTCGGTTCAATCCTCGACTCCTCCCACAAAACCATTCATCATCCATTTTATGACTTGCCCGAAATCTTGGTCCCACGTACTTGAAATCTGAACCCGTAAAAAATTCGTCGAACACTTCGAAGCTAGTTTAGATTAAAGAATATTGTTTACATTACGCGGTGTATTCCCGTTGGACCCACTGCATCTAAGGATTGTATGGCAAAGAATGGAAATTCTAGAATATTGTAGATTCGTGACTGAAAATATAACTCCATGCATTGGAAAAATATGATGGCATCATTACATGTCGTTTCCTTTGAAAATCTTACGGGTTTGTTTGCAAAAATATTTGTTGTTCTGTCTAGGTAAAATTTTTATACTGACAGTTTTAATTCTCGAAATTACCCAATAAATGCATTTTTTCCATACAAGGACGAGTTCCAAGCCTGAGGGATAGATGAGGACAAACCTATGATTTCTTGAAAGTGAAGTCCCCGTAATTCTAACCCTTTTGTCCCTAGCCGACAAATAATTATATTTAATAAACATTCATACAATATTTACTTTAAATTCATACAGAGACCCTCTGTTCTCATTTATTTCTTAGAACAAAGTCCGAATGACGTATCAGAGGCCACATGTAAATGTTAACTTTAGCTTTAATAATCACGCCCTAGTATCATATGAATAAGGTCGAAGTTACTCTAGAAAATACAATACTTTTGACACAGCAAAATGGCATTATGCTGTTTAATTTCGACCGACAGTTATGATTTCGACGAATTTTGCTTGTAAATGTGTGTGTAAGAGTTACACGGTTGGCATGACTTAAACGATCTTCGAGCGTATCAATGTAACTTTAAGATACATTATTCTATACCTGCAGAAGTTTGTGTTCCCCCCCAATGGGTGGAGCATCCTTACCTCTATCCCTTCCTATAGTAGAAAACTTCTTTAAGATCACAATAGATGGCGATACTCGTATCGATTTTAGAATTATGTTGCTGAAAACTGTAAGGGTGAAAGGGTTGACCATTTCAGCCGTTACAATACTCAAATTTGGATTTTAATAAGTTTTTATAAAAAAAAATGTGTATCTTCAAGTAGTGAAAATGAAAGTATTCTATTAACTCCAGAGAAAATTGTATCGGACGCTAAAAATGTGGTACAAACATTCTATTCATAAGTTGCGCTTACTTATTTATTCATAGAGGGTGATAAAAAGTAGTGTCCACCTCGGGAGCAACACTATTTAGCTCGAGTGATGTACTTTGATTCAAAGAAATACTCTCGCCTTAAAAATAGTTCATTGCTCCCTGGGTAGACAATGTACTACATATTATCTAAGACAAATTGATTCTGCAACAAAGTTAGTACCTATGTTGTGTCCCGATAACGTTATATAATATGCGGTACCGCGAAGTTAATATCATAGTCACATACGTGGGACCACGGACCTTTTACGTCATGCATACATTTTCATGTTTTGGGCACGGACCTAAAAGGTTTCACAGGTAAACTCCTCTTTGTGAAACAATTTGACTAACAAAAAAACGCAGAAATAAGTAAAGTAAAAAAAGCTAACTTTTTGTATGTAGCTTATGCGTCTCACTCACGCATAGGCCTGTTCTAACATAGAGAGAGGTTGAGCTTAATCACCACGCGTGCTGACCGCGGATTGGCAATTTCAAGTGCTAAGGTTTCCCCATAATGTTTTCCTGCACTTTAGCGACTGGTGTTGCTACTACAGTCTCAGAAATGTAAATAACTTAGTAAAAAAGTCATTGCTACATGCCGTTATTCAAACCCACGACCTCCCGAATACGATGCCGGCGTTCTACACGTGCGCTACCACCGCAGCTGGTCATGCAATAAGCAAACACGACCTTTAAATTCGAAGTGGTAGTTTATTTTGGGGTAATGACCAAAAATTTATTGGTCAATGGACAAACCTTTTTGAATTGACCCCTTAAAAAACAGTACACTAAAGTCACCGGCCTAAATCGAAACCCTCGAGCGAGTTCACCTCGCACTTGGCAACTTATTTTCTAATGGAAAATCACAGCAACCCTGACCTTCCATTATCATACCACAATATTATTATGGATTTTGCACAGTGAAAGGTTGTGAGGTCGAAATGAAGCGGCGGGGGCGTAGCGAATCGCGTCTACGGCGTAGCAGTGCTACGCTTGCTACAATGTAGCCGGTTGGTCGCTACGAATTTTTGTTGGAAAAAAGTCGGATGTATCCAGTACTTACAATGTTTGCTTTGTTATCCTAAAAGTAAAATAATAAGTTACTTACCTATGCATCTTGAATACCTTTCAAGATTTTATTTTGACTGCCTCGTTGGTCTAGCGGTTAACACGCTTGACAACCGAAACAGAGATCATAGGTTCGATTCCTTGAGGAAGGGACGTTTTGGGAAAGGGACATTTTGGGAAAGGGACATTATGCACCTGAACGTCCTACTGGTGGCCACCGTACTTGATTCGTGCGAACGGCCTCAGTCTGGGTGTATTTCCATGTTTGTAATGCCCTTGCCTGGTTACCATAGCACAGGATACTCTAGTTTGGGACCATGACAAGTGATTGTGTTGTGTGGAAGTTATCACTATTATTTTATCGATGATTCCGGAGATTTACAGTAAAAATTTATTTTGTCTCGGCCTATTATCATAAAAATGAATATTCTTTTAATTATGTATAATGCCCGACAGATAATTTGAACAAATATCCACGCAGTCGGATCGACACGTATAGGGAAACATTTTTATTTATTTTATATTTATATTTAGGAGAACTAGAAAAAAAAAACAAACTTTTTTTATTAAGTATTTGTTAATTTGACTTAACTGAAGTCCGAAGAATCTGAAGCCCTGGCCACACAGAAGGGACGTGGGGCGAGAGCGCGGAAAAGACGCAACGCGTTGATAGAAATCGCGCTCTTGCACCGTCTCTTTCGGTGTGGGCCGCGTCCCGTCCGTTCAGTACGTTTTCTATGAAAATAAATTGGATTAAAGACGCGTCTTTTCCGAGCCCTCGCCCCACGTCCCCTCTGTGTGTCTCGGACCTATGCACATCCCACGGCCTCCGCCAATGAGACCCAAAATACGTCCATGCAAAGTGAAACTAATTTATTCAAGTTACTAGTCGGGCATTGTACCTACATAGCAGTTTATTTTTAAACCTTGGAATCAATACATGTGTTGTATAATCGCTGCTTAGAACCAGTTTAATAGTGGGATACTATTAATGGTAGTCGGCAGTTCTGTATACTGAATGATTATTGTACGAGTAGTCAGAATAAAGTGGAAAACACATTACTGCGCTTTTAATTTTTTTTTTTATAGTGGTAGATTAAAGGAAGAAAGAATGAAGACATTTATTTAAATTAGTGACAAATTGGTGCAAAGAAACATTAAAAATATTAGTTCTTTTTAGCCTTTACACGTCCCACTATTGAGAGAGTATGGGCTTAATTACTACGCGTGCCCACCGCGAATTGGCAATTTTAAGCACGGAGGTTTGTGAACATCTCGGACACTCAGGATTCCTGAACATGATCAGGATCCTCGCGGTGTTTTCCTTCGCCGTTAGCGAGTGGTACATTTGTGAATTTGTCCATCACAAATTGTACCTTAGGTTAACAAATCATTGGTACAGGCCCGGTGTTTTAACCCACAACCTCCTGAACGTGAGCAAGTGTACTACCGATCGCGCAACCATCGCCACCACCATAAGTTCCTGTGGAAAACAAAAAAAAAAAACATTCGTCACATTCACAAACCTGACATTGGCAGAATCTTAGGGATACCACAAAACAGCATTGAATTGAAATACCTAGTCGTCATTCTAAAGCTATTTATAGAAGTACAAACCACTGAGTATCGATTTTAGCTACTACAATCTGAATTCAACTCTATGGCTTTTCAATAAGAGCAAAGTCCGAAACGGGAATGCTGCCTAGAATTTATTTATTTATTTATTCTTATAAGGTGCACCAACAGCAGATCATGTGCAAACATTATATAGGGTATTAAATTGATAGTTCTAGAACACACACTCAGCATTTTGTTATACCTTTAGGTTCACGAATTATTAATCTGTTTAGCGTGCAATTCAAAAATATAAATTCCGAAATATATTTATTGTACAGTTTGGAATAAACTTAGCATAATTATTTACATACGTACATGAACATGCCGAAAATTCCATTGAAGATAACTAATAATGCGCGATAATTAGAATGAAAATAAAATCAAATTATATTAATGTTAAATATTAGATTGTACATTATAGTTTTGGCGAACGATAGGCCAGAATAAAAAAAAAAAAAACATTTAAATTCAGCAAATTTCGTTTGAAAACAGCGTGAGATTGATTGAAAATGTAAATTTTATCAGTGTGAAGAATTCGTTTCCTACAATATTTTAGGATAGCCGGAGGAGTGGTTTTGCTGCAGGCCCGTTTACGTAACACCCAAACCGCTTGCATATTGATCGGTGACCGTCTAGCTTCGTTGTCATGACGCTACCTAGGTTTTCCTAGATGTTCTATGACGTAGTCCGCGAGCGATGACTGCAGGTATTCGGGGTTTTAGAATATTATTTATATGTTTTATATTAGCCGATTTAGTGTCCTGCTGCTGGGCAAAGGCCATCCGTTCAGCTCTCCACTTCTCTCTGTCATCGGCCATTCCCTGTCACCCCGGCAGAAAAAAACGTGAGGTCGTCCCTGATGATTGATTAAAATTTACTGGAAGGATAGAAATTACGGTCTTATTTATTTATTCTCCAATCTAAGTTTGAGGCTAGTTCTCCATTCATTAGCTAGATTTCCAGGGGGCATTCTAAAGCCGTCTCTCCTGCTCGTGTTTTAACTAGTATTGAATAAAATGTCGAGTCAAACTCAGACACACTCGGCCACACACATAAAATCTGAGCTCTCACTTGTTTAAAAAAGTTAAGGTTTTTCTTTTGTTTAAGTTTATAATATCATATAACCACTATAATATTATGTTCCTTTGCATTTATTACGTTGACTTACCATCTAAACCAAGTTGTTAAATAATTTTTATCAAGGCCACAACACAGCACAGATGAAAAAACCTGAAATAAAAATAACCGACAATCGGACTGCTCAGCATCAACGTCAGGTGGGACCAACCGAAGGAGTAACATTGGTGAATTTTGGTCCCGTCTGCTTAGTAGTTAATGCTGCAGTCGGGTTGTTGGTTATTTTTATTTCAGAATTTTATTTTTTCATTTTTAGATTTGTGCTGATTTTAGATTGACGATTGACACTCGCGCAAACACGACATATTGATTGAGATCTTATTTGTCAAAATCTGACCATTGCGTACATACAAGTATACATACATACGAGCCAAACACATTTCGGGTCCCGTAAAAAGCGAACGAACGAATAACTCTATTTTATTCTATCTGTGCACCCACTACTTCAATATTGTCACTTTCTCATCTATGCCTTTAAATTTGTGGTTATTTGAATAAATACTTTTTTATCTTATGTTTAAACATTTTATTAAGACCTAAAAATAGTAACTTTTATTGAACACAAATTCACCCTATACCGTTACCGCAATCTGCACGTAAACAACGGAAGTAATCACAACGTAAAGTGGGCGGGAGGCGGCGCAACTTACCATATTCACCGAGGAGACCTCGTTACATAGAAAGCTTCTAAACTTAGCCCCCATTTAATTCCATTTCGTTATCTTCAGTTATCTCTTTCATATATACTTATACGACCTCGTGGCGCAGCGGTAGTGCATCTGCATACCATGCGAGAGGTCCCGGGTTCGAATCTCGGCTGGGGACAAAAAAAAAACCCCAGGTCTTGGATGTTTACATGTTTGTGATGTCGCTGTTTCTGGTTCCCACGACACAGGGTATCCTAGTGTGGGGCCAGAAGCAATGTATGTGCCTGTATGTAAATGTTTATGTTTATGTTATACGGCGATTGTGATATCGTCAGCAATTGTTCTTTCCGGGTCAAGGCCACCACCAAGGCACGCCACTTCTGTCGGGCCTCGGTCATCCTCATCCAGATACCACCAGCACTTTGCCTCAGAGCAAGCGGGTAGGTTCCATGTGGCCCCGGATTAAGAATAGCGTCACACCATTTCCTTCCGTGGATGTCGTAAAAGGCGACTAAGGAATTCAATTACCAGGAGGCGGGCAGCAGCGTCTTCCTGAGATTTCAACCGCACACTGCGATCGCCAACCCGCCTACCAAGCGTGGCGATTATGGCAAAACCCCTCATGGTTATGAAAACCACGAAGGAGACCTATGTCCTGCAGTGGGCGTCAAATGGCTGATGATGAAGCTGGTAGACGTCCTAAGTGGCGCTAGTTTCTTTTTTTTGTATAGTGCGTTATCAAAAAAAAACCCCCAAATTGCGTATAACTTTGTTGGCAGTTGGCACCGGATAGTGCCATGTGACTGCCATGTTTACTCGAAAATAGGTAGACCTTGTGGAGGGGCGTGTTTTTGGGCATCTTTCGGGAGACGTGGTTTGTTGTTAATGAGGTGTTAAATCTTATTATCGCGTACATGTGAACACCAATGAGCTATAAATATGGATAACGTTGTTTACCTCGAGACGCGAATGTTTATAGAAGCTAGATGAATAATTAATAATCCCCATTAAGGATAAATAAACGGTGGTAGCGCAGCGGTAGAACGCCGGTCTCACATTCGGGAGGTCATGGTTTTGAATCTCGGCACGTACCAATGACTTTGTTTTCTAAGTTACGTATATGTATTTGTGAAGTTGTAGTAGCAACTCTACTCGCTAGCTGTGAAGAAAAACATCGTTAGGAAACCTGAGTGTCTGTGGTGTTCACATACCTCACCGCTTGAAATTGCCAATCCGCCAATACTCTCTCTCTCTCTCTCTCTCTCTGAGAGAAGGCCTGTGCCCGGCAGTGCGACGTACAGGCTACATAAAACAAATAGGTATGTAATAAATAAGATAAAAGTACTTAATGCATATTAAGGAGATAGGTAAGAGCCGCGCTTGGCATTGGAATAAAAGCTTTACGACCTGCAAAGTCTAAAGTTAATTGAAAATTAGCCTGACGGGGAAGATGCATTTCTCCAGCCGCTAGAGGAAGTTAGGAAGAGAAGCCTACTACATTCAAAGAACAATGTCCCAGGCACTGCAGTGTCCGAGTGGTCCCTTTACCCATCCCGTGTGAGCGATGGTGCCACTGGACGCCGTATAAATAAATCATCTCATTACGTAGATGCAAAATTTTTTTTTAGAGGAAGGTGCCCTTTTCCAGCAGCAGTTCGTTAACGTGCTTGAAAGCTACTCTTTACTCTGGCATGGATAGAAGTTAAGATGAGATAGGAATATTCTTTATTGTACAAAACAGAAAACAACTACAGAGACAACAAAAGTTCCACATAGGTAAAGTAAACAAAGCGGTTGGTAAAAATACAGAAGTGTTTACTACCTACTCAATGAACTATTCATTAGGCCATTCCCTTATCTTATCTGTTCAAGCGACATCTATCCCTATTTAAGCGACTTAAAAAAAGGAGGTTCTCAATTCGACGCGTATATTTCATTTATTTATTTATTTTTTTGGCTATGTTCTCGCATAACTCCGTCAAATCTTAATCGATCTCGACAATTCTTTTTAGTTTTCCGTACCCGAAGGGTGCCAAACGGGACCCTATTACTAAAACTTGACTGTCCGCCTGTCTGTCTGTATGTCTGTCTCTCACCAGCCTGTATCTCATGAACCGTGATAGCTAGGCAGTTGAAATTTTCACAGATGATGTATTTCTGTTGCCGCTATAACAACAAATACTAAAAACAACAAATAAATATTTGAGGGGGGGGGGGTCTATGAGACCATGATTTATCATGAACAAACATGATTTATCATTTAGGGGGGCTTAAATATTTATTTTATTCTGTTTTTGTATTTGTTATTATAGCGGCAACACAAATACATTATCTGTGAAAATTTCAACTGCTTAGCTATCACGGTTCATGGAATACAACCTGGTGACAGACAGACAGACAAACGGACAGTGAAGTCTTAGTAATAGGATTCCGTTTCGCACCCTTCAGGTACGGAACCCTAAAAAGAAATACATTATTAATCTAGCTCTGGAAGCTGAATCTTAAATATGAGATTATAGTGCTTCCAGATGTTGCTTTATATTAAAGATGAATGATATAAATAAACATAAACATAACTCGTACATACTACTACAACTAATCACCTTCATACCCCACAGGAGCCTTCCTGATCCCGTTCCTCATCATGCTAGTCCTGGAAGGAATCCCGCTGTTCCTGATCGAGATGGCCATCGGGCAGAAGATGCGACTGGGCTCGCTGGGCGTGTGGAACACGATCCACCCGTGGCTGGGCGGCATTGGGATCTCGAGCTGCGTGGTGACCCTGTTTGTGGCGTTGTACTACAACGTCATCATCACCTGGGTGTTCTTCTACCTTTTCAACAGCATTCGGGTGAGTTGTGCTAAGAAACTTTCCTTTGCATGAGTGCTTCGTCGGTCTAGCAGTGTTACGTCTGTTACCATGTCGGAGGTCGTAGGTTCGATTCCTAATGGGGGCCGCCGCACATTTGTACAAATGGCCTCAGTCTGGGTGTATTTCCATGTTTGTGATGTCATTGTCTGGTTACCATAGCACAGGGTAACCTAGTTTGGGACCAGGACAGGTGATTATGTTGTGTGGAAGGGTCCGTACCATTATCTATACAACATTTGAATATTTCAAGCGTCTATCTGTTGCCGTTATTAATATCGAGCAGAAAACGGCAAAAAATCACGTTTGTTTGTATGGGAGCCCCCCTTAAATATTTTATTTATTTTATTCGTGAAAATTCCAAGTGTCTAACTATCACGGTTCATGAGATACAGCCCGGTGACAGACGGACGGACGGACGGCAGCGGAGTCTTAGTAATAGGGTTCCGTACCCAAAAATTAGGTTCTACTACTTCTGATCATCGTTACGATCAACTTTTACTATGAGAAAACTTCGAAATCGTGAAAATTACAATATCAATTGTTTCATATCGAACAACTGCTATTATTGCTGGAATTCATAGTTTTCCCCATAGAACTTTTACTATGTTAAATTATTACGTTTTATTGCCAATTAGAATTCCTATGTGGGATGTTCATGGGGATTTTGTTACATCGTGTGTATAATGCATAACATTCGTACAACGCTCCACACAGAAAAAGTAAGCCAAGGACACCTACTATTCCAGCCCACAAACTCAAGCATTCTCTAGGTACTCTAGTTCATGATAATGGCGATGCTTAAAATGTCTTTTGTAGGCCAGGATGATGGTCAGTTAGTCAGTCTTATTCTACCTCCAGGTCAACCTGCCCTGGTCATCATGTCCCAGTGACAACGGGACGGCCCAGCTGGAATGCACCAAGGCCTCTTCGACCGCCTACTTCTGGTACCGCGAGGCTCTGGATGCCTCGCCCAGTATTGAGCAGCCTGGCGCGCCGCGCTGGTGGATCGTGCTGTGCCTGCTGCTGGCCTGGGTCGTGGTCTTCTTCATCGTGATGAAGGGCATCCAAAGTAGCGGGAAGGTTAGATGTTCGACTTGAAATCTGACTCTGTTTCATTTCTCTGCAAAGTATGTTGCATTTTCCAATTGCTCCATTTAACTTTAATTATTTTTCTCTATATTACTTACTAGCTTTTGCCCGCGACTTCGTCTGCATGTAATGAGTAATTTCCGGGACAAAAGTATCCTCGGTCCTTCCTCAGAACTCAAACTTTCTTCATACCAAATTTCATCTCTATCCGTTCAGCTATTATTGCGTGATTGAGTAACAAACCTCCAAACATCTTCACAAACTTTCACATTTCTAATATTAATAGTAGAATATGTAAGTAATTCCATTTTATTTAATTCTAAGCTATTCTATTCAGTTCTACCTGCTCTTTTCCACTAATCATGTTATATTCTGACCATGCCATTCGGTTCCAAATAATTAAATCCGAAATGGTGGTGCATTAAGTATTTGTGAACTTCATTCTCCAATACTTACGAAATCGATTCTTAAGTACTGTTAAGATATATAAAAAATAACAAAAAATTAAAATAGTGTATTTGTCGATTGTCGATATAACAAATTCCTCTCTTCCAGGTGGTGTATTTCACCTCTCTGTTCCCCTACGCGGTGCTGACCATCTTCTTCATCCGCGGAATCACTCTCCCTGGCTCCTCCGACGGCATCATCCACATGTACAAGCCGAAGGTAAGCCTTGCTTTTGACGGCAATATAGTGTCAAGCAAGTCCTAGAGTTAAAGTTGGCTCCGTGGAACCCAAGAGTTCCGTGGATAAGTCACTAACTTCCGCGGATCGCATCTGTCACTAAATTCTAGGATTATTTTGACTGCAAAGTCCTGGCCTTGAAAATAACAATCGATAAGCATTGTTATTGTCAAGGTCAGAAGTTACGAGATTAAACAGTTTTTCAGCTATAAATATTATTATGGCTTCGTGTAACGGGACAGTGGCTGTACTTTCAGAAGCTTTCAGTGAAGTTAAATATTTCCATAAAATTAAAGAGGTTTGTTAGTGTTCCATACAATTAAATTAAAAGAATTAAAAGTTTGGGAACCTTAGTGGAAGTTAGTGGAAAAGGAGTTGTTGTGCACAAAATTATACATATTTAAAATAGAAAGAGATATGTACAGGTCACACGTTGCATTATATACGCAGCTTTCCTTTATTCCATATTTATCAGGTGTTTTGACGTCGGAATCTTTCAAAAACTTCGCCATCAGACCTTAACACCTCTCTCCGCTAGGTCCCACGTATTCACAACTAACTTAACCCCTCAATTATCCCCGCAGCTAGAGAAGCTACTCGATCCGACCGTCTGGCTGGACGCCGCGACCCAGGTCTTCTATTCCTTTGGCCTAGCCTTCGGTTCACTCATCGCCTTTGGGTCATACAACCCGCCCGACAACAACTGCGTCAGAGACGTCCTTCTGGTGTCCGTCTGCAACGCACTCACGGCCATTTACGCCTCCGTGGTCATCTTCAGCATTCTGGGCTTCAAGGCTTACATTATGGTGGAGAAATGTATCACCGAGTGAGTGTACTGGTCTTGTATTTTTTCCTATTCTTCTTCCTCCCTCTGTTTCTTCTTGTTCGAAATTTTATTTCATTTCTTGCAATCTTCTTTTCGCTAGTTCTTTGAATGTAAATAGGCAATTAACATGACTTGACTTACAAATAGTTTTAATTTTAGAGTTGAATAATTCCGTCGGTATATTTTATCCCCTCACATAAAAGAACTTTATCATTCCATTAAACGTTAAACGTTTCTCCCTTTTTACGACGCCGCGGCAATAAAATGAAGATTGATTTGGGCAAACAATGTTGTATTAAAATGCTTAAGAAAAATGTTGCTTTACCTATTTTTGAGATTTTGATAAAGTTTTATCCACGCATTCTGAAACCTTTTACCTTATAACCTTGCCTTCTAACGTCGACCGTACAACAACCTTTACACGGGTGTACTCTCCTCAGATATATTACGGGGGATTTTGCAACAGAAATGTAAACGTTGATCAGCTGTCGACTGTACGTACAGTGCTGGTAAATGTGCGTTCAGCTTATATTTATTTATTTATTTACGAATACATGGAAAACCAACAGCTTTAAACTTTCTTAGTAACATCTAAATAATAACTGTTAGCTAATTACAGGTTTTCACTTATATACCACTGATTAATACCAGTTTTGAAACTCTTATCTTTCCGGAATCATTTCATCGATATCTTCATCTAATCTTTTCCCCTGTCTTAACCATCAGGGAGATCACGATCTTGGCCCACCAGCACGTCGGCGGGTTTTACCTGAACTCGAGTCACGACTACTACAAAGAAGAATTCCCGAAACTCCAGAAGAACCTGACCGAGGCGTTCAACCTTACTGGATGCAGCATGAGCAGGCAGCTTGAGAACGTACGTATCTCTGTCACACACACACACTCTCAGTATTATTCACAAAACACTTATCTCGCTTATCTTATACTAGCTGTCCGGGCGAACTCCGTACCGCCACGGAATCCTTTATACGATTCTTGCACAACGCCATCTGTTTTTAAAACGACGTTCGCTCGCACAACGCCATCTATTTTAAACTTAGAATAAATAATTTCCCACGGGAACGCATTACCGGGATTTCAATTCAGGCTATGTCTCAATTCAGATCTTTGTCTATCTGAACGCCAAGTTTCATGTAAATCCATTATTACGTGATTGAGCAACAAACATCCAAACATCTTCACAAACTTTCACATTAATTTATAATAATAAATAGGGTAGGATTTGTGTCTTACCTATCTACTTATTTTGTTTCTGTGATGTGTTTGGTTGTTGTAATAAATGTAGGTATTTAGTTACATATTAAGCGGGTCTAATCGCGATTAGTGGTGGTAGCCTAGTGGGTAGAACATTGGACTCGGAAGCGAGAGACCCAGGTTCGATTCCCAGTGCGGGCATGTACCTATGACTTTGTTTTCTAAGTTACGTACATTTGTGAAGTTATAGTAGCAATACCGCTCACTAACGGTGAAGGAATAAAAAAAAATTAAATAAAAAATAAAAACCGGCTTCGAAACACTACAGCACTAAAAAGTTAGAAATAATTTAAATAATTAGAAGTATTTATAGATGTAGGTATTGTAGAAGTATAATTTGGAGCCGGTGCCCAAAATATATGTGCTGGTCTTGAAACTGGGCATCGACTACAAATTATACTTCTACAATACCTACATGTATAAATACTTCTTTTTTTTCATCTTTTAGTGGGGGAGCGGGAGAAAAATAAATAAGTCCCTTATAACCATAATTTACCCTACTTAATTCGTTGCTTTAAAATTTGATGTTCTAAATTTCCATCTCCGAAAGTCTTCACCAGAACATCACCAAATTAACTTGGGACTACTTTTACGCTATTTTATGAAACATACGGATATTACTAAAGGATGGGTCCAGATGGGCCCCCATTAGGGCTTATTTACTGCTGTCCATTGAAGAGTTCCGTTCTCCATCTCTGAAAGTCTCCATCAGATCTTCACCAAATTAAAATGGGACCAATGGGACGTTATACCTGTTCGAACAAAAAAATAATTGTCGAAATCGGTTAAGATTTGACGGAGTTATGAAGGAACATAGCCAAAAAATATATATATATATATATATACGCGCTGAATTGATAACCTCCTCCTTTTTTGAAGTCGGTTAAAAAGCCTCGTTGTCGAGGCTATTATTCCTTCGGCTCGGGATGCTAAAAGTCTCGGATAAAAATGGTTCGTTTTGTGGACTTCTTGTAAAATCTACTATAAGTACAACCTGCATAAGTATTTAAGCCGTGAAAAAGGTCTGAGGTCTGTTGCCCTTGATTTCCCCAGGGCTTAATTCAAGTTGAATGGACCCTAAGTACTACCTTGTTACCGCATTCATGGACACGAACAAACGTTCTAGGGATCTATTGTTATTTTTGTTGCCATCCATAAGGTTATCCCACTAATAAATTAGTTAAGCCACCTATGCCCGCGTTCGTCGTTTTGTTCGATTACCTAGTAAAGAGATAAATAAATAACACTTTATTGCACACCAGTAATTTGCAGAGATATAAGATACTTAGGCCCCTTTCGGGACAGCCGACTTAAGAAGTGGTGGTTCTTAAATGTCACTTAAGTCGCCATTTAAATCGACTTTTGTATAAAGAATTTTAGTTAAATGCTGTTTAAGCCACATTTAAGAAAGTGGTGCAAGTCGGCCTTAATGTACTAGTATTGGTACATGTCGCAGTAACATTGCAAAACTCCGCCATTTACAAACGGCGGAGTCGTCATAGCATAAACAGCCTATATACGTCAAACTGCAGAGCAAAGGCCGTCTCCTTGTAGGGGTCGATGGTTTTTTTCGATATGTTCCTTCACAGTTATCGAATAGTGTAGCTATTCGGGTCGGTCAAAGCAAGAATACTATGCGCGGATGGCAACAATTTAGGGCAAAAGTTTAAATTAGCCGCCGAACCAACTGTCAACGTCATTCACCCATGTGATTGTCAGTTAGCCGAAGGCTAACCGAGTGGTTAGTACTTGACGGAGGACGTCGCCTTCGGTGCACAATATTTGAAGGTAACTAAACAGAATTTCTTGTTGCCCGGATGCCGCCCTAAAAATAAACTTCTAGACGACCTAATAAATTTTGTAGGCGTTGAATTGGATGTTTAATTTAACTATTTGGCGGCTACATATACACAAAGAAGATTGAACAACGGCTTATATCAATCGAACTATTCCTTCCAGGCGGCCGAAGGTACAGGGCTGGCCTTTATAGTGTTCACGGAGGCCATCACGGAGCTGCCGTTTGCGCCATTCTGGTCCATAATCTTCTTCCTGATGCTTCTCTCGCTGGGACTCGGCAGCCAGATTGGCATCATGGAGGGAATGCTTTGCACCATCTTCGACATCGAGTTCTTCAAGCGCGTCAGCAAGCCCGTCATCACTGGTGAACTATTTATTTATGTATTTCTATAATGGCAACAGACAGTCATAGTTTTACTCGTAGGCACAAACTAACAAACCTTACTCCATTCTCTCTGCCAGGCGTGGTCTGCGCCTTCTGCTTCGTCGTGGGCCTGATCTTCACGACTGGGGCGGGGGAGTACTGGCTGAAGATGTTCGACTCGTTCGCCGGCACCATCGGGCTGGTCGTGGTCGCTCTACTGGAAATGATCGCTGTCATCTATGTCTATGGCCACGAGAGGTGAGTTGTCAGCTACTTCTATGACTACGAGAGGTGAGTAATTGTCAGCTACGTCTATGACTACGAGAGGTGAGTTGTCAGCTACGTCTATGACTACGAGAGGTGAGTTGTCAGGTACTTCTGTGACTACGAGAGGTGAGTTGTTAGCTATGTCTATGACTACGAGAGGTGAGTTGTCAGCTACTACTATGGCTACGAGAGGTGAGTTGTCAGTTATGTCTATGGCCAAGAGAGGTGAGTTATCAGCTACGTCTATGACTATGAGAGGTGAGTTGTCAGTTATGTCTATGGCCAAGAGAGGTGAGTTATCAGCTACGTCTATGACTATGAGAGGTGAGTTGTCAGCTATGTCTATGGCTAAGAGAGATGAGGTGCCAGCTACGTCTATGGCCACTAGAGGTGATTAGCAGCAAAGTTCGAATTGCTTCAGGTGGCCCCTAAAGGAGCAATTCCCATAGAAACGAAATTTGGTTTTTATTTACAAACGACATGCCGGATTGCAATGAAACTTTGTCAATACGTTAAGAGGACACACATTCAGGTTTGTTCGTGCTTAGAATTGGAAATAAACTTATCAAAAAGAAATTGTAGCCTTGAGAATAGTTTCTATGAAAAGACTTATGAGGCTATAATTTCTTTTTTATTCTGTTATTCTCAGTTGTAACGACGAGCAACCCTTGATTTGTGTCCTCTAAACATATTGAAAAAGTTTCATTGAGATCCGGTATGTCGTTTGTGCAAACTTAAGGTTGTTACAGACGGGGACCAGGAGACGCGACAGACGCAAGCAAGCGCTACTTAAATTTTGTGCAACAGCTAGAATACAACAATGGTACAATAACAAAATAAAATAATACCTTCATCCTACGTGGTACAGGGCCCTGTTGCATAAAGCTACAATTTACTAAATTTACTAAAGCTACAAGCTTGGTTGGAAAATTACTAAAATAACTTTTAGTTCGCCGAAAATTACTGACAGTTTTGTAAGTTTATTACATTGTGAAACCCAGGTTTCATCATGTTTTGCCCATCATGGCTTTAGTTGAAGCAATTTCTACTAGCATCCAATAGGGCCTTGATTCAACAATGACAGATACGCGGTTGGTCGCTTAGAAGTTTTTATACGTGGACTTGAAGTGAATGAAAATAAATTGTCGCGTCCATGCAGCTGGCATTGTTGGTACTTAACTTCTACACAACACAATCACTTGTCCTGATCCCAAACTAAGATATCCAGTGCCATGGTAACCAGACAGGACATCAAAAACATGAAAATACACCATTTGTACAATAAAGAATCGTAGGACAATAGAGCGGTGGTAGCCTAGTGGGTAGAACATTGGACTCGGAAGCGGGAGACCCAGGTTCGATTCCCAGTGCGGGCATGCACCTATGACTTTGTTTTCTAAGTTATGTACATTTGTGAAGTTATAGTAGCAATACCACTCGCTAGCGGTGAAGAAAAACATAGTGAGGAAACCTGAGTGTCTGAGCTATTCGCACACCCAAGTGCTTGAAATCGCCAATCCACGGCACGCGTGGTGATTAAGCCCATACTTTCTCTCTGAGAGAAGGCCTGTGCCCTACAGTGGGACGTATATTATATAGGCTGCTTATGAAGGCCATTTGTACTAATCAAGTAGGTACGGTGGCCTTTGGCGACTGTCTCCCTCGTACAGTCTAACATTTCTAATGACTCTAAAAAAATGAGTATGTTTTTGACAGATGTGGTCTGATGGTTTAATATATAATAAAACTACGGCCATTCGAGACATACCTATTATTCTTACCCTTTACCTACTTTTTATTGAGAAAAATTCATACTAAAATTTATAATTTTGGAAGCAATTCAACTCATGAGTTGAGTATATAAAAACAAAACCTATAATTATGGACATTTTAAATTTTAGAATGTCCATAATTTTATTATTTATCAAACCCTGAGACCACATTTATAAAAGTATACATTTATTTCCACAATAATTGCAAATGTTAAATGGAGAATGGAGATCTAGCGCGCACACCAAACCTAACGCCTGTCCCCGGCAGATTCACGAACGACATCTACGAGATGACGGGCTACCGGCCCGGCCTCTACTGGCAGGTGACCTGGCGCTATGTGGGGCCGGCCATCGTCAGCTGCATCCTCGTCTCCTCACTCATCTTCATGGCCATCAACCCGCCGACCTACTCCGCCTGGGACGCGGATAAGGTGGGCTTTTGAACTGAGGACTGAAATCCTGTCGGAATTCTGACGATTGTGATAGCAATTAGTATTGAATGTGACAGACGATTGGAATCGTTCAGGATTTGGTGCGCGTAATATAGGAGCTGGTTTTTAGGACTGCTTTTCTTTGGATTCAATCAATCAGTGAGCCCGTAGTCGTGCACTGCTAACCATAAGCCTGTCCCAAGGCACGCCACTTTTTTCTGTCCCGACCTACTTTGGGATGCTGATAGGGGGGCTTCCAAACTGGTATTGACTGTCTTTCTTTGGATTTAATGAGTCAATCAATGAGACCGTACTTGTCCACCGCTGGACATAGGCCCCCAAGTATGACAAAAAAAGGTGGCGTAACCTTTTTTTGTCCCCACCTACTCCGGTTAGGACGCTGATAAAAGGGCTTCTGAAATCAGACCGTACTTAACAACTACTGGACGTGAGCCTCCCCAGGCCCGACACTGGTTTCTGTCTCGATCTACTTTGATTGGGACGCTGATAAGGTGGGTTTTGAACTGGTCCTGGCTGCTTCTCCTTGGATTCAATTAATAATCAGCCCGAATTCGTCCATTGTTGCAAGCGAAAACCTGTAATTAGCTTACAATTATTATTTAGAAGTTACTAAGAAAGTTTAAAGCTGTTGGTTTTCTATGTATTCGTAAATAAATAAATAAATAAGCCTCCCTAAGGTATGTCACATCTTCCTGTCCTCGGCCAACCTCATTCAGCCGCTGCCGGTAATCTGCCTCAGATCATCGGTCCTTGGATTACTCAATTTTAAATGTTACGATATGATAACGTGACTCATCATCATCAGTCTTTTGACGCCCACTGCAGGGCATAGGCCTCCCTCGGTTTTTATAACCATAAGGGGTTTTGCCATAATCGCCACGCTTGGCAGGCGGGTTGGCGATCGCAGTATGCGGTTGGAATCTCAGGAAGACGCTGCTGCCCGTCTCCTGGAATTTTTTTTCCTTAGTCGCCTCCTACGACATCCACGGGAGGAAATGGAGTGACGCTATTCTTAATCCGGTGCCACACGGAATAACGTGACCAATAAATATGAATGAACTGAAAGAGTGTCAGCAGGATTGTAGGAAATTGAATACCAATGGGATACAAACATCACATTTTCACCACTTAAACTCGACCCATCACTTTGTCACAAAACTTTCAAAGAGACCGGCGCGCTCCAAATTATACCTAATTTCGGACTATTATTTATTTTGTAACCAAAAACTTAACGAATTACCGAATTCGTTGGAAAACGTTATTCCACTTATTTTATATCAATTATTAATTCACTATTCCACAAAAGAAAGCGTACAAAAGGTGGACTTAATGCTAATGGAACTTTCTACCGGTCAAGCTGCAGGTGGTACGGGAGAGGCAAAAATTGAGGTAGGTCTTTATAGGTACGTCAACTGTGGTTAACCGTGGTATCCACCCACAGGGCCGCCCAGTGAAGCTCCCGTACCCGGACTGGGTGCTGGGCGTGGCCCTGGCCATGATCCTGGCCGGCGTACTGCCCATCCCGGTGGTGTTCCTGCTGCGCCGCTTCCAGTGCCTGGCCTTCGACGTGGACATCCACCAAGGGAGCATCCGCCGCATCGAGACCACCGTCTCCACCAAGGAGATGATGAGCGATCAGGATGTGAGTTGGCCCGAATGCGAAATGGTCCTTATAAATTGGGATTTAGGTATAGTTATTATAAATTATTTATTGTACAAGATAGTGTACTTACAAAAGGTAGACTTAACGCTAAAAGCTAAATTTTATACGTATAGGAATTTTACAAAGTTTAGATCCAGCCTGTAATTGCTGTCTGAGTTACAGAAACATGGTAACAACAATAACCGAAGCTCAACTCATAAAGCTACCTACAATTACTTAGTAATAAACTTTGAATGGGCATGACGACAATAATTGAAAATCACTAAAATGATGTATTTATTTAATAACAATTGAATTGTGGAATACGGAACATTCATTTTTGTTTTTATTAAGAGCGGGATTGATAATTATTAGGATAATTAAAATATACAAAATTCCTATATCCGCCATATTAAGTCGAACAGCGAATGACGTCACTTTTAAGAACACGTGAGTAAATATAGATCTATTCTACACATATTACTTTATAATCTGTGGCATAGGTAGTAAACAAACTCTCTGGTTTTATTAAATTGTTTATGCGTATACGAAATTGCTGTGTTGACGTTTTATACCACAGATTAATTTTACACTTTTTAACTGTGACGCCACTAGCGACGCCATGATATTGGAGAGCGTTTCGGTGGTATTTTAAATCTGAAAACTAAATTGTCTTTTTTTACCATTACCTTAACTGTGACAAAAATATTAAATAGATTGTAAATAATGTACGTTTTGGGACTTTATAGGACAGTTTTTCAAAATTTGCCATCATGCCTATTGTCAGTCACTTTCGTCCAACCTAGCCTCATGATGAGTCGGTTGGTCAAAAATTACTGACAATTGTAACGTTATCACAAATGTAGCTTTTTGAAACAGGGCCCAAATGTGCCCTCGTAGCTAACAACGGTAACCCTAGTATGTACGCTAACCTAATCTAACCCCAGTACTGCCCCTATAATTATGTACTATAACTGATGTCTTATAAGTTTACATCGATAGGTTATTTTTATATATCGTGGGCAATTAGTCAAATTCCTACAATTGGCGTAGTCAGTTTATAAACGCTCGCTTTTCACAATCTGACGGGGAGTTTTACAATTTGCCTACGGCATATTGCAAACAGACGACGCCGTTTGTAAACGGCGGAGTTTTACTAAATTCGTGCGACATTTATATTGACATAATTCATTCTTCGTTTGTTCTTTGGGCTTGTCATTACATTTTCTCGTTGGCAAAACTCAATATTAAGCTTTTATTTTACGAACGGCTTAGAGGCCGTAAAAACAATCACAATTCACAACGTATCAATAGCCTTTACATCTATTGCAGATGATTTATCCAGCATTTTTTGAGCATTTGCGCTCGTGACTAAAAGTTGTAAGTTAAAAGGCCGATTGGACCAACTAAGCTTTATACCAGGAGTAACTAATCTCATAACAAATTTACTTCCTCAATTTTAATCTCGGTATATTTATTGCATTCTAGCGAATTATCCCGGGATTAGTAGTTGGTAGAACGTGATATAGATTTACTCCAGAGTATTTCTCGACTTATTCCAAGATTACCTCTTATACCAGGCATAAATAGCTTAGTCGAATCGGCCCTTAAGTGAATAGAACTTTTTAATAAACTAAATACATTCCACTTGAACGCCATTTCTAGACGCCGGCTTAACTAACTGTACAGTCGACAACGCATCAACCTTTCACTCCTTGCACTCCAATCAGTTACCTTAAGGCTGCTCTTACGTGGAGCACGCCGTCTCGCTCGCACAGCTTAACATTCTTAGTGACTGTAATAAAATGCCCAAAAGCGATGATAACCTAGTGGGTAGAACATTGGACTCGGAAGCGAGAGACCCGGGTTCGATTCCCAGTGCGGGCATGTACCTATGACTTTTTTTCTAAGCTATGTACATTTGTGAAGTTATAGTAGCAATACCACTCGCTAACCGTGAAGGAAAACATCGTGAGGAAACCCGAGTGTCTGAGCTATTCACATACCTCAGCGCTTGAAATCGCCAATCCGCGGTGGGCACGCGTGGTGATTAAGCCCATACTCCCTCTCTGAGAGAAGGCCTGTGTCCTACAGTGGGACGTATATAGGCTGCTTATGTATGCCCATGTTACTACAATCACTGACAACGTTATATTGTGCGAGCGAGACAGCACGCTCCACGTAACAGCGGCCTTAAAGACGCCTTGGCAACAAAAATGTGAAGGTCGACCCGCCGTCAACCGTCCGATAACGCCGCTAACCCAGTGCGCCGACCGCGCATGCTTTATGTATACTATACTGTATACTGTGGCGCAGGTGCTAAGCCCGGAGAGCGCGCCGCCCGCGCCCGCGCAGCTCGTGGCCGACTCGCTGGCCACTCGCTTCACCATCGGCGACTTCGACGTAAGCTAGCGTACCGTATCGTGTTCACCGCCACTGAATGACGCCCCGGTTCAAAAGTGGCGGTCTTATTCCTAGGGTCGGCGTGCTGAAGCAAATTCAGTGCAAAACATACATTTTTGAGGCAGTGAAAAATACCTATAAAATTCCTCCGAACATTAATAGAGAGCTGTCATGAAACAATGAGTTGAACATAAATCATGTTTTTTTTTTGTAAATAACCAATATTACAATATTCTGACGCTCTGACTTTGTCTTGTATTATGTGACTTGTTTTTCCTTTGTACCTACTTGTTTATATTACTTTTTTTCCTGTGATGTGTTAATTTGTCCCTTCTAGTCTTTCTTCTTCTTCGATTTTAAAAACATATTTAGAGGCTAAAAATTCCACCCATGCCGGAACTTGAACCCGCGACCTCTGGCTAACCGTGCCAGAGATTAGCTAGATTAGAATAGATTTTTAAAATTGTCCTCAGCACGGATTATTGCAACAAAAAACATACATTCAATAGTGCAATTTTATTTACTTGTGCTGTACAAACATACATAAACTCACGCCTGTATCCCAGAGGGGTAGGCAGAGACCGGGGACTGCCACTTGCCTGACAGATCACTTTCACCTCCTCATGTTGATACTTATGTTGTATAGAACAATAATTTAATGACAATTTGACTGTGCTTTATTCCGCCGACCCTAGATTTATAAAAACGCCACTCCTCTAAAACATTCCACAGAGGCAGTTTATTTAGTCTGTGGTTACGTTTTTACCTTTACCACAGATTATTTAAAAAAACTGCCTCCGAGAAGTTTTTTTAAGGAATCCTACCTATTTTCATAAATAGAACCGTTACTGTTTTTTCGTGACCACAAAATAATGTATTGAGTGTTAAAATAAAAATGAAATTAAAGTTGAAACCAAATACACAATAAGTAGATTTTTTGGCCATTTTTTCACTGTAATAAATCTTGCTTAAGATAGAAGACACTTTTATTTAATTGCTTATTAAAGTCTGTACATTACAATTTATGGCCCCATAGACACAATAATTTCCCAATAGACGAGACTATATTGTGGTGGTGAACACAGAGCAATCAGATTAACGTATTAATTTGCTAGACTCGCTAGAGCTAATAACTAACCTTGTATCTTCAATCCCCACCTCTAGGGGGTGGATAGCAGCGACGAGCGTCCCAGCAAGCGCGTCTCCACCAGCATCGCCCGCAGCCGCCCCAAGAAATAAATGTTCGTCTCACTCACACTAACCTTGTTACGCTTTACCAGCTCAGGTGCTGTCTCTATCTCGTTTCAGATTAATTTTTGCATGCAGTTTTTTTAAGAGTAGCTTTTAATGACATTTTTTTTTAACTTGTAAGTATGTTCTGTTATGCTTTCTTTTTGTTTGAAATACATTTGTATTGTAAAGCCGCAGCTCCTGCACGTGTTTCTTTTTTCAAAACATTACACAAAAACATTGAAACATTGGTGCGTGGCTATACACAATTGTGTATTCAAACACATGGATTTTGTTTTCCGCGGCCGACGGAACACATTCCCCGCGCGGGGTAGAGGGGAAGGTTTCTCGTCTTCTTCGTCAAAACTCAATGATGACGTCACAAAACTTAGACAGAAACATTTTCCTAAAGCAGTAGACGGTTTGTGTATGGAATCAAATGTTTATGTTTCGTGTTTTCTGTGTAATGTTTAAAAAAACACGCGCAGAAGACACGCCTTTATAATGATGTTTGTGTCCCACGGCTGGGCAAAGGCCTCCTTCACTTCAGACCAGTGTTCTAGTGCCTACTGGAACACTCCGACTAATTATAATTACGAATATTATTACGATACGATTATTATTTACATATTGATTACGAGTGTAGGTATTAAGGTTAATTAAGAATCGTTTTCGAATTTTCGTTAAAGAAAGTAACTAATTGCCACTCACTCGCACAATATTACAAGCGCGTGTCCAAGAGACAAAGTTTTTCAATTACTTTCTTTAAATAATCATGCCATACTTACGTGATTATATTCAGTACAACAAAAAAAAACTGCGGACGGTAAATCTAATTTATTTTGCAGTCAGTTGTTACTCTCGAAGCCCAATAACCAGTTGTGTGGAATTGACCAATATAGCAAGTGGCCAAATCCACTATTTCATTGACCCCCAGTTTCTCGTACACTAACACGCTGTTACTCTACTGTTAACAACTGTCAATTGACCAAAGTACATACAAAAAAAACCACTGACAGCTGTTAACAGTAGATTAACAGCTTGTTAGTGTACGAGAAACCGGGGGTGAGCACATCAGAATATTTAACATTTTAGGAATTCAACATTTTAAGAATTCAACATTGTGAGCCGAAAGGATAATAACGTTGATAAGATGGTCCAGTTCAGTTATAAAACTGCGAAAATGAAACTCTAATTTCTCTTTTCAGCCTTTCTTGAAATTGAAATTGAGAAACGGTTTATTTATTACAAAAAAAATACAAAGATAGCATAAATTAAGGGAATTAACGCTATGCTATAGCATTACTTATAGCATAATAAGGATATGCTCAGCTTGATGCTGCGGGGGCGAACATCAGCGCAGCGCTGATTTCCAGCAGTTCCTATTTAAGTTGTGTCTTTGTTTTAACTCTATCTGCGATCAGTCCTATAAGCTGACTGAACAATGTAATTTCGTATTTCTTTTGAACGAGAACTGAAAAAGAAACTTTTTGTTTTTCTTTTCAGTTTGCGTTCAGAAGGAATACGAAATCACATTGTTTTTCAAAAACTTCAAAATCAAAAAAAAATTGTTTCTTTTTTCAGGCGTCGAAAAAAAATATTTTTCAGTTCTCGTCAGACGCAGAAAAATGTTTTGTTTAAGTGATCGCTGAACAAATAACCTTATTTTTTCAGTCCTCGTCGGACGAAGAAGGCGCGGTGCGGAAGGCTGGCCAGCTTCAGCGCTCTAGCAGTAGCGACCAGGAGGAAGAGATTCTGAACTCGAACACCTACTCTGGTCTTGGGCGACTGGCCATGAAGCCGATCGGTCGTAAGCCCACGGCGTTCAAAATGGAGGTTTTGGATGACTGAGCGATACGTTTGGCTTCCGTTTTAGTTTTATTTCACCGAGATCGTTCAGGTTGGCAAGTGGCAAGCCCTGGTCGCTTCCCACCCCTCAAAGATACAGGCGTGAGTTTACATAATGTACCTATTGGATGGGTATACCCACTCGATACACTACTTTACTGTCAGATAACTATTTATCTGGGACTTAGGTTCGAACACATTAAGAAGACATCGCATCGTAATAACCAGAGACAAGAATCTAGTTAGACAACGATCTAGCAACACCTACATACTCCGCACGCCCAACATAAGTGCCAGGCACATCTGCGGCAGTCGCTATTTAGTAGTGTTGCCGAAAAATCGATAGTTTTGCAATCGATTGTAAAACGCTAAAATCATCTACACGATCGATAGGACAATCGATAGTATCGATACTATCGATACTATCGATAGTGTTGCTCTTTAATATCGAATAGACTATCGATAGTATTGATAGTATCGATACTATCGATAGTTTTGTACTATCGATAAAGATCTCTAATTCAATAGTATTGGATGAAGTATGCATGCAGGTAAGGTAGGAGTAAGGCGGAGAACATAATTTAGTGCGCTTAAAAAAAGTCAATACACTAGTTGATTCGGTTTGGTTAAATATACCACATTAGTTTTTCTACCACTCATTATTCTTGCATACTGAATGCAATACTATTGAAATAAATATCACTATCGATAGCACAAAAGTATCGATAGTATCGATACTATCGATAGTCTATTCGATATTAAAGAGCAATACTATCGATAGTATCGATACTATCGATAGTTCATTGGTTGGCAGCGACGAAACTATCGATACTATCGATAGTATTGCAGTTTACCGATAGTATTGCAGTAGAAGAGAAATCGATGCTATCGATACTATCGATATTATCGTGTTTTCTTTAACTATCGATAGGCTATCGATAGACAATCGATATTGGCCTGTCGAGCGGCAACACTACTATTCAGTCCGCGCTCGGCCGTTTTCTTAGTCGGACGTCTTCAAAAGTTGGCAAAACGCCTCCTTGGCCTTTTAAAGCTGTTCTATTTGTAAAGTCTTGGTTTTTTATGTAAATTGTAAATATGACGATTTAAATACGAATAGAGAGGAGTCGTTTCCTGTCACTTTCCGTCAGAGTAGATAGTAAAAAATCGGCACTCTTGTTTTACACAAATCGCGGCGCTTGCGTTCTTTAGCTAGAATCGTATCTGTGGTTCTAAGTCACTTTTTGCATGTTCCTTTAATAATTCTAATCTATATGTACCTACCTGTGTGTCGGTAGCCATCAACAGTGACGTTAAAGATCTGGCATCAAAAAGACGAGTAGGTATCTAACATTAAAATACAGAGGCGAACTTAGTTCAATAATTCTTCCAGACAAATATTGGTGTAACAGGAAGGGGAGGGTTGTCTGACACTCATAGATTTTATCCCAGTGTTTTTAGAAAAATAAGAAATAACATCCACACAAAACAATCACCACACATTGTGAGGTTCACTTAAGTACATTCAAAAATAAGTCTACCTAGCCCCGTTCTCGCTAAATATAACATTTATTAAAAAAATATTTATTTTAAGTACCTACTATTTAATTACGTACGTATAGAGATGAATGTGCCATTTTAAATTACTTATCAAAAAGATGATCGGAAGCAGATGTGTATGAAAGTACTTAGCAAAGCCGAGAATTTAATTGTGAAAAAAGAACTAACTAGAAAATAAGTTGTTGATATTTATGATCTCGAAAAAAAACTTCGTTGACACGATTAACACGACACTTTAATGTAGGAAGTTAAAACTTCAAACGTAGGCTAGTGAAACAATGTTGAAGACATGAAACTTGGGCTCTAAAACCCTTAGAAAATAATGAAAGTTTATAAATATCAAACCTACCAGTTTGTGTTACCAGTGATGACTTACGGCACTGAAACGTGGACTCTCACCATGGGCGTCATAAGAAAGCTCAAGGTCACGCAACGAGCTATGGAAAGGGCTATGCTCGGAATTTCTCTACGAGATCGAATCAGAAATGATGAGATCCGTAGACGGACGAAAGTCGTCGACGTAGCCCAGCGGATTAGTAAGTTGAAGTGGCAGTGGGCGGGGCACATAGCACGCGGAACTGATGGCCGATGGGGCCGAAAAGTTCTCGAATGGAGATCACATATCGGCAAGCGCAGTGTAGGACGAACAGCCAGAAGATGGACAGATGACCTCATCCAAGTGGCAGGAAGGCGCTGGATGCAGGCCGCTTCCAACCGATCTTTTTGGAAATCCATCGAGAAGGCCTATGTCCAGCAGTGGACTTCTTGTGGCTGAATGATGATGATAAACATGTACCTGCCTACTTATAACTGGATATCGATATTGGTTATGTGTATCTGCGGGTATTTTCTGTAGGTAGGTACAACAAGGCCATTTTTCATTCAAATGCGATTAAATTCAAGAATCAATGTTATGAATTACCTACCTATAATAAAACATATTAAGTACCTACATACATAAGTAGAAAAACACAATAATTTAAGTTATTATTTACTTACATATTTTAACGATATTCGGCTGAATTTTAATTCTGCATAATTAATCTCACGAAAAGCTCAGGTTTCTGATATAGAGAATTTAACAAGTTTAAAACGTTGTATCTAATAGATGATATAATGGGTGTTGGCTGTACGTTTTCTTTTGGTTTTAAAGTAAGTTTCACAATATGACGATAGACTTAGTAGTTTCTAGATTCTAGATAAGTTGACATTATAATATTTTATTGGAGACGGTCTTATGAGCAACTTCTATTTGCTCGTGCGTGCTACATTTCAAAACCACTTCTCGACAGCTACGCGATAAAATAAAGGATTCGAATTAGTTTATTATCTTTCTACCAAAGACGCGGTCACGAAAAACGGAAATTGTATAGGTACCTACCTAACGCATTATTCGTGACCGCAATGAACTTAATGGTTTCCATATCAGTATTCCAATTTTTTAAATAAAAATAATGTTTTATTGTTAAACAGAAAATAAGATTGCTAAAAGTGATTATTCTTAGATTAATTATACCGATCGTCGGTACTTAGGTACATACGTTGTTAGTCGTGAGTTACGTCTTAAGTAGGTAAGTTTGTACGAAATGCGACACGGTTTTACTTAAATCATGCCTATCCGAAAACTTTGTACCAATATCGGAGTTTTCATTTAATGCCACTCTGTTCAACTACTACGTAATGTTAAAATATTGCTAGCGACGAAAAACCGGGCTGTAACCCTATAGTAAATCATACATTTTATTTACTACAGTAAGGGCCAGTTTCTGAATTGAGAATTTCGCTAAATAGTTAACTGTAGTGCTGTCTCATCGAATTTCTCAGAAAAGAGCGTGACAGAACGTTACTTAAGTATTTGCTGAGTGAAATTTTCAATTCAGAAACCGGCTCTAAATCACTACAGTGATTTACCCCAGTTTCTCGTACACTAACACGCGCTGTTAATCTACTATTCACAGCTGTCATTGACCAAAGACCATACAAAAAAAACCACTGACAGCTGTTAATGTACGAGAAACCGGTGGTTAATTTCGTTACTACTTATATTATTTATCGACATAGAGATAGGAGTCCATTTCGAGGTATCGTACATCGGTTGATATCTCATACAAGATTACAGGAAAAACAAAAGGGTCGATACTATGTCTACTTATTAAGTAAGGTTGACCTGCAGTGGCTTTAAGAATATTAAAATTATTAGTAAGTTACGTGTCACTTAATTCACCACAGTAGACGCGGTAGTTCAAACGCGTTGCTAAAATGCAAGTAGAATTTTATTTATAAGGACACGGTTCCCTTAAAATACTCCATAAAAGCAGTTTTAATAGTCTGTGTTAAAGTCTTTCCCTTGTAAAGTCTCTACCACAGACTATGTATACGGCGTTTATGGAGTGTTTTAAGGAATAGTTTCCTTATAAATAACACCGTTCCCGTTAGTCTAAAGCGCTATAAGTCGCCAGTCATTGATTCTAGTGATTGTTTAAGTTGCATTAAAGTGATCCCGAGTTAACTCGGTAGGTAGTGAGTTTTTTTAGTTATTAACTTAAAATCGTCATAAGTTACATATTTATAACACAGGAATATTGTAAAAATGCGTAGAACGCACATGTTATTTTTTTAAGTACTTACTTACAAGTTATGATTTAATATATGATAGTTTACGTTCAAACAACTATCAAATTGATAAGTTTAATTTTTGATTCTCGAGTAAACTATTTGCGAGGTAAATATTTTAGTGAATTTGTCTTTCTTGAAGAAAGGTAAAATATAAGTTGCATACAAACTGTCTAACAGAATAAGTAGTATACTTATTTTATTATTCGTATACTTTATTGCACACAAGAAATTTAACAGCAAATTACCTACCTACATGTACAAATTGGAATTTATTTTATTTAACTAAAAATATATTAACTTCTAAAATCAAATTCAAATTGAAAATGTTAATTTGAAATTAACATCTCAACTATTGCATTCTAAGTAAAAAATATTGTTTTAAGTAAGTGTTTGTAAGATTTCTAATACTTAGTGTAATTTCAACATGCCTAGCACGCACCTACTCGATGCAGCGATATATTTATAACCTGCCCTACTTCATTGCATAAAAACCTACAAAAATATGATTAGTAAAGTATGTTTGTGTTTCAGCATAAGTATCTTCCAGCCAACACTTGATGTGACGTATGTAAGTATTTATTATCTACTAGTTACGATACACGCCATGATGCCACACATACTTACTAGTGCATATTAATATTTATATTAGTAAGTATGTAGTTAAAGCGGGAAGGCGCGTATTTTGTCGCTGTATGTATACTCTGTACCAGGTACCAAGTTCCATACATGTAAACTTTTTTTTTCATACGATCAATGTAAAATAAATAGGAATGGACATTTGTCTTGGATCAATGAGCTGAATGATTGATCTAGCACCAGCGAATAACTAGATAGACGTATTTTTTCTGTATCTCAACGATTTTTGTTAACGTTTTGTTTACATCCAAGGGAATCCTGTCTGGTACAAAGTATCGTTACGTCCGTGCTAGGCAGGCAGCTCAACGCTTGTTCTACTGTAGAAAGCTTAGGACCGCGCTCCGTGATCTAGATTTAGTCAGATCATATTATTAGTTAAGGCAACGATGTATTTAATGACAACTTGCAATTAAATAATTGCCTTGACAAACGGTCCTTTAATTTCCACCTTTCCTACGAATATTGCCAAATGTGTTCTTAAATTGACGTATACTCCGGTCCACGAGTCGAACTCCTATGGAACAAATACTCACATCTCATCGGTCAATGTGCGCGGCTTGAGATAACCGAAACTTGCAGGCGCTATTGGTTAGTGGGTATTGAAGGTCACGCGCATTAACCAATGGGCGCACACGGACGATTTTCTTTGGGAGCTCGTTTCGTGGAATGGAGTATAGAACCATGTGTCCAAAGAAAACAAATTGTTACATAAGAATAACCATTTATTTACTTCACCACTAGAATATATAAATTGCATACCAGTTAGGGCGCTGATACACAGGCGGCACGTTGCGAACGACAGTGCCAACTGCAGCCGTCGACACACGTCAACGCGTCGACGGCAGTCGCCGACATGTCAGCGTCGAAAGATCCGCGTCGACGTGTGTCGACGTGTGCAATTGGCACACGTGCCGCCCGTGTATAAGCGCTCTTACAGTATTAGTAACAATCATCTTAAGGTCTATCCACGCTAGAACGGACCGGCGCCGGCGACGTGCGGGCGGCAACATTATTCGAAAATTAATAATTTTGGGAACAACTTTTCTTTGTTAAACACTGCGTATAAGAAAACAAAAATGTAATTAAATGTGATTAAGTCTGTAATCTAATTATGCATCAAACCCTTAGACCACATTTATCAAAAGTTTACTCATTTTATTACAATAATTAAAAATGTAACGTTGTGCGAGCGATACAGCATGTTTGACGTAAGAACAGCCTTAAATACTTACGTATTTAGAGACTACAATACAAGTGCAAGAAAAGCCCGTTCCCGGGTCGTGCTAGGCGGTCGCACTTGGCCAGTCTTTTTTGCGTTAGTTAGGTTTATTTTTAGGATTCCGTAACTCAAAAAGGTACAAACGGAACCCTTAAAGGATCACTTTGTTGTCCGTCCGTCTCTCAGTCAAGATCTTTTGTCTCGGGAACGCGTTGAAATTAAAACAGGTCTACAGTCTCTTGAAGCTGTGAAAAAAACTCTAAGTTAACATTAAAAAGATACGGCCGTTTATGCCGCAAAAAACATATATTTAGACATTCAAGGGAATCAAAATTTATAGGTTACTTTCCGTTGACCTATAACTATGAAATTTGGCAAGTACTATCGTCTAATACTACAAGTACAGGGAAAAATGTGAAAACTATACATTAGTAATTAAATCATAAAAAAGGTGTGAAGTTCGGGAAAAGCCCGGAAAAAACTACGAGACTCGATTCCTGAACTATTTATATGTACTGCAAAGTACGGAATCCTCGGTGGGCGAGTCCGACTCGCACTTGTCCGGTTTATTTTGTTTGTATCGTACCGCCCGCAGGTCGCCGGCCCGTATAAAGTTAATAGTCCTTTAGAAAATTTTAACATTCACAAACCCCCTAATTTTATTAACACACTGTCTTTTAAGAACATAACTGTTCTTTTCATTAGTGAGGGCTTTTCAGTGACAGCTGTCAGTTGAGTTTCAATAAAAAAAACTAGATGGCGCTGCAAGGAGAACAAATGTCATCATACGTTTTAAATGTTAAACCACAGAGAAGGTACAGTGATGTCATGTCAATTTTAACATATTATGTGACGTCAGTACCATCTATCGGTAACTTGTGGTACTGTATTATTTTTTTAATGACTTTGAAAAGCCCTAATTTATTTAATTTGAGTTACCAATTCAGCCTTGCTATGCAAATGAACTTAAATAAATATTGCACAAAGAAATCTCTAGTTACGTACCTAATTAGATTACGAACCTACACTCTGTACGTGTTCGAAGTTCCGTAGATGTAAAGAATTGTACATATAACAATGTATATATTATGTGCTTTCTTTAACCCTAACCTAAGCAATCGCACTAACATTTCTGATCGATTTCTGACGCGCAAATCAAAATAGGGAAATGAATGTGCAAAATTGAAATACATATAGTAAAGGTGCAAAAAATATATTAAACATAGACGGGAAACGTATAACACCCCTAGTTTTTCGGAGGCTGTTTATCACAAGACGTGATTAGTAAAGATAACTTGCTAAAACACTTTTTTAATCTCATTGTCTCCAACGATTTTAAAAAATATGAAAAAGGCCGTGTAAAGGAATCGTGATAAACATTTTTCTGTAAGTCTAGTACTTTTCATAATATAACCTATCGAAATTATATCGAAACATATTTTAGTCACGTGGTACAAAAACATGCTGCGTGCAAAACTGGGACATCAGAAATGCTCGTAACGCCTTAAGAATATTTGCGTTATCTCGTAAAATTATGTTTTTATGTTTTTACATCCGTTATTATTAGAGTAACTTGAGTTTTCGTATTTCTGATCTGTAAAACCCCGAAAAAAATGGTTTTATGAGTTTTTCTATGTCCTCTATGTTATAAATATATCGCCTCACGCAAGTCAAATTATGACGAATGAGAGCATACCGCATTATTTAATCGGGTTGTTTACATCTAAAGAACTTAACTCGGGGACAGAGCATACATTAACTGCATCAGAGCATACAAATTTCATCCAATACAAAATTGACCACCGTCTGCACGGTTAAATAAAATACGGGGTCCGTAGCTACAAATGCGTTCATTCTTCAGAAAAAAATCTTAAGTACCATGTCCTACTAATCTTAATTTTAATAAATAAATTAATACAGTAATAAAAATTCGTTTAACTACCTACTGAGAATTGTTCACTATCTCTTAGTAAAGTTAGATCTATTGTCTTGGAACTATGCCCCTTCAATTTCGAATGACGTTTTCATGAATGATTATGGGCGTATTCGAGAAATAATGTACTATAACTAAATCTACTGAGATTCTTTATATAACTACCCGATGAGCAAATAACTAAGTTTACTAAAAACTATATAATAATCATGAGAGCCAACCAAACAATATGTGAACTAAATTACGGGGCTACCCGGAGCTACCTATCGCCCCCAATAGAAAAAAAAACCTTTATAATACGTTTTTGCAAAAATTAAACATGATAAATGTTATCAATGATGACAGCCATTTTTAGAACTGCCTAGAACCTAGATCTGCCACTGGTGGCAGTACTGGATGGCTCTGGGTCCTGGGTTAATGCTTGAATAATCAAAGAAATAGCAAATCTCCAACAAAAACCAATCAAATTATTAGTTAGCATCTTTGGCAAGTTGTTAAATACGAGTAAAAAGTTTGGACCTGTTTTAGACATTATAGCTGCGTCTACGCAGAACTAGATTCTGTAAATGCACCAATGCTGGTATTGGCTCGGTGTCTTTGACTTCTTGTAGTGCCTTAAAACTTTCAAAGGACTGATTCAGATATTTCCTGGTCGTGCCAGGCTGGCCTATGCCAGGTTGGGTTTGAGCGCCGAACTGCATACAAATGTCTTTGAGGCCTCAATACAATATAAACATAAAAAGGGTTTAAAAATCTCCATGTTAATTCTCCGTCTTTTTACACTTGTTTCAAGCGTCTTTGACATTATGTTTATTTTGCATATATTAAAAGACATTGCGTGCTTGGTTCATTTACATAATCTAGCGCCTGATTATGTCCAGTTACATAATTTAGAATCCGGGAGGCACCGACCATTGTAGTTAGGGAGCTGGCGAGCAAAATTTCGATATGATCAGCGCACTAGGCAAGCGTTATTAATAGTGATATTTATGCCCTAAGAAAAATTAAGGACCTTGTTTGTCACCATGGTGGCAATGCGTTGTAAAGTTACAGCGTTTCAAAAACGTTTAAAAAAAATGGTGTGCTATAATATGCGCACAGGTCTGCCTCTGGGGCTGAAGATCACAGTAACCTTGAAAACACAAAGAATTGAAAAAGCAGACATCCATCCCAATAACTTTAGTAGTAATCAATTTTTTAATTTATTTTTATGATTTAAAAAACTGTAAATGAAGTGCGCACTTGGCAGATTTGGACTGTTCGATCAATAACAATGAGAAGAACCACGGAAAAATAGTCTGCCTACATGTTACCTCTGTTTTGTCTTTTGACAGTGTTTCAAAAATGTAAAAAGTGTGCTATATTATGCGGACACGTCTGCTTGTTCGACTGATGTTTGAATTCCTTATGAACACCAAGAAAATCGATGAGGCAGACTCTCAAGCCTCAGATATTCCAAAGGCAGACTATTTGATTTTTTTTTTCAACTCGACGCTCGCGTTGCACGACCAAACCAAGCAGGTATAGAAATATCCCCTTAGTTCCTTTCGTGGTGTCTCTCTTTTATTTGGGAATATGAGTGAGAACGGTATAATTCGGTTCCGACCTTTTCCGTATTGTGAAACTAAATGTATAGAGCGTATTCAGAATGGCATTCAGAAAAAATATGATTTACAGCTAAAAATCAGTGAGCAAAGTGTCTGCCACATTTTTTTTCGAATCCACGGAGTCATAGTGAATCGAATGGGCGCACTAAAAACCGCGTGCAAATAATTTAATAGAGATTTTTTTTTTACATTTTTACAACTCCGTCCCATGATAATGCAGAGTCCTGAATGTCTGCCTCTTCGATTTTCTTCGTTTCCAAGATGGTTGTGACCATGAACTCCAGAAGCATACATGCACGAATGATTCAATACGCCGATTTTTTTAAACAACTTCAATCCGCTGTAACGCGAAAATGCAGCGACATAGGACCTTAATTGATTGGACCAAATCAATTCGTAATGATTTAAACTGCAATCCACCTCGACGTAAAATATGTGGAAATCATATAGCGAAATGTTCGCCAGCTCCCTAACTATTGTACCGAGCGCGACAATGAATGAATGAAAATGAAAAATGTTTATTGAGCTGAACAAAACTAAAAAAAAAACTTAAGACTGTAAGGGTAGGAAAGCGTTGGTAGCTTAGTGGGTAGAACATCGGACTCGGAAGCGAGAGACCCAGGTTCGATCCCAAGTGCGGGCATGTACCTATGACTTGGTTTTCTAAGTTAAGTGCATTGTGAAGTTATAGTAGCAATACCACACGCTAACGGTGAAGGAAAACATCGTGAGGAAATCTGAGTGTTTGAGCTATTCACATGCCTCAGCGCTTGAAATCGCCAATCCGCGGTGGGCACGCGTGGTGATTAAGCCCATACTCTCTCCCTGAGAGAAGGCCTGTGCCCTACAGTGGGACGTATATAGGCTGCTTACGTAAGGGTAGCTTGCAGAAGCACGCTAAACCGATTTAAATCGAAATTTTGACAGTTCTTCTATACATTATCTGTCAAAATGTCGACTTAATTGAACTAAATCTCGGTTTAGCGTGTTTCTGCAAGCCACCCTAAGTGATAAAAGTGTATAATATGTTAATTAAGAAAGGTATCTCAATTGTCAAATGTCGCGACTTTCCAGTACAATAGTCGTCAAATTTTGTCATTTTAGTTCCACAGAACGCGCTACTAGCGCCGCTGCCTATGCTGGACACCTATTAGTCTCTCGCTCATACAGTATTCGCGTCTTTATCGAGTGAGTGAGAAACAAACAGTTATCAAGTCACTTTCTTAAATAAACCGTGCTATAAATATGAGAAAGCGGACCGCGTTTATGCGGACGGGCAGTCCTCTCCCGAATAGGACCTTTTAGTCGCGAGAATAAATGCTCAAAAAACGCTGCATAAATCATCTGCAATAGACACTGAAATGTTACGTAATTAGTAATTAAAAATGCCATCTTATTAGACGTAGCTATTGTTTAGGCACGTTCAATTGGCTACGGCACTCAAACCAGCCAAAATTCATGGTGTAGGAAAGGCCTTTGACGATGATGATATCGAGGGGTGGAGGCGAGCTCACGGCTGATGGCAGAAGAGGCACAGACCGAGGGCGTACTGTTACATGTCGCTGCGGTTGTTCTTCTGGGTTAGTTTGCTCAGCGTACTCAGTTGGGGGAACGCCGTCTTGTTCTGCACCGGATTCAGCCTGAGAAAGAAAGGAAATATACCTATAGAGAAGAAGGAGATAACCATGCATTACAACAACAGAAACGCACACATTAAACATAACGAATCTTACAACACAAACACAAAGGTACAAAGATTAAGCCCGCCAATTATATAATTTTTACTGGGACAATAAAGAATGTAATAATCAATATTAGTACATCGTTACCCTAGAGGTGAAATAAAGTATTCAGTCCCGAGACGAGGTTTATATGGGACTAATCACCGGTTTCTCGTACACTAACCATTTTGGTTTTTTGAGATTTTGGTTTTTTTCTGTGTGCACTTTGGTCAGTTGCCAGCTGTTAACAGTAGATTAACAGCGTGTTAGTGTACGAGAAACTGGGGGTAAATAAGTCTTAACCCGAGGTGAACACAGTGCTTTTCATTACGAATATAGCATAAGCATAATCAGCCTATATGCGTCCACTGTAGGGCACAGGCCTTCTCTTAGAGAGGGAGTATGGGCTTAATCGCCACGCGTGCCCACTGCGGATTGGTGATTTCAAGCGCTGAGGTATGTGAATAGCTCAGACACTCAGGTTTCCTCACGGTGTTTTTCTTCACGGTTAGCGAGTGGGTATTGCTACCATACCATAACTTCACAAATGTAAATAACTTAGAAAACAGTCATAGGTACGTACATGCCCGCACTGGGAATCGAACCTGGGCTCTCGCTTTAGAGTCCCATGTTATACCCACTAGGCTACGAACGCTCTTCATTACGAATATAAGGAAAGTAAAAATAAAAACATGAATTAGTTACAGAAAATATTAGTGAATCAAAAAAACCAACTTCGAAACACTACACAGCACTTAAAAGTTAGAAATCATTTAAATAATTAAAAGTAGAAGTATTTATACATGTAGGTATTGTAGAAGTATCATTTGTAGCCGGTGCCCAAAATATATGTGCTGGTCTTGAAACTGGGCACCGACTACAAATTATACTTCTACAATACCTACATGTATAAATACTTCTACTTCTGATTATTAAAATTATTTCTAACGTTTTAGTGCTGTAGTGTTTCGAAGTCGGTTTTTAGTTTTTATTTCAAAAAAAATTTTTTTCAATTTTTGTGGGGGAGCGGGAGACAAATAAATAAGTCCCTTATACAAGATACAACAAGATACAAGATATTTATTTGCGTCAAATATGGTACATTTCAGATGTTATAACTAAAGATGTGTTTCCAACATATTTCACCTATTCTAGGCATGCAAATATTAAGAATTTGAGTACTTAATTTACCATAATTTACCCTAACTACTTAATTCGTTGCTTTAAAATTTTATGTTCTAAATTTCCATCTCCGAAAGTCCAGAACAGATTTAAGAACATCACCAAACTAACTTGGGACTACTTTTACGCTATTTTATGAAACATAAGTTGTGGTGTGTTCTTGTTGCTGAAAGGGGCAGCTTGCTCAACATTGCGCTAAGGGTATTTGCCCAAAATACAGGCTGGAATAAAAGCTCCTAGTACCCGGGTCTCTGCATACCCCTCAAGGATACAGCAGTAAGCTAATGTAGGTGTATGCGTAACGCAGGATTATCCTAGTTTGTTAACTTCTGTACTACATCTTGTATGAATTCTTAATAATAATAGGTATTTAGCATGCAATTTATACATTACATTGTATTCTAGACACACATTATATGGGTATTCTTACATATTACTTATTTAGCAACAAGTGAAAACATTTTAAATAAATTACATAATATATTATAATATTATTAGTAGCAATCTAAGGCTAACCGTGAAGAAAAACATCGTAAGGAAACCTGAGTGTCTGAAGTGCTCACATATCTCTGCGTGTGATACTGCCAAATTGCGGTGGGCATGCGTGGAAACTAAGCTCATAACTACTCTCTCTCTGAGAGAAAGCCTGTGCCTGCCTTGCCTGCTTGGTCAGTCAGTATGCGGCTATTAACCACTCGTCTGCCGCGACACAGATCTGTGTCCAACTTAGTATGGGCCACAATACGTTGCGTTCCGCGAGGGCAGTTCAGGAGTTAAGTAGTGAGAATGAGGTATAAACTACTTTGATAAACAAAAAGAAAATACTGGCCGGCATAGCCCCTATTTGTCGACAAAATAAAATAAAAAAAGTTTCAATCATAGAATCGATTACTCGTGTTCTGTCGCAACGAGTAATCGAAAATGGACCAAATTTAAGTTCGCGCGGTAATTAACCATCTATGACTGAAAATTTTTACTACGGAACAAGTAAATCAAGACTTACGAGTAAATCAAAACTTGCAAGATACCTACGTCAGGGGTTCATGCTTATTCTACGGTTGTCCATTGGTGTGCTGAGTTTAAGAGGGGAAGAACATCCACTAATGACGACTCGCGCTCAGGGCGCCCTACGACTGTAGTAACTGAAGAAATGATAAAAATGTTAAAAAAATATATATAATACATGACCATTTGGGAATGAAAAAAGTTTAAGCGCGTTGGGTGCCTAGAATGCTAACAGCCGAACAAAAACTAACCAGGCTGAGAATTTCACAAAGCTGTTTGGAACTGTTACAACAAGATCCTGACCGGTTTTTGGCTCGATTTTTTACTATGGATGAAACATGGCTTCACCATTACGACCCTGAAACAAAAAAACAATCCAAGACTTGGAAGAGACCTTCATCACCGACCCCTAAGAATTCAAGGCCGTTCCATCTGCCGGCAAGATCATGGGTTTTCTTTTTTGGGACAGCCAAGGGGTGGTGACGGTTGGATCGATGGACTATTACGAGGAATATGTACGCAGAACAAATCAAAAATTTGTGTGATGAAATATGCGAATAACGGAGTGGCAAACTCGCTAAAGTTGTTTTGTTTCATCAAGATAACACCCAGCGTACAAGTCCAAAGTTGCGATGGCCGCCATCAACGATGCTGGCTTCGAATTGGTGAAACATCCTCGATATTCTCCAGACCTTGCTGCTAGTGACTTTTATCTATTTCCGAGATTGAAAGAATATCTAAGAGGCCAGAAATTCGATGATTATGACGCGGTGATCGCCGCAGTACAAGGTTTTTTAGAGAATCAAGATGAAGATTTTTTTAAGAAAGGAATTTTAGATTTAGAAAGTATACAACTAAAAGGTGACTATTTTGAAAAATAAATAACATTTGTTAAAAGTTAATTGCATCTTATTCATTCCTACTACTTATTGAACCCCCTTAGTAGGCTACATAAAAAAAGTATACTAGATATTTTCATATCTATAACTTGTACTACAGTACATGCCTATGCAACGAGAAATAAATGTATCACTTCTTCTTCAACTTCTTCAGAGACTCACCTGGAGGTAAGGTGTATGAAGGGTTCGTAGAGCGAGGCGCGGTTCATGGCGGTGACCTCGAAGTGGCGCACCTTCTCGCGCGCGCACCAGTTGGTCGCCTTCGAGCAGGTGTTCTCGAGGCTGTTGGCGTCATCTGGGCCCGTGCGGTTGCCTATCACCAGCATCACCACCTGGATAAGAACAAGATAGACAACGCTTTTATCTATAGAGCCCATGAAGGACGCCCACTGTTGGGCATAGGCCTCTTCACGGTCACGCCAACCTCACCGGTCCCCTGCTAATCCATGTATGTATTATGATGATACTTCTTTTCACTGACAACTGAAGCATGCAATGCGCAAAGGGCTTAAACCCTTAGCACACCCCTAAGTTAGCTGCTTTTTGCAGCAGCAGACACACCGTGACCACTTTGGCGACCTCGTGGCGCATTGGTAGTGCATCTGCATACCATGCGAGAGGTCCCGGGTTCGAATCCCGGCTGGGGACAAAAAGAAACCCCAGGTCTTGGATGTTTACATGTTTGTGATGTCGCTGTTTGTGGTTCCCACGACACAGGGTATCCTAGTGTGGGGCCAGAAGCAATGTATGTGCCTGTATGCCTTTTTTCCCATGTCTACAGAATCTCATTTCTACAGATTTTTATTTCTACAGAATCCCATTTCTACAGATTTTTATTTCTACAGAATCTCATTTCTACAGATTTTTATTTCTACAGAATCCCTATTCTACAGATTTTTATTTCTACAGAATCTCATTTCTACAGATTTTTATTTCTACAGAATCCCATTTCTATTCATTTTCAATTCAACAGAGTAACATTTCTACAGATTTGCATGTAAAGGTACATAATTACAATTTTAGGATTCCGTACCAAAGGGTAAAAACCGGCCAAGTGCGTGTCGGGCCACGCGCTAGGTAGGGTTAATTAGTATGAATAAATGAAAAAGTAGTCAAATTGGGAAGACTTGCACTAGTTAATCAAAAGGTAGGTAGGCAAACTGAGAAAGTTGGCAAACAGTTCACAGATCCCACATCTTTAGGAATTATTTAGACACATCATATTTAAGTATCTTAATTTTTAGTTTATGTTTTTCAATTTCAAATGTAAGAGATATTATTAATAAGTATTAATATAGAATAAGAAAATTGAGCTGGAATAAAAATGATTGAAAAAGATAGTTTTTTTTTTACCAAACCATAATCAAGTTTATGATTTGTTCCTTTCAAAAGTGGTTAAACTGTGAATCAATTTGATTGTAATGTATGTCTGTAGAATTGGGAATCCGTAATGTTGGGAATTTGTTAAAATGGAAATCAATAGAAGTGGGAATCTGTAGAGTTGGTAAACTGTAGAGTTGGTAAACTGTAGAGTTGGTAAACTGTAGAATTGGGAATCTGTAGAGTTGGTAAACTGTAGAATTGGGAATCTATAGAATTGGCAATCTGTAATGGAAATCTGTAGAATTGGGAACAATCCCTTGTATGTAGATGTTTGTTTATGTTTAGATGTTTGATTTTTATTTAGTTTGAAATTTCTTTTCTACCTAATTTCCTCTTGTATGTTTATTTCATTGTGCCTTTGTGTGCGTGACTGTTGTTGCAAATAAATGCATTTCTTCTTCTACTTCTTATCTCATCCATTGCTCTCCTGCCGCCTTCTTGATGCCATCAACCCATCAGGTAGAGGGTGTTAGAGGATGTGAGAGGAGTGTGGTGGTTTTGTTAATCACAAAATATGAACACCATTGCTCGATTATGCACAGTATAATGTCCAATATAATTCTTGATTACATGGATAAAGACGGATTAGATAAAAAGTTACTATTGTCACAATGTCACATAGCCGGTCATATCGGTGGCCGGAAGAGGAAGAGAAGCGGAGAATAAAGCATGGTAACACTAACAAGTGTTGTCAGTAGTCAAATATAGCATATTCAAGGAACGAACCGAACTCCCACCGAACGGCGGCCGATTCGCGGCCAACACTCTGTGACAGCCTTCGTCCACTGTAAAAACGGGACCCTATTACTAAGATTTCGCTGCCTGTCTGTCCTTCCGTCCGTCCGTCCGTCCGTCTGTCTGTCTGTCACCAGGCTGTATCTCAAGAACCGTGATAGCCAGAGAGTTGAAATTTTCACAGATTATGTATTTCTGTTGCCGCTATAACAAGAAATACTAAAAACAAAATAAAATAATTATTTAAGGGGGGCTCCAATACAACAAACGTGATTGTTTTGCTGTTTTTTTATCTTTGTGTCTAATGTTGTATAGATAGATAGATACGGAACCCTTCGTGCGCGAGTCCGACTCGCACTTGGCCGGTTTTTCAGTTTTTTATTTTGGTCTCTTCTGTGTATATTTTTCTAGGGATCCTGCCTTTTCGCAGAAAATTGTTACGCTGATTATCACTTGCCAACCAACATTTCACCTATTTTTCAATTTGACAACAAACGATTTACAAATTTTTGTATGGCAACGTTTCATTTGGTAGGATTGTTGTTAAGCTGATTATTATAATGAAACAAAACGTTTTGGGTATTTATTATTTTTCAAATCTTTTACTAGGCCAAACAACTATTAGATGAATAACGTTTCGTCTGTGAAACAGTTCCCTTTTCGTAAATAGATATTTGAATACAGTTTTTCTTTTTTTGCAAACCTATAGGTTAGGTTAGGTTAGAACTGTGACCAACGAGCCGAGCGAGCGAAGCGAGCGTGCCGCGGCAGCGGCCGGCGAGTGCTAGGAAAATTCTATCCATTTTACTAGGTTTTCCTAACCTTTAGGTTAATCTATAGGTTTGCCCTAACCTTCTTACCAATATAATAATGATAAATCAACTGAATGAATATTACGCTAAGTAAAACATACGCTACTTAAAAGTTGGCATTTTGAAAAAATGTCATTATAAAAAGCAAACCAAACAAACAGTTGGCAACTGCGAGGTTGGGAAATAAAAAAAAATAATAAGAAAAGTTGGCAACAGTTGGTTGGATTATTCCGCAAAATAATAATCTTCGAAACGTTAGTTGCCAAATGAAAATCGGCCAAAAATGTTTCTGCAAAAAGGCAGAGAACCATTTTTCTATTTATGCTAATTTCATACAGCCTATGACACTCGCGCAAACACGCCGAATCGATTCTTACCCCCGGTTTCTCGTACACTAACAAGCTGTTAATCGACTGTTAACAGCCGTCGGTGTTTTTGTATGCACTTTGGTCAATTGAGAGCTGTTAACAGTAGATTAACAGCGTGTTAGTGTACGAGAAACTGGGGGTTTATCGTTGTTAATTGCCGTCTCATTTGTCGAAATATGAACATGGGTTAAGGAGTTGTGAGGGAACATACAATACATACATACGAGCCAAACACATTAACCTGAGCCCAAAAGGCTCCGCTCCGCAGTCGGATAAAAAGAAAATAATAACAGATATTTCTTAGAACCTACTATCGCCCCCAGACCGCTACAGTTCGCTACGACTGGCAAGACGAAGGATGTAACATATCCGAGGGAGTTCTTCGAGTGGTTGGACTCAAGCTCCCATCGCCATAAACCTTCCACCCCACACCAAAGTTTTTTTTAGGAACTTTTTAAGTTAATTCGCAGATTACGATAGCTTTTCCTTTTTTTAAATGCAATGTTAAGAGTTTTAAGTTCAAAACTTTGGGAGTCCATAAAAATCTTTTTTAGGGTTCCGTAGTCGACAAGGAACCCTTATAGTTTCGCCATGTCCGTCCGTCCGTCCGTCTGTCTGTCTGTCTGTCCGTCCGTTTGTCGGCGGCCTAGCTAGAGACGATTAGTACGAGAAAGCTGATAACAGATAAAACCCCATCTTTCTACGAAACCCTTACACTGCGCGTGGACCGACCCGCACTTGACCGGTTTTAAAACCATACAATGGCACCCTTAAAAAGAAACCGGCCAAGTACGAGTCGGACTCGCGCACCGAGGCCAGAGTTACGTACTCGCGCTTGGCCGTTTTTATTATTTGTTGTTAGAATATATATGTACTTATGTACATCAATCGCGTCAAGTTCGATGCCTCTATGTATTACCGTTCTTACGATAGAGCATAAACAAAAAAACTGCGAAAATAGTACATTATGGTAAAGTGTGTAATGTTGGTGATTACCGCTGAGGCGCCATTGAGACCCGAGCCGTTAGGTGAGGGTCTTAAGACAGCCGAAGACGGTAATCATCAATACACACAGATACAGATACAGATACTTTATTTGTCACGTGTATCATACGACGTTTTTCACACTTGTGAAGTAAATAATACACAAAAATAATTTTCTTCATAACTAGTACTTGTAGACATTTTAATTAATACATAACTATAATCCCAACAGTGAAACGAGTTGTGAAAAATTTTTGCAATGACGGAAAAAATTAATCAGTTTTAATATGTGCTCAATGGCTATCGGCCATAGACCATAAAAATGAGGTTTAATTTTTTTTTTACTTTTCGCGGATAGCGTTTTAGCCACGTACGAAATGGGGAATTCAAAGTTTTCTTTATTACAGAGAATACGAAAGTTTTATTGGAGTTAAAGTTTTATTTATTAAAAACGTACAAGTTAAAATTATCTATCCAAATACGAAGTTGCATGAAATTAGCAAGCAGACAGGATTTTTTCTTGTGGCTGATGACATATCACAGATGACAAGCTCCTCCTAGGATACTTTCTGTCAATTCAATTCGGCATCAAACACCCGATAAGGAAATTCTTTGCCGAAACTGTAACACTCACCTCCTTCTTATCCTTATTCCTGTCAATATCCTTTTTCAAGTACATGAGTACATCGAGTGACTCCGGTTTGGTTGTATCATACACCATGACGTAGCCCTCCGCAAACCCAAGGTAATGCCGCTGCAGCACCTGGTTTGAGGTCAGCTGCATAGTCGGCGACTGTGGCGGCCCTGAGAAGAAGAAAATAAATAATCAATTGGTTGGTCGGTCAGTTGATCAGTCAAGTCATAGGTTTATTGCCCGCGTGTACCAATAACTTGAAATTTTTTATTTTTTTTCTGTTTAGGTCTGCGATCCGAACTCGGACTATGATCAGATTTGTTGTCTGTATCTGTTTTGTCGCATGTGTTATCCACTGAGACCATCTACTTCTATTTAAGCTATTGTCAATATCTGCAGTCCAGGTCTTGTACGCTGTGTCAGTAGAAATACCACTTGTTAATCGAGCTCTGGGAGCTGAATCTAAAATATGAGATTATAGTGCTTCCAGAGGTTGCTCTATGTTAAAGATTAATGATATAAATAAACTACATGCGCATACTCATACTTATAAGTAAAAGTACAGGCATGCAGAAGAATGCTGTATACATACATGTGAATATTTTACATTATATAGAAAAATATTAATATGGGAAGTGGGATGCACTACCACACTAATTAGCTCTGCACACATAAATAGTCTTTCCTTTTAATCTCAATAGGTACCCAAACTAATAGCTACTGGAATAGATTACACTGTTTGGTGGTATCTCACCTTAGCACCTCTTGTATGCTCCACCAGATTGGTTTAATTGTAAACACAATTTTTGTTTGGGTTAAAATTGACATTACTTACCAATTGTGGTGTCAAATGGCTGATGATGATGACACTAAGTGTAGCTGGTTAGCTAAAAGCATAAAATTTGTAGGTCAAGCAACGAGGTTTGAACCTGCGCACGCCTGACTACTGACTCTGAATGCGGTGAAGTCAATCCCACAAAGACTGGGGATAGGTACTGAAAGTCAAACAACGCACCTGTTAGGGGAGGCTCCAGACCAGCTGTGTCGTAGAAGCATACCCGTTCCTTCGTCCCGCGATCGGTCTCAATATTAGCCACGTAGATGTCTTCGATACTGGGATAAAACGACGACTTAAGGTTCACATTCCCGTAGATGAGTTGCTCCAGGATAGCGGTCTTCCCTACCCCCTTCATGCCGCAAATTACCACCTTGCTACTTTTACCCATATTCCTGGACCAAAGGAGAGTTTTGGGACTTTCTCTACGCGAACTTCTGTGGGATTGGTTTTAGAACGACATCGAGCGATTGCTGCGATAGGTACTTCACGTTATTTGATTTGTAGCATTTAAAGTTAATGAATTGACAGTTTGTATTCGAAAATTCAATAAAAATTATGAACATAGAATTTCCGTAAAAGTTGAGTTTGTTTATCTGTCAATTGTCAATCAGCATTTGAAGTGTTGCCACCTTGCAGAAAACTCTCTCACCAGTTTTGGTCTGTAATATCACAAGATTTAAGTATATTTTCTACTAAAAAGGTCACTAGAATTCACTAAATAATTTGAAATGGAATCACAAGGTTAACTAGTTTTGGTCTGTAATTTAGGGATATTAAAAATAAAAATTTAATATTTAGGGTTAATGGGTTACGCAATTACTTACTCTTAGGAATATTTAACTAAACGATATTCACTGAATAGGGGCCGTCCATAAATTACGTCATCGATTTTTTCAGATTTTAGACCCCCCCCCCCCCCCTATAATCATCCTATCGTCATTTCTTAATGACCCCTTCTCCCAAAATTGACGTCATTACTAGTTTGACAAAATAAAACATTGCAGATTTGAGAAAAATAGGGTATTATATGATTAAAACACTTGGTTATAGAATCACCTTTTATTATTTTTACTTTGGCAATAATCATTGATAAGGTCCGAGATGGATAAAATGTCCTGGCAAACATTATTTGACGACTGTGCTCACATAAATGATGCTATAAATATTTTCTATAATAGTATTTACGATTTGAGGGACAAATTTGTTCCTCACAAATTCGTCTCAAGCCGATCTTTCCCGCCGTGGTACACACCCGCACTTAAAAAACTAATAACAGAAAAAAATAAATATCATCGGAAATATAAAACTTATGGTAACCTATCAGACTATAGCTCCTTTTCATGGCTCAGCAAACAAATAAAAGAAACCGAAAACGACTGCTATACGCAATATATAGCGGGAGTTGAGAGCTCTATTCTCACCAACCCAAAAGTTTTCTGGTCACATATTAAGTCCACAAAAAGCCCTAAAGGTAATTATCCATCTAACATGCACTACGGTGAGATTGTGGCGGAAACAGGGGAATCCATATGTAACTTATTTTCAGATTACTTTCAAACCACATTTCTCAATACTTACGATGATCTGGCACAACCTTCCACTTATCCTCCTGGTGACATCGATTCCGCGGCTTGCATAAGTAATATTGAGATAAACAGAGAGGAGGTGTACAGACTCCTAAAATCGCTTGATCCTAACAAAGGGCGGGTCCCGATGGGATCCATCCAATATTCATTATTGAATGTGCTGAGAGTCTAACTACTCCTATTTATGAACTGTTCTCGCGATCATTGTATGAGGGAGTGGTTCCTGAGGTGTGGAAGCAGGCATTTATAACACCGGTTCATAAAAAAGACAATAGAAATAACATTGCCCATTATCGGCCTATATCAAAATTAAACTTATTTTCTAAAGTTCTTGAAAGAATAATATACGAACAAGTGTACTGTGCTCTGAAACCTACTTTCACTCCCGAACAACATGGATTCCTCCAGAAAAGGTCCACAGTATCTAACCTTATACTTTTTCATGACAAAATCTCCTCAATCATGGATTCAGGTCATCAGGCAGATACTATATTTACCGACTATAGTAAAGCATTCGATAGAATTGACCACTTGATACTACTGATTAAGTTGCAGAAAGCGGGAATTCATGGCAATCTATTTAGATGGTTCTCTTCCTACATAAAAAATCGATTACAGTCTGTCGCCATCAATGGTTACCGATCTGGCTGGAAACCGGTTCCGTCGGGCGTCCCAGGGCGTTCTCTTCTGGGGCCGCTCCTCTTCATTATCTTCTTAAATGACATAAATGCCTGCTTTCGGCACTCCTACATTCTCTTATTCGCCGATGATATGAAAATATTTAAAGAAATCAGCAATTCCAGTGACTCCAAGCTCCTGCAAGATGATCTGCTTCGGTTTGAAGCCTATTGTACTCTAAATAAACTAGATCTCAATGTGTCTAAATGCTCCCTAATGACCTTTTCGCGGAAAAATACCATAATTGACTTTTCGTACACTATTAAAAACCAACGGCTCCGGAAAGTGGACCATATGCGTGATTTGGGCATTATTCAAGACTCAAAATTACTATATGATAATCACATTAACCAAATTGTAAAGAAAGCTTCGAAAGCACTGGGCTTCCTGATAAGATCATGCACTCACTTCAAGAATATAAAAACTATTAAAGTACTGTACTGTTCTTATGTTCGTAGTGTCCTTGAGTATGCTTCTTCGGTATGGAACCCTCGTTATGCTCAATACGTAAACAGGATAGAATCGATTCAAAGACGGTTTCTAAGGTACTTACAATTTAAAACCAAGGCATGTGACAGCAACTACAACGGGCGCTGCATTAGACATCACATACTTCCTTTAGAAATTTGACGTACGATAAGCGACATCGTATACCTTTTCAAAATTGCAAATGGGTATGTAGACTCAGCGGACTTACTAGCCAATATAAGATTGGTAGTCCCCTACTCTTCTGATACACGTAGATCCCTAAGATTGTATGTTCCCCGCGCGAGGACCAACTATAGGCAAAACTCCTTTCTGATCCGAGCATGTAACCTATTTAACTCAATAAGCAATAACGTAGACTTGTTTAGTACGAAACGCAACGAATTAATCAAACACTTTGTGGACAACTTCATTGAGGCTGTGAACAATCCTGTATTGAGATCTCTGTAAGAAATACAAGACTTTTTTCTCGATCTGCATGTAACATCATCTAGCTCTGTATCAATTTAAAGTATTAATAATTTAAACATTGAAGAAGCAACAATTAACCTAACCAAAATTAGAACCCTCTTTTAAATTTAGTGCTAACTGCGAGACTAATCCATGGCTTTTTTGTGTCATTAATTTACTTACTGTATTTTACTACTGTAAGCTGTAAGATCTCCAAATGTAAAAATAAATAAAATAATATAACTACTTATTTTTTACTTTTCTTTGGATAACTCCCACGGAGTTTTCACCCATTCTTTTAAATTCTGGATCACGGGTAATATCTCCGTATCCTCCCGATATTCGTTTTGGCTCGATTCATCCACGTCTTCAACCCACTCAACGCGGTTTTTTTAAATAGATAGACTGATTCTTAAAGAAGGTTTATATGTATAATACATGTAAGTACCACGGGCGAAGCCGGGGCGGGCAGCTAGTATTTTACTAGGTGTGCTGGAAGAAATTTCTTTTTAGAAATAATCTTTTTGTACGTGAAAAATAAACTATAAATAAATAAATAAGAATGACGTCAATTTCGAAACACCCCCCCCATCTATCATTTACCGTCATCCGCAGACCAACCCCCCCCCCCCCTAATTTAGAATGACGTAATATATGGACGGCCCCATAGGTAATTTAAAATGAAATCACAAAGTAAATCTAAATCAGTATTTTAATTATGACTTCAATTAAAAAAATGAACTTAAAACAATTAAAATTCAACGGCGAAAACTTCTGGAGGTACGTCTTCATAATTTTCATCGGCTGCTGATGAAGTCGATAGTTTATCAGTTTTCTCAGTCTTGTTTGATTTGAAACAATATTTGTGCTCGTAACTGCTTAACTCTACGTTTATTATGGTTTTTGTCGCGGTATACATTTGATTGATTAGTCGGGGAATCCCCAAGCATAACCAAATAAAGACCACAGATTAAATTACTCCATAAAGTCGTCTAAAGATACGTTCCAAAACAAGTAATTTTTACTTGGTACTATGAAAATTTTACGTTGACCCAAAACTAAAACAACATTCGATAAAAATCACTAAAATCACCAAATAATTCTTTAGTGACTTTTCTTTTGAAATATCTCTGTCCAAGGCTTCAAAATCACTAGATCTAGTGACAAAATCACTAAAATCGCATCACTGAGCATTTCTGTGGTCAGCAACACAAACACAACAGAACACTATGAATTAGTGTTGCCGCTCGATCGTCTATCGATAGCCTATCGATAGTTAAAGAAAACACGATAATATCGATAGTCAATCGATAGTATCGATAGTATCGATAGCATCGATTTCTCTTCTATTGCAATACTATCGGTAAATTGCAAAACTATCGATAGTATCGATAGTTTCGTCGCTGCCAACCAATGAACTATCGATAGTATCGATACTATCGATAGTATTGCTCTAATATCGAATAGACTATCGATAGTATCGATACTATCGATACTTTTGTGCTATCGATAGTGATATTTATTTCAATAGTATTGCATTCAGTATGCAAGCTTAATGAGTGGTAGAAAAACTAATGTAGTATATTCAACCAAACCAAATCAACTAGTGTATTGACTTTTTTTAAGCGCACTAAATTCTGTTCTCCGCCTTACTCCTACCTTACCTGCATGCATACTTCATCCAATACTATTGAATTAGAGATCTCTATCGACAGTACAAAACTATCGATAGTATCGATACTATCAACAGTTTGTATTCGAAAATTCAATAAAAATTATGAACATAGAATTTCCGTAAAAGTTGAGTTTGTTTATCTGTCAATCAGCATTTGAAGTGTTGCCACCTTGCAGAAAACTCTCTCACCAGTTTATCGAATAGACTATCAATAGTATCGATAGTCTATTCGATATTAAAGAGCAATACTATCGATAGTATCGATAGTATTGATAGTTCATTGGTTGGCAGTGACGAAACTATCGATACTATCAATAGTATTGCTGTTTACCGATAGTATTGCAGTAGAAGAGACATCGATTGTCCTATCGATCGTGTAGATGATTTTAGCGTTTTACAATCGATTGCAAAACTATCGATTTTTCGGCAACACTACTATGAATGATGACAGATGTATTCAAGCTCATTCATTCATTTGGGAGAACGAACGAACGAAAACTTATGAGAGAATACTTTTATATCGTGTTGTTTTGTACACCAAATAAAATAAAATAAATGAATGAAAAAACATCATTACCATATTATTATGAAATGTTGCTATCATTTATATCTTGTCAATATTTAGGACAATGCCCATAAAACCTCGGAGGCACTATGCCTCAGAAAGCGGGCTTATTACTTTTATAGAGACAGGTTATCAGGCCAATCATTCAAGTGTGTGCGCTAGTATCTCGTGCCGCAAACAAGGACTGGACGATGCCAAGAGCCTGACTAGTTAATTTTACAAAAAAAAAAAAATCGCCAAGAAATAGTATGATATAGCTAAAGCTAGCTCTTAATACAGTCGAAAGCATAATTATAAACCTTTATATGTGCGTGTTTTCTACTCCTTTACGTTAAAGCTCATTTTGGAACAATAAATTAACGGTTTAAAGGAGAAAGGCAGCTGGCGTACAGCCTACTGAGAAAATGTTTTGAACTCATATTTACACAATTAATTAAGTTCATCATGACGGTATAAATCCAGTATTGAGAGATTTTTTTAAGTTGGAGGAAAGAAAAACCGAAATTAAAAACGAAACGCTAATAGTATGGAGACACTAAACGCAATCATTCTTAAACCAATATGGGGCTGCCAGGCTAAAAGCTGAGTTACGATCGAGATACGATAAATCGATTCTAAAATCATCTAACTACGCAAAAATCTTGAATCATTCGATATTATAAGTACGTTGGATGGAACAAGATGTACATAGCATAGTCTGTAAAATCTAAACAAAATGATATTTTCGAGTTTTGTGCAACTTTATTTTAGTTGATTTGCATAAAACTGGCAACACTAAGTGTCAAAGTCAGTCTAACTAATCTGTGAGTCACTAGAGAATCAACCGATCGAATTGTTTGATTTTGTTTGAGTTTCATTGGTTTGATTTGTTTTTGATTGTATGTCTTGGTCTTGCATTTGATTCCTGCCTGGGTCGAGCCACGCTCCTCGGTATTTAGATGGTGGTTTGTGAATGCGAAAAGACTCCAGTGAATGACGCGAAAAGACGCTTGTATATTGTTTGTTTCCCCGAGTCGAGCCATTGCCGGGCTCAGGACAGTAGGATGCTGCTCCCATGTAATGAGCATCGTGTGGTATTTGGGGTTTGCCCGTCACGAAGATATGACACGACCTGCTCCCTTTTTAGATGACATTTTAGTGAGAACCACTATTCCTTAAAAACTAAGACTATTAAATAATTATATACCTATATTTTGTTGTTTTTTTAATACCTTATTTCTATAGATATTTACACATGGAGCTGATAAATTGTGCCTGTACTTTTCTTCACGCTTCTAGACTAGGTAGGCGGCGAGAGACCTAAACGCTAGACCTAGGTGCTTATGTGTGTTTAGTAAAATCGATCACGTAAATGTCAGTTGAAGTTAGGGTATCGATTCTGAAAAGTCATTCTAACCTCTAATCTCATAGTGAAAATGATCATAATAATTCCGACTCTAAAAATATATTTGTTATTTTTTCTGGTTTATAGCATTTATTTTATGTTCAATAGTGACCATTGTGTAATAAAACATGCAATCCACAAAAGCGGTACGAAACACCCGTACAACACTGCCTTTCTCCTTTCAAAACCTATTTAGAGGCCAAAAATTCCACTCATGCCGGGACTTGAACCCGCGACCTCTGGCTAACCGCGCCAACCGTGATTTAAATTTAACAGTGACCTGCTGTCAACTGTACATCAATATTTCTTGAAGATAATATCTGAGACCTTTTTCACGTACAATTTTAATACAGCATAAACACGACCTAAATTTAAAACAAAATTTAATTTTTTGAACTTATTTCAAAGTAAAGTTTATTGTCACCCAGAGAAAATGTTCTTGAAATAAAATACACGCCGGTTTTTTGTAAGGACATACCTAACGAAGAAAAGTCAAGTTATTGTGAGATAAGAAACCATCTACAACACAAATGCTTTAATATATTAAACCAACTTGACGTAAAAGTTACTTAGATTGTGGCGCAAATAATATTAGTCCATTGCACAGGTGCGAGTTCAAAGCCAATTTATTGATCTTGGTTCTCCATTGTGTACAAAAAATTATTGAGAACTTGCACAAAAAATATTTTAATCTATTAGATTATGACCTTGAAAAGAACAACCATTGTTATGGTGGCCCGATCGGGTCATTTTGAACTCTACAGATTAATATAGGTAATCGGAGTGGCCATGTTAAAAGATAAATAAACATGGTTAATTTCTTTCTCTACAACTAATACTTTTCATAAAGTGACCTGTCGAGCAGTCATTCTAGTCACGTGGTAAAAAAACGCGCCACAACTTGCACGTAACACCTTATAATGTATGATGAAATGCTTATCAGCATTCGGCTTATCTCGTAAAATAATTTTTTTACGCCTTTTTTCGAAAATGTTTAGAATTCAATGAAAAACCGAAAACTGTTATGTTTTGTATTATTAGGGTAACTTGATTTTGCGCATTTTTGGGACCTTGAAAACCCCGAAAAAAATGTTATAGTTTTCTATTTTTTTTTTCAGTTTTTCTATGTCTTCGATGGTATCAAAGCAATGCCACTTCAATCGAAGTTTCAAGCAAGTTCCCCATTTACATAAGAATAGGTACTCACCCATTTTGTACAAGATTTTTTCTTGTCAGAGGACGTTAATGGCATCGATCTTACAAAGAAGTATATTGTTGTAATAATTAATTGGTTATTAACGTCTGTTTGATCAAGTGCTTCGCTACTTTGACAATCTGCCAAGATACATATCTTTTGTTTGTTATTTCAGTTTCATCCTGTCTTAAAAAGTAAACGATCATGATTAAAGTGTTCATTCTTTTATTATTTTTAATTTATTTTGCAAAAACTAAAATAATTCACTTCGACACGCCCTACTATGAATTTGACTCAGACAATGATTTAGAGCCGGAGTCTATGAGTTCTTTTGAAAAAAGACTTCACCAAGGTTCAGATGAGAGTGGAAAATTATGGGTACTCAAAATTGAAAATGACTTGAATGCAACTCACCTCAGAAAAGGTAGTATTCAAGAAGAATCAGTTTTCGACAATATCATTGACCCCATGAGAGACACGTAAGTAATATTTTGAAATTTCCAATATGACAATAGCTATCGGGGATAATTTATTATATGTTTTTCCATTACGATTTCAGATTGGAGAAGAGATTGCGCCGTAAAGTTGCTAATGTTCAAATAGATGAAATATTACCTAATTGGAATAGTCTTCAAAAAGAAACAATCAAATCAATCAATAGGTTCATGTGAGTAATAATACTCTTTTAACCTAGGTAGGTATCAAAAGTAACACAATATTTTGAAATGTCGTTATTGGATACTTGCGTTATTTCGCTGACTACCAAAACAGAGGTCGTGGGCTCGAGTCCTATTGGAGGCCGTACTTCATTTGTACAATTGGCCTAAGTCTGGGTGTATTTCCATGTTTATGATGTCCTCGCATGGTTCCCCATAGCACAGGGTATCCTAGTTTCGGACCAGGACAAGTTATTGTGTTGTGTGGAAGTTATCATTATCACCATCGTTTCAAACTGAGAAGCTTATTCTTTTAGAATGTCCATCCAGAGTTCTCCTGAAGCGTATCTATCAGAATATATTGCTGACGAAGAAATGGCTTCCTTGACTGTAAGTAAAGCTTAGAAAGATATAGAATAGACACTATATAGGATAGAATAGAAAAGAAAGATAGACGGTCTAATTCATAAAAATTAATTTCCCCTAAAACCAATCTAAAACTCTGTTCATTTAATCAGTGGCTACATCTTTTCCTTGTAAAATATCCTCCACAGTCTATTTTAATCGGCGTTTTTGAAGTGTTTTAAGGAATCGAGTTTTTATAAATAAGACCGATAGAATCTTCGGTAAGTAACTAACAAATTTCATTTTAGGTTTATCAGTTTTCTTAGATACCTACTTGTTAAATAAATAATAAAGTTTCGTGGGTTTCTGTTGGAGATTATTTAATGCACTCGTAGGCCGGTTGGCAAAAAGAAGTGTTTTGTATAATTAGAATAGGTTGGCAGCTAATGAAATAAATGAGTTTTAGTTTTCTTTGTTTCAGTTTTATATCAAGGAATATTTTACAACTTTGCTGGTATCGCATGGGCGCCACGAATGGCGCTATGTTCTTGGTCCACCTTCACCTCTTCCACACTGGTTTTTTGAAGAACATCTAAATATGTTGCGTGATGGTCAAGATATCTACGTTGAAATCCCTCGTGAAGTAAAATTTCAACTATTTCAAGGTTTAATACACATGTTGAAGAAGTTTTCCAGTTACCTAATATAGAACTTTAAGGAGTTTTTAAATGCAATATTTTTTTCATGTAAAAAATAAACGTAAGTCATTTAAAATCTTTTGAATTAAATTTAATTAACCAAGACATTTCAAATTCCCTTCAAAATAGAATTAAACAATTTGAGAGAGTTTGTACATGCGGTGCGGTGCCATGGTGGCATGAGTTCAATGATGACAGATTAGTATAGATTTGCATGACGGTGTGAATCGCGCGCTGAAATGTCAAAAATCGTGACATTCCAGTACTATCATTGTTAAATTCTGACATTTTAACGCCACAAAACGTGTGACTCGCGCAGTCACGCTTCCAATGTGGTTTTTAATCACAAAAAACATTTTTATTTACCTACTTTGTGGATATTACTCTACAGAATTTTCAAGTTTTTGTGTTAGATGCAACGAAGACCTTATTTCTTGCCAAATTTTTAATGTTATTAATAGGAATGTAATTTTTTTTTATTGGGATTGGTGAGTCTTAACTTTTTCCTACAAAGCCCAAAGAAACTATCAAATTACGCTTGAGGTAAAGGGTAAAGTACAAAAATTATAAATTATACATAAATTAATTTATAAATTATTTCTCATAATAGAACTGTTTTTGGTTTAATTTGGTGGGTCTTAACTTTTTACTACAAAGCCCAAAGAAATTGTCAAATTACGCTTGAGGTAAAGGGTAAAGTAGGAAAATTATAATTATAAATTATACATTAAATAATTTATAAATTATATCTCATACTAGAACTATTTTTGGTTTAAAGATATTCACATATTTATTATTTTTGGTATACAAAGGTTGTCTTGAAGAGATCACTTTAAGCGATAAGACCGCCAATCGTATACCATTACTTAGATATGAGTCATCAGTGATTCTTCTAGATGTGCAATAAAGTGTTTTCTATCTAGCTCAAGAAGCTTGAATTTGTTACATCCCAGAGAAACTGTTGATCTGAGCACTTGGTATTAATTTAAAGATAGATCCACCTATTTCTGAGAAAAGTCTTAACAGAAGGACAGGTGGATGGTCGGACGAAAAAAAAAGTGATCCTCTAGGTCAGGGTTTCTCAAACGTATGGCTCCACGTACCCCTGTCAAAGTTTTTAGAAGACAACGAACCTCTAACTGGGGGGGTTAGGTTAGGTTAGGCGGTAAGCGCAAGTAACAATAAATAAAACAATTAAAGACTGAGCATACCAGTGTTGCCAACTCTAGTTTTAGAAAATTTGTAGATGGACTATAAAAATTGGTAGAAGTCAACAGATTTGAAAAAGGAAAATCAGTAGATCTACCTATGTTATGAAATATAGTTGAGAGGATTTCTAAGAAAAGTCCGTATGAAAATACAAAAATACAAAATAGAAGTACTTATTGCAATAATAATAATTACATTATGTAAATCTTGTAGCGAACCCCCTACCGCCGCATGGCGAACCCCTAGGGGTTCGCGCACCACACTTTGAGAAACCCTGCTCTAGGTGTTTCATTTTCTTTTGAGGTACGGAACGCTATTGTAATTGAGAATAATTTTCGAGCCACTCTGAACTTCATGGCTTATAATTTATGCGATTTTGGCCTACAAGATTCTAAGCCGGCCACTCAGAGCGCGATCTGCAATGTCCTGGTAAATTACGTTGTGTATTGCAGGACGTGGCAGTAGCTGTAATCAGGCCTTGCACATAGTGCTTTAAATAGCCTGTTTTAGGCAAAGGCAAGCAAGTAATTATTTAGATGACAAATATGTCTGGAATTAAAGCCAGTTCAATGCATTACTTGTTTGTTTGTAACACAAAGGAAAAAAGGAAGTACCTATTAGAATAATATGTAAACTTTGTTAATAGGAACACATTTGTTTGAGGTTTTTTGTCAATTTTTTCGCCAAAATGATCTAGATTTTGAAACGGATAGGTACCTAGTTTTACTTGTAACGTTCATTAAGTCACAGTTTCTGTGGTCTTTTGAATAAAAACGCTTTGAGTAGATTGATTTGATTTTATAAATAAGACAGAAAATTTATTAAGTATAGTGCATAAGACTACTTAAATTACTTACCTATTTTCTCTTGCTAATTTCTTTTATTTTCTGAAACAAACAATGTTTGCGCACCCTGACGGGTAGAGCATGCCTAAGGAACCACCTACTACCCGTCGGAAATATCTGCGCACCTAGTTGGAATACGCTTGTGTGCCAGCGAGGTGCGCAAATATTTTCGACGAGTTATAGGTACATAATTTCATGATCTGGCAAGACTACAACGATTAATAGGTACCATACCATACACATAATGTAATGTATGTATGTCATTCATTCAGCCCAGCAGTCATTCCACAGACTAAAAAGAATAGATGCTTATTCATTCACTCAAAGTGATTCACGTATTTTGACGTTTTCCTTGTTTTTATGCAAAATAATACAAATCTTTGTTTGATTATCGTATTATGTACACACTGCCAGCGTTTCATCCACGAAATCTGATGCAGTGAAAATGTCTTTCGTGAATTACAAGAATGTGGGTTATTTCGCCCGTGACTGCAACGGGGTTACGTTGAAGTACGACGAAGCTTGCCTTGAAGTGATCGGCACTGAAACGGTCAGTTTCTGGAGTCAATACGGAGAATGTGAAGGCTGCGTGCTGCTGGAAACTGCCAAGTTCTCCCCCTCTGGCCACCTTGTGTTGAAAACAACGAGCCCACTGGAATATGCTGTCTTCAGTGGCCGAGGAGACATATGTAACGGTAAGCAATATTTACATACTTGTTGCTTAACTTTCTTTGTGTTTAATCTGCTGCAAGACTGGGTCAGAGTGTAGCAAAGGGTGGCCCATGGTATAGCAAAGGGGGCGCACTAATAATTTCGGTTAGTTTTCGGTCTTACATGTTCAACCTAACACGCTCCTACGCGCTCCGCTACGCTACGCGCTTCGTCGCACCTATATTTTTTAAATAAAAAAAATTTTGGTCAAAATTTTTCTAAGTCCCAGGTACGGCCACCCTTTCCTACATCCCAACCCAAGACTGTAAACACGTTATTAATTCATCATCATCAACCCTTATTAATTACTTTGGTAATATCAAATCTTGTAAGTTTCGACTCTCATGGGTCTAGCGATTATTATGCTTGACTACCAAAAGAGGTTGTGTGTTCAATACCCTCTGGAGGTTGCTGTACTTGATTTGTACAAATGACCTTAGTCTGGGAGTACCTATTTCCTTATTTATATGTCCTTGCCTGGTTACCATAGCACAGGGTATAGTAGTTTGGAACCAGGACCAGCTTTTAAAGATTTGAAAATATCACTTGTACGGTATTAGCAAGCAAAGTAATATTAAATATATTAGTTTACACCCAGAATATTAAATATATTACAATATTGTCAGTACTAAAGTGTTTTCCACAAAATATTTAAAAAATATTCCTTCTTCGCACATAGATATAGGCCACTCACAAGTCATCTATAATTTTAGTACTGCAATGAAATGAAAAAACTTTATTGTAAAACGGTTACAACAAAATGGTTACTGGCTCCCAAACTAGGATTCCTATGGGTAGCCAGACTGAGCATACATTCATACCAGTGCGAAGGCTAAGAATTGAAATGGGTCCATACAATTATACCATTCACTAGTGCCACCAAAGAAAACAAATCATAAATTACTCAATAACTAAAAAACCTCAATCATGGTAAAATGTTTGAAGTGATTTTCAAACATTTTACCATGATTGAGGTTTTTAAAAACCATATTTTGCAAAAAAGTTATAATAAAAAATATTAGGTATAAAATTCTTCACTTGTAACACTAGTGAACTTCATGGAGCCCCAAGAAACCATTCCTACTACAGTTTGCAGTTTGCTGCCCATGTAATTAGATTAGCATCATAATCAGATTTCCTTATAGCGCAAGGCAGTATCTGTCACTAATCTAATATATTTTCCAGTTGCACTGCCCCTTTTATCGTGACACTGAGTCACTGGTCAGTTATTGCAAGCTATAAACATTTCATGATGATATTGCATCTGGTTACTGGCTGAGCTAAGTAAATGAATTAAGCCACTGGTCACCAAAATGGTTGTTTGGTTGGTTTGCTTGCTACATGTTTCTAATCAATGTGTTACATTTTATGTTACAGGATAATCTTAATTGTGTCATTTCAGGGTTGGATGTTTATTATTCCAAGTATTTAATTAAATTCTGAAACTACTTACATAGTCTCAGTTTGTTGTACCTATATCGACATTGCCAAATCTTTAGATACTGTCCTTATTAGAAAACTCGGCATCTGAGGTGTCTGTTTACAGTATTAAGTAAATAAGGTCGAACCCGTGCTATGAAATATGTCTCGGCCAGTAGAGACAAAGTCTGAATGGAGATGCAATAAAAAAATCGAATAATACCTTCCCCACCTTCTCTCGTCACCTATTAGGTTGGCTAGAATAAAAGACTGACTAGTACTAAGCCCGCCTGCTGTAAAATATTTACTTGGTGCAATAATGAATTTTATCTACACTCATATCATAATCTTCAAATTAAGAATTCAAAGGTAAACACATATTGACAGGCTTTAAACAAAATATAAAAAAAAGTGTAATATAAAGTTACATTAAAGGTCTAATTTTTCACTTTATGTTACAGTTATTTTTTTTAAAGTGTTGCTGTGATCACGGAACAAAACTTAAGTTTTTTTTTTTAATGTCAAAAGTTGACTCTATAAAAAACCTAATTTCATTTTCGTGGTACCAAAAGTGCAACTAAAAATACCTAAAATTGCGCGCGCAAAACTGAGTGCAGACGATTGAATGTCAAGATACTTTGGTCGAAATTGCGCCATTTTGTTTCAAAATTTTTATTATGAGTGTAGATAAAGTAGTGTATGAGACTGCACATAACTTGGTATTAAAACAATCGTGAATGCAATTAAAAAACTCGCCAAGGCTCGTTTTTAAAATCTGGTTCGTGTTTTATTAACCCTCATTATGTGACAGTCACATAAACTACTATTAATAATAGCAATAATAATAATCCACATTTAAAAAATAAAAACGCTTTATCAAGATCATGATGCTTCTCAATTTATTAATTTACATTCCAAACTAAAATAGATTACTATATATAAATATATATGTTATATATTTGCGGAAAATAGTTTGGGAAGTAATACTTTGGGAAACGATTTTTGGCAATACATTAGTAAACCGTTTATTACATTATCCAAGTCTTCAAAGATATTATATAAAATTGCTAGTAAAAGTGATTAATTTTGTGTTAATTATCACTTTATCTAAACTGAGTAGACATTATATATAATGACTAGACAATATATATAATATCCAGATTTATTACTTTGGCTGTAACATATATAATATTTATATATAGTAATTTATTACAAACTTACTATACATAAATATATATAATGATGTAGTAATTTTTATCAAAATACACTTGTGGCGAGCACTATATACTCCGACATTCCTGCATCGCGCAAGCAAAGTGTTGCACATGACATACTAAATACAATGTCCGAAGCCGGACCGGCCGCCCCCAGGTATACGATCTGCCCGGCGGGAAAGTTTCCCTTATAGTGGAAGAGCATGATCACTAGCTCTCCCCTTACACTTATATAAGGATTATATTCTTTTTTTGCACTAACCCGTGCTGAGGACAATTTTATGTCGCTGCCTGTACGTAATACAGAGAAGTTTATAAAGAGGCTCCAAATTTCGCCGATGCTTGCACTTGCCCATTGGCTCAGTTGGGAGAGCGCTGGCACGGTTAGCCAGAGGTCGCGGGTTCAAGTCCCGGCATGGGTGGAATTTTTAGCTTCTAAATAGGTTTTTAAAACTTATATAAGGAGTGTCTATATAAAATAGACCTTAACTGAAAATGCTGATCTGTCAAATCATTTGATAAAAATGATTTCTTGGGCCAGTTATATAAAAAAATAATTAAATTAAATTTGTGTTATCAGATAGAGAGAGATATCCACATATAATAAAAAAAAATAATTAAATTAAATTTGTGTTATCAGATAGAGAGAGATATCCACAAATAATACTTAAAAGCATTATATGTGGATAAATAATCTTCGTAGAGCAATGATTTACTGGAGGCTGCAACATTGGTATTGTCCTATAACTGCTGAAATTATGTAATATCTAATATATAAAAATCTCGTGTCACAGTGTTTGTTACCGAACTCCGCACTCAAAAAAATCGGTGAAGCTGTTTTAGCTTCCCCGATTTTTTTTTTTGTGTATATTTGGTAGGTCAGAGAATAGGTCATAGGCATTAATATGGGAAAACAACGTTTGCCGATTCAGCTAGTAATTTAAAAAATTTTATCATTTCATGAAATTATGTATCACTTGATACTCCGAAAAATATTAATCTGCTAACAAACTGATAGTACGAAAGTTGTTGCAAATTAACTGAAGGATTTGCGTAATTAAAAATAGCCCTGAACTGAACGTTAGAGAATTTTTAAAGAGGGTCTAGAGAGGCCACTTCAAAGTCCATACGCACTTCCCAAGTATCGTCGTACGTAATAAATTAACAGCTCCACGGCCTCATTTCCTAGAACTACAATCATTGCTTACTATGACAATTCGATGTACATTGCGTCACCTTCTCAAGCTAACCTAACCGACAGTATATTAACAAATAGATGACAAAGATGTCTGGAATTAATAGTACATTATTATGATACAAGTGTGGTATGTTGGTCATTACACTCGAGTCGGTTTTTAAGCCTGAGCCGAAGGCGAAGGCTTAATGGAGACGAGAAGTGTAATGACCAATGCTCACGTGTTTCATACGACGTTTTTCAACACACTTGCGAGGAAAAGTAAATAAAAGTTCACATTTTACAAAACAACACTAACGAAATGCAATACTGTGAATAAACTTAACAAACAGAAACCCATTTAAAAGATGGCGGCCGTAATTTTATTTTTTCGCGCGCTCAGCGCTGCATGCGCGCGCAAGTCTGAGATAAGGGCACCGGCAAAGTAGCTAATCAGCCACATATTTATAAATTTTGAAATTGGGTATTTATAGGTAAAAATACACCGTCAAAATATAAATACCAACAAGCTAACAAGCGGTTTCATGAAATTCTTTAATTATTTATCACATTTTGAATTGAGTGAAACATTAATACTTCTTGCTAATATTTAAAAAGATATGTAATGAAAAGGCACTAGTGCGATAATGTAATGTAAAAGGCACGGCATGGGTAATATTCTGCATTATCAGTGTAAATACGCTGTAATAAGACCTACTTTACGAGCAGGTGTGTTGAAAAGTCAGTTAATTGCTTTAGTACTAGGTTTTAGAAGATTAAAATATGTTAATTCTGTTAATCAAGGAACATATTTGAAAAGACTAAGTTTGGAGTTTTTTGTCCATTTTTTCTCCAAATGATCTAGATTTTGAAACGGACACCTAGTTTAACTTGTAACGTACAATAAGTTTCACAGTTTCTGTGTTACTTCAAATTTTTTTTTAACTCAGCAAGGCAATGTACATCAAAGTGTTATTATAAAGTATGTATTATAATTTTATGAAACGCGGCCTAGAGGAGACCACTATACAGTGGTTTCACGCCACGCCTTCCTGTCTTAAGCGTCAGTCCAACTCAATACAATTGAACATGAACAAATCTCTAAAAGGGCACTCGCTGAAGTTGGCCAAGCAACCTAGACACGCAATCCAGTGAATATGTGGAATGAACTACCAGAGAGTAATTACTGCTCCCTCAGTGAACTCATTTCAAAACAGATTTGATAATTATTTTACAAGTCCACGAAAGCGATATAAAGCTGCTTTTGTATATTACTGAAAGAGGTGGTAGCCCAGTAGGTAGAACAATGGACTCGGAAGCGGGAGACCCAGGTTCTATTCCCAGTGCGGACATGTACCTATGACTTTGTTTATTTAGTACGTTATGTACGTCTGCGAATTTTGTAGTAGCAATACCACACGCTAAGGATTACATCGTGAGGAAACCCGCGGCTTGGTTCTCTCCACACGTATTTCTTGTGTGGGCTAGGCCGACTAAGCTGTCAGGATGGTATAGGTGCTGTGTCCAATGTATACAATGTCCCAGGCACGGCAGCGTCCCAGTGGTCCCTTCACCCATCTAGTGTGAGTGAAGGTGCCACTGGACGCTGTATAAGTCATCTCGTTACGTAGATGCAATGGCTATAGTATTAATGAGGTCTTCGTCTTCGTCGTTCGGAACGGAGGGAACGCCATCACGGGTCGCTCGTTTCCACAGCGAACGGCTTTCCGCCATGTGGACCAAGGGCATCTTGTCGGTGCCCTTCCTCTGGCACGTTTGCCATCCACCTGCCCTGTGATCATCAGTCTCTTCAAACTGCGCCTGGAAGAACGCATGAGGTGTCCGAAGAAGCTGATGGCCTTTTCCTGGTATTAATGAATAATGGCGAGAATAGGTGATCTGGATATGTTCTATTTATCTGTCCAAAGCTTGTGGGTAGAACTTAATGCAGATTTCTTCAGTGGTTGGAATAAATTATATTATTCAGGCTGCATCTCATGAACCGTGATAATTAGACGGTTGAAATTTTCACAGATGATGTATTTCTGTTGCCGCTATAAAAACGAATACTAAAAACAGAATAAAATAAATATTCAAGGGGGGCTCCCGTACAATAAACGTGATTTTTTGCCGTTTTTTGCTCGATATTAATAACGGCAACAGGTAGTCGCTTGAAATATTCAAATGTTGTATAGATAATGGTACGGAACCCTTCATGCGCGCGTCCGTCTCGCACTTGGCCGGTTTTAAGCTGTCTTTTGTGTTTTTCCTCAAAGAGGTCAATTAGGTCTTAAAATGTTTCTGTAAAATGTCTGTGGCAGTCCCTGGTCTCTGCCTACCTCTCTGGGATACAGGGGCGTGAGTTTATGTTATGTTGTTATGTTATGTTTCTGTAAGTGAGGACTTATAATTGGCCTTCTGTGTGTCTAAAATGTTTGTTATTCATTGTTGTGCTGTTAGTCTTCCTAATATTAAATAAATAATAATAAGATCGGTGGTAGCCTAGTGGGTATAACATGGGACTCTAAAGCGAGAGCCCAGGTTCGATTCCCAGTGCGGGCATGTACCTATGACTGTTTTCTAAGTTATTTACATTTTTGAAGTTATGGTAGCAATTGCTAACTGTGAAGGAAAATATCGTGAGGAAACCTGAGTGTCTGAGCTATTCACGTACCTCAGCGCTTGAAATCGCCAATCCGCGGTGGGCACGCGTGGTGGTTAAGCCCATACTCTCTCCCTGAGAGAAGGCCTGTGCCCTACAGTGTTCTCTTCACGACTATTTGGTTTTTATTATTTTTGTTTTTTTTGACGTTCGTGTAGTTTGTTTGTGTACCTCCGAGTTTACTTTGTGATTCTGTGTCTAACCCCCAGTTTCTCGTACACTAACAAGGTGTTAATCTGCTGTTAACAGCTGTCAATTGACCAAAGTGCATACAAAAAAAAACCCCTGACAGCTGTTAACAGTAGATTAACAGCTTGTTAGTGTACGAGAAGCCGAGGGTAAATGTCTTCTTTCTTTCTTTCTTACAGTGGGACGTATTATATAGGCTGCTTATGTAAATAATAATTATTAAACCCTTCCCCAGGCACGTACCAATTCGGCGAGTTCGGCCAATACAAGCTGAACTTGACCGATGTGACGAGCGACGTATGCCTGCCGAAGATGGCCGCGGAGCCCGACGCGGCCCACCTGCCGATACTGACGGCCGCTGTCGTCCTGCTGTCCATGGCCACGCTCTGGTACGTGGTGAAGACCATCGGGAAGAGGGTCATCGCGGGACGGCTCTACGCTAGGTACTTCGCTCGGTGAGTTTTTTTTTTTTTACTAATTTGATCATCAGCCGTTTGACGGCCGCTGCAGGACATAGGCCTCCCTCATGGTTTTCCTAACCATGAAGGGTTCCGCCATAATCGCCACGCTTGGCGGGCGGCTTGGCGATCGCGGTATGCGGTTGGAGCTTCAGGAAGACGCTGCTGCCCGTCTCCTGGTGATGTATTTCCTTAGTGGCCCTCTATGACATCCACGGAAGGAAATGGAGTGACGCTATTCTTAATCCGGCGCCACACGGAAATTTACTTATAAAACAAATCATGCGCCAAACTGCGTGGCAGTTTGTTGGCGAATTATTGCGCACTTCTTATTTTATCTCTTACTAGATGACCCCGTGAACTTCGTATCATCTACATCAATGTTTTTTTTTTCTTCTCACCGTTTTAAACTTTCCCTGTACTTTCGCAACTATAAAAAAAGAAAAAATTGCCAAATCGGCCAAGCCGTTCTCGAGTTTCATCGAGACAAATGAACAGCAATTTTATGAATTTTGATATAGGTAAATAGAAGATTCTAAAGCTGACATGCACTACTCTTCCAAACGTCCACGATTTGGTTTGCCGGTTCTAAATGATTTTTCTTTTTGCTTTACCAAGTACATGTTTTACAATGCACTAAGTGCCTGATCCTAGGCAAGGCCGTGCTAAAGTGATCGGGGGCCTAATTACGTGCACCAAATCCTCAGCGATCCCAATCGTCTAACTGTCAAATTTCATACTAATTTGACAGTTGGACGATTGGAATCGCTGAGGATTTGGTGATCGATTAATTGGTCGGTTGTGGAGGAGGCCACGGCCAATAAAGGGTTGTAGTGCCATAGGAAGTATGAGGGAAGCTCTGGCTGGTTGTTGGTCTAGCGGTATCACGTCTGATTACCATTCCAAAGGGCGTGGGTTCGATTCCCTCTGGGGCCCGCCGTACATTTGTACAAATGGCCGCGGTCTGGTTTTTGGCGAAATAGTGACAGAGTAAGCCTAAAAATATAGGTATTACATACAAAACCGGCCAAGTGCGAGGTTGGACTCGCGCATGAAGGGTTCCTTACAACATTTGAGTATATGAAGCGTCCACCTGTTGCCGTCATTAATATCGAGCAAAAAACGGCGTAACTAAGCCGTAAGCGGTGGCAAAAAATCACGTTTGTTGTATGGGAGCCTCCCTTAAATATTTATTTTATTCCGTTTTTAGTATTTGTTGTTATAGCGGCAACAGAAATACATCATCTGTGAAAATTTCAACTGCCTAGCTGTGACGGTTCATGAGATACAGCCTGGTGACAGTCAGACGGACAGTGGAGTCTTAGTAATAGGGCCCCTTACCCTTATAGGATGTTCTTAAATATTAAATTAGTGGCCTACTGAGTTCACTACCGGCCCGTGAGTAGCCACAAGCGACGCCTGAGCAGCCACAAGCATTTAGAGGATTTTCGGACTCTGTGGAAACACTACCATAGACTTTTAATCTGTCAGAATCGATAAAAATGATTAATTCATAATTCATTTATTTGTGGATCATAGGTAATTATTTTTAACATAATTGGTGTTCAGTCTTAAATTAGAGATCACTATGGTCCTACCTGTACATAGGCATACAAATATAATTAAGTTAATAAGGCAAAACAAGTTACAATGTTCATTTAGATAGTCGTCGATATTATAATAACATTTGTCAATAAGTAGATTTTTTAATGTCTTTCGAAACCAGACCTAATCGTAGACACATGGTGTTTTACATACATACATAAATAAACTCACGCCTGTATCCCAGAGGCTTCCTCAACATTCATTAGTCGTTGCATGCACGCACGCCCGTTTCGGGTACTTTTTATTTTGCCCTTTGCTAATACATCCCCGATTTGGTCGAATTATGTCCGCCTGAGTCGTCCCTTACCGGCCCTTCTACCCACATTCACTCGATATATTTGTTTCGTCAATCTTTCTTCCTTCATGATGTTTTCTTTATAAAATTGACTTCAATAAAATTGGCAGTTCTAATGGTAGCACAACGATGCCAGTTTCCTCCAGTGCAACCCTGTATAAACTCCTTTCTTGCATTACAGAGAGGATAACGAACTGGGCTCAGAGACGCGCGTACTGACGACCGAGTCGACGCTTCCGCGCGCGCCGGCGCGCTCTCGCCTCCGCTCCTTGGACATTTTCCGCGGCATTACCATCGCTCTCATGGTAAGTAAATTTATTTTATCTACACTTATATCATAATCTTCAAATTAAGAATTCAAAGGTAAACGCATATTGACAGGCTTTAAACAATACATAACTTTAAAGAAAATAAAAAAAAGGTGTAATATAAAGTTACATTAAAGGTCAGATTTTTCACTTTATGATACAGTTATTTTTTTTAAAGTGTTGCTGTGATCACGGAACAAAACTTAAGTTTTTTTTTTAATGTCAAAAGTTGACTCTATAAAAAACCTAATTTCATTTTCGTGGTACCAAAAGTGCATCTAAAAATACCTAAAATTGCGCGCGATTGAATGTCAAGATACTTTTGTCGAAATTGCGCCATTTTGTTTCAAAAATTTCATTATGAGTGTAGATAAAGTAGTGTATGAGACTGCACATAACTTGGTATTAAAACACTCGCGAATGCTATTAAAAAACTCGCCAAGGCTCGTTTTTTAAAATCTCGCTCGTGTTTTAATAACCCTCATTATGTGACAGTCACATAAACTACTATAAAGGCACAATACTGAAAAAAAACAACAAGCGTAAATCAACATCAGCTCAGATATTACACATGTACAAAAAGAAAGAAGAAACAAAATACATTTCATACACGGATTACTTTTACATGCATGAAAAACAAAAAAGAACATCATAACATAAGCAGCCTATATACGTCCCATAGTAAGGCCTTCTCTCAGGGAGAGATTATGGGCTTAATCACCACGCGTGCCCACCGCGGATTGGCGATTTCAAGCGCTGAAGTATGTGTATAGCTCAGACACTAAGGTTTCCTCACGATGTTTTCCTTCACAGTTAGCGAGTGGTATTGCTACTATAACTTCACAAATATACATAACTTAGAAAACAAGGTACATGCCCACTCTGGGAATCGAACCTACCCAGGGAACCTATCTCGCTTCCGAGCCCAATGTTCTACAGACTAGGCTACCACTGCTACCATGTTCTTATATATAACACTGTAAAACTTCAGCGTATCATAAGTGATTTAATTATCAGATATTCTGCAACGCCGGCGGCGGCGGCTACGCCATATTCGGCCACTCGGTGTGGAACGGTCTGACGGTGGCCGACGTAGTGTTCCCGTGGTTCGCCTTCTGCATGGGCGAGGCTATGGTGCTGTCGCTGAACGCGCGACTGCGGACGTCCATGTCGCGACTGACGGCGCTCGGACAGGTGAGTGGTCACTCCACCGACTTGGCGGCCAATGGGGAACTATTAGTGCGGTTTTACAGTGACGCTTAACGTCCGCGCGGCCTGTCAGCGTTTTACTCAGCGCGGGCCCAGCGTTTTACTGTGTAACGATCCGCGCCATCAGCGTTTTACTGTGTAACGATCCAAGACACTCGTGGCCCGCGACGCTTGCCAACCGCGCTGGCGAAAGCGGCGCTGTGAAACCACAATTAAGGAATTGCTATAAGCAATAAGGCCGCCAATTGTACCTCTTCTTTTGTAACTGTCTCTGTAATTGTTTTCTGATTTGTACAATAAAGAATATTCTTATCTTATCTTATCTTAAGGCGGTCCCTCAAGAAGCAATTCCCATACAAAAGTATTTTGGGGACTTTGTTTACTAAGTTTAGTTACGACCCGTCATTTGGATTGTAAATTGAGACCAGTATGTTTCTATAATCATTATTATTATTATTTTGTTTGTCAATTATTAGAGATTTCCTGAAACAAGTGACAAAAAGAGTTTTATCGGATAATAATAACATAACTTCCACACAACACAATCACTTGACCTGGTCTCAAACTAGGATGCCCTGTGCTATGGTAACCAGGCAAGGACGTTACAAACATGAGACTGAGGCCATTTGTACAAATGTACGGCGGCCCCCAGTGGGAATCGAACCCACGACCTCTGTTTTGGTAGCTAAGCGCCTTAACGGCTAGACCAACGAGGCAGTCAATAGGATACATTGTTATATTTTAGGAAATTGCCAAAAGCGGCCCACCAAAAGTAAATGATATCACGTTTCCTTGGTCCTCGGCAGGTGGCGCGTCGATCGCTCTTCATGGCACTCATCGGCATCTCTCTGAGCTCGATAGACGCGAGCTGGCATACCGCAAGGCTGCCGGGCGTTTTGCAGCGTCTGGCCGCTATGTACCTAATAGTCGGCGCCATAGAGTGCGCCACCATCAAAACCACCCAGACCATCACGCCAGGTTTGTACCAGCTTGGTCTAAACACGTCGGGCTTGCACCAGCTCGGTGGAATAGCGCCAAGTTTGTACCAGCTGACGTGTACCTAATAGTCAGCGCCAGAGTGCGCCACCATCCAAACCACCTAAACCATTACAACAGGTTTGTACTATTTCAATGGAATCCGGCAAGGTTTGTACTAGCTGCTGTGTACCTAATAGTCAGCGCCATATAGTGCGCCACCACTAAAACCACCTTGACCATCACGCCAGGTTTGTACTAACTCCGTGGAATCCCGCTAGGTTTGTACTAGCTGCTATGTACCTAATAGTCAGCGCCATAGAGTGCGCCACTATGAAAACCACCCAGACCATCACGCCAGGCTTGTACCAGCTCGGTGGAATCACGCTAAGCTTGTTCCAGCTGCTGTACAAGTGTAAATAAATAATTTATTTTATCTACACTAATGTTGTAACATTCTACTTATGTTTTCAATACTTGACTTATAATTACTACTGTTATAGCGCAGACAACAAAACACTCAATTTAAGCAATTTCACATGATGGTTTAATATTCACATCGATATCGTAAAATCTCATTATAACATCAATAAAACGCGACCAACTTGATTGCAGGGCCAATCAGGTTGGTCGCGTTTTATTGAAGCGCGCAGCTGCGCTCTCATTGGTTAAATTTTAATGGCGGCAAAATCACTGTGTTTATACACGTACGCGTGAATTTACTCTTGTTGTTTGATTAATTGCATTAGTGAAGATAAAGTAGTGTATGCAACTGCATATAACACGGGTATTAAAACACTCGTTACTATTATGAAACTCGCTGCGCTCGTTTCATAAACTCACACTCGTGTTTTAATACCCTTCATTATATGACAGTTGCATAAACTACTATTATCTATCTATGTAGCTAATAGTTGGCGCTGTAGAGTGCGCCACTATCAAAAGCACCCTGACCACCACGCCAGGTGTATGCCAGCTGCTATGTACCTAACAGTCAGTCACTAAAACCACCCTGACCTTCACGCTATGTTTGTACTAGCTGTTGTGTACCTAATCGTCAGCGCCAAAGAATGCGCCACCATCAAAACCAGCCATACCATCACGCCAGGTTTGTAGCAATTCGTTAGGCGTGGGCAAAATGACCACAGTATGATTCATAAGTAGCCTATATACGTCCCACTGTAGGCCTTCTCTCAGGGAGAGAGTATGGGTTTAATTCACCAAGCGTGCCCACCGCGGATTGGCGGATTTCTAGCGCTGAGGTATGTGAATAGCTCAGACACTCAGCTTTCCTCACGATGTTTTCCTTCACCGTTAGCGAATGGTATTGCTACTATAACTTCACAAATGTACATAATTTACAAAAACAAAGTTACAGGTACATGCCCGCACTTTGAATCGAACCTGGGTCTCTCGTTTCCGAGTCCGATGTTCTACCCACAGGGCTACCACCGCCACAGTATGTACTAAGTCCGCCACATTGCCATTGTATTTTTTACTTATGTACAATAATAGACTTGCCTGGCTACAATAGCACAGAGTATCCTAGCTTGGGATCAGGCCAAGTAATTGTGTTGAATGAACGTTTTTTTAAGATTTATTATTATTAATACGATTATTGCACATAAGTAAAAAATACAATGGCAATGTGGCGGACTTAGTACATACTGTGACGGTGTATATATATAGCAGCCTATATACGTCCCACTGTAGGGCACAGGCCTTCTCTCAGACAAAGAGAATATAATCACTACGTTTTAAGAGACGGAACTCGCATACATCGCTGTCGTTTGAAAATTTGTATGAAATTCATTCGCCCACCGTTACCAATATGACAATATGAAAAAAAAAAGACTTGCTGACAGTAATAGTGATGTGCACGATAGCCGATAAAGTTTTAGTGATGTATCGATAGTTTTCAATTTATCGATATAAGCCCTTCAAAGATGTCCATTTTTTATTATTTAATTAAAACACATTTGTAGATGATGCAGACTTTTATTTGAAATTAAAATTACGTATGTACACAAATCACATTTTATTTAAATAACAGTCTAAATTAAAGTCGAACATACACAAACTTATTATCAATTTCTAGTTCATAGAGAGAAGCGTTCCAGAAACGGAATGAAAAGGGTTCAAATATTTTGGCTCCCTTTTATTGAAGCATGTAACTTAATGCGTGCCAGCTTTTTACAAGAAAAAAACATGCAATGCCTAAGAGAAATCTAGGTGAAAATGTTTAAAGCCCAAAGATTTCTTTCCTTTCTTACGTATCTTTTTTACCCAAACTCTCAAAAATATCTCAAAGGAATAGCTAAAAATCCTTCTGCTCGAATATTCATTCAGAGGCAGCAACTATTTACTACAATAACAAATATTTTCTTTCAAGCTTGCACAGGACTGAGTACCAATATTGAAAGTAGAATTTTGCTTCAAACACAAGCACCTAAAAATTATGTACATTGAAAGTTATGGAAAGAGTTCTGAAATTAAAGGATTCAGTAGCGCCATCGAATATGTTGTTATTGTAGTGGCATTTTTAGACATCTCAGCTCTGCTGCTTTTTGCTTGGTCCTTTGACGGGCCTGCGCAGGGTTCCTCCATTTGGGCAACTGAAAATGCACACATGTTTTTATTTACTAAAAATAGGGCTATTCTATCATTTGAGGAGCATGCAATTAATAAATATGGAGTATGGGACGAAGTGAAAGAGGTGTATTAAGATCATAGTAAGTGGGAAACCATTATCTCTGCCTAGCCCTCTGGGGTACAGGCATTAGTTTATGTATGTATGGTACTAAATTTAAAACTCTGCGATAACAAAGTAAGTCAATAAATTAAAAAAAAAATCATAGATTTTATAAAATACAGTAAATAACTAGCATTTCTGCTATAATAAAATCCTCACCATTGCTGCTTCGACACGTGCTGAGGAAACCCAATTAATTGAGCATCAGTAAGTGGGGTTGCAGTCAAATTTACCATTGGAATTGCTCTTTTTCTTAAGCGGTTTCTTTATTTGTTGAAATCTTGTTTTAAAATGATTTCCGCATACATGTCGCAGTTGATGCAACTTTTTCATTGGTACATGCACCAGTTCTTCATTACCAACAGCTTTTAGCCAGGCCTTTGCAACTGAAAGAGTAGAATAAAGAAAACGTTATTTACAAATTAACAGTAACAGTAAGTAACCTAGCCAGTAACAGTAACCTACTTAGGTATGTCATGAAGGATTTTCATACAATACACAATAACCTATTAAGAAGCTTATTAGGGGAGGGCTTAAGTACATAATATACAATTAAACTTACCGGTTTTCATCCAAGGGAAACTGCGCAAATAAAGAAGAACCACACTGGTGGTCAGAGTGTCTTTCCTTTGCACCGCAAATTTCACATGTTCTGTGGCTGCCTTTACCACCCATGTTGTCCGTAGACAAAACACAATGTAACAATTCAAGAGTCTCTATCTCACAAGCCGGAGGAGCAGTTTGCTCAACTCAACGAATCAAATCACTAGTACTAAAGAGTCACTATCTCACATGTCGGAGGAGCGGTTGCTCAACTCAACGAATCATTTCACTAGTACTATATAAACGCATGAATGCACTGACGCCTTATCAGCACGACAAATACGAAATACGAACTAAAAATTTCAAGAACAAACAAAGAAAATAACCACTGACATGGGCAGACATTTTGTTTGAATTTTGCAGGTCAGTGTTACCATACAAAATACAACAAAACTACTTTTTGTATTTTGCTCGGCAAAGTTATTGAAAAATTATGCTTTCTTTTTGTCACATTAATGACATTGTAGATTAGTAAGATTAGTGACATATTGCTGATAATATTAGTAGTATTGACTATATAAGAAAACAATTCAAAACACTAGATTAAAAGCTCCCATGCTTTAATTTATTTAATTACTGGCAATTTTAGCATTTTCTTTAGAATGTTGGCCAAAAAGGGGAAGGAATTTCATACAACAATTTTTTACTATGAAGTTTCTACCCCCTGCTCTCAGAGAGAGAGAGGCAAGGACATCACAAACATGGAAATGAAGAGTAAGATGATTAGAAATATCAAAGGATTGTTCTTCCCTCGACAGGTCGCTCGCTGTTCCGAGATATCTCGGCCGGTTGGATCCAGTGGCTGGCGACGATCCTAATCGCATCGATACAGGTGAGTTGAACTGTGAAGTTTAACTAAACTGAAGGAGATTCTGTCTCTTGGTTATTGTGAAAAAAAATGACAAACAAAATAAAGCTAAAATCGTGCCCTTTATTAAGTTAAATTTCGCCCCGTACACTTTGCCTCAGAAAAGGAATGTGGGGTGTATTTCTTTGCAGTAACACTTTCGCTCGCTTCATCGCCATCCGAGACAGATTGCTTGTAGTAGTTGGATGAGGTTGGTCGAGTACCGTAGTGGCTTGCCTTGTCCAACAGTGGACAATATGGATATGGGCTGACGGATTGGAACATTGTGCGCTCCACACATTTTAAAGTTTTTAAACGGTTAACAATCGTTTGATAGGGTCTTAACTATCAACATCATCATCATCAGCAATTTGACGCCCACTGCAGGACATAGGCCTCCTTCGTGGGTTTCATAACGATAAGGGGTTTTGCCATAATCGCCACGCTCGGCAGGCGGGTCGGCGATCGCAGTATGCGATTGGAATCTCACGAAGACGCTGCTGCCCGTCTCCTGGTAATTGATTTCCTTAGTCGCCTTCTACGACATCCACGGAAGGAAATGGAGTGACGCTATTCTTAATCCGGCGCCACACGGATAACTGTCTTAACTATAAATCATTTAAAATATTTAGTAGCTCGGCCCATCTTTCCTCATCATCATCAGCCCACCTCTGCCCGCCGCTGGGTATAGGCTTTTTTCCTATCACGCCATCTTTCGCGGTCTCCCGCCATTCGCATCCACGGCCCCCCGGCGGGCCTGACCACATCGTCCGACCATGGGGTGGTTGGTTAACAGACACTTCTCATTCATTCCTTGTCACTCAGTGACCCCTTCCGAAATAATATGTGTTCAATTCCTTCAAGTCGCACGTAACGGGACTTGATGTATGTAAATAAATAAATATGTATATGTGTTCACTGTCCTAAAATGCTACTAACATAAATATAAGTTTTGAAATGTACTAACCAAATATGAATCTTGTTGTTCGAGGCAAATAAATAATTTAATTAAATTAATCAAGGTCCCTGAATGAATAGACCAGGGGAATGTAAGGAGAGTAAAAGAAAATATTTTATACCCCTTTTGTGCAATAAAGTATTTTTGAATTGAATTGATAGTAACTTTTAAAAAAACTGGCCAAGTGCGAGTTGGACTCGCGCACGAAGGGTTCCGTACCATTATCTATACAACATTTGAATATTTCAAGCGTCTACCTGTTGCCGTCATTAATATCGAGCAAAAAACGGCGAAAAAAATCACGTTTGTTGTATGAGAGCCCCCCTTAAGTATTTATTTTATTCGGTTTTTTAGTATTTCTTGTAATAGCGGCAACAGAAATACATCATCTGTGAAAATTTCAACCGTCTAACTATCACGTTTCATGAGCTACAGCCTGGTGACCGACGGACAGACAGCGGAGTCTTAGTACCCTTTGGGTACGGAACCCTAAAAAAAACCCCTGACGAAAATTCATGCCCCATTTGGCCCCCCAGGTGGTGTTAACCCTGACAGTGGCCGCGCCCGGCTGCCCGCGCGGGTACACGGGGCCCGGCGGGCTGCACCTCTCCGCACACAACCAATCGCTGCAGAACTGCACGGGCGGCATAGCTGGATACGTTGACAGGTCAGTCTACAGTAAGATAAAGCAAGAATGATGAAAGTGAGGGAGAAAGAAGGCAATGCATTTATTTAAGTTTCCATGGAAACACAGAGTAACAAAATGCGTACGAGGAAAGAAAAACAATAAAAAAATAAGCACCAAAAATGGAGACGAGAACATGGTGTACTTTTATAGCACTGCCATAAAGACTTTTAGTAAAATTAGTCTTTTGTATAGATGAAACTTCTGCATAATTTTCTAAAAGAACTCTATAATCCTCCGTTTACCTCACAGAATGGTGCTAGGCGCGTCCCATCTGTACCAACGCGGCTCGTTCAAGGATGTGTACCGCACGACAGTCCCTTACGATCCGGAGGGCCTGCTGGGCGTGCTAAGCGGACTGATCGTGGTGCAGGCCGGTGCGCATGCCACCAGGATCATGCTCGCCTATAACCACGCCAGGTAAATAAAAATCCTGCAGCGGGAATCGGTTTTAGTGTTCTAAACCAATCTTAAATACACAAATGAATAAATGGTCTTTTTTACGTACCTAGCTATTTCTTGCACTCTAACTTCATATGGCATTTTTAGGGTTCCGTACCCGAAGGGTGCCAAACGGGACCCTATTACTAAGACTTCACTGTCTGTCTGTCTGTCCGTCCGTCTGTCTATATGTCTGTCACCAGGCTGTATCTCATGAACCGTGATCGCTAGGCAGTTGAAATTTTCACAGATGATGTATTTATGTTGCCACTATAACAACAATTACTAAAAACAGAATGAAATAAATATTTAAGGGGGGCTCCCATACAAAATAAACGTAATTGTTTTGCCGTTTTTTGCTCGATATTAATAACGGCAACAGGTAGACGCTTGAAATGTTCACAGAATATTTAGTTCTATATTCGCTTCAAAAATAAATAATTGAATAAAAAATAAAAAAATATTTAAGGGAGTCTCTCCTACAAGAAACGTGTTTTTTGCCGTTTTTTCTCGATCTTTGTGTCTAATGTTGTATAGACAATGGTAATGAACCCCTCGTGCGCGAGTCCGACTCGCAATTGGCCGGTTTTTATTTCTATTTAGGAACGCCTACAGGCCACAACCAAAACACTTGTAACGAAGCCTCAGCCAAATTTCTGGTATGCATCCCAGTTAGAGGCATCCCTAACATTTGGAGAGATAGAAATTAAAAGTTGTATACAAGCAACATAAAACTCAGTAACTAAAGAAATATATTTTTTGTGTTGCCTAAATAGAGAGAATACGGGCTTAATTACCTCGCGTGCTCATCGCGAATTGGAGATTTCAAACGTTAAGGCGCGAACATCTCAGACACTCAAAATACTAAAGCAATCTTTTTAAACTTAATAACTAATTTAGTATAATGACTCATGCAATCTATCAAGACACAGCATGCAAATCTGTTCTTCAGACCGGGTGATTATGTATTCGAAATGACAAGATTCACAATGGTAGGAACAATCTTAACGCGGGTATACAGACAGTACGAAAATCAGAGAAAATTTACTTTGCCTCATAGTGTGAACAGCCTATGCGTAGTACCAGCGTCTTATCACGTGGAAGACAATACTTTCATACTAAATCCAGCAGTGCACCGATGTTACTGTTGGCTTCCCGAAGGGAGCCCAGCTTTCCGATGGTATATGCCCATTGCACTTCCACGCTATCACAGTGAATAGTCACGTGGGCGGGTGTTTCGTCTTCCTCGAGGCACCCTCGGCATAACGGGCTGTCGGTCAGTCCCACGGCGTGGCCGCGGACTATCTACAAAGTATGTTTTGTCGGCAGGGCACGCATAATGCGCTGGGTCTTCTGGTCCCTCCTGTTCGGTTGTTGCGGCGGTGCCCTCTGCATGTTCTCCCGAGGCGGTGGCCCCATACCGCTGAACAAGAACCTGTGGTCGCTCTCCTACTGCCTCGTCACGGCCTCTATGGCCTTCTTTGCCAAGGCCGCGCTCTACTACGCCGTCGATCTCAAGAACAAGTGGGGCGGCCGGCCGTTCTACTATGCTGGTGAGTGTTGCTTTCTAGAACTTTTTGTGTGGTTCGTGGAATTTTGAGTAAGGTTTCTGCTTCTTTTTGATCTTAGCCTCATGAATTTAAAGTCAATAGCAGAAGGTGTATCATATGAACAGCGTGTCAAAAATGGTCTCCATTAAAGACTCCACCCGAAGGTACATTGATATTCAACAAACACATTGTTATATTCTTTATGTTCAAGTAAATTATTATAGACTTATGACGTCTGTGCGGCAAAAGTTTACGTCCAACTCTAATTCCCTCCACAGGCCAGAACGCCCTCTTCCTGTACGTTGGCAGCGAGCTACTGAAGCGTCACTTCCCGTTCCGCTGGGCAGTGCACGCGCCGAGTCACTCCGTTCTGTTAGCGACCCACGCCGGAGCCACTCTCCTGTGGCTCGCCGTCGCCGTCGCGTTACACCGTCGGCGCGTGTTCATCACCATCTAGACTGGGCACTAAAGTCATCACATCACTATCTAGACTGTGGTCACTTCATCACCGTCTAGATTGTGGGAGCTTCATCATCATCATCTAGGCTGGGGTTACTACTATCTAGATAATAATTTTATATTATTCATGGCTATGAAAATGAGGGTAGTTACTGCATTACTGTCTAATAAACTTTAGTAGTGTCTGGATCATTGGATCATCATCTAGGCCGTGGTAGTCACTTAATAGTGATCTAGACTTGTAGTCTTGCATCACCGTCTAGCTAGACTATGGTACTAACCAGTAAATTCATCACTTTCTAACTAGATTGTGGTAGTCACTGCATTACCATCTGGACTGTAGAGTAACTTCATCACCATCTTAATCGACTTTCTCACCAATACCGTCAAATTATTCTAATCTGTCACATATTTCAACCAGACAGTATATATTTGTATTTACTTTTAGTTTGTTTTTTTTTAATCTTGGGGCATCTATAACCAAATCTCTATTTCACGTCCTTGGAAATAACTGACGATAGTTGTCATTCAAAGGACAATTGTTGCATGTAAAACGAAAATATTTGCGGCTTAAAGTTTAAAACTTGTGTACTTTGAATTCAAGAATTCGGTTAAAGGGGTAGTTTGGCTATGTATAATACTGTGAGTGTACCTTCAACAGTTCGTTCTTATTGCCAATGCATAGAGTTCAATAACCAGTATAAATGCTGATGAGCTGTCGTGATATCAACATTATGGTGTTCTTTTTTAATAAAGTTAGTTATATAACTTGGGCGTTTTCATAGTTATAAATTTTTATCATTACTAGGTATTAGACAAAACGTTAAAGTTAAAGATTGTGATTTATCAATGAGTTAACAAGAAGGATGGGATGATGAGATTCGAGGGAGCAGAGTTTGGCCTATTTCTTTTGTTTTATTAAGGCTTGTCATTGGATTAACTAGGGTTATTTTCTATGGGGGGTGTGGCCCTGTAAAGTGACGGACTGACACACGAAATCCCAATGCATGTATGCAGTCACCCAACGTCCTGGGGTGGACACAGGGGGCCTGTTTCATAGAACTATAATTCACGGTTTACTATGACAGTTCGATGTACATTGCTAAGTCGATTAACCCACAGATTAACAGGCAGACTGCTACGCAATGTACCTCGAATTGTCATAATAAACTACGGATTGTAGTTTTATGAAACTGGGCCCAGAGCCGACTAATGGTAGTTTATAGCCTCCCCCCCTGATTCTTGTACGTTAGCAATATGTTAACTGTTTTTTCTGCCAAAGTGCCAACTGACAGCTGTTAACTGTTAGTTTACTAAAATGCGTTTGATCTGTTGATGTATGTATATTAATACATATTAAAATTACAGTTATGATTTCATTTAAAAAGTGCCTAAAGAAACTGTTCCCTGGACCGCGCCGGTGGAAAAATTAGGAATCCTTGTATAATACGATTACTTAGGGAAAGTAATTGAAAAACTATTTGCCTATATATCGCACACACAACCGACTAGTATTCTGAGGGCGGGAGGCAAATGGTTATTCAATCATTTTCTTTAATTAACCGAGCTGTAATATACTATTAATGACTGATAAAGTATTGCTACAATATTCGATTTTTGTTTTTTAGGGACTTACGTCGACCTTGAGTTGGTAACGTTAATTTTAAAGTTTTTTTTATACTGCAAAATACTAAAAATCATAAGGTCCTGATACAATTTAGTAGTTATTTTATTTTGTAGCACGAAGTGTGTAATCGTCATAGATTTTATTATACCACTAACTTTAAATACAGTTAACGTTTCTGGATCTTACAACCTAAGAACAGGAGAGTACATTATTCTGTGTAGATTTTCAGCTTTGTACGTAACCTAATAGGTAACCCGCAGATTACAAGTAGGAAGACTAGCGGTCTCATTTATAAAGACGCGATTCCTTAAAACACTCCTCAGAGGCAGTCTATTTAATCTGCGGTTACATCTTTTCGTTATAAAATCTCCACCACAGACCATTTTAATTGGCGTTTATTGAGCGTTTTAAGGAATCGTGTCTTTTTATAAATAAGACCGAAATTGAACCTTCATAAACTGTCATTTGTCAACGCTGAAATACAGTGCGTTCACTATAAGTCATCTGTCCAGGGCCTCGATTCTGTTAGTGTATTGTAGTATAATGACAGATACGCTGTCGGGTCACGTGACGTGTTTTTTCATACCATTGACGCCTAGAAGGTTTGATACGCGTGCCCGCGTAGACTTAAAGCAGCCATGAAATGAAATCGCCATGTTCAGCAGTTTCATGATACTACAATGCATTAACAGAATCTAGGCCCAGTTTAATAATGTACCTACTCTGTGCCCCTGTCATTGCGTGCAAACATGACGGTGGCAAGCAGAATCCTTAGGGTAGCCGTAATTAAGAATTGAATTGAATTGACAAGTTTTATCATTGTCACACGCACACTTCTTTATTTACTATTATTGTATGTATGTAAGCATGTTTGGGCGTTGGGGTATATTGGACCAAGATCAACATGTCCAAGGGGGCATAATGTCCAGATGCTAAAAAGACTAGAGTTGGTGCTATCATAGTAAATTACGAATTGTAGTTTTGTGTTTTAAGGCCCAGATCACGCCAGAACACAGCGAATCACTAGCCGCGGCCGATGGGGCTCCATGCAGTATCCAGTGCAGCGCCGGCAAAGGAAAAACCGGCCAAGTGCTAGTCGGACTCGCGCACGAAGGGTTCCGTACCATTTATCTGTACAACATTTGAATATTTCAAGCGTCTACCGAGCAAAAAAAGGCAAAAAAAATCACGTTTGTTGTATGAAGGCCTACCTTAAATATTTATTTTGTTCTGTTTTTAGTATTTGTTGTTATAGCGGCAACAGAAATACATAATCTGTGAAAATTTCAACTGTCTGGCTATCACGATTCATAAGATATAGCCTGGTGACAGACAGACAGACAGGGGTCTTAGTATTAGGGTCCCTTACCCTTCGGGTACGGAACCCTAAGAATCATATCTTTTACAGATCGTTTTTGCAAAAAGTGTAAGGCCAAACTATCAATCATGTTAATAGTGATTTCCTGAACCCATGGCCGTGAACCTAAGGCAAAAAACCCAGGACTAGACGGCATTAACGCCAAAAATGTCTATTGTCGCATTGACAGATTGTAGACACTTTTTGCAAATACGATCTGTAAAAAGAGATATGATTGTTTCCATTGATGGCGCTAGTGTGGCGTCAGTAACTACTCGTGGGACACCACATATACAATGGCAGTAAACACGAGAAACTCGACTCTTAAACCCCTCATCATCATCGGCCATTTGACGCCCACTGCAGGACATATGTAGGCCTCCCTCATGGTTTTCCAAGTTTCCCGGTGTTGTGCCGCCCGCATCCAGCGCCTCCCCGCCACCGTGACCAGCTCATCAGACCATCTGGGGGCCTGCTCACGCTGCGTCCCGCGGTCGGGTCCTAAACCCCTGCTTGCTTGAAATTCGACTCAACTGATTGTTTTTAGGTTGTAAATCCAGTGGCGAACTTACTTTAGTATGTACTTATTGTTTATTCCCTATTATTTTTAGGTGTATGCGATTCTTCTATTGCTCAGAGAAATTATACAATTTGCCTCGCTGTCGGGCTCTGTAGATCATAAAGTTCATTTAGTAAGAGTCGATTTTTTAAAATATAATGTTATCTGAAAAATGACCTCCTCATAAAATAGACCATCCACCGTGGAGTTAAAGACTATTTTCTTTGGTCGCTACCTGTAAACTTTCTCTGTAGAATCGTTATAACAGCTTATTAAAAACAGTGTTTATTTCGCTAATAATCATAAAAATGCAATAAACGGTAATGCCGACTCATATTCACCATGTGGTTTTCTTTCTTTACGTTAAGCCCCCTCTGCCTCCAGTGTGCGAATGATAATTGAATTTTAAAATTATATGGTATGGTCGCTATTTCTCCATCATTCTTTATTGTAAATCATGAATTAGAAAGTTAATTACATAGCATTGTTACAAAGGCGAAGTTATTTCCAAATTATGTATATTAATTAACATTATTAGTCTTATTTGTAAATAGTCGATTCCACTAAAACACTCTTAAGACGGAGTTAAAGCCGGTTCTTAAGAGGATATTCTGCCATAAGCCGGCTTAAATTCCACCTTAAAAGTGTTTTAGTGGTAACAAATTCTAATCAATTTATCTGTTCTTCTAGCGTGTCGATCATCATTATAATAAGACTGTTAGTCACGAATTATCGCGTATTGTGAAATCGTGATTTTGTTTTATGCTGGCGCCTCACTTGGCTTTTCGTATTCGCGTATTTGCCGACGATTTATAATACATTGCAGGTTTTACAAAAACAATGTTGAAGATTCGTCAGAAAACCCACGATTGGGCAAGTGAGGCGCCGGCATTACGTTCAGTTACATTTTAGCTAACCAATAGTTACATTTTCGTTGCAAATTAACCCTTGACGTAACTACGTAAAGTGCTGCGTGCACTGTACAGTCGACAGCATGTCAATGTTTGCGCTTATGGTCCTATATTACGCGCACCAAATCCTGAACGTCTCCAAAAGTCTGTCAAATTCCATACTAAAATTGTAATAACATTTTAATTGCTATCGCCAACGTCAGGATTTCGATTTTTTTATTACAATTCGAAACACGAACCATTGGGATAAAAAAGAATGTGTAAATGGCTTTTTTCTTGCTAACTGTACATTTTTTTTAAATCTGTGAATGGCGATCAAAACTTCATGAAAACTTATGGATAGTCCCTTAACGTCGTCGTCGTCTGCCGCGACACAGATCTGTGTCCAACTTAGTATGGGCCACCTATACGTTCCATTCCGCGAGGGCAGTTCAGAGGTTAAGGCCATTTTCGTGTAGCTCAAACGGATAAGGTACTTCCCCTTACTGCCAAGCTTAAAGTTTCCACCATGTATAGGCTACATGTAAAAAGAAAGGTGTCTTCGCGGACATTATGGGGCTTCAGTTTTTAGGAATCAAAGCCCAAACTCGCTTTACAGAGTTTAATTAAATGATTACTAATAATTTGGATGGAGATACAATTTTGATGTTGTTTCGAAAAAGAAGAAGAAAAAAGTGAATGATTGCAGGTAGGATTACATATTTAGCTTTAAAAAAGGCCTAGCATTTTGATCTGCGAATCGTGGGTCTCAGGAGACTTGTTGCGATGAAGATAGCAGCAGGCGCTTGAACATATTCCCCCCGTTGAAAGGCATGGTCCTTTCAACCTTGAAGATCTTGTTCCGTTGGTAGAGGGCAGAGACGAACCAACGGTCTTCGGTAGGTTCCTCTCGTGGTGCTGACGTCGGCCACACGTGAAAGTCCATCGGGTCCAGGAAACAACCTCAGTATTCGTCCAAGACGCCAGCATAGGGGAGGAGCGGCGTCATCATGGATGAGGACTAAATCGCCGACATTCAATTTAGCTTTGTTCGTCTTCCATTTAGTACGTTGCTGCAGTTCCGATATGTACTCCCGTTGCCAACGTTGCCAGAAGTGTTGTCGAATTTTCTCGACACGGGCATATCGGCTTAGCTGACTCTCCTTGTAGTCTCCCAGGGCCAGTGATGGTAGCGCGTTGAGTGGTCTTCCGATGAGAAAGTGCCCTGGGGAGAGGGAGAGGAAATCGTTAGGGGATGAGGATAATGGACACAAGGGACGGCTATTTAGAATGGCCTCCACTTGCGCAAAAAGAGTGGAAATCTCTTCAAATGTAAGGTGAGCTGAGATATATTGATTGGAGCCTTTGGCAAATCTCCTGTCAGTTCATTTAGGATAAGGCAAGAGAGAGTTACATCATAACTACTGTTGGTAGACTTTAGCTGTACTACACAACTTTCACTCACCTTATCAGCATTGTTGTTGCCAATGCCAATTACATTTAGATCAATAGAGTTTGTGTTTAGATTAAGACATTTTTGTAGCGATTTTGTGATAAACGATGATTGACTTCCGCAATCTAAAAGAGCACGCACTCTTTCAGTTTGTTTGGTTATAGGATTGCAGACCGCAATCATCGCAGTAGATAAAATGATTTGATTTGTGTTTTGTTTACCAAAATTGTTTAGAATTTCGGAGTTGCTAGCTGTAGCTACAGCCACGTTATTTGCATTATTTTGTTTGTGTAGCAGACTGTTATGCCTCTTTTTGCATTCCCGGCAAGGCCCCATGCGACATTCTTGAGTGGGGTGGCCTTGTCTGAGACAATTTAAACATAGTTTATATTTTGATACTTCGGTAAGCCTTTCGTCTATTGTCATTCTTTGAAATGTGGGGCAATCGTAAATTTTGTGATTTTGGTTGCAAATAATGCATGAGTACACTAAAGGCTTATCGAAGTTCGTTGCAGCAAATGATTTAGTGTTGTTGTATTGTCTTAAGTTATTAGAAGCTATTGGAGCAGACGGAGGTGGCTTAGAATAATTGTTGGGGTCGAATTTGCTGCGATGAATAGACTCAAGTACATCCGCGCGGTCAATAAGAAATTTATAAAACTGTTCTAGACTTGGTACGTCACCTTGAATTTCGTTGCGGTACTCCTCCCACTTCATGAGGGTACGGCTGTCTAATTTGGCTGAAATCATATAAATTATAAGTGTGTCCCACTTGTCTGTTGGTTGGCCGAGGCTAGCTAGTGCTCGCAAATTTTTTGTGACATGATCTACTAGATATCTTAATGCTGAGTCAGACTCCCGAGCTTGTGTCTGGGTGCTAAACAGAGACTTAAGGTGGTGGTTGATAAGAAGTCTTTTATTGTTGTAGCGGTCACTCAGCAATGTCCAAGCATCATTGTAGTTGTTAGACGAAACCTCTATGTTAGAAATAACACGAGCTGCATCTCCTTCTAGGTATGAAATGAGGTAGTGGAACTTTTGAATAGCAGAGATGCGTTCGTTTTTATGTATAAGGCTCGTAAAAGTGTCGCGAAATTCAAGCCAGCGGAAATATGCGCCATTGAACTTAGCTATTTGAATTTGTGGCAACTTTACACCAGAATCTTGATGATCGTGACTGCATTGAGCTTCCTGGAAGACAGATGCTCGTCTATCTTGTTCAATTGTGTTTTTAATTTCATTTTGTTTGTCCAGAATGCCTTTTGCATGTGCAATACAAATAATTAAATCTTGCTCAATGTTGTCACGCTCATCTATTTCTGCAGCGAGGTTTTCGTGATTTATGACCTCAATCTGACTCTGCAAGTCGTCAAATTTAGCCGACAGTCCCTCGAACTTACCGAGTTTCAGAGACAACTCGGCAACCTCGATAGACGTTAAATGAGGCTGCTCCGTAATCTTTGATAGATAATTTTTAAATTTAGTTATCTGTCCCTTGACAGAGCTACGCTTTGTAAATAAACCCTTGAGGTCCTTGCCTTCAGTAGAAGTAGTCATCTTGTAGGTATTTTCAAGTTGATTACGTAACGTACTCAGAGTAAACTTTTACAAAAAAGGCTTTAAATATAATTAAATAAATCTCACGCTCCTCCCTCGGAGACACCTGTTGACCAGGAAGCAGGATTCCGCAGGAACACTCCGATGAACCGGGTTGCTCGTCGGGTACAAAGGTCAATTTGTGTACCGCCTGGAAATAGTCGGCAAAATAGCGTAAAAATTGGGTTGTAATAGTGTATTTAAGGTGTGGGAGGCAATTCCTAATTGTAATAAATGAATTTAGAAGTAGCTTGTATGGAATTTAGGCTGAAAAGGGACAATTTTAACTACTGAATAAAAAAATATTGTTTTGGCAAATAATATCTTGGTAAATTTTGGGAAATACTTGATAAAACGTATTCTATTACGTGGTAAACAATGTAGGGATTGATTAAGGACAGCGCAAGTGGAGTATCTAAGCCGGTTTTAGGATATTTTGAGGAAATTAGAAAAAAAATATGTTGTACTGAGATTTTGAGGTAGGTATGGGTTGGAATTTAGAAGGAAACAGGGCACTTATCTGAAGTGACGAACTCGCTGGGGTGATGCTTTAGCTGCTTCACTGCCCTGGGAGATCCTGGATCCTTGGCTTCACCTTCTTTAGCTGAAGGACTTTTCTCCAAAAGCGGCTATGTCCTGTCACGGTCGCCAATTTATGTCTTCGCGGACATTATGGGGCTTCAGTTTTTAGGAATCAAAGCCCAAACTCGCTTTACAGAGTTTAATTAAATGATTACTAATAATTTGGATGGAGATACAATTTTGATGTTGTTTCGAAAAAGAAGAAGAAAAAAGTGAATGATTGCAGGTAGGATTACATATTTAGCTTTAAAAAAGGCCTAGCATTTTGATCTGCGAATCGTGGGTCTCAGGAGACTTGTTGCGATGAAGATAGCAGCAGGCGCTTGAACAAAAGGATTGAGTTCAACCTGACAGGTTGCAACAGCCTTCTATTGAGATTAAATAAATACTTTGTCCTTAATCCGAGGCTTCCTACGACGACCAGTAGTCAGTGCAAATATGTTGATGGTTACATAACATACATAAGCAGCAAGTCCGACTGCAGGGTACAGGCCTCAAAATAGGTTAGCTTTTGCCTAAGTAGACGCTTTCGCAATGGAGAACTTGCACTAAAAACGTTTTAATATAATGGAGAGGACACGAGGTTTTTTTTTATGCGACTAACACTTTTTATAATATAACCAGTCGAAAAGTCAATATAGTCACGTGCAACATGTTAAAACGCGCCATACAAATCGATCTTAGACTATGACGTCACTCCCTAACGTAACGCTTATAATGCATACGCTACATATAGCGTTCATCAATATTGGAGTTATCTCGTAAAATAATGTTCTTATGCATTTACACCGTTATAAGAAAACGTTCAGAATTCAATGAAAAACCGAAATCTAATAAGTTTTATGTTATTAAAGTAACCCCAAAAACCCCAAAAAAATATATTGTTATTGTTTTATTCTTAAATTTTTCCTAGATTTTTATATGATTTATGCGGTATAAAAGCAAAGTCACTTCAATCTAAGTTAGACGCATGATGATTTCTGCGGTATAAAAGCAAAGTCACTTCAATCTAAGTCAGACGCAAGTTCCCCTGACATAAGAACTGGAGAATGTAGGATAAATTGAAACAAAATGCCCTTTTTAACGAACTATACAAAAAACCTCCCTGTCGCCCGGTACATAAGGCGCAGCATTTATGTTTTAACATTGAAGGAAACACAAGAAGTGTCCAAATACACATAGAGGGCCCGTGCCAGCCCAACACGCTACGTAGTGGCGAAGAGGTAGAGTAGAGCCTTCGCGAACTGGAATATCTCTGAGCCGCCGAGCTTAGACTCGCCGTAGACGCGGTCCACGAACGTTATCGGCACCTCGCCGATCGTGTAGTCCAGCTGACGCGCTCTGTGGAGACATTGAGGTAATGGAGAACTTTCATAAATATATTTAATCTCACACAACAAGGGGGTGTTAGCAGTTGCATACAATTCAATTGAGTTTTATTATTATAATGAGACTTAAGAGTAAGCAGTTGTCCCCACACTAGGCCGAGCCTGTCCTGTGGGCGCCGTGGTTACATATCAAGCAACAATATATTATTAATGTACCTATAAATAACAGCATTTAGCTCCGTGACTAGCGACTTACGTCGAATGAAGTTGTTGACGTCTCGTGCTGAGGGATCACTTCCTCAGCATAACGCTGAGTCAGCTGCCTTTTGTGGCAATGTAGATACACCACAGGCTTCATCTATGGTCCTGTTTTATTTATTCGTTTTGTCTGTTGTGTATTTAGTTTTCTTTCTGTGTTGTGCATATTATGTTACTTATGTGCTTATTTTGTTTCTGTGATTTATCTTTTTGGTATAATAAATGTCTTTCTTCTTCTTCTTCTTCAATGATGAGGTCTCGGATGTGGGATCAAGTTCGGACGAGGAAATTGAAGGTGTGTTATTGTTTCTAGGTACAAGTAAGTAGGTATGACTTTGTTTTGAATGAGTTATTTATTATGATTGTAAATTTTTTTTTTGTAATATTTTTTCCTTTATGGAAAAGGCTAAGAGCTTCTAGACGCTTCCTGTCTCGGACTTGCGGAGTGTTTTGAATGCCCAAGAGGAGAGGGATGATGTTGAATATCAGCCCATGGATGTTTCTGGACCCGAACGTGAGCGAGGTCGGGCTCGGGACCGAAGGCTGAGGGTAATTCGAGGTCGACGACGACGCCTGCGGGGGCGCACCGCACCTTCGTCTGCTCGAGAACGATTGACACATACCCTCCAAGAAATTGATGAAGCCAGCGGGTGGACGTACACACTAGGGAACAGCCTCCTAAAAATCCAGTTTTCGAGCAAATGAGTAGAGCTTTGGCCTCAAATAACGACGAGAATTCGTCCGAGTTGGATTGTTTCCTCATTTTTTTTCCCCGAATCAGTCTGGAAGCTAATGAAAACCGAAACTAACCGATATGCGGCTCAAATGAAAGCTAAGCAGGCTACACAAGGACTGCTAAAACCAGGAAGCATGTTATCGAACTGGAAACAACTTGCAAGTGTAACTGGAAAGTTACACTTGCGGAAGTAAAAAAGTTTTTGAGCATCATCATTCACATGACATTACTTCACAAAAAAACTATGGATTCGTACTGGTCCACAAGAGGCTTTATTCATACTGCCTTTGCTGCCAATACTATAATGACAAGGGCTCGGTTTAGAGCTATTTACAGTTGCCTACATCTAAACGATAATTCAAAGTACATCGCACGGGGTCAGCCAAACTAAGACGCCTTCTTCAAGCTGCGACCATTCTTCGATGAGCTCTGTAAAAAGTGTGAAGAGAGCTTCTGCCCAGGTGAACAATTGACCATCGACGAGGGGACTTGCGGTTTTAGAGGAAGAGTCCATTTTAGAGTCTTCAATAAAGACAACCCTGACAAGTACGGCATGAAGATCTATATGCTGTGTGACGCTGAGACTGGCTATATTTTGAGAATGATTCCATACGCCGGGAACTCAAAAACTGTACCTGAAACAGAAATAGTCACAGAACTCACTAAACCTTACTTTGACAAATGGCATACTGTTTACATGGACAGATACTTCACCAGCCCGACCATAGCTGACTTGTTTTGGCTCAGAAACCATCGTTGGCAGTGTGATGGCAAATCGGCGTGGCTTGCTGCAGCATTGACGTCAGCAGCCTATAAATACGGACGAAATGGCCTTCTGCCATTGTGGAAATTTGACAGCCTGTAAGTGGAAAGACAAGAGGGATGTCCAATTCCTCACAATGAAACATGCCGCCTCTTGGACGGAAGTCACAGTAAAGGCTAAGGGAGGACCTAGGAAAAAAATAAAGCCTGACTGTATTCTGGACTACAATCTATACACACACAGAATCGGTGTTGACCAAAACATATTACTCCATTGACCGGAAAGCAATGAAATGGTTTTTTCATCTTGTAGCGAGAGCGTTGGTGCAAGCCTACATCGTATACAAAACATCAAACCAGGCAACGAAACTAAAATTGTCCCAGTTTCTAAACACTTGCGGCGAAGGTCTTTTGGACGTAAGTTGAGCTGATGATGCTGCTGAACCATCTCATGGTCCTCATTCTTCTGGGGCATCTGCCAGACTGATCGGAAGACATTTTCACCGGCGAATTCCACCGACGGCAGTCAACCAAAACGTAACGAGAGTTTGCAAGGTTTGCGCCCATACAAGAAAACAGCAGACTGGCAAACGGGGTAGAAAAGAGAAATCTTTCTACTGCCCAAGCTGCAATACACCCCTCTGCCATTACCCACGTTTTAAAAAAAATCATACGCAAAGGGAATACAGTCTGAAATAATTTTTCCGATAATTACGTTGTTAGTTTTTTTTTGTTTCATTTTTTTTTCAATTTCAAAAATCTAAAATTAAATAAATAAATGAAGCAAACTAGCTTCATTTTCTTATATAATGATACATAAGGTATTATAACATATACGAGTTAATATCCGTTAAAAATCAGTTTTATTATGTCTAGTGCTCTTGTTAACCTTAGAAAATACTATATACAAAAAGAGCTAAATGCGTTACTGTTTCAGTTTTTTATTTTATATCGAATATAGGTACAAAAATGACGACAATGGCTGGCGTACGGGGGAATGCGGCTAACAAAAGACACGGCTGGTTTATTGACTAGGTTCTAGGCAATACGTTAAAAAAAAAGGTAGCATAATGAGAATAATTGAGAATAATGATGTTCACTTTGTGCAAAAACATTGGTACCTACCTAGCGCTAGGTAGCTCCGGGTCGCCCCTTAAGGTGATATAACAAATAACATCATAATAATTATATACGAATTTTGTGCTTACTGTAACCAACAAAACAATTGAAACCTCACCTAATAATCATCTCCATCTGGAAGACATAACCTTTCGACACGCAGCTGTCGATCAACTTTTGCAGGATGTCTTTCTTGTACAACCTGCAAAAATAATTAAAATTGTGTTTTTTAATGACTCTGTTTAGTGTAATAACACTATGGTCTTGACATTAAACAGTAATCTTAAACTGACTCTTAGGAGTGCTTTAGTGCCTTATTCATAAATAAGACCGTTAGCCTAAAACTCCTTTCTTCAGTATGGATAATTAAACTTCTTCCATGCTTCCAAAATTAACATTATTATACATAAAAAAAATACCACACCAGATTTGTTTTCATTTGTTTCAGACATTTAGTCCATATTTATTTACATTTCAAATTATGAATTAATATTAATATTTTGTGTCATCTCACCTCGATTACAAAATTAACGGAATAAATAATTTACGGTGTTATTTATAAAAACACCATTCCTCTAAAACACTCTGCAAATGCCGTTTAAACAATCTGTGGTGGTCTTTGCCTTTCCCACAGACTACCCCTAAAGTCCCCAAGATACAGGCCTAGCCTAGTTTGGGGACTGCCGGTAAATGCAAATACATTTTATGTAATACCCGTCAATTAGTATATTTATAAGCGACCTTTTGTATATCTTTTTGGAAATAAATATTTTTTCACTTCACTTCACTTCTTTCACCTATTTAAACTGCATTTGAACACATGGCCGCAGTCTGGGTGCATTTCCATGTTTGTGATGTCCTTGTCTGGTTACCATAGCACAGGGTATCCTAGTTTGGAACTAGGACTGCCCACCGCGTATTGGCGATTTCAAGCGCTGAAGTATGTGTATAGCTCAGACACTCAGGTTTCCTCACGATGTTTTCCTTCACCGTTAGCGAGTGGTATTGCTACTATAACTTCACAAATATACATAACTTAGAAAACAAGGTACGTGCCCACTCTGGGAATCGAACCTGGGTCTCTCGCTTCCAAGCCCAATGTTCTACCCACTAGGCTACCACTGCTACCATGTTCATATATATAACACTGTAAAACTTCAGCTTATCATAAGTGATTTAATTATCTATACTGAAAAAACAGTTTCCAGGTTTGTGGTACAGTAGAACGTCAATTACCCGAACTAATTGGGGGACATGGCTGTTCGGAAAACCGGTTTATTCTGATAATCAAACTATGTACTTTTATATAGCAACAAAAACTATAATCATACAAATTTCAATCACTTTTATTGCAATGGCTAGTAGTTAGTAGCTAGTAATTGTAATAACATATTTAATAGATACAATCAACAATAAAAAAAATCTTTACTGTTCATCTGCCCAACCAAGTCCACCCGCTTACAAGCAGCTAGGTCACACACTTTTTTGAGGATTGGTCCCATTAAGCTTGTGCTTCATCACACCATAACATCAACCATCACAAGGCAGTATCCGAGCATGTAAATGCAAAAGCAGCAGGTATGTTTCATCTTCATTATGTGACTCACTAGTAAATGAATTACTCGCGCTGTCAGTCACGAAATCTACAATTTCACTGTTCTGCATTTATTGCCCTGCATTAGGTGCCCTTTATCTCCATCGAAGATTTACTACATCTATTGTTGAACCTCTTCTTTAGCACACGCAGTTGCGAGAAGCAGGTCACGAGGTTCGTAGCCAGTTCGGTTAAGCAGTCTTTCGGATAATCGACGTTCTACGGTATTTCAATAACATGTTGTGTTGTTATCTCACCGAAAAGAGCCGGTCAAATCTGAAGCGCCGGGTCGCAGCAGCAGTTGTGTAACAAAGTTCGCCCCCCTTGAGATGAGCTTCCGTTTGAAGTCCCAGCCGTGCACGCCGCCGCTGCCGACATAACGCGTGCCCGAGACAATATCATAGTCTTGCGAGCGCTGGACCTCTATGAAGGACGGAATGAATTTTGGCTGCAAAGAGGAAGTTATTTTTATGGAAAACTGAATTAAATTACTAGTACAGACAGACTCAAGCGAACAAATGAATGACCGAGACACAAAGCTTTGAGCTTTGATCTTATTTGGAATTGAGATTAAATGAATAAAAGGAAATTTGAGCCTTGTGCCAATTTTCTACGGTAAGGTTTCATTAATTTCTTCTTAATTCTAAGCACAATCAAACCTCGAATTATCCTTCTAACATAATGGTAAAGTTTAGTTGCGCATAATGGTAAAGTTTCATTGCGCATAATGGTAAAGTTTCATTGCGATCCAGCAAATAACTTGTAAATTAAAACATGTTTGTATGGGAATCGCCTTATAAGGCACCCTCTTAAGTAATTCGGCTTCACCGTTATGTCTTACGTGGTGGCTCAAATCAGCATCCATGATGATGATAAAGTTGCCGGTGGCATGTTTCATGCCGTGGATGTAGGCAGTGCCCAGGCCGAGCTTTTTTTCCCTTGGACGAAGCACGATTTTACTCGATCCGTAAAGTATCTGTAGCTGCTTGGCCACGTCCAGAGTCCCATCTGGACTACCATCGTCAATTATTATCACTTCGTAATCGTATCCGCTGGGAAATTAATGAGAAAATCAGTAAAACAAGAGCAATAAAATCAGTGGTGTACCTAAGTGCGCAGATTCGAAGCTAGTTTAGTGAATTTAAGGGCGGAAAGCTCACCTGTTCTCCAAATATTTGACGATAAGCCATACTATTATTGGCAGATTTTCCCTTTCATTGTATGTGGGCAGTAGTATTGAATATTTATCGCTTTTTGTTATTTCGGAATCTCCAGCTGCAGCCGACATCGCCATGTTGTCAATATTGAAACATAGATTAACTAGAGAAATATTGAACTGTCACTTGTTATCTGTGATAAGAGTTGAAAATTCTACCCTATTCCTACAGAACTTGTACAGTCGGCCGACATCATATTATCAACATTTACATACATACATAAGCAGCCTATATACCTACGTCCTCTTAGGGAGACAGTATGGGCGTTTCCTCACCTCACGATGTTTTCCATCACCATTAGCGAGTGGTATTGGTACATGCTCGCACTGAGAATCGAACCTGGGTCTCTCGCTTCCGAGTCCAATGTTCAACCCATTAGGCTACCACCGCTATTACCTACATTTGATTTGTTGTTAATTTGGCCGTACGTTATGCAAGTGAACAGAAAGCATGGGTGTAAAGCGGATAATATGCTTTTTTTCATTCGCTTATTCTTCCACTACTCTCAGTAAGTGTGAGTAAAATGCATAAAGATATAAAAATGTATAAATTTCGAGTATTTTTTATTTTGTTTTAAAACAATCAAAGGAAACGAGTACTTTTGTGGCTACTAATTAATAGCACAATCTGAGTGAAGGCGTGTTGGCTCATCGTGTGGAAGAAACAAGGGAGGAACAAAACGCCAATATCCTTCAAATGTCATTGAAATGTCAAAAAGACGTTCGCTATCAGCGATTCTACTTTATATTTTGCCGACTCTCCGATTTCCCAACAGTTTACTTTCCACCAGGACCATGGAGCCTAAGCCCAGCCTTCGCCAAGAACCTACATACCAGAAGCTGCAGGAATTCTATAACTTGAACTCGGAGAAAATTAATATTCAGCAGTTATTCCAGCAGGATCCAGATCGGTTTAACAAGTTCAGGTACTTTTTTCGTGTTTACTTTTGGTTTTGATGTTATTTATTGGTTTTTACTCTACAAATTACAATCAAAGTAGACATGTATAGCATGGGATGAAGTTCTGATGAACATAAGTAGTGTTTGTTGGATTTTTTTACGATTTCATGCTGTAACATCAAAATTTAAGTTCTTTGAACTTGAAAGGTCGTTCGTATCAGTCGCCTTGACCTTTCACTTGTTAATTTAAAGTATTACACGTTATTAAATTCAAATTTATTGCAAATGTATGTAATGCATGTATTGTGTTAGTACTGATATTTTCTAATATACTGAATGAATAGTAGTAGTATGTACATCAAATATATAAAAATCTCGTGTCAGTGATTGTTATCGAACTCCTCCGAAACGGCATCACTAATTTTTATGAACTTTTCGTGCATATTTGGTAGGTCTGAGAATAGGTCGCAGGCTAATTAATATGGCAAAACGTTTGCTGAGTCAGCTAGTTGTATTATGTTATCTTAAGTGATACTGAGGAAGGGTGAACAAATGTATTCAATACGTAGAATGTTCATAAAAATATTGTTTCATATGAATATCATCCACATCGCATGGATTACATGTAATATAAGTTTTGCACCATGTGAACACAATATATTTTTATCTCTTGTGTGGTTTTTAAACAAATACTTTTTACTTACTTTATGTTACAATGATTATGAGCCGACTGACAATATTTTCAAGTGAATAACTTTGTATGAGCATATTATACAGGGTGACTTTGAGTTCGTTCACCATATTTTAAGAGGACATTCTTACAATAATTCAGATTCATATGGTGCTCGTTTTGAAAAAAAAATATGCGTAAGAAGAATTTTTTTTTGCTGCTCAAAGTTACTTCACTTGAGCATAAACAAACAATATCAGGACAAAAAGGAATAAAAGTCCAAAAAAAACTATGTTTTGAGCGTCTTATGGCGGGCGCCGGCCAACTCAATTGTTTACGCATATCAGACGTCAGACTCTTAAGCATTTAACATATTAGAAAACATTTTCGTACTTCCTACCACTTTGAATTTAAATTCACAGTTTGGAGTCAAAGGTCGGAAATCACGAATATTTACAAATATGTTTTACCGTTTTTTTTTTAATCTTTATTTAAGGGTTTGGTACATAATGATACCATGTCACCCATGTTTTATCATTACTGATAAATTATTATTAATACTGGTTTTCACTATGAAAAGGACATTCCTTTAAAATATATTGAACAAATTCAAAGTCACCCTGTAGTTTGAAATATTACTCGTACATGAATCCATTCTATGTATTGATATTAAATTAATAGAAATATAACTGTTCCATTTTTAATTGCATTACTGTTATGCAATAATACTTCATGGACGACGAATTATAACCGTTCCATTTTTAATTGCATCCCTCTATCGTCTGTGTGTAATACTACTACAATGGAGGTACCTATAAGGTTTGCACTTATCTGCAGTAGTACTGGTACCATGGAGGTCAGTGGATAGCATCATTGATATGCAGTAGTACTAGTAGGTACCATGGAGGAACTTAGAGGTCAATGGACTGCATCACGGTACCATGGAGGTCAGTGGCTTGCATCACTGATCATTTAATAATAATTCCATCATAAACCTAATTGCATTTAATTGGACTTAATGGCGGTTGAATATGTTTTACAGATGTATTACTATGATTTTACATCACCAGCCTCCGCATTCCCACGCCGAGCGATGGCGAGATCCTGCTGGACTATTCCAAGAACCGTGTGGACGGTGCAGTCATGGCCCTGCTACTCAACCTGGCACGGACACGAGGCGTGGAGCAGGCGCGGGACGCCATGTTCACCGGTGAGACCATAGAAAAGACAAAGTGAGAGAAGGTACTGTGGTGACTTAATAATTGAAACGCGGTCCTAACCTAGCTAGTCATCGATCGCCTGATACCTCAAACAAAACGTAACGATTTCCCTTCAATCAATTCAAAATCTAACTAGACAGCTGTGCCACCTACTATAAATCGGTATCGTTACAATACTTTCTCTCAACTTCATCTTCAGCCGTTTGACGCCCACTGCAGGACATAGGCCTCCCTCATCGTTTTCCAAGCTTCCTGGTCTTGTGCCGCCCACATCCAGCGACTCCCCGCCACTGTAACCAGGTCGTCAGACCATCTGGTGGGGGCCTTCCAAGAACGCCTTGGGGCCTTCCCACGCTGCGTCATCAGGTAGAAATAAAGATTTGGGCGATATGTTTTGAATTTACAAACTTAGCGCACACGATGTTCTAAATTCAATTTACTTTATCCTCTATTAGCGGATAAAAACGGCTTTTGCACTCAGATATCGAAGAGCAAAAATACTCTTTCCGAGTATTTTTGCTCTTCGATAAAGTAAATTGAATTTAGAACATCGAGTGCACTACGTTTATAAATTCAAAACATCATTAAACCTATTTACTTCTTTCCATGGTGCCGAATTTATTATACTACTTTTTTTAATTTGTTAAAAAACTCAAACTCGGAACCTCCTTTGTGTTTTTTTGCATTTAGTCATTTCCTCGCTGAGGTGGGATGAAAACGTGTTGCGCTCGAGTGCAAAGATTTTTCACCTCGTGTTCTTTTGATTCCCTCGCTTGCTGTGGCATCAAACTTGAGCACGCGGTTAAAAAACAACTTTGCACTCTTGTGTAACAAATAACTATTGCGCCCGAGTGATACACTTTACTTTTCATTACCCACTATGAGAAAATAAAAGGCGCCTCTTACATTTCTCCATTCAATAAAATTACCGGAGGATTTCATATATTTCTCCCGGGATTTTGCAGGTAATAGATTATCCATCACATTTCTTGCGTCAGTTACTTTCAGGAGTTCTATACCTTCACTGTCACGTCACTAGAAGAACTTACTTTTCAAAACAAAACTGAGAAACAAAACCATGAATTTCTAACAATCCGTGAAAATTGACGAAACCGCGGGCTGTAGTTCGCGCGTTTTTAATTTGAATATTTGCGTTCGATTTCTTTGGCGCTGAACACTAAGATGTTCTAAATTCAAAAAGTGCGCGCAAAGATAATATAAAAAAAACCTTGCTATCTCCAAAACTCGACATTGGCAGAATCCTTAGGTTAGCCATAATTAAGAATTGAATTGAATACGGCATTTGACACGATCAATAACAAATTATTTCATATGCTCGATTAAAACAAAAGTTACAAAATATCTCGGAAAATGTATCTCTTTTAGTCAATTACTAGTTATTACAATTTTTAAATAGATTAAACATAAAAAGAGTGCTTTGAAATGTGACGGCATAAGCCAGTATTTTCATACGAAATTCCATTTTAAAAGTAACTCATTTGATATTTTATCAAATACCCAATTGCGGCTCACTTATAAAGAGGATTAAAAATTCATAACTGCCCGCTAAAAGTTTCTTATAGAAAACACTACCTTTGGGTGCACTTAAAGGCGAACCAAGTCGTTCTTTTGGAATAGATGGGATGAAAAATGAATTAATAAATTAATGAAGAGATTTCAAGACGATACGGGGAAAACCTAGATTGCTGATTTTATAATCCAATGATAACTATGATATGACCGCCAATTGTAGATGGATAGATAGAGATGGATATCACTTTATTGCATAATCAGAAGAATAATTACTTACACAGTATGATTTTTCTTATATATAAGCATAACCTTTGGATAAAGTTCAAATGTTGCATAGATATGTAAGTTTTTTTAATGACATTTTATAAAAGTATATTTTTAAACTTATATTAACTTGTCCTTTTTTTTTTGCACGCCTACCAACTCTTTCCCTTACCTCCTGCGGTTGACTGGTAGAAAATGCTTATGGCATTAAGCCCGCCGCATTGTACGATTTTTTAAAGTGCAATAAAAGTATCAATAAATAAATAATGGTACGGACCCTTAGTGCGCGAGTCCGACTCGCACTTGGCCGTTTTTTTTTTATTTCTGTTTTTCTGTTCTATTCTTATCGTACTGAGTGGCGGCCAAGAACCGGGCGGCGGTCAGTGGGTCCGACAGCCCGATGGTCGGACGATGTTATCAAGTCGCCAAAGGGCCCGTGGATGCGAATGGCGAGAGACGGCGAAATATGACATAATGGGGAAAAGGCCTACCCACCAGCCCACCTTTCCCACTGCTGGGTAAGCAGTGGGAAAAGGTGAGCTGATGATGATTCTTATCTTATTCGATACGCAGTATTGCTCGAAAATGTTCCGTGTGGCGCCGGATTAAGAATTCGGTATTTGACACGATCAACAATAAATTATTTCATATCTTTTTTAGTCAATTACTAGTTATTACAATTTTGAAATAGATTAAACATAAAAAGTGCTCTGAAATGTGACGTTATAAGCCAGTATTTTCATACAAAATTCCGTTTTAAAAGTAACTCATTTGATATTTTGTCAAATATCCAATTGCGTCACTCCATTACCTTCCGTGGATGTCGTAGAAGGCGACTAAGGAAATACATTACCAGGAGACGGGCAGCAGCGTTTTCCTGAGATTCCAACCGCATACTGCGATCGCCAACCCGCCTGCCAAGCGTGGCGATAATGGCAAAACCCCACATGGTTATGTTAACCACGGAGGAGGTCTGTGGTCTGTGGGCGTCAAATGCCTGATGATGATAATTGCTCGAAAATTACAAGTGTGTCCGTGCAATTGCTTTATTATCTGTTGCGAAATATAAGCCGATGGATTGCATGCAGCAGTAAGATTTGGAGTTCATAATTCGACTCAAGAAGGAAGAAAGATTGACGAAACATATATCGAGGGAAGGTGGGTGGAAGGGCCGATAAGGGACGACCCAGGCGGACATACTTCGACCAGATAGGGGATGTATTAGCAAAGGGCAGGATAAAAAGTACCCGAAACCGGCGTGCGTGCGTGCAACGATTAGTGAATGTTGAGGAAGCGAAAAGGATCTGTCAGGATCGTGGCAGGTGGCAGTCCCTGGTCTCTGCCTTCGCATCTGGGATACAGGCGTGAGTTTATGTATGTATGTACGTTTACTGCTAAAGGAGCCGGATCTCAATGACACTTTACCAACATGGTTAGAGGACACAAATCAAGGTTTTCACGTACTTACAACTTAGTATAATAGAATGAAAAATAAATTACAGCCACATAGCACTTTTCATAGAAACTATTCTCAAGGCTACAATTTCTTTTTGATAAGTTTATTTCCAATTCGAAGCACGATCAAACCTCGATGTGTCCTCTAAACGTATTGGTAAGCATCGCGTTGCACGGAAAACATATTTACAACAATAGTTATAACGGTTACTATGCTGTCTAGGTCATAGTAAAATCGAGGTTTCGTCATGTTTCATTGTTGTTGAGTCGAGCCTAATTATAAACTTTGCCTAGTGTAATGATGGCGATGTGATGACAGACAAACGCTCTCTGTGCCAAACAGTGAATTAAATAGAACTTTGATCTTCATTAACTTGATGTTTTGTTTCAACCTTGATCTCTGGTACTTCTGCTTCTTTCGCAAAATCATATTTACACATTTTACCTTCATTCATTGTATTATATTTTCACCTATTACATTTTATGAAGGGTCCATTTTTAACTGTTTTGCAGCTGTTATTCGACCACAATCTCTGTTATTATTATAAGTGCTATAGCGTGTTTGTTAGTTAATCCTTTAATCCAATGGGGAACTTACGTCAAATTTATATTGAAGTGGCACTCCTTTAATACCATAGAAGACATTAAAAAAACGCAAGAAAAAATTAAATATAAAACCGTAAAAATATTTTTTTTGGGGTTTTCGGGGTCTCAAAAAAATGCGGAAAATTAAGTTACTCTAATAATAAAAAAACATATTAGATTTCGTTTTTTGATTACGAGTTATCCGTTCTGGGAAGGGGGTCTCACGCACTATTTTTGTATAAAATTATTGTTTTGCCAATTTAAATTAAAAAATTTGCAAAAATATTTTTGGAACGTAACTTCCAAGACATTTTTTTTTGCCGACTGTAGAAAACTAACAGTTAATGATTTCAAAAAGACGCCTGTCACCTCAGTCTACCGAGACCACGGCACTTGCAAAAGTACCGAAACGTCGGAAAATTGTAAAATGAAAAAATAAACAAGTAAGTATCCGGACAAATTCTATTATTAAAATATGTAAACTCTTAATTACGGACCAAATTTAAAAAGACTACGTTTAGAGTTTTTCTTTGCCCACTTTTTCTCCAAAATGATCTAGATTTTGAAATGGACACCTAGTTTAACTTGCAAAGTTCATTGAGTCACAGTGTCTGTGTTATTTTTAATAAAAATACCTTGTTACATATTAAACGGGTCTAATTTACTTTATTAGTTAAACTTTAATTACCTTAATTCCCGACGTTTCGGCTACATTGCAGCTGCCGAGGTCACGGGTGGACCGAAGGAGCGAATAAAGTCAATTATTGTAGTGAGGGTCTCGTTTAGTATCTACCAGCTCACTCGGCAAACGTTGTTTTGCCATATTAATGAGCCAACGACCTATTCTTAGACCCACCAAACATACCCAAAACAATTCATAAAAATCGGTGAAGCCGTTTCGGAGGAGTTCGATAACAAACACTGTGACACGAGATTTTTGTATATTAGACGTATGAGCAACGCGAGTCATTAAAAATACTTCATCATCATCATCATCATTCAGCCACAAGAAGTCCACTGCTTGCTGGAGGACTTAGGCCTGCTCCATGGATTTCCAAAAAGACCGGTTGGAAGCGGCTTGCATCCAGCGTCTTCCTGCCACTTGGATGAGGTCATCTGTCCATCTTGTGGCTAGTCGCCCTATGCTGCGCTTGCCGATATGTGGTCTCCATTCGAGAACTTTTCGGTCCCATCGGCCCTATAAAAATACTTTGATCTTTTGATTTTTTTATTTTCTTCGACCCCCAGGCGAGAAGATAAACTTCACAGAGGACCGCGCCGTGCTGCACGTGGCACTGCGCAATCTCCAGAACCGGCCGATCCTCGTGGGCGGCAGTGACGTCACGCCCGACGTCAACGCCGTGTTGCACCACATGAGGGAGTTCACCGAGCAGGTCGTCAGTGGACAATGGAAGGGGTGAGACATACAGGAAAGACGTGAGGCGAGGGTTCGGAAAACACGCGACGCGCTGTGTAGAGTTCGCGCCCTAGCCCCGTCTCTTCTGTGTGGGCTTCGTCCCGTCCCCTCAGTACATTTTGTATGAAAGTGAATTGGAAAGAAGACGCGTCTTTTCCGCACCCTCGACCCACGTCTTTTCTGTGTGTCTAAGGCCAGAGACCTCTAATACTGCAGGCACAGACCTTCTCCCAGAGAGAGAGAGAGTATGGGCTTAATTACCACGCGTGCCCACCGCGGATTAGCAATTTCAAGTGCTGCGGTATACAGCACCGTGTATGAACATCTCAGACACTCAGGTTTCCTTACGATGTTTTCCTTTACAGTTACAGAGTGGTAGTGCTAATGCAACTCACAAATGTACGCAACTTAGAAAACAAAGTCATTGGTACATGAAGGGATTCGAACCCAAAGAGTAGAGCAGGGTAGCCATTACTCGCGTTTTCTTGACTCGTGACGCTAGATGGCGCCAGAACCACGTAACACTTAAAATTAACGCCTACTTATAGACGTTTCACGTTAAAGCGTCGGCCGTGTTGCTCGGCACTGCCCCACCAGCTTTTTAGGGTTCCATAGTCGACAAGGAACCCTTATAGTTTTGTCATGTCCGTCCGTCTGTCTGTCTGTCCGTCCGCGGCCTAGCTCAAAGACGATTAGTGCGAGAAAGCTGAAATTTGGCACAGAGGTAGGTGCATATTGATTACGCCGAGAAAACGGTTGAATAAAAATCATAAAAACAATTTTTTTAGTGTACCCGGATTTTTTTTAACGTTGTTTCTCAAACCAATTGGCCGCGTTAGGTTTCAAGATGTCTGAAAATAAAAAAAAATAAAAAGTGAGCATCTGAAACTTTTTTTTAAATGTAGAATTTACGGTTTTCAGTTTTTGTGTTAACCCCACTTCCACACAACACAATCACTTGTCCTGGTCCCAAATTAGGATACCCTGTGCCATGGTAACCAGGCAAGGACATCACAAACATGGTAAAACACCCAAACTGAGGCCATTTGTATATACCAAGTACGACGGCCTCCAGTGGCATTCGAACCCACGACCTGTTTTGGCAGTCGAGCGTGTTAGCGTTGAGCGCCAGAGCAACGAGGCAGTCTAATTAACCGACTATAACATTTTAATAACACACCGAAATGGGGTGGTAGCGGAGCGGTAGAATAGAATGCCGACTTTTCATTCGAGAGGTCGTGGATTTGAATCCCGGCATGTACCAATGACTTTGTTTTTTAAGTTACGTAAATTTGTGAAGTTATAGTAGCAATATACCACTCGCTAATTTTGAAGGAAAACATCGTGAGGAAACCTTAGTTTCTGATGTCCTCAGCACTTGAAATTGCCAATCCGCGGTGGGCACGCTTGGTGATTAAGCCCATACTCTCTCTGAGAGAAGGCCTGTGCCCTAAAGTGACGTATATAGGCTCGATTATTATATTTAAGCCTGGGTTCTCCGGGCGCACTGATTTGTATGGGAATTATTGCGCTGCGCGAGCGAATAGTTGGGGGGAGAGTTTTTAAATTACAGAAATATAAATCCTATTAATATAATTTTGACGACTGACGTCACTAACACATTCAGTGACAGTAATTTTCGTATATTTTTTATTAACCAAAACTGAGTACAGCTCAAATAAGTTAAATCCGTATCTAGTGATGATTTATACTCATGTTTGCATTTTTTTATGCTATAAAGTTTCAAAATTCATAAATTTAATAGCCGACGGCCCTACATAGGACATTGAAAAGTAACATATATTTTTTCAGATATTATGTACCATTAGAGAGTAAAATGTCGGACAACCCAGCCTTAATAACAAACTGTAATGTATTTCTGTCTCCCCTCAGTTACACTGGGAAGCCGATCACTGACGTCATCAACATCGGCATCGGGGGCTCCGACCTGGGCCCGCTGATGGTGACGGAGGCTTTGAAGCCCTATGCCAATCATCTTAAGGTCCATTTTGTCTCAAACATCGACGGCACGCATTTGGCAGAGGTGCGTAAATATTGTCCTTTGAAAATAGTTTTAAAAAATCTATGGGGTAATGCCACGTCCGCAAGAATGTGGATAAGTCAATAAATCCGTAATTAAATCTGTGGTACGAAAGACTTCAGTACAGATTATTTAAACTGCCTCCGAGGAGTGTTTTAGAGAAATCGTTTTTTTTTATAAATAACATCGTAAATCGTTCGTGTAACTTAAAAATAAAATTAAAATGTGTTTATTAACATTAAAATGTATTTGTTGTTATAGCGGCAACAGAAATATTAGGGGTTAAAGTATGAAATTGCCGATTTGTACTGAAAATCTAAATTGTTTATTTTTTTAATTTTTAACAAATTTATTTAATCAAAATAGTTCCATTATTATCTATACATTGCTGCCATCTAATGGGAAGGTCATTAATGCCTTTGCGATAGAACTCCGACGATCTAGACTGTACAAACTGTGTGAAAGCATTTTGTACTGCCTCCTGGGAAGAAAACTTCTTGTCACGTAGATAATTGTCCAAATCACGAAAAAATGGTAGTCCGTTGGAGCAAGGTCTGGTGAATACGGAGGATGACGAATGGTTTCTAACTGCAGTTCCTGAAGGGTCAAAATGGTTTCACGTGCTGTGTGAGGTCTCGCGTTGTCGTGGAGCAGATCAGTCAAATCATGAGGCACCCATTTTTCGTATTTTTTTATTTTATTGATTTGACGCAAGTGAGTCAATATTGTGGGTAAGGTAACGTTAAACCATGCCGCTAATTCCTGGGTAGTTTGACTAGGGTCGGCTTCCACTATCTCTCTTATTTCATCGTTATTCACCTGTGTGGGCGGTCTTCCTCGTGGCTCGTTCTTTAAGTCGAAATTTCCATCACGAAAGCGTTTAAACCAAAATCGCACGGTGCGTTCATTAGTAGACCCCTCTCCAAACGCAGCATTGATATTGCGGGCTGTTTCTGCCGCCTTAGTTCCGCGTCGGAACTCGTATTCAAAAATCACTCGAATTTTCGCAGTATCCATCTTTCTTGTCTAAATTGAATAACAAAAACAATTGAAAGTCGATATTAAAATGTTTCACATTTTTTAAAAAAAGAACATCATAGAAACCATTTGAAAAAAGTTTCATTCGAAAACCTCAAACCATGAAGATTCTATGTCAATTCAAAGAACCTATTGCAATAAAACGGCAATTTCATACTTTAACCCCTATTACATCATCTGTGAAAATTTCAGCTGTCTAACTATCACGGTTCATGGGATGCAGCTTGGTGACAGACTGACGGAACGTACGGATAGCGGAGTCTTAGTAACCTTACCCGTACGGAACCCTAAAAACAAAGAATTTTTCTATCCCACTTTGAAATCTTATTCCCTAATTGTTTTGAGCTGCATATCATGGTTAATATGATAATTAGGACATTTTGCGTGTAGGAAAATTTCGGTCTTATCTTTTAAAAGTTCATCATCATCAGCCATTCGACGCCCACTGCAGGACATAGGCCTCCTTCGTGGTTTTCATAACCATGAGGGGTTTTGCCATAATCGCCACGCTTGGCAGGCGGGTTGGCGATCGCAGTATGCGGTTGGAATCTCAGGAAGACGCTGGGTTGGAATCTCAGGAAGACGCTGCTGCCCATCTCCTGGATATTGATTTCCTTAGTCGCCTTCTACGACATCCACGGAAGGAAATGGAGTGACGCTATTCTTAATCCGGCGCCAAAAAAGTTAAAAGTTAAAAAAAGCCGTAAAAGTTAATTCTACTAAAACACCCTTAAGACGGGGATAAAGCCGGTTTATACGAGGAGTACCTGTTGTAAACCTCCTTTAACTCCGTCTTAAGATTTTTTTTGTGGAATCTACTTTTTAAAAATATGATCGTTAGTGTTTAAGCCGTTTATAATGGTTTATGTGCAGTAGACAGTTGTCTAACTAACACGAGCTCTTAACACGCAGGTGCTTAAGAAGCTGAACCCCGAGACGGCGCTCTTCATCATCGCGTCCAAGACTTTCACCACTCAGGAGACCATCACCAACGCCTCTTCAGCCAAGTCCTGGTTCTTGGAGGCAGCCAAGGATGTGAGTCTTACCCCCGATTTTATTGCACATGAACAATCTGGTGTGTTTTTTGTGTGTGGGTAGATTTTATGTCTCTTGTAGCAGTCAGCTGTTGCGAAGTTCTTCGTGGGGCTGTCGACCAATTGTGTTTTTTGTGTGTTTTTGATTAATGTTGTATCTCTCTTGCAGCTGTCAGCTGTGGCGAAGCACTTTGTGGTGCTGTCGACCAATTGTGTTTTTTATGTGTTTGTACTAACATTCTATCTCTCTTGCAGCTGTCAGCTGTTGCGAAGCAATTCGTGGCGCTGTCGACCAATTGTGTTTGTTATTTTTGTTATCTCACTTGCAGCCGTCAGCTGTGGCGAAACACTTCGTGGCGTTGTTGACCAGTTGTGTTTTTTATGTGTTTGTAATTAATGTTGTATCTCTCTTGCAGCCGTCAGCTGTGGCGAAGCATTTCGCGGCGCTGTCAACCAGTTGTGTTTTCTGTGTTTGTAATTTTATTTTATTAATTAATGTTGTATCTCTCTTACAGCCGTCAGCTGTGGCGAAGCACTTCGTGGCGCTGTCGACCAATGCCGAGAAGGTGACGGAGTTCGGGATCGACGCCAAGAACATGTTCGGCTTCTGGGACTGGGTCGGCGGGAGGTACCAGCCTATTTTGTTTTTTTACTACCGTACAATTAATTGTCAGTTTGTGCGCTACTTTGAGTAAAAACTGATTGATTTTTTAATTAAATCACAAAAGTATTATAGATATCAGTCAGAAATTGGAACTATTTTATGATTTGGTGTTTTTTACATTGTTCAATAATGTCCCCAGGTACTCTCTGTGGTCGGCCATCGGGCTGTCCATCTCACTGTCCATCGGGTTCGACAACTTCGAGAAGCTTCTAGAAGGAGCCAACTTCATGGACGAGCATTTCTGTACCGCGCCTTTGGAGAAGAACGTACGTACCTACTGGTTATACCATATAATTTTAATTCTTTGATTCAGCTTATGCCTAAAGCAATCGTTGATAGAAATCTTTAAAATATGGGAGGTGATAATGTCTGTCTCCATTTCCTTCCGTGGATGTCGTAGAAGGCGACTAAGGAAAAAAATTACTAGGAGATGGGCAGCAGCGTTTTCCTGAGAATCCAACCGCATACTGCGATCGCCAACCCGCCTGCCAAGCGTGGCGATTATGGCAAAACACCTCGTGGTTATGAAAACCACGAAGGAGGCCTATGTCCTCAAGTCCTCAGTGGGCGTCAAATGGCTGATGATGATGAATGTCTGTCAAGTTGTTTGCTCGTCCTAGGTCATTAATTCATCTTATTAATCAATCAGCCCGTAGTCGTCGACTGCTGGAAATAGGTCTCCCCCAACGCACGCCACTTCCTTGTCTTTATTAATTCAAGAAATATTAACGCCTATTATAAATTTCAATGCCACGGTTATGGTAGCAATACCACTCGGTAAATGTGAAGGAAAACATCGCGAGGAAACCTGACAGTCTGAGCTATTCACATAAGTACCTCAGCGCTTGAAATCGCCAATCCGCGGTGGGCACGCGTGGTGATTAAGACCATACTCTCTCCCTGAGAGAAGGCCTCTGCCCTACAGTGGGACGTACATAGGCTGCTTATGTATAAATTTGAAGACTGGTAGTATTGAAAAAAAAAAAAAAAAAAAAAAATTATTGAGAACAACTCGTAGAACAAATGTTGTTCTGAAACAAACACTCTTGTGTTTCACGCATTGCGCATTTTGAAAATAGCCCTGTAGATAGTATTGAAAGTGAAATTGTTTATATTGCCAACAAAAGTTGAAATAAGTACAGTAACGGAAAAAGTCTAAAAAAAACTTTGGCCTTTGAATCTGCGTAATGGCGATGGCGCCTTCACTCACACTAGACGGGTGAAGGGACCGCTCGGACACTGCAGTGCATGGGACATTGTTTTTAGATGGAGTAGGCTTGAAAAAGTCTTAAAAAGTAATGTGGCATAAGGCCTCACGCTCAGCCTAGTGTCGTCAGGGAACATGCTCCACTGCCGCTACACAGCAGATTTTCAGCAAAAGCCTTAGATGTTAGCTTAAAAGATATAAAATAATTACGCAGTAGCTGAGCGCAAAAAGCAGTTCAAATTTTGAATACATTTTAAATTATTATTTTTAGGGTTCCGTACCTCATAAGGAAACACGGAACCCTTATAGGATCACTTTGTTGTCCGTTCGTCCGTGCGTTTGTCTGTGAAGACCCTTTATCTCGGGAACGCCTGGAGGTAACAGTCCCTTGAAGCTGTGAAAAAAATCAAACTTCTAAGTAGGTAACGTAAAAAAGATACGGCCGTTAATTCCGCCAAAAACGTATATTTCGACACTCGAGGGAATCAAAATTCATAGGATACTTTCCGTTGACCTATAACTAGGAAATTTGGCAAGTAATATCGTATTATCCTGGAAGTACAGGGAAAATTCAGAAACTATACATTTGTAATTAAATAATTAAAAAAAATGTGTTTCAAGTTCGGAAAAAACTGCGAGACCCGATTCCTGAACTATTTATAATATGTAAGTACCTGAAAATTTGTACGGAACCCTCGGTGGGCGACTCCGACTCGCACTTGTACAGTTTTTAATGTTGTAGTGTGTCCTTAGATGTTAGGTCAAGAGGTGTAAGAATGGTTTACAGAGTCGCTGAGCGCAAAACAACTTTGAATTACATTAATTCACTAACATGAATTGTCCTCTATTGTCAGGCCCCCGTGATCCTGGCACTGCTTGGTATCTGGTACAGCAACTTCCACGGCGCTGAGACGCACGCGCTGCTGCCTTACGACCAGTATTTGCACAGGTGACTAAACATGACATATTTTGTCATTTATGACATAAAGAACGAAAGAGAGTGAATACGTTTATTTGGCGACACAATACTAAAGTATGAAAAAAAGAACTACATCAGTACTGTAATTGGGTGGTAGCGGAGCGGTAGAATAGAATGCCGGCTTCTTATTCGGGAGCTCGCGGGTTCGAATCCCGGCATGTACCAATGACTTTGTTTTCTAAGTTACGTGCATTTGTGAAGTTCTAGTAGCGATACCACTCGCTAACTGTTAAGGAAAACGTCATGAGGAAGCCTGCCAATTGCCAATCCGCCGCGGGCACGCGTGGTGATTGCTCTGCAGGGGGGCCGTATAAACAGGGCCGGATTTAGGGGAGGGCAGGCGGGGCTACTGCCTCCACAAAAGGCTCATATGTACTATCATTAAACGCCAGTCTTTTATGAGTACTTATAACGTCTGTTTGTTTTTGAAATTAAAAAAAAAAATTCGTCGTATTCATTGTAGTTTTTGTTTCGTATTTTTTATTTGGGAATAGTTAGGGGCCTCCGCTCCTTCGTTGCCCTAGGGCCTCCAGACCTCAAAATCCGGCTCTGCATATAAAGGCTATATTTAAATAAAAAAAGTTTACAGACTAGGAGCTAAGTTACTTAAGTAGTGTACAGGGTTGTTGCTTAGGTTACTGTTAAATTAGGACGATACTCGAATTTTAACATTTAATTGATACTGCGACAATGAATGATTGCTTGTATGTATGACATGTAGGTATCGTAAGTTCGTAACTGAATAAACACACAACATAAACACATCCGCACCGTTTCCGATAAAAGTAATCTATTAAGAAGGCACAAATAGTGGTTGGCAATAAACTGATCAAAAAGGAACAAGTTCAAGAGCCTTGTGAGAATTTTCTACGAAAAGGTTAATGAGACTCTGTTTTTTTTATTCTCGGCACGATCAAACCTCGATTTGTGTAATTTTTACGTAATATCAAAATTTCATTCCGTTCCGGCGTGTAGGTTAGCTGGCAGATAATGCTAAGTAGCATTAAGCTCGCCTATGTGCAAAACTGTTTGTTTAAATGCAATAAAGGATTTTAATAATAATACTAACATAACATAACATAAACTCACGCCTGTATCCCAGAGGGGTAGGCAGAGACCACGGAGTGCCTACTTACTACTTAGTTTTTAAATTAAAACCAAACTACGTTTGTATGGGAATAAACCTTCAAGCCTTCAACCTTCTCCTTCTCCTAAACCTTCAATGGAGAACTTGCGCTAAAAATGTTTTAATACAGAGGAAGAGGAGATAAATATGGTATTTTTTTTTCTGTACGACTAAAACTTTTCGTAATATAACATGTCGATAAGTCACTATAGTCACGTGGTACAAAAACGCGCCATACGAATCGGGCTCAAACTATGACGTCACATCTTGCACGTAACGCCTTATAACGTACGAAGCGTTTATCAATTTTGAGTTGTCTGGTGAAATCATTTTAAAAACGCAACCCCAGGGCACGGTTAGTCAGAGGTTGCGGGTTCAAGTCCCGGCATGGGTGGAATTTTTAGCCTCTAAATAGGTTCGTTTTAAAATGTCCTCGGCACGGGTTAGTGCAACAAAAAAAATATAATCGTAAAATAATGTTTTTATGACGCATAAAAACATTATTTTACGAGATAACTCAAATATTGATCAATTCTTTATACATTATAAGGCTTTACTAGCATCGTTTGTATGGTGCGTTTTTGTACCACATGACTAGAGTCACTTTTCGACGGACAAAGTATTAGTCTAGAAAAATCTTTTTTATCGTTTTCAGGGTTCCGTACCCAAAGGGTCCCCTGTCCGTCGGTCCTTTTGTCACCAAGCTCTACCTACCTATCTCATGAACCGTGATAGTTGAAATATTCACAGATTATGTATTTCTGTTGCCGCTATAACAACAAATACTAAAGACAGAATAAAATAAATATTTAAGGGGGGCTCCCATACAACAAACGTGATTTTTTTGCCGTTTTTTGCTCCATATTAGTAACGGCAACAGGTAGACGCTTGAAATATTCAAATGTTGTATAGATAATGGTACGGAACCCTTCGTGCGCGAGTGCAACTCGCACTTGGCCAGTTTTAAAAAAAGTTACTCTCAATTCAATTAAAAAATACTTTATTGCACAAAATGGGTGTTTGTACAAAGGCGAGCTTAATACTAGTGGCTCGCACTTGGCCGGTTTTTTTTACAAGGCCTCTCCAACGACAATAAAGACATTTTTTAGGCAAGTTCGCCATTATAACACAAATGAACAATATTCTACCCAGATTCGCGGCCTACTTCCAACAAGGCGACATGGAGAGCAACGGCAAATATGTGACACGCGGGGGCCAGCAGGCCGACTACAGCACCGGGCCCATCGTGTGGGGCGAGCCGGGGACCAACGGACAACACGCCTTCTACCAGCTCATACACCAGGGGACTAGGTAGGTGGGGGCGGGGACCAACGAACTGTTCTTTCAGCTCATGACCAGGGCCCATCGTGTAGGGCGAGTCAGTTTCTATCAGCTCGTACAACATGGGAACAAGTAACTGGGAACGGGGATCACCTGCGGACCATCGTGTGGGGGCGCGGGGACTAACGCCCAACACGTCCTCACCACCTTATATTTCGGTAAACGGGGACAGGAGACCATCGTGTGGGTAAGCCGGGGACCAACCGCCAACACGGCGTTCCAGGTTTTTTTTTAATTTACCCCGAGCGACCAAATGCAATTATTTTTTCTGTAATAATAAACAATAATGAATTTGTCCACAGATTGATCCCGTGCGACTTCATCGCGCCAGCGCAGACGCACAACCCGATCGCGGGCGGCGTGCACCACAAGATCCTGCTGGCCAACTTCCTGGCACAAACTGAGGCTCTGATGAAGGGCAAAAGCTCTGCTGAGGTAATGTGGCATTGTATAGTTTATTATTACTTATTAATATACCTACTCGTATAGTCCGCACATATGTTTTTGGCGGTAACGTGAACATAGTCACAGATAGTTTGCACATCGCTTACTGTCCTTACAGTGTGAGTAATTGATTACTTTAGTGATTGACTAATAGTAATTTACTATGTATCACACTACGTCAATTACTCACACATACACTGTAAAGACAGTAAGCGATGTGCAAACGATCTGTGACTATGTTCACGTTACCGCCAAAAAGATCTGTACGGACTATACAGGGCGTCCCAAAGTTATGGGACATGAAGGGAAAGTACCTTAAATATCGTAGATAGGATATTTTGCTGAAAGAAGACTTTATGTTATTTTTAAAACTTAGTAATTCTGCATTCAAAGATTTTCTAAAAATTACTTGCTTCGTCTGGGAATCGAACCGACTAAAATGTAAAAAAAAACACCCCTACGTTTATGATGCCAATCGAAAGAATGGCCAAAAACTAATAACTCTTCTTAAGATTTTCTAAATGAATGTTTTCCTACTTGGATTGGCACGAATGGACCGATTAGATGGCCGGCCAGATCCCCGAACCTTACACCATTAGATTTCTTCTTTTGGGGATATGTGAAGGATATGCTATACAAAAAGCGATACGAGAACGTGGGCGAGTTACAAACAGAACTGTGCCATATCATATCGAGTATTCACCATAAAAAGATAAGAAAATCAACACGCAGCGGACTCATTAAAGGATTGGCGATTTGCGTAAGGGATCACATTTTGAGCATTTAATTAATTAATTTACAAAAAAATACCCACTTAATTGACTACGGCAGTTTCATGTATGTTTTTAATTTGATTAAAATTATTAATTTCACGCTGTTCCTTTCTTTTAAAATACTATGTTACTTAAGAAGAGTTATTAGTTTTTGGCCATTCTTTCGATTGGCATCATAAAAGTAGGGGTGTTTTTTTTTTACATTTAAGTCGGTTCGATTCCCAGACGAGGCAAGTAATTTTTAGAAAATCTTTGAATGCAGAATTACTAACTTTTAAAAATAACATAAAGTCTTCTTTCAGTAAAATACCCTATCTACGATATTTAAGGTACTTTCCCTTCATGGCCCATAATTTTGGGACGCCCTGTATACAGATACAATCCGGTATACTCAATGATTGATTGACGGACTGATTAATCATCTATACGTTTTCTCAGAAACTATAGCACCTACGAAAAAGTGGCGTATGAGAAAGTTGTAGGAAATATACCGTCAATGTACTCGTACAATGTTTTGAATTTCGAACGCGTTCTCTTATACGAATTGGCTAACTTTTTGCTTTACCGGCCGATTCGGATGAAAATTTGTATTGGTGTTCTTTTCATGATCCAGTCTTGAAATATTTTTTCGGTTGTTCGAAATTCAAAATAGGGGCACCAATATGGCCGCCCGAAAATTGGCAATTTTTTAGACCTCCGCACAAACCAAACTAGGAAACTCTGTGCTATGGTAACCAGCGCCGAGTTTCATAAATCTACAATTCGTTGTTTCTTATGTTAGAGGTACATGGCGTAACTGAGTCTACTTGTTAATCTGTGGGTTAGTCCACTTTGCAATGTACATCATATTGTCATAGTAAACTTCTTGTTACTATGACAATTTGATGTTCATTGTCCTATGACACAGGCCCCAGGCAAAGATATCATAAACATAACAACAAACTCACGCCTGTATCCCGGAGGGGTAGGCAGAGTCCAGAGACTGCCACTTGCTAGTTGCTACCATCCTGGCAGATCACTTTCGCTTCCAAATCATAAACAATTTGTACAAATACTTGATTTGTACACTTTGTTTGTATCATTGACGTAAACAAATTGCAGGCCAAAGCGGAGCTGGAGAAGTCTGGCATGGCGCCCGAGGCCATCGCCAAGATTCTGCCGCATAAGGTGTTCAAGGGAAACCGCCCTACCAACAGCATCGTCGTCAGAAAGGTCTCCCCCTTCACGCTGGGAGCGCTTATTGGTAGGTACAAAGGGCCCATTATGCAGAGCCTGCATGAACGCTGAATAAACCGCCGCACACGTGATGGAGGACTGCGCGGGTGTGGCCAGACAACGGGCGACTCTCGTATGGAATTCTTGCATGGGTAGTACCTCTGTGGTAGTACCTACAATCACACGTTTTGTGGCGCTCAAATGTCAGAGTTTGACAATTCATGTAGGTATGGGAAAGTCGCGACATTTGACATTTAAAACGCGTCGCGCGTCGTCGTATTACCTACGATGGTGTAAATACAATAAAGAACATTCCATCTCTCCTCGGAAACCCGGGGACACATCGGGAGGCCTTCAGTTACATCCCGCGACAGCTGGCGTTCCTGGAGGAGCTGGGGTGGCAGGGGTTAATTGAACCTTTGGAAGGTTTACGCAAATTAGGCTCGTTAGAAGTCGAGTCGCGGAAACCGCCATCGCCACAAATATAAGGGGCCGTTTATTTATTACGTATCGACGATTTTGGCCATTTTTGACCTCCCTCCTCCCCCATTTATAAGATTTCATGCGGCCCGGATCTACGATTATGTGAAGATTTATTTGACTGCCTCGTTGGTCTAGCGGTATCACGTCTGATCACCATGCCGGAGGTCGTGGGTTCGATTCCCATTGGGGGCCGCCGCACATTTGTACAAATGACCACAGTCTAGGTGTATTTCCATGTTTGTGATGACCTTGCCTGGTTACCATAGCACAGGTAATCCTAGTTTGGGACCAGGTCAAGTGATTGTGTTGTGTGAGAGTTGTTTTCATTATCATTTGTTTTGCTTTTAAATAACAAAAGCATTTTTTTCAGCTATGTACGAGCACAAGATCTTTACCCAGGGTGTGATTTGGGACATCAACTCCTTCGACCAATGGGGTGTAGAACTGGGCAAGCAACTGGCCAAGGCGATCGAGCCGGAGCTGAAAGATAACAAGCCAGTTTCGAGCCACGACGGCTCTACCAACGGGCTCATCAACTTTCTCAAGCAGAACTTCGCTTAGGAGCCAGGTATTGCAATTTTGTACAATGATAGGCTGTTTTAAGTGAGTGTCTGTGGCGGAGTAGAGTTGGTTATAAAAAAAGTATAGTTCGATTTTCGAATATATTTTAACAAAGCTATGTATTGCTGTTAAAGAGTTAAAGTGTTGACAAAATTGTATTAGTATTGATAAAGGTAACCTCCACGTTTCTTGGTTGTGATTGTGACCGTTTTCACACGATGTGGTCGAATTTCACCTTTGACAAGAAAGAGTAAGATTTTGCTAATTTAATGCTCTTTTACTCGAACCGTATTTTTTAACATTTTATACAAGCCTGTTTTTGCAATCACAAAGTTATTATTTATTACCTCGTATCGCAAATAAAAATACATAATTATGGATCTATGTAATGCTTCTACTAGTGGTGCAATGTTTATTGAAAGAGTACGATTCTTAGAAAGTTAGATCTTTATACAACGAGTTCTTGAGTCAAAACCGCTTCTCCAGGATCAATATTGATATCAATAGGCAAAAGTTTAAATTTACAATTGCTTTTTTATATAAAATGACCGCGTCAAGTTTTAAGTTTGAAAAAAAATCTTTTTGTTGTATGTATAGGAATTGGTTTACTTACCTTTGCTGAAGAAACGGCTTTTACCTCGTAGAATCACTGTAGTTCGAGTATGTTAAGATATATTATGCATGTTAAGAGATAAATGGTACTTTTCTTGTATGCAGTTGTTCCTTGAACAGAATCTGTGTTGAATGTAGGACAAAGTTTATGAATAAAAATATATTTATTGCTTACATCAATGTTTATTATTATACGAAAAATCATACATCGTTGGACGGTTTCACATTGGACGATAACTGTACGACAACGTTGGACTGGTACTCTACAAAGTTTACGCAACGATCGCACAACGGCCTTAGACGAACGACGTTTGTCGTTACCGTTATCGTCACATGTAAAACCGTCTGTTCCCTACGATCAGATAACATCACAAGACGAATTATAAAACAATTGCTTAACTATGTAGAATAACTAGTGGAAATCACTGTCTTGAAATGCAAAAATAGTTTCTGACCTGCAGATACGAAAACTTACGGGAATTACGTACAATAGATCCAAAATCGAGAGTTCGGGGGCCTCATAATGCGTCCAAATCCTGAGCGATTAAAATCGTCTAACTGTCAAATTCCATGCCAATTTGACAGAAGATTGGAATCGTTCAGGATATGGTGCGCGGAATATGGGGGAATCACTCACCTTCGATTCGCCGATGACATAGCGATTAAGGCTGAGACACTGGAGGATTTGAGTTCAATGCTCAATGACCTGAACAGAGCTTCTAACAGAGTGGGTCTTAAAATGAACATGGACAAGACTAAGCTAATGTCGAACTCCCATGTAGCACCCACTCCCATCAACGTTGGCGGCTCTGACCTCTAAGTTGTCGACCACTATAATATTATCTACCCGGGACAAACAGTCTAGTTAGGTAAGTCCAACTTGGAGAAAGAGGTCACTAGTCGAATGCAACTCGGATGGGCAGTGTACGTGAAACTAAAACAAATTTTCGCGTCCAAAATACCCCAGTGTTTCAAGACAAAGGTGTACAGCCAATGTGTGTTGCCAGTGATGACTTATGGATGTGAGACCTGGGCCTCGATTCTGTTAGTGCATTGTAGTATAATGACAGGTACACTGTCGGGTCACGTGACGTGTTTTTTCGTACCATTGACGCCTAGAAGGTCCGATGGGTGTGCCCGCGTAGACTTAAAGCAGCCATGAAATGAAAACCGCCATGTTCATGCAGTTGTCATGTTACTACAATGCATTAACAGAATCTAGGCCCTGGTCGTTGACTATGGGCCTCATAAGAAGGCTCAAGGTCGCCCAACGGAGCAATGGAGAGTGCTATGTTAGGAGTTTCACTGCGTGATCGAATTAGGAATGCAGTGATCCGCAGAAGAACCCGAGTTACTAATACAGCTCGAAGAATTGCTCAGTTGAAGTGGCAGTGGGCGGGGCACATAGCTCGGAGAACTGATGGCCGGTGGGGCGAAAAATTTCTGACCTGGCGACCGCGGACCGGACGACGCAGCGTGGGCAAGCCCTCACCTGATGGTCTGACGACCTGGTTATCGTGGCGCGGAGTCGCTGGATGCGGGCGGCACGAGACCGGGAAACTTGGAAAACCATGAGGGACGCCTGTCCTGCAGTGGGTGTCAAATGGCTTATGATGATGAATATGGGGCCTGATACAGTTACCATCTAAGGCGGTGGTCTGTAACAAACCGCGTAAGTCGCGTCCGGCGTGACGTTGTACGCGGCGTACGAATGCTTACTATGGCAATGCACTAGTGGTCACACGCCTGACGAGGCGCTCGGCGAGTAGAATCATAAAGTATTCTTTAAGCTTGACATCGTTAGTATAATAATGATTTTTGACTGACAACGTATTAAAACAACCCTCGACCTCTCTCTTCACAAAAAGATCGCGACGCCCCTTTCTTCTCTCTTGTTCCAATAACATTTGTAAATTGAGATCGTCATCCTCCTGCTCTTCGAGAAGACCTCTTAAAATTGTCTGTTCATCCATATTCTAATCACTCGCATCCATTCACATTGAGCACGTGCGGGAAACTACGACAATTCCGAGTAACCACCGCCTAACACGACTAAGTAAACGCGACGTTGCAGAGACAAACGGTGTCATTTATAAAATACCACGAATCCTCTAAAACACTCCTCGAATTCAGTTTAAATAGTCTATGGTAAAGTGTAACAGAAGCGGGGCAAGGAAAACACGAGCCCTTAAAACACTCTTCAGATGCTATTTAAACGTGATAATTTAATCTGCTTCTGAGGAGTGTTTTAGAGGAGTCGTGTTTTTAAAAATAAAACCATTTTCCCCTTACCAGACTCTTCAAACTGCGTTTGAGGAGTGTTTTAAACTTCTAAGTCCTGACCTTGAAAGTAACAATGATTTTCGATTGTTATTTTCAAGGTCAAGGTTAGGATGGCCAGGATTTACGAGGTTAAGTGTGTTTTTATTAATCTGTAACATACTAAAGGACCACCATAACAATGGTTTTTAATTGTTCTTTTCATGGTCATAATTTAACAGATTAATAACACTGGTGGGCTATAGGTACATCAGTGTGATCCGAGACCACTACTTTGGCTTCCTGCCCCGACCGCCGCCCGTTTTCGCTTTCTTGTTGGCTGCGTTTTTCTTGTCTTCCTCGGCTTTGCGTTTGGGATTCGGCGTCGTGGTCACCTGGGGAGATCGAAGTAAGTTTAATTGCCCGACTGCGAAATTCAAGGGCGTGCCACCTCAGAATACGCTACCATCATCATCATTTGATTTGATTTGAAAATTCTTTATTGCACAAGAGATACATCTGCACAAAGGCGAGCTCCATACTTAAAAGTATTTTCTTCCAACTAACCATGGGTGATGTGAATAGAGGAAAGGGTAGTGCTAGTAAAGTTTTTTAAGAAGTAAATTACTTACAAATTATATGTCATATCATCATGCTGCACACTATATCATCAGCCATTTGACGCCTACTGCAGGACATAGGCCTCCCTCATGGTTTTCCAACCTTCCCGGTGTTGTGCCGCCCGCATCCAGCGATTCCCCGCCACCATAACCAGGTCGTCAGACCATCTGGTGGTCATCTGACCACTTACTTTTTTTAAAATAGGTCTTAAGTTGTTTATAATTTATTGTTTCATTAGATAAAATAACCATCCTATGCATCAGGTTTAGAAAGTATTATCGGTACTGTTTGTTGTGTAGATTGTGTAAGTTACATAAGGATTGTTACCAGGAGCTTGCCGATAAACTGCATTGGCAGTTTGGCAAACTAATGAAATCGTGGTTTTTCTTGTTTCACTGAGTTAAACAATTAAAATAAAAATAAAAACTTTATGTAGCTTAAAAAACTGTTTACGAAAAGTTGAATTTAAAATTGAACGATAGATAGATATACTTAAATTTTAAATTCAACTCGTCATGAAAAAAAAAAAGCGCTGCCAGCCACGATGTTCTAAAATTACCTCTGCCGTGACGGACAAGGCTGAGGCGTAGCCATGGCGTTTGGCGTCTCGAATTTTTACACAATGACGTCACGACCACGTTAAATAGGTAGCGTTTTCGGCGTCTCAAATCAAATCAATAAACAATTTCCATACAACACAATCACTTGTCCTGGTCCGAAACTAGGACATCCTATGCTATGGTAACCAGGCAACGGATATCCTTGGAAATACATTCGGACCGCGGCCATTTCTATAAATGTACGGCGGCATCGAACATCGGCGGTGAGCATCGAACCCACGACCTGCGGCAAGATGGTAACTAAGCAAGGACATCGCAAACACGGAAACACACCCAGACTCCTCAGTCTCCCTCACCTCAGTCTCATGGCCTCCCATGTGTACAAATGTACGGCGGCCCCCAGCGGGTATCGAACCCACGACCTTCGGCGTGGTAATCAGACATGATGCCGCTAAACCAACGAGGCAGTCAAAACTGTATAATTCTACAAGATTCAAGATATATTTTTAGGGTTCCGTACCTCAAAAGGAAAAAACGGAACCCTTATAGGATCACTTTGTTGTCCGTCTGTCCGTCCGTCCGTCCGTCTGTCAAGACCCTTTTTCTCAGGAACGCGTGGAGGTATGAAGCTGAAATTTATATCAATTACTCAGGTCTACTGTCCCTTGAAGCTGTGAAAAAATCAAACTTCTAAGCCAACGCAATCAAAAGATACAGCCGTTTATGCCGCAAATTTTCGACACTTGCAAGGGAATCAAAACCTACAGGGTGCTTCCCGTGAACTCAGAATCTTGAAATTTGGTACGAAGCAACGTCTTATAGCATAGATAAAGGAAAAATTACGAAAACCATAAATTTTTAGTTACATCACATAATATTTTTTTTTTAATAATTTTAAACTTACTACCAATTTCCTCATAAACGCGTAAAGGTATTAAATTGAAATTCATACCAAATACTCAGGTCTATAATACCTTTAAGCTGTAACAAAATCTAACTTCTATGTCAACGCAATCAAAAGAAACAGCAATTTAAGCTGCATATTTTGAAACTCGCAAGTACTCGCAAGGGAATCAAAACCTAAAGGGTACTTCCAGTCGACCTAGAATCTTGAAATTTGGCATGAAGCAACGTTTTATAGCACACATAAAGGAAAAATTCCGAAAACCTTAAATTTTTAGTTACATTACAAAATATATATTTTTTAATAAATATAAACTTATTACTTTTTTCCTCATGAACGCGTAGAGCTATCAAGTTGAAATTCATATCAAATACTTAGATCTAATTGCCTTTAACCCGTGAAAAAATGTTGTTGACATTGCAGGTTTGTACGGAACCCTCGGTGCGCGAGTCCGACTCGCACTTGTTTTGAGATCGGTTTAGAAAATGTGTCGAGCACACTCTGTGCAAAAAAACCTAACAGTAAGGATTATTTTGGAAGACAAAGATGTCTGGTATTAAAATAATTTTAATGGGGACGATTGCATCTAGCGTTCAAAACGCAAGACGAGGCATTGGTGTATTAGACCATCGCTTTCTAGGGACTAGGCCCCTCCTCGAAAATACCCTTAGATGCGGCAACGCTGATGACTCCCCACCCCTTACCTTGAAGAAGCCATCGAGCCGGCCCTGCGTGGTTCCCCCGCGCGCCTTCTTCAGCTTGGCGACTCCGCTGCGCACACGATCCTCGCTGAACTGCTTGTCGCCGCAGAGGAACTTCACCACGCCCTCTTCGTCCGGATCGGACCACTTTAGCTGCGGAGAAGATTGCAAGAGTTCATGACATCCTTTACGGGGCACTGTATAACTTCCACGTCACTTGTCAGAGTCTTGTAATCGAATTAATTCAAGAAATTTCAACCCACATTGTCTATTTATTAACTTTGATAGTACAAATTTTTTGTTAACACCCTGACTGAAGCCGAATGAAACGCAATTTAAAATTCTATTAAATGATGTTTGTTGAATCAATGAAATTATCGGCCGAAACGACGAGACAAAATATGTTATTTATTGTTCCGATACAAAGTCATTGCATACTATTGAACTTCACTAAGGGAAAAGCAGAAAATCTACGAAAATCGGTACGATAAAACGAACTCAAAGTTGAATCAAGCAACTCAGCATTTCCCTGTGTAGTGAGACTTCTGTACATTAATTTTTTGGTCTGAACATACTTATTTTACGTTACAGTAATTTGATACTGTAGAAAAAAATCTGGTGAGCAATAAATATTAGAGATTACAGACGTTTCGATTTTTTTGACAATGACGTCATAATCATAACCATGTTCACATAAATAAATAACTGCCATACAACACAAACACTTGTCCTGATCTCAAACTAGGATACCCTGGGCTATGGTAAACAGGCGAGGACATCACAAACAAGGAAATACGCCCATTTGTACAAATGTACGGCGGCCCCAGTGGGAATTGAGCCCACGACCTCCGGCAATGGTAATCAGACGTGATACCGCTAGACCAACGAGGCAGTCAAAACTGTATTAGGTTCTACGACAAGATTCCTCAAGATATACTTTTTTGAGTGCGGTTCAAGAAATGTGTTGAGCACACTCAGTGCAAAAAGTAAGGATTATGTTGGATGATAAAGATGTCTGGTATAAATGTTAACGGGGACGATTGTGTCTGGTGTTCAACACATTTGAATAATAACGTTAAGCTGAAAACACTGTTAATAAGGTTAAAACGTGTTCTTATCAAAGAATGAATGTGAGGAAGCGAAAGTCAGGATCTATCAGGATCGTGGCAAGTGGCAGTCCCTGGTCTCTGCCTACCCCTCTGGGATATAGGCGTGAGTTTATGTATGTATGTAAATGTGGAGTATCTTTGTCTGCTTTGTCCTCCTTCACATAATCTATTAATTCTAAAACTAACAGCGTTGACGTTCATTAAGTTTTTTCTTTTCATGTAGCCTATAAACGCTCCACTGCAGGGCACAGGCCTTCTCAGGAGAGTGTGGGCTTAATTATCACGCGTGCCCACCGCGGATTGGAAATTTCAGTACGTGAACGTCTCAGACACTCAGGTTTCCTCACGACGTTTTCCTTTACGGTTACCGAGTGGTATTGCTACTACAACTTCACAAATCCCCAAAATACCCATGTACATCCGAAAGTGCGGGGTTCTACTTGACAATACGAACAACTTTTAGTCTGTCGACCACTTCGAAATCGCAAAAAATATATAATATAAAAATTATACATCCTGGGGCGGTTGGATTGACTGATTTTATAAATCAGCCAAGCACACCACCCCGCCATTGTTTGTTTTTGTTTCGGATGTATAATTCATAGTTTTAATTTTTGACAAAATATTTGCGGCTGTAATATTCGACTAGTTCTAAAGTGTGACATTATTTTTAAAACTTAAAACTTATGACATAATATCTTTCCCGGGACTTCGTTCGCATGGGATGAGTAATTTTTGGGATGAAAAGTATCCTATAACCTTCCCCGGGACTAAAAGTATCTCAATACCAAATTTCATCCAAATCCGTTCAGCCGTTATTGCGCGATTCAGTAACAAACATCTTCACAAACTTTCACATTTATAATAATAACCGCACAGAATCCGTTTATACGATTCTTGTTACCACGGCAACTCAATAAATAAGTTTTGAAAAAACAACAATAAAATATTATTCCATGGGAACGCATTACCGGGATATAAACTATCACTTGGCCTGTACGCCAAGTTTCATGTAAATCCGTTCAGCCGTTATTGCGTGATTAAGTAACAAACATCCAAACCTCCAAAAATCTTCACAAACTTCCCCATTTATAATATTAGTAGGCTAGTAGGATCTTGATAATGTTGTTGGTGTGTAGATTGTCTTTGTTTCTATTATTATAGATTAATTTATGAATTGTATTTATAATATAAGCAGCCTATATACGTCCCACTGTACAAGCCTTCTCTCAGAGAGAGAGTATGGGCTTAATCACCACGCGTGCCCACCGCGGATTGGCGATTTCAAGCGCTGAGGTATGTAAATAGCTCAGACACTCAGGTTTCCTCACGATGTTTTCCTTCACCGTTAGCGAGTGGTATTGCTACTATATTTTCACAAATGTACATAACTTGAAAACAAAGTCATAGGTACATGCCCGCACTGGGAATCGAACCTGGGTCTCCCGCTTCCGAGTCCAATGTTCTACCCACTAGGCTACCACCGCATTAATTGTATGAGCGAGAGTAAAAAAGAAAAACATAATTACAAAATAGTAAATTAAATTGTTACGCCTTGTAATAAAATCCCCATCATATTTATATCTCTATATATTATCTGCGCGAGTGCGACTGAAACTTGGCCCTTTTTTGATGAGCCAGAGGTCTGTCAGGATCGTGCCAAGTGGCAAACCCTGGGCTCTGGGTACCGCTCCGGGACACAGGCATGAGTATATAAAATATGTCACCTTTATGTATGCTTCTGTCTTGTTTATATTTACTGTGTGTGTGCCTTGGGTAAATAAACGAGTTATCTATCCAGCTACATGTTACATTGCGCTGTTTTTCATCAAAATCTTTACGCAGATCACTTGCTACGTAATTATTTAAATCACTGGAACGCTCGGCAGCACACCGACATCGACCTATACACGTGTGCACCCTATTCAATCACGTTACAGGCGATTTTGCAACAATTACGTAAAAGTTGAGGCCTGCTAATGTACAAAGGACCACATGGCTCGCCGGACCGACGTTTAGATGCTAAACACATGCTAATGTGTTTTGTTTAGATTGAGATTGGCAAAGGTTAATTCATGCTTCATGGGGCATTGATTACGATTCTACAATACGAGTATATAGCCCTGAAGATGTAACACGCTTGCCAGAAGCGCGATTTAAAAATGCGTAATTTGACTGCCTCGTTGGTCTAGCGGTAACGTATCATCATCATCAACCCATTATGTCCCCACCGAGGGGCACGGGTCTCTTCCCTGAGGAAGGTATAGGTCATACTCCACCACGGGGGCCAAGTCCGGATTGGTGGAGGCTTGTAGACTAGTGGCTCGTCTACTGTCAGAAGTTGTCAAGCCGCCCTAAGGCCTCTGACTTGGCTTAACGACTGCCATCTATCGACGGCAGCCGGCACCAACAGCTTAACGTGCCTTGCGAAGCACGGAACCGCTCGGAAAAATGCCACTAGCGTTAGGCATAGACGGCGACCCATCCATGCACTGAACGCGCCCAGTGTTGCTTAACCTTCGTGATCGTTTAAGATCGGTAACGTATAATCAGACGTCATGTCGGAGGTCGTGGGTTCCCATTAAAGGCTGCCGTACATTTTTACATAACATGGCCTCAGTATGGGTGCATTTCTATGGTTGTGATGTCCTAGCCCTGTCTACCATAGCACAGGGTATCCTATATTCTTTTTTTGTTCCACTAATCCGTGCCGAGGACAATTTTAAAAACCTATTTAGAGGCTAAATATTCCACCCATTCGGGAACCCGCGACCTCTGGCTAACCGTGCCAGCGCTCTCCCAACTGAGCTAATGGGCAAGTGCGGGCGGCGGCGAAATTTCGAACCTCTTTACGAACTTCTCAGTAATTTACATCACTTGCAGCCCCGAGTATCCACTTTGCATTTAGGTTTTACATCGGAATGATATCGCTGTACCTACATTATTATATAATTCTTTTTATCCTATCCTAGTTTGGGACCAGGACAAGTGATCGTGTTGTGTTATTATCATCATTATTATTATAAATCATACTTTGTGTCAAAAAGGCTACTATATCATTAAAGATTATTTAGCCTCTAAAGTCCTGACTTTGATAATAACAACCGAATACTATTGTTATTTTCAAGGTCAGGACTTACGACGTTAGATGACAAAGATGTCTGGAATAAAAGTCAGTTCAGTGCATGAGTTCTAGGCTTCAGAATAATAATTCAAACTCTGTTACTTAAGTTCGGAGTTTGTCTGTCCATTTTTTCTCAAAAATGATCTACATTTTGAAATGAACACCTAGTTTACCTTGTAACGTTTATGAAGTCGCAGTAAGTGTTACTTTGAATAAAACTACTTTGATTTAGATAACACGTGCAAATAATTCCGTAGTGTACAAAATTCAGTGCTTGCTGGACTACGTATCCCTACAAATTTACTGCGAAGCCCATGTAAAGCTTGGGTCGCACAAGTCGCTGCGAGTGCACCCGCCGCGATTACTAGTCGCAGCGTCAATTCGCTGCCTGATGTCACACACAGCGATTTCTAAACGGGAATTTCGCCACTGAGTGCGCATACGCAGCGAGTAAAATTGAACATGCCCAATTCTAGGACTTGGTGACAATTCACCCGCAAAATATGTCATCCTCGGATGAAACGTCCTTCTTTTCAAATTATTAGGCGTCAATTCATCCGTAAGTTGTGTCGCTAACGGTACTTTTCGTTGACCTAGCAGTATGAAATTTGGCAAGTAATATCGTCTGATACTACAAGTACAGGAAAAAATAGGAAAACTATACATTTGTAATTAAATCATTCAAAAAATTGTCTTTGACGTTCGGGTAAAACTCGGAAAAAACTGAGATACTTACTCGATAAATAGAGAACTATTTATAATATGAAAGTACCTACAAATTTGTACGGAGCCCTCGGTGGGGGAGTCCGTTTCTTGTCCGGTTTTTTTATTTATCTGAAAATTATGCCAAATTTGCCTTAGCAGCTAAAATGTTAGTAGGCAGATAAAGATTCATAAGGTGCGCGGCGGACGCCAACTCCCCGATTACAAAGTGGCAATCCCACTCACTAACTGTGAAGGAAAAAACAGAGAGGAAACCTGAGTGTCTGATGAGTTCAATTACATTAGCGCTAGAAATCGACAGTCTACGGTGGGCATGCGATGTAATTAAGCCCATCGCTTCTTTTTCTGAGAGAAGGCATGCGGGTTTTCATTAAAATTTTGCCGGTGTATATTATGGGTAAACGGATTAAGATATGTTTGGCTTTCAAAATATATATGTCCCGTTTATATTGCCTAATCTAAATTTTGCTTTTTTCGGTCTGGCAACCCTGAAAAGGTCACTTATCTACCACTTATCGGATTCGCCCACTCATTCGGGTGAATCAGCTTTTCATACTTGGATTCATTTATTTCTCAAATAGTACAGGCTGGGCTGACCTAAGTTTCTTGTCTTTGTTTACTTCGAAAATAAACAACAATGACAGTAAATTCATTCACTGTCGTGTTCATAGTGACGTTGCTTACAAAAGTATACGCTGAAACTCAGGAAGAATGTTCTGGAAAATATTCGGTGATGCTTTCACGCCTTAACATAGAGATGGATCACTGCGCATTGCGAAGACGTGCGGCAAGAAGTGCAAACTCAGTTAACTCAAATTACGTCAACAAGAGAACTTATAACAGGGAGTGTAAACCAAACGAAGAAAGAATAAACAACGTATGTATGGATCTCTCGTACCTGTCATCAGATTCATCGTCATTGTTAATGACAAAAAGTAGTTTCCGTATTGTACGACCAGGAGTTATGAGTTGCCTTCAGGAGGGATACACATGGGTTTCTATTGCCGGCAAGTGTATAAAAAATAGCCCAAACTATGAAGAAATTTACGACGATGCCATAGTGTTCCCCAGTTAAGTTTTTAATAAGTGCAGAGTGTAAAGTTGTGTATGTACCTAGTTCCAAGAGTTGAACAAGCAAATACATATATTTATAAATATAAATATATTTTAAATACATATCAGACTACAAATGTTCCCAGTACATTTTATACGTTTTATAAAGTAAAACTAGTATTTTGCTGAAAGAAGACTATGTATAAATAACACAGTCTTCTTTCAGCAAAATACCCTATCTACGATATTTAAGGTAGGTACTCTTCATGGCCCATAATTTTGGGACGCCCTGTATATACATATCATCATCATCATCAACCCATTATGTCCCCACCGAGGGGCACGGGTCTCTTCCCTGAGGAAGGTATAGGCCATACTCCACCACGGGGGCCAAGTCCGGATTGGTGGAGGCTTGTAGACTAGTGGCTCGTCTACTGTCAGAAGTTGTCAAGCCGCCCTAAGGCCTCTGACTTGGCTTAACGACTGCCATCTATCGACGGCAGCCGGCACCAACAGCTTAACGTGCCTTGCGAAGCACGGAACCGCTCGGAAAAATGCCACTAGCGTTAGGCATAGACGGCGACCCATCCATGCACTGAACGCGCCCTGTGTTGCTTAACCTTCGTGATCGTTTTTTAAGATCACTCAGGCAGCCGGGGCTACAAGCGATATATATATATATATATATCCGGTATCCGTGTGTACATTCGCATGACATCTCATTATTACATTTAAACAGGCAGTTTTGCACATAGGCGAGCTTAATGCTACTAGCACTACCAGCTAAGTAAGAGAACATTAACAAGTATTGCAACTAGTATTTATACCTTTATAATCTGCAAATATTATTGTATTATGCGTAATATGTCATCATCATCATCATCATCAGCCGATGTCAGTCCACTGCTGGACATAGGCCTCTCCCAAGACACGCCACTGAGCTCGATCTAAGGCTCTTCTTTCCCAGTCACCTCTTCTTTCCCAGTCACCTCTTCTTTCCCAGTAATATGTATTGTATTGTAATTTTTATGTATTATTCCGGGTTTCAAGGAATAAAAAAATCAAACAATAGGTATATAGATTCTGTCATTTTTTCCATTTTTTATGTGTGTGCTTCTGTGGCAATGTAAATAAATAGTTTCTCTTTCACTTGGCCGGTTTTCAATTTCACTTTAGCGCCACAAAAGGCGCCGTCATGCTACCGGCCCTGGAGTGCCAATAACGGTAGTCATTTAATTTCGCACAGGGCCGCATTTCATTGAACTACAATGCATAGTTTATAATGACAATTCGATGTACGTTGCGTAGCCGATTAGTACCATTAGGCTGTTAAAATGTGAACCCCGAATTGTAGGTCCATGAAATGGGGCCCCGACAATGTAATCTACAATTTAAAATAAGAGACGAAAGATCAAATCAAATAAAGATAGAAAAAAAAAAAAAAAGATCAAACTAATTAGCATAATTATTACAATAGTTACAACGGTTATAAGGCCGCCAATTGTGCTGCGATTTATTGAATTTCTGTTGATGTAATCTTTGTGTACAAAAAGAATATTCTATCTATCTATCTATCTACTTAATTAATTATTTAGTGGTGCCCCTTTTTTACCCGACTGCGGCGGAGCCCGAAAGGAGGGTAAGGGACTAGTCATAAACTCATAACAGCGCTCGGAGCGCTGCGGTTGGAGCGCCCTAGAATTTGTACGACGCGCGCCTACCGCTTGATGTAATTCGTCGCATACAAACTCATACAATTTTGTTGGGGCGGCCGGGGCGCGGCGTTCTAGGCGCGCGCCTCGGGCGCTTGTTATAACTAGTCCCTAATGTGTTTAGCTCGTGTGTGTTTACCCAACTGCGGCGGAGCCCAAAAGGAGGGTAATGTGTTTAGCTCGTTCCGTGTGGCGCCGGATTAAGAATAGCGTCACTCCATTTCCTTCCGTGGATGTCGTAGAAGGCGACTAAGGAAATACATTAGCAGGAGACGGGCAGCAGCGTCTACCTGAGATTCCAATCGCGTACTGCGATCGCCAACCCGCCTGTCAAGCGTGGCGATTATGGCAAAACCCTTCATGGTTATGAAAACCACGGAGGAGGCCTGTGTCCTGCAGTGGGCGTCAAATGGCTGATGATGATGATGATGGTGTTTAGCTCGTATGTGTGTATGGCCGATTCTATGTTCCCTCATAACTCCTTAACCAATGATCAGATTTGACAAATAAGGTCTCAATCGATTCGTCATTCCTGCGCAAGTGTCATAGGCTGTATTAAATTAGCATTAATAGACCAGAAGAGTAACAAAAAACTAAAATCGCTATCGTAACGTTATAGTACAACCATGAGTCACTAGATGGCGCTGTTATATTTAATTTATTATGCTAGGATCTTAATTTTATTTAACTACGCCAATCACGTGTAATGTATGTAAAACATCAGTACGCGGGTGTCATAGCCTATATATAAATCAGCATTAAAAATGATAAGACAAAAATAAAAAACTGAAATAAAAAATAACCAACAACCCGACTGCTGAGCATTAAGTACTAAGCAGACGGGACCCAAATTCAGCAATGTAACTCCTTAGGTTGGTCCCGTCTGCTTCATGGTTAATGCCACAGAGGAAAAAAGGAATCAATGCTCAGTGGTCGGGTTGTTGGTTATTTTTTTATTCCAGTTTTTTTTTACGACGGTTTATGTGAATGTTCTCTTTTAGTGATGCCTTTTACCAGAGGTAGTGGGTTTGATTCCCACTGGAGATTACCATATTAGATACATTATACAAATGGCCTAAGTTTGGGTGTATTCCCATGTTTGTGGTGTTCATGCTTGGTTACCATAGCACAGGGTATCCTAGTTTGGGACCAGGATAAGTGATTGTTTTGTGTGGAAGTTATTGTATGTTCGTAATAATTTTATTAATTAATACAGTATCACTAACTTAACCGTTACACAAATATTTATGCAATATGTTGATCGACTACAAGTAAATTACGGTTGTTGTGAAGTTTAAAAGGGGTATGCTTTGCTTCCGTTCCTAAGTTTTGTACCTTTTGCTCGAATAAAACATATTAAATATCTCTGCACATGTTGTAGATGTACCTAGGATTCATACCAGGAATTAAAACGCAAACTGTGTTATTTAATTACCTCAATATCCTTGCCATCGGCGACTTCCGGCTCCAGAAACAGCCGGCGCGCCTGTTCGAAGTCCCAGTTCTCCGGCGGCGGGTATTTGCTGGTGTCGATGTTCTTAAGGATGGCTTCCAGAGATCGGTGTTGTCGGATGAGCTCGATGGCTCGCTTGGGGCCGACGCCCCGGATCGAGCCGCAGTAGTCGCAGCCAAGCAGGATGCATAGGTCTATAAACTGCAGAGAGAGTGGGTTAGACAACAGAATGACGATAAAAATACCTAATGCTTTAAGTTTCTCATTTTAAGTGTGCGCAGCGGAGCATCCTTAAGTTTGAGAAACTGAAATAGCACCGAAACTTTGTACTAGATGGCGCTATTTTAATTAATTTTTTTTGCTGTCTGCTTAGTAGTTACTGCTCAGCATTCGGGTTGTTGGTTATTTTTAATTTCAGTTTTAATAAACTGATAAACATAATTGTTTGCCTAAAAGAAACAGCAGCGCCATCTAGTGACAAGTGGCAAGATTGTACAGTAGCAAAATTGTAAATAGCGCCATCTGGTACAAAGTAGCGATGCTGCCGGATCAGCCCGACGGCTTGCGTGAGGCCGACGCACCGGATCGGGCCACAGCAGTCGCAGCCCAGCAGGATGCACAGGTCTATGAACTGCGGGGAGGATGGGATTACTCACACATACACTCAGACAGTAAGCGATGTGTAAACGATCTGTGACTATGCTCACGTTACCGCAAAAAAGATTTGTGCGGACTATACATTCAGGTGCGACTTGGGATAGAGTCAGGACTGCCGAAGAATATATTTTTTTAATAATTTTGTATGGTTTTTGGAGCATGCATAATGCATACTGATTTATCACAAGTTTTCCCCTGCCTGCACCCTCTAGACGCCCACCCTCAGCGCCCACATCACGGATATATATCATCGAACCCTGATTTAAATGCTCCGTGGTCCTCACCTCTGTCTGTGACAGTTCCAGTCCTTCTAGCACTTTATCCAGGTGGATCTCCTGAACCGGCATCTTCCTCGCCTCCGAGAAGGTGAGGTGTCGAAGTAGCACGCTGGAGCCAAACGTCAGAGCGTCCATATCCTCGGTGGCTGTCCCGAACACCTTGCCGGCTTTCACCTGGACACGTTTTAATTAAAAATAATCAGGGATTCATGTTGTGGGTCCGAATCCCGGCATGTACCAATGACTTTGTTTTCTAAGACGTAACTTAGTTTACACATTTAATTTTGTGAGTTATTGGTTGTAGTAGCAATACCACTCGCTAACTGTGAAGGAAAAAAATTCTGTTCATCCGTCCGTCCGGCTGGGTCTATCTGTACCTTTAAAGAGCTGTTAGTTAGATATGAGATTTCCGAGCATTAAGGTAGGACCACACTGATCCTACATACGCTACGCACCGCACGCGATGCGACGTGGGACGTGTGCAAAAACTCCTCGCCCTCGGGGGGCCGTCAAACCAACGCCGGCAAAAATCAACGCAGCCCAATGAGCCTCTCAGCCTCGTAACGGGCCTCCGCGATGGGGATCCCCATACATTTCATCAGGTAATGGAGTTTTTTTTTTCATCAAAATTTCCTTACCAACGCAGCGCACTGAGCCTCAGCCTCGCAAGGAGCCTCCACGACGGGGATTCCCATCAGTTTGAGCAGCTCCTGAGCCTCCGCCGAGTGCTGCTTCGTCACTTTCACGAGCCGACGGTTGAACTTGTCCATTTGGGCTTGGTCACCTAGTGATGGGATGAACATTTAAATAGTTAAAGTGAATGTCTTGTCGGGCGGCTGGCAAGAGCTGGATGAGAGTAGCCGAAGACCGTGCTCAGTGGCATGCAATAGCCAGCTCCTATTTTTTTTATGGTATAAAAACAATGTCACTCCAATCTAAAATTGATGCAAATTCCCCATTGTAGCTTTATGAAAAAGGGCCCTGGATTTTCCACTCTGTATATACATTTTCAGTTTTTTTTTCGATTTGGTCAAAAATGATCTAGATTTTGAAATGGTTTAACTTCTATCGTTCATTAAGTCACAGTTTCTGTGTTATTTTGAATAAAAATTCTTCGATTTTGATTCTTACCAGCATCTGTTGCCTTCTGCAGCTCTTTCTCAGCCTCCTCTCGCCTCTCCGCTCGCTTGGTCAGCTGGTGGGCCTTTAGATCCGGGGGCTTTCCGTCAAACACATACACCGGCTTTATACCATTCTCGATGAGCCTGATAGTGCGGTAGAACGTCCCCATGAGATGAGACGTCGTCTCACCGTCCACTGAGGTCAGTTGGGCTCCTGGTAATAGAAAGATTTGGAGTCGGTTGATCGGAGTTTCTCAGAGAGCCAGAGGCATGGAACAGAAGTGTGGTAATATTTTTAAGAAAGGTGATAACTCCTTAATAATCTGTAGAATTGTAAATGGCCCGATCGGACCATAATAACAATGGTTTTAATTTGGTCTTTTCAAGGTCATAATCTAACAGGTTAAAGAATTAAAGACACATCTTACTTCTGAGCCATGTTTATAAGCTGTTCTCAAGAGTCATTATGAATCGTCTCGCACGCAAGCTCGATGACTTCCAGCCCCCCGAACAAGCCGGTTTCCGGAGAGGCTTTAGTATGTTGGACCACATACATATGCTGCGGCAGATTATACAGAAGACCGAGTATAATCTATCACTATGCTTAGCGTTTGTAGACTACGAAAAAGCCTTCGATTCGATCGAGATATGGACGGTACTTTAATCTTTCCAGCAATGCCAAATCGACTATCGCTACATCGAAGTGCTGAAGTGTTTGTACAAAAACGCCAGCTTACAGCTGCACTTGAAGACGTATTCGAACTTCTGGACTGAGAAGGATCTGGCATCAACAAATGGCAAGTACATCACTCACCTTCGATTCGCCGATGACATAGTGATTATGGCCCTGGAAGATTTGAGTTCAATGCTCTATGACCTGAACAGAGCTTCTAACAGAGTGGGTCTTAAAATGAACATGGACAAGACTAAGATGTCGCACGCCCATGTAGCACCCACTCCTATGAAGCACCCATACCTTGAAGTTGCCGACCACTATATATACCTGGGACAAACAGTCCACTGAGTTAAGTCCAACTTCGAGAAAGAGGTCACTCATCGAATCCAACTCAGATGGACAGCGTTCCGGAAACTAAAACACATTTTCCCGTCCAAAATACCTCAGTGTCTAATCATAGGTGTATAATCAATGTGTGATCGTGTGGCGCCGGATTAAGAATAGCGTCACTCCATTTCCTTCCGTGGATGTCGTAGAAGGCGACTAAGGAAATAAATTACCAGGAGACGGGCAGCAGCGTCTTCCTGAGATTCCAACCGCTTACTGTGATCGCCAACCCGCCTGCCAAGCGTGGCGATTATGCCAAAACCCTTCATGGTTAAAAACCATGATGGAGGCCTATGTCCTGCAGTGGGCGTCAAATGGCTGATGATGAATCAATGTATGTTGCCAGTGATGATTTATAGATGTGAGACCTGGTCGCTAACTATGGGCCTCAAAAGAAGGGTCAAGGTCGCCCAAAGAGCAATGGAGAGAGCTGTGTTATGAGTTTAACTCCATGATCAAATCAGTAATAAGGAAATCCGCAGAAGGACGAGAGTTACTAATTTAGAATTGATAAGTGGCAGTGGGCGGGGCACATAGCTCGGAGAACTGATAGCCGTTGGGGCGGAAAAGTTCTGACATGGCAACCGCGGACTGGATGATGCAGCGTGGGCAGGCCCCCCACCAGATGGTCTGAGGATCTGGTTACAGTAGCTGGATGCGGGCGGTATAAGACTGGGAAGCTTGGAAAACCATGAGGGAGGCCTACGTCCTGCAGTGGGCGTCAAACGGCTGATATTGATGAACACGCAGTCTGGGTAGTGCACTAGTAATATACCCTCTTTTAGCGAGGATCCAAAGCTAGTAATATACCATCTTTTAGCGAGGATCCAAAGTTTGTATTACATAATCAGCCTATATGCGTCCCACTGTAGGGCACAGGCCTTCTCTCAAGGAGAGAGTATGGGCTTAATCACCACGCGTGCCCACTGCGGATTGGCGATTTCAAGCGCTGAGGTATGTGAATAGCTCAGACACTCAGGTTTCCTCACGATGTTTTCCTTCACAGTTAGCGTGTGGTATTGCTACTATAACTTCACAATGTACATAACTTGTGAAGTTATAGTAGTTTTTATTAGTGTAATCGTAATTTAAAGAGCAGCATAGTAAGTAAAATTTTATAAAGGAAGACGTTACCTTCACTCCGGACGGCTATAAGGAACTGGTAAAGGCTCATAGAAGCATCTATTGCTATTTTTCGACCTGAAATGTGCATAAAAGGACATGAAACACGGTTTATACATAGGTAATAGGTTAAAAATTTTGACCTGCATAAAATACGCACCAAAGTAATTTTTTATTTCGCATTCTTTTAAAGCCTGTGGTGCCACATCGGCTATAAGTTTTGATAAACCTAAAATACCCATTTCACTAAATAAAACAATAATTCAATGAATGTTAGCGATATAGAAGCCGGCGGGAAATTTCGTTGACGCTTGTTTTTTTTTTGTATTTTAGTGATGGGAACAGTAAATAATTATTATATGAGTCGACAGTCGACATAATAGGTATCTGTAATTATTTACAACAGATTTACATAGGTACAAATATTGCATTGTTTACATGCGGTGCACAACAAAAGATAGTCTTGTCAAGTGGTTATTTATCGGTTAGTAAAGTTACGAATATTTTTCTTTAAATGAGGCTCGTTTTGCTTATAGCAGTATCGAAACGGGTGACTGACGTTTGCACAAAGTCCTTCGACTTGACAGAGAACTGCTTGAACCAGACAATAAAACAAACCATATTCATCTTTATTTTTGAATAATTAAACATGGGAAACTATTTTACCGTAAATATGGAGGAAAACTTCAAGAAGAACCAAGAATTTATTCAAACTATCAATAAAATTAAGGCAAGTTCCTATCTTTATTATCTAGATAAGTAGGTGTGTTACGTATAATATTGATTAGTGATTAAAATTATCAAAATAATTACAGATGGAGCGACAAATTCAACTTCAATACCAGCTACAAGAAAGAAATGCAGCAATGCAAATAGCTAAGAATAGAGATATTTGCCTTTGGATTACAGCATTTCATGTTACATCAACTATCGGATTATTTACGGGGTAGGTAAATTAGCTAATTTTTTTTACATATCTGTTAAGGGGCTCCATAGCGCCACCAAGGGAAAAAACTTAACCTAAGTAATGTCCAACAGGACAATAATAATACGGTATAACAGCACATAATTATGTTTCATGTGCAATAATGTATTAATTTAGGAAAAGCCTACTCATTTTTTACAGTGATTAAATACTAGTATGTGCGAGCGAGATGAAAACGAGAAGTAATAGCAGCCTTAAGCGATAAAAAACATGTGTTTGGAAAAACATACCTTATTTACAGGTCATTTTTGCAAAAAAGTGTCTGTATAATCTCTCAATCACGTCAAAACTGATTTTTAGAACTCATGGCCGTGAACCTTAGGAAAAAAGCCTAGGAATAGATAGCTTAGACACCAAAACGGCCGTTTTTGGTATAAACGCTATGCAGTCCCAAGTCCGTGATCCTAGTTTCTCTGTCGTCGGTCCCAAAAATCACTGTTAACATGATTGAGAGATTGTACAGATACTTTTTGCAAATATTATCTGTAAAAGAAGATATGATGTATTTTCCATTGGTGGCGCTAATTAGCCCTATGGATCCCTTAAATAATGTTTTTTATTTTTTAAGGCTGCTATTATGTCTAGTTTTCATCTCGCTCGCACAAAGTAATATTTAATCATTGTAAAAAATGAGTAGGCTTTTCCTAAATTAATACATTATTGTACATGAAACATAATTATCTATTGTTATACAATTATTATTGTTGTCCTGTTGGACATTACTGAGGAAAAAAAAATTAAAATGTTTTGCTAGATATAAAATTACGGACATTAAGGATATATTTTTGTTAGACTATAGTTAGTTTTTCATTTAAAAAAGTGGTACTAAAACAATAAAGAACCAACTTTTCTTTATCAAATTTTCTTTGTCCTTAATTTTCTTACCTAGGAGAGCATCAGAACACATTAAAGAAAAATCAAACAAAACAGCAGCCTTATCAGTCCTTTAGATATAATTGCATAATTTTATCTCCATTCCAGATTCAGAAGAACAAAAAAAAATTACTTTCTTCTACCCCTAATTCCTCTGACTTTCGTCACCCTTTACTATTGGGATCTGGGATACGGGAACAAAGTTCATAGAATAAGAAGTAAGTACTTAAACGAAGAAAATATGATATAAGAACAAAAGTTTCTTAATGAGCAATGCTAAACTAGAAAACCGTTTTAGTATCGATTAAACCACTTCCAATAATCAAAAGCTTAAAATTCTGAATTTAATATATATCTTTTTCTTACTAAATAATTGCATTTCTATAATAATTATTTAAGAGTAATAAATTGAAATCTCCTCAATAAAAATCACTGTATATCCGATTATAATATGTATTTAATGCTTTCACTACCCAGAACCACTGCACATGTTATAGTTATATTTATAAGCAGCCTATAAACGTCCCACTACGGGCTTAATCACCACGCGTGCCCACCGCAGATTGGCGATTTGAAGCGCTGAGGTATGTGAATAGCTCAGACACTCAGGTTTCCTCACGATGTTTTCCTTCACAGGTAGCGAGTGGCATTGCTACTATAACTTCACAAATGTACATAACTTAGAAAACAAAGTCATAGGTACATGACCGCACTGGGAATCGAACCTGGGTCTCTCGCTTCTGAGTCCAATGTTCTACCCACTAGGCTACCACCGCTATACATCTTATAGTATTTAAATAAATAATTATACCTATAATCTTTTTTTCTCACAACAAGAGCACCTTTTTAATTCAAATGATACACGTAAATTGCTTACTGATCTCTCGGTTGCAACATTATGCTGAGTTGGGCCCATTTTGGGTACTCTATACTCAAAACTTTCCGATATTTTATTATTATTGTTGCTTTTCATGTTACTTATATATATGTATAATATTTTACCATTACCTACATTTCGGCTGATATTGTATTTTCTGTTGACTGTTGTATTTTGTTGTGTGATTTTATGTTTTTGAGTAGTGTGTCGTCAAATAAATATTTTTTCTTTCTATAAAATGTCCTTCAATATTTAAAGTAGCCGCTTGCATGGGATGCCCAGTATTTAAATTGTAAGTGTTACCTATTACATACTAATATAAATTTTCAGTGGAAGCGGAGCATATTATGACTCACGAAGCTGATCTTCTGGAGTTACCGTGTGGCCTACCAAGTCCTTCGTCCATTGACTTAGGCCGACTAGATGCCGAAGAGAGTCGAAAGATTCATCCTCCTCTACTGTAGGCATAATTTCACAATTGAAAATATTCAGTCAATCAAATAACCATGCTACTAAGGTTTGTGCCTTCGAGTGCTTGGTAGGATATCAGTAGTAAACGACAAAATAGCATTATAGCGAGCTAACTAGTCATTACATTGATCGATTGATCGAGGTACTTAATTCTCACTAGAATTACATGGCACCTAAAATTCCATACTACAGCTGTAACTTGCTCACTACAACTACGTCGATAACTATTAAGCGCTGTCTTTCAAACAGATATTTGAAGTATACCGATCCAAAATTTGGAAGGATTAATTCACTATCGAGGTAATGATTGTGGTAAAGTAAAGTTTAAATGGATCAGTAAATGATATATAATCAAAGTGTTAACTTCAAAATCCATTTTATTATAATATTCGTGATGTTGGTAATACCTTATTCAATAAAGCATGTTAACCAATTAGAATTAAATACAAATCTTCTTACACGAATAAAATTCATAAAAAATAAGGAAATTACTTAGTCCTAGGCTTTAAGGAAACATCATAGTGATTGTGATATTTTTGTGTCCATTCATTTTCATTTACATATTTTGATGTATATTTTATTAATTCTTTAGATTTTTAAAATTATTTTTTGAATAAGTTGTTAATGCAATGTTTTTGTTGCTTAAGGGCTTTATGGAAATGAATAAAGCGAACTTAAAAATTAATCAACCCATAGAAACCATAAATATTCCAATCATTGCATTATGAATCTTAACTAAAACATTACTTGTCTTTAGAAATAAACTACTTACTGGGAGATTATTTACTATTTATTTATAAAATTTTACATATTACATGTTTGATCTACTAATACTCAACTATGTAATTTACTAACAGAGCAGTAAGCATTTAAAAATACATTTTACTATAAATAAAGTCTAGTGATGTTATGATGGATAATATTTTATTATTAATCGCACTAATAATTATTATACTGTTGTTATTATAAGAACAGAAATAAAGTGCTGAACACACCTAAAATTTTCAATTTTACTATACCTACTTAACATAAAATCATAATCGATGCTTCGATAAGATTTTTATCGATTTTACAATTCGTTATCCCATAACTACTACAGTTGATAACTGCGTTTCCATAGCAACTGCGATTTGTTTGGCCTCCCGTAAACAAGTGAAACACGACGTGGCAGATTTCAAAACTGGCTAATTCTTTTCTGATTTATCTTGTTACAAACGTTTTTATGTAGATAGTTAGTGTAAATTATGTTATTTACGACCTAATACTTTAATTCTGTAAGTGTTTTACTTTTTACTCACACTCCATTACGTGCACAAGGGTATGTCATAGAATCACACAATTCGGAAGTTCATGGACGTAATGATGACAGTTCACAAAATTTATTGGCTGTAGGTGACTGAAATGTATTGATCTTCGGTTGCCTAGCTGATCGTTCCAATATTGTTTAGCGACACGCATACTCTCTGCTGTTTATATTCAAATTTGAGGCCTCATGTAGCAATTTGCATTGACAAATGAAAACCGTAAAAAGTTTACAGTCTTGAGCGACAGATTCCCCTGGGTGATTGTCTGTCTTCGACGTGTGTGTTTCCAGAGAACTTTAGCAAAGTTAGTGTCTCGTCGAACCAGTACAAATGAACCAGGGCACTTTGAAAAAGGAAGAACAGAAAAAGAAAAATGGCGCCTCGAAACCGGAACCTGCAAAGAAGAGCCCCGAGAAAAACATGTCGGAAATCGACGAGCATATCCTGAAACGGTTTGACATACAAAAGAGGCTAGGCAAGGGAGCCTATGGCATCGTCTGGAAGGCAATGGACAAGAAAACCAAGGAAATCGTCGCTATAAAGAAAATATTCGATGCGTTCAGGAATCAGACCGATGCGCAAAGGACCTTTCGAGAGATTATATTTCTGCAATCCTTTCGTAACCACCCAAATATCGTGAAGCTACATAGTATACATAGGTAAGATAGAACTTAGGTAGGTACTTCCATTTCTAGCCTTTCCCTCTATATAACTCGTGTCTGTTCGCAAACGCCTGCCATAGTTATTTGAGCAAGCTGTGAAATTGCTCTTATATATTTGACAGGCGTTATTTAGTATTGTAATTAAATTGCCTATGTAAGTGGGACATAAACATAATTAATACTAATCGACACGTGGCCGACCCAAACGGTGATGGCTGGACGACCTCATAGCCTTTCTACCGGGTTAGCAGGACGTGGTCTCGAACACGTAGCAGTGATGAGCTCCCCTCCCCGGCCTTTGCCCAGCAATGGGACACAATCGAGGCTACGTCTGCCGTCCACAAGCTAAAATGCCGTTATCGAAAATATCTATCAGAAAAAAAATCTCTATCGATCCCTCCAGCCAAATTTTTCCTACCTTTTATACTTCCAGAGATAAAAAACTGAAAAATCCATTATGTTAGTCTAATTATTAAATAATAATTGTGTTTAATAACGCCAAAAAAAAAGATTTTTGTTAAGCTGAATCTATCGTTACTAGTTAAAGGTAAAGCCATTTTAAAGTACTCCAAAAAGATCTATCTTTTGATGCCTCAAGTGTAAGTAGTCAAATTAGTATAGTTATCAAGAAGCATAGGATACTTACTTATTTTTATTATTTCTCTGGTTTTTTGTGCATAACTCGAAAGTTGATTTTTGGAGATAACGGCGTTTCACCTTGTGGACGGCAGACATAAAAAACCGGCCAAGTGCGAGTCGGACTCGCACACGAAGGGTCCCGTACCATTATCTATACAACATTACACACAAAGATAAAAAAACAGCAACAAAAAAATCAAGTTTGTTGTATGGGAGCCCCCCTTAAATAATTATTTTATTTTATTTTGCTTTTAGTATTTGTTGTTATAGCGGCAACAGAAATACATAATCTGTAAAAATTTCAACTCTCTAGCTATCGCGGCTCTTGAGATACAGCCTGGTGACAGTCATACGGACGGACGGACAGACAGACAGCGAAGTCTTAGTAATAGGGTCCCGTTTTTACCCTTTGGGTACGGAACCCTAAAAAGTGCCACACGCGTATATAAAATATGTTTGTTCATACCTATATTTTAATACTTTACCGACGATATTTCCATTAACATGGCGTTGCCATTGCGTTTTCACCCGTATTCCTTTTCCATAGAGCTCTAAACAACCGTGACATCTACCTCGGCTTCGAATACATGGAGACTGACCTTCACAACGTGATCAAAAGGGGCAACATTCTCAAGGACATACATAAACGGTACATCATGTACCAAATGCTCAAAGCCACGAAGTACATACACTCGGGCAATGTGATACACAGGGACCAGAAGCCCAGTAATGTGCTTATTGATAGTGCTTGTAGGTGAGTAGAATTGTAAGTGTAAATATCTTTACACCATTTTAGGGTTACGTACCCAAAGGGTAAGGGACCCTATTACTTCCCATTTGGGTACTGAACCCTAAAAACATATGTCAAAGTCTGAACTTTGAAAATGGTTTCATGCACGTTTCTTGCCCGTAGCACAACCGCGTGACACTCCTAGTAGTGTCTTGGGGAACTGCTAGTCCCTTCAGTACTACCAGTTGTGCCACAGGGATATTTATAATCCCAGTGAAACAACCAAGTGATGCCAAAGCAAAGCAAATAATAAACTACGAATTGTAGTTTTATGAAACTCGGTTCTGATTGTTTCACTGGGATTACAACACTGGGAGTGCTGAAGCTAATAGCAGTTCCCCAAGGCACTGATGGCATCGCTTGGTTGTTTTACTGGGATTATAATTGTCCCTGTGGTACAACTGGTAGTGCTGAAGGGAATAGCAGTTCTCGAAAGAACTACTAGTCATGTCAGGCGGACGTACCTACTACGGGTAAGAAACGTTTAAGAATTACGAATAAATGTGGAGATTCTTTGTTCGCTTCTTCTTCGAATAATCTATTAGCTGTGAAACTAACAGCTCTGACGTTCATTAAGTAAACATTTTGTTTTTATAGTGAATAAAAAATTTTGACTTTGACTTTGACTTTATGCAGAATCTAGGGCCTGTTTAACACAATAGCACAATGATTCGCGGTGCTCCCATACAGCTTCACAAATTTAAATACCAACCTAATCAAAAAATACGAAAACAGTTTCTTCGAGCGAGACCAATAACTGCATCAGTTTTGTATTTATTCAAATCAACGGGTATATCGTGACCACAGCAGCTATAAGTCTGCAACGCTACCGAACCAGAATTAACCAGATAATGGGTAGATAGGCCAGTTTATTTACCCTACGAATAAAAAACCCATAGAAGTATTTCCTACAAAAATCACTCTCAAAAACGGCCCCTGTCCTCTCGATTAGTCAGTACCAATGAAATGAGTGCAAGATGTGCTGTAGAGTAAATCACTCTGTGATTGGTTCATTCTGTGCGCCATGCGTGACGATGTGAATGTTGATTGGGCGATAGTAAATGACAGTGTAAAATCGTCAAACCATTGACTTCATCATCATGTATATCGTCGAAATATCTAGGTACCTCGTAAGATGGCGGTCTGACGGTAAACTACCAAATAGAGGTAAAAAATAACTATTGTCGTGCTTCATTCTACTGAAAAACTACTGGTCTTATTTATAAAAACACGATTCCTTAAAACTCGCCTTAGAGGCAGTTTATTTTCACCACAGACAATTTTAATAGGCTATTTGATAAAGTTAAAAAAGTATTAATTACCTATATATATTTATATAAATTATAAGTTTCAAAGCCGATTTAAGGCATTTTAACTACAACAAATTGGATCATTTATCAAAAAACCAGAATAAAACTTGATATTTTTTTTTATCAGACTACATTTTGAACTATAGAGTTGTACACCTAGGTATTTGCTTTACCGCGTCCTAAATTATTTAAAACTTCCCGCTCTGGGCACACACTAGATGGCGTTGAGTCTATTTTAGTACCTCGCTTTTTTCTATGGAGTCGACATTCTTCCTAGTAGTTTGACGCTTGTTTCCTTACTGACCAGTGACGTCACTGATTCCTGTGCGACGCCATTTTGCCCAAGATAGCGTTTTGGCGGCTTCTTTTGAAAGTGAATTTTTATTTACTTTTTTACACAAAACAAATTAAAATTACCACTTTCTGAGCACTCAATGAACACCAACCAAAAGTCTAAGATTGTTTTCAGAAACCTGTCAAATAGCATATTGGCGTTTGTCGAGTGTTTTAAGGAATTGTGTTTTATAAATAAGACCCTATGTGTGTATTAGACTCTAGGGGTTCGTCTAACCCGGATATTAAAATCATCTTCATCTCCCAGGGTGAAGCTAGCAGATTTTGGACTCGCCAGGTCCGTTTCTGCCATATACTCTGGCGGTGAGGATGGTGCAGATCCGTGCCTCACAGACTACGTCGCAACCAGATGGTACCGAGCTCCAGAAATACTCATCGCTAGTAAGAAGTACGTAACATTGCACTTTCCCCTCCTAGTATGAAAGTGTCCATTGTACTGGGTTTTTATCCATTTTAACTATTCCGAAGTGTCAAAATAAATAAATAAAATACAAACTTTATTGACCGTTTCAAGGTTGATATACACTCACTTCTAACTGCTTAAAATAAAATATATACCTCAGTCTCAGTGCGACCTCTGGCACGGTGAGCCGGAGGTCGCGGGTTCAAGTCCCGGCATTGGTGGTAGTTTTAGCCTCTTAGGTTTATAAAATATATAAGCTTGAACGAAACTGGTAGGTATCTGTTGCCATAGCTAGGCTACCAAGTAGCCTGTATAATAGCAGCAGGCCCGTGCCTCTTAGGAAAAAGTGAAGCTATCAATTAAACAATGGTGGCATTATTAGACTCGAAGTGAGATAAAGTTTGCTTGGCATTAATTAAAAGTAACATGCATCGTGTGTGTGTGTGTGTGTGTGTGTGTGAGTGCGTGCGTGAGTGCGTGCGTGCGTGAATACTCGAGCTGACAGGTTTTCTTGGTGATGTCCCTAAAATGCTATCAGGATAGCGCGATGTGTGACAATGATTGTTGACATTTACATAAAGACTGAGTAATTTTCGGCAAAATGTGTCGCACTGCCCAGCTTGATACAGTTTCTTTATTTATCTTAGACAGCGGTAATTGTTCGGAACTGACATAAAAAAGGAAAATATCTGGCACTGGCTTTCGTCTGAACGAAGTTTTGGGTATTATCTACAACCATGCTGTTGAAGCTTGAAATTAATAGAAAAGTAGATAACTAATTGAGTTTGGGATAGGTTTCTTCCTAAGGCCACGAAACCTACACTTGAGTGAGCCTGTCATTCAGTTTTAAGATGTAGGTAGTACAAATCCAGCTGAAAAAGTTCCTACCAGACCTTTACATTTTTCGAGTTTTGTTCACAGTTATACGAAGGGCATCGACATGTGGAGCCTGGGCTGCATCCTGGGCGAGATGCTCTGTGGCAAGCCGCTCTTCCCCGGCACCTCCACCGTCAACCAGGTCGAGCGCATCATGTCGGCGCTGCCCAGACCTTCGTCTCATGGTGAGTGCCCAGAAGTTGCATCGGACCTTAACTCCTGAACTGCCCTCGCGGAACGCAACGTATAGGTGGCCCATACTAAGTTGGACACAGATCTGTGTCGCGGCAGACGAGTGGTTAAACAACTCCCATCAATATTCACCAAGGTATAGTGACGTATAGTGAAAGTCGTCGACATAGTCCAGCGGATTAGTAAATTGAAGTGGCAGTGGGCGGGGCACATAGCACGCGGAACTGATGGCCGATGGGGCCGAAAAGTTCTCGAATGGAGACCACATATCGGCAAGCGCAGCGTAGGACGACCAGCCACAAGATGGACAGATGACCTCATCCAAGTGACAGAAAGACGCTGGGTGCAAGCCGCTTCCAACCGCTCTTTTTGGAAATCCATGGACGAGGCCTATGTTCAGCAGTGGACTTCATGTGGCTTAATGATGATGATTTATGATGATAGTGACTGTTAAAGTTGGAGAAATGTCAGAAATCAAAATTTTCCGGCTTTGTTGCAATATGCGTACACGAATGGAATGAGATGCCCTGGTAGTGGTAGTGTAAAACATGACACTGGGTCTCTTCCGTCTCAGGCCAACCCCTTGCCAGTCCCCTGCTATTGTTTTCCGGCGGCTTAAGTAATGTTATGGACCCATGTGGTCGCTGGTCTGCCTATCAATAGCAATCATGCCGTGCGCAAATAAAATTTGCTGTATCCACGATTCGTACCGCGCCGACTCTCTCTCTTCCTAGACGACCAGCGACTCTCTGGTATTACTGCTGCCATAAATTCCTCACATCCCAGTGAAATAAACGTAGAGGTCTTGGTCTAAGTCTTGATCCCTCACAGACACGTTAGTTTGTCTGACGTTCCCGCACTTATCCTCATAGTTGGGCCATTGTACGTAACAAGCGCTGAGGTACGTTTACACCTCAGATACTAGGGTTTCTTCACGATGTTTTCCTTCACGGCTAGTGTGCTGTATTGCTGCTACAACTTCAAAAATGTACGTTGCTTGGAAAGCGCAGTCATTGGTTCTTGCTGGTATTGGAACCCACGACCTCCCGAATGTGAGGCCGGCTTTCTAGCACCGCCCTTCCTCCCAGACATAGCGGCCGTCTGCAGCGGCTACGGCTCGTCCCTGATCCGGGAGCAGGCCTCGGCCACCAGCTCGGGCGGCGCCTCGCTGGGGTCCCTTCTGTCGTGCGCGCCGCGGGACGCCGCGGACCTGGTCTCCCGCCTGCTGGTCTTCAACCCGGCCAAGAGGCTCAGCGCTGAAAGAGCGTTGGACCACGAGTATGTTGGAAAGTGAGTGACATGTCTAGTTTCTGCCTAGGTGGTAGGATAGCCGAGATAGTTAGAATGAATGAATGCGTTGGTGCGTCAATTAGTGAGTTAATTAGTGAATCAGAAGGATATTGAGTAGATTAATAGGTCGTTGAGTCAGTGATTAAATCAGTCAGTGAGTCATTGAATGGAGCTGTGACTGACTCAGTGATTGAATCAGTACGGGAGTCATTGAATAAATCGGTGATCGCATAAGTGAGCCGGTGAGTAATTCTGTGATTGAATTAGTGAGTTATTCAGTGATTAAATGAAATCAGTGAGTGAGTTAGTGAATTAATCAGTGAGTTAATGAGTGAATCAGGTCGTGATACAGTGAATGACTCAGTGAGTGAGTGCCGAGAAGGCGCTGAACCTCAAAAATCTTGGGAAGTTTATTCAGCATTATTATTACTCTTGTCTGAAGTAGTGGATGCTTGCTTTAGAATAAGTTAGTGAGTGAGTCAATCTATCAACGAGTGAATCGAACTCAATCTGTGAGTTTTTTCTATTTTGTAATAATAATCCACGTGTTTTCCCCATCTCCATCGCCAGGTTCCACCGCGAGCGCGACGAGCCGACCCTCGCCTCTGACGTGCTACTTCCGTTGCGCGACGACAAGCAAGTGTCTGTGGACGACTACCGGAACAAGCTCTACAGCATCATGGCGAAGGGCCAGGGCTCCACGCGGCCGCGGCAGGCGCATGTCCCGTGAGTTGCGGCTGAGTTGGTGTGGGGGGGGAGGTTAGGGACAGGGTGTAAAAAGGGGGGAGTAGGGAGGGGGGATTAGGTGGAAGAAAGACTAGCGGAACAAGCTCTACAGCATCATGGCGAAGGGCCAGGGCTCCACGCAGCCGTGGAAGGCGTATGCCGCGTAATTTGTGGCTGGGTTTGGGAGGAAGGGGAGTAGGGAGCGGGGAGACAGAGTCTACCGGAACAAGCTCTACAGCATCATGGCGAAGGGCCACTGCTTCACCCAGCCGCGGAAGGCGCACGTCACGTGAGTTGTGGCTGGGTAGGGGGAGGGGGGGAATAGGGAGTGGGAGAGAGAGACCGGTAGATCAAGCTTTACAAGCTTTGGTCGCAAAATCGCCAATCCGCGGTGATTTAGCCCGTACTAATAACGTTCTTTCTGAGATAGGGTCTGGGCCTTAACCCCCGCCCCGTTACCCGTACACCATCGGTCGATCTACTGTTAACAGCACTCAGTTGGCCAAAGTGAACAAAAAAAAAAACAATGGGGAACTTGCGTCTAACTTGAATCGGAGTGACATTGCTTTTGTACCATAGAAATCATATAAAAATCTAGGAAAAATTTGAAAACAAAACAGTAATTTTTTTTTTCGGGCTTTTGGGGTCACAAAATATGCAAAAAATAAAGTTACTCTAATAACATAAAACTTATTAGATTTTGTTTTGTCATTGAATTCCGAACGTTTTCTTATAAAGGTGTACATGCATAAAAACATTATGTTACGAGATAGCGAGATAAAAGTATTGATAAATGCTTCATACATACAAGGCGTACGTTAGGGAGCGACGTCATAGTTTAAGTTCGATTTGTATGGCGCGTTTTAGTACTACGTGACTTTTACTTTTCGACTGGTTATATTACAAAAAGTATTAGTCGCAGAGAAAAAAAAATACCACGTTTATTTTATCTTTTAACATGTCCTCTCCTATTCTATTAAAACATTTTTTAGTGCAAGTCCTCCATTGACAGCTGTTAACAGTTTCTTACTGCACGGAAAACCAAGGGTAAGTACGTTATGTCACTTGTAGAATATTAATGCAGCCTATATACATACCACTGCTCGGCACATGTCTTCTCTCAGGGAGTGAGTATGGGCTTAATTACCTCACGAGCCCATCGCGGATTGGCAATTTGAAGTGCTGCCTGAGAGGTATGTGAACACCTCAGGCACTCAGGTTTTCTCACGACGTTTTCCTTCACAGTTAGCGAGTGATATTGCTTTCTATTATAAAGTCACAAATGTACGTTGTGGAATATATATTGCAGCTTCTAATAAACTAAGTAATTTGGCAAAATACTCGTATTTGGCGTCGACATGTTGTTATATAGAATTCGCTTGGATCATTTCCAAATTCGCTGAATGGTGTCTAGGTAAATGGGTACCAAGCAAAGTGATGTGGCACTTATTTGGAGAAAATCGATAACGTGTTTTCCGTTAGGTTCAGTCACATTTCTCGAAGACTACGATAGATTGAATTGATTGTCGACCCTATGGAATAGATTAGATTAGAACTCTTTATTGCACACCATCATCATCAACCCATTATATCCCCACCGAGGGGCACGGGTCTCTTCCCTGAGGAAGGTATAGGCCATACTCCACCACGGGGGCCAAGTCCGGATTGGTGGAGGCTTGTAGACTAGTGGCTCGTCTACTGTCAGAAGTTGTCAAGCCGCCCTAAGGCCTCTGACTTGGCTTAACGACTGCCATCTATAGACGGCAGCCGGCACCAACAGCTTAACGTGCCTTGCGAAGCACGGAACCGCTCGGAAAAATGCCACTAGCGTTAGGCATAGACGGCGACCCATCCATGCACTGAACGCGCCCTGTGTTGCTTAACCTTCGTGATCGTTTAAGATCACTCAGGCAGCCAGGGCTACGAGCGATTGCACACCATACATAATAAAAATTCTTGACATTTCTTAAATAGTCTTATAAGTATAGCTTTAGTTGCGGATAAATTCTCTGGCAGCTTAAGGGCCGGTTTCTGAATTGAAAATTTCACTAAGCAAATACTTAAGTAACGTTCTGTCACGCTCTTTTCTGAGAAATTCGAAGAGACAGCACTACAGCTAACTATTTACTTAGCGAAATTCTCAATTCAGAAACTGGCCCTTAAGCTGCCAGAGAATTTATCCGCAACTAAAGCTATACTTATAAGACTGCGACAGTAACAGGTAGGTACCTATTGCAGCTAAGAAGCGATAGAAGTAAGTAACCGAAATAAAACCGATTTCTTAGGCATTTCAGAAAGAAAGAAAGACATAGTACAAAGTACAAATCACATTACAAGACATTATTTCTTAAAATCCTGACTATTTCCATCTTTTTACACTGATCCTTCGTCGACTCACCCGTTTCTCACCCACAGCAGCAAGACGGCACCGCAGCCGACCTGCAAGACTAGCAAGAGTTTCCAAGAGATGACTGACAAGCACTTTCAGAGCTCTGCGGTCTCAGCTTACAAGACAAAACTTACTACCACAGATAGCACCAAGCCGCGCCCTAAAAAGTCCGTTGTCGCTGACAAAACTGTCCGAGAACACAAGTCAGACCAAGGGTTAGCCAAACCTTTCAGAGCTACGAAGCTGTTCGAAAATCGAAACGATCCCTGGCTGGTCAACTCCACAAACTGCCGGGGCGATTTTTTTCAGCCAGTCCAACGGCAGAGCGCCAAGGAGAGCCTGAACTGTGCGGCCCCGAAGAAAACCTCCTTGCAGCACAGACGGAACTCGACCTCCTTTTCGACGATTACCATAGGCGGCGACGCGGACTATGGGGGCTATAAGGCGTTGAATCAGAGGCACGGAGTCATAACGGCCAGTGCCCTCATGGATTTGAGGACCGGCATCCGATGAAAAGAGAAAAAAGAAAAAGTTTTTGCTCAATCGTTATTCTTTTTCGTTTGTTTTTCTTTTGGGCCTGGATTTTTAATTTTTCTTAAGAAAAGGAGGAAAAGAAATATACGTTGAAATTTTCTAGTCCTCACAGCGGCCAGTGCCCTCATAGATTTGAGGATCAGCATCCTAGGAAAAGAGAAAAAAACTCATGGGTTTTGCTCGATTTTCTTTTTTTTTTCTTCTGGGCCAGGATGTTTTTTAATTTTCATTTATTTACTTATCAAATTAAAACGAAAACATCCTGTGTAAAAATTTTCTAGTCATGGTAGGTTATTCACGAAGGTACATAGATATGTTAGTTTTTGTATTGTTTTTGTTTTTTTTTTGTTGAGTTTTACCTCTGTTTTTTAAATAATGATGTGTTGAGATTATTTGGTGTTACCCATCTATGGTCGTTGTAGCATCTACTTGTTTTTTTAGAAGGGCCTCGAGAGCAGGTTACTTGTTTGACAGTGTAACCGTCAGGGCCGGATTTAGTGGAGGGCAGGCGGGGCTACTGCCCTGGGGCCTCCACAAGGAAAGGGCCCCCACAAAAGGCTAATATGTACTATCATTAAACGCCAATCTTTTATGAGTACTTATAAAGTATGTTTGTTTTTCATATAAAAAAAAAATCCGTCGTATTCATTGTAGTTTTTGTTTCATATTTTTTATTTGGGAATAATTAGGGGCCTCCGCTCCTTTGTTGCCCTAGGGCCTCCAGACCTCAAAATCCGGCTCTGGAACCGTAGATTTCCCTGGTTATTTATGTTTTCCGATATATTGGTGATGCTACATTGACCTTGGCATAAAATTTTAAGTGTAATGGGTGTTATTCCAGCGCTGCATTTTTTTTACTTATTCAGTGAAAAACTGTGTCAGAATAGCACGGACTTAATTAATGTAGATATGACAAATGTATTTTTAAATCGTAGACGAATTGTTGAAGACAACTTTTTGTAATGAAATAATTCAGGATAAGGTAGGTAGATAAATTATGCATGTTTTTACATAAATTACCTATTAGGCGATCTATTAAATTAAAGTAATGGTTTTGACACAATGATTTAGCGATAGTGATGTGAAAGAAGATATTTTTTCATCTTAGAATCTGTGGAATTATAGAAAAATGTGTCCATGAAAGGATATGACCATAATGATATTTATTCTTATGAACTTTATTGAAATATCACTGCCATTATAGTACCTTTATGTGCCCCGGTACATTTCACAAAAAGAAAAATTATAGAAAAAGCCTACCAAACATTTGTTTAGAGTCGTACAGATTTGTATAATCGCATGTACCATACAGCGAGGCTGCATAATGCAAGGTGTGCTTCCGTGTACGACTACAAGTTACTAAGGTTGTAAATACGGCCCGAAGGCAGCGGCTAACATAGTAACATAGTACATTGACATTCAGCAAACAGAATGCAAATTCTTTACGTTGAAATAAATTATTGATTTCTGATTTCTGAAATATCGTAGGTAGGCTCTACTATTATAAGCACAGTTTTCCAAAACATTGTAAAACGATGCTACATTTTTATGCCTGTAGATTCTGTGATATTATTATGGTAGCACTCCAAACCGTCACATTCTGTTCCATACTGAGAAATTAATATTAGTAACAACATTTTTTTCAATAAAAAATACCGACATCAACGAAATCACGCACTAAAAAAAAGAATTCGATGAATTCCTCATAGCTTTCATCAACAGATCTTGCTCAAACTTATATGGGATTAGCCTCTTTCTAACAAAAACAAAAGAATGAAACCAGGGCCTCGATTCTGTTAGTGCATTGTAGTATAATGACAGGTACACTGTCGGGTCACGTGGCGTGTTTTTTCGCACCATTGACGCCTAGAAGGTTTGATGGGTGTGCCCGCGTAGACTTAAAGCAGCCATGAAATGAAAACCGCCATGTTCATGCAGTTGTCATGTTACTACCATGCATTAACAGAATCTAGGCCCTGAGAACGTGGTAACGAAATATGCGGACGAATTGACTCCCCTCCTCCTGTTTTTTTTGAAGTCTGTTAAATGTAAACAAAAACTATACTTAATCTGACACAAAAATGTGTAACAAAGGAGTTCTACTCTGCAAATGAATCAACATTTGCATTACGGTGACAAATTGGAAATGACAAATCAAATACTCCCTTGTTCCGTTGTGATCAACTATTTTGACCAACTAAAATCTGATCAACTATTTTTATGCCACACGGAACAACGATTTCCGTTGGTCAGAGAGGAACAAGGTAGATCAACTATTTTCTTTCCTATTGGAACAACTCCAGCTTGGTACCGCGAAACATAGGTTACTTACGTAGATAAGTACTCTTGCTTTTGAAGTAGGCACTTACCGGTCAACGGGCCAAAAAGTTACTAGTCTGTGGAATAGTACATTGTTCACCGAGAGGAGAAAGTGACCGATTACCGTCGAGGGTGTCGTTTGAAACACCCGAGATCGGGAATCGCAGTTTCTCTCGAGTGATACATAGTGCTTTATACTACACCTGCTTGATAGTTTTATTTTACTTTCTACGAAAACTGAATCCTCAAACAACACACAAATTGGAAATGGCGCCAATGGCGTCTGCAATTTTCACATGTTCTTTTTTCGAATTGTTTATCCTGCCGCCGCAGGGTCGCACTGCCAGCCCGACACCATCCAACACACAGCTAGTGGCCAGTGTCATTTTGCGAACTTGGAGATAAAAACTCACTGTAAAAACTTTTTGGCTTTTGATATTTAGGTTACCGGCGCATGGTCTTACCCAAAATTAAAAAAGAAAAACCACGTAAGAAATGGATTTTCATACACTTTTCTCTCCCGCTCAGATGCGTTTTCTCCCCGCATATTTGTTCGATATGCAATGACGTACTTTCTACCGTAAATTTGATAAAGTATCAAGGTACTTTCCAAGCAGGTGTAGTATAAAAGATTTTTTTGCGCAATCTAGAAGTTTCTGCTTAGCATTGTATTGACGAGTAGATATCCCTATTTTCCTATCTTCTTCTTCTTCTTATGGTGCCTTTCCGACTAGCGAAGGTTGGCCTTTATTTCCAGATGCCCCCTTCAGCATTGTCCCCTCTTAGATGCAGAAGGGAGCATAATATTCCCAGATGCCCCTTCAAGATTGTCCCCTCCTAATCATCGAAGAGGGCATAATATTCCCGGATGCCTCCATCTAGAATCCAGTTCGACTAAGTGGAGAATTTTATTAATCCTACATAAATTATTGAAAAATAAAGAGATACAGTAATAAAACGTATATTATTATGTAGAATTATTTCTTTAACGGGTGTTTTTATATGGTCCCATTATTTTGTGACCTTAACGGGTTCACGAGGGATAACTAAATAGTTATTGCGGTCCCATCAATGAACCTGATCCCTCCTGTACTAAATAGAGATAGCAATATCGTCTTTTCTTTTTTTCCCTGACTGCTTACAAAATGTATTATTAATTTAATTCAACGGTTTGGCTGAAAGTACTAGCCATACATATAAAAGAAAAACTACTGTTAGGTTCATTTTCAAGAACGAATGTTGTTCTACACGACATGCCTTCTTCAGCTGAAGAAAAAAGAAAATTGGAGAAAAACTATTGGGCTCCCATGAAAGCGCAAGACTTATAAGATTGACCTCCATAGTATGAGAGTGGAGGTTTGTAATAAACCATAGATTTATGCACCTCCTTCTAAAATCATAGAACCTTATTCTTAAACCGAAGTTTTCCCACAAAAAGACAATTAACTCCCTACGTTTCCATGTGAGCCTAGTATTTTTTTAGTGGCTGCTATATAAATATTCGATTTTATTTTAATTATCTAATGAAAAGCAAAAAATCTACAAGTCCATGATTTCCCAGTTATTCTTTTCTATAATAAATTATTGATTGAAAAATCTTACAATTTGTACAAACTTTAGCGGAGTGTACGATAGCGAGTATCCAAAACTGAAGAAAGTGAGAGAGAGAGAGAGAGAGAGAGAGAGAGAGAGAGAGCGAGAGAGAGAGAGAGAGAGAGAGAGAGAGAGAGAGAGAGAGAGAGAGAGAGAGAGAGAGAGCGAAACGCGTCACTAAACGCGAAAAGCCCGGTAATATTTTTATACAAAAGTGAACATTTTCATTAATGGGACTACGAGAAATAGTTATCCTTCCTGGACCTGTTAACGGGACAATATAATGGGACCACGAGAAAACACCCGTTAAATAAATAATTCTACATACGCGTTGTATTTCTATATCCCATTATCATAATATTGTACTAAGTTTGAATAATATAAAATCATCCACTTAAAAGGGACAACCTTGAAGGGGCATCCGGGAATATTATACCCCCTTCGATGATTAGGAGGACAATCTTGAAGGGGGCATCTGGGAATATTATGCTTCCTTCTGCAACTAAGAGGGGACAATGCTGAAAGGGCATCTGGGAATAAAGGAAGGTTGGCAGTCAGCTCCGCATATTTGTCTCTATCTCTCGCAAGGCGGAAGAACTCGGCAGTACTTGCGATTCGAGTCCACTCCCGTAGGTTTCTCAACCAGGATTTCTTTCCCCGGCCTACGCGTCTCTTGCCAGCGACTTTCCCCATCAATTTCCTATACATCCGGTACTTACATCTTTTATAATCTGTTTTTACAGCAGAGATAAACTGTATACTATGTTACAGACTAAATAATTTTATTGTATTGTACTTTAATTTGTATGATGATTATCCACTTACCGGAATGTGACGGCTTACGAAAGTAAGCAACAAATTTGATAAGTAAAATGGTTAAATTAGACTTATCTATTTTATTTAATAGAAGTAGGGGTCTAGTAAAACCTTAGAACTCTCCGTATCAGGATGACAAACTAGGGATATTGATCTATTAGTCCTATTGCCTAACATGAGGTTTTTTTATTTAAGACATTTTACTAGTATGACTATTTTACATTTCAGACGTTTTACTATTAGGTCGTTTTACTTTTGTGTCGTTAAAGCTTCATGGGAATATAGCTAGTTTGTCATCCTGATACGGAGGGCTTTAGAATGCTCAAAAAATAGAAACACAATATTCTGACAAAAAAACTTCTGACAACAACCCACTCCCATAAAATAAAATAAAATATTTTGGTCCCATAAAATCAAATAAATATTAATTATCAACATTGTAAGTTTCACTGTCTGTTGACAGTCAAGTGACCTACGTTCACAAATTTCTATCGACGTGGTGTGACCGTCAAAATGGCGGAACCACGGCTCGGATTTTAAAAGATCTTTCTCTTTACTTTCTCATTGTATTATACCAGTTTCCTACTATGTGCTACTGCTGCCATCTTGATGTCAAGATAACAAGACCATTAAATTTGGAATATTCTGAGTCAGTTACATTAGGTAGCAAATAGTAGGGAAACGTATTACACATTGAGAAAAATAGTTCTATAATCCGAGCCATGGTCCCGCCATTTTGACGGTCATGACGTAGTGATTGATGGCGGTCAACTTTTCATTGTAATCGTGACTGACGGCGTTCAAGCTGTAACTTTGTAAAGTGGTGATTGACGGTGGTCAACATCTGTTACCGTGACCGATGACGGGCAATGTGTAGCTTTCTGTTGTATCATGGTGAGTGTAAATTATTTCAATAAATAACAGACGGTGGTGAATGCGATCAATGTAACATTCCTGTAGCTCCTGATCAATGTAACATTGAATTCGTGACCAATGTCGGTGAATGTATAATGTTGCGGTTATAAAGAAATACTACGTCACAACTATTGATGGGCGAGGGAGAATATTTTCACAGAATGTTGTTGGATGTCGAGAACTTAAAATTGGAAAAATATGTGAATTATTTCTATTGAAATAGTTTAAGTAACCTCGGAAGGAAATTGAACGAAGACATCTCAGAAGAGCCTTCGTATATGTACTCGTACCTAAGAAATACATACCAATTTACTGACATAATGAAACTGTTGACAATAACTTGCAGGGATAACTAATTCCCATTAATGCATTAATTATTCATTAATTATTCAGGGATTTCTCGTGGTTCTATTAATGAAAATGTTCCCTCAATAGACATAGCGACATTCCTCGTGGACCCATTAACGGGACAAAATAATGGGAACACTTGAAAGCACCAATCCAGACGGATTATATCAGCGGTTCTAGAGTTAATGGATAGGACGTAATTATTTAGATAAAAGCAAAGTTTTGACCAATCACATGTAACGGTAGATCTGATATCAAGCAATAATACTAAGTCGGTTAAAAAGTAGTTTGACACTTTTATATAAATGTATTTTATTTAATTTCATGGTCAAATAAATAAAGCTATTGGTATTAATTATGTCGCATTATTTAGAGACTACCACCACATAGGTACCTTAGGTAAACAAAAAATTTTAATAAATTCAGTAGGTAAAAAATACACTAGTAAAAATAATTAACAAGACAAAAGTACTGTAACTACCTACTGAAGGCTGCTGTTACGTGGAGCATGCTGTCTCGCTAGCCCCCCGTTAAAAACTTGTCCGGAAGGGGCGAATTCGTCGCGAATCGTATCGCGCGAATTCATACGCGCGTTGTCGAGGTACTAGACATCAATACATCGCGTCCACAAGCATCGCGCGAATTCAAAATACGCGCGTAAATCGCGTGCACTACGCCAGACTCTCGACTCGCGCTTGATTCGCGCGTATTGCGCGCGAGTCGAGATACTAGGGACGCCTTGTTGCGTCCAGTTAACGCGCGAACTCTAGAGCACAGAGAATATAATCCTCTAGAGCGAGTGCACGTATCGAGGGAAATGGAGCGCCAAAATTTCCCCACATGCTCGCGCGTTTGGTACGCACCTTGTGGACGCAACGGTCGCGCGTAATACGCGCGAGAGAATCGCGGCGAAATCGAGCTTTCTGGACATTTTATTCTGGTTTTAGTATTTGTTGTTATAGCGGCAACAGGTATCTCATCGTTTATGAGATACAGCCTGGTGACAGACAGACAGACCGACGGACAGACAGAAAGACGAACAGTTTGACATTTTTAAATATTGTAATATTATGAGTAATCTTTTGGTTAATGTGGTCTGAGGATTTCTAATGCATATTTTTATTCTCCTGTACTATGTTTTTTATTGAGAAAATTTGATTCCGAAATTAATAATTTTGAAAACATCGTTTCATCATTAAAAACTACGTTCCTTTCGGAAAACAAAAATATATTTAAAATCTCTGTGATTTAATTATGCATCAAACCCTCAGACCAAATTTATCAAAAGTATCCTCATTTTATTACAATAATTTAAAATGTTAGTGTGCGAGCGAGACAGCATACTCCACGTAAGAAAAAAAGAAAAAGAGCACCCCACTCTCGACATAATGGGGGTCATGGGGGTGGCAACTGTCAAAAAATGGAGGATGTCCCGTTTTCTCTCAGAACAAATAAACCAATAGAATAAACGATAATTGGGATGAAAACTCGACCATAATGCTGCCCCGTTTTCGCTAACCAAACTTCCATAAGGAAAAAAGAGGCGGCATTATGTTGATCAGTATACCTATTTTCAAATGTGTATAACCCCGTCTGTCAAACGCTAGCAACTAGAGATGGGCCTACCCTCAGCCGACCTCTCCATCGATCTCGATAGAAATGTAGAAAAAAAAAACAGCCTCAACTTAAATTGTAATCATTTATTGCATTAGTATTAAATAATGTTCAACTGCAGATAAATAATTATTTTAAGAGCGTCACTCGTGAATAAAAAATTAAAGTACTGAGTTTATTAACATAATTTATATTTTATTCAGAAATGGTAATGTACGTATTATTTTGACTTTTTTTTGCATTTAGTGAAAAGACATGACAAGATGCTTATAGACCTAGGACATTTTGTTACATCTTGCATGCTTGGTAATTCACAAATTAATAAACTTTCTATTATTATTTATCTTGTAATACAATTTGACAATAAAGAGGCTATTTTATTTAAATATATATGTACATGGTTAAGTGGTTCATTCAAACAGGGCCTTGATTAGTTTTACATTGATGTTTGAGTTTTTCTTCTTTAACCGGCGAGTTTTTTGTCTCAGGCAATTCAATTTCAGCAAGCGGTTTTTTGCAATCAGCTCCAATTTTTTTACTTCCTTTTGCAGTTTTTCAATGCGCCCTTGTTGAACAGCAATTATAGTACTCTAACATGTACCCATTGATTCTGCCAAGGAACCCTAGTTAAAAAGAAAAGACATTGATTAATCACTAAAAGAAAAAAACAAGAATCGACACCGTGAAACGAAATTTCGATCGAATTACGAAATAAATACATAAATATGATACTGTCTGTTTTTACGAAGTATGAAGAGACACAGTGATTGAAATTCAAATCCAGAAACCAGTGATAAATGCATGAGATACGATATTCATTAGACATTTACCGTGGTTGTGGTTGACCGAAGCATAGGCAGAAAAGACACATTAGTGCTACTTTGCTCACTTCCCACGTTCAGCACTGAATTATCCTGAAAACATAACGAAGCTTAAGGTAGGTATACAATAAATAGTTGCTTTTCTTTCGTCTTATCTGGTAAATTATTTAATTTGTATCGTTCCTGCACCACAACGATGATACTTTTAGCTATAGTGCCGGCTAATAAACCCTATTGATAAAAAAACTTGGTTGCTTAAAGTTTATTTAGCTGACAAAATAACAATATCTTGATGTACAATAATTGTGGAACACAATGTAAAATTTTCCATATGTGAAAAATATGGAAAACATACAAAATATAATATTAAAAGGTAGCAATATAATATTTTAAACCAAATATTCTTACCACCACTTCGGTTTTGTCTGGCAAATTTAAGGTGGGCACCGCATTTTCTTTGAGGCGTGTTCGCAACAAATTCCCTCGCACAAAGCACTCGGGTCTAAAGTGCCGTTTCCAATATTTTTTGTGGTGCTTTTCATTTTTGCCAATCGCGGCAAACCATTGTGTCCGAATGTCGCCTTTGGGAAAACTTAAACAAAACAAAAAAGAATATTGTCTGTAAAGTCGGTTTACGAACGATAATTTTACGTGATAACGTACTAAGAAAACCGTTCTTCGATTTATAAGACGTTATCACGTCAAAAACAATGTAGTAAGTACTAAGAAAGTATATTAATACTGTGACGAAAATTTATCGACAATGCTTTTGACATCACTAGTTTATCCTACGAATGGATTTGTTTATTTTCCTAATTTTAGAGCCTAGTTTTGTTCTAGAACCAATATTTACGGTAATCTTGGACATTGAGCCGACGGGAAGTTTATTTTCATTGGTATTCTTTCATCCCACGGTTCTTTTACACGAGAAAACATAGGAAACATACTCACACATGAAAGGTCACATTATCACCACTGTTTTCTTTATTTGTCAACCGCGACCTGCAACCACGCACTATGCACGTCATTGTGCATTTACTAAAGAAAATCACAGGATCGTTTTGCTGCACCAAAATGTTTTTAATTCTGGATTTTCGAAAATAATTCGTCCGACCGACTGCAGAGTTTTGACACAGATGCAACCCGATTAAATTTGAAAGATTCCGAGTGCTGTCACTTTGTAAGCTAAAGTGACCAACCTAATTTGGAGCGTAGTCATGGTGTACTTATAGTGTAAATATGACAGCTTGGGTTGTATGCTGTCACGTGATCATCGTTTATTCTATTGGTTTATTTGTTCTGAGCGTTTTCTTGACTATTTGTATGGGAAAAGCACAATATTTGTAATTATATAAACCCCAGAGACATGTGTAGTTAATTTTTTCAAAAAAATTAGTGCCTACGCATTTACTGCTCAGTTTCCAACAAAAAAACTGTGGCTCCTAACCCATTTGGAGGAAGTAAATCGTTTACCAAGAAGTTTATGCAGGTAAATACAAATAATACTAATGAAATACATTCAGAATCATAGTTAAAAGTTATGTTTTATCATTCTTGTTTGTTTTCAGGTCCGCCTAGACTGTTAAACCTAAAACTAACTAAAAACGAGAAATGCAAGCCTTGATATCAATGATTCAACCCATTTAGCAAATGTAAAGCCAGCTATTGTTGCTGCAATTGTAAGTGAAGTAAAAAAATGTTCCTGGGTACTTGTAAATATCGGTTTTATTTAATAAAAGCATCACCATACATTGTACACGCATTTCTTTGGGCCTAAGCCCGTATCTCAAAATAGGTAAGCAGCAGCACTTACAGAACCAGCCCATAGTATTGATGAACTGGGCAGATCTGAATAGACATCAATACTTCTGATAGGACAATTTAGTTATTGCTGATAGGAACCTTAAAGTAGTAGTCCCGCAGCATCATTTTATACTCATAAAGCTACATCGTTTCCAAACTGAAATAAAATTGAAAGAGTTCATGAGTAAGTTTATATGGTACATAGTGTGGATAATTTTACAACGATTTTCGATGTTTCTGAATAACTTTCTTAAGCAAATTGAACATTTACTTAAGAAAGTTACTCATACACTTTATAATCAATAAATCAGCCAGTGAAGAGGTATTTAATCAAAGGTATGCGATTATTTCTGCAAGAAATGCTTAAATTTTTTTTTGATGTTACCTTTGTATTACAGTCTGTATTCCTTTTGCGGTGTATAAAACTTCGCTTTTTCATTTTGGGTATAAATTATAGCTTTCCCTTTTTTAGTGAAAAGCATTTCATTTGTATTTGTATTTGTGTTAGTACCCCTATCGCAATATTCAAGCTTTCCATTAGAAAACGAATTTGAAATTTTTAGCGCGCAATGTATTCAAAACAGTGGTATCTTAAGCAAGAGCAGCGTAAGCACGCTTACGCTCTGTGCAATAAAAAAATTGAACCTTACATGCCCATTTTATATTATATTTGGGTCCTGGCTCTTAAGCTAGGGTTCGCTGTGCCATGAGTAGCCAGACTACTTCCGTATGCTAAAGTGAGTACTTAGGCATGGCTTGAATAGCATTCAACTAAACTTATTCATACAAAATTCGATTTCAATAGCGACTTGTTTGAGTGACATCTGAGTGGTGCTGATCGGGCCTGGTATAGTTAAAATAGTAAGAGCTGTAAAAGAGTATTGTAAACTATAAATTATAGGAGCGCAACGCCAACAAACTGCACCGCAGTTTGGCGAAATTTGTAAAAAAATAAATGTAAAGGTCTTTTTAAAATAATAATAAAAAAAGCTAGTGACAATCAAGGTGCGATTCCACTAGTGTGCTGAACTATGTGGCACTATAATGCACAGTTGGCGTCGCGAACTCAATCTAGCTTCCACTGCCAGAGTGAAAACATTTATTTGTACGCACACATTCTTTAACCAACTTAAACAATGTGTTGGTGGATTGGACGAATGATAAAATTACCAAACAAACTGAAAAAGATTTTAACAGAATCACGGACTAAAGGAATGGATGCACTTTTAAAAAATAAATGTTTCAAATGGTACTCAAAGCTGAAGATCAGCGAACAGCGGGCCTAGATGGCCTAACTCACCCACAGTGGAGACCAGCAAGGTTTCGTCACTATCAAATTGGAATTAATATTGCACACATTCCTATTGAATTGTACAATGTGTAGCATAGTGTCGTTAATGCTGAGTAATTAAAAAAGTTTTCTCGTAGGTATTTTGGTAAACGATTTGTTATGAGGGAAAACCTAAAATCATCATCACTTCTATCTTCCTTGGTGGTAGGATCTTGACAAATGTCTCCATTCTAAAGAAGCCTCGAGGTTTGGTCACCGTGACTTTGAGGTTGAATGACAATATTTGGTATTCGAGTTAACACTCTCCTAGCTTGCCTTAAAATTTAGTGGTGGCCAAGAACTGGAACAGTACCGGTTGGTCTAGTTAGAAGACTTGATGGAAATCTCGGTGAAAGAGGTTAGGAATGAGGGACCGTCATAGACGGGAGAATGGTGGGGAGGGTTGGATTATTGATAAAATATAGGTAAAATTTTCACCTATGTAGAAGATACACACGTCACAGCATTGACACTTCGAGAAGTCTGCCGGCACGAACATGGTCCTCCATTCGCCATATCATCATCATCAGCCTATGCTTGTCCACTGCTGGACATAGGCCTCTCCTATAGCACGCCACTGAGCACGGTCCTCGGCTACTCTCATCCAACTCTTGCCAGCCGCCCTGCGAAGATCATCGCTCCACCGATATATACTGCCATATAATATACTGTCGGAATAGGTGTCGTACTACGACGGTTTAACGCGCCTTTCTCTGGGAAGAAGAAAGAGGCCAGATTGACATTGCTGCGGGAATATGGCGTCGGGCGCTTACCTACTCCTTTGGCAGCCTTCAAAGTTGGAATATGATTTAATCAATCAGCCCGCACTCGTCCACTGCTGGACATAGGCCTCCCACGAGGCACGCCACTTCCTTTTTTCCAAATCATATTCGCACGGTAAGAATCGATCGCGCAAGTGCTTTCCAAATTTACAAAGTAATGTACGTCTTTACTTGCAAGATTCTCGGAATAATTCGCATTCAGTATCGCTGTTCAGGTGTACACAAGTCGGACACATGAAGGAATCTGCACAAAGAGCAGAAACATATAATTTAGTTTTAAAATACACGTAGTGAATCGTGAATTATCAATTCTGTCTCTTTTTTCTCTCTAAGCTTTTATTAATTCTTACCAGATCGAGACCTGCAGATTGGCCTCACCAATCGGTTGCTAGGGAACAGCGGAGGCTTAGACACGAAGTGTGTCGCCTCGCACTTCTTAACGTCTATGTCCTTCTCTGAGTTCCTGAGAAGCGTCTCCTGTCGGTCTTGAGCCAGAATTCACTTGCATCAGCGCCGTTTCCCATCAGGCTTTGCATGCTCATAAACTGCTAAGAAAATCTATGTCAGGTCTTAAATTTATGAAATGTCGGGAATGCAGGTAATTAAGTGTATGGATTATGGATCCAAATGAACCCTACAATATATCAAATCATCCCCGATGAAGGTCCCTTTTCCCATCCCAAATCATAGTTTATTATGACAATTCGATGCATATTGCGTAGCTGAGTCTATCTACTTGTTACTCTGTGGGTTGATCGCCTTTGCAATACAATGGAATTGTCGTAGCAAACCATGAATGGTTCTATGAAACAGGAACACGGTGGCGCGGTGACATCGACAAGACAGCATGAAAGGCCTGGAGAAGAACAGCACAGAAGCGACTGACGCATACGTGAAGAGGTTCTTGTCCAACAGTGGATATTGACGCGCTGAATATGATGATGATTAAGTACTTACCTTCACTTCAGTTACGTTACTAGCATGCCTAGTTGCGCCACTTTGGATATGCTTTGATGTTCATCCTACCGGTACTGCCTTTATGTACGGTATCTTGATATAGTTGCCACTGATAGAAAACAGCTTGCAGAAACAATACAAATGTAATTAGAAACATGATTTCTTTGGGAAATCACAATAATATTTACCGATATTTTAGAAAAAATTGTTGATGTTCTTGTAATCTTTTTAGGTTTTATTCTTTTTTAGCCTCTAAATAGGTTTTTAGTTTTTTTTTTTCAGTTAAAGCGAAAGATGTTCATCAGAAAAGAGTACTTCGTTATTCTTAGTTACCTACTTTCAAAGTGTCACTTTATTACGTCACCAGTTACAGCCAACACTCTAGGCCAGTTGAATAGCTTTCATAGAAATAGACCATTTTTAAAAGTTTTGTTTTGGATAAAACTAGACATTTTGATTTTTAAGCAGCGTCAAATGTAAGTACTGTAACAGTTGGTTAAGGTAACAAAAGTAAAATAAAACATACGTTGTTGATTTATATAACTCCATGATATACAGCGGTTGACTGGTAGAAAATGCTTATGGCATTAAGTCCGCCGCATTGTACGATTTTTTTAAGTGCAATAAAAGTATCAATAAATAAATAAATAAATATACTGAATAACTTTGGTTCTACAACTTTCTTGTTTCGAGAAATAATTTTTTCTTTTGGACTTTTTCTTACATCTCAAAATTTGTTTTGATTATCTTAATTTTGTAGAACAACATTGTACATCGTAATTGTGCTTGACTGAAACAGTAAGATCACACAAAACAAGAAAAGTTCTTAACATCTTATACATTTACTACAAAAGTCATAATGATGATGATTGGTGAGTTGTTCAACATATTTTCTAATTGACGTACATATTTCAAGAATTGTGTATTAAAATGTGATAGTTTTATGGCACTCAGTTAGTGTCAAATATTTTTTTCGGGAGAGAATATCTTCAGTTTCAAACCATGTGCTCTATGTTTTATGATGTAAATAGCTCTAGCTGACCGACAGACGTCCTGTCTATAGATCTTTGATTCAGATCATGAGCTCACTGACCTCCATAGTATTGAATTGCAACCAAAAACTTAGATGAATGAACTTGTCAAAAAAAAAGACGTCTTGTTACAGAAGTCCAAAATGAACTGCATTTCCTAATTAGATATTTTTGTAACACAGTTTTGGCCAGTATTTCCTTAGTTTCATTTTGGAGGCCTTGCCATGCAACTATCGCTTCTATTCCTTTTGCTATGTGGGTTGATTTTCAATTGGTGTTGGGCGGCGCATCTGGTGCCAGTTTTGATGCTGGACACAAAGTCTAATGGGACCAGTATGAGAAGGCACGGCGATAATCAGCACAGTTTGGTAAGTCTGGAATTTCCAACATCAAGTACTGAATGAATAAGTCCCCGGTGCGGAGTAGGCCACAGAACAGAGAAGTGTAGGCTGCTCAACGGAAGCAGCTTTAAGACACACATACATGCATATCTCCGAACCCGTGCCTGTATGCTGTATCCCGGAGGGGTATGAAGAGACTAAGGCTTGCCGCTTGCCACAAAACTGCCAAATTTCAATCGGTTCACCAACATTCATTCGTCGGTGCAGGCATACGCCAGGTTGGGGCAGCTACCCTACTGTCCTACTAATGATGTGAAAGATTGTGAAGATGTTTGAATGTTTGTTACTCAATTGCGCAGTAACGGCTGACCGGATTTACATGAAACTTGGCGTACAGATAGACAAAGATGTAAATTGAGACATAGTAAAGTTGATATCCTGGTAATGCGTTCCCGTGGGATAATATTTATTTTAAGTTTAAAATAGGTGGCGTTGTGCAAGCGAACGCTGTGTTTTAAAAATAGATGGCGTTGTGCGAGAATCGTATAAACGGATTCTGTGGCGTTTACGAATTTCGCCGGGACAGCAAGTAATATTCACAGATTATAAAGAAAAAAAGACAAGTAATATTATAGATGTGATAGTTTGTGAAGATGTTTGGATGTTTGTTACTTAATCACGCAATAACGGCTGAACGGAGTTACATGAAACTTGGTATACAGATAGACAAAGATCTGAATTGAGACATAGAATACTTGATATCCCGGTAATGCGTTCCCGTGGGATAATATTTTATTGTTACTGTAACCTTTTTTGAAGCCAAACTCTAAGAGATATTTATTAATTGCGTTGCCATGGTAACAATAATCGTATAAACGGATTCTGTGGCGGTCCGAAGTTCGCAGGGACAGCTCTATAGTTTTCGAAATGTAAGAAGCCCGTTTTGAAAGCTACACAAAAATGCATTTTACTTTGGATTTACTAGAACAAATACATAAAAAGACACATATTCTGTAATATTATTTAACGCTCGAAAGAAAAAACTCATAGTGTAGAGTTTTAATGTTCTTGATCTCAAACTAGGTTAGATTCTATGGTTTTTGTAGCTGTCAAAACGGGCTTCTTATATTTTGACGACTTTAGTATGAAATAAGTGAGGAAATAATGTACCTACTACGCACTCCTACTACAACTTTTGCCTTGCAAAATCAAGATTTTCCTAAACTTAATGGAAAACGGACTTCATTGCATTTTTTTTTCAAACAAATCATACATTATTTCAAGTCATTGGATGGATTATTTTAAAATATTGCTTTGTGACGCATAGAGGAACACATTTTTTTTTAATTTGTTGTTAACAGCTGTCAGTTTTTATGCACTTTGGCTAACTGACTACAGTAGATTAAACGCTTGTTAGTGTAGGAGAAACCGGAGATCAAAGACTTGCAACCAATCAGGGCTTTTCAAAGCGTCATTAAAAAAAAAACAGTTACCGATAGATGGTGCTGATGTCACATAATCACTGTACCTTCTCTGTGGTTTCTGTCACGTTGCTTGCTTGTTTCGTTGACGAGAGGAGAGATGTTTAGATTATCGCAGATTATTAGTTATTAACGATATACAACATTTAAAACATATGATGACATTTGTTCTCCTTGCAGCGCCATCTAGTTTTTTTAATGAAACTCAAGTGAAAGCTGCCATTGAAAACCCCCCATTATTTGTGACACAAAATCTTGTCTCCTCTACCAGGTACCTTCATCGACTCAGACAATAAATCTTAATAGTTTCTTCTGCAGTACATCACGCTTACGGACCTAGTAGGTGACAAGAAAGACACGCGGGACTTTTGGCAAATGGCTGAAGTACTGCCGCTGTTGAAGAAAGTGGAAGCCAGTATTGACTACACCCAGTGCGACGAGAGCGGCCCGGTCTGGAAGCCGGTGCGCTTCCCCGCCTCGCGCCGCGTCATGCCCGTCTGCAATGCACGTAAGTCTCTGCCTCCCTTCCCCTTCTTCTCCATTCCTATCTTTCTCTCTTTTGCACTTCTAAAAAAAATGGAAGCTAGGATCGATTTCAGCGAGACTGTCCTGGTCTGGAAGCCGGTGCACTTTCCCACTCCGCGCCTTGACACGCTCTACTGCAATGCACATAAGTCTCTCTCTCTCTCTCTCTCTTTCCCTCTCTTTCTCTCTTCTTCTCTCTCTTACGCTACTGAAGATAGTGGAAGCCAGGATTAACTACAGCCGGTGCGTGAGAACGGCCCGGTCTGGAAACAGGCGCGTCGTATTCGTCTGCAATACAGATAAGTGTCTCTCTCGAGCTGCTTAAGGAGATGAAAGTCAGGATCCACTATAGCGCGACCATATCAGCCCGGTCTTCGGTCTCCCGGTATCATCGTCTTCCTGAGATTCCAACCGCATACTGCGCTCGCCAACCCGCCTGCCAAGCGTGGCGATTATGGCAAAACCCCTCATGGTTATGGAAACCACGAAGGAGGCGTCCTGCAGTGTGCGTCAAATGGCTGATGCTGATGATGATGATGATCAGCCCGGTCTGGAAGCCGGTGCGCTTTCCAACACCGCGCCGCGTCATGCAATTAAATTAACCACTCATCTGCCGCGACACAGATCTGTGTCTAACTTAGTATGGGCCACCTATACGTTTCCGCGAGGGCAGTGCAGGAGTTAAATTTATTGCAGTAAAAAGTTCTGGACAGCTAGACGTTAGGAATCCTTCAGGATTTGGTGCACATAATAAGGCCTGTGCTGCCATTTTTTGTTCAGATTCCCTCGTTTGCCCCACGTGCCCGCAGCTGGACAACTACATAGAGTGTGAACTGTTCCGAGATTCTTGCAAGTAAGTCACGATCTTGATCAGAGTGTCTAAAATTCGTCTACGAAGCAAAGTGCCTAAAAATGTCTAGACATCAAATTGCCTAAGCTGCATATCGCCTAAAGAAATAAACGTCTACGAAGCAAAACGCATAAAATGTTTCCTAGCTAGACAGTCGTCTATAGATCAAAAATCCATTTTTGTAACGCATGCAACGGGGCCTTATATTGTGGCCTATGTTGTTGAATGTGAAAAGAAGCCATTTTTAGGGTTCTGTATCCGAAGGGTGCCAAACGGGGCGCCATTACTAAGACTATTACTATCCGTCTGTCTCTGTCTGTCCGTCTGTCTGTCCGTCGGTCTGTGACCAGGCTGTATCTCATAAACCGTGATAGCTAGGCAGTTGAAGTTATCACAGCTGATGTATTTCTGTTGCCGCTATAACAACAAATACTAAAAACAGAATAAAATAAATATTTAAGTGGGGCTCCCATACAACAAACGTGAATGTTTTGCTCGATATTAATAACGGCAACAGGGTATACGCATGAAATGTTCACAGAATATTTAGTTCTATATTCGTTTCAAAAATAAATAATTAAAATAAAATAAATATTTAAGGGGGGCTCCCATACAACAAACGTGATTTTTTGCTGTTTTTTTCTCGATCTGTGTGTCTAATGTTGTAAAGATAATGGTACGGAACCCTTCGTGCGCGAGTCCGACGCGCACTTGGCCGGTTTTATTTTACGACTTCACCATAACCGTAAGTGCGTAGCAAAAGTTGAAACTTAAAAACTTCAATATGGTACTTATTCAGAACTATTTTTCGCCACGCAGTTTTGATCCGCGTAGTTTCGGCTCGCTTAGAAGAATCTCCCCGAATTTTTCTCAAGCAATGGAGGCTTGATGCTAGAAAGCAGCCTTCATTTCCCGATTGAAATGAAGTCAAGATCAACTACTTAAAATACTATTTACCACAGGTTTTATCCTTTTTTAGGGAGCAGGGTACCGCTGCCTTAGTGATAAGGTCACTGTATCTTTAAGATATTATCTTATCTTATTAAGTCGGATTACAATGTAGGCATTTTCCTTCCTAGTCAATATAAGGCTTAGAGAAAATTTCGCATAGAAGTTTTGATTTATAGGCAGCATTATCAGTAAGCATCTAATTTGAGCCAAGTTCCACATTCAGTGAGTCAACCAACCACACCACCTTTCCCAGGGAGCGACGCGTTAGGCCGGGGAGTACCTCATGTACTGCGACGAGTCTCACCTGGTTACGTCCATTTTGCTACTGAGTAGGGATTCGTTAAGAGATTTCTTTAAAGAAACTAACATCCTGACAGTTGCTAGTCAGTATATCTATGATAATATTATCTACGTCAGGAAAAATATCAGTAATTTTAAAACCAGTGACCAACGAGTAGGTAGCCAACACAATGTTAATACTAGAAATAAACATAAACTTTCCTTCCCAAGATTTAGGCTGGCAAAGGGCATTGTATACGTTTTTACAATAAGATCCCTGAAGATATAATAAGCTTGCCTGAAGCGCGATTCAAAAAATGTGTAAAGCGCACTTTGTGCTAAAAAGGCATTATTTAATATATACTATAGCATTAAGGATTATTTAGATGTCAAATATGTGTGGAATTAAAGCCAGTTAAATGCATCCTAGTACTAGGTTTTAGAAGATATGACATGTAAACTCTGTTAATCAAAGAATATGTTTGGAGTTTTTTTTGTCCGTTTTTTCTCCAAATGATCTAGGTTTTGAAACGGACACCTAGTTTTACTTGTAACGTTCAATAAGTCTCAGTTTTTGTGTTACTTTGAATAATTTTTTTTGACTTTGACTTTGAGTGTCCGCCACAAACACCCCACTACTTCAGCTACTCGATCAACCCCGCCGCCCACCTCTCCCCAGGGAGAGACGCGTTAAGCCGGAGGAGTACCTCACGTACTGTGACCAGAAGTACGGCAGGTGGCGCACCATGTTCGTGCCGGCCGACTACAGCGCGTGCCGCTGCTGTGACGAGTGCATATTCTACAGAGGTTAGTGACTTTGAGCTTTTCGGCGATCCGAGCTGGCCGCGATGACAGACGCCTTGAAAGCCCGCGCACTTGCTGTGACCAATTAAGCCCTGCGCAGACGATGGACTTTGGTCCCCATGGGACAAAAATCCCTGACCGAGTACTTGTCATGGACTCAACGCACGGTGTGCGGTCATTTGTTGCCCGGAAAGGTACTTCATTATCGAGCGAAATCGAAATTCCACCCATGCCGGGACTTGAACCCGCGACCTCTGGCTAACCGTGCCAGAGGTCGAGAACAAATTGTCCTTAGCATGGATTAGTGCAACGAAGAATATAAAGAGTGTTAGCTTCGATTTTACAGCGCAAGAGAGCGCATGGCATGTGGTGCTGATTTGTCATTTTAATTCACATTGCTTGGCTCATACATACATACACTCCCAGTATCCCAGAGGGGTAGGCAGATACCAGGGACTGCCACTTGCCACGATCCTGACAGATCACTTTCGCTTCCTGAACATTTTTTAATAAAAATCGAATCGAAGGTGGCGAGGTTGCTCGCCGCGCCTCACGCCTGATCACACGAGGGGGCGGGAAGCGGACTTTGGACACCCTGTCTCATTAACCCCGCAGAATACCTGTTTTACCCCTGCTGGGGTTCGGCAAGGTTCGGGAAGCAGGCTACTTCTTGAAACAGAATGACACTGAGCTGGCCGCTGCTCAAAGTTTGAGATTTCAGCACTTAGCTACATCATATTCTTATAAATACTCATAGTTGGGCCACTGTACAGACGACAGCAGAGCCGGTTTTTCGGAGCTTCAATTAGGCACCTAATATTTTGTACTTTATTTTTCAGAAATGGACCAATCGTGTATCCCAGACGAGTTGCATTTTGAAATCCCAGAGTCGATGCCAGTTAGTACATTAGGTACGGAATAAGCACTTAATCACATTTAAAATATGTACATATAAGTACTACTATCTGTAAGCTACAAATAAGATAGTGATATAATTTGTAATTCTTTCTTCTGGTTGTGCAATAAAGTGTTTTCTATTTATCTACAGTCTTATTTATAAATCCTCGATCCTACTAAATACTCTTAAGACGCAGTTAAAGCCGGTTTATGAGAGGAAATCCTGTTATAAGCTGGCTTTAACTCTATTTTAAGAGTGTTTTAGTTGGATCTAATTTTTATAAAGAGGACTGCTAGTTTTAATTTCTGAAATGAAATGAGTGTTTATTGTGAATCAATCATACTCTTACATGGGTACAATTATGCAGTGAGTGGAATTTGCGAACAGACAAAACAGCTTTAGCCTTAGCGATTATGGCAAAACCCTTCATGGTTTGTAAAACCATGAGGGAGGCCTATGTCCTGCAGTGGGCGTCAAATGGCTGATGATGATGATGATGATGAATAACTCAAACTGTTTGCTCAGTAATGGAAACACCGTCTCACCTTTGTCATCCAGTCGGATAGTAAGGATGAGATGATGGTTGTGTCATTCATGGTGATGGCGATGAGAGTTATAGTACTTATCTTCTTTTCCTCAGACTTCAGGGCCGACTGCAACCCCTACTTGGGCCATCCGAACCAGGAGCTCAAAGCTTTACGATGCGATAAGGAGCTAAGGCGATGTGAGTATCTTATTGAGATGAGATGAGGTGATTCTTCATTCTGTAGGTGCGTGCTGAAATCTGGGTGATTTGAGAGCCGCGGTTATGTTATTAAAAATGTCGTCTGATCATAAGCAGCCTATATACGTCCCACTGTAGGGCACAGGCCTTCTCTCAGAGAGAGAGTATGGGCTTAATCACCACGCGTGCCCACCGCGGATTGGCGATTTCAAGCGCTGAGGTATGTGAATAGCTCAGACACCCAGGTTTCCTCACGATGTTTTCCACAGTTAGCGAGTGGTATTGCTACTATAACTTTACAAATGTACATAACTTAGAAAACAAAGTCATAGGTACATGCCCGCACTGGGATCGAACCTGGGTCTCCCGTTTCCGAGTCCAATGTTCTACCCACTAGGCTACCACCGCGGCTAAAATGTCGTCTATTTTAGACTATTATTACTTTTAAGCATAGACCTACAAAAAAGTATTTGAGAAATCTTGTGTCTTGTTGGGAGATCCTGTTTAAAAAAATTCGCGAACGATTGCTAGTACCGGTAATGTCACGCGGATGAAAAACCGTGTGATATCCTTTCTTGGTTAGTGAATTGAATTGAAAAATGGTGAAGTAAAAGATATCCTAGTGTAGTTTGGGACTGTGATATTTGGAAGTTATTTATTTATACAGAGTAGTTGTATAGCAGTGGTACGATAGCTAGGTGTGGTCGTTATTTCACTTAACTATTTACAGTCACTGGTTACGTGGCATGTAACGGATTCACAGTATTAAGTCACACGACAAACTAGTGTTTTTTTCAAACCAGTTACTTTTGTGAACGTGTGATTTTTGTGTCGATGCTATGCCTGTCACTGTTTTGGACTTCACCGCGACGCGTCGCGTCACTGTTTACAAGCCGACTTTGCGGGCGAGCGATCCGAGAGTTCCCAAGTCCGAACCGGAAACGTGACTACCAAAAACAAAGCAGAGTAAGAGTTATTAAATGCGTATTATTTTGACACGTATTACTGTACACTAACGGTCCTATTTATAAAGACGCAATTCCTTAAAACACTCGATAAAGGCCGATTAAAATAGTCTGTGGTAGAGATTTTGCAAGGAAAATACGTAACCACAGATTAAGTAAACTGCCTCTAAGGAATGCTTTAGAGGAATCGTATTTTTATTAATAATAAGGCCGTTAGTGTCTAGAGACTGGTCTTTGTTTTTAATGGTTATGATCGTTTGGGAATTCGCGTCGCAAATAGCTTTATTTTCAAACACGATTCTTTAAAACACTCCTGAAATGCAGTTTAAATATCTATGGTCTTATTTATAAAAACTTTGTGACTTTTTCTTAAGCTCGAAGTTGTATTGACCAAACTTAAAACACCATGGAAAATATCGAAAATGTACCTCCTAAGAGAAAGAAAAGTAGCCAATTGCAATTTTTGGCCGCCATAATCACCTCATCTGGCAACACTGAGAGAAACAGCTTCTCAGTTTAATGAATTAATCTGAGAACAGCTTTCGTGATTGACATTTCTTCACCCATGTGGTGCAGAGCACAACACAGATTGAAGACACTGCTTAAACTAGGTTTAAGGGATATTTTACCAGATTTTAGTTTCGGAAGGCTTCTAGCTTAACTAATGTAGAATTTGACTTTGTAAATCACAATTTAGTTAGGATCTGTCTTAAGACTGACATAAGTCTCACTGAGGGCCGTTTTAGTGGACCATTTTTTTTTATAAATAATACCGTTAGTCTGTGGTAAAGAGGAAGACTTTACCATAGGCTATTTAAGCTGCATTTGAGGAGTGTTTTAGAGGAATCGTGTTTGTATAAATAAAAAGTTGGTTTAAAAATTGTTAAAACAGAACTTATATAAAAAAAAGACAAATAAACCACAAAAACAAAAATTGGATAACGGTAAATATTTTCTATCATTAAATATACTCCAGCATTATCAATAATAGTCTACTGGTAATCTTAGTTAAACAAACAAATAAATACATTCAATGCAGTCAGTCCAAAGTATAAAGGAAAGATGATTAGTGTCAGTTACAGTTATATTTATACAATTGCGTTATTGATGTAACTATGTAGCTAGAAAAACGTACCTTGTGATAAGTAACGTCGTAACGAAGTAACCATTAGGATCGCAGTTGTTCTGTAACAGCGACCCCGTGAGAGAATTCGAAATAAAACTGTTACTGAAATCACGTGTTTAAAAACCGGTGATGCGTCACGAGAAACCAGTTTCTTTGCGTTTTGCGAAAATGACATAACGTATGGGCGAATTTGCAACGAAAATTACTGAAGTCTAACCGGTAGGGGTTGCAATTACCGGCCATTTTGATTACCGGTAAATTTACCGGTCTCTAAATATTTTTTACCGGTAAACCGGTATTACCGGTAAAAATCAAATTTTTTGTAAAGATGCTTCAAAATCGTTCTATTTTTAGTTCTTTTAATTTTTAGGGAAATAAAACCAACTTTACACACACGACGTTAAAAAATCAATTAAGCAAAAGTTTTTTTAAATATATTTTCTTTACTAACCTTTAGCAAAATTAACAAATCACGATCACACGGGATAACAAAATTTTACGTATTTATTTAAATTAATCAGTTTAACAAAGTTAGTCTTTCTTCTTAGTTATTAATTACAATATAAAAAAATTGTAACATAACCTTAGGTCTTACTTTATTGCCTAGAATACATTAGAAGGCTGCAAGCTGCAAGGTATAACTGAATAGTTACGAGGGGCGTTCAAAGTATTCTCGGTATAGATATGAAAGAAAAGATAAAAAAACCTGAAATAATTTTATTTTTTTATGTAGTCCCCTGCAATTTCAATACTCGCTTATAGATCGCGAAATCATCTTTATCATACCCCCCAAAAATATTTTCCGTCCTTTTGTGAAAAATGATCATTTATGGCCGCTTTGGGCTCTTCATCGTCCGAAAATAGCTTTCCACGAAGCTCTTTTTTCAGGTTAGGGAACAAAAAATAGTCGCTAGGTGCCAGGTCCGGGCTGTACCGTGGATGATTAATTTCTTGGAAACCACACTCCTGAATTGTAGGCTTGGCCACACGCGCTGAATGAACGGGCGCGTTTTCGTGGAGCAGTAAGGTCAACATTTTCGCGTCCACCATTTTGTTGCACTCGAAGCAAGATTGTGAAAAAACGTATTATGATAAACCGCCGAAAATTTTAAGTTGTCATCTTGGACAATGTCATAAGAGAACCATAGACAAAATCTACCCTCATTACTAACAAAAGCGAGTAACGAGTAGCTCATTGCGCGCGCATTATCCCGATCTCGCGGTCGCGCGCACTTTTCCGCGCGAAGTTTTGTTTTATTTTTTTATAAATCAGATGGATTTATTTAGATACATTCTGAAATAACTATATTGAATAGATTTGAATTGAATTGTTAGACATTTCTTACACAGACTAACGGTGCACCCAGTCAAAATAAACACTAATAAGCTGAACAATTTCAACGGTAATGTACCGGTTTTGGTTTCATTACCGGTAATTTACCGGCTGCCAAAATTGACGGTTTACCGGTAAAAATTAAAACCGGTAAACCGGTACTGCATGCCCTACTAACCGGCTGTCGACTGTACAAAAATATCTCTCCTGTAATATTAAATAAACAATACCTACTGAGATTTAGGATAAACAACCGGACATTGTTCTCAGGTGTACCTGTTAGCCTTCCCTCGTTCAACAACCCCACTGAAGATACGTAAGTGCATTTTAGCTTCGATAGATCACCCGCATCTTTCCATGAGAGAGACTTGTATATTTAGAGAGTATTACGTAGTGGTAACCTCGAGCAGCACTTAGTTAATAATTATAATTTAAATCAGCAATTTTTTTTTACGTACAATGGCCGGAATATGAGGCTAAGTGCAGAAATCGCCGGTCTAATTTACCACTCCGTCCCCAGACGCCGGCGCAACCGGCCCGAGGTCCCAGTTAGCCTGCCGCCGCCACCTGAAACGTGTCCCGCCAGCTGCAAGAACTTCCGTTGCCCAAAAGAGCTCACCGACGAGTTTAAGTGTCCCAAGGGGGCGTTCCTCCCCGAGAAGAACACCTGCAACTGCTGTGGGCACTGCAGCCGATATCAACGTTAGAGTCTTGACCATTACCAATTATTATTCTGTGGGTTCGGAAAACTGCGCCAGGTCTTCTCTTCGGCTATTCCTTAGAGCCTAAAGACAAGAGTCTTCGACCAGCGTCCTGCCAGTTGTGACCTACGGAGCGGAAACGGACCGGTCCACCGATTCAAGGTCGCTTAGCTTGCTATGGAACTGGCTATGCTCGTCATCATCATTCTGCCACAAGAAGTCCACTGCTGAACATAGGCCTCCTTCATGGATTTACAAAAAGACCGGTTGGAAGCGGCTAGCATCCAGCGTCTTTCTGCCATGGATGAGGTCATCTGTCCATCTTGTGGCTGGTCGTCCTACGCTGCGCTTGCCGATATGTAGTCTCCATTCGAGAACTTTTCGGCCCTATCGGCCATCAGTTCTGCGTGCTATGTGCCCCGCCTACTGGCACTTCAACTTACTAATCCGCTGGGCTATGTCGACGACTTTCATTCGTCTACGGATCTCATCATTTCCGATTCGATCTCGTAGAGAAATTCCGAGCACAGCCCTTTCCATAGCTCGTTGCGTGACCTTGAGTTTTCTTATGGAGCCCATAGTGAGAGACCACGTTTATGCTCGGCTATGAGACCGCGGCTATGCTCGGAGTCTCTTAATAAGAAATGAAACATTTCGCCAAACCAAATAGCAAGTTGCAAGTTGAAGTGGCAGTGGGCTGGTCACATCTGCCGAAAAACGTTTGGTCGATAGAGTACAAAGGTTCTCGAGTGATGAGCCCGAACTGGCAAACGCAGCGCAGGAAGCCCACCAGCTGGACCGACTATGTGAAGCAGATTTCTTATATCGGCTGGCTGAGGATGGCCGAGGACAGACAGAAGTGCCTTGAGAGGAGGCCTATTTCCAGCAGGCCGAGCTGAGTACGCGGATTGATTGATAAAAAAAGCGGGTGGAGCTGTGTCGGGTGACACGTCTAAAAGCGTTAATTCTTAGCTCAAACAGCTCAAGGTGTTACGCGGCACTAGAACCATCTAGCGTCACGACTCTGAGTAATAGCTACTTTGTTCTACTCATCGATATGTAAAAACCGGCCAAGTGCAAGTCGGACGCGCGCACGAAGGGCTCCGTGCCATTTTGTTTACTTCATTAGACAGAAAGATCGGGAAAAAACGGCAAAAAATCACATTTGTTGCACGGGAGCCCCTCTTAAATATTTGTTTTATTTTAATTTAATTATTTATTTTTGAAGCGAATATAGAACTAAATATTTTGTAAATATTTCAAGCATCTACATGTTGCCGTTATTAATATCGACCAAAAAACGGCAAATAAAATACTATTGATGTATGGGAGTCCGCCTTAAATATTTATTTTATTCTGTTTTTAGTATTTCTTGTTATAGCAGCAAAAGAAATACATCATCTGTGCAAATTTTAATTGCCTAGCTATCACGGTTCATGCCTATACAGCCTGGTGACAGACAGAGAGACTGTCAGACGGACAGTGAAATCTCAGTAATAGGGTCCCGTGTCGTTAAAAACACACAATAGAAAAGAAAATATATATAATTTAAAGAATACTAGTAATAAAAAATTATAAGCTAGCAATTAAGGAATTAGTTAAGCTATATTGTAGTATCCTTACAGGGTGTCATGTACCTTTTGAATAACATATAAGAACTGTAATGAGACATGATTATTACAATAAAGAAATGTGAATCTGAACCCACGAAACGTAGTTACAGAGTTACAGCCCTGGCCAAGTATAAATACAAAATACAAAAATATTTATTCATCCAACCAATTCTATTGCTAACATACACTTTTGCTGGGATTCCCTTTTAAGTATAAAGTACGTGTGCCAGGGAAACCCGCTCTTCCATAACTTGTAAAGGTTGAACATCTAAACCTACGCAAAATAAAGATTTTGTTTTAAGTGTGAGCTTAATTTAATTGTCTATTTTATTTAAAGATATAAATTTCAGAAATTAATTATAACTAAGATTTCTGACATGATTTATACTTGTGTAGTGTGTGTGTGTGTGCGTGCGTGCGTGCGTGCGTGCGTGTGTGTGTGTGTGTGTGTGTGTGTGTGTGTGTTTGTGTGTGTGTGTGTGTGTGTGTGTGTGTGTGTGTGTGTGTGTGTGTGTGTGTGTGTATGTTTGCGTGTTTTATTTTTATTCATATTTATTTATACTTATTGTAGTTATGTGTATAAATGTTTTGTTGCATGCGGTTTTAGCCAATAAACCTCTCACTACTGAACTGAAAGACATTTCACGTCAAAAGGGGGAGGTGCACATGCACCTTCACTGAGTATTGATTACACTGCAACTTAGTAGTTGTCACCTGGTGAATCCTGTGGATGTACCTACCCTACTTATGTTCATTCCCGATGCCCCTCAGAACTAGGCGAGATCTGCGCTCTGTTCAAGAGGACTGAAGATTTCAATGGAACTCAGGAAACTGAGGCAAGTACATCTAGCCGCTTCAGATCTATCCTCCTAACCCCTGGAGGTATAAAATATACCAGAATTTGACGAAACTGGGTACGTTTCCTTAAAAAAGTACTAACATTACTAGAAAAATAATGAAAAAAATACTGGACCTGGAAAAGCTACTTTTCCAGATGTCCTGTGCATAAGACATTCGGTGTCAATTAAGAAAATATTCAAGTTTATAAGTCCTATGCATAGTACTTTCGGGGTAAATTAAGACATATTATGACAAAACATTTTAAGATATTTATTTGGAATTGAAACTTATTTTTCAACTTATAATTGAAATTATTATTAGAAACTTAAAAAAAAATCTTCTCTTATAAAAAAAAACCACAAAACATAATAAGACTTCAATGAGATCAAATATTTCAATAATTATCTTGCAATGACTAATTATGAAATTCAAAAAAACAGTTTCGGCCCTTTACGAGGCACAAATATATGTCGCAGCATGTACATTTTACTGTGCTTTTCATTTTGCAATTTTCCTTTCGACTGTGCGTGCAAGTGAAGCTCTACCACGGGTGAATATCGAGCTAGAAGGCGAAGGTATCGGTATTGGAGATGCAGTAGGTTCTGAGACGTCATCTTCGCTGGATTCATCAGAAGTTTCATTAGGCGAATCACCCAACTGATTTGGACGATAGTAGGCATCGTCTGCTGAGTCATCAGAAGAGAAATCACAATCGGAATCATTCAATATATCCAAAACTGGAAAGAAAGAAACATGTAATTCACGACGGTTGTCTTATGAGTAGGACATCAAAATGAATAAATGAACTTAGTTTACAACGGATGTCATATCAATAGGACATCAAAAAGTCAAGCTGTGTAAGGACGAGAAAAAAGAGGTTAGGTCAAAAATAACTTCTAATTTCGGTAATATAGTCGCTAGTAAATAAAAAAGAAACTAATAAATTGAATAGCAATGAAGGATTAAAAAAATATTGACAGATTACTTACTTTGTTCCGAGTGCAAAATCCTGCGCCTGCATTGTTCCGCCATTTTGCGAAGAAAGTGTCAAAGGTGAACTGCCAAGAACTTTTTTTTCTAGGGGTTGCGTTCATAAACTGTATTGCTATATATAAAAAAACTAAACAAGTGATTTTATTTTCACACCAGATTTTTTTGTTCTTGATGTCCTATGCATAGTCCACCAGGGGTTAGGAGGTTAAAGCTTATTCCGTACATAAGTATTTGGAGGTAAAAAAAACTGATGTAATTGTGGTTTTTAGGGTTCCGCACCCGCAGGGTTCCAAACGGACCCTATTATTACTAAGACTTCTCTGTCTTTCTATCTGTCTGTCTGTCTGTCACCAGGGTATATCTCTTTATCCGTGATAGCTAGGCAGTTGAAATTTTCACAGATGATGTATTTCTGTTGTCGCTATAACAAAAAATACAAAACACAGAATAAAATTAATATTTAAGGGGAGGTCCCACACAACGAACGTTGTCTAAAAGCAGCGCTCGCCATCTATCGGCTATCTATGTAACCTTTGCAGCGCTGATGTCATGTCGTTAAATGTCAATGTTAAATGCATAGATGGCGCTGTTTTCAAATTCGTTTTTTGTCTAATGTTGTATAGATAATGGCACGGAACCCTTCGTGCCCGAGTTCGACTCGCACTTGGCCGGTTTTTTCATGGTTTATTATGAATAAATATAAATAAATAAATAAACAAGAACAAGCCGTTGAACAAAACTTGTTGTGAATGATGAACTCACGCAGTAATTGACGTGTTTCCAGACTTAATTACACATAACCCTGTATGATAGGCGGTTTATGTTTTCAGGTAGAGGAAGAGTTCATCGAGCCAGGCTGCGACCACGGGCTTGTGTGCCGCTTCGGCATCTGCCAGGACATCCACGCGGTCGAGCCTAAAATCGAAAGCATCCGGCGCGTGGCCACGGTTAAGCCGTACGGTCAGTAACATCCTTGCGGTGGAGCCTAAAACTGACAGCGTCCGGCGCGCGGCCAGAGTTAAGCCATACGGTCAGTGACGTCCATGCGGTCGGGTCTAAAACTGACAGCGTCCGGCACGGTTAAGCCATACGGTCAGTGACATCCAAGCGGTCGAGCCTAACCCCCAGTTTATCGTACACTAACACGCTGTTAATCCCCTGTTAACAGCTGTCAATTGACCAAAGTGCATACAAAAAAACCACTGACGGCTGTTAACAGTAGATTAACAGCTTGTTAGTGTACAAGAAACCGGGGGTTAAACTTGCAGCTTCCGGCGCGCGGCCAGCGTCAAGACGGTCAGTGATGTCCATGCGGTCGGATCTAAAACAGGCAGCGTCCGGTGCGCGCCCACAGTTAAGCCATACGGTCAGTGACATTCACGTGGTCGAGCCTACAAGTGACAGCGTCCGGCGCGCGGCCACGGTTAAGCTGTACGGTCAGTGACATCCACGCGGCTGAGTCTAAAACCGACAGCGTCCGGCGCCCCCTTAAATCAACCTTTACAACTATACTCTTTCATGATCAGCCATATGACGCCCACTGCAGGAAATAGGCCTTCTTCGTGGTTTTCATAACCATGAGGGGTTTTGTCATAATCGCCACGATTGGCAGCCGGGTTGGCGATCGCAGTATGCGGTTGGAATCTCAGGAAGACGCTTCTGCCCGTCTTCTGGTACTAATTGATTTCCTTAGTTGCATTCTACGAAATCCACGGAAGGAAATGGAGTGACGATATTCTTAATCCGGCGCCACATGGAGCTATTATACACTTTACTCAGTTACATAAAATACTGCTGACTTTACAGCTAAAATGTAAAGGTTTATATGTTGCCGATTGTACGGTCATATGTTTGCTGTTTTTTTTATGTGTGTTTATGTGCAGAATGTGTTTGCATTTTGTTTACTGTAATTTTAATACGAAACGGTCTATTTGGTGCTGTTACTTTATCTAATAAGCTCTACAATACTAAGTAAGGACTTCCATTGTAACGGTGTAAACATCTTCACACCATTTTTTGATATTTCTTTCACCCTGCCCTATAATTTTCAAATTTAAATTTATAGGGTGACGTTAGTCACCCATTTTTGATTTCCATTACTACCTACTTTACCTTTTGACGAGACACAATTTGCTGACAAATGTACCTACCTACTTGCAAATTATATTTTTCTGTTTTTCTGCTTATCATCGAAATAAAACCACAGTTTCTTTGAAGTCATAAAAAAAGAAACAAAACTTAGTGTTACGGTGTCGGTAAACCTCTTTACAGTTTTTGATATATCAAATGAACGTCAGATTAAAAGAAATGTCAAAAACTTTGTGTAACGAGGTTTACACCGTTGCACCATATTTACTTATTCCATCATTTTGCCAGAGCCATGCCGTAAGGAGCTCAGGCAGTTCAAAGTGAAGTATGGCGTGGACGGCCACCTGCACTACAACGCACCGCAATGCACGCCGCTGTGGCTCTACGCTCCTGTGCAGGTACTAAATTCACGCCTGTTTTCATAAAAGGTAGTCAGACACCGTGACTGCCGCTTCCCAGACGCTACCACTTTGAATGGGCCAGAAACTACGTCAAAGGAGACCATCCGATCATAGTCTACTCATACAACTCGATTTGCGTACTCATTGCGTAGCCGATTAGTAGAAATTTTAAAAGTTAGAAATTATTTAAAAGAATACCTTTAAATTAGAAGAGTGTATACATGTAGGTATTGTAGAAGTATAATTTCATGTCGGTGCCCAAAATATATGTCCTGGTCATGAAATTATTATTTTTCAACTTTTCGTGGGGGTTGCTTTAAAATTAGAAGTTCTCAATTTCCATCTCCGAAAGTCTTCACCAGAACATCACAAAATTACCTTGGGACTACTTTTACGCTATTTTATGAAACATACGGGTGTTACTAAAGGATGGACCCCATTAGGCCTTATTTACTGCTGTCCATTGAAGAGTTCCGTTCTTCAGAAATCAGAAATCAGAAATTAAAATGGATCTAATCGGGCGTTATATCTATTCGAAAAAAAACCGATTGTCGAAATCGGTTAAAATTTGACGGAGTTATGCGAGAACATTTAAAAATTAGACTTCCCGCTTGGTAATCTGTGGAGTAATCTGTTAATCTATCGTACTTCAGGATTTGGTGCGCATTATTAGGCCTCCAAACTTATGTTGGCGTGATAGGGACGAGTCCTATGCCCAGTAGAAGGGTCTATTCATGGGTAAGATATACTACTCTGTGTAAAAAGTATCGGGAATATGTCAATAAAAAGACCCGCGTAAAAGAGGTCGTTTTAATTTTTTTACTGCATGTTGGTAGCACTGTACTGATTTAGCGCGCAAAATTTGAGCGGGGTCTGTCATTTAATTTGTTTTAAACTACACTTTTTGTTGGTCATAGTTTTGAGTCCTCGGCGATTTTTACAATGGAAAATATTGTTGAACAAAGAGTGTGCCTTAAATTTTGTGTTTCAAATGATATTTCATGTGGTGAATCACTAAAAATGTTGCGAAATACCTACGGCGAATCGTGTATATCGAAAACAAGGGGTTATGAATGGTATAAGGCTTTTAAAGAAGGCCGAGAAGTAGTAGTAGACTTGCCTCGTTCTGGTAGACCTTCACGCAATAGTATCATTTGCTCGACAGCAAAATTGAGAGACGATGACGTCTGTTTTTCAAAGGACATAATAACCTAGGTAGGTGTCGTTAAAACGAGAGTTGCCCAGCATTTAACAGGTAAGCAGGTTGGATGACGTCGTTGAGTCGGCGTAGGGTTCAGGGATGAGGATGGCAAGGGACCGTGAGAGATGGCATTTGGGGGATACCCAGCAGTGGGCAGCGGTGGGCTGATAATGATGATGAAAAAACTTTATTTAGGAAAAAGTTACAACAAAAATGTTTACCGGCTCCCAAACTAGGATTCCCTGTCCTATGGGTAGCCAGACTACTTCCAAAATACATAATAATATGTGTTTTACAATAGTTACTAATAGCTAAACGTGCTTATACCGTAACGTATGCAACGACTACAGGAAACAACACAAATAGCAATACATACATAAGCAGCCGATATACGTCCCACTGTAGAACACAGGGAGAGAGTATGGGCTTAATCACCATGCGTGCCCACCGCGGATTGGCAATTTCAAGCGCTGAGTTATGTGAATAGCTCAGGCACTCAGGTTTCCTAACGATTTTTTCCTGCACTTGTTTGTTATTGTTTTCATTTGTGAATGTTATTTAGTTGATTGTTTCGCCTTGCCTTGTTTGCATTGCCTTGCAGTGTCGCCGCTTTGTATGCCATTGCGCGATGGAGGACGGCACCATTATCCGCGGCACTAAGACTCCCCGTGTCGAGGTCTCCAACATGAATTGTGGTCAGTGGGTAACGGGAATAGGAAACGCTACTGAGGATAAGTCACGCTAATCAATCAAAAATAATGTTACTCAGGTAACATAGCGCTGCAGTAACACAATGAACTTTTTTGAAGTTGGAAGAGTCCTATGACGGTTTTGCTTAATTTCCAATCACGTTAAATGGTAATATAGAAGGAATACCTACTAAGGGATTATAAACTTCCCGTATCAAGAAGCAAGAACCATCACCGTAACTGGGAGGTTATAAAAGAAGCCACCTGGAAAAAGTATGTGAAATGCAATAAACGCATTTTTACTTTACTTACTAAATTCCATTTATTCACGCGCTATTTGTATTTGCTATCATTCTCTGTGCAAGACACTTTCTAACTCTCATCATCATCATGCTAATGTTCTCTTCAAAACTTAGGTTAGCTGGTAGATAATGCTAAGTAGTATTAAGCTCGCCTATGTGCAAAACTGCCTGTTTTAAATGCAATAAAGGATTTAATAATAATAATAATCATGAGCCATATGACGGCCACTGCAGAATATGTTCTCCCTCGTCCTTATGAGCCTCCCTCGTGGTTTTCCAAGCTTCTCGGTCTAGTGCCGCCCACATCCAGCGACTGGGGGGCCACCCACGCTGCGTCGTCCGGTCTGCAGTCGCCAGGTCAGAAGTTTTCCGCCCCAACAACCATCAGTTCTTCGAGCTATTTGCCCCTGCCACTGCCACTTCAACTGAGCAATTCTTCGAGCTATATTAGTAACTCGGGTTCTTCTGCGGATCTCCTTATTCCTATTTCGATCACGCTGTGAAACTCCTCACATAGGTTATCACTCCATTGCTCGTTGGGTTTTCTTATGAGGCCCATAATCAACGACCAGGTCTCACATCCATAAGTCATCACTGACTAACTCAAGAGTTGTCAATGTTCCTTCATCTGGATCTGTGGGTACGAAATTAGGATTTAAAATTACAGTCCTTTAAGTCCCCAGCCTTTGTAAGACGGCCAAAGGCTGAGATAGGGTAAACTGTGGGTAGGCAGACCAGCGATCTCATAGGTCTAAAGACGGTGGAAAGCAATGGATGAGATTGGCAGGGGACCGTAATGCTTCGGTCACACACAGCGACTAGTCGCTGCGAGTGCACTCGCCGAGATTCCTAGTCGCAGCGACAATTCGCTGCCTGCCTGTCAAACACAGCGAGTTGTACACGAGAATTTCGACTTTCAGTACGCATTCGCAGCGAGTAAAATTGAACATGCTCAATTCTAGTCGCGGTGACTTCACAACTCGCGGCGAGTGAATCCAATTTTCGTGCAGTGCGCGTCAAATGGCTGACGATGATGATGATGATAGAATCAATAGTGACGAAAGCTCAAGCTGACATCCGTTTCAGACTGCGCTCGCGAGAAGTGTCGCAGTGGTCGCACCGACCTCGAGTGCGACGGCTACGGTAACTACAAGGAGACCAAGTTCGTCGAGGACCGGGGGGAGAGGATTGACCATCCGGAGGTCATCCAGGGGGTAGTCGCCCGCGTCACGCAGGCTGACGTGGACAGTAAGTGGACCAAACTCTATAACTGCTTTGCCTGCGACTAGAAAGACACCAAATTTGTTGAGGACCCGGAGTAGACGTTCGACTAGCCAGCCAGTGGCAGGTCAGCCACGATGCCCTGGATGACAGTAAATAAAATAAGGTCTCTCATTGCTGCGGCTATGGTAACTATAAGAAGGCCAAGTTTGCTGAGGGCCGGGGTGAGAGAATCGACCATCCGGAAGTCATCTAGGGGGTCGTCGCCCGCGTCACGCCGACTGACGTGGACAGTATAAGCAAGTGTAAGGACCTTATTAAATGATCGGTAAAAGAAATATGTATTTGAGCAGCAACAAAAATCAGCAATGGAGAACTTGCACAATTTTTTTTAACATAATCTTAGAGACCATGCTACAAGATAAATAAACGTAATATATCCAAACAAATGGGGCTCGAACAATGACGTCACAACTTGCACGTAACGCCTTTTAATGTATGAAGCGTTTATAAATATTTGAGTTATCACGCAAAATAATGTTTTTATGCATATACACCCTTATTTAAACAGTTAAGTGAATGTATTTCAACCATGTAACTATAAATAAAGTTTTATTATTATTATTATTCCTATAAGGAAACGTTTAGAAATTACTGAAAAACAAAATCTAATAATTTTTTTTTATTATTAGAGGAACTTTCTTTTACGCATTTTTTGTGAGTCCGTGAACTCCAAAAAAAAAAACCTTTTTAAAATATTTTCTAGGTTTTTATTTATTAAAGCATTGTCACTCCAAGTAAATTAGGCGCAAGAAGTTCCCCAGGTCAACAATGGGTATTGTCTTATTGTTTATAATAGTTTTTTCAGAAACTATAATTTTGAGAGCCTGAGCCGAATATTTCCCAGCCCAATATTTGGTTTTCGTTAATTCAGGGTTTCTCAAAGTGGAGTACGCGAACCCCTAGGTGTTTGCTATTCGACGGTATGGGGTTCACGACGAGATATACATAATGTAATGTACGGACTTTTTTTACAAATCTTCTGAACCAGATTTATAGGATAGTTAGATCTACTGATTTTACTTTTTCAAATCTTCCCATTCCTACCCATTTTTAGTTCATCTACTGCTTTTCTAAAACTGGAGTTGGCAACACTGGTTTGCTCAGTGTTTATTTGTTTTATTTATTGTTACTTGCGCTTGGGGGGTTAGGGGTTCGCTGTCATCTAGAAACTTAAAAGGGGTACGTGGAGCCATGTTTTAGAAACCCTACGTTAATTCATATTTGAATCGTGTGATTTTAAAACGACACATGTCCTTTCATTACAACTTTGCAGGAAATAGAAAAAACTGTTTTATTCAAATACTAATATCTACAACAGCAATATTTTAGCATATTATATTGATTTCTGTATGAATAAACTACAATTTTTTTTTCTAATGTAAATCAATAGGTAGGTGTAAATAATTTAATATAAAAAAAATGGGCAAGTGTTATTTTAAAAACACATGTGACTTGTGTTGTTTTAAAATCACACGATTCATTTATTTTATCTGCTGCTGTTTATTGACGAATCTTTAGCTCAGATTTATGTAAAACCTGCAAGGTATCTTCAGCAAATATGGGAATATGCAAATATTATGGCAAAACCCCTCGTGGTTATGAAAACCATGAGGGAGGCCTATGTCCTGCTGTGGGCGTCAAGTCGCTGATGATGATCTTCAGCAAATACGCGAAATATGAATACCGAGCTAACCGAAGTAGGTATAAGTTTTCGCTTCAAACGTGCGGTTATAATCACACACCCTGTATTTTTTGTAATATAAAGTTTTTTTTCAGGTTCGGCAAAGAACGAGCTGTGGGATGTGAATTACAGATAGACGAAGAATTTAATTCGCGGTTGTTAGTAAATACAAGTATTTTCTAGTTATTTTCAGTATTTTTGTTACTTAATTCTACTAAGACTTTGCTAAACGTCCGTATTAAAAATATTTAATGAAAATACAGTCTTGTTTTACCGCAATGCTACTCGTGCATTACATTATATTAACTCACGCCTGCATGCCGGAGGGGTAGGCAGAGATCACGGTTTGCCACTTGCCGCGATCCTGACAGACCTCTTCGCTTCATCATCAGCCATTTGACGCCCACTGCAGGACATAGGCCTCCCTCATGGTTTTCATAACCATGAGGGGTTTTGCCATAATCGCCACGCTTGGTAGGCGATTTGGCGATCGCAGTATGTACTTGTAATCTCAAGAAGACGCCGCTGCCTGTTTCCTGGTAATTTATTTCCTTAATCGCCTTCTACGACATCCAAGGGAGGAGATGGAGTGACGCTATTCTTAATCCGGCGCCAATCATCTTCGCTTCATCAACATTCATTAGTCGTTGCATGCACGGCTTCTGGTACTTTTTAAGAAATAGAAAAGAAAGAAAGAAATAGAAAGCATTTATTGTCATATTACGACAAAGGGTCGGGGCTCAGCATTATGCAACCAAGTCAACGCAGTGATCTTGGCAGCGCTGATTTTCAGCCACTACCCAAAAAAAACTAAAAACTGTTCTTACGTGGAGCATGTTGTCTCGCTCGCAAAATTTAACATTATTAGTGATTGTAATGAAAGGAGTATACTTTTGATGAATGTGCAATGGTCTGAGGGTTGGATGGAGGAACTATATTGCGGATATTCAAGGCATATTTATTTTCTTATTCTGCACTAAGTTTTTGATTAAGTGATTCAAACAACTTTTCATTATTGGAAACTATGTGTAGGAAAACCAAAAATATGTTTAAAATGTCCGTAATTTAATTGTGCATCAAACCGTCAGACCACATTTATCAAAGTTAATTATGCGAGCGAGACAGCACGCTCCACGTAAGAACGGCCGATAAGTAGGTACATAAGGCTGCTGTTACGTCATGCGTTCCGTCTTTTATCTTTTCATCATCATTCAGCCACAAGAGGTCCACTGCTGGACATAGGCCTCCTCCATGGATTTCCAAAAAGACCGGTTGGAAGCGGCCTGTATCCAGCGCCTTCCTGCCACTTAGATGAGGTCATCTGTCCATCTTGTGGCTGGTCGTCCTACGCTGCGCTTGCCGATATGTGGTCTCCATTCGAGAACTTTTCGGCCATCAGTTCTGTGTGCTATGTGCTCCGCCCACTACCACTTTAACTTACTAATCCGCTAGGCTATGTCGACTACTTTCGTTCGTCTACCGATCTCATCATTTCTGATTCGATCTCGTAGAGAAATGGATTCGGACCTCCTAAAACCGTTTGTTTCGAGGTCCGTGTCTTCTTATCTTAAATAAGAGTATAATGAATTAATTTGAATATTAATTATAATTAAATAAGAGAAATAAGAGTACTTATTACATTACACTTAAGTAAGACCGACTTGCACCGTGTGCACCACCCTCCCAAAGGGGCTACAGTGTGCTGGAACTGGCTAGCAAACGTTTTTGAATCGCTTGTGACATCCTCTAGGAACATGGCAGACCGTTGAAATTAATATATGATATAATTTAACTCCTTAATTCCCTATTGGATGTTTGACAACTGTCATAAACTTACGCCTTCTATGAGTAAATATATTCCGTAAGAATGCTTAAAAAAAAGCTAAGAATTTATATACCATTTTAAATGCGCAGTGGATTACGTTTAAGCTTATACAGTCTTACGGGCAATATCAAAATCTTGTATGTTAATGTTTAAAACTAACAGGAACAATAGTTACTCATTCAGAAAAAACGTTTTCATCAATTTATCACATTACGCCTTACGAGGAACGCCCAGCCTACTCGTTGCCTGTTGTCTGTGACCAGGCGCTCTTCGCATCACCATTGATTTCATTGTAACTTTTCATAAGCGATTTATCAATCATAAATCAACCTTCCAAAGTTCACCTCGAGCGCCATATAGTGAAATTAATTCAAAGTAGCAATTCTCATACAAAATTACCGATTGTAGGCCAAGGACGTGGGGCGAGGGACCGAAAAAGACGCCGCATCTTTCCAATTCACTTTCGTACAAAATGTACTGGGTCAAGTTTCATAAAACTATAATTTCGTAGTTTATTATGACAATTCGAAGTACACTGCGCAGCAGAGTCTATTTGTTAATCTGTGGGTTAATCGGCTTTGCAATGTACATCGAATTGTCATAGTCACAATGAATTGTAGTTCTATGAAACAGGCTCCTGAAGGGATGGGTCTTTTCCGCGCCCTCGCCCCACGTCCCATGTCCGAACAAAACAAAAAAATATTATATAGCTATTAGTCCAATCGGTGGAGACATTTTCGAGTGTTTGCAAGACCAACGCACGGCAACTGATTTTTGTAGTAGTGATCGAGCTTCAATCGTTAGAAAAACATACAATATAAAATCCCAATTCTTGTATTTTTTTATTTAAGTAAATAACTAAAAAAGAAAAGTAAAAAGGAAACCGATCATTTTCTAGTATTCGAACCAAGAGCTCTCTGCCGTTCAAGGGACGCCTCTTACCATCCGAGCTATTGTAACATTACCAACCAAAGCGAAACATCGTTTTACTATTTGTGCCTAAATCACGGTAAAAGTGAGGTTCATTAAAAATTAAACCTAACTACCTATGTATTATAATCCATTTATTGTCGCGATTAGGTCGGCCGCACGCGGCCAGACTTGTCGCTCGAGCCTTGTAGTCTCTAATTACTAGCATTTAAGGTTCATTTTAGTTTGATTGAGTTTGGTTTCACTCCTTGCGCTCGCACTTCGCCTCCTCGTTAGATTGTAGGGTACATAGGCGGTAAATAATGTGTTGGTAAATAATAATTTCGATTGGGGCGTTACGAATAATACCTACTTGATTCATAACCTTTGAGTGAACCAAGCCGAATTACAGTACTTAGTATTTCCACACCGCCCACTTCCGTAACGACAGAAGAAGATAGCGCTATCGAACTCGGCTCGGTCGTTCCCATCCGGATATATAGAAAAATATTTTACATAGTTATATGAATTGTGTCAATAATGTTATGTTTAGAACCTTTTCTAAACATACAAAACGAATCTGTGTAGATTTCGTCTCTGAATTTTTTTTCTATCTGCCTGACATGTTTTTTTGTTTTAAATAAAATAAAACGCTGTATATTTTTATCACGCATTTTATTGTACATGCGGAAGTATTGTTAGAAGAATCAATGGCGTAATGCTAAACATTTTGTAGGAATTATAATTTATATAGGTACGTGTGTAGGTACTTGTTTTTAGTTTTTTTATTTTCTCGAAATTCCGCTGTATTGGGATAAGTTATCTACACTGCAATAATTATGCTCTTTACCTTCCCTACATGTAATATAAATCACACTTCCATGACATGTATAAGTTGATCCTATTCAATTGTTTTTGCTAGGGTTGGCACAAAATCCGGGTTTTTTTTATTCAAGATTTATTCGGTGCTCATTTTTAGGTACAACGTAATTTAAATATATAATTTAACGCGCATAATATTTTTTGGGTTCCGTAATTATAATGACAACAAAAGAAAGTAGGTAAGTTTTTTGTACACGTAACAAAAAAAAAACAACTGAAACCTTAACAAAAAGGAAAAGTGTAACAAAAAGTAACCAAATAGAAATAGAAGTACTGTATCACACAGTAGATTAAACAAAAATCTGCGTTCCTGGTTTACCGATATTACATATTTTTATTTAAGTGTCACAATGAATAGTGTAATGTATCTTGAAAATATTCGTCGGTGGGGAGTTCCAAAATTATAATAATAATAACGTCCACACAACGCAATCAAACTAGAATTCCCTGCACTATAGTATAGATAGTTTTTAACTATCAGCTTTAACGCCAAAAATCACTTAAATGCTGTATGTTTCCTGTGCTATTGGAATGAAATAATAGAAATGGTATGAATTACACAATTAATACGATTATAGATAGATAGATAGATAGAATATTCTTTATTGTATGTACACCAGGAATTACATATGATATCAACAGATTAATCTGTTATAATATACCAATATAAGTTAAGACGAGGAGGCACTGTTGATTAATAATTATATTTATCAGTCTTTGTGCTGAAACAAAGATGCAGGCCAAATAAGCACTCAAATCCATTTGTAGCTCTTTTGCCAACATCCTTAGCAACGAAGTCTTTTTCCATTTTCATAATTTTTGTTTTATTTCTTTGGTCAATATCCATTTTGAAATGTTTTTTTTCTTCTGTAAAAAATTAATTATTTTGCTTTTGTTCTTAAAATTTTTAAAATTTTGTTTGTGTTATACTATAGAAAAAAAATTATCCAGTCAGATTTGCTCAATGGACTATTGGCCACACAGGCACGATAGCGATGACACATATTCACCCTTTTGAACCGCTTTAGTGAATGCGCGTAGTGTAAAATAAAATAAAAAAATGCGTAAAGTCGATGATTTAAATTCAAAGATTTTGAGCCAAAATCTTAATCCAAGCTTCAAATTTATCAAAATTTCCACTCTTTTAAAATGTTTATAAAAACCTCTGTATTTTTACACTATATTTTAAGTTTTCAGCAGCTTTTGTAAAGAAACCTCTCGAGTCATGGAAACACAAGAAATCCACTGCTGGATATAGGCCTCCTCCATGCATTTCCAAAAAGACCAGTTGGAAGCGGATTCATCCAGCGTCTTCCTGGCACTTGGATGAGGTCATCTGTCGGCTGGTCGTCCTACGCAGCGCTTGCCGATATGTGGTCTCCATTCGAGAACTTTTCGGCCCCATCGGCCATTAGTTCTGCTTGCTATGTGCCCCGCCCACTGTCACTTCAACTTAGTAATCCGCTGGGCTAAGGTGTCTTTCGTTCCTCTACGAATCTCATCATTTCTGATTCGATATCGTAGAGAAAGCATAGGCCTTTCCATAGCTATTTGCGTGACCTTGAGCTTTCTTAGGAGGCCCATAGTGAGAGGCCACGTTTCAGTGCCTTAAGTCATCACTGGTTGTATAATTTTGTCTTCAGCGATTGAGGTATATTAGACGAAAGGACTTTTCTAAGTTTCCCGAATGCTGCCCAGCCAAGTTGGATTCGACCTCTTTCACAAAGTTGGACCGGCCTAGTTGGACTGTTTGTCCTGAGTAGACGTATTCGTCTACAACTTCGAGAGTCGAGTTCCCCAATGTTATTGGGGTGGGCACAAAACGAGCATTCGATATGACCTTCGTTTTGTCCATGTTCATTTCAAGGCCCACCCGTTGGGAAACTCGACTGAGGTCTTCGAGCATTATGCCGAGGTCTTCCATCGTTTCTGCCATGACTACTATATCGTCGGCAAATCGAAGGTGAGTGATGTACTCGCCATTGATATTGATGCCGCGTCCCTGACATTCCAGAAGCTTGAAGGTATCTTCCAGTCCGTTTGTGAACATTTTTGGAGAGATAACGTCTCCCTGTCTTACGCCCTTTTTCAATGGAATTGCGTCAGAATTCTGTTCCTGTACTCGGACCGACATAGTGGTTCTGTGGTCATAGTGGACTGTTGTACAAGCATTTCAGCACCTCGATATACCGATAGTCAATACGGCAACGCTGGAGAGACTCGAGCACTGTCCATAACTCGATCGAATCGAAGGCTTTCTCAAAGTCCACAAACGCAAAGCATAATGGCAAATTATACTCCTCAGTCTTCTGTATAATTTGCCGCAACGTGTGGATGTGGTCTAATGGTACTAAAGCCCTTTCGGAAACCGGCTTGTTCAGGAGGCTCGAAGTCATCAAACCTGCGTTCAATACATGGCGCAGAGTAGTCATTAGCGACCACAAAAACCTCCAATACTAATTTTCATAGAAAAACGGAGCCAGAGATAAAAATCAGAATTTTTAAATTTTTAGGAGCCAGCTTGAAATTTGACTTACGCCATTTTGTAAAAAGTAAGTTAACGTTGTCATCCAACCCAAGGTCTTATTCAACATTTGTTCGACAAGACTACCCCGTAATGTTACCGTTTTCTCAGGCTTTGACAAAAAAGCTGTAGAGACCGGATTTTCCAAGTCAGATTTTTCTTATCGGTTTGAGGGATCACCCTGTAAGGATGGAAAATTCCAAGTTTACACCATATGTGGAACTTGGAAATCTTTTAGCACCTGATAAGACCGAAATTAGAACAACCAAAAATTCAAGAATTTTCACACGTCTAGTTATTTTAGCATTCAAACGCTGTGTGACTATAAAGTTGATACCATATTAGTCCAGCCGCTAGACCAGCGGGGCCCGGTGGCAAAACCTGCATTAGGTGTTGGTTGAAAATTTAAGCAATTTTACTTTTCAATCGGCACTATTAAATTTGCCATAAAAATTAATTTACGTCACCGTCCTATCTAGGGTTTATGCAACGAGTTTATGTTGTTTTAAAAGACCACCCCTAAGTGTTACCATTATCCCAAGCCGTTGAAAAAAAAGAAACTCATGGAGACCAGCTTCTCCAAGTTTTCGATTTTCTCCGTCGGTTTTAGCAAAAAAACTAATCGTATAGAAAATTTCAAGTTAGTAATATCAAAATGGGACAACAAGTTTATCTAGGTGTTTTTCGCTGATCAACTTTATGTACCTATATACATTCTTCACGTCACACCGTGTACATAAAGTTGTTATATGCGATGTATATCATGTTACTATTTTAATTAATATCAATAATAACGGCACCAGGTATTTACATATTTTTTTCAAAATCAAATCAGATCCGGATTATAAATTACTATCTGAGAGCGTGACAACCCTAACGACGTAAAATCCGGATAACAATTAAAATGGTCGTAATTTCTACTTTCCATGGAATTGGCATTAGAAATATATTTTTTATTTCATATGGGGAAGTCGCTTCCTACGTTCCAATTCTGCCACTGAGTCCCGAAATACATCCATGTGAAATCAAAGTCAAATTCACTTTATTGAAAAAAGATAAGATGATTTTTTTTCACTTTTTGACATAAAAACCTGTTGTTGTGCAAAAACATGTACTATTTCATAAGTAGGTAGGTAAATAAATACGCACTTACTAAACGTGTGATTTTTGTTTGAAAGCTATTCTTTCTACAAAGCATAGATAAGTTTTGAAGAGATGTACCTACCTTTATCTTTTTTGTTTGTAATGACGCATGCTATACAAGAAGGCATTAGATTGAAGTCTATTCAATCTACGCGTACGGCGGGCGGGCTGGCGAGCCGGCTAGAAAAGTAGAAACCGCTCGGCTCGCTCGACGCGTTCGAAATTCGGCTATATATGTGTGCGTTTGGCGGCGTGTGCTTACGCGAAGGGAATAAGACTGTGTGTGTGCGGCAGCGCGAGCGTCTTTCTATGGAGATTACTACTAGGAATTAATTCAGTCGTGTCATCTAGCGGCGAAATGTTGAAGTGCTGCACACCTGTGTCAAACGCTCAAGGTCATCGGCACAGGGAAAAATCTTAAGTCGCCATTTATATCGAATTTTGTATGAAGAATTTTAGTCAAATGCTGTTCAAGCCACGCCTAAGAAAGGGTGCAAGCCAGTCTAACCCCCGGTTTCTCGTACACTAACAAGCTGTTAATCTACTGTTAACAGCTGTCAGTGGGTTTTTTTTGTATGCACTTTGGTCAATTGACAGCTGTTAACAGTAGATTAACAGCGTGTTAGTGTACGAGAAACTGGGGGTAAGACACTTGGTAGCCGTAAGCGAGTTAATCGGCCAACAGAGACAAAAGGAGCAGTTGGGGGGTATTTTATAATATCGCTCGCACATTTTAATTTTTTTGTGATTGTAAGAAAATTAGTATACCTAAGTATTTTTGATAAATGTATCTAGTCTGTATCATTGATTGATTGTATATCTAATTACAGATCTTCTACATAAACTCACACATCTATCCCGGGGGGTAGGCAGAGACCAGGGTTTGCCCCTTGCCACGATACTGACAGACCTCTTTCGCTTCAACATTAATTAGTCGTTACATGCACACACGCCGGTTTTGGGCACTTTTTATCACATGCCCTTCGCCAATACACCCCCTATTCGGTCGAAGTATGTCCGCCTGGGACTGTCCTGGGACATACTTCGTTACACGGAAATTCTATGAAAACGATTTTTTTTTATTTATCTGTTTCTATGTCTAAACACAATGTTTTCTCTCCTTTTCTAAATGTATCTCTGTTTCTCAGTTATAAACATAAATCTTTATTGCTGCCCTAAATGTATCTACTCATGAAGTTTTGTAGGGATCATAATGTAAATTAAAGCGCAACTACAGTCGTTTTGGGCACTTTTTATCACATGCCCTTCGCCAATACACCCCCTATTCGGTCGAAGTATGTCCGCCTGGGACTGTCCTGGGACATACTTCGTTACACGGAAATTCTATGAAAACGTTTTTTTTTATTTATCTGTTTCTATGTCTAAACACAATGTTTTCTCTCCTTTTCTAAATGTATCTCTGTTTCTCAGTTATAAACATAAATCTTTATTGCTGCCCTAAATGTATCTACTCATGAAGTTTTGTAGGGATCATAATGTAAATTAAAGCGCAACTACAGTCTGTTCATAATAGGGGTGAAAGTATGAAATTGCCGTTTTATTGCAATAGGTTCTTTGAATTGACATAGAATCTTCATGGTTTGAGGTTTTCGAATGAAACTTTTTTCAAATGGTTTCTATGATGTTCTTTTTTTAAAAAATGTGAAACATTTGAATATCGACTTTCAATTGTTTTTGTTATTCAATTTAGACAAGAAAGATGGATACTGCGAAAATTCGAGTGATTTTTGAATACGAGTTCCGACGCGGAACTTACGCGGCAGAAACAGCCCGCAATATCAATGCTGCGTTTGGAGAGGGGTCTACTAATGAACGCACCGTGCGATTTTGGTTTAAACGCTTTCGTGATGGAAATTTCGACTTAAAGAACGAGCCACGAGGAAGAACATCATAGAAACCATTTGAAAAAAGTTTCATTCGAAAACCTCAAACCATGAAGATTCTATGTCAATTCAAAGAACCTACTGCAATAAAACGGCAATTTCATACTTTAACCCCTAATACTTACTTGTCCAATTTAGTAAACAATATTCTAACCTCAAAATTGACATTTGATGCCGTAACTAGATATTTTCTTGCAAGTTCGTGCACTTTGTTTATAAACATAGCAGCGTGTTATCCAAAATGGTGTCCCAGGTTACTTCATTTATGGGAATATGGCAGTTTTCGATTAAAAAGTCATACTTTGCGTGTAGAATCTTGTTTACTAAATTGTACAAGTAAGGATTAATAGACTATACCTTTGTATGGGAATCCCACGGCATAGTCTTCTTAACAATACGTGTGCACGCTCCATAGTGTTCGATATGTACAATCTACAGGCATTCAACCTTTACATTTTCGGCTTTGCACTGTTCTTATCTTACGGGCATAGGGTAGCTTTTAGGTTGTCTATGTAAATAGGGAATCATGTGCTGTCGAGTATATAGCAGTCAAGATTTGGTCGAACCGCGCATGCGTCGTGAACTAAACAGCTGATGTTTTGTCATTAAAAAGGAAATCATCTGTTTTTCCGGTATTTTCCTTTTCTTGTTAGGATATCAATCAATATTCACTTTAGATTTTCTTTCGTCGCACGGGTTTTGTCCATTTAAGTAGGCTCTTACTTTGTTGAGAATGGATTTTGCAATTAATTTTTTTATGACTTGATAAATAGAGGTACCTAAGTCATAAAAAATGAATAAAATGAAACCGGCTTAAATAGACAATTCAATGTTTATGAAGCGAAAGACGTTTGTCAGAATCGTGGCAAATGGCAAACCCGGGACGTTTGCCATTTGCCACCATTCTGACAAACGTCTTTCGTTCGTTCTATCGTGATTATATTATGAATATATATTATATTATACTTAACTACTTTTTTGTTTAACGTTGTAGTTTAATGACAATTTTTTTCTCGTTCGTCTAGATCTCCGCCTTCACCTAGAGGCTGAAAGTAGATATTTTTGCGTGCCCTTGTGACGTCACCCAAAAAGTCTCGATTTTGGGTAGCCAGGAAAAAAATATTTGACCAAATTAAAGGCTTTTTAAAAATAATTGTTATCTTAAACAAATAAGGATCTTACACAAATAAGGCTTCTTCGCACTGTGATTAAATTATTACACAATAATATATACTTATCCTCTATAATAAAAATGCATCTGACTACAAAATAATTTCTTTCGTTATAAACGAACACTAAAATATATGGTTTTTTCTACAAAATAATAGCTTCAGTGTCTAATCGCGCTTTGTCAACTAAAATAAAGTAGCCGTACAATGTTTAGCTTAATTTCACCGAAGTCTGATTTCTTAATAGCTCAGCAGTATTGAGTCAAATTACAAAGCAAAAAAATATTTTAAAGACCATTAGTTATAGTTAGACCCCTAATTTAAAGTACATCAAAATTTACACCAAAACGAATGCGCCTAATCGCCTGCGTTATTGCGCAGGCTATTTTTAAAAAGGCACCTGGCAACCCAGCCGCCGGCAGTCGATACCGCGCGCGAGAACGGGTGTGTCGTCCATTCGGTAGCTTTTTTTTAAACGAAAAAGACAAGTGTTCTTCCCAAAATGCCTAACATTATAAATGAACTAAAACTAGACTTCAAGGATGTGCTACTGAGGCCCAAGAGGAGTACTCTGAAGAGCAGGAACGATGTAAGTATTTGTTTGTTTTGGTCGTCTCTGAAATTACTTTGCTGAAAGATCAAGGCTGAAAACGGTACGGATAGAATGCAGCTATTTATCAATTTCACTGTGCCCGAACTTTATGTGTAATGATTGCCGTATTGTGACAAAGAAACGAAGGAACAAAAGAAAATTAATAAAACAATCCTAATTATAGATTGCTGGTCAATGGTTGTTTGGAAGAAATTACTTTTAGTAATAAGGCCGCCAATTATACTGTACCTATATTATTTTTTCATCTCATATGTAATTCCTGCCGTACATACAATAAAGAATCTTTAAGTTGAGAGTTCCTTCGCGAGTTCTTATTTCTAAATGAGAACAAAAAATCCATTTTATAAGTTTTTGACCAATCCTTAAAATACAAAAATATCCCTTAAGGCTGCTCCTACGTGCTGTCTCGCTCGCATAATTTAACATTTTTTTATATTGTAATAATGAACTTTTGATAAATGTGGTCTAAGGGTTTGATGCATTATTAAATTACGGACATTTTCAATATATTTTCGTTTTCCTATACATAGTTTATAACAAAGAAAAGCTGTTTCCAAAATTATGAAATTTGGAATCGCATTTTCTCAATCAAAAACATAGTACAGGGCAAAAATTGCCTTGAATGTTCGCAATTTTATTACCTATCAAACCCTCAGACCACATTTATCTTAGGTATACTCATTTTATTATAATTACTAAAATGATTAAAATGTCCACGTAAGTACAGCCTTAAGATTATCCCCGAATAGGGGACGTATTTAGCGACGACGACGGGCAAGATAAAATGTATCCAAAATCAGCGTGCGAGCAATTAATGTTGATGAAGCGGTGGGGTTTGTCAGGAACGTGGCAAGTGGCAAACCCTGGTCTCTTGCTACCCCTGTGGGATACTGGTGTGAGTGTACGTTATGTGATGTATGACGCTTCTGATCTAACTAAACTAATATCTATTGATATGTGGAAGAAAAAAATGTAAGTAATCATCTGCTTCAAATGTCAAAAAGTGCAATTTTGGTCAGGTTTTTATGAAATTTCAGGCCTTGAAATATGATGGAAAGATACGATAATATTATTAACCTTCATACCAATTTTCCTCTATTCTGAAAGAAGAGGAAAGAAAGAAAGAAGAATAGTCGTTGTTGTCGACGATATTGTGTTCCGAATTGCACCACAATGAAATCAATAAAACAATATATACGATTAAAACAATATGTTAGAAATGACGACTTGGTAAACTTTTTAGAAATAATAAACTTACTTGATAATTATAAAAACACCCCGCCAACCCGCCTGCCGAGCGTGGCGATTATGGCAAAACCCCTCATGGTTATGAAAACCACGATGGAGGCCTATGTCCTGCAGTGGGCGTCAAACGGCTGATGATGATGATGATTTGTCAGGCATTATACTAAATATAAATCACGAAGGTATTCGTGACTGCCAGCAGTTAACCTATTACTTCAGTCAATTTGCTTAGTTTATCTGCTCTACCATGACGATTGAATGAATAAACAGTGCTTATTCATTGTAGAGTTCAATCTGATTGATGATTGAGTTACCCAACTTGGGTGTGGTAAAAGTATTTAGAAAACTTAAGGAACAATTTATTTATTTATCTGACCAGATTAAGAAACATTAAAGTAGGTATAATGTTCGACAGGTAACTTGAACAAAAAACCTAGCAGTCAGGGGGAATTTGCGATGGATGTGTAAGAGCATTTTTTAACTATTAGTTATTTTAATCTGTTTTATTGTTAGGGATTTTTGTGTACTACTTGTATCAATCCCATCGTTTCTTATACTCGACCAACTACTTATTCAATTCGGAAAAGGTGTACAGGAATCTGTTCCGTGTGGCGCCGGATCAAGAATAGCGTAAAAGTCCTAAACCAAGACTAAAGAATTCGGTCCGAAGAATTCTGACTCACATTCCGCGTTCCTCGCCAATGAGACGTGAAGTACCTTCATGCGAAGTCGAGTTTTTCAAGTTACTCGTCGTGCATTGTACACAATTTAATTTGCGTCTGTCCAGAAATAGGTAGGTGTTATAAAACACAACTCAACCAAGGAGTTTGACTTAACTAATTTTTTTATCTGGCCATTAATTCCTATCTAAAGTCAGGATTCGTCGTAGAACGGTATAAGTGGCTGGATAGTTCCATTTTAACATTTTTATTTCTTAATAGACCTTCTGACTTTTTCTGTGTAGCCCATCTGCATATAGCCTGCTGCAGGGCACAGGCCTTCTCTCAGAGAGATAGTATGGCGTATGTGCCCACCGCGGATTCGCAATTTCAAGCGCTGAGGTATTTTGTGAACTCCTCAAATACTCAGGTTTCCTCGCGACGTTTTTCTTCATAGTTAGCGAGTGGTATTGATACTACAAATTCATACATGTACGTAACTTTGAAAACAAAGTACATGCCGGGATTCGAACCTATAACTTTCCGAATACTATGAGGCCGGCGTTCTACCGCTGCGCTGCCTCCGCTTCCGACCGAGCTCTCTTATACAATTTTAAGGTTTTGCTTCTTGGAAGCGGTTTAAGGGGCTCCGTCAGGTTTACTAGCGCCACAAATGAAAACAAATCACATCTTCTTTTACAGAACGTTTTTGAAAAAGAAGAAGAAGAAAATATCTCAATCTGTGATTTTTAGGACCCACCACCAAGAACCTAGGATCACGATGCTGAGACTAGATAACGTTTATTCCAAAAAGGGCCGTTTTAGTCCTAGGTTTTTGCCTTACGTTCACGGCCATAGGTCCCACAATTTTTTTAAAATTCCTTTTTTTAACTTTCACACAATACAATCACTTGACCTGGTCCCAAACTAGGATACCCTGTGCTATGATAACCAGGCGAGGACGTCACAAACATGAAAATACACCGAGACTGAGGCCATTTGTACAAATGTACGCGCCCGCCAGTGGAAATCGAACCCGCGACTTCCGTTCTGGTAGCTAAGCGCCTCAACGGCTACCAGAAGAACAATTTCAAGGTCACCGTCATGTGACCTCTCCCAGCAAAGTGCACAATACATTCTATTTTTGCTATGCTATAAGTTTTACCGGTTCGCACCGGGATTAGAATCCGGTCCCGCCTCCTCGCGATCACGGGACGAGTTTGTGTTTGCTCGTTATTGGTGTAAAACTCGGGTGCTCTCTTCCGGTTAAGGCGCCCATGAGGACGTAGCGTTACGAAAGAAAAAGAAAACATCTTTTGTGTTTTTTCAGCACACCGTTTTTGCAAAGTGTCTCTCTATTCTCTATCACGTTAATAGTGATTTTTAGGACCCACGACTGTGAACCTAGGATAAAAAACCTGATGAAGCAACAAACGGCATGTTCAGCGGAAATGCTAGATACCATATACAGGGCGTCCCAAAGTTATGGGCCATGAAGGGAAGGTACCTTAAATATCGTAGATAGGGTATTTTGCTGAAAGAAGACTTTATGTTATTTTTAAAAGTTAGTAATTCTGCATTCAAAGATTTTCTAAAAATTACTTGCTTCATTTGGGAATCGAACCGACTTTAATGTAAAAAAAAACACCCCTACTTTTATGATGCTAATCGAAAGAATGGCAAAAAACTAATAACTCTTCTTGAGATTTTCTATATGAATGAATGAATGTTTTCCTACTTGGATTGGTACGAATGGAATGATTAGATGGCCGGCCAGATCCCCGGACCTTACACTATTAGATTTCTTCTTTTGGGGATACGTGAAAGATATGCTATACAAAAAGCAATACGAGAACGTGGGCGAGTTACAAACAGAATTGTGTCATATCATATCGACTATTCACCATAAAAGATAAGAAAATCAACAAAAAGGCAGCGTACTCATTAAAAGATAGGCGATTTGCGTAAGACGAGAGGGATCACATTTTGAGCATTTAATTAATTAATTTACAAAAAAATACCCACTTAATTCACTACGGCAGTTTCATGTATGTTTTTAATTTGATTAAAATGATTAATTTCACAGGGAACAGCCTTTCTTTTAAAATACTATGTTACTTAAGAAGAGTTATTAGTTTTTGGCCATACTTTCGATTGGCATCGTAAAAGTAGGGGTGTTTTTTTTTTTCATTTAAGTCGGTTCGATTCCCAGACGAGGCAAGTAATTTTTAGAAAATCTTTGAATGCAGAATTACTAACTTTTAAAAATAACATAAAGTCTTCTTTCAGCAAAATACCCTATCTACGATATTTAAGGTACTTTCCCTTCATGGCCCATAATTTTGGGACGCCCTGTATAGAGAGGTATTAGGTTGGGGCTAAAAATCACCATAGAAAAAGATATGATTTTTCATCAATTGGTGGAGTCAGTGTACCTTATGGAGCCCCTAATATCCAGAACCGCGTCATTGCCACATATAGATATCGTCACGCTCGCTTCTTCAAGATCGCCTTTTTCCATGGATTGACTCAGTTCGAATATGTTATCATTATCATATCAGTTAATTCAGATTTGGTCTGGGTGCAAACAATTATTTAAAATACTATCAAAGCTAAGAAATTTATAATAGGGGTTGATATTTCTTGAATAAGGGAGATGAATGTATGACCTAGGACGAGCGAACAGCTAACAATAGCACATAGGCTACTTTTGAACCGGAAAATAAAAGAAAAACATCGACACACAGAAGTCGTCACGAGCAACGGCAGAGCTAGTACAATAAGACATAATTGTGTACTGAGTTTGCTTTTAATTATTGCAATAAAGATAATTCACACAGTCCACCAATTTTAAGCTCTCGTCAAGCGAGAACATTACCCGAAAACATCTTTAAATAAGTACCCAATCGCTGGATAAATAATTTAATAGAAAAATACTTACCGAGGGATAAACAGATAATTGTCTAATTGACATGGTTGTCAACCATACAATTTGGTTATGGATAGCTCTGCAAATGTCGAGGTGCGAGACGTTGTTGGACTTATTTACTGGATAAATATCCATGGATAAACAGATAGATATTCCTGTCGGGTAGTCTTAGCTTATGCCAGCTTTAGTCTATTTACTAAACTTATTTTCTGTACTTGTGAAGCTAACGCTGTTTGTTGCCAAAATAGAAATAAACAAATAAAATAAAACATTCTCCCCGCCCATATCACTCTAGCGCACTGGTCGAAGTGTCACTACTGAAGGGGAATACCCCGCGTGCCTACACAGTAACGTCAACAGAGCACTTTATTTACAACAATATAATTGTACACTTTCATCGCCGACGTGGCTTACATATAATCGAGTATTTTTTGTTTGCTGTTCCTGTTCACACGCAAATCGATATTTACGCTGACAATGTGAAACCAACTCTATGCCTTTGGGATAAGTTCTAAAATTCAAATTGACTATTTGTAGTTTGTATATAGTTTTTATTTTGCTCTGCGTAAGAATGAGCATCGAACGAAAATGTCTTTGTCTGTGTAAAGTGATTTTTTGTGAATTCATTATTCGAGTTCACAATAAGATATCCTGTCCTCAGATAACATGTCCGGTGCAATTTAACACGTTTTTCCCCAGTGGTGACTACTAGTAGGTGTAGAATCCGAAGACAGCATGACCTGCCCCTATATTACGCTCACCAAATCCTGAGCGATTCCAATCGTTTAACTGTCAAATTAGTATGGAATTTGACAGTTAGACGATTGGAATCGCTCAGGATTTGGTGAGCGTAATTAGGCCACTGATGACTGTTACACATCGTCCGTCTAAGACTGGCAAATCACTAGAGGCCATAGGTCCGCGTATTTATAACAAAATTCCCGTGGACATAAGGGAGTCGCCGAGCAATCACATATTCTTAAATAAACTAAAAAAATATCTATGTGTAAAAGCTTACTATTCTGTTGAGGAATATCTGGACGAACAATCGAATTGACATATTATCTATGATTATTAATATTTTAATTTTTGATTTATTTAAATTTATTTGTTATGAGACTAATTTTATTATTAAGCTATTGTTAAGTTATTTAAACTAAGCATCTGCTTAGATCTTGTATTATTAGATGTTGTATTACTATTTTGACGATGTTGTTACCTAAACTGAATAAATGAATATGAATAACAATTTGTATTGCGATCACATTGTGATGTTCCGCTGCATATTGTGCACATTTCATAAATAGAAGCCTGGGTGGGTTGGTAGTTAATCAATGTACTTTTAACCTTATCCTATCGATTGAAGACTGTGAAATAAAAGGTTGTCAGACTCGCGCACGAAGGGTTCCCATTATCTATACAACATTAGACACAAAAAACGGCAAAAAATCACGTTTGTTGTATGGGAGCCCCCCTTAAATATCTATTTTATTTTAAGTTAATTATTTAGTTTGGAAGCGAATATATAACTAAATATTCTTTGAATATTTCAAGCGTCTACCTGTTGCCGTTATTAATATCGAGCAAACAACGGCAAAAACATTACGTTTCTTCTATGGGGGCCCCCCTTAAATATTTATATTACTTATTCTGTTTTTAGCGGCAACAGAAATACATCATCTGTGAAAATTTCAACTGCCTAGCTATCACGGTTCATGAGATACAGCCTGGTGACAGACAGGCAGACAGACAGACGGACAGTGAAGTCTTAGTAATAGGGTCCCGTTTGGCACCCTTCGGGTACGGAACCCTAAAAAATAACTTTTTATCTTTATCAATTTTTTGTCCACGTTTAACGGGTTCGCGAACCTCTTCTTTCAAAAATTTTTGAAATACTTATTTATAAATATTTCATACTGCATTCACAGATTATACCAATAAATGGAGTTTATAGTTATAAACTTGCCGTTACTTCCCCATTACTTCCCGTGGGTGTCGTAAGAGGCGACTAAAAAACGGAAACCAGGGAACGGGCAGCAGCGTTGACCTGTGACACTAGACCACCACTAGAACACTGTGATCTCCAATCCGCCTGCCAAGTGTGGAGATTACGACAAAACCTCCCGTACAGGGAGCGACCCATGTCCTGCAGTGGACTGCTATGGGTTGATGATGATAGTTATAAATATTTAATACACTTCGTAGTGTATATTCTTAAATGCCACTTAAACAGCCATTTAAATAGACTCTTGTTTGTAAAATATCAAAAGAAAAGCCGATACATTTTTTTTGGTATTTTGAAGTTGACGCCATGTCAAAAGTTGTTTGTATTGGCGTGGAAATAAAGTAAGTAGGTATAGTGATTAATTTGCATAAAAGTTTGCTCAGGCCCCGTTAAACCTAAACAATAACTTCCACACGACACAATCACTTGTTCTGGTCACAAACTTGGGGACCCTATGCTATGCAAGTACATCAGCGGGAATCGAACCACAACCTCTATTTTGGCAGTCAAGCATGTTCACCGCTACACCAAAGAGGCAGTAAAAAAATCGCATGCCACACAAAAGAAAAATCTAGTTCATAGCGGTTTTTTCAGGCGCGACATTCGCAGACGATTCAGGCCAAGGTGACGAGCTGACCGCCCGATGGCTGTCTGTCTGATAACATAACACGCATTTCTTTTGGAAATTAGTTGGTAGGTACTTACACTCTATTACATCCGCAGATACTGTAATTTTAGGGTTCCGTATCCAAAGGGTAAGGGACCTATTACTAAGACTCGACTGTCCGGTCTGTTTGTCACCAGGCAGTATCTCGTGAACCGTGATAGCTAGACAGTTGAATTTTACACAGATGATGTATTTCTGTTGCCGCTATAACAACATATAGTAAAAACAGAATAATATAAATATTTAATGGGGGCTCCCATACAAAAAACGTGATTTTTTGCCGTTTTTTGCTCGACCTTAATAACGGCAACAGGTAGAAATATTCAAATGTTGTCTGAAAAGCAGATAATGGTACGGAACCCTTCGTGCATGAGTCCGACTCGCACTTGGCCGGTTTCTTTGTTCGATTACACACCAATCACCATGCATTTTAGGTGGCTTGAGAGTCGTAACAAAATGAAGTGACTTAAAGATATGGCTATCGAATACGCTAGTTTGTTTTTTTTTAAGCACTTTATTTGCATTGTCCAAAAATATCTCTACACTAACTCGAATCTTGACAACCATTAGTAGCCAGCCAGAGCTGTGCAGGCGCACCGCGGGTCCACATTGTCCTGATCACGTCCTGATGGACAGAAAGTCGGTACTATTTGCTTGCGAAGTTTTCGAAACAAGCGTTCTCAACTTTTTTTTAAATTTTACGTCTTTAGTCTAAATAAATAGATGGCATTTTAATAGTAATTTAGTCTAAATAAATAGACAGCATTTTTTTATTACTAATTGGGTATTTGACAAAATACCAAATGAGTTACTTTTAAAACGGAATTTTGTATGAAAATACTGACTTATGACGTAACATTTCAGAGCACCCTTTTTATGTTTAATCTATTTATTTTCCGAGATATTTTGTAATTTTTGTTTTAATCGAGCATATGAAATAAGTTATTGTTGATCGTGTCAAATACCGTATTAGGTAATTAAACCACGGCCCTCAAACTATCCAGATTTCACCGTGTATTCGTATTTTTTCCGAGTACAGACGCCAATACGTCAACAGACGCCAGCCTTTACTGTGTGTACAGTTGACAGCTGAGTAAGTGGACTGAACGTATGTAAAGATACATGCTCATGGCTTAGGTTAGTGACCGGACAAGGCTTTACCCTCGGTTTCTCGTACACTAACAAGCTGTTAGTCTACTGTTAACAGCTGTCAGTGTTTTTTTTGTATGCGCTTTGGTCAATTGACAGCTGTCAACAGTAGATTAACAGCGTGTTAGTGTACGAGAAACTGGAGTACTCTAAAGAGCAATATATTAGAGTGGGTCTAGGTATAGACTGTACAAGGTAGGTAATTTCACTACGTGCAAGGTTCGTTTCCTGCAGCTGAAGCATCTGCTACCTACTAAGCAAAAATGTGACTATGTTTGTGCCATAAAACATTTTTATCGGCGACGTCACGGAGCAATATTTATGTCAGCAAAGAAGTTAAATAGTTATTGTGCACAAAATAGGAAATTACACGGATATTTCTTCTGCTAACAGTACAGTGACGGGCCTTATCACTAAAAGTGATCTCTTCCGGATAACAAAGTAATTTTGCACTTAGTAAAAGTAGATAATTTTAGTTTAGTGGCCGAGATAAAAGTACCCGAAACCGACGACACTGCATGCGAGTCTCTTAAATGCATAGCTCTTCAATAGAGTAATATTAGTACGTTAATGGTTCTTTTACATCCTTTTATATCACCTGCTATTTTTAGGCTTACTCTGTAACTTACTTAGTAAGAAGCAAATAAATGAATAAAGTATTATTATTATTAATGGTTGTTTCGTTGACACTATTGGTAGTCTAGTAACCAATCGCATTCCAATGGTACAAGCCGTGCAACTCAACTCGGCGGCGCCTCGCGCGATTTGATTTTCTTCGCGTGAAGACACGAGTGGGCAGTGGACTGTATGAGCTGATGAAAACGCCGTGGGTTCAAGTAATCGCAAGGTGGCTATTTAATTTACGCGGCTTACACCATTGGAATTACTTCGTACTGCTTAGTAGACTACCAATTTTTCCTCACGTTGTTTCCCTTCACCGTTAGCGAGTGGTATTGCAACAACTTTTTTTTGTGTTCTTTAATCCACGATCAGTGTGCTTGATTTATGATTCAAATTCAAAATTCAAAATTCAAATTTATTTATTTGTGAAACATGCGTGTACATAAAAGTTCTTATATATAAATAATGAAGTTTCAGCATGTTTGGCCGTAGAGGCATACAAATATCTACATCTAAAAATAATTCAATATTTACCGCGTTGTTTACATGATTATTATTTTCTTAAGTTAGAATTGTATAGAAATATGAAAATAAGATAAAAAAATTATAATAATATATAAATTGATTGCCAATTAATTAAAATGTCAGATTAAAATAATCATTCACATTGTAGCAGCATTTCTTGGTGAGTATTATATTTAACCTGTCTTTTGAACACATTATCGTCACCCAATTCTCTAATACTCATTGGCAGTTTATTATATATTTTTGGACCCATGCATAAAATACTTTTTCTCATGAAAGCAGTATTGGATATTCTAGTACTCAGGCGTGTAGGGTCTCTACGGAGTCGCATACCATTTGCTTCTGAGATGCGTGGAAACAGAGCAGGATTTTTTCTGACGAACATTAGTACTTCTAATATATAGAGAGATGGAAATGTAAGTATATCATATTTCTTAAAATAGGGTTGGCATGATTCCGTGGATTTTAAGCTAAACATTGCTCGCAAACATTTTTTCTGCATTCTGAGTACTTGTTCACGGTCAGTACCATTGCCCCAGAATATGACGCCATACCTCAAGACAGATTCCACAAGACTATAGTATGCTGTTAATAAAGTATGTAAGTTAACTATTGATGAAAGTTTGTAGAGTAGAAATGCCGATTTACAAATTTTTTTACACGTTTTTTCTATGTGTAATTTCCATGATAATTTACTGTCAATTATTAACCCAAGAAACTTAGTTGACTCTATGCTGTGTATAGGTTGGTCTTGGTATTTTATTTTAAGGTCCGATATTGATGAATTCCTTTGACTATAATGCATTATATTGGTCTTGGCAAGGTTTATTTTTAAATTGTTGTTATCTAACCATTCTATCATAGCTTTAAGCGCTTCATTTATGTCGTTTTCGTATGTTAATCTATCTTTACATTGTACAGTTATGGTGCTGTCATCAGCGAAAAGTGACATAGGGTGCTCTACATGAATAGGAAGGTCATTTATGTAAACGATGAAGAGTAACGGCCCCATTACGCTGCCTTGTGGCACTCCATGATTGACAGTCTCTACTTTTGATAAGTATTTCTCTTCCAGTTTTGTTTTGGAATTAACTTTTGTGATAACCGTGCACTGTTTACGATTATTTAGGTACGACTCTATCAAATTTAATATATTACCTCTTAGACCGTAGAGTTCTAATTTACGTAGCAAAATATCGTGCTCTACATAGTCAAAAGCCTGCGTAAGGTCAGTATACAAAGAGCATATGGGAATTCTTTTATCTACACTCTCAATAATAACGCTAAGAACATCGTATACTGCCATATTTATATTTTTGTTTTTTCGAAATCCTTTTTGTTCCTTTACCAGTAAATTATTTATTTCTAAGTATTGACTGATGTGTGTACAGAGAAATTTTTCAATAATTTTGGAAAAAACAGGAATTAAGGCAATTGGGCGATAGTTCTCCATGCGTTCTCTGTCACCTTTTTTAAATAGAGGCTTAATAACAGCCATTTTTAACTGATCTGGGAAGATTCCTTTTTCTATACAGAGATTAGTTATATAGCTTAAGTGATAACTAATGTCTTCCGCTACATACTTAACAACCTTTGTTGAGATAGCATCGTACCCAGTACTATAACTATTTTTTAGAGAAAGAATAATTTTGTGTATTTCATACGGAGAGCATGGTAACAGAAACATTGAATCTCTACATTTACTTAACTTAGATTGTTGATTTTTGTTTTTTTCTTTGTTCAGAGGTGTTACCTTGTCTACAAAATATTTATTGAATTCGTCTGCAATTTTTTGTGGACTGTAAATTATGTTTCCCGCTATTGTAATTTCAGTTATAGACTCGCATGGTTTGTTTTCCTTGGACTCGTTTATTATTTTCCACATCGCCTGTGATTTGTTTTTAGATGTATTAACCTTGTGATTATTCAGTTTTTTTTGTGTAGCTTTTATTAGTACTTTAAAGCGCTTGCTATAGTTATTTAGTTTACTTTTAGTTATGTTCGTAGGGTTTAGTCTATACTGCCATAAAAGCTCCCTTTTTTTCCTGCTGCACGTTTTTAAGCCTTTAGTTAGCCATTTAGGTTTTTTACGAAGTTTAATATTGATATTTTTTTGTGGAAAACACAAATCATACATTAGCTTGAACAACTCTAAGAACTGACTGTATGCGTGATTAGGATTAGTTGTTCCATAAATTTCTGAAAAGGATAGACTTTTTATGCAATCTTTAAATTTTTCTAGATTTTCGTCGCAATAGTCGCGTCTTATAATCCTCCAACTATCAATCAAGCAAGTTTGTTTCACCGGGCATCGTAGCAATTGTGCTGTGTGATCTGATAGAGCACTTTCAATAACCTCCGTTTGACATTTTTGTCTCAAATTATGCGCAATATTATCAATGCAAGTATTACTTACTAGTCTCGTTGGTTCGTGAATAGCTAATTTCAAGTTTAAGGTGTTTAGTTGACATTCTAATTGAAGTGCTCTACTGTTAGGTTTTAGTCGGTCGATGTTGAAATCTCCGGTAATTATGATGGTTTTGTTGTTTTTTGTTTTTAGAAAGTCTAAAATGTTCTCTAGTCGGTCAAAAAATATCTGAAAGTTGCAACTTTTTGGAATTCTGTAAATACAAACAATGATTTGATTAAATTGAATAAGCTCTATAGCGCAACATTCTATAACTCCACTTATAGACAACTCACTTATTTTACTTAAAATCTTGTACTTATAACAGTTTTTTACCAATATGCATGAGCCCCCCCTACTCTTGTTTTCTCTACTGAAATACGCAGCTAGTGTAAAGTTTGGTAGAGCCAAAAAATGTTCGAATCCTGATCTCATATTATTTTGATTGTGGGGCAGATTCTTCTTTAAGTATCGCCCATCTTCTGACAGCCAGCCTTCACTTTCCTTGGTCCATCATCTCACGTCTCGTTAGCCTTCTAACGAAGTCTGGTTGTATAAGTTGCGCTGCGAGCTGATTAGGATGGATTTCTAATAGCTTTTTATATCTGTCACTGTGCAGTTCTATTTCTACTGCAACTGTATTAAGTTCAAGAATGTTGTGCAATTCAGAGTTTCTGATAAACCACGGAACATTTGCAATCTGCCTGAGAATAGCATTTTGACTTCTTTGTATGATGTTTATGTTTGAGACACTAGAGACGCCCCACAGCTGTGTGTCATATGTCCATATGGGTTTTATGATAGCCTTATAGAGTATCAGCTAGATTAAGAGCTTGTTTTCGAGATTTAGCTTTGAGTGTCTGTCAAGAATCCATTGGAGGCTCTTAGATCTCAGTTTGATTTGATCTCTTTTTGTTTGCAGGCGTTTTTTCCAAGTCAATTTCCAATCTAGGTGTATGTTTGTAAACAATGATTTGATTAAATTGAATAAGCTCTATAGCGCAACATTCTATAACTCCACTTATAGACAACTCACTTATTTTACTTAAAATCTTGTACTTATAACAGTTTTTTACCAATATGCATGAGCCCCCCCTACTCTTGTTTTCTCTACTGAAATACGCAGCTAGTGTAAAGTTTGGTAGAGCCAAAAAATGTTCGAATCCTGATCTCATATTATTTTGATTGTGGGGCAGATTCTTCTTTAAGTATCGCCCATCTTCTGACAGCCAGCCTTCACTTTCCTTGGTCCATCATCTCACGTCTCGTTAGCCTTCTAACGAAGTCTGGTTGTATAAGTTGCGCTGCGAGCTGATTAGGATGGATTTCTAATAGCTTTTTATATCTGTCACTGTGCAGTTCTATTTCTACTGCAACTGTATTAAGTTCAAGAATGTTGTGCAATTCAGAGTTTCTGATAAACCACGGAACATTTGCAATCTGCCTGAGAATAGCATTTTGACTTCTTTGTATGATGTTTATGTTTGAGACACTAGAGACGCCCCACAGCTGTGTGTCATATGTCCATATGGGTTTTATGATAGCCTTATAGAGTATCAGCTAGATTAAGAGCTTGTTTTCGAGATTTAGCTTTGAGTGTCTGTCAAGAATCCATTGGAGGCTCTTAGATCTCAGTTTGATTTGATCTCTTTTTGTTTGCAGGCGTTTTTTCCAAGTCAATTTCCAATCTAGGTGTATTCTAAGGTATTTCACACTATTACAGTGGGGAAGCTCATTATCTCCGAGTTTCATGGTTGGGCAGTTTTCTCTCCGTAATGTGAAGGTGACTTGGACTGATTTAAGAGCATTAGCTTTAGTTCTCCACTTCTTAAACTATTTATCTTCTTGGTTCAGGCTGCACTGAAGCTGAAGTGAAGCAAGTTTTAGATCAATGTTGGAGGCCAGTACTCTCTTCGAATTTCTCAGAAAAGAGCGTGACAGAACGTTACTTAAGTATCCCTTAGACTCCAAGGGCCAGATGATAAAATAATGACGTTGCTTTGCTAAGCTCTACATCTACGTTTTCAGGTGAACCTGTACAGGGAGATCACGTTCCGCAACTCCGGACAAACCTACAAGGGGATTCCCATAATGGCCAGTAACATGGACACCGTGGGAACATTCGAAATGGCTCGGGAGCTTTCTAAGGTACCATTTGCAAAAATAACCCTGTATTGTACTATGGTATTGTAGTAGTTTCTGCTGGAGATCCGGGGGGCGCATCATGCCACCTACATAAGTTCCACTACGCCTGAGACACACAGTAAGGACGTGGGACAAGGGCGCGGAAAAGACGCGTCGTCTTTCTAATTCACTTTCATACAAAATGTACTGAAGGGACGGGACGAAGCCCACACAGAAGAGACGGGGTGAGGGCGCGAACTTTAAACAACGCGTCGCGTCTTCTCCGCGCCCTTGTCCCACGTCCTTTCTATGTGGCCAGGGCCTTAGGACAGAGAGAGAATTGGTTCACGTATATTTAAAAAGATATGTAAGAACCGATATTATACTCATATTTATCATTCTTACTCCCATCCCTATAGCAACTGATGTATTAGGTTTAAGATGATTTGAGAAAAGATGGTCAGAGTGGAGTTTTACTTTCCCGCTGCCTTTTTCTCCACCACAACTACGGCCCGAAGGCAGCGGCTCATGTTGTACATTGACGTTCAGCAAACAGAATGTTGCATCCGCCATGCGTGTACACCGCCGTGGACTGGCAATTTCAAGCACTGAAGAATACGATCACTCCGCTCAGAGCCTCGTTTCTGTTAGTGCATTGTAGTATAATGACAGGTACACTGTCGGGTCACGTGACGTGTTTTTTCGTACCATTGACGCCTAGAAGGTTTGATGGGTGTGCCCGCGTAGACTTAAAGCAGCCATGAAATGAAAACCGCCATGTTCATGCAGTTGTCATGTTACTACAATGCATTAACAGAATCTAGGCCCTGGTTTCCCCGTGCTGAAGTGGCAGTGGGCTGGTCACACATGCCGAAGAACTGATGCTCGATGGGGTGCAATTGGTGCAAAAGTTCTCGCGTGGAGACCACGAACTGGCAAACCCGGCTTGGGATGCTCACCAGCTCGCTGGACCGACGATCTGAGGTTGCTGGCAGTGGCTGGGTGAGGACGGGCAAGGATAGAAGAAAGTTGCGTGCTTTGGCTGAGGCCTATGTACATCAGTGGACAAGACGGGCTGATTGATTGATTGAACAAACTCTAAGGGCGACTTTCGCCAACGCTGACAGTACTATCTATATGTTTATTCGAGGGTAAGCTCTAGCAGTGACTTGGAACGAGTCACCCTAAGCGACGTATTTTAGGTATTGTACATTTGAGAAGTAACCGTGCATAACCGTGGGCTCGACTCCCATTGGGGGCCGACGTACATTGTACAAATGGCCTCAGGCTGGGTGTATTTCCATGTTTATAATGTCCTTGCCTGGTTACCATAGCCTATTTTGGGACCCGGACAAGTGATCGTGTTGTGTAGTAGTTATTTATTTATTTTATTTTATATTATATTAGGTACTTTAGTAACACACAATGATAAGCGCCGCTCAACGCAGCTACACGAGTCGGCACACTGCCAAATGTATCTCGACTTATTTAAGACTCGTAATAGGAAGATTCACAAGAATTCTATGACTCGCGTAATGTGTTACGAAATTGTGATAAAATAAAATATCGGCTATTTTAAACTAGGCCTATATTAAAGACCGAAACTCTAAAACAAAATCAGAATAATGTTATTCATAATGAGGAATTTGCGTCTAACTAGATTGCAATGACATTGCTTTTATACCATCAGGAAAATAAAAAATAAGTAACAATTCTTTTTGTGGCTTTTGGGATCTCAAAAAATGCGAAATATAAAGTGGCCATAATCATCGTTACGTGCAAGTAGTGACGTCATAGTTTGAGCCCAATTTATATGGCGCATTTTGTACCACGTGAGTATATTGACTTTTCGACAGGTTTTATATATTACGAAAAGCAAGCAAGATTTAGATTATTACGGTGAAATAATATACAAAAACTTTGCAATCTTATTTGTAATAAAAACCGGCCAAGTGCGTGTCGGGCCAAGCGCATTGTAGGGTTCCGTAGAAAAAGGGTTTTTTTTATCTGCTTTACAGAACTAACAACTTCATCGAATTATATTCTTTTTGTTGCACTAACCCGTGCTGAGGACAATTTAAAAAATAAACCTATTTAGAGGCTAAAAATACTACCCGTGCCGGGACTTGAACCCGCGACCTCTGGGACGGTTAGCCACGCTTCCTTAAAACACTCCTCATTGTCAGTTTAAATAGTCTGTGGTAAAAGGAGAGACGTAACCACAGATTAATTAAACTGTCTCTGAGGAGCAGTATTTTTAGGGTTCCGTAGGCGACAAGGAACCCTTATAGTTTCGCCGTGTCCGTCCGTCTGTCCGTCTGTCATTCTGTCTGTCCGCAGCCTAGCTCAGAGACGATTAGTACGAGAAAGCTGTTTGGCATAGACATATAAGTACATATTAATCACGCCGACAAAACGGTAGAATGAAATCTTAAAAAAAAAACTTTTTAAGGTACGCCCCCTAACCTAAATAAGGGATGCATTTTTTTCTCGCCTACACCATAGTGTGAGGTATCGTTGGTTTGATCGCTTAAAAATATTGTGGGTGTCGGAAGACCATGTTTTGATTTAGGGTTCCATTCGCGAAATATTAAGCTTTAAAGCGCGAATTTTGTCCTTTTGATCGCCTTAGCACAAGGTTTTTTAGAGAAGTAAGATGTAGGTAGATTTTCTTAAGAAAGGAAACTTAGGTTTAGAAAATGGTATGCTAGGTGTATACAACTAAAAGGTGACTACGTTGAAAAATTGAAAAAAAAAACATTTGATAAAAGTTAATTGCATCTTATTCATTCTCACTACTTATTGAACCCCCCTAGTATTATTAACCTACAATTAAAGTATCTAGGTATTCTTTGCCAGTTACTTCACTAAGGAAGTAATAACATTAGTATATACCTAAACGACACAGAATAATGGCTTCTACGAAGTCTGCCAGGTACAGTTCATTGGTTCAACAATGACTATTATCAAGGCCCCTGTGTTGTCCACAATGCACTTAGTCATCTAAGTACGTTGCGAGTTGGTGCGATAGTCAAGTAGGTAGGTACCTAGAATCTATAAAACAATGTGGCTACTTCCCGCTTTCATTGAACTAGTAGAACCTCGGATAAGTACAGTGCAATTTTCTTTCATGAGATTTTACGATCTCATTCCGTGAGATTTGATAAAGGCAAGATGTCTTCTAGTACAATCGATAGTTAAATTAATCTTTAACCTTTGGTTATAGTAGAGTACAGGCATTTTATTCTGATTTTGATCTGCTTCACAGCGTGATTTTGAAATCGTTAGCAATATTTGTAAATATTATTGTGTTTTCTGAACCCTCGGTTTGAAACGGTGAATCCAAATTCAAAGTGTCAGGAAGTACCGTAACGTTGAAAAATGTTTTTATTATGTTAGATGATTAATGTTAATTCTATGTCGTTCAATATGCTCATACAAATGAAAGTTGGTTGGCCGGCACCGAATATAAAACATTCGGACCGTTTTTTTTAATCTTTATTACAATCGTCCTGATGTTGCGTGTTCATGCTTAATTGAAGTAATTTTGTGTAACAAAATAATAAAAAAATCCGACAAGCTATTTTTTGTCAAAACATGTTTCTAAATTGTGGTTAGAATGTCCCCTTTCAAAACAGTGAACGAATTTGATGTCACCCTGTAGTATTTATTTAGTTTTCTCGCTTTCTTCTTTACACTCCTCGACCGTCGGTTCTTCGGCATATTGTATGTGAGTTCTTTGGTGGATTGTCACATTTCTGATGTGATCCATCAAAGAGACTCCGAGCATAGCCCGTTCGTTTCATAGCACGCTGAGCGATTTTGAATCGGCGAACTACCTAGTCCTGCCGCGCCGTCAGTGTCCACGTTTCAGCTCCGAGTTTATGTACGAGTATATAATTATTTTATAGGCATCGCGTTGTTTCAATCACGAGCCACGCAAGGCAATAGAGTATTGATTCGATTTTACTCGTACAGTTTACAATGCGCGTCAGAGGGTTCATTTAGCCTAAATTATAACCTTGTAGTTATACAACCGATTTTAATCGATATTCGATTGTCCTATGGGAAACCGTCCAACGGATAGTTGTGATGTTTTAGCTTCTATTGAGGTTTCAATCGAGTGCTACTACGTATAAAAATCTCACTATTTCCAATACGATATCTTGAGGAGACATAACAAACAACCCTTAAGATGCAAAACTTGCGGCCAATTGGCTGGAAGTCATTGAGTCTATGACGAGTGCTTGCCGTGACGGTAAACGTTTTACGTTTAATTTAATATATTAAAAAAAACGCCATTCACCCTCCCGTACACTCATTGTTATTTTAACCCCTCGTACACTTAATGAAAATTACCAGGAGAGGGGCAGCAGCGTCTTCCTGAGATTCCAACCCCATACTGCGATCGCCAACCCGCCTGCCAAGCGTGGCGATTATGGCAAAACCCCTCATGGTTATGAAAACCATGAGGGAGGCCTGTGCCCTGCAGTGGGCGTCAAGTGGCTGATGATGATCATGACACTTATTGTCACTGCTACTTATTTTCTCGTACACTGACGATCTGTAACAGCTTTCAATTGGCCAAAGTGCATAAAAAAATTACCAACTGACAGCTCTTAACAGTAGAGCAACAAGTTGTTAGCGTAACAGATACCGAGGGCCAGTATGTTGAAATACTGTGCGAACTATCTGTATAAACTATTTGAAAAAATAAAACAAATCGAATGGAGTCTGTTTTCATCGGTATAAGTTAAGAAAAATCTTGATTCTGCGACACAAAAGTTGTATTGAAAGTTTCCTCTATTACGTAGTACGAATAAAAAAAAACAAACTTCCACAAAATTCAGTGCAATCAGAAACGGCTCGTGTCCTCTCGATTAGTCTTCTACAATGAAATGAGCGCAAGATGTGCTCTATAGTAAATCACTCTATGATTGGTTTATTCTGTGCCCCATGCGTGACGTGAACGTTGATTGGGCAATAGTAAGTTACAGCGTAGCGGTTGGTTTTTACAAGAACGTCAAACCAATGACTTCATTGGTGTGTAACCCGTCGAAATATGTAGGTACTTCGCAATATAGTGGTCTGACGGAGGCAGGTGCACAGATATTTTGCCGGGTAATACTGAACTCGCTCCGATTGGTGACACAATTGACAAGCCCCGCCAGCTATCCCACAATTGAATCCCTCAAGTGGGGTCATTTCTTAGCGCTAGTTAGACATCTATGTAGGTATTTAACTATCAAACCTCATTGACTATCACTGAGTGCGACTCACGAACTGTAACATCACACCCGAATCACTTGCCCTTACTGACACAAGTTTATTCTACATTTCAGAACGGCCTCTTCACATGCATCCACAAGTACTACTCGGTTGATGACTGGAGGAAATTCGCCAGCGAATACCCAGAGAGTTTGGAGCATATGGGTAAGATACTTGAGACTCAACAAAGTAACACGTAACTTCAATATGTCCACGAGGCGGTTTTACAGAAACAGAAAGTCTCTATTACTATTCATGTAGTGTTTCGTACTGTAATACGAGTTTTAAATTCTATTTTTATTTGTTTTCTTACAAACAACACATTCTGGAATGGTTCACGTATTTTAGATAATAAAAGTTTTTTGTTCTGGTGACGATCCGTGATCCAATCTAAATACTCGCACTGGTGCCTTCCGGGTGATCGTCGCGCCTCTGTCGGTGACGTGGCACACTCTTCACATTGATGAAAATTCAAACGTGAGAGGAATTGCGTTCTATGTATTTTTTTCGTGATTTATACGTAATCATTCGCGGTCGAAGACGTTAAATGTGCCAACGAGTTTCATTCAGCGCTATGGACGTTGAAGAATAATTTGTGGTGCCTGGAAAACGCCCAACAAGGACTGACGCAGAGCAGCGAGCGAGCCCGAGCGCGCTAGAGTTAAGGTGTGGAGACCGGTGAGTTGCCAGGCCGATACAAATTCTCTATAACATGTAGTATTCGAGTAAGCTTAGGGGTTCTCAACTACTCATGCCTGACTTAAAATAAAAAAAAAGCTTTATTTCGGGATCAGGACTTTTCTGACTTTGCGTTGTAGGAGATCACATCGGAGACCGGTGTTTGAAGTAGGTAAGTAACATTTGAATGATATTCCGAAAATTGCGTTCTTTGTTGACACATCGCAGTCATCATCAATACATTTTTATCTATGGTTATAATCATCATTCAACCACAAGAAGTCCACTGTTGGACATAGGCTTCTTCCATGGATTTCCGAAAAGACCGGTTGGAAGCGGCTTGAATCCAGCGTCTTCCTGGGATTACTAATGGTTGACCAAAAAATTATTGACAAATGGTCATTCGACAAACAACGTTTAACCAAATGTTCATTTGGCAAACGAGACATTTGACAAAAGTATCATCTTACAAAAACTCACTTAGCAAATGATCCATTAGCAAACACTGTATTTGTTAAATGTTTTGAATATTAAAATGTCAATTGACCTTTTTTAATTTCACCAAATAATATGTTTCGCAAATGAAGCATTTGTCCAAATGTCATTTAACAAAATGTTATTTTATAAAATTGCACTTCTTTTTTCAACATTACGATTTAGTCTGTTGGGTAAATTATTCCGCTACCCGCGTATCGCCGTGAGCATGAATTTGTTGCACTGACATTTGAGGATAAATGCATTATTTGGTATCATTTTATATTTACAGGTAAGCTACAAGATTAGATACTTAGGCATTCAATTAATTTTTAATTGAATCGTCATCATCATGAATTTAAATGAATGTTCATCATTAATAATCTAAAAATATTGGCCATACATAAATCAACAGTAGTATTTTCTGGCGCTTCGCCGGCCGCTGCCGCGGCACGCTCGCTTCGCTCGCTCGGCTCGCGCGTTTTGTGGTCACTGTTCTAACCTAACCTAACCAAAATTTGTCTAAGTTTTTTGGTACCTATGTTTTTTCCATTCTGTCTAGATAAAATATATCAACTAATACTTAAACTATTTTACTTTTTTTTATTTATTTTCCTCAATTTCTTTATTCGTCTACAAAAATTGGCCATACATAAATCCACAGTAGTATTTTCTGGCGCTTCGCCGGCCGCTGCCGCGGCACGCTCGCTTCGCTCGCTCGGCTCGCGCGTTTTGTGGTCACTGTTCTAACCTAACCTAACCAAATTTACCTATTTTTTAATAAACGAAACATTTGTCAAATAATACATTTTATCAAACGTTTTTAGACCAATAGTAGTTTTGTCTGATAACTCAGTTGTTAAATGTTCATTAAGTAAAATAATTATTTGTAAAATGTAAATTTAAGTGTTGATCATTTGGATAAGTGAGTCATTTGTAAAATGATTAGTAGTAAAATGATCAATTGGCGAAAGCATTTTTTGGCAAACATTGTTTGTCAAGTGTAATTTTGACAAATGACTTTTGGTCAAACAGCAGGACCCCGTCTTCCTGCCACTTAAATGATGTCATCTGTCCATCTTGTGACTAGTCGTCCTATGCTGCGCTTGCCGATATGTGGTCTCCATTCGAGAACTTACAAAGTTTGAACTTTGAACATCGTATTATCGTCGAAGAATCTCCTCATTGGTAACCTTATGTCCAACTAATTTTAAGCACCAGTCTGGTAGCAATGAGGTTCCTAGTAGGTGAGATATCGTAAACAAGTTTGGTGTCGTAAAAGTTGCAGTCAATTGGCTGCATGTTTTATAGTGTGTTTTATGACCAGCGCTGTTTTACGTCTGAATCGAATAAAAATTAACGTCATACAGTCTCGATATACTATACGAACTATTCGAAAAAAATATAATAAACCGAATGTTCAAAAATAAAAAATCTTGATTTTGCGACACAAAAGTTGTATGCAACGTCTCCTCTAGTGCGTAGTTTAACATACCTCGTTCGTCTGTAGTAACACATCTTGAACGCCTCTATACATTTCCGTACCCCTGTACACCTTCTCTATATATCAAAAGTCGTAAATGGTTGTCCAGCTCAATATAATATTCTCTATCTCCTCTTAGCCGCCAGCAGCGGCACCGCAGAAGCTGACTTCGAGCGTCTATCAGACATTCTAAACAACGTGAAGGAGCTCAAGTTCGTCTGCCTGGACGTGGCCAATGGGTACTCCCAGCACTTTGTAGAGTACGTTAGGCGAGTGCGGGCGGCATTCCCAACGCATACTATCATTGTAAGTACCTTTCACATCAGACATAAGATAATTCGCTGAAGAATTAAGGTGATTGACAGACTGTAAGGTTAGTAAGTTACCGATACCAGTACCGTGTGGCGCCGGGTTAAGGATAGCGTTACTCCATTTCTTTCCGTGGATGTCGTAGAAGGCGACTAAGGAAATCAATTACTAGGAGACGGGCAGCAGCGTCTTCCTGAGATTCCAACTGCATACTGCGATCGCCAACCCGCCTGCCAAGCGTGGCGATTATGGCAAAACCCCTCATGGTTAGGAAAACCATGAAGGAGGCCTATGTCCTGCAGTGGGCGTCAAATGGCTGATGATGATGATGATGAAGGTTAGTAAGTTGAAGTGACAGTGGGCTGATCAAATCTGTCGAAAGACCGAGTGTCGATAGGGTAGAAAGGGTCTCGAGTGGAGCGTACGAAAACGTAGCGTTGGACGCCCACAGGACGATTTGAGGTAGATTGCTGGCAATGGTTGGATGAGGATGGCCAAGGACCGAAAGAAGTGGACGAGTAGTTGATTGAGTCAAAGTAAGGAGGTCAGCGTTTCGACGTATTATTTAATAACTTATGAGCATTCGTTATACATAGGTATACCATTTGTTTTCTTCACAGGCCGGTAATGTGGTGACTGGAGAGATGGTCGAGGAATTAGTTTTATCTGGTGCTGACATTATAAAGGTATATTTTTCGTTTTACTCTGCCAAAGGAACCAATGCTTAAACTTCGCTTCCTTGTACCTCTACTTCTTCAAATTAACTTTTAAAGAACTGTTCGGTCTAAATCTAGAGATAGTTGTAGAGAAGTGTTCAAAAAGTTAAAGATTCTAACCGTTCCGTCGCTCTACATTTACGAAACAGCAGTATTTGTCAAAACTAACCCTAATTTATTTACAACAGCTGGCAGTCTTCATAGCCTGAATCTACGTAATAGAGAGAGACTGACCACACTGCAAAGCAGGACGGCACTCATGCAAAAAAGCCACCTCTGCATGGCGCCGAAAATTTGTAATAAAATTCCCAGCAGTATTAAATGCCTTTCGCTTATACCCTTTAAAAGGGAACTAGGAAAGCTCCTAATTGCCAAATGTTTTTATAAAATGGACGACTTCTTCAATGAAAATCTCTAGACTACATTTATGTAATTTCTTGTGATTGCAGACATTGTATTAATTTTATTATTTTATTTCTGACTATTCCTAATTATTTGATTTTTGACATTATTCGAAATACTATTTGAGCTTTGACATCTTAAAAAGTGTATTAAACTGGCTGTATGTAACGCTTCTGCATGGTAGTTTTAAAAATATTTTTGTACACCGAATGGGTATAACATAGAGGCACTTAAAATAAATATAACGCCTGTACGACCATTACCTATGTTAAACAAAATAAATTGATTTGATTTGATTTGTTGCACTTAAATTTCTGACTGAAATAATTTGGTCAAGATCTTTTGGTGGGATCAATGAGAAAGTCATCGAGCCAATATTTCTTGAAGTCGGTTTTGTGAGTTTTCTAAGCTAACAATGAGTGCGCTGTTCGTAGCTTGTCTAGTGTGGGGATCTTAGTTACCATCTACCTGCTGTTTTTAAACCTGTTGTTAATTTTAGTTTGTGGTTGTAATTTGTTTGAATAATAAAGCATGTATTTGGCAGAATCCATGAAGATTTAGTTCAAGCGCAGTCTCTTTGATCATATTTTATTATTAAAAACCTACTTAGAGGCTAAAATTCCACCAATGCAGGCGACCTCTGGCTAACCGTGCCAGCGCCGTGAGCTAATGGGCAAGTGCAGGCGTCGGCGACATTTCGAGCCTCTTTACAAACTTCTCTGTATTACGAACATGCAGGAATCTGGCCGAAGCAATTTACATCACTTGCATATTTTATTGTTGGGAGTGCGCACAACGGCGCGGACGATCACACACACACAGTGGCGGAAATTCGTACTACTGACATGATATACACAGAGTATAGGCACAGCTGTCTAAGCCACAGATCAGCACTTGTCAGGCCCGTTTAGTTCCCCGACACTGCAAATATTTAATGTCAATATAATGACCTCTCTAGGTGGGGATCGGTCCAGGGTCGGTGTGTACGACAAGGATCAAGACGGGCGTGGGCTACCCGCAGCTGTCGGCCGTCATCGAGTGCGCAGACGCGGCGCACGGGCTCAAAGGACACATAATTGCGGTGAGCGACTTCCTATTTCCTGTCCAATTTCAAATTCGGTCGCGAAATAGCGTACGTCCTAGAAAATACTTGACTTAGTACAGATCCGATAGTAAAGTATAATAATTATTAATAATAATAGTGAAAGTACTTACCATGTTTTATAGTTAGCTTCAGGATATTTCTCATAAAGAACTTAGGTACAGTTCACTTTAGTCATGAGGAAATAAACTTAAATATAGATTATAATATTATATTACATGCATTAAAGTAAGATAACTTAGTTACAATTTAAGACACGTCAGTGTAGTTTGTTTTTAAAAGGATTCACACTTTTTATGTCCTTACCGTCGGTATATTTTATACTATAAAGTTAATTTTGGCATCCTTCAGCTAGAGCGTGACCAAAATTTACCTGCAAGAAATTCAACGAGAGGTCTAGCGCATTAGCGCTTTGCCCTGTTACACGTACCCTTCGTCAATGTCATTCAAAATTTTGTGTATTCACTCTCTGATTCGGTCAATACTTTATTCTTCCTGCTCACGCTGTGAAAGATAAATGTATTCATTTTATCGTAGGAACTGTATCCAGATTTTAAGGTGGACAGAAATATTTGCAACACACAATAAACAGAGGAGCGGTGGTAGCCTAGTGGGTAGAACATTGGACTTGGAAGCGGGAGACCCAGGTTCGATTCCCAGTGCGGTCGTGTACCTATAAATTTGTTTTCTAAGTTAGGTATGTACATTTGTGAAGTTATAGTAGCAATACCACGCGCTAACGGTGAAGGAAAACATCGTGAGGAAACCTGAGTGTCTGAGCTATTCATATACCTCAGCGCTTGAAATCGCCAATCCGCGGTGGGCACGCGTGGTGATTAAGCCTATACTCTCTCCCTGAGAGAAGGCCTGTGCCCTACAGTGGGACGTATATATAGGCTGCTTATGTTATGTAACAATAAACAGTTTATTTAGTGTACTCATCGTTGGTGTACAGTCGACAGCACATAAACCTTTACATACGCGCACTAGTATCAGTTACATTAAGGACGTCTTTGCGACAAAAATGTGAAGCCTGTACGTGTGTGATGAAAACACTCTTTTTTTACCAACACTTAACAGACTCATTTCAATCAATCTTGTTTAAGATTTAGCTGTCGGGTTTTTTGTTTGTAGGTAATATATTTTTGGCTTGTAATGCATGATTGAGGAAGAGAGAAATAGCCTACACTTCATTTCACTGACTTTAACCCTTTCTCTTTAGGATGGAGGCTGCACGTGCCCCGGTGACGTGGCCAAGGCGTTCGGCGCAGGCGCAGACTTCGTGATGGCCGGCGGGATGTTCGCGGGCCACGACCAGTGCGGCGGCGAGGTGGTCACCAAGCCGGACGGGAAGCAGGTCAAGCTCTTCTATGGGATGGCCAGCTCCACCGCCATGGAGAAACATAGCGGTGGCGTCGCGGAATATCGGTCTTCCGAGGGTGAGTCTGCTAGCTTTTTAATTCATAAGCGACATGGTCAATGGTCATCAAGCCGGACGGGAGGCAGGTCAAGCTCTTTTACGGGATGTCCAACTCCGCCGCCATGGAGAAGCATAGCAGTGGCGTTGCGGAGTACCAGTCTTCCGAGGGCGAGTCTACCAGCTACTGTTTTCTTTAGTTTTCATTTGCTCCACTAATATAGAAGCAAAGGAGAGCTAAAGAAAAACAATAACCGCTTTCATATTTTGGGCACTGAATGGCCAATGGGTCACAGAGGGACATAGTTATGCCAAAACAACATTCAGAGCACTTCAATATTAGTAAAAAGGCGACAAATTAAGCAAGGACGTATAGTATGACCATTATCCCTGTTCTTTCAGATGTTGCTTCTTCATCAGATAACCAGCCCCTACATAACGCGCACCAAATTCTGATATATACCTATCTGTTTGCTTTATCAATTATCAAGGACTTGATAGTTAAACCGCTAGGAATCTTTCCAAGTTTGGTGCGCATTATGCGCACCATCAATCGAATACTGGCTGATTTCTGGGTGGTTTGCAAGCTGCGGTTATGAAATTAGTAATTACAAATTGCTTTTAATTGAATCGTGTGATTTTAAAACGACACATGTTTTATTCAAATTCTAATATCTACAACAGCAATATTTTAGCATATTATAATGATTTCTGTATGAATAAACTACAATTTTTTTTTCTTATGTAAATCAATAGGCAGGTCTAAATAATTTAATTAAAAAAAAATGGACAAGTGTCATTTTAAAAACACATGTGACTTGTGTTGTTTTAAAATCACACGATTCAATTAGTAATTAAAATTTGCACTATTTTCTATGTACTTTTAAGTATAGAGGTAAATAAAAAAAATAGTTGAGAAGTCTTGTTTAAAAAACTGCTCAACCAATTAGTCCCGCCTCTCCGTCTAACAGAACAATGACCCGCGGACCTGCGGCACGTACGCACCGCTCTGGATGGTTACTAATCAAATGGTTCTAATAGATTCGAGTTTGTGTCGAGATATTTTTGAAAAGTGCGGTTTAATAAAACAAGCTAGCGTATTCGTTAACTTTCTTCGGCACGTTCATTTTGCTATGGCTTTCAAACCACCCAAAATAAATGGTGTCTGAACCAGTTTAAAATTATTGGCCTTAGTTTCTCTATGAGTTTGATGGGTTACTTGATCGTAGAACTTTATTCAAATAAGATTCCTTGGTCTGCGAAGCGACTCATTTTGAATGTTTCTGCCGATTTGTAGTATCCAATCACGCGTCTCTCTCTCGGAGAGAACGTATCTTTTTACCTATGTAGTAAAACGCACGCATATAGTTATGCGTGCAGTATTTTATTGCCTAGTCCTCCTTTTGTTTCTGCCAAACTATTTTAACCACTGTTTGTTCATCCGCAGGTAAGACCGTGGAGATCAGCTACAGAGGCGATGTGAACGCGACCATCCGGGACATACTCGGTGGCCTTCGTTCAGCTTGCACCTACGTGGGAGCCTCCAAACTCCGGGAGCTTCCTCGACGAGCCACCTTCGTCCGCTGCTGTACGCAAGTCAACGATTGCTTCTCCTAAGAGCTGAAGGTGGAACTGCGTTGGAGTGAGAGGAACACTTAAATATTAGCCGGTGATTGGAGTTGGCTTTTTAGGGAATGAACTTAATCTTTGTATTGATATTGTTAAGCGTTATTGGATTGCTGGAAGTCCACATTTTAGTTTTTAGGTCATTAGTTTCAGTGAGTGAATTAGTGATGGAAAGTGAGAAAGAAGAGTAAAAGCGGAAAATTGTGTACATAAATGCTGCCTTGTAGTGTTGGTCCCTAAAATTATGTATGGTTGGTTATGCGAGTAGGTATGTCAGACGGATCAATAAAGTGGGTTAATGGCGGTATAGTTTTTTTGAGCCACTTTTTTTTTTAATTATGACATAATAATAAGAAACTATTTTTTTTTTCTGCGATGTATCAATTTAATCGCTCGCTATGATTTTAAAAAATATTGTAAGTGTGACGTCATTTGTACGGATAAGAAAATGAACAAAGTCATTTGTCTGTGGATCTCAGTCTGTGGTCTGTTGTGGTTGACTGACTGACACTCTCTCTATGCTGTGCTGATACTTTATTTAAAGCTTGTGTTTTTATGTTTTCTCAAGATTCTTATTTCATTAGTATCTTCATCATCATCATCATCATCATCAGCCATTTGACGCCCACTGCAGGACATAGGCCTCCCTCATGGGTTTTGCCATAATCGCCACGCTTGGCAGGCGGGTTGGCGATCGCAGTATGTGGTTGGAATCTCAGGAAGACGCTGCTGCCCATCTCTTAAGATTATTATCTTAAATGACGACAATTTTGCTTATAAACCCGGACACCGATTTATATCTCGCTTACATTTTCACCCGGCTGTTTCGCCCACGGACTTGATTTGCTACTTCACTCGACGACCACTGCATATTTGGACGGCATAAAGAAACTTTTGCCCATTAGATTTCCAAAATGAATCGCGGCTCGTACATTAGATAATTTGTACCGTCTTGTGCAAACAACTAACAGCCGGAACAAAGATTTTTTTACATGTACCAGCTACATTGAAATTGAGATGGTGGCGCAAACTAGGCATTGAATATAAAGCCTAGCGATGGGCGACTCGAGTCAATTTACTCGAGTTACTCGAGTTGGGCTGCTAGCGAGTAAACTCGAGTTGAAAATTCCGTCCACCGAGTTCACTCGGCGGGCATGCGCGAGCGAGCTGACTCGAGAGGGTGGCTGACTGAGTCAGTACTATGCGACCAAGCTGTGTGTCAGAGTGAAAAGGGTACGTTTGTACGGATCGCTACCGCCACCGAGATGGAGTGTCCGGTCCGATCTACTCGCGCAAGTTGACGGCGGTTTGCGCGGTGAGACAACGCTGACTCGAGTTGACTCGAGTTGCAACTCGAGTCAGCCCTTATTTAAACTCGAGCTACTCGAGTTGAAAAAAATGTGACTCGGCCCATCGCTAATAAAGCCTCAAGCCGCCACAACAGACTTGACAACGTCAGTTTGACAACTGTCAGCTTGAGAGGAAGGAGGCGCACAGACGAAAAGGCCGGCCCCTATATTACGCGCACCAAATCCTGAGCGATTCCAATCGTCTAACTGTCAAATTAGTATGGAATTTGACAGTTAGACGATTGGAATCGCTCAGGATTTGGTGCGCGTAATTAGGCCCCAGATATTACCTAACATGTGACGTCACTGAAGAGGTCAAATGAAGGGCATTGGTAATTTTCTTGTTTGCTGAATATAAAAACTATACAATATTTATTCTTCTAACATGGAAAGGGGCTTCTTTGGGCTTTGTTCTCGAAATGGTTTTCGATACAGCCCTCCAAAAAATACTTTGCGTCCCCAAGGAATGTTGTTTTGGTTTGACATATGGAGAGGACGGAGGAAGAAAGATTGAGGAAATAAATTAAGGCTATTATATGTGGAAGGGTTTCGTTGGTAATGGGTTGGAACGTACCAGCTGGACATACGTTGATAGGGGACGTATTGGCGAAGTCAGACAAAAAATTAAATAGGTACGGTGTCCGCAGTCGGCTGGCGTGCATGGAGCGGCTAATGAATTATGAATTCTGAAAGAGGTTCAATCCTGACATTGTGGTAAGTTAGAAACCTTGGTACCAAGTAACACTTGAACATACAGTGTTCAAGTGCTACACAATATCGATAGTCTTGACTTGTCAAACGCAGAAATTGCGGAAAATCTACTGGTTACTGTGACGTTATGTCACCTAGGTATTATAATGTTATACTTAGCTAACTCCAATCAAAGGCACTCAATAATTTTCCTCCTACTATTAATGGTTCTTTGCTAGGATCCTTCATAATTCTCCTTCTACTTAAATTTTAATATTACTTGCTAAGGAGGCTTTACAGTATCTCAGTCCAACAACTAGCTTACTTGAGTCTGTGGGTGTAGTCCAGCTCCTCCCAGCTGGCTAGACCTTGTTTTCGAAAACTCGTTCCTATGCTGCAGAACTGCAGTGGAATAACCAGCGATGTGAGGTCCACATTAAATTTGGGTGCTGATGCGTGCTATCTAGTCCAGGGGCTTCCAAACTTTTTCATATTGAAATTGAATTGAGAAAAAAAAAACAGGCGCAACCCAGGTCGCTACTACCATGCTTGGGAAACCCCTGATCTAGGCGATGCGCCCAAACCTTTAGGTAGACAAGATGGTGGTTGAGTCCTGTTCAACCTGCGCATAAGTAGATAGATAAAATGTGGTTAGAAAACTACCAACTGAAAAGACAAGAAATATATTTCATCAGAGAGGTAATTGATAAAAAAGTCCGTTTTCAGAAGGCCATCCTTGTTTATCTTGTTGTAACGTAACGTAATATCGGTAACATCGTATTTTACTTTATTGACATAATATTGTAACGATGGCGTTAACAGTGTGTACGTATGTTATTAGTTATTTTAAACAGTGATTTTCCAGACCGAATGCAGGAAATCACTCAATTTAAACTTTGTCTGTGTTATGTTCTGCTGTTATGAATAAGTATAATACATACTTACCCTGGTATATAACAGTAACCGGTACGATTGTTGTATTTAGATTTTGTCTTTTAGCACAATTTATTGCTTACATGTGTCTATAGATACATACATACCTATATATCTATAATATGTATGCGTGTGTGTGTCTATAGATAGATCAACATGATCATCAGCCATTTGACGCCCACTGCAGGACATGCCTCCCTCATGGTTTTCCAAGCTTCCCGGTCTTGTGCCGCCCGCATCCAGTAACTCCCCACCACCGTAACCAGGTCGTCAGACCATCTGGTGGGGGGCCTGCCCACGCTGCGTCGTCCGGTCCGCGGTCGCCAGGTCAGAATTTTCGCCCCAACGGCCATCAGTTCTCCGAGCTATGTGCCTCGCCCACTGCCACTCAACTGAGCAATTCTTCGAGCTGAACTCAGGTTCTTCTGCGGATTTCCGCATTGCTGATTCGATCGCGCAGTGAAATTCCTAACATAGTTCTCTCCATTGCTCGTTGGGCAATCGTGAGCCTTCTTATGAGGCCCATAGTCAGCGACCAGGTCTCACATCCATAAGCCATCAATGGCAACACACATTGGTTATACACCTTTGTCTTATATCAAAATATTATATCGATATCGTTGAGTCGGGGGAGTGTCCGTGGATGCGGATGGCAAGGGACGTAGTAGCTTCCGAGTAGTAAAAACAGGTCACTCGGTCCGAGTGTACCTACTAAGATCGTGAAGACGCGACTCGAGAGATGGCATTTGGGGGAATAGGCCTTGCAAAGGGCAACGGTGGGCTAATATATAAATAGTTACGGATTCTCATTTGAGTCCTGTAGGTACTTAATTTAAGTATTACAAAAATGAAGATTGAATCATGATTGAAATACTTATTATTTGACTTTCCTTTGTACCTTGCACTGTCTTCTTCCTTACAAACATCTAGTTGCTATTTGTATTTGCCACCACCGTAATGTAACACCCCAGTCTCAGTAATTCGGCGGGTTAGTCCAGGGACCCAACTTTTAGACTCAGTAGTCCGGTGACGCCATACAACTGGACTACGGAGTTTGATAGTTCGGGACTTTCGGTTATTTGGTGACACCCCTTGTCCCAGTAGTTCGGTGGTTTAGTCCAGTGACCCAAGTTTCAGACTCAGTAGTCCGGTCATGCCATACAACCGGACTACAGAGTTTGATAGTTCGGGACTTTCGGTTATTTGGTGACACCCCTTGTCCCAGTAGTTCGGTGGTTTAGTCCAGTGACCCAAGTTTCAGACTCAGTAGTCCGGTGATGCCATATAACCGGACTACGGAGTTTGATAGTTCGGTACTTTCGGTTATTTAGTGACACGGGTCACAAGGGTGTCTCAGTAGTTCGGTGGTTTAGTCTAGTGACCCAAGTTTCAGACTCAGTAATCCGGTGATGCCATACAACCGGACTTCTGAGACAAGGGGATGTGGCAGGCGTTGCAATTAACTATGACTGGGCAGGTATTATTAGTTTTTTTTAACAGTTATAAACATAAGTTTAACTGAACGGACAATTTCTGGTGCTGCATTTTGGATCGACATTGTAAAGGTAGTTAAATATAATAATAGGTTAATAGTAAAAAAATAAACTTAGATGTGTTTAGAACAAATATTACTTGAAGTGACCGGCAAATAACTTGACTGAGTGACTACTCGTGTAGACCGCGCGTAGTCTGATTTCGGGTCTCATTCGGATGTGATTTAGAATTATCTGGATTGTCAAATTAAGTGTTCGTCGCAAACTAATTCTGACAAGGCGGATTTTCGGTCAAGTTATTTGCCGGACATTATACTTACCTACTTACATTATTCCGCTTAAATTAACTATTAAATTTAATGAACAATCTCGATGTTTACACTGAATCGCGTGATAATTATATTACTGTCTGTTAAGACGACTGTCCATTTGAACAATCGACAGCGGGATATACCCGGTTACATTACGGGTGACATTGCAATGAAATTCAAAATCAAAAAGTTTCAGATGCTGTCGACTGTTCCTATTGTTATAGACAGAAGAAAGAAAGAAGACATTTGTATAAATTGTCACAGAAACACAAAATAGGTAGGTACGTGTTATCAGAACTTCATAAATGAAAAGTATTTAGGTGCGAATATTAACACAAATCCCATGTCCCGCGATTTGTTTTAATGAAGAGACGAATGTATAAAATAAAATTTGTGAATTCATAATTATGACAATGATTACAGATAATAAAATCTATTACAAAAAATGTTACTTCTTTTATACTGTTTAGTTAGACCATCGTGTTAATCAACATTGAGGCCGACTTGCACAATTTTTCTAAAATGGGGCTTAGGTAGCATTTTACTAAAATTCTTCTTACAAAAGGCCATTTAAATGACTACATACATAAGTGACATTAACGAAGTGGTGTAAAACGGTCTAAGGTAGGTAATTTTGCGAAAAACTTGCTTACCTAAGTATACGTAGGTACTTACCTATCAAAAAACATAATTCGTAGTGTCTACGATCGTAGACGTTACCTTGGTTACAAGTTATTGCATAAAAGGATATAGTGTTATATGATATTGAACAAGGATAAAATTTAAAAAAATATATGATCGGGAGTTTGGGAGAAATGAAACAATTAAAATAAAAAATACAAACATTCACTTACTTTAGGATTCCACTTAAAAAGACGTCTTATCACACGTCGCTGAAGTGCACAAAGCGTTGCCATTCGGCAAACAATAGCAATAATTACAGTCTATCTTATAGGAATCAGGGACTCTGGGACATTTCAAGCCATTCTGTGAAGCAATTGGCAAAATCTCCACATAAATGCTCTCCAATTTTGGCTTTTCGGGGCAGACTTTTGTCGTACATTTGAGAATCTTTCCATCGGCAAGACACTCGCATCTGTTGCAATCTTTCCTGTAAATATGTAACGGCTCGCAATAGCCGTGGAGAGTTTCCAGGTTGCCGGGGTTTCTCGTCTTCACAGAGTCTTGATCGCAAACCGAGTTCACGTCGCATTTTTCCATTTTCAGCCCGTTTCCAACTATACAGTGGCAAGTTCGACAGTCGGCCTCGTACACTGTTCCTAGTACACAGTCATTCTTTATGTATCCTATCAGTTCCGTGGTTGTATCAGGGGGGGATCTTGCAGAACCTGAACAATATATTTTTGTGCAGACCAGCATTTTTACGTCACCCATCAGACATTGACAGACATTGCAATCTTTTTTGTAAGCCGTACCTGGGACGCAGTCCCTGTCATTAGCTGGAGCTTCTACCAATCTTGGTTCGTCACCATCGCTTTGGGGTAACGACTCTCTCAGGATTTTGAGATTGTCTTTACCCACGCATAACCTCATCGTACATACGGTATTTCCAGCTTTGTCGCAAAAACACAGGTTGCAGTCAACTTTGAAGACCACACCAGGTGTTACGCTACTGCAGATACTTTCTTTATCACTCTGTGCTCTGTTCACATTTTCTTCGCACACGTCACAAATTAGTCTGTTGTTCGCCTGGCAAACGCAGGTCTTACAACCGAGTTTGTAAATGACATCTTCTGTGCATTCCGCATATATTTCCTTCTGGTCATCTCTAATTCCTGTTCTGACGGAATTGGCTTCTTTCAATTCGAGCACGGCAGGTGTTAATTTCGAGCAGTCCATTTTTGTGCAGAGGGGCTCGTATACATGACCTGCCGAGTTGCATTGGCATACGTGGCATTTAACTAGGTAAGTGAAGCCAGGTGTGCACGGATCATCGAATGATTCAAGATCATTGTTTTGTACTACTAGGAGCTTGTCGAAGATCACCTGGCATTTTCTGTGGGGCCAGTGGCCTGATTTAGTACAAACGCAGATGAGGTCGTCCCTTGTATAGTGGACACCAGGGTCGCAACTGGACTCGGTGACACTAGGACCCGAACGCCATACACCGTGCCCTTCCATTCCTACTTTGATGTCCTGGATTGCATCTGTGAATAAGAATGGAATTATAGACCTACGCCTAGTTTTCACCACAAGATATTCTTTTTACCACAATGGCATGTGACAAGCCGATTGTAATGGGATCTTTAGGAAGAGAATGACAACTTTTTCCCATCCATCGCTAAAGGGCACTTAGGTTACCGTTACAAAACGTTACTTGGTGGTTCAAAGACAATTGGTGCTGCCTAGCTCCCGGATTTCCCTTAGTGATCGGGATGATCATATCCTTACACCGAGAACCACACGGTTTCCGTGTAAAACTCACCATTAAAATGTGCAAACTTGTCTAGTAAACCGCAGTCTCGGGTCGCACATTGGAAAACGCTATCAATGCATCTACATAGGTTGCAATCGTTCAGGATACGCGTCGATCGGTCGCAGGGCATTTTGGGGATCCCTGCGAAGATACAGAGAGGTGATTGTTATTTAGTTCTTAGGGCTTACTTCTGTGTGTTGGAGGCTTGCAGTAAATAATAAGACCAGTTGAGAGTTGAAGATGGAATGAATATAAAATTTATTTACAGGCGATATTTATACAAAACTTAGGAACTAGTTAACGAATCACAAACAATTAAAATAATTTGCAATGTGCACACCAATAAGAATAGAAGATTAACTCCTGAACTGCCCTCGCGGAACGCAACGTATAGGTGGCCCATACTAAGTTGGACACAGATCTGTGTCGCGGCAGACGAGTGGTTAATCGACCAATCACGTAACAGGGATTTTAGCTAGCCGCGCGCAGCGAGTACGCGGGCGCGCGCGGGGGAAGTCTTGCGGGACGCGGTGTGCAGGGGGCACGTAAATATAATGCATGCGCCGCGCGATTTCGTTCCAGTTGCAGATTGATTTCTTTCGCGGGCGCTAGTAGGTAGCTACAAGTTTAAATCTTGCAAGCCGGAACCGCTTCCAAAAAATGTTAACGCGCAATGGACGCATGACTTGCTTACCTAAATTGCATACATAACTTTATAGGCAAAAACGGCTGGCATTGAGATAATTGAAAGATACGTTTTGCAATAACGTACTTAGTTAGTTAGACCTGTTTCCGCACTTAGCCTGAAAGTTAGGCCATTGTACTATATGTAGCAAGCGTTGAGGTATGTACCTACGTAAACTTATCAGACCCTAGGCTTTCATCACGATGTTTTCCTTCACAGTTAGCGAGTGGTGTTGCTACTAAATGTTCACAAATGTACGTAACTTGGAAAACAAAGTCATTGGTACATTCGATTGACCGCCCCAGCCGGGATTCGAATCCACGACCTCCCGTATGTAAGGCAAGCTTTCTAACAACGATCATAACGGTCTTTAAAAGACATGTTTTCTTCATTGGTGGAGCTGATTGCCCTCATGGATTTAACTAAATGACGTCAGGTACTCACAGCCTTGATGACTTGGCAACATAAGCACGAGACTCGCTTGACAGCTCCACAACACCACACGTATTCGCCACATTCTGATTAGAGATTGACTCCAATGTAACTTTATCACTAGAAATGGCTGAAGTTAATTAATTCGGTCCGACGACGACAGTCTAATTGCATTGCATGTTTTTGGTTTGTTCAATTATACGCCTTTCTACTTTTCAAGAAGAATAACTTACCTATATCTGTTTCGTTTCATTCAGCTTTGGTCTAGAAAAAAAAAACAATAAATTACCTACAATAATCACTTACTTACTCCGCTGGCTCAGCGACCCGAAGTGGGTCTTGGCATGCGACACAAGAAGTCACCTGTCTCTATCCTTCGCGGTCTCTTGACAGTCGCCTGCCTACAGCTCACGCAGGTCCTTCTTGGCCACTTCGTCCTTCCAGCGATATCTGGGGCGGTCAATCGGTCTCTGGCCGCTTAGTAGCTCCAGGTATGCCCTCTTCATCGCCTGATCCTCTCCCATTCTTTCTAAGTGATCGAGCCAACGGATTCTATGAATTTTAGTGGTTCAAAAAATCGACACCCCAGTAAAGTTCAAAATGCCCTCCAGTGTAGTGCTGCTCATCACAATGTGTTGGGGTCTAATCTTCTATTAGATTTAGTTTTTTCGCAGAACAAAACTTGTAACCTTTCTGGAGATTCAGAAATCCCAATCCTAATCCCAGTCCAGCGCTTATTTGTTCATGTTTTATATACCTACCGAGTTTCAACAGAAAGATATTGAGTAAAACATGTTTTGTGCACTTGTTTTTATCTATGTATGTAGACTTTTTGTGAACCTTGTAATTCATGTAGGTAATGTTTCGTTTGTTATTTTTTTTTTGCTCCAAAAAGTCCGTGTTTTGTTGGGTCCTGCTGAAAATCGGTTTGGTACTGCTCTAAGTGCCTAACAACAATATGCTGAGCTGGAAACCTATTGACGGGGGGAATCTGTTATACTTTACTTTATTTTAATATTGTTATTGCTTTTAAATGTGCTATTTTATCTGTTTTTACGACCCCTTTTGTGGCGGTAAATATTCATGTTCATCTTCTTCTTCTTCTAAATAACAAACTCTGCGTAATTGACGTTGTTTAAGGAATTGAGCATAAAACCTAATGCTCCAAGCATACAAGCACCTACAAGTATGTGAAAACATCCATAAGATATCTGCACAAGATCTTTCTATTCACTGCACTTACACGGCACTCCCGCACCACTTGTTGTAGTTTGTGGACCAATGGTGGGGACCGCTGCTCCAGACACAGTCGACAGCACCTTTGTGTTAGTGTACTCTACTCAGTTACGTCACGGAAAAGGAAAGATTGAGGTGCTGTTGACTATACCAGAAATATATTTAAAAAAATAAAGCAATTACCACATTGATCAGCACGATTTATTAGTACAAAGCAATTTACCATTCTTCAAGCAGAAACATAAGTTACATCCCTTTTGGGTTTGAGTTCCAGGCTCGCATTCGTCACCGGGCTGAAGTATCATCATCGACTTCCTCAGAGCCAAGTGTATAAACGTATCTAACATATCTGACAACGTGTTAGGTTGATTAAAGAACCCACCCACGCTTTTAGTAGCTTCGTTATTTTCTTTGTCATCAGTGGGGGCTAGCGTGTGATCCAGCTCTACTTTATCTTGTTGGTCATCTTCAACTTGTTTGTCCTCTTGCGGTCGATCTAAGTCCAAATTTAAGCCCACGTCAACTTGTTCGTTCGATACAGAGTTTTCAATTTCGGACTCGGATGACTCAATGATCGCTGTTGTAGAATGAATCTTTGTTGCGGTCAGCGTTTCTTTTCTTAGGATTTTCTTCGTTACTGCCTTTGTTGGTTTTGGTTTAGTAACATGTATTGTGACTGGGTTGGCAGTAGTTTCTGTTGCCATCTCTTCATCTTTTTCGTCTTCCTTATATTTTTCCTGGTCAACAGGTTTAGCATTTATACCAGCAAAATCATCTAAATCTACATCATCTTTAGTTTTAAGCTCCACGGGTTCTTCAGCCTTTGTTTCTGTGGTAGTATGTGTGCCACCATCTCTTAAAGGTTTTGGATAGAGAGCATTAATGTCCTGCTGAAGATTAGTTTCACAGACGCTAAGCTTGTAGGATCCCAGTTGCATTTCACTTTTGCTGACACTTCCAGTGTTGCAGAGCAGCTTGTTCTTGTTAGCACAGTAGCAGTACTGACAAGGCCCCATTGAGTACCATTGACTTGCTACGCACGTTCCAAGGACACCATCGGTTCGTCTGTACTTCTTGTTGCGCGTAATGTTTTCAGGCTCTTCCTCGCAAACATTTTTGGTGCATTGACTGTGGTCTACCACTCCCGTTGAAGTACATCTGCAGACGTTACATTCTATAACTGTGTAACCATAAGGTTCACATTGTTTATTGTCACCTGTTCTGATTAGATGCCCGAAAACTGCCTTGCACTGTTGCAATGGCCATGTGCCTGCTTGGCTGCAGATGCATGTAACGTTTTCGTTTGCATATAGCTTGTTCGGGGTACAGTCCGTTGAGAGTAAATTTTCTCGTATCTCTGAAAAACAAAACTATCTTAGCTTTTAACTAACTTCTTGATCGAAGGCGTATAAAATTAGGAACTAAATTATCTTACGCGGAACATAACGAGCTTGTGAAAATGTTACTATTACGGCAAAAACACAAATAACATTGATCATATCGCACAATAAATAGGAAAAGAAATAGAAATAAAGAAAATATACTTACGTATCACATCAAAAACGTGATCACATTTTAACTTTTCTGAAATTAAACTTCAGTTTACGACATTTTGATTGGAATGATCTCATATTACTTCCTCGAATAACCGTGTCAAATAAATAATCTTTGCAAGATCAAATACGTACCCTTCCACCATTTTACACTGAGGAGTAATTAGAGGCACTCAAATAATATGAATTGATTTGTTAGTTCTAGATTAGTTTCAACAGACAAGATCATCAACACTGTCTTCATTAGTGGTTTTATAGCTACTCCCACCATGCCATGACAGCATTCTCACAAACTACAGTTGATGTTAGCTTGACAATGAACTCTGACCACTTAATTTCAATTTAATCGATTGCAATTTCATATACTAACAATTGATTACAGTACAACTGTTGCCTAAACAATTACAAGTTGCAACAGAACTTCCTTGTTTTCAGACCCGTCAACATTGTAGGTAGCTGTTTTTTTTGTTTCATGTTGGCTTTCTGAATATTTGCCTAGCTTTCAAATCATATTGCAATGTTTATAAGTACATTGTAGGTACTTTAGACGTGGTAATTAAGGTGCTATAGTAGTAAACTCGTGGAAAAAATAATACCACAATCAAACTTGCAGATTTTTATTCGTCGCAACCAAAAACGTTGCCAGAGCTGTTTCACATTTCTTAACTTTGTTTTTGAAACAGTGCTCCAGAAGTATCACCTTGTTCTTCTCTTCACAGTCACAGATGAAACATTCGTCCATCACTCGGCCGGGTTCCGGGCAAAGGAACGTGGTGTGGGGGAGATCTATCAAGTTCTTCCCAGGTTTATTGGCATGTTCGCTGTCTGCGGCCGAAACTTCGGTTTGCTTTTTAATTGACTTTGCAATAGTGTTAGTTATTCATATTACCCAGATAAAGTAATAAGTTAACTACTTCAATGCAGTTTTAAAGTGTTATTAGAAACAGCCTTTTTTGCTAAATACGTGCCCAACTCTTTCTAAAAAAGTCGTGCTCATTTTAATAATTCCAGATTATGCCTTTAGATAAACTGAGCTTCATCATCATCAGCCATTTGACGCCCACTGCAGGACATAGGCCTCCTATGTGGTTTTCATAACCATAACCTAGTCATGTTCCATGTTTATGTTATTCTTGACTAGTTCCCAAAATACATAGCATAGTAGCTTAGAACCAATTATTGTGTTAGGCGTTATCATAAATTCCCTTACTCAACTGGCGTCTTTGAGAACTTGAAGCAGATAAGGTAGCATTCGTTTTGTTACATCTGAAGCCCATTGGCAAAGGACGGCAAAAATTGTGGATACTTTCATCATCACCCGGGCAAAGACATTGCTTGCAGCTGCAGGACATGGAGAGAAAATATAATAGTTCCGGTTTTTGAGTAAGGCTTCTTAGATGCCAAATTCGACACAGTCCAAGTCAGCTTTAATAAAGTAGATGAAGGCCGATCATAGAATGAAAGAGTGGTAGAGGAAAGCTACTGAGGATGTAATTAAAGAGATCGGGGATGTCACCTTCTTTGTCAATAACTAGGTATACTAATTCAGTGATGAGAATGAAAAATAATATGCTGCCCCTATATTACGCTCACCAAATCCTGAGCGATTCCAATCGTTTAACTGTCAAATTAGTATGGAATTTGACAGTTAGACGATTGGAATCGCTCAGGATTTGGTGAGCGTAATTAGGCCACTGGGCTTGCAAATGACCAGCCAGTGACCGGAAGTACGTGGAAGATGCTGCACCGACAATAATTATGATTTATTTACTTATTTATTTTATTATGGACATCAACAGCGAAAACAAATAATTTGATCACAATAATAAATATACAGTTTTTCATAAGGCCAATAACAGACATCTACAAATAGATGATCACAAAAGCTAGTTTTACTACTTTTTGAACCCACTTATTTAAAGAAATATTTTACTTCACAATATACGTAGTATCCTTGGTGCATGGCGGGTCGTTTGGCAGATCTAGCATTTCATGGTGAGTAGAGTTATGGTAGTGGTCGTGCCTCCGTGTCTGACCACCGTCCACAGTCAGCTGTAAAAAACAAAATAGAAGCTGTCTAAGATGCAAATTTTATATATAATACAAAGAAGTCTATTTTTAACCGACTTCAAAAAAAGGAGGAAGTTCTCAATTCGTCGGATCTTTTTTTATGTATGTTTCCCGATTATTCGATGACGCTTCGACCGATTTGGAAAATGATTTTTTTGTTTGAAAGAGTAGATTTTACAGGTGGTCTCATAGTCACCAATTCAGGAGCTGATGATGGAATCTGAGAGAAATCGAGGGTACTCTTCAAATTTTAAAGGCACACTTGAAGCGATTTGGGTATATTTTTTTAAAGTGCAACGTGCATTTACTTTCGGAAAACACAATTTGGCGAAGTCATAGTCATATTTACAAAAAATCCTGAAATAATTTTTTTTTATATAAGAAATAAAAACCGGCTTCAAAACAAACAGAGAAATAATTTCAACGATATGGACCTTTAAATTCGATATAGACATTGTAGAAATATATTTTGGCGTCGGTGCCCAAAATGTATTGTGCTTGTCTTGTAACTTGGCACCAAACTATATTTCATTAGTAAACAACAATATTTCTTAGTAAAAAGGGATCTTTCATGACATTGAAATTTCTTTATTTATTCAAATGTTATGATGTAATCTTTCTCTATCTCGACAAGTTTTTGCAGATATGGTCAGTGGTGGCCAACTACCTTAAAACCTGATCTGAGTAACTCCATGCCTGTGGCAATGTGACACCTTAATGGAGGCTACGTAAAAAAATTCAAATTCCCTTTTCAGGAGTCAAATAAAACAGGTATCAGAAATTCTAAAGATCTTGGGTAACATTTTTGGTATTTCCTTACCTTTACATCCCCCTCGAGAACATGTTCTTCCCCACAGAGCATCTGATTACAAATCGCATACGACCTTAACCCCATATCCGGACACACGCACAGCTTGCACCCTATGAAGAATTCTTCACCAGGGAAGCAATGATCAAGACTTCTTATCCTCATATCGTCGACTAGCTGGTTGCTAATAGGCGAAGATATCTCAAGGACTTTCTTCCAGGCGATCTCTGGACAGGCGTTTTTTGTGCACGCCTTGTCATTCTTGTCTCCGTTCAGCGGACAGATACAGACATTGCACTTATCGCTGAATAATTGACCGGGCACGCAAACATTGGATCTCAAGAAGTTCTTCTCGCACGAATTTTTGGTGCAGTTTGAGACGTTTTTAAGGCCTTCTCGAGGGCAGTAGCAGATATTGCAATCGACGTTGTAGTAGGAGAGGGGTTCGCAGCTAAATTTGTCCACCGACAAGCCGGCTGACTCGACGTCGCTGCATCTATTCTTGGTACAAGAACGATCCCTCACAAGTCCCGTTTCGGAACAAATGCAGAAGTTGCAGTCTTCGTTTGAAATGGTGCCAGGGCTGCAAGTAATATTGAAGCTTCTGAGTGGTGTCTCCATGTTTGCCTTATGCAACTCCTGTATTAGTTTTTTGCTCTTGCAGTCATCGTAGGTGCACCATTTTGGGTCTAACGTGCCATTTTTAGAACAGAAACATGTGTTGCAGTCAAATTCCACAAACGTTCTCGGTTCACAGGTTATGTTAAAATTGTAGACCTGCCTGTTATCGAGACCAGCTTGAAGATTTACTCTCTGCTTCTGATTTGTACATAGCTGTTCATTAATTACTCCATTGTCATCACATAAGCAATATTCCTCGTCTTTTAAGTAGATTTGGTTAGCATGGCAGCTTCTATTCGTTAACTTAATAACTATGTCTCGATTGATTAAAGTGTTGTCTTTGGTAGAATCTTGAAGAACCTTCTCTATAATGGAAAGTTTGCTCTGATATGAGCACGATCGCGTGCAATAGTTTTCGTTCGTCGTTCTGTTACTTAGGCAAAAGCATTCTGAACATAGAGGCACCATCTCGCCTGCAGTGCAACTTGTTTTCGACATACTGTAGTCTACAGCACTGTGCTTCAAACATTCAGCTTCTATGCAACTATCTTCGTCTATCTCCCCATCAGCTGTGCATTGGCAGTAGATGCACCTCTTGTTGGTAAAACTATATATAAGACACTTTTCGTTTTTTTTCTGGAGACTCCTGAATGATTTTGACCTGACCACATTGGCGCAGGAGTTTTTACTGCACAGCAAATGGTTTTCGATTCCATTATTAGGACATACACATAGGTTGCACTCTTTTCTGTACAGCTTTCTTGGCTTGCACGTATCCATTAGCTTCAAAGGCTCATTTTGACAGGTTTCCACACACTTATTTATCTCAAAGTGGCCGTGATCGGAACACGTGCAATGTAGACAGGGGAATAAATATGTAACTTTCGGAAGGCAAATGTTTCTCTCCCCTGACGCGATATTTGCTATGGACTCATTGAATAAGCACGATGTGTCTCGAACACATTGAGCGTCAGACGTCTTTCCCGATGCAGAGCAAACGCAGACGCTACAATTCACGTAATATGGCTTGAAAGGGGTACACCATTGTCCGATAACGTAAAGTCCCCTTCTGGCGTTTTTGGTGGCTGTTTCTTCGTTGCAGTGTCGGTCGTCGCAGGCTAAGTGCCCATTTGTTTGGCAGACGCATTGGATGCAGCCAATCTGTGTGCCGCCGCCCGGCTGGCAGTGTTGCCCGCGCTGTACAGCACGACAGTCAGATTCCTGCCAGCGACCGGAGCTATCGCACACGCACGATAAGCCGTCGACGAAAAATTGCTTGTTGGGCTCGCACTTTCCTGGAGAATTGTGAATATTGTGTTAATTATTTTGAAATTTCGGAGATGATAAGCAAGATACACATACACACACATAGTTGCAAAAGAAAACTTTAAGGATCGGAGTGATAAGAAATAGAGAAGGTGAGGCCTCTTGGCTAGTTTGAATGTAGCGACATGAATTTAGAAAAAGTCTGTGCCTCATTCATCCAAAGTGAAATAGCAACTTACGTAATGTCAGTTCAACCTCACAAGGCAACTGTGACAATAAAATAAGAACTGTCACAGTTGCCAACATTATCTTTACAACTTAATTACCTACACTTAATTATATTTTATTCTTTTAGAAATATGTAGTGGTCCTTTAAGCTACGTAAAATTAATTTCACGGTTGAAATGTGTGTCTTAATAGAATCTTTGTTCTTGTGTTGTTTTAATTTTCAACTCAAGATTAGCTCGTTGATTGGCTTTTGCCGTCATCTGTGACATTGCGTCATGAGGTGATTATACGTTATCGCGGAAATCGGTACAGGTGATCAGAATTACATTACCGTATGAATGAATGAATGCCTGGATCATATTAAAGATGGGTTCTTCGAGCGCATGGATTTGTACGGAACTTATTGCGCTGCGCGAGCGAAAAGTTGGTGGAAAAGAAGGCATTTTTGAAATTACAGAAATACAAATCATATTAATAGAATTTCGAGGAGTGACGTCACTACCAAGTCATTTTGGTATATTTTTTATTATCCAAAACTCAGTACAGCTCAAATAAAACCATAGCTAGTGATAATTAAGACTCATGATGCTCGCAATTTTTTATTGAACCTATAAAGTTTAAAACATCATAATAATAATGACCGACGGCCCTAGATAGGACATTGAAAAGTAGTACCTATATATTTTTTTCAGATTTTAAATACTAACTATTAGAGATTAAAATGTATTTTAAAATACTTAATTTAGGGGTAATGTCGGAGAATCCAGCCTTAAGTATTGTCTCTGGTCACCATTTAACCATTTTCTAAGTATTAGGTGTCCATGGTTTAGAGTAAAATTGGTTCTTGTTATTGGTATGAAAGTCACCATTAGTTAAGTAGAATTCTTTGTGATACCCAACGCAGGTTAGAGAAGAGGGAATTTATGGCCGGTTTCAAATTGGACGACGACCGTATAATAATTTTACATGTTTGTGATGTTCTTTTCTAGTCATTGTGAGGAAACCCGCGGCTTGCTTGGCACCGCACGTATTGACTTGTCTTTCCTATGGGCTAAGCCGACTGAGCTGTCAGGATGGTATGTGCTGGGAAAGCCTACTCCATCTAAAAAACAATGTCCCAGGCATTGCGGCGTCCGAGTGCTCCCTTCACCCATCTAGTGTGAGTGCTGGTGCCACTGGACGCTGCATAAATCATCTCATTACGTAGATGCAAAGGCCTGTTTTTTTGTCTAGTTACCATAGATGATTTTGCTGTGTAAAGTTAGTAATTGCGCGACGTCGTCAGACTGGTACCTAGTTTGATAAGGCCGAATACTATTCCAATGATACGTCGTGCAGTTCGGTTATCATCCAATGTGTATAGCTCGCAATTGATATGACATGGGATCTTATGTATTATATGTGATACTGTATTATGAGCCTTATGTATAGATAAAATATGTGAACAACTTCAGCAGATTTGCATTTTTAATGGCAAACTGGTAAATTATTAACAAATATGGTAGCATGGCCAGTATTTGTCGCACCGGTTCCAGTGTCATTTTCAGTGATCAAAGACCATTCTTCTCCAGTTCTTCTCGCAGCTTCTTCAGCTTGTTCACTTGGACGTAGTTGAGGCACTTCTTGCGGGTGCACCGCAATGTATAATCTGGCTGGCAGTAGCATCTATTACAGTCCTCCCTGAAATTGGTAGAACAGATGAACTGACATGTACCTGGATCATCTTAATTTCTGGCAGCACCTGTGTTTGACCGGTAGAAAATACTTATAGCAGATAGTCCGCCACATTGCCATTGTATTTTTTACTTATGTGCAATAAACGTATCAATAATAATAACAACTATAAGAAACATTCTAACGCACATTGCACGGCCATATGAACGCTGAGAGTACAGTGTCCATTGGGTGCTAATATTTCATACACAAAAACCTCAAAAGCATATTAGGATCATGGAGGTTAGTGAAGCGAATGCAAACGGTCGCCTTTGGCCTAGTGCAGTACCGATCGGCGAGTTCCTTCGCTCGTATTCGTTCGGCTGATATGTACCTTGCATCAGTATTTTCACTGACTTACTTGTAAACGCTTCCCGGCACACAGTTACCAGTGGTGGGATCCAAGGACTCCGGAAAATTCCCGTGGGGTGATCGCAGGACGCCAGCTCCGCAGTCCGGGACTACTGTGCATTGCTGCACGCCATCCAGACACGCGCAGGTCACGCAGGCATTCTGCTCTAGCTTGGTGGTTTGGTCACAGTGAGCACCTTGAGCAAGTAAAGCGTAAAATGAAAATGAATCCATCGTGGGGGTAGTGGTGAAGGATTCGTGCTTCACTCAATACTGTTTTCTTTTACCAAAGAAGACGAAGAATTACATCTAATTTGTTTTGTCACCGATACGATAAGAAGAATTAAATTACCTTTTTATACGATATATCAAAACTACCCTGATCCACTGCTACAAACTCACTGTTAGATGTGAGAGGATTGAGAATATGCAACATGAAAAAGGGTTTTTGTCAGGACTGTGTCATCACAGTTCTAGCCAGAGACTTTGATCTCTTTTCCAATTAGTAAATATCTATCATCTTCTGCGTTGATTGTCTTTAACATCTTAAATTTGGATTCTTATTGGTGCGGAATTCTTCGTGGATGCGGTTACGCTAATGGCGTCACGGCCTTTTACATCTTTTACATGTTGAGCCAATCACCCTAGTCACCCTAGGAACATTTACCCGAGCGCTGCCTGGCTACGATGCTGTCCATATCCTCATAACTTATGCACAGCAGGTCTCCACAGAGCGTGTTCCCGTCCGCCAGGCATAAGCAGCTGTTGCAGTCAACCCTGTAGGCGGCACCGGGCAGGCACTTGGCTGAGGCATGACTGAGAACGGGCAGCAACTTCACTTCCTCTTCCGTGAACGGTGTCCGGACATCTTTAGGTGTACGGGCAATGCGATCTGTAAGAAAACGGTCTATCTTGGCACCTTAGTAGCCCAGACCCATTTGTTGGGCACATACTTTTTCTGTAAGAAAATGGTGTTTGGTAACTTTGGCCGAGGTAATTCTACAACTAGTGAGATTACTTCCCGGCTTGATTTTTTGTATCAGTAACGCAATAGATTGAAAGATTCATTTTAATTGAAATTAGTCTAAATAATAAAACCAATAATGATGATCATAATGCCAAACTTTGACTATGGTGCAAATCATCCTATCCATATAAGAAAACTTTCATATCAGCTACTCAGTTTTATGAAATTGAGTCACTGAGCCAAATAGTTATCTCTTCATTTAAGACATTGATTCAAATAATTACCCCTACATTTCAGAGTACGGGGATTATTAAATAAATAACCAAACTTACGATTAACTTCATCATCGCATTCAGCCTCAACACAGTCTACCTTCTTGTCCGCGTTACAAAAGCATCTGTTGCATCCCACCTGATATATCTTGCCAGGTTTACAATTGCCAACTGGCAATTCTGGATACAGCAATTTTATGTTACCCGTGACTTGAGGGCGCCCTTTTCTTTGGATGTGGCGCCTTTCTTCCTCTAAATCAGACGGGGCTTGGCCTTTATCGCCATTTCTAATAAATAAATTTGGATGATTAACATTAGATTCAAGAACTGTATTTCTTGCGCGAAAATCTGCCCAGGTGTATACCTAGGATCTGACCACAATCCTGTAGTCATAGATAATCATCACCGTCCACTCGTTGATATCCACAGCTGGGTATAGGCCTTTTCAGGCCCATGACACTTTTCACGGTCCTGTGCCATGCGTTACCACGGTTTGCTGGCAACTCGACCTATCCTTGAACAATCTGCCGACTGATCTTTCACTGACACTCCTTCTATAGCATGCACTTATTTTTGGACCATTTATTGGACTATGGTTATCGGCTTTTGCTCCTAAGTTCAAGTTATAGTATTATATCAATACTATGAAAGTACAGTTACCCCTTACCTCTCATCCTGATACTTCTTTGAGTCGTATCGGTGAAGTTTCTTCTTCATGAGGGCAGCCAGTGCGCTGCGGTCGAGGCAGGCCATCTTGGTGCACAGCAGAATGTTGTTATTCCCGCATCGGCACGTGTTACACTCCATCTTGTAGATCCTTCCAGGCGTGCAGATCTGGCCCGACCGCAAAATGGGAAGCTGGTCATAGTTGCTTTGATTCGCTGGAAAAGTAGCAGCTGACATGTTGCGTGGTTAAAAAAGTTTTAGTTCAGAACCCAACTAGAACTCTCCCTAAAAGTAAGCAGGTATCATCATCAGCCATTTGACGCCCACTGCAGGACATAGGAATCCTTTGTGGTTTTCATAACCAAGAGGGGTTTTGCCATTATCGTCACGCTTGGCAGACTGTTGAAATCTCAGGAAGACGCTACTGCCCGTCTCCTGGAAATTAATTTTCTTAGTCGCCTTCTACGACATCCACGGAAGGAAATGGAGTGACGCTATTCTTAATCCGGCGCCACGCGGAAGCAGGTATATTGAGGATTTAATTCAAAACAAGAAGGAAACCTACACCATAATGGTTGAAAATGAGTTAGGATGATGATGAACACGAACTGATAACACAAGCTAAGCAGCAAGCTATATTTTTTTTATAATCAAATAAAATTAGGTTTAAGCCCAACGCGTCCGATGATGCAAAGCATTGCTGTACATCGTGGCAGGCCGTCTTCTCCACACACACATTTATTGCACTCAATTTTGGATATTGACCCAGGTTGGCAAGCTTGCACCGGATCAGCTCTATCCACTGACTTAGAGCGCATCAGATTATCCTGATGAGGCCCAATTGATATTATTTTTGTCAGAGACCGTTTGACGGGTACAACCGGTTCCAATGCTGTCCGATTAATGATCTGGATTTTTTTCCGTCTAACGGTGATGCATTGCCTGTCTATGTAAAAATTGACGTCGCTACAACTGCACAGCTCAGTGCCCGTTCTCAGGATATCTCCGAAATGACATAGGCTCGCTTTGTGACCTTCTATGCAGTGTCTACTAGTACATCGGCTCGACTGGAAGATCCCAAATGCTGAGCAAAGGCAAACGTTGCAGTTTATCAGGTACAAGCTGTTTGGTTTGCACGTGGCGCCCCTTGATCGAAGTTTTTTGAAAACTTGAAATGAGGTTGTGATCATTTTGCCGAAGGTTTGTCGGCAAACGTGCGATATCCATTTGCCTCGATCGTTGCATGTGCATATGGAGTCGTCAGTATAGTAATTGTCCTTGTGTGCAAGTAAGTAAGCTGCGCTGTGGTCACACTCTCTCTCGCTTGACTTCAGTTCTGTAAAAGACAGCTCATATTAAAACCTGTTATTTTCAAGAAGTTGGTTTTTTAGTCGCGGAAACAAAATCTCAGCAAAATCTTCATAAGTTTCTCTGCTCCGCGAAGCCATCTGTAGATACACGGTATATCTTTTAATACTTAAGCTTATTTTTTCAATAAAATGTAACCGAAACTAGCGTGCATGCAGCCAGCGACTCAAATGAACGTTAATAAACTGAAAGGGGTTTGTCAGGATAGTGGCAAGTGGGAAATTTTGGTCTCTTCCTCCCCTCCGGGATGCAGGCTTGTGTTTATCATCATCATCAGCTATTTGACGCCCACTGCAGGACATAGGCCTCCTTCGCTGTTTTCATAACCATGAGGGGTTTTTCCATTGCCTTGTGTTTATGTATGCACGTAAATACCTACTCACCATTTTTCCCATTGCGACAGGTCTCATTGGTGCAATGGAACTTGCCATCAATAGCGCAAACACACGAGTGACATCGACCTCGTATGTACTCCGTAGGCACGCACGGGACTGGGCGTCGGAACAAACGAATGATTTGGCCATTATAACTGTAGTTCTTGTTGCATTATTAAGACAAAAAACGTATTATTCATAGTCATACCACGCAAAGACAGAATGTGTCGAACAAACTTTCGCTCAAAAGCGAAGCGGCACGCGCACATTACCGTAACATGTCGTCCGGGATAACAACGTCGTAATTACATTTTTGCAAATTTAACAGGAGAACAGTTCGACGATGGTTTTAAAGAAACTAGAATGGATCAGTAGGTATATATAATGCATAACGCGTCATCTGACTAAAATTAATAGTACCTAATTCAATTGCGTCGATGTTACCTCGTGTTTTACTTCCCTTTAGACATGATAAGATAAGATAAGATAAGAATATTCTTTATTGCACACGAGAAGCGAGACATAAAATATGAAAGTTACAATGAAAAAGTACAATGGGCGGCCTTATTGCTAACAGCAATTTCTTCCAGACAACCTAGTGACGGAAAGGTATCCGAAGGAGAAAGACAGACGGGTAGTTGGTGCAAATACGAATAGTACATACTTAAACTTAATAATAAACTTACATAAATGTTACTTAAATAATTGCTACATAAATAAATTACAATACCTATGTGTAAGAGGAGGATATAATGAATACCTACATAGAAAGAAAAAGTAATCATATACTGATTAAAAACTTAATTTAGAGAGAAAGATACAGTTCTTTCACCCTATTTTTGAAGATTGCTAGAGATGGAGAACGCCCAATTGAGACCGGCAGATCATTCCACAGCCGGACGGCCCTTACAATGAATGAGTTGCTGAAGAACCTTGTCGTATGACTCGGTATTACATTACAATACCCTTTCGGGGTATTGTAACGCAATACTTAGGTAGTTCATTTTTCAAGTGTAATTTCGTCGTTGTGGTTCCCGCTGAGCGATGTGTGTCATCATCATTTTCCCTAACCATGAAGGGTTTTGCCATAATCGCCACGCTTGGCAGGCGGGTTGGCGATCGCAGTATGCGGTTGGAGTCTCAGGAAGACGCTGCTGCCCGTTTCCTGGTAATTTATTTCCTTAGTCGCCTTCTACGACATCCAAGGAATGAAATGTAGTGACGCTATTCTTAATCCGGCGACATACGGATGTGTGTGCTTAAGCAGATTAAACTAAGATAACATGACGTAGAAAAAACACAAAGGTTGAGGCCATTTCATTTTGTACAAATAAAACTAGGGCGGCCTCCAGCAGCAGTTAAACCTACGACCTCTGTCATAGTAATCAAACGTGTTGCCGCTGGGCCGACAAGGCAGTCTGGCCGTACAACCTGTTTCTATTGAATCATTCTCTGTAGCGTGATGTATTTTAATGCCTTTTATTACTCTACTGCGGTTGAGCCCAAAAGGAGGGTAATGTGTTTATCTCGTGTATATGTAAGTATGTCTAATTCTGTTCCCTCTTAACCAGTGAACAGATTTTGACAAATAATACCTCAATCGATTCGTCGTTTTTGCGCGAGTGTCATAGGCTATATGAAATAAGCATAAATCCAACGAAAAAAACAGATGTAAAAAATTACCAGCAAACAAAAATTGTTTTTTAATTATTAATTATTATTTTTTTGTTTTTAATTTTAATTTAAATTTTTAAATTGTTCGATAGTACCTATGATAAAAAAACTGAAATAAAACATTATTAAGCAGCAACCCAACTGCTGAGCATTAACTACTGAGCAGGCGGGAGCGAAATTAAATAATATAACACAGATTAATACCTGTGGCCTAATTACGCTCACCAAATCCTGAGCGATTACAATCGTCTAACTGTCAAATTCCATACTAATTTGACAGTTAAACGATTGGAATCGCTCAGGATTTGGTGAGCGTAATATAGGGGCTGGGTTGGTCCCACCTGCTTAGTAATTAATGCTCAGCAGTTGGGTTGCTGCTTAATAATGTTTTATTTCAGTTTTTTTTTTATCATAGGTACTATCGAACAATTCGAACGAATAGAAAATTATTTTGTTCATACATTATACAATGTTTACAGCAAATTAGCCGACAATCTATTCTCAGACATTCCAAATAGTATAAGTACACAAAAAACTTAATGAGAATCGGTGAAGCCGTTTGGGAGGAGTTCGATAACAAACACTGTGACACGAAATTTTTATATATTAGATTTTGAAATTTATTTTCCATTTATTACTTTCATACGTAGGAATTCAACCACATTTCATTTCAGTCAGGTTTGGTCTACAAGTACCTAAACTAACCGTAAATAGAAATAATTAATATACGGAAAGCAATAATGTCTATCAAGTTGTTTGGCCGTTCTAAGTCATTTATTAATTTCATTAATAAAAACATATATGTCAACCCCATTTGTTGACTTCGACGGTATTTCAAAAAATGGGTGCTTACGCCTAGACAAAAACTAAATTAACATTGGTAGGTAGTTTTCAACCGGATATTTTTGAGACCCATATGAGTAATACTTGATGATTGACACAGTTCGGCCTTGGAAAGCCTAGGTATTGTCTCTACTCGAATGTTCTAAAACTAAGGTACAGTTGTGTTGCCAATTATACGGCACAGCTTGGTACAGCACCAATACGGTACAGCTTGGCAAAAAAGAGTTGAAACTAAAGAGTAAGATTTTTCTGTTTCTGTCCTTCTGTTTTTTGAGTAAGAAGAGTCTTTTTGTATGTTTGTATTCTTTTTGTATTTACATCAGTTAATAAAAACAAACCTCTAATGCCATTTCCATGCATAAGAGCCATGCCGACTGCCTCGTTGGACTAGCCGTTAAGGCGCTTACTACCAAGGTCGTGGGTTCGATTCCCACTGCGGGCCGCCGTATATTTGTACAAATGGCACAGGGTGTTCTAGTTTGGGACCAGGTCAAGTGATTGTGTTGTGTGGAAGTTAAGTTATTTCTTAAACAAATAGTATTGTGCTTAAATAAACAACATTTTCAGTAAAATTAATTTAGTAAGGTTTATGCCAAGCTGTATCTAACTTAAGGCCCGATATGAACCCAACTGCGCCCAACTTCAAACTTGAAATCACATTGATTTCCTTGTCCAATCATTTTTTTAATAATTAATATAGGTACAAGATTAACTGACGCGAAACTTATCTTAAAAAAAATGCATTAAGCAAAGAGTAACTCGTAAAAAATACATAGTTGAATATTGCTTTTAGCAGGCATAGTTGAATATTGCTTTTAAGGCCGCCATTTATTGTGTATTTTTCACATTTTTAACCGACTTCAAAAAAGGAGGAGGTTATCAATTCGACGATTTAACCGAACGAATAACCGATTTCGACATTTTTTTTTTGTTCGATCAGGTATAACGTCCCATTGGTCCCATTTTAATTTGGTGAAGATCTGATGGAGACTTTCGGAGCTGGAGAACGCAACACTTCAATGGACAGCAGTAAATAAGCCCTATTGGAGCCCAGCCTTTCAATACCTAAATGGTTGTTACTGGAATCGTACTATCCAAAAATGTGTACACAAGTAGCTATAGGCAATTTGGCACCGCTGGAGAGATTCCACCCATGTCGCGATCGAATCGAAGGCTTTTTCGTAGTCCACCAACGCTAAGCATAGTGGTAGATTATACTCCTTGGTCTTCTGTATAATCTTCCGTAGCGTATGTATGTGGTCCAACTACTGAAGCCTTTTCGGAAACCATCGAGCTTGCGTGCGAGACGATTCGTAATGACTCTTGAGAATAGCTTATAGACATGGCTCAGAAGTGAGATGGGTCTATAATTCTTGAATAGGGTTTTGTCACCTTTCTTAAAGAAAAGTATCACCACACCACCTTCTTTTCCATGTCGATTAGTCTGTACCAATGAAATGAGATGAGCGCAAGATGTACTGTAGAGTAAATCACTCTGTGATTGGTTCATTCTGCCCGCCATGCGTGACGACTTGAACGTTGATTGGGCGATAGTAAATGACAGCGTAACATATGATTGGTTTTATACAAACAACGTTAAACCATTGACTTCATGATGTATAACCCGTCGAAATACCTAGGTACTTCGGTCTGACGGTGGCAGGTACATAGATATTTTTCTGGGTAATACTGAACTCGCTCCGATTGGTAATACAATTGTCAAGTTCCGCTAGTTAGACATCTATGTTTTTAACTATCACTGTGTCGGGCGTTAATTCCAAACTTACCGAAATTCGAAGCGCTTACTACGCAAGCGAAGGCAAATAGCAAGGTAAGATGTAGCGTAGAGACGTTCATATTAATCAAAGTAGTATCTCAAATTGATTAGCGAAGTTAATTCGCTAGAAAACATTGGCTTAACGAGCGATCGTAAATGTAGCAGTAAAATCGGCAGGTTGGGATTTACATTAGGCTGGTAACTAATTGGTACAATGCTCGATAATTAACTTGAGCAAATCACGATCCGTGTGGTGCCGGATCAAGAATAGCGTCACTCCATTTCCTCCCGTGGATGTCGTAGAAGGCGACTAAGGAAATAAATTACCAGGAGACGGGCAGCAGTGTCTTCCTGAGATTCCAACCGCATATTGCGATCGCCAACCCGCCTGCCAAGCGTGGCGACAAGGGCAAAACCCTTCACGGTTAGGGAAAACCATGAGGGAGGCCTGAGTCCTGCAGTGGGCGTAAAAATGGCTGATGATGAAATCACGTTGACTTCATATGGACGTATTTAGGGTTTCATTGGCGCGGATGCGAGATGTGTCTTAGGCCTGGCCACACAGAAGAGACGTGGGCCGAGGATGAGGAAAAGACGCGACGCGTTTTATAGAGTTCACGCTCTCTCGCCCCGTCTCTTCTGGTTTTCGTCCGCCCCTTCAGTACATTTTGTGTGAAAGTGAATTGGAAAGACGACGCATATGTTCCGCGCCCTCGTCCCACGTCCCTTATGTGTGGCCAGGGCTATCGAATTCAGCGGATTTTAGCCAAATTAATGCCGGGATGTCCGAGCGCACGATTTCTATTGGACTTAGTGCGCTGCACGAGCGAATAGGTAGGGCAAAAGAAGGCATTTTCGAAATCACATTGACAATTTTGACGACCGACGTCACTATACTATACCCACAGCGGGATACTTAGCTTTTAATCAGATCTAGCATGACCTTCTAAACCTGCGATCGCCAACCCGCCTGCCGAGCGTGACGATTATGGCAAAACCCATGGTGATGAAAACCACGGAGGAGGCCTATGTCCTGCAGTGGGCGTCAAATGGTTGATGATGATGATGATGACCTTCTTAACCAAATTAACACTCAATTCAATTAATAACAAGACTCAGAAGACTTGAAAGGCCTCATAAAATGAGAGAACTTTTCTGTACCTACCTAATTAAAACATAAGAAAAATCAATGAAGTCACTTTGTTTTTAGGTGTCCGTAGGCACATAGACTCTTGGCCGCCTTACAAACGATGCCGGCGATTAGGACCGAATTCTTATTTTTCGATGTGTGTAATTGTCCAAATGATTATCTAGACGAACTCTTCTTTATGAAAATCCTTAATTTTATTAATTCTAAATTTTCCGAATTTTTCATATTCCTAATTATGGTTAGGAGTAGGACGAATGTTGTTTTTTTTTCAATAAATTGCTAAATTTGCCTTTCCCGACCTCTTTCTTCACCTAACCGCTCCTATGCGGAACTCTTTGCGATAGTTTCGATAATCAGTAAAAGGTCAAGTTCTTGTCAATATGACAGATATCTGGAATGTAAACTGTAAACACTGAGGAGTATTTAGAAAAATTTTGCCGTTTCAAGTAAGAAGATATTTTACATAATATGTATTTAGTTGCTGCGATATACCTATATGATACATACACCTACTAGTGGACCCAACAGTCGTTGTCCTGACTACAACGCCATCTGCCGGGCTGATTTGTGAATCTAAACCACCCAGGGCGCCACCCTCAGGCGCCACCCAAACGCATACAAAAAAAATCATTCAATGGAGAACACAAAAGGGTCAATATATTAATATCAAATACACCTATAATCGGAGCGTATATCATGTACATTACATTAGTTTTTATTTCACTTCAATACATGCAGTATTTCCAAAGTTATAACGACAAGAAGTTTAAGCCCTTTTTTGAATTTCCGAGATTACGCGCGCTCGTACTATGACGTCACACCCCTGTTCAGCCAGCGACCGCGACACCGGGCGCGGCGCTCGGTTGAAAATTACGCGCGTCTTGTTTAATTTTATTTTCGATCGTCTTCGTTTTCCTATTACCTGTAGTGTGCTTGTATTTCAACGACAAAAATAATATAAATTATCCTTTATATCCGATTACACTAAAGTGAAACGTGTAGTGTGTAGAATGGAAGAAGGTTTTCTAAAAGGTCAGTCGGACAATCTGCCAAGAGTGGATACTTTAATGGTGGCACAATATTTCATGAAGAATCAGGATTTTACGGCTGCCGAAATTCGTGGAATAAAGATGAAAACCGGCCAAGTGCGAGTCGGACTCGCGCACCGAGGGTTCCGTACAAACCTGCAATGTCAACAACATTTTTTCACGGGTTAAAGGCAATTAGATCTAAGTATTTGATATGAATTTCAACTTGATAGCTCTACGCGTTCATGAGGAAAAAAGTAATAAGTTTATATTTATTAAAAAATATATATTTTGTAATGTAACTAAAAATTTAAGGTTTTTGGAATTTTTCCTTTATGTGTGCTATAAAACGTTGCTTCATGCCAAATTTCAAGATTCTAGGTCGACTGGAAGTACCCTTTAGGTTTTGATTCCCTTGCGAGTACTTGCGAGTTTCAAAATATGCAGCTTAAATTGCTGTTTCTTTTGATTGCGTTGACATAGAAGTTAGATTTTGTTACAGCTTAAAGGTATTATAGACCTGAGTATTTGGTATGAATTTCAATTTAATACCTCTACGCGTTTATGAGGAAATGGGTAGTAAGTTTAAAATTATTAAAAAAAAATATATTATGTGATGTAACTAAAAATTTATGGTTTTCGTAATTTTTCCTTTATCTATGCTATAAGACGTTGCTTCGTACCAAATTTCAAGATTCTGAGTTCACGGGAAGCACCCTGTAGGTTTTGATTCCCTTGCAAGTGTCGAAAATTTGCGGCATAAACGGCTGTATCTTTTGATTGCGTTGGCTTAGAAGTTTGATTTTTTCACAGCTTCAAGGGACAGTAGACCTGAGTAATTGATATAAATTTCAGCTTCATACCTCCACGCGTTCCTGAGAAAAAGGGTCTTGACAGACGGACGGACGGACGGACAGACGGACAACAAAGTGATCCTATAAGGGTTCCGTTTTTTCCTTTTGAGGTACGGAACCCTAAAAAGTATGTATCTATGTTCTAAGTAAGCATTATCTACTCTCGGGTAGGTATTTGTTCAAACTTGAACCTAACTGAAAGCTGTGCTGAAAGTGTGTGTGTTTCATTTAATAGGTACCTATTATGGGCGGCGATAAAAAATAATAGGTACCTAGGTACTCGCAATCAACATCTCGAAGTTGTCGATGATTATTTTATGTATTTTATTAGTGTAGACTTAACGAAAATGTCACTATTTCCCATATACAGATGTAGGTAAGTCCTAGTAGGTATTTACGTAGTTATCAGTTTTCCAAGTAGGCAAATACCTACCTATTATTATATTTTTACACTAAACCAGATATTTTTGGGAATGTTTATCACGAAAACTTAGGATAAATGTGGGCCGCGAGTTCGATACTTCTGACAAAACATTTACTTATTTGTAGCAGGGAGAAAATATTTCCACATTTCCACACACGGCAGTTTTTTTGGTTAAAATATAGGTAGTTCAGTGAAAACCCCAACTTTACTCACCAACCAAACGTACCTAATGATTCATAATCAAAATTATTGAGCCTTTCAGTATGCGAGCACTTTATTTGTCTTTTAATATTGTAGTATTTTGTCACGGCTATTTACATAGGTACTAGGTAGTAGACAATCAAAAGTAGACAAGTAGGTAGGTTAAGTAAGTCAAATGCGGCAAGGATAAGTAGAGAAGAAGAAGAATAAACTTATTATTAACAAATATTTACATCCAAATGGTCTTCACAGCAGTGCGCTTTAGTTTTAGGGGCTATTGAATCAACTCTTTTTACGGCTGTCATCCACTTTCTCCTCATTTTTGGGTCCTCAGGAACATAAAAAAAGAGTTTATCGGGTGTTTTAACTGTTGAATTGAAGCACTGAGGCACAATACAGTATTTTCATTTCCATTTTTACCACAGAGAACTTTATAATTTTGACTGCGCAACGGCGTGCGAATGAGAGCGCGACTGTCGAATGACCGGGGGGTGTGACGTCATCGGCTAGTGAGCGCCCGTCCACGTTTTTGAAAACCTTCGGCCGGAAATAAGCACTTTGATCGTAAATATCTCAGCCATTTTTTAAGATATGAAAAAACTAAAAACACAGTTTTTCTCGTAATTTTTTGTAGATTTAGGTCCCATTAGGTCCAGCCGTTTAGGAGGAGTTCAGTGACATACACACGTACAGCAGAATTATGTCGTTTCACTAGGTAATTGCATTAAAATAATAAACTTCGTGTTTCCATGTTACATTTTAAATTTTGTTTCCTTTAATTTAATTAATTGGGATTTGGATGATATCCAAAAAGTGCATTTTGTTTGACTGTACTTATTTCGAAAAATGCGAATTCGTTCTAACCATAATTAGGAATACGAAAAATTCGGAAAATTAATAATTAGTAAAATTAAGGATTTTCATAAAGAAGAGTTCGTCCAGATAATCATTTGGACAATTACACACATCGAAAAATAAGAATTCGGTCCTAATCGCCGGCATCTTACGAACTACTTACAAAAACGCTGATGTACTTTTGTTTTCTATTTTCACGAACAGTGTCACTTTGATATTGGGTGGGCAGTTAAAAACAATAAAAAAAACAAACAATAAAAAAAACAAACAATAAAAAAAACAAACAATTAAAAAACAAAGAATTTTTTTAATATACTTTGAAATCTTATTCCCCTAATTGTTTTGAACAGTATAGGTAATATAAAAAAGCTCAAGCCCATATTATATCTCTGAGAGAAGGTCTGTGCCCTACAGTGGGACGTACGAGGCTACATAAAAAAAACCGGCCAAGTGCGAGTTGGACTCGCGCACGAAGGGTTCCGTACCATTATCTATACAACATTAGACACAAAGATCGGGAAAAAACGGCAAAAAATCACGTTTGTTGTATGGAAACCCCCCATGCAACAAACGTGATTTTTTTTTATTTTTATTTAATTATTTATTTTTGAAGCGAGTATAGAACTAAATATTCTGTGAATATTTCAAGCATCTACTTATTGCCGTTATCTATATCGAGCAAAAAACAGCAAAAAAAATTACGTTTGTTGTTTAGCAGCCCCCCCTTAAGTATTTATTTTATTCTGTTTTTAGTATTTGTTGTTATAGCAGCAACAGAAATAAATCATCTGTGAAAATTTCAACTGCCTAGATATCACGGTTCATGAAATACAGCCTGGTGACAGACAGACAGACAGACAAACGGACAGTGAAGTCTTAGTAATAGGGTCCCGTTTGGCACCCTTCGGGTACGGAACCCTAAAAAACTATGAAAAGATTAATTTCTTGAATGGAATACTTTTTTATGTATTCCAAATAATAAAAACAAAACAGAAAATGAATTTGCTGGCTTCTTAAATTTGTCTCAAAAGCTGTAATAAAAATAGAAAAATAAAAATTAAATTAAATTTCTTGACTTCTTAAATGACATCTTTCTCAAAAGCTGATCATAGCTGATGTCACATTGTCATTAACGCTGGCGTTGACATTATACATATAATGGATATGTTATGGGAGTTGGAGTGCTATAGACCATCTGTGACGAGAGTCTGCTCCAGAAGACGGTATAGCAAAGATTAATTGCGGTGTAGATGTCATGATAGTTGGTGTAGTATAGACCATCTGTGATAAAGAGTCTGTACCAGAAGATGGTGCAGCAAAGATTGATTGCGGCGTAGATATCATGGGAGTTGGTATAGTATCTGTGGTATAGACCATCTGTGATAAAGAGTCTGCACCAGAAGATGGTGTAGCACAGCTTGATTGTGGCGTAGATGTCAATGGAGTTGATATTGAATAGGTTAGGTTGTGGTAAAGATTCCGTAGAAGATTCATCTAAGTAAGATATATCATTGTTTGCATAGTAGTGTCTGAATACTGAAAAGATGGCCTTTGGTTGCTGCGATCGGACAAAGAAGAATGGGATTCAGTTCTTTGTCTAAGTTCTTTAATCCCATATTTGGTCAGAACTTTCTGAATTTCTTTTTGTGCTAATAAAGCATTCTTTGCCGATCAATTCTTAAGTTGCAATGCAAAACTCTTTCCAGACACATTGAAGGCAGTTTCTTTGTTAGCACAGTCAGAATTAACGGTCCTATTTGGCTTTTTTAGATCAGCAACGGCTTGATCGTTGCTGTCAGGGGTTTTAACTGGCAATCCCTGGTTGTCATTTGAGTGCGAAGAAATACCAGTGTTCTCATTATTTGGACAACGAATCTAAGAAATAAAAAGAAAATAACAATATTGTTTCAGGTACCAAAAAACAATTAAAAAGGGGGATGAGAATATAAGCAGGCTTCAGAACCAGGTGGAACTTTTCTGGTTGCCTCGGTTCTATAATAGGCAAGCACGTGACTATTAATATTTTACTTACAAGGGTTCCAGGGTCTTATTGCTTGACCATTACTTTTGTTTTTTGCTATTTGAATATAGTAAATACAGGGACAAATAGAAGAAACTCAGATAGGGTGATTTTTAAAACCAGCCAAATGCGTGCCGGGCCACGCGCAGTGTAAGGTTCCGGAGAAAGAGGGGTTTTTATCTGCTTAACTAATCTGACACCTTCATCAAAGTAATTTTCAATGTATTTTGAATGGAGTTTTCCTTGTCTAAGTTGGTCGCCTATTACTCGTTAACTTGTAAAGCCTACTTAGCTGTGATAGTTTTCCTTTTAAGTTTATTATATGTGCAACTGCCCTGAATTTTTTAACGTTTCTGCGATTGACCATTTAGCCAGGAGTGGGGGGGGGGGGGGTCCCTGTGGGTGTAGGAAGACCACTTCTTGATTTAGGGTTCACAAATCTTGGGATTTTTGGTTGGAAATAAAACTTACGAGTCTCTAGAGCAAGGATTGTCGAAAATGCATTTGGTAAGTTCTACTTAGTTCTAGTTAGATTCGAGATTTCCGCTCTTGGCCGCATAGTTGAGCCATTCTACGTAGCAAGCGCTAAGATATGTAAATACCTCGACACTAGGGTTTCCTTACGCTGTTTTCCTTTACTTTAGCGACTGGTATTGCTACTACAACTTCACAAATGTACGTAACTTAGAAAAAAAAGTCATTGGTACATGACAGGATTGGAACCCACGACCTCCCGAATGAGAATGAGCCGGCGTTCTACCGCTCTGCTTTGTTTCAAAATTTTGTGCCAATACCCCAAAACATGAAAATTAAACAACTAGCACAAGCTAAATGCTGAAAAAGCTGAAACGTCGGAAACACCGGGAAGCACAAATGGATTCGTCATCTTCGTCCAGTTTTTCCGAGTCATCGCGGATTTCGATTACGATAAAAGGTTAGTTGATTTACCTATCTATACGGGAAACATTGTATCTTCATTATACGTGTCACCATTGTGGGTAGTTTCTTGGGATTGCTAACCCAGAAACGAAAACGTGAACGAGGATGCGGGTAGCTTCTGGGGCTGCCACTTTACCGTTGTTTTCTTCCTGCTGCCGGTGACGTCACCTCTGCGTGGGACGCATACATTTACGAATAAGCTCTGCGGGCCATCTTTGGGATTGTCACTTAGCTAACCTACATACAGCATGCGGGCAGCTTCTGGGGCTGTCACTTCACTGTTGTTTTCTTTGTACTGTCGGGGACGTCACCATTTCATACATGTCTCGGAGATTGTCACTCAAATACAGTGCGTGATGTTGGCGACACCGTATGTGTTACTACTGTGTCTACAACATCTATTCTAAGCTCGTATAATTATGACAGAACTTCACTTACAGGAAGTTCGTTTAATCATTAATAAGTGTTGCTTATTTTCGGATTTTTTCTTGTAAATTCAATATAAAAACGACTTTAAATACTTTTAACTAAAAAAAGGAAAGCCACAGTTTATACCAAAACTGAAAAAGCAAAGTTTTGTATACCGCGAAAGGAATACAGACTGTAATACAAAGGTAACCACAAAAAGATTTTTTAAGCATTTCTTGCAGAAATAATCACACAACTTTAATTAAATATCTCTTTACTGGCTGATTTATTGATTATAAAGTGTAAAATCTTAAATTTACTTAAGAAAGTTACTCAGAAACATAAAAAATCGTTGCAAAATTATTCACACTATTTACCAATAAACTCACTCATAAAATCATACTCTTTCTACATGAACTCTCTTAACTTTATTCCAGTTTGGAGACGACGCAGCTTTATGAGCATAACATGATGCTGCAGGACTACTACTTGAAGGTTCCTATCACCAACAACTATCAGTTGCCCTAACAATTTGTCCTATCAGAAGTATTGATATCTATTCAGATCTGCCCAGTTCAATTCAAGGGCTGGCTCTGGGTAATTATAGAGCTGCTGCTTACAGGCCCAAAGAATAAATGCGTGTAACAATGTATGATTATGAGTTTATTAAATTAAATTGATGTTTACAAGTAGGAACATTGTTCTAATTCACATACAACTGCAGCAATGATAGCTGGCTTTACATCTGCCAAATGGGTTGAATCATTAATATCAGAGTTTGCATTTCTCGTTAAATATTTTTAACAGGTTTAACACTCTAGGTACCTACCTAAACACTGCCTCCATTTTTAAATACTCCATAAAACATAACTTTTAACTATGATTCTGAATATATTTCATTAGTATTATTTGTATTTACCTGCATATAAATTATTTTTTTGGTATTTGTTTGCCTATAAACTTCTTGATAATCGATTTACCTACTTCCTCCAAATGGTTTAGGAGTCACAGGTTTTCTATTGAAAACTGAGCAGTAAATGCGCAGGCACTGAATTATTTGAAAAAAAGACACTACACACATTTCTTGGGTTTATAAAATTACAAATATTGTGCTTTTCCCACACAAATAGTGAAGTAAACGGGACATTCTAGGGCACACTTAACATCTGTCTGAGACTAAAAATCTATTAAGTTTTATTTGTGTACTAATAATACCACTAATACAAAATATCGAAGCATTTTTTATCTTTCATGCAAAACTACGTACTTATAATTGTCTGAGGTGGTACACTATAGAGAGATAGTGGAATGATATTTCTTCATAGAGTACGTGTTGTACGCAAGGGTTGTATTACAAAAAGTGAAGTTTTAATATTTTCGGGTGGCTCAATCCAATGTCATTCCAGCACGAATATTCAGGTTGGAGAGAAGCCTCCCCAAGTCATGCCACATCTTTCTGTATTCGGCCATAATCATCCAGCAGCTTCTAGCAATCTACCTTAGGCGTCGTTCCAGTCAGCTGGTGGGCGTCCTACGCTGCGTCGTGCACTATTTCGCAAACAAATCCGAATGCAAATCACTGTATTATATTGAGCATTCCTACAGTACTGGAAATCCTAGTTTGGGAGCCAGTAACCATTTTTTTGTAATCGTTTTACAATAAAGTTTTTTAACTCTACATTCATTTTCATTCTATTCCACCTGAAATTAGTTTGAGCGGGCGACAAACTGCGTCGACAGGAAACGGCGTGGTAAGGTAGAATAAAAAAAACTAAATTTAATACAATTGCAAAATGGTCTCAACCGACGAAACTTAAAATGTCAATAGACCATGACCGGGATTAAGGGTAAGGACATTTCATATTCTAATCCAACTCGAATGAAGTCGTTCGCACAGCTCGTTTAAGCAATAAAAATGACTGGCTGGAATCGGAAAGGCATAACTACAAAAGAGTAGTATAAGAATAATAAAAATAGAAGATAGATTCGACGGATATCCGTAAGTAGAACAAACCTAATGCCGACAAGTTTACGCTGGTTGACCCATTTTTTTAAAGCTATCTGTCAGATGTTATACTATGTCAGATGTTATTCTATAAGGTAGCTTTTTATTAGCAAGAATATCTGAAGGGCTATGCTCGGAATTTCTCTACGAGATCGAATCAGAAATGATGAGATCCGTAGATGAACGAAAGTCGGCGACATAGCCCAGCGGATTAGTAAGTTGAAGTGGCAGTGGGCGGGGCACATAGCACGCAGAACTGATGGCCGATGGGCCGAAAAGTTCTCGAATGGAGACCACATATCAACAAGCGCAGCGTAGGACGACCAGCCACAAGATGGACAGATGAACTCATCCAAGTGGCAGGAAGACCGGTCTTTTTGGAAATCCATGCAGGAGGCCTATGTCCAGCAGTGGACTTCTTGTGGCTGAATGATGATGATGATGATATCTGTAGTACTTGGCTTCTCTTCATGGGGTTGTCTGGAAGAAATTGCTTTTAGCAATAAGGCCGCCAGTTGTACTGTGCTTTATGTCATGTGCTCTAGTGTACAATCAAGAATATTCTTATCTTATCTTACGCTTGTTCATAACTACGGTACACGTAATCTTCAACATGTTAACATAAGATGTAGGTAACGATTAATCGATTAAAGACTAACGGTAATCGTTACATCTGAAATCACAAAATATGGTCCATGACCCGAGCAAACATCAATGCATAAAAAACCGGCCAAGTTAAACACTTTATGTTAACATACTTAAGTTTTTTTCTAATTTTGTAAGAAAATTACCCAATGTTTTGCCATAACTTTATTATTTACCTACTATTGATAGCAATCATGAAATCTATTTATGTACTTAGGTAGAAACTGATGTATTAAGTTTGAGATGATTTGAGAAAAGATGCTCGGAGTGGAGTTTTTTTTCCCTGCCTCGTTCTCCGTTACAAATACGGCACGAGGGCAGCGGTTAACATCATACATTGACATTCAGCACACCGTATGTAAATTATCTACGTTAAAAAAAATAAAGACTTGGTTTATTTTTCGATGTATAATACCCGGTAGATAACTGGACAATCATGAATCCACAGCTGTGGCTTAATCGCATATGCGCCGCGTGCAGTAAACGCTCTTGCCGCCAGCCGCGCATGAGCAGTCCTTGCAGGTCATCTTAAACTGATCTTCGGGGCACTGTTACATTGAGTATTACAAAAAGTTAAATACACGAACTGGAAGAGAAAGGCCTCAGCCTGAGATACGTGGAAGAGGATTGGGGAGGACGCCACGCAGAGTGATGTGTGGCGCCCCCCCCCCCCCCCCCACCAGATGGTCTAACGACCTGGTTTCCACCTTGACTGGATGCGGGCGGCGCAAGACCGGGAAGCTTGGGAAACCATGATGATAATAACTTAGATGCACCAATTCATAAAAAACGTACTGAAAAAAATCTAAAAGTCCTCCAATCTGGCACTCGGTCATGTGACTCGGTGGTGCGTCTTAACCCAGAATCTTGCAAAGCTCTTGACACTGGCGCGATTCCCACTCTTACGGACCAACTGGAACGCATTGGCATTAAAGGAATGGCGCTTAAAATTGGATATAATTTATAAATAAAAAATCCATATATTTAGGTTCGCTAGGCCAATAGAAGAAATAAATATTTTTCTAACAAGCGATCTGAGTCGACTACCGCATAGATGCGATGGCCCAATGTGGGTTGTTTTGGTTTCAGTAACGTCGATATAAAAGAACACCAACGCGGTGAGGCGGTGGCGTTCTCGGTACATACAAAATACTACTGCCGTAAATGGCGTATGTTTGGACCGCCACAGCGTTGGTGTGTTTTATTCTTTAAGGGTCCGTACCTCGTACTCTTCTGATAAGGCGGCGGCAGCAGCGTTGGCAGCTCTTTGATGAACCATTCGGTAAGGCAGTTTAAGCGCGTGCAGGAGAAATAAAACCCCCCTGGTTCACACAGGCACTTGTTGCAGTCCATCGGGAATATTGAGTTCGGCACGCAAACCCTCCGCCGCGGCGGCTGCATACACCACGTGTGTTATACTCCATGCAGGGTGGTCTGACAGCCATAGCAACATATGCAGGCATTATGTACAATATGGGGCCGCTGAATTGAGACATGAAATCAATACTACAAATAGAGCCCTTGGAGGGACCCCTGAATGAAATCCTCAATGCAGGGTGGTCTGACAGCCATAGCAACATATGCAGGCATTATGTACAATATGGGGCCGCTGAATTGAGACATGAAATCAATACTACAAATAGAGCCCTTGGAGGGACCCCTGAATGAAATCCTCAAATTAATGTGACAAATACAGCTAACCAAATTGATTTCGACAGAGTGAGTTCACAAGCAACTCCATCACCAGCCATTCGACGCCCATTGCAGGACATAGGCCTCCCTCGTGGTTTTCATAGCCATGAGGGGTTTTGCCGTAATCGCCACGCTTGGCAGGCGGGTTGTCGATCGCAGTATGCGGTTGGAATCTCAGGAAGACGCTGCTGTCCGTCTCCAGATAATTGATTTCCTTAGTCGCTTTCTACGACATCCACGGAAGGAAATGGAGTGAGGCTATTCTTAATCCGGCGCTACACGGAAATTGCCACAAGCAACTTAACCTGACTATACACGTTCTGGGGTGGTCTTTTTTATGGCGCGAGGCTTTGTCACGGCCCCATATTCTACAGTCCCATAGTGGAATCTTTGAGCAGCGCGTGCGCACGCGGGTCCGCGGGTCATTGTTATGATCACAGATCTGTGGTTATGATAGATGGGAGCCGCTAGCAGGTAATTGTTCGCGAATATTTCAAAACAAGATTTCTCAAATCAATTTTTTTTAATTTTGTACCATGTGAAGCTTTAATCGAATTTGAACTACCTCAAGTGTTCTATTCTCAATTGTTATTCTTTTATCGAAGCATTTATTTTGATTGTTTAATTTTTTACTCTGTGTTTCTAACGGTGACTTGCGCCAAGTCACTGGATAAGTAAGTCGATAGATAAATACTTATTCACGAATAAACGACATACAATTCTCAGTCATTTATGGATAGCTCTGCAAATGTCACGGAATAAGACGTTTTTGGACTTATTCACTGGATAGAGCTTACCCCTGGATAAACAGATAGATAGCGTTGGCGCTAGCCAACCTAAGGCTATTTCAATAAATGTCTTCTTTCTCTCCCATTGTCTTCTCACTCTTTGTCTTTCAGTCCGTTCTTGTCGCGCGCAATAGGGTCTAACCAGTCAAAGTTAAAAACATAGACTACTAGCGCTAAAAACGACCCCACGTTCAATCGTGGCAAATATCTAAGCACCTGCTACCGACAGACCGCCATCTTGCGAGGTACCTAGATATTTCGACGAGTTATACCGATACGTCATGAAGTCAATAGTTTGACGTTTTTGTATAAAACCAATTATAAGTTACGCTGTCATTTACTATCGCCCAATCAACGTTCACGTCGTCACGCATGGCGCACAGAATGAACCAATCACAGAGTGATTTACTCTACAGCACATCTTACATTGGTACAGACTAATCGAGAGGGCAGGGGCCGTTTTTGAGAGTGAATTTTGTAGGAAGAAATACTTCTATGGATTTTTTATTCGTAGGGTCTAAAGGGGCTTCTAAACGGGCCATATTTTTTGCAATTTGACGAGGGAGGTCTATGTCCTGCAGTGGGCGCACTATTGACAACTAATTGCCCGGTTATCACAAAAATATTTTTATGCTACACCTGGCCAAAAAGCGGGAACGCGTACGGGAAAACCCACTTTGAAGCCAAGTGACGACATAAAATTGTGTACACAACACGGACTAAAATAGAAAGCCCTCTACCGCATATTTATGACCCTCGCCTGCGGCACGGGCCTTAAACTTCTACGATATCGGCCTTTCTTTATTTTACGGCCCTAGTTATGTAATGTACTATATTGCAACTGATGGCCAAGCAATCTATGGCTGGGCCATGTGTTGCAATATGTCTGCAATGTATGGCCTAAGATGCAGACTCCTAAATGAGCTACACAAACCGGCAATAATGGCAGACAAAATCACACTTGTCACAGCAGCTTATATTGTTTTAAAAGAAAAAGAAAAAAGGAAAAAGGAGAGATTATGGATACGACCTTACCTTAGTCCGCATATAAGCCTTGAAAAGAAAATATTTAAAAATTATTCACAAGAACACCAACACAATTTCACAATCTATATAACAAATTACAGACACTATCGGTGTACCTACACGTTACAAGTAGCTTCCGAGTGAAAAAAATTAGTCACTTGGTATGTGCGGGTTATTCACCAACTCGACACAAGAGACTAGACACAGGTGTGTGTCCAGTTGGTCAACCTCAAAATAAGTATCACTTATTATTTCGTCATCTGAACACGCTAAGATTTTTAGGCGTGTCCTATAGTCTGTTTATTCATTTCAGATACTAAATTGACAACTGCAAATCTCAAGTTGCCGAATAATGATACCAGCTTTTTTTGTTTAGTGGTGTACACAAAACTATCCCTCCATTTTCAATTACAGAACACAACAAAGAGGTTTTTCTCTACCAAACAAAGCAAAGGAGCAATGAGGTTTGGTTGTGTAGGAACAGAGTTTGATTTGTTGTTTTTTTTTTGAGTGCTGAAATATTTGTTTTCTAGAATTCCGAGCAAAATACGATTTTTTCTAGTCTGTAGTACGACCCCTTTAAAAAATTGTTGGCAACAGGCTTCAACCTCTGAATTGTTCGAATGCGTCCGTTGCTTTTCCTGTGTGAGCAATACATATAACGCCGGTTATTTGTTAAATTTGCTTCTGTTTCTTTGCTTTTTCTTTTGTGTTAAGTTTTGTGGTTTGGTTGTGTTTTTGTTGAATAAATTGTAATGGACGCTCAGGCTCCATCTACTTCGTCACGTAGCCGTAATGAAGAAATGCCAAGAAAAAAACGTAAGCTCACACCATTTAGCCAAACGGAAAAAGACATGATTATGAACGCTTAATAAACCCAATTTCCAACCGAGACGCTAAAAAAAACGAATGTGTCTTAAAAACTGCCGAAATACTAAACGTTTCGATGAAATCGAGTATTGCTGTTTCTATAGTGTCGGATACAATTACCAAGTTATGAAGAAATTTATACTGTGTGAAATCTTCATCAGAATAAGATAAAAATATGTTTCATATCATATTATCATAATCAGCCTATATGCGTCCCATTCTATGTTAGTATAAATTTCACACAGTATAAATTTCTTCATAAACTGCAATTTGTAGTGATACATAAACATAAACACTACAATTTGTAGGTTATTATGGCAATTCGAGGTAAATTGTAAATATGTTTAGTTAATAAATTATAGAATTAAATGTTGTATTATTTACTTTGTAATCTGTACTGATGAATGATGTCCTTTAATTTATCGCTAACTTTCGATAGTGGTGGCACATCACTATTTTTAAATTGCAATAAACAGGCAACCCAGGTAATGTCATTTTAGTATCCGAAAAAAATTAGTCTGCGTGACTGCACTTTGTCATAAATTCGGCGAACGTGTGTCCAGTTGGCGAAAACATAAAAACATATTTAATTTAAGTTTCTCTATGTGGATACCCGTAAAAATCTTGGCGTATCCAGATGACGACGTAATAAGTGATACTAATTTTGCGTTTCACCACCGTAACACACGTGTGTCGTCTCTTGTGTCGAGTGTGACAGCGCCACCTTTTGCATATCATTGTAATTAAATCATACATAGCCATCTATATATTCATCATTATACTAGTGTCGCTGTCGTGTCAAGTCGTAACCAAGGAAACGAAATGTTATTGATTCGGAATAAAATTACCAACGGGACCAACTGAAAACCTCTAGCCTTTTAATTCTGCTCCAATAAATTTTCCACATCGCCTCTGCATCCAGGGATGATCAACCCGTATCATGGCTCATAGGGTAGTAGGCTCTACCTACTAAGATCGTGAAAACTGAATAGAGACCATGGGACTAACCGCCAGCAAGCTTTGTCACTTAATACACAAAAATAAAAAAATGGAGTAAAAAAATTATCGACAACCCGACTGCTGAATAACTAGTAAGCAGGCGGGACCCAAATTCAACATTGTGTGTGACTTATTGTAACGCTATAAGTCACACGCAATGTCAGGCCTGCTTAGTTCTTTATGTTCAGCAGGTTTAGTTTATTTTTTTATTACAGTTTATTTTAACACAGTACTTCGCAAAAATCACATTGTGCAAATGGCAGAGAAAAACAAGGTAACTCACCCGTTTTGTAGGTTTTTGAGTCGTACTCAGCGTTGTCGCAGGTATTCCCCCAATTGTGGGGGGTGTCACAGTGATTGGGTAATCTGTGGGGAGAGCGTTTATGTGGGGAAAATATGGGGAATTTAGACATTTACTCTTGAACTGAACTTAGAAGTAATAAAGGTAGTACTTTATGTAGTAAGTATTATTTATTACTAAATTAAGTTTATTTTTACTTCAAGTCAGGGAGATTTTAGAGTTTATTTTATGGCAACATTTATGTACATCCAATTTTATCGTTTATCGGGAAAGTCCCGGTTGTTTGTTTTAGCTTCGCAACAAAAAACTATAGGTACTAGAGGAGAATTGTTACTTGCATTCAATCATATTTCGAGTTCGCACATAGATGCTACGTGACGTTTGTTGTTTATTTAGTGCATATATGGACAAGTGGTTGGTAAAATGTAAAGGAAAAGACAAAATTAATAAGGACGACTATAATTCCAAGGTTTGTTCATTTGGTTTGGATTAGAATACGTAACGTATTTCTCGATTGATCTATGTTACACTAGTTTTTTCCATGTTTATTTTCTTTTTATTTATTTAAGGTTGAACAGAAGACATTTCCAGAACTAAAAGACAAGGATGCTAGTTCAGATATTGCTTATTCTGATCCAAGTCCGTCTGGCTCCGGGGGAGCAGAAACGAAAACAAAACAGGTAAAACGTCTTGATAAACGAGGAACTTATTTCTTGACTAATTCAATTAGTAAGTACCTATACAGAACTTTCTTTCTTGTATCTTTTCCACTGACTGATTAGATTGCGTAGTGATTAGCACTTTGACTCTAGGCTACGTATACCTAGTCCAACATAGGATGATCTCTGACAGCTTGTCACTGTGACTTTACTAGGCATGGGGATAATGTCGAAATAAATTATCGATATTCTAACCAAAGTTTCTGAATGTTTCAAGCAAATCAAACAAAAGGATGTTGTAACATGTTTTTATTCTTGTTAAATCGGTTCACAGCCCAAATCACTATCATCAAAGTCTGATTCTGACTCGCTGGAGCAGTCTTGTAGATTTATAATCAGTTCCTGGGTAGATTGGTCGAATCGTACGTCACGCTCCCAATCATCTTCCATAATTTTTCTTGTTCTGTCTATGTCTTTCTTCCAATTGTCCGATGTGACACTGTCACATGCATCCTTCAGTAACTTCAGCATTTTATTTGCTGTAAAAGGCGGTGTTGTATTATGTCTGGCTGCGTAACCTGTAACAAAGAAATAAAATACATATAAAACACACCATGGCTTGTTGGAAGAGATGTCTTAATAGCTAATCGATGTTTTATTAGCTAATTGATGTTTTATGAGATATTTTTACATTCTTATCTTCCTATGCTATCAAAATGTATTTGATTATAATTTTATGTGAGTACAATAAATTACAAATATTAATCTAATTGACTTTTTTTAAGCAAACGAGAGAAATGCGAGCGATGGTGAAAGAAACACATAAGCACGTTTACCTTTGACTTGAGCCCAGATCAGCTCTATCGGGTTGTACTGGCAGTGGTATGGAGGTAGCCGAATTACAGTATGGCCCTTTTCTTTTGCTATTTCATCCAAGATGTATGTTGGAGTACGGGGTTTGTGTATACGGACCAATCGTAGTAATTCAGTTTTCAACATCTTTTCGTTGGCCTCTATACCTTTGCTTTGCAGCCACGAAATTAAATCCAATTTCCGGTTGCTTGACGTTGGTGCTTTATCTCTTTGTACGGAGTGGTACGATGCATTGTCCATCACGATGGTATGCGGTTCTTTCAGGTTTTCCAAAAGAGTTAAAAACCACTTTTTGAATCTTTCGAAATCCATTTCTTCATGATATTCGGTGGTCTTTACTGATTTAAACGCCAGCAAACAATTCGGCACAAAGCCAGACGACGTCCCAGCATGTGTTATAATTAATCTTTGCCCTTTGCCTTCGGGCACTTTTGTAGCTGACTCAGCTGTGTCATCCGTCCAAGATCTTGAAACTGTGTGATTTGCGTTTAGCCACGTTTCGTCCAGAAAAACCACTTTGTCCCAGTTTGAGATCTCTTTAATTTTTCGGAGAAAATCAATTCTCTTGAGCGCAACATCTGTCCGCTCCATTAGTATTTTTCTTTTGTCACTTTTTTTGTAGCGGAACCCGATGCTTTTTAGTGTTTTGGCTAACGACGAGTGGCCACCTTTAAATAATTCAGCGTCTTCAAGAGATGTTTGTAGTTTTCTGAGTGTTGGTAACTCTCCACGCGTGTAGTACCCATAAATATGGTTCCGGATTGCTGCGGCTCTTCCTTTTTTTATTTGGCGTCGACAGTTTTTGCTCTTCGTTTTCCTCTGTCGTCGTTGTCGCAGATGATTGCTCACCATACTTTTCTCTGCTGACACGAATCACTGTAGCAATCCCGATTCCCAGAGCATCAGCAACTCTGTTGCACGCTTGTGTTAATGGCAACAACGGTCCGCCATTTTGACTCTCGCGTTCAAAGTATTCGCGCAAGCGAATCACAAACTCCCGGCTTTCACTATTTAAAACAGTTTTCTTTGTTCTTTTTGGCATACTGTATCCAAAAACAGAACAAACTTAACAAACAAATAACAGCAAAACTCAACAAATTAATAACAATAACGATAACCGAATGGAGACTGAATGAAAACACGTGGCGTATACAAGGCGTTGGCACTCGTACTGAACAAGATGGCAGAATGGCAGATGCAATGCAATCAAACAAGATGGCGGCATGGCGCGGTGAAGCCCACTCTACACACTCACGCGCAAAGCCCGCGAAACATGCATGAATGGATGAATGGGATTTCATTATTGTTTCACGCGCGAGTGTGGAGCGCCCATGAAGCGCCACTCGTTAAAAATTCAGTTTGCTATTTTTTATCGTTGTTTTAATAGTATTTCTATTTCATTTACCTTGTTGTTTGCAATCTATTTTATTTACAAAATATCATCAATATTCTATTATATGTTTCGAGTCAAGATCGATAACTTGTCTTACGATAAGTGTAGCACGTCACTATTTGCCAATAAAGTATTTAAATTGTCTCTATACATTTTACCGTCGAAAAATACGATACTTCATAGGCGTGTTTTGACACTGACAGCTGTCAGAGATCATCCTATGTTGGACTAGGTATAGTGAATTGTTCGTTCAATATCAGAAAACTTTTTGTGTTTAATATCTATACAGGGAGTAAATTTGGTCACCAGCAAAAAAAAAATTAGTTATTGGGTAGCATGAAAAAAATTGGACAAAAATCTTTTAATACTTTTTTATTTCTTGAAGATAAAGTGTTGTATAATTTATATTAACCATGCATAGTGAGAAACACAATAGATATAAGAACACAATAGCCATATTAATAAAAAATATAAAGGAAAAAATATTTTGGTGGTATATTTGTTAAAATTACGAATTTTTGTTGTGCATAATGTAGTTATGCATCGGCGCATAGCTGCTTACCACACAATCTGAAGGTGCTTGGTGATGGCCATGAACTTAGTTTTGTTAAAGAACTTTGAACAGCCATAGGTATTTAATTTTATTTGCTACTAAGTGCTACTAAAAGAAAAAATACATGCTTCGTTATTTTCACTGACAAACATATTTAATTACCAAAATGTTGCTGGTGACCAAAATAATGTGCTGTATGTGTATATGAACGTATTTTAAATACAAGTATGGTTATCGGTCACTGGATCTCAAAGCATAGGTAAGACTAGCTTTTATCCCGAAATGTTTAATATATTTATATCTTTTTGTTATAGACTGTACAAAAGCGAAAACCGGAGGATGAGAGATCAGAAACCGTCGCTGCTAGTCCTGGCTCTAGAAACTCTGAAACCGAAATTATGTTCTACTAGTAAATATTTACAAACAATAAAAAGGACTGGTAGGAATTGGAACAGCAAACCTATGAATGAAATAACTACATAAGCAAAAAAAAACAGAAGAGAGATGAGATATACCTAACATGTGAATATTTTTATTGTAAACCAGATCACATGACATAAAAATTTTCAGATACAATTTTTTCATTGCTGATAGCTGATAAATTATTGCTGATAGCAATTTCTTCCAGTCAACCCTACGACGGAAAGTTGCGAAACGGGTAGTCGGTGGAAATATTAATTTTAATATACCTGCATCTAATACATAAAAATCTCGTCACTGTCTTTGTTATCGAACTCCTCTGAAACGGCTTCACCGATTTCTATGATTTTTTGTGTATATTAGGTAGGTCTGACAATAGGTCACAGGCTAAATTAATATGGCAAAACAACATTTGCCGGGTCAGCTAGTACTTAGGTATATGTAAATATCTCGTGTCACAGTGTTGATTATCGAACTCCTCCGAAACGGCTTCACCAATTTTTATGATTCTTTTTGTGTATATTTGGTAGGTCTGAAAATACGTAGGCTGATTAATATGGCAAAACAAAACGTCGTCTTTTCAATTCACTTTCATACCTTCCATACTCTTCCTGACGACGCCGTCTACGCGGCTGCAGTCGAGGATGCTGCAGGAGATTCTGGACCCCGTTGAGTCGCACTGGCACTTGTTGCAGTCCATCCAGAACGTCATGTTCGGCACGCAATTACTCATCATCGGCTTCTCCTGAATACACCACGTGTATTGGCGATATTACCCGGTTCAATCACATGGAAGTAATGCCATTAAAAGACATTGAACAATGGATATTGAACGACTTTGCTTATTTACGCGGTTCAATCACATTAAAGCAAAGCCATTGAACATTGGACATTGAGCGACTTTACCTATTTACTTGGTTCAATCACATTGAAGCAATGCAATTGAACATAAAAGAATGCACTTGATCGCTTAATCTCCGTGTTTACACTTTTCAATCGCATTGAATGATTGTCTGCGGCAATCGCATTGCGAGCGTTTAGCTTTAAAATATGTAATTGCGCAATGGCATTGCAATGCATTTAGGCGTTTTAATGCCATTGAAGCAATGAATTTGCAAGCAATATTGCACAGTAATTGAACCGTGTAAGGCGCGAGACACACAGATGGGACGTGGGGCGAGGGCGTGGTAAGACGTATAGAGTCACAGACCAAGAGCGACCGCAGAGCAAGGACTGTGGTCTGTGACTCTATACATATTACCGCGCCCTCGCCCTACGTTCCATCTGTGATTCTCGCGCCTGATTAGCTTCACGTCTCAAAGCGACTGAAGCAATGAAACTGAAAGCAATATTGCACCGAAATTGAACCATCTAATATCGCCATTATACACCATGAATTTCGGATGGCTTGAGAGCAACAGCAAAATTAAAATTGAAATAAAAAATAACCAACAACCCGACTGCTGAGCATTAGCTACTAAGCAGGTGGGACCAACCTAACGAGTTACATTGCTGAATTTGGTCCCGTCAGCTTTTTCGTTAATGCTCAGCAGTCGGGTTGTTAATTATTTTTTATTTCAGTTTTAATTTTTGTCTTTTTAGTGATTTTTTTTATGCTGATTTATATATAGGCTATGACACCCGCGTACTGATGTTTTACATACATTACAAGTGATTGGCGTTGTTAAATAAAATTAAGATCCGAATATAATAAATTAAATATAGAAGCGCCTTCTAGTGATTCATGGTTGTATTAAAATATTATTTAACAGCGATTTTGATTTTTTGTTACTTTTCTGCTCCATTAATCCTAATTTAATAATTCCTATGACACTCGCGCAGGGATGACGAATCGAGTGAGACCTTATCTGACCTCAAAATCTGATCATTGATTAAAGAGTTATGAGGAAATATACAATGAAGAAGAAGAAGAAGAAAGACATTTATTATACCAACAAGATACATCACAGAAACAAAATAAGCACATAAGTAACATAATATGCACAACACAGAAGGAAAACTAAATACACAACAGACAAAACGAATAAATAAAACAGGACTATAGATGTAGCCTGTGGTGTATCTACATTGCCACAAAAGGCAGCTGACTCAGCGTTGTGCTGAGGAAGTGATCCCTCAGTGCTGATTTTCAGTCAGTGCCTACGGTAACCCATAATTGTACTACATCGGACATACTTACACACATACATACAAACGAGCTAAACACATTACCCTCCTTTTGGGCTCAGCCTATATACGTCCCACTGTAGGGCACAGGCATTCACTTCTTCCTCGTTTTGTTATAAGTGGTTTTTAATAAACAAAAGTTAATAATTTTTCGGAAACTACTTCTATTTATTAAAAACTATGTATAGCAAAATAAAAGTATATATTTAAAACAACTGTAATTTAATTATGCATCAAGCCCTCAGACAACATTCATTAAAAGTTTACCCGTAGTATAAAAATATTAATAAATATATAGATATTTATTAATATTTTAATACGCTAGTCTGTTTTTTTATTTTTCAAAAAGAAGGTATCTCGACACAAAGTCAAATCTGTGAGAACCATTAGTAGTCTGCCAGAGCGGCGCGGTGCTAATTGTTCCCGAACTTTTCGGAACAAGATTTCTAAGCCTAATTTTTTTTTCAAAATTAATAGTCTAAATAGATTATTACGTAGGGCGTTCAAAGTATTCTCGGTATCTGAACTTTTTTGTTAGTAATGAGGGTAGTTTTTGTCTATGGTTCTCTTATGACATTATCCAAGGTGACAACTTAAAATTTTCGGACGATGAAGAGCTCAAAGCGGCCATAAATGTGAATTTTTCACAGAAGGACGAAAATTTTTTTTTGGGGGGCATGATAAAGATGATTTCGCGATCTAGTACGTGTATTGAAATTGCAGGGGACTACATAGAACAATAAAAATATTTCAGGTTTTTCTATCTTTTCTTTCATATCTATACCGAGAATACTTTGAACGCCCCTCGTATATTCTTTTTGTTGAACTAATCCACGCTGAAGACAATTTTAAAAACCTATTTAGAGGCTATAAATTCCACCCCTGCCGGGACTTGAACCCGCGACCTCTGGCTAGCCGTGCAAGCGCTCTCCCAACTGAGCTAGGTACTCGGGGCTGCAAGTGATGTAAATTACTTCAAGCAGATGTCACTGAGTGTACGTATTACAGAGAAATTTGTAAAGAGGTGCGAAATTTCGCCGATGCTTGCACTTGCCCACTAGCTCAGCCTCTAAATAGGTTTTTAAATAGGTCATAGGTACTCTAATATTTGAGTCTAATAATTGAGATTGTAGTTAAACATGAAGACGTCCCTGTCCCTTCTCTCCCTGAGAGAAGGCCTGTGCCCTACAGTGGGACGTATATAGGCTGCTTATGTTATGTTATGTATGAAGACGTAAATTTAAAAAGGGGTTGTTTGAAATCTTTCCATTTTCTTTTTATTTGATTCTTTTTAAGATTCTATTTGTTCTGTGTTACTGGCGCTGTTTCATAAAAAATGCTTAAAACTGAAATAAAATGGACATTCTTACAACTTAGATTCAAACGCGATTCAAGCGTGCGAATTAATCGGTTGCGTAAAAACTGAAGCAAAACATATGCAATGCTGCAGGTAATGGCCACTTCTAAACCATAATTACCTTAACCCGGCGTGAATGAGGTCGGGTATGTCATATCCGGGAAGTTTTCAATCGCAGATTATTTAATGTTATTGTTGTCATGCGAGTCCTGACGTTTCAGTAGCTGGAGGTAAGGGTGTGAAAGGCTAGGTACACTGTCGAGTATAGTGTTGCGCCGCCGGTGACGGTTCGATACACGATTCGCAGGTGCAACTTCGGTGCTATGTTACATAATCTCATAAGACTTTTCGGATCCTTTTTTGTTATAATAACAAGGAAGCACTGTTCATCATATCATATTATTTGCAATTTCGTTTGATTTTACATGAAAAGAACTAAAACATAAAGCTGAAGGAAATTAGGCACTTTGTTATTTGAAGAAAAAAAGAACGTTTTTTGTACTTAATGCTGGTATTTTATTTGCTCATCTTGTTGAATGGTTACTATTATTAATATGTTTTAAGTCAAAAAACATAATCGTACAATCATAGTATTAAAAAGAACAACGGCGAAACCCCATAGTGAAAAATAGTTGAGCTAAATACTCTGCGTCTTTAGATGAAAAAATATTTAAAATGTTCTGCTTAGAGTTCTGAGCTTGTATGTATAACAATTAATGCCAGACGAGGCCAGATTACTGAGATATTGCTTGATGAATTGTGATTAAATTCTAACCTCACTAATGTTCTATTTTACCCATATTTTACGTCAAATTGATGTGAATGAGAGATAGTAAAGTGATTGCTAGAGTGCGTTTCACGAAGTAAGACCTTTCGATTCGGCAAATATAGTCCCTACTATATGGGATAAGAATTTCTTGAAAGGAACTATAAAGTGAAACGCACACCACTGCAGTTCATTTGAATAAGGCATTTTTGTGGCATAAGTGGTGGCGCAGACTCTATCTAGATAGTACCTATCTTCATCATCAGCCGATATAAGTCCACTGCTGGATATAGGTCTCCACTAGGGCACTCCACAACGCTATATTCTCGGCCTTCTGCCAGTACATGACTTCCAATCGAGAACTGTATTTCCTCATCGCTGGTCGGCGCCTCGGCAGTTATGACCGGTCCACTGCCACTTCAGCTTAGTTATCTTGTAGGCTAAACTACATATAATTTAGTTTTATGGGAATAAGTTACGTACAAGTACTTAAGTAATTGAAACAATTTATTTAACAACATTTTATTATAAATATTCATCATCGTCCCTGATAATTATTCCATCTAAAATTGCCGCCGGAGCGAATATATTATCTTGGTGTTTGGCCCATCCTAAATACCATATCAGCGTCATTACATGGGCACAACAGCCCATAGTGCGCTGACCAACCAAACAATTACAACAATATTCGACAATTCCTGTTCGCCCGGGAATATTGTTTTCAACCAATATGTATACGTAGTACTTTTGCAAATGTTGCAGTTAACACACTTGATGCGTGGAGGTTTGCCTCTTTCACGACCGCTTCCTTTCCACGAAAGGGGCAATATCGGTGTCCGTAATCATCAGGCACAAGTCACACAGTGGGTATCGAGAATCAGAGTCCGTAAGCAAGCGAGTCAACAACAATAATTATAGAACCAAAATTGTGCAGATAATTTATTTCTACAGCCCAACGCATCACAGAACAAAATGTCATTTATTTTAAACTGCAATGAGTTTTTGCCGGAAGCAAAGATCAACGACCACGTTTTTCTATGGTCGGAAGTTATAAAAAGTGACAAATAACAAAACCCCTCATGTTACATTCTTATAATATTTTTCTTTTTTACCTGGCCTCCTCTGAATTTGAGAATTAATTGAGAATACGTATAAAATTACACAATGCAGTTTAGTCTAGGTGTCTCTTTAAGACGCTAAAAAATCCTTACTATATTTTCGCCGTTGTTCTTTAACATCATAGTTCCGGGTATCTCATACCCACCTCATAGCCTGGTGTAACAATTCCTCACCTTACTCACGCCGGGTTAAATTCCCGACGTTTCGGCAACATTGCAGCTGCCGCAGTGTAGATTATCTTCTACCCATGACCACAGCGGCTGCAACGTTGCCGAATCGTCGAGAATCTACTTAAATTTTGCCTAATAAAATAATTGTGATTAGACCGTCTAATATAGGTATAACTATGTATCAGCAATACGAGTCATTAAAAAATACAAAAGGTTGTATTAAAATACACACTCTAATTGGGTATTTGAAAAAATTTCAAATGATTAAAAGTATTAAAACGGAATTTTGTATGAAAATACTGGCTTATGACGTCACATTTCAGCACTCTTTTTATGTTTAATCTATTTAAAAATTGTAATAACTAGTAATTTACTAAAAGAGATACATTTTCCGAGATATTTTGTAATTATTTTTGTAATCGAGCATATGAAATAATTTATTCTTGATCGTGTCAAATACCGTATTGGGGTAACTATATGAAACTAAGTAATATATGGAATAATTAATATAAACTTATACTAACACGTATAAGTTCTAATTAAGTATAAGTGTATATACAGGTAAAAAATTGGGTGTTTTAGAAATGGCGCATTTTGGAGGTAACGCAAAGGCCTTCTCTCAGCGAGAATTATGGGCGTAATTACCAAGCGTGCCCAGCCCGCGTTAACGATTTCAAGCGCTGATTTGTGTGTGAACGAGTGCAGCGCAGTTTAATTAAGGTGATGTATTTTAAAAAGACACGATATTCTACAGAGAGTTTTTACGAAGAAAGTAATTTACTTTCTATTAGAAAACTATATAATATTGTAGACCGCATTAAAAAAAACACAAAAACTTTTACAGACTAGAATACAAAAAAGAGAAGAAATGACCAAACTATTATGAATGTAAAAATGTACTATAGAATGGTTATATCGCTTAAACTACAAAGAGACAGAAAAACAAATAGGGCAAATAAATAGTTATTTACACAACTAGGGCCGTAAAATAAAGAAAGGCCGACATCGCAGAAGTTTAAGACCCGAGCCGCAGGCAAGGGTCATAAATATGCGATAGAGGGCTTTCTATTTTACGGTCCGTGTTGTGTACACAATTTTATGTCGTCACTTGGCCTCAAAGTGGGTTTTCCCGTACGCGTAGCGTGCGGAAAAACCCACTTTTTGGCCAGGTGTGGCATAAATAATATTTATACATACTGATCAACATTTCACTCTCTGTCTCTCATGTATGCTTACAAACACGCACATACTATATACACACACGCACGCACGCACGACTGTGACTCCAGTTAGTATGTACAGAAAAATAATTAAGATTAAGAAAATAAATATTTTGTATTTGTATTTTTTTCTTTGTATTTGAACACCTCAGACACTCGGGTTTCCCCGAGATATTTTCCGCCATAAATGCTATATAAGCAGCCTAGATAGGTCCCACTCTACGGAACAGGCCTTCTCTCAGGGAGACAGTATGGGCTTAATCACCACGCGTGCCCACCGCGGATTGGCGATTTCAAGCGCTGAGGTATGTGAATAGCTCAGACACTCAGATTTCCTCACGATGTTTTCCTTCACCGTTAGCGAGTGGTATTGCTACTGTAACTTCACAAATGTACATAACTTAGAAAACAAAGTCATAGATACATGCCCGCACCGGGGATCGAATCTGGGTCTCCCACTTCCGAGTCCGAGGTTCTACTCACTAGGCTACCACCGCTACATGCCATAAATGCTAACTACTACACATTTACAAATGTATGTGAGTTAGAAAACAAAGACTTGCATCAAACCTTTACATACATGCACTCAAAACAGTTACGTTAGTCTACTTACCAAAAACGTAAAGGTTGACCTGCTATCGACTGTGCATGCGTAATTTTCCAGTGACACTCTCATGGTAAAATAAAGTTTGGCCTTTGGCCCATTCATTAGCGCTTTGTCTATACATATCTATAAAGTTTTGTAAAAAGATGCTGATATTACCAATCTTTGGACATCATTATGCAGAACTTCTTTGAGTGATGTGTAGAGCGATGCATTCTGAAAATAGAAATATAATTTTAAGCAAGTCAACTGAAAAGATATCACAGCATGATGGCGACAGCGTTTCTAGGGTTCCGTAGTCAACCCTTATAATTTCGCCATGTTCGTTCGTCAGTCTGGCTATCTGTCTGTCCGAGGCTTAGCACAAAGACGACAAGTACTAGAAAGCCAAAAATTGGCGTATATATATATATATATATATATAACGTTGCAGCTGCCGCGGTCATGGGTAGATTATCTTACAAGACGGCAGCTGCAATGTTGCCGAAACGTCGGGAATTTACTTAAATATTATCATCATCAACCCATTATGTCCCCACCGAGGGGCACGGGTCTCTTCCCTGAGGAAGGTATAGGCCATACTCCACCACGGGGGCCAAGTCCGGATTGGTGGAGGTTTGTAGACTAGTGGCTCGTCTACTGTCAGAAATTGTCAAGCCGCCCTTAGGCCTCTGACTTGGCTTAACGACTGCCATCTATCGACGGCAGCCGGCACCAACAGCTTAACGTGCCTTGCGAAACACGGAACCGCTCGGAAAATTGCCACTAGCGTTAGGCACAGACGGCGACCCATCCATGCACAGAACGCGCCCTGTGTTGCTTAACCTTCGTGATCGTTTAAGATCACTCAGGCAGCCGGGGCTACGAGCGATTCAATTAAATATTAAGTACCTAATAAACAATCGTGATTAGACTCGTTTAGTGTAAGTATAAGTATCTATGAGGAACGCGAGTCATTAAAAAATAGTAAAGTTTGTTTTAAGACACAAACTCTAATTGGGGTGAGTCTAAGAAACTAAGTACCTAATTTATAAACTAATTAATATTAATCATCATCATTCAGCCACAAGAAGTCCACTGCTGGACATAGGCCTCCTCCGTGGATTTCGAGGTACCTAACGCAAAGGCCTTCTTTCAGTAAGAATTATGGGCGAAATTACCAAGCGTACCCAGCGCGAGTTAGCGAGCCAAGCGCTGATTGTACAGCTCAGACACTCGGGTTTCCTCAAGATATTTTCCGTCATAATTGCTAGCTACTACACATTTACAAATGTATTACACGTGAGTTAGAGAACAAAAACTTGCGTCAAAGTACTGGTACAGTCGACAGCCCACCAACCCTTACATACATGCACTACAATCAGTTACGTTAAGTTCTCTTCATGATTGTTTTGTTTTTTTTTCTGTTTTGTTGACGTTCGTGTCTTTTTTTTGTGTACCTTTATGTTTACTTTGTGTGTCTGCGACAATTTAAATAAATATCCTCTTTCTTTCTTCCTTAATCTTCATTAGCGCTTTGTCGATACATATCTATAAAGTTTTGTAAAATTATGCTAATATTACCAATCTTTCGACATCATTTTGCAGATTTTTATTGAGTGATGTGTAGAGCGATGCATTCTGAAAATAGAAAATTAAGTAAGTCAACTGAAAATAGTTATTTACACAACTGGGGCCGTAAAATAAAGAAAGGCCGATATCGCAGAAGTTTAAGGCCCGAGCCGCAGGCGAGGGTCATAAATATGCGATAGAGGGCTTTCTATTTTACAGTCCGTGTTGTGTACACAATTTTAAAACATATTATGTTAAGCAAATCAACCGAGAAAGAAAAGACCACAATAATTGCTAACTACAACACCGTCAGTTGACTTAGTGCAGAGTGGACGTGCTACATGTTGCGAAATTGTTATCGTAAAAACCACCAAGCGAATCTAGTGGCAATCACAAAAGACATTCAGCCCAAATCAGTGTGACGCAAATTCGCGTGTGCAACTAGAAGAACCCAGCTCAAAGGGTCAACGAGGGGTGAGAGGCACATAATAAATAATTGGCATCTCGCTCCCGCGCGCCGGTAATTCTCAACTACCGTGGAGAACTACGTCGCTCTAGGGATGGGTGGACAACGTTGTCGATATTCTGCATTGAGTAACTTGTAAGTTATCAATGGTAATCATCGGCGGTAAGCGTGCTGGAGATGACCAGCTGGAATGGAGGATACATAAACGCCGCGCGTATCATATCCAGCCAAAACGCCAAAAAACCAGCGTGTCCCTCCAATAATCATAGACCTGTGCAAAGATTGGACCCACCAACACTTAGCAGACTTGATTTCCTTACAAACAAAAGCCTTTCACCTCCAGTATAGACGAGGAGATAAAGTTGCTGTTCATTACCACACAATTGATGGGCATAAGAAAGTTGTAGAATCCCTGAAATCAGGCGCCGAAATATGGAAAACAGAAAATTCAAGAGTGTTGTCCGCGGTCTCCCATCTGTCGCCACAGAAAGCGCTTTAGACGAACTGACTACGCTCGGTTTCTCTGGAGTTATGATTACAAGACTTGAGCCTAAAGACAAAATGTCGGACTATCCTCTGTTGGTCCAGCTACCATCAGGATCTGATGTCTCCAAATTTAAGAATATAAAATACATTTGCAGTTGTAGCGTCCAAATATCTAAATTCCAACCCAAAAAGGCCACAATGTACGCAGTGTTTTCGCTGTCAGACTTTTGGCCATACCTCCAAAAATTGCCACCTACCAGAAAGATGTGTCAAATGCACAGAATACCATCCCACTAAGGACTGTCAGAAGAAAGATCGTGAAACTCCCGCCAAATGCTGTAACTGTGGAGAAGATCATCCAGCCAACTACTACAAGTGTAAGGCACGTATCCAGTATATAAACAACCTGGAGAAGAAGAAAATTCACAATCTTCCTCTTACGATGCCCAACGACTAGTGAAAGTGAAAGTGAAAGTGAAAGTGAAAATATTTTATTTACCACACAAAAATAATAAATAATAATAGTTCTTTCATTCACAATGTTTGTGGTAAAAAGGAATGGGCTCAGCTTTATTGCCGAGACTGGATGCGTAGCCTCGGCGCTGGTTTTCAGCCCGTCCCTTTTAATAACTTTTTTAAAATTACAGATATTACATATGCGCCATTACGATTATGCTAGAAAGAACACAACACTAATTAAAAGAACACTAATTAATAGATAATTCAAAATTAATCACACAAAATAACTAACGACAGGACACAAATAATAATTATTTACAGAAAAATAAATTATAATAATCAAAATGTTCCATTTCAATGGCAAATTAGAATTGTTTAAATATAGAGCTAATAAATCGATTACAATAATCGACTACCCCCCACAAACTTTGGTCCACGACTCTCAGAAGAACTCTCCCGGATTGAAGTCACCTGAACCACCTTCTCAATTACCTAGCTACCAAAAAACTAAGGTTCATGTAGGTAAGCCGCTCTTGGACCATGTATCACTCGAAATGTTAAATATCTTGAATATAATAAAGTCAATTAAAGGTAAATTTATAGCATGTGAATCTATGGTAGATAAAGTTATTATTGTTTTGTCTCATCTAGGTAAATGTGTTTAGTAAAAAATGCTTAAACTTATTAAAATAGAACGCTGATGGTTTGCGTAACAAAATTTGCGAACTAACGTACACAATTCTAAAGTAATCATGCGATGTCATTGTTGTTTGCGAAACATTACTAGATGAAAAAATCACCGTTAACATACCAGGATTTACCTGCAATCGACAAGATAGACATATTGCTCACTGTGGTTGTGGAGTCGCTATTTTTGTCAAAAGTGTCATACAACACTCCCAACTAATTATTCCTCCAACCACCAATGCGGAGGCAGTCGGTATCAAAATCTGTATCTCTGGTTCTAAATACGTCATAATTTCAGCTTACCAGTCACCAAACCTAGACTTATTAAACAATGATCTGGATACATTGCTAAGTATGGGAAAGCAAACGATCGTACTAGGTGACCTAAATGCCCGACATCCGTTGTGGTGTCGTAGTGCTTTGGATCTGTAAAATGTACAGCTATAAATACAGTGATGCTGACTGGAAAGGATTTAGGGCTTTTATTGACAAGCATATTACCCTCTCCAGTAAAATACTGACATCTGTTAAAGAAATAGAAAGCACAGTCAAAGACTTTTCGGAAACATTGATTAAGGCACGAAATAAGTTTGTCCCCGTCATCACACCCTCAAATAAACCTAAACCTTTAACACGATATATTATCAAACTAATCAAAGCTAAAGATAGATTACGAAACTGCGCTCAAAAATCAAATATTCCTCATGAACGCATTAGACTGAGACAACAAGTTAATTAATTACCTACAAAATAAAATAAAAACTGTTGTCAAAGTACATAACGACAGGTGCTGGCAAAAAATACTTAGCAAAGTAGAAAACCACAGAACTGATCTTTGGCGTGTGGTCAAGTCAATAAATCGTACACCAGAATCTATGCCCCCCCCCCTTACCCCCCTTCTAAAAACAGATGGTAAGCTTACAACAAATCCGACAGAACAGTGTAATGCCTTAGCTAAGGCGTTCGAAGACAATATGTCATTAACTCTTAACTGGGCCGATAATGCGACCACATCATTAATATTTCAGTCCGGTAAAAAAACTAAATCAAGACTTCGAACCATTGGCTTTTCTTCTAACTCACCCAAAAGAAATCATAAACCACCTAAAGAAATTAAAAGGCGTAAATTTCCGGGTGAAGATGAAACTAATAATACTCTTTTGAAAAATCTGCCACACAAATCAATCTTCTTATTAACTAAACTTTTTAATGATTGCTTCCAACTAAACTGCTTTCCATCTGGTTAGAAAGTTGGTAAAATAATAGCAATTAAAAAGCCGGGCAAAGACAGTAGTATAACCTCCTATTATCGACCTATTAGTCTCCGTCCTACACTTGCAAAACTGTTTGATCAAGACCTCATAGAAGAACAATTTGGATTCCGTCAAGGCCATCCTACGGTTCAACATCTGGCATGAGTCAGTGTACACGTTGCACATAATTTAAATCTAAAAAATCAACAGGCATATTTCTTTTGGTCTTTAAAAAAGTCTTTGACTCGGTTTGGCACGAAGGCCTCCTCCACAAACTAATAGAGGCTAATATACCTCTAAACCTAGTCAAGCTGCTTCAATGCTACCTCTCTGCTATCAGAGATCTATATACTACCGAGTACATATGGACAGACATAAAACAAAATTGGATCTTGATTCAATTCCAGCAGGTATTCCGCAAATCCGTGCTCGGCCCAACATTATTCTTAGTATACCTTAATGATATACCTAGACAGCCCCACACTCACTTAGCCTGCTTCGCAGACGATACTGCAGTCTTCTGCTCTTCGAGTGAGAAACATGTTGTCGTTGGAAGATTGCAAATGGCCATTGATATCTTGCATACCTTTTTTGATACATGGAAACTCAAGTTAATGAGTCAAATACAAGTCAAATATCTCGGTGTAATTCTCGATTGCAAGCTTAACTGGACCTCCCATATTGAGAGCGTACGATTGAAAAGTATCAAGGCCTTACAGGCCCTCTCGCCAATTGTATAATGTAATCATTATATAAATGACATACCAAAATCTACTTATAATCCAATATCCCTATTCGCCGATGACAGCACAGTGACTATTAAATATAAAGACAATAATTATGAATCAGATATAAACAATTACTTGACTTCGATAATAAATTGGCTCGACAACAATAATTTAAAAATAAATCTTAAGAAAACGAATATTATGCACTTCAGCCAAAGAATTAAAATTAAGTTAATTTTTCAAAATAATACCATAAATCAGGTTGAAACTGCAAATTTTTTGGGTTTGACAATTGACAATAAATTAAACTGGAAAGAACACATAAATCAATTAACTAAAAAAATTAGTACTTCAGCATATGTTTTACATAAATTATCTCCAGTAGTCAGTACAGATGTGTTACTCACGGCGTATTACGGGCTTGTAGAATCTGCTCTTAGATTCGGAATCATATTTTGGGGTAATTTGACTAATACAGAAGTAGCATTTAAAATGCAGAAACGGTGTATACGTGCTATGTTTCATATTAGGACAACCGAGACATGTAAGCCTTTATTTACTAAGCACCGAATTCTGACACTTCCGTCATTATACATAATAGAAGTAGCTACTTTTGTGAAGACCAACCCTTATTTATTCCCACGTTTATCTGAAACAGTGACTCGTGATAGACGCGACACAGAAAGACTGCGCCTTTTTTCCTGTAAAACGGCGCCATTGAGCAAAAGCATCCTATGTATGGCGCCTATCATATTCAATAAAATACCAACATGATATAAACAATAAAATACTTCCCTATTTAAAAATAAGTTAAATCGTTATTAGTTGATAATAGTACATTATGATACAAGTGTGGTATGTTGGTCATTACATTCGATATCGGTTTTTAAGCCTGAGCCGAAGGCGAAGGCTTAATGGAGACGAGAAGTGTAATGACCAATGCTCACGTGTTTCATACGACGTTTTTCAATTCTGAGATACAAGTCTGAGATAAGGGCACCGGCAAAGTAGCTAATCAGCCACATATTTATAAATTTTGAAATTGGGTATTTATAGGTAAAAATACACCGTCAAAATATAAATACCAACAAGCTAACAAGCAGTTTCATGAAATTCTTTAATTATTTATCATATTTTGAATTGAATTTTATATTCACGCAAATAACTACTTAGCTGTTTTCGAAACATTAATACTTCTTGCTAATATTTAAAAAGATATGTAATGAAAAGGCACTAGTGCGATAATGTAATGTAAAAGGCAAGGCATGGGTAATATTCTGCATTATCAGTGTAAATACGCTGTAATAAGACCTACTTTACGAGCAGGTGTGTTGAAAATGTTATTATAGTGTAAATGACTTCCTCAATGATAAATTCCAGTTAAAGTAGTGACCGCTGTTATTATTAAAATATTATTGATGAAATTTATGAATGACATTCTCAATGACAAATTCTAATTATATTGACCACTGTAATTATTTAAATATTCTTGATGTAATTGAAATGTTAATAATTTAATTTTTATAATGCAAGTTAAATTAATGTTAGTTTTTTTTTTAACATCAGAATGGTTGAAACCGTGTCATGCATGACTTACCGCCACTCAAATTTGTACGCTGATAACAGTAGAACATGTTGATCCGAATTTTTCTTATTTATTATCCAAAATGCATGCTTATGTATCTTGACTGACACATGTTTTAGCAAATAAATAAATCTTTATCTTTATCTTCATCTTTATTATTTTATATTAAAAATAAATAATCAGCCTATATGCGTCCCACTGTAGGGCACAGGCCTTCTCTCGAGGAGAGCAAACATAACAATGTTTGCTTTATTTTATATTATTGACGTGTAATGAAAATTACCAATAAATTGTATTGTATTGTATATCGATAGTTACAACAAATACCGGTTGCCCCATCACTACGTATCAGACTACAACGACGACGCAGCAGCGGTTTAAATGAATAGAAAATTGTTTATATTCCACCCACATTGTACGAGTAATCTAACTCTAAAATACTTGACTTAAAGCTCTTAAAGGAATGTGTAGTGAAACAAATGCGTCTTTTCTAAGCACGCATACTATGTATGGTTTATGTTAGCGCAAGTAACTATTAATGTGTCTAATTAATAGTATTATTGTTCGTGTCACAAATCTTCACATGGTTTTAATACTGGCGAAATGTCTAATATTAAGGATAAATTTAACGTTGACTGTGTTAATGTTAGTTGCACAAATTTTTATGATTTAAAAAGGAATTGAAAATGACATGAATGAACTACACATTTACTAATATGTATTACACGTGAGTTAGAAAACAAAGACTTGTGTCAAAGAACTGGTACAGTCGACAGCACATCAACCTTTACATACATGCACTACAATACGTTACGTTTAGGTCTACTTTTCAAAAAAAAACGTAAAGGTTGGCCTGCTATCGACTGTACATGCGTAACTTTCCAGTGACACTCTCATGGTATAAAATAGTGTTTGGCCTTTACGATTCATTAGCGCTTTATCGATACATGTCTATATTTTTGTAAAATTATGCTAATATTACCAATGTTTGGAAATCATTATGCAGAAGTTTGTTGAGTGATGTGTAGAGCGATGCATTCTGAAAATGGAAATATAATGTTAAGCAAGTCAATTGAAAAGATATCACAACATGATAGCGACAGCCTTTTTAGGGTTCCGCAGTCAACAAGGAACCCTTATAGTTTCGTCATGTTCGTCCGTCTGTCTGTCTTTCTGTTTGTCTGTCTGTCTGTCCGTTTGTCTGTCCGTGGCTTAGCACAGAGACGACGGGTACTAGAAAGCTGAAAAGTGACATAGATTCATATAAGTACATATTAATCACGCCGACAAAACTGTCAGGATGAAATATTAAAAAAAATTTTTCACGTTCCTCCCCAAATTAGGGATGCATTTATTATTATTTGTAACTATAAGTGGTATACCTCTTCTTTCTTGTGATGTGTTAAATTTTAAAAACCTATTTAGAGGCTACAAATTCCACACATGCCGGGACTTGAACCCGGGTACGGGTTAGTGCAACAAAAAGAACATAATGTGTTAAATTGTTACAATAAATGTAATTCTTCTTCTACATTGTTTTTTTTTTACTATAATAAAACCGTTAATCGAATTAGGGATCCGTTTGCGAAATATTGAGCTGCAAAGCATATTTTTTCTCAGGGCAGTGCATCCCCCGTCCCTCTCCCGGCTAAACGGTTGATTGGAGACGTGAAACAATTCGGGGCAGTAGCACATGTAACGGAGTCAAAAGGAAAACTATTACGGCCAAGCCGGGTTTACGAGTTAACGAGTAATAGGCAACCAACTTATAAAAGGAAAACTTCGTGCAAATTCCATTAAAAATGACTTTGATGAAGTTGTTAGTTTTGTTTGCATCGCGTCTCAAAAACGTCACAAAACGCGATTCAAGCGCGCGTATTAATAACTTACGTTAAAAAACGGAAGCAAAAATATGCGAAACTGCAGCTCGTTTGCATCTCTTCTCAAAAATCATTAGATCTTCTCAAAAATGTCACAAAACGAGATTCAGAAGCGCGTATAAAAGTGGTCGTGGGCGATGGCTCTAAGTTATAATGATGGCCGTTGCGTAATTTAATAAATTTAATAAAAGCTCACCGAAACGTTAGGAATTTATTTAAATTTTACCTCATAAATGATCGTGATTAAACCCGTTTAATATAGGTAGTGGTGCGGTGGTAGCCTAGTGGGTAGAACATTGGACTCGGAAGCGGGAGACCCAGGTTCGATTCCCAGTGCGGGCATGTATCTATGACTTTGTTTTCTAAGTTATGTACATTTGTGAAGTTACAGTAGCAATACCACTCGCTAACGGTGAAGGAAAACATCGTGACGAAACCTGAGTGTCTGAGCTATTTACATACCTCAGCGCTTGAAATCGCCAATCCGCGGTGGGCAAGCGTGGTGATTAAGCCCATACTCTCTCTCTCTCTCTCTCTCTGAGAGAAGGCCTGTGCCCTACAGTGAGAAGTATACCTATAGGCTGCTTATGAATATAGGCATAAATATGTATGAGCAATGCGAGTCATAAAAAAATACTAAAGGTTGTTTTAAAACACAAACTCTAATTGGGGTGAGGGTATGAAAGGAATTAATTTATAAACTAATACTAATATGTCTAATAAAATTGGGGTGGCTTAGGAATGGCGCATTTTGGAGGTTAAGCAAAGGCCTTTTCTCAGCGAGAATTATGGGCTTACTATTGTGAACACCTCAGACACTCGGGTTTCCTCAAGATATTTTCCATCGTAATTGCTAACTGCTACACATTTACAAATGTTACACATCATCACCACCAGCCATTTGACGCCCACTGCAGGACATAGGCCTCCTTCGTGGTTTTCATAACCATGAGGGGTTTTGCCATAATCGCCATGCTTGGCAGGCGGGTTGGCGATCGCAGTATGCGGTTGGAATCTCAGGAGGACGCTGCTGCCCATCTCCTGGTAATTAATTTCCTTAGTCGCCTTCTACGACATCCACGGAAGGAAACAGAGTGACGCTATTCTTTAGTCCGGCGTCACGCGGACAAATGTTACACGTGAGTTAGAAAACAAAGACATGCGACAAAGAACTGGTACAGTGGACAGTACATAAACCTTTACATGGATGGACTCCAATCAGTAACGTTAAGGTCTACTTTGCAACAAAAACGTAAAGGTTGACCTGCTGTCGACTGTACATGCGTAATTTTCCAATGACACTCTCGTAGTGAAATTGTATTTCACCTTTACGATTCGTTAGCGCTTTGTCGATACATAATATCTATAAAGTTTTGTAAAATTATGCTGATATTACCAATCTTCGGCGATAATTATGCCGTTTTTTATTGAGTGATCTGTACAGCGATGCATTCTGAAAATACAATATAAGTAATAAAATATCTTATAGTTTCGTCATATTCGTCCGTCTGTCTGTCCATTTGTCTGTCCGCGGCTTGGCACAGAGACGACAAGTACTAGACAACTGAAAATTGGCATGTAGGTATTTTTGTTCAGATTTGTTCCCTCAAATTATGGATGCATTTTTTATAGTATAAGAAAACCGTTTATCGATTTAGGGATACTTTTGCGAAATATTGAGCTATAAAGCATATTTTTTTCTTAGAGTAAGGCGTTCCAGCGGCTAAATGGTTGATTATAGACGTGAATAAATTGAGGGAAGTAGCACATAATATGAACTCAACAGGAAAATAATTACTATTACGGCCAAGTAGGCTTCACTAGTTAAGGAGTAATCGGCGACCAACATATAAAATGAAAAGTTCTTACAAATTCCATTGAAAAATACTTTGATGAAGTTGTTAGTTTTGTTTGCGTCGCTTTCCAAAAATGTCACAAAACGCGATTCGCGTGCGCGATAAAAAAACGGAAGTTAAACATATGGAATGCTGCAGCGCGTTTGCATCGCTTCTCAAAATTGTCACAAAACGAGATTCGGAAGTGCATGTAAAGGTGGTCGTGGGCGATGGCTCTGAGATATAAGGACGGCCATTACCTAATTTAAGAAATAACTTCTGAGCCATAATTACCTCCACTTCCCGAGGTTTCGGCAACGTTGCAGCTACCGCGGTCATGGGTAGATTATCTTACAAGACGGCAGCTGCAATGTTGCCGAAACGTCGGGAATTTACTTAAATATTAAGTACCTAATAAATAATCGTGATTAGACCCGTTTAGTGTAAGTATAAGTATGTATGAGCAACGCAAGTCATTAAAAAATAGTAAAGTTTGTTTTAAGACACAAACTCTAATTGGGGTGAGTCTAAGAAACTAAGTACGAGTACCTAATTTATAAACTAATTAATATTAATCATCATAAGATAAGATAAGATAAGAATATTCTTTATTGCACACAAGAAGCGAGACATAAAATATGAAAGTTACAATGAAAAAGTACAATTGGAGGCCTTCTTGCTAACAGCAATTTCTATAAAGTTTTGTAAAATTATGCTAATATTACCAATCTTTCGACATCATTTTGGAGTTTTTTATTGAGTGATGTGTAGAGCGATGCATTCTGAAAATAGAAATATATGTTAAGCAAGTCAACTGAAAATAGTTTTTACACAACTAGGGCCGTAAAATAAAGAAAGGCCGATATCGCAGAAGTTTAAGGCCTGAGCCGCAGGCGAGGGTCATAAAGTCATAAATGAATCGTGTGATTTTAAAACAACACAAGTCACATGTGTTTTTAAAATAACACTTGTCCATTTTTTTTATTAAATTATTTACACCTACCTATTGATTTACATTAGAAAAAAAATTGTAGTTTATTCATACAGAAATCAATATAATATGCTAAAATATTGCTGTTGTAGATATTAGTATTTGAATAAAACAGTTTTTTCTATTTCCTGCAAAGTTGTAATAAATAAATAAAATAATAAAATCTTTATTCAATAAGCAAAAGAACATGTGTCGTTTTAAAATCACACGATTCAAATATGCGATAGAGGGCTTTCTATTTTACAGTCCGTGTTGTGTACATAATTTTAAAACATATTATGTTAAGCAAGTCAACCGAGAAAGAAAAGACCACAATAATTGCTAACTATAACACCGTCGGTTGACTTAGTGCAGAGTGGACGTGCTACATGTTGCGTAATTGTTATCGTAAAAATCACCAAGCGAATCTAGTGGCAATCACAAAAGACATTCGGCCCAAATCAGTGTGACGTAAATTCGCGTGTGCAACTAGAAAAACCCAGCTCAAAGGGTCAACGAGGGGTGAGAGGCACATAATAAGTAATTGGCATCTCGCTCCCGCGCGCCGGTAATTCTCAACTACCGTGGAGAACTACGTCGCTCTAGGGATGGGTGGACAACGTTGTCGATATTCTGCATTGAATAACTTGTAAGTTATCGACGGTAAGCATCGGCGGTAAGCGTGCTGGAGATGACCAGCTGGAATGGAGGATCCATAAACACCACGCGTATCATATCCAGCCAAAACGCCAAATATCCGTGAGTAATTCAAATTTCTTTATGAATTTACAATACGCTGAAGATCAAGACCGGGAAACGTCCCAAATTTGTCCAGAAAAGTTTCCAAGCCAAACAACCAGCGTGTCACTTCAATAATCATAGACCTGTGCAAAGATTAGACCCACCAACATTTAGCAGACTTGATAAAGATAAAGATAAAGATTATTTATTTGTCAAACATGAGATATAGGGTTGTTACATTGAAATACGTCCTGTACATGTTTCGTCCATCGGTACTTACAAAATATTTAGAGAGAACACCATCGTTTGTCATTAAAATATATCTCTATCACAAAATACTTTCCTTACGAGCTATATTTACGTCAATTATGTTGATATTGGTAAATTCAAATGCAGTCCGAAAAAAAAAATGAAATATCAACTTGTCAAATGTTAAAGTACATTTCAAAGTCAAGTTTGTGTGTAGAAGAGTCAGTACATAGTCATATAATAATAAATCAATCAGTTAGAAATTCTATTAGCTTATAGTAGCATTTTTCTAGTAGCATTTTTTTCAATTTAAATTTGAATTGGCCCATGTCAAATTCTCGTATATCTCTTGGTATTTTATTATAAATCATAGGCCCCATACAATATAGACTTTTATGCATAAGTGCGGTATTGGCTCTACGTATACATACTCTATTTTCATCCCGTTGTAAGCGGGTTCTGACTAGCGAGATCGGTCGGAAAATGCCTGGGTTCGATTTTACAAAGAGTGCTACATCTAAAATATACATTGACGGAAGTGTTAGAATATTGTAGTTTTGAAAGTATGGTTTACAACTATCCGTCTTTTTCAGTCCAAACATTGCCCTTAGACACCTTTTTTGTACTTTGAATGCTATCTCTCTGTCGGTTGAGTTACCCCAAAAGATCAGACCATACCGCAACAATGAAGCTACCGTGCCATGATATGCAGTAATTAGAGCATCAATATTAGTGACAGGGGCAAGTTTATAGAGGAGATAAGCAGACGAGCTAACTTTTTTGCAAAGTTCCGCAATATGCGCTTTCCAGTTTAAATTTCGGTCCACCGTTAGTCCTAAGAATTTTGTGGTCTCTACTTGTTGTATATTAATATTTTCATAATGAATATCTGAATCTGAACCACCTTCTCAATTACCTAGCTACCAAAAAACTGAGGTTCATGTAGGTAAGCCGCTCTTGGACCATGTATCAATCGAAATGTTAGATATCTTGAATATAATAAAGTCAATTAAAGGTAAATTTATAGCATGTGAATCTACGGTAGATAAAGTTATTCTTGTTTTGTCTCATCTAGGTAAATATGTTTAGTAAAAAATGCTTAAACTTATAACAATGGAACGCTGATGGTTTGCGCAACAAAATTTGCGAACTAACGTACACAATTCTAAAGTAATCATGCGATGTCATTGTTGTTTGCGAAACATTAGATGAAAATATCACCGTTAACATACCAGGATTTACCTGCAATCGACAAGATATTTGCTCACTGTGGTTGTGGAGTCGCTATTTTTGTCAAAAGTGTCATACAAAACTCCCAACTAATTATTCCTCCAACCACCAATGCGGAGGCAGTCGGTATCAAAATCTATATCTCTGGTTCTGAATACGTCATAATTTCAGCTTACCAGTCACCAAACCTAGACTTATTAAACAATGATCTGGATACATTGCTAAGTATGGGAAAGCAAACGATCGTAATAGGTGACCTAAATGCCCGACATCCGTTGTGGTGTCGTAGCAAATTTAATAAACGTGGTGTTTGCTTATTTAAACAGATGCTACTAAATCATTACGTTATTCATGCACCAAGCTCTCCTACACTGTATCACCATAAACTTAACTGCCAAGCCACCACTCCGGACCTTGTCCTGACTTCCAACGTTGATAATGTAGTTAACATAATGGCACTTAATGCATTGTCTTCCGACCATCTACCAGTATTTTTCTCGGGCTTTGGATCTGTAAAGTTACAGCTAATAGCCCCTACTATAAATACAGTGATGCTGACTGGAAAGGATTTAGGGCTTTTATTGACAAGCATATTACCCTCTCCAGTAAAACACTAACATCTGTTAAAGAAATAGAAAGCACAGTCAAAGACTTTTCGGAAACATTGACTAAGGCACGAAATAAGTTTGTCCCCGTCATCACACCCTCAAATAAACCTAAACCTTTAACACGATATATTATCAAACTAATCAAAGCTAAAGATAGATTACGAAACTGCGCTCAAAAATCAAATATTCCTCATGAACGCATTAGACTGAGACAACAAGTTAATTAATTACCTACAAAATAAAATAAAAACTGTTGTCAAAGTACATAACGACAGGTGCTGGCAAAAAATACTTAGCAAAGTAGAAAACCACAGAACTGATCTTTGGCGTGTGGTCAAGTCAATAAATCGTACACCAGAGTCTATGCCCCCCCCCCTCACCCCCCCTTCTAAAAACAGATGGTAAGCTTACAACAAACCCGACAGAACAGTGTAATGCCTTAGCTAAGGCGTTCGAAGACAATATGTCATTAACTCTTAACTGGGCCGATAATGCGACCACATCGTTAATATTGCAGTCCGGTAAAAAAACGAAATCAAGACTTCGAACCATTGGCTTTTCTTCTAACTTACCCAAAAGAAATCATAAACCACCTAAGGAAATTAAAAGGCGTAAATTTCCGGGTGAAGATAAAGCTAATAATACTGTTTTGAAAAATCTGCCACACAAATCAATCATCTTATTAACTAAACTTTTTAATGATTGCTTCCAACTAAACTACTTTCCATCTGGTTAGAAAGTCGGTAAAATAATAGCAATTAAAAAGCCGGGCAAAGACAATAGTATAACCTCCTATTATCGACCTATTAGTCTCCGTCCTACACTTGCAAAACTGTTTGAGATGCTTATCCGAAAAAGACTTCTCAGACATATTGATCAAGACCTCATAGAAGAACAATTTGGATTCCGTCACGGCCATCCTACGGTTCAACAGCTGGCATGAGTCAGTGTACACGTTGCACATAATTTAAATCTAAAAAATCAACAGGCATAATTCTTTTGGACATTAAAAAAGTCTTTGACTCGGTTTGGCACGAAGGCCTCCTCCACAAAGTAATAGAGGCTAATATATCTCTAAACCTAGTCAAGCTGCTTCAATGCTACCTCTCTGCTATCAGAGATCTATATACTACCGAGTACATATGGACAGACATAAAGCAAAATTGGATCTTGATTCAATTCCAGCAAGTATTCCGCAAGATCCGTGCTCGGCCCAACATTATTCTTAGTATACCTTGATGATATACCTAGACAGCCCCACACTCACTTAGTCTGCTTCGCAGACGGTACTGCAGTCTTCTGCTCTTCGAGTGAGAAACATGTTGTCGTTGGAAGATCGCAAATGGCCATTGATATCTTGCATACCGTTTTTTATACATGGAAACTCAAGTTAAATGAGTTCAAAACCGAAGCCATAATGTTCACTCGTAAGCGGAAACCCTTAGACAGGCAGCTCACTATAAATAACCACCTGGTACCTTGGAATAGATCTGTCAAATATCTCTGTGTAATTCTCGATTGCAAGCTTAACCGGACCTCCCATATTGAGAGCGTACGACTGAAAAGTATCAAGGCCATACAGGCCCTCTCGCCAATTGTATAATGTAATCATTAATTTATATTAAAAATAAATAATCAGCCTATATGCGTCCCACTGTAGGGCACAGGCCTTCTCAAAAGGAGAGCAAACATAACAATGTTTGCTTTATTTTATATTATTGACGTGTAATGAAAATTACCAATAAATTGTATTGTATTGTATATCGATAGTTACAACAAATACCGGTTGCCCCATCACTATGTATCAGACTACAACGACGACACAGCAGCCGTTTATAAAAACGAATAGAAAATTGTTTATATTCCACCCACATTGTACGAGTAATCTAACTCTAAAATACTTGACTTAAAGCTCTTAAAGGAATGTGTAGTGAAACAAATGCGTCTTTTCTAAGCACGCATACTATGTATGGTTTATGTTAGCGCAAGTAACTATTAATGTGTCTAATTAATAGTATTATTGTTCGTGTCACAAATCTTCACATGGTTTTAATACTGGCGAAATGTCTAATATTAAGGATAAATTTAACGTTGACTGTGTTAATGTTAGTTGCACAATTTTTTATGATTTAAAAAGGAATTGAAAATGACATGAATGAACTACACATTTACTAATATGTATTACACGTGAGTTAGAAAACAAAGACTTGTGTCAAAGAACTGGTACAGTCGACAGCACATCAACCTTTACATACATGCACTACAATACGTTACGTTTAGGTCTACTTTTCAAAAAAAACGTAAAGTTTGGCCTGCTATCGACTGTACAATTACATGCGTAACTTTCCAGTGACACTCTCATGGTATAAAATAGTGTTTGGCCTTTACGATTCATTAGCGCTTTATCGATACATGTCTATATTTTTGTAAAATTATGCTGATATTACCAATGTTTGGAAATCATTATGCAGAATTTTGTTGAGTGATGTGTAGAGCGATGCATTCTGAAAATGGAAATAGAATGTTAAGCAAGTCAATTGAAATGATATCACGACATGATAGCGACAGCTTTTTTAGGGTTCCGCAGTCAACAAGGAACCCTTATAGTTTCGTCATGTTCGTCCGTCTGTCTGTCTTTCTGTTTGTCTGTCTGTCTGTCTGTCCGTTTGTCTGTCCGTGGCTTAGCACAGAGACGACGGGTACTAGAAAGCTGAAAAGTGACACAGATTTATGTAAGTAGGTACATATTAATCACGCCGACAAAACTGTCAGGATAAAATATTCAAAAAATTTTTTTCACGTTCCTGCCCAAATTAGGGATGCATTTATTATTATTTGTAACTATAAGTGGTACACCTCTTCTTTCTTGTGATGTGTTAAATTTATAAACATATTTAGAGGCTACAAATTCCACACATGCCGGGACCTGAACCCGGGTATGGGTTAGTGCAACAAAAAGAACATAAATTGTTACAATAAATGTAATTCTTCTTCTACATTGTTTTTTATTTACTATAATAAAACCGTTAATCGAATTAGGGATCCGTTTGCGAAATGTTGAGCTGTAAAGCATATTTTTTCTCAGGGCAGTGCATCCCCCGTCCCTCTCCCGGCTAAACGGTTGATTGGAGACGTGAAACAATTAGAGGCAGTAGCACATGTAATCATGTAACGAAGTCAAAAGGAAAACAATTACGGCCAAGCCGGGTTTACGAGTTAACGAGTAATAGGCGACCAACTTATAAAAGGAAAACTTCGTGCAAATTCCATTTGTTTGCATCGCGTCTCAAAAATGTCACAAAATGTGATTTACGCGCGCGTTTTAACAACTTAGGGCCGATTCGACCAACTAAGCTTTATACCAGGAGTAACTAATCTCATAACAAATTTACTCCCTCAATTTTAATCTCGGTATAATTTATTGCATTCTAGCGAATTATCCCGGGATTAGTAGTTGGTAGAACGTGATTTAGATTTACTCCAGAGTATTTCTCGACTTATTACAAGATTACCACTTATACCAGGCATAAATAGTTTGGTCGAATCGGCCCTTAGTAGGTTAAAAAAAGGAAGCAAAAAAATGCAAAGCTGCAGCTCGTTTGCATCTCTTCTCAAAAATGTCACAAAACGAGATTCAGAAGCGCGTATAAAAGTGGTCGTGGGCGATGGCTCTAAGTTATAATGATGGCCGTTGCGTAATTTAATAAATTTAATAAAAGCTCACCGAAACGTTAGGAATTTATTTAAATTTTACCTCATAAATGATCGTGATTAAACCCGTTTAATATAGGTAGCGGTGCGGTGGTAGCCTAGTGGGTAGAACATTGGACTCGGAAGCGGGAGACCCAGGTTCGATTCCCAGTGCGGGCATGTACCCTATGACTTTGTTTTCTAAGTTATGTACATTTGTGAAGTTACAGTAGCAATACCACTCGCTAACGGTGAAGGAAAACATCGTGGGAAACCTGAGTGTCTGAGCTATTTACATACCTCAGCGCTTGAAATCGCCAATGCGCGGTGGGCACGCGTGGTGATTAAGCCCATACTGTCTCTCTCTGAGAGAAGGCCTGTGCCCTACAGTGGGACGTATATAGGCTGCTTATGAATATATCTAGGTATAATTTGCGAAAGAAAGAATTTGTTACACAGGCTAAATCGAAAACCATTTCGAGGTTTTTATCCAAATAGCAGTATTTTCAATGTTAGAGCTAATGAAAACAAAAGATGGGCTTTATTTTCGGAAATTTAAATTTGTTATCAAACTGCTGCGTGACGTCATACGACGGTTACTCTGTAGGCAGCAGACCAAAATATATAGGTATACTGTCAACACAATATCCAGATCGAGCTGTCAAGCTGACAGGACAGACTGACTTGACTGATCATCACGTTTGGTTGTTGTGGATTTGCTTTAGTGGTTTTCAGTTTTTCTTGGCTATTTTTATTTGTATAGCTAACACCGACGATTTCGCATACGCCCTGGACACTGATTTATTCCATCATTTCATATTGACCCGGCTATTTGACCTACGGATTGGACTCGCTGTTTTATAGGAAGACCAACGTATTATTCTGGAAAATGGATAAATTTGTTCGGGCCAACACAAATAACCAACCAAAAGAAAAAGTGATACAGTAACTGATGTCCGTGAATTGAATAGCCAGGTCAAATGCAAGTTCTTAATCTATCGGTGTCCAGGGTTTGCTACCGGTAAAAATTTTCGAACCAAACAAAAAACGTACCCAGTAACAACAACTTTAATCTGTGCAACAAACATACCGCTGTCTCTCGACGTTTTACATAATCTGTGGCTTTATGATGGTATTCAGACTCCTGACTTTGACTCACTCATATGCTAACGCAATCGCGTGACACTCTACACGGCTGGGCCACCGTATGACGTCACAAATTTATATATTTCAAAAAAATATTTCATAGTGATAAACTTAATTAATCGGAAAAAACGAAATTAGTTTCTTTTAATTACGTCTAATATCAGGAAAAAAATTAAAATACAGCTATCATAAAAAGTTTCCTTCCCGAATTATGTATGAGCAATGCGAGTCATAAAAAAATACTAAAGGTTGTTTTAAAACACAAACTCTAATTGGGGTGAGGGTATGAAAGGAATTCATTTATAAACTAAAAGTAATATGTATGTATAATAAAATTGGGGTGGCTTAGGAATGGCGCATTTTGGAGGTTAAGCAAAAGCCTTTGTCAGCGAGAATTATGGGCTTACTATTGTGAACACCTCAGACACTCGGGTTTCCTCAAGATATTTTCCATCGTAATTGCTAACTGCTACACATTTACAAATGTTACACATCATCACCACCAGCCATTTGATGCCCACTGCAGGACATAGGCCTCCTTCGTGGTTTTCATAACCATGAAGGGTTTTGCCATGATCACCATGCTTGGCAGGCGGGTTGGCGATCGCAGTATGCGGTTGGAATCTCAGGAGAACGCTGCTGCCCATGTCCTGGTAATTAATTTCCTTAGTCGCCTTCTACGACATCCACGGAAGGAAACGGAGTGACGCTATTCTTTAGTCCGGCGTCACGCGGACAAATGTTACACGTGAGTTAGAAAACAAAGACATGCGACAAAGAACTGGTACAGTGGACAGTACATAAACCTTTACATGGATGGACTCCAATCAGTTACGTTAAGGTCTACTTTGCAACAAAAACGTAAAGGTTGGCCTGCTATCGACTGTACATGCGTATTTTTCCAATGACACTCTCGTAGTGAAATTGTATTTGGCCTTTACGATTCGTTAGCGCTTTGTCGATATATAATATCTATAGTTTTGTAAAATTATGCTGATATTACCAATCTTCCGCGATGATTATTCCGATTTTTTTTTAGTGATGTGTAGAGCGATGCATTCTGAAAATACAATATAAAAATAAAATATCTTATAGTTTCGTCATATTCGTCCGTCTGTCTGTCTGTCCATTTGTCTGTCCGCGGCTTGGCACAGAGACGACAAGTACTGAAACTTAGAAATTTAAATAAGAAAACCGTTTATCGATTTAGGGATACTTTTGCGAAATATTGAGCTATAAAGCATATTTTTTCTTAGAGTAAGGCGTTCCAGCAGCTAAAAATGGTTGATTATAGACGTGAATAAATTGAGGGAAGTAGCACATGTTATGAACTTAACAGGAAAATAATTACTATTACGGCCAAGTAGGCTTCACTAGTTAAGGAGTAATCGGCGACCAACATATAAAATGAAAAGTTCTTACAAATTCCATTGAAAATTACTTTGATGAAGTTGTTAGTTTTGTTTGCATCGCTTCTCAAAAATGTCACAAAACGAGATTCGGAAATGCATGTAAAAGTGGTCGTGGGCGATGGCTCTGAGATATAAGGATGGCCATTACCTAATTTAAGAAATAACTTCTGAGCCATAATTACCTCCACTTCCCGAGGTTTCGGCAACGTTGCAGCTGCCGCGGTCATGGGTAGATTATCTTACAAGACGGCAGCTGCAATGTTGCCGAAACGTCGGGAATTTACTTAAATATTAAGTACCTAATAAATAATCGTGATTAGACCCGTTTAATGTAAGTATAAGTATATATGAGGAACGCATTATTAAAAAATAGTAAAGTTTGTTTTAAGATACAAACTCTAATTGGGGTGAGTCTAAGAAACTAAGTACCTAATTTATAAACTAATTAATATTAATCATCATCATTCAGCCACAAGAAGTCCACTGCTGGACATAGGCCTCCTCCGTGGATTTCGAGGTACCTAACGCAAAGGCCTTCTTTCAGTAAGAATTATGGGCGAAATTACCAAGCGTACCCAGGGCGAGTTAGCGAGCCAAGCGCTGATTGTACAGCTCAGACACTCGGGTTTCCTCAAGATATTTTCCGTCATAATTGCTAGCTACTACACATTTACAAATGTATTACACGTGAGTTAGAAAACAAAAACTTGCGTCAAAGTACTGGTACAGTCGACAGTCCATCAACCCTTACATACATACACTACAATCATTTACGTTAAGTTCTCTTCATGATTGTTTTGTTTTTTTTCTGTTTTGTTGACGTTCGTGTTTTTTTTTTGTGTACCTTTATGTTTACTTTGTGTTTCTGCGACAATTTAAATAAATATCCTCTTTCTTTCTTTCTTAAGGTCTACTTTGCAACAAAAACGCAAAGGTTGGCCTGCTGTCGGCTGTACATGCGGAATTTACCAGTGACACTCTCATGGTAAAATAGTGTTTGGCCTTTACGATTCATTAGCGCTTTGTCGATACATATCTATAAAGTTTTGTAAAATTATGCTAATATTACCAATCTTTCGACATCATTTTGCAGACTTTTATTGAGTGATGTGTAAAGCGATGCATTCTGAAAATAGAAATATATGTTAAGCAAGTCTACAGAAAATAGTATATTTCATTACGAGTGCGGAAAGTCTGTCATTGCAAAGAGTTCCGACAAATGTCTACCCGAGCCGAGGCGCAGCCGAAGGTGAGGGTTGACAGTCGGAACAAGTTGCAATGACGGTTCCGCACGTGTACTGAACAACTATTTTTAATACAGTTGCGAAAAAATGAAGCAATTTAATAAAGAATTTTTTTGGAAAATGGCGCCACCGCCAACCGTAAAAGAATATACAGGCCCTCGTCACTCCATACAAAAAATATTATGAACGTACTTTGTGCCAACATTGAAACAAAAAATATAATCCTGCTAAAACAAAAGGCATTAACTCCGCAGTGAATCACGTAGATGTATCATGATTTAAAATTAAGTCGGGTTATATGTGAAATCTAATGTTGGTAGGGTAACTAGGGTAGTAACTGGCCATTTAAGCACCTTGCCCACTTTGAATATATGCCGTGTTTAGATGCGCTATCGTATTTAAATGATTATTATATGTTTGAACACAGTGGGCCTTGTACATTAAATTTACAGGTAATCAACTAATAAGTCGGGGCAGATAATAAAAATAATTTTATTTAAATAAAAACACGCATTTTTGGCAGTAATTAGCCAGGATTTTTGGTTACTGGCATGCTTAATTGGGATAACTGGCCACCTTCAGAAGCAAAAAGTTAAACATAAATTATTAGCTTAAACACTTTTAAACTAAATAAAAAACACTATCACAATTGAAAATAACATAAATTTTCTGCAATAACATAAAAGGAACTTCTTTTTATCCTTCAAAAACAAAAAATAACATAAATTATTAGCTTCGTCTATCTTAACTAAAAGAAAAATACCTACTATCACAATTTAAAATTAACAAAAACAGATTCTTTCAACATAAAAGGAACTTCTTTTTTCAGTCATTTCCTTGAAAATAAAGAATAAAATTACATTAAGGAAATTGCAAAACTAACCAAGGCTAATCTAGGCCTTCAGGCCTATCCATTTTAACTGCACCTTTGTATCTTTGAACTTTTAATAACACTTTGTAGGATACAATGAGGTATTAAATTGTGCATAATTAAAATACCTGCTTAATTAGAAAAACCTTGTATGTTTGCTTCTCTTTGGAATTCATCGTATAATGAATCAGTACTATCAGATGAATCTGTGTTACTCAGACGATAACACAAATGGCACAAGAATTCGTCGTCATCTTCTGTAGGGATGTGCTGTCTATGGAATGTAGGTATACAATTTTTGTGAAATAGCTTATGGCAGTAATCGCATTCTAGATTTTTTTTTGTTATTTTACCTGTACAAGCGTAACACATCATTGAAGGTTCAAGAAGCAGATTTTCTGTCGCAATTGTAGTAAGCACCTTATCACCTTGTCGACTATGGACAGTTTCGAGCTTCGCTTGTTCTGGTTTTTCTGTGGTCTGAGTTCTCTTTTTATCCTTAGAATTTGTAGTAATCTTGTTCTTTTTGAAAATCATTGTTCTATTCTCCTTTTCTAGTTTTTTTTCTTCTCTTAAGCGCTTTCGATTATTTTTTTCAATCTGTTCTTTCAGTTTCTTTTCTTGTTTTGTTTTCATGATGTGTAGATAGGAGTCAGAAGTCAGAGCATATGGTAATCTTTCAATTTCTCTCTTACCTTTCCTTTTTGGCGATTCTGGCCACATATTTTTTCGTAAATAATGTGCCAAAGGCTCATCCGACAGAACAGTGATTTTTTTATTTTCATTAAAGCTTGATGCACTTGTAGATGGTTTTTGATCGTCAAAAGCCTCTCTACGGACCAGAACTGGTGAGTGCGTTTTAGTTGTTTCGTTTGAGAAGTTTTCAAATTTTTTGTTTGTGACAGTTGGTGCCATATCCTCTATATAATTTTGGTCTTTGAGTTCCCCTGTTGTCTCATCAAGTACTGTTTCATCTGTGACATCATCATATCTCAGTTCCAAAGCCTGTGAGTCATTTTCTTTTATTCCGTTGTCCTGTGTTGCTAAGTTTTGCCAACTTGTCTCTTCCTCCAACGTTCTGAGTATACTTGGTGATTCTGAAGCATCTATGAAGTGTGTATCAGTTGCTTCAATGGCGCTCACACTCTCCGGATTCTGAAATATGGACCAAAGTCTGTATATGGCTTTAAAGTTTTCGTCGTATTTGACAGAAGGTTTCGTTGCAACCGCTTCACATTTTTTAAGTATTTCTTCACCAACTTTATCGCAAAAATTGTTATAAGTCAAAGTCGGCATCGGCATGTCGGTAGTTTTTTCGTAAACTGGTATATATTTTGTTGCCAAACATTTGGTGTAATCGACGTTATTGGCATCAAATGGGAATAAACCAGTGATTCGGAAGCCATGAACCAGAGTGCTTTCTTTAGAAGCATTTTGTAAGACTCTCTCAAGCAGCGGAGCAAAGGTCAACTTTGATAAAGCCACCTCGTAGTTATTTGCAGTATACCAGTCTCGAAGACCCTTCTTCCAAGCAGCTTTGATTGGTTGAAATGCTGCGACATCTGCAGGTTGCAGTATGCGTGTTGCATTAGGGTATAATGCAATTAGGTGTATCTCTAGCCTTTTGCACAGCTCCGAAACTTCTATGCTCAAATGAGTCTTATGCCCATCAACAAATAATATGACAGGACGCGGAATATCATTTGCAACCAATTGGGGGGAAAAAACGTTTGCTATGTACTCGTAAAACACGGCAGCCGTCATCCAGCCTGTGTCGCTGCGCCCGATACCCCAACCTGCTGGCACACTCTCAACAATTCGATCGGGGATTCTTTTATATGGGTATATGATCATTGGGTTGCAAGCTAAGCCTGCTGCAGAAAACGAAAACATTACAGTTATGTTCTCTTTAGACGAACTTTTCTCTATTTGGTAAACATTCTTGCTCCCTTTTTCGGCCAGGACTTTCCCAGTACTGGGACAAATATGAAATCCAGTTTCATCGCCGTTAAATACGCGCTTAGGGTCTTGGATGGCATTACTCAGATCAACCTCACATATGTATTCATAAATTTCGTGAAACCACTTCCGGATATCACTCTCAGATACGCATGCACTCGCATTAGTGACGCCTTCTGATACTCGAGTGGTAATGCTTGGATGTCTTTTTAAAAAAGCACGAAACCAGGCATCTCCAGGGCGATCGTTTTTGAAAGGGTTTGGCCTCGGATGGTCTTTCAAAAAAACTTTTTTCTCGGGAACCCTCGTCTTGCTTGAGTTAATATGAAGTCAGACAAAGCTATCTCTTCAGCATCTGACAAAACTGGGCTTGGCCCAGACTTAAATTTTGTCTCAGGATTTTTAATCTTGAATTGTATGCTGCTTCTTGGCACATTATACAACTTCGCAGCCTGTCGGACTGAGCCTTTTTCATCTTTTACGTATTGCACGGCATCACGTATAGCCTTTTCCGTATATTGCCGTTTCTTTAACATACTAAGACCACTTTGCAAACTATCTGAAAAGAAAATTAAGCATTTATCAGTTACTGGCCACGCAGTAATTGGCCATTTTTATAACTAGGCCAGTAACTACTAAACGTTGTTACATTTTGACAAAATTTTGACATGCAATTAAAAATCCTATAAAGAAATTAATAGGACATACTTTTGCTTAATTTAGTTAAACATGCTTATGCGTAGTAACTGGCATGGGTGGCTAGTAACTATAAAATCTAATAAAATCCAGTGTAGTTACTGGCCACCTTCAAAATTGCTAAAAATACACTAAATAGACGAATTGACCGTGTAAAATACGAATCCTTACCTTATATGCATCAAACTGACCTATCAGCAACAACTCAGACACACCGGATACAGAATTTATTTGCAGTTAAAGACACCACGTTCCTTGAGAAATATTTAACGAACGAAGAAGAAGAAGAAGAAGAAGAAGAAGAAAGACATTTATTATACCAACAAGATACATCACAGAAACACAGGCGGGCACTAGCTAGCCGAGTGTCAAAAAATGGCGGATGTTTTGGCGCCTCTATTGTTTTAACGGAAAAAGTTGACACTTTTCAACGCCCAGGTAAGCAAGTGATATTTTCAAATTACAACAGATGGCATTGCCTTGCTAATTTCCTTATTTAAGGAGTTTGTAGTGCCGAGTGGCTAGTTATAGGGGGCGGCCAATTAAACCACAGTTTACCCTATTACGTATTTTGCAAATGGCCGGTAATTTTGTTCGTTTGTCGTTTTTGTGTGGCATTATTTTATTTATTTTAACTTTAGCAATAGGTGTAGTGCGTGAAAAGTGATTAAACAAGAAATATGGGAGGAAAAGCATTGAGGAAATGTGAAATTTGTGGCATTAGAAGAGTCAGAAATTAATGTACGTCTGGCATATTCCTAACCAGATATCCACTGGAGCCAAACAGGTAAAATTAGCAAGTTTATCATAATAAATGTACGCAAATTTTGATATTTATTTAATGCGCTTGGATAAAACAACTGAATTATTTAGAACAATTTACGATTTTGACAAATTTAAATTAACGCCGGTTGTAGTGCGGTACCCATGTGGTACTTTTTTTTATCGATATTTTGGACGATTGATTTCTGCCAGATATTTCTACATGCTGTCTAAAATTGATCACAACTACTTAATTTTAAACGTCGAACACCACACAGCAAGAACAGAAATGATTTATGTTGTTTTATTTTGCTCAATTTTGCGGTATAGATAATATATTTTTTGACTTATTGTTTTGTTTGTTGCAGACTCCAAAGATCTGAAATTCGACCAAAGTGCAAAGTTTTGATAGCGACGTGACGCATTGGTGACATTGTTTTCTACACCTGATGCTAAATAAATGATTTGATTTAAAAAAATGCCTTTTTCATTATGAAAGTAAGCGATAATCCATTCACACCATGTCATACTCGAAATAATTGAGTTGACCTACTGTGTTGGGATTTATCGCCTACTTTAATTTTCAAAGCATGAAAATGAGGTAAGGGGAGAGACGTCTCGAATTTTTTTTTATCGATATCGATAAGCAGTCCATCACTAATGTTTTGCAATTTCATTCTCATGTTGGTATTATACTATTTTTTGTTAGGTTGGTACAAACTACGTTCATAATTTTGAAAACGTGTTGTTAGCAAGTGCCGACTCTTATAAGGTAGTGATTACATACTCTTTGAGAATATAAGCAGAGTTTTTTTCTTTTTTTTTCTACACCCATTCTGGGTAGGCAAAGGGAACTATGCCCATACAGCCAAGTCTTCAGTAGAATTTTTTTATTTATATGAAATTAAAATAAAATTTAATGAGATGAAATGAAATGAAACCTAACCTAACTCATTGAATCAAATCATTAAATCTGATATTGAAACCAATTAGTAGCTTCTTTATAGAAATATTTGCATGAATTATAAAAACTTCTATGATTTTTTTTAGCAAAAACTTCGTGGTTGTTTTTTTCTTTTTAATAGACATTATTTTGACAGTTGGAAAAGAGAACGCACGAGTTCGGAAAAGGTAAAGAAAAAGCACGAGTATGTAATAGCCCACATCCCGAACGCTATACGTCCCTGCAATACGCCACTTTTTGAGCAACTGTATTAAAAAATATATTATGTTAAGCAAGTCAACCGAGAAAGAAAAGACCACAATAATTGCTGACTACAACACCGTCGGTTGACTTAGTGCAGAGTGGACGTGCTACATGTTGCGAAATTGTTATCGTAAAAACCACCAAGCGAATCTAGTGGCAATCACAAAAGACATTCGGCCCAAATCAGCGTGAAGTAAATTCGCGTGTGCAACTAGAAGAACCCAGCTCAAAGGACCAACGAGGAGTGAGAGGCACGTAATAAGTAATTGGCATCTCGCTCCCGCTGGAATGGAGAATACCTGAACGCCGCGCGTATCATATCCAGCCAAAACGCCAAACATCCGTGAGTACTTCAAATTTCTTTATGAATTTATAATACGCTGAAGATCAAGACCGGGTAACGTCCCAAATTTGTCCAGATAAGTTTCCAAGCCAAAAAACCAGCGTGTCCCTCCAATAATCATAGACCTGTGCAAAGATTGGACCCACCACCACTTAGTAGACTTGATTTCCTTACAAACAAAAGCCTTTCACCTCCAGTATAGACGAGGAGGTAAAGTTGCTGTTCATTACCACACAAATGATGGGCATCAGAAAGTTGCAGAATCCCTGAAATCAGGCGAAATATTGAAAACAGAAAATTCAAGAGTGTTGTCCGCGGTCTCCTAGCTGTCGCCACAGAAAGGGCTTTAGACGAACTGACTACGCTCGGTTTCTCTGGAGTTACGATTACAAGACTTGAGCCTAAAGACAATATGTCGGACTAACCTCCTCTGTTGGTCCAGCTACCATCAGGATCTGATGTCTCCAAATTTAAGAATATAAAATACATTTGCAGTTGTAGCGTCCAAATATCTAAATTCCAACCCAAAAAGGCCACAATGTATGCAGTGTTTTCGCTGTCAGACTTTTGGCCATACCTCCAAAAATTGCCACCAACCAGAAAGATGTGTCAAATGCACAGAATACCATCCCACTAAGGACTGTCAGAAGAAAGATCGTGAAACTCCCGCCAAATGCTGTAATTGTGGAGAAGATCATCCAGCCAACTGCCACAAGTGTAAGGCACGTATTCAGTATATAAACAACCTGGAGAAAAAGAAAATTCACAATCTTCCTTTTACGATGCCCATCAACTGGTCCCCACTAACGCTGGTCCACGACTCTCAGAAAAACTCTCCCGGACCGAAGTCACCAAAAGATCTGAACAACCTTCTCAATTACCTAGCTACCGAAAAACTGAGGTTCATGTAGGTAAGCCGCTCTTGGACCATGTATCACTCGAAATGTTAAATATCTTGAATGTAATAAAGACAATTAAAGTTAAATTTATAGCATTGAATCTATGGTAGATAAAGTTATTCTTGCAGGCAAAAAATACTTAGCAAAGTAGAAAACCACAGAACTGATCTTTGGCGTGTGGTCAAGACAAGAAATCTATGCCCCCCCCTTCTAAAAACAGATGGTACGCTTACAACAAATCCTTAGCTAAGGCGTTCGAAGACAATATGTCATTAACTCTTAACTGGACCGATAATGCGACCACATCATTAGTACAGTCCGGTAGAAAAACTAAATAAAGACTTCGAACCATTGGCTTTTCTTCCAACTCACCCAAAAGAAATCATAAACCATCTAATGAAATTAAAAACGCGTAAAACTCCGGGTGAAGATGAAATTAATAATACTCTTTTGAAAAATCTGTCACACAAATTAATCATCTTATTAACTAAACTTTTTAATGCTTTCTTCCAACTAAACTACTTTCCATCTGGTTAAAAAGTCGGTAAAATAATAGCAATTAAAAAGCGGGGCAAAGACAATAGTATACCCTCCTTTTATCGACCTATTAGTCTCCGTCCTACACTTGCAAAATTGTTTGAGATGCTTATCCGAAAAAGTCTTCTCAGACATATTGATCAAGACCTCATAGAAGAACAATTTGGCTTCCGTCAAGGCCATTCTACGGTTCAACAGCTGGCATGAGTCAGTAAAAACGTTGCACATACCTAATTTAAATCTAAAAAAACCAACAGGCATGTTTCTTTCGGACATTGAAAAAGTCTTTGACACGGTTTGGCACGAAGGCCTCCTCCACAAACTAATAGAGGCTAATATACCTCTAAACCTAGTCAAGCGGCTTCAATGCTACCTCTCTGATAGATACTACCGAGTACATATGGACAGACATAAAACGAAATCGGATCTTTACCTAGACAGCCCCACACAGACGATACTGCAGTCTTCTGCTCTTCAAGTGAGGAACATTTTGTCGTTGGAAGATTGCAAATGGCCATTGATAACTTGCATACCTTTTTTGATACATGGAAACTCAAGTTAAATGAGTCCAAAACCGAAGCCATAATGTTCACTCGTAAGCGGAAACCCCTAGACAGGCAGCTCACTATAAATAACCATCTGGTACCTTGGAATAGATCTGTCAAATATCTCGGTGTAATTCTCGATTGCAAGCTTAACTGGACCTCCCATATTGAGAGCGTACGACTGAAAAGTATCAAGGCCTTACAGGCCCTCTCGCCAATACTAAATAGAGAAAGCAAGGTTATATGCTCAGACGAAACTAAATATATATTATATACTCATAAGACCATGTTTAACTTACGCCGCTCCAGTATGGAGCAGCACATGTGAATCCAACTACCGTAAAATTCAAACTGTTCAAAACAAAGCATTAAAAATTTCGTATAATAATTTTAATAAAAGAATTCATTCTTAGACTAACTAAAGTTTTCTATATTCACAGAAATCCGCACAACAAAAACTAGCATAGGAAAAACCAGACGTAAGAACTTAAAGTATCACCATCATTATAGCACGAGATACACCGAGAGGATACGTGCCGTCATGCACACTAGCGAAAAGTTCTAAAACCATTGAGGCGATGGGCCCTGCAGTGTACCACAGACTCCCGACAGATATTGTAGATTCACCAAGCATAGCCATTTTTAAAAGCAAATTGCGTGGCTGGCTTGTCAAGCAAGCCTTTTATTAGTACGATGAATTTTTAGACTCATCAAAATATTAATGAAATGTTAAATAAATTTAAATAATTGTATATTATTTAATAATTGTCTAATGTGTAATTTTGTTTTTATAATGTAATCATTATTTTATATTATTGACGTGTAACGAAAATTACCAATAAATTTGTATTGTATTGTATATCGATAGTTACAACAAATACCGGTGGGCAACCGTATTACTACGTATTAGACTAAGCTCTTAAAGGAATGTGTAGAGAAACAAATGCGTCTTTTCTAAGCACGCATACTATGTATGGTTTATGTTAGCGCAAGTAACTATTAATGTGTCTAATTAATAGTACCTATTATTGTTCGTGTCACAAATCTTCACATGGTTTTAATACTGGCGAAATGTCTAATATTAAGGATAAATTTAACGTTGACTGTACTAATGTTAGTTGCACAATTTTTTATGATTTAAATAAAGGAATTTAAAATGACATGAATGAACTACACATTTACTAATATGTATTACACGTGAGTTAGAAAACAAAGACTTGTGTCAAAGAACTGGTATAGTCGACAGCACATCAACCTTTACATACATGCACTACAATCAGTTACGTTTAGGTCTACTTTTCAAAAAAAAAACGTAAAGGTTGACCTGCTATCGACTGTACATGCGTAACTTTCCAGTGACACTTTCAAGGTAAAATAGTGTTTGGCCTTTACGATTTATTAGCGCTTTGTCGATACATGTCTATATTTTTGTAAAATTATGCTGATATTACCAATGTTTGGACATCATGCAGAATTTTTTTGAGCGTTGTGTAGAGCGATGCATTCTGAAAATGGAAATATAATGTTAAGCAAGTCAATTGAAAATAAATCACAACATGATAGCGACAGCCGTTTTAGGGTTCCGCAGTCAACAAGGAACCCTTATAGTGTCGTCATGTTCGTCCGTCTGTCTTTCTGTTTGTCTGTCTGTCTGTCTGTCCGCTTGTCTGTCCGTGGCTTAGCACAGAGACGACGGGTACTAAAAAGCTGAAAAGTGAAATAGATTCATGTAAGTAGGTACATATTATTCACGCCGACAAAACTGTCAGCATAAAATATTCAAAAAAATTTTTTCACGTTCCTCCCCAAATTAGGGTTGCATTTATTATTATTTGTAACTATAAGTGGTATACCTCTTCTTTCTTGTGATGTGTTAAATTTTAAAAACCTATTTAGAAGCTAAAAAGTCCACACATGCCGGGACTTGAACCCGGGTACGGGTTAGTGCAACAAAAATAATATAAAGTGTTAAATTGTTACAATAAATGTAATTCTTCTTCTTCATTGTTTTTTAGTACGATAAAACCGTTAATCGAATTAGGGATCCGTTTGCGAAATATTGAGCTGTAAATCATATTTTTTCTCAGGGCAGTGCATCCCCCGTCCCTCTCCCGGCTAAACGGTTGATTGGAGACGTGAAACAATTCGGGGCAGTAGCACATGTAACGAAATTAAAAGGAAATCTATTACGGCCAAGCAGGGTTTACGAGTTAACGAGTAATAGGCGACCAACTTATAAAAGGAAAACTTCGTGCAAATTCCATTGAAAATTACTTTGATGAAGTCGATAGTTTTGTTTGCATCTCTTCTCAAAAATGTCACAAAACGAGATTCAGAAGCGCGTATAAAAGTGGTCATGGGCGATGGCTCTAAGATATAATGATGGCTGTTACCTAATTTAATAAATACAATAAAAGCTCACCGAAACGTTCGGAATTTATTTAAATTTTACCTAATAAATGATCGTGATTAAACTCGTTTAATATAGGTATAATTATTTATGAGCAATGCGAGTCATTAAAAAATACTAAAGGTTGTTTTAAAACACAAACTCTAATTGGGGTGAGGGTATGAAAGGAATTAATTTATAAACTAATACTAATATGTCTAATAAAATTGGGGTGGCTTAGGAATGGCGCATTTTGGAGGTTAAGCAAAGGCCTTTTCTCAGCGAGAATTATGGGCTTACTATTGTGAACACCTCAGACACTCGGGTTTCCTCAAGATATTTTCCATCATAATTGCTAACTGCTACACATTTACTAATATTACACATCATCACCAACAGCCATTTGACGCCCACTGCAGGCCTCCTTCGTGGTTTTCATAACCATGAGGGGTTTTGCCATAATCGCCATGCTTGGCAGGCGGGTTGGCGATCGCAGTATGCGGTTGGAATCTCAGGAGGACGCTGCTGCCCATCTCCTGGTAATTAATTTCCTTAGTCGCCTTCTACGACATCCACGGAAGGAAACGGAGTGACGCTATTCTTTAGTCCGGCGTCACGCGGACAAATGTTACACGTGAGTTAGAAAACAAAGACATGCGACAAAGAACTGGTACAGTGGACAGTACATAAACCTGTACATGGATGGACTCCAATCAGTTACGTTAAGGTCTACTTTGCAACAAAAACGTAAAGGTTGGCCTGCTGTCGACTGCACATGCGTAATTTTCCAATGACACTCTCGTAGTGAAATTGTATTTGGCCTTTACGATTCGTTAGCGCTTTGTCGATACATAATATCTATAGAGTTTTGTAAAATAATTCTGATATTTCCAATCTTCGGACATGGTTATGCCGAATTTTTTTGAGTGATGTGTAGAGCGATGCATTCTGAAAATACAATAAATATCTTATAGTTTCGTCATAATCGTCCGTCTGTCTGTCTGTCCATTTGTCTGTCCGTGGCTCGACACAGAGACGACAAGTACTAGACAACTGAAAATTGGCATGTAAGTATTTTTGTTCAGATTTGTTCCCTTAAATTATGGATGCATTTTTTTAGTATAAGAAAACCGTTTATCGATTTAGGGATACTTTCGCGAAATATTGAGCTATAAAGCATATTTTTCTTAGAGTAGGGCCTTCCAGCCGCTAAATGGTTGATTATAGACGTGAATAAATTGAGGGAAGTAGCACATTAATGAACTTAAAAGGAAAACTATTACGGCCAAGTAGGCTTCACTAGTTAACGAGTAATAGGCGACCAACTTATAAAAGTTCTTACGAACTCCATTGAAAATTACTTTGTTGAAGTTGTTACTTTTGTAAAGCAGGTAAAAAACCCTCCTTCTACGGAACCCTACAAAGCGCGTGTTCCGTTACGACACGCATTTGGTCGGTGTTCGTCGCCGGCGCATTGTACCTTTATGCTTCACACACTCAGCGACTATTCGCTGCGAGTGCACTCGCCGCGATTACTAGTCGCAGCGACAATTCGCTGCCTGCCTGTCACACACAGCGAGTTCGATGCGAAATTTGGCTATCAGTATCAGTACCCATTCGCGGCGAGTACTGATTGTCGCCGATGATCGCTGTCACACACAGCGAATACTCGCGGCGAGTAGGCACTCGCAGCGATTAATCGATGTGTGTGACCGAAGCATTAGTGACCCAACGCAAAGCGTACGGCTTTTTGACGTAGTAATGGCAGATTAAGACAAGCTAAGTAACTCACCGCTACATCTTTTAATTCTGGAGCCGTAGTTGATAGTAAATATTCTGTGGCTGAAACAAAAAAGCGTATAATAAACACACGACACACGGACTAACTAAGCCATTTTAGGACCGCCTGACAGATTATCCTGTCGTAAATTGCCTAAAACTTATATTTGCAAGACTAACTGTGTATATCATTTGGTTCTGTTGTCTGAAAAGTAAAAGCAGTAAGATCACTAAATGTAAAAATGAAAATAAATATAAAATACAACATTTTTTCGGTGTTTTTAAATTCAACTAATAAGAAATATTAGCAGAAGAAATATTACTTTTATAGTTACTGTTTAAAACAATAACCAGTTATTAGTCTCAGTTAATTGTTAACGAATCGATTTAAAATAATGCGACTCAAATCGATTGAGAAATATTAGATTGTATAGTTACTAAGTACCAGTGGACCCGCCGGACTTCGTATGGCCACAGAATCAATAGATGTTCCGTTCTCGAGATAGGTATGATCAAAAAGCCTTTTATAAAGAAAAAAAATACGTTATGGACAAGTGAGAAGTTGGGCATTTTTCATAATAACCGGACATTATGAAAAATACCCAATATGAGAGGGCAATTTGATAATGATTATTCAAATAATCAAATTGACAAGGCATTGTACAATGTACATATTAATGTAAATCACCTTTTAGGCAGAGTAACACAAACATATTTAGGTAATGTAACGTTTGCTGGTGTTTCCTGCCCGGTAGTAAGGAAACCCGCCACGTCAACAGACTGAAAACTGTGGCCAGGGCCACCAAAACAAAAATCGAAAATTGTCTGGCTCAGTGCCTTGAGCCATCAAGGGCCTAAATATGGGGAGTTGAATAAAACGCTGTTAATGTTGTGCACAGACTTTAATTTTGGGACTACACAGGTAGCAATAATGTAATTGTGAAACTTTAGCGTTTAAACCCAGACAATTACTTAATTACAGAAAAAGCTCAGAGCAGAGCGGGGTCGCTTCAGTAAGTGGTTCTGATAAGTTCACAAATTACATTTCATAAGTGGTTAGTTCCTACTGAAAATCAGATTTGCCATCAATTTCAATAGTTATCAACAATTTAATTCTAATTTGATGCTTTAAATCCTAATTCCCTAATATGTAAGTGAAATTGTTTCACCGACCTTGCTAGGAAGAACCTCCCTGTGAAGTCAATCCGGCCTCGGGTGGGATGCACGGTGCTAACCAGAACGCCGAGTAGGCAGCCTCGTCCCCATGCGCCGTCACCGGAGCAGGACCGATGAGACTTCACAAGAAGACGCTGGGCAGCCGTCCCGAACCAAATCCTCCTCCCGGCATGAGAGAAGCCAAGCGCTTGTAGCACAGCCTAGCATAAGTTTCTTGACCCCAAAAGAGCAACTGTTTCTCGACAGCAAAAAGAGAAGGCAGTGCAAGCACTAAAAGTTAAAGCAAATCACTAAATCCCTAAATTCCTATAAATTCGCTGAATTTCAAAATTTCCAAAATTTCCCAAAAATTCCCAAGATATCCCAAAAATTATCCCATAATATTCCAAAATCCCTATCCAGCTGGAAGGAAGAAACATTGCTTCTATTAGAAGATTGCAAATGGCATAAGCATGTGGCAGGCAATTATAAAAGTCTGGATAAATCTTACCGGAGACATTCAGCAACTAGGATTGTCTCGACGCTGGCAATCCCTCCTTCACCCCTTTCCAGGAATCTGGTGCATCCTAAAAAGTAACCACGAGGATGAGAGATGACCTAGCCGGAATTGTACAAGATTCTACACACAGCTTTCCAAATAGGTATTTACTTACAGAATTCCTGCCGCTACAAAATATATCTTGAATGGGCTGCTTCTTCGCCAACTGAGCCAAGTCTGCTCACCATGGAGGATCAACCGTCCATCAATAATTAGATCTTTCCAGCTAATGATCCACGACATTTTGGAGCTCTCTCTTATCCTAGCAGAACGTCGTCGCGTCACCATTGTCAATCCTCTGCTTGGGTGACCATATAAAAGAAATGATTATCTCCTAAAACGATATTCCAAAATTTCGATATTGTATGAATAACATTTAGCTGTATTTTTCTTTATTAGCTGTATTAATTCTTTGTTCATTATGTTATTATTTTTCCCTCTTTTAATCAAATAAATGATATTCATCAACACCTAAAGTTACTATTTCTTTTCCCTGAAATGAGGTAACTAGATTTCCTATGGCAACCCACAAGAAACGACCAATCACCGGCGACCAACTCATCAAACAAACCTAAAAGAAGAGATGTCAGCCTACAAAATTCTATGGTGATACCAGAGTAAATCGAAACCTGAGCCGTTCAAGACATTGGAGAAAACACACAACGTGACAGTAATTACATTTTTTTTATAATTATAGTCATTTAACTTACAAGAAACTAAATGGTAAACAAAATTTTGAATAAACAGACACATTATTTTGATTAATTAGCAAGGGCTTCTATATTAAAAATCCACTAGTTTTTAGCACTTGAAACTAAATAAAAGTCGAATAAAAATATAAGTAAAATAGAACATAAAATTGAAGACAATAATCATACAACATGTAGTAATAAACAGATTTATTTATTGGAATTACAATTTTTTCGCGATTTCGAAGTGGTGATAGTAAAAGTTGTTTGTATTCATTTTTAGAAGAGGAAAGTCCTAAACCCTGGTTTCTGCCTACCCCTTTGAATGTCTAAGAAAAAAAACTTTGATCACTCAGTATAAACTAGCTGAAGTGCGACTTTTTGGAGTAGGATTCGGATAAAAGGTATCCTATGTGTTACTGTAGAGGAATTTGTGAGCCGAACGGGCCCCTAAACAAACAAGAAAATATGTGATGTATGAATCCATTCTCCTGGTCCGCGATTGCTACTGTATATCCAGGGCTACGGTTCTAGATTTGAATCGCTGCTGATTCTCTTGTGCTGGTAAAGCTGTAAGTTTGTTTTATGAGACGCAACGTATTATTTTTGGGTTTTTTTAATTCGGAGCAACGGGTTGGCGCCCTTCGCGATCGGCCATCGAAGTTTCTTTTTCAATGCCTTTGCATTTGACACGCACTTGCTTTGCGAAATATCTTTGTGATAGAAAAAAATAGAAAATAACAGAGAGTAGGGATTTCTGAACATATAGCACGACAAACATTCGTAGGTATCTTACAAAAGGTAAGTGGCCCAGGTATGTGGAATTAATTAAAGATAATATCCACTTACTAAATTTTCGTAGAAATAATTATGTTTCACTTCCAACTTTCACTATTTCTTGTCAAGGTTTACTTATGTTTCAAAAAATTTACAGATTTCGTGGCTCACACGACTATCGAGCACATTGGAAATGAATCGAGTCAAAATCAAAATCAATTTTTTTTATTCAAAGTAGCACAGAAACTGCGACTTAAGATTTTTCCCTGTGCCGATGACCTTGAGCGTTTGACACAGGTGTGCAGCACTTCAACATTTCGCCGCTAGATGACACGACTGAATTAATTCCTAGTAGTAATCTCCATAGAAAGACGCTCGCGCTGCCGCACACACACAGTCTCATTCCCTTCGCGTAAGCACACGCCGCCAAACGCACACATATATAGCCGAATTTCGAACGCGTCGAGCGAGCCGAGCGGTTTCTACTTTTCTAGCCGGCTCGCCAGCCCGCCCGCGTACGCGTAGATTGAATAGACTTCAATCTAATGCCTTCTTGTATAGCATGCGTCATTCATTACAAACAAAAAAGATAAAGGTAGGTACATCTCTTCAAAACTTATCTATACTTTGTAGAAAGAATAGCTTTCAAACAAAAATCACATGTTTAGTAAGTGCGTATTTATTTACCTACCTACTTATGAAATAGTACATGTTTTTGCACAACAACAGGTTTTTATGTCAAAAAGTGAAAAAAAACCATCTTATATTTTTTCAGTAAAGTGAATTTGACTTTGATTTCACATGGATGTATTTCGGGAGTCAGTGGCAGAATTGGAACGTAGGGAGCGACTTCCCCATATGAAATAAAAAATATATTTCTAATGCCAATTCCATGGAAAGTAGAAATTACGACCATTTTAATTTTTATCCGGATTTTACGTCGTTAGGGTTGTCACGCTCTCAGATAGTAATTTATAATCCGGATCTGATTTGATTTTGAAAAAAATATGTAAATACCTGGTGCCGTTATTATTGATATTAATTAAAATAGTAACATGATATACATCGCATATAACAACTTTATGTACACGGTGTGACGTGAAGAATGTATATAGGTACATAAAGTTGATCAGCGAAAAACACCTAGATAAAATAATTGTTGTCCCATTTTGATGTTACTAACTTGAAATTTTCTATACGATTAGTTTTTTTGCTAAAACCGACGGAGAAAATCGAAAACTTGGAGAAGCTGGTCTCCATGAGTTTCTTTTTTTTCAACGGCTTGGGATAATGGTAACACTTAGGGGTGGTCTTTTAAAACAACATAAACTCGTTGCATAAACCCTAGATAGGACGGTGACGTAAATTAATTTTTATGGCAAATTTAATAGTGCCGATTGAAAAGTAAAATTGCTTAAATTTTCAACCAACACCTAATGCAGGTTTTGCCACCGGGCCCCGCTGGTCTAGCGGCTGGACTAATATGGTATCAACTTTATAGTCACACAGCGTTTGAATGCTAAAATAACTAGAAGTGTGAAAATTCTTGAATTTTTGGTTGTTCTAATTTCGGTCTTATCAGGTGCTAAAAGATTTCCAAGTTCCACATATGGTGTAAACTTGGAATTTTCCATCCTTACAGGGTGATCCCTCTAACCGATAAGAAAAATCTGACTTGGAAAATCCGGTCTCTACAGCTTTTTTGTCAAAGCCTGAGAAAACGGTAACATTACGGGGTAGTCTTGTCGAACAAATGTTGAATAAGACCTTGGGTTGGATGACAACGTTAACTTACTTTTTACAAAATGGCGTAAGTCAAATTTCAAGCTGGCTCCTAAAAATTTAAAAATTCTGATTTTTATCTCTGGCTCCGTTTTTCTATGAAAATTAGTATTGGAGGTTTTTGTGGTCGCTGATGACTACTCTGCGCCATGTATTGAACGCAGGTTTGATGACTTCCAGCCTCCCGAACAAGCCGGTTTCCGAAAGGGCTTTAGTACCATTAGACCACATCCACACGTTGCGGCAAATTATACAGAAGACTGAGGAGTATAATTTGCCATTATGCTTTGCGTTTGTGGACTTTGAGAAAGCCTTCGATTCGATCGAGTTATGGACAGTGCTCGAGTCTCTCCAGCGTTGCCGTATTGACTATCGGTATATCGAGGTGCTGAAATGCTTGTACAACAGTCCACTATGACCACAGAACCACTATGTCGGTCCGAGTACAGGAACAGAATTCGGAGGCAATTCCATTGAAAAAGGGCGTAAGACAGGGAGACGTTATCTCTCCAAAAATGTTCACAAACGGACTGGAAGATACCTTCAAGCTTCTGGAATGTCAGGGACACGGCATCAATATCAATGGCGAGTACATCACTCACCTTCGATTTGCCGACGATATAGTAGTCATGGCAGAAACGATGGAAGACCTCGGCATAATGCTCGAAGACCTCAGTCGAGTTTCCCAACGGGTGGGCCTTGAAATGAACATGGACAAAACGAAGGTCATATCGATTGCTCGTTTTGTGCCCACCCCAATAACATTGGGGAACTCGACTCTCGAAGTTGTAGACGAATACGTCTACTCAGGACAAACAGTCCAACTAGGCCGGTCCAACTTTGTGAAAGAGGTCGAATCCAACTTGGCTGGGCAGCATTCGGGAAACTTAGAAAAGTCCTTTCGTCTAATATACCTCAATCACTCAAGACAAAATTATACAACCAGTGATGACTTAAGGTACTGAAACGTGGCCCATAGGCCTCCTAAGAAAGCTCAAGGTCACGCAAATAGCTATGGAAAGGCCTATGCTTTCTCTACGATATCGAATCAGAAATGATGAGATTCGTAGAGGAACGAAAGTCACCTTAGCCCAGCGGATTACTAAGTTGAAGTGACAGTGGGCGGGGCACATAGCAAGCAGAACTAATGGCCGATGGGGCCGAAAAGTTCTCGAATGGAGACCACATATCGGCAAGCGCTGCGTAGGACGACCAGCCGACAGATGACCTCATCCAAGTGCCAGGAAGACGCTGGATGAAATCCGCTTCCAACTGGTCTTTTTGGAAATGCATGGAGGAGGCCTATATCCAGCAGTGGACTTCTTGTGTTTCCATGACTCGAGAGGTTTCTTTACAAAAGCTGCTGAAAACTTAAAATATAGTGTAAAAATACAGAGGTTTTTATAAACATTTTAAAATAGTGGAAATTTTGATAAATTTGAAGCTTGGATTAAGATTTTGGCTCAAAATCTTTGAATTTAAGTCATCGACTTCACGCATTTTTTTATTTTATTTTACACTACGCGCATTCACTAAAGCGGTTTCAAAAGGGTGAATATGTGTCATCGCTATCGTGCCTGTGTGGCCAATAGTCCATTGAGCAAATCTGACTCGATAATTTTTTTTCTATGGTATAACACAAACAAAATTATAAAAATTTTAAGAACAAAAGCAAAATAATTAATTTTTTACAGAAGAAAAAAAAAACATTTCAAAATGGATATTGACCAAAGAAATAAAACAAAAATTATGAAAATGGAAAAAGACTTCGTTGCTAAGGATGTTGGCAAAAGAGCTACAAATGGATTTGAGTGCTTATTTGGCCTGCATCCTTGTTTCAGCACAAAGACTGATAAATATAATTATTAATCAACAGTGCCTCCTCGTCTTAACTTATATTGGTATATTATAACAGATTAATCTGTTGATAATCGTATTAATAGTGTAATTCATACCATTTCTATTATTTTATTCCAATAGCACAGGAAACATACAGCATTTAAGTGATTTTTGGCGTTAAAGCTGATAGTTAAAAACTATCTATACTATAGTGCAGGGAATTCGTTGTATGGACGTTATTATTATTATAATTTTGGAACTCCCCACCGACGAATATTTTCAAGATACATTAAACTATTCATTGTGACACTTAAATAAAAATATGTAATATCGGTAAACCAGGAACGCAGATTTTTGTTTAATCTACTGTGTGATACAGTACTTCTATTTCTATTTGGTTACTTTTTGTTACACTTTTCCTTTTTGTTAAGGTTTCAGTTGTTTTTTTTTGTTACGTGTACAAAAAACTTACCTACTTTCTTTTGTTGTCATTATAATTACGGAACCCAAAAAATATTATGCGCGTTAAATTATATATTTAAATTACGTTGTACCTAAAAATGAGCACCGAATAAATCTTGAATAAAAAAAACCCGGATTTTGTGCCAACCCTAGCAAAAACAATTGAATAGGATCAACTTATACATGTCATGGAAGTGTGATTTATATTACATATAGGGAAGGTAAAGAGCATAATTATTGCAGTGTAGATAACTTATCCCAATACAGCGGAATTTCGAGAAAATAAAAAAACTAAAAACAAGTACTTACACACGTATATAAATTATAATTCCTACAAAATTTTTAGCATTACGCCATTGATTCTTCTAACAATACTTCCGCTTGTACAATAAAATGCGTGATAAAAATATACAGCGTTTTATTTTATTTAAAACAGAAAAACATGTCAGGCAGATAGAAAAAAAATCAGAGACGAAATCTACACAGATTCGTTTTGTATGTTTAGAAAAGGTTCTAAACATAACATTATTGACACAATTCATATAACTATGTAAAATATTTTTCTATATATCCGGATGGAACGACCGAGCCGAGTTCGATAGCGCTATCTTCTTCTGTCGCTACGAAAGTGAGCGGTGCGGAAATACTAAGTACTGTAATTCGGCTTGGTTCACTCAAAGGTTATGAATCAAGTATTATTCGTAACGCCCCAATCGAAATTATTATTTACCAACACATTATTTACCGCCTACAATCTAACGAGGAGGCGAAGTACGAGCGCAAGGAGTGAAACAAAACTCAATCAAACTAAAATGAACCTTAAATGCTAGTATTTAGAGACTACAAGGCTCGAGCAACAAGTCTGGCCGCGTGCGGCCGACCTAATCGCGACAATAAATGGATTATAATACATAGGTAGTTAGGTTTAATTTTTAATGAACCTCACTTTTACCGTGATTTAGGCACAAATAGTAAAACGATGTTTCGCTTAGGTTGGTAATGTTACAATAGCTCGGATGGGAAGAGGCGTCCCTTGAACGGCAGAGAGCTCTTGGTTCGAATACTACTAAATGATCGGTTTCCTTTTTACTTTTCTTTTTTAGTTATTTACTTAAATAAAAAAATACAAGAATTGGGATTTTATATTGTATGTTTTTCTAACATTTGAAGCTCGATCACTACTACAAAAATCAGTTGCCGTGCGTTGGTCTTGCAAACACTCGAAAATGTCTCCACCGATTGGACTAATAGCTATATAATATTTTTTTGTTTTGTTCGGACATGGGACGTGGGGCGAGGGCGCGGAAAAGACCCATCCCTTCAGGAGCCTGTTTCATAGAACTACAATTCATTGTGACTATGACAATTCGATGTACATTGCAAAGCCGATTAACCCACAGATTAACAAATAGACTCTGCTGCGCAGTGTACTTCGAATTGTCATAATAAACTACGAAATTATAGTTTTATGAAACTTGACCCAGTACATTTTGTACGAAAGTGAATTGGAAAGATGCGGCGTCTTTTTCGGTCCCTCGCCCCACGTCCTTGGCCTACAATCGGTAATTTTGTATGAGAATTGCTACTTTGAATTAATTTCACTATATGGCGCTCGAGGTGAACTTTGGAAGGTTGATTTATGATTGATAAATCGCTTATGAAAAGTTACAATGAAATCAATGGTGATGCGAAGAGCGCCTGGTCACAGACAACAGGCAACGAGTAGACTGGGCTTACCTCGTAAGGCGTAATGTGATAAATTGATGAAAACGTTTTTTCTGAATGAGTAACTATGGTTCCTGTTAGTTTTAAACATTAACATACAAGATTTTGATATTGCCCGTAAGACTGTATAAGCTTAAACGTAATCCACTGCGCATTTAAAATGGTACATAAATTCTTAGCTTTTTTTTAAGCATTCTTACGGAATATATTTACTCATAGAAGGCGTAAGGTTATGACAGTTGTCAAACATCCAATAGGGAATCAAGGAGTTAAATTATATCGTATATTAATTTCAACGGTCTGCCATGTTCCTAGAGGATGTCACAAGCGATTCAAAAACGTCTGCTAGCCAGTTCCAGCACACTGTAGCCCCTTAATGAACGTTACAAGTTAAACTAGATCATTTTGGAGAAAAAATGGACAAAAAAACTCCGTCTTTTCAAGTCCTTAATTTACAGGATTTATATAAATGTTCTAAAACTCATGCATTGAACTGGCTTTAATTCCAGACATCATTGTCATCTAAATAATCTTTAATGTTATAGTAGCTTTTTTGGCACAAAGTGTGCTTCACACATTTTTTGAACCGCGTTTCTGGCAAGCTTATTATATCCTCAGGGATCTTATTGTAGAAACGTATAAAATGCCCCATAAAGGATGTATTAACCTTTGCCAGCCCATGGGAACGAAAGCTTATGTCTATTTCTAGTAGGTATTTACATTGTGTTGGCTACCTACAGTTTTAAAGTCACTGATATTTTTCCTAACGTACATAATATTTTCATAGATACACTGACTAGCAACTGTTAGGATGTTAGTTTCTTTAAATAAATCTCTTAACGAATCTCTATTGCCTAGCTTATATATGAATCTGATCGCTCTCTTCTGCAGGACGAAGATGGTCTCAATGTCTGCTGCCCGACCCCACAGTAGTATACCATAGGATATAATACTATGGAAGTAACTAAAATAAACAAGCCTAGCAGTTGCGACATCAGTTAGTTCCCGGATTCTTTTAACTGCATATGCTGTAGAACTGAGCCTATTTGCCAATTTTCCTATATGAGGACCCCATTGAAGCTTTGCAAAAATCAAAATCAAAATCAATTTTTTTTATTCAAAGTAGCACAGAAACTGCGACTTAATGAACGTTACAAGTTAAACTAGGTGTCCATTTCAAAATCTAGATCATTTTGGAGAAAAAATGGACAAAAAAACTCCAAACTTAGTCTTTTCAAGTCCTTAATATACAGGATTTATATAAATGTTCTAAAACTCATGCATTGAACTGGCTTTAATTCCAGACATCATTGTCATCTAAATAATCTTTAATGTTATAGTAGCTTTTTTGGCACAAAGTGCGCTTCACACATTTTTTGAACCGCGTTTCTGGCAAGCTTATTATATCCTCAGGGATCTTATTGTAGAAATGTATACAATGCCCCATAAAGGATGTATTAACCTTTGCCAGCCTAAATTTTGGGAACGAAAGTTTATGTCTATTTCTAGTATTTACATTGTGTTGGCTACCTACAGTTTTAAAGTCACTGATATTTTTCCTAACATACATAATATTTTCATAGATATACTGACTAGCAACTGTTAGGATGTTAGAATTGTGATACCCAGAAATACAGTTTCTTCTACAAGGTCTAGTTTATCATTCCCCAATATAACATTGCTGTCAACCATTTTGACATTTGGTACTGTGAATTTTATACATTTTGTCTTTTTTTAATTTAATAATAAGTTATTAGAAGTAAACCAATATAGTACCTTAGAGAGAGCATTATTTGTATCCGCAAGGTCATTTTCTTGTCTCTTAATCTTAAAAATAAGTGACGTGTCATCTGCAAACAATACTATCTCTGACATGTTTTGAACCATGAACGGCAAATCATACGAGGAAAAGGAACGGCCCCAAAATAGATCTCTGTGGCACTCCCATCTTAACCTCCGACCCTGATGATTTAGTCCTATTTATGTCAGCTTTTTGAACCCTCCCTGCTAAATATGATCTCATAAGTTTTAAGTTTTTCCCATTTCTTCCGTAGTGTTTTAATTTTAAGAGAAGTGTTTTATGGCCTACGCAGTCAAATGCCTTCGACAAGTCACAGAAAACACCTCCTCCCATGCACTAAATATATGTTTAACTAATGTGACATCAGCATCCGTCGTAGACCGCTCTTGCGTGAAACCGAATTGCTCACTATGAAAAAGTTGATAATTATTAAAGTGTGTAAGTAGCTCACCTAGAACTATTTTCTCGAATATTTTACTCAAAACGGGTAGAACCGAGACTGGTCTGAAATTTGTGGGATCTTGCCTGTCGCCACTTTTAAATAAAGGAACGAGCCTACTATATTTCATTAGGTCGGGGAATGTACCCTCATCTAAACATTTGTTAAAGATTCTGGCCAAATGGGGTGCTAGGACATCGATTGCTGAGCTAACTATTATTACTGACATACCCCACAGGTCTTCAGTTTTTTTAAGATTTAGATTTTTAAACGCTTTATTCACGGTATGAGCTTCAATATAATCAAACGAAAAATCGTGATCGCAGGGAGGGACATTATCTTTCAAAATACTTTCTGCAAGATCAGGAGATGAATCTAAAGGAGCCGTAGTTATAATTGGAACATTTGTAAAGAATTGTTCAAAAGCCGCGGCAATGTCTTCATTTGACGTTATTAATTTATTATCTATCTTAAGCGAAAATTCGCGGTCCGCTGATTTGGGATTTCCTTATTTATTATATTCCAAATGGCTTTAGATTTATTAGACGATTTAAAAATTTTGGCTTTTATATGCTCGCATTTAGCTTTGTGGCAGACGGCCCTAAATAATTTTGAATATAATTTAACATACTGTAGAAAACTAGGGTCATATGTGTATGTCTTTTTCTCATATAGTGAATAAAGTGTGTCCCTACTTCTTTAGTCATAAATGTCATGTGAAAAAAGACTGACTTTTTTCAAAGGCTACAGGGCAAGCTCTTAACCGATCGGGTTTTAGGCTCTTTCTTTTAGGCTCAAATTGTAGCTGACTGAGATGTCCAGAAAAGTTTTCCTTTTCTGAAAAATACGAAAAAAAAAAATTTTTTCACTATTTCGGCTATAACTTTTTTCGCTTTTGACTTTCTAGAATAATTCTTTTTGTACCTTACAGCCTTTTTGACTTTCTCGAATAATAATTTTTGCACCTTGCAGCACTCATGAATACGCGTCTTTTCAGCTTTTTTTAAATAATAATAATAATAATAATAATTTATTGACCAAGTTAATTACAGTTCAGGAAGCACTTACGAAATTACAGTTTATCTTACATAGCTAGTTAAGTCCCTGACTCCTAAACTAGGGGACCCTGTATCTTAGGAGTCAGTTTCTTCCTTCAGTACATGTGGGATTTTACCGTACAATAACTGATACTTACATTATTCTGTCTCTAGTTAATAAGTTTTATAAATTTTGAGATTGGAATTAAAATGAATTAATTTCTCGAAACCATAAAAAAAAGTAAAATTAAACAATAAGGATGCTAAATGTGTATTATGCATGCATGTGTGTGTGTATGTGTGTCTGTGTGTGTGCGTGTGTGTGTGTGTGTGTGTGTGTGTGTGTGTGTGTGTGTGTGTGTGTGTGTGTGTGTGTGTGTGTGTGTGTTTGTGTGTGTGGTCTAATACTTATTTTAATACGGAAAGGATAGCTTCTGTCTCAGCATAGCTAAGTTTGAGCAGATATTTGTGTAGCTTTATTTTACAGAGATATAGAGGGAGGGGATGTATATCTAGAATTTTGTTAAGTTTGTTGTAAATTTGCGGGCACAGAACGGCACAAAAACGTCTATAAAAAGCAGTATTGCATTTTTCAGTACGGCATATTTTGTCATTTCTTCTAAGGCTATAATAATATTGGGAGTCGAAGTTAATAGCCAAGTGTTGCTTAAGAACAATTTTTAAGACAAACAATTGCCGCACTGTCAACACCTCGCTCAGGGAATATAGTTCGTTAGTTGGAAATCGGAACGGTTTGAAGTGCATCACTTTAAGAACTGATCTCTGAGCACGCTCTAACTGAATTAGTCTAGTCTTGCAAGTTCCACCCCAAACAGACACACAGTACGATAGAATAGACTGAACCAGGGAATAGTAAACCGATTTTAGCAATCTAGAGTCAGTAACATGGCGTAGGTTTTTAAAAACCCATAATAAGTTTCCGAGTCCTGGCCGTCAGAGCTTCAATCTGATTTTTCCAAGAGAGGTGGCAGTCTAGTTCTACTCCAAGATATTTAACCTGATTTGTTCTCTCTACACTTTTACATACACAGGGAGTTTGAAGAGATTGAGGATGACATCTGTGTGCCCTAATAATAAAGTCTTCTGATGGTTGGGTTTTCTTACCAATTGTAAATGCAACGTATTTTGTTTTTTCTGTGTTTAGGGTAAGAAGATTTAGGTCTAGCCAGTGGATGACTTCTCTCAAACCTTGCTCAGCAGTCTCACGAGTCGCATCCCATGTCTTTCCCTCATAAATCAGAGCCGTATCGTCAGCAAAGGTGAAAATTTTACCAGCAGTAGGAGAGTGAAGACATAGCTCATTTATATAAATGAGGAAGAGACTAGGCCCGAGTACACTGCCTTGAGGGGTTCCGTATGTGACGTAGGTGTCGGAACTTACAAACTTGTCAATTTTGACACATTGGCACCTTCTTGTCAAATAGTCCCTAAAAAGTTGTAACGGGATTCCACGAATGCCTATGTTTTCCATTTTTTTAAGCAGGATAGGGATAGAAACAGTGTCAAATGCTTTTGCCAGATCTAGAAAGATGCCCACACATTTTTTCCCTTTGTCTAAATTTCCTGCAATATAATTAACCAGGTCACATGCAGCACCCTCTGTTGATTTTCCGGCTCTAAATCCGTACTGCGAATTCGACAGGAGCTTTTCATTCTCTAGGTAGCTCATTAGGCGTACATTTATTAGTTTTTCAAGGATTTTAGAGAGAGTTGTTAGAACTGATATTGGCCGATAATTGTTAACACTGCTTCTATCCCCCTGCTTATGGATAGGCGTAATTTGCGATTGTTCAAAAGCTGTTGGGAATACTCCTTGGTCCAAACATAGGTTGTAGACATAGGTTAAGTATCGTAGGATAAACGGTGCTGCTTTTTTAAGAAATTCACTTGAGATGCCATCATACCCCGTTGCTACATTGTTTTTTAAGTTTCGTATGATGCTGAGTATTTCAGTTTCTTCAGTGTTTAACAAGACAAAAGATCTAGAATGTGTTTGAATAGATTTCTGCGTTTCATCCCTAGGCGGTATTCCATCAGCAAGGTGTTTCCCTATGTTTGCGAAGTAGCTATTCACATCATTTACAGCATTTTCGGGTATCCGGTCGTGTAGAAGCTCCTTAGGTGTGTTTGTTTTTTTTTTGTTTTTCCTGTTATAAGTTTAATAGTTTTCCAACTTTGCTTAGCATCTTTACATTTATTAAATTCTGCTCTATAATAATTATTCTTTAGTTTTTTTACGAGATTATTGAAAAAAATTCTGTATCGCTTGTATGAAGTCTGCGCTATATAGTTTTCCGGTGCTTTACTTGCCATTTTGTGGAGTTTATCTCTATGCCGTTGGCATCGCAAGAGACCTGGTGTAATCCATGGCTTGATAACACGCTTTCGACGAGGAACCGATCGGGTTTTAGGCTCTTTCTTTTAGGCTCAAATTGTAGCTGACTGAATTGTCCAGAAAAGTTTTCCTTTTCTGAAAAATTCGAAAAAAAAAATTTTTTTCACTATTTCGGCTATAACTTTTTTCGCTTTTGACTTTCTACTTTGACTTTTTTTTGTACCTTACAGCCTTTTTGACTTTCTCGACCTTGCAGCACTCATGAATACGCGTCTTTTCAGCTTTTTTTAAATATCACATCTTCACAACTCTCCGAGATATAAGGGGGTCGCACTGTTTCGAGAAATTCCGATGCGCCTACACTGGAGCGAACGAAAAGACATTTCCAATGTCAAAACTGAACAACCCTTTTCGATGAAAAAGGGAAGTCCCTCTTACAAGAGCTTATTACCGATTTTGAGTCGCTATAAATACAGGCTCGGCCTAGTGTGGGGACCACAGTTACATCAAAATTGTTAACAGCCAATTACTAGTATTAAGCTCGCCTTTGTACAAACACCTCTTGTGCAATAAAGTATTTTTGAATAGAATCATGAAAGTTCCTCTTTTGTTACGTAAACAGTATTTTTGTAAACTTTATTTTGTGCAACTTGATTTTAATAAACTATTCTATTCTATTCTACCAAATCACAATATATGTGCAAATAAATTCGATACTTTTCGGCTAAATCAAGGAGCCTGTCTCAAAGAGAAAAAATGTGTAGAGTTAATGAAAGTGTCAGTATCAAAATCCGATGTAGTCAAAATAATATACTAGATTATTGCATTAAAACATTTTGTGTGTGTCACCAACTTTTGTCACGCCTCGTCGACCCCACCAGAGACCCCAGGGCTGGTTCTTACCTCGGGCAGAGGGTAAGCCTTGCCATCCAACGAGGTAACGTAGCCAGCATGCTGGGGACCCTTCCCAGAGGCAGCAAGGATCTGGATGTTGTATTTTATATCTAGGTACCTTGTTTAATAATTTTATTGTAGGTTAGGTTAGTTATATTTAGGTAAACTATAGGCGATTATGGCAAAGCCCCTCATAGTTGTGAGAGCCACGGCGGAGGAGACCTGTATCCTGCAGCGGGCGTCGAGTGGCTGATGATGATGATGAAACTATAGGTTAGTTTATATATTTAATGTTTACTAAATGAACCCGTGAACTTCTTATCACCTACATCAATCTTTCTTTTTCTTCTCGCCGTTTAAACCTTACCCGTACTTCCACAAATATAAAAAAAGAAAAATTTGCCAAATCGGCACGGTATCAACGGTTGGGCTCTTGAGCGTTAAGCACGTATTATTTCTCGCTTCCGTCAAATATTCATAAGTCTGATCAATCCTCTATTAACCAGTGCAAAAAGTGAACGTGGGCATTTCTCCACGGGGTCCGAACTTGACGGCCCGGCGCATAACATGTCCAGATTATCAAAATATAACCCTGCAAAAAATACTACAGTATCCTCTAGGTCCTCGTCTACCTGGAGAACATGCAAACTTTGCTGAAAACCGTTTGCAACTCACAGAAAAAAAATCTGAAATGGCTGAAAATGACCTTCGGTGGCTTGTCCCCAACCCAAAACTTGACAATTTACAATTATTTTTGTAAAACTCAGACTGTTTTCGGGGAATGTATTTATGTTCACATATTCTTAGATAGTTAAAGTACCTCTCATTTAAATACCATAAGAATCTAAACAATAGCTCGCCTACAATAGCAAGATGTTTGAGTGTCCCTTGCTTCTGCCTGAATCCGGTGGCACTTATGAACCAAGCGTTTCTTCGGTCGTAGATTACTCTAGGAATTCGCGGTGTGGATGAGCCATTTTGTCAGTCACGCCGTAGCACCCGAGGTCAACGGACGGGTGATTGAATGAAAGTCTTGGGAAATATCAGGGTAAGTAATTGATTCTTGAGATTTGGTCTAGGGCACACTTTGACTTCGGTGGAGGTGTTATTGGAAAGAATACTTGTTGACTGTAAAATCTAGTGCTTACTGTATAATTTATCTCAGTGACTTATTTCTAGTGCCTTGAGCTGGGGTTGATACGTGTTGTTGTTTAAGAGTGAACTTGAAAAAACATATCTTTTCTGATTTCGGTGTGCCTGATTTCGGTGGCTTTTTGAGCACCGAAGTCAGAAAAACTTCCACCGAAGTCAAATTTGCCTGATTTCAATGTATTTCGTTCGACTGTAGAGAACCGAGGTCAGATTCCTTACATGTAAGTTTCAAGTAGGTTATGCGCATTTGTTTTTTTTTAAATTAATCGCTAACTGTAAAAGAAAACATCGTGTGGAACTATGAATAGTTTTACACGTGTTGATATTTTCTTTACTGTTAATAATAACGACAAAAATACATGTGTTGTTTCTGTCATAATTGATTTCAGTTAGATTGTTAGTTAACTTGAAAATGTGAAACATGTGTACCTATTCGTGTGTACATTTTTTCATGTGTATATGTGTGCTTATTATGTCTGTATTTGTGAATTATGTGAATGTGTCAACAATGGCAAGTTAAAGTACCTACAAGAAAGAAAGTGGGTGTACATTTCTTTAACATAGTTTTCTTATAGTTTGTGGTCAGTCGGTGTGTACGTTTATGTAGGTATGTACAGTAGGCTCTACATCAACCTACTCTACCTACCAATCTATTCTATTTCAGCTGACCATGGAGCAAATAAAGCAAAAACAAGCTGCGAAAAAAAAACAGGAACAAAAACAAAGAAAGAGATTGAAGGAGCGTGCTAGGAAAGTAAAAATCAAGAGTGATCCAGTCCTTTATGAACGACTTAAGGAAAAAGACAGACAGCTTTACTTAAAAAGGAAGATGGAAGGGAAGATTGTAAAGCTATCTTTACCTGTACTTTGTATTACCTCATAAATTAAGTATAAAAGACAATAATTTTAAGAAAGATATATTTTTCTTAGTAAGTTTTATCTTTATGAAAAAAATTTATGGAAAGTTAAGATTGTCGATTTTTTTAATTATCTCAATTACTTTTATTGACAAGTACAAACCGTAGCATAAAAAATAATAATAAAAACATATCTTTGAATGTTTACACAACATTTTGTGTTGAATAAGTCCAAAAGACTATTTTGCTAAGTAAGTTTTATAATAAGGTTATCGACAATGTTAAACAAATATGTTCATAAGACTGATTTAAGTTTAAGGAAAGTTTTGTTTGTAGAATTTTTATTTGATTATTATTAAAACACCTTTTACCTAGGTACGTAGATTATTTTATTCCATTTTATGGCATTTGAAGTTGAGTAATGTTAAATTCGCTTTTCATGAAAAAAAACGTTAAAATGGAATAAAATAAAGTCCGGAAATAAAATTCGCATAGTATGTGTAATTTTATTAAAATCATTTATCTCTTTCATAACTAATTATGCCATGTTAAAACCAAATAAAGGGTGTCTCGAATTCCTTTTTGTTTTTGGTGTAGTCACTTTATAAAAACAAGGCTATACTGAGACAAAAATGTATAGTTTGACTTTATTGCGAGTTTTGATAAAATTTTGCCACCTTTTTTTGAAGGATTATTATTTTTCGTTCTAGAATAGTTAGCTAGAAATAGTTACCTACTTACGCAATTCGTGTTAGATTTTTAGCGCTTGCATGACGAGCTGACAGACTGACAGATGAGAAAACTGACTGAAAATATGTGATTTTAGGTACTTTAGAGCTTAATAATGTATGAGAATTACAATAAACAAGTTGATTAATTATATCTGCCCGGTTTTTATTTATTATATCCTCTTTTAATTTCTAGACAATGCCTAACATTAATGGTATCAAATTGTGACTTTGGCACGTTAAATGATTCTCTGGTCATTTTCTGACTCCAGTTAATTATTTCCTGATGTCGATGCTTACAATCTGATTTCGGTGCAGGTAGTCAGATTTCGGTGTTAGTTTTTCTGATTTCGGTGCTGGTAGTCTGATTCCGGTGTACAGTTTTCTGATTTCGGTGCAGTCTGATTTCGGTGATTTAAATATTTCGTTTTATAACCGAGAATCTGGCTGCCCAAAATATATCATGATTTATAGTTTTTAGCCCTTTATCCAAAACAATCGATAACATTCCCGAAAGACGAAAAAAAAAACGACCACCGAAGTCAGCCATTTTTGCCTCTTCTGGAGAAATACCCACGTATAGAAAGCTTAAGACACGAGCTTCAAAGTGTGATAATTCAATTAAAAATCCAACAACAATCGCGGCTTAAATAGCGATGCAAAGTTGAAAAAATTTAATTACGCTAGCCGAGTTTAGAGGGTGAGTCATCGATAACCGTCTTCGCCGCGCGCAAGTTGTCGCTACGTCAGCGTCACCGCACCGAACCGATCCGCTCCGGGCGTCTACTCCCGATCTACGCTACGTGCCGCAAAAGGTCGGACGTCGACTTAAGATTGTTATTGTAAGTGCGAAGAGGAGCTTCAAATAAGAATGAATGACCAGGGTAAGCGCAAGCAATTAAAATGTCACAAATGGAAAAAAAAGTGGATGAGGTGGATACTCTAACCTGCTCCATTTGTAAGATAAAGTACGACTTCAACTGTGCTAAAAAACCTGAGAAAGTTTTTAGGATAATGGACGTGGAGAAAAAACGAGCATGGAAGTGTCAAACATATACTTCTATCACTGTCACAGAACACGCTAGTCCACGCGATAGTTCATGCTTTGTGACCAAACGACCAGGTCAAGATCAGAAGGGAAAAAAGCCTATTAAAGAAATACCCAGAGCGAGATCATTATCAATAGAGTCAACCAAGGAGGACTCATTAAACTCAACTAATTCGGAAATGAACTACCGTAGTCTGGATTTGTCCACGGTTCCGGACATGGGGTTAATTCAAGAGCTTCGAGATGAAATAAACATACTTAAAATAAGCCTAGAAAGCGCTAAACTAGAAATAGATATTCTAGTTTTAGAAAACGGAGTCCTTCAGGGAAAAATTGCCAAACAACAAGAACAACTGAATACTTTGAAAGAAATATGTTCCAGTCCGATGCTATTGAAAAAACAAAACAAAACCCGTCAAGTTCTTTCGGATTCATTTCCGAATACACCTAAAACGGCCGTGGCCAAATCAAAAACTAAAGTAAAAGAGACAGTAAATCTGAAAAATTACGCTGAAACACAAGTAAGCAACAATGAACTGATGGAAGTACCGCCTCCTGATATGATTAAATCCCTGGGAAATGACACCAAAGATAGCAAAGCGCTTCCTAAATGTGATGCTGAAACGCAAGTCAACGAGAATAACTGGGAAAAGGTTGAAAATACGAATAAACTAAATTTAAGGCACAACAAAATTTTTAACATTATTATTAACATTAACATTCAACAGACAGAATGTAAATTATTTACGTTGAAATAAATTATTGATTTCTGATAAGAACGAGTCCGTTAACGATGTACTTACTAATAAATATGTACTCGAAAACACCAATGCAGCAAAAACACACAACATTACAACCTTGATGCACTTAGTAACCTTAGTCCACAAATCAGTAGTGTCTGTTCAGGAAGATTGTAAATGAACAAGAAATAGTGTCAAAAAACAGCAGTGATTGTTACACTTTCGTTCTATTAAAAAATTAGACTTGAGCCCCTAATCCTACAGTCGACTCTCAGTTTCGTTCCGCATATTCAACACATCATCAGCAGAGCGGCCTGGGATTCATTAAACGCTCAGCGAAGGATTTCAGAACTGCTGCCGCCAGAATTGCTATTTTTAATGCCCTAATCCGTAGCATATTAGAAAAAAAGAGCAGTTATCTGGAATTCTCTTTATGCCACCCAGTCCACACACATAGAAGGAATCGATCCAACGATCTTTCACAAGTCATCTCTCTTTTGTGACTCCGGGAATTAGTCATAGATCCTCATACGACGCTAGACTGAACCACTTCAACATGTCGCATCTGTGAAAGCGTTGACAGATGCGATATTTAATATCCCTACGCAACGAAATCAATGGCCGTGCTATATGTGAAGATTTTACGAAGATTGACTTGAAACGTATTGGTTTTAAAGTTCCGAAACCTAACTCCCGACTGAAACAGTCAGCCATTTTTTTCTTGCCCACCTGCAGAACTAACGCAGGCATGCGCACCATTGATTAAGATGCCTCGAACTTATAATGAGTGCTGGAGCAAATTAAATTTGGATATTTTTCATGACAGCCTTGGCACATTTAAGTAGGTATAAATTAATCAAAAAATGAAATAAAAATGTCCTACTAGTAAATATTTACAAACAATAAAAAGGACTGGTAGGAATTGGAACAGCAAACCTATGACTGAAATCGCTACATAAGCAAAAAAAAAATACAGAAGAGAGATGTAACCTAACATGTGAATATTTTTATTGTAAACCAGATCACATGACATAAAAATTTTCAGATACAATTTTTTTATTGCTGATAGCTGATAGATTAAGAAGAAGAAGTTGCTGATAGCAACTTCTTCCAGTCTACCCTACGACGGAAAGTTGCGAAAAAGTTGAAGGAAATGAAAGACGGGTAGTCGGTGGAAATATTAATTTTAATATACCTGCATCTAATACATAAAAATCTCGTGTCACTCACTGTCTTTGTTATCGAACTCCTCTGCAACGGCTTCACCGATTTCTATGATTTTTTGTGTATATTAGGTAGGTCTGACAATAGGTCACAGGCTAAATTAATATGGCAAAACAACATTTGCCGGGTCAGCTAGTACTTAGGTATATGTAAATATCTCGTGTCACAGTGTTGATTATCGAACTCCTCCGAAACGGCTTCACCAATTTTTATGATTCTTTTTGTGTATATTTGGTAGGTCTGAAAATACGTAGGCTGATTAATATGGCAAAACAAAACGTCGTCTTTTCAATTCACTTTCATACAAAATGTACTGAAGGGGCGGGACGAAGCCCACGCAGAAGAGACGTGAACTCTATACAACGGTCGCGAGCTTTCCGCGCCCTCGCCCCACGTCCCTTCTGTGTGGCCAGGGCCTAAGGATTTCTTCCTTTCTATGTTTTGGTGGAACCATGCGAATGCCAAACAAGGTCTAGGTGGTTGACTTGGTTTATTATTCGACGTATAATACCCAGTCGACAATGTTCAATGAGGGCTTTTCAGAGCATCATTAAAAACTAAATACAGTACCGTAAGTTACCGATAGATGGCGCTGACGTCACATGATATGTCAAAATTGACATGACATCACTGTACCTTCTCTGTGATTTCTGTTACGTTTCTTGCTTGTTTCGTTGAAGAAAGGTGTTAGATTATCACAGATTAATAACGATGAAAACATATAAAACGTATGATGACATTTGTTGTCCTTGCAGCGCCATCTAGTTTTTTTTATGAAACTTATCTGACAGCTGTCATTGAAAAGCCCTCATTACATTAGCTGTGGCTTATTCGCATTTGCGCTCCGTGCAGTAAACGCTCCTGCCGTCGTCCGTGCACATGCAGTCATTGCAGCTCATTTTAAACCGATGTCCAGGGTAGCAACGAAAGTCCGGGTCATATTCCGGCGCTGTGAAAAATATTAACTAATACAAAAAGTTATACAAATACACGAACTGGACGGGAAAGTCACGAGGCTCTAGCGAGACACGTGGAAGTAACATCAGGTTTTCCACGGATGTAAAACTCGTAAGAAAGGAATTTCAATCTTCTGTATCACTTGTATTGATATCTTTCTAAAAATGGTATTTCTTTTGCAACTTCGGGCAACTTCCATTGTTACAACTTCATAATCGCGAAAAAATATATCAACTGGTACAATTATTTTAGATTCATCTGGTAATTTTGATGTGTATTTTTCCGGGATAAAAATAGCTTACGTGCTAATCCAGACTACAATCTATCTCTGTGCAAAATTTCATCCGGATCCGTTCAGCCGTTTTTGCGTGAAAGAGTAACAAACATCCATCCGTACATACAAGTAAGGATTGTTCATATTAACGTGTAGAACCCGTCCTTTTTATGAAGTCGGTAGGATTTTATTACACTCTGTATCACTGTTTCATTTAACATACATACATAACATAGCTTATATTGTGCCATTAGGAAGTGGCCTTAAAATATTTTTTTTATCTTAATTAATAATAAAAGAAACTCACGAAAAAGCTATAAATCTACCACAGCGACGCAATAACCTGGAACACTGTGCAATCGTTAATATCAACTGGCCGCAATGAACGCGAACTAGAATAATTTATTTAAGAAAAAAATACTAAACTTAAGTTTCATAAACTTTTTAAACCCACTTTAAAAATACCCGATAAATTTTAAAAAAATATTTTTATTTGGTGGAGGATTATGAGAATTCTATCACAAAACTCAAATCTCATTGTTATTGATGCTCAGGACCGCCTTCCAAGCAGTTTGCCCATTGTCCTTTCGATTGAGTGAACTAGCATATAGAAGCGGAGCCTGAATGGGGGTTGATCTGATTTCAATAACGTCGAGCGAGAGTAAAGAGACGGGTCCGTACCTTGTCTCTTCCTGACGACGCCGTCTACGCGGCGGCAGTCGAGGCGGCTGCAGGAGATTTTGGACCCCGTTGAGTCGCACTGGCACTGGTTGCAGTCCATCCTGAACGTCGTGTTCGGCACGCAATAACTCATCGGCTTCTTCTGAATACACCACGTGTATTGGCGATATTACCCGGTTCAATCACATGGAAGTAATGTCATTAAAAGACATTGAACAATGGACATTGAACGACTTTGCTTATTTACACGGTTCAATCAAATTGAAGCAATGCCATTGATCATTGGATATTGAGCGACTTTACCTATTTACACGGTTCAATCACATTGAAGCAATGCAATTGAACATAAAAGAATGCACCTGATCGCTTAATCTCCGTGTTTACACTTTTCAATCGCATTGAATGATTGTCTGCGGCAATCGCATTGCGAGCGTTCGCCGAGATTTAGCTTTTAATGTAATTGCGCAATGGCATTGCAATGTATTTAGGCGTTTCAATGACATTGAAGCAATGAAATTGCAAGCAATATTGCACCGAAATTGAACCGTGTATGGGGCGAGACACACAGATGGTACGTGGGGTGAGGGCGCGGTAAGACGTATAGAGTCACAGACCAAGAGCGACCGCAGAGCAAGGACTGTGGTCTGTGACTCTATACATATTACCGCGCCCTCGCCCTACGTTCCATCTGTGTTTCTCGCGCCTGATTAGCTTCACGTCTCAAAGCGACTGAAGCAATGAAACTGAAAGCAATATTGCACCGAAATGGAACCGTCTAATATCGCCATTATACACCATGAATTTAGGATGGCTTGAGAGCAACAGCAAAATTAAAATTGAAATAAAAAATAACCAACAACCCGACTGCTGAGCATTAGCTACTAAGCAGGTGGGACCAACCTAACGAGTTACATTGCTGAATTTGGTCCCGTCTGCTTATTCGTTAATGCTCAGCAGTCGGGTTGTTAATTATGTTTTATTTCAGTTTTAATTTTTGTCTTTTTAGTGATTTTTTAATGCTGATTTATATATAGGCTATGACACCCGCGTACTGATGTTTTACATACATTACAAGTGATTGGCGTTGTTTAATAAAATTAAGATCCGAATATAATAAATTAAATATAGAAGCGCCATCTAGTGATTCATGGTTGTATTAAAATATTATTTAACAGCCATTTTGATTTTTTGTTACTTTTCTGCTCCATTAATCCTAATTTAATAATTCCTATGACACTCGCGCAGGGATGACGAATCGAGTGAGACCTTATCTGACCTAAAAATCTGATCATTGATTAAAGAGTTATGAGGAAATATACAATCGGACATACTTACACACATACATACAAACGAGCTAAACACATTACCCTCCTTTTGGGCTCCGTCGCAGTCGGGTAATGAACGTGCTTTCAGGCTACTGCTACTGTTACATCGAGCATGCTGTTTCGCTCGCACAAAATAACATTTTTAGTGATTGTCATAAAATGAGTGAACTTTTGACGAATGTGGTCTAATGCATTTAATGGGGTGTGATGCTGAAAGCTGCAGCTCTTTTGCATCTCTTCTCAAAAATGTCACAAAACGAGATTCAGAAGCGCGTATAAAAGTGGTCGTGGGCGATGGCTCTAAGATAATTTAATAAATTTAATAAAAGGTCGCCGAAACGTTAGGAATTTATTTAAATTTTACCTAATAAATGATCGTGATTAGACCCGTTTAATATAGGTAGCGGTGCGGTGGTAGCCTAGTGGGTAGAACATTGGACTCGGAAGCGGGCGGTTACAGTAGCAATACCACTCGCTAACGGTAAAGGAAAACATCGTGAGGAAACCTGAGTGTCTGAGCTATTTACATACCTCAGCGCTTGAAATCGCCAATCCGCGGTGGGCACGCGTGGTGATTAAGCCCATACTCTCTCTCTGAGAGAAGGCCTGTGCCCTACAGTGGGACGAATATAGGCTGCTTATGAATATAGGTATAATTATGTATGAGCAATGCGAGTCATTAAAAAATACTAAAGATTGTTTTAAAACACAAACTCTAATTGGGGTGAGGGTATGAAAGGAATTAATTTATAAACTAAAAGTAATATGTATAATAAAATTGGGGTGGCTTAGGAATGGCGCATTTTGGAGGTTAAGCAAAAGCCTTTTCTCAGCGAGAATTATGGGCTTACTATTGTGAACACCTCAGACACTCGGGTTTCCTCAAGATATTTTCCATCGCAATTGCTAACTGCTATACATTTACAAATGTTACACATCATCACCACCAGCCATTTGACGCCCACTGCAGGACATAGGCCTCCTTCGTGGTTTTCATAACCATGAGGGGTTTTGCCATAATCGCCATGCTTGGCAGGCGGGTTGGCGATCGCAGTATGCGGTTGGAATCTCAGGAGGACGCTGCTGCCCATGTCCTGGTAATTAATTTCCTTAGTCGCCTTCTACGACATCCACGGAAGAAAACGGAGTGACGCTGTTCTTTAGTCCGGCGCCACGCGGACAAATGTTACACGTGAGTTAGAAAACAAAGACATGCGACAAAGAACTGCTACAGTGGACAGTACATAAACCTTTACATGGATGGACTCCAATCAGTTACGTTAAGGTCTACTTTGCAACAAAAACGTAAAGGTTGGCCTGCTGTCGACTGACATGCGTAATTTTCCAATGACACTCTCGTAGTGAAATTGTATTTGGCCTTTACGATTCGTTAGCGCTTTGTCGATACATAATTATCTATAAAGTTTTGTAATATTATGCTGATATTACCAATCTTCGGACATGATTATGCCGAATTTTTTTGAGTGATGTGTAGAGCGATGCATTCTGAAAATACAATATAAGAAATAAAATATCTTATAGTTTCGTCATATTCGTCCGTCTGTCTGTCTGTCCATTTTTCTGTCCGTGGCTCGGCACAGAGACGACAAGTACTAGACAACTGAAAATTGGCATGTAGGTATTTTTGTTCAGATTTTTTCCCTCAAATTATGGATGCATTTTTTATAGTATAAGAAAACCGTTTATCGATTTAGGGATACTTTTGCGAAATATTGAGCTATAAAGCATATTTTTTTCATAGAGTAGGGCCTTCCAGCCGCTTAATGGTTGATTATAGACGTGAATAAATTGAGGGAAGTAGCACATATAATGAACTTAAAAGGAAAACTATTACGGCCAAGTAGGCTTCACTAGTTAACGAGTAATAGGCGACCAACTTACAAAAGTTCTTACAAACTCCATTGAAAATTACTTTGTTGAAGTTGTTACTTTTGTAAAGCAGGTAAAAAACCCTCCTTCTACGGAACCCTACAAAGCGCGTGTTCCGTTACGACACTTACGACACACATTTGGTCGGTGTTTGCACTTGTATTGTGGTCTCTAATGTCCTAAGTATTTGAGGATCGTCGCCGGCGCATTGTACCTTTATGCTTCACACACACAGCGACTAGTCGCTGCGAGTGCACTCGCCGCGATTACTAGTCGCAGCGACAATTCGCTGCCTGCCTGTCACACACAGCGAGTTCGATGCGAAATTTGGCTATCAGTATCAGTACCCATTCGCGGCGAGTACTGATTGTCGCCGATGATCGCTGTCACACACAGCGAATACTCGCGGCGAGTAGGCACTCGCAGCGATTAATCGATGTGTGTGACCGAAGCATTAGTGACCCAACGCAAAGCGTACGGCTTTTTGACGTAGTAATGGCAGATTAAGACAAGCTAAGTAACTCACCGCTACATCTTTTAATTCTGGAGCCGTAGTTGATAGTAAATATTCTATGGCTGAAACAAAAAAGCGCATAATAAACACACGACACACGGACTAACAAAGCCATTTTAGGACTGCCTGACAGATTATCCTGTCTTAAATTGCCTAAAACTGATATTTGCAAGACTAACTGTGTATATCATTTAGTTCTGGTGTCTTTAAAATATAAGCAGTAAGATCACTAAATGTAAAAATGAAAATAAATATAAAATACAACATTTTTTCGGTGTTTTTAAATTCAAATAATGAGAAATACTAGCAGAAAAAAATTTACTTTTATAGTTACTGTTAAAAACTATAACCAGTTATTAGTCTCAGTTAATTGTTAACGAATCGATTTAAAATAATGCGACTCAAATCGATTGAGAAATATTAGATTGTATAGTTACTAAGTACCAGTGGACTTCGTATGGCCACAGAATCAATAGATGTTCCGTTCTCGAGATAGGTATGATCAAAAAGCCTCTTATACAAAAAAAATATATACGTTATGGGCAAGGGAGAAGTTGGGCATTTTTCAAATGACGAAATTTGACACGCGCTTTCTTTGTGAAATATCTTTGTGATAGAAAAAGATAGAAAATAACAGAGAGTAGGGATTTCTGAACATATAGCACGACAAACATTCGTAGGTATCTTACAAAAGGTAAGTGGCCCAGGTATGTGGAATTAATTAAAGATAATATCCACTTACTGAATTTTCGTAGAAATAATTATGTTTCACTTCCAACTTTCACTATTTCTTGTCAAGGTTTACTTATGTTTCCAAAAATTTACAGATTTCGTGGCTCACACGCACGACTATCGAGCACATTGGAAATTAATCGAGTCATAAATGTCATGTGAAAAAAGACTGTGACTTTTTTCAAAGGCTACAGGGCAAGCTCTTAACCGATCGGGTTTTAGGCTCTTTCTTTTAGGCTCAAATTGTAGCTGACTGAATTGTCCAGAAAAGTTTTCCTTTTCTGAAAAATTCGAAATTAACATTTTTTTTCACTATTTCGGCTATAACTTTTTTTGCTTTTGACTTTCTAGAATAATTATTTTTGCACCTTGCAGCACTCATGAATACGCTTCTTTTCAGCTTTTTTTTAAATATCACATCTTCACAACTCTCCGAGATATAAGGGGGTCGCACTGTTTCGTGAAATTCCGATCCGCCTACACTGGAGCGAACGAAAAGACATTTCCAATGTCAAAACTGAACAACCCTTTTCAATGAAAAAGGGAAGTCCCTCTTACAACAGCTTATTACCGATTTTGAGTA